>JAQQTO010000041.1:15402500-18262500 GCA_029884595.1 Ormosia semicastrata | reverse complement strand
TTTTGCACTTGTTGCCAAACTTAATCCAGTTAGAGTGCTCCTGTCTATGGTGGTGAACAAAGATTGGCCACTTCTTCAGCTTGATGTAAAAATTATTTTTTTACATGGAAATCTTATAGAGGAAGTATACATGGATCCCCCTCCAGGTGTGGAAAAATACTCAAATGTTATAATGGTGTGCAAACTCAAAATTGCATTGTGTGAGTTAAAATAGTCTCCAAGAGCTTGGTTCGGTAGATTTAGCAAGTCTATGAAGAGCTTTGGATATAAACAAAGCAACTCAGACCATACTTTGTTTTTAAAGCATCAAATAGGTAAGGTTACTGCTTTGATTATATACGTTGATGACATGATGGTGACAGGAGATGATCAAGAAGAAATTGAGAGCTACAACGACATTTGGCCTTAGAGTTTGAAATGAAACAACTTGATGATTTAAAATACTTTCTTGGAATCAAGGTAACCCGCTCAAAGAATGATATTTTCTTATCTCAACGAAAATACATTCTTGATTTGTTAACTGAAACAGGTATGCTTTGATGTAAACCTGTGAATACCCCCATTGAACAAAATCACAAGTTGTTAGAGTGTTTGCATGTAACTTCTACCGATAAAGTAAGGTACCAGAGACTTGTGGAAAAATTAATTTATTTGTCCCATACTAGGCCAGATATTGCTTATTCAGTATGCGTAGCGAGCCAGTTTATGCATGATCCTTATAAACCTCACATGGATGCTGTGGTACGCATCTTACGATATTTAAAGTCTGCTCCGAGTAAAGGATTGTTGTTCAACAAGAATAATCACTTGAAGGTAGAATGTTACACTGATACAGATTGGGCAGGTTCATCTTGTTAACAATTTGAATATGTAAAGAAGAAGAAAGATTTCATTGATAAAGCACAGAGCTGCAACTACAAAAATTAGGGTTTGAAGCTAAACATAACAAGGCTATATATAGCCAAATAAAGCAAGTAATAAAAGACTATTCTACCCTTAAAGAATAAACATAATATTTAATATTTCTTAACATCCCCCCTCAAACTCATGATGCTGCTGCAACAAGCATCGAGAGTTTGCCAAGTAGAAAGCGAAAACGAGAAATAGAATGCGACTTAGTAAAGAAATCTGCAATCTGCAAAGTAGAAGGAACAAATGGCAATGTAATGGTGCCGTGCTTGAGGTGATGACAAGTAAGATGACAATCAATCTCAATGTGCTTCGTTCGCTCATGAAAAATAGAGTTGTGAGCAATCTGAATAGAACTCTGGTTGTCACAATACATAGGAGTAGGATGAGATAAAGAAACTCCCATATCTGCAAATAACCAACGAAGTCAAACAATCTCTTTGGTAGTAGACGCCATAGCACGATACTCTGCTTCCGTGGAAGATTGAGAAACAACAGATTGTTTCTTGCTCTTCCAAGAAATGAGAGAATCACCCAAAAAGATACAAAAACCAGTAATAGACTTACGATCGGTGGGGTCACTACCATGATCAGCATCAGAGTAGGCACGCAACTCCAAGGATGAGGTGGACGAAAATAAGAGACTCTGAAAGACTATGCCTCGAAGATACCTCAAGATACGAAGAACGGCTGCCCAATGAACTGTAGTGGGAGAGGCAACAAACTGGCTAACAATATGAACAGTATATGCAATATCCGGACGAGTGATAGTGAGATAAACCAAGCTGCCAACAATAGTGCAATACAAGGTAGGATCGGATAATGGGATACCATCAGAAGAAGAGTATTTTGCATTAAGTTCAATTGGAGTATCAACAGTCTTATTATCAGTAAGTCTTGCTCGCTCAAGAATATCTTCTACATATTTTGACTGTGAAAGGAGATAACCTCTGGGTGAGTGAGCCACCTCAATACCCAAGAAATAACGTAAAGAACCCAAGTCCTTCATTTCAAACCGTCTGGCTAATTCTATTTTCAAGGCGGTAATGCCATTAATATCATCACCAGTAATAATCATATCATCAACATATAAAGAAAGAATGATACGACCAAAGCAGTACACTTAACAAAGAGAGCGAGAATCATGACTACTAGAAGCAAATCCAAGAGAACAAATCACATCGAAAACTTCTCAAACCAAGCACGAGGTGCTTGTTTGAGACCATATAAGGCTTTCTTGAGCTTGCAAACATACCCGAGAACCATGAGAAACACCGGAGGAGGTTTCATATAAACCTCTTCTTGAAGGTCCCCGTTCAAGAAGGCATTTTTAACATCTAATTGAGATATATGCCACCGACGAATCCGGAAGCTTACTTGCAATAAGGGTACGAATAGTAGTCATCATTTTTGCTACAGAGCAAAAGTCTCCTCATAATCCATACCATATTGTTGAGAAAAGCCTTGTGCAACCAACCTAGCTTTGTATCGCTCAACAGACCCATCGGACTTTGTTTTGATTTTATACACCCAGCGACAACCAATCACACTCTTACCAGGAGGTCGAAGAACCAAATCCCAAGTACCTATCTTATGCAAAGCAGAAAGTTCCTCATCCATAGTTTGCTACCAAAGGGGGTTAAGAATTGCCTCTTGATATGAAGAGGGCTCAGAGAAACAATGAATAGAAGCTAAAAAAGATGTAAAAGACTGAGAATAGCAAGAATAAACAAAATCTGGTAACTTTGTGGACTTACGTGTGCGAAGGGATTGACGAGGAGGAGGATCCAAAATCTCAGAAGGTGCTTGGGAAACCACAGGAGGAGAAGGAGCTTCATGTGTGCTAGAGAGCAAAGTGTCAGTAGCTGCAGAATTATCAGTGCAAATATGTCGAGTATCATGAGATGACAAATTATCAGAGTCTTCACAGAAAGGATCCACACTAATAAGATCATTTTTAGTGAGGGCATGGATAGTGGAGGGAATAGAAAAGAAAGGTATATGCTCAAGAAACACAACATGGCGAGACACATAAAGTTTTTGTGTAACAGGATCAAAACAACGATACCCTTTCTTACCTTCCCCATAACCAAGAAAAACACACATAGCAGAACGAGAGGATAACTTGTTACGTTCTACATGAGGGCGAAGAACAAAACAAGTACAACCAAAGACCCGAAAGAAAGAATAATCAGGAGCAAAACCATACAACTTTTCAAAAGGTGACAAACCTGAGATATGAGAAGAAGGAATAGTATTTATCAAACTCACAGCAGTGAGAACAGCTTCACCCCAGAACTCACTAGGAACAGCACCAGACAACAGGAGAGAACGAGCAGTTTCAACAATATGTCTATGTTTTCTCTCTGCAACACCATTTTGCTCAGGAGTGTCAGTACAAGAAGTCTGATGAACAGTTCCATCTAAGGCAAGCAACTCACAAAATCTATGAGAAGTATATTCCCCACCCAAATCACACCTAAAGCACTTAATAATAGCATAATGTTGAGTTTTAACAAGTGCTCTAAAGTTCTTATAGATCTCAAAGAATTCGGAACGATGTTTCATTAAGTAAACCCAGTAATAACGAGTATAATCATCCACAAAAGAAACATAATATCGGGACCCTCCTTTTGTAACAACAGGGGAAGGTCCCCATACATCAGAATGAATCAAATCAAAAGGAGAATAAGAAACAGAATTACTTCGATTAAAGGGTAAAGTAGAAAATTTTTCCAGTTTACATCCACTACAATCAGAAATATCATGAGTTTGCAAATTTCCCAAAGCCCCTGTGGAAGCCAAAAACCTCAAACGAGAGGCTGACACATGTCCCAAACGAGAATGCCATAAATAAAAATTAGAAGAAGATGGACTCAAACGAAAAGAAGACAAATCAACACTGGTAGTTGCGAGAATGGCACTTTTAGCTCATCTAAAATATATAATCCCCTTTCCTATGGCTCGTCCCAATCACTTCGAGATTGTAGATCCCGCACATAACAAGAAGAGGAGGAAAAATGACTAAGTTACTCTAATCACATAACTGACCAACAAGCAAGATTTAAGGTAAGTTTCGAATATGATAAACATTAGATAAAGACAAATTAGGTGTTACAACAGAACCAACACCTGCTAGAGGCATAGGAGTGCCATCAGCAGTCAAGACAGAAACAGAAGACGAAGGACATACAGAAGCAAACGAAGAAGAATCTGGAGACATATGATGTGAAGCTCCAGAATCTAAAACCCAAATAGAAGGTGACATACCTGACGAATTATGAGACAACTTACCTACAGAAGAAGAGGCAGACATAGCTTGCGGTTGTAAAGAGAGAAACTTCTGGAATTGCTCAGCCAGAGTACTAGGATCAACAAAAGGACCTGGGGAAGCAACAGTTGCAGTGTTAGACTAGGTGTCGAAATCCGTGTGGTGGTCTAGAACCCTGTGGTGGTCTTGGAGCATTAGATTGCGGTTGGTTGCCATTTCGCTGTCTCAACTTAGGACACTGAGCCTTCTAATGACCTTTCTGCTTGCAGAAACTACACTCGTCGAAACCAACCCTTGTGAGGGGCTTATTCTGATTATCAAAGTGAGGCTTAGAATGTGCTGCTAAAACAGACGGAGTGGTGACAACTGTCGAGATTACCAAATTTAAATCAATTTATAACCGATTTACCAAAACTGCTTGTAGCATAAGGTAACACCGGGTCGAGCCCGTAGATCACTCTAATTATGAAGTCAGATTAAGAGGTTAATAAATAGGGGGAAAGAGTTTTGCAAGATTAAATAACAAAGAATAATTAAAATGAGTAAACAAGATTGAGAAAACAATTTATCCAAGAGAATTAACAAATCTTGATTTTAATCCATCCTTGATCTTTATAAATCCGTTCAACTATCAACCAAATCTTTGGTCTTAGATCACATCAAGACGCCTCTCAATGATCCATGGATCTTCTATTAGAAATGCTTCTAAAATTCAATTAATTAAGGTTAGACAAATTAAGCATCCATCCAAAACCCAAATTAACTTAAAAACCAAGATCCAACCAAGCTAAATATTTCATCAAACATCTTTGATAAATTATATAACCTCTGAATTCATCTATTGGCATATGATAATTACGCAATTAACATATGCAAATTCCAATCAAATTAAGCATTAAATCAGAATTTAAACAAGAGAAGAAAAGAAAGAGAAACTTGATTAATAGATGAACGTATAACGATTAAAACGAGATCTCAGGATTAATCATCAAGCTTGTCAATCTCTTGGATTGATTAAAGAAGTTTAGCTCTCCATAACCATCACCATTGGAGAACCTTCAAGAACCATACAAAAATGAAAGTAACAAAGAGAGAGGAGGAGAGGAAGAGAAGAAGAGAATTCTCCAAAATGCAACACTAAAACTTTAATTATAACAACACTACTACATAAAAGCTCTACATTTACAATGATCTGCATAGCCTCCCTTTTATAGAGGGTTTAGAGGTACAAAATGTCAAAGGGGGCAGAGTCATGGTGGTTGGTGGAGTAGGTGGAGTAGGTGGAGTAGTTGAAAATGTTGAATGACTTTTGGTGAGTAGAAAATTTCAGCCTATTCTTTGTCTCCGAAATCATGCTGCTTTGAAGTCATTGCATTCGTCATTTTTGAGCCAAGTGGTCTTCATGAAGATTGTAGGTCTGGATCTCAGCTTCAAAATGGCTTTGGTTTGAGTCCAATATCGTTTCTATAGCTCCAGATATGTTCAAATTACTGCACACTGCTCAGGTCCAGACGCAGCTTCTCTGTTCTGACTTCCAAGCCCAATATCACTTCCAAGGAGTCTGAATCGGGAAAAGTTTACAACATGAAAGTTGTAGATTTGAGTCTTAACTATCAATCATCAAAATTTCAGCCCATTCTACAACTTTCACCACGAGCAGTGTAATGCACAGTACATAAAGGTCATTCTGCCAGGAGCAACACTTTAGTTCTTGATTCAATGCCAATTTGAGCCATCCAAACGTGTGATTAAGTCTTTGATGTCTTCATGAAGATTGTAGAGCTCTCTCTCATCTTTAAAATGACATAAGATTCACCTTAAACATCCACCTACAGCCCAAGATATGACCCAAATACAAGATTAGTGTAAGACGTAAATCATGCTGAAAAATTCAATTAAATCTATTTTAAGTTCAAAACATACAAAACATAACCAAACTTAATTTATTAAGTGCAAGGAGAGTGTAAATGACTAAAAATGAAGGCTTATTAATGCATTAAATATGTGAACATTAAATTCTCCCACACTTAGCTTTTTGCACTCCTGGGCAAAACACACAAAAATAAAATAAAACAGACTCAAAAGTTAAACATTCTAAAAGACTCAATTTCTAATAATATTTAAGAATGAAGAGCAATTGATAATTCAAGTGATCAAAACATTTATGAGGTAACACATCTTCACATCTTAAATCAACAAGCAGGGATACTTCAATTGAAAAGCATGAGTAAAGAATGATAGATCCTCACAGAATTCACTCTCAATCTCTCAAGTGTTTAAAAGGTAGGTATTACACTCAATTCAACTCATGAAAATTGCACTACCATAAGCTTGCTTATCTTCTACTTCTCCACTACTCAGAACACATGCACACACAAATCATGAGGACTTTATTCAAGGTTGTAATGGGGTCAAGGTAAAGGAGAAGGTAATATGGATATGACAAGTTAAACATCAAAGAGAATAAAAGAACATGAAAGCTGAGTTCAATTATCGATCATGAAAGTTCATCCCAACTTCATCTAATACAAATTCCCTTTACATATTATTTTTCATTCCTTTATTGCCTTGTTGACCCCTTTTTTTTTCCTTCAAAAAGAACATCATATATACATTTTTCAACCATTCTGCATACACACCCCCACACTTGTTCATGAGCTCATCCAATGACAAAGTTAATGTTCTCTTATTCCCTAAGACTAAGTAAGAACAGGGTTTTTTTTTTATTTTATTTAAGAAACATAATGAGTTCGAGACAAAGAATAATCAAATAAGCTCAAAGGGGTTAAGCAAGGGGAAATATGCAAGGTTGGCTGTTTGGTTAAACTAGCTAATTAAGAAAGAGGGCCTCAATCATGTTCATGCATGCAAGTGAAATGTAGCTTCAAAAAGAATCAAAGCAAGTTCTAGAGTGATCATTAACATGAGTGAAAATCACACAAGAAAGAAGAGAATGGCATAAATGTTGAATCCATCCATTAGGCTCAAAATCTCACAAGGTATGCATCCATCAAACTCAATTCATCAATTCAATCATCCATCACCAAGCATATCAGTTCAAGAAGGAAGAAAAGTTATTCAATCATGCAATGAACCCTTTTTTTTTGTTTTTTTTTTAACAACAAAACAAAAAAAAAATACTAAAATCTCTTCCCCACACTTAATATAACATTGTCCTTAATGTGAAAGAGAGAGATAGAAAAGAGCAACACAACCTGATAAGAAGTGAATCAACGCCAAGCGGAAAAGAAATACACTTGTCAGTGCCACATCGACCTCCGCCACCAATTAAGATGCGTCTCAAGAGTAGAATTACTCCTTACTCGCCATCCTTAACCGGTTAGAAAATTACTGACAAACATATAAACACAATAAATATATTAATACATACATACATTTTTTTTTTACATAACTCTACACACGACAAACAAATTTTTTTTTTTGGTCACACAACTATCCTTCCCCCCAACCAGATCATAACATTGTCCTCAATGTTAAAAAAAATAGAAAGGAAAAAGATAGAGGATAGTACACGTTATTGCAATTACGGAAAAGAGAAACCTCACACAAATATAAACAAAAACAAAGTACGATGAATAAAACTAAAGATAAAGGAAAGTCATAGATGAAGTGTCGGTCACACCGTTGTTTCTTCTTTGCCTCCCTTGTTGTTGTCTCGCTTCTGCAGCTTGTCTCCCGACCAATCTAACTGGGTCATCCTTGGATCGTGTTCATAAACAAAGGCTTCCAATTTATCAATTAACTCATCAACAAGTGGAAGCCGAGATAAGGAGTTGTCTTTCGGAAGGTGTGACAAATTTACGTTCCACAAAGATGGTCAACAAAAGATAACAAATTATCAAAGAAATTATTAACATTCAACAAACCTATGGGTTTATGGTGGATGTTTAATTAGGCCCAAGAGACAACTTGAAAGACTTCTTCCAAAGTACCAAAACCACCGGGTAAGGCTATGAAGGCATCGAGTTGTCAAGCATTGCCTTCATTCGTTCATGCATAGATGATACTTGAATTTCTGTCCAATTGTCTTTCCAACGAAGTTCCTTCAAGTTAAAGGTTCAGAATGACACCTAAAACTTGACCACCTCTTAGAAATGCGATGACGGTGATACGACCCCATTAACCCAAGGCAACCTCCCCATATACTACACGAATGTTCCTCGCAGTAAGTGTTCTACCAAGAGTGGTTGCTTTGCGTTGACAAACTCTAAACTCTTTCCATAATGTGTCCCACAAAATACACAGATACTAACAAGTCTACGAACGTAAGAAGAAGAAGCTCCCTCCATCTCTACACTCACACTCTCTGAATGATTAAGAGTTGCGGAAAGTGAAGAAAATGGAGTGTTTAAATAGGAAAGAGAATAGAAAAAAATAATAGCTCCTATATGAGTAGGTTGGTCATTGTCGAAAAACTTTTGAATTTTTTTTTTTTTTTTTTTTTAATGTTTTGTTTTGTTTTGTTTTTTTTTAAATAATAAATGCATAAGATAATATATACAGATTGTTGTGATTGTGGCTCACATCTTCCTCTGGTTTTACGTCCAGAAACGGCTTGAACGCCTTCTATGAGTCGGGGATAGGCTTCCGATCCAATTTTCTTATAAACTGGCAAACAGGGTCTTTTAGAGTCAGATTCCCAAGACTGTAGCGTTCTTTTTCATCCTTGAAGAGATTCCACAATTTAAGAATTTCACGATGCACTAATCCACAAGAATACGTCTCAAGAGTCAATAAGATATCATCTAATGACTCCTTACTCAGTCCATTCTTAATGAAGAAAATTTTATCTTCTCTATTTGCAGAAACCATCCCCAAAGTACGACATCGCGTATTGCAATTCCATCGTGCACACTTGTAACAAACGTGCATTCTTTTTGCTCTTCTCTTTTTCGAAAATGAACTTTTACCGAGACCAGGCATGTATCGGACAAATGAATCGGAAGATTCACCAGCTAAACGAACCTTTGCTTCGATTATCCAGCATATATCTTCTGGGATGCCCTTGTACATTAACAGTCTCAATCTCTCACACCTAGCTTTGTAAATTTTGGTTAGAACATTTTTATGAACATAAGGGAAATACTTTTTTAGATTTGAAAGAATGACATCCATTTTGAAAGAGAAGAAATCGGTTATTATGGGAAATCGAAAGACAAACCGACTCGAGAGTCACGAGTACCGTTATCCGCCGTTTAACCTAGAACTGAAAGAATCGCAAAAAGAAGAAACAAATTAAAATAAATTTTACTCATAACAAGGATTAGAAAGGAAGATGGATTCTACCTCAACAGCTTGATGTTCCAGAAATGGTTTGAGTCTTTTTGCTTTATAAAATTTGTTTTTTATTTTTTTTATTTTTTTATTATTTTTTATGCATCATTTATTGATTCCGCAAGTCATGCAAGTGTAATTTGCGTAACTTGGAAGCATCATTTTCTTTCGAAAATGGACCCCAATTTTTGACAATGTTCGCAACTTTTGTAAAAAGTATAACTCGCCTTGAATAATATGGCCAATAAAATCCATACTTGCAAGATTTTGCAAATTGTTTTCTTTGAAGAAAAATGACCTCCACATGCTTCTGAATGACAAAATTCAATGACACTACTTACCTCATTGTCGGGTACAAATCTCCAAAAGATTTGATCAGGACAATAATTGAACAAATATGGGTCAGCACAATAGAATTTTTTTTTTAAATCAATCAAATTTATTTTTTTTTTTTGTAAATTGAGGCGGCATCTTACTCATCAAGTGGGGTAGACGACTTCTTGCAAGTGGACCTCCTCCAAAATATCCTCTTGAGCTCCCTCATAAAATGGTTTGAGGCGATGTCCATTGACTGTGAAAGCTTTTGTAGTAGTCTCACTTGTAACCTGCACAGCACCATAAGGAAAAATCTTAGTAACAACAAATGGACCAAGCCACCTAGATCCGAGCTTTCCTAGGGCATGAGTTTAAGGCGGGAGTTATAAAGGAGAACTTTTTGACCAATCTTAAATGTTTTTCTCATGATCTTCTTATCATGGAAGGCTTTAGTCTTCTCTTTATAAAGTTTGGAATTCTCATAAGCCTCCAGCGGATCTCCTCCAATTCCTGCGCAAATCGTAGTTTCCGCTCCATGCAATCGCTTGATTGAGGTCTAAGTTACACCTTTTTACCGCCCAAAATGCACGATGCTCAATTTCCACCGGCAAGTGGCATGCTTTGCCAAAAACAATCCGATAAGGAGACATCCCAATCGGAGTCTTATAGCAAATTCCTATAAGCCCATAAAGCATCCTCAAGCCTTTTGCTCCAGTCCTTTCTCGTTAGGTTGAATCTTCAAGTATCTCGCTTGATCTCTCTGTTGGAAACCTCGCTTGCCCATTAGTCTGGGGATGATAAGGTGTAGAAACTCTATGCAAGACTCCATACTTTTTCATCAAGGCTTCCATGCTTCGATTACAGAAATGTGAACCCTGATCACTAATGATGGCTTTTGGGACTCCAAACTGCAGAAAATATGTGATCTAACAAAATCCACAACAACCTTGGAATCATCAGTCCAAGTGGCTTTTGCCTCCACCCATTTAGATACATAATCCACAGCAAGCAGAATGTAAACAAAACCAAATGACACAGGAAAAGGACCCATAAAATCAATACCCCAAACATCAAATATTTCACAGAACAACAAAGGTTGTTGGGGCATCTCATTCCTACGAGAAATATTCCCTGTTCTCTGGCATTGTTCACAAGATTTACAAAACAAATATGCATCACGAAATAGAGTGGGCCAATATAATCCAGAGTCCAAAACTTTCCTAGCCATACGAGTAGGTCCAAAATGTCCCCACAGCAAGTGCATGACAAAAACTAAGAACAGAATCAAACTCATGATCAGGAATACATCTCCTAATGACTTGGTCACTACAAAATCTCCACAAATAAGGGTCATCCCACACATAATATTTTGACTCACTTTTCAGTTTATCAATCTGCGTTTAGTAAAATGTGCGGTAGTGCTCTAGCAACCAAGAAATTAACCAAATCCGCAAACCAAGGGATGTTACCTTGCATCTTGAAAAGTTGTTCATCGGGAAGGCATCATGGATAGGAGAAGAATCTTCTCTTTCAATCCGACTCAAGTGATCCGCCACCGGTTCTCTCGCTCCACTCTTATCTCTCGATATCAATATCAAACTCCCGTAAGAGCAACATCCACCGAATCAACCTTGGCTTTGCATCGGGCTTTTTCGGAGAAACTTCAAAGTGCATGATCCGAAAATACAACCACTCTAGAACCAAGCAAATATGATCGAAATTTATCTAAAGCAAAAACAATTGCTAAAAGTTCCTTTTCGGTTGTAGTGTAGTTGGCTTGTGCAAAGATCTAAAGTCCTCGAAGCATAGGAAATGACATGAGGTACTTTGCTTGACTTTCGTGCAAGGACACTCCCAATGCATAATTAGAGGCATCACACATGAGTTCAAATGGGAGTGTCCAATCTGGTGGTTGGATGATAGGAGTGGTGGTCAAAGCTCCTTTAAGGAAATCAAAAGCCTCTCTCGCACTTGCCATCAAAATCAAAAGCAACATCTTTCTGCAACAAGTTAGACAGGGGAAGGGCCTTTTTCTTTGAAAGCTTGAATGAACCGCCCGTAGAAACCTGCATGGCCAAGAAAAGAACGAACCTCTCGCACGCAAGAGGGTAAGGCAATTGGGAAATAACATCAATTTTAGCGGGATCTACTTCTATACCCTTCGAGAGATGATATGGCCTAAGACTATGCCCGTTCTACCATAAAATGACACTTCTCATAATTAAGAACAAGATTAGTCTCAATGCATCGATGCAAGACTCTATCCGACTATCTAAACATGCATCAAAGGAAGAGCCATAGACAAGTAAAATCATCCATAAACACATCCATGCAACTCTCTAAAAATTCGAGAGAAGATACCGACCATACACCTTTGAAAGGTTCCCTGAGCGTTGCACGAGACCAAAGGGCATTCTTCGTATGCAAATGTTCCAAATGGACAGGTGAAAGTGGTCTTCTCTTGGTCTTCAGGGGCTATATGAATCGAAAATAGCCAGAATATCCATCCAAGAAACAAGTAATGCGACTTGCCATCCGGTCTTTCCAACATCCGATCAATGAAAGGCAATGGAAAATGATCTTTCCTAGTGGCCTGGTTAAGCGCCTATAATCAATGCACACCCGCCAACCGTTCGGATTCTTGTGGGTAGGAGCTCATTGTTCGATTTGTAATTACTGTGACTCCGCATTTCTTTGGAACCACTTGCACCGGGCTCACCCATTTACTTTGTCGATATGGGATAAATAATGCCGACTTGTAGCAGCCTTGGTCACTTCCTTCTTCACCACATCCAATCAGGGGATTTAGTCTCCTTTGGGCCGCCTCACCGGCTTGGTACCTTCCTCCAATAAAATCCTATGCATACATGTGGAGGGACTAATACCAGGAATGTCTGCAAGTGTCCATCCAATAGCACGCTTATGTTGCCTCAAAACCTCGCAACAATTTTTCTTCTTGTTCAAGGTTGCAGATTCTTAGCGACAATCATCGACTTCTCACCATCTTCCAAATATGCATATTTAAGATGGTCCGCAAAGTCTTTAGCTCTAAGGATGGGGGATGCACAATAGAAGGCGAAGCTATTTGAAACAAGCAACTCAAAGAAAGATTAAATTCGACATACTCCCGACTCTCATTTTCACATGTTTGCATCATTCAAGTCAACTACATCATTATTCACAATCGCATAAATCTCAAGACATGCAAGACATGGTTCAAGATCACAGCTTAACACATATATCACAAGTGACAATCTAGAAAGTTAGCAATATCGTGGAATTCAACACTCATATCAAAGATAAGTATCATCAACCAAAGATTTCAATCACATCAACATGAAAAGTGAATGCTCCTCAAGGGGATGTCTCATGGCATCAAAAATGTTAAATCGTACCACATCTCCACCAAATTCCATAGAAAGGGTGCCGGCATGCACGTCTATCTTGGTTTTGGTCACTTTTGAGGAATGATCTTCCTAGAATCAATGGAGCATGATTTGTTGAAGACTCATCTTCCATGTCCGAATGTAGAAGTCCTATTTGGAAAAATTAACTCATTTACTCGCACCAACACATCTTCCAAAGACTTGCAGGGTGAGCAAAGAGTCTGTTTGCCACCGAATCACTATACCAGTGGGGTGTAAGGTGCCAATATTCAAAGACTTATATACTGACGTAGGCATGACATTAATAGAAGCACCCAAATCTAGCATTGCATGGTCAAACCTGGAATTACCTATAGTGCAAGGGATTGTGAAAGTTCCAGGATCTTTACATTTCTTTGGCATGCTTGGGTGAATCATCGCAGAAACATTTCTGCCCATACTGACTTTCTCAGTACCCTTAAGTCTTCTCTTGTGAGTACACAACTCCTTGAGAAATTTGGCATACTTGGGAATTTGTTTGATTGCATCTAGGAGGGGAATATTGATTTCCACCTTCCTGAATGTCTCCATGACTTCCTTTTCCATTTCTGCTTGCGCTATCTGCTTGGATTGTGTCACTCTGTTTGGGAAGGGTAGTGGAATGTTCAAGTCTGAATTCTCTGCACATTTCTTCTGGACTGGGGCATCTAGTTCATGTGAATTGTGTTGTGTCTGATCAATCTCTGGCTGCTGCAATGGGAGCTCTGGTTGTGGCAGACTAGGACCATCAATTTCTTTGCCACTTCTCAAGGTAATGGCACTTACATTGCCTCTTGGGTTGTTGACTGTTTGTGAAGGCAATTGGTTCGATCCTTGGCTTTTCAATTCACTCACGGTGGTGGCCAGCTGCCCAATCTGAGTTTGTAGGTTCGAATGGTGGCATTGACATTTTGTTGGAACTGAACATTATTTGTAGCCATCTGTTTCATCAAATCTTCCAATGATGGCTCGGATGGAGTGGTTGCTGGACTTGGCAACATGAGGGTCTGTTTGCACGTAGTAGTCCGCACGGTTTGTTGTTATCTCGAATGCGTGGTGGTTGGTATTTGTTGCTAGGACCTACAGCTTGGTATCTGAATTGCTGCTGCTGTTGGGGTTGTTGTTGACTAGAATTCCCATATCTCAAGTTAGGATGGTCCCTCCAGCCAGGGTTATAAGTATTAGAAAATGGATCATATCTTGGCTGCTGGGACTGCGATATTGAGGTCTACTAGGAAAAATGTCACCGCCGCAATGATCGTTTCAAACGCGAACCACCATCCTGAAGTGTGGGGCATGAATCGGTAGGGATGAGATGAGCAGGAGCAAATGCCACACACCCTTGCAGGTTCTTGTACAGAACCTGGTACTTGTTGTCCCACTGCTAATTGCCTCACCAAAGAAGTCAATTCATCAAGTCTATGTTCCATTCTCTGTTGATCTACATAAGACGATTAAACTTCATTAACTCCTCTGGTTGAGGTAAGGACTCTTGTGCCAAATTGTTGAGCATTGGTCGCCATATTTGCTATCAAATCTCTTCTTTGCATAGGGGTTTTATCCACCAATGCACCTCCGTATGCGGCATCCACCATACTTCTATCCATCGACAAAGAAGCCCTCATAGAAATATTGAATCAAGAGCGATCACTAATTTGATGGTGGGGACAACTCGAACACGACTTTTTGAATCTCTCCCAATACTCATGCAAGGTCTCACCAAATCATTTGCCTTATACCACAAATGTCTTTTCTAATGGCAAACGCTTTCGGATGCGGGAAGAACCTCTCCAAGAATAATTTCTTCATATCATCCCAACTCGTGACGAACCTGGTGAAAGGTAGAACACTGACCAATCCTTGGCTACATCAAGAGAGAGAAAGGGAATGCCCTCAACTTGATATGCTCCTCGAGATTCCATGTGGCTTCATGGTTGAACAGACCACATGGAACTCCTTTAAGTGCTTATGGGGATCTTCACCGTAAGACCATGAAACTTGGGCAACAAGTGTATCAATCCGATTTTAACTCGAAGTCGACATCAAGATTAGGATATTGAATGCACAAAGACCGTAAGTTACATCGGGAGCAAAGAAGTTCTTTAAGGGTCCTATTTTGCCTGTTATCGCCATGATTTTAGAATCACTTAAGATCTCAAGTGCACTTTCAGATTCAATGTCACAACTAAATTCGGACTCAATTCTTTCACTTAGCCTACGAGTTCTATTCAACCTATGCAATGTTCTATCAATCTCGGGATCAAATTTAAGCAAGATATCGGGATTAGACCTAGTCATACAAAAACACAAAAATAAAATAAAATAAGTAAACAAGTAAAATACACTAGACAACTCTAAAAATATACCAAAATAAATATAATTCACCTATCTAAATATTTTTAAAAATTATGGGACTTGTACAACATAAAAACTACACAAAAATGAAACTAAAAAATACAATAAAAAATATTAAAAAATTGAAAAACTGGTCTAAACGATGGATTTTGAAAAAACCAGGGGTGACCTCACAGTTTACTGTGAGTCTTGTTTATTAGGCCGTTTTCCTTCAACTAACCAAGTTTCAGCTCATTCTGGGCACATTTTCTGTCAATACGAAATTCTTGTAAAATGATCCGTAATCACCCGTTTTCGCCTGAAATCCACCAAAACACAGCAACACAAAGGTTAGTGAGGGATTAGTAGTTAAATATACTCTTAATAAGATTGAACAAAATCAGAATGATCCCCGGTAACGGTGCCAAAAATTTGACAACTGTCGAGATTACCAAATTTAAATCAATTTATAACCGATTTACCAAAACTGCTTGTAGCATAAGGTAACACCGGGTCGAGCCCGTAGATCACTCTAATTATGAAGTCAGATTAAGAGGTTAATAAATAGGGGGAAAGAGTTTTGCAAGATTAAATAACAAAGAATAATTAAAATGAGTAAACAAGATTGAGAAAACAACCAATCCAAGAGAATTAACAAATCTTGATTTTAATCCATCCTTGATCTTTATAAATCCGTTCAACTATCAACCAAATCTTTGGTCTTAGATCACATCAAGACGCCTCTCAATGATCCATGGATCTTCTATTAGAAATGCTTCTAAAATTCAATTAATTAAGGTTAGACAAATTAAGCATCCATCCAAAACCCAAATTAACTTAAAAACCAAGATCCAACCAAGCTAAATATTTCATCAAACATCTTTGATAAATTATATAACCTCTGAATTCATCTATTGGCATATGATAATTACGCAATTAACATATGCAAATCCCAATCAAATTAAGCATTAAATCAATTTAAACAAGAGAAGAAAAGAAAGAGAAACTTGATTAATAGATGAACGTATAACGATTAAAACGAGATCTCAGGATTAATCATCAAGCTTGTCAATCTCTTGGATTGATTAAAGAAGTTTAGCTCTCCATAGCCATCACCATTGGAGAACCTTCAAGAACCATACAAAAATGAAAGTAACAAAGAGAGAGGAGGAGAGGAAGAGAAGAAGAGAATTCTCCAAAATGAAACACTAAAACTTTAATTATAACAACACTACTACATAAAAGCTCTACATTTACAATGATCTGCATAGCCTCCCTTTTATAGAGGGTTTAGAGGTACAAAATGTCAAAGGGGGCGGAGTCATGGTGGTTGGTGGAGTAGGTGGAGTAGGTGGAGTAGTTGAAAATGTTGAATGACTTTTGGTGAGTAGAAAATTTCAGCCTATTCTTTGTCTCCGAAATCATGCTGCTTTGAAGTCATTGCATTCGTCATTTTTGAGCCAAGTGGTCTTCACGAAGATTGTAGGTCTGGATCTCAGCTTCAAAATGGCTTTGGTTTGAGTCCAATATCGTTTCTATAGCTCCAGATATGTTCAAATTACTGCACACTGCTCAGGTCCAGACGCAGCTTCTCCGTTCTGACTTCCAAGCCCAATATCACTTCCAAGGAGTCTGAATCGGGAAAAGTTTACAACATGAAAGTTGTAGATTTGAGTCTTAACTATCAATCATCAAAATTTCAGCCCATTCTACAACTTTCACCACGAGCAGTGTAATGCACAGTACATAAAGGTCATTCTGCCAGGAGCAACACTTTAGTTCTTGATTCAATGCCAATTTGAGCCATCCAAATGTGTGATTAAGTCTTTGATGTCTTCATGAAGATTATAGAGCTCTCTCTCATCTTTAAAATGACATAAGATTCACCTTAAACATCCACCTACAGCCCAAGATATGACCCAAATACAAGATTAGTGTAAGACGTAAATCATGCTGAAAAATTCAATTAAATCTATTTTGAGTTCAAAACATACAAAACATAACCAAACTTAATTTATTAAGTGCAAGGAGAGTGTAAATGATTAAAAATGAAGGCTTATTAATGCATCAAATATGTGAACATCAAGTGGAACCAACAATTCCCTTCTCAGAGTAAGACTTAAGACGTATCTCTTCAGCCAAGAGCTCACTGACAACAGAGTCAACAGATGGAAGTGGAGAACGATGCAAAATAGAACCTCTGAGTCCTTCAAAGTCACTACGAAATGCTGTTAAGAATTGTACTAATCGCTGTTGTTCTCTACGAGCGATATATGGAGTAAAAGCCTTCAACTCTGGTGATTCTGTAAGAGCCAACTGATCCCAAAGATCCGACATGGCGAATAAAAGGCTTGAATACTCATATCTCCCCGTTGGAGAGCTCGTATGTCATTCTCCAATTGAAACTGTTTGGCAAAATTTGACTGTGTAAAGAGCCTCTGCAAATGATCCCAAACCTCTTTTGCTGTTTCATATTTTGCCAATTGTGTACCTATGGAATGCTCAACAGAATTGTTAACCCATGTGATAATCTTTGCATTATTTGCTTCCCAAACATCCAATAAATTTTGATAATTCTGATCTGTTCGCACAGGTTTTACAGAAGTACCACTAACATATCCCCACATCTTTTTACCCTTAAGAAAATTTCGCATTACATAACTCCAATACGAGTAATTTTTTCCATCCAATCTCACACTCACAGATTGAAGTGAATCGTCACTAGCCATGATTAAACAACAGAGAGAAGAATAATAGAAAAGAAACAAAAATACCGATACACAAGCAAAAAAAGCCAACAGAAAGCCAACCAGAATGCCAACAAAATGCCAATCAAAAGTCCAAAATACCAGATGTGTAGCAAAAATACCCAGATTACAGAGCCAAAAACGGAAGCCGCGGATGGTGATTTTCCAGACGAAATGCGAACGACAGCAAAGAGACAATCAGAGAACGCCCAAAAAAATTTTCATTGATTAAACTCTCTCCATGGCAAACCTGCTCTGCTACCATGTTAACAATTTGAATATGTAAAGAAGAAGAAAGATTTCATTGATAAAGCACAGAGCTGCAACTACAAAAATTAGGGTTTGAAGCTAAACATAACAAGGCTATATATAGCCAAATAAAGCAAGTAATAAAAGACTATTCTACCCTTAAAGAATAAACATAATATTTAATATTTCTTAACACATCTGACGATAGAAAATCTACATCAGGGTACTTTACTTTTGTAAGGGGCAACCTTGTGACTTGGAGGAGTAAAAAACAACCAATGGTAGCAAGATTAAGTGCAGAAGCTAAATATAGAGGCATGGCTTTTGGAGTATGTGAGTTATTATGGTTAAGGAACTTGCTTAAGGATTTAGGTGTTCACTCTCAAGAGGCAATAAAGTTGCATTGTGATAACACTTCTGCTATAGAGATTGCTCATAATCCAGTCCAACACGATCAGACGAAGCATATGGAAACTGATAGATACTTCATTAAGGAAAAACTTGAAGTTGAAATCATTGTTTTTCCATTTGTGAAGTCTAAAGACAACTAGTCGATGTCCTTACCAAAGTTGTTGCCAACAGTGTTTTCAGTCACTCTTTAGACAAGTTAGGCATGTGCGATATACATGCTCAAACTTGAGGGGGAGTGCTAAAATTAAGGATATGATTTGGTCTGTATTTGATTTGGTCAATATCCTTAATTGTATAATCTAATTTTATTCCGTAGTTGTAGGATATTTCTCTGTAATTTTTTTTCTTTCTTTGTTAATGTTTGTACTATATATATTGTACAACTACGATGAATAGAATTATCAGAAAATTATTCTACAATTGTGTTTATTTGATAGTTGTTTCATGTCTCTTTCATATATTGAGCTAAACCAATATAATAACAATATTCAGTTGAAGTTTAAGGTGTGGACCACAATGGCCAGTATTGGTCACAGTGACATATATGTGTTTGGATTAGAGTTTGCAAACTTAAGTTTAAGTCAACTTGAGTTTGCAAATTTAAGTTTGGTTGAAAGTGAATTTGCAATAACATAATTTATATTTGAAAACTTTTGTCTCAAAAGTGAGTTTGACAAAATGAATATTGTTTGAATGAAAATAATCCAAATCACTTTTAAATGTGTAATTACTAAAAAGAACATGAGTTTAAATTCTTTCTTAAGAATATCCCACTTGTGTCTTAACTACATCTTTCCATATTGCTTTCCACTTCTCTCATTAAATTAGGACATAACAATTTTTCATCCTTTTTTTTTTTGTAAGAATGGTTGTACTGCATTCTCCTTTATAGACTTGGTCCAAGCATACTTGGATAAAATATTCAGTTATCTTTAGATCTCATGTAGCCTTTTACTTATGAACTTCATTGTCTATTGAAAGAGTTTTCACATTTTCTTTTCTCTTGTTACTTATTGATCTATTTGCCAAATAAAGACCAAATATGTTATTTTTTCTATTGAATGACTTCATTGCAAACTACATATATTTTGTTAACCATTACTTAACAAGAAACAATTTAAACTGAAGATAATTTGTAGATATCCAGCATCCAAGGAATATATATCAGTGCCAATAGATAATGACGAGTCCATAGACATCATGTTTGATGTGGCACGACAACCTGGAACTAACTGTATGGAATTATATATAGAAAAAGAGGATTCTCACAGTGATAGTCAAGTAAATATCAATGAGTCAATCCCCACTGATAATCAAGCATGTATGTTGAATAGGCATATTTCATTTAAAATCTTCTTTTCAAAGCTATTTTTGTTTTATATGACCTTGAATTGATTCATGTAGTTGACATGTGGTTCAGTAGGCACCAGAGACACACAAGAGGCTAAGGTTGACAACTTTTTAGATCCAGGACCAATTGACAATTCTGTGCTTGTGCTTAAACCTCTCAAAATTCCAAATGAAAGTTGATGGATGAAGACAGCAACACTAATATGATATTTTGCAGAGATTATTTTCTTGTACTTTTTTTCCACAGGCAGTAAAAAACCCACTCCTGATCACAGGTGGGATTTGGGCCAAATTCTACAAATTATTTTGTAAGGCTTGGCTTAGGGCCCTTAAAAAATTAACAATCTCATTGCATCGGTTTATTTGCTACACACACAGATCCCAACTCAGCCACTCCCAATAAGAAGCATGTATAGAAATGATACTACATTATACACAAACGAGATTAGACACATGACTTATATTTTAACAGTGCATGACCTATTGCCAAAAAGGAAAAAGTTGCAAGTTATGCTAAAATTCTAAAAAATAACAAACATCACTTAAGTAACACTGTTAGAGCAAGGGAATAGAGTTTATACACACACAAGATTAGATACATGTACAGTTTTTTTTTTTCTATTATTTTCTTTAAAGGAGGAAAGAACTTGCCAGTTGCCACTAACCTGGTTCAAGACAATTGTCTCGTTAGTGAAACAGAAAAACTTAGAAACATTATTCTAATTTAATTTAAACCATAAAAATAATGCCAATAGTTAACTTGCACACTCAACTCAATAGATTGCTGCAACTCGTTGATGGCCATCAAAGAGGATGATATTGTAGACTTGAAAAGACAAAAAGCACAGCAGCATTTAGTTGAACATAAAAGAACTTGAATCATTTGAAAACTTGAGATATTGTTTTACACTTGCTTGGTAAAAAAAAATGAGGGACCATTGAAAATCATTATCAAATAAAACTCACTTGCATAAAATTGACCTCAACTAATGTATAAAGACCCAATTAAGCAGACCTTAACAGCACTTAGAATAGGTTCGGTATCAACACAGTAGGTGACATCCATCTATTTCTGTTATTGCTTTGTAGGCATAGTGAAATAGGCATTGCCCAAAAGATAGGCATTGAGTATAGGACCAAAAATATAAGAGAAAAATCAGATGAACTCCAAAATTATCATTTTTATTAAAGAATAAATCAAATATTTATATTAAAAAACAACTTAGATAATCCTCCAATAGCATTATCATAACAAATCATATTAACTCCAAAATTATACTTAGCTCTTGCTGCTGCTTGTGGAACATGAGTCATATAACAGATTGCATAATTTACAGACGAAATTATGAGAGCGTATGAAAGTTGTAAGGCATAGACCAAAGTTGCAAGGAGTAAAATCATGTGTCATCAATGCTACTGCAATACTGAACTTAACTATAGTAGCATTTTGAGGCATACATTATGAGGCATTTTGACTGTGTATTAAGGATTGGATAACAGATTGAATAGCAGCTACACAGCTTGGTGTTCTTGCAAATGAAAACCATTTACTTGCTCTAGTCTCTTGTGTATTTGCAAGCTCACAATTCAATCGGGCTTGATGCTGTGATAGGATGTCTTTTGTTCTCTCTCTCTCTCTCTCTCTCTCTCTCTCTCTCTCTCTCTCTCTCTCTCTCTCTATATATATATATATATATATATGAAAGTAAAAAAATAAAATATAAATATGCATTAATTAAAAAGATTTTCTAATTCATTATCTAATTTTTACCTTTTCACTTGTAAAATATTTAAAACCAAAGGCACCACACCAGTATTCTAAGCAGAATAGTAATGACTCATGAAGACAGTGATGATCAAGTTTCAGAGGTCAACACATGGAGCTAACAAGTTTGCTTCTTTTTCTGAATCATGGATTTTATTTGCATGTGTATATACCAAACCAGACCACATTGGTCCCTGCATTGGCCATTCATGGATTTTATTTTTATATGTGTATATCCGAATTACTCAATCAAAAGCTGAACACTAAATTACAAAACTTCATCTGCATCATTAGTACATAATGTGATTGATTCAGCCCAGAAACTACAAGAATAGCAAATCTGCCAAAACAATCCCACAATAAACAATCTGAAAATCTCTGTGATGTGATTTGCAACCTAAATAAATACGATGTGCAAAAGGAGTAGAAAACAGAGCCAGAAGCCAAACAAAACGAAAAAGGGACAAATCAAAAACAAAATAAGAAGCAACTATGAAATCTTAATCTGAATTGAGAGAAAATACTAATAAAAACAAAGATTCCTAGAGCAACAGAGACCAAACGAGAGACAGCGGCTGAAGAAATACGAACGAGTGTGACAAACCGAACAATCTGAAGAAAAGAGGGAAGGTTAAAAGAGTAAAAAGGTAGTTGGGAACCATTCAACTCTCCATTTAATTCTCCCAACGGACAAAAATTCAATGCAAAAGCAAGATTTTCTTGCTTTTGTCTGAATGTGGGTTAGAAGAGTAAACTTGGTTGAAGCAAACGAAATAGAGAAAAGCCAAACGAAAGACAAGCCGTTCCAGGACATTGTGAACGTCCGTTCAGAGTGTGAAACGGCAAACCAAAAACACGCATAAGCAAGGGGTCCGGGAGAAGGTTATGTATAGTATCAGCCATTAACGAGAATGTCATGAAAAACGAATGAAACCCCAATATCAACAACTGCTTATATAATTACTACAGTGAGATTAAACAGTATAGAATTTACTTTGTGGTCTATTGGTAGGGGGCAAACAAATAGCCCTCGTTTCAATTGGTTCAAAATCATTGCAAGTGTAGAAGCTCAATAAACCATGAGACAGGTTGCTGCCGTTCATCCTGTGAGCCATCTTTATAGCCACCAGCAACCCCAAAGCAGTCAAAGGGCAAGCCAAACAAAGGCAAGCCAATGGAAAGGTTTGTCATGGAGGAGACCTCTCTTTTCTTTTACCTGTCAAGGAAGTTGTGTTACTCTCATCAACTTGGGAATCCAAGCTACAAACAGCATTTGCACATCTCTTTGGCCAGTGGGGATCTATTGAGTTATGATGACGGAAGAGATGACTGTTTCCAGAAGTATCCACACCATTAGAAACAGTAGCAACAGCATCATGAGCACTTGGCCGGGTAATGCAGAGCCAAGTTCTTGAAGACTCATAGCTACTGCCCAGTGCTAAAGGCACATGCCATGATCCTTTTTCCGATTCCTGAAACACACATTTTCAGATTTCGTACAAGAACTGAATTCAATCTCAAGAAACAAAATAATTCTGAATTTGACAATTGGGATGCATCTAGTATACAAACATCTTGGATGCTTGAGCATTTAGGATTTTCACGTTTGGTATGACATCTTAGGTGTCTAGGCATGTGTAATGCTAATGCTGTTGTTTCGTTACACTTAGCAATCTTAGGTATCTAACTTGAATTTCTAAATACACCCTATACCAATTTCTAAATTATGTTGATATAAGATTTTTGTGATATGAAATTAATTAAAAGGTCCAATTGGCAATTCATAAATTTTAAGAAAAACAGGGGGTCAAAAACTCATGCTCAGGCATATTGAGATTCCTACGGGTTTTGAAAGGGCATCACATGCCCACACATATTAGTCATTTGAGTTGAAGAAAGGGCATCTGAGATCTCTATGGTTAACCCATACCCATACCCAAACCCAAGTAAACAAACCATGGGTATATTGCTCAGACATCTGACTATGCACCAAACATCTCAAAGGAAATTCCACTGTTACCCCTCTGCGTATAATCCACAAATACCCAAAAATGATTAAAACTTACCATACTTGCAAAATGAACAAACTGAAACACAAAATTAACCTATACATATAAGCATTACTATTTTTACAAAATGCCAATATTTCAGTCTAATTAAGAATAACTTCTCTCTGTCTATGTGCCAATTGTAGGAAACACAGACAATGATACAGCCATCATCACAAAAACATTCCCTCTGAAAGAGAGAAACAAAGCCTCTCGCATAATCCATATTAGAGGTAAAAAAACCTTAAAAATATACTTAGGCATCACGTTATGGAATGACAATACAAATCTCCCCTCAAACACCAAAAGGTCAAAAATCCTAGGCTTACACACAGCACAGAACACTAGCAAATTCACAGTAAGAACAGTAAAATGGCATTTCCAAGCAAATGACATGGTAGGTAACAAATATTACCTGGATGACCAATGAATATGATGGTGGCATCTGAAGTTTCAGGTTTCCTTTAACAAATGTGTAGTGAACCTGTAGATAAAGAAAAAAAAAAGTTTACTTGTCACAGAAATAAGGGCACACCATAAAGATCTCAAATGGCCTACAGATCAGATTTTGAACTACACATGGATACACTTTGATGGCTCTATCAATAGGAAACAACTACTCCAATGTCAAACATCGGAGAATGTTCTGAAAGTGCAAAAGATTACGTATGGTGTTTCTCCAACAAGTTGAAACAGATCAAACTCCATTCCCCCGACCCTCCTTCAACAGAAAATAAGATATCCAACAAAATTTAATGAGCACACAATGAAGAAATGAGTATAAAAAACCTCATGATGCTAGAATAACCAATTTAAGAAAGAATCTAGATGAGTAAAAGTGCTCAAACCAAGTTACAGTACAGGACATGAAGGGATGTAATAAAATTTGAAAACTTAAATGAATGAGGAAGAAACTTCCCATAGAAGACTCGGAGCATTTGGAATTGTGAACAGGCAGTAACTCACTCATGATGCTAAAATAAGCAATCTCAGAAATAAGTAATAATTTACTTGATGTCTT
Source organism: Ormosia semicastrata (assembly GCA_029884595.1). Taxonomy (NCBI): domain Eukaryota; kingdom Viridiplantae; phylum Streptophyta; class Magnoliopsida; order Fabales; family Fabaceae; genus Ormosia; species Ormosia semicastrata. Next base: position 18,237,381 of record JAQQTO010000041.1, on the reverse strand, counting down.
TCTTTCCACTGGTTAAAAAAGCAGCTTCCAATGAGTTCAAATATGTGATCTCGCATTTCATCATTTGTCACAAGCAAGCACCTGAGTTTTACAGCAGCATAGAGCCAATACCTGTAACCCAGAAGAGTTTATAGTAATAATATAAGTGCATCAAACAAAAGAGCCAGAAAGAAAAGTTTATGGGCAATAAAATGGAGTTATGTAAAGGGGGGATTTAAATAATAGTGATCGAAAGATTCAAAACCAAAACTTAACCATATATTTGAATCAGTGCCTAACAGAGAAAGAATTATAAAATATTCATGAAGAATACATGAAAGAATTTTAACTGAATTAACCATTAGGTCCCTAAAAGATATCACTGGTCATAATTTAGTCCTTGAAAAAGTTTAGCTTCGATTAGTCCTCCTCAGTTTGTTCAAGTTTGAGTTCAATTTCGTCCTTCCATTAGCCTCAGCTGTCTAGTGTACAAAAAGCTTCCTATATGGCACATCAAATGTGAATTAAATTTTCCATATAATGCTATATGTTACATAGAAGACTCAATAAACACAAGTTCTAAAACTGCATACTTTAATTTAGAGTTTTAGACCCATATCAAAACAAATGCACACACCTACATTAATTTAGCAATTTACCAATCATCATTGGATCCATTTGGAGTTGTATAGAGCACACCATTATTCATCCAGTCCTCTACCAATTTTCTGCTAGACGGATTCTCCATAAGCCCTCTTAGACGCTTGTTGTGCAGGATAACCAGCGGCCATTTTTCCCTGCTCCATTTGTGCAGTTCTTTCACAACATCATCAAGCTGCACTATTATAAAATCGACAATATAAACACAATCAGCTGTATAAAAAATATATTTCACTTATTATACAAGAGCAAGAACTTGTGTAACTTCTTTTGAGGGTAAAGGTACAGGGACCCTATAACTTAGCCATACAACCTGAGAAATGCTAAATCCACCATCTGCAAAATTTTGTTGGTAGAGCCCAACATTTGCTCCATCCACTATAGCTTCATAACAGGCATGCTTTTCAAGCCAACTCTTGTAGTTGCCAACAAGAGAAAACATGAGGAAAAGTATCAAAATCAAGTTATAACTTGAATAATATACTCAGCACATTTGAAATTGTGCTGCAAATTGCAATGAAGCAATAATTCACTCACCTGAAATTCGTTAAAATTAGCCTTGACCTCTCGTTCCATAGCCAATGAAGCAATAGATTGAGCAAACTTCTCTGTCTCCTCGTCATCGATATCAACACAAACCAATTGCTCACTACAACTAAAGCAATGTCCATCAGCATCATCAACACTCGTTCTGCGCACAATCCAATCCCCCTTTCCAACCCACCCTTGACCATGCCACCCTCCCCCATTTCGCAAAATCCCGTCTTTCACTCGCCCCGCGTCCAAATTCACCTCACCAACCTTACAACCCTTGCTACTAGAAAACCACTCTTCAATAATCAAACCAGTTGATTCACTAACACATCTCACGGAGCTTCTGAGCTTGTGCAAATACTCATACACCCTCTCTGCTCTCCCATTCTCCGCACTCACCTTCAAAAGCGCGGCAATCTCCGCTTCCTCCAGATTCACTCCCGAACCATTCATATGCTCCTCAACCTCATAGGCCTTATCAGCATCAAGAAGCTCGCAGAAGCAGAACAACGCCGGATCGTAGGTCCGCAACCTAGGGGTAGCATTATACTTTCCTATGTTCTTAACCAATTCAAAGGCATAATCCCCATCCCCTTTCGCCGCGGCGAGCCTAGCGACGGCGGTGACCGTGGCCTCGTTGGGGTTGATACCCACATTCGACATGCGATCGAAAATGCGGAACCCGTAATCCAAAGCGGAGTGTTTGAGCGATGGGTCGGTGACGGAAGTGGAACAGAGGTAGAGTAGAGCATTGAAGTGGTGCTGATTGAGTCGAGTGTTGTTCGAAACGGCGTCGTCGTAGAGGGAGATCGCACCGCGTAAATCCTTCGTTTTGGAACAAGAATTGAGCTCGAATTGGAACTTGTTCTCTGGGGTTTGGCTGGTTTTCTTCTTCTTCTTCTTCGTGATTGCGTTGTTGGCTGTATCCATTGACGGGTTTGATTGGGACTTTGGGGGTTCGAGACTTCAAATTTTACAAGATTTAAAACCCTAGATGGCGGTTAGTGGTTTTGCACTTCATTTGATTGGGCCGCATTGGTCTAGGCCGGTTAATTTTGGAATAGTAAAACGCGTGTTAATAAAGTTGTGGGCGTTGCAAGTTGATGGAAGACTACCGTTTACATTAGGGGTGTAGGTGGGTGGTTTGGTTTAGTTTTTGAAAAAAAATAAATCCGAATGAACCAAAATTAATTGGTTTGGTTTGGTTTGGTTTTTGTATTTTTTTATAATTAAATCTGAATCAAACCGAACCGAACATTTATGGATTGGTTTGGTTCCGGTGATCGGGTTATTTTTTTTTTAATACAAAAATTAATTAAATAATTAACTTTTCATAAAAAAAATACAAAATAAACTAATGAAAAAAATTTTAGAAATAGAATCAAACTTATTGATTTGAATACTAATAATTAATTCATGTTTTAGAATGTGTATTAAAAGGTTCAGAAAGAGAAACAAAGAAAAATATTGATATTTGTATTAAGAAATTATATTTGAATAAGTTAAAAAATTCTTCAAGAGAGATTTAACTTGATGAGTTGTATCTTCTACTACTATTCATTAAGAGAAAGTTGTGACGCTACTTAACCCTGGAGGTATATATGTAACTAATCAACCTCTACAGGACATGAGTGAAGCTAATGAAAACTTAATTAGTTGAACTTTGAATCAACAACTAAATAATCTAAAATCTCCAACCTTTGCAAATCATATTTTCATCTAAGATAATGTTGTTAGACTTCAAATCACAATGCACAATAGAACTTCACTATCATCACAGCATGCAATCCATCGCACAAAGACGGCATCAATATCTATATTCAGTCTCCCCAAAAAGTTCAACTCATTTTCATTTGCATGCTTTCTCTTCCCCTTAATCCAATCTTTCAAGCTCCTATTACTTAAGTACTCATAAATTAGAGTCAAAAATTCATTTTTTTTAGAGTCAATACTAAAGCATTTAAAGTCAATTCATCGTTTCCAAACTTTCAAGTTTAGATGATGTTGTTGCTGTTACTTTCACTTTTCTGTTCTTTATGTATAGTATCAAGCAAATTATCAGACATAGTATTAGTGTTACTATCAGCATGGCTATGATAGTGTAATGTATGACATACTTTCTTCCATATGACTACGAGATTTCATGCATGCAAAATACAAGCAAAGTTTTGTATTGCCTTCAAATGACATAATGAGAAAGATTTTGGAAAACTCTACCATTGTGAATTGTTCCTTCTAAATCATTATAAGAGATATTCAAAAGCTGAATGACATGTAGATTTTGAAGTTTAATAGGAATGAATCCAGAGAGTTAGTTGAAGGAAAGATTCAAAGTTTTCAAGTCTCTCACCTCTCCAAGAGTTTTTAGAATAGCACCTAATAGCATATTCCTGACTAAAACTGCAGTGCGGGTGAGTAGAACTAAAAATTTTGGCAGAGGAATTTTCTAACCTTCTGTGTTGAACGAAAACGACGTTTTAGGAGTTAGAAACTGAGAAAGTATTACAAAAAATAAAGAAAAATAAGTAGTAGCCAAAAAATGTTGTAGCATATTTTTTAAAAAAAATAAAATATATAAATATATGATTTGGTTTGGTTCAGGTTGGTTCGATTTTTAAATTTCAAATCTGAGAACCGAACTAATTAAGTTTTAATTGGTTTGGATTTTACCCGAACCAATTAATATACTCAAACCAAATCGAACCAATTTAATTAGTTTGGTTTGAATTAATCGGGTTAGTCGGTTACCTGAATCAATTTACAACCCTAATTTACATGGACAGATGCTTTTGTACAGGAAAATTCTAAATACTCCTAGCAATGTTTGGAAGCATTCAAAAATCAAGTACGTAGATACGGTGAAACTGATTTTTAGATGAATATTATTTGATTTTATAAAAAATTTAAAAGTTAGATTTATATCTTAACTAGATTTGGGATAGAATTGATTCTTAAAAAAATCAACTCAAAGTTAATTTTTTTAATTCAATTTTTTTTAGACTCTCCCTCCTCTATTTATTCTCTCTTTCTCACTCATAATTTGTTTTTACTTCAATATTTAAATTTTAAACTTGATTATATACAAATAAAAATAAAAATTTAGACTTTCATAATTTTAAAACTGGTTTAAAACAAATTTTAATCAAACTAAGAATAAATTGAAATTACTTATAAAATAACCTAAATTTTTATGACCAATTTATTTTAAACAATTTTAAACTAGTTTTGAGAATTACCAAACTGACTTATATTATTCTAGACAAGTTTATAACTATCTAGATTTGATTTAAAAATTATTTAAATTTTAATCTAATGACTTATATGATTATGTCTTACATGTCATAAAAAAATACTAATCTCATAGTACACCATAATTTCTTTTATGTGCAAGCAATTTACACTTATTGTAAGAGATATTTTTTTTTCTTTTTGGTATTAAGTAAGAGATCTTTATTATAGCAGAACTTGATGCATTTTTATGTTCTTTCATGTTTCAAGAACTTTACTTTCACAATGTAAACATAATGCAAAAAGAAACTGAGGTAGTAGAATACATTCAACACAACCAAATGAAAATGATCAACCCGTAATGGTACTTCTAGATAAGTGCACAAAAAGGAAAGCCAGCATTGTTGACTTGCATATTGTGGATAAGGGAATCCCATACTCACCTTTCATAAACAGCCCTTTCAAAAATGGCCAATAGCATGCAACCAAATATGCACTGCAGAACACTTCCCCGACCCCAGATCCATACCCACTCCTCACTGGTGGTTGCCATGCCAACCAGTTGATAACCAGTGCTGTAAGTTGAATTAGCAAAATAGTTGTACCAGGTAGAAAAATCGGAGACTCGTTGAAAGTGAACCTACCACCATTTTTATTAGCACCCTCACTAGAAGAGACTTGGTCTTTCCTTGTTATTTCAAAGACAGTGTCAGATATCCTCAAACGCTTAAGTAGGATGGCCAAAAATCCAAAAAACCATGCATTCATGGATATTATTATTGCCATCCTCTGGTTGTTCCACCATGTTCGAATTGACAGCCCTGTTGTCAAGAACTCTGATAGAGTAGATATTGCGTAGATCGCAAGCAGAGTAGCAGGGATCCACAGACCGCGTTCCTGTATGACCATCATTTACACACAATTGAAGCAGTGGAAAATGTGTACCAAGTCATTAGATGTGGAATAATAGTATAGAATTTAGGTAATTTAAAAGAGCTGGTTAATTTGTACCCCAAAGAAAAAAAGAAGAAGAGGTGGTTAATTCGAACTCATGTATTTTTTTTTTAACTGGAAAAGGAGGTTATAATTCATTATAACTAAGCAAGTCCATGCGAGCAAGATTACAAATATTACTAGAAGCATTCTTTATCCAAACTTCATCTACGCATGTGAGTGACATTTGAGCTAGTCGAACTTATGTACTTCTATATACCATAAAAAGGGGGGGGGGGGGGGAATGCACTAAGAATTTGTTCAAAAAGATTGTGGAAAAATAAATAGAGGATGAGTAAAAATTAAGGTGCTAAATCATGGACTAAATACATGTTTTTGGAAAGTATAAAAAAAAAATTGTTTTTGGTACAACTCTGCTAGTGATAATATATATGATTTAGAAATTTTACATCACAAATTTTATCCACGCCCCAGAGTGTTACTTCCCATGGTTAGTTTTTCTCTCTTTGACCCCCTCCTCTTTTCCCCAAAAACAAATATGTAGGATTTTAGCAAGGTTGTTAGCACTAAAGCGATATTTTTTTTTTGCAGGTAAAAAATTAGCGATATGAAAATTTTGGAATGACACTTGTTTGTTTGGAATAATAAAAATGAGAGAAAATTATTATTTTTTCACTTCTGTCGTTACTTTCCATCTTTCTATTTTCTAGTCAACCAAACAAGCAGAGCACAGCCAAAAAAAAATTGTGCATGTAACGTCAAAGTGATCAATAGTTCTATGGAGTTTGAATGTTTCTGTGTTCATCTTAACGTGCATGTGATGTTGAAATGGTGATAGCTCTATCGTATATGTTTTGTGCTCACCTTAGGCAAGAAACTGGAGTTGGTAACGATGCAGTAGGCAGCGAGAGCAGCATAGCATATTTCAGGGACAGATCTTAAGGCCCAATTAATAATCAAAGTATAGGCCAAGCACTCTCTGAATTGGAGCTTGCCAAATTGGGTGCCAAAAATTGGACAGTGCTTGCTGAGGAAGATATCGAGCAACCCAGAGTCCCACCTTTTTTGTTGGGCCATTTGACCTGGGTTATTTTGAGGTGAGCAGCCCATAAATGCTATTGGGTCTGGTTTACAAGGTTCAAATCTCCAACCTTTTGTATGGATTTTCAGCCCGGTAAGTACATCCTCTGATGTTGTTCCATACATCCAGCCTACCTAATGTTGTCATAACACATAGAGCTAACATTTTACAACAAAAATTAATTTACAAAGAGGCTTTTAATAAATAAATATATAAATTCCAATTATTTAATAATATATAATTAATTCAAGCATAAGTTATACAAAACTTTTAAGATCTTATACTGATTATGACATATTGAAAATGAAAATCTTGAATTTTTTTAGATCATGTTAAAATATGTTATAAAGCTTCTACGTATTTGAGAAATAATATGTTTAACTTATGTAATGTACACTTTTTTTCATTTGGTACATGTAAGGTAGAGTTACAAAAGTAGAGTAACAAGTGTTGATCAGAAAACCCAAGAAAGTGAATTCTCACTTATTCCTATCCTACGAGATCTCAATCTTACGTATCAATCCTACGTAAGCAATGAAAAAGAAATAAACGAGCCTTGTTTTTAAGGAAAATGTATATGCATTTACATGTGCTATTTGTAGTGTTGGTTTAGACTTGGGAAAGAAAATTAGTGTAGAACTTTTTATTTCTGGTTTTATATTTGAAAAAAAAAAATCATTTTCATGTATACCAATTTATCGCCTTTGAATATATTGTTTCTGTTGCCCACCTCGTTACCCCAGGCAGTGCCATATTCATATCCACAATTAGCAACTTCACTCGCTGCCTCAAGAGAGTTGCAAAGGCTATCATTGGGAGTAAATGTCTTCCCTTCCAAAGTATGAGCAGCTGATTCGACAAACTCCTTTGAAGTTCCAAATACCATTTCCTTGTCTGATAATTTTCCTGCAGATATATGTTATACATAAAAAATAATGGTTTTTAAATTTGTACTATATCGTAGCATATTTTGCCTCGACAAGTATGTATTTATTTGGGTTTATGAAATCATGAGAATATATTGAATCTTAAGTACCATTGGTGAAACCAAGATCCTTCTTTCCAGTTTGAATGTCATGATCAGGAGAAAGGCCGTAAATAACTTTTCTTCTATGCAAACAATTTGTTCCTGCGTATATAATCCCTTGAAGTCCTGCTATTCCGGCCCCTATATACTGCATTAGATAAAACAAGAAAGGGAAGTTTGTTTATACACCTGAGGCGTGACACCTGCTTATTACTACTTGTCATAGTTCATAATATTTTTGTTAGCTTTCTCAGAAGGTTATTGTCCAATATTGTTTGAAATTTGACGCACCATAATAAAAGCCACCAGCTGATTTCCGAAAGGATCATCCTTTAATCCATCATAGAATTCCTGGGGACATTGAACAAATGCAACTTCTTTTTCTCCCTTTGAATCCAACAAAATGCACAGGGCATGTAGAGCAATCTTTGGATTGTTAACATACATGTCACAATCTACGTTCATGATAAAAGGAGCGTTAGTCATCAATCCGGAGACTCTTGTCTGCTCATGATACAAATGATGGGAAATTTTGGATCAAAAGGACAAAGGTATTAATTTGTGATAATTTGAGATTGAATAAATTCTTAGGTGCTCCTTGGAGAACAACAGATTTCTGTATCATTGAATGTGTAAAATTTCAACGATATGAGCCATCACTTTTTTTCACTTTAACTTTTATTTTTAATACTATAATTGCTATAGTACACATTTAATGATACATGATAAGAAAAAGCTCCAAAACATTTAAGAATTTGGCCTTTTAAAAATGTTACGAGAGACGCTAAGAATTCCAGGAATTAAGAAGAAAAAAAACTTACCAACCCATTCATAGCACCAGCTTTATAATGATGTGAATGTTCTGGTCTTTTCTCTCGAGATATGTAGATTAAATGGGACACCCCATCTGAAAGACCTTCTTTGTTCTCCCATATTACCTAACAACATAAAATATGTAAAATATTTCTTTTAGGATTCTTTATTTTTTGGTACATCTTTTAGAATTTTGTTACTCTTATAATAATTTTGTAATTATTTAAATCTAATTCAATAATATGTTTTTAATCCAACAACATTTATACTTATACGATGCCACATGTTATATTCTTAATAAAGTGGTGTAATACTTTCAGAATACTCAAAAATCTCTATGGAGGGGAATATTACCTAAACTTTAATAAGAAGTGTTACAATGATAATAATATTTGATAGATTGAAATATAGAAAAATATATATGCCTAGGACGTGTGATGATATATATAAGTAAAATTGATCATGCAAATTTTCTCAGGTTCGATCTCTCAAGCCTACATTACGTATTGCTTGATACGAGGATGCAATAGAACTATAGATGCCTATATAGGTAGTGACATGATTCGATGGTTGAGTTAGTGTAATTTGTATTCTAAGAATTTTATTAACTATATAAGAAGTATTCTTAAAATAAGTGAATCCTCAATCGTAAAGATATGTTAACTTGTCTTTATAAAAATATACAGAAAACCATTTTCATTTATGAGTGATGTAAATTTTGTAATTTTTTTTACCTAATATATATACCTCACTAAAACCCAATTGTCAATTCATCATTCATTTATCTATTTCTATCTCTCTTACCATTATTTTTTGCTTAAACTTTATTTACATTTTTCAAGTATTGATTTGGTTTCAAAATATTTTTTTGCCTTATTTACATTCTAAACATTATTTTTTTTTGTTTTAATAACGTTCTTTCATCTTACGCCGTTCAAATTACTAATGGTGAAGGTTGATGTGGCCATTGTCCATCTGACATGGATCACATGTGTCTGTTTTGAGACCAAATCGAAACTTTCGTGAATTGTGAGAAATGAAAATAGAGTTTTAGCCTAACATAATAAGTCATCTTCTTCCTTAAATTCATCTTCTTCTCCAAATTTTAAGGTTGCAAAAATTAATCTCATCTGTACTAAATTTGTTTAGTCTAAAACTCTCCAAACAATTCAATGACTTCAATGACAATGACAAACTAAAGTCAACCTAAACTCAAACAGCAAAGGTGACAATCCTCATTTTTCTAATTTTCTCACAAATCCTAAATAGAACCAACTCAAAACTCAGAACCAACAAAAACAGAAAACTCTATGGTGAATCATGAGAACGCAGCCACAACACCTATGTGAAACAAAGGGTTTTGCAAGGGTGTCTTGGTGATTTGGGCTCTGCTTAACTATGAAGGGTGGAGGTTTGGAACAGCGATGATAGTTGGACATTTGGATCTTCGTGGCTGAATGGTGGTTACGGTCGTGGGTTTAGGTGGAGGAACGACGAGGAGGGGGTCTAGCCATTGTGAAGGTGCAATTGTCTATGGCATATTGGAATTGCAAAAGTTTTGTATGAGTACTTTGATTAAGTTTGATGTCAAACAGGGGTTAAGGTATCATAGTGAGTTACAGTGGAGGACAATGCCTGGAGTGACTCAATTTGACTTTGAGGGATTGTGAAAATCACTATTTGCTTGAAGGGTGTGCAACAGAAGACATTTGACTTGGGTGGAAGAATGGTGAGTGAGTTGTATGTTTTTTGTTATGAAAAAGAGAAGAACTTGATTGTCGATGGTGGTGGTTTTGATTAATGATTATGTTGGGAGTAATATTACAGGAGTGGATGGTAGTAGTTCTGCAACCCTAAAATTTGGTGAAAAATATTACTTTGGAGAAGAAGACATGTTTATGTTAAGATAAAAATCATATTTACGTCTCTTATTTTTCATGAAAGTTTCAATTTGATCTCAAAATAAACATACAAGATCTATGTCAGGTGGAAAACAACTACTTGAGATCTATGTCAGCCTTCACCGTAAGTAATTTAGATGATGTTAGGCAGAAGAATGATATTAAAACAAAAACAAAAAAATAACATTTAAGACATAAATATGAAAAAAAAAATTGATACCAAATCAAAATTTCAAAAAACGTAAAGGTCGTAAATATAGTTTCAACCTTTTTTTTTTAAACTTTTGGTACAGCTCTGTCTTACCTTTATCAACTTCATGTACCTTAATTATGGTTGGATGATTTCTCAGTTGTGTTTTTGAGAAACTAGCAAATTCTCCAACGAGCGAAATTGATTTTGGTGCTGCATTTTGAATTTTACGGCTAAGGTGCCCATACTCGTCCTGCAAATAAAGAAAAAAAAAAGACATTTTTAGCTGTGATAAGAGGAGACTTGAAAATTTAGATAAGGCTTTCTTTTAGCATTAATAAGGAATATTTAATCTTAAGAATATTAAAACTTCAAATTATTTAGAAGGTCTATACAAAATTAATTTGGTTAAAGTGTACATAACTTCCTCTATTAATTGCAGAATTTTTTTTTTGTGATTTAAAACTCAATAACTCGATTTTATGGATTTTTAAATTATGTAGATTAGTGTAAATTTAACCTTGATGCATATACAAAAAACCTCTCTTACAGAGTCATTATGCACAGTTTGATAAATTTAAGGAATCGAGTTTGTTAATGGAATTTTATACAATTGACCTATAATTGAAAGGACTTTCTTAAATTTTAACCAATTTATGTTGACAAGGACCACTATGCAGTTTAATAAATTCAAGGAATCAAGTTTGCTAAGTTTTAAGCACATGGAATTTTATACGATTGACCTATAATTGAAAGAACTTTCTGAAATTTTAACCAATTTATTTAGACAATACCACTATATTTCTTCGTGGATAAAATAGTACCATTTATGAAACGTAATGGTCATTAAGTGGAAACAAATAACTACTCATTAACTACCATTAGTCACTCATTAACTACCATTAGTCATTCACAAATTTATTCATAACTTCATGTATATTTACATATAAAAATTTATTTATTATTATTAGAGACCATTAACTCAATAAAAATAAATGACTACTCAATAATAAATAATAGTCATTCATAAATTTCATCTTAACTTCATGGATCTAATATTGAACTTCATTTACAACTATTAGTCACTCAATTAAAACAAATAAGTACTTCATAAAAAATATTAGATATTTACAAATTTCTTTTTAACTTCATATATTTAATATATAATTTTATTTACAAATGTTAATTACTTAGTGAAAACAAATAACCACTTAGTTATTCATAATTTCTATATAAAGAGATTTTTTTCTATTAAGTAAAATTTAATGATTGCTCTCTAAATGTATTTTATATTATCCTTCTTAATAATTTAAATATATCTTTTAAAATTAAATATTCCTTGTTAGCAATCATTCACATGAATTTTTCCTAGGACTCTATTCCATCTTAGTTTGGCAGAAAGAATATTGACTTGAGGAGATGAGAGCTTTTACCAGATTAACGACTATGCAATTTATTGCATGGTTTAGCACTTAATAACCTTCAATTTTGGGTAGACAAAGTGGCCAATAGTATAAAATTACCTTCATTCTTAACCATTCTTGTTTGAATTCTGGCAAGTCTTCAATGTTGTTGGCCGTGGCCTCATCAGAGAAGTATCTAAAGGGTGCTCTAACTTGTATGTTGTACTTCTTACAGAAAGGTACCCAAAGCTTAGCAAATTTAGAGGCTTCCACAAGGGCATAGTAGGTAAGAGGGGAGCACCCATCATCAGAAACATAACAAACTAGCTTGTTTGCTGGATAATCAAGTGCCAATAGAGACAGCACAGTAGTGTTGACTGTGATGATGGGTGGTTCAAGCATTGGGTCTGCCGTTGTCACAAACAGGTCCATTCGTGGAAGCTCAGGTTCAGGTACCCTGTTTAAAAAAATTGCAATATTGCATACATAAGTCCAGAAGCAAAAGCAAGCATAAAATACGTGCAAAATTTCAGCTACAGATAGTAAATAGTACTAGAAGACTTCATGTGGGAATCATATAATAAAGCTTGAATTAATTGATTTTGAGAAGCATTATCAATATTGATTAATGGCATCCAGCATTGTATTAGCAAGATACCGAAGCAAGAGACGGTCTAGGTAGGTTTTGGTCAGTGCAGGAGTCCATTTGTGCTGATGGTTAGTATTAAGAAATATTAAATATTATGTTTATTCTTTAAGGGTAGAATAGTCTTTTATTACTTGCTTTGTTTGGCTATATATAGCTTTGTTATGTTTAGCTTCAAACCCTAACTTTTGTAGTTGCAGCTTTGTGCTTTTATTAATGAAATATTTCTTCTTTTTTACATATTCAAATTGTTAACATGGTAGCAGAGCAGGTTTGCAATGGAGAGAGTTTAATTCTAACCACAGCTTTCGCGGATCCAACTGTTTAATTGTTAACATGGTACATATTCAGGTTTGGGCGTTCTCTGATTGTCTCTTTGCTGTCGTTCGCATTTCGTCTAGAAAATCACCATCCGTGGCTTCCGTTTTGGCTCTATAATCTAGGCATTTTGCTACACATCTGGTATTTTGGACTTTTGATTGGCATTTTGTTGGCATTCTGGTTGGCTTTCTGTTGGCTTTTCGCTGCTTGTGTATCTAGTATTTTGCTGTTTCTTTTCTATTATTCTTCCTCTGTTATTTAATCATGGCTAGTGACGATTCACTTCAATCTGTGAGTGTGAGATTGGATGGAAAAAACTACTCGTATTGGAGTTATGTAATGCGAAATTTTCTTAAGGGTAAAAAGATGTGGGGATATGTTAGTGGTACTTCTGTGAAACCTGTGCGAACAGATCAGAATTATCAAAATTTATTGGATGTTTGGGAAGCAAATAATGCAAAGATTATCACATGGGTTAACAATTCTGTTGAGCATTCCATAGGTACACAATTGGCAAAATATGAAACAGCAAAAGAGATTTGGGATCATTTGCAGAGGCTCTTTACACAGTCAAATTTTGCCAAACAGTTTCAGTTGGAGAATGACATACGAGCTCTCCAACAGGGAGATATGAGTATTCAAGCCTTTTATTCTACCATGTCAGATCTTTGGGATTAGTTGGCTCTTACAGAATCAGCAGAGTTGAAGGCTTTTGCTCTATATATCACTCGTAGCGAATAACAGCGATTAGTACAATTCTTAACAGCACTTCGTAGTGACTTTGAAGGACTCAGAAGTTCTATTTTGCATCGTTCTCCACTTCCATCTATTGACTCTGTTGTCAGTGAGCTCTTGGCTGAAGAGATACGTCTTAAGTTTTACTCTGAGAAGGGAATTGTTGGTTCCACTCCGTCTGTTTTAGCAGCACATTCTAATCCTCACTTTGATAATCAAAATAAGCCCCTCACAAGGGTTGGTTTTGACGAGTGTAGTTTTTGCAAGCAGAAAGGTCATTGGAAGGCTCAGTGTCCTAAGTTGAGACAGCGAAATGGCAACCAACTGTAATCTAATGCTCAAAGACCACCACAGGGTTCCAGACCACCACACGGATTCCGACACCCACAGTCTAACACTGCAGCTGTTGCTTCCCCAGGTCATTTCGTTGATCCTATTACTCTGGCTGAGCAATTCCAGAAGTTTCTCTCTTTACAACCGCAAGCTATGTCTGCCTCTTCTTCTATAAGTCAGTTGTCTCATAATTCGTCAGGTATGTCACCTTCTGTTTGGGTTTTAGATTCTGAAGCTTCACATCATATGTCTCCAGATTCTTCTTTGTTTGCTTCTGTATGTCCTTCGTCTTCTGTTTCTGTCTTGACTGCTGATGGCACTCCTATGCCTCTAGCAGGTGTTGGTTCTGTTGTAACACCTAATTTGTCTTTATCTAATATTTATCATATTCCGAAACTTACCTTAAATCTTGCTTCTGTTGGTCAGTTATGTGATTCTGGTAACTTAGTCATTTTTTCCTCCTCTTCTTGTTATATGCAGGATCTACAATCTCAAAAGCTGATTGGGACAGGCCATAGGAAAAGGGGATTATACATTTTGGATGAGCTAAAAGTGCCAATTGCTGCAATTACCAGTGTTGATTTGTCTTCTTTTCGTTTGAGTCCATCTTCTTCTAGTTTTTATTTATGACATTCTCGTTTGGGACATGTGTCAGCCTCTCGTTTGAGGTTTTCGGCTTCCACAGGGGCTTTGGAAAATTTGCAAACTCATGATATTTCTGATTGTAGTTGATGTAAACTAGCAAAATTTTCTGCTTTACCCTTTAATCGAAGTAATTCTGTTTCTTATTCTCCTTTTGATTTGATTCATTCTGATGTATGGGGACCTTCCCTGTTGTTACAAAAGGAGGGTCCCGATATTATGTTTCTTTTGTGGATAATTATACTCGTTATTGTTGGGTTTACTTAATGAAACATCGTTCTGAATTCTTTGAGATCTATAAGAACTTTAGAGCACTTGTTAAAACTCAACATTCTGCTATTATTAAGTGTTTTAGGTATGATTTGGGTGGGGAATATACTTCTCATAGATTTTGTGAGTTGCTTGCTTCAGATGGAACTGTTCATCAGACTTCTTGTACTGACACTCCTGAGCAAAATGGTGTTGCAGAGAGAAAACATAGACATATTGTTGAAACTGCTCGTTCTCTCCTGTTGTCTGGTGCTGTTCCTAGTGAGTTCTGGGGTGAAGTTGTTCTCTCTGCTATGAGTTTGATAAATACTATTCCTTCTTCTCATATCTTAGGTTTGTCACCTTTTGAAAAGTTGTATGGTTTTGCTCCTGATTATTCTTTCTTTCGGGTCTTTGGTTGTACTTGTTTTGTTCTTCGTCCTCATGTAGAAAGTAACAAGTTATCCTCTCGTTCTGCTATGTGTGTCTTTCTTGGTTATGGAGAAGGTAAGAAAGGGTATTGTTGTTTTGATCCTGTTACACAAAAACTTTATGTGTCTCGCCATGTTGTGTTTCTTGAGCATATACATTTCTTTTCTATTCCCTCCACTATCCATGCCCTCACTAAAACTAATCTTATTAGTGTGGATCCTTTCTGTGAAGACTCTAATAATTTGTCATCTCATGATACTTGACATATTTGCACTGATAATCCTGTAGCTATTGACACTTTGCTCTCTAGCACACATGAAGTTCCTTCTCCTCCTGTGGTTTCCCAAGCACCTTCTGAGATTTTGGATCCTCCTCCTCGTCAATCCCTTCGCACACGTAAGTCCACAAAGTTACCAGATTTTGTTTATTCTTGCTATTCTCGATTTACATCTTTTTTAGCTTCTATTCATTGTTTCTCTGAGCCCTCTTCATATCAAGAGGCAATTCTTAACCCGCTTTGGCAGCAAGCTATGGATGAGGAACTTTCTGCTTTGCATAAGACAGGTACTTGGGATTTGGTTCTTCGACCTTCTGGTAAGAGTGTGATTGGTTGTCGCTGGGTGTATAAAATCAAAACAAAGTCCGATGGGTCTGTTGAGCGATATAAAGCTAGGTTGGTTGCACAAGGCTTTTCTCAACAATATGGTATAGATTATGAGGAGACTTTTGCTCCTGTAGCAAAAATGACTACTATTCGTACCCTTATTGCAGTAGCTTTAGTTCGTCAATGGCATATATCTCAATTAGATGTTAAAAATGCCTTCTTGAATGGGGACCTTCAAGAAGAGGTTTATATGAAACCTCCTCCTAGTGTTTCTCATGGTTCTGGGTATGTTTGCAAGCTCAAGAAAGCCTTATATGGTCTCAAACAAGCACCTCGTGCTTGGTTTGAGAAGTTTTCTGATGTGATTTGTTCTCTTGGATTTGCTTCTAGTAGTCATGATTCTGCTCTTTTTGTTAAGTGTACTGCTGCAGGTCGTATCATTCTTTCTTTATATGTTGATAATATGATTATTACTGGTGATGATATTAATGACATTATCGCCTTGAAAATAGAATTAGCCAGACGGTTTGAAATGAAGGACTTGGGTTCCTTACGTTATTTCTTAGGTATTGAGGTGGCTCACTCACCCAGAGATTATCTTCTTTCTCAGTCAAAATATGTAGAAGATATTCTTGAGCGAGCAAGACTTACTGATAATAAGACTATTGATACTCCAATTGAACTTAATGCAAAATACTCTTCTTCTGATGGTATCCCATTATCCGATCCTACCTTGTATCGCACTATTGTTGGCAGCTTGGTTTATCTCACTATCACTCGTCCGGATATTGCATATGCTGTTCATATTGTTAGCCAGTTTGTTGCCTCTCCCACTACAGTTCATTGGGCAGCCGTTCTTCGTATCTTGAGGTATCTTCGAGGCACAGTCTTTCAGAGTCTCTTATTTTCATCCACCTCATCCTTGGAGTTGCATGCCTACTCTGATGCTGATCATGGTAGTGACCCCACCGATCGTAAGTCTATTACTGGTTTTTGTATCTTTTTGGGTGATTCTCTCATTTCTTAGAAGAGCAAGAAACAATCTGTTGTTTCTCAATCTTCCACGGAAGCAGAGTATCATGCTATGGCGTCTACTACCAAAGAGATTGTTTGGCTTCGTTGGTTACTTGCAGATATGGGAGTTTCTTTATCTCATCCTACTCCTATGTATTGTGACAACCAGAGTTCTATTCAGATTGCTCACAACTCCGTTTTTCATGAGCGAATGAAGCACATTGAGATTGATTGTCATCTTACTCGTCATCACCTCAAGTACGGCACCATTACATTATCATTTGTTCCTTTTACTTTGCAGATTGCAGATTTCTTTACTAAGTCACATTCTATTTCTCATTTTCGCTTTCTACTTAGCAAACTCTCGATACTTGTTGCAGCAACATCATTAGTTTGAGGGGAGATGTTAAGAAATATTAAATATTATGTTTATTCTTTAAGGGTAGAATAGTCTTTTATTACTTGCTTTGTTTGACTATATATAACCTTGTTATGTTTAGTTTCAAACCTTAACTTTTGTAGTTGCAGCTTTGTGCTTTTATCAATGAAATCTTTCTTCTTCTTTACATATTCAAGTTGTTAACAGTTAGAACCCAAGTGAAGGTGAACCATGACTCGCATAGGAGAGCAACAAACCAAGGGAAGGTGTCATCGTTATGGGAGAAAACACGGTAACCAAGAAGCAAGTGAAGGAGGAGCAAAATCAAGGAATCCATCACTCTAGAAAATGTGTACTTTAGCCAAAAAATTTCATAGAGAGGGAGACTGTTATGATTGGTCATGGAGAGTATTACTCTTAGATACCTTTGAATTTCTCACAAATATTCGGCGGCTGTCTGTTTATTGTAACCAACGCGCTTCATGCTTCGGGAAAATGGTCCTTTTAAAGGCAAACAATTTATGGAGATATTTGTGTATGCACATAAATATAACACATTAAATTTATACATAAAAAATAAAAAATTAAAGTGAGAAGAAAAATAAGTCCTATTAAATATATTTATCATAAAAGATTATATATTTTTTAATTTTTTGTTTTATATATAGATATGATATGTTATATTTGTGTGTATTTAAAAATATCTTTAATTTATGAGTATCGCGGCCCGTCCTAGCAGTTAAGATTACGAATAAGAAAAATAATACTAACAAAGTTACAGTATTTTTATGGATTGGATAACATATTAATTCCACTATAATTTTTATGGATGGTTAAGATGAGTTCACCTTAAAGTCATTAAAGAGTTTCTGAAGATAAATTTTATATAGAAAATCATTATTCTATGAATAATGCTAATTTTAACAACATTAAAAGATAGAGGAAAGGGAAATTTTTATATGCTATTGCATATATTCGGAGTTAAAATCTAAGAGTACATTACTTACACATCCACTCGTCAAACTCAATATAATTTTCGTTCGTCTATTTTCAAAATTTACAAGGACCTAATCTTTAAAAGTGGAAGTATAAATAATATTAAATTTACCGTGAAAATGTAAAATACTTTTATAGTTAAGTGAGAATCATATGAGAGGGGAAATCTATAAATTTATTGTCTTAAAATTTATATTGAAATGCAGTATTAAACCAACTATTGTGATTTTTAGCTTAATTTATTAATGGAAATCTTCCCTATCTTTTAACTCCCCTAACCTAACCTATATGTCTTAAAATTAAATAAGCTAGCTATTTTTGTTTTAAAAAACAAGAACGTGACAACTATTTGTTATAAATCCAAAGTGGGAGGAACATTTGTAGGTTATGAAAATACTTACTCCTTCCACTTTGACTAGCCCATTTAAAAAAATTAATTTATCCAACATTATCTATTTATTTAGAAAATTTTAAAAAAAGTCAACTTTAGCCTCAACTTTTATTATTTTTACTAAACTCAATAAATACATATTAATTGATTTTTATAATTTTCAAAAATCAACTACTCTAGTCAATTCGTGGAATAGATGTCTTTTGCTTAATCAAGTAATTAAACTTCTTTAGTTTAATTAAGTAAGAAAAATAGTAATTTAGTCATATTAAATTATATTTTTCTATCATTCAATATATTTAACAACTTTTTTAATCTATGTGCATTAACATTAATAGACAGATAAAAGCGGACTAAGGTAGTATAATAATTATAATTTACTTTAAATTTAATATTACCTAAATAATTGTGTATTTTTAGTCCATTTATTTTCAAAATTTAAAAGCACCTAATCTTTAAAAATGGAAGTGCAAATTATATTAAATTTAATGTGAAAATGTAAAAAAGCTTTAACACTTGACATTAAATATAATAAACAAAGTTATATATATATATATATATATATATATATATATATATATATATATATATATATATATATATATATATATATATCTGTGTATGTTTCCTAGAGTATCCTCTCGTCCCGAGAGGTGAAAGACTAATCTCCTGAGATACGATTAAAATATAAGTAAAGACTCATTTCAACGGTGTTATTTTTATATACATGAATCTTAAGATTGGACTTAAGACTATATACTTAGGGATTCAAATCTTTTCCACTCAGACTAACACAAATTAGTTATTCACTTATATATTTATTATTTAGAATAAACATAGTTAAGTTATTCTAATAGAGGTACATCGACTTTTTTACTCCTTAGTCATAAGTGGGAATTCATTTTCTCTTTTTAGTGTAACTTAAAAGTTATTTTCTACTTTAGTGCATAATCTACAGTGATTACACTTAGTTGTATGAGTAAACCACTACTTGGGGTAAATAATTTTTTCTATTATTATAAAGAAGTCGTGACCATATAATCACGACTTAAGTTTAAATTTTATTTTTATAATAATATATGTAAATCGTTAATCATGACCATGTCTTACATAATTTTTTTTAAATATATTAGGAAAGTCGTGGCATTTGGCCACGACTTGGGTTAAGAAAGTGCATATGTCATGCAAATTGTGGTTTGTAGAAATAATTTTCATAAATTATTATAAAAAAATAAAATCTAAATTGAAGTCTTAGTTTAAGGCCACAACTTCTATATTAAAAATATAAAAAAAGTGTTTATTCTTAAGTCGTGGTTGATGATAGAAAAATGATGATCATACATCATTTTTTTCACATATTATTATTCATATTATTTTTGTATAGTTGTGATCAAATGAAAAAAATAATAAAAAAATGATATAATTAATTGTATGAGAAATATTGTAAAAAATGATATAAAAAAAAATAATGTAAAAAAATCAAAGTTGATGATTATAACAACTTAGTATAAGTTATTGTAGATTATATATTAAAATAAATTATTTTTAAGTTGTACTAAAATGAGAAAATGAATTCCCAGGAGTAAAAAAGTCGATGTACATCAATTAGTGACTAG
This sequence comes from Ormosia semicastrata, assembly GCA_029884595.1. NCBI lineage: Eukaryota > Viridiplantae > Streptophyta > Magnoliopsida > Fabales > Fabaceae > Ormosia > Ormosia semicastrata. The sequence continues at coordinate 18,217,253 of JAQQTO010000041.1, read as the reverse complement.
AAGAAGGTTAATTTAAATCTTGGTATCATATATTGTTAAAAATTTAAGTGTGAATGATAAAGTCTTACATTAATAAAAAATAAATTAAGTGAGAATCATATAAAAAAAAAAATTTAAATTCATTATCTTAAGATTTTAGGTCAAGATATTATGATTTTTTACTTTACTCGTTAACGAATATTTTCCCCACTTTTAAGCTCTCCATTCCGCCTAACATATATGCCTTAAAATGAGCTAGCTATTTTTGTTTAGAAAAAAAAAAAGAATTAGTGAGCTATTGGTTATTAGTCCAAACTGGGAGGAACATTTGTCGGTTTATTATAATTTACTTTAAATTTAATATTACCGAAATAGTAATTGCGTGTTTTCTATATGTAAATTGTTGCATATTAATATTATTAATTTTCTTTTTCTTGTGTGAATGTAGTTCATTCAATTAAGATTCATCTATCAACATATATTAACCTGAGTAAAAGATGTTCAGGTCTTTTAAATATATAATTTTGTGTTTGATCTCATAAAATTATATGTATAAAAATAACATCATTAAGAAGAGTATCTGTTTAACACCATTAGGAAGAGTATCTGCTTAAGTACTTAAATATTTCAAGAAATTAATTTATCACCTATCAAGTGAGTATATTATAAAAAATTAAAAAAAAATTAAAATTCATCTTGTTTTAGGGCAGAAGTCTAAATTCTTGTGCAAAATAGAACCGCTAATTATTATTATTTTTTAAAAAGTATTTATTTAATTCACAACTTCGTTTCTGAGATAGCTTATTTTAAATATAAGATTAGGATTAGTATCCTAGTATATTATAACTGCTCGAGATTGCTTGACTGGATGTTTGTTTAATTCACAACTTCATTTCTGAAATAGCTTACATAAAATATATTAGGATTAGTATCCTAGTATATTATACCTGCTCGAGATTGCTTCAACTGGACTCCGATTCACTCCACTTATTGGGACATGTTGATTTTGTGTGTCGATACCACCCGTACACGTAAAAGATGAACAGAACTTAGAAAGCACGGAAATGAACACGGACACGAGACATGACACGGACACGGATACAAGGACACATTAAATTTAAAAATTTTAAGATACGGACACGGCATGTGTATATATATAAAATTTTGATTATAAATATTCCAAACACAACTCCTCAATGATAATACAAAAATCTTCGTTTATAACTAAAAAAGAAATCAATAATAATTAAAAATTGAACCATAAGATCAGAGTTGAACTCACTTGAAACTTGAACCATTAGCACACAGTGAACAAAATGTATTGAGGAAGAATAGAAGATTTTTCCTGAGAGTGAGTCGGGTGATATTGAGTTTGTGGGCCATGATATTAGTAGACTGTTACACAATAATTTTTTTTTAAATTTTAATGGGCTGTGTCAAATATGTATTCATAGTGTGTCTGAGATGTGTCCTGACCATGTTCGAGTTATTTCTGATTTAAATAATAATAATTTTTTTACTTAGACACATTCGGACACGTAAGACACGCATGTCGTGTGCGTGTCAAAATGTATTTATGTCGGACACGTGTCTAACACGTGGACACACCAATAAAATGATATATTCGTGCTTTCTAGAACAGAACTAATCATAAATTTATAATTTATAATATAATATCATAGATTTCATAGTATCACAGCACCAATACGATGCATATGAATTGCTGCTTTCACATGATCAATCCTTCTAATTTGGATCTACTGCTATTAAGACACTAATTTTATTAGTGTGCATTTGTACTATAACAACGAATACTCATAATCGTGTATTATTCTAAATGCAAATGATTTCTTATTAGTCTGAAAAAGGTTCTCGGGAGCAAAAAAAAAAAAAGTACACAAACTCTACATGCAGCCGGCCTGGCAGCTTCAACATATATATAATATATTCTCTCTCATTTTTATATATGAATAAATTAAACATGACATATTTTTAATTGAAAAATTGGCAAGATCATTACCAGTTATATTTAATTGTCTCCCATCTTCCTAAACATTTTACTTTATAAAATATATATATATTTAATATTGTATATTTCCTGCAGAATAACGATTGTCTGCTGTGTAAAGTGCCATGTGTGTGTTTGGGGGCAGGGGTCATGTCTATAAAAGTTAATTAATTACATGATCGTATATAAATTCTTCTGTGAATTAAATAATTATTTATTTATTTGCTTTTCATACTCTTAGCTGGCATTACTGATTCTACTTGTTTGATTTGCCCTCACTTGAAGATCAAAAGTCTCACGGCTAGCTCTTTTGTAATTAAAAGAAGAGAATAACAAAACAAAATCCTTTGAATCGAATCTTCCAAACAGGCTCATTGTGTTTCATTCTAGCAAGACAACGGGCTTGTACTTTCCGGATTTGCTTTTATTTAATTTATTTATTAAATTCACAGACGCATGGATAATTAACTAAACAACATATATAAAAAGTCCACGCTGTGTAAATCAAATAAATAAATAATCATTAATTAATGTCCCTTCTGTATAAGAGATCATCATCAGTTACGTCACTGTCATAATTGTTGTTGAAGATCTATAATCGAAAAAGCCATTTCTGTTATGTGTACTGTGTACAGGATAGCTGCCGAGCTCGGCAGGGCACGTGGTTTTAACTAGCAAATTGGTGGTGGGGGTACTCCACTCTTTATTCATATTGAGAAATTGGGATAGTTAGGTTAATATTAAATATTAATTAAGGCGCAAGTTGGTGGGTATTCCACTCTATTCCTATTCAGAATTTGGGATAGTTAGGTTAATATTTATCAAGCTGTCTAGATTACACTCAGAGCCATACCCTGCCTACCATCTCAACCTTACCTATTCATATCAACTTTTTTTTTTATTGAAGGTGTAAACATCTAAGCAAGGAAAAAGTATTAAAAAAAACTTAAAAATCATCACTCAATTTTAGAGATTGAAACCGACGTCAAATTAAATAATAACTTCTTTAATCAATATTAGCTTAATAATCATGATTATGGATGTACTCATTTCATAGGAGCATAAAAAAAGAAAGCAAAAAAATGAAAAATAGGTCATATATTTAAATTTTAATTAAAATTCAATCATATATTTTTATATTTTTATCAAAAATATTTTTTTATTTTTTTTATTTTCTATCTTTGTATTACGGATAAATAAATTTATAGATCTCTATACTATTTAGAAATTTTTAATTAAGTTCTCATATTTTAAAAATTTGTAATTGAGTACTTGGAGTTTTAAAATTTATAATTGAGTCTCTACCATTAAAACACTGTTAAAAAATTATAACAGTACGTTAATGATAGAAGTTCAATTATCAATTTTTGAGAATATTGAAACCCAACTATAAACTCTATTTTTGTAATAATTTTAAAAAATTTTAATGGGATTCCTAAACTCAACCTATTTTTATAAATTCATAATGGTGCTTTAATCATAAGGACCTAGTTAGAAAATTTAAAAATTATAGAAATCAATTATAAACTTTAAAAATATAAGGAGAAAGACATAATTAAAAATTTTCAAATAATATAAGACCTACATATTTAATTAACCTAAAATTATCAAACAAACTGAGATGTTCATGTTCACACTAGTCCTTAAACTAGGCCAATATTACAAAAATCAGACTTATAAAAACAAATTAACCCAAAAATTCTTAAAATAAACAAGTCAACTTTAAAACTCTATTTTTTTTTTAGAAAAAAGAAAACTGGCATTGATCCGAAAGCATTTTTGGTTCGAATAAGCCACACTGATTTTGACCATCCTAGCCCAACAACAGCACAACTTTTATAAAAAATAATAGTACATAGTAAAAAAAATTTAAAAAAATAATTCAGTTAAAATTTATGAAGTGAGTAATATTGTTAGATAAAATAAAATAATAATCATTCGTCTTCAAATGTCAATAATAATATTAACACATTCTTACCAAATTATGATAAAAATATTGTTTATATAATATTTGTTTTGTAAAATAAATTCTTTTGAAGTTATGTTAGAAATTATATAAATAGTAAACTTCAAATTTGTCTTTAAAAAATGAAAATCTTCAACTTAATTCTTAAAAATCTCAAATTTGAGTTAAGTTAATCCTTATTTTGTCAAATATTTTAATATTTATCAGAGATTAATTTGACTTGGTATTTAAGATTCTTAAAAATCAAATTAAAATTTTTTAATTTTTAGAAACTAATATTTCTGTTGCTAAATTTTTTAACGACCAATAATTTGAAAGTTTACTATTATATAAAACGTGGAAAGCATGCATGTTAGAAATGGGCAGACTCTATTATTTTTCATTAAAGATTTTAAACACCCGAGCACATGATTTATTTTGTGCCCTTGAGATTTGTAATTTTAACATTAAAACAAATAAAAAATTGCGTCGCTGTGAGACAAGAACCTTGAGAATTGAGAGCGCATATGCACTCGAATGCTGTGTACTATGTCCCTTCCACAAAGGCAAAGCTAGCGTGCTAATTCTGCTACTGACAAAAGAGCCCTCATGCATTCAAGTGGGGTGCTTTTAATATGAACCTTGTAGTCAAAAGTTCATGTATAGACCTTTGACTTTATTTATTATAATAAGTAAATATTTTATTATTTTAAAATTCATTTAATTTTTTATATTTTTATCATAAGTTCCTAAAGTCTTTTTCTTTTTCATTTTGGTCCTTCAAATGAAAAATTTATCACTATAAGTCCCCACCCATCCCTTCTGCACCCACCCCCACCCCCCTCCACCCCACCGCCAGCCACCACCACCACCACCACCCAAAGCAGCCAGCGTTTTAACCTCACTGACAACCATGACCCCTCACCCCCAAACCGATCAGTGAGCCACGCACGACCACCAGATCAACGCAGTGGGTCATCAGTTCTAGTGGACGGTGTTGACAGCGTGGTGGAGATCTGGTTCCAGTCGTTGTTCGCAGGTCATGACTGCGTGTGGTGGTGGCTCGCCGATCTGGGTCGCAGCTGGCTTGATGAGTGCGACGCGAGCAACGGCACTTCTGGGTTTGTGGGTTGCAGATCTGAGTGTGGGGGTGACGATTCGTTGGCTGTGCACGGAGGTTCAGACGTACTGGTTGGGCGGTGGCCACGCGATGGAGGCGACGACCCATGCGCGAACCACCTACAACCACCGCGCCACCCACGTGCGACCTCTGCCCTGATCCGTCACCCAACCCACCGCGTGAACCACCTGCAACCACCTCTGCCCGGATCCGCGAGCCCCTGTGTTGGATCGTCGTCATCTGGTCTTCATCCTTTCCTCCAACGTCACCCCCACAACAAGCCAAATTCAATACCAACAGTAACCACGAACCAGCAGCCCTGCCATACCCTCACCATGTTAGCAACCACCGCCTTCCCCCACTCTTGAGACAATAGCACCCTGTCGTGAGGTTGAGTCCGATAAGCAATTTCATGAATAAAGGGTGTTATTTGCAATTTGTAACTCCAAGCAATTTCATTATTTACAAAGATCAATGTTAATTTTTAACTTTTAACGTTACCTAAATAGTAAGTAACCAGTCAACAATCACAGCCATCTATCTCATTTTATACAAATCCAACATCCTATATTACAGGGTCCATAGTAGGACCTTTGACTACAGGGTTCATATTAAACACACCCATTCAAGTGATGCAACTGATTACTTTTTCTTGCATTCTCTCGTGGTCATTAAGGTGTCACATCTAAACCAATCTAAAAAAAAATTAAAAATTAATCTAAAAAAATTGAAAACTAATGAAAACTGAAATAGATTGGATTAATTTGGATGAAGTTTTTGAAGAACCGATCGGTTCGAATCAGTTTTTGGTTCAATTTTATAAAACCGATCCAAACCGATTTTACACTTAAAATTACTTAAATATCCCTAACTAAACCTATTCCCCCATTGGCCCAATGGCTTATTCCCCCCACCACTTCGGCACAGACGTGAGTGTGAGATAAAGACATACTTCACTTCTCCTTGTTGACTGTATTAGTATGTTGTAATTGCTAACTCAATTCCGAGAAAGATTACAATTGTTAAATTGTCATTTTAATTTTATTTGTTTAAATTCTGAACTTTAAAATTATTACTGAATTTTATTTGTTTGTATGATTTATATGACTTTATGAATGATTTGTAGTTTAGAATTTGAATTATATTATTGTTGTGTATTATTCTTATTTAGATTGCATTTTTATTATGTTATTGGATAAAAATCAAATCATCCAATCCAATCTAAACCGATTAAAATTGGTTCGGATTGGATCAATTTGACTATTGGAATTCATCCAATTCAAAACAAATCAATGATACTTATCTTATTTGGATCGGATGATTTTTTACCTCAAAATTTATCCAAACCGATCCATGAACACCCCTAATAACTATGGAGCTTTTACCTTGCCGTCATGGTCATGGAGCAGTGAATTAAAAGTCTTCATAATATTAATATATTACTGTTATTACTATCCTTTTTTATGTGACTGAGATTCTCTATCTGTTCTTACTCAAAATCAATGCGTATGAGTAGTTGTTGTTGTGCTTCTGCCTAAAGTCTAATATGTGGTTGAAGTTGAATTGCTCTCTATCTCTAGCGTTTAGCTTCAGTACGACTGTACGAGGTAAAGAATAATTTTAAATTATTTTAATTAAGTTTTTTATTAATTCTATTAATTAATTATTAAATAAAAAAGTATGAAATATTTTTTATATTTTTAAGATATTAAATATATTTATTTTTTAATTTAATTTTTTTATTAAAGATTAAAAAAATTATCAAAAAGATTTTTTTAAAATATTGCAAAACATCATTTAAATACAAGACGTTTGCCATATTTCTTCCTGGCTCTTGAAGCTAATAGAAGGAGCTTAATGTCCAACGGTTTTTTCTTTAATTATAATTTTTGTCCTATAGTTTTTAATAGTTTTCAACTTAGTTCTCATAGTTCTTTTTTTATTATTTTAAATTAGTCTTTATATTTATAAATATTTTAAAAATAATTTTTACTTTTAATTTCAATTATAACATCGTTATAATATTATTATTTAATTAAGATAATAAGTATTTTTTTGTTTCATAAGTATTTTTTTACATACTTATTTTTTCTTTTAAAACGCTATGTAAGTGTCCTTTCATTTCAATATGTATTTTTATAGATGTTCTTATGTTTAATATGTATTTTTTATATGTTTATTTTTTATAAAATATTTAGTAGAAATTGAATTAATAATATTATAATAAAAATTGATGATAAAAATTATTTTAAAAACATATATAAATGGAAGAACTAATTAAAAAATATATATAAAGACTAAATTAAAAATAAATAAAAACTATAAAAATCAAAATGATAATTTAACTTTTTCTCTTCTTTTACACTTCCTTTGCATGTAGCTCTAATAATTTTGGTTAGCAAGTAACGTTATAAAAACTTGGTTTTGGTTATGTAAGAGAACTTATGAATTTAAAATTCTTTAGGAAGGAGCTGAACGCAAGATTGAACAACATCGATACGACGTTTTAGGTTCATTTATTACCTGTAATCTTTTATGCTTAATTCTAATCACATATATTTTTATATATTATTTTATATTTATATAATTTTTAAATTTTAATTACATATGATCTCATTTCATTTTTTATACATATATCTATTATGATTTTAATATATAGGCAAATGCATTTTTTTCTTTTATTAATAAGTTATATTTAGAAGACATGTCTGTGTGCTCTCACCTTAAAATCAGATTAAATAAACATATAATAGTAGTTTGATCATTTCTTTAAAAAATTGTCCTGCAGATTTTTTTTTTTAAGCAGAAATTTAGATTGAGGAGAGTGCCTCAGTCCAGACCAAGGCAGAACCCCAAACTCAATAAATACTTAAAATAAAATTACAAATAACCCAACCCCTAAGGAACAAATTGCTACCTAGGACTCAAACCTGCATTTGTCAGGTTGCAAGTCGCCCCCAGCGCCATTCGACCCATCCTTAGGGTTTGTTTAGTATGTCGTATTAAATATGATAGAATAAGCTAATACAATATATTATGATTTTATTAGTTATTTAGTATAAACACTATATTGTATAAGTTTATTCATTAAACTCCTCTTATATATTAAAATGATAGATAACTTAATCAAGTCTTAAAGTAAGGGATTAGACTTGATAGTATTTTGATATATAAACTCTTATAAAGACTTTTTTATTACAATTCTAAACACATCGATATCTCCAATCCTTACGTATTAGACTTTATACTATTAGATATTATATTATCAGACTTTATATTATCAAATCTAACGCTATCAAATTTTATCCTATCTTTTATACCAAATGGGCTATTAGGGATTTAACAAAAGGACATGGGTATGCATGTTCTTCTCCACGCATCAACTGGTAAGTACATATCTAGCTAGAACACAATCTATCCAGGCTAGCCTACTTTATTAATTGCCTACTCGTGACAATACAATTGTTGGTACCAATTAATTTTAGCATGTGTGCCGTGAGGTGAAGGATGCATATGTTTTTCCTTTTTTTTTCTTTAACCAAAATATTCTGACAAGCAATGCTATGGCCAACCCTTCGAATACTTAGAAAGTCCTTTTAATAATTATTTTATTCAATCATTCTAATTATTAAATAAAAAATTATTAAATATTTTTATGTTTTTAATATATTAAATGTATTTATTTTTTACTTAATATTTTTTATTAATTATTAGAAAAATATAGCAAAATTCATTTCAGATGGACAAGACATTCACATGAAAAAGAATTTGGTGAAAAAATTAATTTTAAATTTTTCTAATAATCTTTCAAATTACTAAATGAAAGAAATATTATAAGTTTTTTATGTTTTCAAATCATTAAATAAATTTAATTTTTAGGTCAAATAATAAATTACCTACTTCAACTTTATACTTTTTGCAAATTATTATATAAAGTTTTAATTTGTATAATTTACTCACTTAAAGTTTAAATATTTAGCAATACACTATTTTCTTTATTTTTCTTTAATAATGTCAACAATAAACATTTTATTATACTTAAATTTTTTTATTTCCTCAATTTATAGAGGAAAAAAAAGATAAAAACTAACCATGAAAGAAAAAGATAAAGAGAGACCATTATAAGTTAAAAGAAAATTTCTGGTAAGTTTAGTATTTAGGGTGAATTGTCAAATATTTATTGAATGTTAATTTATAATAAATATTTAAAAATAATCAATAATCAATTAAATATTTAACAATTCATTTTAAATATCAAATCCTAAAAAAAAAAAATGGCCCATAAAAATCCCCAAGTTAAAAACATGTTAAGATGTAGCTATATAAGCCTATAATTGAAAACACAACAAGCACTTATTAAGATTGAAAACTAACCATGTATCGAAGATGTAGCACTGAAAAGTGAAAACACATAAAATAAAATAAAAAGCCTAGATTGAAAACCATTATTACAAGTATAATTTTATTATCACCGAAAAATTGAAAACTAGCCAATAACCAAGTAACGAAGAAGAACAAAAAACAAAACATCATCAAGAAAGCAAGATACCCAAATGATATAATTTAAATTAGAATTATAAAAAAAACAAGAAAAGAAAACATTAGCTGTCAAACAGCACTTGCGATTGGGCGAAAAAGCCAAATTGATGAATTTGGCTAGCAGAAGAGGGAAATAAAATGCACAGGAATATAGGAAAGCAAAAGGCATATTGAGTTTTGAAATCTAACACTAAACAACAAAAAGAAAGGAAAAAAATTAGAATAATTTATCATTTTTCTTTTGAACACCGAAAACTCTGTTTTAGTTTGTGATTCTGAATTCTGAACAAAATAAAATATTCTATCAATATAATATTAATATATAAAAAAAGAGTCTTAATCGGTAGAATTTTAACAAGTGACAGCTTTAGGTTGTCACTAATATTATTTAAATTTGAGTTTTATTATTATTCTATTAAAAAAATTAAAGGAAAATGTAAAATTTTTGTCACTTGTTATTTTTAAGTTGTATTACAAATGTAATTTAAATTTGAATTTTAATATTAATTTTTTTAAATAAAAAATAAAAAAATATAAATATTTTCATTATTTTTACAAGTGTCATTTTTAGATTGTGTTATTATTAGTTCATTACAAATTTGAATTTAAATTTTATTGTTATTATCTTATTAATAATATATATATATATATATATATAAGGGATCAGAACTTATTTTATTGTTTCATTAGTTTCATTTTATCTTATTAAAGGTTAATAAAATAATACACATATTCCTCATATATATATATAAAATCCTTTTTGAGATATTTTTTTATAGAATAAACATATTTTTGTTATGTTATCAAATCATACTATAATATACAAAGATAAAATCAAGAAAATTAGAAGTGGTCGCAGTTGGGTGGCGGCTCGACAGGGTGGCTTCCAAGGCAGGCAGGAGGCTACTAGGGATCATTTTGCAAATTCTAAATATGATTTTTAATGTTTTGAGGATCAAATTCTTAATTAACAAAATGACCTATTATCAGAGTTAGGGCTTGTTTGAAAAAATTAAAAATTATAGATTATGCTGATAATCGATTATTGTTATAATTGATTATTATTATAATCGATTATAATTGATTCATTTTTATATTTGAGATGCATTAGTCATGTAAAGTGATTTTAAACTAATATTATTCGTTTGGATGATATAAAAAAGAATCGCTTTTATGTATTAAATTACTAAAATAGGTATAGAATGATTAAAAAAATTATTTGATTGAGAACAAAATAATATTTACATATCAAAGTGTAAGAAATAATCTATAAACTAAAATCATAATGCTTCAATCTTTAACTTATGATTATTAGCTGTAAAAAAACTTTTTTTTACATTGAATTTCGTGTAAAAACTTTTTTAAAAAATAATCTTTTTATCCAAACATAATAATTATTTCACAAAACAACTTAATTCTCAAAAAATAAGTATGAGTATTCCTTGGAGAATAACAGAAGGTTGACATTACCGAAAGGTACCAGAAGCAATAGGCAATAAACATTACTTGTTGAATTTAATTTCTTTTCTTAGAGAAAGAAGAGTAATTGACTTGTGGGACTTCAGTTATTATTATTATCGTTGTTGTATTATTTCCTTTCTGAAAATGATTATAGTTAAATCCCACTTAGGCTGAGGCATAGATGATTAAACAAGGTATATGTAATATATTTTTTTTATTTGTTGTTCTCACTCACGGTGCCATTTCCATTTAATTTGTTATCCTGGTGCCCCTTGAAATCCCAAACGGTTAAGCATCAGCGTTCTCTAAGACTAAGGAATAACAATGATACGGGGACTACGTGTTAAGCGTTAATTATATGCAGAGATAATGTGGTAGCTAGGGTTAGACTCAGCGATATGTTGGGTAATCTCGGTTGAACGCTGTGGCATAGTCACTGATGTTGACCTGTATAATGTGTTAGCATATGGAGTCAGTGGGCTTTTTAACCAAACTGCCACTGTTGATAAAATTATTTATTAAATTATTATTTTTTTAAATTATTTATTAAATTATTATTTTTTTAAAATTATTTATCAAAATATTATTTTTTAAATTATATATCAAAATATTACCCTTTTTTTAAAATTAATATTATCCAAAAGATGTCACCATTTTATCCTACGTGATTTTTTAATATTATCGCAACCCACGCGGCCTCCCATTTCTTGCGCATCCCGATTGCTCAGATCACTAAAAGCGCCACCCTTGTTAGCGCAACCAAGCACAATAAGCCAACAAGGATGGCGTAACCCTAGTATATATCAATCATTCCCTCCCCCTTTTGTGACATTCAAACCATTTTCTAAATTCTCACAATCTCTCTACAAATTTATTCTCTCTAAACGCTCTGAACTCTCTCAACGAACTCAATTCTTACTAGAAGTGGTGTCTGGATCATTATTTGTGATTAAATTTAGATTGGATTCCTTAACACTGTAAGTACCTCTTTCAATAGTGTAATAGTTTATTTATTATTTATTGATTGGTGTTTTATTAAGTTAGTGTTAATTGTAATTCAATGTTATTATACATTAATAATTTTATTGGCTAATGAATAATGAAGTTGTATGATATGTAGTCTAAATTGTATGGATCATTATTTTGTAGGTAATCGAGTAGGATATATATTTTTTCTTGAGTACTTGACATGATTTACATTAGTAAATGTAGTTTAATTCAAAATAATCGAGTTTAGAAAGTTTTTTTACATAAATAATTATATTGAATATTATAATTGATTGTTAATATATTGAATAAATATATGTAATATATTGTTATTGTTATATATATTTATACATTATTATATGTCCAATTAATATTGTAATTGATTTTTAATATATTAAATAAATGTATTGAATCGTTATTGTTCAGAATTGGAGTTAACATGACAAACCCGCTAAATGTGCACATTTACTTCAATGGGACAATGTATGATGGTGAAGAAGGTGTCATGTATCAAGGTCCTCTTCCTAGGCTTATTGTGATCATAGCCAATATGATTTTGGATGAGTTGAAAACTAAGATCCATTCAAAGTTGAGGCTTCAAGCAAACCAACTATGTCAAAAGTTGTCTATCGGTGTCTGCAATGCTTCAATCCGTGGAGATGAGTATGACTTCCAATAGAAGACGATGATGATGTAAAGTACATGATAAATTCCTTCTGTCAAACTCCGAACATGGCGTCAATAGAGTTGTATGTGGGGGTAAAAACAAGTGGGCAGGAAGAGCATGTTGAAGCTCCTGGTGAAATCGAAGCTCAAGTTGGTCCTTCTAATCAAGTTGAGCCATGCAATATGATCGTTATTGGTGGTGCAATGGTTGAAACTAATAACCCACTTGTCAGATATGCAGTATGGGAGTCAAGTGAAGACGAAGAACAGGTAGCTGAGGGCGACGATTTAGACACCGACATAGAGGCAAAAAACTTTGATGTCGAAGAAAATGTACAAGTTCCATTGGCGGTTGCTCCTCAATCCATATTTATGCCTTGAGGACCTGAATCCGTGTTTGTGCCACCATGCCCTCAGTTTTCTCAAATCAACTGGGATGCATTGAGTAATCCTGATAATTTGCCTGAATTAGACAGTCGTGGGACTTGGAGTATAAATTCTATGTTGGCTTGCAATTTTCATCAAAAGATTCCGAATTCTATGTTGACTTATAATAAATGAATTTAAAATAAATTATTAATTTATTTAAAATTTATTATAAAATACTTAATATTATTCAATTTGACTCAATTTAATGAATGAATATTCAATTTATCCATTAATCTATTTTAATAAACTGGGTAGATGAATATCTAACCCACTCATTTAAAAAATAAATCTATTTCTAAAAATTTTTATTTTCTCTTTAAAAAATATTTTTATCTCTCTAAAAATTTTCATTCTCGCTCTAAAAATTGTTTTCTAAAAATTTTGAAACTCAACGCTGTGTGCTATGGGCTTTAATAAAAGTGAAAATGTTGAATAAAAAAAAGAACTTAAAAATGTTCAATTGTTTGAGTCAAAAAAATGTAAAATACATTAAATATTTATTGATTAGTTTTTAATTAAATATTCGTTGAATATCCAATGTATATTTTAGTTGATTATTAATTATTCATAATTAAATTTTATTCATTAAATCTAATCTAATAAAATATATTATTTTAATTGAATGAATTGGATTGATTTTAATATGGATGGATTGGATGGATTAAAGATTAATAAATTTTTTGGCCAACCCTACACATCATATAGCTAGATTCACACTTCAGAATTGGGACCAATGCGTGTCATAAACAGTTTGTATTATCATTGGATCTTTGCTATATAAGGGCATTACATTTCACCTACAGCATTGTGTCTTTTTTTGTTTCATCTGAATTCTGAAGATCCACTTTGAAATCTTTCTCCCCTCTCATAATTTTATCTCCAATGGAGTTGGGAAGCATGATGCACTTCCTTCACGACAAGACCATTTTAGTCACTGGTGCTACTGGCTTCCTTGCAAAAAGTCTCTCTCTCTCTCTCTCTCTCTCTCAGCCTGCTTTTTGTGCGCGCAATGAGGTATTTCTAGTTATGATGTGTTTACTTGTATGGTTTGCAGTTTTTGTGGAGAAGATACTGAGGGTTCAACCAAATGTAAAAAAACTTTATCTTCTTTTGAGAGTCACAGATACCAAATCTGCTACTCAACGCTTGCACAATGAGGTGAATGTGCAAATATTATAACATTCATGTCCATTTGTCTATTTTTCGTTTTTGGTCCTGTGAAGTCTATACAAGAGTGAAAAACTTATATATATTGTCATAAATTCACTTCACCAACTCCTAATAAAATTTAAATCTGAAGTAAGATAAAAGATCTCCTGTTCAATTATTGAGGTGTGTGCCATTGGGAATGTATTGTTATTGCTTTTTCTTTCATCCTTTATATATTTTCTTCAAGTTATCAAAAATTTAAAATGTATGATCATAAACTAATTATTTACCGTTGCCAAACCTTTCAATGTATTATGCATAAGATGTTAAGGATCAACTCCTCCAAAGTTTAAGCTATTAGGTATGTAAAAGCTTATGAATAGTTTTACATTTAACAGGTTTCATTACATAAAAACATGTTAGACTTGAAATATAGATAATGCACAAGTTCACTCTATCTTGTACTGAAATTCAAATTTTATTTTAAAAAAATGAAAGCAACAATGATAGAACTATTAACAGTGTCAAGGATTAGTTCTCCCTAAAACTTAAGTTGTTGGGTGAAGTCTTATGAATAGTTTCATATCTAATATAAAATTTACTTGAGTTTCAATTCATGTGCCCCACATATAAATGTGTTTGTGCCCACAGTTGACGAACTATATATGCACAAAATTGTCTCCCTTTTTCACAATTCTTTTCCTTCCCCAAATCCCAAGCAGAACTTTATGCGACAAACGAGTAATTTTGCTATTATAATTAACATTGGCTTTTGGAGAGTAAAGTAGAGCAATATTAATATCATTTCCAAGCTCCCCCAAACACACGCCTAATGCATTTTCACTTTTTTCACGATGTTTAATAAGTTCGTGGCTGATACCTGATGTACGCTTATTATATTTTCATATGTAGATCATAGGGAAGGACTTGTTTAGATTGCTGAAGGAAAACCAGGGTACACAATTCAATTCCTTTGTCTCAGAAAAGTTGACTGTGGTGCCTGGGGACATTTCTCAAGAGGACTTTAATTTGAAGAACTCCATTCTAGGGGAAGAGATTTGCAATCAAACAGATGTCATAGTTAATTTAGCTGCAACAACTAACTTTGATGAAAGGTATATATTCGAGGTGATAGAATTCTAGAACCATATGTGTATGTGTTCACAGTAATAAATAATCGTTTATTTCTCTATGGTTAAAAATTAAAGTTGTACATATATATATTCTGTTCTTTTGTTATTAAGTGCAGATACGATGTTGCATTGGGTATAAATACATTAGGAGTTAAGCATGTCCTGAGCTTCGCCAAAAAATGTATTAGACTCAAGGTGCTTGTCCACGTATCAACAGGTTGGTACATAGATGCCCATAATAATGATAGCTGTTTGTATAAGAACAAGTCAAAGCTCACATTCAATCTTCCACATGATTCTCTCATCAAAATAAAATCTTTTGTATTCAAATGCATGTATCATTTTATATGTCTTTTTGTCACTCGGTTGTTGCAGCAACTTAGGATCGGCACACTATCTTATACTTGTAAATCATGCTCATCAAATATACCGAAAACCATTCTCTCCTTGAAGTAGCATCTATATTGTGCTAACCTTGCAGACAAAGCGTTTACAATAAGTTCTCACAATCATGTGTGGGACCTATGCGAAATTTATTATAAATTCTACACACACAACAATAAGACTAACAATCATGTGTGGGACCTATGCGGAATTTATTATAAATTCTACACACACATATATCTTGAGTGTACCTACTATAGCCACTATATGTCTATGCAAGTATGTCTTGAGTGTACCTAATCAATATAAATGTTATGCCTTGCAGCTTACGTATGTGGCGAGAAAGGAGGACTCATAGTAGAGGATCCACATCACTTGGGTGTGTCACTAAATGGAGTGCCCGGACTAGACATTGATATGGAAAAGAAAGTGGTGGAGGAGAAATTGAAGCAGCTTCGTGAGGAGGGAGCCACAGAACATGATATTAAAGTGGCCATGAAGGACTTGGGTTTTAAAAGGTTTGTTCTAAGTATACTACTTCCATGCTACTACGTGTATATTGATTGATACCACTTTCATATTCATTTTAACAATTTAGAATAACCTCCGAATTTATTTATTTTTAATCTGAACCTCCGGTAGTTTTGTTTACAAGTTTAAACTATAATTAAATTAAGTAGTATATATAAAAAAACTCAACACTATATTCATACATACCATGCAATTAGAAATTTGTTCCCACTAGCGGGCGCCTATCTCACTTTGCCATTCATCTCTTTACTTCCCGAATTATAAATTAATCACGTTTTTTTTATTGATCTATACTCTCCCCAAACTATAATTAGCTCTAATTATAATTTCCTAGAGTCCTCCACAACGCAAACTTCCATGGCTTTCATTCGCTTGTTCACAAAGTATTAGGTAATAGACGATATTAATTCCCACAAAAATCAATTTTGTTCAAAATAGAAAAGAATAATTGAAACCATGAGTTTCAATAAAATAATTAACATATGACTGAGTTGTCGTCAGTTTAACTTTGCACATTGAGATAAATGGCACTTGTAATAACTCTTTAAACTTTGTGCTGGATTATATTTTAACAATTACCAAAACTTGAATATATATGTTTGGTTGTATCTAAATTAATTATTAGAGCAATTGCATTTGGATGGCCAAACACGTACGTCTTCACAAAGGCAATGGGAGAAATGCTAGTAGAAACTTTGAAGGAAAACATGTCTGTTGTTATTGTACGTCCGACGATCGTTACCAGCACTTACAGAGAACCTTTCCCTGGTTGGGTCGAAGGTGTAAGGTAAATCACCAAATTTCATGTCATTTATTATGTCCTAATCTGCAGTTTCAATTATCCACCATTTTATGTTCCCCTAATTTGCTTTTCCAAAAACGTGGTATTAAAAAGTGCAAATACATAACCCAGGTTTTTCTTATATTTGGTCTTTTTACAGAACCATAGACAGTTTGCTTGTTGCTTACGGTAAAGGAAAATTAAAATGCTTCCTTGCGGATCTTAAGGCAGTTTTTGATGTGGTGAGTCACTAAATAAAGCCTTTCTTCTTAATTAGCAGAGAAGGTGTCTCTATTATATTATGAATTAATCCCATTCTCATCTTCTAAACCAAACTGTTAAAAAACAATACAATACATGCGAATACTGTTTCTCAACTGGACAATTTTATAGTACTCACCTTTTTTTTTCTCTTAAGTATAATACCTATCAAGTATTTCGTTGAGTGTTGGTTACTTTTTTATAAAATTCTAAACATTTATTATAAAATCAACATTCAGTAACAATTCACTTTAAGTATCATAATCCATATGCATCAGGGTACCATTGTAATTCCCTTCTCAAAATGGATATATATTAATGCTAAGTTTGAAGCAGATACCAGCTGACATGGTTGTGAATGCAATCCTAGTGGCCATGGCGGCTCATGCTAATCAACCTGGTAATGTCATATATCATGTTGGTTCCTCTGTTACAAATCCAGTCAGATACCTCAATCTCCAAGACTACATGTTTAGATATTTCACAGCAAAACCTTGGATAAACAAGGATGGAAAGCCCATCAAGGTTGGCAAACTTACCATATTGAGCAACACGGCTAGCTTCCGCAGATATATGTTCATTCGCTACCTGCTTCTGTTAAAGGTTACTTCAAATCCATAATATCAAGTTCCTTCTAATATTCATGCAATCACCGCTCACAACATCACGTGAACTTTACTCTCCGTGTTAACAATTTTAGGCAGCATATATAGTACTAACATAGTTTGCATTTAGTAGGGACTAGAGTTGGCCAATGCGGCTCTATGCCAGTATTTTCAGGAAATGTACCTTGACCTCAACAGGAAGATCCGTATTGTGATGCGGTTGGTTGACCTTTACATGCCATACTTGTTCTTCAATGGCGTGTAAGTTAATTATTAGCAACTAATATAATATATTGTAGCACTTGTTTAATATTAATTAACTGATACTAGCTTGTTTCGTACACAGATTTGATAATATGAATACAGAAAAGTTGCTATCAGCGGCAAGACAAGGCGGGGTAGAGATGGATTTGTTTTACTTTGACCCAAAAATAATTGATTGGGAGGACTACTTCATGAATGTCCATTTTCCTGGTATCGTCAAATATGTCTTCAAGTGAAACGTACTTTTTTTTTCTTACGAGTCAAGTGATACGTACTTTGATTGGCCATTGAAGCGTTTTGTATTATGAAACTTGTATTTTCATTGCGTTCAAACTTGAGCTAGCGTCTAGCGTGATTATGCGTTGGTGTGCTACAACTTATTGAATTGTATAATTAATCTTACTGCTTTCAAGCGCATAATGTATCAAGTGACTCAAATATTTACATTTACTCTTGCGAATATCGTTCAGACTTCGTGACATTAACAAGAGTAATTTAAATTACATAAATATCAATGTAAACTTGGGTTATTATAGGTTGAAAATATAGGTATGGGTACTAGTATTTTAACTACTTAAAATACCGAAAATAGAAAGAACAAAGAGTTAGGGTTGTCAATTCGGGTCAGGATGGGCCGGCCCAATTTAGTTGCGAACTAGTGAATTTTTAACTTAGCCCATCCCTATGCGGGCTACGAGTTATGATGATTATTAAACAAAAAATAGAAAGGAGGAAAAGAAAACCATTCGTGACATTAAAAAGTTACAAATTCAAGTAATTTAAATTAAAATCTCGATCCGAAATATCAATTGATGAAAAAAATTATTTGACGTAAAGTAAATATTTTGACACAACAATAAAAGTGATAAAATTTGGTTACAAATAAAAAAGACTTACTTGGATTAGGAGATCCACTCTTAGTAAATAAAATAATGACAAGATTAATTCTTTTTATAACTCAATTAGAATCCACACACAATGGAGGTTCCAATCGGAAAATACAACGTTCAAATTTCAATAAAAATTATATACCTAATTATATTATGATTCATTCAATCATCTATTAACACCGACACTTATAAATGGGATCAAGCATTCATTATGCCAAAATCTTGTCTACAACAAATCAAGATCTCCACTTTACAAGGAATGTTTCTAAATTGATTGAAAATAAAATACAACACGTATAATGACCACTCAAAAATATATCATTTAAGCACAAGAAAGAAATGAATCTAACATTATTTCATCACCAAGAGCTTCACACTTTTATCCAAGTAAAATAAAACTTAGTTACTCGTAGACAAGAAGAAAGAAAGAGTGAAGAAAAAGAAAAAGAAGAACATAACTTCAATTTAGAACAAAAGAAAACTATAACAAGATAAACAAACAACAAAATAGCATGATCTTGGCCTCTAGGACCAAGACTTCCCAAATGATCTACCAATGGTACCTTTTATAGAGGATTAGGGATACAAAATGACATGGGGGCTGATTCATGGTGAGTGGATGAGTGAAAAATGAGTGAAAAATGCCAAATGAGTTTTGATGAGTGGAAAATTATGGATATTCTTTGTCTTCGAAATCATTTAGTTCTGAAGTTATTGAATACGTCATTTTTGAGAAATGTGGTCTTCATAAAAGTTGTAGGCCTAGATCTTAGCTTTCAAATGCTGTTGGTTTGAGTCAAAAATCATTTCTACAACTCAAGATATAGTCTGATTACTGCATATTACTCAGGCCTAACGACAGCTCCTCTATTCTGACTTCTGAGCCAAATATGATCCATTAGATCTCAGATTCTGGAAAAGTATTCAACATAAAAGTTGTATATTTGGGTCTTAACTATCAACCTCAAAATTTCAGCCCATTTGACATCCTATAGCCCGAGCTATGTTATGAACAGTACGCATAGGTCAAGCTGTCAGGATTAGCACCCTAGTTCTTGCTTCAACTCCAATTTGAGTTATCCAAACGTATGATTTGGCCTTTGAGATCTCATGAAAGTTGTAGGGAATTATCTTAACTTTCCTACAAGACCAGAATCACATCAACCAGATATTTACAACGCAAGTTATAGCCAGGTTACTGAACACTGTTAAAAAGATAAATTAAGGCTAATTCATGCAATAATTCATTCAATGATCCAATTAGGCTCAATATCATAGAATGTGATAAAACTAACATAATTAAGCCTAATTGAACCTTAAAAAACCTAATGAGAGGATTATAAAATGTATAAAATATATTGTTATCACATTCTAAGGATGAAAAATGCAAATGGTGAAAATTCCATACCTTCATTCCTACGTAAAATGTCATAAGCATGCACCAAGGACAGGTAGGCAAACAACCCTGAGCGATAGAATTTTTGAATTAATTTTATATTGTATTTAACTGCAATAAAGTTAAAAAGACTAATGATCTTGAAAAACCTTCCTTGTGAATGAAAGAAGAAAGCAACTAGTTAATGTCTCTTGGTCCAATAACAAAACCAACTAGATTTCCCACCTATCAAGAAAATTCATGGTATTCAAATTAAAATTTGACTATTTTTTTTACTTTATAAAAAAATGCAACCATATCTACCAAACAGAAATAATAACCACTCAGCACAAAAATAAAAAAAACAAAGAATGATGACTCAAGTCTAACATGTAAACTAAACAACCATTTATCACTCTTGAAATAATCACTTCCTTTTTGGTAAGACTTAAGGCAAAAATCTAAATTTTTTAAAAGTTTAAGAAAAGCAATAATCAGAATATACAAAGCCAGATGAAAAATAATTGACGATGATGTTATATAGAAATAGAATAAGAATTATAATATTCATATATGTCATAGCTTCCTAGTGCATTCAAGGACAAACCATTTGATAGTTTGATACATTCACAACTTACAAGTTGCAACTTGCAAGGTCATGAAAGTATCACTATCTCAAAAAATACAAGAGCTTATCAAATCACAAAAAATATAAGAAGCTAAGAGCCCATCACCAAAAAAAGAGGAACTCATCATATCACAAAAGAACATAGGAGTCAATCACAAAAAAAAAAAAAGTGGAGCTCATCATATCATAAAAGAACATAGGAGCCCATCACAAAAATATAAGAGCTCATCATAAAAGAGATTTGAATTTTCAATCTATGTCTTCCTACTTATCCGAAATAATGACATTTAAGCCTTTGTCATTTTCATTAATTTTGGTTGCCTCTTCATGCACATCTTCAAATGAACTTGATCCATCTACATATTAAAATATACAATTTAAAGATAACCAATGATAAATAATAAGCAACTAGGGGCAAAGATGTTAGATGAGAGCTTGTAAAAAAATTTACCATTTAGTGAAAATCCAAGTTACCAATTGCGAGTGCATATGAGAGCTTCCAAATTTTTTGAAAGCATACAACTTCTATACTTATTCAAGATATGGTCACCAATACTAAAAGCTGACTCGGATGCCATCGTGGTGATTGGAATGCTTAATATATCACTAGTCATCCTTCTTAGGTCACCAAATTTAAGACTACGATCTCTCCAATATTCCAAAACATCTAAATCCTTGTAACCCATAAGCTTTGCCTCTTCTAAATAGAGATCAAGTTCAGATTTCCCAACTAATATGATTCTTTGTTCTCTTCTTGCTCAAAGTTCTACCACATTTCAAACAAATAAAAAAAATATTTAAGTAGAATTAAATAAACGTTCGAATAATTTAAATGACTAATTAAACTAAAACTTACGTCATAGTCAGTTGGCAAATTTGTTTTTACCCTCTTTTCATATGTTGAAGTTGAAGTGCTTGCATCCATTATAGAAGAAGGTGGGTGCACTTTTGTTGACATAATGATTAAAAAGTGCATACAAAGCTTTCTTCATATTGCTCAACTTCTCATCAACTATGAACTTATTAGAATAAAGTCTAGAACTAGTAACCATATCTCAAAAATTGAAACTTCATCCTAGAGTTAAGAACACAACTAAAAGCAAGAATTGTGCTATACTCATTCCAATTCTTGTCAAACTTAGCCATCATCTGTGAAGCCATATCTTTTATCACATGATCGTCACTTAACGCATTATTTTTCAATAGAACCTCTATCTTCCATATTTGCATGAAATATAGATTGGATGTAAGATATGCAGAACCAGAAATCATATTGGTAATTTCATAAAAGGGCTCCATAAATTCACACATCTTCTTTCCTCTTTCCCAATCTTCATTTGATGGACAATGCTTATAATTCACATCATTCCAACCCAAGCTTGCAAATGCACTTCTATACTTGATTGCACTCTCAAGCATAAAATAAGTGGAGTTCCATCTAGTGGACACATCCAAACGCAAGCTAATACTACTATCAACGCCACCAACTTCTTTAACTCATTGAAGAAATTGTTTCATCCTTGATTTTAAACCCCTCACATATTTCATGCTCTCCCTAATTTTTTGCAATGCATTGCTTGCCACCTTTAAGCCTTCTTGAATTATGAGGTTCAAGATATGTGCACAACATCTAATATGAAAAAAGTCTCCATTATATAACAAATTATTAGACAAACAAAGTTGACTTTTCAAGATATTTTGCATACTATCATTAGAGGAAGCATTATCTAGAGTAATTGAAAAAGCCTTTTTTTTCTATTCCCCATTCTTTCAAAAACTCAAGCACTTTTCTTGATAGTTCATGATTAGTATATGAAGGTTTCAAATGACAAAAGTTCAGCAACTTACTATTTAACTTCTAATTTTCATCAATAAAATGAACAATTAGAGTGATATAACCATGAATAGTGCAAGAAGTCCAACAATCAGAGGTCAAACACACTCTACCATTAATTCTAACTAATTGATTTTTCAATTTCTCTTTTTCAAACAAATAAATCTTCATCACATCAGCAGTGATAGTATTTCTAGAAATAATAGTGTTCTCAACAAAAAAAAAAGATATTGGCATAATGCTCTAAATCCAACCCACTCAACACATTGAAATGGAATATCATGCAATATAATCATTTGAGCTGTCAATTCATGAGCAACCTTTTCGTCAAGCTTTCTAGACCTCATTTTAGTAGTATAATCAAGCATCATATTCCCCACATCATCAAATTTAGGAATCTTTACACACTTGGAAATGTGACGATTTAGGTGATATGTACCCTCCTTACTTGAACAAGTATACTCCTTACCACAACCCTTACATTTACACTTTTCTTTTCCATCTGTGATGAAACCAATTTTCTCAAAGTATTTCCAAGCATTTAAGGTTTGAGTTTAACCTTTTTCAGTTGTGGTTCAGATCCCTCTTCAACTTTTATAGATGCTTTTGAATTATGTTGTTCCAAAATTTGACAATCATCTTCAACATTAACATTAGAATTACTCATATTCACAGACAGGAGACTGCAACATATAAAAAAAAAGTAAACAATCAAAATTTAATTTATTGTGATAAATCATAAATTGGTAGCAATAATTGAGTAATAACATTATGGGTAAGAAAATATAGCAATAACTAAGTAATTACATTAACATTATGTTGATTTTTTGGGCAAGAAACCATAGTTATTTAGTTTGTCCCTATAGAGGGAAAGACGTTAACAACTAGTCAAACAGACTAAAATAATTAATTCAAGAATTTCTTATCCTTTGGTTGAAGCATAAATTTAACTTCTTGGCTTTTATAGTTTTTCTTTTTTAAATTGTAAAAAAACCCAAAAAGAAATAACTGAGAAATGTTAATTTTTTGGACAAGTAGCTAAAAGCCTAAAATAGATCAACACAGAACCTGGAAGGCTGGAACGTGGAATGTGGTCACTGCGTCGCTTGAACCTGGAACGTGGTCGACGTCGTCCTCACAAGAACGTGGTCGGTGCCTCACCTGCGATGCTGCTCATCGTCATGGTCGTTGGAAGCCTGGAACGTGGTCGACTAATCGTTCTCACAGGTTCTCAACTGTGGTGCTCTACTGCCAGCAACTCCTGCTCTTCCATGGACATGGTCGTGCATTTTATGTGAGTGACAGAGTGAGAGTGGTGAGTGAACTTATTGAAACAGAGCATTAGACTACTATTAGAGCAACGAGCCAATGAGAGATTGAGAGCACTCTAAGTCTCTGTCTCTCTAACTTGGGAAATGACAAATGACAAATGACTTTGAGAATTGAGAAATTGAGTCACAGAATAGTGGAATACTGACTCTGACTATTGGGTAAGTGGTAAAGTGGGTAATAATACTGTAGCTACATGTTTTACATTTTAATTTTTAGGCATTTATATATATATATATATATATACTTACATAGTTACGTTAGTAACATTACAATTACAATATTACATTACAATATTAGATGTTGTTGTACTTGCAGTGTTATGTTGCTGTGCTAGTGACAGTGTGTTACTGATGCACAAATTTTTTTCTTTTATACTTAGGTTGGGCTGTGTTAGTGTCTTTTTTTATCCTCTTTTACAATTATAAGAAAAAAATAAAAAAAACCAAAAAAAAAACTTTTTTAATCCAACTGGTTGACCCTACCCATTGCATAGTCGGCCTATGTCGGGCCAAATTTGGGCCAAATTCGAACCCAAAATTCATTTTTTTTACTATATTTTTTGTCTAGTCCATTGAGTTTGGCCTATTTCGACACCCATACAAAGAGTCAACAAGAGAAATCAATAAGAACAAAAGAAAGATTAAAACAGATATATAATGAATTGTGCTAAGCCTTATCCTTAAGGGTTTATCTCTACCTTACTCGGAGCAATGTTCAGTGGAATGACCTTGATGGGTAACCCTCCAAGATTAGACATGGGTCTCCTCAGGAACTTGTCCACACGAAGATCCTAGTACTCTAAGCAGCAACACCTCCCGTTCAAACACCATAAGTCAAAATAGAGAAGTGGGGGAGTCTCTAGTACGTGCACAGTAGCAGTAAAGAGAAGAGGAAGAAGAAGAATAGTAATGAGAGCAAAAGATGCATGAAAAGTAAACTGATATATAATCTAATAAGTGTGTGTTTCTAGTAGTCCATCAAAATAAATAGACCAAGGTAGCATACTAAGTAAGCATCCCAATGGATCTATTTGAACAATCTAAAGAGATATTTTAGTCTTCAAGTAAGTTTACAAAAGATAAGCTCAAAGTAAAATCAGGTCAAGCCCACACATGTGCGGACGAGACGCAAAAAGGAGGGGTAAGGCAAGGCTCGTGCGTGTGTATGTATTAAGGTAAGCCCAAGTCCACACCTTTACCTCAATACTATAAGTTATCTACTAAAGGATATAGCCCATATATAAACACTCTTGAAGATTCTATTTTACTTAATGTGAGACTTAGTCTTATACAAAATATACACAAAGGCACTCTAAGTTTGAAACACTCTCAAGACCCAAGTCTAACAATCCCTCGCATGTTTTAAACTTAGAAGAGTAAAACGAGAATGTCATGCATCAGGTAAGTATCCAAAAAAAATTGAACTTCATCCTTAGACATAGGTGGGTGACAACCTTGTAAAAGTGTGATAGAGAAACCTCTTTGAACCACTTCAAAGATAACAATTAGAGCACACGTCCACTAGTCACATAACATTCCCAAGAGATATACTGCTCTTAGCCATTTTGCGCTTTATCTGGGCCATGCGCTATCCTGGAATCATGAGAGCTCTAGAGTTTATGCACAAAACTCATAGAAGACGACACCATCCCCACTCTCACTTAGGTGGCATCCATCATTAGTATGCTACAGTAGATACCCCATCCTCATCGAGGACTATAGACCCATTAAGAGCAAAATAAAACTCATCCTTTTATACCAACTGCAACGGTACTTCCATACACCATAGGGAGGGACTTATCATCAATCATCTTATATGATAGTGGAATATACATATAAAAGCAACAATACTCTTTCCACTGAGACTCGTATGACTTCATTTATCACATTGAACCATCTTCATGGGATCTCTAATCACAGTGGTTGGGTCTTCATCATACCACCTCACTTATGGGCATCAGTCTCATTCTTTCCGATGTTTCATTTACTAGCATCCTGGTAAGAGCCTTGGTCAGAAGATCAACCAAATTCTTCTTTGACCTCACAAAATCCATAGATATCACATTATTCTCAACCAGCTACCTTGCAATATTATTATGTCTCAACCTTATAAGTCAGCTCTTCCCATTGTAAATTTTGTTCTTTACTCGAGCAAGGGCAGCTTGACAGTCACAATAAATAGATACAAAAGTCTCTGTTTTATTCCACAAAGGTATATCCATCAACAAATTCCATAGCCACTCGGCCTTGGATCTCGCCTTCTCTAAGGCTATAAATTCTGACTCTATGGTGGACCTGACAATACAAGTTTGCTTGGTGGACTTCTAAGAGATAGCCCCACCTGCCAACATAAACACATAGTCACTACAAGATTTTAATTTACCAGAGTTAGAAATCTAATTTGCATCAAAATAACCTTCCAAAATCGAAGGATAACCAGAATATATCAAACAATAATCTATAGTGCCTTTCAAATATTTCAACATTATGTTCAAAGCAATCCAATGCATATCACTAGGATTATGTGTATACCTGCTCAATCTATTAATAACATATGCAATATCAAGTATAGTACAATTCATCAAGTATGTCAAGCTACTAATAATATAAGTATATTCAATTTGTGATACACTGTCACCATCATTTTTCACAAGATGCAAACTAGGATCAAAAGGTATAGAAACAGGTGTGCAATATAATATCTAAATCTCTTAAGCATGCTTTCAACATAATGTGATTGAGACAAAATAAATTTATCATGCTTCTTAAATAATTTAATTCTAAGAATCATATTTGCAACACACATATCTTTCATGTCAAATTGAGAAGCAAGAAAGCTCTTAGTATTATTCACAATATCTAATGATGTTCCAAATATCAACAAGTCATCAACATACAAGCAAATAATCATACCAACATTATTATCAAATTTGCTATATATGCATTTATCCGATTCATTAGTCACATAACCATTAGATATCATGATAGTATCAAATTTCTCACGCTATTATTTAGTAGTTTGCTTTAAGCCATAAAAAGAATTAACAAGTTTACATACCTTGTTCTCATTGCCCTTAACCACACATCCCTCAAGTTATTCCATGTAAATATTCTCTTCAAGATCACCATTGAGGAATGCGGTTTTCACATTTATTTGATGCACAACAAGATTATATATAGATGCTATGGCAAACAAAACTCTAATGGATGCAATTCTAGTTAGCAAAGAGTATTCATCAAAGTAATCAATATTCTTTTGTTGTTTATATCCTTTGTCTACCAACCTAGCCTTGAATTTATCAACACTACCATTCGATTTTAATTTATTCTTAAACATCCATTTACATCCAATAAGTTTTATTTTAGGAGGCAAATCAACTAATTCTCATGTATGATTAGACATAATTGATTCAATTTTGGCACTTATAGCATCTTTCCAAAAAGGAGCATCAATAGAAGTAATAGCATCATTATAAGTCAAAGGGTCATCGAAAACAAGATAAGTATAATAATCATCTCCAAAACTAGTTTGTTTCCTATTTCTCTTACTTATTCTTAATTCATTATCATGCTCATCAATAACTTCATCATACAAGTCATGAGAATCAACAACATGCTTCTCTTTAATTTTCATAGGAAACACATATTCAAAGAATGATGCATTACATGATTCAATAATAGAATTATGTTCAAGCACATCACATTTCACAACAAGAAATCTATATGCAACATTATTTTGAGCATAACCAATAAACACACAATCATATATTCTATATCCAAGCTTTCTTTTCTTAGGGTCCAGAAGTATAATTTTAGCCAAACACCCCCACACTTTAAGGTATCCTAGATTAAGTTGCTTATCAAACCAAAGCTTATAAGGTGTTTTATTAAGTTTCTTATATAGAACCCTATTTTGTATATAATAAGCCGAAAGAATAGTCTCCTTCCACATAGACATAGATAGACTAGAACTAATAAGCAAGACATTGATAATTTCTTTTAGAGTTCTATTTTTTCTTTCATTAATTAGATTTGGGTGAATATATATGGTGGAATTACCTCATATGTATTATACCATGTTATTCAAAAAACTCATTAAAGTGGTTAGATTCATATTTATTCTCTTGATTTTCCTACCAAGTTGGTTTTTAACTTCATTTTTATACTTAACAAATATTTCAAAGGCTTCATCCTTGGTTCTTGGCAAATACAACTTAGTGTATATATCTAGAGTAATCATCTACAAAGATTATGTAAAACCTTTTACCTCCTCTTGTCATTATGTGTTTTAGATCTCCCAAGTCACTATGAACAAGTTCAAGTAACTCACTTTGTCTTATTACTTGTTTGGATGGTTTCTTGGTTATTTTAGTTTTTACACAAATTTCACATTTATCCAAATTTGTGATATCTAACTTGTTAATTGTTTCTTTCAATTTCAATATATAAGGTACATTCAAATGTCCAAGTCTATCATGCCAAATATCAAGAGAATTAACTAAGTAAGTAAAAGATTAACTTCCTTCATTATTATTTATAACTACATTCAAGACATAAAAACCATCACTAAGATAACCTTTACCAATATATGACTCATTTTTGGACAATGTAACTATGTTACTATCAAAGGTTACCTTCACATTGACATTATTAAGGAGATAGACCGACACCAAGCAATGTTTAATGGCAGGTACAGAGAGCACACCAGATAGCACAAGGGTTTTACTGGATATCATCTTTAATGACACCTTTCCTTTACCTAGTACCGAGATTTTACTTGAATCTCTTAGGTAAACATAGTCTTTCTCATCTTTGGAGAAAATCTCCTTCTTTGCAAAAATGTGTTTTGTGGCACCGGAGTCCAGAATCTAACCCTTGGCTTCCTTCACCAAACTAGTCTTGGATGATGGTCCTCCTCCATATTTTCCTCCTTGGTTTTTCCTCTTGAATCTACAACTTGATGCAAAGTGACCTATTTTGCCACAAATAAAATAAGCACTCTTCTTCCCTTGAAAGGGTGTGTCAGTATCATGCTTCTTAAATTGAAGCTTAAAAGGTTTAAGGCTATGATTTTTGTGACCATAATGTCTATTTCTAACAACATTAGCTTTAGCATACATCTCATTAGCATTTTGCTCACTAGCCATGATGTTATTTTTATCCTCAATTTTAATATGCACAATTGTTTCTTGCAAAATCATAGTCTTCCTCTTTTGCATAAAATTCAGTTTATAATCCTTTCAAGAATATGGTAATTTATCAACAAGAGTTTGAGAAACAAACCTTTTGGGTAGAATGTCTCCTTCCTTTGCAAGATCATCTATAATCGTAATAAACTCATTAATTTGTGAAGTAACACTCTTTTCATCAATCATTTGAAATGCATTAAAATTATGAACAAAAAATTTCTTACTATCTTCTTCCTCATAAATATATTTTTCAACTAAAGCATTTCAAATATCCTTAACATGAGCATAATGACAATAAAATATCATATAAATCATTTGACAAAGCTCTAAGAATTATGTGTCTACACAATTTATCCGCCATTTCTCAATCCTTCAAAGCTTGTTGGTAATTTTTCAGAATGTCTTTGGTTTAGGTTCAACCAGAACAAAATTGATTTTGCTAAAATCAAGTACTTCCAAAATTTGATTTTGCCATCTATTAAAATTGTTTCCATCAAAAGTTTCAACCTTTGAGGCATTGGGAATGACCTTAGCAGCAACTAGAATATTAGTATCCATGATAAATCCTTAAGATTGTTGGAAATATAGGTGTGAGTACTAATATTTTAACTACTTAAAATACTAAAGATAGGAAGAACAAAGAGCCAACAAGAGAAATCAACAAGAATAAAGGAAGGATTAGAACGAGTATATCTCGAATCGTGCTAGGCACTATCTTTAAGGGTCTATCTCCGCCCTACCCGAAGCAATACTTGGTAGAATGACTTTGACAGTTAACCTTCCAAGATTAGAGGTGGGTCTCCTCAAGAACTCTTCCAGATCCTGGTACTATGAGCAACAATACCTCTCATTTTAACACCAGAAGTTGCAACAGAGAAGTGGGGGAGTTTTTAGTATGCGCACAGTAGTAGAAAAGAAAAGAGAATGAAGACGGATAGTGGTGAGAGCAAAAGATGCGTGAGAAGTAAGCTGATATGTAATATGATAAGTTTGTGTTTCTGGTAGTGGAGCAAAATAAATAGATCAAGGTAGCATACTAAGTAAGTAGCCTAATAGATCTATTTCAACGGTCTAAAATATTTTAGTCTTCAAGTGGGTTGACAAAAGATAAGCACAAAATAAAACTAGACTAAGCCCACACGCGCGCGAACAAGACGCAACGAGACGCATGCATGTGTATTTAGGTAAGTCCAAGTCCACACATCTATCTCAATACTATAATGTATCTACCCAAGGACATAGTCCATATATAAACATTCTTTAAGAGTCTATTTTACTCAATGTGGGACTTAGTCTTATACTAAACACATACAATGACACTCTAAGTTTGAAACACTCTTAAGACCCAAGTCTAACATTATATTGACTATTGGATCTTCTCATAAAACAACCTTCAAAGTTGTGCAACTGTAAGTGGCATAATTTTAGGTGACATCACTTAAATTTTTATGTTGCTAAACTCAATGGACTAAATATGATGAATTATTTACATTCTGTCAGTCTCATGATCAATAGACTACCAAATTACCAATGTTTGCAGAATCTTGAACACAATAATTGTGACTGTTAGAAAATGTATTCTCACACAATAGGATCATAACACAACAAACAATACAAGAGTTACATCATGTTCTTATGGTTTTAATTGTTATGCGACAGTTAATTCTTTTTTTGGTGAATAACATACACAAAGATTAAAACCTAAGCAGTGACAGACTCGAATTTTAGGTAAAAAACGGCAAGGGTAAGAACAGTATAATATATATACACACATAAGAAATAGAGCATTTTATTTGTCACAAACAGAATCACATGAAATTGACTACGTAAGAGGGAATACATAATACATAAGTGGTCAAAATGAAAAGAATAATGCTATTCATATAGACTTACATGCGCATCATTCACATCTTTACAATTTTTACAATTTAATTACAATTAGTCTCATCTTATGTTTTACTTACTCATATACTAATTTTGTTACCTCACACAAATATAAGGTAATGTGTATCATACTGATGTGCACCATGCATTTCTCAAATAAGAAACGGGTTTGAAAATAAATATATGTACATACCTTTTATCCATTACCAACATGCCACCTCACATTCGTGAAGCGTTTACAAAAATAATTTTGTTCAAACTAGCATTTTCCTAAGAAATATTATTTTCATTATACATAAAAAATATAATAATTTAAAAAAAATTGAGAAGATAAATTTATAATTATTTCATGATCAAATCCTCTATAGGCTGCTTTGCTTAAATTTTAGTCTATCACTCCTCTTCTCACAACAAATTTCAGACCTCATGTGTAATAAAAGAAAAGCTAATTTATTATTTATGGACATCATGTCGGGGTACGTGCTTATTCATTCAACCTTTTTTTTTTCTCAAGCAGAAATAAATTTTTTTAACATCAATTTAAAAAGAAGTTTAAAAATAACACGCATAATTTATGTTCCGCATGAAGTTGGGCTTTTAAGTGTAAAAATGAAAAATAAAAGCTTTGCACTAAATTAAGAAGTAGTAGAAAAGTGAAATCAACAAAATTTAGCTTAAAATAAGCCTGATATTGCACCCAAAAAAAAAATCCTGATATATAGTAGAATGTCAAGTTTGTGAAGCCAACCAAAAAGAAAAACAAACTAAATTACTTCCAAACTGAAGAACAAAGAAACAAGAAACAATATGATAACCTTTTGGATGGTTCAATATCAAATAATCTATTTTTGGTCCATTGTTCATCTAAAGATCAAGATCAATTAGCAGATTTATTAACCAATTATTTACCCAATGATAAGTGTCTCAACTATATCCTAAACGGGTTGTGCCGTGTGAGAGAAGACAACCAAATTTTAAAGATAAAAGAGTTTTAAAAGTCGTTATCAATCACTTTTTCTGTTTAAAAATTGAATGAGATGCAACTGGACATCTTGAAAAAGAGTGGTATACATTCTAGAGTTAAGGCTCAAGGGTTTATACTGGCAAAGAAGATATTAGCATCTTATACCATTTGTTCAAAGAATAATTATTTATTTAATCTAATGCTATTTATTAAATTAATTAAATTACTCTTATTTATTAAAAAAAATTGTATTCATAATTTCATCAGGCATGTCATTAAAAATGATAAATGACTAAGTTGAAAATGAATGGATGACTAAACAATACTATTGCATGAATAAAATATAAGCCTTCAACATATTAGGCACGAAAAAATGGTGAGTATATTTTTTTCAATAAAAAAAATGATTTTTAAATAAAAAAATAGATAATTTTGAAATGGATTTCACAAAAGATTATTTTTAAAAAAGAGTATCCAAATGAAAATCTTGAATGACGAGGCTAGCAATGCAGAATTGTTCACATTCAGTATTTTTTATTTTTAATCAAGTGAGATGATTTTATTTATTTTAATGTGAAGATTAAACCTTGTCAATGCTCTTGGCAAAACTCAATGTAAAGGTCTCAAGAATTTTAAGAAGACTTTACTTGATCCGAATCTTAATTCTCTCTCAATTTTTTTGTCGTCAATCTGTCAAAAATATTTTAATCAATGCGTGAATGCAAACAAATTTGGGATTAAACAAAGCATATGAATACTGCGCACTAAAAGGGACAAATTATGATATGAAATAAGAATTTTATTGAGAATTTTTAAAGCTTCGCCATAACTCCTAATAAAACTATAAAAGTCTCTCCTTATTACAAGAAATTTAAAATGTAACTATCATATCAACATGTATTAGTCCAAGTGAAAGGTGCTTGAATCCCTTAAGTATGTGATCTTTGATTTGATATCAGAATTCATGTATATGAAAATAACATCATTGAAAGATGTCACTACTTATGCATCTGATCGTACCTTAGGAGATTAGTCTTTCACCTATCAAATAGAGAATATTCTAAAAAACAAAACAAAACAAAAATGTAACTACCATCCCATTTAATTTTAATTATTCCATGATCATATATTATCTCATATGAAAGGAGATTTTATTGAGAATTAAGGCAAATAATATAGATTAAGGTAAAGTAAGCAAGTATAATAAATTTGACCCTACATTATAAATGAGAATACTTTTCTCTTGAAATTGTGGTATTTTTTTATCATACTCTCTTTCTCCTTGAGAGTAGGAATTTTTTTTACGATACTTTCTCTCTTTAATTGTCACATGTCATTTTTTTTATTTTAATTTCCTTTTAACTTTATTTTTTTTATTCACTCAAATTTTTCCTATTTCTTCTTCTTATCATTTACAAATAAAATCTTCTTAATAAATTCTCAAAATTGCTTAATTAATTCTCTATCAATTCTTTATATATATGCTTAATCAAATATCAAATTTGTATGAATAAATCTTAAGTTCAAATATTTTTAAATTTATTTTTTTAAATCTCTTTTAATCCAAATATTATACACTTTTTTTTTTATTTTTTAACATCATTCTTAATTTAAAATTTTAAAGTTATATCCAAATTAAATGAAAATTCCGTGCAATGCACGGGATGTGTACCAGTTAATAGTAAAGTAATGCCAATAAACAATAAAATGAACTGCACAAGCCAAATTGTGAACAAAGAACCAAACTAGCTCTAATTAAGCCAACAAAGAAACTCAAAGTGTTTTTTTTTTTCATTTGTTTTTTATTTGTCATTCTTTTGTCTTTTTCTTAACAATAATGTTATACATATACCAAAAACTCTGTACTTATCCTTACACCAACTACTTTTGGAGGAGAGAGAGAGAGAAAGAGAAATGCAATTAGCTTGAATTTTTTTTTCTAAAAAAAGTAAGTGTGAGAAGTAAGTATAGAGACTTATGTGTAGGAATAACATTTTTAAACTAAAACTAGATTTTCGCAATGCATGGGGATAAACTAAAATTTAAATAATAAATTTAAATATAATTATAAAATAATTTTATTAATTAAAATATATGCAATAATTTATAAAAAAATTATATATATTGATTTATTTTTAATATGTATAAAATATATTTTTTATTATATGCTCATGAAAGGAATTAACTCTAATATAAATATTAAAAAATCCAAATATGAAATATTATAAAACAACCTATATACCTGATTTAAAAAAATAAAATAAACATAGATCTTTGTCTTAAATGAATAATTTAATCTAATATTTAATTTAAAAATATTAATAATAAATTAACTTTACTAACAATTACACATAAATTAATTTTATTTATGTTCATGTAACTTACAAAGAATAAGTCAAGCGATAAGTAAGTTAAAGCTAAAAAGAACATTTCTTGTATTTTAAGAAAGTATAGTCTCAAACCCAAAAAGTATGAAAAATATTGTAAGACTTATAAAAAAATATTGTTCATTTTCGTGAAATTATCCCCTTTAAAAACTTGAGAGAATTAACGGGAAAAACCGTTAATAATACAAAATTAAAGATGAAGGATCGATAATAATTTCTATAACAATAATGATCATTCAGAATGACGAATTAACTATTCTGAATGATTAATTGTTTCTTCTTATTAATTTTATATTATTAGTGGTCATTGCCATTAATTCTTCATAAAATGTTCATCTTGAATCACAATAATTACTCTTAATTTTATATATAGTATGCAAAACAATCCCAATAAGAAATTTTAAGAAACACGAAGATATGCTTGAAGAAAAATATGCTTGCCACCTCTTCGATCGACTTGCGCTTGTCACTGCTTCGATGCTTTGATTTACTTGTGCTTGCCACCGCTTTGATTGAGAACCACATATACGAAGTCCGATAACGCTAGAAGATATTTCATTAAGAAAAATATGTTTGTCACTGCATCGATTTGTTTGTGTTTGTTGTAACACCCTCAGCAATATGTGAAGCATGTAAACAGGTTACAAATGTAGTCTAATATTTGCTTAACATTTCAGTTTATTTTTGTCACAAACTGAGTTAGTTTAGGCACTTTGCTGCAATTCAGAAATTAAAAAGTAGTTTAAAATGACTTAGAAAATGGCTTTAAAGACTAAGTTGGGAGAAACAGGAATGGATAACTTGTTTCTAGGTCACAAATAAGTTAAGTAATATGTAGTTAATTTTTTAGAGCAATCAGAATTCGTTTGATATTTTTAGACATACTGGTTGTGCTTTTAATGGCGGATTGAATCCCAGCAGATATGAAAAAATAAGATAAAGGTGAAACAATAATTTGGATGAATCCTAATATTTATTCTAAAGTTGTTGGAAGCTGAAAAAATTGAATTAGTATGATTCGAGTGTCCTTAGCAGATATAAGTTTCAGTGTAAAAATTTAAGTTACCCTTTTTTTTCTCTTTTTTTCTCTTTTCTCCCACGAGCCCTAAGCAGAAACAAAAACAGAGAAAGAAAGAAATGAAGGGAGAAAGAGAGAAAGGAGAAAAGGAAGGGAAGAAGAAGGAACGAAGATCAAGATCAAGATCAAAAGGTTTCAAGATCTTCATCCAGTCACATGAGGTAGGGGTGTTTTCTATCTTTGTTCTTCATCATTTCTATGCTAGAACTTAGGTTTTTAGATGGAGAAGATGAGTTTTCAAAGGGGGAAAACTAGTTTCTTTAGCTAGTGTCTTGCTTCCATTGATTGGAATTAGTTATTTCAATTTGATAAGAATGAGATAGATGGATTTATCCATAGTTTTAAGTTAGTTGGTTCTTAAGTTTAAACCTAGGTTTTGAATATCCAAAAGGATGATTTTTGGTGTTTGATCCAAATTAATTAAATCAATAGGTTATAATGGAGTTACAACATGTATAGAAGTTGTTGGTGAAGCTAGAAATCACCTAGAAATCAAGTTTAGAAGGTTGGAAAGTGAGATTTTTGGACCATGAACAGTGCCACAATTCATCAGAGGCGTTCTATTGTGTTTCTAGTTCAAAAACACGACCCGTGTTTGGCTGTGTTCCCCTCTGCCAAGGTCTTTTTCGTAGAGCAGAGCAGAACAAGGGCTGTGTCATACAACACGGGATGTGTCACCAAGATAAAGTGAGAATTAGCTTTTGTGGTCTTCATGAAAATTGTAGCTCTTTCTCTTAGCTTTCCAACGATATAAATTATGCCTAGTTTCAACCTTCGTAACTCAAGTTATACTCATTTTACTGAGCAAAGGTCAAGGGTTGAGATTGAGTAGGATAAGTTAAATCCTATGAGTTGGGTTGAGAATGCTAGTTATGGAACAAATACTCTATTCTCTCATTGAGTTAGGAATGAGTGAAGTGTTTAGCAAGAATTGGCTTCCCTATTGGTTGAACCTAGATATGGCTCCCCTATGGGTTGAACCTAGAATTAGCTCCCCTATGGGTTAAACTTAGATATGGCTCCCCTATGGGTTGAACTTAGAGATGGCTCCCCTATGGGATGAACCTAGAGTTGGCTTCCCTATGGGTTGAACCTAGAGATGACTCCACTATGGGTTGAACCTAGAATTGACTCCGCTATGGGTTGAACCTAGAATTGGCTCCCCTATGGGTTGAACCTAGAGTTGGCTCCCCTATGGGTTGAACCTAGAGATGGCTCCCATATGGGATGAACCTAGAGTTGGCTTCCCTATGAGTTGAACCTAAAGATGGCTTCCCTATGGGTTGAACCTAGAATTTGCTCCCCTATGGGTTGAACCTAGATATGGTTCCCCTATGGGTTGAACCTAGAGATGGCTCCCCTATGGGTTGAACTTAGAATTGGCTCCCCTATGGGTTGAACCTAGATATGGCTCCCCTATGGGTTAAACTTAGATATGACTCCCCTATGGGTTGAATCTAGAGTTGGCTCTCCTATGGGTTGAACCTAGAGTTAGCTCCCCTATGAGTTAAACCTAGAATTGGCTCCCCTATGGGTTGAACCTAGAATTGGTTCCCTTATGCAATAAAGTTGAACCCTAGTAAGACTTGATTTCCTTAATGAGGTTGAACCCTAGTAAGACTTGGTTTCCTTAATAAGGTTGAACCCTAACAAGACTTGGTTCCTTTATTTATTAAAGTTGAGCCTAATAAAACATAGATCAGTATATACTATGCTAGGCTAAGGATGAGTATATCCTATGTCAAGTTAAGAATAAGTAAGTAATATGTCAGATAAAGGAATTCAGTTCCTAGAAATAGTTAGTCTACATATATGAGATTAGTGAAGATTTATATAGTTGTTAGATGAATGTTTACATATAGTTAGAAACGTTCTAGTGGTAGTGAGTATAGTCTCACTTACCTAGTGCAATTGTTAATCCAATATTCATAGCATTATTCATTATAAGGTGATATTTGTATAATACTTATATCACGATAATAAATAACTAGACCTGAAAAGTTAGTATAGTATATTTAGTTTTCAAAGGACATTTATTCAGTATAAATGCTTTAGTATTGGTATTGGTTACTCATACTGAGAATTTTATTTCTCACCACGCTGTGTTTTCATATAAATCCAGGTTAAGGCCCTTCAAGAGGGTAAGAATATGAAGATATAGACGAGTTTAGTTATGTTTTTAGTTCAAAGCCTATGTATTAATTTATATTTGCTTTGAGAATGTAAAAGTTGTATGTATAATGATGAATATATGTACGACTTTTAGTTATGGCTCCCCATAATTATTTTTGCTTAAATATTATGGATTAGTTGATGATTAAATTAGAAGTAGCATGATTAATATTGTTTATCCAGGTATAAGTTATATATACTAGGGTACCGGTATTAGGATGTTACATTTGTCACCGCTTTGATCTACTTGTACTTGGCATCACTTCAATCTTATTCTTACAAATTCAAGAAAGTAAACCAATCTATTGAGGACAAAAGAACATGTTGTTCAGGAACTAGAAAGAGAAACATGAGAATGGAAGAAAATATGTTTTTTTTTCTTTTTCTTTTTGTTGTTTTTTTTTTCTGATTATTGGTTTGCAATCTTAAAATTTATTTATTATTTGATCTTTGGACATGTGACATTTTTTTTACAACATGTCTCATGTTGCCACATCATATCATATATGATAGAAAATGACTACATAAGATGACATGTGACATAATATTAGTTCCTCTACTTATAACATGTCA
This sequence comes from Ormosia semicastrata, assembly GCA_029884595.1. Classification (NCBI taxonomy): domain Eukaryota; kingdom Viridiplantae; phylum Streptophyta; class Magnoliopsida; order Fabales; family Fabaceae; genus Ormosia; species Ormosia semicastrata. Next base: position 18,178,706 of record JAQQTO010000041.1, on the reverse strand, counting down.
AGCAAGTAATGCATTTATTTGATGATTGGGAAGACGCGTGTCAGAATTTAAGACATATTTTATTATTATTATTATATGATTGTTAGACTAATATGGGTGAAATATATTAATCTATAATGACTAGTGCCAACTTTTAAAGAATTAACATCTCTGTTTGAATTTTTTTTCTTTAAGGAGTAGTTAGGAAACTCTTAAAATTGGTTTAGAATTGTTTAATATAAACTAATAATAATTTAGGTTATTTTGTAACTAATTTTAATATATCTTTAGTTTAGTTAAAATTTGTCTTAAACCAATTTTAAGATCATGTTTTTTTTTATTACTAAGAAAATTTATCAAATTTGATAGGATTTAATTTGATTTTAAATAAATAAATTATTTTATTATTACTAACTACTTCTAGTAACCTCCCATAAAAATAAAAATATAAAATAATAAAATTAATTCATACAATTCCTATTTTAATTATTTTCAACCTAAGAAAGTGATTTTTAAATTAATTCAAATTTTATTTTTTAAATGAGATTCAAATTTTATTTTTTATAATAAATTCCAAACAAAAAAATTAATTTTTAAATTAAATAAAATAATATAATTTTATATTTTAATTGATTCAAGTACAACCTATTACAAATAACAACTCTTATATTCTTACACTATTTTTTCAACACAACTTTCAATACCGATTAATGATATACGAATTTATGGTTAATCACGTGTATTAGTTGGTTAATGAGTAAATTCAAGCTTCAACCCCTAAACTATAAATTTACTCATTAACCAACTAATTCATATAATTAATTACTTAATTTATATATCATTAATCAGGTATTAAAAATAATATTAAAAAAATGATGTAAAATGATATTTTTCCTACAAATAAAAATGGCAATCGCGATGGGTTGCCCCCATTGTCCAACATGCCAGTGCCTATGAATCATTTGTTTTATTTGAATCAAATAAACCTGGGTTAAGGAGTGAGAACCCCCCCAACTATATATGGAGCTTTCAGTTGAGGGGTGAGAACCGTGATGAAATTGAAAACCTAGAAATGATGGAGTAGTGGGTTGATGGTGATGAACCCCTTAAATTATCTATTTGATTTTGTTATTTTTTTATTTTTATAATTCTTAATTTTAATTGCAATTTGGTTCTGAAGTGATTTTATTTAATTATGTGACAAGATTTTTAATACTTGATAACTTGTTTTTGACACATATACATATTTCTTTTAAATTACCACATAGTATGTCGCATGATATAGATTGAGATTATGTATTTATCACATAGTAGAATTATAAAACAAGTAGTGCCATATAAGATTGATACATGTCAAAATTTTAGGGCATGTACTTTTTTTTATATATTACTAGTATTTTGTACTTGTACAAAGTACAGGATATTTAAAAAATTAAAATAAATAATTTATTTATATAATTTCATTTAATTTTAATTTTGGACTCTATAATTTTTTTTATTTTTTATATCATTTACTATATTTTTTCTCGTTTAATTTTTTTATCACTCATTTAGATTTTAGTCCATACTTGTAAGGTATCAATCTTTATATTTTTTACTCATTTGAGTTTTTATCGCTATAGATTCTCCTCATTAAGTTATTAGTCCATTATTTTTTTATAAAAGATTTATTGTTATAGTTTTTAAGATTTGATGGTATTAAATCCAATTTAGGAATATAAATTTTGTTACTAACATATTTCCATGTTACTATGTTTGGTCCTATCACATTGGCTCCCCATTTTTCTATAATTAATTTATCTCATTATATAATCTTATTGCTTAATAATCAATATTTCTAAGTAATACAATCAAAAATCTTCTTAAGGTTATACTAAAATGATTCATAATGTAAAAATTATATTATCATTTATAGTCATTTTAGTATATTATCATATAAAAAGATTCATAAATCAATACACGATACATCCACAGGGTACCTACATTTCCTGTGCGGTCTTCTGTTCATTTACACGTGTCAACAGGTGACATTTTTCTTAAGCATCCAGATCTTTTCTCCGTTGCTTTGATTGGAGTTGCTTTGATTGGAGAACTAAAACTTTTACCAGAGTGTATTTTACATCACGTGATTACAGCTGGCACACAGAATGGTCAGAACCTTTACGTAATTTACACGCCTGGTGACAATTTTCATGCCCATTTGCTTTCTTCACGTGATTTGTCTGTTTCAACCCCAACGTTGCCGATCTCATCCTAATGTTTTCTTACGCTTTTTAAGAATTTGGTTCTGTTGGGATTCAACTATCACTGCCCACTTCTTCTTCAGTCCGTTCACTACACTATATTTGGTTTCGTTCTTCTGCTTTAAAGGCTCCTGCCATAACACCCCTTCGAATCTGCTTCTTCCCTTCCAGTCACCACACGGAAACTTCTCTCTGTTCACATTCTTTCTCTCTTTCAGACCCAATGAGTCGGACTCTCTGCCTGTTACTCCCCCCTTTTTAAGTTGTTGAGGTCAGTTGGGACTAAACTGTGAATGCCATTCTTTTATAGTAGTTGAGTTCGGTTGGGATTCAACTGAGACTGGAAGATCTCCTCCTTCTCCAGTCCGGTTGCTTCGTTTCCCGTTTCGTATTGTAATGTACAAGCTTTCTGAAAATTCCTACCAACTACGATGGATCATTTCATGAGTACATGCTTCTATCTGAGTTCTCAATCATTCTCTTGCGATTGATTTCCCTCCACATCTTCATTCAATTTTTTTTCCTTTGTAAGCGGTTGAGCTCGGGTGGGATTAAACTGTGAATGACAGTCTTTTTTAGTTGTTGAGTTTAGTTGGGATTCAACTGATATTGGTAGATCTCCTCCTTCTCCAGTCCGGTTGCTTCGTTTTCGTTTTTGTATTGTAATGTACAAGCTTTCTGACAATTTCCTACCAACTACGATGGTTCATTTCAGGAGTATGTGCTTCTACATGAGTTCTTAATCATTTTCTACGGGTTTATTTCCCTCCATATCTTCATCTGAATTTTATTTCCCTCCATATCTTCATTTGAATTTCAAAAATTTTGCTGCTATATTAAAGGGTTGCTATGGCTTCTTGGTTGTCCCATCTGCTTTCTCACATACATTTATTAGCAGTGCGTGATACCTATTCTAACCTTCACTTTCTTTGTTGATATGGCTCCACAGTTTGATCCATTGAGTAAGGTGCAGGCTGAGCGTGAGGCATGGAGGGTGAAAGTCAGGGTGGTTCGGATGTGGACTGTTCCTAGCTTTAGCAATCCTGCTACACCAAGTTCTATTGAGATGGTTTTGGTAGATGAATTTGTAAGTATACTCTGAAGTAGTGTAACTTTTTTCTTATTCTATTTTATTATGTATTTATACTTTTTGTCGTGCTTATTTCTTTAGGGTGGAAGGATCCAAGCATCTGTCAAGAAGAGTCTGGTTTATAAGTTTCAACCACTGCTGATTGAGGGGAATGTATATGAAATGATGTATTTCAATGTTGCCCCTAATTCGGGATCTTTCCAGGCAACAAATCACCAATATCGATTGGTTTTTCAATTCAGGACCAAGGTGATTCCAAGTCAGTGTGTACTAATTCCAGTTAATGGACTGGCCTTGGTGTCCTTTGATGATGTCTGTCGTACTGATGGGGAATCTGACTACCTTATAGGTATACAAATTATATTATGTTACTGCATATGCTTTACAGCTCCAGATTTACTAACACCATTCTACATGCCTCTCTATTGTTGGTGTAGATGTCATTGGTCAACTTACAAGAGTGTCAGCTGAGAAAGAATACGAAAGAGATGGAAAAATGACTAGGATGATTGTTGTGGAACTTACGGATGACAGGTAGTGGGCTTCAAGCTTCAATTAATAGGATAGTAAATCGAGTAAATGCTGTTTGTTGAAAAATTTTCAAATATGGTATTATACTTCATTGTCTCTCCTCTATTAACCACTTTCCATTCTTATGTTATAGTGGGAAGCTTGAATGTGCTTTATTTGGGGAGTATGTGGATTCTCTGAATGCATTCATTGCCAATGGTGATCTGGAGCAACCTATAGTTGTTGTTCAACTTGCAAAGATCAAGACATTTAACGGTTTGCACTACCATGCTACATACATTAGTTTTAGTTGTTGTTCTCCGCCCATTTGATAAATCTTGCTTGACTTATAACTCACTCTTAAACAGGTAAGGTGGTGATACAGAATGCTATGCATGCAACGAAATTGATCTTCAACCCTGATATTTCTGAGGCTATTGATCTACGTAGTCAGTTAGTTACCATTAATTGTGATTTAATTTCATTTCCCTTTTTTAAAATGTCTTGTCAGCTAATTTATTCCTATCTAAATTTGATTCATTCTAGGCTTGCTGTCTTCAACTTGGTTGGTTCTCAGTCACTCAAATTTCTTCCTGATGGCCATTTGTATCTCTGGAAGATTACTTTATGAAACTGCATCCCCTGAAGTCTTTGGAGCAGCTTATTGAGATCAAAGAGGTTTGTATAGATTTTGTTTCTCCTGCTCTTACTTATCAAAGTAGATTGATTATGATACATTTATCCCACATTATCTTCTCATTGTCTGCCATGTATTTGGTTTTTGTTTCAACGTTTTGTTAATTGGTGATTGATTGTGTTCTCTGTCTGTTTATTAAGGATGGATGTTTCATTGTTTTGGCCACCGTGAAAGGAATTGTTGAAGATGGTGATTCGTGGTGGTATGTTGCATGCAAGTGTGGACGGTCTGTCACATCTGATTTGGGAATTTATTACTGTGATGTCTATTATACCCATGTATTTAATGTCATTCCAAGGTATGTGGAAACTATTCCATGCTGTTTTGTCTACTCTTTTTGTCCTTTATGCAATAGTTGAAGCCATGCTTACCACTCCTCATGTGTGTTCTAGGTATAGGGTCAAAATAAAAGTTGAAGATTCTACTGCCACTGCTGTGTTAGTGCTATTTGATCGTGATTCCCACCTCCTGTTCAAGAGAAATTGTGCTGACATGATAACTGATTCAAAGAGGGTCAATTATTTGTAGCCCAACATCATTCAATTTTTCTATATATCAGACTGTGTGAATTATATCTTACCCATAGTTATTTATTTGAACTTTAATTATTTTAGGATGGATTTGTTGGTGGTTACCCTTCTGTGTTCAAATCTCTGGTGGGGAAGAAGCTCCTGTTCAAAGTTGAGACCAGGTCTGTTTCAACAAGCCAATATGATGGAACATACAAGGTCAAACGTGTGTGTGATGATGACACCATTGTTGCCATGTTCCAACTACACAAATTTGAGATGACTCCTACAAAGGTTGTTGTTGCTTTGACATTTTTTTCCCTCATTTTGATTATATTTTTTATAAGTGTTTGGTTCTGTTTTGTATTGATTTGTATTTGTATTTGTATTTGTATTTGTATTTGGCTTTGGCTTTGGCTTTGGATTCTAAATTTTAAATTTTTAATCTGGATTTTTAATTTTTAATATAAAACTTCAATGTTTAACTCATCTGATCTATTTCACTTATGTAATGGATGCAAGCCCTCTTTAATCCACAATTTCCTAAGGTTTACAACTTGTGCTGTGATGAATCTGAAAATAATTCAAATGCTATTGAGGTATTCGCATCCCTACATTTAAATTGAGCATTGATTCCTATAACTAACTTAAACTTTACAACTATGTTATGTTCTTTGCAGGACTTTTCCTCTCAAGTCCTTGATGAAGTTGTTTGTCTTGGATCTTCTGAACCTTCCAACAATGTTAGGATCACACCTGCTAAAAGAAATCTTGATAAAGCTATGATGTCTGTTGTTGATGCTCCCAGTGCGAAGGTGTTGAAGGTGGTGAAGATAGAGAAGCCATAGTATTGGGGGGCTATTTTTTTTTGGGGTGCTGGACTTGGACTCTGTCAGTGTTTTTGGTTTTCAACATAATGGTCTAGCCTACTACAATGTGTATGACTAAATCTGCCAAGAAAGTTGAAGAAGCTACGAGGTATTGTGTTGATGCTCCCAGTGGTAATGCATTCAAGGTGCTGCATATAGAGAAGCCATATTAGAGTAGGGAACTATGCTTTTTTGGGTGCTGTGCTTGAACTCTATACATGATTTTGGATTTCACTGTAGTTGTCCAGCCTATAATGGTTTCTTTTTTTGGTGGGGCATTAGGTTGTAATTGTTAGAAAACATTTATATGAAGGGGTTCAATGTATAGTTGTCTAGGACTCTGTGTCAGATAATACTTTTGATGTACAAAACACCAGCTACTTGCATTGTAAAATGAATTTATATCAATGAAGTGTCTTTTGCAACTATATTTCTGTATTGCCTTTTTTATTTTGCTTTTATTTCTTTTACTGCAATCCAGATGTTTATGTGTTGTCCAGCTTTGTGGCAGTTGATGGAAGCATGTTGCATTTTAGTATTTAAGTGAGAGTTAGTGGTTTATGGGTCCTGATATATTAAAACAAATTAAAAATAGTTCTTTTATATATCTTTTATGTATGTGATGATCACATATTTGATACATTAATAAACTTTCATTCTTAGTCATTTACACTCTTTATGTACTTAATTGATTGAGTTTTATTATGTTTTGTAAGTTTGGACTCAAAATTGAACTTAATTGAATTTTTTAACATGATTCATATCTTACACTGTTTCTGTATTTGGGTCATATCTTGGGCTGTAGGTGGTCTTTGGAGCTGATTCTAGTGGCATTTGAAAGATAAGAGATAGTTCTATAACTTTAATGAAGGCCTTAAAGGCTCAATCACACGAGTAGATAACTCAAATTGGGGTTGAAGCAAGAACTAAAATACTGTTTCTGACAGCTTGACCTACGTATACTGTTCATCACAGATTTTGGGCTAGATGTTGTAAAATGGATTGAAATTTGGATGTTGAATAGTTAAGACCCATATCTACAACTTTCATGTTGAACACTTTTCCAGAATCGGATTCCTTGAAGGTGATATTGGGTTTGGAAGTCAGAACAGAGGAGCTGTGACTGGGCCTGGACAGTATGTAGTAATTTGAACGTATCTGGAGTTGTAGAAATGATATTGGATCCAAACTAAAGCCATTTGAAAGATAAGATCCGGGCCTACAACTTTCATGAAGACCACTTGGTTCAAAAATGACGAATGCAATGACTTCAGAGCTGCATAATTTCGGAGACAAGGAATCTCCATTATTTCCCACTCATTTAATGTCATTTGGCATTTTTCACTCATTTTCCAATCATCCACCCACTAATAACTCAGCCCCCTTGAATTTTGTATCTCTAATCCTCTATAAAAAGAGGCCTTGGCAGATCATTAGGGGTATTAAGTGTTAGTTACCAAAATGATACCATTTTGTTACTAGGTTTTCTTGTAGTAATTTTCCTTTGTTCTAAATGAAAGTCATGTTCTTCTTCTTCTTCTTTCTTTCTTTCTTCTTATCTATGAGTAACTAAGTTTCATTTTACTTGGGTGAAGAGGTGAAGCTCTTGGTAATGAAATAAGGTTAGATTAATTTCTCTCTTATGCTTAAATGATATATTTTCAAGTGATCATTATACGTATTATATTTTGTTTCCAAACTCTCCTTGTAAAGTGGAGTTCTTGATTTGTTGTAGACAAGAGATTGGCACAATGAATGCTTTAACCCATTTACAAGTGGTGGCGTTAGAAATTCTCCTTATAAAGTGGAGTTCTTGATTTGTTGTAGACAAAATATTGGCACAATGAATGCTTTAACCCATTTATAAGTGGTAGTAATATTTTTGGAAACATAATATAAATACGTATATAATTTTAATAGACTTTTAACGTTATATTTTCTGATTGGAACCTCCATGTTGCGAGGATTCTAATTGAGTTATAAAAGGAATTAATCTTACTTTTACTTTATTTACCAAGAGTGGATCATTTTTACCCAAGTAAATAATTTTTACTGTAGTAACAAAATATTAACCTTACCTTAAATAATCTTCATCAATTCTCTGTGGATCGACCTCGGACTCACCGAGAAATTTATTACTTGAGACAACCTGCACTTGGGTTTGCAAATGCGACAACTAAAAGTGTGCATCAAGTTTTTACGCCATTGGGACTTGATTTGAAGAACAAATTTCGGTGTAAATATTTTGTACATATTTTTTTTTTTTACTCTTTTAATTTTTTTTCTTTTGTATATACTAACTTACTAACTTTGTGGGGAAATCTCTCCCTTTTATTTTTTTTTTGTACATACTAACAGGTGGGGAAACTCTCCCTTTTATTTTACGCACTAACTTAGTGGGGAGCCTCTCCTTTTACTTTTCTTTTTTGTAATTTACTTTCTGCACTTTATTTTTCGCATTTTAATTTCTCATGCAGTGGGGTAATTCTCCTTTTATTTTCTTGTACATATTAACTTAGTAGGGGTAACTCTCCCTTTTATTTTTTTTTGTACTTTATTTTCTGTATTTATTTTTTGTCATTTTTTTGTTATTTATTTTCTGTCATTTTTTTTTTGTTTACTAACTTACTAACTATCTAACTTTTTACTTTATCTGCTTCTAACATTTAAAATTATCTGCATACTAACTTTTTATTTATTTTTTTATTTTTTTTATTTGGTGGTTGGTTTATTACCCCACCTTTGTTATTTTTTTTTTATTTAGTGGTTGGTTTCTACCACACCATTTTTATTTTTTTTATTTGGTGGTTGATTTATTACCCCATTTTTTTATTTTCTTATTTGGTGGTTGGTTTATACCACACCTTTGTTAATATTTAATGGACGGTTTATACTGCTAGCTTGTGTATTTTTTTTTCTATTTTAAGTTACTTGTTTATGTTTAATTGGTATCGTGATTTAAATTATGGTCGTTTGGTTAAAGTTAATCCTAGTACTGTACATATTGATTTGTTTGAACCACATTCACACACATCAAATACAATGGTTGAAAATAAAAGTGTGCATGATGAACATGAAAATCAACCGTTGCGAACCATGCGTGAGTATTTGCAACCATCCCGAAATTCTAGTCCATCATGTTTTATCTTTCCAGTCAATGCCAACAATTTTAGATTCAAGCCAGGTATGATTTCTTTACTTCCTAATTTTCATGGTTTAGAATCTGAAAGCCCATATTTACATCTAAAAGAATTTGAGGAAGTATGTACCAATTTTCATGATCAAACTTGCGCTGAAGAGGTTGTTAAGCTGAAATTGTTTCCTTTTTCTTTGAAAGATAAAGCAAAAACTTGGTTTAACACTTTGAAACCAAGATCAATTAGCATATGGCAAGAAATGCAATGTAAGTTTTTGAAGAAATTTTTTCTAACACATAAAACCAATGCTTTGAAAAGACAAATTCAAATTTTTTTCCAAAATTCAAATGAAGCATATTTTCAAAGTTGGGAACATTTTAAAGATTTGTTGAATTTTTGCTCACATCATGGTTTTGAAAAATGGCACACTATAAGCTTCTTTTATGAAGGGTTGACACCCGAAACTAAACAATTTGTGGAAACAATATGCAATGGTGAGTTTCTTGATAAAGAACCTGAAGAAGCTTTAGATTATTTAGACCATTTGGCTGAAAATTCTCAATCTTGGCATGATACTAATCATTATGAAAATTCAATTAGATCTAATCTTGCAAATGCTAGTAAAGGAAAATATCATCTTAGTCAAGAAGAAGATCTAAATGCTAAATTTGCTAGTTTGGCTAGAAAGATTGAAGCTATGGAATTTTAAAAAGTAAAAGAAATGAAATTTGTGCAAAATGAAGAAATTTATAGCATTTGTGATGAATTAGGACACTCAACAAATGAATGTCCAAAACTTCCTGTGTTTAAAGAAGTTGTGCATGAGCAAGTAAATGCAATGAACAATTTTAAAAAGACATTCACTTCTTCTTTTTCAGATACATACAATCCGGGATGGAGAAATCACCCGAACTTCAGCTTGGAGGAATAGCAACCACCACAATTCATGCAACCACCACCTCCTCAAGCACAAGAAGATTCTCAAAATCCTCAAGGATATGCACCCTATGTCCCACCATATAGGAAAAACCTTGAAGGAACATTGCATGCATTCATGGAAAAACAAGAGGCCATCAATAACCACAACAATCAAACCATGATTGACATAAAAGACACTCTTGCTAAACTTTCTTACTGCACTTGCCATTCATGAGAAAGGAAAGTTTCCCTTCAACCTCAACTAAATCCCAATGGTCAATACAGATCTAAAAGATGGTAATCCGAAAAACCAACAAATAGATCAAGTCAAGTCAGTGATAACCCTTAAGAATGAAAAAGTTGTTGAAGAAAGTAAGGAGATAAAGAGCCAAATGTCCAAAGTGATGAACTCCTTGAGTGTGAATGAGCTAGAGGATGCGGAAAAGAATCAAGATAGTAGTGATGCTGAGCTACCCAAGGAACCTAAGGTGACAAAAAGTCTTGTTAAGCCAGAAAATGATGATGAAGGCCACCAGACATACATGATTGACTCAATCATGGATAGGGGAGTTTCTACAACCCATGAATTTGATCCCCTTGAGAATTTTCTTGTCAATTCTGAGTTTAATTCTATTAGTAATCCCTCTGATGTAGTTGATATTTCTACTATTTTTTATAAAACTCAAGATCATGACACTCAGGCATGGCAACCAAAGTTTAAGGAGTTTCTTATGAAAGGTTAGAGCATTACTGATAAAAAAGGTGTTCGTCCTTTGGTCTGTTCTTATAAAATTAATTTGGAAGAAGGTAAATGGTCAGCGGTTGAAGCTATAACTTGAGTTGAAGGATCCAGATGTAGCAGAAATTTTGGTAGACGATCCTGTCTACCAAAGCTGAGGTAAGTTTTTAGTATTTCGTATTTTTATTGAGTCGGCTTAAGTGTCTCCCAGATTTCGGAGCCTTTGTATGGGGATGTAAATAGTGTTGGCCAACAAAAAAAAAATATAAAAAAAACCCAAATTTTTTTTTTGTTTCCATGCTTATTTATTTCATTTTTTTTTTGTCATTGCTAACCATTGTCAAGATGTAGTTATTCTCTTCTCGTCTAAGCATTTCAGGTATGTGACTTCTCCTCATTACTTTGTTTAATTTTGTCCCAATAATTTCTTTGATGTATATTGATAATTATTTCTTCAGTTTGGATTTCATTGTTAACATTGAGGACAATGTTGTGATCTGGTTGGGGGGAAGGATAGTTGTGTGTAAAAATTAAAATAAAAAAAATAATTTTTTTTTAGAAAGTGTGTATATTAATATGTCTGTTGTGTTTATGTGTTTGTCAGTAACTTACTAAACCAGTGAAGGATGGCAGAGTAAGGAGTAAATTTTACTCTTGAGACGTATCTTAGTTGGGGTCGTAACTAGTTTGTGTAGAAGTAGCAACTCAAATTCAGGTAAATTTGCATGATTGAGTAAATTATCTTTTTTCTTAAAATTCACATGCTTGGTTATGGATGTTGAATTGGTGGACTGAGAATGATAGAATTATGCCTTATGAGATTTTGAGCTTATCGATGAATGGATTGAACATCTGTACCATTCTCTTCTTTCTTGAGTGATTTTTTCTCATGGAATTGTTACTCTAGAACTTGCTTTGATTCTTTTTGAAGCTACATTTTCACATGCATACATAAACATGATTGAGGCAAATTTTCTTGAATTAACCACTTTGACCAAATAGCTAACCTTACATATTTTCCTTTGCTTAACCTCTTTGAACTTATTTGACCATTATTTGTTTCTAACTCATTACATACCTTAAATGAAAAATCACATTCTAACCCAACCTTAGGGAATAAGAAAGCATTGACTTTGTTATTTGATGAGTTCTGGAACAAGTGTGGGGGTGCATATGCAGATTGGTTATAAAAAAAAAAGAAAAAAATGTGTCTATATAAAAAAAAAAAAGCTGATTATTGCTACAATCAAAAGAATACACCATGTGATATATCCATACCTAGACTGAGGGTGGATGATTGGAAATAACAGGAATAGAAGGAGAATGTTCAAGCCTAACATTGAATTCAACCTACCAATTGATCTTCAACAAAACATTAGTCAGATATTGGTCATTGTCCTGTAAGAGGAAGAACTAAGAAATTCTTGAGAAATTTAGACTGAATGTTCTAAAACATCTTCTCCATTCTAACTGTATCATAATGCTTTTTTATTCTCTTGGGTATTTAACTTGTCTTATCTATATTACTTCCACCTTTACCTTGACTCCATTATAACCTTGAATAAAGTCCTCATGATTTGTGTATATATGTTGTTTTTGAGTAGTGGAGAAGTAGAAGATAAGCAAGCTTATGGTAGTATAATTTTCATGGGTTGAATTGAGTGAAACACAAACCTTTTAAACACTTGAGGGATTGAGAGTGAATCTTGTGAAAATCTATCATTCTTGACTCATGCTTTTCAATTGAAATATCCTTACTTGTTGATTTGAGATATGAAGATATGTTACCTCATGAATGTTTTGATTACTTGAATGATTAATTGCTCTTCATTTGTAAATATTATTAGAAATTGAGTCTTTTAGAGTGTTTAGCTTTTGAGTCTTTCTGTTTCGTTTTTTTTTTTTTTTTTAGTTTTGGTCTTGTGTTTTGCCCAGGAATGCAAAAAGCTAAGTGTGGGAGAATTTGATGATCACATATTTGATACATTAATAAGCTTTCATTCTTAGTCATTTACACTCTTTATGTACTTAATTGATTGAGTTTTATTATGTTTTGTAAGTTTGGACTCAAAATTGAACTTAATTGAATTTTTCAGCATGATTCATATCTTACACTATTTCTGTATTTGGGTCATATCTTGGGTTGTAGGTAGTCCTTGGAGCTGATTCTAGTGGAATTTGAAAGATAAGAGAGAGTTCTATAACTTTAATGAAGACCTCAAAGGCCCAATCACACGAATAGATAACTCAAATTGGGGTTGAAGCAAGAACTAGAATACTGTTCCTGACAGCTTGACCTATGTATACTGTTCATCACAGATTTTGGGCTAGATGTTGTAAAATGGATTGAAATTTGAATTCTGAATAGTTAAGACCCATATCTACAACTTTCATGTTGAACACTTTTCCAGAATCAGATTCCTTGAAGGTGATATTGGGTTTGGAAGTCAGAACAGAGGAGCTGTGACTGGGCCTAGACAGTATGTAGTAATTTGAACGTATCTGGAGTTATAGAAATAATATTGCATCCAAACCAAAGCCATTTGAAAGCTAAGATCCAGGCCTACAACTTTCATGAAGACCACTTAGTTCAAAAATGACGAATTCAATGACTTCAGAGTTGCATGATTTCGGAGACAAGGAATCTCTATTATTTCCCACTCATTTAATGTCATTTAATGTCATTTAATGTCATTTGGCATTTTCCACTCATTTTCCAATCATCCACCCACTAATAACTCAGCCCCCTTGACATTTTGTATCTCTAATCCTCTATAAAAAGAGGCCTTGGCAGATCATTAAGGGTATTAGGTGTTAGTTACCAAAATGATACCATTTTGTTACTAGGTTTTCTTGTAGTAATTTTCCTTTGTTCTAAATGAAAGTCATGTTCTTCTTCTTCTTCTTCTTTCTTTCTTTCTTCTTATCTATGAGTAACTAAGTTTTATTTTACTTGGGTGAAGAGGTGAAGCTCTTGGTAATGAAATAAGGTTAGATTAATTTCTCTCTTATGCTTAAATGATATATTTTCAAGTGATCATTATACGTATTATATTTTGTTTCCAAAATCTCCTTGTAAAGTGGAGTTCTTGATTTGTTGTAGACAAGAGATTGACACAATGAATGCTTTAACCCATTTACAAGTGGTGGTGTTAGAAACTCTCCTTATAAAGTGGAGTTCTTGATTTGTTGTAGACAAAATATTGGCACAATGAATGCTTTAACCCATTTATAAGTGGTAGCAATATTTTTGAAAACATAATATAAATACGTATATAATTTTAATGGACTTTTAACGTTATATTTTCTGATTGGAACCTCCATGTTGCGAGGATTCTAATTGAGTTATAAAAGGAATTAATCTTACTTTTACTTTATTTACCAAGAATGGATCATTTTTACCCAAGTAAATAATTTTTTACTGTAGTAACAAAATATTAACCTTACCTTAAATAATCTTCATCAATTCCCTGTGGATCGACCTCGGACTCACCGAGAAATTTATTATTTGAGACAACCTGCACTTGGGTTTGCAAATGCGACAACTAAAAAGTGTGCATCAGTATGCTTTTTGTAAGCAATGTTGTGGTCCACAACAATAGCTTATATCGACCAACAATCCAATACCAAAGACCGATTTTTCAATTGAGAAATATTATTTTTACAATATAATCCTGACCTGATATGATTGTACAGGTTCTCTCTCGTGTTCTGACGCTGTCTATAACAATTAAAGTGAATCATATTTATTAGTTGGATGCGTAAAGAATGTAACTCATTCTTAGCTTATTCTTATTGCACATCAATTCATGCAATATTTTTCAGCTGATACAAAATCTGTCTGACACTATTACTGCCTATGAATTTGCTATTTTCAACTGTCAGTGTACTTGCTGTTCTTTATCTTGAGATTGGTACCTTTTTTATATTTAATTATTTATTAACCACATGGAACATAGCTAAGTGGGGTAGTTTTTTTTTTCTTCAATTTTTATTTGTATTTTGGAATCAAAATACCAGTAGATGAAACTTAATCCAAATAATTCAAATACTCAGGTACCATATTCTTCTGGTTTCTTTTACTGTATTTTGTCCCTCAATTTTTTGTTTTACTTGAAATGATATAATGCTTATAATACTCCGCAACTCTGGCGTCATTGTAAATCTAATAAAAAGTTTCTTCTATTATTAATATAAGTATTTCTACCTATGTTCGAAAACAGGTTTGTCTACAAGATGTATTACTTAATTGTTATCTCAAACATCGGCTCACACAAGGTCCCCAGTCATGATTGTTGACTTTTTTCCAATACATGACAACTTTGGTCCAGTGTGCTTCTAAGCTGATACCTGTATTTGGGTTGTCTTTGGTTCCATTTGAGGATGTCTTCAAGAATTATGATGATTACAAGTTTTTATTTGGTATGATTTTTTTGTTTGGAGATTAGATTAACTGATTTTATAAATTTTGGTTTTGCCTTATCTGATGTCTTCAACTATCTAATTCATATAAGTTTGTTCTTAACATATGTTAATGGGCTTCTTGCTGGTGTGTCTCTTGAAAGTGAGTTTGAGAGTGGGGGAAAATGATGAAAATGGTGGTCATCAAACTAACTTGTCACCAGTATGCTTCCTATTGTGTTTCTTAATAGATTTTTGACTTTATTTTGTCCATCTTTGTTTTTAGTTGAATGGTAGATAATGTTTACTCTTTAATTATTATCTATTATTTACCGATTATTTTTAATTTATCGAGTATTTTTTATGTAGCTGTAAGCTTGATTGTGCTCTACTTGGGGATTACGTTCAGTAGTTAAATTCCTTCATTGTTGCTAGAAACTTTGATCAACTGGTGTTTTAGATCCAATTAGCAAAACTCATGTTGTGTAGGGTGTGGGATGCTTCTATTACTTCTTTGGTATTTGTTTATTCATGTTGTTATTACTAGGAGCTTGACTTGCTACTAATTCATTGTCTCGCTATTCTGCAATACCAAGGACAGTTGGGATGCTACTAAATAATAGGACCAGAGGAAATGAGGATAAGTATACGAAGGACCAACACGTTCCTCGTCATAGGTAAACACCAATCCTTTATTTTTTCTTTTAACTTTTCCTTTCAGAAATAGAATTCTGATTAATTTTAACAATATTTATTTTTAATATGGGACGGTTAGTTCTAATCATTTTTCCTACCCCTGCAAGTCTGCTATATGAATTGGTTCTTGAACAACTAAGGGATATTGGAAAAGAAACCAAATGTGCTGTTTTGTTTGTGGGTGATTTGATTTCTTCGATAATTGTTCTTATCATTCATGTGATTGGAAATGATTTTTTTTTATTTTTATAATCAAATAATTACTTAGGTATATTCTGAAAAATCAAGCAACTGAAAAAATAGGTTTTTTTCCCTTTGTTCTTCAATTTTCTCCATATTTTTGGTTCACAAGATTGCAACTTTTGGATTTGATTTTATATAGGTTGCTGCAAACCCGAGGACTGGTCCTAGGACAACCAAGGAATATTGGTAAAGAAACCAAATGTGTTGTTTGTTTGTGGGTGATTTGATTTCTTTGTTAATTTTTCTTCTCATTTATGTGAGTGGAAATGATCTTTCTGACTTTTTCAATCAAATAATTACTTTGGTAGGTTCTAAGAAATCAAGCAACTGAAAAATTGAGTTTTTACCCTTTGTTCTTCAATTTTCTCTATATTTTTTGTTCACAAGTTTGCATCTTTTGGATTTGATTTTATATAGGTTTCTGCAAACCCAAGGACAAAAGGGATGCTACTAAAGAACAGGACCAGAGGAAATGAGGATAAGTATACAAGGACCAAGAGGCTCCTCGTCATAGGTAAGTACCAACCCTTTATTTTTTTCTTTTAACTTATTCTTCCAGAAAGAGAGTTTTGATTATGTTTTCCAATAATTATTTTGAATGTGGGATGGTTGACACTTGGTTCTATTCATTTTTCCTGCCCCTGCAAGTCTTCTATATGATTTGGTTGTTTGACAAGCAAGGGATATTGGTAAAGAAACCAAAATTTGTTGTTTGTTTGTGGGTGATTTGATTGCTTTGTTAATTGTTCTTCTCATTCATGTGATTGGAAATGCTCTTTCTGACTTTTGCAATCAAGTAATTGCTTTTGTAGGTTCTGAAAAATCAAACAACTGAATTTATATCGCAGTTACAAAGAGGTATAATTAATAGTTAGTTTAATATATGAACCTTGATTGAGTTCATTTGATCACTTCCTGCTCTCAAAGTGACACAAATGAAAATAATTTAAATTTTCCTTATTTATTACTTATTTAGGAGCATGCCGCTCACAACCCTTGCTTTGGCAGGCAAAACAAGATAATATTAGTCTGAGGATGAAATTCCTCAACATATAGTCCCTTCATGTAACAGGGTAAACATAATTCTTCTTACTTAGAGCTAGATTATTGCTTATGCTTTCTTTTTCTTTTCTTTTTTTTCCATTTTAGAATCACATTCGGTATTTCGTAAACCAATTGTTCAATATGAGATAAACAATTACATTCAGTCACTACAGTGTCAATGGCCTTGGTGACCTTACCCACCAGCCGACCATGATCCCGACTCTATCTTATTCAATCTATTTTTTAAATGCTCTTTCAGGTTTTTTTTTCTAAACTTTTATTTAATGTATAAAGATGAGTTTATTAAGTTACATCAGACAATTGTTCCTGACTTTTCTACCTGTAATACCAAGTATTGATTTGGTGACATATCGTTTGATTTTTGTTTCCTGCATGTATATTTTGATGATTTGGCATCTTCCCATCAATTTTGAATAGTAGCTTACATTCATATGAGTTCATGAATGTTCTCTGTGACTGATAAAAAAAATAAAGTTCCATAATAAAATTGACTATTATGTAATCTGAAATCTTCTGTGATTGCAAATGCACACTTGAGGCTCACCGAAACTCTGCCAACTCTGCCAAGGAACCTATTGTTTGATGAAACAATTACTAATGCTTGGCAAGTTGCTGAAAGCAGTGATGAGTGAAAGTTTTGATTTCATTGCTTCTCTCTCTGGAGGTAAACTCTCATTTCCTTCCTTCCTTTCAAGCTTCAGTATGAAATATCCTTTGTTTTATTTAAGGATTTTTTTATTTTTTACAAAAAAAAAGAGATTTTATTTTAAAAAAAAGGTTGTATTTTATTTAGGAGAAATATTTTAATTTAATGTGAGAATTAGACCTTGCCAGTGCTCCTGGCAAAATCTAATATAAAGCCTCAAGATTATCGGGAAGAGTGTAATTTGATCGGCGCTCCGATCCTCTCCCCCATTTTTTTCATCATAGGCCGAGTTTCAATAAAAAAAAACAAGTTATAAAGAGATAGATAAACTATAATCAAATCAAATCACAAGCTCACTTTCATTACATTTTTATTTATTTATGATTTTTTTTATATTTATGTATTTTTATTTTATTTATTTATTTTTTATTAATCACAAAACACAATATAAAACATATCATCAAGTAAAATAAATATGATCAAACAAGTACTAAATCCTAGAATTCAAAACACATTTGAATTTTTTATTTCACATCTTTTTCTATTATAGTAAAATAGAATAAAAAGAAATAAAAAAAAGAGAAAATTTAAAGCCCATAAAAAAATGCACAGAAGATAAAAGAGACTTTAGTCTCGAAATTATCAAACGAAAATGAAAAGAAAGAAGAAGAGGGGAGAGGGAGAACTCACGGTGGTGCAGAGGAGGGAGCAGCTTGTATGGCAGGGAAGGAATGCCGGCACCGGTACCGAATCTGGGAGGATCGAGTTCGGCATCCGGTCTGGGTCCTGGAGAGCAACGGTGAAGACCGAATAGCTCACGTTTCTGGTAGCAGCAGCACGAGGTAGCGGCTCACCGGATCTGGCTTGAGATGGTCTGACCGGTACGGGTTCGACGGCAAAGGTGGTCACGGCTGGACGGCTGGTGGGTCACGCGTGTGGGTCACTAGTCCTAGCTCGGTGCTGGTTCAGGATGAGGAGGAGGGGAATGCGCAGGTGAGTGGATCATGGTGGCAGCCCGCGTGGTGGTGGTCGCTGGTTGGACGGCATGGGTATGGTGGGTGGTTCAAAGTGGTGAAGATGGAGATGATCTGTGTAGTTCCGATTGATCTCTCTATTTTTTTCTGAATCCTGTGTAGCTCCCCCCTTTTTTCCTTTCTGAATGATTCCATCCCCCTCCTCTGCATTATTCTTTTCCCTTATATTGTGCCCAATCATTCAAATGCCATAACTTCATTTTTTACGTTTTGGAAGGCAGATGCTCAAAATTGAATGAGCTTGATGATTTGGAAAGAAAAATTGTAGAAAATTTCAATCCAATTCAATGCAACTTTGATGGTTCGGTGGTAGCAACAGGAAGGGGAAAGGGAAGAGTTGAGAAGATGGGTTATGGGTTGAGAAGAAAAATGAGTTACGCGTTGAGATGGAAATTGGGTTGGATTGAGATGGAAATTAGGTTGGGTTGACCCGTAGTGACAATTTTTCTTTTTCTTTTTTTTTTTGTAAAGAAAGAAATTAAATTAAATAAAATAAAATAAAAATAAAATAAATAAAAAAATAGATAAAATTGGGTATCAACAAATTTGCCTCTTTTGTTTTACATTTAGGATAAATGAAAAACAAAGGAATTGATTCAATTTTATCCATGAAAAGGTAAAAACTAGCGGATTCAGGTATCCGCTGAAACTTAACAGAAAATTTAAAAGCAATGGATACGAGAACCCAAAAGGTAAAAAACTTGCGAAATCAGGTATCCGCTGAAGCTTAACAAAAACAACGTAAGAAGCTTACGGAGTCGGGTATCCATTGAAGCTTAACAGAAAACTTAAAGGCAATGGGTACGGGGACCCAAAAACAACGGGTACGAGGACCCAAAAGGTAAAAAGCTTGCGGAATCAGGTATCCACTGAAGCTTAACAAAAACAACGTAAGAAGCTTACGGAATCGGGTATCCATTGAATCTTAACAGAAAACCTAAGGCAATGGGTACGAGGACCCAAAAACAACGGGTACAAGGACCCAAAAGGTAAAAAGCTTGCGAAATCAGGTATCCACTGAAGCTTAACGGAAAACCTAAAACAATGGGTACGCGGACCCGAAAGGTAAAAAGCTTGCGGAATCAGGTATCCACTGAAGCTTAACAAAAATAAGTAAGAAGCCTACGGAGTCGGGTATCCGTTGAAGCTTAACAAAAACAAAAAGGCAATGGGTACGAGGACCCAGAAAAGGTAAAAAGCTTGCGGAGTCAGGTATCCACTGAAGCTTAACAAAAACTTAAAAGCAATGGGTACGAGGACCCGAAAACATAAAACGATCGATATGGGGACCCAAAAAGGTAAAAAAAACTTAACAAAAACTTAAAAGCAATGGGTACGGGGACCCGAAAACATAAAACAAGGGGTGCAAGGACCCGAAAAGGTAAAAGACAATGGGCGCGGGGGCCCAGTAAACATAAAACAAGGGGTGCAGGGACCCGAAAAGGTAAAAGACAATGGGCGCGTGGGCCCAGAAGAAAAGACGATGGGCGCAGGGGCCCGGAATGGAAAACACAATGGGTGTAGGGACCCGAAAAGATAAAAAGCTTGCGGAGTCAGGTATCCGCTGAAGCTTAACAAAAACTTAAAAGCAATGGGTACGAAGACCCGAAAACATAAAACAATGGGTGCGGGGACCCAAAAGCTTGCGGAGTCAGGTATCCGCTGAAGCTTAACAAAAAACAAGGTAAGAAGCCTACGGAGTTGGGTATCCGTTGAAGCTTAACAAAAACAAAAAGGCAATGGGTACGAGGACCCAAAAACAACGGGTACGAGGACCCAGAAAAGGTAAAAAGCTTACGGAGTCGTATATCCGTGAAGCTTAACAAAAATAAGGTAAAAGCCTACGGAGTCGGGTATCCATTGAAGCTTAACAAAAACAAAAGGCAATGGGTACGAGGACCCAAAACAACGGGTACGAGGACCCGGAAAGGTAAAAAGCTTGCATGAGTCGTATCCACCGAAGCTTAACAAAAACTTAAAAGCAATGGGTACGGGGACCCTAAACAAGAACACAATGGGCGCGGGGCCGAAACGAGAACACAATGGGCGCAGGAACCCAAAAACTAAAAGACAATGGGCACGGGGCCCCAGAAACTTAAAAGATAATGGGTACGGGGACCCAGAAAAGGAAACAGCAATTTGGACCTTTGTAGGTCAAGGCTAGAAAGATGAAAAATGCACTATGCAATGCATGCTTCAGATGTATGAGAGTACGAAAACTCTTTTTTCTATTTTTTTTTTGTCTCCACGACCCCTAAGGACATGATTGCAATCTTTTTCAAAGATGAACTGGAAGGATTTAATGGCATCCTTTCATTTGTCTATTCAGCCGATGGTTGAAATGTCTAATCAGGATGACCCTTGAAGTGTGCATTTAGATGTGACACACAAGAGCAATGGGAAAACTCTTTAGATGACCCTTGAGGTGACCTGGTTGTCCTTTTTATCAACATTCTTATCAGGAATCATTGTGTTTCCCATACCCTTTAAGTCATTAGCAATTCTCAATGCTCGGACAGCAACGTCACACATCTCACATTCCAATTTATGATTATTAAAAAAAAATGCATATTGAGTCAAAGAAGAGGCAAAGGTAAAAACGTGACGATATTGTATTGAAATGGGAATGGTGAAAAGAAAGCAATATTATGGTCATCAACATAAAATTTACAGAGGGATGATAAGGGCAAAGGTCTTCAGTTCTTCTAATGAAACCCTTTATCGTAAACAACGCCAATCCTCTGCATACCCGATTTTGAACACCCATTAACCAGCCTATTGATGCACACTTTTTAGTTGTTGCATTTACAAACCCAAGTGCAGGTTGTCTCAAGTAATAAATTCTCGGTGAGTCCGAGGTCGATCCACAGGGAATTGATGAAGATTAATTATGGTGAGGTAAATATTTTGTTGCTACAGTAAAAATTATTTATTTGGATAAAATGATCCACTCTTGGTAAATAAAGTAAAAGCAAGATTAATTCCTTTTATAACTCAATTAGAATCCTTACAACATGGAGGTTCCAATCGGAAAATACAACGTTAAAAGTCCATTAAAATGATATACGTAATTATACTATGATTCCTTTAATCATTTATTAACACAACTACCACCACTTGTAAATGGGTTAAAGCATTCACTGTGCCAATATTTTGTCTACAATAAATCAAGAACTTCTATTTACAAGGATGGAGTATTCCCGTCTGTCACCCGGGATTTTAAATTATCATAATCAAAATATAATACGTATAAAGAATACTAGAAAAATAAATCATTAAAGCACAAGAGATGAATAAATCTAACCTTATTTTATTACCAAGAGCTTCACACTTTGACCCAAGTAGACTGGAACTTATTTACACATAAACTAGAAAAGAGAAAAAGAGAGAGAAAAGAAATTGGAGGGAGGAGGAAATTCCTCAGAATTTCCCCTCCCCTGAGCGTCTGGAATTCTGCTCTCTGCTCTATGCAAATTGTAATGTCTTTGTCCGTCTCCAATTCAATGCCTTTTATAGGCAAAGAAATGGTTACTTGTGCAATGCACAAAATCCGAATGATTAAGAGCAAAACGTCACGGATGACGTTTCTTTAATTTTTTTCTTTTTTTTTCTTTTTTTTCAAATAATAATTGAGTAAATACACAGCCATGTGTCCAGTCATTTTTACATTTTTGAGAGAAGTGGTCTTCATGAAAGTTGTAGGCCTGAATATTTGCTTTAAAATGGCTTTGGTTTCAATCCAAAATCATGCTTAGAACTCAAGATATGGTCCAATTACTGCACAGTGTTTTAGGCCCGATTTCAACTCCTCTATTCTGACTTCAAAGCTCAATATCACCTCCAAGGAGTCTGATTCTGGAAAAGTGTTCAACATGAAAGTTGTAGGAAATTGTCTTAGCTTTCCTACAAGATCAAAATCACTTTAATCAGATATTTGCAACTCAAATTACAGCCAGTTTACTAAACATTGCCAAAGAGTTAATTACAGTTAATTTATGCAATAATTTATTTAATTGTCCAATTTGGCTCAAAATCATAAAATGTGTCAAAACCAACTTAATTAAGCCTAATTGAACCTTAAAAAGCCTAGTGAGAGGATTACAAAATGTATAAAATACAGTGTTATCAAATTCTCCCACACTTAACTTTTGCACTCCTAGGCAAAACACAAAAGACAAAAACCAAAGAAAAATGACACAGATTCAAAAACTAAAAACTCCAAAAGATTCAATGACTTAAGAAGAGCAACTAGACATTCAAGGATCAAAACATTCATGAGGTAACATGTCTTCACATCTCAAACCAATAAGCAAGGAAACTTCAGTTGAAAAGAATAAATCAAGAATGATAGATCTTCACAATATTCACTCTCAATCCCTCAAGTGTTTAAAAGGTAGATATTTCGCTCAATTCAACCCATGAAAATTGCACTACCATAAGCTTGCTTATCTTCTACTTCTTCGCTACTCAAAAACAACATATATACACAAATCATGAGGACTTTAATCAAGGTTATAATGGGGCCAAGGTAAAGGTGGAAGTAATATAGATAAGATAAGTTAAATATCAAAGAGAATAAAAGAGCATTATGTTACAAATAGAGTGGAGAAGATGTTTGAGAACATTCAGTCTAAATTTCTCAAGAATTTCTTAGTTCTTCCTCATACAGGACAATAACCAATATCTGACTAATGTTTTGTTAAAGATCAATTGGTAGATTGAATTCATTGTTAGGCTTGAACATTCTCCTTCTATTCTTGTTATTTCTAATCATCCACCTTCATTCTAGGTATGAATATATCATATGGTGCATTCTTTTAATTGTAGCAGTAATCAGCTCTTTTTTTTTATAGAAACATTTTTTCCTTTTTTTTTTACATAACCAATCTGCATATGCACCCCCACACTTGTTCAAGAACTCATCAAATAACAAAGTCAATGCTCTCTTGTTCCCTAAGGTTGGGTTAGAACATGGTTTTTCATTTAAGGCACGTAATGAGTTAGAAACAAAGAATAGTCAAATAAGCTCAAAGGGGTTAAGCAAAGGAAAATATGTAAGGTTAGCTATTTGGTCAAAGTAGTTAATTCAAGAAAATTTGCCTCAATCATGTTTATGTATGCATGTGAAAATGTAGCCTAAAAAAGAATCAAAGCAAGTTCTAGAGTAACAATTCCATGAGAAAAAATCACACAAGAAAGAAGAGAATGGTACAGATGTTCAATCCATTCATTTATAGGCTCAAAATCTCACAAGGCATATATCCATCATTTTCAGTCCACAAAAATTTCAACATCCATAACCAAGCATGTGATGTTTAAGAAAGAAGACAATTTACTCAATCATGCAAATTACCCTGAATCCATTTGCTACTTCTATACAAACAAGGTATCTACCCCAACTAAGATGCGTCTCAAGAGTAAAATTTACTCCTTACTCTATCATCCTTAACTGGTTTAGTAAGTTACTGACAAACATATAAACACAACAAACATATTAATACACACACTTCCTAAATTTTTTTTTTTACACAACTCTATACACGACAAACATAAACACACTTACTATATTTTTTTTATTTTTTATTTTACCTTTTTTTTTACACAACTATCCTTCCCCCCAACTAGATCACAACATTGTCCTCAATGTTAAAAAATAAAAAGGAAAAAGATAGAAGATAGTACCATTACTGCAATTACTTGAAAAGAGAAACTTCACACAAATATAAACAAAACAAAATACGACCAAAGATTGAAATTATTTATACGGATGGAGTGTCTTGACTGCTTCCTTTTCTCACGCTTTACACAACATTTCCTTCGGACCACTTCTAGCCGAGTCAAGCATCGGATCGTTTGTCATAAGAAGAAGAAATACAACAAAATATATACATGTAGTTGTGATTGTGGCTCACATCTTCCTCTGGTTTTACGTCCAGTAACGGCTTCAACGCCTTCTATGAGTCGAGGATAGGCTTCCCATCTAATTTTCTTATAAATTGGCAAACAGGGTCTTTTTGTGTCAGATTCCCAAGACTGTAACGCACTTACTTGCCTTTGAAGAGATTCCATAAATTAATAAATTCATACTGCACAAATTCACAAGTATGCGTCTCAATAGTCAAAAAGATTTCACCTAATGTCTCCTTACTCAGCCATTCTTTAATGAAAAATATATTTTTTTATTTGCGGAAACCATCCACAAAGAACAACTTCGCTTGTTACAAGAAAAATTGACAATTTTAACAAATCAAACCATAAAATTAAAAATTAAAAATTCATTAGGAAAATGATCATTGATAGGTGTGATTTCAAAAGGTGAGCCTATTATAAGTATGGACAAATCAACAACAAAATTTTAGGCTCATTTTGAATTCTTGAAGCAACAAAATCCACCGTATCAACCTAGATTTACAAAAACTTGTTGAGAAAATCGACAAATGACCAAAAGGTCAAAATAAAGTTGAATATTTAAAAAGAAAAGAAAAACAAACACTAAGACACACGAAATTAGGAAAAAAAAAATTTTGTTTTTTTGTTTTGTTTTGTTAATTTTTTTTTTAGTAATGAAAACACATGAAATTAGAATACTAGGGATCAGACTTCACTTGATTCAATAGTCTATCATAGACAATAGAGTAGCTTTGGGACCTTCCTTCTAATCAATTTCTAATCATTCAATTGATGGGGAGAATCAGTAATTAAAAACATTTAAAGGCATGACTTTTACTCTATGGATTCTCATGGAAAAATACCACAGTTCTCCCACACAATCTATAACCTCCATTTCTAGATGATTATAAATCATGGCACTTTATTATTTATGGTCTAGGTCATATGCAAACCTTTCGGATTACACATATACCCACTAGATCAATTTATGAGTGGCCAATTCATAAAAGCATTATGAACCATAATAAATACTCAAATTGAATAGAAAAGAGTTAATTAGAATTCCAATCTTAATACATGTCAATTGAATCAAGTTACGTCTTCACCCTAAAAACACACAAATTAATTACACATAACAAAATAGAAAAAGAAATAGAAAAAAAAATAAAAAAAATATTTACAAAGGTGTGGAATAAACCAACCACCAAATAAAAAAAAAACAAAGATGGAGTAATAAACTAACCACCAAATAAAAAATAACAAAGGTGGGGTAATAAACCAACCACCAAATAAATATTTACAAAGGTGTGGAATAAACCAACCACCAAATAAAATAAAATAACAAAGATGGGGTAATAAACCAACCACTAATTAAATAAATAAATAAATAACAAAAATAAATTACAAAAAATAAATGACAAAAAATAAATAAATGACAAAAATAAAAATAAATAAAAAATAAATGACATGAAAAAATAAATAAAATAAATATATAATAAAAATAAATGACAGAAAATAAATAATAAAAATAAATAAATAAATAAATAAATAAAGTGTAAAAAATAAAATATAAAAAATAATAAAGTGCAAAAAGTAAATTACGAGAAAGTAAAAGGAGAAGTTCCCCACTTTTGTTAGTATGTACAAAAAAAAAAATAAAAAATTAAAAGGAGAGATACCCCACAAGTTAGTATGTTAGTATGTAAAAAAAAATAAAAGGAGAATTACCCCACTAATTAGTAAGGACAAAAAATAAATAAATAAATAAAATAAAAGGAGAGAATCCCCCACTGTTAATATTTACACAAATTAAAAGGAGAATTACTCCCATTTGTACAAAATAAGAAAAATAAAAATAAAAAGGAGAATTAACCCCACTATTAATATGTACAAGAAAAGAAAAGAAAAGAGAGTTCCCCGACTGAGTTAATATGTACAAAAAAAAAAATAAAAGGCTTAACTTTTTCTTTTGTTTTTTTTTTTGGGTGGCCACGGGTGTGACCACCTCTTTTATTTTTTCGTTTTTTTAATTTTTTTACTTTTTTTCTTTTTTAACTTTTTTTACTATTTATACTATTCACACATTATTATTATTATTATTACTATTTTTTATATTGTTAAATTTTTTTTTACTTTTTTATATTTATACTATTCACATATTATTTACCCTATTCACACTATTCACATTATTCACATAAAAATTTTTATTTTTTTTATTTTTATTTTTACTATTCATACTATTCACATACTATTTACATACTATTCACACACTATTCACATACTATTCACACACTATTCACACACTATTCACATACTATTTACTTTTTACTATGTACAAAAAAATTTACACCAGAAATTTATTCTTAAAAACAAGTCCCCTGCAACGGCGCCAAAAACTTGATGCACACTTTTTAGTTGTTACATTTACAAACCCAAGTGCAGGTTGTCTCAAGTAATAAATTCTCGGTGAGTCCGAGGTCGATCCACAGGGAATTGATGAAGATTAATTATGGTGAGGTAAATATTTTGTTGTTACAGTAAAAATTATTTATTTGGATAAAATGATCCACTCTTGGTAAATAAAGTAAAAGCAAGATTAATTTCTTTTATAACTCAATTAGATTCCTTACAACATGGAGGTTCCAATCGGAAAATACAACGTTAAAAGTCCATTAAAATGATATACGTAATTATACTATGATTCCTTTAATCATTTATTAACACAACTACCACCACTTGTAAATGGGTTAAAGCATTCACTGTGCCAATATTTTGTCTACAATAAATCAAGAACTCCTATTTACAAGGATGGAGTATTCCCGTCTGTCACCCGGGATTTTAAATTATCAGAATCAAAATATAATACGTATAAAGAATACTAGAAAAATAAATCATTAAAGCACAAGAGATGAATAAATCTAACCTTATTTTATTACCAAGAGCTTCACACTTTGACCCAAGTAGACTGAAACTTATTTACACATAAACTAGAAAAGAGAAAAAGAGAGAGAAAAGAAATTGGAGGGAGGAGGAAATTCCTCAGAATTTCCCCTCCCCCGAGCGTCTGGAATTCTGCTCTCTGCTCTATGCAAATTGTAATGTCTTCGTCCGTCTCCAATTCAATGCCTTTTATAGGCAAAGAAATGGTTACTGTGCAATGCACAGTAACCTGAATGATTAAGAGCAAAACGTCACGGATGACGTTTCTTTAATTTTTTTTCTTTTTTTTTCTTTTTTTTCAAATAATAATTGAGTAAATACACAGCCATGTGTCCAGTCATTTTTACATTTTTGAGAGAAGTGGTCTTCATGAAAGTTGTAGGCTTGAATATTTGCTTTAAAATGGCTTTGGTTTCAATCCAAAATCATGCCTAGAACTCAAGATATGGTCCAATTACTGCACAGTGTTTTAGGCCCGGTTTCAACTCCTCTATTCTGACTTCAAAGCTCAATATCACCTCCAAGGAGTCTGATTCTGGAAAAGTGTTCAACATGAAAGTTGTAGGAAATTGTCTTAGCTTTCCTACAAGATCAAAATAACTTTAATCAGATATTTGCAACTCAAATTACAGCTAGTTTACTAAACATTGTCAAAGAGATAATTACAGTTAATTTATGCAATAATTTATTTAATTGTCCAATTTGGCTCAAAATCATAAAATGTGTCAAAACCAACTTAATTAAGCCTAATTGAACCTTAAAAAGCCTAGTGAGAGGATTACAAAATGTATAAAATACAGTGTTATCACCTATGAAGACTTTGACTGCCCCAGTTGGGATCATTTGGCCTGCCCCAATATGGAAACTTAGTTTGCTCTAAAGCAGAGATTTGCTTCTCCCTAGCATGGAGACTCAAACGCTCAGGTCTCCACTTCCTTTGTCATATCAAGCACTATTATCCTTTTATTTTGGACCTTAACTTTTGCCTAGGTCGCTCTTTCAAGTTTTCAACCTACCAGGTCGCTCTAACTTTTGCCTAGGTAGCCTTTCCGGTTTTCCACCTAGCGAGCCATGTTTTTCCCTTTTCTTTTTTTTTTCTTTTTCTTTTTTATTTTTGTTTTTGTTGTTTTTTTTACAAGTAGTGCTTTTACGCATAATATTTCTTGACTGCATCTGAATTTACAGGAAGTGGTAGAT
Source organism: Ormosia semicastrata (assembly GCA_029884595.1). Lineage (NCBI taxonomy): Eukaryota > Viridiplantae > Streptophyta > Magnoliopsida > Fabales > Fabaceae > Ormosia > Ormosia semicastrata. The sequence goes on along the minus strand of JAQQTO010000041.1, from coordinate 18,149,904 downwards.
CTTCACCATCCATTCTTGTGAGAATCAAGGACCCTCCAGAGAAAGCCTTCTTCACGACATAAGGTCCTTCGTAATTTGGAGTCCATTTTCCACGGTGATCTTTTTGAATTGGCAGGATCTTTTTGAGCACTAAGTCCCCTTCTTGGAATTGTCGAGGGCGCACTTTTTTGCATAGGCTTTCATAAGCCTCCTTTGATATAACTGGCCATGGCACAGTGCAGTTAATCTTTTACCTTCAATAAGATTCAACTGATCTAGTCGGGCTTGGACCCATTCGGCCTCTTCCAATTTTGTCTCCATCAATACTCTTAATGAGGGGATCTCTACCTCAATAGGGAGTACGACTTCCATTCTGTAAACTAAAGAGAAAGGAGTTGCCCCAGTTGAGGTACAGACAGACGTGCGATAACCATGCAAAGCAAAGGGAAGCATCTCATGCCAATCTTTGTATGTCACAACCATTTTTTGGATGATCTTCTTAATGTTTTTGTTTGCTGCTTCAACAGTCCCATTCATCTTTGGGCGGTATGGCGAGGAGTTATGATGTTGGATCTTGAAATTCTCGCACATTTTCTTCATCATTTTGTTATTCAAGTTAGTTGCATTGTCAGTGATGATCTTATTCGGTAGACCATAACGACATATCAACTCTCTTTTGATGAACTTGATCACCACATTCCTAGTCACATTGGCATAAGAAGCAGCTTCAACCCATTTGGTGAAGTAGTCTATCGCGACAAGGATAAAGCGATGCCCATTTGAGGCCTTAGGTTCAATAGGTCCTATGACATCCATACCCCACATGGAAAATGGCCAGGGTGCTGCTAGGACATTCAAAGGGACTGGCGGCACATTGATCTTATCAGCATATGTTTGGCACTTGTGGTACTTCCTCACATGATTGAAGCAATCACTTTCCATGGTTAACCAATAATAACCAGATCTTAGAATTTTCCTTGCCATTGCATGTCCATTGGAGTGAGTTCCAAAGGAGCCCTCATGTACTTCTTCAATAATCTTTTCTGCTTCCATTGCATCAACACATCTTAGAAGCACCATATCATGGTTTCTTTTGTAAAGTATTTCCCCACTCAGAAAATAACCCATTGCGAGCCTCCTCAGGGTCCTCTTGTCATTTTCTGAAGCGCCTGCAGGGTACTCCATATTCTTGATGAAACATTTGATGTCATGGTACCACGGCTTCCCATCAGGCTCATCTTCAACCACTTGACAATATACAGGACAGTCACGACTTTCCATTTTTATAAGTGGTAGGTCCCTTTCATGACTTACTTGGAACATTGATGACAGTGTGGCCAAAGCATCAGCCAACTGATTTTCTTCTCGAGGAACATGATGAAAAGTGACTTCATCAAATTGCTCAATCAATTCTTTGATGTAAACATGGTATGGGATCAGTTTGGCATCACGGGTCTCCCATTCTCCTTTTTGTTGATGAATGACCAAGGCAGAGTCCCCATATACTTCCAAGATCCTCACTTTTGATTCTATCGCTGCCTGAATACCCAAAGCACATGCTTCGTATTCTACTATATTGTTAGTACAGTCAAAACACAACCTTGCTGTGATTGGGATGAATTTATCTTCAGGGGAGATCAAAATGGCTCCAATGTCGTGCCCCAGTGCATTAGAGGCTCCATCAAACCACATAGTCCATTTTTCTTTTTCAGAGGAATCCTCATTTTTAAACAGAGCCATTATATCTTCTTCAGGGAACTCACATTGCATCGACCCATAATCTTCTATAGGTTGGTTAGCTAGATAATCTGCAAGGGCACTTCCCTTAACTGCCTTTTGGGTGACATAAACAATTTCATACTCCGATAATAAAACTTGCCATCGTGCGATTCTCCCAGTAAGAGCGGGTTTCTCAAAAATATACTTGATAGGATCCATTTTGAACACCAACCAAGTAGTGTAACACAACATGTATTGCCTCAATCGATGGGCAGCCCATGCCAAGGCGCAACAAGTTCGCTCTAACAATGAGTACTTTGCCTCATAATCGGTGAACTTTTACTTAAGTAATAAATGACGCGTTCTTTTCTACCAATTCATCATGCTTACAATATGCAGCCCATAGACTCATTAAGCACCGTCAAATACATAATGAGAGGTCTCCACATATCACCGAGGCACCAAACCGGGGGTTCTTGTAGTCGTCAACCGTCCCGAAGGGCGCCATAAAAAATAAAAAGAATAAGGAGGAAAGGACCTCGGGGTGTTGGGAGTCGCCACCAATCGCTTTATCCATTAAATGGAATGGTGCAATTTGACACCTGAGAGATGGTCTACGTTTCAGAGTTCATGATTCGGGGGTTGATTACGGGTAGGGAAGGTGTTAGCACCCTACACCGTCTGTTCTAAGAACAGTTACTTATTTAATCTAATGTTATTTGTAATATTAATTAAATTGGTCCTTTATTAATTAAAAGAAAAGAATTTTTTTATTTTTATTTTGACATGTCCCATTTTGTCAAGCATAATATCAAGAATGATAAATGACTAAGACAAGCAATGAGTGGCTAAATAGCCATTATTTTGAACAAATTCTAAGTTTACAACATATTATAAAAGTGGTGAATCCAAATTTTATTTTTTTAAGGAAGTAATTTTCAAATAAATGGCCAAATAAAACATTATTTCAATGAATAAATTTTAATTCAAAGAAATTTGTTTGAAGTAAGAGAAAGTTTTTTTTTTAAAAGTAAATGGCCAAATAGAATCTCATTTATAATCAAGAAAAATATTTTTAGGCACAATGAGATTTTTATAATAATTTCTAAAAGAAAGTCTTCATAAAAAATAGAATTTTAATTCACCACAATCATGATGTTGAACTGTATGAAATTGTTCACTTTTATTTGAGGATTTTTATTTTACAAAATAATTTTTATTTTATGTTTTTTTTAAATGTAATTTTAATTTACAAAATTATTTAATTTAGTGTGAGAATTAGGCCTTGCCAGTGCTCTTGGTAAAATCCAATATAAAGCCTCAAGACTGTCGGGAAGAGTGTATCTGATCGGCGCTCCGATCCTCTCCTAATTTTTTCGTCATCGGTAAGTTTTAAAATGTTTGATTTATACAGAAAATGATTAAAATAAATTCACATGCTAACCATCACAATAGTCATAATAACACAAGTAATATAATTAATTAAAGGGACGAAGATAGATTATAATCAAGTCAAACTAACCCATAAATTAATTTTCATCATCATTTTTTTATATTTTTTAGACTTTTCATTTTTATATTTCTTTAACATTCTTTTTACTTTCCTTTTCTTAAAAAAAAAATGCAACCCACGTAAGTGGGCTGCTGTTTCAGTAGCCCAAATTCCTTTATTTTGTATTTTGTATTGCTTTTGAAATCACAAAGTCATATGGCTCAAATATTTGAAACAGAACAGAGCAAGCAAGGAGACAAAGGGAGAGAGAGAGAAGAAACTCACGGTGGTTCTTGGCTGGGGAGCGGCGTTTTTGGCTGAGGTGCCGGCGACGTGCAGCGAGTTGCGGATCTGGGTTTGATGGTGGTTCACGGCTGGGGAGCGGCATTTCTGGCGAAAGACGACGAGTTCGCGTAGCCTGTTGCGGTGGAGATGGCTCGCTGTTCAGCGTGGAGGAGGCGCGGTTGCTGCGCGTGGAGCGATGAAGGGCTCCGTGGTGGATCACGGTGATGCTTCGCGGGTGGGGGCTCAGATTTGAGTGGTTATGGTGAGTGAAGCGCGATGGCGAGGATAGTGGCTGCTGGTTGGGTCACGACGTGGACGGCAGAATGGTGGCTTGCAACGTGACTATAGTATAGGCGGTGGTTGCTAGCTTGGGATGGGGTAGTGTTGTTTTGGGTAGAGGATGATGATGTTGGAAGGTTGTTGGTGGGAAGGTTATGGGGAATTTGGGGTGGCTTTACTTGGGAGTGGATTGGCCGTGGAAGATAATGAGAAGGGAGTCAAAGTTGGATGGGTGGATGGTTGGTTAAAGGGAGAAGATTGTGATGTTGGGTTCGATGGGTGGTTTTCAACGTGGAGAGATATGAAGTGGAGATTATTTTGTGAAGGTTGCAGAGAATGGGTCAATCTGATGGTGAGAATGGGTGAAGAATAATGGTAAGAATAGGCAAGTGCAAGAGATGGAAAGAAAGTAGAAGGTAAGTGAAGAAGGCTTTTGGTGATGCTTGGTATGTGAATGATGGTGGTTTCTTTTTCAAGGATTTCGCAACAGAATTTTCGTAGGATGAATCACGTAATCCGTGGGAATTTTTCTCAGTCTGTGATTTTTGCTCCTATTTTTCTGAATCCTCTGTAGCTCTCTCCTCCTTTTTTTGAACGATTGAATCCCCTTTTATTCTTGCCTTGTGGTTCCATTCACAATCAATTTGCTTTTACGTTTTGAAATGCAAACAAGTCAGTATCATCGCTTCTCAATGATGATTGGAAAGCCAATGGAAACAAAAACTGATAGAAGCCTTTAATCTAAATCAATGCAAACTATTGATGGCTCGGTGGCAGCAGTAGGAAGGGGAAAGGGAAGAGTTGGGATGAAAAAAAAAAAGAGTCATGGGTTAAAAATGAAATTAGGTTACGGGTTGAGATGAAATTGAGTCATGGGTTGATCCGTACAAAGCTTTTTTTATTTTTATTTTTTTCTTTAAAAGAAGGAAATTAAATTAAATAAGATAAAAATGAAAATAAAATAAAAAAAATAGATAAAATTGGGTATCAAATGTTTTTTGTTTTACATTTAGAATAAATGAAAAATGAAGGAATTGATTCAATTTTATCCATGAGAAAGTAAAAACCTGCAGATTCAGGTGTCCACTGAAACTTAACAGAAAACTTAAAAGCAATGGGTACGGGGACCCGATAACATAAAACAATGGGTACGGGGACCCAAAAGCTTGCGGAGTCAGGTATCCGTTGAAGTTTACAAAAACTTAAAGACAATGGGTACAGGGACCCGAAAACATAAAACAATGGGTACGAGGACCCAAAAGGTAAAAAGCTTGTGGAGTCAGGTATCCGCTGGAGCTTAACAGAAATAAGGTAAGAAGCTTACGGAGTTGGGTATCCGTTGAAGCTTAACAGAAAACTAAAAGGCAATGGGTACGAGGACCCAAAAAACAATGGGTACGAGGACCCAAAAGCAACGGGTACAGGGACCAAGAAAAGGTAAAAAACTTGCGGAATCAGGTATCCGCTGAAGCTTAACAAAAAACTTAAAGGCAATGGGTACGAGGACCCGAAAACAACGGGTACGAGGACCCAAAAGGTAAAAACCTTGCGGAATCAGGTATCCGCTGAAGCTTAAAAAAATAACATAAGAAGCTTACAGAGTCGGATATCCGTTGAAGCTTAACAGAAAACTTAAAGGCAATGGGTACGAGGACCCGATAACATAAAATAATGGGAACGAGGATCCAAAAGCAACGGGTACAGGGACCCAGAAAAGGTAAAAAGCTTGCGGAATCACGTATCCGCTGAAGCTTAACAAAAACAAGGTAAGAAGCTTACGGAGTCGGGTATCCATTGAAGCTTAACAAAAACTTAAAAACAATTAGTACGGGGACCCAAAAACATAAAACAATGGGCGCAGGGCCCAGGAACTTAAAAGACAATGGGTGCGGGGACCCAGAAACGAGAACACAATGGGTGCAGGAACCCAAAAAGATAAAAAGCTTGCGGAGTCAGGTATCCGCTGAAGCTTAACAAAAACTTAAAAGCAATGGGTACGGGGACCCGAAAACATAAAACAATGGGTACGAGGACCCAAAAAAGGAAACAACAATTTGGACCTTTGTAGGTCAAGGCTAGCAAAATGAAAACAAATGCACTTATGCAATGCATGCTTCAGATGTATGAGAATATGAAAAAAAAATTATTTTTTTCTTTTTTTTTTTGTCTCCACGACCCCTGAGGACATGATTGCAATCATTTTCAAAGATGAACTGGAATAGGATTTAATGGCATCCTTTCATTTGTCTCTTCAGCCGATGGTTGAAATGTCTAACCAGAATGACCTTTGAGGTGTACATTTAGATGTGACACATAAGAACAATGGGAAAACCCTTCAGATGACCCTTGAGGTGACCTGGTTGTCCTTTCTTTTTATCAATACTCTTATTAGGAATAATTGTGTTTCCCATACCTTTCAAGTCATTAGTAATTCTCAATGCTCTGACAGCAATGTCATACATTTCACATTCCAATATATGATTATTAGAAAAATGCATATTGAGTCAAAGAAGAGGCAAAGGTAAAAATATGACGATATTGTATTGAAATGGTGAAAAGAAAGCAATATTATAGTCATCAACATAAAATTTATAGAGGGATGATAAGGGCAAAGGTCTTCAGTTCTTCCAGTGAAACCCTTTATCGTAATCAGTGTCAATCCTCTGCATACCCGATTTCAAACACCCATTAACCAACTTGTGAAGACTTTGACTGCTCCAGTTGGGATCATTTGGCCTGCTCCAACATGAAAAACTTAGTTTGCTCTTAAGTAGAGATTTACGCCTCCCTAGCATGAAGACTCAACCGCTCAGGTCTCACTTCCTTTGTCATATCAAGCACTGTTGTCCTTTTATTTTGGACCTTAACTTTTTCCTAGGTCTCTCTTTCGAGTTTTCAACCTACCAGGTCGCTCTAACTTTTGCCTAGGTAGCCTTTCCAGGTTTTCCACCTAGCGAGCCATGTTTTCCTTTTTTTTTCTTTTTTTTTTTGACAAGTAGTGCTTTTACGCATAATATTTCTTGACTGCATCTAAATTTATAGGAAGTGGTAGATCTTCACCATCCATTCTTGTGAGAATCAAGGACCCTCCAGAGAAAGCCTTCTTCACGACATAAGGTCCTTTATAATTTGGAGTCCATTTTCCTCGGTGATCCTTTTGAATTGGCAGGATCTTTCTGAGCACTAAGTCTCCTTCTTGAAATTGTTGAGGGCGTACTTTTTTTGCATAAGCTTTCATAAGTCTCCTTTGATATAACTGGCAATGACACAGAGTAGTTAACCTTTTACCCTCAATAAGATTCAATTGATCTAGTCGAGCTTCGACCCATTCGGCCTCTTCCAGTTTTGTCTCCATCAGTACTCTTAATGAGGGGATCTCTACCTCAATAGGGAGTACAGCTTCCATTCCGTAAACTAAAGAGAAAGGAGTTACCCCAGTTGAGGTACGGACAGACGTACGATAACCATGCAGAGCAAAGGGAAGCATCTCATGCCAATCTTTATATGTCACAACCATTTTTTGGATGATCTTCTTGATGTTTTTGTTTGCTGCCTCAACAGCCCCATTCATCTTTGGGCGATATGGTGAGAAATTATGATGTTGGATCTTGAAATTCTCACACATTTCCTTCATCATTTTGTTATTCAAGTTAGTTGCATTGTCAGTGATGATCTTATTTGGTAGACCATAACGACATATCAACTCTCTTTTGATGAACTTGATCACCACATTCTTGGTCACATTGGCATAAGAAGCAGGTTCAACCCATTTGGTGAAGTAGTTTATCACAACAAGGATAAAGCGATGCCCATTTGAGGCCTTAGGTTTAATAGGACCTATGACATCTATACCCCACATGGAGAATGGCCACGGCGCTGCTAGGACATTCAAGGAGACTGGAGGTGCATTGATCTTATCAGCATATGTTTGGCACTTATGGCACTTCTTCACATGATTGAAGCAGTCAGTTTCCATGGTTAACCAATAATAACCAGATCTTAGGATTTTCCTTGCCATTGCATGTCCATTGGAGTGAGTTCCAAAGGAGCCCTCATGTACTTCTTCAATAATTTTTTCTGCTTCCATTGCATCAACACATCTTAGAAGCACCATATCATGGTTTCTTTTGTAAAGTATTTCCCCACTCAAAAAATAACCCATTGCGAGCCTCCTCAGGGTCCTCTTGTCATTTTCTGAAGCACCTGTAGGGTACTCCCTATTCTTGATGAAGCATTTGATGTCATGGTACCGCGGCTTCCCACCAGGCTCATCTTCAACCACTTGACAATATACAAGACAGTCACGACTTTCCATTTTTATAAGTGGTAGATCCCTTTCATGACTTACTTGGAACATTGATGATAGTGTAGCCAAAGCATCAGCCAACTGGTTCTCTTCTCGAGGAACATGATGAAAAGTGACTTCATCAAATTGCTCGATCAATTCTTTGATGTAAACATGGTATGGGATCAGTTTGGCATCACGGGTCTCCCACTCTCCTTTTAGTTGATGAATGACCAAGGCAGAGTCCCCATATACTTCCAAGATCTTCGCTTTTGATTCTATTGCTACCTGAATACCCAAAGCACATGCTTCGTATTCTGCTATATTGTTAGTACAGTCAAAACACAATCTTGCTGTGATTGGATGAATTTGTTTTTAAGGGAGATCAAAATGGCTCCAATACCGTGCCCCAGTGCATTTGAGGCTCCATCAAACCACATAGTCCATTTTTCTTTTTCAGAGGAATCTTCATTTTTAAACAGAGCCATTATATCTTCATCAGGGAACTCACATTGCATCGACCCATAATCTTCTATAGGTTGGTTAGCTAGATAATCTGGAAGGGCACTTCCCTTAACTGCCTTTTGGGTGACATAAATAATTTCATACTCCGATAATAAAACTTGCCATCGCGCGATTCTCCCAGTGAGAGTGGGTTTCTCAAAGATATACTTGATAAGATCCATTTTGGACACCAACCAAGTAGTGTAACACAACATGTATTACCTCAATCGATGGGCAGCCCATGCCAAGGCGCAACAAGTTCGCTCTAACAATGAGTACTTTACCTCATAATCGGTGAACTTTTTACTTAAGTAATAAATGACGCGTTCTTTTCTACCGGATTCATCATGCTGCCCCAGTATGCAGCCCATAGACTCATTAAGCACCGTCAAATACATAATGAAAGGTCTCCCTGGCACTGGAGGCACCAAAACTGGGGGTTCTTGTAAATAATGCTTGACTTTTTCAAAGGCTCTTTTGGCAATCATCATTCCACTTGACTGACTAATTCTTGCGTAACAACTTGAAGAGCGGCTCACATGTTGCTGTGAGCTGGAATATGAATCGAGCGATGTAATTCAACCTTCCCAAAAATCCCTGAACTTCTTTTCGGTCGGGGACCGCATGTCCAATATTGCTCGAACCTTGTTAGGATCAACTTCTATTCCTTTCGCTCACCACAAACCCCAATAGTTTGCACTCGATCGACACCAAAAGTGCATTTTGCGAGGATTTAGTCGAAGTTTGAACTTCCTCAATCGCTCAAAAAGCTTTTGTAGATTGATTATATGATCTTTTTCTATTTTTGACTTTGCAATCATATCATCCACATAAACTTCTATTTCTTTGTGCATCATGTCATGGAACAATGTCACCATAGCTCTTTGATACGTTGCCCCAGCATTTTTTAAACCAAAAGGCATCACTTTGTAGCAGAAGGTTCCCCATAAAGTGATGAATGTGGTTTTCTCCATGTCTTCCGGTGCCATCTTGATCTAATTGTATCCCGAGAAACCATCCATAAAGGAAAAAAAATGAATGTTGAGTAGTGTTGTCCACCAAGACATCAATGTGAGGTAACGGGAAATCGTCTTTAGGGCTGGCCCTATTTAAGTCTCGATAGTCTACACACATTCGGACTTTCCCGTCTTTCTTTGAGACAGGAACAATGTTGGCAACCCATTGTGGGTATTTTGCAACTGCAAGAAATCCAGCATCAAACTATCTTTTTACTTCATCTCTGATTTTTAGGGACATCTCAGGTTTCATTCGTCTCAACTTTTGCTTAACCGGAGGGTACCTAGGTTTTAGTGGCAATTTGTGCTCAACTATGTCAGTGTCTAGCCCAGGCATATCTTGGTATGACCATGCAAAGACATCACTATAATCAAACAAGAGTTTAATCAACATGTTACGCTCATCCTCTTTCATCGAGGTACCAATTTTGATTTCTTTCCTATCATTTTCAGTCCCCAAATTAATTACTTCAATTGGTTCCTCATGGGGTTGGATTTCTTTAGCTTCTTGTTCAAGTAATCTCATTAACTCAGGTGAAGTTTCCCAATCATCCTCATTATCCTCATCAGTATGATTAACAGGGTGTTCAAAATTATATGATGAGATATTGACACTGTCACTTTCAAGAGAGTCATTTTCAGATCTGCAATAAGTGATGTTGACACAAGAAAAATGAATTGAATAGAAGGCCATGATAATGAAGGGATGAAAGCTAATGGAATGAAAAATGATAGAACTCAAAAATGCATTTTATTAATAACAGTTATTGGAAAGGAAACATATGAGCCCATTTACAAATGAAAATCCTAAAGCCTTGGGCAGAGCTAAAGGAAAAGCACTACAGAATTACTTTGAAAGAGACTCTAAGGTTATGGGAAGCTCGGAGATCTCCCAATTGTCAAGTCTTGTATCTGAAGAACATGCATACACCAGGTCCATATAACTGATAAAATCATCTTCAACTGCGGTCACTTAGTCTACGAACACAACTCCCGCGCTCCGGAAGCTTTGTCATATGTCACAGATGGGGACTTCCTTCACTTTAGGTTCTCGATTTTCCAAGCGAGCCAGCCTTTTCTCTTTTTTCTCTTCCATTATCCTCCTCTTATCGGCCTTGGTGGGTTTGTACCCCAGCCCAAATCTATCTTTGTTTTCAAAGGGTTGAAAAAGTCTGTGGCACCTTGTCGTTTCTTGCCCAAACTTCTCCATGTTGATAACTCCCTTCTAGCATAACTTTAGCCATCATTACAGATGCAACAGAGGGCTGCGGTTTAGGAATTGGAGCTCCTTCTTTTATATAAATGGTATTGACAACCTCGAGTGCTTGAAAGGCAGTCTCCAAAGCCTCTTCTCGTAGCTTCAATATAAGGGGTGTCTAGCGGCTTGCTCACCAGTAGGTCCTCTTCACCAAAGACAGTAATCATCTTGTTATCAACTATGAATTTGACTTTTTGGTACAAGGTGGAAGGTACAGCTCTAGCAGAATGAATCCATGGTCGTCCTAGGAGACAACTATATGATGGTGCAATGTCCATCACTTGGAAGAGTATGTTGAAAATGCAAGGACCAATTTGAATTGGTATTTCAATTTTCCCTATGACTTCTCTCCTTGTGCCATCAAATGCCCTTACTATCATCGCACTTGATTTCATGTGTGACCCATTAAAAGGTAATTTGGAGAGTGTCGACTTTGGCATCACATTCAAGGAAGAGCCATTGTCCATCAGTACTCTAGCCATGATATGGTCTTGACATTTTACTGAGATATGAAGTGCTTTATTATGTCCTCTTCCCTCATTGGGTATTTCATCATCGGTGAAAGTGATGTAATTATCTGCTATGATGTTGCTGATAATGCCATCCAATTTGTCAACCGTGATGTCATGAGAAACATGGGCTTGATTAAGCACTTTCATTAGCACCTTCCTGTGTGGCTCAGAGTTCATTAATAAAGATAAAAGTGATATTCTTACAGGGGTGCGGTTCAGTTGATCCACCACCTTGTATTCACTTTGCTTTATGAATTTTAAAAACTCACAAGCTTTTTCCTCGGTCACTTCTTTCTTATAGACCTCTTGTCGTGTTGTCTTTGGTTCTTCCTTCTCTTTCAAGGCTTTTTCAGTAGAAGTTTCCCCCATCTTGCCTTTCCCTTTCTGAATTCTTTCCACTTCTTCCACTTGGTCTTTACACAAATAGTCAGGTGTATAAATACGACCACTTTGAGTCATTCCACCGATCCCAGATATGCTAGAGATAACCGATGGGATTTTCATTTGATTGTCCTGGAGATCATTTACAATGACTTGCACATCATATTTCCAAGGCACGGCTCTGGTGTCCTTATAGGGAAAAGGAGTCGGCACTTGGATTGTGATAGGATTCCGACCAAGAGAGACTTGTGGAGACACCTCTTTACTATAATGAATTGTCAATGGCCTTGGTATACCTGGAGCTTGCTCTATGATTGGATGTGTTGCATAGGTATTGGCAGCCTCTTGAACTAGTGGAGGTGTAACTTCCTTGACCATATAGACATCACCATTATCGTACTGATTGCTTATTTACACTAGGTGACTGTCCATTAAACTTTGGAGGATCTGCTTGAACTCATCACATTCCTCAATAGAATGCCCGACTTCCCCATGGATCTTGCACACAGTTTCATCTTCATTGACCTTTTTTATCTCAGCTTGGTTTCGTATCAACCCAAATTTGTAAAGCTCTTGAAAAATTACTCTCATGGGAGTTTTCACATCAGCTACCCGACTTATGAGGCATCATCCAGAAGACTTCTCTATGGCATTAACTACAGGACCTCCATGATTAAGCAAGGGATTGCAGCCTACATTAGGGGTTTTTTCTTTAAAGTTTTGGCATTAATCAAGTCTTGCACTTTGAACTTCAAGGCTCTGTAATTTTCTGTTGATTGACCTATAGCCCCAGCATAGTACTCATATTTAGCATTCTGGTCAAATCCTCTTGGGTAGGGGGGTTCCAATGGCTTCATTGGGCAAGGAACCAATAAGGAGTTTCGGAAGAATTGTGGTAGCAGTTCAGTATAAGTCATGGGAATTGGGTCAAATTGGACAGGTTTCTTTTCTTAGTTAGCTGGCGGTCTTCTTTGGTTGGTATTTGGATTTTGAGCCCATGGTTGGGTTAGTTGATATGGCATGGTAGGGAGTGTTTAGTTTGGGATAAGAGATGGTGCACGATAAGGGATCATTGGGTGATAAGGTTAAGGGTATGGAGCTTGAGAGGCATTAGTAATGTATGGATAGTAAGGCATGTAGGGAGGTTGGAAGGATGGTTGAGGGTTAACAGTGCCCGACTATATCTCCCTTGGGCAAAACTCCTTTGATCGAAAGTCACAAAGACATGGGCTTCTCCTTCTTTTTCTTCCCGCTGGGGCTTTTTGGCACTAAATGTCCCCGTTGAGCTTTCAACAATCTTTCCACTTCTCATTCCTCCTTCAATTCTTTCCCCGATGATAACCATGTCCGAGAAATTCGACGACACACTTCCTATCATCTTGTCATAGAAGGGTGACTTGGAGAGTGTCAATGAATGTGGCCACCATTTCTCTTCACAATCAATGGGGTTCAACTCGAGCACTATCTCTCTCCACCGCTGAGCATATTCTTTAAAGGTTTCAGCTCCTTTCTTAGCCATATTTTACAACTGTAACCTATCTGGTGCCATATCGATGTTGTACTTATATTGCTTCAAGAAAGCATCAGCCAAGTCCTTGAAACATCATATATGGGCACGTTCCAGGTGTGTATACCAATTAGAAGCTTCCCCAGCTAAGCTATCCTGGAAGAAATGAATCAATAGCTTATCATCATGAGCGTGTGATGCCATCTTACGGATGTACATGGTCAGATGGTTCTTTGGGCAAGTGGTTCCCTTATATTTTTCAAAATCTGAGACCTTAAACTTTGGAGGAATCACCACATTTGGGACAAGACAGAGCTCTGCGGCATCCAGAAGACCATAGCTACTTGCTCCTTCTATGGCTCGTAATCTTTCTTCAAGAACTTCTAATTTTTCCTTGGATTGAATGCCTTCAGTTGAAGGGTTCAGCGGAGAAGTTCCAGTGACTTTATAGGGAAAAAACTATGGCATGTAGAAAGGAGGTTGGGCCTGAGTCGAGTCTTGTGGCCCTGAAGTAGATATTACCAATGATGAGCCGCTCTCAAGAGGGTTGGTAATTTGGGATGACATAAAACCAGGGGAAATGCCATAAGGTGGAATAGAAATAGGGTACTGAGGAATCTCACTGGTATTTGGTTGAGATCCTTGAGGAGGGTTTGAAGTTGTTGGAACTGTCGGTGCACTGCCCTCAGGAATATTGGTGGATAATGGTGGCACATAACCAGGTAGAAGGCCATATGGTGGGAATGAAGATGCCTGTGCTTCAGGATTATTTGAGTAGATGGTGAGTGGCATCATGGCCCCTTGAGAGGTGATACTAGGATATTGCCAAAGAACTGGCGTAAAGCCGGGCGGGTGAGCAAGCGTGGCAGAAGGATCATCATTTACATTTGAAGGAGTCCCCTCTGTGTTCTTCGTTTTTTCCAGAATTTCCAAGATCTTGGCCATTTGTTCTTTGAGCTGGCTTACTTCACTTCTCAACTCTTCTTGTGACTGACCCAGTTCATCCATGACTCTTGATTGAGAGCGAGTCCTATATGGGTGTCGCAGAGACAGTTTTCCTTTCTGTATTCATTTTTTTATTAGAAAATATGAAAAAGAAAAAGAAAATGCAAACAAAAATAAAACTATGCATGTAGAGACATGATCCAAAGTAGCAAGCGATATCGATAAACCTCATTCATTTAAAGGGAAAAGCTCTATGGTCATAGAGAGTTTTACACACGTTGATTCTTGCTACTCCTCAAGTCAGATGGAGGAGTTAGCTTTACAAAACAAGATGGAAAGAGTCATTACATAAGCATTCCTAGAACAAGAAACTAATTTCAATGAAATTTTCCTAGGAAGTTAAGGTCCTTCCTAACCTGAGTCAGAATATCTTGGTTTTCTCCTGGTGCTAGCTTGGCTTCCACTTTGACGATTTCTCTTGCCCTCTTTCTTGAATGATTGGAGATTTCCCTCATATTATCAAGAACCATTTCGGCTTTCCGCTCTATTTCTTGGCTTGCATTACGATAGAAATTCTTTTCATTAGTCAAGAAAAGAACATCATCCTCTAACCGATTCTTCTTACTTTCCAAGAAAGTAGACCATTCAACATGCTTTTCCAAATGTTGATTCAAGATTTTAACTTCATTCTTGAATTCTTGAAATTGACCATCCTTCCCCTGAATGATTGTTTCGAGGGCTTGACATGTTTTCCTTAACCTCTCTATTTCAATATCTTTAGAGGCCATTTGTTCTTGACTTTGGATTTTTCTTCTTGCAGTGCTAAGTTGTTCTTCCAATGACCTTCTCTCAGTAGTCCACTGCCGATAAATGATTTTGTACCGCCCCTCTGCTTCAGCATAGTAGTCATTGGGTTCATTAAATTGGTGCATTGGTAACTCTGGACCCTGCACCTTGGGAGCAAGAAACCCTTTCCTCCTACTAGCCTGCCAAATTAAGTATTCCGGTGTCGTTTCAGACGATGGGAGACCGGGCTTCACACTTATTGTGTCCTTCCAATCTTCAATGACTTCTTTTATTTTATGACTGGTTCCTTCATTGTCGTATGAGAATTCAAATTTGGACAGTCCATGAGTCATCGAAATGAATTGCAGAGATGCCATTTGTCTTCGGACCATAGCTGGAGCATAGCCCACTACTCCCCATGGGCCAATAAGTGGAACCCAAGGTTTGCTTCCACATCTATATATGGTATAAGTATGAGGAAACCACTTGGCCCTCTAGACCACTTCTTTTATTTCCATGAAAAAACTGATCCATTGCCTCATCGTCGGAGTTCGGGGAGGCCAATTGTCATGACCATATAGAGAGAGCGGGTGCTTAGGTATAACATACTGTTTTAGATCAATTTCTGGATGGTTAAAGTACTTCAAGGTTGGCATATGACTAAGCATCCATACTGTAAGTAATGGAGCACATCCCCAAAATTTTCCTTTCTGATGGACTCGGCAATAATTCAGGGATCGAATTGTCTCGGCTAAAATTGGTGGGGCTGGGTGTACCCCATGCTCGATCTGCTCTAACAAATTGATCATATGTCCATCTATTTGATTTTTCCATCTCGGGAAAATTACTAACCCATAAATAGCAAGGGCTAGTGCTACCAAACCAAACCTTTGATCAACTTGAGCTTCAACCATCCTAAGCAAGAACTCTGAATCTAGACTTCGTCCTTCATCCACCATGTACTTGTCCAATTCATTGGCATGAATCCCTATCAATTTGGACAGCATCCTTCTTGGCGTTTTCTTAGGGTCATGTGAGTACACTTTGTCCTTTGGCATGTCGTCTCTATTAAGAAGCCTAGCATACTCCTCAATCGTTGGCACTAAGTCAAATTGTCGAAAAGTATAACACCGATATGAGGGGTCCCAAAAATGGAGCATAGCTTTCAACATTTGGAGGTCAGGGATGATGAACATGAGAGCTGCAATATCTCCATACTTGTCATTGAACTCTTCTTGTCTTCTCATGCTACACCACACATTACAGAGCCTTCTTAAGTCATTTTGCTCAAAGTCATGGCTCCCTTTTAAGAGAAGTAAAGGAACATCCTCGCGATACAAACTATTTCCTTCCTTGGCTTGAATTCTTGCAGACTCTTCACCGACAGCCTTGATACTCTCTGCCACCTCAGACATTAGAGTCATCTTTCCCTTATTCATGCTTGAGGTTTATCGATATCTTCACAGGATTGGACCATATATGCAAATGCAAGATAAAAGAAAAGTTAACAACTACAAAATAAAAGACAAACAGAAATTCCTCATATGTTAGAGGAAAAGGGGTACCTAATCTTGGTACCCGTTCAGCAGGATAAGTTCTATGAACGATGGTAGCTCTAAGATTATATCTACAAGTGAGAGCTTTGGTTCTAGACCCCTATCGGACAAAAAGTCCCCAAATTGTCCCTTGCTGTCACCAACACTTTGGCTAGCAAGGGTCCTCCATCCTCACCCATGATAGGTTACAAGCAGAAAGAGTTCAATTTGAGCGAGGGGTTTTCATGTGCCTAAACGGAGACCAACGGTCTCACAAAGCAACACTACTTCACCCTCTATCTAAGCCTACAAGGTACTGAGCTCGGGTAGAGAGCTTGTGTGTGCAGGTGTATATAAGAGAACTTATTTACAAAGTAGAAATATAATACATATAATACAAACAAAATGTACAATAATATGAAACAAATAACAAATAAACAAATAAAACAAAAACGGACCAGCATAATTAAAAAAGTAAATCACATAAGATTAAAATAAGGTTTAACCCTCTAATTGTCCCTAGTGGAGTCGCCAGCTGTCGCAACCGTCCCGAAGGACGCCTCAAAAATAAAATAGAAAGAGGCGAGGATAGGACCTCGGGGTGTTGGGAGTCGCCACCAATCG
Organism: Ormosia semicastrata; assembly: GCA_029884595.1. Classification (NCBI taxonomy): domain Eukaryota; kingdom Viridiplantae; phylum Streptophyta; class Magnoliopsida; order Fabales; family Fabaceae; genus Ormosia; species Ormosia semicastrata. The sequence continues at coordinate 18,132,797 of JAQQTO010000041.1, read as the reverse complement.
CTTTATCCATTAAATGGAATGGTGCAATTGGACACCTAAAAGATGGTCTGCGTTTAAGAGTTTGTGGTTCGGAGGTTGATTACGGGTAAGGAAGGTGTTAGCACCCTACACCGTCTGTTCTAAGAACGATTACCTATTTAATTTAATGTTATTTGCAAGATTAATTAAATTGGTCCTTTTTTTTTTAAAAAAAATATTTTTGTTTTTATTTTGATATGTCCCATTTTGTCATGCATGTTATCAAAGATGATAAATGACTAAGACATGGAATGGGTGGCTAAATAGCCATTATTTTAGAACAAATTCTAAGTCTACAACATATTGTATAAAAGTGGTGAATCAAAATTTTATTTTTTGAAGAAAAGTAATTTTCAAAATAAATGGCCAAATAAAAAAATTATTTCAATGAATAATTTTAATTCAAAGAAATTTGTTTAAGGTAGGAAAATGTTTCTTTAAGTAAATGGTCAAATAAAATCTCTTTTGTAATCAAGGAAAAAATATTTTTAGGCACAATGAGATTTTTATAATAATTTCTAAAAAAAGTCTTCATAAAAAATAGAACTTTAATTCACCACAATCATGATGTTAAACTATATGAAATTGTTCATTTTTATTTAAGGATTTTTTTATTTTTTACAAAAAAAAAGAGATTTTATTTTAAAAAAAAGGTTGTATTTTATTTAGGAAAAATATTTTAATTTAATGTGGAATTAGACCTTGCCAAATACTCCCAAAATCCAATATAAAGCCTCAAGATTATCGGGAAGAATGTAATTTGATCGGCGCTCCGATCCTCTCCCAATTTTTTCGTCATAGGTCGAGTTTCAATAAAAAAAAACAAGTTATAAAGAGATAGATAAACTATAATCAAATCAAATCACAAGCTCACTTTCATTACATTTTTATTTATTTATGATTTTTTTTATATTTATGTATTTTTATTTTATTTATTTATTTTTTATTAATCACAAAACACAATATAAAACATATCATCAAGTAAAATAAATATGATCAAACAAGTACTAAATCCTAGAATTCAAAACACATTTGGATTTTTTATTTCACATCTTTTTCTATTATAGTAAAATAGAATAAAAAGAAATAAAAAAAGGGAAATGGGCTGAAGCCCATCAAAAAAAAAATGCACAGGAAGATAAAAGAGACTTTAGTCTCAGAAATTATCAAACGAAAATGAAAAGAAAGAAGAAGAGGGAGAGGAGAACTCACGGTGGTGCAGAGGAGGAGCGGTTTGTATGGCGGGGAAGGAATGCCGTGCGCCGTGCACCGAATCTGGGAGGATCGAGTTCGGCAGCCGGTGCAGGTCCCGGAGAGCAACGCGTGAAGACCGAACAGCTCATGTTTCTGGTAGCAGCGGCACGGGGTAGCGGCTTGCCGGATCTGGCTTGAGATGGTCTGACCGGTACGGGTTCGACGGCAAAGGTGGTCACGGCTGGACGGCTGGTGGGTCACGCGTGTGGGTCACTGGTCCTAGCTCGGTGCTGGTTCGCGATGAGGAGGAGGGGAACGCGCAGGTGAGTGGATCATGGTGGCAGCCCGCGCGGTGGTGGTCGCTGGTTGGACGGCACGGGTATGGTGGGTGGTTCAAAGTGGTGAAGATGGAGATGATCTGTGTAGTTCCGGTTGATCTATCTATTTTTTTCTGAATCCTGTGTAGCTCCCCTCTTTTTTCCTTTCTGAATGATTCCATCCCCCTCCTCTGCATTCTTTTTTCCCCTTATATTGTGCCCAATCATTCAAATGCCATAACTTCATTTTTTACGTTTTGGAAGGCAGATGCTCAAAATTGAATGAGCTTGATGATTTGGAAAGAAAAACTGTAGAAAATTTCAATCCAATTCAATGCAGCTTTGATGGTTTGGTGGTAGCAACAGGAAGGGGAAAGGGAAGAGTTGAGAAGATGGGTTATGGGTTGAGAAGAAAAATAGGTTACGGGTTGAGATGGAAATTGGGTTGGATTGAGATGGAAATTGGGTTGGGTTGACCCGTAGTGACAATTTTTCTTTTTCCTTTTTTTTTCTTTTTTTTTTGTAAAGAAAGAAATTAAATTAAATTAAATTAAATAAAGAAAATAAATAAATAAAATGGATAAAATTGGGTATCAACAGATGGTAGTATGGCAGCTACTACCAGTTCAAGCTTCTATTTAAGGTTGTGGCAACATGTAGTTCCGGTTCTCAGTTTGAGCCTTCATATCATGTGATACATATATGTGATGATGTTTCTGTGATGACCTTTTTCCAACTTGATGGATCTCCTGTTGCTTCAAATGAGATTGTTTGTAATTTTATGTGTTTGTTCGGTTAATTGTAAGTTATTTTCATATCTGCTCTTACTTCTATATGGATCTCCTTTTGCCCTTTATTTAGGTTCTCTCTCTACATATTTATATTTTTTTAAAATTCAAAATAAAATAAATGCTAAAACAAATCAATCATCTTTATCTAAAGCTATCATATGTCCATAGATAGTTGTCTCTTATTTTACAAAGCTTCTATTCAATAGTTATTACTTTCTGATGATAGTTGCCACTATCTCTTTTTCTCAAGATTTGTCTTTCATTGCTTCTTCGCCATTGTTAGAGTGGAATCAGGGAGCTAACTGAAAAACTCACCAAAGTCATCCGGATCCGCACGAGTGGGATTTTGTAACATATAAGTGGTTCTCTCCAAGCTAATCACGGAAGAACATCACTTTTGCTTAAGGTAAGATTGTTTTGTATTTGCATTTGCTACATTTTCACCGGTTTGGCCTCTTGCTTCTTGGCATTTCTGAGATTTGGAGGCAAATGCAAGATTCTTAGCCTATTCTTATCTCAGAAACTCTCTTGACTGTGTTTCTGATGGATGGGGTTCACCACCCACTGCGCCATCTTCTGAGTTTTTTTTTAAACAGTCAACCATTAGTGTTATTGGCAGAAATGTATTATGTTGTATATAACATATCTGCAGTATTCTTTTATTTTTAAAATTATTATATTTAGACAAGTGAGTTCTGCAAAATCACTTATTAGCTATTTTTACTAATTATTATACTCACATGATGCAATTTTTTTTACAACAACAATATTTTTGCATATCTTATTGCATGGACTGCGAATAATACGACCTATTTGAATATGTAACTTTCTAAGGCAGATATTGGTGTCGATGCAAGAAAAGTGAAAGAGCTTAGTCTTTTATGCTTCTATTGTATGTTATATATCACATTGTAATGCTTCTAATATTTGTTATTGACTATGTGTCATTCGTCAGTTTCTTCTTTATTTTCTTCAGTTATTATTTGCTACAATGCATACAAAGATCACAGGATATGAGAGCTATCACTACAATTGTTCCTATGTTTCATGCTTATTAGATTTATATGCCTAATGTGTTTCTGTCTTCAAGAAAAGACTAGACGTATAGAAACAATTTGAGAAAGATGTTTTCTTGACATTTAGATGGATAAAGCTCTGGAGATTGTTTAGTAACCCAGTTGTGGATTAAAGTGTCAAATCGCCTCAGATGGCACATAAATGGTTCTTATATTTTTTCCTGTATGTCTTTATGCTTGGATAACTCTCTCCAGATTTGACTCGTTGAAGCACTTGCTGGTTTCTCAACCCACCTATAATGGTTGCAGTAACATATGTTCCTTCTAATTGCTATTCCTATGCTGTTATCTTATTTCACATATTAACTAATGTTAAAAGGGAACAAAAAAGTTAGCTTAACTTGAAGTGGAAAGTTTTATGTTATTGCTTAACTTGAAAGTTACTGTGACAACTACTTATAATTTATTGTTCAGACTACAGAATCTGAAAAAATAGTGGATGACTAGCTCGCTAATAGTGGACCAATTGGTTCATTATAGTCCTTTACTGTCTGATTGGTCCTGTTACAAAAATTGCAGCACTATCGGCTTCCATTTTCAGTGGCAACCATCCCCTTCATTTTATGTAATTTTTTTCTGTTGCTTTCATTTCTTCCCTTTTGCTGGGCCATTATAATAGGATCACATCAAGGTTGTGTGCCTTTATTCTGTGCAGCAAAAATTATGCAATTTCCTTTTGGTGTCATACATGGAAAAAGTTCTTTAGTGTATTATGATGAGAAAGGAGAAGATGGATTATTTGCTGGATTATCAAAGTAAGGATTTATTACTTTTAGATTAAATTTGAGCGTTGTGTTATCTATTGTTTACACTTTTTTAGCTACATTGTCATATAATTGCCTGTTGGTTACGTATTCAACTACTACATTCTCTTCACTCTTAACTGTTTCTCAGTTCTAACACTCTTTGGCCCAATTGCCTTGATATCTTTTTTTAATCTTTTCTTGGATGGTACATATCACAGTCGTGTGATTGAAAAAGAGAGTTTTTCTAATGAAGAAGTTGAGATGTCTGTTCAATTATGATAATGCTTTTAATTGACTTTGTGGCATCTGTTGTTTATTTTACTTCCTAAGTGGTTTTTTGAATTTGTTTCCTGACGTTGTGAAATAGATGGTTTCAGGTCCAAAACTTCACACATTTGTGAAAGTGGCATGGCACAATTAGTCCAAAGATTGATGACTTATCATGTATCTCAAGGTAACAATTTTTTTTTAAATTTCTAATTTTTTTGTGAGTGGTTGAATTTCTAATTTCATTGACAGTAAGGGAAACAAGGACACAATAATATCTACACACACATATACATACATACATATATATATATATATATATATATATATATATATATATATATATATATAATATATGCCGCTTTTTGTAGTTTCCTGATTTAAGTAATATATGTAGAATGATTTTGTTATCGCGCATAATTATAAGCTAACATATGCGTATCTCTAATTTCTTATCACATCTGTTGGCTATAATTAATATCGATTCTATTGGGATGACAATGAATTTAACTTCATTGTAACACATTATAAATCGAGGGGACATAGTCTGTTTAGCAATCTAGAAATACATGAAAGGACTCAGTAGTTTACTAAATTTTACTAAATGACAAACTCTTCATGCATTGCAGCCTAAGATGAAGAAGTTTGCAATTGAAAACATGATGACGCAGCTAAAATCAAAATGTCAGGCAATGTTCCAAGTGGTTGTTCTAAATCACATTGTCATTGGATTTCCTTTCTTTTTAATATAAGTATTCCCATACTGGTGTAACAATAGAATTAGCATTACATTTCCTAATACTAGAATTCTAATAAATAATGCCATTCACAAATGCCTAACTTTTGTTGTTTGTGCCTTCCTATATGAACCTAAAGGAAGAAGTCACCTAAAGCTATAATTACATACAACATTCATATGCTTTAGTTTGTAGTACTGACATTCTCCCATTCCAAATATCACCCCCTCCCACAAAAAAAAAAATATGCATATAGTGTACATTACTTTGTCAAAAGAAATAAACAAAACCAACAAAAGAAAAATGTGCAACAACTATAACTGAAACTTAAGGCATGTTTGGTTATATTGAGAATGGAGAAGTAGAAAATTATCCAAAAAAAAAAGCCCCATGTATCTACTTATGTTTAGTATTAACCCCTTCCCATTTTTATAGCCTTACATTTTCACTTCTACTAAGGTTATCAAATGGGATTTTGTTTGAACAAAACTATAAACAGCTTGCTCTTTTATCCCACCCAAGTTTGGACAGTGAGTTATTAGAGACATGTCTAGATTAGGGCAAATATACCCCCGTGAATTTGTTATTTCGTCCTACAAACTTATCTTATTGGGTATAAGAAAGACTAATATACTTCACCTCGTGGCTTCACAGCGGGATGGCTTCAACAAAATCTTATAGTATGCAACAAAGAATTGACTCCCAGCAGGCTTGAAAGAGCAAATGTTTGCATAGTTGCAATGGAAGCTTAAGATAGCTGAGTTGCAGCAATACGTCCTACAGATTTTTACTAAAGAAATAAAATCCACTAATCCTCAATATCTCTTCCATAAAATAGTTGAAAAAATGTTTGTATTTAAAGGAGACTCTGATGATGTTATCACCCAGCTGGTAGAAGTTTTTTATTTTTTACCCTCCTTTACGTAGCAATAGAACAGATTGTGAACATCTCAACAGTGACTGCTGGCTGATGACATGATTAGGCTTACTCAGACAATTCATAGATATGAAATCAAAATACTACACATAAATAATTGTTGACATTATCTTGCAAAACGAGATGCCTACCTATATTACTACATCTTTGTATCTTTAACAGTGGTGAAACATCTGCATCTTACTCAAATCTTACCTTTATATTATGTTCTCCTGAAATTGCCAATTCAAATACTTCAACTAAAGGTAATGTCAAAATTGGGATATTATCATTCCAAAAACCATGGCTAGAGGAATATTCCAAGATGCAAGCCTACACCAGATACAGATGCACATACAGTTACCGATAAATCTGTACTGTGAAGTAATTAATCAGGTAGATCACCCAGTCTGCATTGCTAGAATCTTCATGCGGATTCCTGTTACACAAAGTACGAGCAAGAGGCAGATAAAAACATAGACAGTAGAATCCACATTAAATGTTATGTTCATTGTTCTATTTCTGTGGAATGAACTTGTATGCTGCAGTCCCTTATAAGCCTTTTATGATTGACTTTGAATTGTGTTTGTCTAAACAAAATAATGCAAACATGTGTATGGAAGGTGTAACAAAAAATAATACCAGTGTATATGTTCATAAAGAATTCAGAACCTATAGGTTAATGCATCATTTGGTTGATATCAAAATGGTCTTCAATGTATTCTTCATCATCCTATACTGCTGGATCCAATAAGGAAATATGACACTGTAGATCTTTTAAAGAGGGTAGCTTTGGTTCTGGCATGATAATATCCCAGTCTGTCGACCACATATATCTGGTCAAAACATCAAACTGCATTAGCCAAGATCAATCAATTGGCTTTCCTCTACATGATATGTAATGCACAGAATAGAATTTGCATAATTGATTCATACAATGGAAGTTATAAAATAGACGAGATCCTAAATCTTTCCTCACCGCTTAGCAATTAGAACCCTGGGAACTGCATTGCTTGACTAGAATTTTGCATTTATAATGGCTTCCATTTTCAACCTTCATATGGATGTCTTACATTTTATAAAGCATAGCAAATGATTTTATAAAAAAATGTGTCTTTTTACCACAGAAAGACATTATTATTCAGTTTTAAATACATAATTTATATGCTCAAGGCTAACTTTTTACCCAAAAAAGTAAAATTTGTTCGTTCTACTTTGTTTGCCTCTTAAAAAATATGTCTAACCATATGTGTACTATCAACACAACTCATAGAATCTTGCACATTCTATAAGTTAAGTTTACATGCTTGAAATAAACTTGAAAAAAAAAACTCCATCTAACTTTATATAGGTTTATTTTGAAAAAAAATGATGATATATATATTTTAAACACAACAGATGTTATATTGCATACTGTTATACATTTTACATGTTTGAGACAAGTTTATCATATAATACTCAATTTTATTTAATTAGATTTTTTTTTGGGTTAATGGTTATTGTGCCAGACAGTTGTATTGCATTTAATGTATGGATGGTCAAAGTGTTTTGACTAATACTATTTGTTTGCCTTTCACGCAACCATCAACATACTATTCAGAATAGGCTATAGCCTATTCATTGCAAGTTCAATGATTTAATTTATTTTATTTGAGTTGGTTTGAATAGTTTCCACACTGGACAAGTCTTGAAGAATCGTTTGGCTACTCTGTATCTTCTCAGTTGCAGGGGATGATATATAATTTGATTGCTTATGTGTTTTTTTTAAAAACAATGATACAGATGAAGGCAACAAATTGTCAAGTGGATTAGAAGTTCCATGCTTTGGTAATTGCTGTGTTTGTGTGGAGGCATTGAGGAGCAACATTAAGGTAAATAGATACAAAGCTTAGAATGTGTGAACTACTCACTGGAAATTATACACTTTGGAGACATTAAATTATCTAAATTTATTAGGTGTGAGATCACATCATGCTGGTAGGAAATTGCAGTTAGTGTGACAAGTGTGTTGGGACTTAAGTATGTTTACACTAAAAATCTGTACCTTATATGACAAATACCCAGCACTCTAATGAAATAAATGTCTTATTTTTCCTTTATTGTTTGAATGAAATTTATATCTTCCCAAATAAATTTTCCATTCTTACCAGAATGATTTCTCAACCCTCAACGTTTTGAATGACTGGTAAGAGACTCAGCAACTTTGTTTCTTTCAAATAGGAACCTAAACTTCAAATTTTCCTCTTTTCTACTATTTTCCCCCTGTTGTTGTTGTACTGCACGTCATATAACAATTCTATATGTTGGGTGTTTGTGTTGGCCTTTACTGTCTTAGGGGGAAAAAAGGTTAAGTCAAAACATATACTAAACCCATTTTTCCTAGCTTTTTGCCTATTTAACATGTCTAATACCTCTAATGTATTGCACATTCCATTTGTTAGGCAGATTTAAAAGGCAAGCCATTTCAAGGCATATCTGTGGGGGAAAAATGATACATTGAATGTAATGAGCCATAGTTTCCTAAGGTTAATTTAAAAATGCAATTGCTAACTTTATCCATTCTTTCTCTTCCTCTTCTACCATAAATCTAATGGATACAAAATAGTTTGAGTGTAAAGAAAAAAATTATGTATTGAGTTACGGAGGGATACTCTTTGAGTTAGTGTTATTAATAGGTTATTTAGGCTGAGTATGACCTACATTTAGATTAGAAAATACTAAATGATGTTGACACATTTTAAAATTATATGGACGAAACCTAAATTTATTACTATATTGAAATATAATCACTCCAAAGATATATCAGTCAGAAATTATATTAGATTTTTTAAAGTGGTTAGGTGTTAAGATTCCAGACCATAGTTTTACCTCTTCATTTAATGTCATTGGCTACATATGTATGACTTTTGAGGACTCTATTTCTCAGCCATGAGTATTACATTGTTGTACACCACGTAATTTAGTGTTTGACTATGTATATATATTATGTGCATATCAAACTATAGGTACTTCAATATCAGTCTCTTTTATTTGGTTCCCTTGCACCTTTAAATGGCTTTTACCAATGTTTGTTGTTCAAAGATGTTGTGCACTCCAATAAGTGAAGGAAAAGAGTAAATAAATGACACATAAACTTTTTTTCCAAATCTATATCAGAAGAAAAATATCCTAATTGTGAAATATTAAGTTTGACAACCTCTGCAAATCAAGTACTGGTACCATATGAAAGTAATCATTGCTGAAATATAATAATTGGATAATTCCTTCTGTTGTGAAACATTGATCTTTTATGCAGGTTTGATAGCTACCTAAATTGGTTGTTCGGTTAAAAAAGTACATAGGGGATAGTGGAAATGTTGAACCTAAAGTGGCTCGCCTAAATAGATTAGCATGCATTCAGAGAAAAAGAAAGCGTATTGACAAAGACAATGCAGGTCTATCTTTTTTTAAGCAATTATGTTTACATATTATTAGTTTTATTCAATATATTTTATGTATACTTCTAAACCTTCAGCATCTCAGTCAAGTGCTACTCTCTGAAACATTCACAATGGTCTAATCATTTCTTTTGTTAATCTTCAAATAGCTTAAAAATTAATTATGCTTTCACTAATCTTTTTTAAGTTTTTCCTTTCTCTTGGGAATGAAAATGTGTATAATGTTCATTTTTTTTATCGGTAGGAAACCAATGCCAACTGCTCAACTTTCCTTGCAGTTTTTTTTTTAAAAAACAATGTTCTTTCGCATTTTAATATTTTATTACTCTCATTTTCCAATCTCATGTTTCTTTTCAAGCATAGTGGTCAACCAAGGGTGGTACCCTCCTGTGTTTTTCAATGACTATCATATGCTGTTGTGGTTTTGTGAATGAAATTGTTAGTATAGCATGATTGGAATTTGTGCTAAGATTTTTCCTTTAACTGTTGCAGATGAATCATCTAACTTCTCATCAGTCGTATCTAAGATGGATTCTAACTACTTTGACATGTTTCATTCGGAAGACGAGCACAATTACACATCTGATGAGAGTATTAGTCATGGTATGTTGTTTGTATAGAGTTATACATTGTCCAGTTTATGTAGTTAATGGTATTGTTGAGCTTTAAAACTTAGATTATGAAACAGGTACTGCATCTGTTGCTTATTGTTGTGAGGAACTTAATGATTCTTATGAATATGACATTTTGAGGGAGGAAGTAGGGACTTCAACTGATCATGCTTTGTTTGAAGAAAGTGAATCTCAAGGTGACTTACAAAGATTAGTGACAAAATTGTATCATTTAATTTATTTAGTCTTACGCATTATTGAATTATGTGTTTTATTGATGTTTTTGTTTGTAGAGTGCCTAGATTTTGGGGATTGTGATCATTATTGTTCAAATTGTGGTGCTATGGTTTGGTATGAAGAACGATCTGAGAAATCAGTTTCTTCAAGTAACCCAAATTTTTCTATTTGTTGCATGAAGGGCAAAGTCCAACTACCGTTCTTAAATAGGCCCCCTGCACTACTGTGGAACCTTTTTAATGGTGTTGATCATAGAAGTTCTCACTTCTTAGAAAATATTCGATTATATAATAGTATGTTCTCTTTCACATCTACAGGGGGAAAGTGGACACATCTAGAAATGATTGATTTGGTCCCCCCCAAATTCATCCTTAGTGGCCAGAATTATCACAGAATAGGAACTTTGCTACCTAATGAAGGTCATCGCCCCAAATTTGTACAATTATATATATATGATACAACGAATGAGTTAAGTAATAGGATCTCACATTTCAGGTATTTTTGTTTGTTAATTCATTGCATATTATCTTTTTTTAATTCCCTTATCATTTACATAAGATGTTGATCATTTTATTTTTTATTCTTACTTCCTTTTGCAATATGTTATCATTTCGTCTACATGGAAACTTTATTGATATGTTGTTACATCTGTACTTCCTAATGTAAATTTTTTTTAAGTTCAGGGCACATGATGGGGTTAGGAATATTGATCCTTCTTTGGTTAAGGACTTAATTCAAATGATTGACCAACACAATGTCCTTGCAAAATCGTTTAGAAGAGTTAGAAATCTATTTGAACAATCTGAGACTATTAATTTACATCTTAGATTGTTAAGACATCGAGCCTCTGATGCTAGAATGTATAATACACCAACAGTCGATGAAGTTGCTGCTTTGATTGTGGGTGATTTTGATAGCTCTGTCGTTGGTAGGGACATTATTATTCAATGCCGTGATGGAGACTTGCAAAGAATCCATGAGACACATACTGCTTATATACCTCTTCAGTATCCTTTGTTATTTTCATATGGAGAAGATGGGTACCAAGAGGACATTCGTTTAAGCCTTAAGTTTGATCGGATCACAAATAGAAAGAGGCTTTGCATTTCTTTGAGAGAGTTCATTGCGTTTAGAATTCAAGAAAGGGTTTTTGAAGAGGGTATTGTTCTAAGGAGTAGAAAATTGTTTCAACAGTTCATTGTTGATTGTTATTCGATGGTTGAAGCTCAAAGATTATCATTCATAAGGACTAACCAAAGTACCATTAGATCATATTTTTTGAAGGGTTTAGAAGAGGCTGTTGATCGGGGTGATATTGGAGCTGCTACAAAAGGAGTTCGTGTGGTTTTACCTTCTTCATTTACTGGGGGTAGGCGATACATGTTTAATAATTGTCAAGATGCAATGGCAATTTGTAAACGCTTTGGATATCCTGATTTGTTCATGACGGTTACATGTAATCCCAAATGACCAGAAATTAATTATTATGTTTCTAGAAGAGGACTCACAGCCAATGATCGACCAGATATTACATGTAGAGTATTCCATATAAAAATAGATGAATTGATGGCTGATTTTAAAAAGGGTCATATATTTGGGAAGGTCGTCGCTGGTAAGCATTTATAAACCTTGATCATTTGCATTTGAACCTGTGAATAGATTGTTTATGTAACAAGTGTTTTTTTATTACTTACAGGAATGTACACCATAGAGTTTCAGAAGCGAGGGTTACCACATGCTCATATGTTGTTGTGGTTGCAAGAAAGTAACAAAACACAAAATGTTGAGTTTATTGATAGTACTATATCAGCTGAATTGCCTAATAAAAAAAAATTCCCTAGGCTTTTTGATGTTGTGTCCAATTACATGATGCATGGTCCTTGTGGTTTTGCTAGAAGTAATTCTCCTTGCATGAAAGATGGTAAGTGTTCTAAGTTCTTTCCGAAGAAATTTGTTGATTGCACTTCAGTTAATGAAGAGGGATATCCAATATATCGAAGAAGAGACATGGGTGTCACGACAATCCGAAATAATGTTGAATTGGATAATAGGTTTGTTGTGCCTTATAATCCGAAACTTCTGATGAAGTATCAAGCCCACATTAACTTGGAATTTTGTAACAAATCAAACTCCATCAAATACTTATTCAAGTATATCAATAAAGGCCCAGATCGTGTCACCGTGTCTGTGACATCAGAAGTTGATGGCGGTAATATAGATAATGAAGTTGATGAAATCAAACAATATTATGATTGCATATATTTGTCGCCATCTGAATCAGCTTGGAGATTATTTGCATTTGATATCCATCATAGGTGGCCTCCTGTTCAAAGATTGATTTTCCATCTTCCAAAGCAATAAGTGATTACATTTCGAGATGATGAGATGATTGATGATGTTGTTGAGAATAACAAGGATAAAAAGACCATGTTTCTGGCTTGGATGGAAGCTAATAGCCTATTCCTTGATGGCAAGGACTTGACTTATGGTGAGTTCCCCACTCGCTTTGTTTATTCTAAAGCTAAACAAAGAATGGCACCCTCGAAAATAAGGTCAATCCATAGGTAGGCTGAATTTTATCCCACCTGGTACGGGAGAGTTATATTATATGCGGCTACTACTAAATATTCAAAGAGGTTGTACAAGTTATGAAAGCCTAAGAACTATTAACAATGTCACTTATGGAACGTTCCAAGATGCATGTTATGCTCTAGGATTATTAACTGATGATGCTGAATTTGTTCATGGAATTAAAGAAGTTGCGCAATTGGCTTCTGGTATGTACCTTCGAAGATTATTTGTCACATTGTTGTTGTCTAATTCTATGAGTAAGCCTGCTTCTGTGTGGGATCAGACATGGGAGATATTGTTGGATAGTATTCTATATGACAGGAGGAAGTTGTTGAATACTCCAGGTATTTATAGAACTACTTTTTTTAAGTTTTAACATGTATACATTAGTAGTTATATGACTTTAAATTGCCATCTTTAATCTTATGTTCATTGTTTAGTGTTATATATATTTTTCAAATTTTTTGTACACAAATATTATTGCTTTAGGGTGTTGATTGCAGAACTTGACATTGGGATGGTAGAATTAAAGAACTTGTGCTTAATTGAGCTTGAGAAGTTATTGCTTTCAAATGGGAAGTCATTGAAAGATTTTCCTGGCATGCCATATCCTGACCATTCACCTTATAATGGGTTTGACAATATATTGCTGATCAATGAGCTACAGTACAATAAAGAAGAAATGGTTAATGATCATGAAAGTTATTTCTCCACCCTTACTGAAGAACAACAATTGATTTATGATCAAGTTTTGGAGTCTGTCAGTAGTAGGAAAGGTGGTTTTTATTTTGTTTATGGTTATGGTGGAACTGGAAAGACATTTGTTTGGAAAGCATTGTCAAGCAAATTACGTTCTGAGGGTAAAGTTGTGCTTAATGTTGCTTCCAGTGGCATTGCTTCTCTTCTTCTCCCTGGTGGTAGGACTGCACACTCTACATTTGTTATCCCATTAGACTTGAATGAGGATTCATCTTGCAATATTAAGCAAGGTAGTTTCAAAGCAGAGTTACTTTAACATGCCAGTTTAATCATTTGGGATGAAGCACCAATGATTAATAAATGGGCTTTTGAAGCATTGGATCGAACCTTGCGAGATATTATGAGGTTCTCATGTCTAAATAGTGTTGACCAACCATTCGGTGGTAAGGTTGTTGTTCTGGGTGGAGACTTTAGACAAGTCTTGCCAGTTATTCCTAGAGCTTCTAGATTTGATATTGTCATGGCAACTATTAATTCGTCAATATTGTGGAAATCTTGCAAAGTTTTACAGTTAACCAAAAACATGAGATTGCAATCTGGTCTTGTCAATTCCAATGTTGCTGAAATGGAAGAGTTTGGAAATTGGATTCTTGATGTTGGTGATGGGAAGTTAGGAGGTGTAAATGATGATGAAGTTGATATTGAAATACCTGATGAACTTTTAATTTTGAACTCACAAAACCACATTGCAGATATTGTGTCATGCACTTTTCCTAATTTACTTGGCAACATGAGCAACTACAAATTTTTTGAAGATAGAGCTATTCTAGCACCAACACTTGAGGTTGTTGACAAGGTTAATGATTTTGTATTATCTTTGATTCCTGGTGAGGAAAAAGAGTATCGAAGTTCTGATTCCATATGTAAGTCTGATGAAGATGTTGGTATTGACACTGCATGGATTACAACTGAATTCTTAAATGATATTAAATGTTCGGGATTGCCAACGCATAAATTGATTTTGAAAAAATGTGTTCCTATTATGTTGTTGAGAAATATTGATCAATCATCTGGTTTATGCAATGGTACACGACTTATTGTTGTTGAGTTAGGTTGTAATGTTATCGGTGCAAGAGTTGTGACAGGTAAAAATATCGGTGAGAAAGTATACATCCCTCGAATGAACTTGATCCCATCTGATCCAGGAATACCTATTAAGTTCCAAAGAAGACAATTTCCTATAAGTCTTTGCTTTGCTATGACTATTAACAAGAGTCAAGGCCAGACATTATCTCATGTTGGTTTATTTCTGCCTAGACCAGTGTTCTCACATGGTCAGCTATATGTTGTTGTCTCTAGAGTCAAGTGTAAAAGTGGCTTGAAAATCTTAGTTTCTGACCACAATGGTATTCTTTCTCGCTGCATGAAGAATGTTGTTTACAAAGAGGTTTTCAATAATATATGGAATTGAGTTGGCACTTTGTTTTTTTGATGCCGGTATATTCATATTTTTTTAGAAAAAGGTTTTGTTTTTTTTTTACTATTCTATTCTAATTTGTGTTACAGGAGAGTTCCATAGTCATAAATTATTGTGGATATTATTTGGGGTATTTTTCTACTTGTCCATCACTTTGGTTTAATTATTTTCATATGCAAAATTAATAATGTTGGCTAACATGAGCCTTTTTTATGCATTGCTAAAGTGAAATGTAGCTACAACTTTTGTCATAAAAACAAGTAATATTCACTAACTAACATAAGTTTTTTTGTTCTTGCATTAAACCTGACAATACTATATCATGTAGCTGCACAAAATATGTTGGATTTTTCTTGCTCTGTGCTTTCGGTGTTTCAAAGTTGGGATTCAAGTGTTCCAAATTAAGTATACATGATACTGATAGATGCATTCCTCTTCTATGTGCATTAAAGAGGGGAAAACATAAATTACTATGATACTAGCAGTTTGTCTATTGGCTGCTTGTGTCCGTGTTATCCAAACTTGCAATCTGGGAAGAGTTGTGATAGTGTACCATACAGGAGCTTCCAGCCCCACCCTGCACCTTTTTAAAACTTTCTAATATTATTATATATAATCCTTTAATATTGTACAATGGCCCCCAACAAGTTAGTTTTTAAAATGCTTTTATGTCTGCCAATGCATGTTGGGTATGCATTATTTTTTATGTTCACAATTCTTCCCAATTTAGGTGTTCATAGGCTACATCCTTACATTACCTTCCCTACTTCTATGATTCTATTTTTTATTAAATCTGATAATTGTATGATTTACATTTGCCCTTTTCTCATTGTAAAGGAAAGTAGCAAGCAAAATTGCAGCGACTGGATTTTAGGTTGTAGTTGTTGATACTCAGTTTCGTGAGTACTATTTTTTTCATAATCCTGTGTTTGATATAGAATCATGCCCAAAGACTCATGCACCGGTCAGTTTCCTGTTCAAGGTTGCATGTCTTATATATCCTATTCAAACGTACATTACTTACATTTAATATAATTAAGTGTGCTTTTTTTGCCAACTAATCTGTCACAACTGTTACTAGATCATGTACACTAATTAAACATCTCAACTTTGTTCCAGCTATTATGGTTGCAAATTTAGCAATCTTCCCTGACATAATTCAGCCTGTTGTTCTGTTGCATTTGAATTGAAGGTATCATGATTATATTGACGGTAAACTTTTATTTGTCACCCTATTTTCATGTAAGTCAAAGTTCTATAACCAAAATTCCAATTATGTATATGTTCAGGGTTCATGTTCATATTGCTATTGGGGAGGCTGAAATGAAGAATTAATTGCCACATAATCAGTTGAAGCAATTTCGAGATACATAGTTATCTTCAGATGCTTAAAACCTACTTCACCAAATGATGTGCAGCAGTTTGGAAGTACCTTGTGGTTGCCCAGATAATACCATCCCTCTTTGGGCTTCTGGTTGTTGGCTGGTTGTTTAGTATATGGCTATAGAAATTAGGGATATAGTCAAAAACCTGATTGTGTGCTTGCACATATTACTCCTTTCTTTTTTTGGACAAATTGGTTTTTGGTTGATGATATGTACATGCGTAAAGAAATTAGGGACATTGTCAAATGTTCAGTCATGTTGTTATTTTGCACATGCTCTGCACAATTATGTTGTAACTATGTTAATTGTCAGTATAATCTATTTGGCCATAAAAACACAGGTTTTGGATTCACCTTATTTACAGATGTTGCTATTGTACTTTGTATAATTATGATACATGTTTTCATTCCCGGTAGTTTATATTTGAACAATACTATCTGTCAAGCATCTTAACTTTGTTTATTTTTTTGATCTCTCATTTGTAAGACAAGTTTTTTCTCTACTATTTTCGTTATGCTCCACAAAGACAGAACATGACGTGAAAGAATGATCCTGGCAAACATGGAACAGTGATAGAAGGATAAGCTACCCAGTAGTATGCTCCTCAAATAACACAATTTGCTAAGTGTCTTACTATTTACTTTTTATCATGTGATAATCCTTCTATGCTTCATTGACTTTATTATGTGGAATCAATAACCACCTGAAATGTTATTGTTCCATATTTTTACCAGATGGCAAACCATTAAACCCAATGCTTCTATAGATGGTGCTTCTCAATGTCACTATCCCTGGAGTAAAAAGGTTCAGACCAAAGTTTGATTTATGTAACTGTTTTACAGTTGTTATTTTCATAATTTTTTCCCATTTATTTGTATTATGATCTTGACAAGTTGTCTTCAAATTTTCTGTCTTGCCCATCAGGGTCGGCTCCAATTGTTGCTCCTTTTCTGAAAAGCTCTCTTTCTTCCTTCCATGGGTTTCTAATATTCTTCAAAGCAAGTCCTTTGTTTGATGATATACTCACCGTCTCCTTTGTTTAGATTTCTTACTACCATTTTCCACTGTTCTTATATGGAAGCATGCTGAGTTAAATTATTCATTGATGCAATCCATCAAACCAAAAGCTTAGTAATGTACCTTCATCCTTTGATGAAAACAAAGAAGACAACTTTTGGATCAATATCTTGTGTTGGACAGGTATTAGTTTCTTTTTTATCCATGCATATGACCTTAGCTTCTTCACTCATCTCATTTGTCTGTTTGTTGCAGTACTTACAATATTTTTATTTGTATCATAGGATTGTCATTGAACTTGATTTTTGTTAACAATTGTAACAACTATTTAGATAGTCCTTTTCTTGGAATCATTGTTGCTTGCATTTTATTTTATTATGGACTGCGATTTCACCACTACAATCAACATGAATGAGATTGGTAGCAAGGTAATTATTTTTTAGTTCCTTACTAATAGATGACCTGAATTGCGCCATTTGTCACATCACCTAAATATGTGACATTTACTGTTCTATATTGTGTTTTAAGCTATCATGGCAATTGTTATTCATTCATTTATTATTATGCATTTAAATTTTTTATTATAAAAGAAAGGTTGTCATTGATATTGGTTTTAATACAAAAAAACATTTAAGAAGTCAGTGTTAATGTTCTTTAAATTCAGCATTTACTTGGAATTATGCTAGCTTTATTGTTGCTTTATGCGTGAATGAGAATCATTTTGTAATTGTTGGGATTTTAATTATATAGTTTTTAT
This sequence comes from Ormosia semicastrata, assembly GCA_029884595.1. Classification (NCBI taxonomy): domain Eukaryota; kingdom Viridiplantae; phylum Streptophyta; class Magnoliopsida; order Fabales; family Fabaceae; genus Ormosia; species Ormosia semicastrata. Next base: position 18,114,544 of record JAQQTO010000041.1, on the reverse strand, counting down.
GTTTTACTTTTAAGAAAAAGTTACCTTACTTCTTAATATTTTATCATTTCTACTTTGTTTCATTTTTTTAGTAAATGTTGGACTTGGGGAATCTGGAAATTTTGGCATTTTCATTTTATTTATTTCCTTTCTCTGCATTTTTTTGCGTATTTTCTCTCTTAGTGTGTATGGATGTGCAGGCCTTTGAGTGACGCTGTTAGGCAAGATGCCAAAGATAAGGCAAAGGAAGACAATGAGGGCTCTACATCAGTCATGCATGATACCAAGGAAAAGACCAAGTCTTTCACTAATTGGGTCCACTGTAATGTGCTTTTTCACTGCTTTAGTTTTGAATCATAGTTTCCTACATCTAATCTCAATAAATTTTTTATCTGTTGTTGAGGTAGGAGTAATGTTATGTGCTCCATGCTTCATGTTTCTAAGTCATGTTACAAATTGCATTATAAGCTGAAATATTATAACATTAGTGGATTCATACATACATGGTAGTAGGACTATCCCATTTTCAGCATTCCTTCATTCACTGAATATACTTTGGATTTCTTGGAGTTGTTGGTTAACTTGAGTCCCCATAAAAAAGTATATCTAGGATAAGTTGTAATGGTGTAAAGCTTTAATGCATTTTGTATTTGTGGTGGGTTATGTTGTGTACTCTTCGACTTGGGTTAATTCATGGAGTATGAAGTTATTTTTTGTTTGCTTAATTTGTGATGTAAATTTTCTATGCTCAAGGCTTAAAAGCCCTTAACTTATATGGAATGAATAGGTTCCAATTTATTTTGTCTTCATTTCTTTGTTGCTATCAAGTTTTTGTTAAGGTGTAAGTTATGATTTTCCAAGTGAAATGTCATAGTTAAAGATTGAATAGTGGCCTAAAAATTTGAACATTAAGTTATGAGGCCTTCCTATGTGTGATTTGGAAGTATATGAGGTAATTTGCCATGTTATTTAATATGTGATAAATTCATGAAGTGATGATCGGTTAAGTAGATGTTTATTTCTTGGTGTTTTACTGGTTCTGGTGCAATGGCTCTTCATGACTTTTCAGTATCCACAAAAGAAGGACAAATTTATTTTATGTCTTTGTAATGAGTATGGAGAATTCTACGTCTTATTACTCATGACCAATGTATTTAGATTTTGAGAATTACTAGCTTGTGCTTTTAGGTCTTTGTAATGAGTATGAAGAATTCTGCTTCATATTACTCATGACCAATCTATTTAGATTTGGAAAATTATAGCTTATGCTTTGAGTTACAACTACAAGCTCTTAAGCTTAAACTCTACTCAATTCCTTGCTAATGTTTCCCTCAAGGTTGAATGAAACTTCTTTAACACTAATAGTTTATGAAATAATTCTTCACCCACAGTCAAGAATTCTTTATTGCTTTCTTTGTGTTAAATAATTCTTCATTCCTACTGTTTTCTTTTATCTGAAATGAAAATAGTACCTAATTTGACCAATGAGTTGGTTGTAATGTATCATTACAGTATAATATGTTAAACTAAAATCAAATATCAGCAAAGATTAATCTGCAAGCATAAACATGTAGGAACTATTAGTTATACAATTGGTTGCTTGGCCATATTGATTCTTTCTACAAAAAGGTATTCTACAATCCATATTTGTCTCTAATATTATTAAATCACATGACAAACTTTTATAGGAAATTTATAAATATACATATTTATCATGTGAGATTAATGCTCCATTAAAGGTAATTATGTTTTTTATCCGTTAATATGTGTTTTCAATTTGTAAAGGGTTATTGCTGGGGAAGTAGGGGTTTCTAGATGATCAGTTCAACCATCTTCAAATATTGCAATATTAGAGCAGTCTATATTTTGTGATTGAGGCTGTGACTAATTTCTTTGGTGATTTTTGAGAATCTCCTCAACAACATGCCACAAGCTCTATAAGTATAAATATATCTGTACTGGAATTGATTAATTATCTAAGACAAGTTATGTACGGATGATGTGAAGGGAATTGAATGTTAAATTCGGTTCTGTTTGACATAAAACAACCACCCATGGATTTTAAACAAGTAAATGCTCATGTCCATCAGCACAATGGAAGCAGTGCCAGGTATAATAATACTATAGAATAACTTTTTATTCTCCTTTCTTTATGTGATTAGCTGTGTATTGCATTAACCAGAAATATGTATTGAGAAAACTTTTTGATTATTTGTGACATTATTTGTTTAACAGTGTTGGTGCTGCTAGAGTTAAAAATATCTGTGCCACCTTCAGAAATTTTTGTGATGCTCAAAACCTTGAAGGGTGAGTTCTTACATATTCTCCCCCGTTCCCTGCCATTTAGTTGTGTTAAATATTTGAACTTGCACTTTATGCTACTGTTTCAACATTCATATATCATATCTTGTGAGTAATTTTGGGATTATGTTGCTTGGATTACAAAATACATCCATTCATTCATAGGTCCTGAATTTTGTTTGGCGTTTGCTAATGTATCAACATCCTAGAAATGCTTTCTACTGTGAATTGAAGTTAAATTTTAAAGGTATTCATTAGGAACCAAACAATTATTACATTTGGTAATTTTGGTATTATGAATATCTTACAAGTGTTTTCTACTATAAATTGAAGCTCAAAATTAAAGGTATTCATAAGTAGTTTATGATTAACATGTATTAGAGATTATGTACTTGAGTTGTTATCTGCTTTGTCTTTAAAAATGACTTCTCAATGAAAACTCAGGCTTCAATAAGTGATTGCTTAAATTGAAACGCACAAGTCATGCATTTAACTTGTGTTTGGTGTCTTATAATGATGCTCCAATATGTATGCACAACAATCTCTCTGATTTGTTTTATGCAATTTTAATTTGGACACTACAGACTTCTCAATCTCTACTAACCTATAAATCTCTTTTGTTCTTCGACTAAACCAGAGGCCATAAATCTCGTGTTCTCTTATGTGCTTTTTTTAATTAGTAGATTATATTGCTGATGGTGCTCTTTGGATTGAAGGCTGACACATTTCTTCTAGGACCATTCTTTGCTATGTTATTTGTCTTTCAAAACTTAGTAAGAAAATAATGGAAATGAGTTTTAGGGCAAAAAATTATGTTGTCTATATATAAGTCTTGGGGATTGTGATTTTATATTGATACTCTTATACCTATATGTTTGCTTTTTACATTAGCAAAGTTTAAGTGATGTGCTTTTTACATCCTCTCCAATCCTCATCTTTGTTTGGTAGGTTGCTTCAACATGATTGTCATTCTTGGATCTATGGATACTTAGGATGTAATAACAATACTAATAATGTGTTCACTACGTAGTTGAGATCTACTGACTGTTAAAAATGATGCTCATTATGCTTGGGTAATTCCTCTTCCCTCCATTCAAATTTTATTTTCCTAACAAAAAGTTCCTATGTTTGATTACCGAACATTATTTTTTTCCCTTAACTTAATTATCAAATTCTGAATCTCATACAAAAATGAAATTCTTTGTGATAAAGCATATATCTTTCGTGAATTATGAAGTTCTCTCCCCTCCTCATATTCATAGATTAACAAATTAAATGTTTTGTCACAAAACATATATCTTTTTATGGTTTTATTGTTTTTGGTATTGCTTGGAATGATGCATTCCTTTTCTAAAAAGAGGATGGCTTCCTGTTGATAATGAAAAAATAACTTATATTAATTGCTGCACCAAACATAGGAAAATAGTTATTTTGTACTTAGTGAGCCCAAAACAATAGAAATGATCATGTGCTCACAAGTATATGCTTATTTTTGTTCTTCTTTGTTGCAAGGTACACCACAAATATAGTGTCATAGTGAATGATAGTTATTGTGGTTATGAAAATGTGGATCATCTTAATGAGTCAGTGTTGAACCCATCTCTTCAAGAGTTTGTGAAAATTGAAAACCCCATGCTGCTGATTCTATTCTATGTGGAGGGCTAGATGACAAGATTTCTATGGTCCTCTACATATTTCTGTGCTTTGAACAAGTTCATGTGTCATGTCTTTTGATTGATTTTGTTTTTAAATTCTAGGCATTCATTCTGCTACCTTAAGATTAATATAGGTAATTATTGGAAACATATTACTTAAATTTAAATCATATATATCGATAACTTAATAAGTTTATTCATATCTGCTCATAAAAATGTACTTATAAGCTTACATATCTTAATGTATCTCCATTCCTTTCTATTGGTTGGCACATCTTTTTTGATGGATATGCATGTTCATGTCAGTTGCATCTCATATGTATTGATGAGTTTGAGGCACTGTTTTGCATTGGAAAGACATACTCTTTTGTATTGGAATGACCCACTCTTCACTATAATTTTTTGCAACATTTGTAAAAAACACCTATTTCTCCATCCATGATTAGGCAAAGATTTGCAGAAGTCTACTTTTTTCTAAGGTTTTGCTTCATTTATGACTAATATAGTAAACTCACTCATGAAGGTAGATGCAACAATAGTCACAGGATCATGGCAAATTAACTTCGAGAGCAGTACCAACACATGAGGACAATTTCACTTGAAAGGAGTAAGCATATTTTTTTGGCACATTGAGCATTTTACAGTGATAAATAACAGTTTGTATAGTAGTTAAATATGACACACAGTCCAGATTAGTTGAAAATAATGCCAATGAGTACAACCAATAACTAGAAAAATGCCCCTCTATTTGCCAGTTTGCCTTTACCTATCCACTATTATTTTCTCTCTTTTCCATCCTAATTTAATCTAGGCCTTCTACAATCAGCTATACAAGCCTGTGATACGACTGAAATGATCGGTTATCTGCATATCCCACAATCTCAAACATCATATAGTAGTGGAAAATTTGTCGTCTTTGTGCAATGATAGCTCTGCCATTTCAATTTTGTATATTATATACAAGTTTTACCATAGTTTTTGGAAGATTAGTTTATGTGACCTGGGTTGTGACAACAGAACATACATATCTAATGTGTCCAATGTGTGTAAAAAACAACACCTTTTAAAATAAGGAAAACAACACTTAATGTTTGGGTAAATGATAAAAAAAACACATGCAAGAAAACAAACCTCATATTTTGACGAACACCAGGGAAGTAATGTTGATTTTCAGATTTCTCATAATTGAGCTGTTTGTCTATCTCTTTCTTTGCCTCATCCAATTACCCTTATTATTAGATCTCACCAGCTATTATCCTAATTTTAATCCTATTATCTTACGTGTTTGGATGGCTTTCACAACTTCGGTTAATTTTTGTTGCAGGATGATGGGTTGGTGAGAAACAAAGAGAAAGATAGGAGAATCTAACACATGAAGGAAACAATCTCGGGAGTATTCATAGGTAGGTATGCAATCTTCTTTTCCAATCCTTCATTCTTTTGGTGTTGGAATTGTTATCAACTATTGGCACACACAATTGCTGAGCATCAAATCCTATTGGCCAGTTCATTTCCTTTTATCACAGCCATGTAAACTGCTAAACTACCAAACTCATAGATTGGATGTTTTATACATGCCTGCATGTTTCTTTATTCATTTCCACATGTTGTTTTATATAAGGTTCTTGGATTTGGTGAGTTCATTGAAGCAGTTTATGCATCATACAAATAGCACAAGCTGGAGACCAAGGTAATTTTTAATGTTAATGCCTCATGTGCATGTTGAATTGATTGGATGGTAAACTTTATGAGTTCTAACGAAAGTATGCTAAACTTTGTGTTTTTAGTTAGTATCACTAATGCCCCTAGCATGATGCAAGTGCTATCTGAATCAAGCTTTGAGAAAAGTGTTTTTTTTTATGGACAACTAATGCAAGTGCTGGTCATTAGTGCTATTTGTGTTTTTAGTTAGTACCACTAACTGCTAGAATTTTTTTTTTTTTGCAATTGATCATTGGTCTATGACTTACAATTCTAAATAATTAGATATAGAGCTATCTCAATCTATTGTCTTTAGCATTGCAAACTACCTTATTAATATTATTTCAATAAATACTTGGTGGATTTCCCAATCCTTCTCCCAACCATGTCACTATTTATGCCTTTAACTGCTACAAGGATAATTTGATTTCCTGTTATGATTATATGAATTACAATGAACACTTTATTTCCCCCATACAGTAGACAAGCAAGCATTACAAAATGGCCATCCCCCATACACTATTTGGTGATTACTAATATATCTATAATACCACTGAAGGTCATCCTCAATGCCTTACCAGCATTAACCAACCCACTGTGGAATGGTTTTATTGCTCGAGTGGCTGGTCTTCTAGAATTATTTGAGTTTTTCACTAAAAACATTGATAATGGAGCATATTATACTGCATAGTGTTTAATATATGCATAATAATTCCAATCCCAGTTATTATACTGCATATTATATATACTTATTTTTGTGTCTGTCCACTCTTTCATGTTTTGGAGCCTGTCTTTACATAATTTTCCTTTTTTGTTTGGTTGAAACTCGATCTTTTGTTGGCTATAACTCAATGAAAAATCAAATTGTTCATTACTACTACAAATTAGTAACCACGATTTGGTTCTTTCTGAAAAGCATTCCTTAGTCGTGGATAGTTTGATACCATGTAGCCATCAAATCCTTTATAGTAATATAAATGAAATGAGTTTAGCTGCCTTTCCATAATACTAACGAAGGCAAGCTGCCATCTATCCTCACAACTCTGTCTTTAGCTGTGTTCTTGCCCATTCTCCTTCTCTGAGCTCAAGAATTTCATGAACTAATTTATCAGTGTTTCTACCTATGCCCTCAAGTTTTTATTCTTAATTACTTTTTGGTGTAAAATTCTATACTCACAAGCCATGTTGATAAACATAATTTAGCCTGCCAAACTGGTCTCTCGAAAAGCCTAGCAGATACATATCTTTCTATGACATGCACTTTCATTAATTGAGGTTTTTTAGGGATCTATTTTCTTTTTTGAGCGAAGTTTCTGCTACTATCTTTTTTCTTTTTACTACACATATTGTCTTTTCTATTTAGAATATGCACCAGTCTAGCAATTTTGTTTATTTTATTTGATCAAGAAAACATATATCTGCACATTGGAATGTTTGTTTTATGGGGAAAATGTGTCAAATATATTCTTTTGAAAATTATGAAGCATCAAATTATAAAGCCCTTTTTCAATGTCAGGTTTGTGTTTCATATTAAAAGTTGCTTATCAAGCTGTACAAATAATTTAAATGGACTTTTTTTCCTGTTGCATTTGTTTTGGCAGCAGAATGGGAGATTTGGGGAAAATGTTATGAAGTTCAATGGTAATTTTGTAAGTCTCAGATCTTGGATTTTTTTTCTTCACACGCTCACTTCATTGTTAATTTGTTGCTTTAATCAAATGGAGGAATCGTTGAAATGTGAAATGGCTTTATATTTGGTGGTGCAAAAGTTTCAAATACAACATTTATTGTGAGTAAAACATGTTGCGTTATGTTGTTCTTTTAATTTTATAGTGTTTTTATTGAATTTTTATTTTCTACTTTTGTGTTTGTTTGCACATGTCAAATGTTGATTCAATTTTAATTGTCACTTAGTTATGATTGTTCCTTTTTGGTTATGGGGTTGACCCTAGCTTTCAAATCATTTTTCCTATTATTACCAAGTATGACAAAGTAGAGTGACAGATTTGTGGGGAACACTTTAGTGTCATGGATTCAAATTCATTCCTAAGTTTATGGCTGGTTTCATTGTGGGGGACACTTTTGTTTTCAATTAGGTGTTACATTTCAAATCAATTTGTTAAATTTGAATATTTATATTACATGGGAGTGATAACTTTATACAAAACAAAAAAGTAATAGCATTGTAATTTATATTCCTGGAGAATACATGAATTGATAATATCTGCATTATGAAATTTTTGGACTGATCGATTTGATATTAATTGTACCAAAGAATAGTTTATAATTTTAATAAATTCAATTTTTAGTTTGATCTTTTTTAAAATCTGGTCAGTTTAGTGATTGTAATAACTAAAGAAAATATATTTCTTACATTCATAACAAAGTTTTTGATCTATTTTAAATAATAATAATAATACCTATTATCTATACTTTATATGATTAAAATTTTATTTGCAGAATCCATATATGTTCCATATGAATTTCACCTTATCGTTTTATCTGATGTTACATTTAAATAATTTTTTTATATTTTGAAAGTTTATTTGACTGGATGTTATTTCTAAAATAGCTCACTTGGCAAATGGAAATTTAATTTGAAACAGCTCCTTGGTGTGTTAAGCAAATATAGATTTTATCTCCGTTAATATACAGTTCTAATTTACAAAATGTCACTCTTTTTTTGAGATCTTGAATTGACTTCGTGAAAAATAACATATCTCCTACCCAATATTTAGAGCTTAGATAAGGATAACTTGTATACCTAAATAAGATGAACCAAGCCAAATAAAAAAATAAAATTGGGTTACTCAAAATATTTATTGTTTAGTTTGCTATTATGATAATTCCTTGGTTTTGTTATTAATTTTTATGATATTCGATAGACATTAATATTTGCAATATGAAAACAAAAGAATTTAATTAATTCATCCATCAAAAATTAATTGTGTAATATTTCTAATATGAAAAATATAAGAGTTTATTATTGTGTGAAGAAAACCAACAACTTATACCATTTTTCCTGAAACGAAAACCAAAAAAAGGTGGGCTGGATAAAAAAACTACCACATGTACAGATATATTATAATAATCTTAGCCCAAAATCTAAAGATTGTTTACTTTCCCAAATTTTTTTAAAAAACAAATACAAAATGAGAGATAATTAAATAACCAGATGGGAAATAGAGAAACAGATGGTCATGCTCCTCAAAACACCTACATGCCTATTATGCATATTCTCCCACTTTGGTATCATCGAAGAAATTCATATTGAACGAAAACTGCAGCACTGGTAAGGAATTTCCTTATTGTTGCTAATTCATTTTTGTATCAACTATTTCCATCTTTCTCTACCTGAAATAGATCTCATTCGAATCAGCAATACGATCTACACTTCCGCCTTGCGATTTCGATCCCACCCACAAGTTTTTGCTTCACCTGTGCACGCCCTTCCCAGGTATGTATGGGTTCAAGTTATGTTGTTTGATAATGGTTGTATGCATGTTGAATCCGCAGGGAACTATGATTGATATTTTGCAAAAGGGATAGTTAATTTCCTTTTTCTTCCCATTTATGTACAGAGATGTTACACAAGCTTCACTCTGTATTACACCTCATGTAATAATAAATATTTGTTCAAGTTTTCCAATATAACAGTTTTTAAGCTAACGACAGTCGTGTGTTCACACAAAATGTGCTAATTAAAATTAGGTTTCATTCATGAAATCCCTCATTAGTTGTATGGAAGTTTTGTGGTCAGTTGTACTGCATAATTAGTCATTACAGTCTCTGTTTCGGAGAGTGCCTGAGGTCCACATTTGTGCAGCCTTTACATAAGTCAGTTACCACTGTGAGGAAGAACTGCATCTAATCTTGTGATTTATCATTTATGTTATGATGGTCCAAATGCTGTTGTGGTATTGATATATTTAATTAGCTGATAAAGATTACTGTGACTGGTATATTTTTCGACTAAGGTTGTTATTGCTGGGTATATACATGTTAATATGGTGTAATGAAGTTTGTGGTATTAATTTTGTAATAGAAAATTGTACTACTTCTCCCACTTTAACCAAAACTGGTCAGACTTAGTATTAAGAACTAATGATAATAACTATGCAAAGAGGCCCTGTAGGGAAGATGATAGGTTTTAGTCACTATACCTATCTTCAAATGTTTTTCAAAACTTATAATAAAACAATTACAAGCAAGTAGTTTGGGTTAGCTGAACAAAATTAATGCTACCAAATAAACCTTTTAGTAATACCTATCCCACTCACCTGATACTCCTATAGCTTAAGGTCTCATACATGGTTGTTTTCCAACATAACTTCTTTTTTTCTATAATTCCACAAGAAACAAATCAGTTTGAATTTAGACAAAAAAAAAAAGACAGTTCAAGTGAGAGGACAATTCCACGTAAGTCCAACCATCAGATTTGAAAATTGGAATCCAAATCCATTGAGGAGCCACAAAACTGGCCCTGGACATGTTATTCATTATACCTCCCTGCAACATGTTTATTGTTTGATTATTTTCATTTTTCCTTCTGTTAAATCTTTGCATGGTATGAATATTTATTTTTAGGATATATTGTGTGATATGTTTTTATGAGGGATTCTACTATACATAGCTTTGTAGGAAAAATGGCTCATGATAATTCAACATCCCGTCGGAGAAGGTTTCCAATCGCTGTTGAGGTCTATAATGTGTTTGCAAAGGTAGCCATTCTAAAATTGTTCCACTTTTTCTCCCTTCATTTCAAGATTTATAAGTATACACGCTAATAGTCTTAAAATGCTTTATTGTTCTGAAGGATTATGGCGTTCTACCTTTGAACTTTGCATCTGAATTTAGCTCTCAGTTAGGTCGTAAACCAACCATCAGTATTGAAAATGGGAAAATCTATCATATCCGATTTGAAAAAACTTCAAACGGAGGGTTGTTAACAACTGGTTGGTGTCTCTTTGTAGAGGAATGCAGCCTGATTTCAAAAAGTAAGGTTATCCTACAATATGTTGGAGAATCCTACTTTCTGATTAAATCAAGTGACCTGGAAGAAAATAGCAACGACTATGATAGCGAAATGGAAAACTCATCTATATTTTCGGAGACACCTACATTGATGTATGAAATAATAATAAATCTTTACAGTGCTACTACCCATCAGGTTGGATACTTTTAACTAATTTTTTTATTGCTTTTTTGTCATTCATTGATTTGTACTGTCCACTTTTCTTAACATATTTGTTTTTATAATATCTTCTTTTCTTGCATTTCTGCAGCTTCTACCTGTTGACTTTGTTCAATCTTGCCTCAATATTAACTTGAAGTCAATCACTTTGATAGTAAACGATGGAAGGAAATGGGAATGTGGACTTTACGTTTGTAAAATGAAACCTAGCAAAGCAGCAATCACTACTGGATGGAACAATTTCTGCTCTGATTTGCAGTTGAAAGGAAAAAATAGGATATTCTTTGAAGTTCTTGATGGACAGCAGAATTTGTTTCGTGCTGTCCTGCCTTGACATTCATTTGTTGTTGTTTTTGGCTGTGCATGACTTTTTGGTTTGTTATTCGAACATCAAATAGTGATAGTTATGGTTGAAGGCAAAACAAAAAAATATAACTTGCTGATTTAAAAATGGCTTGAAGTACCTGCCATTTTATATATAGATTCCATATTTTAGTATAAACATGCATATTTTGTTGTGCACTACTAATCTTAAATTTTACTTATTTGACCTGCTATGGTTACAGAATAAAAGCCAAACCTGATGATATGAATTTATTCAAACAGCGAAAACATAGGTGTTTTGGTCAAAATGATTGTGTTCATAAAAAAAAAAGGTGAAACAAAATTTTTGCATCCGTTTCAGTCATATGAAATGTAGTCTCAAATTTATAAAAAATACATATATACTTTATTAAATTGTTTATCCCATAATAACCTTGACACATTTTAATACAAGATCAATGTAAATATATTTTCACACTTATATATATGTGATTTAATTTACCATCCTAAATATATATAAAACATAGTACGTTATATTGTCAAACTTTCAAATCACATAGCTATTTGATCTTACTTAATTTGTTGTACCATGCGTAGCACGGGTTTCAACACTAGTAGAATACAAATGAAATTATATTGAAATTCTCTTCTTAACTTTTCATCCCTATTTTTAAAAAGTATACCGGACTAAGTCTTAATAAAAAAGTTATCTTCTTTTATAATTATTATTGAATACTATTAAATATTAAATATCTAGAATAAAGTTCATTAATAGTATTTTCATATAAAATTATATTACAAATTAAATCCTTAATTTTTCACTTTTGTTATCAAAGTTACATTGAATTAACTACTAATGCCAAATTTTATCTAAAAAAAATATTCTTAAGTCGATAGATATTCTAGTGACAATTGAAAAAATATATCTCAAAAAATTATAATAGTCTATATCAATATTGCTAAATTATACTTAATTCATTTAAATTCCTTAACACTCTCTAACTTATACATTTAGTTCATACAATTTAAATATGCTAATAAATAAAAATAACACATTAATTAAATCAATTATTTTCTAAGGTTCTTTGACTTTTTTTAATTCACTTGCTTTGTAATTTTTTGTTTTATTTTTTTTTTATGTATATGTGTCAATTTTTGTTTACACATGTCAATATTTCTTTTAAATTGTTACATCAGATGACACACGGTAAAAAATTAAGTAATATATTTGTCACATGTCACAAAAACTTAATGCATTTACTAATTGACTTTGATGAAGTATAACAAAATTTTAGGTCATCTATTTTCTTTTTATATATTATTTAATTATATTGATTAATTGATTATATTTGTTGATTAATTATATTGATGTATATGTAACAATTTTTTTACACATGTTAATATTCCTTTTAAGTTACTATATCATATGATACAAGTAGAAAATTAAGTAATATATTTATTACATGTCAAAAACTTATTGCATTTATTAATTGACTTAGATGACACATAACAAAACTTTAGACCATATATTTTTTTCCTATATTATATTGATTATATGATTATTACAAAATGTAAAGTCATTTTCTATAAGTACCAGAAGATTCAAACTTTGAAAGCAACTATTGTTTATTTGTCACTTTCCTTAATGACTATTATGAATTCATTTATGTCATTTACTCCCCCACCTGAATACCTAATACCGTAGTACATGAACATGAGCAAAAATGGCTACAATGGCAAGCTTACGTGACCTTGGCTTAAATAGATGTAAAAAAATTAGAGAATTTTTTGCATAAATTTAGAGTTTTTAAGTTGGGTGCACTAACTCAATTATATTATTAATTAATAAATAATTATTATAATTAATTAATAAGTAACTTTAATTAACTCTATTAATTAATATTATTATTAGTATAATATACTCAACTTAAATACTCTAAGTTTATATAAAAATTTCTCAAAAAATTGAAACCAAATGGCTGCACTACTATGAAACAGGGGTCTGAGGGAGTACCAAATGGCAGCAGTACTATGAAACACGAAAAATGTCTAAGTAAACTTTATTTATTTAGTTGTGTGAACTAAATTAATTATTATTTAAATAATTATATAAATTCTTGTGTCACATATTATTTTATATTAAAAATAATAATATATTATTAATTAATTAATTAATTTATACAATTTATAGAAAACTTTAACTTATATGAATAAAATTTACACAAATATTTTTATAAAACATAAAGCTCGAGGGAATATATATGGCAACACTACAATGAAGGCGGATTTTAATGTACTACACTTTGGTACAAGGAGTAACGATGGGATTGAAGGTTATAAAAAGTTGAGTTAATTTATGGATTAGGATGTAGTATCCTCTCATTTTGTTTGAAAAAAAGTAAAGAGTTATGATGTTAATTTAATGACTTAAGTTTATTAGATTATAATAAAATAAAAATTACAAATATAATTTGATAAAGTTAAATTTAAGAATTAAGAACATAATTCTCTTATTTTTTTTTTTTAAAAAGAGAGGTTCCTGACCCTTAATTTATTGGTATTGTTTATTGAGGGTGCATTTTACAATATAGCCCCTGAGTGTGCCCTTTTTATCCAATTGTGCCGTTGTCGAAGATCTCAGTTAACAAAGATTCCCACTTTTCCAGCCTCTATTATTTAATTTGCAAAATAATGAATCAGATTTTTGTTTTTTGTATCGAGCATGATGATTATTAGCACAAAGTACTGCTAAACAAAGTTGAAGGAAAAGTCCACTTTTATTTCTGTTCCCACTGCTTTTTTCTCTTTATTTTTGTTGAATCTCTTGCTTTTGTCTTGACTTTTTTTGTTGGACAATTATCAGTTTTAGATATGTTAAAGTATTTCTTCTATTCTCATTTGCTTTTAAATTCACGGGGCATCAAGCATAAATATCATTTGATACAAATGGTGGGTTCATTGCATATCTCTAAATGATGAATTTATGACAGATCACCGGCGGTGAATGGCAGAATTCATGGGTCAGCCACCCCTCAATTCCGAGCATGCCCGTGAAGGAGATTATGCAGTGGCAGTTCACTCAGAACTAATTAGCATTAAGTGGAGCACCAAAAGATTGAGATAGACGATATAGTACTCTTAACAAGATAAGATCTTAATTTTGATATTACGTGAGATTTCAACCTAAAATCAATTAGTGTTAAGTGGAGTAATTTAATAGATATATAAATCGCACCTGAAAAATTGAAATAGACTATGTGGGACTCTTAACAAGATCGATGATGGATATTATGTTTTTGACCGAGGGATTTGAATGCACTTGATAAACTTCTGTTTAAAGGACTTCAATTCCAGGAACACAAGTATGTAACAGTATTATTTTGATAGAGCAACCAGTGTACATTAAACGCCGCTCTATAATGAAACAATTCATTCAAAAATTATCATTTACAGATTCAAGCCAATACAAACCATCAACATATTTCATTTTACCACAGATCCACATAAAACTTTACACACCCACAGACCCGCATCTCCTATTGCAACAATGAGCAACATCATCTCAGCAATTACTAATCCAGTACGCCATACAGCCATACATTCCAACACACTGGTACCCAAAAAAATAAAAAATAAAAGAGACATGTAAGCGTATTACTAACAGGAAGAACCAGACGTTTTGCCAAACAGCTAGCGAAATGCGTCTCTCTCAAAGAGAGGATCAATTCCTAGATAAACTTTGTGAGGAGAAGGTCATACAGTTTCGCTCTCAATCCTAAAAGAAGTTGGGATTCCAGATCATGCCATGCTCACCCATCGTATTGGCTCATGATTTCGCCCAACTACTTTTATAAAATCCTTCACCAAATAAAAAGACAACTCTTTTTAGAAAAATGATCATTCTGTACTTCTTAGAGGTGTAGGTATTGTGAATATTCTTTTTAAGAATGTATAAACGGTGTGTGTGTGACTAAGAGAGAAAAAGTAATAAAAAAAAATAAATATAATAAATAATATTAAATGAAAAGTGTAAAAAGATATATATATTATTTATGATAAGAATATTAAAATTAAATGCTCCTTTTATGCCAACTACTGTTTCTAGCCGTTGGAGAGCGGAGACATTCAAGGAATGACCTCTTTAATGTATTCAAAGTGAATCCCCTGTTAAACAAAGTAATTGGTACTTTTACCTGCAGTAGTTGCTATTTCGTACAATAGTTATTTTCCCCAATAGTTACTAGAATAGTTATTGTTTTTCTCTAATCTTTGTATAGAAGCAATTTTGCACACCTTTTCTACCGTTGAAACCAAAGACACTTTCTTAAAGGCATTTGAACATTGGAGACAAGGAAATATTAACATTTAAATCTAATATTATCATAAATCTAATCATCTAATCATTATAAATACAAGAAGAGATTTTAGCTTTTCCTAGGAAATTTCTACACAATCATTCACATATCAGAAAACCAATAGGAAGGGAAACATTAATCACGTTTTCTATTGATATCTACTCCCCACAAACTATAATTAGATCTAATTATAATTTCCTAGAGTCGTCCACAAGGCAAACTTCCCTGGCTTTCATTCACTTGTTCAAAGTATCAGATAATAGACAATAGTAATATACCACAAAAATAAATTTTGTTAGGTATAGAAAAGTACAAATGAAACCATGAGTTTCAATAACAAATTAACTTGTGACTGAGTGGAACTTATAATTACCCTCTAAACTTTGCGCTGGATTATATTTTAACAATAATTACCAGAACTTGAATATGTTTGGTTGTATCTTAATTAATTATCATAGCAACTGCATATGGAAGGCCAAACCCTTACGTCCTTACAAAGGCAATGGGAGAAATGCTAGTAGGAACTTTGAAAGGAAACATGTCTGTTGTTATTGTACGTCCTACGATCGTTACCAGCACTTACAGAGAACCTGTCCCTGGTTGGGTCGAAGGTGTAAAGTAAATCACCGAATTTCATGTCTTTTGTTATGTCCATGCGTGCAGTTTCAATTATCCACCATTTTAATTTGTTTTCCATGAAAATGGTATTTAAAAGTGCAAATACATAACCCAGATTTTTCTTATATTGGGACTTTATACAGCTCCATAGACAGTTTGATTTGTTGCTTATGGAAAAGGAAAATTAACATGCTTCCTTGCAGATCTTGAGGCAGTTTTTGATGTGGTGAGTCACTAAATTAGTAAAACCTGTCATCTTAATTAGCAGAGAAAGTGTCTCGATCAAGCCATTAGAATTGGGCTAGTGTGAAGGGTTTAAGTAATTTGCATGAGCTCATAGGTTCAAACTCATTGCTTCTAATATACCAAAAAAAAAAAAAAAGAGAGAGAAAGTGTCTAGATCATACTATGAATTAATCCCCTTCTCATCTTCTAAACCAAACTATATATATACACACACTCAACACACACGAATACCATTCTTTTCTCAAAATGGATATATATTAATGCTAAGTTTGAAGCAGATACCAGCTGACATGGTTGTGAATGCAATCCTAGTGGCCATGGTGGCTCATGCAAATTAACCTAGTAATTTCATATATCATGTTGGTTCCTCTGTTACAAATCCAGTCAGATACCTCAATCTCCAAGACTACAGGTTTAGATATTTCACAGCAAAACCTTGGATAAACAAGGATGGAAAGCCCCTCAACGTTGGCAAACTTACCATATTGAGCAACATGGCTAGCTTCCGCAGATATATGTTCATTCGCTACCTGCTTCAGTTAAAGGTTACTTCAAATCCTTAATATCTACTTCACATTCCTTCTAATATTCCTGCAGTCACCGCTCACAACATCCCGTGAACTTTACTAAGCTTAACAATTTTAGGCAGCATAATACTAACAGAGTTTGCATTTAATTATTAGGGACTAGAGTTGGTCAATGCAGCTTTATGCCAGTATTTTCAGGAAATGTATCTTGACTTCAACGGGAAGATTCGTATTGTGATGCGGTTGGTTGACCTTTACAGGCCTTACCTGTTCTTCAATGGCAAGAGGTGGAGTTCTTCAATGTAAGTTAATTATTAGCAGCTAAAATAAGATAATATTGTGTTGGATATCGTTACTAATACTAAAATATAAAAATTATAGAGCACGTAAGAAAATTAACATGCTTCAGCAATTTGTTAATTTCATCAAATTTAATTTTATTGATTAAGATTAATAAATTACAATCTTTTTAAAAAAACACTCTCACAAACTCAAAACCCATTTACACTCAATACTTTCCCTCAATCCTTTTCTTCTCCACCATATTGCAACTTCTATACCTGTACTTATCAATTCACACTTGACATACATTTAAAAAGAAAGAATAACAAAGTCAGTTGCTTTTCAATCTTATCATTATCATTAAATCTAATTAACCAAAAAACCACTTGCCTTATTTTTTTTCCCTTTAAAATCAAACCTTATCTTCCTCCCTTCTTCAATTTTTTTTTTTTAAATAAGTTCATATTTCTAACAATCTCCACCTTGATTAAAATTATTCCACATCACAAATTATTACTTGCAAGTGCCAATGGTTGGCATCTTCAACAAATCCACATACGTCATTTTCTTTTTGGGTGTATTAAGCTCTACCTCTTTCTAGTCATTACAGATTCCATCTCCATTCAAACCTTTAACTGAACCTCCAATCAATTTGTACATATTATTATTAGTTTTCTCTCCCTTCAGCATCACAAAAGAACATTTAATAACTTTTAAAACTCCACCTCCTATCGAATAACTAAAACCCAGAGAATCCAATCTTTCCAAGAAAATTAAATTTTTTCGAAGTGCTGGCACATACCTTATATCACCAAGAGAGTCTTGACATTACCATTATGCAATTTAATTTTGACTCTACCATTTCCAAAAATATTCAATCCATCGCCATTAACAAACTTCACAACTTCACCATAACAAGCGTCAAATGTCTCAAAAAAATTATTATATGCACAATTATGATTGGAGCATGTGGAATCTAAAAGCCAATTATCATGACTCAAATTACTTTTACCTTCAAACATCAGGGCATAGTCTTCCTCATAAAATTCATCTTGAGCAACTGTAGCTACCCATTTTCCCTTTCTCTTGACTCTTATTCAATTCGTCCATATCAGCTATCAACTTCTTACAATTGTATTTGATGTGACCCTTCTCATGACAGTAGTGACACTCAAAATTAGAGTAATCTCTTGGCCTTGAACTTGGTTTTCCTTTGTTATAATAGTTATTATTTGAACCACTCTTCTCACGATTAGTAACACAAATCGTAGCGTCAGTTTGAGTTGTTGGCTTCTTGAATCTTTTACTCTCTAAAGTTGCTATTGTCACATTAGCTTCCTTGAGTGTCTCTTTCCCAACCAAGAGTGTTTTCACCAAAGTTTCAAAAGAATCTAGAAGGGATGATAATAATAATATTGCATTATCCTCATCTTCAATCTCTACACCAATAATAGCCAATTGTCTAATCAACTTGTCAAAACATTAAGATGATCTCTAATGCTTGTACCTTCATCCATCTTTAATTTATATAATCAGTTCATGAGTGACTTATAATTATAGGTATTTTCTAAATATTTCCACAATTTATCTGCTAAAGTTTCACCTATAACTTTGTACTTTACCTTAGGGGCCGGACATAAATGAATTGTGATAACAGCTTTCATCTGAAGATCTTTCCAATTATCATCAGACATCTTCTTCAGTTTTTTTTCGTTGCCATCAAGTGCCTTATACAATCCCTGTTGCACAATGATATCCTTCACTGTGCTCTGCCACACGTTGAAATTATTTTTTCCATCAAATTGTTTCACCTCACACTACAAGAGCAGACAAAATTGGAAACAACACATTTACATCAACTGGGCCTTTGTTGCTATTAAGTATCATTTTGCAACACCCATTTATTGATATCGAGATACTCAAATAATTTGTTGGGCTTTTAATAGAAAACAACGGGCCTTACTTCTAAAAGGTAAAAAATGTTGCTGCAATATCACCAAAAGCAAAGGTGTGAACACCAAAGTTTCATCATCATCATCATTATGATGATGATGATGATGATGATGATGCATTATCCTGATCTTCATTATTATTATTATTATTATTATTATTATTATTATTATTATTATTATTATTATTATTATTATTATTATTATTATTATTATTATTATTATATTATCATGATGATGATGATGATGATGATGATGTATTTTATTATTATTATTATTATTATTATTATTATTATTATTATTATTTATTATTATTATTATTATTATTATTATTATTATTATTATCATCATATGATTATTATGATTATGATTATGATTATGATTATGGTTATGATTATGATTATGATCATGATTATGATCATGATTATTATGATTATTATTATGATTATTATTATGATTATGATTATGATTATGATGATTATGATGATTATTATGATGATTATTATGATTATTATGATTATGATTATGATTATGATGATTATGATGATTATTATTATTATTATTATTATGATTATTATGATTATTATTATGATTATTATTATGATTATTATTATGATTATTATTATTATTATTATTATTATTATTATTATTATTATTATTATTATTATTATTATTATTATTATTTACTTTCGCTCCAACAATAGCCAAAAAAAAAAACCCAATCCACAATATGACGAATTGCAGAAGGCAAAATTCTCAATTTCTTTCTCAACCAAAATTCTCAATTTCTTCCAAGACCACTATGAGCTAGTACAACTCACAAGGCAAAATTCTCAATTTCTTTCTCAACCAAAATTCTCAATTTCTTCCAAGACCACCATGAGCTAGTACAATTCACAATAGCCTCTTGTTGAGCTTCCAACACTACAAAGTCCATCGTCTACTATGCGTGATCAAGTTCGTTATCCGTCAACGTCTAAGATTTGCTAGTGGGTTTGGTCAGAGTCTAAAGCGGCGCCATACGTCTTCATTTTGGTGAGCTCTTTTGTCTTGCAACTCTATTAGCATGCTCTATCTCTCTTTATGTCTCAGAGTCTTTTCCTGTTCTAAATGGATGTGTGTTTAAAAGATCTCACTTTCACCCTAAAAAAGCTAAGCCCTTTTGTCCCTCGACATGAGTAAGAGAGTGTGCCTATGAGAAAGAAAGTGTGAGTTTGAGGGAAACAAAGCTTGTGCAGTTTAAAATTAACAACATTTTGAAGTTAGACACACATAGAATTTTGCAACATAGGAGATGAGTTAGATCGATGTCTATGTATTTGTCAAAGAAACAAAGAAAATGTAGTGTGCACTAGTTGATGTTTAACTGTCGCTATTATGATCACGTGACTATGACTTCAAAGTTAGATTTAAGTCATTTGGCAATTACCAATTAGATGTCAATGTAATTATATTCTCAAAAAAATTACATATATAATGGTTAATATGAATTGTTTATTAAGGCTGAGATCATAAGGAATGACAATAAGTGAATATAAAATAAACGGTCAAAATTATCATTTCTTTTGGTGAAAAAGTTATCACCTTTTTACTTCATATTAATTGAATGATAGGAACAAACAAAAATACCTTACTTTCTACTTTTAATGTAAAGGGCATGTTTGAATGTAGTCATACTTGTTTTTATGGTAATAATGAGGAATCTGAAAGTGGATTAAAATCGGGGTAAAACCAATTCATTAGATTTTTTAAATTTTAGCAGTATCTAGTCCCTTTTTCATGCATGCTTTTTTTTTTCCTATTGAATCAAGTCAATGCTTAATTTCATGACTTTTAAATAGTGGACTTAATTAGGTGATTTAATCTTGAGTGAGGATAAAAATGGGGAGGGGATTTTAATCAAGTTAGCTAATAATGTGAATGGTTAATGAATTAATGTTTAAGCAAATTTTTGCTTTGCTATGTATTTGTTAAATTGTGCTTTCATGGTGCATAGAATGTGATTTGAGTCAGTACTTTACAAGTAAAAAATGGATGTTAATATCAAATCTATGATCATTGGTTAATTTTTTTTCTTTGGAATAAAAGTGGGTATAGATTGATTTTGGATCTTCACTAGTGCGGTCCTTTTTTTAGCTTTTTATGAAATCTTAGTTTTTCATATGCCTAGTGTTTCTGTCCTATTTTTATAAGGAATAACAATAAGTGGATATAAAATATAAAGTCAAAGTTATTTTTTTTTTTGGTGAAAGAGCTATCATCTTTTTACTTCATAATAATTGAATGATAGCAACGAACAAAGATACCTTACATTCTATTTTTAATGCAAGGGGCATGTTTTAACGTAGTCATACTTGCTTCTATGGTAATAGTGAGGAATCTGAAAGTGAATTAAAATGGGGTAAAACCAATTCATTAGATTGTTTAGAATTTAGCATTGTATATTCCCTTTTTCACGCATACTTTTTTTTTTTTACTATTGAATCGAGTTAATCCTTAATTTCATGACTTCTAAATAGTGGACTTAGGTGATTTAATCATGAGTGAGGTTAAAAATAAGGAAGGGATTTTAATCAGGTTAGCTAATAGTGTGTGAATGGTTAATGAATCAGTGTTTAAGCCAATTTTTGCTTTGCTATGGATTCGTTAAATTGTGCTTTCATGGTGTATAAAATGTGATTTGAGTCAATGCTTTATAAGTGAAAATTGGATGTTAATTTCAAATCTATGATATTTGGTTAATTTTTTTTTCTTTGGAATGAAAGTAGGTATAGATTGATTTTGGATCTTCACTGGCGCTGTCCTATTTTTTTGTTTTTTATTAAGTCTTAGTTTTTCATATGCCTAGTGTTTCTGTCTTATTTTTATAAGGAATGATAATAAGTGGATATAAAATAAAAAGTCAAAGTTATCATTTTTTTTTGGTTAAAAATTTATCCATCTTTTCACTTCATAATAACTTAATGATAGGAACAAACAAAAACACCTTACATTCTACTTTTAATGTAAGGGGCTTGTTTGAATGTAATCATACTTGTTTATGTGGTAATAATGAGGAATCTGAATGTAGATTAACATGGGGTAAAACCAATTCATTAAATTGTTTAGATTTTAGTAGTGTCTAGTCCCTTTTTCATGCATGTTTTTTTTTTCTTTTTTTGGTTTTACTAGTGAACTGAGTCAATGCTTAATTTCATAACTTCTAAATAGTGGACTTAGGTGATTTAATCATGAGTGAGGATAAAAATAGGGAGGGCATTTTAATCAGGTTAGCTAATAGTGTGAATGGTTAATGAATCAATGTTGAAGCAAATTTTTGCTTCGCTACGGATTTGTGAAATTGTGCTTTCATGGTTATAGAATTTGATTTGAGTCGGTGCTTTAAAAGTGAAAAGTGGATGTTAATATCAAATCCATGATCTTTGGTTAATTTTTTTTCTTTGGAATAAAAGTGGGTATAGATTGATTTTGGATCTTCATTGGTGTTATCCTATTTTTTTTTTTTATGAAGTCTTAGTTTTTCATATGCATAGTATTTTTGTCCTGTTTTTCATATGCCTTGTGTTTTTGTCTTGTTATTATAAGAAATGACAATAAATGGATATAAAATAAAAAGTCAAAGTTATCATTTTTTTTTGGTAAAAAAGTTATCCATAATAATTAAATGATAAGAACAAATAAAAATACCTTACATTCTACTTTTAATGTAAGGGGCATGTTTGAATGTATCTATACTTGTTACTGTGGTAACAATGAGGAATTTGAAAGTGGATTAAAATGGAGTAAAACCAATTGATTAGATTGGTTAAATTTTATCAGTGTCTAGTCCCTTTTTCATACATGTTTTTTTTTTATGTTTTACTATTGAATCAAGTCAATCCTTAATTTCATGACTTCTAAACAGTAGACTTAGGTTATTTAATCATGAGTGAGGATAAAAATGGGGAGGGAATTTTAATCAGGTTAGCTAATAGTGTGAATGGTTAATGAATCAATGTTTAGGCAAATTTTTGCTTTGCTATGAATTTGTTAAACTGTGCTTTCAAGGTGTATAGAATATGATTTGAGTCAGTGCTTTAAAAGTGAAAACTGGATGTTAATATCAAATTTGTGATCTTTGGTTAATTTTTTCTTCTTTGGAATAAAAGTGGGTATAAATTGATTTTGGATCTTCACCGGTGCTATCCTATTTTTTTTTATGAAGTCTTAGTTTTTCATATGCATAGTGTTTCTATCCTGATTTTCATATGCCTTGTGTTTCTATCCTATTTTTATAAGGAATGACAATAAGTGGATATAAAATAAAAGGCCAAAGTTATCATTCTTTTTTTGGTGAAAAAGTTATCATCTTTTTACTTCATAATAATTGAATGATAGCAACAAACAAAAATAGCTTACATTCTACTTTTAATTTAAGGGGCATGTTTGAATGTAGTCATACTTGTTTCAGTGATAACATTGAGGAATCTGAAAGTGGAATAAAATAAGGTAAAACCAATTCACTGGACTATTTAAATTTTAGTAGTGCCTAGTCCCTTTTTCATGCATGCTATTTTTTTGTTTTACTTTTGAATCGAGTCAATGCTTAATTTCATGACTTCTAAACATTGGACTTAAGTGATTTAATCTTGAGTGAGGATAAAAATGGAGAGGGGATTTTAATCAGGTTAGCTAATAGTGTGTGAATGGTTAATGAATCAATGTTTAAGCAAATTTTTGTTTTGCTATGGATTTGTTAAACTATGCTTTCATAGTGTCTAGAATGTGATTTGAGTTAGTGCTTAAAAAGTGAAAACTGAGTGTTAATATCAAATTTGTGATCGTTGGATAGTTTTTTTTCTTTGGAATGAAAGTGGGTATAGATTGATTTTGCATCTTCACTGGTGCTTTACTATTTTATTGCTTTTTATGAAGTCTTAGTTTTTCATATGCCTAGTGTTTCTATCCTATTGCCTAGTGTTTCTGTCCTATTTTTATAAGGAATGAAAATAAGTAGATATAAAATAAAAAGTCAAACTTCATAATAATTGAATGATAGGAACAAACAAAAATACCTTACATTCTACTTTTAATGTAAGGGGCGTGTTTGAATGTTATCTTACTTGTTTCTGTGGTAACAATGAGCAATCTGAAAGTGGATTAAAATTCGGTAAAATCAATTCACTAGATTGTTTAAATTTTAGCAGTGTCTAGTCCCTTTTTCATGCATGCTTTTTTTCTGTTTTACTATTGAATCGAGTCAATGTTTAATTTCATGACTTCTAAACAATGGACTTAGGTGATTTAATCATGAGTGAGAATAAAAATGGAGAATGGATTTTACTCAGGTTAACAAATAGTGTGAATCTCTAATGAATCAATGTTTAAGCAAATTTTTGCTTTGCTATGGATTTTTTAAATTATGCTTTCATGGTGTATAGAATGTGATTTGAGTCAGTGCTTTAGAAGTGAAAATTGGATGTTAATATCAAATCGTTGATCTTTGGTTAATTTCTTTTCTTTGAAATAAAAGTGGGTATAGATTGATTTTGGATCTTTATTGGTACTGCCTTTTTTTTTCATGAAGTCTTAGCAAGTTGGCTTTCAGTCACTAAAGTTATTCTGAAAATCTCAACTGTGTTTTTACCATTAGGTCAACAAAATCCATATTAAATCAATGTATGTCCTTATCCTCATGAACCTGAGTAGTTGTAAAGGATGACATCCAAGTTCAATGGTCTTTAATAGGATAACTAAAATGACTCTACATGTCCTTATTCTATTTCAAATGTTAACAAAATAGAAATGAAAACATCTATATATGTTTACTTGTTTAGCTTCAGAGTCTCAAAGTGTGTTTCATTTTTTTTGAGATTACGTAGAATGTACATTTTTTCAAAACAATAAAGTTGCCATGAAGTTATCTTTAACCAATGTAAGATTATAGATTTGCTTAGAAAGTGGCCTGGGAATTATTAAAATCCATGACTTAGTCATATAGGCATTGTGAACAACTGATAATCAGAGGAGAATAAAGATGAAGTTCTCTTCTACATATAAAATGCTACTAGCAATGAATTTTATATTGAGAAGACATTCTGTCAGCATTCAAAATTGTGATTGTTCATCCCTTGTGTGTCCATTAGGTCCTTTTATGTCTGTATTTTTATGTTATATTCTTTTATTTTTCTTAGTGATTCAAAATGTTTAACAATGTGATCGCAGTATAACCCCAATATATTGAGTGAAATCTCACGTTTAATTTTTCTAGTTGATTTTTATAGTTATTGAAATTCAAACATACTAAGTGTAGTAAAGTTTGAAGGGATATGATTGATGTTCTAAACAAAGTTTACTAACTCATAATCTTGTTTAGCTTCAGTCCTTTGGTTTTGAATTTGGCACTATTTAATTCATATCAAGTGATTTGTTTAGTTTCATTCCACAAAAGAAACTTCACCCCAAAAAGGATAAGGAGAGGTAAAAAAAACGTATAACCGTATAAATTAGATTTTACTTGATTTCTTAAAGATGAATGGATTTATAAACTATATTATGAAACTTGAAGTATTGGTTTTTTTAACAATATTACTGTAAGAACTATTGGCATTAGATTACTTTATTACTATATATCCTTTTTTATTTGTTTACTTGTTAACCTATTTCTTGGTATTTTTTCAAGGGGCTAAAACTGTGAAGGTAGGAAGCAACCAAGGCCTACAAGTAGTCAGAGCATAATATTGACAACAACCCAACAAAGGTTTCTATATTTCTAACTTTATCTACATGATTTGAGTCTTTATCTCTATGTGTGATTTAGAATATTATAAATATTTCAAAATTAAAATATACATTTTCACATTTTGTATTTTGAAAAAAATAGATGGCTATTACAATCTTCATCCCTTTGAATTAAATTACCCCTGGATTATTCAATTCTATGAATGTGTAAGCATGCTTGTTCTTTGTTCTTATCTTTCAATTAAGGCACTATGTTGTGTTTTTTGAAATCATGAAAACAAAGTTTGGAAGTCTTGCATGTTATTTGCGTTTTACCCTCTTGTGAAATCATGATAATAAAGCCTTTGGAAGTCTTTGTGTTCTTATGGTAGTGCTTTTATACAGAAGAAAAGATTAGTGTAGACTATTATAAGATGAAATACAAGTTTTCTAATAACACAGGGAAAGTCACAATGGAAGAAGAGATGAACCATAAGAGTTGGATGTTCATAAGAGATGGGTGGTTACCAGAATATTTAAGAAGAGTTGGTGAGTTTCTTAATATGGCCACTTTAGTTGCAGATAAGGAGGATAATATTAAGTGTCCATGTTATAAATGTAACAATCGCCTAAACAAGTCAAGGGAGGAAGTAAATGCGAATTTACTTAGATGGGGAATAGAGTCAAGTTATATAAAGTGGGAATTTTATGGAGAGTGTTCTTCTGATGATGAAAACATAAGTGATTACAATGATCAAATAATTGATGAAAGAAATGATGATGGTCAAGTATATTCAATGTTACATGACATGTATAGATGCGATCATGCTGATAACATAAACAATGAGTTTCATGAGACAACATCTAGTCATGAATTTGAGGAGCCAAATGAGGAGGCTAAGAGGTTTTATATATTTTCAAAAGATGCTGAACAAAAGTTGTATCCAAGTTGCATTAAGTTTACAAAATTGTCATGTATTGTCTGACTTTTCCAAATGAAATGCTTGAATGGATGGAGTAATACTTCATTTGATTCATTGAAACTACTTAAGGAAATTCTTTCAGAGGGCAGTGTACTTCTTGAATCATTTTATGAGGTAAAAGAAAATGTTAAAGATCTTGAGCTTCATTATGAAAAGGTAGATGCGTACATTAATGATTACATACTATATAGAGATAAATATTCTAATCTTGACAAGTGTCCTACATGTGGGGAAAGAAGATGGAAAACAAGTAATAAAATTGATTTTGATGAAGATGCTCCTAA
The DNA here is from genome assembly GCA_029884595.1 of Ormosia semicastrata. Classification (NCBI taxonomy): domain Eukaryota; kingdom Viridiplantae; phylum Streptophyta; class Magnoliopsida; order Fabales; family Fabaceae; genus Ormosia; species Ormosia semicastrata. The sequence goes on along the minus strand of JAQQTO010000041.1, from coordinate 18,087,447 downwards.
TAATTCAGAAAGACAAAGAAGAAAAAAAAACCTATTCCATGAAAAAACCCTTCGATATTTTCCTTTAAAAAATAGGTTGCAAAGGTTATATATGTCTCCCAATACAACTGAGCTTATGAGGTGACACAGTGACAAGAGAGTTTATGATGGAGTATTAAGGCACCCTACAGATTCAATGGCTTAGAAGCAATTTGATAAAGAACACCTATTCTTTAAATTTGATTAACAAAATGCCAGACTTGGTCTAGCAGCTGATAGGTTTAACCTTTTTGGTAATATAAGTACGACATATAGTATATGACATGTTATGTTATTCTCATTCCTTATAATTTGCCTCCATGGTATTGCAAAAGGGCTTGGAAATAATATTGGTGCATATCTTGTGCCATTAATTGAAGAATTAAATGACTTGTGGAATGTTAGAATTAACACATATGATGCATCAAAGAAACATAATTTTAAGTTGCATGCAGCTTTATTATGGACCATTAATGACTTCTAATGTGAATTATAAGTTGTAAACTCAAGTGTAGGTTGTCTCAAGTAATAAAATCTCGGGAGTCCAAGGTCGATCCATAGGGAATTGATGAAGAAAAAAATTCTTTGAGATAAGGAAAATATTTTGTTACAATAATACAGGTGATAAAACTTAGTCACAAATAAAAAGGCTTTACTTGGGTTAGGAGATCTACTCTTAGTAAGTAAATTAAGGACAATATTAATTCTTTTTATAATTCAATTAGAATCCACACATAATGGAGGTTCCAATCGAAAAATACAACATTCAAAGTTCATTAAGATTATATATGTAATTATATTATGATTCCTTTAATTATCTATTAACACCACCACTTATAAATGAGCTCAAACATTCATTGTGTCAATATCTTGTTTATAATTAATCAAGATCTCTACTTTATAAGAAGGGTTTCTAAAATTATTAGAAAGAAAATATAATACATATAATGACTACTTGATAATATATCATTTAAGTACAAGAAAGAGATTAATCTAACCTTATTTCATTACCAAAAGCTTCACCCTTTCACCCAAGCAAAATGAAATTTAGTTGCTCATAAACAAGAATAAAGAAAGAGAGAAGAAGAAGAAGAAGAAGAAGAATATAACTTCAATTTAGAACAAAAGAAAACTACAACAAGATAAACAAATAATACAATAGTATGATCTTGATATCTGAACCAAGATTCTCAAATGATCAGCCAATGCTCCCTTTTATAGAGAATGAGGGATACAAAATGACAAGGGTCTAATCAATGAGTGAGTGGATGAGTGGGTGAATGAGTGAAAAATGCCAAATAGTAGTTTGATGAGTGGAAAATTATTGAGATTATTTGTCTCCGAAATCATTCAGTGCTGAACTCATGGAGTGTGTCAGAAAATGGAAAAGTGGTCTTCATAAAAGTTGTAGATCTGGATCTTAACTTTCAGATGCCAAAGTTTTAGCCTATTCAGTTCCTACAGCCCGAGATATGCCTTGATTACTGAACACTATTCAGGCCCAGCTACAACTCCTCTATTCTGACTTGCAAGCCCAATATGACCTCCAAGCCATCCGAATTTCCTCTTGTATTCTTCATGAAAGTTGTAGATTTGGGTCTTAATTTTCAAATACGAAAGTTTCAGTCCAAGACAGTTCTTACAACCCGAGTTATGCCTTGATTACTGCACAATGTTCAGGTTCCAATTACAAAACCTATATTCTGACTTCCAAGCTCAATTAGCTCCACTAGATGTCCAATTTTTCCATAGAGCTCTCATGAAAGTTGTAGATCTCTCTCTTATATTTCTTACAAAGTAAGATACATAGTTATTAGATATATAGAACTCAAGATATGACTAAAATATAAAAATAGTGTAAGATCTCAATAATGCAGAAAAAAATTAATTAAGCCCAGTTTGAGTCTAAACTTACAAAACATAACAAAGTTCAATCAATTAAGTATATGAGGAGTGTAAATGAATAAAAATGAGAGTTTATTAATATATAAAATATGTGATTATCAAATTCTCTCATACTTAACTTTTTGCACTCTTGGGTAAAACTTATAAGACCAAAACTAGGGAACAAGGAAAAATAACACAAACTCAAAAACTAAAAATTCTAAAAGACTCAATTTATAATAATATTTAAGAATTCAAAAGTTTATAAAAATAAATAGCAACCAAAGATTCAAGGGATCAAAACATTTATGAGGTAACGTTTCTTCACATCTCAAACCAATAAGTAAGGAAATTTCAATTGAAAAGCATGAGTCAAGAATGATAGATCTTCACCGGATTCACTCTCAATCCCTCAAGTGTTTAAAATGTAGGTATTTCACTTAATTCAACCCATAAAAAATTACACTGCCATAAGCTTGTTTATCTTCTACTTCTCCACTACTCTGAACACATGCACACACAAATCGTGAGGATTTTATTCAAGGTTATAATGGAGTCAAGGTAAAGGAGGAGGTAACATGGATATGACAAGTTAAATACCAAAGAGAATAAAAAAGCGTGAGAGCTGAGTTTAAATAATAAGCATGAAAGTTATCCCAACTCTACCTAATACAAATTCCCTTTTACGTATTCTTTTCCTTTCTTTTATTTGTTAGCCTTTCTTTACACATTTTTTTTTATAAGATGAACATAATATATACATTTTTTTAATTAAACACTTTTTTAATCATTCTGCACATATACCCCCACACTTGTCCAAGAACTCATCCAATGACAAAGCTAATGTTCTCTTATTCCCTAAGGCAAGGTAAGAACATGATTTTTTCATTTAAGGCATATAATGAGCTCAAAATAAAGAATGGTCAAATAAGCTCAAAGGGGTTAAATAAGGGGAAATAGGTCATTTTCAATGTCTTACATTGGCAGGAATCAGAGAATTTCTAAGAAGTCATAAGAGTGCTTGATATCATATTGAGATAATATGCTGTTGAGCAAGGCTGCCTATTTGTGTACCAATCATTCTTGGCTATTTGGTTAAAATAGTTATTTCAAGAAAAATGTTTCAATCATGTTTATGTATGCATGTGAAAATGTAGTCTCAAAAAGAATCAAAGCAAGTTCTAGAGTAACAATTCCATGAGTGAAAATCACACAAGAAAGAAAAGAATAATACAAATGTTCAATCCATTCATCAATAGGCTCAAAATCTCGCAAGACATATTTCTATCATTCTCAGTCCACCAATTCAGCATCCATAACCAAGCATGTGATTTTTGAGAAAGAAGACAATTTACTCAATCATGCTATGTTCCCTGAATTTGAATTGCTACTTCCACACAAAATAGTTATCTACCTAATTACTCCTTACTCTGCCACCAATTTTTGATGCATCTCAAGAGCAAATTTACCTCAAGAGCATAATTTACTTCTTACTCTGTCATCCTTAATTAGTTTTATTGTTAATAAATTACTGACAAACATATTAATAAACACACTTCCTAATATTTTTATTTTTCTTTTTACAAATTTTTTTCACACAACTATCCTTCTCCATAACCAGATCACAACATTGTCCTTAATGTCAAAACATAGATAAGTTAAGGATATAATATATTACTTGTTGTTACAATTACTGAAAAGAGAGACCTTACATAAATTTAAATAGAAACAAAGTATGATAAATAAAACCAAAGATAAAGGAAAGTTATAGATGAAATGTCAGATCACATTCACGTTCCTTGCTGCCTCCCTTGCTGCTTCCTTCTGACCTATCTATCTGAGTTATTACTGGTTCAAGTTCATAAATAAAAGTTTGTAATTTATTAATTAATTCATCAACAGTTAAAGCAGATATAAGGAGTCGTCTTATCGAATGTGTGATAAAGTTGTGTTCCACAGTATGGTCAACAAAAGATAATAAATTATCAAAGAAATTATTAACATTCAACAAACCTATGAGTTTATGATGAATGTTCAGTTGGGCCCAAAAGATAATTTGAAAAACTACTTTCAAAGTACCAAAACCACCCGGTAAGGCAATGAATGCATCAATATTTTCAAGCATTGTCCTCATTCATCCATGCATATATGATACTTGAAGTTCCAACCTAATTGTCTTTCCAATGATGTTCCTTCGAGTTAAAGATTCAGGAATGATACCTAAAACTTGACTACCTCTTAGATGTACAGAAAGTGATACAACTCCCATTAACCCAATGCTACCTCTCCTATATACTATACGAATGTTCCTCGTAGCAAGTGTTCTACCAATAGTGCTTATTGCGTTTACAAACTCTAAACCCTTCACATAACTTGTCTCACAAAATACACAGATATTAGTAAGTCTACGAATAGAGGAACAAGCTCCCTCCATTTCTACACTCACACTCCCTTTAAAAAATTATGAGTTGGAGGAAACTGAAGAAAATTGAGTGTTTAAATAGGGAAGAGAATGGAAAAAGTAATGATAACTCCTATATGGGTAGGTTGGCTATTGTCAGAAAAGTTTGAAACTAAGAAACTTTTTATTTTTTTTATTTTTTTTATTTTTTTATTTTTTTATTTTTAGACTTCAAGAAAACTATCAGGGTAAAGAAGTCTAGAAACCCCTGAAGGACCCTACCCAAAAGATCATCTGTTCAAAACAAAAATACAACAAAATCATACAAAGATGAAGTTATAATAACAAATGGTGGTATATCTTTAACGTGTCACCAGTGCAATAAACACTCACTCCATTTATTTAAAGAAAAGAAAAAGGGAAGAAAGAAATCATCGTGGGTTTCCATCCTGGATCTGGAACCTGGAGAGCTCACACTTGGGTTTATAACATCAACAAAGATGTTAAAACCTATAATCCACAATGTCAAGATCCAGAATGCCCCATCCCAAAGCGTTGAGAGCCCCTTCTAAAAAAAGAGATGATCAAGCTCAAATGTCTCATACGCTTTGGTAGCCGCGGGATACTTCTCACTAATAACCAGAGTAGGACGCTTCTACCTGTCCATCAACTCCACAGTGCCTAGATGGTGAACATTGGGTTGTGGAGTGCGGCTCTCTACAGAGCATGGTACATGAACCTTTTTTAAGGACCGGTGTTCAAAGGTCGACCACCCGAGTCAATGACGGGTCTGCACTGGCAGGGGCTCCACATTCAATTAAGAGCATGATACTCTTTCGATTGTCTTTTTTTTTAGGAGATGTACAAGATACTATATATATATTATTGTGATTGTGGCTCACATATTCCTCTGATTTTACGTCCAGTAACGGTTTAAACACTTTCTATGAGTTGATGATAAACTTCTCATCTAATTTTCTTATAAATTGGCAAACAATATCTTTTTGAGTCAGATTTCCTAGACTGTAACACTCTTGCTCGTCCCTGAAAAGATTCCATAAATTAAGAAGTTCACGATGCACAACTCCACAAGAATGCATCTCAAGAGTCAATAAGATATTATCTAATGACTCCTTACTCAGTCCATTCTTAATAAAGTATATTTTATCTTCTCAGTTTGCAGAAACTATTCCCAAAGAATGACATCGCATTTTATAATTCCATCGCGCACACTTGTAACAAACTTGCATTCTTTTCGCTCTTCTCCTTTTAGAATAAGAACTTTTACCGAAACCCTACATGTATAGGACAAATGAATTTGAAGATTCACATGCTAAATGAACCTTTGCTTCGATTATCCAACGTATATCTTCTAGGATGCCCATGTGCATTAACAGTCTCAGTCTTTCACACCTAACTTTTTAGATTTTTGTTAGAGCATTTTGAGAAAAAGAAGTGAAATGTTTTCCTAAATTCAAGATAATGACATCCATTTTAAAGGAGAATGAATCAGTTATTATGGGAAACTAAAAAACAAACCGACTTGAGAGTCATGGAGTACCGTTATCCGCCACTTAATCGGTGTCATAAAGAACTCAACAACTTGGTTTTCCAGAAATGGTTTGAGTCTTTGTCCATTGACTTTAAATACACTATCATTCCTAGGGTTCTCAATGTATAAGGCCCCATGAAGATACACATGTTTGACAATAAAAGGGTTACGCCACCTAGATCTCAATTTTTCAGGAAATAAGTGAAGACAAGAATTATAAAGCAAAATTTTTTGACCAATTTCAAAAGTTTTTGTCAAAATTGATTTGTCATGAAAAGCTTTTGCTTTAACTTTATAAATTTTTGTATTTTCATATTCATCATTTCTCAATTCCTCAACAATCAAAAATTTTAATGACAATGATAAGGTTCAGAGGTATCCTGTTTCGCTTAGAAATGGAACCTTATTTTTGACAGTTTCTATAACTTTTTCAAAATGTATAACTATCTTTAAATAAAGTGGGCCAATAAAATTCACACTGCAAGATTTTTACAGTTGTTTTCTTTGAAGAAAAGTAACCTCCACATGCTTCTGAGGGACAAAATTTAATGATATTACCTACCTCATTGTTGGGCACACATCTCCGAATGATTTGATCAAGATAATTGAGGCGGGATCTTTCATGTTGTAAGAAAATTGATTATGTTAGCAAACCAAGACTTGGAATTGACAGAAAATAAAAATTCATCGAAAAAAGAATCATTGATATGTGTGATATCGAAAGGTAAGCCTGTTGTAAGTATGAAAAAATGATCTGCAATAACATTTTCAGTGTCCTTCTTATCTTTTATTGTGATGTTGAATGCTTGAAGTAACAAAATTCACCATATCAACTTAGGTTTGCAAAAACTTGTTGAAAAATCGTCAAAGTAATAGTTTTGAGAGTTACCAAACTGACTTATATTATTCTAGACAAGTTTATAACTATCTAGATTTAATTTAAAAATTATTTAAATTTTAATCTAATGACCTATATGATTATGTCTTACATGTCACTTTTTTACTGAAAAAAAATACTAATCTCATAGTACACCATAATTTCTTTTATGTGCAAGCAATTTACACTTATTGTCAGAGATTTTTTTTTTCTTTTTGGTATTAAGTAAGAGATCTTTATTATAGCAGAACTTAATGCATTTTTATGTTCTTTCATGTTTCAAGAACTTTACTTTCACAATGTAAACATAATGCAAAAAGAAACTGAGGTAGTAGAATACATTCAACACAACCAAATGAAAATGATCAACCCGTAATGGTACTTCTAGATAAGTACACAAAAAGGAAAGCCAGCACTGTTGACTTGCATATTGTGGATAAGGGAATCCCATACTCACCTTTCATAAACAGCCCTTTCAAAAATGGCCAATAGCATACAACCAAATATGCACTGCAGAACACTTCCCCTACCCCAGATCCATACCCACTCCTCACTGGTGGTTGCCATCCCAACCAGTTGATAACCAGTGCTGTAAGTTGAATTAGCAAAATAGTTGTACCAGGTAGAAAAATCGGAGAGTCATTGAAAGTGAACCTACCACCATTTTTATTAGCACCCTCACTAGAAGAGACTTGGTCTTTCCTTGTTATTTCAAAGACAGTGTCAGATATCCTCAAACGCTTAAGTAGGATGGCCAAAAATCCAAAAAACCATGCATTCATGGATATTATTATTGCCATCCTCTGGTTGTTCCACCATGTTCGGATTGACAGCCCTGTTGTCAAGAACTCTGATAGAGTAGATATTGCGTAGATCGCAAGCAGAGTAGCAGGGATCCACAGACCGCGTTCCTGTATGACCATCATTTACACACAATTGAAGCAGTGGAAAATGTGTACCAAGTCATTAGATGTGGAAAAATGGTATAGAATTTAGGTAATTTAAAAAAGGTGGTTAATTTGTACCCCAAATAAATAAAAAAAGAAGAAGAGGTGGTTTATTCGAACTTTTGTATTTTTTTTTTTACTGGAAAAGGAGGTTATAATTCATTATAACTAAGCAAGTCCATGAGAGCAAGATTACAAATATTACTAGAAGCATTCTTTATCCAAACTTCATCTATGCGTGTGAGTGACATTTGAGCTAGTGGAACTTATGTACTTCTATATACCATAAAAGGGGGGGGGGGGGGGGGGGGGGGGAATGCACTAAGATTGAAAAAGATTGAGGAAAAATAAATAAAGAGGATGAGTAAAAATTAAGGTGCTAAATCATGGACTAAATACATGTTTTTGGAAAGTATAAAAAAAAATTTGTTTTTGGTACAACTCTGCTAGTGATCATATATATGATTTAGAAATTTTACATAAATTTTATCCACACCCCAGAGTGTTACTTCCCATGGTTAGTTTTTCTCTCTTTGACCCCCTCCTCTTTTCCCCAAAAACAAATATGTAGGATTTTAGCAAGGTTGTTAGCACTAAAGCTATATTTTTTGAGCAGGTAAAAAATTAGCGATATGAAAATTTTGGAATGACACTTGTTTGTTTGGAATAATAAAAATGAGAGAAAATTATTTTTTTTTTCACTTCTGTCGTTACTTTCCATCTTTCTATTTTCTAGCTAACCAAACAAGCAGAGCACAGCTAAAATAAAATAAAATGTGCATGCAACGTCAAAGTGATCAATAGTTCTATGGAGTTTGAATGTGTTCTGTGTTCATCTTAACGTGCATGTGATGTTGAAATGGTGATAGCTCTATCGTATATGTTTTGTGCTCACCTTAGGCAAGAAACTGGAGTTGGTAACGATGCAGTAGGCAGGGAGAGCAGCATAGCATATTTCAGGGACAGATCGTAAGGCCCAATTAGTGATCAAAGTATAGGCCAAGCACTCTCTGAATTGGAGTTTGCCAAATAGGGTGCCAAAAATTGGACAGTGCTTGCTGAGGAAGATATCAAGCAACCCAGAGGCCCACCTTTTTTGTTGGGCCATTTGACCTGGGTTATTTTGAGGTGAGCAGCCCATAAATGCCATTGGGTCTGGTTTACAAGGTTCAGATCTCCAACCTTTTGTATGGATTTTCAGCCCGGTAAGTACATCCTCTGATGTTGTTCCATACATCCAGCCTACCTAATGTTGTCATAACACATAGAGCTAACATTTTACAACAAAAATTAATTTACATAGAGGCTTTTAATAAATAAATATATAAATTCCAATTATTTAATAATATATAATTAATTCAAGCATAAGTTATACAAAAAATTTAAGATCTTATACTGATTATGACATATTGAAAATGAAAATCTTGAATTTTTTTAGATCATGTTAAAATATGTTATAAAGCTTCTACGTATTTGAGAAATAATATGTTTAACTTATGTAATGTACACTTTTTTTCATTTGGTACATGAAAGGTAGAGTTACAAAAGTAGAGTAACAAGTGCTGATCAGAAAACCCAAGAAAGTGAATTCTCACTTATTCCTATCCTAGAAGATCTCAATCTTACGTCTCAATCCTACGTAAGCAATGAAAAAGAAATAAATGAGACTTGTTTTTAAGGAAAATGTATATGCATTTACATGTGCTATTTGTAGTATAGATTTAAACTTGGGTACGAAAATTAGTGTAGAACTTTTTATTTCGGGTTTTATATTTGAAAAAAAAAAACCATTTTCATGTATACCAATTTATCGCCTTTGAATATATTGTTTCTGTTGCCCACCTCTTTACCCCAGGCAGTGCCATATTCATATCCACAATTAGCAACTTCACTCGCTGCCTCAAGAGAGTTGCAAATGTTATCATTGGGAGTAAATGTCTTCCCTTCCAAAGTATGAGCAGCTGATTCGACAAACTCCTTTGAAGTTCCAAACACCATTTCCTTTTCTGATAATTTTCCTGCAGATATATGTTATATATAAAAAATAATGGGTTTTAAATTTGTACTATATCGTAACATATTTTGCCTCGACAAGTATGTATTTATTTGGGTTTATGAAATCATGAGAATATATTGAATCTTAAGTACCATTGGTGAAACCAAGATCCTTCTTTCCATTTTGAATGTCATGATCAGGAGAAAGGCCGTAAATAACTTTTCTTCTATGCAAGCAATTTGTTCCTGCGTATATAATCCCTTGAAGTCCTGCTATTCCGGTCCCTATATACTGCATTAGATAAAACAAGAAAGGGAAGTTTGTTTATACACCTGAGGCGTGACACCTGCTTATTACTACTTGTCATAGTTCATAATATTTTTGTTAGCTTTCTCAGAAGGTTATTGTCCAATATTATTTGAAATTTGACGCACCATAATAAAAGCCACCAGCTGATTTCCGAAAGGATCATCCTTTAATCCATCATAGAATTCCTGGGGACATTGAACAAATGCAACTTCTTTTTCTCCCTTTGAATCCAACAAAATGCACAGGGCATGTAGAGCAATCTTTGGATTGTTAACATACATGTCACAATCTACGTTCATGATAAAAGGAGCGTTGGTCATCAATCCGGAGACTCTTGTCTGCTCATGATACAAATGATGGGAAATTTTGGATCAAAAGGACAAAGGTATTAATTTGTGATAATTTGAGATTGAATAAATTCTTAGGTGCTGCTTGGAGAACAAGAGATTTCTGTATCATTGAATGTGTATAATTTCAACTATATGAGCCATCACTTTTTTTCACTTTAACTTATATTTTTAATACTATAATTGCTGTAGTACACATTTAATGATACATGATAAGAAAGAGCTCCAAAACATTTAAGAATTTGGCCTTTTAAAAATGTTACGAGAGACGCCAAGAATTCCAGGAATTAAGAAGAAAAAAAAACTTACCAACACATTCATAGCACCAGCTTTATAATGATGTGAATGTTCTGGTCTTTTCTCTCGAGATATGTAGATTAAATGGGGCACCCCATCTGAAAGACCTTCTTTGTCCTCCCATATTACCTAACAACATAAAATATGTAAAATATTTCTTTTAGGATTTTTTTTGGTACATCTTTTAGAATTTTATTACACTTATAATAATTTTGTAATTATTTAAATCTAATTCAATAATATGTTCTTAATCCAACAACATTTATACTTATGCGATGCCACATGTTATATTCTTAATAAAGTGGTGTAATACTTTCAGAATACTCAAAAATCTCTATGGAGCGGAATATTACCTAAACTTTAATAAGAAGTGTTACAATGATAATAATATTTGATAGATTGAAATATAGAAAAATATATATGCCTAGGACGTGTGATGATATATATAGGTAAAATTGATCATGCAAATTTTCTCAGGTTCGATCCCTCAAGCCTACATTACGTATTGCTTGATATGGGGATGCAATAGAACTATAGATGCCTATATAGGTAGTGACATGATTCGACGGTTGAGTTAGTGTAATTTGTATTCTAAGAATTTTATTAACTATATAAGAATTATTCTTAAAATAAGGGAATCCTCAATCGTAAAGATATGTTAACTTGTCTTATAAAAATATACAGAAAACCATTTTCATTTATGAGTGATGTAACTTTTGTAATTTTTTTTACCTAATATACCTCACTAAAACCCAATTGTCAATTCATCATTCATTTATCTATTTCTTCTATCTCTCTTACCATTATTTTTTACTAAAACTTTATTTACATTTTTCACGTTTTATGAAAGTATTGATTTGGTTTCAAAATATTTTTTTGTCTTATTTACATTCTAAACATTATTTTTTTGTTTTAATATCATTCTTTCATCTGATGCCGTTCAAATTACTAATAGTGAAAGTTGATGTGGTCACTATCCATCTAACATGGATCACATGTGTCTGTTTTGACACCAAATCGAAACCTTCGTGAAATGTAAGAGATGTAAATAGAGTTTTAACCTAACATAAATAAGTCATCTTCTTCCTCAAATTCATCTTCTTCTCCAAATTTTAAGGTTGCAAAGATTAATCTCATCTATACCAAATTTGTTTAGTCTAAAACTCTCCAAATAATTCAATGACTTCAATGACAGTGACAAACTAAAGTCAACCTAAACTCAAACAGCAAAGGTGACAATCTCCATTTTTCTAATTTTCTCACAAATCCTAAATAGAACCAACTCAAAACTCAGAACCAACAAAAACACAAAACTCTACGGTAAATCATGAGAACGCAGCCACAACACCTATGTGGAAACAAAGGGTTTTTCAGGGCTGTTTTTGGTATTTGGGCTCTACTTAACTATGAAGGTTGGAGGTTTGGAACAGCGACGATAGTTGGACATTTGGGTCTTCGTGGTTGAATGGTGGTTACGGTCGTGGGTTTGGGTGGAGGAACGATGGGGGAGCGGTGTCTGGCCATGGTGAAGGTGCAACTATCTATGGCATATTGGAATTGCAAAGGTTTCGTATGAATAATTTGATTAAGTTTGATGTCAAACAGATGTTAAGGTATCATAGTGAGTCACAGTGGTCAGATGAGAGGTATGGACAGTGGAGGACAATACCTGGTGTGACTCAATTTGGCTTTGAGGGATTGTAAAAATCACTATTTGCTTGAAGGGTATGCAATAGAGGACATTTGACTTGGGTTGAAGAATGGTGAGTGGGTTGTACGTTTTTGTTATGAAAAAGAGAGGAACTTGATTGTCGATGGGGGTGGTTTTGTTTAATGATTATGTTGGGAGTAATATTACAGGAGTAGATGGTAGTGGTTCTACAACCCTAAAATTTGGTGAAAAATATTTCTTTGGAGAAGAAGACATGTTTATGTTAAGATAAAAATCATATTTATGTCTCTTATATTTTATGAAAATTTCAATTTGATCTCAAAATAAACACATAAGATCTATGTCAGGTAGAAAACAACTACTTGAGGTCTACGTCAGCTTTCACCGTAAGTAATTTGGATGATGTCAGGCAGAAGAATGATATTCAAACAAAAAAATAGCATTTAAGACGTAAATATGAAGAAAAAAGATTGATACCAAATCAAAATTTCATAAAACGCAAAGGTCGTAAATATAGTTTTAACCTTTTTTTTTAACTTTTGGTACAGCTCTCTCTTACTTTTATCAACTTCATGTACCTTAATTATGGTTGGATGATTTCTTAGTTGTGTTTTTGAGAAACTAGCAAATTCTCCGACGAGCGGAATTGATTTTGGTGTTGCATTTTGAATTTTACGACTAAGGTGCCCATACTCATCCTGCAAATAAAGAAAAAAAAAAGACATTTTTAACTGTGATAAGAGGAGACTTGAAAATTTAGATAAGGCTTTCTTTTAGCATTAATAAGGAATATTTAATCTTAAGAATATAAAAACTTCAAATTATTTAGAAGGGATCTATACAAAATTAATTTGGTTAAAGTGTACATAACTTCCTCGATTAATTGCATAATTTTTTTGTGATTTAAAACTCAATAACTCAATTTTATGGACTTTTAAATTATGTAGATTAGTGTGGACTTTTAAATTATGTAGATTAGTGTAAATTTAATCCTGATGCATATACAAAAAACCTCTCTTACAGAGTCATTATGCACAGTTTGATAAATTTAAGGAATTGAGTTTGTTAATGGGATTTTATACAATTGACCTATAATTGAAAGGACTTCCTTAAATTTTAACCAATTTATTTAGACAAGGACCACTATGCACTTTGATAAATTTAAGGAATCAAGTTTGCTACGTTTTAAGCACATGGAATTTTATACAATTGACCTATAATTGAAAGAACTTTCTGAAATTTTAACCAATTTATTTAGACAATACCACTATATTTCTTAGTGGATAAAAGTACCCTTAATGAAAAGTAATGGTCATTCAGTGGGAACAAATAACTATTCATTAACTTTCATTAGTCATTCGCAAATTTATTCATAACTTCATGTATATTTACATATAAAAATTTATTTTTATTATTAGAGACCATTAACTCAATAAGAATAAATAATTATTCAATAATAAATAATAGTCATTCATAAATTTCTTCTTAATTTTATGGATCTAATATTAAACTTTTTTACAACTATTAGTCACTCAATTAAAACAAATAATTACTTAATAAAAATATTAGATATTTACAAATTTCATCTTAACTTCATATATTTAATATATAATTTCATTTACAACTGTTAATTACTTGGTGAAAACAAATAATCATTCATTAACAAACAATAGTTATTCATAATTTTTATATAAAGAGATTTTTTCTATTAAGTAAAATTTAATGATTGCTCTCTAAATATATTTTATATTATCCTTCTTAATAATTTAAATATATCTTTTAAAATTAAATATTCCTTGTTAGCAGTCATTCACATGAATTTTTCCTAGGACTTTATTCCATCTTAGTTTGGCAGAAAGAATATTGACTTGAGGAGATGAGAGCTTTTACCAGATTAACGACTATGCAATTTATTGCATGGTTTAGCACTTAATAACCTTCAATTTTGGGTAGACAAAGTGGCCAATAGTATAAAATTACCTTCATTCTTAACCATTCTTGTTCGAATTCTGGCAAGTCTTCAATGTTGTTGGCCGTGGCCTCATCAGAGAAGTATCTAAAGGGTGCTCTAACTTGTATGTTGTACTTCTTACAGAAAGGTACCCAAAGCTTAGCAAATTTAGAGGTTTCCACAAGGGCATAGTAGGTAAGAGGGGAGCACCCATCATCAGAAACATAGCAAGCTAGCTTGTTTGCTGGGTAATCAAGTGCCAATAGAGACAGCACAGTGTTGACTGTGATGATGGGTGGTTCAAGCATTGGGTCTGCCGTTGTCACAAACAGGTCCATTCCTGGAAGCTCAGGTTCAGGTACCCTGTTTAAAAATAATGCAATATTCCATACATAAGTCCAGAAGCAAAAGCAAGCATAAAATACGTGCAAAATTTCAGCTACAGATAGTAAATAGTACTAGAAGACTTCATGTGGGAATCATATAATAAAGCTTGAATTAATTGAATTTGAGAAGCATTATCAATATTGATTAATGGCATCCAGCACGGTATTAACAAGATACCGAAGCAAGAGACGGTCTAGGTAGGTTTTGGTCAGTGCAGGAGTCCATTTGGTGCTGATGGTTAGAACCCAAGTGAAGGTGAACCATGACTCGCATAGGAAAGCAACAAACCAAGGGAAGGTGTCATCGCTATGGGAGAAAACACGGTAACCAAGAAGCAAGAGAAGGAGGAGCAAAATCAAGGAATCCATCACTCTAGAAAATGTGTACTTTAGCCAAAATTTTTCATAGAGAGGGAGAGTGTTTTGATTGGTCATGGAGAGTATTACTCTTAGATACCTTTGAATTTCTCACAAATATTGGGTGGGTGTCTGTTTATTGTAACCAACGTGCTTCATGCTTCGGGGAAATGGTCCTTTTAAAGGCAAACAATTTATGAGTGTCGCGGCCCGTCCTAGCAGTTAAGATTACGAATAAGAAAAAAAATACTAACAAAGTTACAGTATTTTTATGGATTGGATAACATATTAATTCCACTATAATTTTATGGATAGTTAAGATGAATTCACCTTAAAGTCGTTAAAGAGTTTCTGAAGGTAAATTTTATATAGAAAATCATTATTCTATGAATAATTCTAATTTTAACAACATTAAAAGACAGAGGGAAGGGAAATTTTTTTATGCTATTGCATATATTCAGAGTTAAAATCTAAGAGTACATTACTTACACATCCACTCTTCAAACTCAATATAATTTTCGTTCGTCTATTTTCAAAATTTACAAGCACCTAATCTTTAAAAGTAGAAGTACAAATAATATTAAACTTACTGTGAAAATGTAAAATAATTTTATAGTTAAGTGAGAATCATATGAGAGGGAAAATATATAGATTTATTGTCTTAAAATTTTATATTGAAATGCAGTGTTAAACTAACTACTGTGATTTTTAACTTAGTCTATTGATAAAGATTTTCTCATTTTTTATCTCCCCTGACCTAACATATATGTCTTAAAATTAAATAAGCTAGCTATTTTTGTTTAAATATAAAAAAAGGTGCCAACTATTTTTTATAAATCCAAAGTGGGGGGAACATTTGTAGGTTATGAAAATACTTACTCCTACCACTTTTATCAGCACATTTAAAAAAAATTGATTTATCCAACATTATCTGTTCATTTAAAAAATCAAAAAGTATTTATTATTTTTTCCAACTTTAGTGTCATTTTTATTATTTCCACTAAACTTAATAAATACATATTAATTAATTTTTACAACTTTCAAAAATTGACTACTCTAGTCAATTCGTGGAATAGATATATTTTGCTTAATCAAGTAATTAAACTTTTTCAGTTTAATTAAGTAAGAGAAAAAGTAATTTAGTTATATTAAATCATATTTTATTATCATTTAGTATATTTCATAACTTTCTTAATATGTGTGCATTAATCTTAACAGACAAATAAAAGTAAACTAAGGTAGTATAATAATTATAATTTACTTTAAATTTAATATTATATAAATAATTGTGTATTTTTAGTCCATTTATTTTCCAAATTTACAAGCACCAAATCTTTAAAAGTGGAAGTGCAAATAATATTAAATTTACTGTGACACTGCAAAAAAAACTCTCACACTTGACATTAAATATAATAAACACAATTCACTTATATATATATATATATATATAAAAGGATCGTATCTAATGAGAAGAGTATTTATTGTAAAAGATGAGATGAGTAAATTTTGACTATTAAATCTTAAATGAATTATTAAGATTAGAACATAAACGTATGTAACTTTTTTAAATAGTCACATAACTTTTAAATAACTTTTAATTTAGATCATTCATATATAATTATATAGTCAAGATTTATTCTTCTCACCCTCTTACAATAAAAATTTTTCTTACTAGATATGTCTCTTATATATATACCATACATGAATGGTCAAGATTAAAAGTCACATACGTTTATGTTCTAATCTTGACCATTTATGTAAGATCCAATGGTTAAGATTCACTACTCTCACCTCTTACAATAAACATTTTTCTCACCAGATACGTTATATATATATAGGTTTCCCAGAGTATCTTCTCGTCTGATAGGTGAGAGACTAATCTCACGAGGTATGATTAAAAATATAAGCAAAGACCCCACTTATTGATATTATTTCTATACACATGAATCTCAAGATTAAATCTAGAACCACATACTTAGAGATGTAAATCTCTTCCATTCGGACCAACACAATTTAGTTGTTCACTTATATATTTATTATTTAGAATAAACATAGTTAAGTTATTCTAATAGAGGTACATCGACTTTTTTACTCCTTAGTCGTAAGTGGGAATTCATTTTCTCATTTTAGTGTAACTTAAAAATTATTTTCCACTTTAGTGCAAATTTACAGTGATAACACTTAGTTGTGTCAGTAAACCATGACTTGGGGTAAATAATTTTTTTTCTATTATTATAAAGAAGTCGTGACCATATAATCACGAGTTAAGTTTAAATTTTATTTTTATAATAATATATGTAAATCGTTAATCATGACCATGACTTACATAAATTTTTTTTAAAAATATTAGGAAAGTCATGGCAGTGACCACAACTTGTGTTAAGAAAGTGCATATGTCATGCAAATTGTGGTTTGTAGAAATAATTTTCATAAATTATTATATAAAATAAAATCTAAATTGAAGTCGTAGTTTAAGGCCACAACTTCTATATTAACAATATAAAAAAGTGTTTATTCTTGATAATTACAACTTAGTATAAGTTCTTGTAGATTATATATTAAAATAAATTATTTTCAAGTTGTACTAAAATGGGAAAATGAATTCCCACTTGCACATCAGGAGTAAAAAAGTCGAGGTACATCAATTAGTGACTAGAAGAAGGTTAATTTAAATCTTGGCATCATATATTATTAAAAATTTAAGTATGAGTGATAAAGTCTTACATTAATAATGAATAAAATAAGTGAAAATCATATATGAAAAAAAAATTAAATTCATTATCTTAAAATTTTATGTTAAGATATTATAATTTTTGGCTTTACCCATTAATGGAGATTTTCTGAACTTTTAAGCTCCCCTTTCCGCCTAACATAATATGTCTTAAAATGAACTAGCTATTTTTGTTTAGAAAAAAAAAAAAAGGAGTTAGCGAGTTATTTGTTATAAGTCCAAACTGGCAGGAACATTTGTAGGTTTTGAAAATAGAATGATTATAATTTACTTTAAATTTAATATTACCGAAATAGTAATTGTGTGTTTTCTATATATAAATTGTTGCATATTAATATTATTAATTTTCTTTTTCTTGTGTGAATTTAGTTTATTCAATTAAGATTCATCTACCAACATATGTTAGTCTGAGTATAATATGTTCAGGTCCCTTAAATATCTTATGTTTAATATTAAAATTTATGTATATAAAAATAATACTGTTAAAAAAAGTATCTGCTTAAATATCTAAATATCTTAGGAGATTAGTTTATTATCTATCGAGTGAAGATATTATGAGAAACTAAAAAAAATAAGAATTCATCTTGATTTAAGGCAGAAGTCTAAATTCTTGTGCAAAATAGAACTGTTATTTTTTTTTATTATAAAAAAAGTAGTGTTTATTTAATTCACAACTTCATTTTCGAGATGGCTTACTTCAAATATAAGATAGGATTAGTATCCTAGTATATTATAACTGCTCGAGATTGCTTCACTGGATGTTTGTTTAATTCACAACTTCATTTCCGAGATAGCTTACATAAAATATATTAGGATTAGTATTCTAGTATATTATATCTGCTCGAGATTGTTTCACTGGACTCCGATTCACTCTACTTATTGGGACATGTTGATTTTGTGCATTTTTATTTTTATTTTACTGGAGAGTGGAGATGTTGATTTTGTGTGTCGATACCACCCGTACACGTAAAAGAAGAACAGAACTAATCATACATTTATAATTTATAATATAATATCATAGATTTCATAGTATCACAGCACCAATACGATGCATATGAATTGCTGCTTTCACATGATCAATCCTTCTAATTTGGAGCTACTGCTATTAAGACACTAATTTTATTAGTATGCATTTGTACTATAACAACGAATACTCATTATCGTGTTTAACAGGGACGGACCCACGTTATTGGGTTTGGGGGCACATGCCCCCATTAAAAAAATATATATCTATTAATATTTATATATATAATACATTATTTTTATCTTTTATAAAATTTGAAAAAATTTTACTTAAATATAAAGTTAATTAAATAAATTTTAATTTTATTATATAGAGTCATATTTATGTGTATAACTATGAATTAATTTTTGATGATTTATATGTAAATTTCTCTTAAATAAACTAACACTTATATACATTAAAAAATAATAATAATCACATTAATATTACATATAAAAAATATAATAAATATTATAATTTTTAAACAAAAATTATTCATCCACTAACAAAAATTAAAAATTTTGCCCCCACTAACAAAACTTTCTAAGTCCGTCACCATTCGTGTATTATTCTAAATGCAAATGGTTTCTTATTAGTCTGAGAAAGGTTCTCGGGAGCAAAACAAAAGTATACAACTATACATGCAGCCGGCCTGGCAGCTTCAACATATATATAATATATTATTTCTCATTTTTATATATGAATAAATTAAACATGACATATTTTTAATTGAAAAATTGGCAAGATCATGACCAGTTATATTTAATAGTCTCCCATCTTCCTAAACATTTTACTTTATAAAAATATACATTTAATATTGTATATTTCCGGCAGAATAACGATTGTCTGCTGTGGTCTTATGCTGGCAACGAAAGTAAAGTGCCATGTCTGTGTTTGGGGGGGGGGGGGGGGTCATGTCTATAAAAATTAATTAATTACATGATCATATATAAACTCTTCTGTGAATTAAATAATTAATTATTTATTTGCTTTTCATATTCTTAGCTGGCATTACTGATTCTACTTGTTTGATTTGCGCGATCACTTTGGAGATCAAAAGTCTAACGGCTAGCTCTTCTGTAATTAAAAGAAGAGAATAACAACAAAATCCTTTGAATCGAATCTTCCAAACAGGCTCAATTGGTGTTTCATTCTAGCAAGACAACCGGCTTGTACTTTCCTGATTTGCTTTGATTTAATTTATTTATTAAATTCACACACATATGGATAATTAAGTAATTAACTAAACAACGTATATAAAAAGTCCACGCTGTGTAAATCAAATAAATAAATAAATGATTAATTAATGTCCCCTCTGTATAAGAGATCATCATCATCAGTTACGTCACTCTCATAATTGTTTTTGAAGACCTATATTTAAAATAATTATGATATTTTTATCAAAAATAATATATACATTTCTTTTTATACTCTTTTTAATATTATCTATTATATTTTATTATTATTTTATTTTATTTAATCATACTCATTTAAAATAAGTGTAAAAAAATATAAAAAATAATAATAATGCATAAGCAGCATTTTTCTATTTAAAAAGAGATGTGATATATTTTTATAAAAGTTTATCTTAATAATTCTTTTTAATATTAAATAAAAAATAAATATATTTAATGTTTTAAAAATATATAAAATATATAATATAATTTTTTATTTTAATAATTAAAAAAATTAATAAAAAATTATGTAAAAAATTTTAGAATTATTCATTCCAAAAAAAATTATTTCGTTATGTGTACTGTGTACGTGATAGCTGCCGAGCTCGGCAGGTTAGGTGGTTTTAACTAGCAAGTTGGTGGTGGGGGTACTATTTATTGCTATTCAGAAATTGGGATAGTTAGGTTAATATTAAATATTAATTAAGGCGCAAATTGGTGGGATATTCCACTCGATTACTATTCAGAAATTGGGATAGTTAGGTTAATATTAATCAAGCTGTCTAGATTACACTCATAGCCATACCCTGCCTACCATCTTAACCTTACCTGTTCATATCGATTTTTTTTTTATTGAAGGTGTAAACATCTAAGCAAGGAAAAAATATATAAAAAAAAACTTAAAAATCATCACTCAATTTTAGAGATTGAAACCGATGTCAAATTAAATAATAACTTATTGAATCAATATTAGCTTAATAATCATGATTATGGATGTAATTCATTTCATAAGACAATAAAAAAAGAAAAAAAAATGAAAAATAGGTCATATATTTAAATTTTAATTAAAACTCAATCATATCTTTTTATATTTTTATCAAAAATAATAATCTTTTCATTTTTTTTCATTTTCTATCTTTGTATCGTGGATAAATAAATCTATAAATCCCTATACTATTTAGAAATTTTCAATTAAGTCCTTATATTTTAAAAATTTGTAATTGAGTACTTAGAGTTTTAAAATTTATAATTGAATATCTACCGTTAAAACACTATTAGAAATTTATAACAGTACGTTAGTGATAGAGGTTCAATTATGAATTTTTGAGAATATTGAAATCCAACTATAAACTCTATTTTTGTAATAATTTAAAAAAAATTAATGGGATTCCTAAACTCAACCAATTGTTATAAATTCATAATGGTGCTTTAATCATAAGGACCTAATTAGAAATTTTTAAAATTTAAAGAAATCAATTATAAACTTTTAAAATATAAAGAGAAAGACATAATTAAAAATTTTAAAAAAATATAAGACCTACATATTTAATTAACCTAAAATTATCAAACAATTAAACTGAGATGTTCAAGTTCACACTAGTCCTTCAACTAGGCCAATATAACAAAAATCAGACTTATAAAAACAAATTAACCCAAAAATTCTTAAAATTAACAAGTCAACTTTAAAACTCTAATTTTTTTTTTAGAAAAAAGAAAATTGGCATTGATCCGAAAGCATTTTTGGTTCGAGTAAGCCATACTGATTTTGACCATCCTAGCCCAACAACAGCACTACTTTTGTAAAAAATAATAGTACACAGTAAAAAAATAAAAACAAATAATTCAGTTAAAATTTATGAAGCGAGTAATATTGTTAGATAAAATAAAATAACACTCATTCATCTTCAAGTGTCAATAATAATATTAACACATTCTTACAAAATTATGATAAAAGTATTGTTTATATAGTATTTTTCTTTGTAAAATAATTTCTTTTGAAGTTAAGTTAGAAATTATATAAATAGTAAACTCAAACTTATTCTTAAAAAATTTAGCGACTGACATATTAATTTTTAAGAAATGAAAATTTTAACTTAATTTTAAGAATCTCAAATATTAAGTTAAGTTAAATTATTTTTTGTCGAATAATTTTATCTTTATCAAAAATTAATTTGGTTCGGTATTTAAAATTTTTAAGGATAAGTTAAAAAAATTATTTTTTACTAAATTTTTTGAAGACCAATAATTTGAGAATTTACTATTATATAAAACATGGAAAGCATGCATGTTAGTTATGAAGTATAGACACGTCGTTTTAAAAGTATGTCTGCGTGTTGGATATATATTTATATCAGACACATGGAGATATTTGTTTGACACATGTATCTTGAGTGTTTAAATGTGTCTGATTAAAAATATTATTATTTTTAGTTTGGACACATCTCGAGCATCCTTAGACACGTCTAGGATACAATTTGGACACGATCCATTAATATTTTTTAAGAAAAATATTAGTTTTCATGACTAACGTTCAATTAGTAAGTCTGTAACTCACTCAAGTCTAATCACATGACTAACATCCTAAGTCATTATTTTCACATATCATTATTTTAAGTTTTATCTTTTCACATGTCATTATTAGATTTTTAACTTTTATCTTTTCACACAATTATTTTTTTCATCTATTCCTTCTACTTTTACTCGTACTAAGTCATCTACTTCATCGTTATTGAAACTTGCCTCACACCAATGTTCTTTCTAGTTTTTTTTTATACATATGTACTTACATGATTAGTTCTATTATGAAAAGTTAGTTTAGGAGATTTTTTAAAATATGTTAATAAAAATTATGTTCCATATTTTTTAGAAAAAATTTATTAAGTAATAAATATTAACACATATGACATATATTAAGATATTATAAATTTTTAAATTTATAAAAATTATATTAGTAAATTATAATTTTATTTAAATTTTATAATTATATATATATAAACAAAAATTTTATTTTACTTTGATATTAATAATATATATATATATATATATATATATATGTCGCAACGGGATCGCGACGGACGACGAAAAAAAAAGATAAAATTAATGGAGTCGCCACCAATGTTTATTTAAATTGGGAAAACATCAGAAAAACCCTTTAATTAGGAAAACTGGGTCTTTTTGAAAATGAGTTTTGGATTAGAGTCGATTACAGGTAGTGAAGGTATTAGCACTTACACTACCCGTTCCATGAACGGTACCTTAAGTTAGTTGTGTAAAATTTAATAATCTCAAATATATTTATTTTTACCCTTTTTTAGAAAAAAGACTTTGTAATTATTTATTTTTTTTATTTTTTTTATTTTTGAAAAGAAATAAAAGAAACAACCAAATTATGAAAATTTATTTTTTTTTTGGCTTGGCAGAAATGGATTTCTGCTCCTACGTATCTCTTGGTGCAATGGAGAACTCAAAGTCACGTAGTTCTTTAGAAAATGATTGTGGGTTGGTTGATTTTAATCAAAAAAGAGATTTTTTGAAAAAGGGATTTTGTTTGAAAATAAATCCATTCTTGCACGAGGTTCAAGTTAGCACAAGGCTACTCAATAAACCTTTATGATTCAAATGACATTGAAGATAGTATCCGCTATTCAATCACCATCATTGATCATTGCATGGATTAAAAGATTTTTATTTTATTTTTTTATTTTAAGGCATGCACAAAGATAACTAAGTAGCTACATAAACAACACATTATCATACCATGAGTCAAGTAAATAAAATAACATGAAAACTAAATTAAACATAACAATGAAAAAAAAATTTATCCTTTCATTTTTTATTTTATTCTTAAATTTTTCTCTTTTTTTATATGTTTTTAGATTTTTTTAAAATAAAAAATAAAAATACAAAATACAAACAAAAAAAAAAAAGAAAGGGAGAGCAAGCTTACCTCAAAAGTGTATAAAAATGTTATGCTCAAAGAATTCTGCACAGACCATCACGCGTTCTCTTCAAATCGAACCTTGAAAAGCAATCCACTCAAAAGCGTATAAAAATGTTATGCTCAAAGAATTCTGCACAGAGTGTCACGCGTTCTCTTCAAATCGAACCTTGAAAAGCAATCCACTTGCATGGAGGAAAAAAATTTTACTAAAACCTTGGGCTCTTATATTTAGTATTAAGCTCCAATAAAAAAAAATTACTAAAGTTCTCGAGCTCTATACTTAGTATTAAGCTCAAGTGTAAAAAAAATTTTTGGATGTCAAAACCATTGATAAGCACCCCTTTATATACGAGGAGAGGAGGGAGAAGGAGCTTGGCTTCTCCAATGTGGGACTTAAACACTTTAGTTTTTTCAACTTTTTTCCTTTTTTCATTTTTCATTTTTGTTTTTTTTTAGAATTTCATTCATTTTTCAAGGTTTAGAAATAAACTTCATGGACAAGATTAAGTGTTCATACCTTGATTAAGTAACAAAAATAAAAAATTTATGGACAAAATTGGGTATCAACAAGCTGCCCCCCTTTGCTTTGCATTTAAAATAAATGGGAAGCAAAGGAATTGATTTAATTTTGTCCATAAAAATTTCATTTCTTTTTTTTTCCTCTTTTTTTTTTTTTTTTTTTTTTGGAAAACAAATTGACGTAAAAGGTAATGGACATTAAACGAGAGAAAAAGTTCATGAGTCACCATCCATCGAAACCCGGACAAAGGGTGAAAAGGCACAAAAAGCTTGTGGTCGAGTATCATTGAGGCTTGACAGAAAACTTAAAGCAAAAAAAGATAAAAAGCTTGCGGAGTCGGGTATCCGTTGAAGCTTAACAGAAAGAAAAAGGCTTACGGAGTCGGGTATCCGCTGAAGCTTAACAGAAAAGAAAAAAACTTAAAACAGAAAAGACACAAAGCTTGCGGAGTCAGGTATCCGCTGAAGCTTGACAGAAAACTTAAAACAGAAAAGACACAAAGCTTGACAAAAAAGAAGAAAGCTTACAGAGTCGGGTATCCGCTGAAACTTGACAGAAAACTTAAAACAAAAAGATAAAAAGTTTGCGAAGTCGGGTATCCGCTGAAACTTAACAGAAAGGAAAAAAGCTTACGGAGTCGGGTATCCGCTGAAATTTAACAGAAAAGAAAAAAACCTTACGGAGTCGGGTATCCACTGAAGCTTAATAGAAAAGAAAAAAGCTTACGGAATCGGGTATCCGCTGAAACTTAACAGAAAACTTAAAGCAAAAAGATAAAAAGCTTGAGTCAGTATCCATTGAAGCTTAACGTAAAATAAAAAACTACGGATCGGGTTATCTGCCGAAGCTTAACGAAAGAAAAAAACTTACTGGTCAGTATCCGTGAAGCAACAAAAACTTAAAGCAAAAAGATAAAAAGCTTGCAAAGTCGGGTATCCGCTGAAGCTTAACAGAAAAGAAAAAAGCTTACGGAGTCGGGTATCCGCTGAAGCTTAACAGAAAAGAAAAAACTTAAAACAGAAAAGACATAAGGCTTGGGAGTTGGGTATCCGCTGAAGCTTGACAAAAAAAGAAAAAGGCAATGGGCACAAGGCCTTGACTTGCTCCGGAAGCGATGGGTACGAGGACCCAAAAACTAAAAAGTAATGGGTGCGGGGACCCAAAAACAAAAAGGCAATGGGTGCGAAGACCCGGAAACTGAAAGACAATGGGTGCGGGGACCCGGGAATTAAAAGACAATGGGTACGGGGACCCGAAAACTGAAGGACAATGGTGCGGGGACTCGGGAATTAAAAGACAATGAGTGCGAGGACCTAGAAACTAAAAGACAATGGGTGCAGGGACCCGAAAACTAAAAGACAATGGGTGTGGGGACCCGGGAATTAAAAGACAATGGGTGCGGGGACCTAGGAACTAAAAGACAAAGGATTGACTTTGTAAATGCATGTGATGCAGAGATGGTGCCTGATGCAATGGATGCATGATGATGCAATGGATGTGATGCTTGAGGACCGTGCATGTGATGCTAGAAATGATGCAATGAATGCCCTACCGTAGGGATTCTCATGAACAAATTGAGTAAGCAATTTTTTTGCTTCTTTTTCATTTTTTTTATTTTTTTTTGTTTTTGCACATCGGAGCTTTGGTTCCGCAACCCTTAAGGACTTTTCCCCACAGTAGGGTCACGATTGAACAGCAAAATCTATTGATTGGCCTTATGATTTGTCTGGTCATCCTTTTTTTTCTCATCAACACTTAAAGGGTCTCGAGCTAGAAAACTTTATGCAGTGGGCCTTGAGCCTAAAAATTTGTACAATGAGCCACGAGTCAAAGAAGTGAATGTACTTGAGGAACCAAACACTTCTTGGAAAACTTTGACCAACCAAACTCATATTCAAAAGGGATCATTGTTGAATTTCTCTTCATTAAATATGGCTTGTGTAGAAGCTTGTGACTTTCTTCCCCCAAAAGTTCCTATTTCCACCGGACATACTTCAATATGAATTAGCCATTGAGGATGTCATTCCCTTCATCGATTGAAACTCTAGGACTCCTTTGGCTTGAGTTGTTCATCAAGAGGCTACCATCAGATGGTTAAATTGTACTATTGTACTCATGTTCACCCAACCTGAAGCATCATGTACCAGATATGCATGGATTCAAAAGTACAACATGAAAGAGATTTACTACCCGAGTGACCTTTTTTGACTGATTTCGGGAGCATGACTATACGGAGGACATTTACAAAGGATAAAAACACTAGTGGAATAGTACAAAAGTCAAGAGATTTTTTTTTTTTTTTTGCTTTTTGGACCCAGTTTGGATGTGATTGATCTTTACTTGACAACTGGACATCATGACCATTGTTTTATCAGGTATCTACAAAAATATACCCCTGTTTATGGTATCAAATGAA
Source organism: Ormosia semicastrata (assembly GCA_029884595.1). Classification (NCBI taxonomy): domain Eukaryota; kingdom Viridiplantae; phylum Streptophyta; class Magnoliopsida; order Fabales; family Fabaceae; genus Ormosia; species Ormosia semicastrata. Next base: position 18,060,668 of record JAQQTO010000041.1, on the reverse strand, counting down.
TTTGACTCAAGGTATATCCTTTGAGAACAAAGATGCCCCAGTGTAGGCCATTTGACAACAAAAATTGTCCCAGTGAGGATTTTTTCTTTTTTTGCGTAAGGCCAAATAAGACAAAGCAAACTGTCCCAGTTTAGAATTGAATTGAACATGGTAGACACTTGTCCCAATGTAGAGCCAGTTGAACTAGAAGATTTGCCCCAGTGTAGGGCCAAATTGAACAAGGTAGAGACTTGCCCCAATGTAGAGCCAGTTGAACCAAAAGATTTGCCCCAGTGTAGGGCCGAATTGAGCAGGGTAGAGACTTGCCCCAATGTAGAGCCAGATTGAACCAAAAGAAAACATGCCCCAGTGTAGAGCCAGCTTGAACACGGCAATAATTTGCCCTAATGTAAGTCCCCCTTTTTTTTTAGACCGCCCTTGCGGGTTTTCAGCCTAACAATTTTGTTGTTTTTTTTTGTTTTTTTTTAAGAGCAAGGATTGAAAATTCAGCAGTGCATAAACTTTTTGTCTCAAAATTAAAGTTTATGAAAATGAAAACGACCTTTCATTGATCAGAATAGACTTTTTAAGGCTTGTAATGTGGCCAAGGTTAGGGGTTATGAAATGAAAGGTATAAGGCTCAAACAAGTGTTTAAAGGTTAAGTGAGACCAAGGATCCTTGTTCAAACTTGAACCTTATCAATTGCTTTTACACTTTCAAGCACACTTTTCTCTTGTTGTTCTCCATTTTTTTTGTTCTTGTTCAAACTTGAACTTTGTCAATTCCTTTTACTTTCCGCCTCTTTCGCCTTTTCTTCCTTTTTCTTTTATACTTCAAAATAATCACCATGACAATCAACCTTTATTTTGTGTCATCCTCTAGTGTAGGGGTGATCCTTGTCCAGGGTTTATTGAAGAAAACTTTCAAGCTCAAAATAGGACAACAAGGGATAATGGCAAGATGAATTCTTGTGAGAGAAATATAGTCAATATTTATTTCAAATCTTGATTGCTCATTTTCAAAAAATTTAAATTTGAGACAAAATGATAATACTCACCAAGTGATTATTTATTTGCTCCTTTTTTTCTTTTTTCTTTTTTTTTTTTTTTTTTTGTTTTTTTGTGTGCAAAGAACACCTGCACTCATGGGTCTTATGACCACAAACAGTTTTCACAATGAGAGTCCAATAGGATATGAACCAAGCGAAAGCAAATAAAAAGCATAAAAGAATGACAAAAAGGATCTGACAAGAACATGAGTGCCAAGAACATGGGAAAAGAAAACAAGGTATGCTGAGATCCACACAAATCCATCACATTAATGCTTCAAGAAAGTTTACATAAGTTCAAAAACTCGAATGGTCTTAACGATTGAACAAGCATGACGTTAGTACAATTAAATCATCATTCATGGTAACAACTTGGTAAACAAATCAGAATACCAGTCGCTCAGAAATTTTCAAGTGCTGGAGGACTCCAAGGTATGGTTCATTCTCAATTGTTAGAAAAATGAATCATCACCTTGTTGAACTTTCTAAGATTGCCCCTGATCAACCATTGTAGGCATTCGTTCCTATTGCAGATAGGCATGTGTAGAAACCTCTGACAATGCTTGGTGATTTACTATTTAGGTAACCGTTGTCATCCATGAGTTTTTCTGAAACCCCATTTAACTCATTCGACTTGAAGTCCACCCTCAGTCGGTTCAACATTTTCCATACTTGCCTGTCCGTCATTCATTTGGTGCAGTCTTCCTTTTTTCATTTCCCTTTCAATCATTTCCCCAATTATCACAATATCAGAAAAATTCGACGACACACTTCCAATCATATGATCATAGAATGGCGCGTGCAGTGTATCAGTGAACATAGCAACCATCTCTTTTTCTAACAAAGGGGGTTCTACTTGTGTAGCTATTTCCCTCCACCTCTGAGCATATTCCTTGAAGGTCTCAGCATCCTTCTTAGACATGCTTCGCAGTTGCATTCTATCTGGTGCCATGTCAATGTTGTATTTATACTGTTTTAGAAAGGCATCAGCTAAATTCTTAAAACTCCTTATATGGGCACGCTCAAGATGTGTGTACCAATTCAAAGCTGCCCCAGTTAAACTGTCTTGAAAGAAATGGATTAACAGTTTGTTATCGTGAGCTTGTGAAGCCATCTTGCGAATGTACATTGTCAAGTGATTCTTTGGGCAAGTAATCCCCTTATATTTATCAAAATCTGGGACCTTGAACTTTGGGGGAATGATAACGTCAGGGACAAGATAAAGCTCAGTAGCATCCTTGAGGCCATAACAACCTGCTCTTTCAATGACCCGTAATCTCTCTTCCAAAGTTTCCCATCTCTCTTTGAACTGAGGATTTTCAATAAAAGAACTCAATGGGTATTGAGGCATGAAAGTGGGGACAAAATGTTGCACTAGTGGGGTTCCACTGGTACCTGGGTAATGGGCATATGGTTGGGTTGTGCTCAATGAGTTTGAAGCAGGCATGCCACTATCAGGGGAATTAACAAACCATGGTGGTACAAAGCTGGAAGGGAAACCATATGGTGGGATGAAGAAAGGGAATAGGTGCTGTATTAGTGGGGTTTCATTAGCATTCAGCCGAGTGACTTGAGCTTGGGTAAAGTTCAACAGGTTTGAATTTGGCGTCACTGCTGGCATGCTATTACCGGGGGGATTGGTGGTCAATGATGGTACATAGCTAAGAGGGAGGCCATATGGTAGAAAGGGTGGCACCTGGGTTTCCTGAGAACTAGTGACTGAGGGTTGAGTGTTGAACAGCATCACAACTCTTTGAGGATTAAAGCATTGGTATTGCAGAAGATTTGGAGAGAAACCAGGCAGGTGAAGAGGTGTGGCCGGATGTCCTTCGTTTGCCACTGAAGGATTCCCATTTATGCTTCTTCTATTTTCCATGGACTGTAACATCTCCATCATCTTGGACACTTGTTCTCTGAGCTGATTCACCTCATCCTTCAACTCTTGAATTTGATTTATTTCATCCATGATCCTAGCCTGGAAACGAGTCCTGTAAGGGTATTGCAGAAGCTGCTCTCTTGCTAGTGTTCCCTTTTCTGCTCGAGGAAACATGATATGAATATGCAATTATCAATATTGACTAAACAAAGTTGGCAACATGCATGTATGCGAAGTGTTATGCAAATGAAATTTTTTTATTTTTTTATTATTTTTTAAAAAGAATGCTATGAATGTCATGGTAATGCAAAATGATGTATCTTTTTCTTTCTTTTCCTTTTTTAGAGTCAGGAATGCGATGAAAATGTAAGATGATATTTTTTATAGGAATGTCATGCAAATGCAAGATAATGTGTCTCTCCTTTTTTATGCTAGAAATGCTATGAAAATGCAAGATAATGTATATTTTTCTTTTGTTTTTGAATGCTAAGAATGCTATGAAAATACAAGATGATATTTTTTGTTAGGAATGTTATGAAAATGCAAGATGATGTTTTTTTTTCGCTTTTTTTTTATGCTAGGATTGTCATGAAAATATAAAATGATGTTTTTTTTTCTTTTTTATGAATGCTAAGAATGTAATGAAAATGCAAAATGATATATCTTTTTTTTTTAAAGTAAGAATGAATGACATGAGAGATAGATGAAAAATGAAAATGCTATATGATGTATCATTTTTTTGTTGAAAATTTTTTTTTTGCCAAAAAGAATGCGAATATGAATGACATGGGGAAAAGACAGATAAAAAGAAAAGTATGTTCCATTTGTGTCCTAATGAGGTGTAATCTAAGGAGATGGATGACTCTAATTTTATGTCATTATGTTCAATCTGCTAATGCAAGGCTTTTCAGGACAGATCTATCTTCTAAAATGTCATGGTCCCCAGATTACCCCCATCTCGAAAGATAAGGATCCAATTCATGAATTAATCACAAGTAGGGATAAACCCTCTCAATATGACTAGTCCATGATATTGGTAACAATCTGAGTGGTGTCTCGACAAATGTCAAGTGAGCATAAAGCTCCTCAATAACAAAAATCGAGACCCCTCCTACTCCTCGGGTTCGCACAGACTCGGGTATAGAGCCCAAAAGTGTGTGAGGTAAGTGATCAGTGACGTGTGTGAAGGAGCATACAAACCTGTACAAAAACTTAAAAGATAAAACTACTCCCAACCTGCAAAACATATATATAACAGCCAGCCAGCAATCGTCTACCCTAGGGTTTTAACAATTAAGTACAAAATATATATACAAGTCACCATATACATGCTATCGATATTTATATAAAAGTACTAAATAAAATATATTTACAAACAAATAAGAAGACAAAAACAAAGACAAAGAGGGTAAAATAAATAAATAAAAGATTATTAAAAATTTACACAACTAACAACAACAGACCTGACTCTCTGCAGTCCCATTAGAGTCGCCACTGGTATCCGCAACCGGATCGCGACGGACGACTGAAAAAAAGATAAAATCAATGGAGTCGCCACCAATGTTTATTTAAATTGGAAAAACATCGAAAAATCCTTTAATTAGGAAAACTGGTCTTTTTGAAAATGAGTTTTGGATTCTAGTCGATTACGGTGGGAAGGTATTAGCACTTACACCGCCTTCCATGAACGGTACCTTAAGTTAGTTGTGCAAAATTTAATAATCTCAAATATATTTATTTTTACCCTTTTTTAGAAAAAAGACTTTGTAATTATTTTTTTTTATTTTTTTTTATTTTTGAAAAGAAATAAAAGAAACAACCAAATTATGAAAATTTATTATTTTTTTTGCTTGACAGAAATGGATTTCTGCTCCTACGTATCTCCTGGTGCAATGGAGAACTCAAAGTCACGTAGTTCTTTAGAAAATGATTGTGAGTTGGTTGATTTTAATTAAGAAAGAGATTTTTTAAAAAAGGGATTTTGTTTGAAAATAAATCCATTCTTGCACAAGGTTCAAGTTAGCAAAATGCTACTCAATAAACCCTTATGATTCAAATGACATTGAAGATAGCATCCGCTATTCAATCACCATCATTGATCATTGCATGGATTAAAAGATTTTTATTTTATTTTTTTATTTTAAGGCATGCACAAAGATAACTAAGTAGCTACATAAACAACACATTATCATACCATGAATCAAGTAAATAAAATAACATGAAAACTAAATTAAACATAACAATGAAAAAAAAAATTTTATCCTTTCATTTTTTATTTTATTTTTAAAATTTTCTCTTTTTTTATATGTTTTTATATTTTTTAAAATAAAAAATAAAAAACATACAAAATACAAACAAACAAAAAAAAAAGAAAGGAGAAGCAAGCTTACCTCAAAAGCGTATAAAAATGTTATCTTTCAAAGAATTATTGCCTTGAAATCGCGCGTTCTCTTCAAATTGAACCTTGAAAAGCAATCCACTCAAAAGCGTATAAAAATATTATGCTCAAAGAATTCTGCACAGAGCGTCACGCGTTCTCTTCAAATCGAACCTTGAAAAGCAATCCACTTGCATGGAGGAAAATTTTTTTACTAAAACCTTGGGCTCTTATATTTAGTATTAAGCTCAAGTAAAAAAAAATTACTAAAGTTTTCGGGCTCTATACTTAGTATTAAGCCCAAGTGTAAAAACTTTTTTTGGATGTCAAAATCATTGATAAGCACCCCTTTATATAGGAGGAGGGGAGGGAGAAAGAGCTTGACTTCTCCAATGTGGGACTTAAACACTTTAATTTTTTCAACTTTTTTCTTTTTTTTATTTTTTATTTTTGTTTTCTTTTAGAATTTCATTCATTTTTCAAAGTTTAGAAATAAACTTCATGAACAAGATTATGTGTTCATACTTTGATTAAGTAACAAAAATAAAAAATTTATGGATAAAATTGGATATCAATAATATATATATCTTATCTATGTCTTATAATTTTTTAAATTTAATATATTCTTATATTCACGTTCGTATAGTGTCTTGTGTTGATATTCGTATTTGTGTTTTATAGCATGTTAGAAATGGGGAGACTGTATTATTTTTCACTAAAGATTTTAAACACCCGAGCACGTGATTTATTTTGTGCCCTTGAGATTTGTAATTTTAACATTAAAACAAATAAAAAATTGCGTCGCTGTGAGACAAGAACCATGAGACTTGAGAGCACATATGCACTCGAGTGTTGCGTAGTATGTCCCTTCCACGAAAGCAAAGCCAGCGTGCCAATTCTACTACTGACAACTGAGCCCACATGCATTCAACTGATGCAACTGATTATTTAGACTCATTTAATAAATATATGTAAATAGAAATAAAATTTATTAAATAAATATAATTTAAAAAATTATTATTAAAATGGTGTAAAATAAATAATGAATATAATAAGTTATGATAAAGAGTCATAACTTATATTTTGATTATTTTTTATTTTTTATACTGAAATCTTTGTTGTATATAGTAAGTTATGATTAAGAGTTATGACATATATCTTGATCTCTTTTTTTTTTAATTTTTTGTACTGAAGTCATGGCTCCCAACCATGACTTTTATGTATTATTATTATTTTTTAAAAATTTGACATAAGTCCTGATTTTGAGCTACGACTTCTTAATTATTTTTTTTTAATTTTGTGTATAAAAGGTGATAATGTGATTGATGCTAAAAACTTCACTCACATTGATTTTTTATCTCTACATCTTTTTTTTAGGTTTCATTTTTTCATATTTTCTCTTGATTTTCATTACATATTAATTTTTAATCTAACCAATTATATTGTTATATATGGATCTTCTACAATTAAATAAGGAACATATACCATCTTACGACTATTACGAGAACATATCTCTGTAATCTCTATAAATACTAGTCTTTTTTTACCTTCTTAGGTACCTTATCATTTTATGTATAAATTTTACTTGTACACAACCTGACTTTAGTATTGAAATCCATTTACAGGTATCGACTCTTCATGTTTTAACATGCTCTGCTGCTGCTACATAAAGAGATTAAATTGAAAATTATAATGTAATGAAAATATAGAGAAAAAATGAAAAAATGAAATTTAAAGAGAAAAGATGTAGAGATAAAAAATTATTGCGTGTGAAGGTTTTCGCATCAACTATCTTGTCACCTTTTATATACGAAATTGAAAAAAAAATAATTAAGAAGTGACTTATGTCAAATTAAGAAAATACATAGAAGTCGTAACTCTAGCCACAAGTTCAATAAAAAAAATTAAAAAATGATCAGGATAAAGAGTTTTATACCATTTTAGTAATAATTTTTTAAGTTACACTAAGAGCTATCACTTATTATATATATTGCTCATTTTGTACTATTTTGATAATAATTTTTTTAAATTATATCTATTTAATAAATTTTATTTTTATTTACACCTATTTAATAAATGAGTCAATTATTTATCTTGCATTCCGTCGCCTTGCCGTCATGGTCATGGAGCAGTGAATTAAAAGTCTTCATAATATTAATGTATTACTATTATTACTATCCTTTTTTATGTGACTGAGTTTCTGTGTCTGTTCTTACTCAAATCAATGCGTATGACGGTATGAGTAGCTGTTGTTGTTCTTCCGCCCAAGTCTAATATGTGGTTGAAGTTGAATTGCTCTCTATCTCTCGCGTTGAGCTTCAGTACGGGGTAAAGAATATTTTTAAATCTTTTTAATTAATTTTTTTATTAATCCTCTTAATTAATTACTAAATAAAAAATATAATTTTTAATATTTTTAAGACATTGAATATACTTATTATTTATTTAATATTTTTTAATTATTATTAAAAAATTATTAAAAATATTTTTTAAAAAGATATTGCACAACTTATGAAGTACAGACACGTCGTTGTTAAGACATGTCGGATACGTATCCGTGTCAGACACATGAAGACACCCGTATGACACACGTGTCTTGCATGTCAAAATATGTCTGATTAAAAAGATTTTTTTTTAATTTGGACACGTTTCAGACACACTTAGACATGTCTCGGATACACTTAGATACGTATCAGACACGTTTGGACACGTTTAAGACACGACTTGAACACAATCCATTAATATATTTTTAAATAATTTTCATGATTAACGTTCAATTAGTAAACCTGTAATTCACCCAAATTCAATCATATAACTAAGTCCCAAGTTATTATTTTCACACATCATTATTTTAAGTTTTATCTTTTCATGCATCACTATTAGACTTTTAAGTTTTATCTTTTCACATACCGCTATTTTCATCTACTCTTTCTACCTTTAATCTTACCAAATTGTTCACTTCGTCGTCACTGAAACTTGCTTCATACCAATATTTTCTCTAGTTAATTTTTTTTTATGCACATATACTCATTCATGATTAGTTTTATTAGGAGAAGTTAGTTTAAGAGATTTTTTAGAATATATTAATAAAAATTATGCTCCATATTTTTTAAGAAGATTTTTTTAAGTAACAAATATTAGTACATATAACATATATTAAGAGGATGTGTATCAGGTGAGAAGAGTGTTTATTGTGAGAGATGAGATAAGTGAATCTTGACCATTAGATCTTACATGAATGATTAAGATTAGAACATAAATACATGTGACTTTTTTAAGTAGTCACATGACCTTCAAGTAACTTTTAATCTTGATTATCTATGTATAATTGTATGGTCAATATTTACTCATCTCACTCTCTCATAATAAAAACTTTACTCACTAGATATGTCCCTTATATTAAGATATTATAAATTTTTAAGTTTATAAAAATAATATTAATGAATTATAAATTTTTTTACTTAAAATTTTGTATATATATATACCATATTTGTATCCTATAATTTTTGATTTTTGAATTTGATATGTGTTTATGTCTATATCAGTATCGTATTTTATGTCAGTGTCTATACTTCGTAGTGTACAACTCATTTAAATACTAGACGTTTGGCATTATTTTCTCCTGGCTCATGAAGCTAATAGAAGGAGCTTAATGTCCGACGGTTTTTTCTTTAATTATAATTTTTGTCCTATAGGTTTTATTAGTTTTCAAACTTAGTCCTCACTCATACTTCTTTTTTTTTTTAATCAGTCGTAATATTTATAAATATTTATAAAATAATTTTTACCATTAACTTCAGTTATAATATCGTTATAACACTGTTAATTAATTAACACATAAATATTTCTTTGTCTCTTAAATATTTTTTATATACTTATTTTTCTTTTAAAACGTTTTATAAATATTCTTTCATTCTAATATGTATTTCTATAGGTGTTCTTATGTTTAATAAGTATTTTTTATATGTTCTTTTTTTATAAAATATCTAATAAAGACTAAATTGATAATGTTATATCAAAAGTTGACGGTGAAAATTATTTTTAAAATATTTATAAGTAGAAGAATTAATTTTATAAAAAATATAAAGATTAAATTAAAAATAAATAAAAATTAATTATGAAAACTAAAATGATAATTTAACTCTTTTTTTTCTTTTACTCTTCGTTTGCATGTAGCTCTAATATTTTTGGTTAGCAACTAACGTTATAAAAACTTGGTTTTGGTTATCTAAGAGAACTTATGAATTTAAAATTCTTTAGGAAGGAGCTGAATGCAAGATTGAACAACATCATTAGGACGTTTTAGGTTCAATTATTAATAGTGATCTTTTATGAGTAATTCTATTCACACATATTTTTATGTATATTATTTTATATTTGTATAATTTTTATTTTCTAATTACATTTGATATCATTTTATTTTTTATACATATATCTATTATGATTTTGTCATATAAACAAATGCATTTTTTCTCCTTATTAATAAGTTATATTTATAAGACATGTCAGTGTGCTCTCACCTTAAAATTAGATTAAATAAACATATAATAGTAGTTTGATAATTTCTTTAAAAATTTCTCCTCCAAATTTTTTTTTAATAAACATAAATTTAGGTTGAGGAGAGTGTCTTAGAATCATTGCAAAACACCAAACTCAATGAATACTTACAAAAATTGTACAAATAGGAGAATTCTAATATGGATTACTCTTATGAATGAGTAAAGTGCATATCAGTCATTGATTTATTATTAAAATAAATCAAAAATTGAGATTAAAATTGTTAAATTTAACTAGTAACATTTAAATTTATACATAAATTTAATCACATCACTACTTTTTATATGAATAATTATACATATAAAAACTTATAAATTTTAACTAATAATATTTATATACACCCAGATCTGCATATAAATATTGTCAGAAAAAAATAGTTTATCTATAAATTACTTCTTAAGTGGTCCATAATACCCTTTTTTGCACAAATAACTCAACCCTTAAGATACAAATTGCACTAGTTAGGACTCAAACATGCATTTGTTAGGTTGCAAGTCCCTCCCCAACGTCATCTGACCCATCTATAGGTAGAGTTGTCAAAATAGATCGAGTCTAATTGGTTAACTTGAATAATTCGATAAAATGGATGGATTGAACTAATAAAAATAAATACAAAATTTAAAATAGTCCAAATTAGTCTAGCCCAAATAAGTCAACTCGACCTATTAACATTACATAAGTGACAAGCTAAACTAATAAAATGTCATTTCAAAATTCATATAATTCGATCTAGTTCAGCTCAAAAATAATTCGAGTAGAGTTGGTTTAACTCGAATGGGTCGATCCGACCTATTTTGACAACTATATCCATAGGAGATTTGACAAAGCGCATAGATATGCATGTCCTTCTCCATTCAACAACTAGTAATTAGACTGATCCATTTTGACAACTATATAGAGATTTGACAAAGCGCATGCGTATGCATGTCCTTCTCCATTCATCAACTGGTAAGTACATTAGTACATATCTAGCTAGAACACAATCTAACCAAGCCAGCCTACTTTATTAATTGCCTACTCGTGACAATACAAATGTTGGCATCAATTAATTTTAGCATGTGTGCCGTGAGGTTAAGGATGCATATGTTTTTTCTTTTTCTTTTTCTTTAACCAGACTATTCTGACAAGCAATGCTATGACCAACCCTTCGAATACTTTAAAAATCCTTTCAACAATTATTTTATTCAATTATTTTAGTTATTAAATAAAGAAAATATCATTAATATTTTTTATGTTTCTAATATATTAAATATATCTATTTTTATTTAATATTTTTTATTAATTATTAAGAGAATATAACAAAATTCATTTCTTGACAACCTCTTAATGGACCTTGAAATTAGACATTCACATGGAAAAGAATTTGGTGCAAAAAATTTAATTTTAAATTTTCTTAATAATCTTTTAAATTACTAAATAAAAGAAGTATTATAAGTTTTTTATGTTTTCAAATCATTAAATAAATTTACTTTTTAGGTCAATTGTAAATTATCTACTTCAACTTTAGACCTTTTGCAAATTATCATATAAAAATTTAATTTTGATAATTTACTCACTTAAAGTTTAAATATTTAGCAATACACTATTTTTTTATTTTTCTTTAATATTGTCAACAATAAACATTTCATTCGACTTAAATTTTTTTATTTCCACAATTGATAGAGGAAAAAAAAAGGATAAAAACTAACCATGAAAGAAAAAGATAAAGAGAGACCAATATAAGTTAAAAGGAAATTTCTATGATACCTTGATGAGTTTGGTACTTAGAATAAATTGTCAAATATTTATTAAATATTGAATTCATAATAAATATTTAAAAATAATTAATAATCAATTAAATACTTAACAACTTATTTTAGATACCAATGACCCAAAAAAATCCCCAAGTTAAAAACACTTTAAGATGTAGCTATAAGCCTGTAATCGAAAACACAAGAAGCACTTATTAAGATTGAAAACTAACCATGTATCGAAGATGTAGCACTGAAAAGTGAAAACACATGAAAAAAAAAAAAAAGCCTAGAATTGAAAACCCATTATTACAAGTCTAATTCTATTATCACCGAAAAATTGAAAACTAGCCGATAACCAAGTAATGACGAAGAACAAAAAACAAAATATCATCAAGAAAGCAAGATACCCAAATGATATAATTTAAATTAGAATTATAAAAAAAAATAAGAAAAGAAAACATAGCTGTCAAACTGCACTTGCGATTGGACGAAGGAGCCAAATTGATGAATTTGGCTAGCAGAAGAGGGAAATAAAATGCACAGGAATATAGGAAAGCAAAAGCCATAATGAGTCTTGAAATCTATTAATCTAACACTAAACAACAAAAAGAGAGGGAAAAAAAATAGAATAATTTACCATTTTTCTTTTGAACACCGTAAAGGCGTAAACTCTGTTTTAGTTTGTGATTCTGAATTCTGAGCAAAAGAAAATATTCTATCAATATAGTAATAATATATAGAAAAAGTTTTAATTTGTAAAATTTTGCTAAGTAACAGTTTTGTGTTGTGCCACCAATAATATTTGAAATTGAATTTTATTATTATCTTATTAAAATGAATTAAAGGAAAATGTAAAAAAAAATTGTCAGTTATTATTTCTAAGTTGTATTACTAATATAATTTGAAGTTGAATTTTAATATTATATTTTAAAGAAAAATATAAATTATTTCATGATTTTTTCTTACAAGTGTCATTTTTAAATTGTGTTACTATTGACTCATTATAAATTTGAATTTGAATTTTATTATTATTATCTTATTAATATATATATATATATATGAAAACTTTTTAAAGAGATTTCTTTATACAATAAAAATATTTTGTTATACTGTCAAATCATATTATAATATATAAAGATAAAGTCAAGTGAATTAGTAGTGACGGTAACCCTTAAAACTTAAAATATTTTTTTAATAATTTTTAAAAAATTTAAAATATTTTTAAAATATTGTATATAAACTTGATATTTGAAGCATTCAAAAATAAAATAAATATTTGAACCTCAATGAAAATTTTTAATATTGCCCATGATCACTTATAAAAATTATAAATGTATTTTTTAGTAATAAAATATTTATCATCTATTACTTTTAAATATTTTAATTTTTTTATAATCTCATTCATCACACGGGTACTATTCTAGTTATAATACAATTTTACTTCTTTGTTAAGACCTGTTTGGTTAGGAAAATAACATATCAATACATTGACATGCTTGGTATTAATAATTAAAAGAGGAATTAATAGAAATAGTGAATTACAAAATGTTTAAATTTAAAGCGGATAAATTACCAAAATTTAAACTTCATGCAATAATTTGCAAAAGGTCTAAAATTGAAGGGAGTGTTACAATTTGACCTATTTTTTAATTTAATATTTTTTATTAAATATTAAAAATTATTTTAAGAGGATAACTCAGGAAAATAAAAATGAACTCCAATTAGAGGATGACGGTCAAAACTTAATCGCATGTGCAATGAAATATTACGGAATTATAATGGCTCATCAGTCATCAAGTTCTAATTGTGTTGTTATAAGTCTCCTTCATATTGAATTAAACCAATAAAATAAAAATACAATATTAAGTTGAATTTAGAAAGCGTGGACCACAGTGACAGGTCAGACTTCGGAGTCACATATAAGCGAGGGGTCGAGGGAAAATTTATGTATAGTATCAGCCATTGACGGGGCTGCCATGAAAACGACCACCTCCTTGCAACCACGACTAAAACCCCAACATCAACAATAGTATAATTAGGGGTGTTTATTGAGTTAGATTAACCTAATAAATTTAAAAATTAAAATTAAATCAATTAAATTAGTTTAATTTGATTCGAATAATGAGGTTACATTGAATCAAATTTAACAAAAGTTAATTTATATTGATTCAATTTTTGAATTTGTGATTTTGAATCTAATGATTCAAACCAATGACATGACGAAGTCTTTTTTTTTTAATAAATGTCTATTACTTATATTGTATGTTTAAGTTAATTAGGTCACAAAATACATTTTTTATTTTATTTCTTATTTAAACGTATTTAGAAGATCGAATGATATATCAATTCATTTGCTCAACCAATAAACTATTGTGTCTTAGTATCTACTTTATGAGCCATAATTGCACCTTGTCTTTTTATTTTCTCTGTTCATGTGCAGTTATTGTTTTCTAAAACTTCTATTTTGAACAAAAAAAAATTTAATATTTATTTTATTTGTTTAGTCAATTTATTTATTCATTTTGTTAGTGTGGTTAGTTATGATTGATCACGATTAATTTTAAGAATGATTGTAATTGATTTAGTATAGAATAAATTTGATTTAGTATATAATTATATTTTATTATTTTTTTTTTCTATACATCAGTCTTCTTATATAAATTAATAGAGGTTAGGCTCCTGTATTTATTCATTTAGAAATATACACAAATTACTAATATTTATTTTATTGTTTTGATTTCTAACTTAGTTTCAGAGCATCTAGACTCTCAATTCAATCTTAAATTCTATACTTCAAACTCTGTTTAAGATTACAAACTTCATTTTAGATTCTGTCCTATATTTCAAACTCCATTTCATACACTGTTCTAAATCTCTATTCAAACATTGCTTCAGACTTCCATTGTTTTCAGCGTGTCATGTAAAAAAAAAAAACAAAGCTGCACAAGCAACAGTGGGAGAATAGAGCAAAGCACAATAAAAACAAAAAGAAGAAAAGGAAGGCACATGACTTGAGAAGAAAAGAAATAGATTAGGCACGAAAGATCGTGAGAAAAGCTGTGCAGCACAGTAACAGATCGTGAGAAAAGAAAAGGAGAAAAGGAAGTACCGGCTGCACAGCATAGTAATACCGCATAGCAATGGAACCTTCTGACATGACCCTTCTGCTGACGTGACAGAACTCACGTGGCACTAGATCCTTCTTATGATTTTTTAGCAAGATCTTTTCATTTTTTAAGTTCTTCTCTATCCATTTAGTCCCGAAAAGTGCACTTTTTGCTATTATTCTCCTTTGCTACTATGGAAAAGTCTAATGTTACTCAGCCCATTCTAGTTTAACTCAATGGTTCAAACTACACCCATTGGGTTAAGGTCATGCGTGGCTTTCTGAAAAGCCAAAAACTTTGATGATATGCCATAGGTGATATTATCTGCCCTGTCAAAACTGAAAATGACACTGATAAAAAATATGCTAAAAAATTAGAATATTGGGATAGCAAAAATCATCAAATTATCACCTAATTTCGAGACACCTCCACTTCTAGCATTCACCTGCAGTTTGAATGTTTTGACACTACCACAGAGGTATGAGATCATCTCAAAAATATATATACAATTTTTTATTTGTCTCATCAATACTAGTTATTGAAGGAACTCAATAGTCTGAAATAAGAACCCGACTAAGTTGTATATGAGTTCCTAACTCGGATAGAAGTTATTTTGGATCAACTGATTCTGTGTGAGCCATCTTGAAACACAAAAGTGATGTCAAACTATATAAGGAGTACCATGATCGCACTAGGCTCATCCAGTTTCTGATGACTCTCACTGATGACTATGAGCTTGTTCGAGCTTCTTACTACAACAGGATCCCCTACCCACACTTGAGGATGCACTTCCTCGTCTGAAATCAGAAGAAACTAGGTTGGATCTTTTTCAACCTAAAGCAGATTTAGCCTTTACATTTATTCATCAAAGAGACAAATTTTGTAGTCATTTTCGCAAACTTGGTCATGTTTTTGCTTAATATCCCACCATAAAGTGTCACATTTATAAGAAGAATGGTCATATTGCTCCTACCTGCCCCTATAAGGTATGCAGATACTGCAAAGTTCCAAGACATTCGATTGAGTAATGCCCTAGTTTTCCACAAAACTCTACTCGTCCATAAAGGTCTGATCCGAGAAAGTTTTAACCTCGTACTAGTTCCTCCTCCAAGCCTGTAACTGCAGCTTCAGTTGTCGAGAGTGAAATTAGGGGATTTCATTTTATTCCTAAAATCAAATACATAATTGTATTCTTTCATGTATCCATATAAATTTTGTTGAGAGCGAAATCTATCTCAAGCAATTCAGTCACACTCTGTTTTTCAATGAAGATCCAACAAGAGTATAAGCTTAGTATTACAGAAATGAGGATGTTGCATTAGATGAGTAGACATACAAAATAAGATAGGATTAAAAATAAATGCATTAAAGAAAGAGTAGGGATAGTACTTATTTAGAAAAATATGGTAGAATCTCGCCATAAGTGGTTTTGTCATGTGAAGAGAAAATCATTAGAAACTCCAGTAAGAAAAGTAGATCATATGAAAGATAACCCAATAGTTAGAAATAGAAGGAGACTAAGAAAACTATAGGGAAAACTATTAAAAATGACTTAGAGCTAAATGACCTTTCTAAAGGCATGTTTATGATAGAACATAATGATATCATTTTATCTATATAGCTGACTCCACCTAAAAAAAATATTAGTTGTTGTCATTGTATGATATTCAAGATGAATTATCAAATATTTTATTAACAATTAGTTATGTTTAATGAACTTTTAAATAATTGTTATAAAATGTAACAGTCAATAAATACTTAATAACTCACTTTAAATACTATATAAACCTAGGAAAGTACCATAACAACTCAATTTACTTTTTTCTTTAAAAAAGTGACATAAGCATATGACTCAATATTTTAAAAATTGTACTTGAGATTGAACTGATAAAAGTTCTCAATCAGAGTTCGATTGGTTCGATTGACTAAATTAATGATTCAACTAAAGTTGAATTAGATAACATAATAAAATATAATTAAAAAAATATGGCTAATTCACGATCTAGTTGCTTGACCAATTCGATCCAAAATTTTAAAAACATTGATGAAGTTATAATTATTTTTAGTTAGTAGGTACCACGCTAAAGTTTTGGTTTTGGTTATGTAAGAGAACTTACAAATTTAAAACATTAAAGAAGAATTCTTAAACATCAAACTAAAACATATGCCAATTTTTATTTATTTATAGAATTTGTATAAAGAATATTTAATACTAACATTAAAATACTAATACTTATCTGTTATATTTGAAATGGATAAGGTTCGTATCTCTCGACTTTGAGATTCTGAAACTCAAGGGTACCTGAAAAGAAATAAAAAACAAAAAACTCCGAAACTTGAATAGTTAAATCGATAATAAGTAATATTGGACTCTCCAAGTGAGTACATTTGGTTCTACAGCATTGTGTGCAAATAAAGTGTTGGTGGTTCGATCATTCGAATACACTTTACTTAAAAAATTATAGTAAGCTTGTGGAGTGTTGTTATGGGGACACATGATGATAATGCTAACAAGGACACTGACATGGTCTCTAAGTTAGCAAAATCAGGTGCTCAGCTACACGGTGGAAAGAATAGTAGAGTGAGAAGAGCCAATGTGAGAATGAGGAAAATTGTATAATGGGTGGTTATAAGGATACGTGTGTGTGAGGGAGAGAGGTGTGGATCATGTGAGATAATTTCTGTCTTCTCTCTCTATCTCTCGTTGTCTCCATTTCTATTAGACTTTCTTTTCTTTCTTCATTATACTTGAATCGGTGAATTCTGCAGAGAATCACTCTAATTCTATTTCTTCCATAATTAAATCAAAGGAAATTTCACTAGTTCTTTTATGTTTCATATTGTTACAATTGGTGCTTTCATCAACCATGACTGAAAATGCACGTATGAAGGAACTCCAAGCTAATGTGAAGGATGTCGAGTGTATGGTAGAAGAATTGGTGAAACGAGAACTGGGAAACAATGTCAGATTGGAGAAACTGGAAGCTATGATAGATAAGTTGCACAATTCTTCTTCTTATCAGATCCATGGTGATTCGAGTTCAAATACAGAATATATGAGTGTTTCTGAACAGCCATTTCAAATGCGAAATGTCAAACTAGAATTTCCCCGTTTTGATGGTACCGACGTCTTACAATGGATATTCAAGGCAGAACAATTTTTTGAGTATTATGACACTCCAGATGAGCATCGTTTCACCATTGCTGCTATACATCTAGATAAAGAGGTAATTCCCTGGTTCCAAATGATGAAAATGAATCACCCCTTTAAATCATAGCAAGCTTTTACTGTAGCTCTGGAGTTGGAATTTGGGTCTTCTCCTTATAAATGTCCAAGATCCATGCTCTTTAAGCTTTCACAATCCTCCACAGTGAGTGATTATTATCTAGAGTTTACTGCCTTATCTAATAGGATGTGTGGTCTGAGTAGTGATATTATCCTAGATTGTTTCATCAGTGGGTTAAAAATGGACATACGAAGAGAAGTTGTTGCCCAATCTCCTACTTCTTTACTTAAGGCAGTAGCTCTGGCAAAATTGTATGAAGAAAAGTACCCCTCTAAATCTATCCCAGCACCTTGGCCTAATACCTATAGACACCACTCCTTCAGCCCAAACACAAACCTGCAGACCAAGCAAACTATGCCTCCTCCACTTTTACCAACACCACCAATTAAACCATTCAACCAACACACAAACAAGTTACCTATAAAAAAAATGAGCCTTGCTGAAATGCAATTGAGAAGAGAAAAAGGATTGTGTTATACATGTGATGAGAAATTCTCTTTTAATCATAAATGCCCTAACAAACACCTGCTCCTCCTTCAAACTGCTGAAGACTCTATACTCCAACCTGAAACTGACCCTCCAGATGACCAGGACCATCCAGATTTAACAACATAGTTGGAACATTATTTATCTTTCAATGCCTTAAAAGGGTCGAGTGGTATTGGCACCTTAAAATTCATAGGCCATGTGCAAGGGATAGCACTTCAAATCTTACTTGATAGTGGTAGTTCTGATAATTTTGTGCAGCCAAGGATAACTCATTTCCTTAGGCTTCCAATTGAGCCTGACTTATAATTCCAAGTGCTAGTTGGAAATGGACACACTATGACTACTGATGGTTTTGTTAAAGATATGAAGGTAAATGCGCAGGGAAATTCACTGACTCTTTCAATCTATTTACTACATATTGTAGGCGTAGACCTGGTCTTAGGGGCAGCCTGGTTAGCCACTCTTGACCCTCATGTAGCTAACTATAATGTCTTGACTATTAAATTCTACATCAATGGTCAATTCATTACATTGCATGGTAATCAACCTCAATTACCTGCTCAGGCTCAATACCATCATATTAAAAGACTTTAATATACTAAACCAATTTTAGAGATATTTACACTGCAGTTACAACAACCTCTTGTGGTTCAGGACACTACAACAGATCTCCCCACTGACCTTCAACTTGAACTGGCCTTATTGTTCCAGAAATATATAAGAGTTTTTGAATAGCCTAGTGGCCTACCTCCCAAGAGAGAACAAGATCATCATATTCCTTTATTGGAAGGGTCTAATCCAGTCAAACTCAGACTATACCGATAACCTCATATCCAAAAAGAACAAATTGAAAAAATGGTACAACAGATGCTGGAGGAAGGTATAATTCAACACAGCACTAGTCCCTTTTCTTCTCCTATTTTATTGGTTAAGAAAAAGGATGGAACATGGAGATTTTGTACGAATTACAGGGCTTTAAATGCCATAACCATAAAGGATAGTTTTCCTATGCTTACTGTTGATGAATTATTAGATGAACTTTATGGAGCTCAGTTTTTCTCTAAATTAGACTTAAGGTTTGGCTATCATCAAATTTTAGTCACCCTTGTTGATAGGCACAAAACAACCTTTAGAACTCACCAAGGCATTATGAATGGTTAGTAATGTCCTTTGGTTTAACCAATGCACTTGTAACTTTTCAGTGTTTAATGAATCACATCTTTCAAGAATTACTTAGAAAGTGTGTACTGGTTTTTTTTATGACATCCTTATATATAGTCCCTCTTGGCACAGTCATTTGGAGCATTTGGAAATTGTTTTATAGCTTTTACAACAGCATACACTCTTTGCCAAGTTATCAAAATGTTCTTTTGGCATAAATCAAGTAAATTATTTGGGGCATGTGGTTTCTGGCAAGGGGGTTTCCAAGGACAAAAATAAAATACAAGTTGTATTAGATTGGCCTACACCTAAGGACATTAAACAATTGAGGGGGGTTTTAGGCCTCACAGGGTACTATCGCAGATTTATTAAACACTATGCTACTTTGGAAAGCCCACTCACTAATTTATTGAAGAATGATGCTTTTTCTTAGAACCCTGTCACACAAGATGCTTTTCACAAACTTAAAATTGCCATTATTACTGCTCCTGTCCTAGCTTTACCTAATTTTACATAGCCCTTCATATTAGAAACATATGTTTCTGAGACTAGTATAGGAGTTGTCTTATGTTAAAATAATCACCCAATAGCCTCTTTTTCAAAGAAGTTATACTCTAGAATGCAAAGACAATCAACTTGTTTTAGAGAACTATATGCTATTATTGAGGCTTTGGCAAAATTCAGACATTACATAGTGGGCCATCACTTTGTCATAAGGACCGATCAAAAGAGCTTGAAGAGTTTAACTGATCAAACTTTGCAGACCCCTAAGCAACAAGAATGGTTGCTCAAGTTCCTCATATATGACTTTAAATTGAGTACGAGTCTGGCAGAGAATTCACTTGTGGTATTGCAGAGATCCCAACATAAGGGATGTCGGACCATGACATTGGGTAACAACGACTTTATTGCGATATTTATGCAGTGAATAAATCTTATGATAATCTATAACAACTGTCAATCATGATCTTGCGTAATAATAACACTCATAATTACCTTTGACTGCTCATAATTGCAATATTAACATTCCGATTTTATAAGAATCCTCTACAACAATTAAAAGAACGCGTTTCCTTAATCATCTTTATAAATATCAAACTCAACCATCTTCAAAAAATAATTATTACTCTTTAGCTTAAACTCTAATTATGCACAATCTGACTTGAGCATTGGAGTGCTTTTACAAGTAACAATCACCTCCGTTTCAATACGTTTCGTTGCTACACAAGGAGAAAAACACCAGTTCATGATTTTTCAAGTACATTTCAGTATTCACTACCAAACATAATGTAAAGGGCAAAAAAATGTCTCTGCATTCATGATGATGATTTGTTGTAATATTATTCAAGCAGAATAATTCTATATTTTGTTACTGGATATTTTTTTGTAAGGTGACGGGGCACACAAGCCCAACAAGCACAAAACTACCAAACACCTCCGCTAAAAGCGACTCCTGCTAAATCATCTTGAAGAATTGCTGAAATGCAATCAGGAGGATCCGCAAAGACACACACTCCATACTCCTAAACCATCTGTAGCCCTATTGCCTTCACATAGACTTGAGACAATACCACACGCTAAGGTCTTCTAATAAGCTGCTAGATCATAAGAATCAAGAAAAACGCAGGGTGGTGATGATCCCTGCAATTTTGAATCAAGGCCAGCGCACTAGTAGAGTCCACCTCCATTCGCACCTGCCGAGACCGTTCGAAGAGCGCAAAACACTCCCCACGACTCTGATATCATAATTGATGTAGCACCAAGATTGGAGGCAAAACCACCAAGAACAACCCCTGTTTTATCCCAAATTAGCCCACCATAAGCCACACCATGCATCGAGGAAACAGAACCATCACTATTCGCTATAACCCACTAGTGAGGAGGATGAGGCCAAGCAACCATGACCTGCTGTTTAGGACGGGCCTGCGCCAAGGAAGAAAGCACATGATCAGCGATCATGTAACAATGAAGTCTTCCCCAAAGCCGGAACCAAAGGTCATTAGAAACCTACTGACCTGATTAAAAATAGTCTCATTGCGAATTTGCCATAAAAAATGACAAAGTAATAGCAAAAGTAGAAGGCAATCCTTATGCATAATTCCATTGGTTGCAATGCTACCTGCCAGATTACTCATCAACCAACTATGCAAATCAGCCTCAAAGAAATGTTGTCGCACAGCTGGGTTAACAAGGCGAGCCCATAGGATTCTAGAAACAGGACAATCCCTCAACGTGTGTAACATACTTTCCATATCAGACTTACACCGCTGACAACCAGGATTAAGAACCATATGACGAGCAAAACTGTGTTCATTAGTAAGGAGCTTCTCTTTCGCAGCCAGCCAAAGGAAAGACTTGACTCTTTCCACACCTTTCCACTTCCAAAATGACCCGAAAAAGTGGATTAGTGTAAACTGAATCAGTGCCCACAATATTCTTATAACCTGAACTAATATTGAAATTTCCATCATGACTCAGAGCCCAAGACACCGCGTCCGGCCCAACATCATGAGATAGAGGCCTCAACCAAGCAATGTTGGCACAAGCATGTTGGAGAAATAAGGATTTTAAAACCTCCTAATTCCACATCTCATCCGTTCCAACAAACTCACATACTGGAGCATTAAGATTTGTTTCATCAATTGAGGGATAGTGTCATTACCACATATATACTTACTTCTGAGCACAAGCACCCAAAGATCATCTTTCTTGGTAACAAGACCTCAACCAATCTTCGCCATAAATGCACTATTCACATGTTTTGTATGTCTAAGACCAAGCCCGCCACTAGCCTTAGGGACACAAACTTGATCCCAAACACACCAAGTGAACTTTCCTCCTCTCCTCTGAGGAGCACCAGAGGAAATTTCGACTACATTTGTCAACCTCATCATAAATCAGAAGAGGCAAAGAGCAAGTCTGCATAATATATGTAGGAAAAGCAGAAATAACAGAAGAATAGAGAGTAAGTCTACCTACCAAAGAAAGAGAGGATGCCTTCTAACTAGCCAATATGTTCATAAGTTTATTCATGATGTGACTGAAAGTGCCTCTCGTCACCCTCCTGTTGAGTAGAGAAATACCCAAATATTTCCCCAAGTCCGAAGTCATACTGAAACCAAAAGCCTAAGAGATTTGCCTAGCCTTGTGATTCACATTCTTGGAAAAATAAATTCTAGTCTTTTCCCCGCTCACCTTCTGACCAGAGCTAACGCAAAAAGCATCAAGATAGTTTCAAATCACATCAACTTGATCAAGGGAAGCCTCGACAAACAAAAATAAGTCATCCGCAAAGCAGAGGTGCGAGAATAGGGGGACCATCTGTAGAAAGGACAATAGGTTTCTAAACATGATCATCCGCAGATGCACAAATCAGCTGGGAAAGATTTTGCATACAAATCATAAACAAATATGGTGAAAGCGGGTCTCCCTGCCTGATCCCTTTACCAGGAACAAACTCGTCAGTACACTCACCATTCCAAATGATATTCATAGTAGAAGAAGAAATATAATGCTAGATTAGGTTTACCAAGCTCTTCTGAATACCCAAATCTTGAAGAAAATCAACAACAAAACCCCAATCAAGGCGATCATAAGCTTTCTCCAAATCGATTTTAATGCCATATGATCAAGGTGAGTAACAATAGATTCAGGAAACCCAACTTGCCAAGCCTCATTAAACAAGGCCCTGTCCAAACGCTTCTTGATACGACCATTTCTCCAAGTAAAAGCAGGTCCACAGAACCCACCATCCATGAGATTACAAAAATTGACACATTCTGTGAAGGCTCTACACACACCCCTAGAACCATAATCACCCTGATAGTCAAGCTCACCCAGAATGGCATTAAAATCACCCACCACACACCAGGGACCTTGAAAACAATTACTGATATTTTTTAGATCCCTCCAAAGATTCGTACGAGTGGAAGCCTTCGGCCTACTATAGCAAACAGTTAGGAACCACGGATCTTCACCAATAGCATTAATCTTCATATGAATTAAGCTGCTTAGCAGAGGCAAGAATAGATACATCCCAACAAGTAGAATTCCACCTGCGAAACCATCTGCTTCCACCCTGTAAGAAGAATCAAACCCAATTTTTTTCACCACTCTATCTTCCCTATCACCACTAATACGAGTTTCGAGAATAGCAACAAAGGAAACTCTGTACTAGCTATAAATATCCTTAATCAAGGAAGAAAACACTCTTTTCCCAGCACCCATACAGTTCCAGACAATAAAGTTTGAATTTGTATTAATCATAACCATATAAATGAAGGAAAGACAGCACCAGAGTTCGCACCTAATTTTGGGGATTCGCATCACTGCCCTCCTCCCGAAGCTTGCAACCTTCTTCAACCACAGCCATTTTCATCAAGCGAATGGGAAGCTTGATCAGACAATCTCAGATCATCCACGGTTTCTAGAGGAACATCAAGTAAAGTCAAGGTGTCAAGATTCAATTCCATGTTCTCCTGGGCCTAAAAAGAACTTTTTCTTTTTAGGAACACCATGAACCTTCAAAACACTACTCAACTCTAGATTCCTTTAATCTCCTACGTGGCTCAACACCTTCAATAATCCTGGTGCTAGACGATGCACCTAGCTCCCACTTACCACCAAACGAGGCCAAGAGAGGTTGCTGAGCGTCCTTAACGTTGTGGGCTTGAACAGAAAATTTTTGATCTGTTTTGGGCTTAACCTTCAAAAATTATGTTTTACCATGATTGACGTTGTCAGCTGGTGAAAACTACTCTAGAAGCCTTTCTATCGTAATTCAACTCATCCTGGAGCCTTTCAAATTTATTTCCTGTAGGCGTTGACTATCTTGGATTTAGCTTCATTAACAGCACGTGGTTTGGTCCATTTTTTACGTGAAACAACCAACCAATCCCCATGCAAACTATTGTCCTCCAAATCTGCATGATTGCCACTATGATTGCAAATTCCATACTTCTCTCCATTCCTGCCATCAATGCTCATTTGCGAGTCTGCCATCCCAGGGTTAGCCGCCACCACCATGACCTGGTTGTCATCACCATTGCCACCGATTTTCATCATTGTTTTTCTGCATTCACGAGTGACATGACCGTAGCAACCACACTGAGCATAAGTAATATGGTGGCCCTCATATTCAATTTTATGCCAGTGGTCTTGTATCCAAACTTTTCCCACCATTGACTGATCCATATCAATCTCAACACATACCCTAGAGAATTTCCCCCTAACAACTTTGGATGTGTTCATATTCACTCGAATGGGTCTTCTAATGACATTTGCTAGAGCAAGCAAAACACTCTCATCATAGAAGACAAGATTAAGATGGGAAAAATGCACCCACACAAGGGTCTTAACAATCTTCGCAGTCAGGGATGGAGTCAGGATTTTAATCTTAGGAGAGTCAAGATTAAAGATTAGATATATGTTTCTAAATATTTAAGTTAACAAAAATCTAATTATCATATAATATAAACATAAAAATAAATTCAATTCAATTCATAATCAATGTGTTTTAAATTAGAAACATTCATAGTAACCATAATTAAATATAAGTCAATCTTAAATACATACTTTCAATTTTTAAGTTGTGTTCGATGGTGTTTCATAGAATAAAAGTTATCTATTATCGCATCTGTAGTGAATTTTTCAGCAATCTCATTTTTAATGTAAACAATCATGTAATTTGTGAAAAAATCATCTTCCATCTTGTTCCGCAGCCTTGTTTTAATAATTTTCATAACTAAAAAGGTACGCTCAGTAGTTGCTGTTGATACAGGAAGAATCAAAACAAGCCGAAGCAATCTATCAATCAAAGGATAAATATTTGATTTTTCAATTTCCACCAATCTTTGACACAAGTTAGCAATAGTAGACAAATTTTGAAAATTTGGATGTTTAAAGACATCAAGCTCATAATGTTACAATTCATATTCCAACTGAATCTTTTCTTGCTCAGAAAAATCTGAAGGATAAAACTTCTCAACAAGTTTACATATATCACCAACATTAAATGACTTGTAGCCATCTTTAGAATCTAAAGTTGTACTCAATATGATAAGCTCTGTCGCTTGTTAACTAAATCTACTATTAAGTTCTTTCAATTGATAATCTACCACAGTTGTAAATATATCCACGCGATAGTGATGCTCAATTGTCACATTATCCTTTCAATGACGAGATCGAATTATGTCAGCGAAAAAAGCACTCATATCAAGAAGTTGAATAGCTTGACTTTTACAAAAGGAATTAACTCTCTCTAAAAGACTAGCCGAACCACAATCTCTTAACCTCTGGATCATTGATTTTGTGCTAGATACTAAATGCATAGCATTTAAAATATCTTGAAATTTTTGTTGTAAAGCTTGACAAAGTTTATCAGTAATTCCCATAATTTCTTTCATCATATGCAAAATGAATATAAATTCAAATGACATCAATGACTTAAGAGCATAAGTAGCATCACCTCGTTGGGAGTATGTAAAACCTTCGATAGCTAAATCTTCAAGAACTGAAGTAGTTGCACCAAACATACGTAAAAGACTACATATTGAATTGAAATGAGAACTTCATCTTGTGTCTCCAGGTCTTTGCAATGTGCTAATTTGATTCATTCCCCTTTCTGTCTCAATCTCATCATGATTTGCAACTGATTGACCAATTTCATTTGCATAAGTAGCTTGTAGTTCATCATTACGTTTAGAAGAAGAGCACACCACATTGACAATAAAAGTCAGATTTTGAAAGAATGCATGAACATCAGTTACTTCTCTAGTTGCAACAATAAGAGCCAATTGTAATTGGTGAGCTAAGCAATGGACATAATACGCATAAGGACATTCTTGACGAATTAAAGTTTGTAAACCATTCCACTCTCCTCTCATATTACTTGCTCCATCATATCCTTAACCCCGCACATTTTGAATATTAAGATTATGATGAGACAATATTGAACATATCTCCTATTTAAGAGTTATTGCAGTGGTATCTATAACATGTGCTACATCCAAAAAATGTTAGCTCTTTTACAAGTCCATGCTTATCAACAAATCTAACAACAAGGGCCATTTGTTCTCTTTTAGATTCATCTCGAGCTTCATCAACAATCAAACAAAATTTCGCATCACCTATCTCATTGCAAATTTTATCTTGCACCTTTCTAGCAAAGATATGTAAAATTTCTTTTTGAATAGTAGATGTGTACCTTGCATTTTGAGGGGCATTCTCCAAAACAACTTCATTCACTTTTTCATTGTAAGAAGCCAAGAGCTTAATCATCTCAAGAAAATTACCACGATTTTTGGAGTCCAAGCTTTCATCATGGCCTCTAAAAGCACAAGCCTGAAAAGTTAACCATTTAACATCTATAGAGGCTTTAAGATGTAATTTGTTACTCAAAATTTATTATGAAGTCTGTTTATGTAGTACTCTTTCAATGTGACATGACTGATTCTTCAAATCTTCATAACATCTAATAGTAATATTGTGAACTGAATTGGAACTTTTTCCTACATGAGATAAAAATGTACATTCTTTTTCATTGTTCACTTTTTTTTTCAATTTCTAAACCCTTTTGAAGTGAATGGACTTGCTTTTTTAGAAAATAAATAGCATGGAAGACAAAAGGTAGCATCTTCTTCAGGTGAGTATTCTAACCAAGAAAATGGTTTAAACCAATGAGCTTGAAATCGACGAGGATGATCTTCTGGACCAGAAAGTGGATACACATCCATAATAAATTAATATGGTCCAAACTTAATATAAGCCCTACGAATTTCATCTTGTTGATTAATATGATATTCTCAAATTTGTGGACGCTTTCCAAGATCACGTATCAAAGTGCCAATATTAATTTTTTCTTATTCAGTTCTCATAACTTTGGCAGGAGGTGGCTCCATAGTAGACACTGTTGTAGCTTGCTCAACAACATTTTCAACATTCATCTCTGAATATATATTTGGCTCATTAGAT
Source organism: Ormosia semicastrata (assembly GCA_029884595.1). Classification (NCBI taxonomy): domain Eukaryota; kingdom Viridiplantae; phylum Streptophyta; class Magnoliopsida; order Fabales; family Fabaceae; genus Ormosia; species Ormosia semicastrata. The sequence goes on along the minus strand of JAQQTO010000041.1, from coordinate 18,033,082 downwards.
TATGCATTATGATTATTCCTCTCATTTCTTTTGAAAAACGAATCAATTGTTTTCTTCTTAAACATCTTTCAACCTAAAAAAATGCATATATATTAAAAAAAAGTGAGCTACAATCTATTTACAATTTAATGTATTTTAAATACTTTAAACCAATTACAATATAAATATTAGTTAACAAACTGAACAAAGAAAACTAAATAATGTACATGACGTAAAAGCTTTCTATTTTTCTAATTTTGTAAATTTATAAAAACAAACAAGAGAAAAAAAAAGAGCATTAAGAGAATAAATTAAGAAAAGACTTGCAGTAAAAAAATAAAAAGTAATTCAACAATATTGTGCTATGCAAACTAACCTTGTGGTGCTGGATTTGAGGCCTTGTGTTGTGTGTGTGTTCTTGTTTTGTACGTGTTCTTCTTCTACAGCAGCTGCTGATTGTTAAAATGTTAAAATGAAAAAGGAAAAAATGAAAGTGATGAGAAGGAAAATTGAAAAGGTTAAAATGTTTGGTTTGAAAAAGAGAAAGTTGAGAATCTTCATGAAAAAATCTCTCTCCGTCTGTTTCCATGCTTTTTTGACTTTTAATGTTTTTAATATTATTTTAATTTTACTTGTAACTTTTTGGACTTTTGCTATAAGACTTACTACTTATTTTATAATCTATAAAATTGAGATACAACATTTATTTTTTTGTTACAGGGACCACAAAAAAAATCATGTATATGTAGAAAAAAAAATATTACAAGCTGGAGGAGATCGTGGCTCATACACGTCCTCCCTCCTTCCACCTCTGTTCGCAGTAGATGAGACAAAATCTAGAGACCAAGTTTTCACAGATAAATAGTGATCGAACATCATCTACGACCCCCCATTCATCACCTTAATTTGATCCTCCTCAAGGTCGAACTTAACCATGAAAAGCCCATTGTCCACATCCATGATCTCAAATCCCCAGAGTTTCCATGTAGCCTCAAGATTATCCCTCATGGCCAAATACCCTACACTCTTACCCAAGAGTTTAATAATTAAAGCATCCTGCCAAGGAACACAAAGTTCCTCAAGAATCTTCTCCTCTAAGAAAAACTTTGGCCTTAGTCTATTGCCATCTTAAAGCTCAATTCTTGCAAGCTTTTGTTCAAAAAGGTCTACCTTCCCACGAGGAGGAGGTGGACTCTTCTTCCCAGTGACTTTATCATGAAAGGAAATTCCTTCAACTGTGGCAGCATCATTCCCCTTCCAGCCTGTTTCTCCTTTGTCAGGTGGCTTACTTGGTGGAAGAAGAGAATGACTACCTTGATTTCCCTCACTATCGACCTCCATCACTTGTCAAGCTATATTTGCATAAAAACTATTGTTATTTTTTTAATGGACTTTGCTAACAAGTGTGTTTAATCTAAGAACATTTGTTAAGAAATAATAAATATATTAAATAAAAATTAAAAAAAAATTAATTCTCAATATATTAAATGTTTTACTTTTTATTTAATATTTATTAGTTTTTTTAATTTCTTAATCAATATTCTTAGGACATTCATTAACAATTTTTTAAAATTAATATTTCTAATAAAGGATTCTTGTCAAACATGGCATGTGCAAGTATCTTTTTGTATGCCTCTTGGTTTGATCTTTTTAGTTGTGGCTATGTTCCTCGTTAGCATCTTATGCCAGGCGGATAGACTCTTATATTTGGTTAGGGGATCCTCCATACCTTATTATTCTTTTTTTTTTCCTGATTTGGAGAACATATAAATTTTGTATTTTATATAAAAAAAATACTGATGTTTAAATTTATCTTTCGACAAAAATAACTTATTATTAACTCACTCTTAATGACTTTAACTTGTTATGTCTTAATTGAATAAAATTGTTAGCTATATCTGTTCATTTATTTTTGAATTAGGCTTCTAATTTTTCAATATCCAATAAATTTAGTAGTTAAGCCAAAACAACCTAAAGTGACATAAGATATTCATGTTTTTGCCATTTCTTAAACGTGTTTTGTTGTATGTAATAGTTTTCGTTATTATTGATTTTCGTATCATTATTGAAATTTTTTTTTGGATCTCTCATTATTTAAATTTTTAAGTAATGAGAAGTTGTTAAATTTTATAAAGGTTTTGTTAATAAGTGTTTTAAGAATACTCATAAGAAAAAAAATCTTTTATGAATAATTACTAATAAAGGATTGTAAATAAAATATTTAGTTAAACTAATAGACACATGTAACTTGGGCTCCATTTGGTATTCATTTTTGAATGGAAAGAAGAGGAAGGGTGAGAAGGAAAGGGATTTTTCTTTATTTGATATGAATTTAACAAAAGAAAATTTGGAGTTAGAATAGTCTCACACATTTTGAATCCATTCCTTGTGAGAAGGAAAGGGATGGAAGAAAAAAGAAAGAAAAATTCTTGTTAGTTCCACCAAATTTTACACATTTTTATATATATTTTTATTCTTTTCTTTAATAAAATCAAATAAAAAATATTTATTCTTTTCTATTATATAATACTAAATAAGGAAAGAATAACTTCTCTATTTACCCTTGCTTTTCTTTATTTTATTTTTTATAATATTTTTTTTCTCAATGATACCAAATAAACCTTAACAAGCTTGTTGATTTGCCACTTGAGCAATAGCTCCGTGGTAGCCTGACTCCCACCGAAGATTGGGAGCCAGCTACAACCCCCCTTCCCCATTAAATTGATAGGAATTGACTCCTTTTTCTATATTCGATATAGAAAAACTTCGACAATAAACCATTTAAAATTATTGGCAAGAGTTTTCCTTTACTTGATTATTTTGGTATAGATTGACAAAAGTTTTTTTTCTTTTTAACAAATTGCTCTCACAAATTTGCGTAGACGGTGACCGTTATAGGTAAAGCACTAAAAAAAATACTTAAAGAAATTTTAAACATTTATTACAAAATAATTCAATAAATATTTAATGACAATATTAATGAAAAAAAGACGTCACAATATTTTTTACAACTGTTCATCAATACTGATATTCTTTTGTTGGAATGGAGTGAGGGACCCAAAGGGTAGGTTTGTTTTAGATTTTGGAAGTATCAAATGCACAGTAGATTCTTCTCACCTCATTTTGCATAGTAAGTAAGTAAGTACGCTTATTTGGATTTGCAAAAAAAAAAAAAAACAGTTCACTTATTTGGCTTGTCATAGAATCAATTCTATACAATTCCCATTGTCATAAAATCAATTTTACTTGCAGTGAGTATGGAATAGATTTTACAGTAGAAAAAAATATTGTACTCACACTTATGATAAATTTACCATATTTTATCCTCAAGTCACAACAATAACTTTTATATTACACAATCAATACTTTATATTTTTTAATAATTTTACATTCAAAAGTAATTTTATTTTACATTATTTAAATAAAATCAATATTTTAATTAATTTGTAAAATATCATTTTCAAATATAAATCAATTATTTTTAACATGAAATTTTTAATTTTATTTCTTTTTAAAATCAATACAACTAAAATGTATGCTATGTTTGGTATCTACCTTTAAAAAGGAAAGAAAAGGAAACGAGGCATGGAAGGAGGCTTTCCATCGTTTGGTAACAATATCAGAATAAGAAGGAAGGGGCAAGGGAGATGTTTATTCTATATATACAACTTGACTTTAATTTTAGTTGAAATTTTTTTTAACTCTTATTTAATTTGTTATTATGTATTTTTTTTAATTTATTATTATGTATTATTTTTAATTTTATTTAATTAAGTTAATAAATATGTGATAATAAATTAAATAAATAATAAACACATGATAATAAATTAAATAAGAATTAAAAAGAATTCTTACAAATAGAGTTGAAGTCAAATTTTTTTCTTATTCGATGGATCTCATGTTTTTTTATCTTCCCTTATTACGACAGATTAGAAGAGAAATGAGAATAAGTTTGACTAATTATTGTAGACTCCACATATTTATAATAATTTTTTGTCATGTTATTAATTCTAAAAAGGTAGTAAAATAATTTAATATTTATTTATATATACTTTCATTTTCTTCTTTGAAAAAGTTAAACAAATGAAGGATTTTTTTTTATTTTATTAAATAATATCAAACAAGAAAAGTAATAACTATTATACTTTCTTCTCTTTTATTTTCTATCAAAATCATTTCTATTACTTCCAATATACCCTTAAACCAAACTAAAGTTAATTAGGAGCATCGAACGGAGACGAATTTGTAGGCGTGGCGCAGCAATTGTTGCTTTGTGACTACCACAGCCATCACTTCATGAGAGACAAATATTTTAATCGTTTATTATAAAATAATATAACGTGAGAGGAAAACCAGACACGTTTGAAATTGAAATTGAAATCTTATAAATCACGAGTTCATCTCAAAAGGCTTTTTGTTTGGTTTCACGTTGGGCTGTACAACGTATTTCCCAGGTTGTTAAATGGACATTCAATGTTGTCGGGATATTTTCTATTTTCATTATCTTCAATTGAAAATGGTTTCTAAATCTAATTATAATGAAGGCACAAATTTTTTTGTTTTTTATTAGGTAAAAATTTGTTAGAGAATATTTTTTTAATCTTATTTTAAAAATAATTTTAATTTTTTATTTAAATAATATTTATTTTATTAAATTTATTTTTAAAATAAAAAATTTCAAATATAAATTATGTTATTATAAACTCACTTTTAATAAAATTTAAATTTATAAAATTAAACTTAACTTAAACTTAATTTTACAGACTCTTACATACTTACAACTTATTGGTTATGGCATTACACATCTACACTGTGAGCAAAAGGACGAAATTAGACCAAAGTGGCCGACTTGCGCCGAATAAGCAATCCTCATTATTCCGCAGAAAGTGTTTTTTTTTTTAAACACCGGAGAAAGTGCTTTAAAGTTTAAACAAATGCACTGAACATTAATTACATGTGGTTCCGGATTATTTTAGGTATACGTGTTTTACGCAGTTTGTTTAATTCATTTTCCAAATCATTTATCTTAAGATAAAGCGGTTGAAAACAATTTTGGTTTCCAATCCTAAACGCTTTAAAACTTCTAAGAATAAAAGCGACTTAGATACTTGTTTTCATGATTATTTTTTATTCTTCATTTCTTAAACTTAAGTTAACAACACCAGTTGACCGTAATATATATATAAAAGAACCTCTCAGTATAAATTATGCTTACATGATCTTGATACTTAAATTTAACAAAATACAACTTGGCCATCAAAAAAACATTATAAAAAACGGTTATCATCCGAATATCAAAATGTCCATACCAAGTTTCAATGCTATAAACAGTTTTTTTTTTACCGTTTAATACTATATATTACGTAAATCCCTTATATCTATAAACACACCTTAACTATTGTACTTTTTTTTGTTAATCTTTGATCAAGAAATTCTCACAAGTATTGCTAAATAAATTTTATTTTATATTTAAATAAAATTTTATCATTTTAACATTTTTGTTAATTTCAGAGTGAATAATGTCATGAATTTTGAATTAAGAATTTAAAATATATTTGATATATTATATGATTACCATATGTATTAATTCTTTACAAAATTATTCAACCATATTAACTGTTAACATTAGTTGGATCTATGTCTACTTTGTTTAAATTGAAATTATCCCATTATTCATACCCAATGACGAGGTTGCTGTTAGGTTGTACATGATCTGGTTCGACCCTAAACCGGACTCTAGTATGAGGTGTTAGTACCATGACTATGTTCCTTTATTTTAGACTTACCATTATTTTTTTTTCAGGATTGGGCCACCCTTTAGTAAGTCACTTCGATCTGACCTGATTTTACATAAATGTTTTTCAAATAAAAAAAATCGTGTATATGCTTTTATTAGTGATCGCATCGATCTTTTTCCATTGCCAAACCTTGATAAAGTATTAATTATGACTCCCTATAATTTTAACTATTATGTTCATCGTTCATTACGTAGTTCCCAATTGGAGTGGGTTTTGGTAATGAGCAAAAAATAACAGATAAGCAACAGGTAAATAATCCAAACTTTACATTTAGAAAAAAGTATTTTCTGTTGGCCAGTCCAACCCGAATATTAATATGATCCGGGACAAGCCTATGAAATAATTGGCAAGATCAAAGCCTAAGGCTAGGTTCAACTTCGTCCCTGAACACCTTATGTTGCTGTCATTATATATATAGTTGGGAACTTGCAAATACTTCTTATTTTACAGTTGTAATTATTTTCAAGCACTCATCACCTTTTCACACTATAATTATTTTTTTATAATACTTTATAGTTTACAATACAATCTTTTTATTACTTATTTTTAAATTTTAACTAAATAAAAAAATGCAGATTACGCATGTGTCCTTTAAAACACTAGTACTACTGTTAAGAAGCTTTTGTACTTTGTTATCTATTTTTTTAAAAAAATTATTATTAATTACTTATTTATAATTTAAATAAAAATATAAAAAGAATTAAATTATAAATACATTTTTATTACTTTTAAAAATGAACACACAAAAAATATTATAAATACACCTTATTCTTTAATTAAATTGACGTCAAACACTTATCAACTTCTCATTAAATGATTAAAAAAATAAGCCTAAAATGACTTATATATAATTTTTAAGATTTATTTTAATAAGCTCATTCAAACAATTAAAATACTTCATATATACTTACTACAGCAAATAAGCCCATATAAATTAAAAATAAACTCATCCAAGTGGGACCTTAGTGTGCCGTCACTTTCTCCCTATTATCACATGTGGTTAATTTCTCTTTACATGCACTCAGCCTTGGAAATATCTCTCTTCTTAAGATATTTTTGAATAAACTTAATTAGTTTACTCAATTTGAGTAGATCGAATAAGCCTTTGTTTTATATGTAATATTGGAGTGAGAAAAAAAAAGACCTAAGGATTGAGCTCATCTCTTATTTGATATCAATTTAATAGTAAAAGAAAGAGATTTGAAGTGATGAACTTTTTATGAGCCTCATATTTTTCTATTCATTGCTTATCTCCTACAAGGAAAGCATTTAAATAATTGATGTGAGTTACACATTTATTTACATGTATTTTTCCTTTTCTTCTTGTGAATGCTTATGTCTTGAAACATATCAAATGAGTTTTTGATGATAACAAAGACAAAAACAAAGATCAAGTGCAAAAAGAAGAAAAGAAAAATCAAAATCAAAGAAAGAAGACATTTTATTTAGTTATAAGACTTAGGACACTAATATTAAATGCTCTCAATTTCTCAAATGATTTTTTAATATATGATTTCAAAATAAATAAAAAATTTTAAAAATAAACATAAGAAAATTGTGTTTCAATCTTAAAACTAATACTCTTAAAAAGATTCATGTTTAAACAATTGTCTCAAGGTGTTAGAAATGACTTACAAACTTTATTGGACTTGAAAAATGTGTTCATGATTGTAATCGATACACAATTTGTAATCGATTACACAAGAAAGAGCAAAATCGATTACATGATGTAATCGATTACCCATGTAATCAATTACACAATATATGTAATCGATTACATCAAGCCCATGAAAAAGCATGAACACATTCAAAGAGTCATGTAATCGATTACATGGATATTGTCGAATCGATACAGTCAAATCAAAATCATGTAATCGATTACGAATATTGTAATTGATTACACATAAGTCAAGTCATGTAATCGATTGACACGAATGTAATCGATTACACGAGATAAAAAAACACGTTCATTGTCTCGATTTAAGTTCAAATCGATTACAAGAATCTGAAACAACTATATATTTAATACATTAAATGCATCAAACCACCCCAACGGCTTATTAATTGAGAAACTTATAAATACAAAATTTCTTTATTTGAGGTTGACAACCAAAAACGTTTATCAAACGTTGAATCAATCCTCAAATCATTTTCTTACTTTTTTATCGTAAAAAATCTTTGAGAGCATATTAAGAGTTTCAATTTGTATTTATCTACTCTTTAAGAGAATTTCTATCTTCTATACTTTGTGTAATCTGAAAAAGAGAGGGTGAGGTATCCCTCTAGAGTGAAGGGTGAGGTATTCCTTAGAAAGTGAGGTATCTCTCAAAGTTAGAAAAAGGTGAGTTATCCTTTAATGAGGCATCCCTCAAAATTGTAAAGGGTGACATCCCTAAGCTCAAAGCACAAGGGTGAGTATCCCATGTTGGTGAGTGCTATCCGGTTTTCAAGCATCCGTTGCAAATTTAGTAGAAAATCTCAGTGGTTCGCTTTAAAATCAAAATATAAATATGATTCTCTCAACTCTATCTCTTTACATTTGTGCATTTACTTTATATGCTTGCTTGAATATTATTCATCTTGGTTTATTTAATTTGTGATATTTAATCTCAATTATTCACTTATCCAATAGTTTCAACGAAAATTGTTTAACAAACGTTTTACAAAAGATTTGTAAAAATATTTCATGAACTCAATTCACCCCCCTCTTGAGTTAGAGGCCACTTGGATAACACTTCTCAATGTAAAATGTCGTGAAATTAAAAGAAGAAAAGAAAATGTCCATTTTTTTTATTAGATAATACTAAAAAAAGTGTAAGTTAATTTAAGAAATAATATATTATGATTTAAAATATAAGATAATTGTATGGTTAATTTATATAATTATTTAATTAAATTAATTTATATCTAATTATGATTTTACCTACACAATTTCTACAAAAATATCTCCGTCTATCGACTTAGCTTTCACTTTCAAAATAAGTCTCAAATATGAAAACTTCTGCATTAATTGATTTTCGCAGTCAATTTCACATTTCTGAATCAAGAAGTTCATTGAATTCTCTTTTAATTCAAATGGGAATGAACAGCCAAGTCACCATTATTCTTAGAGAGAACATTTTACAAGTTTATCACTTGTCTCTCTCTTTTGTTTATCTATTTCTCTTATTTATTTTGTTTCGAAGAAAAATACAGAATAGTTATACTATCCGTACGTTGCAGGACCAGGGTATTTAAAATCAAAATATATATGACTCTAACTTTTTATTTAATAAATAAATATTTAATGTATATTTAAATTAACTTATTTCTCTTTAAAAAAAAACTTATAGTCAAAACATTTCAAAGAAAACGTTTGGTTAAAATTTTTTAAGTACAAAATAAATCAATTTCAACATACTTAAAATCTTATAAGGTATAATAGATAATCTTATATTTAAAATTTAATAATTATATGACTCGAATTTATCTTATTTATTTTTATAACAATATTTTGATTCATTTTTTAACTTTATATACATAATTTAAATGAAAAAACTGTCATTGTATTTATTTTGACATATCAAGTGAATTTTTTAAGATATCAAAAACTTTTGTAATTGTTACTCTTTATCTTTCTTAAAATTTTACAAAATAGATTTCTATCTCAATCTTAAAAAAAAAAATTTATAATTTTTTTCTTAATAAAAACATTATGCATTAAGTAAGATATCTGTTTATTATGTTATCATATATATATATAAATTTAAACGCATCTTATGTTGACGCTATTAGTTAGTATAAATAAAATAGAAATATATTATCAATAAAATATACATAAATTAAAAAATATAATATTGTTTAAATATTCTTATTATTAAAGCTTGCAAGATTAATATTAGAAGATAATAGTATTTATAAATATGTAAAAGAATAATGTTTAAAAGGCATTTTATTAATGTATATTTTCATTTTTCTTTATTTAAGATTAATTTATGAAGTAAAAGATTTACATTTATAATTTATTAAAAATGAACACTGTAACCCTTTATATAAAATAATATTTTTAAACATATCCATAATAATATTATTAGTGAATTTATTCTATAAAAAAATTATAAAAGGAAATAAAAATAAAAATAAAAAAATATATAAAAAAAATAAGTATTAATACAAGACAACATAAAGTTATAATATACATTTATAACTTTGTAAATTAAAATCTCATACTAGTCGTAAAATTTATTCAAAAGTACAAATATATATATTTCTAATAATTATATCCTACACCTTTAGAACAATAGTATATGCTTAGTCAATCAAAATGATAATGACTATAATATATCTTGTGCTAGTCTAAAAATAACATGAATAGAGTGAGAATTAAAAATTCTCAGTAAGAAATGAACAGTTATAAAAATATTCGAAAACACATGGTGAATTTCAGTTATGTAAAATACACAAAAAATCACATAGCAACCAAAGTATGACAAGAACAACACAATTTCAGCATAACAGAATGAATCACGCAATACAGCCTTATATATTAATATCAACAAGTTCTTCAAATATCAACAAATAGGTTCTAATTATCAACAAGTGTAACCATCAACAAGTTCCTCAAACCTTAGTAAACAATTTCTAAACATCAAACATTAACAAATTCCTCAACGTTAGCAAACATTAGCAAACAAGTTTCTTGTCACATGGAATTCACCTTTTACTTTTCTTTTTCTTTCAATGTCTGCTTCTCTCACATTTCACTTGAAGGCTTTCACTTCCATAGGGAATCCACTCTATCCTTAGTGTTACTTTAATATCGTGACAACAAAGTCAAACATACTCACACCAACCAGGCAGGGTAACATAAAAAGAAATTCATCCCTCTGCTTCTCAACGGTTAGGCGTAAATTTTTCCACAAATCACTTGCTTACCATCAAATACAAACATAAGCAATACAAAACACCAATATATCATAAATAAATTCATCATATATAAATCTATAAATAAATCATGACAATTAAATAAAATTCACAAAACTTAGAATCATTAAATTTAAATGTTAATTTTTCAAGAGACCAACTATGGTTTAAAATTAATTTAATAATTTTATTATAGTCCACATCATAGTTTATAGTTTGTCAGGTGCTTATTATAATTCATATTTTGTCAGATTCTCATCATAATCCAAGTTTGTACTAGTCCTGATAGTGCATTCATTGCACAAAAGTCTTTTTGTTGTAAATGTCAAAATAAAATGTTATAAAATTACCCCCAAACTAAGGTAAATATAAGTAAATTCATGTAAATCAAGTACATATATTTATTACCCAATATAATTAAAATATTTATTTAACTTAAGCCTTGAGTGATATTTTAATTTATTATATTGATCCCATGAAAGAGTTAACATTTAAATTATAATAATTCTAAATTTTGTCAAATATCATAAATATTTCAAAGTTAAGCAAATATCAAGTTTTTATAACATTACATATGAATAATAAATTTAACAAGAATAATAATATACACACAATATTAAAATAATAAATTAACTAATAAAGTATATAAACGTACAAAAAGCCATGATTTTATATTTTTTTTAAAAAGTTCAAATTCTACTTGATACAAAATCTTCTTTCTTTCTTTCTTTCTTACTTTTTCTCTTCGCTTCTTTCTTCCTATTTCTCTTTCTCTTTCTCTCCTTCTCTTCTACGTTTTCTCTCCCTCGGTCAACAACTTCACTCACACACTCTCACTATTTCACTTTCTCTATCTTGTTTCTTGTTTTCTTGCACCGAGATTCTACCCCTTATTTATAGTTACAAATTCAACTTTTACATTATGTCATTAGCTACGTTTTTGTATTACATCACTGGCTAAGTTGCACCATTGGTTATTGGTGCACGTAGCCATCTTCATTTTTTTGCTTTTGTTAAATATTTATTTTATAATAATTTTTTTAATAAATATCTCTTCATATTTATTTCAACTTATAGGATTATTTTTAATTACTATTATAAAGATTAAATGCTAAATTTTATTCAATAAATTTCTATTTCTAATTTCATAAACTATTACTAATTAAATTTTTATAAATTTTATCTAATCTCCTTTGATTAGTGCTAATTATTGTAAAAATAGAAGCATATAAAATACTCAAGTTAAAAAATTTAAAATTTTATTCTTCACAAAAATATATAAAGAAAAATATGATGTTACATTTCTACCATCCTTTTAGGAATTTTGTCCACAAAATTCATTAACCTATTTGAAATAACTCTAGATAGGACTTCTGAATGTCATCTTCTAATTCTCATGTTGCCTCCTCTAGTGACAGCCATTCCCAGATCACTTTAACTAAAAGAATTTATTTTCCTCTCAAGTATTTGACAAATTTATCTATGATTCATACAGGTTTTGTTCCATAAGTCAAATCATTTCTCACTTGCATTGTTTCATGTTCTATGGGGTCAAAATAATATTTTCTGAGCTGTAATACATGAAAGACATTGTGAAGATTTGAAAGATTTGGGAGAAGTGCAATTTGATAGACAACAGGTCCTACCTTTTTAAGGATTTGGAATGGAGCAATGAATCTAGAATTTAACTTTTTAGTTTTAAGGGTTCTACTAATCCCAGTAGTAGGAGTGACTCTGAGGAAAACATGCTCCCCTTCTTCAAATTCCAGAGATCTTCTTCTTTGATCAACATAACTTTTCTGCTTACTTAGAGAAGCAAGTAATTTTTCCTTGATAAATTTGATCTTTTCTGTGGTTTGCTACATTATATCAGGTCCTAATAAACTTTTTTCTCTTGTCTCTAACCAACACAAAGGTGATATACACTTTCTATCATATAGAGCTTCAAATGGTGTCATTCCTATGTTAGAATGGTAACTATTATTATAAGCAAACTCTATTAATGGTAGATGGGTAGTCCAACTTCCTTGAAATTCTAATACATAGACTCTAAGCATATCTTCTACGGTTTGAATAGTTCTTTTAGTTTGACCATCTGTCTGAAGGTGGTAAGAGGTACTAAAATGGAGCTTAGTTCCTAAAGCTTCTTGTAAAGTTACCTAGAATTTTGAGGTAAATCTTGGGTCTCTGTCTGAAACTATGCTAGTTGGTACACCATGTAACTTTACAATTTCTCGAATGTAATTCTGGGCCAACTTGTACAATGGGCAACTGATCTTAATAGGTAAAATGTGTGCAGACTTAGTTAACTTGACAACAATTACCCATTATGCATTATAACCCGATGGAGTCCTAAATAATCCTAACATAAAATCCATTGACATACTATCTCATTTCCATTAAGGGATATTCAAATGTTGCAGTAATCCAGTAGGCTTCTAGTATTCTATTTTAACTTTTTAGCAAATTAGAAGAGTGTGATTTAATAGACAAAGTAAGAAAAGCCCAAGAAAATGATGAGTTTTTGCAGTCTCTCAAAAGAAGAATTATAGTAGAACAGCTTGAACATTTTCATGTTAATGAAAAGGGGGCTATGATGTACGAAGGAAGATTATGTGTGCCCAATGATGAAGAATTGAGAAAGAAGATTTTATCTGAGGCATATTGCAGTAAGTATACTATGCATTCTGGTGCAATCAAAATGTATCAGGATCTCAGGAAATTATTTTGGTGGAATAGGATGAAAAGAGACATAGCTAGTTTTGTAGCTAAGTTCACTGGCATACAAGCACTGAGGTTGCAAGGACACTAAAATCTTCTAATAACTTTTGTTCCTTTATCATCATTGAGGACATATGCAAGGACTTCCTGCTCAAGGCATTGGCAACTACATTGGCTTTACCAGCATGATATTTCAATTCAAAATCATAGTCCTTTAAGAATTCAATTTATCTACATTGTCTCATATTTAACTCTTTTTAGTCGAAAAGATACTTTAAACTCTTATGACCACTATATACCTCAAACTTGACTCCATATAGATAATGCCTCCAAATTTTCAAAGTAAAGACTACTGCTGCTAATTCTAAGTCATGGGTTGGGTAATTTTCTTCATACGATTTAAGTTATCTTGATACATAGGCTACAACTCCACCTTGTTGCATTAAAACACATCCTAAACCCTTCTTAGATGCATCACAATACACTACAAAGCTTTATCTAGGATCAAGAATTATTAAGACTGGAGTGGAGGTAAGTCTATTCTTTAACTCCTGAAAACTTGTTTCACAAGCTGAATCACACTCAAAAGGGTGATTCTTTCTAGTTAACCTAGTTAGGGGTAAAACTAGCTGGGATAATCTCTTAATGAATCTCCGGCTAATCCCATAAAACTCCTAATCTCAATAATTGTCTTTGATCCTTCCCAGTGAACTATTGCTTCAACTTTATTATGATCCACAACTACTGTTCTCTGAGTAATCACATGACCTAAGAATTTTACTTCACTTAATCAGAATTCACACTTTTCTAACTTGGCATACAATTGTTTCTCCTTTAAGATTTGTAGCATTATTCTAAGGTGTTGTTCATGCTCCTTCTTAGTCTTAGAATGGATGAGTATGTCATCTATAAAGACTACTACAAACTGGTCAAGGTAAGCTATAAAAATCTTATTAATGTAATCTATGAATATTGCAGGAGCATTAGTAAGTCCAAAAGGGCATAACAAGGTATTCATAATGCCCATATCTGGTCCTAAAGGTTATCTTAGGTACATCTTCTGGTTTTACTCTTATCTGATGATACTCTAATCTCAAGTCTATCTTTGAGAAAACTATGGCTCCCAATAATTGATCCAACAGGTCATCTATTCTAGGAAGTTGATATTTGTTTTTAATTGTGACTTTGTTCAATTGCTTATAATCTACACATAACCTTATGTTCCCATCTTTCTTCTTAACTAATAAAATAGGTGCTCCCTATGGTGACACACTAGGCCTGATAAATCCTTTGGTTAACAGTTCTTCTATTTGTTTCTTGAGTTCACTTAGTTCCAAAGGAGACATTCTATAATGTGCAAAAGATAGAGGCCCTGTTCCTGATAACTCTATGAAAGTAGAGTTACTTGAACTCTATTTGATCTTTAAATTGTGCTAAATCCTTGTTTTATTGTCATGATGAGCATTGGAAATATTTTTTCTTTGTCAAAGTTGAGTATGGTTATCTATCTTTAAGTATCTATGATTATATGTGATGAATTTGAATGATTTCTCTATCATAGTGCTTTAATTACTGAGTTTCTTTTTATTGATGGAAAAGTTAAAAACTTCAATGGAAAACAAGAGATTGAGAAGACATCATTGGCAAGATGGAGATAGTCTTTAGGACATAAAGAAGTCATGGAAAAGCATGAAGAAAATGCAAGGTTGTTTCGCCGCATTATCATGTCGATCTTTAAGCGGACCCGGCCAGAAGAAGAATTCCAGAGCATGCAAAGTTGCTGGCTACTGCGACGGAAGAAACTCCAATGCTGCGGCAGCTAGATTTGTGGATTAGCGTCTGTTCAGTTTTATAACAGCAGAATTAAAAGGTTATTAAAGAGAAGGCCATTCTAAGCTGAAATAAGGAGGAAGATACGAAAATAGGGTCTAAAAGGAGAACTTTTAGAGCATGAATCTTGGAGGAAACAAAGGAAAAATCAAGATCGGAGTCTTGGATTCACTATCCGTAACTCCGTATTTACGATTTTTCTGAAATTTCTGAGTTTTTCTTATGAAGGCTCCTGTTTTTAAATTGTTATTGTTGTTCTCAATGTATGCCATGAACTAATTTTATTTCTAGGATTGTAATCAAACTTCTCATGTAATTTGAATCATTAGTTGTTGAATTCCTATTTCAATTCACGAGAAATATTTACTCATGCTTGTGTGTAATGCTTCTGATTGCCTGATCATCAATTGGAAGATTTTGTAGATTTAAATTGAATTTGAAAAAAGGAATTTGAATCTATGAACTAGTATGAGTAACATATGTTTGAACCAATTATTGTTAATTGGGAAAAAGTTTGTTCTAAGGATAGGAATACCTATTAGAGTCATATGCGATTTTGAATAGAGCTTGATCATGAATGTAACCTGTTTGATGTATTGTCTCATAGGAATATAGAGATTAAAATTAAATGGGTTAAATTTTGTATTGCCATCGGAAGAGGGATACAATTATATTAGAGCTCTAGATTGATATTTTGAGTAAATTGGAATAGGAAAAAGTTGTTTTAACTACAATTCAAATGAAGTGAGAAGAAAGATTCAATCATAGGATCCAGCAGAATAGCGTTTCTAAATTATTTAGTTCTTGATAGTTTACGCATTTTGTAATATTATTTTTAATCTAATTAAATTGATCAAAATTAAATTATTATTTGAATAATAGTAAGAGTTCTGAATGTTAGTAGTTAACTATAAAATTTAGTAACAAATCCTCGTGGGAACGAATTTTATTTACTACTTTATTACTTGATTGACACATATACTTGCATTGTTGGATTTATCCTATCAGCTCCCAGAACTAGGTCAACGAAAAATTCAACTTCTCTTTCAGGTAGTAGGTTCACTATCTCTTTGAAAAACATTTCTGGAAATTCTTTTACTATAGGTATGTTGATTATTTCTTACTCAATCTCTAAATTTGAAGAAAACAAAAGAAGAAATCCTTGATCTCCTTCTAAGAGACACTTCTATGCCAAAGTGGCATTAAGGAATAGGGTATTCATAGATTTTGGTTCCTCGGGTGGATCATTAAGAAATAATGCAAGTTTTCTAGAATAGTCTAAGATAATATCATTACTAGATAACTAGTCCATTCCAATTATGACATCAATACCAATCAAAGGCAAACAAACAAGGTTCAAAGTGGAAGCTTTTCCTTCAATTAAAATAGGACATTTTAAACAAGTTTAAGAAGTAAAAACTTTTCCTCCTGTGGGAGTTGAAACTAACAGATCATAAGACAAGGAAGTTATAGGCAAATTCAATTTCTTCACACAATCAATAGATATAAAGGAGTGTGTAGCTCCTGAATCAAACAATGCAATTAAGAAAGTTTTTTTTAAGAAAACATTTACCTTAAAAACATGTTGGTGGATTGATTTGCCTCTTCTCCACTTAGAGCGAATACTCTTCCTTTAGTCTGTGGTCTGGGTGCAAGGTTGTTCACCATCTTCTCGATGGTACAATCCTTGGCAAAATGTCCTGATTTTTCGCATTAGAAACACACATAGTAAGGTCTAGAGTCATGAGATTTCCCACACTTATTGCACACAGGTGGATGTCCACCAGTATTCACTTGCTTATCTTTTCCATAGTTTACTCTATTCTTAAAATTATTTTTCTTTTAAGCTTCTGCCATCCTTTTTCTTTTTAGAAAGTTCTAATGTTCGCTTTCAAATTCCATCTCTAGATAGATTTTCTCTGCTATCCTACATTTATTCACTAGAGTGGCATAATCTTTTATTTCTAAGGTTGACACATTTTCCCTTATCTTATGCCTCAAACCTCACTCAAAATTTGTGGCTTTCCAATGGCCATCAGGATTATTTTTCAAGTAGAAAGAAAATTTGGAAAGCTCTTCAAATTTGGCTATATATTGTCCTATAGTCATGTTTCCCTGTCTAAGTTGTATGAATTCTGTCTCCTTTTCATTTTTTACATTATCAGGGAAGTATTTAATAAAGAATATAGCTAAAAACACCTTTTAGGTGATTTCAATTCCTCTAGACTCTAATAAGTGCCCAGCACCTTTTCACAAGTGTTCTGCCTCCCCTTCTAACATGTAGGTGGCAAAGACTACCTTTTGTGCATTTGTGCTTCCTACGACTGTAAAAATCTTTTCTAGTTGCATAACCCATTTTTCAGTTAGTGCTGGGTCATAATCTCTATGAAAAGATGACGGTTTGACTTTCCCAAATTTTGAAAGACTTTGATAATTTAGGTTAGTCATAGAAGTTTCTCCGGTAGAATTTCCACTACCCTCACCAAGATGATTATGGTTGTGATTATTGTTCTTATCTTGAGTTTCCTACATGTGTTGTAAAATCAAGTTGGTTGACTCTATCTGGGCCTTGACAGCATCAGTCAATCCTTTCATGACTCACAATATCCCTATCAGAGTATCATTTTGTGAACTTTGTACTTTCGGGTGTTCTGATACCATATAGTCTTACATAGCCATGAACAATTCTATATTGAGGTGATCAGTTTTAATATTATAAAGTTAATGTAGTTATAATTCTATATGACATGTGTAACATAATAAGAGTAATCATCATGCAGAAACTTAACATAGGCAAAAATTCAATACATAGATATACTTTTTTAGTGTAAAAAATTGATGCTTTGATACAAAAAATATAACCCCCTTATATAAAATAATAGCTCTAAACATATCCATAATAATATTATCAGTAAATTTACTCTATAAAAAAAATTTATAGACAAAATTAAAATTGAAATAAAAAATATATAAAAAAAAATAAGTATCGATATAGGATAACACAAAGTTGTAATGCATATTTATAACTTTATAAATTAAAATATCACAACAGTCGTAAAAAAGTTTACTCAGAAGTACAAATACACATACTTCTAGTGATTATATCCTCCTCCTTTAGAACAAGAGTCTATACTTAGTTGATCAGAATGATAATGACCATAATATATCCTATGCTAGTCTGAAAACACCACAAATAGAGTAAAAATTAAAAATTCTTAGTAGGAAATGAATAGTTATAAAATTTTTTGAAAACACAGTGAATTTCAGTTATGTAAAATATACAGAAAACCACATGGCAATCAAAGTATGACAAGAATAACATAATTCCAGCATAACATAATGAATCACGCAATATAGTCTTATATATTAACGTCAACAAGTTCTTCAAATATCAGTAAACAAGTACCAATTATCAGCAAGTATCTGCAACCATTAGCATGTTCCTCAAATCTCAGTAAACAATTTCCGAACATCAAACATTAACAAATTCCTCAACATCAGCAAACATTAGCAAGCAAGTTCTTTATCACAGGAAATCCACCCTTTACTTTTCTTTTTCTTTTCGTGTCTGCTTGTCTCACATTTCACTTAAAGGCCTTCACTTCTATAGGGAATCCACCCTATCTCTGGTGTTACTTTAACATCGTGATAACAAAGTCAGACATACATACACTAACCAGGCAAGTAACATAAAAGGAAATTCATTCATTTGCCTCTCAACGGTTAAGTGCAAACTTTTCCATGAATCACTTGTTTGCCATCAAACACAAACATAAGCAATACAAACCACCAATATATCACAAATAAATTCATCATATATAAATTTATAAATAAATCATGACAATTAAATAAAATTCACAAAACTTAGAGTCATTAAATTTAAATGTCAATTTTTCAAGGGACCAACTATGATTTAAAATTAATTTAATAATTATCTTATAGTCCAGATCACAGTCCATAATTTATCAGGTCCTCATCACAATTCATATTTTGTCAGGTCCTCATCATGGTCTATAGTTTGTATTGGTCCTGATAGTGCATTCATCGCACAAAAAGTCATTTTATTATAAATGTCAAAATAAAGGTCATAAAATTACTCCCAAGTCAAAATAAATATAAGTAAATTCATGTAAATCAAGTACATATATGTATTACCCAATATAATTAAAATATTTATTTAACTTAAGCCTTGAATGATATTTTAATTTATTATATTAGTTCCATGAAAAAGTCAATATTTAAATTATAATAGTTCTAAAATTTGTCAAATATCATAAATATTTCAAAGTTAAGTAAATATTAAGTTTTTATAATATTATATGTGCATAATAAATTTAATAAAAATAATAATATGCATAAAATATTAAAATAATAAATTAACTAATAAAGCATATAAACTTACATAAAGCCAAGGTTTTATATATTTTTTAAAAAATCAAATTCTACCTGATACAAAATCTTCTTTCTTTTTTCTTCTTTTTTTTTTTCTATTTCTTTTATCTTTCTTTTTCTCTTTCTCTCCTTCTCTTCTACGTTTTCTCTCCCTTGGTTAGTAGCTTCACTCACACACACTCACTATTTCACTTTCTCTCTCTTGTTTCTTGTTTTCTTGCACCGAGATTCTACCCTTATTTATAGTTACAAATCCAACTTTTATATTATGTCATTAGCTACGTTTTTACATTACATCATTGGCTAAGTTGCACCATTAGTTATTGGTCCATGTAGCCACCCTTCATTTATTGCTGTTGTTAAATATCTATTTTCTAATAATTACTTTTTAATAAATATCTCTTCATATTTATTTCAACTTATAAGATTAATTTTAATTACTATTATAAAGATTAAATGCTAAATTTTATTCGATAATTTTCTATTTCTAATTTCATAAACTATTCTAATTAAATTCTTATAAATTTTATCTAATTTCATTTGATTAGTACTAATTATTGTAAAATAGAAGCATATAAAATATTCGAGTTAAAAAAATTAAAATTTTATTTTTCATAAAAATATATAAAGAAAAATAGGATGTTACAAACACACTTTGATTTTTATTTTTTTAAAAATGACAGAAAAATCTCACGTAAAACAAATTTGAAAAGTCAAGAAAAAAATAAAATTTTTGTAAGGTTAGAAAAGATTAAAAGGCAATAAAGATATAAATAAGAGGAATGAAAAATAAAAAAGACAAATAAAGTTATAATTAAAATAAATTAAAAGATTAAAATTTAAGAAAATGTCCCATGAGTGGAAGAAATTTTATATTATATATAATTAAATCTATAAATATAAATAAATAGATTTAATACTTACATGTAAGTTTGAATAAATAGAATAAAAAAGTATTTTTTTTACTTTTAAAATGATTTCTTTATTTAATTGAAAACCTATACAATTTTATTCTTTATTATTGTTTTAGATTTATATTTTTATTAATATTCTATCTCAATGTTAATTATATGTTAATGACCTTTTTCTTAAGTCTTAAACAAATTAAATTATATGGACATAAAAATGATAGTTAATATTTAATAATTTTATTAATTTCTTCTCAAAATAATTTGACATTTAATTTGATAGTCAATTAATGGTGTTATTAATTGCTTCTATAACAATTTTACTTATATATAAATATAGATTATCGCAATTGTAATTAATTAATTAATATTTGTATTTGTTGTATTAGACTTTGTTTTTTTAGATAGAACTTGACTTTGAGTTATTTCTCTTTAATCTTTTTAATTTGTTATCATATGTCTATTAATTTAATTAAGTGATATAAATAAATAATAAAATAAATACATAATAATAAATTAAGAGAATTAATTAAAGGAAAATAATTCCTCTCATGGAGCCAATTTTTATTTCTTTTTTTACAGTGATACGACTTTAGGCTTGGATACGGTTGAGTTGGCAACAGTCATGCCCAGCACCCCCTGCCAACAAAGGCCGACATGAGTTAAAGAAAAGGTCAGAAGACTTGTCAAAGTCTCCATCCGTGAGTAAATAAATGAGGTGCAGAGATTCTTAACTATTACGTGAGTATTACGACACTCCACTACTAATAATATGCCACACTGTATGATTTATATACTTTGTTATATAAAAAATAAAATATTATTAAATTAAATATAAATATTATAAAATTGTCGAATATATTATTATGGAAATATTTTAAAATGAAAAATTGCTTGAGACACATTCTTTATAATTTCATCGTTTCACATTTATTTGATGTAGGATTAAGATCTTCAGCAATTATTATATTTACAATTGAAAATACTTTTTTATACTAAAATATTAAAGAGAAATGTGATTTGATGAGTGAGTATCAGCTATTAGATTACAACTGCCTCACATGCAGCTGATTTTCAAATTTTAGAGAATTCAGTTTTATAAAATGTAAGTGTATAAAAAAATTGTAATTAAATAATAAAAATTATATAAATATAAATTTTTTATTTTAGTATGTAAATATAAGTTAATATGTATATAAATGTAAGTCAACAACACCAGTTGACCATAATATATATATAAAAAATCTCTCATTATAAATTATGCTTACATGATCTTGATAATTAAATTTAACAAAATAAAACTTGGCCATCGAAAAAACATTATAAAAAACGGCTATCATCCGAATATCAAAATGTCCATACCAAGTTTCAATGCTATAGACAGTTTTTATTTTTATTTTACCGTTAAATACTATATATTACGTAAATCTCTTATATCTATAAACACACCCTAACTATTGTACTTTTTTTGGTTAATCTTTGATCAAGAAATTCTCACAAGTATTACTATATAAATTTTATTTTATATTTAAATAAAACTTTATCATTTTAACATTTTTGTTAAATTCAGAGTGAATAATGTCACGAATTTTGAAATAAGAATTTAAAATATATTTGATATATTATATGATTACCATATGTGTTAATTCTTTACAAAATTATTCAACCATATTAATTGTTAACATTAGTTGGATCTATGTCTACTTTGTTTAAATTGAACTTATCCCATTATTCATACCCAATGACGAGGTTGCTGTTAGGTTGTACATGATCTGGTTCGACCCTAAACCGGACTCCAGTGCGAGGTGTTTGTACCATGACCATGTTCCTTTATTTTAGACTTATCATTATTTTTTTTACGGGATTGGGCCACCCTTTAATAAGTCACTTTGATCTGACCTGACTTTACATAAATGTTTTTCAAATAAAAAAAATCGTTTATATGTTTTTAAAAAAATTATCATCTTACATTTTTAAAAAGAGATGTAACTATTATTTATATTATTTTTAAAAATGTGATTGAATAAAAAAAAAAAAAATATATATATATATATATAAATAATATAGATGAAATATAAAAAAATATAATATGATGTATATATATTTTTATTAGTGATGACATCTTTTACCATTGCCAAACCTTGATAAAGTATTAATTATGACTCCCTATAATTTTAACTATTATGGTCGTCGTTCATTACGTAGTTCCCAATTGGAGTGGGCTACTGGGCTTTGGTATGAGCAAAAAATAACAGATAAGCAGCGGGTAAATAATCAAAACTTTACATTTAGAAAAAAGTATTTTGAGTTTGGCCAGTCGAACCCGAATATTAATATGATCCGGGACAAGGCTATGAAATAATTGGCAAGATCAAAGCTTAAGGCTAGGTTCTACTTCGTCCCTGAACACCTTATGTTGCTGTCATTATATATATAGTTGGGAACTTGCAAATACTTCTTATTTTACAGTTGTAATTATTTTCAAGCACTCATCACCTTTTCACACTATAATTATTTTTTTATAATACTTTATAGTTACAATACACTCTTTTTATTAGTTATTTTTAAATTTTAACTAAATAAAAAATGCAGATTACACATGTGTCCTTTAAAACACTAGTACTACTGACTGTTAAGGAGCTTTTCTATTTTATTATCTATTTTTTAAAAAAACTATTATTAATTAATTATTTATAATTTAAAGATAAATACAAAAAGGATTAAATTATAAAATACATTTTTATTACTTTTAAAAATGAACACACAAAAAATATTATAAATACACCTTATTCTTTAATTAAATTGTCTTGAAACACTTATCAACTTCTCATTAAATGATTAAAAAAACCTAAAATGAATTATATATAATTTTTAAGATTTATTTTAATAAGCTCATTCAAACAATTAAAATACTTCATAAATACTTACTACAGCAAATAAGCCCAAATAAATTAAAAATAAACTCATCCAAGTGGGACCTCAGTGTGCCGCCACTTTCTCCCTATTATCACATGTGGTTAATTTCTCTTTACATGCAGTCAACCTTGGAAATATCTCTGTTCTTAAGATATTTTTTAATAAACTTAATTAGTTTACTCAATTTGAGTAGGTCGAATAAGCCTTTGTTTTATATGTATTTTTGGAGCAAAAAAAAAGAGAAGGAAAAGACCTAAGATTGAGCTCGTCTCTTATTTGATATCAATTTAATAGTAAAAAGAAAGAGATTTGAAGTGATGAACTGTTTATGAGCTTCATATTTTTCCATTCATTGCTTATCCTACAAGGAAAGCATTTAAATAATTGGTGTGAGTTACACATTTATTTACATGTATTTTTCTTTTTCTTCTCAATGTAAAATGTCATGAAATTAAAAAAAGAAAAGAAAATGTTCATTCTTTTTTATTAGATAATACTAAAAAAGTGTAAGTTAATTTAAGAAATAATATATTATCATTTTAAATATAAGATAATAATTGTATGGCTAATTTATATAATTATTTAATTAAATTAATTTATATCAATTAATTATGATTTTACCTACACATGCAATTTCTAAAAAAATATCTCCGTCTATCGACTTAGCTTTCACTTTCAAAATAAGTCTCAAATATTAAAACTTCTGCATTAATTGATTTTCGCACTTATTTCACGTTTTTGGATAAAAAAGTTCTATGAGTTATCTTTTAATTCAATTGGGAATGAAAGCTAAGTCACCATTATTCTTATTCTTATAGAGAACATTTTACAGGTTTGTCTCTCTGTCTCTCTCTTTTGGTTTATCTATTTTTCTTATTTATTTTGTTTAGAAGAAAAATAAAGAGAGAATAAACAACATATATTGTACTTCTACTTAGTTATGTTACTCGTGGGTTGCAATATGGTATTTAAAATCAAAATATATATGATTATAAATTTTTATTTAATAAATAAATATTTAATGTATATTTAAATTAACTTAATTTTCTTTAAAAAAAGCTTACAGTCAAAACATTTCAAAGAGAACATTTGGTTAAATTTTTTTGAAGTACAAAATAAATCAATTTCAACATACTTAGAATCATACCTATAAAGTATAATAGATAGTCTCATATTTAAAATTTAATAATTATATGACTTGATTTTATTTTATTTATTTTTATAACAATATTTTGATGCATTTTTTAACTTTATATACATAATTTAAATGAAAAAACTGTCATTATATTTATTTTGACATGTTTTTTTTTTTATAATTGTTACTCTTTATCTTTTTTAAAATTTTACAAAATAGATTTCTATCTCAATCTTAATTATATTTTGATAACTTTTTTCTTATAATAAAAACATTATGTATTAAGTAAGATCTCTGTTTACTACGTTATTTTATACATATTTATAGAAATCTAAACGCATCTTATGTTGATGCTATTAGTTAGTATAAATAAAATAGAAATATATTATCAATAAAATATATATAAATTAAAAACTATAATATTGTTGAAATATTCTTAACATTAAAGCTTGCAATATTAAGATTATATAGAAGATAATGGTATTTATAAATATGTAAAAGAATAATGTTTAAAAGGAATTTTATTAACGTATATTTTCATTTTTATTTATTTAAGATTAAATTATGAAATAAAATATTTATATTTATAATTTATTAAAAATGAACACACTTTGATTTTTATTTTTTTTAAATGAAAGAAAAATTTCACGTAAATCAAATTTGAAAGGTCAAGAAAAAAATAAAAGTTTTGAAAGGTTAAAAAAGATTAAAAGTCCATAAAGATATAAATAAGAGGAATAAAAATAAAAAAAACAAATAAAGTTATAATTAAGATAAATTAAAATATTAAAATTTAAGAAAAATGTCTAATGAGTGGAAGAAATTTTGTATTATATATAATTAAATACATAAAATATAAATAAATATATTTAATACTTACACGTAAGTTGAATAAATAGAATAAAAAAGTATTTTTTTAATTTTAAAATGACTCTTTATTTAATTGAAAACCTATATAATTATATTCTTTATTATTGTTTTAGCTTTATAATTTTATTAATTTCTTCTAAAAATAATTTGACATTTAATTTGATAGACAATTAATGGTGTTATTAATTGCTTCTAAAACAATTTTACTTATATATATAAATATAGATTATTGCAATTGTAAATAATTAATTAATATTTGTATTTATTGTATTATACTTTGTTTTTTGGTTTTTTTTTTCAGTGGTACGACTTTAGGCTCGGATACGGTTGTGATTTGGCAACAGTCATGCTCCAGCACCCCCTGCCCCTGGCAACAAAGGCCGACATGAGTTGAAGAAAAGGTCAGAAGACTTGTCAAAGTCTCCATCCTTGAGCAGGTGCAGAGACTGCTATCTATTACGTGAATATTATAATAGATTTGGATTCTCTTAATATTTTTTAAGTAATTAATTATAAGAATAAAAAATATAAAAAAATTATTAATGAGATTTAATTATTAATATATTTTTTCTATAATATTTATTATTTTTTTCTTATAATTAATTATTTTAAAAAAATAAGACAATTTAAATCCATATTACTGCACTCCACTAGTAATAATATGCCACACTGTATAATTTTTACACATTGCTATACAAAAAAAAAATAAAATATTATTAAATTAAATATAAAATATTATAAAATTGTTGAATATATTATTATTAAAATATTTTAAAATGAAAAATTGCTTGAGACACATTATTTAAAATTTCATCATTTCACATTTATTTGATATAGGATTAAGATCTTAAGCAATTATTATATTTACAATTGAAAATACTTTTTTATAATAAAATATTAAAGAGAAATGTGATTTGATGAGTGAATATCAACTATTATATTATAACTGCCTCACATGCAGCTGATTTTAAAATTTTAGAGAACTCAGTTTTATAAAATATAAGTGTATAAAAAAATAAAATAAAAATAACTGTAATTAAATAATAAAAATTATATAAATATAAATTTTTTATTTTAATATATAAATATAAATTAATATGTATATAAATGTGTATTTAACATTATAATTTTAAAATTTCTGATTACACAGGCAGGGGCAACTAATTAATTTGCCCAATTTACGGCTTACTTTGCAAACGCACACCCAAGACAGCGACATGTGGACAGAAACATTAAAAGAGGTTAGATCAATTTTGTTTTTCGTTTAATTTTTATATATTAATTTTTTTAATTTATTCATAAATTTATTATATATTTTACAAAAATATTATAGTGATATATAAACTGATTTAATATTTTTTTGATATTAATGTATGATATAAATATAATATATATATATATATTGTACCAAAATATTTCTCGAAGATAGTCCAATCCAGCCATGAAAAATACTAAAAACGAAAACTGAAATATTTACCCTAATAAAGTCACGTGGAACAAAAAGGCCCGAACTCCGAACCTGTGCTATGACGTTTGCGCATAAGTGTGTGTTGTTATTTTGCGCACGCGTTATTCATGCACTCGTACCCTTTTCTGGACTCTGCGTGTATTATGTCAATTCTAACTTTTCACAAATTTCATTTTCTTTCTTTTTCTTACCCGACACACCCAAACCAAGAAATATAATACTATAAACCAAAAAATATAGAATACTTTTGCACTGTAAATTATGACTATTGTGACCATTGTAATTGTTCAATTTAATTTAGGAAAAAGTTTACTTGCACGTAAATAATTGATGATTAAATAATTATAAAATATATATTAACTATTAATTATTAATTATCTAATTAATCACTAATTATTTATTTATTAATTAATATGTTTAATTATTATATAATATATATTGATGTGATTAATTATAATTGATCACAACTAATTTTAAAGATAATTATAATTAATTTAATATAAAAATTAATTTAATTTAATATATAATTATATTTTATTATTTTTATTTTTTATATAACTCTCTTATTGTATAAATAAAAATTAAATTTTATGTATTTATTCTTTTAAAAATATATACAAATTTATTAATATTTATCTCTATTTCTGTTTTTATATAGTATCAAAATTATGATATCCACTTTGAGAAAAATTTTCTTGAGGATAATTTCTAATTTGATATCAAAGAGTAGAGACTCTCAATCTAATCTTAAATTCCAAACTCCAAACTCAATACTTCATACTTTAAACTTCAGATTTCAAACTCTAAACTTCTTCTTAAATTTTAGACTTTAGACTTAATCATTGTCTTGGTCGATTTCATATTCTAATTTTTAAATTCAACTTAATTTTTTTATACCTACTTGAATTTGAGAGAGAATATTAATGTGATTAATTATAATTAAGATTATGATTAATTATGATTAATTTTAAATATAATTATAATTAATTTAATACAAAATTAAATTAATTTAATATATAATTATATTTTAATAAATAAATAAATAAATAGACAGTGTACAAAAAGTGTGTAAACAGCACAAATGTGTAATTTAACACCGTAGTAAACCAAATCCTCCCATTATATATTGGATATTCCAACCCTCCCACTTCCACCCATCCTCATAGCTTACTTTCTTTCCTGTTCCTCTCTCTTACGTAAAATACCAAAAGATTAATTAATAATGAGTTTTGAAGCTTCACAGTGGGTACAATCCATGCCCACCACCTTCGGCTTCTTGTTCTTCTCCTTCACCCTACTGTTCTCTTTCTTCTCCTTCCTCATCTTCATTTCCAGGATGAAGCCCTGGTGTAACTGCGACATTTGCCATAGCTACTTGACCATGAGTTGGGCTAGCGAGTTCAGGAACCTCTGCGATTGGTACACTCATCTTCTTCGGAACTCACCCACGGGAACCATTCACGTGCACGTGCTGGGCAGCACCATCACGTGCAACCCTAAGAACGTGGAGTACATGCTCAAGACCCGCTTCGACAACTACCCCAAAGGGAAGCCATTCTTCACCATCCTCGGCGATCTTTTGGGCCGCGGAATCTTCAACGTCGACGGCGATTCATGGTTCTTCCAGCGCAAAATGGCAAGCCTGGAACTGGGGAGCGTGGCGATTCGTTCCTACGCGTTAGAGATAGTCACCGAAGAGATCCACACGAGGCTGATTCCTCTCATGGCTTCCATCACACGTGGCGAACGTGACGGAGTTGTAGATCTCCAAGACATCCTGCGGCGATTCTCTTTCGACAACATCTGCAAATTCTCTTTCGGATTCGACGCAGGTTGTTATGAATAAGGGAACAAGACTCCAAATTTTACAGTTAGAGAAAACTCTTCACTTTACGTTAACATCCAATTATGATATTACAATATGATCCTCAAGTTCTATTAATACCACGACTTAAACTAACTAACTAACCCAATACTTTGCTAAAATCTATCTAATTACTAACTAATACTTAATTACGTACATGTAACAATTGGTATCACAGGTTGTCTCCAACCGTCGCTGCCGGTTTCGGACTTAGCCGTCGCTTTCGACCTGGCCTCGAAGCTCTCTGCGGAGCGTGCAATGATGACCTCGCCGATAATATGGAAGACGAAGAGGCTCTTCAATGTTGGATCGGAGAAGAAGCTGAAAGAAGCGATCAACGTAGTGAACAACTTAGCGGAGGAGATGATAAACAAGCGTAGGGAAATGGGGTTCTCTACGCGAAGAGACCTTCTCTCTAGGTTCATGAGTTCGGTCAACGACGACAAATTCCTCAGAGACATCGTCGTAAGTTTTCTCTTGGCGGGTCGTGACGCCGTGGCTGCAGCGTTGATCGGTTTCTTTTGGTTACTGTCAAAGAACCCAGAGGTAGAGACGCTGATCCGGGAGGAGCTAGACCGGGTTATGAACCCGGTTCAGAAGTTTGCAAGCTTTGAACAATTGCGAAAAATGCATTACCTTGATGCTGCGGTTTACGAGAGCATGAGGCTTTACCCTCCAGTTCAGTTTGATTCTAAGTACGCGCAAGAGGATGATGTGTTACCGGATGGTATGTTTGTACGGAAGGGTACTAGGGTTATGTATCACCCGTACGCAATGGGTCGAATGGAGCGGGTTTGGGGCCCCGATTGTCTTGAGTTCAAGCCCAAGAGGTGGTTGAAAGATGGTGTCTTTGTGCCTGAGAATCCATTCAAGTACCCGGTTTTTCAGGCTGGGGTTAGGATTTGTTTGGGGAAGGAGTTGGCCTTGGTGGAGATAAAGTCTGTTGTGGCTGCCTTGGTCCGGAGGTTTGATATTCGGGTTGTGGGAGCGGTTTCGGAGCCCCGATTTGTCCCGGGTCTTACTGCCACCGTGAGAGGTGGCTTGCTGGTTCAAGTTTATGAAAGAAGACGCTGACATAGTCATTTCATACTAAGCAGGTTATAACTAAGTTCACGTGAACTGACACTTTGGAGTATGTGAGAGATGAAACCAAATCATGTAAATAATCTCGCAGCTGAATATTGAAAGTTCTTTTCTCCTCGTTCCTTCTTTCAGTTCGCTATTATTATATTTGGAAATAGTAGTGATGTACGTATAAGTACGTTGCAAAAATTGGATTCTCTTGAATCATGATCATCTCTCAATGTGTTTATTCAAATGACTTAGGTCAATTGTAGGATCTATTACAGGCTTTGAATTTGCTATAGAGATTATATTATTCAAGTGATAATTTAAATTACTGCCATAATGGTAGGAAGTTAGTTACAAATTTTTGACACTATAAAAATGAAATTACAAGTTTTTGAAATACTATAATCTATTTAGATATTAAGAAAAAAAAACTATCTTCAAATTAATTTAACCTATTTGTAATGAAACTTTATATTTGAGTTGGACGTACGACATATATAATCAAACTCAATCTAACACAGCCATGAGCATATTACTATACATACACGTAATCTTTGTTTTGATATTATATGAGATTCTAACATAAAATCAATTGATATTAAGTGAAATGACTTAATAGATATACAAATTGTATATAAAATATTGAGGCAAACGATGTGAGGATTCTTAACATCCTCTCCACAGATGCCTGAACGGTTAACACTCTCTTCCACAGATGTTTGGACAGAATAAACGAACCTATCGAAGTAAGTGAAAATAAGTCTAACGAAGTAGGCAGAAATAAATATGAGATCTTAACTCTGATATCATATAAGAATCTAACTTAAAACTAATTGACATTAAGTAGAGTGACCAAACAGTTATATAAATTATATTCAAAATATTGAGAAAGGTGATGTAAGACTCTTAATATAGTTGTTCCTTGGATGTACAATTGGGAATAAGCAAGAATTTTTTTCCGTCTAAGATGTAATGTACAATGCCTCAAAACTTTTCTCTTTTTTTTTTCTCTATCTTGAAAGAGCTACTTTAACCTATTTATAATATTTATAAGTATATTTTTCTATATATATCAAGATTCAATCAATAATTTGATGTTATGTTATTTTATGAGTTTTTTTAATTATTATATGCATTTAAAAACGTTTTTGTATTTTTGGTGACTATATACGTTTAAAAACCTAAATATAAATAGATGCGAACCAATTCAAATGCCCTTATTCTACCGCTATACACCCAATAATTCATATAAAGAGCATAGAAAAATCTGTTGTAAATATTAAAGAGTAGTTCATTGGGGGAGATATGTTATGCTGACTATTAAAAATCGAAGATGATGAATGATCAAAATGTATAGGTTCATTGTATTTGTATTATGGAGAAAGGATAGTTGCATGATTGTTTGGATGTTCGCCCACCCAATAATCGAGAGGATCGATGAACTTTAAAGCACGAGGAGATTTGAGAATTGTGCTCCTAATAAATCTCTCCTACTGTTTGCCCATACCGGGCAAGTAAGGTCACCCACACTCTGCGTGTAGTTCGCAAAATCTTTCTTTTGCTTTTGGAATTTTGTTTAAATGATCATGTTTTATCTAAATTAAGTACACTTCAATATTTAGTAAATATAGATGGCAAATTATCCTTTTCTTTTTTTTTGACAATATGGCAAATTATCCTTTGATGCTTACGTCTTATAGAAAAATTCAAAACAAGCACGCACTCTTAAGAAAACTATTGCCCCCATAAACAAAATGAAATTTTCATGCGGACAGTCCATGTGCATTATGTCCAAAAGTACGATAGCTTTTTCCAAAGTACATTTAAATTTGTTAATCTCACATTGGAAATCGTGAGTGGAGGAATGGATGTAAGAGAAAAGAAATGGTAGTTTAATAGAAAAGTAGAGCTCTCGAGAGGTTGTGTTTTTATTTGTGGGATTGACTTTTTTTTAATTAATTTAATTGGTTTAACTGTTGATTGATAAATGAATCCGTGAATCTCAATATATTATGGTAAAAACATTTAACCTCTTAAGAGTTTCACCTCTCTGTATAAATCACTTAAAAATAGTCCAAGTTGAACTAATTAGGAAATAAGAACATTAAAGATTATATACTTTGTTAAACAATTTGCATATAACCAAACTAACAGGGCAGAACTACGTCAGGCTTGAAAGAGCAGCGCACTCTCTAGTCAAAAAAATTTCCTACACTTTTTGGTCAAAGCTATAATGCAATAATTAATTAATTATAATTTATATTTATAATAATAAATGTTTGAACCAGTTATACCCCCAAAGCTTTTGATCGGGATCTACTCCTGCAAACTAACGTGGCTGACATGGTTAGAGTAGGAGATTTTGATGAAAATGTTTTATTTAAGTTGTGATAATAATTAATTGATTATTAATTAATGTGTTAAAAACTCAGTATATTCATATTGTGTTTTTTTTTTCTTTTTGGGTGAATTCAATAATAAATTATTTTGCCAACTCTCTTATGGTTGGTTTGACTGCTATTTGATTAGGTTTTCCAAATAATGTTTACTATTTTTTATTTTTGTAAACTTCCTTGTATTTGAAAATTGTATTAAGTTTCAACTAATTTAGAATTAAGTTAGATTGGATCATAAAAACATAAAACTCTTTTAATGTTAATTTTTTTCATTTATAAAATTTGAATTCAAGATCTTACTTAAAGATGATAAGTATCAAATTACTTAAATTACCTAAATGTTAATTTTCCGAAGAATGTTGTCATCCCTCTTCAGGCTCGTCTGCCAACATTAAAAGAAGTTTATGTGCATACGTAGAGAAAATATATATTACCTTCATTTAGAGTTGGCAAAATGAATTCAACCCGTCGGGTTAATCCGTCAACCCGTTATTTTTTTGCGGGTTGGATTCAATCCTTAAACCTATATTTTTTTTTCCAACTCGCATAACCCGTCTCGCATAACTCGCGGGTTAAGCGGACGAAGGTTAGCCTCATGGTTAACTCTCTTTTTTTAAAAAAATGATAAGTAATATTATAAATAAAAAACTCTTTGATGTTATATAATTTATGTTTAAATATTTAATTAGATTATTTTAAAAATTATATTTTAGATATGTGATTTATAATTTATTATTATTATTATTTATTATTTTTTTATAGTATTTATTAATTTTTTATATAATTTTTATTTTTTAGACAGTTAAGTTAAGTCGATTACTTTCGTCAACTCATCTATTTTTATTTATTTTATCTTTTATAAGGGTTAACTCGCCAACCCGCCTTAAAGCAGGATGAGTTAATTTTTTCAACTTATTTTTTAAAATAAACCAACCTATTTTACTCCACATTTTAACAGATTAAAACAGGTCGAAATGGGTCGGGACGAGTTAGCCTTTTGAGACCTCTGTTTCATTTGCCTAGTAATAGTATATATTCTCTTTGGACGCCACCCATGAATAACCAGTAGGTTGAAAAGCAAGCGCTATGCTAGCACTTGACAGGCTTGGCATGGGAAGATAATATAGATAAATGAAGCAGAAAAGATACACACGCAAATGGCTGATATCTAAAAATATGAATATGAATATGAATACTTACTCCTTAAGGCGGTTATGATAAGGATGTCTCATGTACGGATGAAAAGCTTCCTCGGACACGAATATCGCTTTCTCATGCTTAACATGCGGGAAATTTTTTTTTCCTAAGCGAAGTTTATTATGAACATCAAGTTAATAATTGGCACGTATAAAGCTATATATATAGATTATATTAGAGATATACTACAAATAATTACGCTATTACATGCGATTTATTACTTGCAGTTCTATTAACTGTCCCTAAATGAAACATTTAGATGACGGGTTATCAGTTATCACTAACATGTTACCACCGTATCACCAACAGCTGCTCTTAATCCCAAATTTATAAAATTATTGTCATTCTCTTCATTAAGTCTTAATACTTTTTTCCCCCAAATATGTTGATTTCTCACTCA
Organism: Ormosia semicastrata; assembly: GCA_029884595.1. Taxonomy (NCBI): domain Eukaryota; kingdom Viridiplantae; phylum Streptophyta; class Magnoliopsida; order Fabales; family Fabaceae; genus Ormosia; species Ormosia semicastrata. Next base: position 17,999,235 of record JAQQTO010000041.1, on the reverse strand, counting down.
TTTTCTTTTACCCTCATTCCTCTACGATTTAATCCTTGTTCTCTCGCTCCACACTTAGCTTCTGACATCTCAATCGTTCTCTACAATCTCTCTAATGATGCTGCGGTCATGCCAGCGGTCATTGAAAAACTGCAGCGTTTAGTGACCCCATATGTGGTAGTGGTTAGGGGAACTGTTGGTATGGCTGCTGGTCATAAACGGCCGGCTGCAACAGCCAAATTAAACACGGTAAATGTCTTAATTTTTGAAATGATGAACATAAACACCAAGAAATGATGCACATATATTTAAAAATATTTTAATATATGTCAATTGTTGATTTGAGTGTTTATTATAAACATCTCTAATTAAGAATTACTCTAACATAGAAAAACCAATCTAATTCAATTGAAACGATAGACTTCATTATTAATTAATGCTCAAAAAGTAATTACAGGGAAACAGATCAAATTCTATTGCTGCTGGTTATCATGTGCTTCTTAGCACTATAGAACAGATTACTTCCATTAATTTGTCATGTTTTGCCTGTGCAGATGTCTTGAATTCCAAGTGTACTAGTCTAATACTCTAAAATTATTGAGTTTGGACCACACTTTGGTAAGACAGTTTTACCTTTTATTACGTGCCCCATCGCAGCAGTTGTAGTCCACCTATACTGATGCATTATTAGATCCATATATAGCTAGTTTTCAAGTGGGCCTGATATTGGTGATATTTTGAAAAATTAGCAAACTAAAGAGATCCTCAAGTTATATATAGTGTAATAAAAGCTGTAATGAGCTACTTTTCTCAAGATTTATTGCCGTGGTAGGCGCATTCTGATTTCTGAAGTCTTGCTAGCTTGCATATATAAAGTGCACAATAAGTTAAGTATGAACTATAAAAAATAATTATCTTATCATTTTTTTTTTCTCTTACACTCATTTTTAACTATATTAATCTAATATTTCAAAAAGTATAAATTTATAGTTAATTATCCTCCTCAAAATAATTATCTTATCATTTTTTTACACCAATTTTTAATTAATTAATAAAATATAAATTTATAATTATTATATATTAATTAATTAATAAAAATTATATGATTAATAGTTAATAAAATATTTATTAACTAACGTATATACATAATTAATAATGAATTTATACTTTATTAATTAATATAAAAAATAATATAAAAAAATAAGGTGATAAAATTGGGGTTGAAGAACTATATAACCCCATGTTTTGGGGAAAATATATATCATTACATTTTGAACTTGGAATCATGGCGATTAATTTATTAAATAGGTATCAGTAGAAGTAAAATTTATTAAATAGGTGTAATTTAAAAAATAATTATCAAAATAGTATAAGTTGTAATTCTCAGCCACGACTTACATCAAGATTACTTCTATGTCAAATTTAAAAAATTAAAAAATAAAATACATAAAAGTCATGGTTTCTAACCCTAATTTAAGTATAAAAAATAAAAAAAATAATTTCACAACTTATATCTAGATTATTTTTTGTATTTTTTGTATTAAAGTCGTGCTTAGAAGCTACGACTTTTATATCAAATTAAAAAAAAAATACATAAAAGTCGTAACTTCTAACCACGATTTCAGTACGAAAAATAAAAAAAAATAATCTGAATATAAATCATGATTGAGAATTATAATTTATATTATTTTAATAATTATTTTTTAAATTACATTTATTTAATAAATTTTACTTTTTTTTATACATATTTGGCAAATGATTCGACTCATGGCACTCTAGTAATGGCCTCTAAAGCAGATCTTTCTGTCATCATTTCACCGTCCTAGAATCCAATGGGAGGGTTAACTTTTTTAGGGGATTAATCCCAGGCTATAGTCTCCAATCTAGTCGACTTTGCATGCCGTTTATCGCAATACAGTCACATTATTGGGTTAAAGAAAGTGAAATAAGTCAGATTCATTATTCACGTGCTTTATAAAACCAAAGGGCGTTTCTGTGGTGATGGTCAATTCAAGATAAGTGGATAACATGGTGGATTGAAAGTTACCCCTAAGTGCATACGTGGCAAGAGGATATTCACGCTCCTATATATTCCATCTCTCTCTGCTGGTTTTGTTTTTCATTATCCAGCATTTTAGATATTCTCTTGTTAATTTGCAGTATAATATTGTGAAAAATGAACAAAAACTCATAACTTTAATTAAAGATGATAAACATTAATTAAGAGCACTAATTAAAACAAGGAGAAATCTCTGGTGCCCCGGGGGCACCGTGGCTCCCAAATAAAATAAAATAAAAATAATTAAAAATAATGGAAATATAAAAAAATTGAGTTAATGAGTAAAGAATTAATTAAAGATGGAAGAAATTAATAAAAATATAATTGTATTAATACAAAACACTAATAGAATTACAAATTATATATGTGACAAAATACAAAATGGAATAAATAATAAATAATATTAGAGATACTCTTAATAATATAAATAAAGGAAAAGAAATTGATGAAAAAGAAAATATTAAACAAATTAAAGAAATTCTTTTACAATTAGAAAGTCTTTTAGAAGACGAACAAAATAATAGATATACAACAAAAAAAGATTTAGAAGACTTATAGAAAATTGAACCAAGAAAATTAATTAAACCAAAGTAGAACAAGAACTTTCAAAATTCTTAAAACTAGTAACCTCATGGAGGGGATAAAAGGTGAATATATAGACTTATTAAAGAAATCAAACGATATTGAAAAATTCAACAATTGTTAGAACAATTAAAAATAATTAAAGAAGAAAATAAATAAATAAAACAAGAAAATAAAGAAAATGAAGTAATTTTATATTATAGTACTTTAGACTCGAATCGAAATATGATGAAATATTTATAGAAAAAGGAGAAACAAGTGGTTCAAAACTTAAACGAAAATGGAAAGAATACAGGGAAAATAAGATGAGTATTGAGATAAATACGAACAAGAAACAATATATAATCAAGGATATGCCAGAAAAGATAGTAGGTGGACTAAGATTCAAAAAAAATTTAAACCTCATTACGAAAGTATTAGAGCAGGGAATAAATTAAATATTGACTGTGTAAGAAATAAAGAAGAAGTGTTTTTACAATGGACTAATGAAATGACTTTGTTCATAGCAACAGATGAAAGATTTAATGGATTAAATCTATTAGATATTAAGAAGTTAATTATTAATTTATAAAACAGAAGTGAATATGTAGAAATTTCTCATAAGTATTAATGATGAAACTAGGCAGCAATATGCAAGAACTGTAAGAAATAATCAAGAAATTTTTAGAATAATTATGAGATTAATTTATCAAGAATTTATAGGATATAATACTTTTGAACATAGAGAGGAAGTAAATAAATTTTTACATGAAAAAGTCAAAGCACATTTAAACAAAATGCAAATATGTAATATGTGTGAAATAGAAAGCTTTATTTGTGAATATCAAAAATATTACTATCAGTTGAATACTGATGCAAAACAAATATATATGATATCTTTATAGATAAATTATCATACCCACTCAATACAAAAATAAAAACCATTTGGCAAACTCAATCAAGAGAAACTGCAAATACACTAGGAGGAATTATACAAATTCTTTACTACGAATTAAGAGAACAATGTATACAGAAAGAAATAATTAGACAACTAAATAGAGGAAGAACAACAATCTGTTGTAATATATCCAGAAAATAGAAAATCCAGGAAATTACGGATGTAATCAAGCTACAAAGAGGAGAAAGTACTATAAAAGAAAATCTAGATTAAGAAAAACTTACCCTAGAAAAAGGCTTATAAAAATACTAAGAAAAAATATTTTAGAAATAAAAGACAAACACCAAGAAAATATTGTCCAAAAGGAAAAAAGAAATGTGTATGTTGGATATGTAATATCGAAGGGCATTATGCAAATGAATGTCCTCAAAGAAATTAAAAGAAAAAGATTTTAAAGAAAAATCAAAATTAATAAAAATGGTATATAAAATAAACAACCTAGAACCATTAGAAGAAGAACTAAGTAATACTGAAAATAGTATATACTAATATACAGAGGATGAATTATTTTCATAAGAAACAGAATCTGAACAATATTTATATGAGAATCATTATTGAAAAAAGTAATAAAGAAATTGAAGCCTATATAAATATTGATGCAAGTATATGTATAGCAACAAAAGCATTATTTGATAAATGAGAAAAATTAGAAAAGCTATTAAAAATTCAAATAGTAGATGGAACAATACATCCTTTATACTTAGTAGCAAAAAGAACTACTTTAAAAATTCAAAATAAATTATTCATGGTACCAACAATATATCAACAGGAAACAGGTTGGGATATGATAATAGGAAATAACTTTTTACGATTATAATCGCCATTTTGCTAGTACTTAAACTACATTACACTCAAAACACCATATATTAGAAAAAAGCAATTAAGGGAAATAATAGAGATTCCAATAATCCATTTCTTTGAATGTATTTATTCCAAGAAACAATCAGAATTTAGCAAGCTGAAACGTGGTGATAGTTGAGGCTGTATACCGAAAAATTCGCTATGTATTAATTAATTTAGAACCAGGAAAAAAATTCCAACTTATATTGAGAAACTTTTAGATAAAACATGTAGGGAAAATCCATTAGATCCAAAAATTAACAATAAAAATATGGAATTAATTGAGTTAAAATTAAAAGATCCAACAAAAGAAATAAAATGTACACCTATGATTTACACAAAACAAGATAGAGATGAATTTGTAAACGATATTAAAGAAATGGAAGATAAAGGGTTAATAAGACCATCAAAAAGTAAACATTCATCACCAGCATTCTATGTTGAAAACCATAATGAAATAAAAAGAGGTAAAAGAAGAATGGTAATTAATTATAAACAAATGAATGATGCAATGGAAGGAGATGCATATTATCTTTTTAGAAAGGATTTAATCACTGAAAGAATACGAAATATGAATTGATTTAGTATATTTGATTAAAAGTCAGGTTTTTATCAAATGTGACTCACAAAAGAATCCAAAGCATTAACAGCATTTAGTTGTCCTCAAGGACAATATGAATAGAATGTACTTCTAATGGAAATAAAATAATCACCAGGTATTTTTCAACGAAGAATGGATTCAATACTTAATGATTTTAAAGATTTTTGTCTTATTTATATTGATGATATATTAGTCTTTACTAATAAAGATTTAGATGATTATTTTAAAAAGATAGAACTAGTACTTAAAAAATACATAGAACATGGAGTAGTTCTAAGTAAGAAAAAAGCTGTTTTAGCACAAAATAGAATTAATTATTTAAGATTAAAAATTAAAAAAGAAAAATAATAATGCAAAAGTATGTATTAGAAAAACTTCAAAATTTTTCGACCAAACTAAAAGATAAAAAGATTTACAAAGATTCCTTGATCTACTAACATATATTTCCAATGAAGGTTTCATAAAGAATCTTACTTCAGAAAGAAAACTACTTCAACAAAAGCTAAAGAAGGACGCCCTTTGGTTATGGACTGAGGAACATGAAGCAATTATTACTAAATTAAAGTATTTATGTTAGGATCCTCCTGAGCTATATCATTTTTCAGATGATGACTTAATTATTATTGAAACTGATGCATCTAATGAACATTGGGGGTGGTGTAATGAAAGCAAAATCCCCTGGTCAGAAGAAAGAATTACTATGCCGATACATGTCGATCTGGAACTTTTTTCAGATAGTGAAATTAATTATCCTATTCATGAAAAGGAAACACTGGCACTAATCCGAATGTTAGAAAAACATTGGATTTATGTGCTTGATAAAGAATTTATTATCTGAACTGATTCTACTTATGTTGCAGGGTTTAAAAATATTAACCACAAAGAAACTTACAAACAAGGAAGACTAATTAGATGGCAATTGAAGTTTGCTGAATACAATTACTCAATTTCACATATTAAGGGTGAAAAGAATGTTCTTGCATATATTTTATCAAGAGAATGGAACGAAGTACAGCAGAAATGATTAAGAGGTAATTGGAGCTTAAAGAAGCATTAAAAGGACAAAAATTGAAAGAGTTAGAACTTATTGAATCAGACATTAAAGTTTTGAAACTACAACTCAAGGTAGAAGGTTTTCTTGAATAAGTATTTCAGCAAGAAGAGAAAAAGACTAATAAATGGTACGTGATCTTCAATGGACCATTTCCAGGAATTTATGACAACTGATTTAAAGCAGCACCATATTGCCAAAAGATCTCAGGAGTTCTACACAAATCATACTCGACTAAAGAAGAAGCAGAAAAGGCACTAAAAGAATATTCAAAAAAAGGAAAAGAAAAAGAAATCTATCTTGGACCAAGAGCTTTCTCCGAGGCAACCAAGAATCCATCAATAAAGTAATCGTCACTCAAAATTATAGGGAAAATCCCTTCTTCTCTAGATAATTTTCAAATTACTTACAGAAAAGAACATGAATTGTAGGTACAATTCGCAGAATAAATTTTTTGGGAAAATTTTAAAAGATTAGATAATTGGAGTGATAAGGAAAAGATTAACTGTTTTTACATGGTTGACCGAAAGCTCTTTGGTATCAAAGCAATTATTCTCCTTGGAGCACCTTCAATACTAGTATTTAATATGTTCCAATTTGGACTTATTGATTGTCTCTATTTAAGCTTGAATTTAGAAGAAACTAATCTGTTTCCTCATAATTTCAAAAAAGCAGTTCAAATGTTCAAAAAGAATGTGGCTAAGGAGCGAAGTATTTTCTTAAAGTTCTACTCAGCCTATCCAGACTTCATCACTAAGCAACAGGCCAAGCATTTGATCTATGTAAGAATAAGCAATAATAATTTTTCTCCTAATGACAAACCCACTAGAGTAATCTATGAAGAAGATCAAATCACTCAGATATTGACAAATCAACTTGCAAGCATCTATTCACAGTGCCAGAGCATTGGAAATGAATCATTCATCAAGACCCTATACAAGGGACCAATTACTTTACTGCTCAGCAAAACAAGTGACAAAGTAATAAAGGAGAAAGATATGAATCTCCTGACAAGTTTAGAAATTTCTTTTTACACATTACAAGGACCACTAATGGAGTATAGGCCAACTGTCCTCAGAGGTCTATGTGCAATGATAAAGACTAATGGGAACCACGCATGTGAACTTTGCGTAAAGGAGGTGGTCGACACAAATAAAGAGGAAGCATCGTCGGACGAGACAATAATTGAAGAATTATGTAAGCCCTTATGTCATTATGTAAATTATTAAGGATTAGACGTAAGCACTTACGTAGTAAAGGATATTTCTATAAATTATCCTAGGTAACTTTAGCCTATAAATAAGCCCTTTTATGCTGAGGCAAGACAGAGTTTTCTTTTTAGAAAAATTCCCAGGTTTGAGATAGTTTTCCTACGAAAACTTTGTGTTAGTCTATCATGAGATCTAGTTGGGCACTTGAGAGTGTGTCCAATATTTTATACTTTTAATCACTTATCAATAAAAATTTCCTCATTCTTACTCAATCCTTGAAATTCCTACTCAAATCACCAAAACGATTCAATCAATTTAATCACGGAAGCAATAGTGGGCTTATGAAAATTCCAGAATAACAATCTGAAATAGAAGTTACGAAAAACAGTAGATCTTGAAAACTCCAGACTAGGTATGTTTATTCGACTCCTCCGAATAATTATTGTTGTCAATACTATGTATTAGGAAGAGTAAATGAAATTATTATGCCTATACTTATTGATACTGGAGCATGTCTTAGCTATGTAAGTAAAGACTTAAAAAACAAAATAGAAGAAACAATACCAAGAACAATAGTAAAATTTAACCAAGAAGAAAAAATCTTTAGAGAAAAAACAAGCATTGAAGTTTATTTTAACTCAGAAGTAAAAATTCAAACTGAACTATTTATTGAAGAACAAACAAATATTAAACTACTTTTAGGAATAGATTTTCTTGAAACAGTAAAACCATATAAAATTAGATTCGAAGAATTAATTATATCTTTAATAGATAGAAAAATAAAAATTCTAAGAATTAATTTAAGTATTCACGCTATAAAAGCCTATCTAAACAAAATAATATAAATGGAGATAGAAAAAGTAGATGATATAGCACATTTACAAACTATCGAAGAAGAAGGAAATTATGAAGGAAATATTCTAATAAATCGATCTCTATTTAGGAAAATACAAAAAGAAGACTTAGATTTAACAAAAAATGTAAATATGAAAGGTAAAGAGATACTTGGAAGAATATTAAAAAGATTTAATCAAAGAAAAAATATTATTTATTATGAAAAACTAAATAATGAAGCACCAATGGATATAGCCGATGCTCAAGGAAATACGTGTATATAATTATTAAATAGGAAAAAACTTATGAAATTAAAAGAAACATAAAGAAAGAAGAAGATAGAAGAAAAATAGGATATATTTATATAGAAGCAAAGATACAAGTATTAATTAAATCAACATTTCAGGAAGAAATAAATTCATCTGTTAAACTAATATTAAAAGATGATAGAATTAATGATCCAAAAGATAAGATGTTAGGAGTAATAAAATGAAATTTAGCCTACAAAAAATTAAAATTTGAAGTACGACCAAATATTAGAATACCTTTAAATACTCAAAGACTAGAACAATCACTAACATTAGAACATAAATTTTTAAGAAAAGAATTGATGAAGCTAGGAGATAAAATTTTTTCAGTTACTTATTATGTTAGTTATGTATTAACAAATTCACATCATAGTATTACTTTTAAAAATAATGATAGAATAGATATTTCATACTTATTCACAGATATAGGAAAAATTTATTATCCTAAGAAAAATGAAATAATAGAATTAAGAATTTTTACAGATAAACCAAAATTATTAGAATTTAAAGAAAAACAAATTTTGAAACCAATCAGGTTTAATGAACCAAAAAAGTTAGTGAAGAAGATGAAATTAATAAATTAACAGTTCAAGTAAATGATTTAACACAATATTTAAAACAAATAATATGATTAGACTAAATAAAATAATTTAAAATCAATGACAATTTAAATTTAAAATTTAAAATAAATTACAAAAAATGGGATGAATTTGATATCAGAACTAAGTACTAAAATGAATAAAATTAGAAGACAAATAGAATTAAAAATACAGATTTAATGCATTATAAATATTCTCTATGAACTAAAGAAAGATTAAGATATTATATAAAAATGAAAAAATTTAATCAAGAACAAAAAGAGAGAGATAAAAAAAAATAAGTCATCATTTATAAAGAATAGATAATTTACTACATAAACAAAAATTATAATTAAGACAAATAAAAGAGGATCAAACCTTGTCAAATGAATAAAAAAACATAAATATTTACTCTTCAAAAAATAAAGAGTTCCTAAAAAAAAAAGTGAGTGCACCGATACACTCATATTTTTTATTCTACGGGAGAAGCCACCTTAAAACAATCCATGGCCAGAAATGTCAGCTTTAATCATCACTCCCAAAGAGAGAAAAATAAAAAGAAATATGTACAATATTCTGTATGCACTTTGTCATACGTATAAATTTGATATGTTTCATGCTATCAACGCCAACTGTTTCATTAACTTGCTCTTCGGATATTTCATATATTTGTGGTGGCTAGCCTGAGAATGTTTGAACGTGTTTCTTAAAAGGCAAGCGATATGGTAACAACCCAATGTGTTTGTTTGAGTCGGTTTCAATAAAGCATAAGTAGTTGGGGAATGAAGCTATATATAATGGTGCAGGCTAGACAATAACTTTGGTGATATATATTTGATAAAAGACATGATGCACATAGACGATGTACGTTGGACTCGCATACGACCCAAGTTGCCTCTAAAGATAACATATGCTGTACATACAAACAACTTATGCTGGATGCATGGCGCTATACACATGCCACTCCTCTACTTCTCCACCCACATATATTCTCACAAATTAAAAAAAGAGAGAAAAAATTTTATTAAACAATAAATTAAGAAAATTATAAAACTTAATTTATTATAAATAAATATAATCATTTTATATTATAAATATAATATTATTATATTACGGTATAAAATTTATTGACTTTATGATTGAGTCGTCCTGGGATTCAAATTTAAATAAACATTATATATACTTTCCACAGACATTACATAAAAAAATTATGAAAAAAATAAGATATTTTTTTTTGACATAATATTTTCATAAATAATTTTGAATGGATAATTCTGTTGGAAGATAAGTTTTTTTTTTTTCATTTTCAACATATAAAATGGATTATTAATATAATATATTTTGGCTTATCATATTTGTTTGAAACAAAATGAGAAAAACGAGTAGTTCCACAATAAGATAAACGAGGTCCATAAACCATGAAATAAAAGAGAAATGGGTCAACACACAAACTACGAAGAGACAGATGGTCCAGTATGGTACATTTGGTCTTTTGTTTAATACAATAGGGCCTAAGCCCAAGGAAAAAGGAAATTCTTCTATTCACTCTCAAAGACCTAGGTTAAGAGGGTCAAGGAAGGCTCATCAAGAACTTATGAGGAAGGTGGTAATGAGGACTAACTGGGATCTAGGCAGGTAAGGGATAAATTAGGTCAACTTGTCAGTTGATGGTAGAGTTGAGTGTCTAACGTTAAAGTGAAACATATTCCCTGATAATACATATTTGGGGGGGGGGGGGAGGGGCGGAGCTCTTATAGGTTTCAGAGTTGACCCAAATATTTACTACGTCGAGAGAATTAAGGAACTATTAGGGATGAACCAAGTCGGCTTGTCTAGCGCATGCATGCGACATGATCCTAGAGTTTCCTCATGGTCGTTACATGTTATCATCAGATTAAGGCCATAATCCCCGGTCACATTGGTCACGTGGGAATATTTGGTGAATGCTGAGTTCATTTCTCAAGTTGTGGTTGAACTCAGGTTTACTCGGTCCAACTTGGACTTGCCAGCTTGGAGTGAGTTGGATCGAGTTTATAATAGATTGAGGATATGCTAGGCCCATATGATCCATAGCTTCCTAGTTTGGTTATCAGTGATAATGGGTCAAACTTATAGTAGGCCGATGACATGTTAAGCATGTACGGTCCAGACGAAGTTATAATAGTATATTTAGTAAAATTATTGTTGAATTGTGTTCAAGCATAATTTAGATCTCTAACCATAATTTAAATGAAACTATAATTTAAATGAAAGTGAAAAAAAAATGCTTTGTCCCATATTAGTAGCTTAATTCGTATTTGGTAAGAATTAGGGACATACAAAAAAAGTAACGAAGTTCAATCTATACAAATACTCTTCATACTAATTTTCCTTTCATTATCCCAAAAGAACTTTTCTATTAGTTCAAATTATAATTTTAATCCTACCATCAATGCCACGAGTCTGGCAGAGTTACTAAAGCAATTGTGGCTTACAATACAAAGACCCAAATATCCCCCTATATTGTATTTTAAAGAATAAATAAATAAAGTTGGTTTTTAATTAATTTTAACCTGGGAAAGATGTTAATTTATTAAATAAAAGTACGAGGGACTTAGATCCTTTAAATATATAATCCTAAGCATAATTTTAAGATTTATGTGTATGAAAATAACACCATTGACAATAATTATTACTTAAGTGCTTGACCGTATGTTGAAAAATTAATCTCTCACCTATCGGATGAGGAGACACTTTATAAAACAAAAAAACAAATATTTGAAGTTAGTTATAATTATAGTGTAAAAAAATTTATAATTTTATCTTTTTTTATATCTATTTTAAAATATTTTAAAGAAAAATCAACAACAATAATTTAAAATAATAAAAATTAAATGCTAAATAAGAAGATTACCTTTATAAATAATATAAGTACAAATAACTCATTTAGTTGTGATCTATTCATACATAAATTATATAAAATCAAATTCAACGAGTCAATCTTAAATTTGGTTGTGTGGAGCTCGACTTATTTACAATAACACCCAAAATGTAACACATTATTATATTTAAAAAATAAAAACTTGGACCTTGTAATATTTATGGTAAGGTAGGCTAGTAAAAATTTAACAAACTAGCACAACAATCATTTTAATGTGATAATGATGTTAATGTTTATTTTTTAGATGAATAATGATGTTAATGTCTAGTGATAAAAAAAATTATGTTAATGTCTATTTTTTTTTAAAGATGAATGAAGTTTTATTTATTTATTTATTTATTTTTTAAACTGATTAAAGAAACTTAGAAGAGTCTAGTTTCAGAATGGGAACAAGGAAAACTGGTGGAGTGTCCACCAAAGTAGCTAGATCACAGTTCCTAACATGGTTGGCTAGAGCATCAACCACCCTATTACATAGTTTAGGTGTTGAAGAAGTTCTACAAAACTGAGAAAATATAAGAAACTCTGAGAAAATGAGAGAAATACCGAGAAAAAGAAAGAAAACTTTTAGAGAGAAAATGAGAAGAAGATTGTAGAATCTGTATTCAACCCAACTAGAAAGTGTACACCATCCTTCAGCTTTATACAACTGTTTACAAAGTTCTAGAACTAACCAAAACTAACTAATCCTAACTGACTCAAACTAACTTCATAACTAATAACACGTTAACTACTCTTAACTGTGAATAGAAATCATAACTATTTCATACACTCTAATACTTTCCCTTTAATTCCATGCAGGGAGTCAACAACTGATACAATTGATCCATTACTCTCCCTTTTAATTCCAAGTAATGAGTCCTGTTGATCATTTTGCACACAGGTCATAAAGATCCTTTACATTTAGCAAAGTCCGTAGATGACTGAACCTTGTTAATGCTAAGGGCTTAGTCAAGGCATCAACAATTTGATTTAAGGCTGGGATGTGTTGAACATACAGCTATTTGTTGAGTACTCTTTCTCTGACAAAAAAATGTCTAATTCCATATGTTTTGTTCTCGAATGCAAAACAGGATTGTGTGATAGGGGCATTGTACTTTGGTTGTCACAATAAATGGTAGGAATCACTGATATTAGAATCTCAAGTTCTTACATCAGCAACTGTATCCAGATCAACTTAGTAGCAGTTTGTGCAAGTGCTCTATATTCAGCTTCTGTGCTGCTTCTAGCAAAAACCTATTGCTTTTTGGATCACCACGAAATTAGATTGGGACCAAAATAAATGCAAGACCCTGAAGTAGATCTTCTATCATTAAGATCACTTGCCCAATCTGCATCACAAAAGCCATACAGTTGCAGTTTCTTAGCTGGTCTGAGTTGAAGAGCATAATGCAAAGTCCCTTTAAGATACCTCAACATTCTTTTCACACTTGCCCAATGTTCCTCAAAGGGTTGAATCATAAATTGATAAACTTTATTAACGCTGTATGCTATCTCTGGTATAGTGATTATTGCATATTAGAGTGCATCTACCACAGATCTACATAGAGAAACATCTTCCATCTAGTTTGAGCCATACTTAGTCAATTTAAGTCCAGACTGCATAGGTGTAGCTATTCCTTTTGCTTCCAGCATTTGTGCTTTAACCAGTCAATCTCTAATATATTTCTTTTGAGAAAGGTGATGATATCCATCTCTCAGCTGCTGTACCTCTATACCAAGGAAATAGATGAGTTGTTGAGGTTAGAGATAAGAGCTTGAATGTTGGAAGATGAATTTCCTGTGATAATAATATCATCAAGATACACTAACACATACATATAAGTTTATGCAGTATTTTTACCAAACAAAGATGGATCACATTTACTAGGAAGAAAACCTAACTGCTGTAGAGTAGAGCCTAATTTTTCAAACCATGCTCTTAGAGCCTACTTCAGAGTTCAGACCATTTGATGAAGTGACCAGTTTGATGAAGTGACCAGTAAGCAGTGAGAGCTAAACTAAGTATCAACCTTATTGTTACAGGTTTTATAACAGGAGAAAGTTTCTGTGTAATCAAACCCTAGTTGTTAATAAAAACCCTTAGCTACCAATCTGCCTTTGTACTTTTGAACTGAACCATCAGGATTCTCCTTGATTCTGAACACCCACTTACAACCTATGGCTTGTCTATGAGGTGGTAGTGAAACCAATTGCCAAGTTTTATTTGACATGAGAGCATCATATTCATCTTGCATAGTAGCTTTCCACTTAGGATCCAACAATGCTTGTTTTACTGAGGATAGTTTAACATATGCCAACTAAACCTTTGGCTTAAAAATACCTCATTTAGATCTAGTGATCATAGGGTGAATGGAAGATGCATCAGATCTTAATGACTAAAAAAACTTGAATAGGCTCATGTTCACTTTGAACAGGCTAAGAAGAGTTGGTTTGATTGAAATCAGTGGCTATAGCAGTGCTGGTTGGAACAGAAGGTTGAGCAGGCTAAGTTATAGAAGGAGAACTGAAATCATGAGAGTGTGACTGAGACTAATTTTGTGTCTGAACAGAATGCTAGGGTTGAGCCTGACTAGAAAAACTAGATTCATTACAGTTAAACTGATGTGACCAGAAGATTGTGAATAATCAGAGTGTATATGATTTTGAATACAATTTTGATTTTGAGACTGATTAGGAGAACAGTGTTAGACAGAGAATCTCTAATATTTACTATTTCCTAATATATGGGCTGAGTATTAGGAATAGAATCAACCGTTTTATTGTATATTATTAGGATCCCTGATTTAGGTTGTACAAAATAGGAATTTGAATGATTGTGCCATTAATAGGTGTAAATGAGCTTGTAATATTTAAACATGAGAATAGAATCAAAGAGGATAACAAAGTCAGAATTTCTTGACATGGTATCATGAGTCTCCTAGCTAGAGACGTCCTTCTCTTGCATTCTTGGCTTCGTGGTTCCTGTTTCTTGTCGCCGTCGCCGTTTTCGCCATGTTACTTGGTTTGTTTCCATTTCTGGTTCGTGATTCCTCGTCTCCACCGTCTCCAACGTGTTTCTTGGTTAGTTTTCATCTCTGGTTCGTGGTTCCTGGTTCCTGTCATCTCCGTCGTCTCCGAGGTTCTTCTTGGTTCGTTTTCATATCCTGGTTTGTGGTCCCTATTTCTCCTCTCAGTCTCCATCTTGTTCGTGGCTTTTCTGGTTTTTTTTTTTACGCTCTTAGGTTTCTGGTTCATGGCTTTCTTCTAGTCTTCTCCATTAGTCCTTGTTTCTTGGTGGGTTCGCTGCTGGTTTCTCATGGCAACAGAGAATTTTTGTATGCGCTTTACTGGCAAAAATTATGCAGCCTGGGAATTTCAGTTCAAGATGTTCGTGAAAGGAAAAGGTTTGCGGGGGCATGTGGACAGGACCTCGACTGCTCCAATAGACAATGCAGAACTTACGACATGGCAGACAAAGGATGCACAGATTGTCACTTGGATCCTAGCTTCGGTGGAGCCTCAAATGGTTAATAATCTGCGTTCCTTTACTACGGCTAAGGATATGTGGGATTACCTGAAACGTGTTTACAATTAGGATAATGTTGATAAAAGGTTTCAGTTGGAGCTTGACATTGCTACTTATCGTCAGGGAAGCCTTTCGATTCAAGACTATTATTTTGGATTTCTTAATCTGTGAGCTGAACATTCTTCTATTTTGCACGCTGATGTTTCCAAGGAATCGCTAGCTGTTGTTCAAAAGGTCTATGAAGTCAGTAAGCGTGATCAATTCCTCATGAAGCTGCGCCCTGAATTTGAAGTTGTGCGTGCAGTGTTGTTAAATCGCACCCCGGTTCCTTCATTGGATGTGTGTCTTGGGGAGCTACTTCGGGAGGAGCAACGTCTTCATCGACTCAAGGGCCATGACCCATGACAACTTTGTTTCAGATGCAGTCTCTGTTGCCTATGCTGCCCAGAGTAGAGGAAAAGGTCATGATATGCGACAAGTTCAATGTTTCTCTTGCAAGCAGTTTGGCCATATTGCTCGCAATTGCAACAAGAAATTTTGTAACTATTGTAAGCAACGTGGTCACATCATTACAGATTGTTTGACCAGACCAGTGCACAAGCCAGTGCAGGCCTTTCACACCAGTACTGCTTCCCAAGGCCAGACATCTGTTCTTGTAGCCCCTAGTGCTAGTGTCCTGACACCTGAGAGCGTGCAACAAATGGTACTATCTGCTCTTTCTGCCTTGGGCATTCAAGGTAAGCTTAATGACATCTCTTAACCTTGGTTTGTTGATTCTGGGGCCTCCAATCAGATGACTAGTTCCTCTGAGCATTTACACAATGTTCACACTTACAATGACACTCAAAACATTCAAATTGCTGATGATAATACTCTTTCTATTACTGTTGTTGGAGATATTAATTCCTCATTTCGGGATGTATTTGTATCCCCTGGTCTTGTTTCTAATTTAATTTTGGTTGGACAATTGGTGGATAACAATTGTAATGTTAATTTCTCTCGTGCTGGTTGTTTTGTGTAGGATCAGGTGTCCGGGAAAGTGATCGCGAGGGGGCCTAAAGTGGGCAGACTATTTCCTTTACAGTTTTCTCTACCGAATATTTTGTCTTTTGCTTGTAATGGTATTCTGAATAAGTTTGAGGATTGGCATAGAAAGTTGGGTCATCCCAATTCCACTGTTTTGTCTCATTTATTGAAAAGTCGCCAACTGCATAATAAAATGGATATTTCTAATTCCTCATTTGATTGTTCTGTGTGTAAACTTGCTAAAAGCAAAACTCTTCCATTTCCATCTATGACTCACCATGCTAATAAATGTTTCGATCTCATTCATAGTGATGTTTGGGGTATAGCACCGGTCTTATCTCATGCCAAGTATAAATAGTTTGTAACATTTATCAATGATTACAGCCGATTTACATGGATTTTTTTTCTCCGTTCAAAATCAGAGGTTTTTACCATGTTTAAGAAGTTTTTGGCATATATTGAAAATCAGTTTCACACGAGTGTCAAGTTCTTACGCACTGATTCTGGTGGGGAATATATTTCTCATGAATTTTAGGAGTACTTGCAGCAAAAAGGTATTATTTCCCAACGCTCTTGTCCTTATACGCCCCAACAAAATGGTGTTGCCGAAAGAAAGAATCGGCACTTACTTAATATCACTCGAATGTTGCTTCTTCAAGCTTCTGTTCCTTCTTCATTTTGGGTAGAAGCTTTGTCCACAGCTGTATACTTGATCAACCGCCTTCCATCTCAGGTTCTGGATTTTGAGTCTCCTTTCTTTCGTCTCTATAACATGCCACCTCATTATGATTTTCTTCACACTTTTGGTTCTGTATGTTTTGTCCACTTGCCACCACTAGAGTGTCACAAACTTGGCGCCCAATCTGTGCAGTGTGCTTTTATAGGTTATACTCCCAATCAGAAAGGGTTCTTATGTTATGATGCTACTGCCAGACGGTTGCGTGTCTCTAGAAATATGGTTTTCTTTGATTATCAATATTTTTTTCAAGGAGTTTCCTCTGGCTCTCCTGATTTTGTCTCCCTTCCTCAATTTTCCGAGGTTCATCATCCTCCACAATGATGGAAACCAGAACATCTCTTTGTCAGACGCCCACGTGATCCGCCCCCTATCGATGCTGTCCCGCCACCTGATCCTCCACCAGTAGCACCACGCCGGTCCACCCGAATTATCCATCCACCGAAGAGGTATGAATTTGAACCCACTTCTCTTACTGCTACTTTATCTGGGATATCTATTCCTACACATTATTCTCAAGTAGTTAAAGATTCGAGATGGGTAAAAGTAATGCAGGATGAGTTGCAGGCACTCCAGGAGAATTGTACTTAGGATATTGTTCCTTGCCCGGCGGAGGCCAAACCCATTGGCTGCAAATGGGTGTACTCTGTGAAGCTAAATTTGGATGGTTCTCTAAATCGTTTCAAGGCACGATTAGTTGCTTTGGGTAATAAACAGGAATATGGAGTGGATTATGATGAGACATTCTCCCCGGTGGCCAAAATGACTATTGTCCAAACTATTCTCTCTTTGCTGCTTCCAAAAATTGGTCCTTACATCAAATGGATGTGAAAAATGCCTTTTATCATAGAAACCTGGCAGAAGATATCTATATGCATCCTCCCCCGGGTTTGTTCCCCTCTTCTCAAGGTGTAAGTAAACTAAAACGATCCTTATGTAGATTGCGGCAAGCTGCCCGGGCATGGTTTGAGAAATTTCGATATACTCTTCTTGGATTTTCTTTAACTCAAAGTCAATATGACTCATCCTTATTCATTCACCACACGGCCACAGGCATCGTTCTTCTCCTTATTTATGTTGATGACATGGTCATTACAGGGTCCGATCAAGTGTCCATAGAATAACTTAAAAAGTAGCTCTAAGCTTGCTTTCATATTAGGGATCTTGGTTGTCTTCATTATTTTTTGGGTCTTGAGGTCCACTTTAACTCCAAGGGTATCTTTCTCAATCAACAAAAGTATACTGAGGATTTAATTTCTCTTGCTGGACTTCAATCTGCTGCACCTGTTGATACTCCTCTGGAGGTTAATGTCAAATACCGCCGTGAAGAGGGTGATCTTTTGTCCGATCCTTTGTTGTATCGTCAATTGGTGGGAAGTCTTAACTATTTGACGATTACACGCCCTGATATTTCCTTTGCAGTTCAGCAAGTTAGCCAGTTTATGCATTCTCCTCGTCATCTTCACATGGCAGCTGTACGTCGCATTGTGCATTACTTGAAAGGTACTTCTCATCGGGGTCTATTTTTTCCAGCAAATACATCTCTTACCTTGATTGCCTATAGTGACGCGGATTGGGCAGGATGTCCCGATACACGAAAGTCTGTTTCTGGTTATGCATGTTCCTCGGCCCTACTCTGATTTCTTGGAAGAGTAAAAAGCAGGCTCAAGTTTCCAAGTCATCCACTGAGTCTGAATATAGAGCTATGTCTACAACTTGTTCTGAGATTATTTGGCTTCGTGGGCTGTTGGCTGAACTTGGTGTTCCTCAAAACAATCCCACACCTCTACACACTGATAACACTAGTGCCATTCAGATTGCTGCCAATCCGGTCTTTTATGAGCGTACTAAACATATTGAGGTAGATTGTCACTCGATTCGGGAGGCTCTTGATGATCATGTTATTTCTCTTCCCCATGTTGCCTCCCAGAATCAGCTTGCAGATATCTTTACTAAAGCTGTCCCTCGACCATGTCACCAATTTCTACTTAGCAAATTGATGCTTCTTGATTAGTCGCATCAATTTGAGGGGGGATGTTAGACAGAGAATCTCTAATATTTACTATTTCCTAATATATGGATTGAGTATTAGGAATAGAATCAACCGTTTTATTGTATATTATTAGGATCCCTGATTTAGGTTGTACAAAATAGGAATAGGAATTTGAATGATTGTGCCATTAATAGGTGTAAATGAGCTTGTAATATTTAAACATTAGAATAGAATCAAAGAGGATAACAAAGTCATAATTTCTTGACAAACAGTGCAGAAATTGATTTGAATTTGATGGTAGAACAGAATGTCCTGAAGTTGGAAGTAGAGGTGGTGAATAGGAGAAGGAAGATGGCAAACAAGTTGCTGCAGACTCAGTACAATCAATATTGACAAATGGAAAATGAATTTCATGAAAGACAACATCTTTCGAAATTATAATTCTGCCATCAGTAGTTAAGCACTTGTAGCCTTTATGAGTTGGAGAATAACCAAGAAAAGTACATTGGGAAGTCCTAAAGGCAAACTTATGCTTATTATAAGGTCTTAGATAATGATAACAAGCATAGCCAAAGACTCCAAAAAATGTGAAATCAAGATCTTTACCAAAAAGTTTAGTAAAGGGAATATCAAAGGAAATAGTAGAAGATGGAATTACGTTTATAAGATAAACAAAAGTTAGAAAGGCATGGTCCAAAACTTTAAGAGGTACATGTGCTTTGGCAAGCAAGGTCAAATCCATTTCAACTATGTGTCTATGTTTTTGTTCAATTAAACCATTTTGATGATGAGTATGGGGACAAATAAGGGGATGTAAAATACCTTGAGACTGAAGAAAGGCGGAAAAAGGCCTAAATTCACCACCCCAATCAATTTGCACACATTTTATTTTTTTATTAAATTGCACTTCAACCATTTTCTGAAACTGCACAAAGGCACTAAAAGCTGCAGACTTCTTTTTAAGAAGTATCCAAGTAAATCAAGAATAGGCATAAAAAAAATCCTATATAGTAAGAATAACCAGTGAAAGAAGGAACTGGAGCTTGCCCCCATAGATCACTAACAACAAGCTCAAATGGTTGATTATAAACTGTGGTAGAGGAAAATGAAGGCAACTTGTGCATCTTTCCAAAACAACAAGCTTCACAGAAATCATCTTGAGTAGATGTATTACTGATTGGAATTTTGCAAGAATTAAAAACCTTTTTAACTATTAGGGAATGGGGATGTCCAAGTCTACAGTGCCACAACTACAAGGAAGCATTTTCTGAATTAGCAAAAATACTATGTACATTGACTGATTTAGGAGAAGACATAGAAGTAGTATTATGTACAACACCTGTTGCATGAGCAACTGGACTACAAGATTTGTATTTACAGACACATCTTTATTACAACCAAGCAAACGAGAATTGAAAGTAGCATTATGTACAGACTCATTTGTATTACAACAAAGCAAACTAGAACTAGATGGAGTGGCAACAGCACAGCTTGAAACTGGTGCAGAAGGAGAAGACTTAGTTGCATTTGATGAAGTGACCAAATGACTGAGAGGGAAAGTTGTGAAGCTGTACAGGCCATAAGCACCGAGAGTACCTTCCAAGAGGACCTTATGGGTGGCCTGCGATTTCACACAACAGTAAGTAGCATGAAACTAAAAAAATACATTATTATCTAATGCAAATTTACTAACACTAAGAAGATTTCGAGTGATAGCAGGTACATGTAAAAGTTTTTGAAGTGAAAGAGTAATGACAGAATTAAAACGAGAAGAAACAAAAGAAGATCCAACATGAGATATGGACAAACCTTGACCATTGCCCATCAGAAGTTTCTCATTACCATGAAAATCATCTTTTTGCAGTAGATTGTCAATATTAGGAGTTACATGGCTTGTAACTCCAGAATCGAGAAACCAAGATGAGCTAGCAAGAATCTCAGGTGTTGCAACCACAGCCTGCATAGGCTGCTGAAAACTTGAGGATTGTGCATGAGCACTAGAATGTGCAGGAACATTAGAAGTAGGAACTTGAAAATTACTAGAAGGATGTCAGGAAACTGAGCAGGATTTGAAGGAGGATAGGGAAAAGAAGCTGAAGTAGGAAGTGGATGAGATGAAGAGATAGACTGAAACTGAGACTGAAACTATGGGTGGAATTGAGAGTGAGACTGAGATGAAAAACCAGAATAATATGTAGATTGATTAGGTGTTGGTGGAGTTGGCTGAAAATTGAAATCAAATCTGTAGTAAAAACTGAAGCAACACGACTAGGTTTATTACAAACTTGACAAACTACAGAGGATCTGCAACCACCAAACTCACCACCACGACCACAAAATCTTCCAGGATTTCCAAATCTGCCACCTCTAGAGGGATTGTATACATCTCTATTGTTAGGAGTTAGGCCATAAGATTGTGAATTAAAATTCTGAGAAGAATAACCAAATTGAACAAAACCAGTTGGTGTCAAACTACAAGTTCGTGAAGAATCTTTCTGAGATATAGGCGATTGAGGATTTGAGCTACTAGATGGAATATGGGCAACATTAGTAGAAAAAGAATATGCTATAGCTTCTTTTACATGTTTCACTAATCTTTCTTGTTGAACAAGCAATGAAGATTCAATTTCAGCTACTGTGCAAGGTTCAACTCTACTCGAAATTGAAGCTACAAAAGGATCATATTCTTCAGGCAAACCATGTAAGATAATTTCAATGTGCTCAGAAACTGAAATTGGATTACCAGTAGACATCAATGCATCAATGCGATCTTTTATGCGAAGTATATATTCACTAATAGATCTGGAACCTTTCTTTGTGTTCCTAAGCTTAGACCTGAATTGGCGAGTCTTTGCACAATTCAGTGAATTGAAGTAGAGGTGGATCTGCTCCCATAGCTGCCAAGAAGATGAGCAGCTGACAAATCTGGTTAACATCGATTAAGAGAGTGAAGATAGCAGCCAAGATAGAAGAAGTTGATCTTGAGCATCCCAATCCAGAAACAGAGGATTGAGAACACCAAGTTGTTTATCTTCATCTGAGGCAAAATGAGGAGGAATTTCGTGTTCTCCAGCAATAAAACGATTTAGCTTGTGACCACGTATAGCAGCTAACACTTGTTGCTTCCAAAGCATGAAATTTTTATTGTCAAATTTGATTGAAAGTGAATGCGAAAACGAAACAAGATTTGAGGTAGAACTATGTGCAGCAGAGGCATGTGTCTCCATTGCAGCTCTTGATACCATGAAGAAGTTCTATAGAACTGAGAAAATGAGAGAAATACTGAGAAAATATAAAGAAAAATTTTTAGAGAGAAAATGAGAAGAAGATTGTAGAATCTGTATTGGTGTGTACATACTATCAAAGCAATCAAATCACGAAGCATGCATGAAAATTATGTCTTGGAGAATATTCCCATTGTAGGAGTAGGATCTGTCTACCTCTCCTTTTGTGATACTCTTATAGACGTTCACTGCATTACCTTCTAAAATTATTCGTTGAAGCTCATAATCCAATGCAAGAATCAGGCCTTGCAGCTGCAGCCATCAACTCGCCTATGTAAGGGTCAGGGGAGCCATGAAATTTATGTGCTCTTGCTGTCAACGTACACCCCTCACAGTTACGAATTACCACTCCAATGCCATATGTTCCAGAGATGGAAACATAGCAAAAATCAACTTTAACCCTTGCGAATCCATATGGTGGCTGCGTCCATTTTCTCTGCTGGTTAGCTACCTGAGATTGCGTGGAATTGTTGTCAGGTTGTTTCTCGCTGTCCAACCAACTTGTTGAGCAGTCTTTTGCTGTTTGCCTTTCCAAGCTGCATTTCTTTAGCACCATAGAGCATGCCATGCCGTAGAGAAATACTTGTACAGAGATAACGTTGTATAGATTAAATCAATTGATATTTAAATAATTACATAAATTCTTGTACTACATAATTATTTTATATTAAAAAAATATTAATGTGTCAATCATTAATTTGTTTAATCTACACAATTTATATAAATAAAATCTACACAAATATTTCTCTATATCAAAACCATCAAGTCCTAAATACTTTGCTCACAATCCCTGTCTATTTCTTTTAGATGAATGAAATTTTTATTTTCATTTTTCTAAAATATGTGAAATCACATTTTTATTATGATATCTATAGCAAATACATGGATCATCATTCCTTTTGTGTAAAGGGTGGACATGGTGTTTCTTTCTTTCTTTCTTTTTTCAATATATCCGGACATGGTGTTTGTAAGTCGGAATGAGTTAATATATATTTTATTGATATTTATTATACTACACACTTACAATTTTATTTTATTATATACAAAATAAAATGTGATTTCATTTATGAAGGAATCAAACACTGAAACAAGTTATTGATTTTTAATTTTTATAAACTCTGCCTATGCTGATCTTTGTTGCAAATATCTACATAACCGGTCTCAAACCCGAATAAAAGAGGAGGGTTGTATTAGGCAGTCGACAGCCAACATAAAACTTTGTCGAATCTTTATGATATGGATCAACGAAATAATTGTGTTAATGCTAGGTCGTTGCCCCTAAGCAACGCGCTGTATGGCTCGAGTACAGTGTCAAATGAGTAAGGACCACTACATCGCCGCCTGGGTGTAGTGAAAAATAAGCAATGATTCCCACATTGTCGTGAACGGGTGTGGGTAAATAAGCTAGTTCACAAGAGTGGGATGCATTTTGGAACTTGGAATATAGGTACATTTACAGGTAAATCTATGGAAATAGTTGACACCGTGATTAGGAGGATGATTAATTTTATGTGCCTACAAGAAACTAAGTGGGTTGGAGAAAAGGCAAAGGAACTCGACTCTTCGGGTTTTAAGCTTTGGTACACCGGCAAGGTAAAATCTAGAAACGGGGTAGGCATAATAGTAGATAAGAATTGAAAGAATATGGTTATGAATGTGAGAAGGCTCGGAGATAGGATCATAGTTTTGAAGTTTGTTGTGGAACAAGAGACTTTTAATGTTATTAGTGCGTATGCACCCCAAGTAGGGTTAGACGTGCATTACAAGATTAAATTTTGGGAAGATCTAGAAGGTTTAGTTCAGGGAATACCTTTAAGAGAGAAGATTTTTCTAGGAGGGGACCTAAATGGTCATGTGGAGAGCAAATCTAAGGGGTATGCGGGTTTGCATGGGGGTTATGGTCTAGGAGTAGCTAATGCAGAGGGCAAAACGATTTTAGATTTTTCGGTAGCGTTTAATTTTATAATAGCTAACACTTGTTTTAGGAAGCGGGAAGAACATCTGATCATATATAGAAGCGGGAGTTATTACTCTCAAATTGATTTCTTTTTAATAAGGAAATCTGATAGAAAGCTTTGCATGGACTGCAAAGTCATCCTTAGAGAGAGCTTGACTATTCAACACAGGGTTTTAGTTATGGATGTACGGGTCAAGATGAGAGTAAGGAAAAATTGTCGAGACAAAGAGCCAATGATCAAATGGTGGCAATTGTGGGACGAGATGGCTGAAGGGATTAGAAAGGTAGCAAAAGAGACACTTGGTGAATCAAGAGGCTTCGGACTCAAGGATAAAGAATCTTGGTGGTGGGACACAAGTGTACAAGATAAATGTAAAGTTAAAAGGAAATGTTATAAAGCTTGACACGTATGTAAAAATGATGAAAATTGGGAAAAATATAAGGCAGCTAAAAAAGATACTAAGAAGGCGGTGAACGAGGCAAAAACTAAAACGTTCAACGGGTTATATCAATCGTTGGGCACCAAAGACGGAGAAAGGAATATCTACAAGCTTGCTAAAAGTAAGGAAAGTAATACAAGAGACTTGGATCAAGTGAAATGCATTAATGATGAAGAGAGTAAAGTCTTGGTTACGGAACAAGACATTAAGGATCGATGGAAGGGTTATTTTCACAAGTTATTTAATGAGGAACATGAGACATTAGGGGACTCAGACATTCTAAACACTAGAGAGGAGGACCAAAATAAAATTTTTAATCGTAGAATCAGGGAGTTTAAGGTAAAAGAAGCATTGAAGAGGATGGATAATGGAAAAGCGGTCGGACCAGATAATATACCTATTGAGGTATGGAAGTGCTTAGGAGAGAAAGGTATAAGTTGGATCACAAAACTGTTTAACGAGATAATGAGGTCTAAGAAAATGCCAAACGAATGGAGGAGAAGCACTTTAGTTCCTATTTATAAGAATAAGGGAGATATATAAAACTGTGCAAAAAACAGAGAAATTAAGCTCATGAGTCATACCATGAAGTTATGGGAAAAAGTAATTGAACGGAGAATAAGACAAGAGACTCATATTTTAGAGAATCAATTTGGTTTTATGCCTGGGAGGTCAACCATGGAAGCAATTTATCTTTTACGAAGATTAATGGAGAGGTATCAGAGGAAGCAAAAAGACCTACACATAGTTTTCATTGATTTAGAAAAAGCCTACGTTAGGGTACCGAGAGAGGTATTGTGGAAGGCTTTGGAGAAGAAAGGAGTTCGTATTGCCTATCTTCGAGCAATCCAAAATATGTATGATGGGGTTAAAACTAGTGTGAGAACATAGGGTGGGGCCACAGAAGATTTCCCTATAACTATAGGACTACACCAAGGGTCAGCTTTGAGTCCATATCTTTTTACCTTGGTCTTAGATGTGTTTATTGCGCATATCCAAGAGTCGGTACCACAATGCATGCTTTTTATAGATGATATAGTCTTAGTTGAAGGGTCGAGAGAGGAAACAAATGAGAAGCTAGAGCTATGGAGATGAACTTTGGAAGAACATGGCCTTCGTCTAAGTAGAAGTAAGACGGAGTATATGGAATGTAAGTTCAGTAAGAGACGTATTAATGATAACTTAGCGGTGAAAGTTAGAGATTATACAATACCACAAGTCACACAATTTAGGTACCTTAGATCTATCATACAAAATGATGGAGAGATAGAGGGAGATATAAACCATAGGATTTAAGCTGGATGGATGAAATGGAGGAGTGCTTCAAGAGTTATTTGTGATAGAAAAGTGTCTCTCAAGTTTAAGGATAAATTTTATCGCACAACTATAAGGCCTGCGATGTTGTATGGTACTGAATGTTGGGCGATAAAAAGCCAACAAGAGCATAAGATCAGTGTTGCGGAGATGAGGATATTGCGTTGGATGCGTGGCCATACAAGACAAGATAGGATTAGGAATGAATGCATTAGAGAGAAAGTAAGGGTAGCACCTATTGTGGAAAAGATGAGAGAATCTTGCCTTAGGTGGTTTGGACATGTAAGGAGAAGACCCTTAGAAGCTTCTGTAAAAAGAGTAGATCAGGTAGATAATAGCCCAATAGCTAGAAGTAGAAGAAGACCAAGAAAGACTATAGGTGAAACGATTAAAAAAGATTTAGATATGAATAACATATCTAAAGACTTGGTTTATGATAAGGCACAATGGCATCGTTTGATCCATGTAGCCGACCGTATCTAATGAGAAAATGTTTGGTTGTTGTTGTTGTATTCTAATCAAGTGATATTTTGATCAATTTATCTGTTGTCAATTCACTTGTTAGTAATCTATGCTAAAATTCATATTTATTTTCAAGAAATTAATATTTTAAATTTGCCACAATGTATTTTTTTTATTTTTTGTTAAAAATTAACCTAAACCATGGCAAATTTTGATCAAATTGTTAAGAAGTTTTGTAATAAAAATAGTTTATAATAAAAAATTTATGGAGAGGAGTTTTTGAAAAACAAATATTATTTTCTAAAAGTTAAGTTAATCCAAACCTGCATTAATAATTAATATATTTTATTAAATTATTTTAATTATTTAAAGAATAAAAATATTTTATACTTTTTTGTTTAACATTTTTTATTTTAATTCCTTATAATTTTGTAAATAGTACAATTTTTTTTATAAATAAAACAAAACAAAAAAAAGAAAAGAGTTTCGGTGATGGCACATGTGTAGTTTTGCAATCATCGGAGGGTAAATGTGGGAGAAGCAAGCCCTTTCCTCGTCCAGTTCCGTTGCCCGGCCCTGCCAAGTGCCACTGGACGTTGGCTAGCAAGGGACACCACGCCACACCAAAACCTCCCGCATGGCATGGCATGGCATGGCCGCTTCTAACTCAAAACCTTCCATTATGCGCCTCTTCCCCACTTTCCTACTCTCACTCCCACCACTTTTAACTTCAGCTCTCTCTCTCTGCTTCCTCAAATGGCTCTCACTGCTCACAAAAACCGCCTTCGCACCTTCATCCGGTCCATGCAAAATGAGGTACACCTCACTCATCACTACTCACTTATAAAAATCTTATTTCGCTTTCGTTTCACATTTTCCCTCACAATTTTACATTTGCAGGACGCTATTCAATTTTAAGCCGCGAGTTCACAATTTTTGCGTACATCTTAGAATAGAAAGTTAGTTAATGTTCTCTTCGTGTTCTGTGTTTACTGGTGCAAAATTTTGGCAGGGAATTGTGAATGACCAATTCTATCAACTCCAATCCATGAAGGAATCTATTCGGCGGGATTATGTTGTGAGAGCAGTCACTACATTCTGCGTGTCTTGCATTAGTTTGTTCTCTTCTTTGACGGATCAAATGTAATGTAACAATGAACTTTTAACTTGTTATCAATTTGTTGTTCAGTTTCTAAGTTTAGGTTTCTAGGAGTAGGAAACCTTCTATGGATTTGTTATGGAATTGTGACTCAATGTTGTGATCTGCAGTTACCAACAGAAGGTTGATTTTCAGAAGGTTCATGTTCTTGCTCGTGAACTATATGCAAGATCCACCGGGTAACCTGTAACTTTGCTTTAAGTCTACAGAAATTGAATCTGCTTTTTGTTTTGTTTTTTTGGTCAAAATGGAAATTTATTAAATTTATTGGATTTCCTATACAAGTATTTTGATGAGAATTAACTGTTTGTGATTGTTTTTTAAAATTTTAAATTTTGTATTCTGACATAGATCTTGTCTCCACAATATGCTCTGATGATGATATAAACTTTTCAGAGCTTATATAATTGGTTTATTTCAATTATTTGGCCTTGTTAATTATTGAACTATATGGACAAAATTTTCTTCTAATATATTGTACTTCATATAAAATGCTTTACTTTGCTGACATTTTACATTTTCAGAACATAACTTTCTTATGTTGACAAGGCATCCTCTGTTTAGTGGTCAAAAGAGATGTTAGATGTGTCCGGGGGTTCTTTTGTTTCCTTTGTATTGTTCCCCATGTTTCCTAAGTGCCATTCAAAACTTATATCCAAAATAAAAATCAATGCTATATTCATGGTTGTAGTTACATGTCTATGGAAATCTGTGGATTCTTTCTTCTTCAAATCGAAAAATATGCTATTGTAGATATGCTTTTTTATATATCACATCAGTGGTAATGAGCCAAGGGTATAACTCTGACTTTTTCTTTTAGATATTTTCTGATTGATGAATTATTATGCTTTTCCTTGCTTGTTGCAGTGTCGGTGCAGAGAATGTCAGGTGTGCATGTGCTGAACTTCTTTACGCTTGTGATCTGAAAGATAAGAATCAGTAAGAAAACTCTGTCATACAACTTTAGTTTATATCCATATGCATAGCAGCAGCAACAACCAAGGCTGCCTTATCCCACTAGGTGGAGTTGCTACATGGATCAATCGGCACCATTGTTAGACACCCTAGATTTTTGTTTAATTCTGCAACTGTAAAGATAATCTCTTTTCTTGCGACGTTTCAGTTGCTACCAGGCTGTATATTGGATCAAGAATGAATTTTCTTATTTGAGGAGAAAACTTGAAACCCTTGTGCAGGTACATCATTATCACTTCAGGTCTAGGCTAGGCATTCAAAGATTGGCTGAATCAAATTTCTTTTTCCCCCTTCAACAGTGGTTGTACTTGGCTTGATATATATATTTGGAGAATAATTGGTGGAAACTAATGAAATAAACCCATTTTGACATTCAGATTACCATCTTTAGTGTAAATGATCTTGTCTGTTTAGTCATTCTTTTACATGCCTCATGTAGATTAGACATTCCCCCTTTGTCACTCATTTTTTCTTTCATAGCTGTTAAACATTGCTACATGATTACATCTGTATACTTACGTACTAAGCAACCTTCCTGGATTTACACACTTGGAAAGGAAGGAAGGTGGAAAAAGAGAGTCAATGGTCATCACTTACAGCCCTTCAGATTGCATCTGATTCTTCCTCTTAATATGAAAGTTCTAAGATATAATTTTCAAGAAAGCTATGAATAAACCAGTTTCTTAAGTCTGTGGTGCTTCAATTATAAGTTGGTTAATTCAATAACAGATATGCATTGAATTATTTGCTTACTATTGCTACATGATTTGCATTGTGCACCTGTCACATTTTTATATAAAGGAAAAATAAAAAAATCTATAAATGGGGATGTATGGTCTTGGAAATGATTTACTTTTGCTATACTTAGAGGATTGGAAGTGGAGGAACCAAATTGAGAAGCACTATCAACATCAATTTTCTCTAGAAATTTCAGATGGGTGTGATATTGGGTTCTATATTTGCCACATAAATTGGAGCATTTTCTTTTAGTTTAGCTCAGAGGCTTAAGACTGAGAAAGGATGACAAAGTGTTATTGCAGTGTGCTGCTCATGTTTTTTTGGTGTCTTTCCTGGATTGAAATGCCTAGATAAGGGGAAATCTTTGTCCTTAACTGCAATTTGATATTCAGTACACGGCTTCTTTCAGAGAGTCCCATTGGTATACATGCAGAGGAACTAGAGAGCTCTTTTGTTTTGATGTCTTTGTATTTACTGTGTTTTTTCAGAGCTCTATGTCAGGAGGATATATCTTATTTGTCTCTTACCTTTCTTAGTACTCATTCCCTCTTTGTAATAAAATTAGTTTTTTTTCCTTAAAAAAAAAGAAAGAAAGAAAAAAGAAGATAAAGAGGATATATATATATATATACACACACACACACACACACACACACTAATGATTTGGGAAATGGTAAACTTTTAGGGGCTGATCTACAGAACTCAGATCCTTTATGGTTTTGTTGCTTGATGATTGATATGGGCACATCCCTTGCATTTTCCTTGTGATGTGAAGAATGCAGATTGATCAGAAAGCATAGTCTATTAATTTAATGTTGTCTTTCTAAGGATGGATGCAGTATATGTGCACTAAGAGAGCAATCTCGATATTAACATTTGTCTATGATGTTTTTCCTTTAAGTCATTGTGAATCATGAACTTAGTAAGAAATTCAAATATTCAAATGTTCTTATTATTTTTTTCCTCTGTAACTCTTACATGCGCAGATGGAGAGGAGGATCGTTGATCTTGAGACATGCAGTGAAAAGGATGAACCACTTATGATAGCAACAGCTGAAGCATATCTGGTTGAAATTTCAAATATGCTTTGCGGACTTCACTTGTTGGTTTGTCTGCTGTAGCCTCAGGTTTGGTTGGGTTGAGGAGAATGTGATAAATCAGTTTAGCTATAAAAATCTTTATCTGTATTGAATTCAGCCTCATATCTTGTGGTGTTATTATTTATGAGTAAATTAGAATGACCTGCTAATGACATACATATATGAATGGTTTCAACTTGAATATTTCAAATTTCATTTTTGAGGTTTTATTTGGTCTTTGTAAGAATTCCCTTCTAGAATTTAATTAATTAATACTATTAACATTGCCATTGGCATTTCAAAATGTGGAGAAGTCCTTTGGTTTCTCTAAATCTGAAATTCAACTAATTTTAGATGCAAAGTATTCTTGTTCAAAGGTGGGGCAGTGGGAGTGTTCTTGTTAGTATAAATGGGGAGATATACAGCGGTCAGATGCTTGATTATACCCAACAATATGTTAGCCAGATGGTGTGGAAGTAGGGTTCCTTGTAGTGAAAGATGTCTACAATCAGCATTCATCTTTTTTTTAATCATAAAAGAAGACTCTTGTGGTAGATAAACAGTTAGCATTTTTTATGAGCTCTCGGTAGAGTAGGATCCCATCAATTTGCTGAACACTTTTGCTTTGTTTTTTTTTCTTTTTCTTTTTGTCGATGCTAGTTGCTGTACCAAAACTGGTTTTGATAATAATGCTTTGTTTTAGCGTGCTTTCATTCATGTGTAATTTGACTTCGCAAAGGCATGCGTTGTCAAAATGTTCAATCATGTCATCCAAAATATTGGATTTTACAATTACCCTTGTTAAATTTGGGATGCTCATCATTTCATGTTGGAGAATTGAGGAGAGAAAGAAACACACACACACACACACACACATGTACACAGTTGTTTTGTAGAGTAGCAGTTGTTTCCAAAAATAGGTAACCTAATAATCAAGTTACTTCTAAACCTGAAAACTTGAGTTTCTGTCAGTCTTATTTAACTATTATTTTTTCAATAATTATTGGAAATTCATGAAGGAGGTTTGTCCTTAACATGGTATCAGAGCTTCTTTAGCCACGTGGTCATGAGTTTAATAGTAAAAGAAGTTGGCTTTATGATTGAATGCAAATTTCTTTAAAAGAGGAAAGTAAAGGGGGGGGGGGAGAGCTAATTTTTAAATACAACGGCCTTTTTAGCCTCTTTAGTTCTCAGTTTTCTATTCTTTTTTTATTTTTTTTTCCTTTTCCTGTTTAGGAGGATATCACGTCTTCCTTCCAGTTGTATTATTTTCTTTTCTCTCCAGTGACATTTCTTCTTTTATCCAAAAACAAAGTCTGAGATGGAAAGAAAATGGAAGAGATTAGCACCATGCCAAGTATTAAGATTCTAGTTTATTAATCTTTTTAGACAGCTAATTCTACCTAAAGTTTAACTTGATGGGAAGCTATAAGCCTAGAAGTATATGGCAGTTTCAAAAACATAACTCCATTGCCAATTTGATCTCTAGAAAAAAGATTATTTGGAGTCTTTCCTACTGGATAAATTTTATGCCATTATAATAAAAAAGAAATAAATAGACAAATAACAACTATGCCTTATTCCCACCAAGTGGGGTCGGATACACCATCGTGCTCGATCATGTATCATATATTTATGAAGTCCCATGTAATTTGAATCTTTCTTAATAGTCTCCTACATGTCTTTTTTGGTCTTCTATCCCTTTTTTCCCTTTTTAAAGGGGTATAACCTTTAATGTCATATCTTATTACTGGGACCAATGGAGGTAGTTGTTTTACTTACATATCCAAACAATCTTAAACGGTATGGTGTTCCATAATTTGCTCCTTTGTAGGGTCTGATCCAACCTTCTCCCTAGTGGTCACATTCATGATCCTATCCATCTTCGTATGTCCACTCATCCATCACAACATCCTCGTTTTTATAACCTTTATCTTTTACTCATGATTGTAGTTTACTGCCCAACATTTGGGTCCATATAAAATTGCATGTCTAATTGCAGTGCTATAAAACTTTTTCCTTCAATTTTGTAGGCACTCTATGGTCAAACGAATTACATGAAGCATTTTCACCCATCATCAATCCCTCCATCCTTTTGTAGTATAGACCCCAAGTGTCTGAAGCACTCAGTTTGGGGTACTTCTTTATCTTTAATTCTCACTATCACATCATCCACTTTCCTTTTTTACCAAACTTAAATTCCATATATTTTGTATTTGATCTACTCAATCTAAAACACTTGGTCTCCAAAGCATTTCTCTATAACTCCAATTTAGCATTTACTCTCTTTTGTCTCATCTACCAAAACGATATCATCAAGAAAAAGCATACACTAAGGTACGTCATCTTTAATGTGCCTAGTGAGTTTATCCATTATGAGTGCTAAAATGTATAGGCTTAATGTCGAACCTTGATGTAGACCTATTTGTTGTATTGGAAACCATTCATTTACACCACTCTGTCTTATCATACATTTCCTTAAACACTTGAATGGATAAGGCTCCTCTAAAGTGAGCAAGTAAAGGTGTATCCACCATTAAATTTGAGTGGGTTAAGATCATAATGCACTTTGGATTAAATCAAGGGTAGATATACACTTATTTTCTCACTTTAGACACAAACTCACTTTAGAGGAGCTTTTTCCCACTTGAATGTTATGCCACACAAAGAAAGACGAGGGATCCCTTTCTTAAGCTCCTCGCATCCTTTACACCTTAAGTCAGCAGCTTGCTGATAATCTGCTACATTTTGGACTGAAATGAACTTATGAAACCAAATTGGATAATTTATTAATCATCTGCGTATTAATTGACTTAAGTACACAATTAAAACCTTGGGAGCATTATAAGGTATTGATAATTATCAATGAAGGTTTTGATATTGGACTTAAAAATGTTATAATCTGCTACAAAAATGAACTTGTAAAACCTGTGGAATAATTTACCATTCATGTTTGTGGTTTGTTTGACTTAAGTACACAATTATAACCTTAGGGTTAATATATACTGATAATTATTTAGGAAGGTTTTTTAGTATCAGACTAAAAATATGTGATAATGACCATAGGGTTCCAATAATCTGTATGTCTATTTTTTTATCCTATTTCTATGCTCTTCGCTTATTATCCTTAATACATTATTCTTTTACTCAAAAAAGAAATATTGCTGTAGTTTTGAAGATATGAAATGTACAATTATTTCTGTTATTTGGCTCAATAATGTATAAGCACAAGGATTGTTATGGTGGATGAGATAGGATATGTGATTGAAAACTTCCTTTTCATTCTGATTTTAACAAATTCAAAACTCAATAAATTGTGTGAGAAAATTTAATTTTAAAAGCAAGATCCATCAAGAAATTCTATTTTCTTTTTTAAGAGTTTGGTCTTTTCGTCTACATGTGTGCTTGTTCTCTCATGAGCTACCACATGGCACATGCATATAATTTGTATACGATTGTGCATATGCATTGGTATTGGAATCTATGCTATGAAAATGATAAATATGCCTTCCTTTGTCAATTTTTTTTCCTGTTGTGCATGTGGTGTCAGTAGAGTTACCAAACTGGCTATGAGCAACCATACAACAACAACAACAACCAAGCCTTTTCCCACTAGGTGGGGTCGGCTACATGGATCAAATGACGTCATTGTGCCGTATCATAAACCAAGTCTTTAGAAATGTCATTCAAATCTAAATCTTTTTTAATTATTTCACCTATAGTCTTTCTTGGTCTCCCTCTACCTCTATAGCTATTGGGCTATCCTCCACCTGATCTACTCTTCTTACAGGGTCTTCTCTTTACATGTCCAAACCACCTAAGACGAGAGATTCTCCCATCTTTTCCGACTATGAGTAACCACAAACAGATTTTTTTTTTTGGGATATAATATATCTATCTCAGTTGCAACACTGGATTGTATACCTTAGTCATATAGCCTTTTGTGTCTATCTCAGTTGCTACATCTCCTGCAAACAACTTTTCTGGGATTTTAGTTGCAATAGTCATGATTTATGTTTCCTTCTCTTTTCCTATCCCTTCTCTCAAAGAATAATGGTTGGTAATTGATGTAAGCTAGCTGGTCTCTTTGCAGTTGATTTCACCGAAGATGCATGAACACTAACGCTTATGCTGGACACAACCTGGAAACACAAGATTTGAAGTGTACACATGCCTTTTGAAGTATTTCATCATATTTGACATAATGTGTCTGACATGGACAAGATAAACCTTTTCTTGAAGGTTCCCTGTATATCTAGATTAGCTGTTTTCTGTTTGTTTAACTTTTATGATATCTTCAGTGTACAGTTTACGGTGCTTGACAAAATATTCATTTTTGAGGGTCCAAATCACATGCCCTGTTTTGCTCTGCAGTTGTTGCTACTTTGTACTATGTGTTAAATATGTGGAAGTGCTAGATTTTCTTTTTAACTTTCAGGTAACCAATATGGTGGCAAGTTTTAGTGAAGTTGGAGGGTGGTGTCCAGAAAGACAGTTTTGGATGGTAATATTTTAATTTCAAAATTGTTTTGTCATTTTTACAAAAGAATATTTTAAAAAAATGAACTAGTAATGAAGGTAATTAACAGTTCTATTATGGAGATAAATATTTGACTTGTGATTATCATAGTATAATTTCAGTTGATGTGTAATGAAATGTATGAGTAGATAATAATCTCTGCAGATAAATTGTTTTGAGTGATGAATATTATTTTTCTTGGTCAGTTAAATGAATTCTTTTGTACTTATCATTTAAGTTTGAGCTATTTCTTATCAGTAGCTTTAACCTTGAGAAATTATAGAGAAGATTTCTGGAAATCCATAAATAAGGTAAGAATCTAAGAATAGTGATAAAGAATTATGTGTTTCTTCATGCTGCTAGATTTCCCCTATATGAATACTTAGTGTACTTGGTTTTCCACTTGAAAGTTCTTTAATAAGATTATGTTATAGGTCATAAGAATTAGGGATTGCAATCTAAAGTTGGCAATACTGAGTATTGGTTTGGATGCTCTTTTAACAAATTTAAATAATTTATATAGATTTCTTTGAATTCTTTATAGTTAAAAACAGGCTTGTAAAGTAATAATGGTAACAAGGTACTAGATTGGAGGAAGAGGGGGTGGGGGGGTGGGGGGGGGGGGGGGTGGGGGTGGGGTGGGGTGGGGGGGGAGGTCACCACACTGCCTCTAATGTCTTTCCTAAACATTTTTAAGACATTAACCCTTTGTTTGGATGTGGAGAGAAAATGGGAAGAGAGAAAATGGGAAGAGAGAAAATAGAGAGAAGAGAAAATGAAGAGAAAAATACATTTTCTCTTCTATTGTTTGGATGAAGAGAAAAAGGAGAGAAAGAAAATAAAAAATTTTTCTTTCTCTTGCTTGGTTGGAAAGAAAAGTGAGAAGAAAGAAAATGACCTTATATTAAATGACTTTTATACCCTTATTATAATGTAATAAAATGTAATTTTTTTTTACATGTGTGATCCATTTTCTCTCGTCCAAATACATTCAATAGTGGAAATAAACAATTTTCTAGGCAATCACACGTTTGGATAATTCAAACGAGGAGAAAATGGATAAGACAATTCTCTACTACTTTCATGAAGACCTCAAAAGCCCAATCACACGTTTGGATAACTCAAATTGGAGTTGAAGCAAGAACTAGGATGCTGATCCTGACAGCTTGACCTTTGCATACTGTTCATGACATATCTCAAGCTACAAGTTGTCAAATGAGCTGAAATTTTGATGGTTGATAGTTAAGATCCAAATCTACAACTTTCATGTTGAACACTTTTCCATATTTGGAGGTCTAATGGGTTATATTGGGTTTGGAAGTCAAAATACAGGGCCTGCGTCAAAATACAGGGCCTGCGTCAGAATACAGGGCCTAGAAGTACACGGCCGTGTACGCCTCTGACTTTGCAATTGAAATAGTGAAAATTTGCCCCTTAACTCAGTGTCATACACGGCTGTGTATTTGTGTCAGAAACACAATTATTGAAACTTCTGCGCGAAGTTTATGTTGGGGGCCTATATATTCACACCCTTAGCACGTTTTGAAGAGATGACGAAGGATCCACGACGCTGCAGAGATGACGAAGGATCTGAGCAGAGATGACGAAGGATCCACGACGCTGCAGGGGAGGAGACACGCGGTCGGTGGTGCACGATCTGACCGACGTCGCAAGAGTGGATGACCGGAGAGACAGCGCCGGCGACAGCAGTGGCGGAGGACACACCAGGGATGACTTCCCACAGCTGGATGCAAGGAGAGAAGAGGGAAATGAGGTCCCGAATGGGTTCAGGAAAATGAGATGGTTGAAATGAATTTGGGGGGTATAAGGGTAATTGTGCAATATTATCACACCATCTCTCCCATTTTCTGCACATGAGGGAGGAGAAAAAATTTTGTGTGGGTCCCACACCTTAATTTTCTATCTTCTCTATTTTCTCTGCACTGCCAAACGATAGAAAATGGAATATTCCACTCATTTTCTCTCCTATTTTCTTTCCACTCATTTTCTCTTGAAACAAACAGAGTGTAAGTTCTACTTAACAGGATTAAAGGAAGAAGTGAACATGGAGAGGGGTATTAAAAGGTAAGAGGAGTAGGGCGGTTTAATTTTCATTCATTGTTGATTGCTTGTTGGAGAGATGGAGGAGTGAAGGAATTAAAATAAGAAAAGATTTTATCTCCTTCATTGGTAAGATAAAAAAAAAGTGGGAGGAAAGAAACTATTTTTTTAGATTCATATAGCATTTGCAATTAAGCAGGACAATTAGTCTAATTATATAACCATTTGGTTTGGGTCCAGTACAATTTCATTTTCACTTTTTTTTTGGTTTTTTCCTTTTTATTATGGGACAAAATAGTACAATTTTTTTTTAAAGTCACTAGGTGGTGGCTACATTCCTTTGGAATAATTTGTTTGGTGCACTCGGTGAATATTGTGTGTATCCTTTCACTGTGGAGTAGTTTCTCATGACGATTTAAAGGTTTTCGAAAAACGTGGTCAAAATTTTGTTGCAATTTGCGGTTTGTGTAGTTCTATGGTACATTTGATTGAAATACATTCCCGTATCTTTAAGTGCATCTCTGTGCCCTTAGATATGTTGTGGGATAGGATTGTGTTGATAGCTTCTCTTTGGGGCTTTGTTGTGGTTGTTTTGAGGAAGTTTATTTTCTTGATATGTAGAGAGACTGGAAAGCTTTCTTGCATTCTTGATTATTTTTGGTTCTGTGTTGCCTTTCACCTTCTTTGTTGTAGAGAATATCTTATCCTTCCCCTAGTTGTAATTTCCCTTGTTTCTCTCTAATAAGATTTCTTTTTATATAAAACTAATAACAATGCTAATTCTTGGCTTCTTCAAGAATAAATTTCATTGTCTTCATTTCTTTCCATTTTGTCCCCCGATTTCAATCTGACCTAGCACATCTAAGTAATTGTATTTTATTAGATTAGATGTAAGGGTTCACAATTATTTATACCTTGCCTTCTTGAGTAGCATATCCCGCAAGAAAACAAAGAAAGGCTGATCCAAAAGAAGCAGTGAATTAAATTCAAATTGTTAATTTTACAAAAATGGAATAATTCCTTTAAAGAAAATCCCTATTAAAGGAAAGTCTCAAATTTAATATAAGATTAGAAGGAAATTTATTCTTTAATAATGATTACCTTTTCTTTCACCAGTGCATACGAGATTCAAAAGTATAGTTTAACGCTAGCATCTTCACGTGTGTGAATCTGCTTTTAAATTTTTGGAGAATTACAATCTAGGAAATTCTGCTGTAGAAATTTCCAATTTTAAGAACATTAATCACTTGAGAAGTTAATGTTCCTAATTCATATTTTTTTATTCAATGTTCCTAAATCATAATTCTCCCTTAAATTTATCAGTGTTGATGTTTTCAAAGTAGAATGATTGTCAGCATTTGTGGGATTGCGATGTATGTGGATAATTTCAAAGCCTTAAACACAATGCTATTGAAATTGCCTCAGTACACTTCACTACATTTTTCATAAGACTGTACTGACCTGGCATATTCTAATGACTGTTACATTATAACTTATAAGCAATGGACCTTGACTAGTTAAGTAAACCTTGCCTTTTCTTAGAATTTACATCTGAGGAAAATATGAGGATTAATATTCTCGATGCGAAGAGGGAAGGGCTCTCACTTCACAGGTCATAAATTACAAGGACATACCAAAAGGAAAAGGCATTTTGGTTAAATCTGTGCTTTATTGATCTTTTAGAAGGGGTGATAATCCTGTAGTTATTGTCAAAGTTACCCTTTTATTTTGAGGCTAATAAATTTTTTC
This sequence comes from Ormosia semicastrata, assembly GCA_029884595.1. NCBI lineage: Eukaryota > Viridiplantae > Streptophyta > Magnoliopsida > Fabales > Fabaceae > Ormosia > Ormosia semicastrata. Next base: position 17,960,335 of record JAQQTO010000041.1, on the reverse strand, counting down.
AAGTCTGTCTGAATATGGCTTTTCATCACTTTTGGTAGAGATTTACGGCAAGCACATAGTTGGATTGGATGAAGTGCAAAAGTGTTCCGCAGGTGTCAGGCATGTATGCCATTTTGCAGTTTGTGGATTTAGCTTACTAGTGATGTGCTGCCCATCTGTCTGTTGGCAAAGACACTTGGAAGTGGTTGTTTATTTCATAATTTAAATTCAAAACAAGGAAGATCTTCCGCTTTATATTGCCTATTAAGCCAATTCGCAAATCTTGTGTCTCTGCACCCCAAAAGGAAAAATCTTTTCTTTCAGTTCAGTGTTATTTGGATTGATATGATTTAAAGAGTAAGAAAAGGAAACTGCCTCCTGCCATTTGTCATTGACAATGGCATGAGTGTTAATTTGCAAATTTTAGTGGATACTTTCAGAAGAATTCATGCATAACTCATGGCTAACTGACAGATTGTTTCTGTCTCTACTCATTCAGCTCAGCTATTTGACAGCTTTTGTTTGTCTCTATGCATTTGGGTTTTAAATCTGGAGTTAAAATGGTAGCACCTCTCATGCAAGATCATCTTTTCCAACCAAAGCCTTAGTCTTCCTTCTAGTTTCGCTTCTCTGGGGGAGCTACCTTTCTGCATTTTATAAAAAATGACTATGCCAATTCTCAAAGGGCTCTTGCAAGGATACATGAAGTCATTGCTTGATGAGGTAAAAAAATCCATTTTAAGTTATTTATTTTCATCTGTGTTTAATTGTTTGCCAGGGATCTCTCTGGGATACTCATCCTCCCTCTTCAAAATTCTGTCTTTTTTCCCTAGTTTTCTTTTGTGAGGATGACCTTAAGAGCTCCTCGTAAATGGAGTGACTTACAGCTTGCCTCAGTATCCTAAAATTCAAATTACTTTCTAATGCTCTTCCTCTGAATTATTTCAACATACTTTTCTCTTTGGAAAACTGGTATCAACATCTAGTGCAGAAATTAAAGTCATTTAACTGTGTTTTGCATTTGAGTTGTACGTGAATATAATCTTGCTATGCTGTTGCAGTTTTTCCAATTTTTGAGCGCTGTCATGAAATAATGTTTAGATGGTTGGCTGTGTTTTTTCTTGCCATTACTTGCAGGGGGTAGTGAATGATCAGTTTAATGAGCTTCAGTCTCTGAAAAACACCAGGGAACCAGATTTTGTTGTGCAGCTGATTGAAACATTTTTTGCAGATGTTGACATGATCCTTTCTGAGCTTTCTCGTCATGTGTAATGATGATGCTCATTTCATGGTTTTCTATTTTCAAGCTGATTATCTAACTAGCTTTTCTGACTAGTATTTCTATATTTACAGTGAGAATTCAAAAGTTGACTTCTGTAAGTTGGCTTCCCTAGTTCGTGAAGTAGAGGATAAGAGTGCAAGGTAGCTTGCAATGTCTATCTATTACAATTCTGCTGGGCGTTAAACAGGAATGTTTATTCAGACACTATGCATCTTGATTGAAGATGGGCATTTAGTCTATAACAGTGAATGCTTAATTAACATAAAATTTTGAAGCACTCATTTCTATAATAAAGGCAATAAGGAAATTGGCCAAGAGGGGGAGAAATTGTATTGAGGAAACAAAATATTCCCTTACCTTTAACTTCATACATTTTTTTATTTTCCTTTTAGAAAATCATGATAATTTTGTCAAAAGAAATCTTGACCTAAAAGCTTGAGCTGTTGAGCAATGGCCCGAGACTTGTCTTCGTAGCCTTAAATGAAATTTTAGAATACCAAGTACATTATGCAAAGTAGAACACTGTTAGAGTAGATACAGGTAGTGCTCCATGTCCATCCAGCAAATCAACATTCTTCCATTGCCATTTTTTTTCCTGATATTCTTTATCATTGTGATACAAACCTTGGGAGAAACACACCACAGAAGCTAGCTATTGTGGTTAGAGAGTCCAAGGCCATATAAACCCCACACTGGAATCTCATACTTCCGATGTGGGACTCAAGTCCCATACCTTGCAATTGGATCCTAACACATTGGTTGTCTCTCTCTGCCGCCTCCCACCTCACCTTGTGTTTGTTTGTGTAGAGATTATTTTGTCAAAAGAAATCTTGACCTAAAAGCTTGAGCTGTTGAGCAATGGCCTGATAATTGTTTTCATAGCCTTAAAAGAAATTTTAGAATACCAAGTACATTATGCAAAGTAGAACACTGTTAGAGTAGATACAGCTAGTGCTCCATATCCATCCAGCAAATCAACATTCTTCCATTGCCCTTTTTTTTTTCCTGATATTCTGTATCATTGGTTGTCTCTCTCTGCCGCCTCCCACCTCACCTTGTGTTTGTTTGCATAGAGATTATTTTGTCTAAAGAAATCTTGACCTAAATGCTTGAGAGGTTGAAAAAAGGCCAGAGAAATGTTTTCATAGCCTTAAAAGAAATTTTAGAATACCAAGTACATTATGCAAAGTAGAAAACTGTTAAGAGTAGATACAGCTAGTGCTCCATGTCCATCCAGTAAATCAATATTCTTCCTTTGCCCTTTTTTTTTTTCTGATATTCAGTATTCTGTATCATGGGTTGTCTCTCTCTGCCGCTTCCCACCTCACCTTGTGTTTGTTTGCATGGAGAGTATCAGATATCTTTTTACTGTTTAGTTTAATATGTTCATCATTAATTGCAGCATGAATATGTGTAGAGTTGTAGTACTGTTATTCAAGCTTTAGACGAGCTGACGAACAAGATATTCTTTGTGCTTTATCATTTTCAAGGGCATGATAAATCATTGCATGTTCTCATAAATGCGAAGCTAATATAAACCTAATTCATTATATTTTCCAAAAACAAAAAATAGAAATTTAAATGCACTAGAAATTAAAAATAATAGCTTGTCATATACTTTTGTGGCAATTCTTTGCGATTACTGAATCAAAATCCTGTTAGATACTTTTTTAGTATTACTTGATGCGGATACTAATGAGAAATGTGTTTATCATGTTTTTTATTTTTTTACTTTTTTTGTTTGCTGAGAAGCATGTAAAATGAATACTTGTCTTTTGACTGGCCTTTTGTTTAATAAATGAGTGCTTATACAAATAGTTCTGTATGAGAGATGACGTCTTATATGGATTATAAAAGAGATGTGTGTAATCTTTTAGAACTTGGTAACTTATACGTACTCCTCAGACTGAAGGTGCAGCTCTGCAGAGACAAAGTTCACATTATGGGCTTGCATATGTTTCTCATTAGGCACTAGTTGACATCAAATATTGCACTTCGGAATTTATTTATTATAAGGCCATAAGTTTCTAGTGCTAGAAATTTATTACACTAATTACTGCCCATAGTTTTATATGGAATTTATTGCTTTTAATTATCCATAATTTCCCCTTTCATATGAATAACATTAAAAACATTGGCTTAACCTAAGAACCACTTATATGCTTTAGTGTAAGATAACCCATTTGATGACGTAACTCTCACGCATAAGCACGCATGCATAGACACAAACACAAGTTTGCACAAAAACATCCTAGCTTGAAAAGTTCATTGCACAAAATTATAGACCCCAAGTTGTTAACAAGCAAAAAGTTCAAAGCTTATAGTTCATTCTTTCAAAACACAAACCATCTTCACTTTGTAAATGTATTATTGTTTTTATCGTATGTGTTAGAATGCTTATTTGTGGGTTTCAAGGACAAACTCTCCTAAAAAGCTTAAGCTGTTAGGTGAATGCTCATGAATGGTTTTTATTTCTAACATGTCCCCTCATGCAAGAGCCCTTTGGGCTTAAAGTGTGGACAGTGTAAAGACTCATTTTTACCATCTGCTAAAATTCAACTAAATTTAGAAGAATGGGAGCAACAAGGATCAAACTCCTGATCACTTCGTCATAGAAGTTCTGATACTATGTCAAGTACTAATTCTCCTAAAAGTTTAAGCTGTTAGGTGAAGGTTCATGAAAGGTTTTTATATCTAATCTAACACCTCCTTACGCAAGAGTCCTTTAGGCTTGAAGCATGAACAATGCACAAGCCTATTTTTACCATATGCTGAAATTCAACTTTATTTAGAAGAATGGAGGCATAAGGATTGAACTCCTGAGCACTTGGTCATAGAGGCTCTAATACTATGTTAAAAAACAACTCTCCTAAAAGCTTAAGTTGTTAAGACCCATGAATGGTTTTGGAAGCTTGAATTTGTCTTTCTTTATATCCTTATAGACATGTTTTCAATTATTAGATATGATAAAGTACAACAACAACCACCAAGCCTTTTTCCACTAGGTGGGGTCGGCTTTCGTTGATCCATGTCATAAAGATTCGACAAAGTTTTATGTTGGCTGTCGACTGCCTAACACAACCCTCCTCTTTTATCCGGGCTTGAGACCGGCTATGTAGGAATTTGCAACAAAGATAGATACAGTACCAAAGAAAAATATAGATCTCTCTAGTTTGGGCATATGAGGATGTTTGTAATAGCTACCCTTCAGCTCTAATCTTTTCTTTGTATTCTTATGGACATGTTTTCAATTGTTTGTATTCTTTGTATAAGAGGATGTTTGCATTAGTTTGGAAAGGTTTAATGAGAACTTGATAAGTGCCCATGATGCTAAAGTCTTATATAGTTGTATTGCTTATTTCTTTTATGGAGAAGAGTCTAAGCTTGATATTACATCTTTTTAGCATTTCAAGTTATATCTTACATTTGTAGTTGATGTTACAGCATTGGAGCGGAGCATATGAGGCTTGCATGTTCTGATCTCATTCAAGCTTGTGATGAGAAGCACAAAGAAAAGTAAATGCCTTGTCTTCGTTAACCAGTATTTGATCTTTTGTCTCTATATGATACACTTCTGCTATCTATTGCAACTTTGTTTTTTTTTGTTGTTGAAGAAAACTGCATAAGCAGGGACGGACCTACTTGGTGGAGAGTGGAGACACATGCACCCATTTAGTTTGAAATTTCTTTTCTTACTCATGCTAGTCATTTTACCATTCTTACCCCTTTTCATGTCTAACTTTGCCCTCATATGATGGGTAAATGACTAAATTTATAATGAGAAAAATTAAAATCCATTTAACATTTTTTTTCCTCAAGTTGAATTTCACGTCATAAGTTATCAAGATCATTTGTAAATACATAAATAAGGAAATATTTGATAGTATTAATAATTAAAAGATCATTTAACGTGAAAGAAATAATTATAAATTATTCTTTCATCATTTTATATTAACTTATATTTTCATTTGAAAAAAATTTATGCTTATAGGTTGCCTTTGCCTCCACTGTCTAAAATTTCTGAGTCCGTCACTATGCATAAGACCTTCTATGCTGTAAAATATCATAAGACCGTACCCAATGCGGGTTTAGGTCATGTATTTATATACAGTAAATAAGTGTGCAGTACAATTTAGTACAAACTAGTACTAGAGACGTAAATACCCTTAAGTACATTTAGCACATGCTTAATACTTTGTTCTTAACACTCCCCCTCAAGTTGGGTCTTAGATATTAATCATGTCCAACTTGTTACATAGTTAAGTGCTTTTGTGAGTATATCAGCTATCTGCTCTCCAGTCCTGACATGTGCTGTAGATATAAGTCCTTGCTGAATCTTCTCTCGATGAAATGACAGTCTACTTCTATATGCTTCGTCCTTTCGTGAAATACTGGGTTTGAGGCAATGTGAATGGCAACCTGATTGTCATACCACAACTTCATTGGAAGAGAGACCTTAAACCCAATCTCATCGAGTAAATGATACACCCATAACAATTCACAAGAAGTTTGGGTCATTGCTTGATATTCAAACTCTGCACTCGACCTAGCTACCACATTTTGTTTCTTACTCCTCCACGAAATCAGATTACCTCTAAGGAACACGCAATAGCTAGAAGTCAATTTCTGATCTATAGGACAACCGGCCCAATTTGCATCTCAATAACCTTCCACTTTGCAATGTCCATTGTCTTTATAAAGGATACCACGTCCTGGGGCTCTTTTCAAATATCTCAGGATATGTAACACTGCCTCCCAATGAGAATCTCGAGGAGATGACATGAACTGACTAACTACACTCACTAGGAAAGAGATGTCTGGTCGTGTCACTGTAAGATAATTGAGCTTGCCAACTAGCTTCTTGTATCTCTCGGGATCTGATAATAATTCTCCATCATCTGCAGTTAATTTCAAATTTGAAACCATCGGGGTATCACAAGGTCTAGTTCCCAATATACCAACATCAAATAGTAGATCAAGGACATATTTCCGTTGAGAGAGGAAAATACCCTTTCTGCTTCTGCTTCAATTCCCAGGAAATACTTCACGGGGCCTAGGTCCTTCGTCTGAAATTTGGTTTGAAGAAAGCTCGAGTTCTGAAATACTAGACGTATCACTACTAGTTATCACTATGTAATCAACATAGACAACCATGAGAATACATCCTCCCTTGGATTACCGATAAAAAACAGAGTGATCATAACTACACCTTTTCAGGCCAAAGTCAATGACTACTTCACTCAATCTCCCAAACCAAGCTTGAAGAGATTGTTTCAATCCATATAGAGATTGTTTGAGTTGACAAACTTTCCTATACTCCCCCTGAGCAATGAAGCCAGGTAGTTGCTCCATGTAAACTTCTTCCTGTAAGTCACCATAAAGAAAGGCATTCTTAACATCAAGTTGATGTAAGTGCCAATGATGAGAAACGGCCAAAGAGATAAGTAATCGAACAGAGGCCAGCTTAGCAACAGGGGAGAATGTCTCAGAATAACCAACACTATAAGTTTGAGCATAACCCTTAGCAAACAAGCGAGCTTTGAGACGAGCAACAGTCCCATCAGGATTCACTTTAACAGTGTACACCCATTTACAACTAGTAGCATGTTTGCCCGAAGTGAAAGGAACAAGCTCCCATGTCTGGTTTTGTTCTAAAGCTAACATTTCCTCTTCCATGGCATTATGTCACCCATCATGAGCCAGAGCCTTTGATATAGTTTTAGAAATTATGACAACGTCAAGAGAAACAACAAAAGATTTGGAAGTAGGAGAAAGATGCTCATAATGAATAAAGGAAGCAATAAGATGTTTAGTAACACAAGAACATTCACCTTTCTGAATGGCAATGGGAAGATCTAGAGTCGGATCTTGTGACAAAGAGGTAGATGAAGATTGGGAGTCATTAAAAGGGCCAAGTACATCCACCAATGCTTCGCCTGAGGTGGGTGGCAGATCACGAGCACGGAGAATGAATGCCTGTCGAATGGGAGACCGAGGAGGAGGAGAGGATGAAACAAGGGTAATAGAAGGTGGAGTCGACACAAAGTCTGGGGGGCCGAACCACTTTATAGACAAGAATTTCTTGAGCTTTTTCAACAACAGGAGGAGAAAGAGAAGGAGACTTGGTGAAAAATGGAGTCAACTCAAAGAAAGTAACATTAGTGGAAACAAGGTACCGGCCCAAGTCAGGAGAGAAGCACCGATATCCCTTTTGGTGATGAGAGTAACCAAGGAAGACACACTTTAAAGAGCGGGGATGTAACTTGGAGATTTGAGGCCGAACATCCTGCACAAAACATGTACATCTAAAAATACGAGGCGAAAGCAGAAACAAGAATTGAGACGGACGGAGAATAGAATAAGGAACTTGACCCTGTAAGACAAAAGACGACATCCGATTAATCAAGAAACAAGTTGTGGAAACAACATCAGCCCAAAACTCCTTAGGGACAAACATATGAAATAACAAAGCTCTAGCAACTTCCATAAGGTGTCTATTTTTGTGTTCAGCAATGCCATTTTGTTGGCGGATAACAACACAAGAGGATTGATGAATCATTCCATGCTGACGCATGTAGGAACAAAACTCATGAGAAAAATATTCTTTCGCAATATCGCTCCTCAAAATACCAACAACAGTACTATACTGAGTTTAATTTCAGAACAAAAGGCAGCAAATGTAGGGAATAACTCAGAACCAATCCGGGTTTAGGTCGTGTATTTATATATAGTAAATAGGTGTGCAGTACAATTTAGTACAAACTAGTACTTGAGACGTAAATACCCCTAAGTACATTTACCACATGCTTAATACTCTATTCTTAACATATGGCTCAGGTAGGTGTTTTGGTTTTGTGGTCTCCAATATATGAACTTTAACCTAGAATAGTGGTTTGTGGGTACATATTTCAAGTTACACAACTCTTCAATTCTCACACTTTCTTCTAAATAAAATAAGAAAGTGAATTGACACGCACCTCAGTGGGTGTCAAGTAAATATGCTTGTCTTTGGAAATATATGTAAAAATCTATGGATCCAATATAATGAAACGTTATGGAACAATTTTGCATGACTCTTGGCCATCCTTCCTGGTTGCAGAACACATGTATTAGTCAAATGTTGTCTTTGTTAAAAGTGATTCAAGAACTGACTGTGATTCCTTTACAATTTACCTTTTTTTAAAAGAAAATTACTTTCTTTATTTGTTCCTGTTTTCCACTTTTCTGCTATTTTATTTTCTCAATGTTATTTGCGGATAATCCTTTTGCTCACTTTCACATATTCCAAGCCTGTAATTGTTGAAGACATGTAGTTAGCAATTTTATATCCTACAGCTAGAAGTGTTTACATTTTATTTCCATTCTCATTGGACCTGTATAGATCATAATATTCATAGAGGACGGTTTTTATTGTAATTACTAATTACTAATTATTGGGTCATCCTATGTATGTTAAAAGCCAGTTCTATATTATTTGTTCAGTGATTGTATCTTGGTGTTGCCACATTCTCTATTTAAATATCATGATGCTTTGTTACATGCAAGACCTATTATTGATTATCTCTATTAAGAAGCATAGATTTGTTTTACCATGTAAACATTTTTTGCTGCATCACATCAACTTGTCGTTCAATTTGGCAATCTTGCCTGTCTATGCATTTCTTGTTATGGCATTCCTGATCACTGTATGCTTTTCTGTATCATAGATCTGTGTTAGAGTTTGTTTGATTCACACACTTGTACTTTAACTCAGAATTTTATATATTCATGAAGATTAATATGTAACTTCCATATCATTCAATGTTAACTAAATACTACATTTTATATTGGGTAGTTCCAAACTAATTTTTGTCTTTCTGTGTACTTTGCTGTTCAGTTTCTCTCGATCCCTGTCCTGGGTAAAAAATGAGTTTACTCAAACCAGGAACAAGTTGGCAGCCTTTGTTCAGGTATTACTACATTATTTCTTTTCTCTGATGAAGACATGTTCAGGAAAGAAGATAGCTGCATGAACTCCCATAGTTCTTTAAAATGCACTTGGGCCACTTACTGCATGAAAAGGAAACCACAAAGCAGGATGAGTTTACTTTTTGTTACTTGGAATTTTCAAAGCTTGTATTGTATGTTAATATGTTTAATTACTCTAATTAATTCACAGATGGAGCGAAGGATTATCAGACTTGAGTGTTCACAATCACCCAACTAGAGTTCATATGCTGTTGAGTTCTCCTTCAGTTGGATCAGATGAATTCTGCTTTTGAAAATTTTGTTGATTTGAACTTCTGGTTGTTGCTGAATCATGCGTCTCGTTGCCTATCTCCATAAAGGATGCTCTCTTAAAAACATGATCTTTTTGCCCTTTATTATTTTCTTTTTCTTTTTCTTTCGGTGTGCGCTTTTGCCAACTTTTCCATTTGATAATAGTTCTCCTGTGTTCGACTTTTCAATGATAATTTACTTGAGGATTACCGATGCTGTACTGTGGCTTTTTTAGTTTCTTGAAACGGAAGGTCGTGTGTTAAAAATTAAGTGATAGCACCTCCAGTCGAACTGTGCAGAGATTCCTCAACCCGCTGAAGTAATCCATGTTCATGACTGCTTCGAGTATCGCACATAAGAGAGGTGTTTACAACTGTGTAGATTGTCTGTTGAGTCGTTAAGCTCAGACTACAGCAGAATAGTTGACTACATAACAACAGGGAATCATAAAGAAAATGAAGCTAAGGTTTGAAAAAATTATGAATATAATCATTTACTCAATTTTCTTTTTAATTCAAATTTTGCACTCAATATGATATATTATCATATTACAAGTAGCATATATATATATATATATATATATATATATATATATATATATATATATATATATATTTATTATATAGAAAGTGTTTATTATAAAAAGTGAAAAATAAATTTTGACTGTTAGATTTTATATGAATGGTCAAGATTAGAATATAAATGTATGTAATTTTTTTAAGTGATCACATGAATTTTAAGTAACTTTTTATCTTGATTATCCATGTATAATTGTATAATTAAAATATACTTTTTTCATCATCTCACAATAAAAACTCCTCTCAGCATATTTAGTGAAAAGAATTTTTATTGTGAGAGGATGAGATGAGTAAATATTGACTATACAATTATATATGGATGATTAAAATTAAAAGTTATTTAAATGTCATGTGGTTATTTAAAAAAGTTACATGCATTTATGTTTTAATCTTGATCATTCATATAAAATTTAATAGTAAAGTTTACTCCTTTCACTTCTTACAATAAATACTCATCTCACTAAATATGTTTACTATATATATATATATAAAAAGAAACTAAAACAGAACTTATTAGCTTGCATTATTGCCATTTTGCTAACATGATTATTTAATACAAGCTTATTTAATATGGCACTCCTCCTCTTCTCTTTTCAATACAAGCTTATTCAATACAATATATAAATTGAACTTAGAAAGTGCAAAGAAAATTAAGGGCTCGTTTTAATATGGACCTTATAGAGATAAAGATTCATGGATGGACTTTTTAACCTTATTTATAATACTAAGTTTTAAAATTTGCACTAAAAGTTAAGTTTTTATTATTTTAAAGTCTTTCAATTATTGATATTTTTACAATAATCTTATATAATTTTTCCATGTTAAAAAACTGTCAACCACCACCACAGAACACCATTATCATTAGCCAGAACTAGAACCTCTAAGCCACCATGCACACTAACATCACTATACCACTCAATGTAGCAACAGCAACAACAGCAGAGCCTTGTTTGAAAATGTTGTCATTGTCGCCATCCTCGAGCCACCACGCCACGCGTGACCTTTGCCAAATCCGTCACACCTCTTCCCTGCGAATGCACCTCGGAACTGTCCAAATCTACAGTACCATGCCCCTCCAACCTCACATCGCTGCGAAACCACCGAGCTCCCACAGCTGTCGTGCCAGCGAACTCCATTGCCTCCCAAATCAAAACCAGCGACCACAAGTCGCTGTTCACCCATTGCTCCTCATCGTTGTCGCGCTACCATTTCCGCTTCTAGTAACGCCACCCAAACAACCCACCTCCACCACATCACCACCTCAGTTACGCGCCTCCTAGTCATGGCCATGTCGTCCCCGGCGTTTCCTCCGCGAGCCACAACCAGTTGCTAAAAATTTCAAGTCAGGGCCAGAAACGACAAGATCTAGCATGCCGCCGTCCACGCCACGAACCATGGCTATCTTCTGCGAACGAAAACGCCCATGCATGCGAAATTGCTCACTGGTGCGGAGGACCTCATGAGTAGGGGTGTCAAAATGGGTCAAGCCAGATGGGCCAATCCGAATAACCCGACAAAATGGATGGGCCGGGCTAGCAAAATGTCAACCTGAAACTTACATGGCCTGAATAGGTTGAGCTCGAATGGGCTGAGCTCGAATGAGCCGAGTCAACCTGCTTTTTTAACACTACATAAAGCTAAATGGGTTGGGCTGGACTAGCAAAATACAGCTTGAAACTTACATGACCCGAATTAGTTAGCCTGAAAATGGCTCGAACCCAAATGAGTCGGACTGACCCGTTTTGACATCCCTACCCGTGAGTGGCCATAATTGCAACCATCAAACTTGCTGCCATTCGAGCCCCTGTTCACACCATCGCCGATGATGCCTCTATGACTATGCTCTTTCTTCTTCTTATTTGATCTAAAACTTATTTTTATTCAAGGACCATTTTATAATTATGAAGTTTCAGCAACTTACCTACTCATCAAATTTGTGGTAATGAATTTTTACCATTGATCTCTTTAGATTGATATCCAACAGCTACAACCTCAACGACCATCTATGGTCTCTAAATATTAAGGTCTATACGACCTACAATCAGGGAAGGCGTTGGGAACTTGATTCTTTCACCCCAAAAGAGAAAAGATATAAGTTCTTAAAATGGTCCAGAATCGGTATGGACTTCGGAGTTTGGGTCCAGAATCGGTAAAAAAGTTGTGATAGTAGGTTTTATTAATTTATAAAAGGGTCCATTAACTTATTTATTATTAAGTCCTATTCACCCTTTCCTCCAACCTTTCCGGCAGCCACCTCCTCTTCTCCGCCTTCCAAGCACCTTTGCTATTTCCCACCACCGTTGAGGTTTCCCTTTCGGGCTTCACCATCTGCTTCTTCAGAACCCCAATGTCCCTTCCGTCCACTCCTTCTCTTCCTCCACCATCGTTTCCCTTCCTGTTGCCACGGTTGTTTTCAGAGGCATTGTTGTTGGCGAGCATAGCGACCGGGTCGATAGCAGTGGCCGCGACCTCATCGAATATGCGACTTCATCAAATCCGAGTGCGGGCCCTGGCGAGCTGCCTGGACTCAACGGTCCTGTCACACTCGTTGCTAGAATAGTCGTCGTTGTTTCACTTGAGCAACAGGCTCTGCTCCTCAACGCTCCTCTCCACCCTCCTTGACCTCTTCCTCGATGCCTTCTTCACCTCTGACCCTTCTCTCTGCTTCGCCGCTGTCACCGACCTCCACGTCGCCTGCGAATGCGACCCCGCCTGCGTCTCATTCTCCTACCACCTCCTCAACCACAAGGGCTTCCTTGCCTACCAGGTACAATTCCCCCTAATTCTTCCATTTTAGGGTCTCCAATTTGTAGGTTCCGATTTTAGGGTTTTCAATTTGCAATTTCCGTTACTCAATTCTTTAATTTTAGAGTTTCCAAAGCCCAATTCTTCGTTTTAGGGCTTTCACCCCCAATGTTTCAATTTTAGGGTTTTCTATTTTGCAGCTTGCATTTCTCAAATTGTGAATTATAATCTTGTGCATGCAATTCATTTTAGTGTTTTTACCCCAATTCTTCATTTTTAACATTTTCAATTTTGTAGCCTGCGTTTCTCAAATTGTGAATTGTGATCTTATTCCTTTTCTTTACAATGTTATGGATATTAGAGATTATGTGACAAATTGGGGTTTTCACAGTTTCTTGGCTGGATAGCAGAGATTCTGTATGGTGGTTATAGAGTTTTCTGGTGATGCATTTTCCGACAGTGATGGGGTAGCTGATGAGGTGGTCTCTTGGCTTGGAGGTGGAGGTTCGCTGATAGTGCTCTATTGTGGTGTAGATTGGGACTTTTTTGCAATTTCTCTTTCACAAAATAACTCTCTTTTTGTGTGTCAAGTTGCAAATTTTTTAATAATTATTCTACAACCTGATAAGTAGGTAAACAATCTACATTGTTTTTTTAAAATATTATTAATCTAACGACTACTATTAGGGTCATTGAATGGACCTTATTTTTGGGTTCATATTAAATGGTACCATATTTTTTAATATATCATGCACATAAATATGAATTACTATCAGCTCCAGAATATTGATTCTTTACATCATTTTTCATTGTCTTCAATAAATCTATTAGCGTAAGGCCCATTTTAGTTATACTAGCAATTATTTAAAATCTTCGTTGGAAAAAATAAATTGCTTTCTGTGTAAAAAAAATTATTTTTTATTTCGCGTAAAATACATGAATAACCAAAGAGAAAATCTATATAATTTTTTATAAAAATATTTCAAGTTTATGGGCGATTAACTTCTAAAACAGTTAATCAAATTGATAAATAATTATTCATTCATAACTATTCGAACAGAATCAACCATTTCATCAGTTATTTATTCTTCAATTAAAAATGTTTTTACTAATGTATTCTTATAAGTTCTGAAAAATAAAAAATTAACCGTTGATATAAATCATGCATGAATTGAATAGGTAAATATTACTTTTGTTATATCTTTTTAAAAATTTCACTTAATAATTTTTTTAATATTAAATAAAAAAATATTAAATGAAAAAATATGTATTGTGAATAGGGGTGAAAATAAATCAATTATTCGTTAGGGGTCTATGGCCTGCCTTAGGTTTGACTTAGCTTAACTTGTTTACTAAACAAGTTAAGTTAAAGTTTTTTTTAAAGTCTTTTTAACTAAAAAGGTCAAGTTTTAGGACAAATCGACCAAAATGTCCTTAGTGACAAATTTATTTATCAATTTGTCATCTTTTTAAAACTATTTATCAAACTGTCACTGTTTTTATCACATTAGAATTTTATATTATTTTTTGTTCCATGTGGGATGCGCCAACACGCGTGGCGCATCCCAGTTGGACGCGCCATGCGTGTTGGCGCATCCCACATGGAACGAAAAATAATATAAACTTCCTACGTTATATGTGTAGGGCACTTAACCCATTTCAAGTAGATCTCTTAAAAAATAGCGCTCAGAGACACATACAATTTACATGTCTACTAAAGAGTGCACTACAATATTAAGGAACATCAGTTTCAATTAGCTTATTTATAAGTCAATTATTTGCTTCTGATTTGTAAAGTAGTCGATGTGAGACTTTGTTGTTAGCAAGGCAAAGCAATTAAGTAAGGTAACAAAATACATTTGTTCGATGTAGGACTTTGATAGTAACAAGGTAAAGCAAATAAGTAAGACAATAAAATATATTTATTCGATGTGAGACTTTGGTCGATTTGCCGAAATAACACAATTAAACGTGCTATTAGTCTGCAATACCTTAAAAAAAAGGAAAAGATAGATAATTTCAATTTATTTTAAACAATAGTATTTTTAATTGTTTATATTTTTTTTAAACAATAGTATATTATTTCAATAGTATTCTTTAATAGTATTTTAAACGACACTTCTTTTTTTTAATCAATGTTTTCATGTATTTTAAATAATTAGTCATTTATTTTTAATTTTATAGTTTTACTCCAAATAAAAAAATATACTTTTATTATTATTAAATAAGATTATAAACTTTATAATCTTATTCAATAATAATAATAATAATAATAATAATAATAATAATAATATATATTATTATTATTATTATTATTATTATTATTATTATTATTAAAAAAACATGTACATACTCTTGAAGTTCAAAGTCTCCGAGTAGTGATCTTTCCTTTCTGTGCGATTTTTCTAAGTACTGCCTCTATATGGTTTTTGGTTCTCAGAATATTCTTGTTCTGTGGTTGATTCAAATCCTTATGGAACTCTTCTTCCATAGATTCGTAGATTGCAAATCATTACATTTGATTAGATATTTGTTTTTATTTTGCTCTATTTGAGTATCGCACTTTACATTGCTAACGAATCTTATGTATTTTGTTATCTTACTTACTTGTTTTACCTTGTCACTATCAAAGTCTCACATCGAACAAATATATTTTGTTACCTTACTTACCTTTCTTGCTTCTAACAATTAAAAGTCCCACATCGACTACTTTATATATCAGAAGCAAATACTTGGCTTATAAATAAGCTAATTGAAGCTGATGTTCCTCAATATTGTGATGCACTCTTTAGTAGACATGTAAATTGTATGTGTCTCTGGGCATCATTTTTTAAGAGATCCACGTGAAATGGGTTAAGTGCCCTGCACATATAACGTGAGAAGTTTATATTATTTTTCATTCCACGTGAGATGCGCCAACACACGTGGCGCATCTAACTGGGATGCGTCAACACGCGTGGCGCGTCCAACTGGGATGCGCCAACACATGTGACGCATCTTGGCGCATCCCACGTGGAACAAAAAATAATATAAAATTCTAACGTGACAAAAACAGTGATAGTTTGATAAATAGTTTGAAAATGATAGCAAATTGGTAAATAAATTTGTCACTAAAGGCATTTTGGTCGATTTGCCCAAGTTTTAAGTCATCTAGTAGGCCTTTTAAACTTAGTAGGTTGGTCTGACTTATTTAATTATATATAATATAATATATATTATTATAATAATTATAAATTATAATTATAATTATTAATTTATTATAATATATTAATATATTTTTTAATTAAATTTTAATAAAAGTCAATAACTAAAACTTAAGTTAACAAGTTAGAATAGAAATAACATATTTATTAATATATTTAACGTAATATATTTATTAGAATGAAAATAATAAGTTAACACCTACCTTCTACTTTTATAGATGCTCACTACTTTCTTACTCTTATCTTTAGTCGATGTGAGACTTGAAAGACTAAAGTAAGAAATTGAGCAACTTAGTATATCTCCAAGTCTCACATTGACCAAAGACTAGAGTAAGAAAGTGGTGAACATCTATAAAATTAGAAAGTGAGTGTTAAATTATAACAAATGCTTATTAGCTTTGAGTAGGCCCGTTAACTTATTTCAAGGCTTAGGCCTGTTAGTCTATGTGAAGGCATATGACTTATTTAAAAGTAAGTCTGTTAGCCTATGTAAGACATGTTGACTTATTTAAAGGTAAGTTTGTTAACTTATGTAAAGGTCTGTTGGCTTATTTAAATGTTGGTCTGTAAGTTTATTTAAAGGCTTTATTGCAAAGTAAGTATTTAAATAAGCTTTCAGGTCAGGTCAGACTTTTAAAAAGATTAGGTCAGACCTTAAAAATTGACCTATTACAGGCTCCCAAGCCAAGCTCAGGCCTTATAATTGGGATACAAGTTATGCCTAGCTTGTTTTCACCCTTAATTGTGAATATAAAATATGTTAATATTTTTTTGTTTAATAATTAAGAAAATTAATAATAGGATTTTGTATAAAGATTTAGAATTATTATTATTATTATTATTATTATTATATATATATATATATATATATATATATAAAAGGAAAAAAATTAATAATAGGATTTTGTATATTTATATTTATTTAATAATTTATTATATATTATTATATATATATATATATATATATATAAAAACTCTTCTCAAAAAAGAGATTAATTTACACTAAGACTTGATATATTTATATTTTGAAAAAATTAAACATTGAGAATGTAATAATTTATTTTCAAAAAATATATATTTTAATCTTGGACGTATATCAACGATTTATTAAAATTTTTATATTAATGTAAAATTTTATAGATATGATCTATGATAAAAATTTATTGATAAATTTTGTGATAAAATTATTCAGATAAAAAATTATTTAATGATATAAAAATAACTTTAATTTACACTAATATAAATTTATATATATATATATATATATATAATCTTACATATTTATGAGATGAGATCCATGAGAGGATGGTAGAGTAAATTTCACCATCATACACCATACATCGATGGTCATGATTAAAAATTATTTGAAGGTCATGTTGACCACTTAAAAAAGTCACTCATTTATGTTTCTAATCTTGACTATTCATGAAAGATCAATAGTCAAGTATATCTCATGATAATACCACCTATATATATCCTATATATATATATATATAAGATGTGCATCAAGTGAGAGGAGTGTTTATTATGAGATGTGAGAGGAGTAAATCTTAACTATTAAATTTTATATAAATAGTCAAAATTAAAATATAAATATATGTGACTTTTTTAAGTGATCACATAACTTTCAAATAACTTTTAATCTTAACTATTCATATATAATTATATAATTAAAATTTATTTTTTTTACCCTCTCATAATAAAAACTTTTCATACTAAATATGTCCGGTATATATATTACTTTTTCTGGGTTCAAGAAGGGTAATGGTTTGGAGGCCATTGTTCTCCTTCTTGTATTATTTGCCCATGATTGTGTATGGGTTAGCCCAACACGGCTTTACAAATACATTTGGACCCACGAGTTTTCAAGCAGTGGTATTATCGTCATTTCAGAAAGTTGAACGAACAGAGACACTTCTCATCTTATTATAATCTTATCCTCTTCTCCCGCTTCGTTCGCTCCTTCTGTCTGAGTCCGCTAGAAATGGCAGCAGTAGTGAGCCACCACCATTACCACCCATTCTCCACCTTCACGCCCTTCAACTCCACCAGGAGAGAGTCGCAGTCGCGACGGATCGGCGAAAACTCGGTTCGGTGCTCTGTTGTAAGCACGAGTGAGAATCGCCTGGTCACGTTGAGTAACGGGAAAGATTCCCTGGACATATGCCGAGTTCTGAACGGAATGTGGCAGACCAGTGGCGGCTGGGGCCGAATCGACCGAGACGACGCCGCTGAAGCCATGCTCCGCTACGCCGACGCCGGCCTCTCCACCTTCGACATGGCCGATCATTGTATGTACTCTACTCAGGCTTCTCTCTGTGCTGACGTTGAGTTTTCCGATTGGCCTGTTGCCCCCCCCTCACTTCGCTGCATTTGATTAAGAATTCAGATTAATTAATTAATTAACTATTGATTTTCTTTTTCGAATTGAATTAATTAATTTTTTAATTAATGATTAAAAAGCCAAATTTCAAACAATCTCATTTCAGTTACATAGTTTTGTATCTTCAACTATGCAGTATGCACAGCTGAGCTGAATTTGAAATACACATTTTATTTTTTAAGAGTTGAGAATTTATCATTTATCATTAATGGCCTTTGGGAATTGGGATTGGGCTCCTAATGCACTGCATCACACAATTTTGTCTTTACAATCGCTCTTTGGCCTTTTTTTTTTAATGACAATTTTTTTTAAATTTTAATTATGTTTGAGATATAGATTTTATATAAAAATTTAAAATTTGTGATTAATGGGTTGGATAGTCTAATAAAATAGATAAAAATTAAATAAATAAATAAATTGCGGCAACGTATTATTAAGATATAAAAAAACTGAAACCACATAAAATAGAAGTGAAAAAATATATGGTGGAGAGCAACGGGATGCTGATATGGGATAGAGCTCTGACACTGCACTATGCCTATGTGCATGACTCTGTTTTTGCTTAGTTGTTAGAACTTAGAACACGAGAAGTTGCTGGAAGGAGCTACCTTTTTGTGTGTCTTCTAAAGGCTATTGTAGATAGGCACTTGAGCAGTTTGCACTTTGGAAATGTCAGAGTTATTGCGGTTTTCTTTGAGCAAATTCACTTTCAATCCAAACGGAGCACAAACTGGGAGAGGAATTGCAAAACGGAAATATAAGCATGTGAGACCATTTCAGTGTGTGGTAACAAAAACAGAGGATAACCGGCGAATTGTGGTCAAGAATGGCAAGGATTCATTGGATATATGCCGGGTTGTGAATGGGATGTGGCAGACGAGTGGTGGGTGGGGCAGAATTGATAGAGATAATGCTGTTGATGCTATGCTTAAATATGCTGATGCTGGACTAACCACTTTTGACATGGCTGATATATGTAATGCAAACTTAGCTGCTTCTAGTAGCTCTCTGTTTGAATCCATGTGCACTTCCCCAGAAAGGAAAATTCTTGGCTACACATGATGCACCACTTAAGTTATCTATTAGAGGAATAGAGATTGATGGTTGGTTTGGCATGTTCAAATTTGAGTCCTATAGAGATGAAAGAACATGAATGTGGGATGTGATTATTAGATGTTATGGATGTGGAATCTTCTCAACATGAGCTCCTTTTTATAAGTCTGCATGAAGGTTAGGAGAATTGTTTTCTCATTGTTATGTTCTTTGGGTTTTGCAGATGGGCCTGCTGAAGATCTGTATGGGATTTTCATCAATCGAGTTCGTCGTGAGCGTCCACCAGAATTCTTGGAAAAGATCAGAGGGTGAGTTGATTATGTGACTGGGTATTCTTTTTCTTAAGTTTTTTTTCTTTACTAAAGTCTTTTCTGCTTGAAGAAAATACAGCAAGTTTAGATACATATTTGGGTACTGTATTTATATATCCTACTAGGCACTTCTAAATTGTCAGTAATTACATAAGGGAAGGAAGTGTCTAAGCCATTGTATCGTTTGATGCAGTCTCACTAAGTGGGTGCCACCCCCAGTTAAGATGACAAGTAGCTATGTAAGAGACAGCATTAATATTTCAAGGAAGAGAATGGATGTGGATTCCTTGGACATGCTTCAGTTCCATTGGTATTTATCTTTCTCTATTGTGGTTATTTGATGTTCTGACTATCACAGGGTCCAGCAGCACAATTCTTGTCAACATTTTACAGTTCTTAAAGTTTTAAGGGAAAATTGCAACCATCAACATTTTCCATGACATGAAAATTCATCCATTTTGCTTCCTGGTCTATTACTGAAATGAGTATTTGATTTCCATTATCTAGCTGAACTTCTGTGGAAGATAATTCTAATTCTCTGAAGTTAAGTTTTTTGTGACAATGCTTCTCTATCTGTAATAAATTTAGGTGGGATTATTCAAATCCTGGCTACCTTGATGCACTAAAACACCTCACAGATTTGAAAGAAGAAGGTTATTTTTGTTTCTGAGTAACGGTTAAGAATTTGCATGTAAGTTCACATTTCTTGATTTGATCAAACTACTTCAGTTAGCCCTGTACAGGTAAAATCAAGACTGTGGCTCTGACAAATTTTGATACTGAGACATTGCAAATTATTCTTGAAAATGAGATTCCTGTTGTAAGCAATCAGGTAATTCCAAGTGCTTTTAATTTTAATTTCTTTTTCTCAGTTCTTTTAATAATTACTGATGGTTCATGATTCTTATTGGTATCTTCACTGTCAGGTGCAACATTCAATTGTTGATATGCGTCCCCAACAGAAAATGGCAGAGCTTTGTCAGCTTACAGGAGTCAAACTTATAACGTCCCTCTCTCTCTCTCTCTCACACACACAACACACACACACACGCGCATACACACAAACCATCCAACATATACCCCTTTTCTATAGACATTTAGATGTAAAATTCACCCGTATGAACTACAAATGGAATTTAGCTGGGAAGTTCCTACAAACTCATACATGTTTATTATTTATACCTTATATAAATTTGGTTTTAGTATGTTCACTAAGAAAAATTGGTTTTAATATTTCTTGAATGAAGTAACAGTCTATGATTGGGATAGTCAAATGGCATGTTGGAATGGGTGATTTGGGGAATGGTTCTGGGTGAAAAGAAATTGAGGGAAAATCTAAGTTTCTATGGTTTGGAACAAGGATTAAAAATGGAGTTAATGATTTTAGCGAAAAAATTTTCTATTTCAGCTGCAGAAAATAGTTCTCCCAAATATGGGATGAAAGTGAAGAAAAATAATCCTTTTTTTGCCCTGAGTAGATCAATTTCTGATGCAGGTATGGGACGGTAATGGGTGGTCTATTGTCTGAGAAGTTCCTTGACACCAACATAAATATTCCTTTTGCTGGTCCTGCATTAAACACTCCCTCCCTCCAAAAGTACAAAAGGGTATGATTTCTTGACCACCATTAATTATATGGAGGTAGTTTAAGAAACTTTCAGCACCTTCATTGGTGCTCTATAGAAAGTTTTTTCTCCCTCTGATTTCATTGTGAGAAACTAAGATAAGCGGTGTAGGTAAGAGAAAAAGGTCTGGCAGAGGGGAAGTTATTAATGATAAATAACTCTGTGAATCAATATGTGGGCTATAACAATTCAAGTTGATGGTTGGTGCTTTCCCTGCATGAGTGGGTGGGATTTGAGTGTTTGTCCTTGTAAAATAGTTACATTCATGTGTTTTGCTATACTTTGCTTCACGTGGCAGATGGTAGATGCTTGGGGAGGATGGAGTTTGTTCCAGGAACTACTTCGGACTCTTAAACAAGTAGCTTCTAAACATGGTGTTTCAATCGCAACTGTCGCTGTAAAGTACATATTAGATCAGGTAAAGTTGATTTATTCTCTCTACAGGAATCTGCTTATCTGATTAATTTAAAATCTCATATTACATTGGACGAGCCCTGGTAGATATTCCTTTATATTTTGGTTCTTGTCAAACTTGCAGCCTGCAGTAGCAGGATCAATGGTTGGTGTCAGACTTGGCTTGTCAGAACATATTCAAGACTCCAATGCTATCTTTTCACTTGTTCTTGATGAGGACGATGTAAACAGCATAAGAGAAGCCTCAGGGAAAGGAAAGGATCTGCTTAAAGTGATTGGTGATTGTGGAGACGAGTACAGGCGTGCATGAGTCATGCATGCAATATCAACCTGGTGAATGTTTTCAATTTTATAGGACAAGAAGGGGGACGAAAAAGAAAAAGAATGGAAGTATATTCACACCCAATTTTGTGTCTGTAGAAGAATTTGTATGTATGCTTTCATAGATAAAATTACTCCGTACTTGTCAAAAGGCAAAAGAAAAGAAAGTAGGAAGTAATTTAATCGGGTAATATGTCTCAGATTAATGCAGAATCTCCTCAAATTATGGCCACTTCAACCAAGAACAAAGGCTTCCATGTAAAGTAGAAACTTTGGTGGATCACGCTACTTAAACATTTTGATTTCTTGCGTGTAAAGTAATTAATGATCCATCATGCTGGCTTTAGTTTAGGTGGTCGGTATGCATGAGTTAAGGAGTCAGATCCTTCGACCTCTCCCTCTGCCTCTAAGAAAGAAAGAAGTGTAATTTTTTTCTTAGTTGATACAATTTTATTGGGATGACAGGATTGTGAACAGGAAACAAAAAATAGGATTTGAATCTATGAGGATTTATATGGAAACTTTCAAGTTCAAAAATTATATTTTAGCCAAACTAAACCTAATAATGCCAAGAAAAAAAGTCAACGTTCCTTCAGTTGAATGGTGGTATCATATTTCTATAAAGTTCAAATCCTTATCGAGACAGGCGAAACATAATTTATTAATGTTATGGTTTTAATACATACATATATATTTGTTTATCTTCTTTAGTTCTTTTAGTTTGAAAATTATGATTGAAGAGAAAATATGTTAACAAAATAAGTTACTATTAGCATAATTATTAAGGATGAATTGCATCAACTAAATTTGTTAGGATTCGAATTTTGTTAAGATTTGTGATTATTTGTAAGTACTTTGTAAGCATTTGTTGAATCTACAAGTCTACCTTGACCTTGAGATAAGGCAGCTATCATTGACTCTAAAATTTTAAGTACAAAAGAAAAAAATCACTGTTTCAAGAGAATAAATCATAAAAATAAAAGGTTCAAAATGTAAATTACTCCCTTTAACTTTAGGTCTATTTTAAAAAAAACTCTTATATGGTTTAAAACTCCTCAGCCTGACTACCCATACTTGTAGAATGTTGTGGTCAAGCCCTTTAGCTAAGTTTTCCATCCACAAACTAACGGAAGGAAGGTTACATGGTCACACATGACCATCTAAACCCCTCCTACACCTCTAAACATCAAAATTTTCAAATTATCCCCTTTTCAGATTGCATAACCAAAACCCTAATAATCCCTTTTCCCCCATTTCAAATCTTTTTCATCTCCTTACCAACCCAAATCCTTGACATCTTCATATTCATCTTCTTCTGTACGATATCCAAGGATGAACATAGACATCTTTGGTGGCGATGTTGTTTGTTTATGTTACTGTGGCCAGATTGCAAAAGTGATTCGTGGATTGTGAACAACCTAGGAAGGAGCTTTTTTGGTTGTCCAAGCTATTGGAAAAATGGTGCCTGTAAATACTTCCATTGGCTTGACCCACTTGTGAAACAACCACAAAAATGCAGTCATCAATGGGTTATTGAGGAACAAGCAAAGCATGGCAATGGAACTGAAGCAACTAAGAAGAAGACAAAAAATAATTGTGGGGTTGCTACTGCTAAGTTAGGTGGTTTGTGTGATGCTAATGTTTAATTGCTACAAAACCAAGGCACTAGTAGGCAAAAGGCTGCCCAAAAATATGGCAAAATGTAGTAGTTGATCCTAGTGTATGCTATGTTGGGTGATTTTTGTTATTGTTATTTTTGGGTTGATGATGTAACTATTATGGTTAATGAATAAATGAATGAAATTATAATTTTGCAATCCATTTGTTGTACTTTTCAGTTTGGATACTTGTTTATTGCTATGCAGTTTTGCAACTTTACTGACTATATCAGAAGACATAAAAAAAGAACTAATAGATTAGAAAACATTCCAAAACAACATAATAAAGTAGAAACCATTCCAAAACAAAACCAGACAAGAAGTAATATATCAATAAAGTAGAATCACACAACAACAATGAATTTTTTGCAAGATAAGAGGAAATCAAAAGCAACATAGTCATTTCATTGTATTCATTGCAATCCAACATAGTCATCATCTTAATAAAGTCATAATACATCCAAAATGGTGTTAAACCCAAAATGTGCTCTACTGACATAATCCTAACAAAGTCATAATACATCTAATAAAATGGTGCCTATATATCCCAAAAAATACATTTTGTAACCATTAAAGTCATTTGTCTAATATAAAGTAGAGCACACAAAAAAACACTACACAGAAAAAATAACACATTTCCTAGTTCATTTAGTTATGCCCATCTCCTCATTTAGCTGCATGTTGTCCCTTGCTTCTTCTAGTCCTTTTTTATCTGGTTTCCTTCTCCACTAGAGTGTGGTGGTATAGTCTGTGATTAAGTAGGTTGTGGTGCAATAGATTGTGATGCAATAGGATGTGGTGTAGTAGCATTTGCTGTAGTAAATTGTGGTGCAATAGTCTCAAGTGCAGTGGTGCTTGTTCCTTCTCCTGTAGATGCTTGAGGGCCTCTCTTTGTTTTCTTCTTTTGCTGAGTAGCTACACCTCTACCTTTACATTTCCTAAAATTATAGCTAGTACTACCACAGTTACCACACCTGACTTTTTTCCCTTTCTTACTAACCTTGTATGGATTCATTGGCTCATACCCAGTTCTTTTTCTAGCCTTTTTTGGCCTCCCTAGAGTAGTTTTGTAAATAGGAGGATTTATGGGATCATGTTCTATTTCTAGCCAATCATCTTATCATGGTACTAAAGCAACCATTAGTTCATAGGTTGACATAAATGTGATCTTCTAGTAGTAGCTGTTCATATAGTCTTTAGGAACCTCTCTCATCCTATAGATACAGACCATTGCATGCTCACAAGATATCTCAGTCAACTCTCATTTCTTACTCCTATATGAATGGTTGTTTAAATTGACCACCCTTGTGGGTCCATATATCCCTTTAACCTCGAACCTCTCATCTCTTGCCATATAACAAATTAGGCCTACAGATGCATATTTAGATTACTTAAGCTTGATCTGGATCCTTAGATAGATTGGTCCATTGTACTAGGTCATACCTTATCTCTTTGCAACATATCTCTTCATGAGCAACCTCCTTGTGATCTCACACATAGTTATGATTGGTTTGTCTCTGGCCTCTAGGATAAATGAATTGAATGTCTCAACTATATTATTCTGCAAAATGTCACACTTGTGCACAGGGTTGAAAGCTTGTTTGCTTCACTGAGATGGTTGGAGTCTACTCAACCATGTAGTTGCATCTATGTCCAATCTCTCTAGTTATTGCATATGATACCTGAATTCATTATGGGTGCATGCTCTTGATGCATTCCATAGTTCATCCTTCAAAGACTTTCCTTTATATTTCAACTTGAAATTGGCATATAAATGCCTTACACAAAATTTATTTTCAACTCCCAAGTGTTTCAATATTTTCTGTCAACCCTTGTTAAAAACACAAAACCAAATCAATGAATTAAATGACTAAAAATTACATAAACTTTGTCAATAGTTAATAGTGAGTCTACCTTCTGTTGATCAGACATTATTACCTAGCTCTTTTTTTAACACCTCTTATGTCATCAAACAATAAATTGATGAACCACTCCCAACTATCTCTGCACTCTACTTTTACAATAGCAAAGGCTATTGGATACATATTGTCATTTATATCCTTCCCAACTGCACATAGGAATTGTCCCCCAAATTGATCTTTTAAAAAGCATCCATCCACACAAATCACAGGTCTGCAGGTAGCTAGAAACCCTTTCTTGCATGCATCCAAACACGCATACATCCTCTTAAATAATGAGGCTTCTAACTTTAGCTTTAGTGTGCTCCCTGGGTTATGTTCTCTAACAGTAGCACAGTAGTCCCATGTCTTTCCAAATTGTTCATCATTCCTCCCTTCAATTTGCTCTTTAGCCAATCTTTTTGCCCTATATATTTGGTAATGGAACACCTTAATGTTGCAGTCCCTTTCTACTTGATTAACAAAAGTTATTGGATTCCAATCAGGTTAGTCCCTGTTATTGTTTGTATATTTCTTTGTCAACCACCTTGCACTCACCTTTGTATTCTTTCTTGCCTAACCACAGTTGTGATCTTGATGATAAAAGGATTTAATCTAAAATGTAGTGCCATATTGAGTGCTCGATGCATGAATCTTCCAATCACAGTTCCTTTTGCACTTGACTGTTATCCTGCTAAACTCATTTTTTATGTAGTCAAAATCAATCCCATTTTCAATTGCATACTGTTTAAGGGCCTCTTGATACACCCTAAAATAAGCAAACTTCATACCAACTACTAAATTGATTTTTTTATACATGTCAATTTTTTTATTAAACTCTTGGAACCTTGGTTTTTTACCTTCCTCATTAGAACCATCCAAACTAGCTAACTCATCACTATCAGTATTGTCTGAATAACAGACACCATCCCATTTCTCCCCTTCTACAGGTTGTGTGTTAGGTTAATCAGTTGATTGTGTGCTTACTCAGGTTACCCCAGCTTGTATTGATGCATCTCTTCTTTTACCTTTTTATATTACTTTTTTCTTTCTTCTCCTTGATGTTGACCCTGATCCAGTACCATTTGTCTGTTGATCACCCTCATTTGTGGTAGTATCAAAAGGATTTTGTGTGGACTCATCTTGGGTATACTTGGTACCTCCATTGTTATATTATGGATCTTCTTGGGTTTGTCGTGTGGGGCCTTGTTCACTCTGTTGTATGGCGGATTCTTGAGTCTATTGTGTGGGGGCTTCTTGGGTCTATTATATGGACTCATCTTGGGTTTACTGTATGGGCTCATCTTAAGTCTGTTGTGTGGGCTCTTGTGTCTACCTACTTTTTTTGGCTCCCAACCATTTGTCAACTTCAGCAACCACACCTTTCGCAGTCATATTCTCACAAAAGATGTCACTATCATCAAAATCACATCCCTTTAGATTCACTTTACCTTCCTCCCTATCTTCTACATTACTATCTTCATTAGTAACCACATCTTCTGTATTACCATCTTTATTAGTAACCACATCTTCTGCATTACCATCTTTACTAATATTCTCTTCCACCCTAACAATACATTCCTCCTCCTTATTTTCTTCCATTTGGGGTTCAGGAATTGGAGGTAGTGATGCAAGTATTTCAACATCATCCTCCAACACATAATCACAATAAAGGTGAAGTAAATTCACTTCTTTTTCCTTAAATCTTGCAATGATATGTCTAACATCATCATCACTAGAAAAAAATTCTCAAATCAGCCAAAAACTTGGTCCTGAAACTTATACGAGAATGCAAAGTCACCCACATAACCCTTACTCCTCATATACTTAGTGAAATGGGTCACTGATATAAGGTCAATATCAAAGTTTTTGTACCCATACTGCACCCTTCTAACATACTTGTTGCCTCTTAGATTGCCACCAACAAAGAATTCAACATCTATCTTAATGTTGTTCATTTCACGCACCAACATGTAATAAAATATACATTTTCAACCTATTAACAGAGCAAATAAAGTAAAAAGACCACAAAACATATGCATTTTAGAATATTTAGGGACCACAAAGTAATAAAAAATACCTAAAATATTCCCCAAAGATTCTCACTGATCACACTGCACTGCAATTGCAAGACCACACTGCAATAAAGAAGCACACCCAATGACTCAATGATCCATGATGAAAAGGCAAAAGATGTTCAAAATCCCCTTCACCTCCAATAATAATAGGACCCACACCCACCGTTATTTCATGCCATATACAGCTACAAAAATATTTAAAAATAATAATGAAACAGAATAGAGCTTACGATAATCTTGTCTGCTATCGCTCCACTATTCGCACAATCCTTCAATGGCTGAGCACGCATGAATTGGTAAGATTAGGGTGTTTACTATTATCAATAATAACTTTGAGATTTAAGGTAATAAGATAAAGATTTTAGAGTTTTGTTTATGCAATATGAAGGAGAGACAATTTGGGAAATTTGATGTTTAGATGTGTAGAGAGGGGTTTAGATGGTCATGTGTGACCACATGACCTTCCTTCTGTTAGTTTGTTGATAGAAAACCTAACATAAAGGTTTGGCCACAAAATTATGCAAGTATGGATAGTCGGGTTAGGTAGTTTTAAACCACATAGGAATTTTTTGAAATAAACCTAAAATTGAAGGGAGTAATTTGCATTTTAGCCAAATAAAAAACCATTTCAATTTTGTTCAATGTTCATTTTTTTCCAAAATCTTCTATAAAAAAAAAGTTCTGCCAAAATCCTAATTTCCCTTCTTCCCTTTTAGTAAATCCTAATTTTCCCATCCTAATTTCACTCACGCACACCATAGGACGCACACAGTGAGCCACGGGTCCGGGTAGGCGGTTCACCCGTTTTGACATCTCAAACCGAAACCACCCCTAAGACCCATTTCCACAAGCCTTTGCTTGCAGAGTTGCACTTAGCAGCAGTCGTTGGAAGAGCTCCAAACAATTCGCGTTTTCGACCGACAACATCTCACTCAATCTAACCATACAACACTTAAATATCTCAATTCCTACCTATTTTTGTTTCAGTAACTCACAAAATCCAAATATTTATACACTACCATATTATATTTCGTTGTATCCCCTGAGTCGTTTTTGCACCCAAGGATTACCATAAAGTAACCATGGATGGTATGTGATCTCCCAATAACACTCATAATTTTTATTATTATTATTGTGTTATGTTGTTTTGATTCAGTTGGGCTTCAAAGTAGCCTATAGTAGTATTCTATTATTTATTTATTTAATTATTTAATTCTTGGTTGAAATTACATCCTTCAAGTCAATATGGAAAGGTTCAATTTGTGCAAATAACATTGTGAGATGAACATGTTGTGTGGGTTTCAGTTGATTCACAACCAACTATGGATGAAACAATTTTGGTAGGTGATGATCTAATGATAGGTCCACCATCACCTGTAGTGCCACCAGAAATAGCCTCTCATGTGCTCTAAGGTATTGATTTGTGTGATGAAATTCTCAAGAATCTATTTTTGTGTAAGTATTACATTTTTCTTTCTTATTAACTAGGTTGGTGTAGCAGTTGTTTTTGTTAACTCCTCTAGTTGCATAAAATTAATAAGGGTACCCAGTGTCAACCACAGATTTAATAAGTATAAAACTAGAAATTGAGGGAATATTTTTTTTTCTTTTGCGTGCGTGTGTTTTTGTGGAGGTTGGCTACATAGGTTTTCCCTAGGCTATTATGAAGCAGATCAAATATCTATAAGCTATTTTTATTTTCTTGCATTGGTTGTAAATTTAGGCTGGAAGAGAAAGGCTTTGGATGCAGTGGTAAGAATTAACTAGTTGCTTTGTTGTTTGAGTAATTGGAATTTGGAACATCAGCTCATGGTGTTTTGTATGATTAAAGTGGAGTTAAATACATGTAAAGAAAAATGAGTAACCACATTAGCCTCCATAACTAACATGTATTGGGTCTTATTATTGGAGAGTTTAACGTGTTCTACTTTAACAAGGTTCAATCCACAAATAAATCTGATAAATGCATATGATTTTTGTTGTTCGGTTTAAAGGGTTTAAGTAATGTTAGGTGTCTATTACGACATTGCCTTTTCTGAATATTTTGTAAGCTTCATTCAAATCTTGTAGGCTTGCAAATTAATGACATTGAACCATTCTGCCAAGATGAGATTACTTTGTATAAACAATGTGCTGAAAGAAGGGTGAGATCATTGTTATCTATTACAGATATATTTTTCTTTGTTATTCCTTCCTCCTCCCTCCCCCTCTTTTATTTTACTACTTCAACTCATATGTTACCTTCTTTTGAATACTCTTAACATATGTGCAGTATTTACTCACTGTTAGTATTGGAGATGGAGGTTTAGGAAGTGTAGTTTAGTTTTGTTAGATCTACCATCACTTTTTCGATTTCATTTTTTTATTTTGAAAAAAAAATTTGCAGGATAAGGAGATAAGAAAGCGTCTTCAAGACAGTGAATAGAAATTAGGTCAATCAATGCTTTAGATGAAACCAAGGAGAGGGTTGCTCAACTTGAGGCTGAAGTTACATCGTTCGACAGGTATATTCAGATAGTTGTTATGTGGTCCATGTTTGGTAATTGTCTAGAAATGTTTCTTTGCTTAGTGTATCCTGAAGGGGTATAAAGCAAGTTTATAATAGATCCCTAAAGAATGACTTTTCTTAGGATTTCAAACCCTAAAATTTCTGGAGTGCTGCTTCTGTGAACATGATTTTTTTTTTGCTCTAATGACATGTTTTTACTATTAATCGTAGTATTGTTTTATTTTGTGGAAGCTGCAGCCGCATCTTACTTTTCCAAATGTATAATTGGACTTATCCCAAAACGTGAGTTCAAATGCCATCCTAGATGCTAGAGAAGAATATTTGTTCTTATTATTTGCCATTTGGGTTATAGATATATTAAAATCAAAATTCAGGACTAAAAGTTTTGTTTTGTTTTTTTCCAAACTAGTCACCAATCTAAGGACCTTACTTTCTTGAGGTTTGCATAATTTTGATTCTCTTTAGGTATATTGAAACTACATTCATAAGTGCCTATTGATTGCCTTTTGGTCTTCAATATTTCTATTGATTGACTTTATTTTTTTATTTGTGTCATTTTGGCATTCACTAATTATTTGATGCATTGCCATATGAATATGATGAAGAAATATTCAATCTCTTGATGTATTATGTACGTTCATTTCAAATGTATAGGCACCTGATTCTTGCTAGTGGAGTTGAGGGCATGGAAGGATTCCACCAAAAATGGAGCTTACATGGCCGCCTTACTGATTCCAAGTAATGTTTATCATCCATAATTGTGTTTCTGTAAAGTATAACTTAATTTGAAATATTTTACTCCCCCTCTCTCTCATGGCTATCCATGATAAATTGACAATTGTCCATTCTTTTGTGATAACTAAAGCATATTGGTTATCAAACATACAGGCTGGTGTTATTGGCTATTTATGGGTATGGTCAATGGATCTTATAAGTACATTTAGAATTTCAGTTGCCTAAAATCTTCAACAAATTATTGCTATCAACCATGATTAATAAAGTATTTAACAGTTTGGACCTACCTTTACCATAGTTATACATATGGAACTAATAGGGTGATAGTATGATTAGATGAGTTTAAGTCTTGCACATTAGTGTTAGCAGCTGTTAATGCCCTTAGTTTCAACAATTAAGTATTAATTATTTTATTTTCATGTGGTTGATTGCTGGTGTTATGCAAATATCCTTCCCTGCTTCTATTTACTTGTGCAGTTATTTTTCGTTATCTATAAATTTTATGTAGAAAAAGGTTAGAGTCCTTAAAGCAAGGGCATAGATAGTAGAAAAATTGATGACTCCATTGTGGGATCAACTACCAAAATTTGGTTCTTACGATGAAGGTTGAAACTGCATCAGGGTGGCACCTTGTTATCTGCCCCCTCCCAAATTTTGTGAAATTACATAATTTCTTTTACTATTTTACCTTCATTTTTATATGTATTTTGGTCCCCCACAATATTTTTTATTCTAGCTATGATTCCTCCATTTTCGAGGAAAAATGTTGTGAAAATTGTTATATTATCTAAAGGGATTATCTCAGAATACTATGATAAATACTTGTTCAGTTGGTGATATAGGCAACATTGCCTTAAGATTTTAGAAATGAATTATTTTAGTTTTTAGTTAATTTTACTTTTGAGCTAACAAGTATAGATTTTTCAATTTCAGAATTTCCATTATTTGAAATTATTCTTGCTTGATGGAGAAATGGAAAATTTTTACCTAGGTTTGAGATTAATTGCTCATGTAGTTGCTAATTTTTGTGTATACATACAAGGCCAGTTAACAGTTCATGGTGATGAACATGGATAATCAATGGATAGTTAAGTCACTGCATAAATTTCCCACCAAAGAAGAAGGACACCATTGTATGGTATAGGAGAAATAACCAATTTGATTCAACAAGTATTAAGTAACTGACAGGTCCTATAACAACTTTATTATAATCCATATGTGGTTAATGCATGAAGAACTTGGCTATATTTTGAAAAGCTTCTAGTACCAGAATAAACTACCCTCTATTATTATTTTTATTAGCTCAGTACATCATTGTAAGGAAAGAATAAGCCATTTGGAGCCAACAAAAAAATTATCTTACAATATCAGTACATAATATTTATCTTACACCCTCAATTTGTGAGTTACAGATAGTATTGAAATTATTTATACACTAACAAAATGGTCTCTCCACAAGCTTCTTATCAAGTCCCCAATGTAGTGAAATGGACAAGGACTTGATTTATTTGGCTCCCGGTATTATTTTCCTAGCACTAGCTTAGCTACCTCAGTCTGCAAGTGAAGCAAAGACAACATTCAAAACTCTACTGCTCAAGAAAATCACTATACTTTGTTTCATCACAAGTAGAGAGATATACACAACTTCTATTAAGTGATAGTATGGGATTTGAGAAAAGAGGTTCTAAATGAAATGGGTTCCAATTTCAAAATTTCATCCTATGAACATAATTAAGCAAAATTAGCGCAATAAACCACACCCGGTGAAATCTGAATTCAAAATCAAAGGCCAAAAATTAGATTTTGTACCATAGCCATGCAAACACCAGTATGTACCATAGATCCTTTCTTACACATGATGAATCCTGCAGCAGCTCCAAAAATTGAACCAAAAGTCTGCAGAGTTCACACAGCTATACCTTCTCAAAGCTCTCTCATTATCATTTTTTCTTTTCTTCCCTCTATTCACAACACCAGTTGCACTGCCCAGAGAGTTCTATTGATCAACAAAAATTGCATTGTCTGAACTCACTTCACTCACTGCCTATCTTTTTTGCTCACTTTCAACAAAGAATATCCCCTTCTCCTTGCTCCCAACCTTCGTATTTGGTGTTTATAAGCCATGGAGAACCACTTGTATGAGCAAGTGGGAGTAGAAGTAATGATAGTTGAGTTAGTAGGTAGGCCCCTCCTTACTCCTCTGTGTAGGCACCTCAAGGCAAAGGTTTCCTCCTCATGATTGTCCTTCAACGTGAAGGACTACAACAGTTAGTTTTTGGGGTCATAAGTTTGAAGGTTGGGTCATGTGGGTTTGGTTGTTGGCTAACATAGGCTGGTACATTTTTATTTTTCTTCATTTTCCCTTTTTTTTCAACTTCTAATTTTATTTCATCGCTCCCCTTAAACTATAAAAATAAAAATCATTTGTAAGCCATCTGTTTTGGAAGGAATCTCTTGAACAATTGCCTCAGCTTCATATGATACTAGAGATTTGCATTGATAAATATTTTGTTGATGTTGCTAAATATTCGAGGTACAAATTAATAAAAGAATTTCTTTTAACAGTGTCAAAGATGTGTAAAATTATTTTAATTGGAGGATGAACTGTGAATAGAAAAAAAAAAGATAGGATTTGAATCTATGAAGATTTATATGGAAACTTTAAGTTTAAATATTATATTTTAGCCAAACGAAAAATTAATTTATTGTAATGCCAAGAAAAAAAGCCTACATTCCATTAGTTGATTGAATGTTGCCAAGTTGGTATCATTTCTATGTCTAGTTCAAATCCTTATCAAGACATGCTAAATAATTTACTAACTTTATCGTTTTAAAATGTCTATATTTGTGTATACAAAAAAAAATGTCTAAATTTGTTTTTCTTCTTTTAGTTTGGAAATTATTATTAATTAAAGAAAAGAAAAAGAGTTCAAAATGCAATTGCTTAAGTACAAAATATGTCACTCTTTCTAAGAGAATAGATCATAAAAAAACTCCATTTCAATTTTATTCAATGTTTAATGTTCTCCCAACCCTAATTTAATTTCCTCTATATCCCTAATTTTCCCCATCCTAATTTCACTCATGCACACGCACTCGTTTTGACATATTAACCGGAAACCCCTACGCCTAATTTCCACAAGCCTCATGTCCGTGTGCCGTTTGCATGGTTACATAGTTGCATTTTGCCTACGTAGGGTTTAATGTGCACCCTGAAAAAATGGGTGCACCAGTTTTCCATAAAAATTGAATACCTTTAACCTTTTTATAATTAGTGTTTAATAATAAAAAATGAACACCATTTGCTTCTTCTTCCTTGGGATGCTTAGTGTGTGTTTGGAATAGAGTTAGTAAACTTAAGTGTAGTTAAAAGTATATTTACAAACTTAAGTTTAGTTGAAAGTGAATTTGCAATAATGTGATTTATGTTTAGGAACTTTTATCTCAAAAGTGAGTTTTGATCAAATTTTGTCTCAAAATTCAACACAAAAGTAAAAAAATCTTGCTTTTGTGCGAACGTACATTAGAGCTCAGAAATGTGTTGTAGCAAATGTAAAGTGAAATTACCAAACAAAAGATGTATCATTCGAGATAGCAAGGAACGTATGTTTGGAGGGTGCAACAGCAATCCAAACATGCACTTAAGTGATTGTACTCAACTTATTTTCATCTAAGTGGTGTGCATATGCTTCACTAGCTTCTCAGTTGTTGATGGCTCAAGTATATACTTCACCATATTGTGAATCTACCCTTAAATCAGAACCTTCAAATTGATCATGTTCTGGGTACTGACCGGGACCTAGGTCAGAATGATCTGAAAGAACCAGGGGAAGCTCACTAAAGACCTACAGGTAAGTCTGCAACGAGGTTAAGAACACCTAGGCTGGTCAGTGAAATGAATGTAGAGTTCAATCAGTATGAATGCTTAAGAAAAAGATGGAACATGTTTGGCCTATGATGCAAGGCCGACTTATATAGATAGTCTAAACACTGACTCCTCGAATACTTACCGTTTAGATCATTTAGTTCTCTGAACGTTAGGATTCATTATGTCTGACCATTAAGGCGTGAAGTTGTTCATAACTGTTGGTCATCATGGTGCTGACTGGCCAATGACCGCTGGGAGATCGTAATCAGCACCTATTTTGCATTCCCTATTCGGGCGTAATCCGGCCAAGATCCTATAAACAGGACGCCAGTCGGGTTGACCTAGTTACTTTGGGGTTATAGGTTCCAAAAATGGGCTTGTATGATCGGTCATTATAGTCTATGGTAGACCTATTATATATCCTAGGTCGGGACTGTCCACAGCCCATCAGCTTAGTCATCTGCAAGGATGGACCAAGCTTAAAGTTGGTCAGATGAGAACAGGGCTTGGTACGGTCCAGATCGTGTTTATCTCGTGTCTTTTGATTGCTTCTTAATCCTATAGAGAAGCTAATAGAGAATGGGCATATACTTTGTTT
This sequence comes from Ormosia semicastrata, assembly GCA_029884595.1. NCBI lineage: Eukaryota > Viridiplantae > Streptophyta > Magnoliopsida > Fabales > Fabaceae > Ormosia > Ormosia semicastrata. The sequence goes on along the minus strand of JAQQTO010000041.1, from coordinate 17,924,838 downwards.
TGACGTTTCATTTTTTTTATTACCAAAAATAACCGTTTAGTAAAGTAGAACCTCAACAATGGCGATCTCCACGGCCGTGAGACGACAACTCGGCACCGACAATATTTGACGATCTGAGATTTTCCTTACACCCTCCTATGCAATTTCAGTAACCCTCTAACTTTTACCTACATTTAGACCTCCGCAACTTACACAAATGGAGGCAATCTAACAATGGAGATCATATGGATCCACCGTAAGAAGTAAATGAAAATGTAGTAAGTGAAATTTTATTTAGCTGGACTAAAATGTAAACAAAATAAACAATAAAAATATATTCTAGAAACTTATTATAGTCGGTTGGGTCAATGGACCACGGGTGGAGAGCTTACCAAATTGGGCCACTATAAAAGTTGTCTTTTGCCTAGGTTTAGCAATAAACAATTAAGGGGTACGAGGGAAGTCTAATATGGACCAACCTAAGTTTTGATGCATGGGCGCACCCACTCAAATGACCTATTATTATGGGTTATCCAGTTTTCTCTTATTTATTTTTTGACCCTTATATTTTAGTCTATTGCTTATTAGTCTTTGTCTTTCTTCCCATTTTCTGTCTCGTCAATTAAGAACAGTGGTAGGCCATTCTTGGTGTGGGTCAACAGTGAATGGCGAGGATGCTGTAACATCCTAATACAGATATCTAGATATATCCTAAAGAAATAGAGATATATAAAGATAATCGGTACTAGAGATGTCACTTCTACATAACTAACTAATACATATATTCACAATCACAACTGAGTAATTATAAAAAGTCTTGAGAGATTGTAAAAAAAATTAAACTCATACATATATATACAACACTTGCCATAGAATGGCATATTGTAATACATACTACTTAAAACATACAAAGCAAATATAAACTTATACATTAGTTTTGTCTACTAAAGCATATAAAAACTATACTAGTCTTCATGCTTCATCTCCTTTCCCTTAGCAGGGTCTTTACTTGGATTTACATGGAAGAACAACTGGGGTGAGAATTACAACTCTCAGTAAAAGTAATTTTAATACCAGCTAGCTATAACATTGTATAACAAATATAACAATTGTTATAACTACAAACATAGGAGTTTCCTCCACTTTTATTCTCAACTGCACACTACCTATATAGTGTGATCTAAATTGATAGCCTACATACTGTTAAACACAAACAACTGCCCATACAGTTGTAAATATCAATAACAACATAAAATGCTCATATAACTATCTGTAAATGCAATACAGGTGATATGCAATATGATTATGCCTAAGAAAGATCCTAAGATATGTTTGTGCAATGTTTTGTTTTGAAATACATGCAGAGGATTATTTTGAAAACTAAGAAAATCATTAGAAACTAGTTCAATATATTATCCCGTGGTGAATAGAGGTATCTCCTCATATCACACATATCCTGGCATGCTGAGAAGTTCGGTTTAAATCTTGATTCCAAAGAACCTTATGGACCCCAACTTATCTCCTTTGGCCTTGACACTAACGAAATATCAGGGTTATGTCCTTCCTCAATTGAGTTTATCAGACACCATTCAATCTCTCTTGGCCTTCATGAATGAACATCAAAAGATATTCACTAATATTAATACTACTAGATCATTTTCATTTGCATACATACATACTTATATCTATACATCACCTCATCACTCATAACTCTTAGGTGAATCCTATGCAACACTATATTACTGAGATGTTAGATACTGACCTATGGCAAACCATTACTCTTGGTTGCACTAAGGTTCTCATAACTTTCACATACAAGCTAGATTAACTAACTAGTATGTGAAAAACGTAGTGTTATGTTTATCTCTTATATAAACACCAAATTCACTTTCCTATAGACTCAACTCATCCTAGTGAAAGAGCCTATCTTAGTTAATGCCTCATTCAACCCTACTTAAGAAAATAAATGAGCATTTCTCTAGAATTTTGCATACTTAATGAATATGACAAACTTACAAGTCAATATTCATTTTTTTGTGTATTCTACAATGTATAAGGTCCCGTTTAACTAGAGACTTAGTACATAACATTCTCTCTTTGAAACTAAATACACAACCTTATCTCCACTTAAGTGAATCTAACTCAAAGTAGTTCTTATTTGTAACTCTTTGTTGCTTAAGATTCTAGGTACCTTCCCAAAGGTAATCCACTACTTTTGGATATCCTAAGGTTCATACCTTCCTTATTCTTACTAGAGTGAATCCTACAATTCATCCTAGTATACTCATCTCTATTGCACCATCTCATCACATCTTGGGTGATATCTAATGCAACACTAGGTTGCTTAGGGTACTATGTCATTACCTAGGGCAATTCTTCACTTTTGAATGCTCAAAGGCTTAAGATTTCTTATACATGCCAGGTGATAATTTTCCTCTTTAAAATATCCTTATTTGTGTCATCTCAAACTTTAGGAAACATATACTAATGATTTCATCTAGTATATAGTTTCAAAACATCAAAAATGACATTTTAGCCATTCTGGGCCTCACCCCGCGGCACTGACCAGGGCACGTCGCGGTGCCTAAGCCACAAGTTTTAGTACTGATGCAGCATCTCCTTAAGGCCATGACATGACATTCTTCACGTCGCGGCGCATGCTATAAAAATTGGCCTTATGTTGCGGCATAACTTTCTCACACCGCGGCATTCAAGCTAGTTCATCTTCACTCCGTGGCATGACGTCTCTCATGCCGCGGTGTTCATGGTAGAACCCAGGTTTTGCATAATTCTGCAGAACCGTGGCACTGTTCCATGGTTCAAATCTTACTTCTAATCATCTAAAATTGATTTCTTTGTGATTTCTAACCCTCATTTATGCCTCTAAACTTGTTGCAACTCAATTACAACCTATAGATTCTCTTAGGTAAAGATCTAGGTCCAAATCACATAACTCTAACCATTGTCCAATTCTTAAATCTGTGGATCCTAATGGTTGATCTTGAGCCATAAATGACCATCTTAGGTTTACTAAGCTTAAACTAACTTAACCTAATTCTTGGAATCAAGAACCAAGCCAAGAACATGGATTTGGCTCCCCAAACCCCTATTTCTACTCAAAAACCCTAAACTTCATTCAATGAGAATCAAGAGGAGAAAGATGAATAGAAAACCCTTTAACTCTTGATCTTCTCTTAGTATTCCTTTTCTCCTTCTTCTTCTTTTTCTTCCTTTCTCTCTTCTATTCATTCTTTCTCTGTTTTTCTGTTTTCTTTCCTTTGCAGCAGCTGTTGCTGCTTTTAACTGAAAGAGAGAAATAAGAGAATGACCATCATGTCCCTTATGATATTTTGTTGGAATTTCCTTATCTACTAAGAACACTCGAATTATGCTAATTTAAGTTTTTCAGCTTCCAACAACTTTAGAATAAATCATAAGATTCAATAGTTAATAGTAAGTTAAAAACACAAAACCAAATCAGTGAAATAAATAACTAAAATTTACATAAACTTTGTTAAAAGTTAATAGTGAGTCTACCTTCTGTTGATCAAACATTATTACCCATCTCTTTTTTCAACACATCTTATGTCATTAAACAATAAATTGATGAACCACTCCCAACTATCTCCGTACTCTACTTTTACAATAGCAGAGGCTATTGGATACATATTGTCATTTATCTCCTTCCCAACTGCACATAAGAATTGTCATCCCTCCCCTTAAACTATAAAAATAAAAATCATTTGTAAGCCACCTGTTTTGGAAGGAATCTCTTGAACAATTGCCTCAGCTTAATATGGTACTAGAGATTTGCATTGATAAATATTTCATTGACGTTTCTAAATATTTGAGATACAAATTGAATAAAAGAATTTCTTTTAACAGTGCCAAAGATATGTACAATTATTTTATTTGGAGGATGAGTTGTGAATAGAAAAAAAAAGATAGGATTTGAATCTATGAAGATTTATATGAAAACTTTAAGTTTAAATATTATATTTTAGCCAAACTAAAAATTAATTTATTGTAATGCCAAGAACAAAAGCCTACATTCTATTAGTTGATTGAATGTTGGTTTCATTTCTATGTCTAGTTCAAATCCCTATCAAGACATCCAAATAATTTACTAATTTTATCGTTTTAAAATGTCTATATTTGTGTATACAAAAAAAATATTGTCTAAATTTGTTTTTCTTCTTTTAGTTTGGAAATTATTATTAATTAAAGAAAAAAAAGAGTTCAAAATGTAATTGCTTAAGTACAAAATAGGTCACTATTTTTGAGACAATAAATCATAAAAAGCTTCGTTTCAATTTTATTCAATGTTCAATGTTCTCCCAATCCTAATTTAATTTCCTCTACATCCCTAATTTTTCCTATCCTAATGATAATCACATATTTGATACATTAATAAGCCTTCATTTTTAGTCATTTACACTCTCCATGTACTTAATTGATTGAGTTTGATTATATTTTGTAAGTTTGGACTCAAATTGGACTTAATTGAATTTTTTAGCATAATTTACATCTTACGTTATTTCTGTATTTGGGCTATATCTTGGGATGTATGTGGTCAAATAAGATGAATTTGATGGCATTTTAAATATAAGAGAGAGTTATATAACTTTCATGAAGACCTCAAAGGCCTAATCACACGAGTAGATAACTCAAATTGGGGTTGAAGCAAGAACTAGAGTACTGTTCCTAACAGCTTGATCTATGTGTACTGTTCATGCTATATTTCGAGCTAGAGATTATCAAATGGGTTGAAATTTTGATTCTGAATAGTTGAGACCTATATCTACAACTTTTATGTTGAATACTTTTCCAGAATCTGAGATCTAATGGGTGATATTTGGCTTGCAAGTCAGAACAGAGGAGGTGTGACTGGGCCTGAGCAGTGTACAGTAATTTGAACGTATCTAGAGTTATATAAATGATATTGGACTCAAACTAAAGCCATTTGAAAGTCAAGATCAAGCCCTACAACTTTGATGAATATCACATTTAATCATTCTGACGCATTCAATGACTTCAGAGCTAAATGATTTCGGAGACAAGGAATCTCCATAATTTTCCACTCACCAAAAGTCATTTAGCATTTTCCACTCATTTTCCACTCATCCACTCGCTAATGACTCAGCCCCCTTATCATTTTGTATCTCTAATCCTCTATAAAAGGGGGCCTTGGTAGATCATTGAGGGTGTTGGGTGTTAGGTACTAAAATGATGTTAGTTTGTTACTAGGTTTTCTTGTAGTAATTTTCCTTTGTTCTAAATTAAAGTCATGTTCTTCTTCTTCTTTTTCTCTCTTTCTTTCTTCTTATCTATGAGTAACTAAGTTTTGTTTTACTTGGGTAAAAGAGTGAAGCTCTTGGTAATGAAATAAGGTTAGATTAATTTCTCTCTTGTGCTGAAATGATATATTTTTATGTGGTCATTATACGTATTGTATTTTATTTCCAATCAATTTAGAAACCCTCCTTGTAAAGTGAAATTCTTGATTTGTTGTAGACAAGAGATTGACACAATGAATGCTTTAACCCATTTACAAGTGGTGGTGTTAGAAACTCTCCTTATAAAGTGGAGTTCTTGATTTGTTGTAGACAAAATATTAGCACAATGAATACTTTAACCTATTTATAAGTGGTGGTAATATTTTTTGAAAACATAATATAATTACGTATATTATTTTAATTAGACTTTTAACGTTGTATTTTCCAATTAGAACCTCCATGTTATGAGGATTCTAATTGAGTTATAAAAGGAATTAATCTTACATTTATTTTATTTACCAAGAGTGGATCTTTTAACCCAAGTAAATAATTTTTACTGTAGTAACAAAATATTTACTTCACCTTAATTAATCTTCAATAATTCCCTATGGATTGACCTCGGACTCCTGAGAAATTTATTACTTGAGACAACTTGCACTTGGGTTCGCAAAGCAACAATTAATCTCGCATCAAGTTTGTAGACTTCTTTGAAACTTTTAATTTGCATCACCTAATTTCACTCATGCACACGCACTCGTTTTGGATCAAGGATCCTCTAAAGTGAGGATCCTTGTAAAGTGAACAAGTAAACTTATATCAACCATTGATAGTTGATATGGGTCCATCTATCAATGTTTGATTTAGGCTTACTTGCTCACTATACAAGAATCTTCACTTTAGAGGATCATTGTCCCTTATTTTGACATATTAACTGGAAACCCCTACGCCTCATTTCCACAAGCCTCGTGTCCGTGTGCCGTTTGCATAGTTACATAGTTGCATTTTGCCTACGCGACCTTTAATGTGCACCTTGAAAAAATGGGTGCATTGGTGTTCCACACAGATTGAATACCTTTAACCTTTTTATAAATAGTGTTTAATTAAAAAATGGGCACCGCTTACTTCTTCTTCCTTGAGATGCTTAGTGTGTGTTTGAATTAAAGTTAGTAAACTTAAATTTGGTTGAAAGTGTGTTTGCAAACTTAAGTTTAGTTGAAAGTGAATTTGCAGTAATGTGATTTATGTTTGAGAATTTTTATTTCAAAAGTGAGTTTTGATCAAACTTTTGTCTCAAAATTCAACACAAAAGTAAAAAAATCTTGCTTTTGTGTGAACGTACATTAAAGCTCAGAAATGTGTTGCAGTAAATATAAAGTGAAATTGCCAAACAAAAGATGCATTATTCGAGGCAGCAGGGAACATACTTTTGGAGGGTGCAACGGCAATCCAAACATACACTTAGGCGATTAGACTCAAATTATTTTCATCTAAGTGGTGTGCATATACTTCACTAGCTTTTGTTGATGGCTCAACTATATACTTCACCAGATTGTGACTCTACCCTTAAATCAGAACCTTCAAATGGATCATGTTCTGGGTACTAACTGGGACCTAAGTCGAAATGATCTGAAAGAACCAAGGGGAAGCTCGTTGAAGACCTATGTAATACCCTTAGCAACATGTTAGACTTGTTTATGTGTTCAAAAGATAGCATATGATTTGCTTAACATGCTAATGAAGTTTTGTAATAAACTGAGTTCGTTTAGGCACTTAGTTACAACACAAAAGTTGAAAAATAGCTTAAAATGACTAAGATAATAGTATAAGTTTCTAAGTTGAGGGAAACATGTATGGATAACTTGTTTCTAGGTCACAAATGAGCCAAGTAAAATGCAATTAAAGTTTCAAGAGAATCTGAGTTAGTTTGATATTTTTAGACATACTGGTTGTGCTTTTAATGCTGGATTGACTAGTAGCAAATATGAAAAAGAAGAATATAGGTGAAACAATAATTTAGATGAATCTTATGATTTATTCTAAAGTTGTTGGAAGCTGAAAAACTTGAATTAGCATAATTCGGGTATCCTTAGCAGATATGAGTTCCAACACATGAACTCAAGTTGGTTTCCTATTCCCTATTTCTTTCTTTTCTATCGGCAGAGAAGAGAAATAGTGAAATAGAGAAGAGAAAAACGAAGGGAAGAGAGAAAATGGGAGAAAAGAAGAGGAAGAAGGAGAAAAAGGAGAGGAAGACCAAGGGAAGATCAATACCAAAGCATAGAGCTTGAAGATTGATCATCCAATCAAAAGGTAATGGGTTTCTATTCATCATCCTCCTCTTTGATTTTCATTGAACGAGGTTAGGGTTTTTGAGTAGAAATAGGGGTTCGGAGATCTAAATCTGAGTTCTTGACTTGATTCTTGATTCCACGGATTAGGTTAAGTTAGTTTAAGCGTAGTAAGTGTGAGATAGCTATTTATGGCTCAAGATCAACCATTAGGATCCATAAATTTAAGAATTGGACAATGGTTGGAGTTATGTGATTTGGACCTAGATCTTTGCTTAAGAGTATCTATAGTTTGTAATTGAGTTACAACAAGTTTAGGGGCATGGATAAGTGTTAAAAATCACAAAGAAATCAATTTTAGATTAGTAGAAGTGAGAATTGGACCATGGAACAGTGCCACAGTTCTGTAGAATTATGCAGAACCTGGGTTCTGCCATGCGCCCCGCGACGTGAGAGACGCTGTACCATGGCGTGAAGATGAATTTGCTTGAGTATCGCATTATGAGAAGGTTACGCTGCAGCGTGAGGTCAGTTTTGCAGCACGCGCCACACAGTGAAGAACATCGTGCCGCGGCGTGAGAGTGATGTTATGCCCAATATTGAAACCCGAGGCTTGGATGCCACGACGTGCCCTGGTCAGTGCCGCAGCATAAGGCCCAGAATGGCTAAAAATGTCATTAATGATGTTTTGAAGCTATAGACTAGATGGGATCATTAGTATATATTTCCTAAAGTGTGTGAGGATACAAATAGGGATATTTCAAGAGAGGAACTATCACCTAACAAGTAAAGAAAAAAGCATAGGCCTTTGAGCAACCTAAGTGAAGGATTGCCCTAGGTAAGGATATAGCACCTTAGGTAACCTAGAGTTGCATTAGATATCACTTAAGATGTGATGAAATTGTGCAATGGAGACAAGTATACTAGGATGAATTGTAGGGTTCACTCTAGTAAGAACAAGGAAGGTATAAGCCTTAGGATATCCAAGAGTAGTGGATTACCTTTGGAATGTACCTAGAACCTTAAGTAATAGAGAGTTGTAAGCAAGAGCCACTTTTATGTTAGATTCACTTAAGTGGAGATAAGTTTGTGTATTTAGTTCCAAAGTGAGAATGTTATGTACTAAGTCTCTAGTTAAATGGGACCTTGTGCATTGTAGAATACACAATAGGATGAATGTTGACTAGTAAGCTTGTTACATTCATTAAGTATGCAAAGTTATAGTAAAATGCTCATTATTTCCTTAAGCAATGTTGAATGAGGCATTAGTTAAGATAGACTTTTTCACTAGGATGAGTTGAGTCTATAGGAATGTTAAGATGATGTTTATGTAAAAGGTAAACATAACACTACATTTTTCACACACTAGTTAGTTAATCTAGTTTGTATGTAAAAGCTGAGAATCTTAGTGCAACCCAAAAGTAAGGGTTTGTTAAATATAAGTATCTATCACCTATGGTAACTTATTGTTACGTAACTTCACTATAGATGTGAAGATGAGGGGTGTTAGATATAAGTAAACTAGGATAAGTTAACATTGTCTACCTTTTAATGTGACTTATATGACTTGAGGTCATTTAACCAAGAAGGAAGAGAGTCAAGAAGTCCCTAAGGGGATAAGTATTTCTAACCAAGTGCTAGGGTTGCATGTAGTGTGGAAATTCTAGTTTTTCCTATCTAAAAGGGGGTAAACATGAGAAGTCAGAATTTTCTAGTAAAACATGCCTAGGTCTTAGATGACCTAAGTATGTAAGAATGAATGTATATATGCAAATAGAAATCATCTAGTAGTATTGATCTTAGTGAGTATCCTTTGATGTCTATTCATGAAGGCCAAGAGAGATTGAAGGGTGTCTGATAGACTCAACTGAGGAAAGACATAACACTGATATTTCATTAGTGCCAAGGCCAAAGGAGATAAATGGGAAATACGAAAGCCTCTTTGAGGAAGGATGAAGACTGAACTTCTCAACGTATCAGGATATGTATGATATGAGGATGAGTTTTCCCTCTATTTACTACAGGATAATATACTGAACCGGTTCTTAATGAACTTCTTTATTTTCAACATAAAACCCTGCATGTATTTTAAAACAAAACATTACACAAGCATATTTTTAGGATCTTCTTAGGCATAATCATATTGTATATCATCTGGATTGCATTTACGGACAGTTGTATAGGCATTGTCTATTGCTATTGGTATTTACAATTGTATGGGCAGTTGTTTATATCCAACGGTATGTAGGCTATCAGTTTAGATCACACTACTTGGTAGTGTGCAGTTATGAGTATTACAGGAGGAAACTCCTATGTTTGTAGTTATAGCAATTGTTTTATTTGTTATACAATGTTATAATTAGCTGGTATTAGAATTGCTTTTACTGAGAAATTATAATTCTCACCCAATTATTCTTCCATGTAAATCCAGGTAAAGACCCTTTTAAAGGAATGAAGTATGAAGCATGAAGACTAGTATAGTTTTTATATGCTTAGTAGACAAAGCTTATGTATAAGTTTATATTTATTTTGTATGTTTTAAGCAGTATATATTATAATATGCCCTTCTGTGGCTAGAGTTGTATATATATATATGTATGAGTTTAAGTTTTTCCGCAATCTCCCAAGACTTTCTATAATTACTCAGTTGTGATTATGAATATATATTAGTATGTAGTATGGCTAGTGATGTCTCTAGTACTGGTTATCTTTATATATCTCTGTATATCTAGGATATATCTAGATATCTGTATTAGGATGTTACAACCTATAGGTAAGTCTGCAACGAGGTTAAGAACACCTAGGCTGGTCAGTGAAATGAATGTAGAGTTCAATCGATATGAATGCTTAAGAAAAAGATGGAATATGTCTGGCCTAAGATGTCAGGTAAGCTTATATAGATAGCCTGAACACTGACTCCTTAGATACTTGCCGTTTAGGTCATTTAGACCTCTGAATGTTAGGATTCGTTATGCTCGGCCGTTAAGACGTGAAGCTGTTCACAACCGTTGGTCATCATGGTGCCAATCGGCCAGTGACCGTTGGGAGATCGTAATCAACATGTGTTTGCATTCCCAGTTCGAGCGTAATCCGACCGAGATCCTATAAATAGGACCTCGGTCAGGTTGACCCAATTACTCCAGGGTCATAGGTTCCGAAAATGGGCCTATCAAATGGGCTTGTATGATCGGTCATTATAGTCTATGGTATACCTATTATATATCTTAGGCCGAGATGGTCCACAGCCCATCAGCTTGGTCATTTGCAAGGATAGACCGAGTTTAAAGTTGGTCGGATAAGAACAAGGCTTGGTATGGTCCAGATCATGTTTATCTCTTATCTTTTGATTGCTTCTTAGTCCTATAGAGAAGCTAAGAGAGAATGGGCATATACTCTGTTTTGACGTTTCATCTTCTTTTTTTTTTTTTTAAACCAACAATAACCGTTTAGTTAAGTAGAGCTTCAATAATGGCGATTTCCATGATTGTGAGACAATACCTTGGCACCAACAGTATTTGCTGATCTGAGATTTTCCTTGCACCCTCCTATACAATTTCAGTAACCCTTTAACTTTTACTTACATTTAGACCTCCACAGCTTACACAAATGGAGGCAATCCAACAATGGAGATCATCTGGATCTAACGTAAGAAGTAAATGAAAATATAGTAAGTGAAATTTTATTTAGCTAGGGACTAAAATGTAAACAAAATAAACAATAAAAATAGATTCCAGAAACTTGTTATAGTCGATTGGGTCAATCTACCACGGGTGGAGAGCTTACCATATTGGGCCACTGTAAAAGTTATCTTTTGCTTAGGTTTGGCAATAGACAATTAAGGGGTATGAGAGAAGTCTAATGATAAAACTGTATTTTATATATTTTATAATCCTTTCACTAGGCTTATTAAAGTTCATTTAAGCTTAATTAAGTTGGTTTTGACACATTTTATGATATTGAACCTTATTGGATCATTAAACAAATTATTGCATTAATTAGCCTTAATTATCTCTTTAGAAGTGTTTAGTAAACTGGTTATAACCTGAGTTGCAAATATCTGATTGATGTGATTTTGGTCTTATAGGAAAACTTAGACAATTTCCTACAACTTTCATGAAGAACACAAAACTCAGATCGGACTCCTTAAAGGTGATATTGAGCTTTGAAGTCAGAACAGATGAGCTGAAATCGGATCTGAATACTTTGTAGTAATTGGACCATATCTTGAGTTCTAGGAATGATTTTGGACTCAAACCAAAGCCATTTTAAAGCTTAGACAATTCTCTACAACTTTTATGAAGACAATTTCTCTCAAAAATGAAAAAAAAAATAGGAGACACAATTGTACATGTTTGCTCAATTATTATTAAAAATAAAAAATAAAACAAAAACATCATTGATGATGTTTAAAACTTAATCGTTAAGTTTTACTATGCAAGTTACTGTGCATTGCACAGTAACCTTGAATTTGCCTATAAATAGGCAATTCATTTTAGAATGAGGGGTACACTTCGGGGGAGGGGAATTATGAGGAATTTCCTCCTCCCTCCAATTTCCTTTCTTTCTCTTTTTCTCTTTTTCTCTTTTTAGTTTATATGTAAATAAGTTTCAGTCTACTTGAGTCAAAGTGTGAAGCTCTTAGTAATAAAATAATGTTAGATTTATTCCTCTCTTATGCTTTAATAATTTATCTTTCTAATAGTTATTATACGTGTTATATTTTATTTCTGATAATTTAGAAACTACCCTTGTAAAGAGGAGTTCTTGATTTATTGTACACAAAATATTGGTGCAGTGAATGCTTTATCTCATTTACAAGTGGTGGTAATAATTAAAGGAAACATAATATAATTACGTAATGGACTTTTAACGTTGTATTTTTCGATTGGAACCTCCACGTTGCAAGGATTCTAATTGAGTTATAAAAGGAATTAATCTTACTTTTACTTTATTAGCCAAGAGTGGATCTTTTTACCCAAGTAAATAATTTTTACTGTAGTAACAAAATATTTATTTCACCTTAATTAATTTTTAACAATTCCCTGTAGATCGACCTTGGATTCCCGAGAAATTTATTACTTGAGACAACCTGCACTTGGGTTCGCAATGTAACAATTAATCTCGCATCAAGTTTTTGGACTTGGTTGAAAAATTTGTGCACCAAGTTTTTGGCGCCGTTGCCGGGGAACTTGATTTAAAGAATAAATTGTCGCTGTAAATATTTTTGTACATACTTTTCATTTTTAAAAAAAAATAAAAAACAATAAAAACATAAAGGACCCATACAATATAATATATAAAAAAAAGAAAATAAGTGGGGGACAACTTTGTCCCCCTGCAGTAGAAAAATTCAAAGGGAGGCATTTGTATATAATAAATATATATAATAATTATTGTGTGGGTGACACTTGTTTCTGATGACATTTTTTTTTATCACTTGGGTTTTTGTATACCCCCACCAACGATAATTGGGTGCCAAATTAATCCACTATTCAATCAAGTTTCTGGTGGCTTCTTTGAGTTTTCATCACTTGGATTTTTGTTGTTAAGTAACTCTTAAAAAAATAATAAAAAAATAATAATGAAAATAATAAATAAATAAAAATGAAAATAATGAAAATAAAAAATAAAAAATATCATAATAATAATAAAAAAGAAAAAAATGGAAATAAGTGAATAAAAGGAAAACTCACATGAAGGTTGGAAGGATGAAAATAATGGTGAAGGTTTTGGACATAGTGGAGTAGGTGGTGACTATAGTAGTGGGTCACGTTTTTGAAAAAAAAATGGTGGAGTTTTGACTATTGTGGGTGGATTGTATGTGAAGTTGGATTTTTTTGTACATACTAACATATTAACAGTGGGGGAACCTCTCCCTTTTAATTTCTGTATAGTGAGAGTAATTCTCCCTTTTATTTTCTTATACATATTAACAGTGGGATAAATTCCCTCTTTTATTACTAACGTACTAATTTAGTGGGAGTAATTCTCCCTTTTATTTTTTCTGTACTTTACTAATTTAATGGGGGAAACTCCCTCTAATCTCTTTATAATTTTTAATCATTAATGAAATAATCTTTCTTCTTCTCTTCTCTCTTCCTGGAGCAAAAAATTGGTTCTGCCAATTCTCTAGTTTTCATATTAAAAATTTACTTTCTGTACTTTATTTTCTGTACTTTAATTTTTGTATTTTACTTTCTGTATTTTATTTCTAACTTTCTAACTTATTAACCTACTAACCTTTTAATTTTCTTGCTTCTAATATTTTAATTTATCTGTATACTAACTTTTTAATTTTTCTGCTTATTAACTTATTTGGTGGTTGGTTTATACCACACATTTGTTAATATTTATTTACTAAGTGTTAATATATATTTGGTGGCTGGTTTATTACCACACCTTTGTTAATATATATATTTGGTGGTTGATTTATTACCACGCCTTTGTAAATATTTATTTGGTAACTGGTTTATACCACACCTTTGTATATATTTTTTATTTTTTTATTTTTTATTTCTTCTTCTATTTTTTATGTGTAATTAGTTTGTGTGTTTTTAGGGTGAAAACGTAACTTAATTCAATCGACATGTATTAAAATTAAAATTTTAGTCAGTTTCTTTTCTATTCAATTTGAGTGTTTATTATGATTCTTAATGCTTTTATGAATTGGCCACTCATAAATTGATCTAGTAAGGTGTATCTAGAATCGAAAAGTTTGCATATGACCTAGACCATAAATAATAAGTGTCATGATTTATAATTGTCTAGAAATGGAGATTATAGGTTGTGTGGGAGAATTGTGGTATTTTCCATGAGAATCCAAAGAGTAAAAGTCATATCTTTAAGAGTTAAGGTTTCAACTAAGGAATTAAGTTTTAATTAATTACTGATTCTCCCCATCAATTGAATGACTAGAAATTAATTAGAAGGAAGGTCTCAAAACTACTCTATTATCTATGATAGATTATTGAATCAAGTGAAATCAGATCCTTAGTGTTTTAATTTTTTGTGTTTTGTTTTCTCTTTTTCTTTTTAATTTTGTGTGTCTTTATGTTTGTTTTCCTTTTTCCTCTTAATCACTTTAACAATTTTGTACACTTGTCGATTTTCTCAACAAGTTTTTTGCAAATCTAGGTTGATACGGTGAATTTTGTTCCTTCAAGATTTCAAAATGAACCTAAAATTTTGTTGTTGATTATTTGTCCATACTTACAATAGGCTCACATTTTGAAATCACACCTATCAATGATCTTTTTTCTTGATAAATTTTTAATTTTCAATTTTATGGTTTGATTTGTTAATATTGTCAATTTTCTTATAACAAGCGAAGTTGTTCTTTAGGAATGATTTTCGCAAACAGAAAAGATAGAATATTCTTCATTAAAAATGGACTTAGTAAGGAGTCATTAGGCGATATCTTATTGACTCTTGAGACGTATTCTTGTGGAGTTATGCATAGTAAATTTACTAATTTGTGAAATCTCTTCAAGGGCAAGTAAGAGCGTTACAGTCTTGGGAATCTGACTCAAAAAGACCCTGTTTGTCAATTTATAAGAAAATTGGATGGGAAACTTATCATCGACTCATAGAAGGCGTTTAAGTCGTTACTGGATGTAAAACTAGAGGAAGATGTGAGCCACAATCACAACTACATGTATATATTTTCTTGTATATCTTTTTCTTTAAAAAAATGTGTTTCTTAATCTTCTGACACAAGTCAACCTACACATATAGGTGCTATCATTACTTTTTCTTTTCTCTTCCCTATTTAAACACTACATTTCCTTCACTTTCCTTCAACTCAAAATCATTCAAAGGGAGGGTGAATGTAGAAATGGAGGGAGCTTCTTTTTCTTCTTCTATTCGTAGACTTACCAATATCTGTGTATTTTGTGGGTCAACTTATGGGAAGGGTTTAGAGTATGTAAATGCAGCAATCACTCTTGGTCGAACACTTGCTGCGAGAAAAATTCATTTAGTATATGGGAGAAGTAGCATTGGGTTAATGAAGGTTGTATCACTTACTGCACATTTAAGAGGCAGTCAAGTTTTAGGTATTATTCCTAAACCTTTAGCTCGACAGAATATCACTGGAAAAATAATTGGGGAGGAGTTTCAAGTATCATCTATGGAGGAACGAATAAGGAAAATGCTTGAAAACTCTGATGCATTCATTGCCTTACCAGGTGGTTTTGGTACTTTGGAAGAAATTTTTCAAATTATCTCTTAGACTCAACTGAACATCCACCATAAACCCATAGATTTGTTAAATGTTAATAATTTATTTGATCTTTTGTTATATTTTCTTGACCATGCTGTGGAACAGAAATTCATCACACCTTCGGCAAGACGACTCCTTGTTTTTGCTTTCACTGTTGATGAGTTGATTGATAAATTAGAAACTTTTGTTTATGAACCTGATCAAGTAATAGCTCAGATTGATTGGTCCAAAGGAAGTAGAGGTGGGTGCAGAATGAAAAGAAAGCCAGTCAAGACACTCCAACTTTTTAAATAATTATAAGTTTTGATTTTATTCGTCGTACTTTGTTTCTGTTTATATTTGTGTGAGATTTCTCTTTTCAGTAATTGTAACAACAGGTACTATCTTCTATCATTTACCTTTCTATATTTTAACATTGAGGACTATGTTGTGATCTGGTTGGGGGGAAGGATAGTTGTGTGAATAGATATGTGAAAAGTGTGTTAAAAAATGTGTGAAAAAAAACTTAAAAAAATTTGTGGGGAAGTATGATATGATTGTCAGCAACTTACTAAACCAAGGAAGAATGGCAGAATAATGAGTAATTTTACTCTTGAGACGCATCTAAATTGGGAAGTATGTTTATTGATATGATTTTCAGAAACCCACAACAAAATTAGTTAAGGATGGCATAGTAAGGAGTAAATTTTGCTGTTGAGGTAATTTTACTCTTGAGACGCATCTAAATTAGGGTAGATAACTTTGTTGTGTGGAAATAGCAAATGGTATCAGGGAAATTTACATGATTGAGTAAATTGTCTTCTTTCTTAAACATCACATACTTGGTTATGGATGTTGAAATTTTTGTGGACTGAGAATGATGGATATATGTCTTATGAGATTTTGAGCCTATCGATGAATGGATTGAACATCTGTACCATTCTCTTCTTTCTTGTGTGATTTTTTCTCATAGAATTGTTATTCTAGAACTTACTTTGATTCTTTTTTAGGCTACATTTTCACATGCATAATAAACATGATTGAGGCATATTTTTTCTTGAATTAACTACTTTGACCAAATAGCCAACCTTGCATATTTTCCTTTGCTTAACCCCTTTGAACTTATTTGACCATTCTTTGTTTCTAATTCATTACGTGCCTTAAATGAAAAATCATGTTCTAACCCAACCTTAGGGAATAAGAGAGCATTGGCTTTGTTATTGGATAAGTTTTTGAACAAGTGTGGGGGTGCGTGTGCAGATTGGTAATAAAAAAAAGGAAAAAAAGTAAATAAAAAAAAAAGAAAACTGACCACTGCTGCAATCAAAGAATGCACCATTTGACATATTCATACCTAGAATGAGAGTGGATGATTGGAAATAATAGGAATAGAAGGAGAATGTTTAAGCCTAATAAGGAATTCAATTTGGCATTGATCTTTAACAAAACATTAGTCAGATATTGGTCATTGTCTTTTATGACAAATGAACTAAGAAATTCTTAAAAAATTTAGACTGAATGTTCTCAAACATCTTCTTCACTCTAACTGTATCATAATGCTCTTTTATTCTCTTCGGTATTTAACTTGTCATATCTATATTACTTCCTCCTTTACCATAACCCCATTACAACCTTGAATAAAGTCCTCATGATTTGTGTATATATGTTGTTTTTGAGTAGCGGAGAAGTAGAAGATAAGCAAGCTTATGGTAGTGTAATTTTCATGAGTTGATTAGAGTGAAATACTTACCTTTTTAAACACTTGAGAGATTGAGAGTGAATTCTGTGAAGATCTATCATTCTTGATTCATTCTTTTCAACTGAAGTTTCCTTACTTGTTGGTTTGAGATGTGAAGAAATGTTATCTCATGAATGTTTTGATCCCTTGAATGTCTAGTTGCTCTTCTTGAGTCATTGAATCCTTTGGAGTTTTTAGTTTTTAGAGTCTGTGTCATTTTTCTTTTGTTTTTGTTTTTTGTGTTTTGCTCAGGAGTGCAAAAGTTAAGTGTGGGGGAATTTAATAACACTGTATTTTATATATTTTATAATCCTCTCACTAGGCTTCTTAAGGTTCAATTAAGCTTAATTAAGTTAGTTTTGACACATTTTATGATATTGAACCTTATTGGATCATTAAACAAATTATTGCATTAATTAGCCTTAATTATCTCTTTGACAGTGTTTAGTAAACTAGTTACAACTTGAGTTACAAATATCTGATTGATGTGATTTTGGTCTTATAGGAAGGCTTAGACAATTTCCTACAATTTTCATGAAGAACACAAAACTCATATCGGACTCCTTAGAGGTGATATTGAGCTTTGAAGTCAGAACAGATGAGCTGAAACCAGGTATGAATACTTTGTAGTAATTGGACCATATCTTGAGTTCTAGGAATGATTTTGGACTCAAATCAAAGCCATTTTAGACAATTCCCTACAACTTTCATGAAGACAACTTCTTTCAAAAAAAAAAAACAAGAGACACGGTTGTACATGTTTGCTCAATTATTATTAAACAAAAAACAAAAAACCAAAACAAAAACGTCATTGATGACGTTTAAAACTTAATCGCTAAGTTTTACTATGCAGGTTATTGTGCATTGCACAGTAACCTTGAATTTTCCTATAAATAGGCAATTCATTTCAGAATGAGGGGTACACTTCGGGGGAGGGGGAATTATGAGGAATTTCCTCCTCCTTCTAATTTCCTTTCTCTCTCTTTTTCTCTTTTTCTCTCTTTTAGTCTATGTGTAAATAAGTTTCAGTCTACTTGGGTCAAAGTGTGAAGCTCTTGGTAATAAAATAATGTTAGATTTATTCCTCTCTTGTGCTTTAATGATTTATCTTTCTAATAGTTATTATACATGTTATATTTTGTTTATGATAATTTAGAAATTACCCTTGTAAAGAGGAGTTCTTGATTTATTGTAGACAAAATATTGGCACAGTGAATACTTTAACTCATTTACAAGTGGTGGTAATAATTAAAGGAAACATAATATAATTACGTAATGGACTTTTAACGTTGTATTTTTCGATTGGAACCTCCACGTTGCAAGGATTCTAATTGAGTTATAAAATGAATCAATCTTACTTTTATTTTATTTACCAAAAGTGGATCTTTTTACCTAAGTGTCGCGACCGGAGATCGCGGCGGGAAATAGCAACTCATATGGATTTTAAAATATGAAAATGGAAAGTAGAGTCGCCACCAATTTTATTTTTTATTGGGAAAAATTGGAAAACCTCTCTTTGAAAATGGTCTTTGGAACCAGATTAGATTCGGGAGTCGGTTATGCTTAGGGAAGGGTGGAAACTTAATCTCACTGCACCCCTAACACACCCGTCCTAAGACGGTACCTTAGGTTAATTGTGCAAATTATTAACAATCCTTGAAAATATTTATTTTACCCCTTTTTGCAAACATTATAACTAAAAACGAAACCACAAAATTATGAAAATTTAAATTTGGGCTTGACAGAAATGAAATTCTGCTCCTACGTATCCCCTGGTGCAACGGGGAACTCAAAGTTACGTAGTTCTTTATAAAATAAGTGTGGGTTGGTTGATTTTATTTAAACAAGATTTTATTTGAAAACAAATCCATTTTTTTGCACAGGATTCAAGTTAGCACTAGACTACTCAATAAACCCTTATGATCTAAAAGAGAATGAAGATAGCATCCGCTATTCAATCATCATCATTGGTCATTGCATGGATTAAAAGATTTTTTTTTATTTGCTATTTTTATATTCTTTTACCCTTTTTTTTTTGCCAAAAAAATGTATCATTATTGCCTTAATATGAAATGGGCGGAAATCTCACGAGATTCAAACTCAAATCCCAAAAGACAGTCAACAATTCAAATTTTAAAAAAATAGTTTGAAACCTTGAGCACTAATAACAGAGCACATACAGAGGACATTTGGGGAAGGATTTGGAAATTGGTTCGACGGTCGATTTAGGGAGATTGAGTGATTCTGTTTTCGAGTTCGACAGTCGGTGGGGATAAGGACGGGATGGATTCGACGGTCGGTTGGGAAGGGGTGATGGATTCGACGGTCGGTTGGGGGTAAGGATGGGATGGGTTCGACGGTCGGTTGGGAAGGGGTGATGGATTCGGTGCTTGGGTTCGACGGTCGGAAAGGGGAAGGATATGGCTCTTTGGATTTCGACGGTCGGTTGCAATTGATGAAGATGGTGGAGGTCACAGTTTTTTTGTGGTCCGACGGTCAGATGGGATGGAGTTTGGTTGACGGTGTGAGAGTTTGGATGGGTTGTCGGTGAGGGGGTAATATCTGGTGTGGTTCGACAGTCGAGTGAGGTGAAGGTGGGCTTTGTGAAGGAGTTGAGGGTCACAATGGTGTGGTTCGACGGTCGAGTGAGGTGAAGGTCACTGATGTAGTTCGACAGTCGGTAGAGGGAATGATGGTATTTTGTGAAGTGGGTTGAAGGTCCAATGGTGTGGTTCGACGGTCGAATGAAGTGAAGGTGGGCTTTGTGAAGGGGTTGAGGGTCACAATGGTGTGGTTCGACGGTCGAGTGAGGTGAAGGTCAGTGATGTAGTTCGACGGTCGGTGAGAGACGGAATGATGGTATTTTGTGAAGTGGGTTGAGGTCCAATGGTGTGGTTCGTGGGGTTCGACGGTCGGTTAGGAAGGGTGATGGATTCCGACGGTCGAATGGGGAATGATGGTGCTTTGTGAAGTTATTGAAGGTGGTGGTTACGGTTTTCTAGAGGTGAAGATGAATTCTTTGGTGGTTTGAGAAATGTGATGCGAAAAAGGAGTCCTTGTGCGTATGGTGCTCATGGCTAAAAAGAAAAGGAAAAGAAGATGGACAACATAACTAACCAGCCAGTATCCAAGCATGCATTTGAACACTACATTTTTACTCACAACAGTGCAAGGATAGTGATGAGAAAGGGCTTACCTCTTCTGTGCTACCAATAACACACTCAACTCAAAAAAAAAATCAAAAATCTCTTTCGTTCCCAGCAGCCTCCCCAGTATTCTTGCTTTTTTTCTTTTCTCAGCTACCACCAGAGATCAACTCAACATCATCAATCTTCTTTCCTTGGCTGAAGATGAGATGATTTGGGGAAGATAAAATAGGGTGGTCGTGAAGATGGAGATGGTTCACATTTTTTTTTTTTGGAGGTGAAGATGAGATGAAGGATGATCAAGGTAGATAGGGAGTTCAAGGTTGAAGGGGCTCTGCTTATGGTTTTTGGGAAGTGGCCTGCCTGCGAGAAAAGAGAAGGAAAAGAAGAAGAAAAAAAAATCTCTTTCTGTGTTTCGTCCCCCCTCCTGAAATGTGTGTGGGTGAGCGGTTTATGTGGAGAGAGGTGTGCAAAGAAATGGGATCAGAACGTGAGTGGGTGCTACAGCAGAAATTACGCGAAAAAGGTTGCATATGTGCAGTGAGCCGCTTGAGTGTGTGCAGGTGAGGACAGAAAAATCAGAATGAGTGTGACCATTTTTTGTTTTTTTTTTTTGTTTTTTTTGTTTTTATTTTTGTTTTTTTTGTTTATTAAGCTGGGCTTATGTGTTTGGGCTAAGAAAAAAAAAGTCAATAATGTGAACTTGAATTTTTATTTTTATTTTTTTTAATATTTTTTTAACTTTTTTTTCCTTTCTTTTAGCCCGGTCAAAATTAAGTGTTCACACTAAGTAAATAATTTTTACCGTAATAACAAAATATTTATTTCACGTTAATTAATCTTCAACAATTCCCTGTGGATTAATCTCAGACTCCCGAGAAATTTATTACTTGAGATAACCTGCACTTGGGTTCGCAATGCAACAATTAATCCTACATCAAGTTTTTGAACTTGTTGAAAAATTTGTGCATAATCTAATATGGACCAACCTAAGTTTTAGTGCATAGGTACACCCACTTAAATGACCTATTATTATGGGTTATCCAATTTTCTCTTATTTATTTTTTGAGCCTTATATTTTAGTTTATTGCTTATTAGTCTTTATCTTTCTTCCCATTTTTTGTCTCGTTAACTGAGAACAGTGGTAGGTCGTTCTTGGTGTGGGTCAATATAGTGAATGGCGAGGATGCAGGCAGCGATGAAGTCGGAGTAGGAAGAGACGACGTTGGGGTTACCAGACGTGCAACGGAGGAAAGGTGCGGTTTGAGATTTGGACTAAATCCTTCAATTTCGCCAAAAAAAAGTGCAACTTCTAGATCTCACCAGAAACGAAGTCCTCTGCCATTACTGCACCCATAGTCCCTGAACATGAACCACCGTCTGGTATCAAAAGGTTTATGTTGAACTCTGACCTGGATTGTTACTTTTTAGGGATGGATTTGATGGGTAAAATGTTGTGGTGGGTCGAGTTGGTGGAGGAGGTGTGCTTGGCAATGTTAAAGGATCTGGTGAGCATTTGGACTACTTGCTTGAAAGAGGTGTAGGCTTAGACGAATGGTCGAGTACGGGTTAGCGGATTCAAATCTGGTGATGAGTTTGGGAGGATGAGGTTAAGGGCGATGGCGCTAGGTTCGCCGACGCCGGAGGAGGAAGAAGACATTGTGCCAAAGGACACGATGGCAGAGGTTTGGTCGCTGGAGAATATGCAGCGGTAATGGATAGAGATGCTGTCGGATGATGACGGTGAAGATTTGGTTTGCAATTTACCAATTCAATAGATTTCAAGTCTTCAATCTAAACCATAACTAATACAAAGTTGAATTAAAAGAGAAACTAATTCCAACTAGAAGCAAGGAATTGATAGTGTTTGGTAGAATTTCTCTATCAACATCAATCTTGTAGATAGAAGGAAAGAAAATGTTGAGAATGAAGGAGCGACAAACTAAGGATTTTTATGCAAATACTCGCACATAATTTTTTTTTCTTTTGAAGGACCAACTTTATAATTAACTAACATTACTAAATAACATTTTGACTAAGTAACAGGTCATTATTCCCAACCATTGATATATTTTTCTATAGAATCAATGGTTGAGATAGCATGGTGCATCCATGCACCTAATTTTTTTAGGTGCATATTAGACTTCTCTGGTGGGTATGTGTGTGTTTTTATTTAATGTGATCCCATCTTGCACCTTTATGATTAAAATTTGCATAAAAATATTAAAATTTGTAGTTATCTCGTAATTATGAATATTTTAAATTAAATTTATAAAATATATAACTGTAATTTTAAAATTATTTATTTATTTCATATAAATTAAAAAAATATTTAAGATAAGTATTAAACTAATAAAAATTATTTAATATAATTAACTTTATTAATAACTAAGTTAAACATAATATTTATTTAGATGAAGAGTATGAGACGAGATATAATAAATTGACCAAAATTCACATCCATGCGTTGCCTTATAGCAAGGTAAGTTTTAAACCCACCCCATGCAAGTTCAAGGGAAGTCGATACCCATAAGGCAAGTAAGATTGCCAAGCCTAATTTTGCCTTCATTTCTTTGGTCCCTCTAAATATTCACATTTCAAATGGATAACATCTTACTCCATATTGTTGAAATGATAATTGATAGTGCGTATTAAGTTGCGCTACATCTTTTTCAATTGGTTTTCAGTGTCATTAGAAAGAATCTTTGTCTTGTTTTCCATATTTTTCTTTTCTCATTTCCTGCTTAGTTTCATTTCGATAACTTGTGAAATCCAAATATTTATACGGTACGATATTTCATTGTAGGGTTGGCAATGAATTGAACCAACTCGAGATTAGTTCGTGACTCGATTCGTTAATTAGTTCGATAAACTTGGTTCGTGAGCTAAATGAGTTGAACTTGAGCTCAAAATTGAACTCGTTAGATAAATGAACTGAACTTGAGCTAAGTGTTACTCAATTCCTTTTATTCATGAACTCGATATATATATATATATATATATAGGGAATATATAGGGAATATATCTAGTGAAAGGAGTGTTTATTGTGAGAGTGTAAGAGGAATAAATCTTGACCATACAACCATACATGGATGGTCAAGATTAAAAGTTACTTGAAGATCATGTGGCCACTTAAAAAAGTCACATGCATTTATGTTCTAATCTTGGCCATTCATGAAAAATTCAATGGTCAAGATTAACTTCTCTCATCTTTCACAATAAACACTCCTCTCACCTTGAAAGATCATATATATATATATATATATATATATATATATAATTATAATTATAATTATGAAAAAATTAATTAGTTGAACTGAGTTATGAACTAAGCTAATGAATTGGATTCACAAGTTAGTCTACTTTATTTGGTTCATATTGTCTTGATTTTGACATTTAGTTCATATATTTCGAACTCACAAGTCTAATTAAATAGTTCGCGAACTTAGTTCAAACTAAACTTAAGCTTAAAAAGTAGTTCATATCAAACTTGAGTTGAGTTTCAAATTAAATCATTTCTTATCTAGTTGAGCCGAACTGAACCAGGTTCAACTCAATCGACTCATTTCTAGCCCTATTTCATTATATCTCCTATCAAGTCGTTGTAATAAAAAATTAAAAAATAAATAAACTTGTTACGTTTTTGCTTGGAAGGATTGCCAGATACCAACCCTAGATGATGGTATGTGATCTTTTTTCAATGACACTCATTATTTTATTTTATTTTTATTATAGAGCAATGATTTTTTTTATTAAATTATTGAACAATGCTTGTTACATATATTTCCACTCATAAGATTTAAGTGAAGCTTATAAAATATTCAGAAAAGACATGTTGTAACATTAACAGACATCTAATGTTAGTGGGTCTTTGAATGGTTACCTAATTGAGTTCGAGAAAGGTAATGGGTTTAGGAGGTCGGCTGGATGGTGAGTTTATCTTATGAACCTCAAAGGTAATAAATTATTTATTTATTAATTAAAAATTAATGATTGAAATTAATTACTTAAAACTCTATAAATTTTAATTAGTAATATTCATATTCATACACAAATATAATCAAATTATATTTTTTATGAATAATTATACATACAAAAAATTTATAAATTTTAATTAATAATAATTACATACATCTAAATTTGTATATATATACTTGTCAAATAAAAAAAATGATATATTTATGCGTCCATAATAACAAGGTCTCTGTATAGATAATTATTTGGATAAATTACATATTATCATTTTAAAGTTTTGTTCACTTTTAATTTTCATATATAAAAATTTTATTTTGTAGCATATAATATTTTTAAAATATAATAAAAAATATAAAACATGTATTTATGTTATTTTTAATGATGAGAGTTGTGAAAAACACGTAATCTTTTTTAATATAATTTTTAAATACTTAACTCTTAACTATATACATATTGTCACGATTAAATTTATCATAAATTACATATTTACACTATCTTTTTATAATATAAGAAATTATGTGTTACAAGATAAATTTTATATATAAATAGTAAAAATAAGTTAAACTTTAAGAAGATAATACATGATTTACGCTAGTTATTTTATTCTATCTCCAGTTCCAATCAAATGGTTGAATCTAAAAATGTTTGATCGCACTATAAACAAAGGAGGGGTATTACTGGAAATCCAAAAAGATGAAGCCCCAGGCGCTGAAAACCCTAGTTATATATGTTCATCGAGTCCAGCTTCTGCGCCTCTCTGCAGAAAACCTAGCGGCAAAATCGCAATCGAAACCATTTGTCGCTTGCAGCAAGTATGCTTTCTTTCTCTCACAACTAATTTCATTTTTACGGTCGTGATTTGTGTTACTAACTATTGTTGTTAGCTGATTTTAGAGTCAGATATGAAGGTCATCGCTGCGTATTTGTTAGCCGTATTGGGAGGGAACGCTTCCCCTTCAGCTGATGATCTCAAGCACATTCTTGGCTCAGGTTCGCAATCACAATTTCTGCTTAATTTTCTCATTATTTCTAATTTTCTTTTTTATATTTTCGTTAAGCATTTTATTTTATTTTATTTTATTTTTCTGGGTGAATGGTTAGTACCTGCAGGACATAGTAGTTTTCAACTGTAGGTTTCTGAACTGGGTTCACTATAGTCGATTGTTACAATCCTAGAATGTGGGGGCAATGTAATTTTTTTTGAAAAAAAAATTGTAGAATTGATAATCAGACAAATGAAACTCAACCATTGAAAATATGAGATGCAGTTAATTATATATGTTGTCTGTATAGCTTGGAAATATTCACTCTGCTCTTTCCATTACTATAATTGAATGAGGATTGGTTGCATTTTTTTAATCTGTAAATCATGCATGGATGCAGCATTGGATGTTTTCCTCCTTTAACTGTTTTTACTGTTTACCTATCCGCTGTTGCATACCATTGTAGGACGAAATATAGTACTTCTTGTAAGTTTGTGTGATTTTTTGTGTTGCTGAGTATGGGAAAAACTCCATGATGAAGTGAGTACAACATTGAATTTTGAATTGTCTGGGGGGTGTTCCTCTTGCATTGATGAGTTCTTTTTTGGTTTATGATTTATAGTTGGAGCTGAGGCTGAGGATGATAAGATTGAGTTGCTCTTAACTGAAGTTAAGGGCAAAGATATAGCTGAGCTAATTGCTAGTGGAAGGGAGAAGTTGGCTTCAGTGCCTTCTGGCGGTGGTGCAGTTGCTGTTGCTGCTGCACCTACGGGAGGTGCTGCAGCTGGTGGTGGTGCTGCACCTGCTGCCGAAGCAAAGGAGGAAAAGAAGGTAGAAGAGAAGGAGGAGTCGGATGATGTAAGTTTCAAAATTGCAGCACTATTGAATGTTATTTAGTAAACTCATGACTCTTTGCTAATGATTATCTATAATTTTTGTTCTGCAGGATATGGGGTTCAGTTTATTCGACTAAAAGGTTTGAAGTGATTTTTGTGTCCGAGACATTTGCAGTTCCAGTTAGAGTTACAGCCCAATCGCAAGGTTTTGTTACTTGAGTTACATATTGTATTAGGTTTTATGGGTTTTGCCTTTTCAATTGAGACGATATAATGGCATCAAACTGTCTGATATAATTTAGTAATGTTTTAAATTTAATTTGCGTGACTTATTGGTTAGTTAATTTTATGCTTTTCATTGTTACACTAGTACAAGACTATCATTTATCCATTGACATTGGTTCTCTTGATAACTAGGAAATTTATTCATTTGAAGACTCTGCTAAGAACATTAATAAACGCCTTTGCTAGTTATTCTAGAGAAAGAATTACGGGTCAAATAGTTATTCCTCTTTCATTTGCCAGTGAAAGAATTATAGGTTTCTAGTTCTATTATCGCGGAGGTATTCATTTCTGCATAGAACGTATCTCCACGTATTGCAATGGACTGTTAGTCATGTTTATTTGTAATTTTGTTTTGACTGCGATATGAGCGGCTTGGACCTTTTTACTCTTTTCCTGTTTGCGTTTCTATTAACTCAAACGTAATGTAATTTTTCAATGGCTCCGTTTTTCTGCATCTAATTACCGAATTTTGGAGTGGGGGCTACCAACTACTGAGTCCGTACGCTTTCATTTGCCCGTACTCTTTTTCAATTCGTGTTAAATTGGCAAACTACCATGAAGTTAAAGTAATTTAGTTATTATATAGACGTGGATGGAGAAGCTTGATTTTATATTAGCTGGTCTTCCTATTGTATGGTTAATGAGTAGATTCTAAAAATTAAATAAGAGAATATAACTTGGTTCTTTTAAGTCATGCATGGAAAATTGAGTAGTAAGACAAGATGAGAAGGCCAAGAGTAATCTCTCAGCTACTGTGGCTCAGCCCATTATGAGAAAGGATCAATGACAACTTTTAATACTTATGAGTTATTTATATGTTTTGCCTCAACTTTCATATAATTTCTATATTTATTGCCCATTTTCAAACTTTTTTTTTGTCTTCCATTTACTGAACATCACCTTAACCCCTCAAATATTCCCCATGACACTATTTTTAGGGGTGTTGAAGATTTTGCCCATCCTATTAACTTGGTCCGGCTTGAAATTAATTTGAACGAGTTCGAGTTCTAAAAGTTACTAATGTTGAAAAAACTAGACTAGAATGTCCGATTTGGTTGGAAAATTGATGAACTGATCATAGGATTGGGCTAATTAAGTCACAAAACAGGCCAGTTTAAGAATTGGTCAAAAATAGGTTTGAATTGATTTTTTTTTAAAATTAAACTCTCTTTTTTATCAATAATTTTTTAATTCATTCAGAAATAATTTTTAAGTTATATAAAGCCTTAATGTTATATAAGGCAAAAAAAAATATAAGAAGATTTGTCCTTTCTTGACTTTTATATATGTTGTATATTTGAATTTATTATTTATTATTTTATGTAAAACTTGTAAGTGTAGTCTTATCTTAATTTTTATATACGTTGTATACCTAAATGTTTCATTTATATTATAATATAAAATTTTGAAGCATTAAGCAATATAATATAAAATATTAATATTAATTTATTATTTAATTGCTTAATATATTATATAATATTAAAAAATATATATTTAATTATCATCGGTTTGACCATAGTCGAATCAATGAACTATAAACTTATATCTTCACTAGTTCAATGACCAGTTTAATTTTAAAAACATTGAAAATTAGACGTAGTGTTCTAAAGTATTTTAAACCTTATACTTTTGTTTTATAATTATTTATAAATAATAAAATTTATTGATTTAAATTAATAAATTTTATATAACAAGATAATATATTTATATTAATAGTATTTATTTTGAAATATAAATTTTAAAATATATCTCATTTTTAATTTTTCACTTCTGAAATTTTATTATTTATCTATACATAATGATCAAATTTATATATTATGTTTACATATCGAATTGACTCGATATGAACCTAGTCATTATCGAATTATGATCGGGTCAAACTTGAGTCCAATAAATTAACTCGATCAAAATATCATGTTAAATTCAAGTCAAGCTAAATCCATCTCAACTCTTTTCATGTACACCCCTAACTATTTTCTATGCTTCGTGTAAATCTGTCATGCTTTCTGCTCATCATGGAGCATGGATGTTCCTTGAAGATGAGCAACTGGACGAGCTCATATATTCATCAATGGTTGAAATGGATTACTGGCAACGGGGTCAGCCAGTTATGACTGAAAAAATAAAAATAAAAAGTGTGTTTGCCATATAAGAAATTACTGTGACCATTAGATTGATATTTAGATCTAACGGTGTAGAATAAAAACTGTCATATTACCAACATTGCTCCTCTAAAATTTATTCGTAATAGCAAACCTAGTTTTCAGAAACTCCGATGATAGGTCTCGGTGGTAGGCGCAGGGAAGGCAATCAACTGAAGCGGCAATCAAATCCTATGTTTTAATCAAATAACTACGTAATACGTATAAGCTTTTCCTAATGCATGAAATTCACTGTGAGAGTTATTAATACATGATAATTCATAATTGCAAAAGATAAAATCGGGCTGAGTTAGAGCGCAAAGAAGTGGAATTGGGGTTCAGAAACAAGGTCTTTGAAGAAAGTAAAATTTGCTGTGTAATGTTGGTGAGGGGTTTCTTCATTTGATCTGTAATATATCTTTTTTTTTTTTTTTGAACATTTGAGAAGTGAAAAAATTTAGATTCAGACTTCAAAGGAGTATAGGTGCTGTTCTAAAATAGATGGAGAGCCCCCACTGGGTAGTGTTTATCCTTTTCATTTTCTTGTATGCCATTGCTGTATTGAGTTTTTAAAGCAATGAAAATGGTCACACTTCTTGTTACCCATGTGTTGGTTTCTGATGTATGCGTGTGCTCCTTGATTATAGTGTTTTCTCTGTTGCATTCAATTTATTTGATAAAAAGCCTGAATCAGATGAGACCTTATTCCTACCTAGTCTTGAATCTCGGATCTGTGTCCTCTAGGTGGACCCTTGCCAGCTGTTAGTGACGGCGTCTTCCACCTTGTGGCCAAGGAGGACTGCTGTCTCAACGACCTCGCCGTGTTCGGGGTAATGGGAGTCGGGGAGGACGGAAACCTCAACGAGTTCATCTGACAGGTGGTTGAAGAAGACAATCAAGACTTGTGGAAATGAACACCCTAACTCATATCTCCTCTAACACGTATTTTTTCACACGGAATAAACCAACGTGTTGACCCCACCCCATATTTTTTTATTACATAGCAACCGGTTACTGGTCACGGGTGACTTCTAGTCACAGGTCATTGATGAGGTTTTAATCGGTGCACCAATGCTCTATAATTGAGCTAGGTGCACCGTAGAATTAACCTCGTGTACGGTGGTATGCGATTCAACGAGTTATATAAGCAATTAAGCATTGCTTTGTATTTTTATAATTTTCACAAATGTTTTACAAATAAGATAGTAATTTTGTGATACACAAAAGTAATATAAATTAACTATACAAAAAGCATTATTTTAAATAGATGATGATTACTGTTACTTTCATCTTTTTGTTTAATATAAAATATTAAAATTAAAGAAAAACCTAATAAAATTTATTAACTAATTAGAAAATAAATTTAACTGGATAAATACACGTTTAAGTTTCTAACGCAATTATTCTACTTTTAGTAAAGACTTAAAAGTTTGAGAAAAATAGTAATAGTAGTAGTAATTTTTTATGCAAGAAGCATGAATAATAACACTAACAAATACAATAAATAAAATAAGAACACTGTGACCAATAAATAAAATAAAAACATATCACGTCTTGTATAAAGGGTAAACACTTTAATACGGTTTGGACACAACTCCTATGGTGAGCCATTATTTCCGAGAAAGCGTTTCGGTTAATGGTAGGGAGATCCGTAATAGTGTTCACATGTGCCGGAAGCCAATGTCCCAGGTACTCAATCCGAGTATGTCTTAAACAAGGGGTTGGTCTTTATTCTTTAACAAATCAAAGACGCATCTTGAAGTTGGATAAACACTGACACATAATACATGAAGGTTTTAGAAAAATACCTTTCAGCTAAACAAATTAAACCACAATTAAAAAAATTATAATAAAGCAGGAATATCATACATCAGGTATAGTATCAGAAAATTATACGTTAAAAACTAATATTGCTTGGTTGCAATCCTTTGGCATGCAAAGCACATTGCACTGGTAAAGCATAAAACAGAAAGACAGCATCCGTGAGCTTGATCCATAAGTCAAAAAGGAAGAGGAAACCTGTAAAGGAAAAGTGTACGCATGAAAAACTACAGCCATGTCTAATTAGCGTTGTACATGAAGAATAAATGCCACTGTTCATAGGAAACCTATGAAGCTAAAGGTTGATCTAAAGGAAGAAACTTAAAATTACCCTGTTAAAACTTCTTCAGCCACCTATCACCAGTAAGGATGACCGACTGCATCAGTCATGCAAATCAAGGACCTTCAAGACTTTGGTACAGTGACATTTAGGATTTTAACATCTTGGTATGGCTTGTCTGTCTTGTCTGTCTTCACTTTTTCTATAGCCTGTCAACATCGAAGTTGTTAGTTTTTTCAGAAAAAGTTCACAGACATTAATCAACAAGACCTTTCGTCAAAAAATAAATCCACAAGACCTGAAAAAGATGTTAACATAATATATCATAGATGAAAACTTAAAAAGAGAAACGTTTATCAGAAATTCCACAGACCCAAAGGAAATCTAGGAAAGGGCCAATTTGAAAAAGATACGTGGTCAGGTGATATGAAACTCACACCACATGCATGGAAATTATTTCACAAGTGAATATGAATGAGCACATGCAAGCAATTCCTAAAGACACAATGTGACTTCAGATTTTGTACTAAATGATAATGGCTATGCAAGAATAGAAGCCCATTTACCTGTACAACATCCATTCCCTTCACAACTCTCCCAAATACAGTGTGCTTGTTGTCCAACCACGGAGTAGCCACTGTGGTGATAAAGAACTGAGAGCCATTTGTATTTGGGCCCGCATTTGCCATTGACACTGTGAAAGGCCTATCATGCCTTAAACTGCAAGAGAAAAATGATTTGCTCTAAGTTCCATCTGAGATAAACCATAACAGGAAATTCCCCATATGCCATCAGCACATGGACACATAGATAATCATTATATTCTGGAGTCTGGAATCATGATGATATTTCATGCATATAATAAGATAGAACTTTTATAAACAAAATTGATTACCTTTTGTGAAATTCATCCTCAAATTCCCTCCCCCAAATAGATTGTCCACCAGTGCCATCTCCTAAAGGATCTCCTGTTTGTATCATGAAGCCTTTGATGACCCGGTGAAAAATAAGATTGTCATAATAGCCATTCCGGCAGTGAGTTGTAAAGTTCTCCACAGTTTTTGGACATTCCTCTGGGTATAATTTCATGTGAATATCACCCATAGTGGTGTGTAGAATCTGCAAAAGAATTGGAATTGTAAAGCTCTGTTTTTTGGGGAACAAAGGTAACGTATGTGATTTGAAAAGAAAAATATGTAAAGAAAACACACTCATGTAAAGAACAAGAGGAAATATAATTTCCTTTGAATAATTGCTTAAACAGTAGAAAATAAATGTGATAAAAAGAGATTGTTTCTACATTTATACAAGGTAAGTAATTTCTAGACATTCTGTTTTTTGTGTGAGACACGTATTTAATTAAAGTGAAAGCAACCCTGAATAGAATTGCCAGTCACGATAACCTACTTTAACGACTAACAAAGATAACTCACCACATTGTCAGGAAGTGATGTTGTAACTGCCTTTCCAATATCTGAAACTGCCAAAAGTTCATCAGCAGGGGGCTTTTCATTGAACACATCTCTTCCCTTAGTTGCATCTTCAGGCTCCTCTGGCTCTCTCCGACTGATACATGACAAACTCCAAAACTTAGATAAATGAAGATTTATATTTTGCATGTCATACAATGAATGATATGCAGTTAAACAAAACGTACAACCTCAATGTGCAGAGTAAAAACGCTATGAGACAAACTGCCCACATATGATAATATCAAGTAACAAGACTGCACAACTTTGGAGTTCGAAGCAGTGATAAAATGACCGGTAGAGTTTTGACTTTCAAACCTGAATAAATATATCCTGTGCTTTTTGAAAGCACAACACAGGAGAGTGGGATCTGTCAAAGGCTCCTTGCTCTCATTGGCATTTGCAGCTGCAGAAGGAATCTTTCTTACTTTTTTACTATTTCGATCACCTTGATATAAAGCTATTCTTAAGAACCTATCATTGTTCTCCACCTTCCCAAGTATTCGAGCAACTTTATTGGTGTGCAAATTAACAATCTATAAACATACAGAAGATGTAAAACACATTAGGGAATGAAGTTCCTTCTACTCACCTCATTGCACTAGTAAGCAATGAAGGAAATGTTATAAATGTGGAGACATTGTATAACTGAAGGAAGTGAAGTGATTACACAGTTGTACAATTAGCTTTATAACCCAGTTAAGTAAGAAAAAATCTCACCTTAATCCCAAGCAAAGTTGCATATATAAGAAAATTAGAACTTTCATCAAAAACTGCATTCGGAAGTGGAGCACTTTCTGTCTTCTCTATTTCCTTCTCGACAGCCATTCTTCGGCCAAAATCAATGGCTTCCAACCGATACAATGGAGCGTCACTTCTTTGGAGATCTTGAGCAACCTATCCATAGAGCAATTCATTTACCAACAAATGTCCAGAAAGGGAAAAAAATCAGGGTGAAATTCTGGTAAAACTATTACCTCCAGGGATTCATCATAAACTCGCCTTAGTTTACCCGTTCTGAACCAAAACACACGTATCCTACGGTCAGGTGATGTAATAGAAAATTGTTTACCATCCGGGCTGACCTAAAAGACAATGCAATACGGTTAATAAATACCATCTAAGTCAAACAACTGGTATCTTGCTTTCATAAACCACATAAATAACATAAGTTATCAACTATAAGTTTGGAAGTATGATATACAACTGAGGTACCTCAATAGCTGAAACAGAAGTCTTGCATTTTACTATTTCAAAGAGGTTAGTATCAGTTTTCAGTTTAAAGTTGACCCTACAAGGACCAAAGGAAGGGATTAAAGTACAATTCAGATGTCTAAAACTCATGCAATTAATAATTTCCACAACTGAAAACTATTAATAGAGCCTCAATGTATAACAACCATATAATGTTTCAAATATTTGACACTTCATGGAATTGCTGATTATAATAATGATTCATGATGCAAGGTTATATCTATTAGCAGCTTGTTGCTGGCCCAACCCAAAAACAAAGGATCAGTAGGCAAGTTGTCAACAGTGCCAGCAAGGAGGCTATGACACAACATTAGACAGAAGCTTAAAAAAAGAAAGCCACTTCTGAATAGAACAGCAAATATGTTTGATCTGGAAGTTTTGGAGAGAAACATCCTAAACTGGAACATTTGGAATCAAATTCTAATGTTCCAAAATTAAACATGAGTTCACTTCAAACTGACCAGATCCTCACCTACATCCATCAGGTCCTGTCATCAATAGCACACAAATAAGAATGGTATACCATATTTACAGCAGTCTATTTTATCCCCACCTAAAACTGTTAATAGTTGATATCAGATAATCCTCATCACATTATTGGCTATTGCACCTAGTGTTTAAATCGATTCAGCAAGAACCATTTTTTTTATATGAGAACAAAATAAAATGCTAAATTCAGACTTCAGATTTCTCAGGTTTTGAATTATCTTAATCCATTCACCACAACAATAAAGGAGTGGAGCATCTACAAGTGGTTTGGCTACTTAAAAATTTGTACTGCCTAGTTGTTTTTGACATATTTATGGGTGTGTGTAAGAGACAAGGAACTTTGTTGACAGCGAGTCATAAGAATTTGAACCTTGCCGAGTCAGTTATATAAAAATAAAATGGATGGAGGCAGAACTATAATAAGACAAAAATAAGCACATACTCATTCTCCGGGAATTGAAGTGTAGTAGGGCTCCAGTATTCAATGATCCCCTTTGTATCTGCTGAAATTACAGAATCATATACAGGATTGTACTTCACAACTTTAATAGGACCCATATGTATCTGAACAGAGGAGCAAAGAACAATACAATTATGTAAGTGAATCGTGGAAAATATCAAACAGGGAAGAAAAAAAAAACTAATGCATTTTGAAAAGTCAGTTACAGTAGAGTTTAATCTAGAATTGGCACCTCTTTGGAGATGATAGGATCGTTTGAACCAGCTCGTGCATCATATATGTGCACAAAAGATGAGTTCCTATCACTAATGGCAAGCCTAGCTTTGACATCCCCTTGTTTGTAAACCCATTCAACAGCACCAGGAATATATGGCAAGCGAATCATGACCATCATGTCAAAGTTGACTACGTCATATACTTTCACAGAATGGTCATTTGATATTGTACAGCAAAGCAGACCATCAACACTAACCTGCATAGCTGAAATAAGTCATGGTTGATGACAAGTAAACAAGAAGATTTTGAAAACTTAAATACATAATACAGCAAGGGAAAAATCTCCGATGAAAATAAAGATATCACTAGCATATCGACCCATATAGACTCATAATATCACATATCAGAGAATTGAAGCAAGAAATAATTAGATAAGAGTTTATATGTAAAAGGGTAATAGCAGGTTGATGAACTTACAGCTAATCCTTCAATTGGA
The DNA here is from genome assembly GCA_029884595.1 of Ormosia semicastrata. NCBI lineage: Eukaryota > Viridiplantae > Streptophyta > Magnoliopsida > Fabales > Fabaceae > Ormosia > Ormosia semicastrata. Next base: position 17,889,506 of record JAQQTO010000041.1, on the reverse strand, counting down.
CCAAGATGAGATCTGAAGTGCTTGGCAAACTCAATACCAATAGGCCTTTTCTTCCAAAACTTCAAATGCCCTGATCACAAGAAGTAAGCCATGCACAAGGAAATAAGCCATAACATTATTCCAAAGACTTAGCTAATTTATGTTATTAAATATGATCCACGTGTTGCCCAAAAAAATAAAAACTAATGTCACACTTGTGTTGATGTTTCACATGTTACATAGCATAGAATATTTTATAAACAAAATAAAAAAATATTCACAAAAGTAAAGGTAGCAGGTAATAGGATTCATCACTACATTCAAATTTGTTGCCTAAAGTTCTCCGCAGTCTACTTATATACTTATAACTGGCAAAATTATTCATGATAAATGACTAACTATAGCTAGTTTTAAAGAGTATGATGATTATAGAAATACCAATGACAATATGTTTTACCATCAATACTTCCAGTAATGAAAAATTCTGCAGCTGAAACAGCAACATGAGTAACCACATCACGATGCATATAACTTTTCTCGTACCTGTAAAAGAGAAGGAAAAGCAACAATAAGAAACTGAAGAATTCCATAACTTCATTTAATACACATTTACCAAGATTTTGATTCAACGGTTTGTTTTACTAACTGTAGTGAGAGCTATTGTTTGAAGTTTCAGAAATTTCCTAATTGATGGAAAGGAAACCCTAATTCGAAAACTATGGTGTGTGTGTGTGTGTATAAGAAAAAGAGGTTAGTATCAATGAGTAACTGACATGTTAGCGGAGGGTAAGGCGTCGAGGTAGGCATGCTCGAACTGGAGGGGTCGTTTGGGTCGGGCACGAGGGGCTGGACCGGGTCCGATAACGGTCTCGTCCTCGGTTGCATTGGCGCCATTCTCGTGTTCCTCCATCTTATTCAAGTTCAACCACACAAGGTTTTGCAGAAAAAAGAGAGTTCCAAGAAAAACGCTAATATCTTGTTTAGCTGAATAAACAAGTTAAAGTGATGCGATGGAGATGGAGGAAGCAGAAAGAAGCTTCTTCAACCTCACCTCTGCTTCAACCTACAGTGACTGCGCCTCTGATGAAACTAAACTGAAAACGGCATGTCGTTTTCATATAATTATTCCATTCGAATGAGGGATACGCATCGAATGTAAACTGTAAACCCGACAATGGACATTGGGTTGGGTTTGAACCGCTTTAAGAATGGAGTACAGCTTTTGTGGTGTGTTGTCTAGCCCATTCTTCATTGCCAACCCAATCTGAAGGTTGTAATTTGGGGAGGGAAAAAGCTATAAATTTACATTATGGCTGGACAAAAATTTGCAGTTCAAATAATATGTTGGACTGGTCCATCTATTATCAATCTTACTTTCATGCTGACGCTGTGCCAGAGTCTGGGTTTTGAGGTTTAGCTTTTAAGCCCAAAAAGAAAATTTAAGCCTTTTTACGTGAACAGAATGAAAGCTTGGATTTATAAATAATTATAATTTTGTACCCTTGTAATGTATAGGATAATTAGAGAAAAATTTAAAAAAAAATTTATTTATATAGTTTCAGTTAATTTAAATTTTAGACTCTATAATTTTTTTTATATAATTTAACATCAATTATTATATTTTTACTCATTTAGATTTTTTTATCACTTATTTTAGATTTTAGACCATATTTTTAAAGTATCAGTCATTATATTTTTTACTCATTTAAATTTTTATCACTATAGGTTCTCTTCATTGAGTAAGGTATTGGTCTATATTTTTCATGAAATATTGATTGTTATAATTTTTAAGATTTGATGGTATTGAATCTAATTTAAGAATTAAATATTGTCACCAACATGTTTTCATGTTACTATTCTTGCTCCTTAACAATGCATTATAATTATTTAACTCTCTCTAACCTATACATATACATTTAGTTCATGCAATTTAAGTATGTTAAATAAAAATAACACATTAATTAAATCAATTATTTGATATTTGGCTTCTTAGGTTCTTTGACTTTTTTATAACTTATTTTCTTTATAATTTATGTTCTTTCTTTCTCTTTGTAATTTTTTCTTTTTATGTATATGTGACATTTTTTTTACACATGTCAATATATTTTTTAAGTTGTTATATCAAATGACACATGATAGAAAATTAGGTAATGTATTTGCCACGTGTTAAAAGCTTAACGCATTTACTAATTTACTTGAATGAAGTATGACAAATTTTAAGCAATTCTTTTTATATATTAATTATAATTATATTAATTAATTGATTATATTTATTGATTATATTGATGTATATATGGTAATTTTTTTACACGTGTCAATATTCCTTTTAAATTGGAATATCGATGATACATGATAGAAAATTAAGTAATATATTTGTCATATATCAAAAGTTTAATATATTTATTAATTGACTTAAATGACACATCACAAAATTTTAAGTTATTTCTTTATATTATATTGATGATTAAATAAAATTAAATGAAATACTGAAATTGTATGCAATGAACAGTAAAATAATAAAAATGATACTTTGGTAAAAGTAGAATGATAATCATTTTTATTTACTTTCTTATTTCTGTCTTCGTTGTTGTTGTTGTTGTTGTTCTGGATCGAGTTTTAAGTTAGTGGTTTAAGAGTAACTCACTCTACTAAAATTGTATTTCAAATATTTATGCATATTATTAGATAATTTAATCTACTTATTTATGAAGCACAAATATCTCACAAAATTCCTCATAAATATAAATATCAATTACATTTCACATAAATAAAAAATTAGTTATAAAAGATAATAATATCATGAATTTTAATCCTAAATAATAACATTCAATTCAAATTGAATTACGATCTTATCACCCAAGACACTTTTATAAATACTTTACAAGATCAAAAAAATATGTATCTAATTTTAAATATTATCTATCTTGTGTATGGTCTAATTTGAGTATTAGAATATTTTTTATAAGTACTTACGCTTTCGCATCATCATTATTATCATGTGCTATACAGGATTCTACCTTTACCAGTCAATTCAGGTATTAATCTGAATTTTGATCCAAAGTAGTAAAACACATTTTAAAAATAATTTTTTTTAGTCAAAACAAAGTAATCCTGAATGTGAATTTTAGATTTTTTTTTCCTTGGCAAAAGTGCATTTGAGAGCATTAAATTTGAAAAATAGTTAATGAACCTTTTCATACATTACAAAAAATAAAACACTGGGTCAAATAATTTCCCTTAACAAGTTGAAGGGAGACGGTTATATTGGTTTCATTGTTCTGCATCACCGCTTTAGGTGATGTGGTTCAGTGTACGAGGGACTGCAATGTCTTATTGTCTTATGATATTCGTAAATTGCAGTCTCAAGTTATAGTTTCAAGCTCAGATTTTTTTTTTTAAAGATTAAATATAAACCGGGTTAAACAAATTTGGGCAGGTCAGTGGGTCTAACCGGATTTTCCGGTTTTGTTAGAGTTTGATCGGTTCAATCAGAAAACTAATTTCGAGACTCGCTCGGACCGGCCCAAGCTCCTGCTCACGGGTTTTCTGGACAATCCAGCCACGTTGGTACAAGTTATACAACTATATATGCACTGAATAAAGGAAACCCAATTCAGTATGATGAGTTGCTTACCCCCCAATAAAGTATACTATAAGGCTACGTTTAGGGCATCATATAAAAAAATATGATAGTATAAATTAATACTATCAAGTCTTATTCAATGTTTGGTATATTCAACTGATAGTATAATGAAATCAAGTCAAGTCATTTTATCTTATTTTAGGCTGATAACTTTATCCTCTTCCCTAATACATGATAAAACATGATAGAATATCTATTTCAATCTTATCCTCAATTTCATTTTTATCACTCTTCTCCTCAAGTCCACCACTATCACCACCTCTACCCTCACCGCCATCACTACCACCACCACCGCCACCACAATCATCGCCACCACCGCCACCACCATCGCCACCGCCACCACCCCCCCGCCGCCACCACCCCATCACCACCATTACCATCACTATCATCACCGCCGCCACCACCACCACATCGTCATTGTCACCACCACCACTATAAAGTTTTTTTATTATTATTTTTTAATTATTTTAATTTTTATACTAAAAAATATTTTAATCTTAAAAAATATTATACAATTAATTAATTTATTTTTATTATCAAATAAAATATAAAATTATATTTTATTTTATTAATTATATTATTATATTTTATATTATCCTATCATCTTATTTTATATTATACTATCATGTCACTAACCATAACTTAAATAGACAATAGACACTGAGCCGAACAGCATTGTCCAGGCTTTTTTTTTTTGTGCGTTTTGAACCGCTTTAAGAATGGAATACAGCTTTTGTTGTCTGGTGTCCAGCACTTCCTGCCCACTCTTCATGGCCAACCCAACCAGAAGAATGTAATGGCTGGCAGCTAATTTGGGGTAAAAATGGAAGCATAAAATTTCCGTTATGGGCTGCACAGAAGTTTGTAGTTCAAATATTAATATGCATTAAATTTGAAAATTAATTAATGAACCTTTTCATATATATTAAAAAAAAAGTATTGGTTCAAATAATTTTCCTGATCATTCTTAAAAGAGAAAAATGTATTATCTACATTTCACCAAAAAAATGTAATTACCAATATTAATTATAGTCAGCACCATATACGCAGCTGTTTTAATATTTGAAGCCAATCAGACAGAACAATTTGTTTCTTAAAAGTTTGAAAATGATCAGAAAGAGAAAAGGAGAGGTGGTTCTCACTACTCACAAGCTAGTGGCTACAACCAAGCCCCACAGTTGTCTCATACACGTAACACACGACATTTCACGTGGTCGGATGCATGTTCTTCACAAATAAAAACGCCACAAAAAACATAGATTGGCATGGTCTCGTACGTGTCTCTATGCTAACACCAGACCCGTCCTAGATAGTCCACCACCACGCGGTGCCACCGCTTTTCTCGTCCAAGCTCTTCCCAAGTCAATGTCATTGATTATACGAATGTTGTCTTATCCTGGTGCTGCCCATATCTCTGTTGACCCTTATAAGATCACAGGCCCCCATTAATGTCTAGAAACTCAACAAAATATTAAAATCATGTGCAACTGCTATCGCCAACCACATTATAAAACACCAACCAAGTAAAGTTTCAAGCCTTTCACATGGTACACCAATCCCCCCCAGTACTTCTCACCAAACTTAATTATCATGGTTGGTTGACAATTAAACTTTGCCATTTAAGCCTCTTCAAAGAGTGTGGTGAAAAATTAACGTAGGAAGGAAAAAACAAGGGGGCAAAATGATTAAATTTCGTGGAACTATATCTTATTAACTGTACTTTTCCTCCTCCTCCACCTTCTATCATCATCAATAATAATCAATGTGAGTCTCTGGACAACTTTCATCAGATACGGCCTCTTTAGTATAAGGTGGGGGCACAAAGGGTGGAGGTGTACACCTTAGCAATGCCCAATTCACACCTTGAAAAAATGGGTGGTGCTTGATCGCGGAAGCCCCCATTGTGGACCCCAGCCTCCTTGCCGGGTCCTTAACCAACAACTGTGAGATAAGGTCCTTTGCCGTGGCGGGCACGGTGGGTTCCTTTGGGAACTCCAGGGCTCGAGCCACAATGTTTGCTAGGGTTAGCTCATTGTCCATGCCCCTAAAGGGTGTGACACCATAAAACAATTCAAATATAAATATCCCTAAAGTCCACCAGTCCACGGCACTACCGTGGCCTTCCCCAGACACAATCTCCGGAGCCAAGTATTCGTGGGTCCCAACGAATGACATGGACCGGACATCAATGGGCTCGGCCACAAACTCAGGCCCACTACGCTGACTTTGCTTCTTCTTCCGCTTGCGTTTTGGGTGGAAACATGACACTGCTGGGACTATACAGTTGGGTAATATGCATGAAGACGAGGTAAATTGAGAGGGTTCAACGTGTGGATCCTTATGTGGGGCTATGTGAGGAGAGTTTTGATCAGAGATGATCTGAGCCGTTGGTGTGGAATCATCACATTTTAACGAGAGGTCAAAGTCAGTCAACATGATGTGGCCATCTGATCGAACTAACACGTTCTCAGGCTTGAGGTCACGGTACACTATTCCCAACATGTGAAGGTATTCGAGTGCCACCAACACCTCTGATACGTAGAACCTGTAAACACCACGAGATGAACAGTGGAATTAGCTAGCATTAACTAATCATCTAAATCCAGAGTAGGACAAGTTAAAGTTAGCCGGAGTAGGCATATAATATACTTGTTTGGATAGGAAGATACTTGACCTACATTGGGCAGAAAAATGCAATAATGCTATCTCTCTTGGCTAAGACACGATTATTGGCTAACATGACACAGTATGCATACGAATATTGGTTGTTAGGCCTACCGAAAGGATCAGGAGGATCATATAGGGACGCGAATTGTCTTCCTGTAGTCCAAGAGTGACGTGAGCTAGTCTACTGCTTATTAGGCTAATAGCAAGCACGATAGAAATAATAATAAAAAAGAAAAGCCTCTAATGGATACTAATTGAATTGTGATATTTTTGTTGTGAGAATATTTGCCAAAAATATTTTTCTCAGACTAACAACAAGTTTTGTTGGGTTGTAACTTGTAAGACAAGAAATGTTTTTTGCTTTTGAATTTGCTATATGTTGCGTAATATCTTTCAGACAATATTAATATTCTCCACGCAAGAAGGAAGAAGAAAATGATAAAATGTCAATGACACTGCCATATGTATGTCCTAAGAGTTAATTTAAAAAGTTGTATGTTTCACATAAGACGTGCAAATAATGACAATAAAACGAAAGCGAGAAAATAACTCTTCATTCAAAAAAAGCATATTCTTATTTCAAAATAATTTCTTAAAAAAACTCCTGTTGTATGCAAATGAAAGATGACTCGGCTTTTACTTTCATTGGTATGCTGGGCTTTCTTAATCACGTAAGAAACATCAGCAATTAAAGAAAAATAATTCTTGAACGATCACGAAACAGAGAAGCTGTGAACACAAGTTTTCTTTATCCATAAAGCATTTGAAAGAACAGGCAAAAGCAATTAATTACGCTACGTTAGAGAAAAAAACTAATAAAATAACAGAAAACCAATAGCAGCGTTGCGAACTTTAGAACCAGATTTTGGAAGAACATATCCGAATACGGGACCACTGCAAGATCAACCTCCCATTTAATTTAAATAAAATAAAAATCCAGAAATCCCGCAAATATTTATGGAATCAAGGATAAAATATATCGATTTCTCCTGAGATCATTGGGTTGATGACCCAGAAATTCCTCACATTTTTATGCAGAATTGGTATTTTTAAAAATTGAAGGCGCAAATTGAGGTGCCTTAGCTTTGTATCTTAGTTCTTTTTTATCTATGGATATGAGGAACTTCATACAAAAAACAAATGAAGGCGAAAATTTTAATAAAAATGTTTTATATATTCTCATTTTTAAAAGGACACATTAAACCTATTTTAAGAATATTCTCACAAATGTTGTTAAAGAAGTTAAAATAAAAAGTTTTTAATAAAAATAAGATAATTAATAAAAAAATTAATTTTTAATATATTGAATGTTTTAATTTTATTTAAAAACTTTTTATTTTAATTTTCTTAATACTTGTTAGCAAAATTTAAAATAAAATAATAATAATACAAATTTTAATACCAAAAGAGCTTGTAGCTGGCAAGAGTTCAGGTAGGCTGGGTGACTAGCCCAGAATTGCAAAGCCAATAGTCCTTAATTTGTTCGATACAAACTCCAAATAGATAGCTAATAGAACGGCACCTTACCCTATTCAGCAAAAAAAAAAAGGAACGGCACCTTACCCTAGTCATTAAAACTGAGCGACCATGATGAGTGATGAGTAGCTGCTGACCTTAGAAGGTGTCGTTTTGACTTTTGAGAGTACCGTTTTTACCTAAATTATAGGCACATGCAAGAATGATTATCCAATTATTATTTTACTTAACCAACACACGTGGTGGCTCAGACGCAACACGGAATCGAACGGTTAAAGTAAAGAAATAAGTGTGTGTACGCTGGAAAGCCATGTCAAAAATTAATTGTACGTTGACCTACCTATAATTATGCACAATTTGATAGACGAATCATCACACAGGAGTACTGCAGCTGATGAATGATTATTAGTTTATTACTTTATCAATCTACCACCTTAACCATAAATAACAAAGATACAATCTTTTACCTATTTCACGCGAGAGTTTTGTTCATAAATTACCAAAAATCTCTCCAAAAAAAAAAGGTAACAAAAATGTGTCATCGGATCTGTTTACGGCGTAGATTATTATCAGACTTAGTTTTGAACATCGGAAATCAAGGTCGCCGGCGAGGTATTTCCCGGTGACAGCCACACAAAACTCATGAATAAGAGAAAGGAATTACGGCACGAGTGATGGCGACAGCGCGTGGGTCCCACACCCTCCCATGAGGCATGACAGACAGGGGAAAGAATCTATCACTTTCATCGTTTGTTATGAACTTATCCGACTTATGATAACGGTTCTAGATTCCCAAGAACGCCTAGGCACGCCCACACCCGATCCTACCCTTCCCTCCTCGTTCCAGTTTCAGTTTCCCTCACCCTCACCCTCACCCTCACCGAAACTTCAAAAAAACGCAATGATTGAACTGAAGGGAAGCATAACTTGCATATGTTAACATGTATTGTTTAATTAAAGGTCCGTTAATGGATGTAAAATTGGTGTGAAATTTTTAATGTGCATATTATATAACAGTGATAATAATATATAAGAAAATGATAGTTGAACATTTTTTTTTCACATAATTTTATATTAAGTAAAGGAGGTGCAAATAATTGAACATGACTAATATTCAATTAGTATATTAACGATGTAAAAATGGTATAGAAAAAACCATTTTATGTGCATATGATTGATGAAATATGTAATATATAAGGTGCGCACCTGACGGCGGAATAGGGGAAGCGTTTGTTGGGCTGGCGTTGGCGGAGGACGTGGAGGTCGCCGCCGGGGCAAAACTCGGTGAGTAGACAGAGCCATTTGGGGGCGTCAATGGTGGCGTAGAGAGTGGGGAGGAAGGGATGGTCCAGCAATTCAAGAATTTCCCTTTCTGTCCTCGCTCTCCCTTCCTTGCTCCGGCTCACCAGCTCCTTCTTGTCCATCACCTTAGCCGCGAACATGACGGAGCCGTCGTTGAGCTCGGCTAGGTAGACGGAGCTGATGTCGCCGGAGCCGAGGCGGCGGGAGAAGCGGAGGTCGGAGGGGAGGATGCGGCGGCTGGGGGACTCTGATCGGATCCGGTGGATGGCGGCCCAGCAAGGGTCGGAGGAGGGCGCGTGGCGTTTAGTGGTGGAGGGGAGTGGTACTGTTCCCAGGTGGGCGGAGGTGGAAGCGGTTATGGTGGTGGTTTCGGAGCTGAAGCTTGTGCTCCGTTTGATGTCTGCGGTGGCGGTGGTTGTGGTGGTGGAGGAGGCGAAGCTTAGGCTCTGGAGATCGTCGGCTAGATCGTCGAGCCATGGGTCCATTGCGTTGGGAAGAGGGAGAGACTGAGAGAGAGAGAGAGACGAAATGAGTTGGGAGTGGGAGAGAGAGCGTTTTAGAGTGAGTGTTATAAGGGGTTGGGGTTGGGTTGAGAAAAGTGAAAGAAACGGGGGTGGCGGTGTCACTGCTGTTGGGGTGGGTTCCCAATTTGCATCTGGAAACGAAGAAAACGGAGGGAAGGTATATTGGAATGGAATTCCTTTGGGCTGCCAATATGGGATTGGGCCACATTCATTAGCCTTGGGTCATTTCTCATTTGCATACATACATAATATATAAAATTGTAAGTTTAATTTTATTTTATGAAAACAAAACTGGTATATTTTTCATTAGAAGTTACAAACTTCATATAAAAAAAATTATAAAATACAAAAAAGTTATCACTTGTTTAATGAAGGTGGTAACTGATCCACTAATACTTTATATTAATAATAAGAGTTTCGATATTTGAACTTGAAATACGACACATTTATAACATTTCATTTATACATAAATTTGGTACAAATCCTGAAGTTATATATATATAGTATACAAAAATAGAGAATTACACTCACACGTGACATAATGTCTCACATGGGTATTATACCGAATGTATAAAAAAAAATTATAATAATATATATTGCAGCAAGGTTTTGGAATATTAATTGTGAGTCATATTTTTTAAATCCATTCTTTAAACTTTCTAGTAATGTGAATTTGAGACAACACAGGAAATACCCATAAATGTATAAAGGAAAATACTCTAAAGTAATGACTTTTTGACAGAATTTTTACTACAATGAATTGACATTGTTTTTTTTTTAATGAGGAATTAGCATTGTTATTAACTTTTTTGAATAGATGAGTGGTTCCCATTATTTTGATTTATCAAATAATCACATTTAAATCTTGGTTAATTCACTCTTATATTATAAAATTGAGTACTTGTACTTGAGAATAAATAATTTATCTTTGGGTATTTTTTTTATCCTTAAACCATATTTCTTCTCTTTATGAGAGTAACAAAATGTATTTAGTTACTCTCTCTCTTTCTCTCGGTTAGCCAAGTTAACTTTTTAGTAATAAAAAAATCAGTTGCTTCTTATCTATTAAGTCATTTCATTTTCGTCCTAACATTTTCTTCTTTGTATGTATAACATTATTGTTTATTATTTCTTCTCTGTTGACTATTAACACAATTAATTTCATATTAATTAATTATCTATTTTTTGATTAATTTGCTTAATCAAATAGGAAGTTTCCATGAATAACTTTATGTAAAAATTAATATATACAATGTTTTATACATGGTTGGACTAATCTAAAATATTTATTTATTTTTCTCTATTACTTTAAAATGAAATATTAACAATTTAAAGAGTTAAAATTTATAACATATTACATATATATAACATATTAAAAATTAAATTTCTAAATTATATTCTAAATTAATATTAAAAAATAAATATTCCGTATAATATGCGAGCCACTATGATTATATTCGGACAAATTTTGTTCTGGCATTGTAGTATTACCCATCTATAAGTTGAGGCCTTCATTCTAGAACAAATATTTTATTATACAAATATTTATTTATTTACCCAAAAGATCTATTTTATTAAACAAATTAAGAAGAGATAAACCTTCTGTAAAATAGAATTAATTTTTTTTTGTTCATTATGCTATTCATTATTGACGGGTGGGACGTTATCATAATGTAATGAAGGTCACTACTTGCAGAATGCGGACAGATCTTTTTTGCAAAGTACGCACTAACCGAAGGTTCCACTTCTGATTATATGCCGCATTGGGACATCCCTTTTAGATTCAAGACCAATGTTATCCCATGCATTATATCTAATTTATTTATGTCAGAGAAACCCAAAAGCTATTCTGGCCATCATGAGCCATGTATAAATTTAAGACCCCTCTCTTTTCTTTCTTTTTATTTTTTTGGTCATAAGACCCCTCTCTTTTCATGTCAAATGGAAATTTAACGTATCAACAAATCATCACCACAAAAGACAACCACTTAAAACCACCTGCTCGAGTCCAACTTAACCTGGCCCAGGCACACCAAAGGGGTCCACAATGGCCTCACCATTAGTTGTTAAATAGTAGTTTAGCATTGTAATTAATTATTAAGCTGCAATTTTACTTTATGTTTATATCGGCCAGAAAGTCTTCTTTTTTGTTTGGGTTCGTGTAGCCGTTTCCTGTTTAGGTCGTTCATGGAGAAACACAAGAGGGAAACAGCCAGTTGTCTCATAAACTTTTCTCTCTTAATTTGTTTTCTTTGTATGTCTTCATGGTCAATTCCTCCAATAATTAAGAATTTGGTTTGGATAAACCATCACTTTCTGGTACTAATAGGGCAAATTGCTCAAACAAATGCAGTCCACGTGATGCTGTCACAAATTTAGGCATCCAACTCTCTGAATAATTACAATGCTGGATGTGGGAAATGGGAGGGAGATAGGTTGTGTAAGGGGAAAATTAGCCAATGCCAAGATCGACTTGGTCAGTAGCGAAACATTGAGGTTAGACATTGTCTTAAAACCATTTTTTAAACAATGATATAGAAATTCATGAATTTCAAGTTAATAGCACCTTATACCTCTTTAAGAAGAAGGGTGGTGACCTAAGTCATGTTACTCTAAACGGGAAAGTCCTTATATTTTCGAGAGAAAAAATTAATTATGCATTTTGTTTATTGATATTCATTTTTTGGTGATTGCTACTTGTGACTGATCCATGCAATTTAACTAATGCTGCTTGGCCAAAGGGTTTGATATATCCATATCTTCTATTTGCACCGTACTTGAGAATTAGTCACCCCCTATTTTTATATGATATATTTATATATCAATGCAGGTGTTATTTAAGGAATCGCAACAGGTTGGTTTTAAGTGGTGGACGAGTATATAATGTGTATATAAACACACAATTATATATTTAAATCCATAAATTTTGATTAAATTGGAGAAATTGAAATGCTTTGATTTAACCCACACACCACCTTATCTTAATACTAACGAGAAAAGGTTTTTCTTAAGAGAATTGAAAGGTTATAGAAGTTTGAACTATGAACTTTTTGCAAAATTATTTAAAACCTCATTATTAATTCACTCCTAATAATTTTCATGCTTATTTTCTTTAATTTTATCTCATGAGCAGTATTTATTTTTTTTAGATTATCTCTCACCTAATAAGTAAGAGATTAATTTTCAAAAATAAGGTAAGATGACTAAACATGGACCATTCTCAATAATATTATTTACATACACATAAATTTCAAAATCAAATTTAAGATTACATATTTAAAATACTCAAGCTCTTTCCATACAAACCAACATATTGAACTTTTTTTAAAAAAAATTACGGCACAAAAGTCTACACTTACGATCATTTACAAATTACTTAAACCCAAAACAATTAATCCACTCCTAATGGCTTGTGAGTGGTGTTCTCTATTTACTTCTCCTGTCAAGTGTTTTACTTCTCTTAGCTAGTACTTTATTTACTTCTCACAGCATGGATTAAAATGTATTTCATTATGAATATATCTTTCTGGATCAGTTTACAATCTCAGAGCCGTTTTTTCCCCCACTTCCCAAGTGTATTCAATACATGAACCCTCGGTTGCATAGGATCTCCTCTTGATAATTAATGTGACCTGTGCATGAATTTTATGATGGGACATATTTATTGAACATTTGTTGATTAAGCATATTATTGATCTCTGGTATGAGTGTTGCATTGAGCGAATTATTATTCACAAATTACCTTGCCAAACAATTCCTAAGACAACCATTATTACAGTAGAGGTTAGGTTAAATTAAATATAAGATTCACTAGATATTATTAAATTATATAACCATCGTTTCAAATTTAATTGGATTTCCTTCGCCACTTCGATTCGGCCTCCGTGGATGAACTAAATCTCAAGAGAAAACTACCTTGGGCCACAGCCTGCACCATTACAATCAACAGAATTATCTATGAGAACCATATCTTTGTAATAAAGTCACCTTAATACAATTGTAATTTGTATGTTACAAGAAATATCACTATCCAAATCAAACCAAAACTCGGCCAAATCAAAATTTCCCACTAGCATATTACTTTACAGAAACCGTTTCCTTGGTAGACTATCTTTTTTCATGAGATCAACTCAGACTATGAAGCTCTGTTTCTTCCTACCACGTTTCCTTCTTGGGCTGGCGCTGATAATACAAGAAAAGACATTTCTAAGATCTGAATCCTCTTCATTAACGAGGATTTTTGCAGCATTTGGATTGGCGAGGAGCAGTTTTGCCACAAGGTATCCGGCAATAGACCAGGTCTGAAAAAGCCGTGCTTGCTTCCCAATAAATCTAGCTCGTTTAGTATCATAATACTCAGGCCAATTATCGTTTGATATCCGCCTCTCTGCAACTTGGACAGCCTTTAAAGCAATATCTGGTCTATTCACCTTAATGCATGCGACGGTAAGCTGCAAAAAAGGAAAAGAAAAAAATTGTAAAAATCAATTAATTCACAAAGTGTATGTCCACTTCCAGCCATCATTGTAATTTATTGAACGAAAAAACTGAACTTGAACTTATAGCATACTGCTTCGTAATGCATGTTTCAACAGAAAATGTGAGTTTATAAAACTGAATGGTTTGTGCCCTATCACAGATCTCAGGTGATAAAAAATCTTTCAGAAGATGGGTATCCTTGTCATCCTGTAAGCTCAAGAGTCAAGACAAATATATTTTGACATGTAAAGCAAAATATCTGAACCAGTCAATTGGGTTTGGACGTAACCAGTTTTGTTTGGACACCCTTTCTTATTTGCCTCAAACAATTTGAGCTTAAAATTTTTGGATATCAGACAGTAGAGAACAGAATTGGTAGGGAGATGAAAGTGATATAGCCTGTATCCATAAAGAGAAATAAAAGGTAGGACCAGGGACTAACCTGCCAGAGCAAAGTTGGCCAAGAGCCTGCATTGTGGTAGGACCAAGGACTGCAAGAGAAATCAAAGGTCAATATAAATGATTGAAACTAGGATGAATAACATAATACAGAGTAATGTCTAGTGCCATTACGTGTTCTTGGGATCACTTCCTGTTATAATCCGCCATTCCTGGCCATCAAGAGCAGGATAACATATCTTGAATGGCATGTCGGCTACTAACTCTGCCCATTTTGCTTCAACAAGGTCTAAAATTGCATGTGATTGATCTGCAGTGGCCAGACTACTTATAATGGACCATAGGTTTCCAAGAGAGAAGAAACGGAAGTCCATGTGAGCTGGTTGCAGGTTTCCAATCAAATAGCCTCCTTTACTTGGCATAAATTCCACCAACCATGAAGGAATTTGATCTGGATATATGTTGAATTTGTTAACAGCATCATACGAGTATTCCTCTGTTTTGTATCTGTAGATCTCATTGAGTTTTCTCATATCAATCCAGTAATATTCCCTTATATGGAATGATAATGCAACAAGACGATTGTTAAGTGCTCGGATAAGATCGTCTGCTCCATCTTCAGGAGTAAGCATCTCACGTGCACACAATAATGCTGAATAAAACAATGCCTGTAGGACATTGGACATTAATAACAAAATTAAGGCTTTACTCTTTAGTATTAAAAAGCATAGCAGTTTTAAATGAGTATTTATATTGGCTCTTATAGCTATAAAATCATTAAAAATTTCTCAAAGGGTCTATCTTCTCATAAGAAGGTAAGAATTTTAGAATCAAAAATAGGAATTACTAACTTGTATCTCCAAGGGGTGACCATGAATTCCCATACGACGATCTATCATACACGAACCATCTGTAACCAGCAAAGTTGGAAACATATCAAAACCATCAGCAAGACACAGCTTTAAAATCATCTTGATTCCAGTTTGCACATCAATTCTCTCTTGCACAGATAAATCTCCAGTGCATTTCCCATATGCTCGCAACAATATAATCCACCAAAGTCCTGACAGTATAATAATATCTTGTTAATACTACAGCAGACAAATTAATATTTTTTTGAAAAAAAGGGACACAATAATAAACTAAGAAGTAAGAACCATAGGGCAGTAATGATTGCCTACCAGAATCAACCGGTGCAACACGGCCAATTGCAGCTTCACCAAAATCAGGATCCAAGACATCTTCAGTTGCAGAATCATCTCCATCAAGGGGAATCGTCCGCACCTTGAAACTAGCAGGCATCAATCCTTGTCCAGGACTATGACAATCCATGGTTTTCTCCCAACTCTGCCAACAAAACATGGGTCTCTTGACCAGCAAGCATAATTATTTGAATGAATTAGTTATCCTGAAAAGTTCAAGAAGTCACCTGTAACTGAAGGGTATGAAGAATGAAATTCCGCACTATATCATACTCCCCCTTCAAGAGGAAAGCGATCCCAGAAGGTATGAAGTCACGGATAAAGACCTGATCATAGTTCAAGATACTACCACTGCTAGGATCATTAGCAGCAATAGTTCCAATTGGATTATTACAGTAATAAACCATAGAGTTCCTCAGTAAATTCCATGCTTCATCCTCAATTGAATTTTCATTGACCTTGTGTAATGAATCTTTAATAAGTCCACTAACAGGCGTCTTGTCCTTTGATGTGAAACCTCCATTTTCATGTTTTACTAGGCCATCTACCCCAATTGCTTCTCCATGTTGTGTACTATCAGTTACAATCTCATTAAGAGAACCCAGTGCTGGTCTTTTGTCCATCTTGGACCGGGTACTGTCTTGATCCTTGGTTGTAATGCCACTGACACTTTCTAGCCGTTCACAATTGCACATAATAGATTCTAATCGGTCAAAATTAGTCTTTCCATGAGGAGTTTTATCTGTACTATGAAACACATACATCCTCTTGGAAGCGCGGAACACTCTTGAACTACTTTGAGCTTGGACATACACTGAAATTCTTTTCCTTCTGTGACATATATTGGAGTTATTGGACCTTACAGAGTAGATATCATAGGAACATGTATCAATCGGACAAAGACGAGGAAATGCCCCAAAAATAACTTGCCGAACAGCTTCTGGTGCGGCCATGATTTTGACTTGTTGAGACTCTGGGAATTGGATCGAAAAGGGAAAAGATAGAACAAATTAGTAATAGGACTATGATGTAAAACACTAGCCAAATACTAGTATTTATACTAAGTCAAGCACAAGTGCACTACAACTAGTACAAACTCAGCTCAATAACACTACTCCCAACAACTAACAATATAATCATCCAGTGACTCCTAACTATACAAGTGCACTACTATTCTTTTTAACACTTTAATTTCGCACCTGTTACACAGTGGCTTCTTCAACTGAAAGTCACAGCCTCATAATTGTCAACACATATTCCATAAATTTAAGTTGGGATATTTTCGAAGCTGAGCAAAATATTCGGAGTGAACTTGATTTTGCTTCAGCAGAAGTCAGTAGCAGGTTCGCAAATATAACAAAACAACGGAAGAATACAATAGAAGGATGACAATTCCGTATGTGGTGGAAAAATCCAGAACTCCAGATTTTGTTGTTTCATTCACAAGTTCTCTAAGTTTATCATCAGGGAAAGTTCGTACCTGTGACAGATGATTCAAGTTACTGAGGGAAAAGATCTCAACAGAGATTTAGCAACAAGTTAACCATATCTCGTATCATAACATCGAAGGTGAAAAAGTGGTGAAGCTTTTGCTTATCGTTTATTTTCTCTCCCTTTTTCCTTTTCGATTTTCATTATCCCAGGAAATTTTATTGAGAGGGTTTTGGGACGGGAAACGCGAGGTTTATCTGGCTTTTCATTTTCTGTCAGAGCAAACGACGGGAAAAATCCCCGATATTTAAACGACACCCGTTTTGGCAAACCCCATTATACATGCATTTGCTATCAAGCATTTGGCTGCACAATGTTTTAAAAAGCAGATGGAATTTATCCCAATCGGTTGGATTATAAATTAATTATATCTCTTGTTTGAATATTTTTTAATTTAATCATAAATTTAATTAATTAAATTAATCAAATCATAACTTAAAAATTTTATTAGTTGAATCTCTAATTTAATTTTTAAATCATTACGTCATGGATAATTAAAATGTAACACTATAATATGATTTTTTAATATTCATTCATTCATTTGGTAAATCACCAAGAAACAATACAAATCGTCAAAAAATTGAAAAGGATGAATCTGCGAACAAACTCACACAAAGTTAATAGCATAACACTAAAAAATGCCTACAAACAAAATCAAAGTGACAGAATACGATAAATTTGTAACGTTGTTATTGAATCAGAATATCATTCTACGTCTAAATGAACACCGCAACAAGACAGGAAACCACCGCAACAAGACGGGAAACCAAATGACGCCGCATCAAGGCGACGAACAAAACGCTGCCGCACGCAGACAATGAAAACACGGAAAAGCACAAAAAAAAAATCAGATCTATGTAAAAAACCACTTATTTAGATAAAAAGAGATAAAAAAACGATGTAGATGGGTGATTAAGCCAAAAAAAATGAATATGAGAAAAGAAGGAAAAGAGGAGTAGATAAGAGAATTTCTAATATTACCTGTTATGTCCAAACACTATAATATGATTGTTAAAATATATTAATAACTAGAGATATTTTCTTTTTTAATAAGAAAATAGTAATATGACATAAAAATTCTGGTAAGAGAATTTTCACAGTCTAATAATAATAATAATAATAATAATAATAATTAACTAATTATTATTATTATTATTATTATTATTATTATTATTATTTGGTTTAAAAGAGTGTTATCTTCACTTTTACTTTTTATTTATCAAACGAAGGTTATGTCATAAATGTTGTCAATTGTAAAAAAAAAAAAAACGAAGGTTATGTCACAAATCTTGTGTCAATACTTTTGTAGGAGAACCTTTTTTTTTTCGTAGGAGAGCTTTTTGTGTGAATTTTTTAAGAGATTTATATATTTTATATATTAATTACAGTTGCCACGATCCTTTTAAATAATTATTTTTAGCAATTTCTAAGTTTTAAATTCTAACTTATCCTCTGCCACAAAAGAAAAAAAATTCTAACTAATCTTTTGAATCCTTATTAGTTAATAGATAAATTAATTTACATAACTTGTGGTGCATGAATTAAGATAAAATATAATTTGAGTCTTCACCAAGAGTTATTTTTTTACTGAAATAATTTGAGTCTTTACTTACTAATAAATTAAACATATTTACATAGTCCATGTATAATTTGAACATTGTATCTTTTATTATACAATCTTAATGAAAAAAAAAGTTTATACTTTTAATTGAAATTACAAAATTATAATAAAACTTATATAAAAAATAAGAGAATATATCCTCCAAATTTTACTTAAACTTATCAAACTAAATTTTATAAATTAAATTTAAAAAATAGTAACTAAAACATTAAAAAAAGAAGAAGAAGTAACTATTAGCGAAACATACAAATCGAAAGATTCCATTATAATATTTTATTTTTTATAAAATATTTTTTTAAAGAATAAAATTTTATTTTTTAAATTTAAATATTTTATTTTATTTTATTTTACAATAATTGTTACTAATAAAAAGAGATTAAATAAAAATTGTAAGAATTTAATTCATAAAAATTAACTTTTTAGATAAAAAATATTTATAAAAAATATTTATAAATTAATTATTATTTTAATATAAAAATTTATCTTAAATATCTAGGTGTAATGATTATTTAAACTTAAAAATAAATAAATAAAATAGTGCAACGTGCACCCTGTGATAATTACTTAAGTCATTCAAGATGATTATAAATAGGGGTGAGATTATGGTAGAAACAAAGAAAAAGAAGAAAAGTGCAAGTGAGGTGTGGAAACCGAAGGAGAGAAAGAGAAAAGAAGAAGATAAAGAAAGGAGAAAAGAAAGAAGGAAAAAAGGAGAGAGAGAAAGAGAAGAAAAAAATAAGAAAGAGGAAGAGAAAAAAAAGAAGTCTTTATGAGTTAAGAATTTATTTATTTTTAAATAAAATTATGACATTAAGTATATTTATAGTTAGTTAATATTATGTATGATTATATGTTTTATTAGTAATTTAATAATGTTAATTAATTTATTACTTTAGCATTTTGTGTATATTGTTATTTTTTTAAAAAATTAATTATGTACATTTAATGTTGTTAGTTTATAATATTTACTTTTGTACTTAACTTTAAATTTCTTATAATACTTGATAAAATTTAGAATTATTATAATTTGAATATTGATTCTCTCATAAAATCAATATTATAATTTATAAAAAATTAACTTAATATTCAAAACTTAAGCTAAATACATATTCTTAATTATATTGAGATATTGTTACCTTAACTTGAGGACATTTTATGACCTTTGCACGAAAAATAATATTATACAATAAATATATGTGCTTGATTTATATGGACTTTCTCACATTTACTTTGAGTTGAGAGTAATTTTATAACCTTTATATTGACATTTGCAATGAAATGACTTTTGTATAATGAATACACTATCAAAATCAAGGTAAACTATGAACCATGATGAGGATATGACAAAAAAAGACTAAGATAAGGATCTA
Organism: Ormosia semicastrata; assembly: GCA_029884595.1. NCBI lineage: Eukaryota > Viridiplantae > Streptophyta > Magnoliopsida > Fabales > Fabaceae > Ormosia > Ormosia semicastrata. The sequence goes on along the minus strand of JAQQTO010000041.1, from coordinate 17,869,353 downwards.
ACAAACTATAGAATGTAATGTGAATTTTTAAAATAATTATTAAATTAATTTTAAATCAAAGTTGGTTCCTTGAGGAATTGATATTTAAATTTAATGACTCTAAATTTTGTGAATTTAATTTAATTGCCATGTTTTATAGACTTGTATATGATGAATTTTTTTGTGATATATTAGTGATTTGTATTGCTTATGTTTATATGTGATGGCAAACAAATGATTTAAGGAAAAGTTTGCACTTAACAGTTGAAAAGGTAGAAGGATAAATATCATTTTATGTTACCTGCCTTGGTTAGTGTGAGTATGTCTGATTTTATTGTCACGATGTTAAAGTACCACCAGAGATAGGGTGGATTCTCTATGAAAGTGAAGACCTTTAAATGTGACATGAGACAAGCAGATATGAAAAGAAAAGTAAATGATAGATTCCATGTGATGAGAAATTTGTTTGCTGATGTTTGTTTATAATGTTACATTGCATGATTTATTTAGTACGTGCTCAGTTATGTTGCTAGAATTATTTTATTCTTTTCATATTTTGATTGCTATGTGATTTTTTATGTATTATACATAGCTGAAACTCACTATATGTTTTCAAATGTTTTATAATTGTTTATTTCCTACCGAGAATTTTCAATTCTCACTCTATTTATTGTGATTTCAAACTAGCATACGATACATTTTGGTTATCATCAATCAAATAAACCACGCATGGATTCTAGTCTCGAAGGAATGGAATGATTATATATTAAAGTTATTAGAAATATATGTATTTTCTGATTAAATAAAGTCTCTGGTATATGTAAGTTAAATAATAACTCTGTTACTAGGTTTCTTATTTTTCTTAATTAGAACTTATGTTTTTTTATTTAATTTCTTTACCTACTGATGTTTCTTTTCGATTCTGATTTTGAACATTGTCTTTCGATTTTCGATTGCGTTTGATAAGTTGTTTTGACTTTGTTAAGTACTTACTATTGTTTCTCCCTTGTTTTGATTTTTGATCTTTTCTGCTTTTCGATTTTAGTCTCTTAATGGTTTTATCGAAAAACTCTTATTTCTATCTTATATCAATTTCGATTTCGAACTCTACTTTCAAACTACTTTGATTCCGAACTATCTTTTGATTTTGAACTATTTTTTTTATATTGATGTTTATTTTTCGATTTTGACATTTGTATTATGATTCAATTTCGATATTTATTCTTTGTCTTTGATCTCTGATTCTCGATTTCAATTTTGATATGTCATTTGATTTCGAACTCTGCTTTGAATTGTATCTCTTATTTGACTTTGATTTTTTCTTTTGATTTTGATCTCTATCAAAAAAATTTGGCTAGTGTAAACACCTTTTTTTATTTGTAAAATATTTTAATTTTTCTACTTATAATTCATTTAAAAAAAATTTTAAATTTCAACTAAATTCTCTTGAATATTCAAAATTATTGAACTTTATTAGCAAAAATTGAAATTTTTATAAAAATAATCTCACTAATTTTATTATTATGACCATGATTGAAAAGATTAAAAATCATATCCTTGTTTAGAAATGTTGCTATTTGATATTAATTTAATAAAGAGATTACAACGACTACTTCCGGCTGATTTTTCTGAAAGTACTCTAGTTTATAAGCAAAAATGAATGAATGAATTATTATTATTTTTAACTAGAGCTCAAATTAACTTTCACAAATAATGTACTAACATACTAATACAAAATTATTGAAAGTTTGTTAATTATATGCTTTACTTAAATTTTTTGGTCTTTCACCAAATATATTATAAATATTATTATAAGATTAAGCTTTTAATACTATTGTGATTAAGAAATTTTTTCAATAATTATACTTTTAAAGTTTAAACTTTAGTCCTCTTGTCTATATATTTTACTTGATGATTTCACTTCTTATTTTATTTATTTTGTAATAATATTTTTTAATATCTTAAAGTAGCATCATTTATTATACTAATCATTTTTTTTCTTTGTAATAATTTATTTTCTTTACGTGATTATGATCAATTGTTTTTCAAATAAAATAAAAGAGATTCAGATATAAAACGGGAATCTTCGGATCGTGTCACTAGAAAATTCACGAAGGCATGGTGTTCGATTGGTGGGTTATGCGGTAATTTAGCATCCAATTTACTCATTATATCAGAGTCTGACCGATTCACTCAAAATTGGATTGTGTTAAATTAAATATATAGGTTCGATATAGATAAAAAAAATTATTGCAAAAATAATATTAAAATATAAAATTAAAAATTTGATACACATATTATATCGTAGTTAAAAATTATTAATGTCTCAAATAAAATAAAAAATTATGTAATCAATTTTAAATAAATATAATAAATTTTAAATAAAATAAATAATTTTAACAAGTCTTATTAAATTAATATAAATTTAAAATAAATTAATAATTCTTAAAAATCACAATCAACAAACTATATTAATAATCTAAATTTAATATCACCACATATATTACGTAACTTTGATATAATTATTTATTTTATTTTTAATTTCCTTAACATATTATTTATTATCTAAAAGATTTATTAAATTTTCATTACAATAATATATTCAATATTTCATAAGTTTTTTTTTTTTCTCAATTAGTCACATTATTAATGTGACCAAAATATTTATATTTAAACTTAATTATTACTATAAAAAGGTAAAAAAAATCTTAAAATATCACAATGATTAAAAAAAAAAGTTATTTAAATAGATTAAATTTGTGTAAATTAATATTTTCTAAACTTATTATCTAACCCATATTTCATGAGTTTTAGAATGTTTTCAAACTGAACCATACTGACAGACGTAATCCAACCCTTATTTATGGGTTAAGTTGGTTTATTTTCCATGAATTCACGGTTGACCCAACCTACTAACCAAAACCTACGGGCAACGGCGTGTAATTTTTTTGTTTGCTTGGGGGAACGGCGTATAAGGTTTTCCTATCTTCATCAATCGACAACCCTAGAAAAGAAACTACAAAGCTGTGCTCTTCCGCGCTCTCTGCCAGAATCTTTGCCTTCATTCAAAGTAAGCTCAAACTTCCCTCTCTATTTTTTACTACACTGCCTGGCTTCACCAACCCACTTCTCCTCCCACATCTTATTGTTGCAATTTTTCTTTTCTTTTATTTTTTTCAATAAATTTAGTCCAATTTTATTTCAATCATTTTATTATTTTGCCTATTTTGATTTCTTGTTAATTTACTCCTTCAATTTGATCATGATCTGCATATTTTGGGCATTTCTCACTCATTCTAGTCGTGATAATCTTTTTTTTTTTTCAAGTGCATCCGTGCAATAAGCTTCGATTATAGCTGTTATGACAGTGGATCCAATATTGTTGAAACCATTGTCAAACCATATATGCATCAAATAAATTTTTTTTATATTAATTGGTTTATTTGATGTAATTGAATGCCTTGGCAAGTGACAAGTTGCAAAGTATTATCGTATTTGCAAAGAGCAGTCTACTAAGAATTTGAATATATTTATGGACTAACGTAAATGAACTATGAAGTCAGCTGTAGTTATCTGCAATTTGGTTCATTGGGTGCTAGATGTCATAGGATAGGCCTTACCTCTCTTCCAAACTGGTAGCACGAGTTTCAGAGGTGTTAATTCTGTTCATGTTCTTTTGACATTGATCATACAAAACTGTGTATGAAAAATTAATATGTACTTTTTTATTTTTGGTTTGGTTCTTCTAAGAGGGTTATCTATTAGTTAGCAGCAAGATAGGTATGAAATATGCAGATTGGATGTATTTTTGTCGCGGTCGCATTGCAGGATAATGCGGGCTGATGCAATCCGCAATCATGGACTAATGTGGTTGCAGCACTGCAACCAGATGTTGTGGTCGCATCACGTGATGCGGTCTTCAATTTAAATCCTTGCACAAAACCTAGGCAAACAAGGTTTCTCTATAATGAAACATCCTTTTGATGCTAGAGATCGTGGGCGGTGTTTGTTCAATTAGTTTCAGAGATAAGGATATAGAAGTAAATTAATAAACTAGGTTATTATATAGAAAGTTAGAAACCTGCTTCGCTGTATGTGCAAAGCTTTTCTGATATAGTATGTTGCAAGTTATCATATTATAATTGAATGTTGTTTATGCTAGATTTGTTATGTGAAATTTTTGCTTTGGGGCCTTTTGGTATTATGAAATTAGTGTTGTATGATATTTCTTGTTGATCACCTGACCTCCTAGAAGGACCCACTTTGGTTGATACAAATTATGGTTGGGTTGTTTGGGAGTTCATTAGTATGGTGCTGCATTTGTTTATTTATTGTTTTGTGCCTTTTCGTCTTTGTTATTTCTCCACTTGTTTCATGCCTGATTGGGCTTCAAGCATTTCTTTCAATTTTGTTATGTTTGTGAGGTATAGAGGTTTTTTTTTTCTGGGCGGTACAATTTCGTTTGTTTTTCATGCCATATCATCTTCTTCTTCATAATTTTCCCCCTTTTCTTTGTAGTGGGGAAAAGCATTTATGAGATACTTATTGACTACGTTATGCAGGATGTCAGAATCACCCTTCAGACCACGAGAGAAGCTTATTGAGAAGCAAAAGTATTACCAGAATATCCATAAACACACATACTTGAAAGGGCCATATGATAAGATTACATCTGTTGCAATACCAGTTGCTTTGGCAGCATCTTCATTGTTTCTGATTGTAAGTTTGTTCATAATCAGAATTCAGAAATCTTCATATGATCTGTATTGACTTTGTCAGATTGAAATTATCAGTGTCTCTCCTCTTGTTTCTAGAGATATATCTTGTTAACATTGTTTTATGCCTTTTGTTCAGGGACGAGGGATCTATAATATGTCACATGGAATTGGAAAGAAAGATTGACTTGGCAATTTCTGATTGAGGAGGTGGGTGTTTTGCGGCACAAACTTCACAGAAACTCCTCAATATGTACCGGTGATGTTTTTTGCTTTTATGTTTGGTGCCTTAATAAATTTGCTTAGTTACAGACTTTGATCACCAATGGAGATTTAGAACTTGAATAAAAACTGTTCATTGTTTGTTTGATGTAACCGATTGATGATTTAATACTAGTTGTGTGATGACTGACTGGATGGTCTAGTTTATATGCTTATCCGTGCTTAGCACGTGCTATACAAGGTCAACATATTTTTTTCCCGTTACTTATTAAGCATTTTAATTGGTCCTTTGGCATGGTAGATAGACCATTGGACGTGCATGGCGAGTGACATTCTGAAATTGTTTATTGCATTTCTTGGTTTCAAAATTCTGATGGGCCATGGGCAGTTATATGAGCCAGCATACCCTTCAAATGTCATGTCAGTCTGGGGTTCTGAAGATGAGGGCTTTAAGCTATATGTAGTAACTCTTCACCTTGAGATGTTGAATAAATTTGAAGATGTTATGTTGCACCCCTGCCAACAAAAAAATTTGTGCAATGTGGAAGCAACTTGAGATATTGGATAGTTGCCATCAATGTTGAATTCGAATACTCAACAACTGGATTACGATTTAGAGTGATATGGTGCGCTGTTTTTAAACAATCTAATGTCAACAATAACGATCTTAAGAAAGTAAAAAAGTGGAAGCAACATGAAATAGTGAAAAAGCAGCCCAGTTAAATCAATAGAAAATATTTTACCCAAAGAAAAATCAACAGAAAATAGGATTTATGTTAATTGAAAATCGAAAACTGATTGTACATCTGAAAAACAAAGCATCTCGTGTTTGAGAATTTCATTATCCTCACCTTCTATACTTAGGGAAGGGGGAAAATCTAAACTAATGCCATAGGAACACACCTCCATGTTCCAATGTTAATGTGAGAATTACGGTTTTAAATTCAATACAGGATTATAATTTATAGGGTTATTTATAAATTGGGTTTTATAATTAAGTAAATCTATTTTATTTATTTCACCATCATAATTTTTCTAACTTCAACTAAAAGTAGTATTACGTCTTTAGTTGTCTAATCAAAACGATTAAGTACCATTCCTCTGGTTTCTATTTGATGAAATTGTATGAATTGTATTTGTCCCGTTATTTTCTCTATAAAGGGCTTAATTAGTCTGCAAATCTGCACTGGAGGAGAATTTTTTTTTTAAAGTACTGACATTTATAATTTATTTAATCAATTAATTATATAAATACGATTATTTAAATTGAAAAAACGGAAAAAAAATCGTTAAAATAAGCACAATGACAAAAATGAAAGCGTCCTGCAGTGCAGGCTATATATTGAGTCCAAATAATTATTACTTGACTCCAAATATTTCAATTTTCAAGCAAGGTAACGTGTTTGTAGCGGTGCGCGCATCTTTTAAACAGATTTCCCAATCACTGCGCTGCATGTACCGAACCCTGAAGTTCCCGTTCACAGCGTTACTGTCCGTGTGTGTGCCTGCAAAGTTTCAGGTATGCGTGCCTTCTTCGTTCTTCCAGATTCCAATGCTGTGCCAGTAGCTGAACTGAGCTTTTCAAAATTTGAAATCACATTACGGCTTCGCATTTTCCCCCTTTTAGAGGTTCATTCGAGTTTATAATTGGCACCTGTTTCTTGTTTAGGGATTGTATCCAGTTATTTCGTAATTTTGGGGTTTAGGTGTGACTCTTGAGATAGAGTATAAGTTTCTTCTTTTTTAGGTTTTTCTCATAGTATCACTCCGTTCGAAAGGTTAAAGACTAATCTATCGCGACCCTGTTTGACTTCGAAGAGGAGAACAACTTCCAACCACATTTTCTTCATACACATGAGTCAGAAATCAAATCCCTGAACACATGCTTAAAGTGCATAAGCTTCTTTACGATTATGATAATGACATTATTGACAGTTTTTGAATTACATGTGAGAAGTTATGATTAAGATACTTGAATTTGACTGTTAGCTTGTAGTGGCTCATTTACCATTTGTTGGACATCTCCAACCAATTGAGTGGTTAGTTCTTACTAAAATGAAATACACACACATATATATATATATATTATATCAAGGATTTCTTTTTCCCCTTATAATTTCCTGATTTGATAGCCTTAAGCTCTTGAATATTCTGTATTTCTCAACCCTTCCAACTCAAAATGACAAACTAAAATATAAAAATGAAAGCCAAGAAGTATTGTTCATCACCAGTAATTCAATATCATTTGTTTGCAATCACACACTCTTTGTACCCAGATAATGGATCTTATGTTTCATCGTGATTGTCATCTGGAACATCTTAGGGCCATCATTATGAAGAATCTGTGCAATGAATTCAAATTCTGTGAGGAGCAGCCATTTTCTATAGGAAATACTGAAATTCCAAGGAAGCGCGTTTCTTTGTTAGCTAATTGAGCAGCAGGACAAACCCGAAATGCCTTAATTGCACTCCTTGATTCTAGTACCTTGGTTGTCTCTCCTTAGATTTTGCCTTAGATCTCTTTTGCTGATGCTAAGGATCTTATGAGTTATGAAAAACTGGAAGAAACCATCATTAATCAATTAAGATGAATTTAGATGGTCCCTGTTCTCTATGCCTGAAAACCCCAAAATGTTGTGTTCTGTGAGAATGAAATGAATGTTTATCATGCTTTATAGAAAATACATTAGTAAAATAGCAATTAAAAAATAGCAATCAAAGCTTAATTTTTAATAAATTATAGAAAATACATACTTTATTTCATAAATTAATATTAAATAAAGAAAATAAAAATATACATTAGTAAAAGGTCCTATTACTTTTTAATCTTAATTTTGCAAGTTTTAATGATAAGAATATTTAAATAATATTCTAATTTTATTTAATTTCTATATATTTCATTGATAATATGTTTTTATTTTATTTGTACTTATAATATTAGTATAAGAAGTGTTTAAAATTTTATAAATATATATAAGATAAAATAGTAAATAGAAATTTTACTTAGTACATGATGTCTTTATTAAAAAAAAATTATCAAAATATAATTAAGATTGAGTTAGAAAACTATTTTAAAAAATTTAAAAATAAAAGATAAAGCATAACAATTATAAAGATTTTTCATGTCCTAAAAAAATTTGTTTAATATGTTAAAATAAATATAATGATCTTTTTTCATTTAAATTATGTATATAAATTTAAAAAGTACATCTAAATATTATTACAAACAAACTAAACAAAATCAAGTCATATAATTATTAATTTACAAATATGAGACTCTTTATTATACTTTATAAAATTCCAAGCATGTTTGGATTGATTTATTTTACTTTTAAAAAAACTTTAAATAAACATTTTCTTTGAAATATTTTAACTATAAGTTTTACTTAAAGTGAATTAAGTTAATTTAAATATGCACTAAATATTTATATTAAATAAAAAAGAAACCCGTGTAACATACAGGTAGCATAACTAGAAAATAAAAAAGATCCACACTTTTCTTAAAATAAAAATAGGAGCTCCGTGCTTAAAAATTTTTGGAGCAAGAGTGAAAAAATTAATGAGTGTCTATGGGTAAAGCGAAAATGCTTTGGGCGATTGGGAAATGAGAGAGAATGAAAGATAGTATTTTTTTCTCTTTATAAGTGGATAGGCTTTTGTAATACTTAATCTTTTGTCAATTTCAGGGAAGCATTAGCTGAGCTCCCCCAAGGATCATTGTGGCTCTGTCACCGATTATCTCTACATCTCTCTTAGGCTTCTCAATCTTCAACCTCTTCTTATAACTCAATTAATTTTCTAATACAAATATTTATAATTCATAAAAATTTTACTTAACAAGTAACTACCCATTTTTATATTCTTTATGACTTTCTTAATTTCTGATTATACTACAAGAAATTTGCATATTACTAACAAATATTTTCGATGGAATTTTGGTGAAGGAAAATATTTTCGTCAGATGAATCTGCGGGAAAAACGAAGCATCAATTAATTACTTAATTTTCGACGGAGAATTTGCAGGAATTTTTTTTAAAAAAATAAAAAAAATAAAATAATTTTTAATTTTTTAATAAAATATATTAATGGTGTCTGTTGATTAGTCTGCAATAATTTTGAATTTTTGGCAAAAAAAATTGCTAGAAATATTTAAATAAAAAATATAAGAAAAAGAAATAAAAAAATTTGTATAAAAAATATTATATTAATTTATGACAGATTAATTTGCAAGAAAAATGAAGTGTTTATTATTTAATTAATTTCCAATGGCTTATCCGCCATAAAGCTTTAGGAAAATTAAAAAAAAATAATTTTAATTTTAATTTTTTTTAAAAAAATTAATGGCCCATGCTGATTAATTTGCCCGAATTTTATTTTTTGATGATTTTTTTAAAAAAGGAATTTAATTTTTTAAAAATATTATATTTATTTCTGACGAATTTTTTGTCAAAAATATTTTTAGTGGACAGATATAAGTTGCGCATGCCTTGTTTACAACAAAATTTTGGACAAAAAGTTTAAAAGAAGTTAACGCAATTATCTGCGCAACCAGTCATCCCTTCCCCCATTTTCCTATTGTCTCCTTCTCCACTCTCAACCTCCCTCATTCTCTCTCAGTCTCCTTTCTCTTTTCGATGTCACTCTCCCTCGCACTGCAGCCCTCCCTTGCGTTGCATCCCTACCTCGTGCCGCTGTGCAAATGCTGCTCTCCCTCGCAAGTAGGTTCTTATACTTTGATCTTTACTATTTTCTGGTTTAGAAACTTTAGTTGCATTATTTAAGTTAGTAATTGACATAAGTAGCAAATATAAGTTGTTATCTGTAACATTCTCTTTTTAGTAGGTTAGAGTTGTATATAGTCATAAAGTACCATAATACTTGTTTAAGTCATAAAGTACCATAATACTTGTTTAACATGTTTGTTAATTTTTAAGACGTTTTGAGTTAATTTAAGCACTTTGTCGCAACACAGAACGTGCAAAATAACTATTTTAACTTAGGAAAATAGCATAAATGCTAAATCAAAGGAAATAAATAAGGAAAATTTTATTAATAGGTCGCAAATGTGTGAAAGAGGATATGGTTAAATTTTGAGGACAAACAGAGTTAGTTTAGTCTTTTTAAAGACACTGTAGAAATGTTTTAATACCGCATTGAGAAATGACAAATATGGAATTTCATGAAAATGATGAAACAAGAATTTAGATAAATTTTAAGATTTATTTTATAGTTGTTGGAAGTTAAGAAACTTGATTTAGTAAAATCAAGGTGTTCTTAACATATACGAAGTTCAGCAAAATAACCATTTTACCCTTAAAGCTCATCTTTTAAAAGATGAGATTTTTCTCATCTTTATGATCTCTCCCACGCGTCTCCAACAGGGAAAATGAAGAGGAAAAATAGAGGGAGAAAAGGGGGAGAGGAAGAAGGAGAAAATGGAGGAGAAAGAAAGAGAATCAAGAGACAAAAGCTAGGGTGGAAATTCATCTTCAAGCTTAAGGTAGGGGAAACATTTTCTTTTATCCACTCTCCATTTCCTTCTTGTTTTTGGTTGTTGTTTTAAGCATGAAAAAGGAAAGTGTTTTCCATATTAAATCTAATTTTTATGGTTGATTCTGTTCCTTTACCTTGATAATGGTTTGATCTTGGTTTTTGAAGAAAGGAAATGAGAATTGTGATGTTGGTTTTCTATGGTTTTTGAGGATTGAAAAATGAGTATAAACCCACGTTTGAGCTACGGCTTTGAAAGAAGGGTATGAATCCCTTATTTGATTTTTTGTTTTGAAACTGTTTTGGACCGTTGAATATAATGATTTATGAGGTGTTGTTGATGATTTTGAGTTTAAGTTTTGGAAGGCTTGAGATCTAGTTCCTAAACAGGGGTTCTAGTTTCTGGTTTAAGCGTCTAGGCACCCTAAGTTTAGCGTCTGAGCGCCCAAAACCCAAAAACTCAAGCTTCTGGATGCACGATGAGCGCCTAAGCGCTCACAGTTGAGCGTCTGAGCGCGCGTCTAGCGCCTAGGCGCCCAGAGCCCAGCGCTTAGGCGCCAGCCTGGCAGAATGAAATTTTTGCTTTGTTTCTCAAGAATTTGCTTTCAAAATGTAATGTAATGTCATATTTGAGATATATTAGATGAAAAAGAGCATAAATAATGTTATGTAAATGATGCTTATGCATGAGTTTTATTGATGAATACCAAGATTTGGTAGAATGATCATATATATATTGAACATGGATTTGAGATGAACTAAATGATGCTTGATTGCATGATATGTTTGCATCAAGTGAGATTTATTGATGATATTTGAATACCTATGATAAGTATGATTGGATTATGCATTATATTGCATATGTGATGATTTGATTTTCATGGGTATTCACTTTGTGGAACTAGGCCGAATTGGATTTTGGATGTACTTGTACTAAGGTAAGTCTTGGTTAATGGTAAGAGAATAAGTGATTTTCTCTATACCAGAGTAATTGAGGTTAAGGAAGAGCCTTCTTCTTTATCTGAGCTTTCCTAATCATTACGTGGTTGAGAATGAATGTTTCCCTCACTACTTGAGGTAATCTTATATCCTGGATAGTTTGAGTAACGTACCTCTCATTCTATTCCCAATGATTGATATTGTGAAATAACATATCTTCTCCTTATCATGATGGATTGAAATCTAACCCTAACTTTGATATTGAGGAGACGTACTTCCTCTAAGCTAGACAGGGGAAGACTGAGTCTAATTATCCGGAGTAGTTTTGTGTGACGACGTACTGTCATGAAGAGGTTGATGTGCACCAACCTAAAAGCAGACTACTACCAAGTGAATGAATGATTTTATGAGCTCATAACTTAATTCTGATGATGATATTTTCACCTTGATATATGGAGATTGGAAAAATTGATTATGTTTTGGATGAATCTTCTAAAAAGGAGTTTTTGTGGTACAATTTGGTATTTAATGGTATTTTTGAGCACTTAGTGATATTGTGTTTGATTAGAAGAATTAAAGTAGTTTTTACATTAATTAAATGAACCATCTATTTCGGGAAGAGGAAAGAGTTGGATTTGGCCTTTTGCCAATTTCTTGAAATAATAATAAATATTTTGAATAAAAAGGAGGTTTTTCCCAGAAATAGCTGAAATTATTATGATGACACAGTTTTATACGAGCTACTGAGAATTTCTAAATTCTCACCCCTACACCTTTGATTTCCATGATAATTCTAGGCGTAGAAAGCGGATCAAACAAGATGGAGCTTACTTGAAAGATTGGTTAGGATGTTCTTAGTTAGGTAATTATAAATTAGTCCTAGTAATTATATTTATTCGATAAAATTTGTATATAATGTGCGACGATATATAATTTGTATATTATTCTTTTCATTATGTATGTAATTTATGCTTCTGCGAAGACTCATATTTTTGTATATTAACAAATCTTTTATTTGAAATTTTTTATATTTATAGGTAATATTCTAAATTCTAATTATTGATGTGTAAACCGGGTACGTCATTAGTGTTAGTAATTTGGGATGTTACACTATCAGATTCAATTTTTATATAGGCCTATTATGCAATCTATGATTTAAGCTAGTAATTTTCTATTGTGTCTGTCAATGTGGATTAATTTTTTTTTGTTAATTGTTAGTTGTGATGTGAATGTTGTAAAATTTAAAGAATTTCATTATTAATTTTAAACTTAAATTGCATGTTTTTTGGTTATTGATAGTGTTATGATTCATGTAACACCTCAACTTTTGGGATAAATACGATATTATCCTGAATGTACTGTTTGTAATTTCTGTGAGTAGTAAATTGAATTTGACTGTTTCGCGAGTGTATTTGACTGTTGTATGTGATTTGCTCCGAGTCAAGAAAATAATAATTTTTCAGCCGAAAAAATCTTATTTTAATTATTCGGAGCTGGGGGATCTTACTAAACTAAATTTCGATTGATATATATATATCTTTTAATCTTTTAATTTTTAGAATTTAATTGTGTAATAAAATAATTTTATATTATTATAGTATTATTTTATTTGACAGTACCTACTGTCTCAAAAATATTAGAAATCTGCTCCGAAATGACCATGGACCCTGAAAAGTCTATGGGACCCACGTTTAGAGTAGCAGTCAACGATTCTGACTGGACTAAATTTTAAACCAATGGGAATTAGTCAACGAAAGTGGCTTGACTATTCTAAACCAATAAGAAATGGTCAAACAAAGAGGCAAAGACTTCATTGTGGACCCTTGGATGAAAAGTGTGATTAAGATGCTTTTGATCATAATCGTTGATCAAATCAATGGTGTGAGAACAATTCTAATTAAATCAGTAAGCGATATCCACCTTAGATTAGATCAAGGGTTAGGAATTAAAGTTAAATTCAATGGTTTAGATTGAGTCAAATATAGTGACTTGACTTTACTTAGAAGCTAATTAAACCTGATTTGACCATCTTAATTAGCTAATTAACAAACTAAGTAAGCTAACCTAGTTATTGATTAGTTATAATCTAATTATTAATTAGATATCCTAATTTTATTTAGAGGCTATGATATATGCAATTATATATTTGATTAATTAATTATGTGATTAGAATATTAGTTAAGTGTAAGTAGGAGACTTAACCTAATTCATTAGCTAATTAATTAGCATATAATTAATTTTTAATTGAAAACAAATTAAGCCCCTAAATCCCCTTGAGTCCCACGGCCAAGGAGGCAAAATTACCAAGTTCCACAAGTTTCTTGAACCATCCAAGTGACATAAGCCATGTGCCATGCAAGTGTGAACACATTAGGATATTTACTTTCCAAGTTAAACACTCAATCTCTCCTATACACTCACGGAAGCCCCCTCCCATTTTACACTCAATATTCACTTTTACACTTATCTAAAAGCTTAGCTTATTTTCTCTCCAAAATTCCCAAGAACTCAAGAACACTTTCCTTCTATTTCTCTCTCTCAAGTTTCGGCCTTCACCCTCAAATCCACTACCTATCTTCTATAATTTTTCTTTCTTACTTTTTCTAAATCTAAACTATCTCCTAAACACTTTTTCTTTACAAGGTTTTGTCAAAAACCTACTCATTCTAGTTCAAAATCCAAACTTTTGTTTACTTCCCTAAAGGTAAACTTTGGTTTTTATGATTTAAAATTTGATTTGTGATTTTCTAAACCATGTTTGTTCCATGGTTTTCCATTATGAAGCTTTGTGTGATTTGCTTATTGTTTAAGAATTTTAGGGATTTGTTTTGGAGTCCATACGAAAATTAAAGAGGAGGAGGAGACTAGGAGATCTTTGTCTTCAAGAGGTAAGAGGGAGATTTAATCTCATCAACCTTGTGTGGCGATGAGAAAATGGATTGTATGTGTGTGAAGAATCCATAAGGATTCATTTTTGTGGTTGTTTATTGTTTTCCTATTTGTGGTTGATTTTATGTGCAAGCATATTTATAGTTTTAAAAATATATTGCATGTGTTATTTAATTGTATGATTATTAATGTAGGATGTGAATAACATGTAAGGATTGTATGAGTGTTCCAAAGAACACAATAGAGGCTCTCAGCTTCTCCAAGAAATAGAGAACCAAAATGTTCTCAACTAATTTCTAAAACAATGATTTTAATGAATCTAGGTAAAATAATGAATTTGAGAATGATTTAGATTGATTTTGGCCAACATGCCATTTAATATACAATTAAATTCCAAAATTATTTTTTAAGATAGGTTAAGTAGCTAATCAGAATTCTTAATTAAAAGAATTTATTTTAAGTAAGAATTAAAGCGAACGCTTGAAAAATACTAATGTAGAGCTCACTATCTGAGTTTTGAAGCGCGTTAGCAAGTTTCAAGGTGTAACTGTTGGGTAAGGTTAAAATGAATAGTATTTAGAGAAAAATGTTAAAAATATCATAAACTGATTTTCTAGACAAAATGCTGCCGAAATTTACTAAAATGAGATAAATAAAATGAAAAGATTCCATAATATATTTATAACGTAAGGAAAATATCCTACGTAGTTTAAAAGTACTAAATAAAGCCTATGCATTGTTAAAATAAAGACTTTAAGCTATATGGTTAAGGAAATGATTTAAAAATCTTACGCGATTGAGAAAATGATTTAAAAACATTATGCGATGTTCAAAAATGTCAAAATATATTTACGCGATTTAAAAACATTTGTAAAAGTGACGCGATTGTAAAAACACGATAAAATTTCTACGCGACTAAATGGAACAATGAGTTTTTACTGTCGGGCCAAAGTGGTGGACCTGGACATGTTGTGAGATAGTACTGTCAAGTGGAGACATACTATATTTTGATATATTGAGACTGAGGGTATTTTTGTAAATATGGTAATATATTGAATCTAAGAGTATTTTTGTAATTATAATTCTTAATCTTGCATTTAGTGTGTTGTTAATTTGATTGATAATTGATGATTAATTGACGAGAGAAATTACACCGTGTTGTGGGTGTGATAGGCGTAGTGTGGTTCATTATATGAACTTGGAGGCATTAGTGTGTGGAGAATTCCATATATGGACAGTGGGTTGCTTCTCTGGGCCGTGGTAACAAGTAACACACTAATGATCTCGACAAGCGCTATTCTTAATCGAGATCTTGTGGAGACTATTTAGTACAATGTCTGTAGTGCACGATGTATTGGACTGTGTACTGCTACACGATGTTTTGGACTGTGGACTATAGACACGACATTGGACATCGTAATAGTTTGGTTGGGCAGCCTGAGGTACTATTAGTTCTTTTTCGATCATTCTCTCAGATATCTGTGTTTAGCTTCATAGAGTAAGAACGAGTCAGTGTGTGTTATCATTCATTATCTGTATTTTAATGTGTACTATAATCTGTGATAAAATGTATGATGTGTTAGTTTGATATACTGTATGTGATATGATGGTTTGTATTATTGTGATATTTGTTTGTATTGTCGTTTTCTTTATTGTCATGTTGGTAATAATGTAGATTGTCTCACCTCTCTATATGCTTTTCTCTATATTATTATTATACTTTCGTAAAGAGTTTGAGGAAGAGGAAGATGAACAGCTTCTTGAGATTCAGTATCCGGACGAGCGCCAGCTGAATGAGCAGTGCGAGGACGGTGAGCCGATAGATCACCCCTACCATCTGGACTGATCCTGTGATCATTGCGTTGCCGGGATTCTTTGGTTTTGTGAGACTTGATTTTCATGGAGGCTCGGAGGCCTGGCGAATGCGTGAGGATAGAGGATTAGTAGTCTACGTGGGACGTCTGACTGTGTCCCTGAGTAGAGAGTTTGATGGGGAGATTATATTTACTACTACTTTGTATTTACATTTTGAGTTGCCTTTGACTCTTAGGCGTTATTGGGGAGGGATTTTCCATGCGCCTAGCGAGCTTAGTAGTGAGTCAACAGCCCGTACTCGTGTCTGTAGAGTTCTGGAACCTCCAGGATTTCTGTCATTCAATGATCTCTCTAAAGATGATCCATCGGAGGGTTAGAAAATCTTTAAGGTGCACTTGGGCAATGTTATGTTTTAGTATTATACTGACTTTTTACTACTTTTGTTAAATATTTGTAGTTGTAAATTATTTGTATACTGATGAACCGTCAATATGTCCTATTTTTACAAGTACAATTACTTGGTTTTTCATATTCTTTTTATTTATTTTTAATGAATTTTATTTGTTAATTTTGTTATATTTTAGTTTTGTTTAATTGTGTTTTTATTAAGTGTTTTGTGTAATTTTGTCAGGTAATTGTACAAAAAGAAGAAATTCCTGAAAATAAATATGTGAAGGATTCTTATCCTATTCTTAAATGCTAATTAGAGTTCTAATTGGATACAAAATCTTAGATTGGAGATTGGATAAAGATTATCAAAGAGATTTGATTTGGAGCAAAAATCGGATTCTTACACTATCCTGACCATTCCTCATTAATTAAGCCATATCTTGAGTTACAAAGATTAGATCGATGCGCTGTTTGCGGTGTTGGAAAGCTAACAGAAAATCCTACAACTTCTCTGTTAAGATCAAGGGCAAAATCAGTCACCTAAAGGGTGAGAAAAATCATGCAAGTGAGATACGAAAATCTGTTAGCTTTTCTATAAAAGGGGAAAAACGAGTTTAGCAATGGAACTTTCTTTGATTGAGCACATTGCATAGAAAACCCCTAATCCTGAGAGAGTTGTTTTGCGGTAGCAGACCTTGGAGGGTAATTTCAAAGGAGGATTCTTGAAGGCTTGAATATCTTAATCTCCATTAAAGGGGTTTTGATTTCTCTTTCTTTTTAGTTTCCCTTTTCCTTTGGGTTTTCTGTCTATGGGTTTGTATTTTGATATGAGTTTGTTTTTATTGAACATAAGTAGCTAAACCCATAGCTAGGACTATGGGGAATCTTGTTTTCCTTATTATTTGGGTTTAATTTCTAATTTGATTATGGTAATTTCTTTTTGGGTTTATCATATTGCTTGTATTCTTGTCAGAATTTGATCACTTTTGGCATGTGTTAATTCATTGTTTGACCGGTGACCATTCACATTCAATGAACGGATCTATATGGTAAGCCTAGAATTAGATTGGTGAATAACTAAACATCGATATATCCTACCAATGGAGTTGACGGTATGTTAGTTTATCTCTTGAATTGAAACTTAATGCATTCTTGATTAATTCAACTAAATGACCAAATAGGTGAATTAAATTAGGAATAGAATATTGTTTCATCCATGACCATTGGGATTCAATAGCAAATAAGAGAATATTGACAAAAAAATTACTTTAATCATAATTGAAAGAAAATCCTCCCTTCAACTACCTTGGCCTAGTGGAGTTAAAGTGCAATTGGGACAGTCAAGCTCTTGTCAAGTTCACAATTCTGTTGGAAGCAGTCTCAAAGCCATTATTGAAGGGAGGAAGAACTGTTTTGAAAATAGAAGACATCCTCCTATTTCTCTTGCTTTAAGCTACCTTGATTCTTCTGAAAAGACAACGTCGAGCTAATGATGTTAAACAAGCGCTTCACAGGAGACAACCTGTGTTTCTTCTTTCTTTATTTTTATTTTAGTTGTTTTTGTTGTTTTTGTTATTTTTGTTTTTCTTTTAGATTCTACTCATGTGTTTTGGGATTTTATTTTTCAGATTGTGTTGCTGTGCTGACTCTTGTGCTTCTCCTTTGCCTGACATTATGTCACTGTCCATCAGGTTGTGTTGTTCTTTTCTTTACCCCCTTTATTTCTTTTTCTTCTACATTGAGGACAATGTTGATCTTAAGTGTGGGGGGGTACTTTTACAATTTTTGTCAAAAAAAAATTTGTTGAAACACTTGAGTAATGTTGGTAATTAAGCTGAAATTGTGTGTTGATTTCTTGATTTATTCTGAGCTGATGGAGATATGTTTTGAAGGGAATTCCATTGATCATGAGCTGATAATATGTGAAGCAATCTTTTTCATTGAAGTAAAGTGAAATTTAGCATCTTAGTTAGAAATTAACCATGTCTAATTGCTTTTGTTCTCTTCATTAACTTAGCCAGAAAGTGAGTTTTGAGCTTTAATGATTGGATTTTTCATAAATAAAATCCTATTTTTCTTCTGGAGTGAGTTTTCTCTTGATTGATGTGCGAGAGAACTTGCTTTGATATCTTGTTGAGGCTTTAATGATTCACATGCATACTTGAATATGATTAAGGCGATTAAGCTTAATTCTTTCTTGACTTCCAAAGTTGCATTGATTAAATAATCCCTTAGTTGCCCCCTTTGAGCCTGAAATTGATTTCTTTGAATACCTAATTGAATAATCAGGTTGAATTCTTTGGAGCAATTGATGTGTTTATTGAAAAGTCTTGAAAGGTTGCTTTGGTCTTCAAGAGTTGAAAAAAAAAAAAAGAAAGTTTGGAAAAAAAAATGAAAAAAAAATGAAAAAAGAAAGAAAAGAAAAGAATTGATGGTGAAGAATAATGAAAATATTGGGTTAAAAGTGAGAAGTTGTTATATTCTTATGCATCATGCTCTATCTGTCATCTTTTCAACCTGATTCTGCTTTGTATTGATTTATTCATGAGCATTCTTTACCCTATTTTATCTTTTCTTCCAACCTTCCATTTTACCCTTAGCCTCGTTACAACCAAAGGAAAGTCCTTTTGATTCTTGTGTTGTATGTGAACTTGAAAGTGGAGATGGGATTGATAAGCAAGCTTATGGTATTGCATTTTTCAAGAAAAATTTGAGTGATCTCTTTGTCCTTTAAACACTTGAGTGATGGTAAGTTGAGTGATATCAGATGTTTGATGAAGAGAACAGTTGCAAGCTAGACTTAAGCCTTTAATTGTTTAAGTGCTAAAAGATCTTGCTTGATTGGATTTGATTGCTGAACTTGAATTTCTTTTAATTGTGAAATTTTCCTTTGATTCATATTTCTTGATGTTGAGTTTGATCTTATTGTTGATTCCTATTCTTTGCTTGAGGACAAGCAAAACTCAAGTGTGGGGGAGTTGATGAACCGTCAATATGTCCTATTTTTACAGTTCAATTACTTGGTTTTTCATATTCTTTTTATTTATTTTTAATGAAATTTATTTGTTAATTTTGTTATATTTTAGTTTTGTTTAATTGTGTTTTTATTAAGTGTTTTGTGTATTTTTGTCAGGTAATTATACAAAAAGAAGAAATTCCTGAAAATAAATATGTGAAGGATTCTTATCCTATTCTTAGATGCTAATTAGAGTTCTAATTAGATACAAAATCTTAGATTGGAGATTGGATAAGGATTCTCAAAGAGATTTGATTTGGAGCAAAATTCGGATTCTCACACTATCCTGACCATTCCTCATTAATTAAACCATATCTTGAGTTACAGAGATCAGATCGACGCGCCGTTTGCAGTGTTGGAAAGCTAACAGAAAATCCTACAACTTCTCTGTTGAGATCAAGGGCAAAATCGGTCATCTAAAGGGTGAGAAAATTCATGCAAGTGAGATAAGAAAATCTGTCAGTTTTTCTATAAAATGGGAAAAACGAGTTTAGCAATGGAACTTTCTTTGATTGAGCACATTGCATAGAAAATCCCTAATCCTGAGAGAGTTGTTTTGCGGTAGCAGACTTTGGAGGGTAATTTCAAAGGAGGATTCTTGAAGGCTTGAAGATCTTAATTTCCATTAAAGGGGTTTTGATTTCTCTTTCTTTTTAGTTTCCCTTTTCCTTTGGGTTTTCTGTCTATGAGTTTGTATTTTGATATGAGTTTGTTTTTATTGAACATGAGTAGCTAAATCCATAGCTAGGACTATGGGGGATCTTGTTTTCCTTATTATTTGGGTTTAATTTTTAATTTGATTATGATAATTTCTTTTTGGGTTTATCATATTGCTTGTATTCTTGTCAGAATTTAATCACTTTTGGCATGTGTTAATTCATTATTTGACCGGTGACCATTCGCATTCAATGAGTGGATCTATATGGTAAGCCTAGGATTAGATTGGTGAATAACCAAACATCGATTTATCCTACCAATGGAATTGACGGTATATTAGTTCATCTCTTGAATTGAAGCTTAATGCATTCTTGATTAATTCAACTAAATGACCAAATAGGTGAATTAAATTAGGAATAGAATATTGTTTCATCCATGACCATTGGGATTCAATAGCAAATAAGAGAATATTGACAAAAAAATTACCCTAATCATAATTGAAAGAAAATCTAAATAATTGGATTCAAGTGAACCTTGCGCCCTAGTCTCTTTCTCATTGATTATCTTTTCTTTGTTTAAATTGCTCATTATTTTTCTTTATTTGTTATTTTAATTTAAATTTCTTTATACACTTTCGATTGTCTAAATAACAAAGAGTTTAACGAATCTAGTAATTACCAATTATTCTTCGTGGGATCGATAACTGGGACTCAAGTCCTATATTACTTAGCGATAGAGTGCACTTGCTCTTAGTGTATTTTATGTGCACCATATACTTAAGACAAAAATCATATGTATATTATGATATGATTATGTTTTGTTTTATTTTGTGTTCCATGTTATTTTATTTAATGTTATAAATATAAAAGGAAAAATTTTACCATTAATATTATTTATGTACTAAACATTTTACAACTTGGGTAAGAATTTTATTTAATTTTATTTTATTGCATCATAAATGTGACACCTCCACAAGGGTGTTACAATCCATAGATTTAAAATGTTTCTCTTTGCATTATTCCTTGGTCCTTCTACCTTCTCATATTGTTGAACTAGATAAACACTCCATAGACAAAAAATTCACTTGAATCTGAGGTCTTCATTGGTTATATACTTATATTGAATCATTGATGGGTTTCATAAAATCATTAATGCAAGCTTTAAGCTATGTTTGAGAGTTTTAAAGAGAGTGGAAGAGAGTGAGTCATAATGGAATATAATGTAATGGAAAGATAAGGAATGAAGTATAATAGAACATATCATTCCATTGTTTGGATGTTTACTGAGTTTAATGAGGAAGGAGAGTGAATTTACTCAAGTTATTCTTTTCTTGATCCCCAAATTGGAGGAACAAAAGTTGGAGGCTTTGAGTGACAAGGAAAGGATGCATTGACCCTCCTTTGTCATTCTACCTTCTCCTTTAAAATAACTCTTAAACATACTTTCATTAAGCTTTGTCATTCCCTTCATTGTCATCCTTCCAAACATAGCATTAGGGTGGTGGTGGGTTTGATTGGTTGCTGTGTGATGGCTAGACGGTGGCTAGTGGTGGTGTGCGTTTTTGATTCCATTAAAATCATGAATGTGAGCTTTAGACTAAGTCATAATTTAGATGTATTTCTATTGTTATGACATTTTTATCTTGCAGTTGAATTAATTATTGAAAAGTTTAAATTAAATGTTAGATGTTATGGTTTAGGCCTTTATGGGTTTAGGGTTAAATTATAATTTTGTTTATTGTGAATTACAGAAGATGGATACCACTGAAAATCATCGATGGTTGTATAATAGGCTTTTTCCTAGTATGAAGGGTTTTGCACAATAATTTTTGGATGGGGTTGAAGAATTTGTTAATTTTACATGTCAGTCTTCACAGTATGAAACTGAGGGAACAATTAGGTGTTCATGTGTGAAATATTGTAGTGGAAACCTAATAGACCCTGACACTTTTAGGTTACATTTGTATAAGAAAGGATTCTAACCAAATTATTGGTATTGGTCGGATCGTGGGGAGTTTGACCCAACTGTGCTTCAATTTCAGTATAGTGCTAGTGTTGATACTTCTGCTACCCCTGAAGTTAGCAATGAAAATATAGTTAGTGACTACCAACAATTGGTATACAATGTTTCTAGAGCACAAATTCCTAGTTTTAGTGGTCTTTCAGAGGATAGAGTAGAGAAACTCCCAAATGATGAGACCCAATAATTTTATAACTTATTAAATGCTACAATGCAATCTTTGTGGCTTGGGTACGAAAGACACTCCTAATTATTCGTTGCTCTTCAAATGTTGAGCATTAAATCTGACCATAATTTGTCTGAGAAAACTTATAATGTGGTAATGAGATTAATGAAGGAAACAAATCATATTGGATCTCTTATTCCTGATAATCTGTATATGACAAAGAAATTGGTTGCTAAATTAGGAATTAAATCGGTTGAATATGGTTGTTGCATTAATGAATGCATAATAATCTACATCGATGAGGATTATCAATTGAGGCAATGTAAATTTTGTGGCGCTAAATGGTATAAGCCCCATACAACTATAAACCAAAATAAAAAAGATGTTCCTGAACGAAGAATGTATTATTTTCCTCTAATTCATAGGCTTAAGAGATTGTATGCTTCTATGAGTTCTGCTGAACACATAAGATGACATTATTTAAATAAGAGACAAGACGGGGTCCTATGTCACCCATAGGACGAAGAGATATAGAAGTGATTCGATGAGATACATTAAGATTTTGAAAGTGACTTTCGAAATGTAAGGCTTGGTATGTGTTATGATGAGTTTGATCAATTTAACCCAGTCATCTACACCTTATTCTGTTTGACCTGTCATTGTTACCCTATACAACTTTCCTCAGAAATGTGTATGATGAGACCATATATGTTTTTGACATGCATTATTCATAGTCCTCGTAATCCGAAACACAAGATTGATATTTATTTGCAATAGTTGATAGATGAGTTGAAAATTTTGTGGTGTGGTGTTAAAACTTATAATGTGTCAATGAAATAATTTTATTATGAGAATAATATTAATGTGGACAATTAATGATTTTCCTGAGTATGGTATGTTGTCGGGTTGGATGACTTCTGGTAAACTAACATGTCCTTATTGCATGGAACAGTCAAAGGCGTTTACCTTAAAGCATGGTAGGAAGAATTCGTGGTTTGATTATCATTACCAATTTTTGGACACTGATCATATGTTTAAAAGGAATAAGGATGCCTTTAAGAGGAGAATTGTTGAACATGATTCCCCTTCACGTAGATTATCTGGTCAAGCTGTGTCAGAAATTGTCAATACATTGCCAAAAGTAACAGAAACGGGTGGTGGAAGTGGATTGTCCTCATCTGCCGCCTTTGCAATTGATCCAACAGACTCCTCAACCACTCCAAGATTGCTCCACATTATCAACAACTTGGTCCAATACCAGGTCTCCATTTTTTTAATTTAAATTTAAATAAAATATTTTTTATTTAAAAATTTTATTTTTTTTAGTTTATTGTTTATTATTATTTTTATATTATTTTATATTTTCTATATATCTTTATTTTTTATTTATTTTATTGTTTCAGATTATATTTATTATTTATATTCTTTATATATGCATTAGTCACTTTAGCGCCCGTCTCATGAGCAAAGCTTCTAGCACCCAACTCATCTGCCTATGCAACGCCCCTTACAAGCCGCTCCCTTATCTATCAAGCACTCTCCCTGTTCTTAGTAGCACCTATAGCAGCTCACCTAAAATTCTACTCATACTCTACATGATGATAATGATTATGATGATAAGATGCAAGAAGATTAAACATTTTTTATTGATGTATTGAACATTTTTATATTTTTTAATTTTTTAAGTTTTTTATATTTTCATGTTGGGATTTAGATATTTTTTTGTATTTAATAATGTATTTTTATTTGACATTTTATAATATTATTGGTTTTTTTGGGTTATCATCTTTAATTATTAAATTTATATAAATTAAATAATATTAATTTATATATTTATTATTATTTTTTTACTAGTTTTTTATTTAAAATAAGTACATCAATCTGTCCAATTTTTTTCAAAAATTAACATTTTTTTTCAATGAAGATTTATCAGTCGTAAATTTCTAGCATATATTCTGCCAAAAAATTACCAACAAATTTGCCATTAGTATTTAGCTACTGGAAATTTTTGACAAAAAATCCGCTTAAAAAAGTTTTCTGCAAGGATTTTACCGATTGTCCAAATTTCTGGCAGATTGTAGTGTTACAAACAAATATCTATCATATCTTACATATATTTTATATTTATTATTTATATTTTTACATATCTCAATATTAATTATAAATACGAATTTATTAATAAAATAAAAAATTACTAATTAAACTATTCAAATTAGAAAATTGGATGAATTCTAATAGTTATGTTATTTAATAGTAGACGAATAGCACAGATCTACTTGAGGCTTACAAAATAAAAAGAAAATGGAAATTAGGAAGTGAGAAAAATGTAAAAGAGATAGAGATAAAATAAAATCATTGCAACCAAAACTATTGAAAAAATTAATATGAAGGATCATTAAGGAGTAATATTTAATTTGAAAGGATAAAAATAATTAAAGTTATTAAGAAGAACCATTTAAATTTTAATTAAAGAAAAAGATTATCTAATTTTATCTAATAATTAAAATTATCTTTACTAAAATCATAATCGTCCATCTCTTAACACTAGTTTTTTCACGTTCTTCTTCTTGACGACCACAGCGTTGCTTCTAACCATCGGGATGTGGATCAATATCATGCTTCTCAATTGCGAAGTCCAGATAAGTACCACTCTCTACCTCTATTGCACTATGTAATTTACATGAGTTGTAGCAGTTCTTGTTATGTGGACAACACATCCTGCGTGGATTAGGGACATCGTATCACCCTTTGGAGAGAACACCCCTATTTCTTGCACTTGGAGACATCCCTCTGGGAGCATGATTCAGGAAATGCATAATGGGTGTTCCATGGTTAGTAATTACATATTTGTGAAATAAAATACATGATGAATGTTGCGTACTTCTTGTGAATACCATTGCGGATCTAGATCTTGTTACTCCAACCAAACAAGTGAGGAAACCAAAGAAGATGGAAAGTGAAAAAATTAAAGTTAGAGATGAAGGATTGGGAGATTTACTAAGGGTAATTTTGTTTATCAGATAAATTTAAATTATCTTTTTGTTTAATTAAAATTTGAGTATTTTTTTAATAATTTTATTTTTTATCTCTTTAAATTAAATATTATGACTTAAAAATGAACAAAAGTAAACCTTTTTACTCAAATATTATGGGCCATGAATTTTAAAATACTTGAGAGATGGTCGAGTAAAGGCAAACTCAAGTTGCCTTGGGAAACCTTGGTTATGTTTTAAAAGTATACAAAAGTTTTCAGCTTTCTGGCTGGATTTCTTTTCTTCTTCTGTTTTATTTTTTATTTTTTAAATTTTTTTCTCTAAAGTCAAAGTCATAAAAAAGTACTTTTAAGTTTCTTATTACTAATAGTATATCTTAATCTTACTTTTTCACAACAAAAAAATGTATATTTCCCTTAACATATCCAGCAAATGCAGAACATTGTTTTTGGGTTGCATAAATGCAGAGTATCTAATATATTTCAAAGCTCTTAAATTTTGAATAATCAATTTACTGTGATCTACAACAAATATATTATAGAGAATCGTAATCACTTATTTAAGTAATTGTGAAAGTGCCGTGAAATCTCATAAATTTTCATAAATCTCAAATTTTATTCCAAGTTTACCGGATAATCCTTGCAACGCATGCCATAACACGTTTAATAGTTGGACCACTAATCACTGTTTATTTTTGGGGTGAAAAATAGGAAAAAGTTCTTCTAAAATAAATTTTTTTTCTTTAAAGTAAGATTTTTTTGAAGGATCTTGTTAAGGTCACTTATTAAAAAAATTAAAATTAAAATTTTAAATGAAAATAAGATATTTAATATATTAAAAATTTTAAAAAATATTTATTTTATTTTAAATAATATAATTCATTCACATCATTGAATTGAATATTTGAATGTGCTTATTACTTTATAGGATGGGAGATACTTGGAGTTAAACTGCAAATTGTTTTGTTAAAAACAAAAAAAAAAAAAAAAAACCTACTGCAAACTGTTTTGCTCCTTGGTCCCTTGCGCATAAGCATCTCTTGTCGATCAGAATGCAGAACCCAAAATCTGAAGATCAGACTTGCACGCACAAAAATTCACATTTGTACAAAATAGTAATTGCGATGATGAGTCTTGTGGAGAGAAAAATCTTCTAACGTAATTTATGAGTAAGTAAATATTTATCAATAATTAATAGATAAATGAATTCATCTATCAATAATTAATAAATATTTACTTTTTTATAAATTATTTTAAAAGATCTAAATCCGTCTTGTGGATTGTGGAGTCTCTGACAAACAAAATTTATTATATTATTATAGAGTAATTCTATATCCCGCTACCTAATTCTCCTAATAATCCTTCTAATACTAAATGAAGAAAATATTAAATGAAAAAATAAATATATCTAATGTCTTGAAAACATAAACAGCATTCAATACTTTCTTCATTTAGTAATTAGGAGGATTGAGTAGGAGGATAAATCATTTCTCATTATTATATGCACACTTGTGTTTTTTATGTGGCGTAAATACTTTGATAATAACTTAGTCAATATAACATTGATCTGAATTTGAAACGAAGTTGACATACCAAAAGATATGTCACACTAAATCAGTGTGCAAATTAAGTATTTGCAAGCAACCCGAAATAGTAGTGCAGGGAAAGAGTCAAACAGTTTGGATATATATATATATATCCAAAGAAGCTATAGTTGAAACTTTAAAGGCTAATTTATTCTTTTTTTTTTCTTTTGATCTAAAATGCTAATTTATTCTACACAAAATTTTTAAGATAATTTACATTTTTTTATTACAATAGTATTGACCAGTGTCATTAGTCTTTTAACAGAATAAATGTAATTTTATCCCCTTAAATATTATATTGGTTAATGATTATCAATCAATCGTAAATCAATCAATTAATATAATATAAAAAATAAATGAGTTGAAAAACTGTAATACAACAAAAATATAAATGAATTTTTTTATTACTATCCTAATAATAATAATAATAATAATAATAATAATAATAATAAACCAATCAAAATATTAAATTATTCTTCCATCTCTATTCCTCTTTTTAGGTGCTGATGAACATTATTATTGTTTCATGCTTCTTCCATCAAATGTTGTGCTTTTGCAACATCCACACCAACCTTTCCTCAATACATACTTAAAAAAAGAAAAATCTATTAGACATTCTAATGTAGCAATATGATATATATTAACACACAAAGAAGGAAGATTAAGAAAATTTAGGAAGCACCATTATCCTACTCTGGCATAAGAGCTTTAAATCCAATACCAAATTGAGAAATCTTCACAACATGGTTCTTAATTTTGAAATTCACACCCCACCACTCCTGAAGCACAACAATTCTGGGAGCATCTTCTTTTCTAATGACGTATGTATCAAATGTTTGATCATTGAAAATAAAAATTGCATAACAGAAAATTAAATATAGAAATAAATCTCTAGTGCAGGTAGCAAACACCATGACTAGTAATAATATCTTATCAAAACGACTTTGGTCCAAAATCACAATTTTATGCTGCAAAACTATATAAATGCATGAATGCATCAAAATTATTGGGCATGGTAGAGGCCCAAAATAACATTTGTGATGAAAATTCATTATCATAATACGTTGACGGAAAAAAACTAGTAACTTTTTTACTACATAGGCTCATTTCATAAAACCCTTCAAGTTCAAGTCAATAATAATAATAATAATAATAATAATAATATAAACCCCAAGTTTAAGACAAATTTAACTGTACCAGGTCTAAAAACTAGGATAGTTTTCTGCTTTATATTTAAAAAAATAGAAATATAGCAAGTAAAACTAACAATTGATAAACTTTCCTCTTTTTAAAATGGAAATATAGCAAGCAAAACCAGAAATTTTTTTTAAAAAATTGAATCTTTTTGAATTCTTTCCTCTTTTAATATTGCTTAATGGATTTAAATTTAAGATTTAATTAATCCATTTGTTCACGACTGATTGGGTATCTTAATTCATAGACTTTTGCATGATTGGCATATTTAATTTATTTGATTAGATTTCAAATAATTTTAAATTGGTCAAATAATTATGATTTGTTAATTTTGTTGTCAATCACAAATGTTTCCTTACCTGTATAATTGGAGTTCAATATTTTGAATTTGAAAGGAGTTATAAATAATCAATCAATTAATATAACATATAAAAGAAAGATACATTGATGACACATATTCAAACACTAAAATCCATTAAGTTAGAATGCTTATGTAAATTTCTTTAAAAAAAATACTAAAAATTACATAGGCAAAGAGAGAACAAAAATTAAAAAAATGAATGAAAAAAAAGAAAGATAAAAATTAAACTAATAGAAAATGAAAATTTACATGAATATTTTTTTTTTTGGTTTTATAAGATTTTATTACACATTTTAGTTTTGAGTCTATACTTAGTTAAGATACAGGAACTTCCCTTCCCCATTGTCGCGACCGGGGATCGCGGCGAAACATAGCAACTCGTAGGATCTAAAAATATGAAAAATGGAGTCGCCACCAATTTTATTTAAATTAGGAAAAATTGAAAAACCTTTCTTATGAAAAATAGTCTTTGAAAACTAGATTGGATTCGAGAGTCGGTTATTCTTAGGGAAGGGTGGAAACTTAATCCCACAGCACCCCTAACGCACCCGTTCTAAGACGGTACCTTAAGTCAATTGTGCAAATTATTGATAATATCAAACATATTTATTTTACTCCTATTTTTTTGAAAAAAAAAGGCAATGTAACTATTTTTTTAAATTATTTTTTTAATTTTTATTTATTATTAAAAAAAAGCAAGAAAGAAAATAAATAACCAAATTGCGAAAATTTATTTTTTTGGCTTGACATGAATAAGGATTCTCGCTTCCTACGTATCCTCAGTGCAATGAGGAACTCAAAGTCACGTAGTTCTCTAAAAAATACTTGTGGGTTGGTTGATTTTTAAAAAAAACTTAATTTTAAAAATTTTAATTAACAAGTCGTCGCGACTCAGTTAATCAAATTAAGATTTGAATAGGTGAAACTCGGCGTCACGCTAAAGATGTCACCCACTAATCATTAAATTTATTACAATTAAATGAAATTTTTTTTATTGATTTTATATTTTTTTAAAATTAATTTTTATTTTATAAAAATTTGAATTAACAGGTCGTCGCAACTCTGCTAATCAAATTAGTGTTTGAGTAGATGAAGTTTGCGTCATACTAGAGATGTCACCCCTTACATATCAAGTTTGTTGCGAAAATTTTTATTTTTATTATTATTTTTTTTAAAAAAATTGAACCTTTATCAATTAATGATTTATTTTATTTTGAAAAAACATTTGAATCATCAAGTTGTCACAACTTAGATGATTCTAAAAGGTGTAAGATTAACAAGCTGTCTCAATTCAGTTAATCTTATTTTATTCTTCACAAAAAGGAGTTTTAATTATTTTATTTTTTACTTTATTTTTCATATTTCCTCATCATTTTTTATTCCTTTATATTTTTTAGCATTTATTATTATTATTATTATTACTTATTTTTTTATACTTTTATTATCTTTTATGCTTAGCTAAATAACAAGCTTAACTAGCTAAAAAAAACATTGAATATTAAGTTAACAAAAACCAAAGTCTCAAGCCCAATCGGTTTAAAAAAAATGGACACAAGCTGAGCAAAACCCAATAAGTTAACCCAATAATAATAAAAAAAGACACAAGTTGGGCAAAACCCAATAAGTTAACCCAATCAAAAACA
Organism: Ormosia semicastrata; assembly: GCA_029884595.1. Lineage (NCBI taxonomy): Eukaryota > Viridiplantae > Streptophyta > Magnoliopsida > Fabales > Fabaceae > Ormosia > Ormosia semicastrata. The sequence goes on along the minus strand of JAQQTO010000041.1, from coordinate 17,839,280 downwards.
CATAAGTGTTGAGTCCGAAAATCCGCAAGCACACGGGTCGACAAGTAATATAAAGGAGAGTTAGAGTATCGTGTCCCAAGGAATTGAATAATTAGAAGAATGTTAAACTTAACCAAACTTCACAAATTTTTATCCAAGCAAACGAAGGAGAATGAGTTGCAATTAAAATAACAATTTAAGAGAAACAAAATAAGAAAACACCAAACACTAATTCCATAAGAGAAGATGAGAATGATTAAAGCCTAGGGGTCCCTATTCACTTGCTACTTCAATGAATAATTACAATTAACAAGCACCAATCAATGAAATGATATTTGTTAGCTAATAACCATCAATAGATAAGAGCCTATGTCTAGGACAATTACCCATGCAAAACTTAGTTAATCCACTATGTGTCCATGTGAGTTAGCATAAGAATCACTCATTGAGACCAATTATCAAACACTTGCTATGCATGACTAATGGGTATGTGTCCATCCCATTAGCTAATCAACACACTCAACCCAATAGAATGTAATTGAACATACATCAATCATACCATATCCATATTCACAACACCCTATTTCTAGTTCAATTGGAATACTAAAATCATGCAATTGATAGCCAATCAATAACAAGCACTAAGCATAGATATGGAAGAACAAAACCAATTTCATTGAAAGGATACCCAACTAATTACACATTAATCAAATCCATAGCAAGATCCTAGAGAGCCCCTAGATTAGAGTTTAGTTACACATTATGAAAGAAGAGAAAACTAATGGAATCATAGAACCCATCAAGTTACAAATCAAGAGAGAAAAGGGAAAGAATGAACAAGAATGGTGAGAATCCAATGCTTAATCTTCCTCTTTGATATTGATTCTTCACTTGAATCACCTCAATCTTCCAAGGTTTTCTCCTCCTCCCACTTTCTCTATGGATTTCGTGGTTGGTCCCCAAAAATAGCATCCAAAATCCCCTCAAAAATCAGATAAAAAGGGTCAAATTCGCGAACCAGGGCTTTTACCACGCCTAGGCGTGGTTATGAAACACGTGCTGTCCCGTATTAGACACGCCTAGGCGTGACTTTCCCACGCCTAGGCGTGAGTGTCTCTGTCTGAAATTCCTGAAAACCTAAGAGTTCCACGCCTAGGCGTGGGTTTGTCAAGCCTAGGCGTGGTTTTGTCAAGCCTAGGCGTGGGTTGGCAGTAGCATCTCCTTTTTTGCATTTTTTTTATCCAAATTTGAGCTCCTTTTTGAGTTCCTTGGCCCTTCCAAAGCTTTTCCATGTTGAATACCTACATCAAGACAATGTTAAAGTCCATCAAATCATAATCAATCCAATTTCTTTAAATAAAATCCTCAAAGATTCAATTCTCAATCATTTGAGTTAACAAGCTTAAATCATCAAAGTCATGCATGAATTGAACCTTTGGCCTCTAAAACTTAAGGATAGCATGCTCATATACATTAAAAATTAAGTGAAATAACTTCATTTCCAGAAGTTATCAATAAGCAGAAAAAAAAAATCACAAAATGATGTGAACTTAAGGTAGCAGGCAGACAAGGGAGATATCAAACCAAATAGAGAAAGAAACAAAAGGCAACAGGACCACATTGAAAGGAGTTGCAGCTACGCACCTCGCTGACGGTGGTAGGGGTGGGGCTCGACGGCTGAGCGTGGGTGGAGCGGTGCGGATCAGGAAAGTGCGGTGTCGGTGTCGGTTCCGGAGCATTCAGAGAGAGGCAGCGGTGCGGCTCACAGAGCGGGCAACTCAACGGCGGGGTGCACACGTGATGCGATAGCTTTGGCAAATATGGGTGGGCAGCCAGCCGTGGGGACTGCAGGGATAGCGGTTGCCTCGGTTTGGCTGCTGGGCAGATCGCAATGACTTGGGGCTGACAGAGATCCGGGAACGATGATGGTGGGGGGATTTGGGTCCTGTTTTGATAAGCACAGTGGTTCTTTGGATGTGATTGAAGCTGAGTCAGTGGTGATTATGGGAGTTCTTTGGATGACTTAGAGGTTAGAGGATGGTTTTGGGTTGATGGTTTTTCTCGGTGAGTGTGGGTGTGTGACCTGGATCCGAGAGGTTTGCTTGGGTGGTTGGTCGTGAAAGACTATGGTGGAGATGGGTTTCGGGTGATGCTTGGTGGCCATGTGTGGTGGCTTGGTTGGGCCGTGGTTAGTGATGGTGTTTGGGTAGAGGCCGTGTGTGGTTGGGGAAGGTGGATGAAGGGGCGGTGTGAAGTGGGTGGCTGTTCCGGTTGCTTGAGTGGGGTGGCTCACGGTTTTAGGTGGCAATGGCAACTTAGGATGGAAGGTGATGAACGGTGGTAGAGTGGTTTTTCAGTGGGTTGGACGTGTGGATGGAAATGGATGAAGCAAGTTGGAAGGGGCGGTCCTGATGGTTGGGAGGAGATGGTCAAGTGAGGTAGTCAAGGGAGCTAATTACCCGAATGAGAGTGTGTTGGTGAAGGTCTTTTTGAAGATAGTGATCCAGTGGGTCTGATGAAGGTGAGGTTAGAAAGAAAAAAAGATCGTGCAAAGGTATGCGCCGTCCTCAGTAGCATGGCAGAGTGGAGTGATGAGAAAAAAACGAATGCCCATCTTGTGAGCACTACGTGAAAGTGGGAGATCCAAACGTGAGTGGGTGAGGGTGAGTATGTATACAGGAAAGTAGTGGTGAAATGTGAGTGGGGCAAAAGTAATATTGTCTCCCCTGCAAGAACGGGTGCTGCAGTGCAATGGAGTGAATAATGCATGGCCAAAATAGGAAAAGAACGTAGAGTCAGAAAAGAAAATTGTTTCCTTCCAAATACAAACAAGCAGCAAACGTTTTCTTCTTTTTTTTCTTTTTTTTCTTTTTCTTTTTGTTTTGTTTTTTTTTTTTTTTTTTGCTTTGTTTTTTTTTTTTTTTTGTTTGTTTTTTTTTAGGCTAAGGTGGGCTTATGTATTTGGGTTAGAACAAAGGACCAAAAATGTGGACAATAATTCTTTAATTTTTGTATTTTTTTTAATTTTCACTTTTTTGTTATTTTTTTTGTTTTTTTATTTTTTGTTTTTTTGTTTTTGAAAAAGAAATAAATTTAAAAAAAGAGTCCGGTCAAAATATGGTGTTCACAGTTGCCCCTCTTTACTTGTTTCTTATTAGAGAATATGAATAACCACAGTTTTTCATATTTTCATAATAAGGAATGAGTAAAGATATGAACTCATATTTTGTTCGGAAATACATACGATGATACGAAAAGAAAAACAAAACAATGCAAGAATAACGAACTGCGAAGAGTTGATGCGCTCAAAGGTAAATGACAAAAAGATAAAATGCATGGAATGCGTGGAGCCGATGCGCTCAACAGAAAGTAAAATGCATAGAGCCGATGCGCTCAACAGAAAGTAAAATGCATGGAATGCGTTTAACAGAAAGTAAAATACATGGAGCCGATGCGCTCAACAGAATTTAAAATGCATGGAATGCGTGGAGCCGATACGCTCAACAGAAAGTAAAATGCATAGAGCCGATGCGCTCAACAGAAAGTAAAATGCATGGAATGCGTTCAACAGAAAGTAAAATACATGGAGCCGATGCGCTCAACAGAATTTAAAATGCATGGAGCCGATGCGCTCAACAGAAAGTAAAATGACAATGGGCAATTGAGTCCCGAAATTTAAATGACAATGGGCAACTGAGTCTCGAAAATTTAAAAGACAATGGGCAACTGTGCTCCTGAATTTAAATGGCAAATGTGCTCCCGCAACTTTAAAAGACAATGGGCAACTATGATCCCAAAAATTTAAAAGACAATGGGCAACTGTGCTCCCAAAAACTTAAAAGACAACGGGCAACTGTGCTCCCAAAAATTTAAAAGACAATGAGCAACTGTGCTCTCAAAAACTTAAAAGACAATGGGTGTGTCGCGACCGGGATCGCGGCGAAACATAGCAACTCGTGAGACTTTAGAAAATGAAAATGGAGTCGCCACCAATTTTATTTAAATTAGAAAAAATTGGAAAACCCTTATTAGAAAATGGTCTTTGAGAACCAGATTGGATTCGGGAGTCGGTTATGCTTAGGGAAGGGTGGAAACTTAATCCCACAAAGACTCTAACGCACCCATAAGACGATACCTTAAGTCAATTGTACAAATTCTTGATAATCTCAAATATATTTATTTTACCCCTTTTATTAAAACAACACTAAAAATAAATAAATAATTTGTGAAAATTTAATTTTTGGCTTGACAGAATAGAAATTCTGCTCCTACGTATCCCCCATCAAAATGCAATGAGGAAATCAAAGTCACGTAGTTCTTTAAAAAATACTTGTGGGTTGGTTGATTTTTTTTAGAAAAACTTAATTTTGAAAATTTTAATTAACAAGTCGTCGCGACTTAGTTAATCGAATTAAGATTTGATTAGGTGAAACTCTAAGGCCACGCTAGAGACGTCACCCACTAATCATTAAATTTATTACAATTAAATGAATTTTTTTATTGATTTTATATTTTTTAAAATTAATTTTTATTTTATAAAAATTTGAATTAACAGTCGTCGCGACTCTGCTAATCAAATTAGTGTTTGAATAGGTGAAACTCGCGTCACGCTAGAGACGTCACTCATTACTCATCAAGTTTGTTGCGAAAATTTTTATTATTATTATTTTTAAAAAATTTGAACCTTTATCAATTAACGATTTATTTTATTTTGAAAAAAATAATTGAATCATCAAGTTGTCACAACTTAGATGATTCTAAAAGGTGTAGGATTAACAAACTGTCTCAACTCAGCTTAATCCCGATTTACTCTTGAATTAATTTTAAAATTAAAACTATAAATAAATAAATAAACCAATCAAACTAACAAATGAATAAGCTAAAAATGAACAACACTTATATAAAATAATAATAATAATAATACAAAAAATAAAATGAAATAAGCAAGCTTACCTCCAAGGCGTAAAAATGTTATGCTCAAAGTTATTACACGTAGCCCCACGCTGTTCTCTTCAAATCAAACCTTGAAAAGCAACTCACTTGCAAGAGAAAAAAAAATTACTAAAGTCTCGCTCTTATACTTAGTATTAAGCTCAAGTAAAGAATTTACTAAAATTCTCGCTCTTATACTTAGTATTAAGTCTAAGTGTGAAACTTTTTGGATGGTCCCAAAACAAAAGAGAACCACCCCTATATATAGGAGGAGGGGAGGGAGAAGGAGCATGACTTATCCAATGTGGGACTTAGACACTTTAATTTTTTTTCAACCTTTTTTTTCATTTTTCATTTTTTTTTATTTTTATTTTTGCTTTTTTTTTGTTTTTTTACTAAGGTGGGCCTATGTGTTTGGGCTAAAAAAAAGCCAACAATGTGAACTTGAATTAATTTTTTTCTTTTTTTCTTTTTTTCAAATTTTTTATTTTTTATTTTTTGAGTCCCAAAATTAGGTGTTCATTGCCCTTTTTTTACTTGTTTCTTATTAGATAAAAAGAAAAATTGTGATTTTTCATTTTATCGTCGTAAGAAACGAGTAAAGACATGAACTTCAATTTTGTCCGGCAATGCATAAGAGGACAAATGCAAAACAAAGCAAGAACAATGATAGGAAGTTAAAATGCAATGAGCCGATGCGCTTAAAAGTAAATTACAGGAGTTTTAAATGCATGGAGCTGATGTGCTCAAAAAAAATTGACAAAAATTTAAAATGCATGGAGTCAATGCGCTCAAAAGAATTGACAGGAATTAAAAATGCATGGAATGGGTGGAGCTGATGCGCTCAAAAGAAATTAAAATGCATGGAGCCGATGCGCTCAACAGAAAGTAAAATGCATTGAATGCATGGAGCCAATGCGCTCAGAATTGACAAAAATTAGAATGCGTAGAATGCATGGAGCCGATGCGCTCAAAGAAATTAAAATACATGGAGCCGATGCGCTCAAAGAAAGTAAAATGCATGGAGCCGATACACTCAAAGAAATTGATAGAAATTTAAAATGCATGGAGTAGATGTGCTCAAAAGAATTGACAGAAATTAAAATGCATGGAATGCATGGAACCGATGCGCTCAAAAGTAAAGACAGGAGCCGCTGCGCTCAAAAGTAAATGACAATGGCCAACTGAGTCTCGAAATTTAAATGACAATGGGCAACTGAATCCCTGAAATTTAAAAATGACAATGGGCAACTGAGGCCCAAAATTTAAAAGACAAGCGGGCTACTGTGCTCCCAAAAATTAAAAGACAAGCTGGTTACTGTGCTCCTGAAATTTAAAAGACAGCGGGCTACAGTGCTCCCAAAATTTAAAAGACAGACAGGCTACTGTGCTCCCAAAATTTAAAAGATAGCGGGCTACTATGCTCTCAAAATTTAAAAGACAGTGGGCTACTGTGCTCCCAAAATTTAAAAGATAGGCAGGCTACTGTGCTTCTGAAATTTAAAAGACAAGCGGGCTACTGTGCTCCAGAAATTTAAAAGACAGTGGGCTACTGTGCTCCCAAAATTTAAAAGACAGGCGGGTTACTGTGCTCCCAAAATTTAAAAGACAAGTGGGCTACTGTGCTCCCAAAATTTAAAAGACAGAGGGCTACTGTGCTCCCGATATTTAAAAGACTGTGGGCTACTGTGCTCCCGAAATTTAAAAGGCAGGCAGGCTACTGTGCTCCCAAAAATTTAAAGACAAGCGGGCAACTATGCTCTCAAAATTTAAAAGACAGCGGGCTATTGTGCTCCCAAAAATTAAAAGACAAGCGGGATTTATTGTTCTCGAAAAATAGAAATTTAAAAGACAATAGACATATTGATCCAAAAAGATTTTTCTTCTTTTTCTCATTTTTCTCTGTTTTTTCTTCTTTTTCTTTGTTTTTCTCTCTTTTTCCTTTTTTTATTTTTTTTTCTTTTTTTTTTTTCTTCTTTTTTTTTGTTCCTTTCTCTTTATTTTATTTTATTAAAAGTCCTTTGAACCAACGACGACTTTTAGAAAGCTTTGACCAATCAAACCCCTTATTCACGTGTCTTTCTTCCTTAGACCCTTCGGTTCTTTCCTTCTTCTTCTTCTTCTTTTTTTCTTTATTTCTTTTTCCTATTTTTTTGCTCTCAGCTCTTCTTTTGAGAAATAAGATGGACCCTTACTTGGCTGATTCCTTGAGAGGAAATTTTGCCCTAGTATTTAACTTTGTCTATCATCCAGTTGATTCCCTGTAATTGCTTGACAACTTAATCGTTGTTTCTATTGCTACTTCCTTCAACATACCCTCTCCTTAGTCATTCAGAAAATTTGCCCTAATGTGACCAACAAAGTTGCCAAAAATTGCCCCAGTTTAAGCAATTCTAATTCATTGGCCCTAACTTTTGCTTAAACTGCCCTTTCGAATTTTCAGACTAATGAGCTTTTTTACTTTTTTTTTCTTTTGCTTAGGTCACACTTTTGGGTTTTCAACCTAACGAGTCCCTCTTTTTTTTTTGCTCGGGTACCTCCTCTTCCATCAATTGGGAATTCCAAGTTCTCTTCGATCTGAATTGCTCATCAGGAGATTATCATTAGATGGTCAAACCATAGTGTTGTACTCATGTTCACCTTAGCTGAAGCATTACGTAACAGACACCTATGAATTCAAAAAGTACAACAGAGAAGAAGCGAACAACTTTCAGATTGTTCTTAAAAGTTTGACTACAGAAAGGGTATTATTTACAAAGGATAAAGACACAAGAAGTAGAATAACAATAAAGCCAAAGGTTTTTTTTCCAAGTATCTACAAAAATCTACCCTTGTATAAGGTATCAAATGAATTGGACTCGGGTATAGGAGTCAGTTATGCTTAGGGAAGGGTGGAAACTTAATCCTACAGCACCCCTAACGCACCCGTCATAAGACGGTACCTTAAGTCAATTGTGCAAATTCTTGATAATCTCAAATATATTTACTTTACCCCTTTTATTAAAACAACACTAAAAATAAATAAATAATTTGTGAAAATTTAATTTTGGGCTTGACAGAATAGAAATTATGCTCCTACGTATCCCCGGCTGCAATGAGGAAATCAAAGTCACTTAGTTCTTTAAAAAATACTTGTGGGTTGGTTGATTTTTTTTAAAAAAACTTAATTTTAAAAATTTTAATTAACAAGTCGTCGCGACTCAATTCATCGAATTAAGATTTGAGTAGGTGAAACTTCGGCGTCACGCTAGAGACGTCACCCACTAATCATTAAATTTATTACAATTAAATGAAATTTTTTTATTTTATATTTTTTAAAATTATTTTTTATTTCATAAAAAATTGAATTAACAGTCGTCGCGACTCGATAATCAAATTAGTGTTTGAATAGGTGAAACTCGCGTCGCTTGTAGACATCACCCATTTCTCTTCAAGTTTGTTGGGAAAATTATTATTATTATTATTATTTTAAAAAAAATTGAACCTTTATCAATTAGCGATTTATTTTATTTTGAAAAAAATAATTGAATCATCAAGTTGTCACAACTTAGATGATTTTAAAAGGTATAGGATTAACAAACTGTCTCAACTCAGCTAATCTCGATTTACTCTTGAATTAATTTTAAAATTAAAACTATAAATAAATAAATAAACCAATCAAACTAACAAATGAATAAGCTAAAAATGAACAACACTTATATAAAATAATAATAATAATAATACAAAAATAAAATGAAATAAGCAAGCTTACCTCCAAGGCGTAAAAATGTTATGCTCAAAGTTATTACACAGAGCCCCACGCTGCGTTCTCTTCAAATCAAACCTTGAAAAGCAACCCACTTGCAAGAGAAAAAAAAATTACTAAAGCCTCGGACTCTTATACTTAGTATTAAGCTCAAGTAAAGAATTTACTAAAATTCTCGGGCTTTTATACTTAGTATTAAGTCCAAGTGTGAAACTTTTTGGATGGTCCCCAAAACAAAAGAGAACCACCCCTATATATAGGAGGAGGGGAGGGAGAAGGAGCATGACTTCTCTAATGTAGGACTTAGATACTTTAGTTTTTTTTCAACCATTTTTTTTCATTTTTCATTTTTTTTTTTTTTTTTTTTTTTTTGCTTTTTTTTTTGTTTTTTTACTAAGGTGGACCTATGTGTTAGGGCTAAAAAAAAGCCAACAATGTGAACTTGAATTAAATTTTTTTCCTTTTTTCTTTTTTTCAAATTTTTTATTTTTTAATTTTTTGAGCCAACAATGTGAACTTGAATTAAATTTTTTTTCTTTTTTTTTTTTCAAATTTTTTATTTTTTATTTTTTTGAGTCCCATTCAAAATTAGGTGTTCATTGCTTTCCTCTTTACTTGTTTCTGATTAGATAAAAAGAAAAATTGTGATTTTTCATTTTATCGTCGTAAGAAACGAGTAAAGACATGAACTCCAATTTTATCCGACAATGCATAAGAGGATAAATGCAAAACAAAGCAAGAACAATGATAGGAAGTTAAAATGCAATGAGCCGATGCGCTTAAAAGTAAATTACAGGAATTTTAAATGCATAGAGCTGATGTGCTCAAAAAAAATTGACAAAAATTTAAAATGCATGGAGTCAATGCGCTCAAAAGAATTGACAGGAATTAAAAATGCATGGAATGCGTGGAGCTGATGCGCTCAAAAGAAATTAAAATGCATGGAGCCGATGCGCTCAACAGAAAGTAAAATGCATTGAATGCATGGAGCCAATGCGCTCAGAATTGACAAAAATTAGAATGCGTAGAATGCATGGAGCCGATGCGCTCAAAGAAATTAAAATACATGGAGCCGATGCGCTCAAAGAAAGTAAAATGCATGGAGCCGATACACTCAAAGAAATTGACAGAAATTTAAAATGCATGGAGTAGATGTGCTCAAAAGAATTGATAAAAATTAAAATGCATGGAATGCATGGAGCCGATGCGCTCAAAAGTAAAGACAGGAGCCGCTGCGCTCAAAAGTAAATGACAATGGGCGACTGAGTCCCGAAATTTAAATGACAATGGGCAACTGAATCCCTGAAATTTAAAAATGACAATGGGCAACTGAGGCCCGAAATTTAAAAGACAAGCGGGCTACTGTGCTCCCAAAAATTAAAAGACAAGCTGGCTACTATGCTCCTGAAATTTAAAAGACAATACTCTGGTTCCCAAAATTTAAAAGACAAAGTGGCTAAGACTCAGTGTTCTCAAAATTTTAAAGACAAGCGGGCTACTGTGCTCTCAAAATTTAAAAGACAGTGGGTTACTATGCTCCCAAAATTTAAAAGACAGGCGGGCTACTGTGCTCCCAAAATTTAAAAGACAAGCGGGTTACTGTGCTCTCAAAATTTAAAAGACAGTGGGCTACTGTGCTCCCAAAATTTAAAAGACAAGCGGGCTACTGTGCTCCCAAAATTTAAAAGACAGAGGGCTACTGTGCTCCCAATATTTAAAAGACTGTGGGCTACTGTGCTCCCGAAATTTAAAAGGCAGGCGGGCTACTGTGCTCCCAAAAATTAAAAGACAAGCGGGCAACTATGCTCTCAAAATTTAAAAGACAGCGGGCTATTGTGCTCCCGAAAATTAAAAGACAAGCGGGCGGTTGTGCTCCCGAAAAATAGAAATTTAAAAAGGTAATAGGCATCTTGATCCAAAAAGATTTTTCTTCTTTTTCTCATTTTTCTCTTTTTCTTCTTTTTCTTTGTTTTTCTCTCTTTTTCCTTTTTTTCTTTTTTTTTCTCTTTTTTTCTTTTCTTATTTTTTGTTCCTTTCTCTTTATTTTATTTTATTAAGAGTCCTTTGAACCAACGACGACTTTTAGAAAGCTTTGACCAATCAAACCCCTTATTCACGTGTCTTTCTTCCTTAGACCCTTCACTCTTTCCTTCTTCTTCTTCTTCTTCTTCTTTCTTTCTTTCTTTTTCTATTTTTTGCTCTCACTCTTCTTTTGAGAAATGAGATGGACCCTTACTTGGCTGATTCCTTAAGAGGAAATTTTGCCCTAGTATTTAACTTTGTCTATCATCCAGTTGATTCCCTGCAACTGCTTGACAACTTAATCGTTGTTTCTATTGCTACTTCCTTCAACATACCCTCTCCTTAGTCATTCAGAAAATTTGCCCCAATGTGACAAACAAAGTTGCCAAAAATTGCCCCAGTTTAAGCAATTCTAATTCATTGGCCCTAACTTTTGCTTAAACTGCCCTTTCGGATTTTCAGACTAACGAGCTCTTTTGCTTTTTTTTTTCTTTTGCTTAGGTCGCACTTTTGGGTTTTCAACCTAACGAGTCCCTCTTTTTTTTTTTTGCTCGGGTACCTCCTCTTCCATCAATTGGGAATTCCAAGTTCTCTTCAATTTGAATTGCTCATCAGGAGATTACCATTAGATGGTCAAACCATAGTGTTGTACTCATGTTCACCTTAGCTGAAGCATTACGTAACAGACACCTATGAATTCAAAAAGTACAACAGAGAAGAAGGGAACAACTTCCAGATTGTTCTTGAAAGTTTGACTACAGAAAGAGTATTATTTACAAAGGATAAAGACACAAGAAGTAGAATAACAATAAAGCCAAAGGTTTTTTTTCCAAGTATCTACAAAAATCTACCATTGTGTAAGGTATCAAATGAATTCGACTCAAGATATGTTATCAAATGTCACGCTAGAGACATCACCCATTACTCAAGTTTGTTGGGAAAATTATTATTATTATTATTATTTTAAAAAAAATTGAACCTTTATCAATTAGCGATTTATTTTATTTTGAAAAAATAATTGAATCATCAAGTTATCACAACTAAGATGATTCTAAAAGGTATAAAATTAACAAGCTGTCTCAACTCAGCTAATCCCGATTTACTCTTGAATTAATTTTAAAATTAAAACTATAAATAAATAAATAAATAAGATAAAAATGAACAACACTTATATAAAATAATAATAATAATAATACAAAAATAAAATGAAATAAGCAAGCTTACCTCCAAGGCGTAAAAAATGTTATGCTCAAAGTTATTACACAGAGCCCCAAGCGTTCTCTTCAAATCAAACCTTGAAAAGTAACCCACTTACAAGAGAAAAAAAAATTACTAAAGTCTCAGACTCTTATACTTAGTATTAAGTTCAAGTAAAGAATTTACTAAAATTCTCGGGCTCTTATACTTAGTATTAAGCCCAAGTGTGAAACTTTTTGGATGGTCCCCAAAACAAAAGAGAACCACCCCTATATATAGGAGGAAGGGAGGGAGAAGGAGCATGACTTCTCCAATGTGGGACTTAGACACTTTAATTTTTTTTCAACTTTTTTTTTTCATTTTTCATTTTTTTTATTTTTTTGTTTTTTTTGCTTTTTTTACTAAGGTGGGCCTATGTGTTAATGGTAAAAAAAAGCCAACAATGTGAACTTGAATTAATTTTTTTTCTTTTTTTCTTTTTTTCAAATTTTTTATTTTTTATTTTTTTGAGTCTAGTCAAAATTGGGTGTTCACACCCATAAGTGCATTTTCCGATCAGCTCTAGACTGCTTTATTACTTAACTTATTACTTTTGAATTATATAAACATACATTGAATTAATTTATATGTAATTTTTAGTAAAATTAATTTATTGAAATATTTTTATAAAATTATTGGATTAAATTCTGCATTTAAAAGACAAAGATTTTTGTTTATATTATAAATTTTTTTAAGCATATAAGTTGTTTTATAATATTTTATATTTAAATTCTTTAATATTTATACTAGAGTGAAATTTTTTCATGAAAATATTATATATTTTTAAACTCAACTTATAAATATTATTTTTTTATGAATTATTTTTATATTTTAATTATTAATTTACTAGTACATTATACGGGTGCAAAATCTAATTTAATAGAATGCTTTGTGATTATATTATTGAATATGGTGAAGTAGACAAAGACAACATTTAAGGATAGAAAAGTTGATAACGAGAAAAGAAAGATTGTTTGCTTGCATTGAAATATACAGATGTAAAAATGATGATTACTTATTATTTTAAGACATGAAAACTCAATCATAAAAAAAAAGTAAATAAAAAATTGAGTAAATATCTGCTTTTGCTTTTGAAAGATTTTTTAAAATATAAATTTGGTTCTCAAAATATTATTTTAATTTAGTTCTCGAATGATAATTTTTTAATATCAAAATTGTCTAAAAACTATTGTTCATCAAAAATATCATTTGAAGATTAATTTGATCTTCTTAATCTTTCACAAACTAAATTAATATTTAAAAATTCTTTTGGTCTTTAGAGAATCAAATTAAGGGTTTACTCCAAATAATTGCTCCCAAAAGAATGTATATAGTGTTTTCGTCTTTGACCAATTATTCATACAATTTCAGGTCAGAATTAGTAGTTAAGTAAAATTCTCCTAAAAGCATACATATAGTCTAATAAAATACTTCTAACATCCTTTTAAGTTTTTTCTTTCAAATTATTATAAACATTTATTTAAACTTATAAAATAAACTTAAATAAGTTTTTTCGTTTGAATGAACTTATAAAATAAAATATTTTTATATGTTATCTTTTTTAAAAAGTCTTTTAAAAAATTATATGTTATTTTATATTTGTATATAATATTAGAGAAGTAATTTTCTTTTTTTTATATTTGAATAAATTTTTTATGTTATAAAAATGTCTTTTTTTAAGAAGTATGAAAATCCAACTTCTAATGAGTAAAAGTACTTACTTTTTTTTTTAAAGAAAAAGATCTTTTTTTATCGTAAAAAACAAAATCCAAACGAGCTCCTTATCGAATCTATGACAAATGATTATTTATTTACTTTTTTTTTTATGGAAACTGATTTGTAATTTTTTTTATATCATCTGTGTAGTATTCTCTAGAGATTGATTCTTGTATTAACTTACACATATAATAAATTTTTTATATAAGAAGTAGATGAATCTTTCTTTTAAAGAAAAAGTTTAGATAAAGGAGAGATTCTAGAAGAGGGAATGACTCAGATTTAAAAAGAAAGTGTTAGTTATTATTGATGTGTGGTTTTCTTACAATGGGGGGTAGTATGCTAACAGTATATAGAGAACTGATAGCTGATAGGTAGTAGAGGAAAGTAGAAGAGAAGAAGAATCCAGAGGAGGAAGGAAGACTAAGAGAGGAGAGAAACATAGAATTCACATAGCAAATTCGACACGCTCTCCCATCTCTCAATTTCCCTTATAATCCCTCATACCCCATGCAAATCCTTTCAGCTGAGTATTAGTTATGCATTGCCTTGAGCTCCTTATCAATTCCTCCTTGCTTTTCGGATCTTGAGCCAGTCCATTTATCTCAACTAACTGATCATACAATTAGGAATCGAATCTAAAGGCAGTTACATTCTATCAGCTGAGTCAACCATGCAGCTTTCTTGCACAAAAATAAAGCTTCCAACTTTCAATTATCATTCTCCAATCAACAATGTTATTTAATTTTTTATACATTGGTTGGTAGTTTGACCTTCCTTTAAAATGGCAAAAACCTCCTCTCACCTTAAACTTTTTCAAAGACCAACAAAAAAATAGTTATTTAATTTTGATTTACTAGTCATGCAAAATGAAATACCGTCTTTGAGCATGAGAGACGAGTGTTTCCAACTTCTCCCTCACTCTTAGATTCAACAATCCTAACAATCTTCCTTCTCATAATCAACCAAAAGAACACACATAATAATAATACTATCTGGTTTCTTTCTGGTTGACCAGAAATGGCAGCTGCTTTGGCCGGAGAGAACCTGTCAAGGCAGTCCAGCAGTGCAAGTGGTCGGTTGGAGAGCATAAGGGAGCTGTGGAATGAACCTGACATGTTCCAGCGCAATTCCGGCCGGGTGGAGGATGATGAGGAAACATTAATCTGGGCAGCCATTGAAAGGCTGCCAACTTATGATAGGTTGAGGAAAGGGATACTGAAGCAGGTGACTGGCAGTGGCAGGGTGATCCATGATGAGGTTAATCTTGCAAGACTTGAGCCTCAAGATAAGAAGCTCTTGATGGAAAGCATTTTCCAGATCGCTGAACAAGACAATGAGATGTTCCTCAGGAGGCTCAGGAGCAGAATTGACAGGTTAGCAAGTAGCAACTTTTATTGCATGTACACATTCATGGTTAAATGTCATATGCAGAATGACTAGTTTTAGAATTTCCATTACAGAAGGCAATTCAATATTCTGTCAACAAAACCAAAGCTCACTTTTGCAAACAAAGACTAACAGTTGCTTCTTACAGGGTCGGAATTGAGCTTCCCCAAATCGAAGTCAGATATGAACATTTGACTATAGAAGGAGAAGCATACGTTGGGACCAGAGCACTACCAACTCTGCTTAATTCCACATTGAATACAGTAGTGGTACCAAAATATATAGTTACTCTTCTGCTGCTTATTATGCTTTTCTTTTTTGCTTTTTTTTCATTTTTTGTTTCTACTTTCAAGGCAGGCTTTCTGTGTTCTAAATCCTAGTTTTCAACAACAGGGAATTTTTGGAAAGGTTGGTCTCTCTCCATCAAAGAAAAGAGTCATTAGAGTACTTCAAGATGTGAGTGGAATAGTAAAACCATCAAGGTGACTCTCATTTGCCATATATGCTAAAAGAATTCTACTTCAAACACTGTTGTGCTAATCAACATGTCTTTCCTACTAAGAAAACTTGATGGCTTAGAGACACATCAATTCTTCTGCAGGTTGGTTTTGCTTCTTGGTCCTCCTGGTTCAGGAAAAACAACTCTTCTAAAGGCACTGGCAGGGAAATTTGACAATGATTTAAAGGTTTATTTTATGTGTCTCGCTTGTCTATAGAACTGCTTATAGTGAGTGCTTTTGATCATTCATTATTTATTTATTTAATTTATTTTTTATGTATTGGACAATGACTCTTTTCAACAGATGACTGGGAGAATTACTTACTGTGGCCATGAATTTAAGGAATTTGTTCCTCAGAGAACCAGTGCTTATATTAGCCAGCATGATCTTCATCATGGGGAGATGACAGTTCGGGAGACACTGGATTTCTCTGGACGTTGCCTTGGAGTTGGAACCATGTATGATATGGTTGCAGAGTTGTCCAGAAGAGAGAAACAAGCTGGAATCAAACCTGATAATGAAATTGATGCATTCATGAAAGCCATATCTATGTCTGGCCAAGAAACTAGCTTGATCACAGACTATGTTCTCAAGGTATATTGCAGCCACATGACGCTTACTTGGTTACTTTTGCTCATTAGCTCAAAAGTCTATAACCATATCTTTTTAACTTCTTACAGATTCTTGGATTGGATATCTGTGCTGATATTATGGTTGGAGATGCCATGAGGAGGGGTATCTCTGGTGGACAAAAGAAGCGTGTGACTACCGGTATGAAACTTAAAATAACGAAAAAATTAACTCTGATTCCCGCTCACAAACATTGATGGAGAATTGCGGGAGAATGATTGTGGGATTTTTAAGCCTGATTGGTTTGGTTTTTGTTTTTATTTTTAGTTCAATCTGTTTTTAGTAATAATTACAAAAATTTTACATTATTTTCATTTTGTTTTTTATTTTCAGATTTTTGTGAAGAAAATGATAAAAATAAGAAAAAGTTATTTTCACCATTTAATTCACAAAAATTTGAAAACAAAAAATAAAATGATAATAATATGACATTTTTATAATTATTAGTGCGTTTTTATTATTTTCTTCACAAAAATTTAAAAACAAGAAACAAAATGAAAATCTTAAGGTTTGTTTGATTTGCTTTTTGTTTTTATTTTCAGTTGATCTTTTTCACTAATAATTACAAGAATGTTACATTGTTTTCATTTTGTTTCTTCTTGTTTTCATAATTTTGTGAAAGAAATGGTAAAATTAAAAAAATTATTTTTACCATTTCTTTCACAAAAGTTTAAAAACAGAAAATAAAATAAAAATAATATGATACTTTTATAATTATTAGTATTTTTATCATTTCTTTCACAAAAGTTTAAAAATAAGAAACAAAATCAAATTCATATGTTTGGTTTGCCTTTTGTTTTCATTTTCATTTAATCTATTTTCACTAATAATGTTGTTTTTGCCATTTCTTTTATTTTTACTATTTCTTTCACAAAAATTTGAAAACAAGAAAAATAAAAATAAAAAACAAAATGATATTTTTGTAATTATTAGTATGTTTTCACCATTTCTTTTACAAAAATCTGAAAAATAAGAAACAAAATAAAAATCTTCTATTTATTTTACTTTCTATTTTCATTTTTAGTTGATCTATTTTTACTAATAATCTTATTTTTTAGCATTTCTTTCCAAAAAAAATTAAAATATGAAAAAGACAAACACCGTTTTTATATTCTCTATCAATGATCATTCTTCCTCAATTCTCAGCGGAGGTTTGTAAGGGAGAACAAAAATGATTTTGAAGGCTTTGGCCTTCCAAGCTTATAAACCAGCTTCTTCCTCTAATCTCTCCACCTTACATCACACTCTCACGTGTTTTCCAACAGTTGCCAGACACTTGTTAGTGTGTGTAATTAACTCTCACAAACTGTAAGCATCTTATTTGTAGACAAAAAAGAAAAGAAAAAAATTGTCGTGGTTTACATTAAATGGTATGCTTCTATTTGTGACTTCTACATACTAGTAATGAGATTAAACCTTTTACTTCCATTGTAACTAGGAATAATTTCACTTAATGCAGGAGAAATGTTGGTTGGATCTGCACTAGCATTTTTCATGGATGAGATATCAACAGGGCTGGACAGTTCCACCACTTATCAGATTGTTAAGTTCATGGGGCAGATGGTTCATGTCATGGATGCAACCATGATCATCTCTCTATTGCAACCTGCACCTGAGACATATGATCTTTTTGATGACATAATTTTACTTTCAGATGGCCAGATCGTCTACCAAGGTCCACGGGAAAATGTTCTCGAGTTTTTTGAGCATATGGGATTCAAATGCCCTCAAAGAAAAGGGGTTGCAGACTTTCTGCAAGAAGTGACTTCAAAGAAGGACCAAGAGCAATACTGGTTCAGAATGGACCAGCCTTATAGATATGTCTCAGTGCCAGAGTTTGTTGAGGCCTTTGGCTCTTTCCACATTGGCCAACAACTTTCAGAAGAACTAAGCATTCCTTATGATAAAACTAAAACTCATCCTGCAGCTTTAGCTAAGGAAAAGTATGGTATTTCAAACTGGGAACTCTTCAAGGCATGTTTTGCAAGGGAATGGCTCCTGATGCAGCGGAACTCCTTTGTATACATATTCAAAACCACTCAGATAGCAATTATGGCCACAGTTGCCTTCACTGTGTTTTTCAGAACAACAATGAAAACTGGTCAAATAGCAGATGGAACAAAGTTTTGGGGAGCATTATTTTTCAGTCTAATTACTGTCATGTTCAACGGGTTTGCAGAGCTAACAATGACAGTTATCAGGCTCCCTGTCTTCTATAAGCAGAGAGATTTCTTGTTGTTTCCTGCATGGGCATTTGCACTTCCTATTTGGGTCCTTAGGATTCCCATTTCATTTGTGGAATCTCTTATATGGATCGTCCTTACATATTACACCATTGGGTTTGCACCTGCTGCAAGTAGGTAAGTGCTGATTTCAACAGCATCAGTTTCATTCTTGTTAATGTCTTTTTACAATGAACAAGGATCAATAACTGAGCACAAAGGACACTTACTGACATAGGGGGACATGGGGATGCCATGGTCCCCCAACTTTGTAACTTTTTTCACATGTTCCTTCATATATTTAGTTGATGTCCTTCATAAATGAATTAAATTTTCACATAGCCTCTTTAGTTATTAGAAAGTTTTGTGCAAAAGAAAGGAAAAAGAAAGAGACTTGAAAAATCTCTTGATGTCATATATGTTTGGCCTGGCTCCTCGCACTAAAATTTCACACTAAATTTCTGTCTCCGCCCCTGCTGACATTTCTCTAGTATTCCAGGTTTTTCAAACAGCTGTTGGCATACTTTGGCATACATCAGATGGCTCTTTCTCTCTTCCGCTTCATTGCGGGTGCTTGCAGAACTGAGGTTATTGCTAACATATTTGGCACCTTTGCCCTGCTGATTGTGTTTGTTCTTGGTGGTTTCATCATTTCAAAAGGTTGGAATTCTTTCAGTTCATAGAAAAAGTTTAGAAGCAAGCTTCTGCTCTTATAAACTGAACATTTGGAACTAAATCATGGATGGACTAGAATCTAAAAAGTAACACAACTACATTTTCTTGATGAACAGACGACATTCAATTGTGGCTGATTTGGGGCTACTACAGCTCTCCTATGATGTATGGACAAAATGCTATTGCTATAAATGAGTTTCTAGATGGAAGATGGAGCACTGTGAGTTCTCCTAGATCACAGCTACCTATAATTTTGACATATAGAACAAATAATTATAGAGCACAAAAGCAAATGAAAGTGCATACATGTGACTTATATCTAACTAACTGTAGCTAACTAGAACTATGTTTCACTGTCACAGCCTGCAACCAACTCTAGTCAACCCACGGTAGGGAAGACGCTTCTTGACAATAAAGGCTTGTTTATAAAAGAATCATGGTACTGGATTAGCATTGGCGCACTTTTTGGGTTTTCTCTTCTTTTCAATGTTCTCTTTATTGCAGCACTGACATATTTGAATGGTAACTTCAATATGGTGCATTACATAATCTGATTTTGCTATTAAAATGAGACAACATGTTGACCTTTTGCTTCTCTTCTTTCCTTCTAAAACCAATTTCAGCCATTGGTGATAACAAACCTATGATTTCGGAAGATGTGTCTGAAAGTGTTTCTGAGCGGCAGCCTACATCTAATCCAGAAGGCATTAACATGTCAGTGAGAAATACCAGTTCCAATGAGAGTGCTACAAATGATCAAACCAAAAGAGGAATGGTTCTGCCCTTCCAGCCTCTTTCACTAGCTTTCAACCATGTGAACTACTACGTGGAAATGCCTGCAGTAAGGTTCTTTCCCTAGTAAACTATCTATGCTATGAAACTTTTCTTTCTTCCCACTTGTAAGCAACATAAAATTTCCTGATTGAGACTTGCTAAATAAAAACAATGAAAGATCATATGCACAAAATATTTTGTTTCACTTTGAAAGCATCAACCAGATGCTGTGCTGCTTAATATAAGTTTTGAATTCAAAATTTTGCTTCTTATATTAATCTCTAATTGTCTTTCAGGAAATGAGGACGCAAGGAGTTGAAGAGAGCCGGTTGCATCTACTAAAAGATGTTAGTGGTGCTTTCAGGCCCGGCATTCTGACAGCACTAGTTGGTGTCAGTGGTGCTGGAAAAACCACCTTAATGGATGTCCTAGCAGGAAGAAAGACTGGTGGATATATTGATGGTAGTATAAACATTTCTGGTTACCCCAAGAACCAGGCCACATTTGCTCGGATCAGCGGTTATTGTGAACAGAATGATATCCATTCACCATATGTTACTGTCTATGAATCTCTTACATATTCTGCCTGGCTACGTCTCTCCTCAGACATAGATAAGCAAACACGGCAGGTACTTGTTCTCCAAAGTAACATATAGGATTAGCAATTAACTTTTAATTGCCTCATTATATGCAAATTGTCTTGAGTTCTACTATTTCCACATCAATTTTTTTACGTCCCATTTACACTACTCTAATCATAATTGGTAACAGTGGTAACTATCACTACAATCATGTGAAAAGTGATTGCTCACGTTTAGGAACTCTTACACATATATCATCTCACATTTACACAGTTTTTATCATCTTATTACAGTTGGTTCCATATCGTTTTGTGCATATCTACACATTGATTGTGCCACATGCCCCAAATGTGAGGTGATGTATATCTTAAAGATGTGTAAGCAGCATACTAGCATTTTTCTTTAGGAAAGGTGTAACGGTGGAATAGAAAAATGAGGTGTACAATTATATTCATGCTTACATAGGAGAAACTTTACCTGATGAACTATGCAGCTGACAGCAAATTTTTTCCCTATATTGTGTAGATGTTTGTTGATGAAGTTATGGAGTTGGTTGAACTCAACCCCATAAGAAATGCTCTTGTTGGGCTTCCTGGAGTGAATGGTCTTTCAACTGAGCAGAGAAAGAGGCTCACCATTGCTGTGGAATTGGTTTCTAATCCTTCCATCATCTTTATGGATGAGCCCACATCAGGGCTCGATGCTAGAGCTGCTGCAATCATTATGCGTACTGTAAGGAACACAGTAGATACAGGTAGAACTGTCGTCTGCACAATTCATCAACCAAGTATTGACATATTTGAAGCATTTGATGAGGTAAGATCCTCATATTCTTTTTTTTTTTTTTGGGTATAACTTATAAGTATAACATACAAACCTCTTTATCTGTATATATGCAGATGAAGTATTGGACACTATTATTGTTGTGTGCTCTCTGATTCACCCTGAGTTTTTTTTTCTCTTCTTCCCATGCAGCTGTTTTTGATGAAAAGAGGAGGACAAGTGACTTATGCTGGACCTCTTGGCCAGCATTCTTCCAAGCTCATCGAGTATTTTGAGGTTTAATATCATTTCTTTCTTTCTACTTGAGCCTAAATTACTAATGCCTTCAATTTTAGTAAATATGTATATGAAATAAACCCAAGGTTCTAATCCTAGTCTATTTGTATATAAAAAACGACTTCACTGCTAAACTTGGTTATGTATCTGTTTAGTTACCGGCAAGAAGCTTTCTTCAAATGACATGCTTCTTTCTAAAAATTGATATTGATGTGTACATTGGACAGAAGCTTGTAAGTGCAACATTGGCTAATGTGGGTTCTCTTACAGGCTATTCCTGGTATTCCCAAGATTATTGAGGGTTACAATCCTGCTACCTGGATGTTAGAGGTCAGCACTACCGCAGTTGAGACTCAACTTGGAGTTGACTTTGCAGAAGTTTATGCCAACTCTGAGCTCTATAGGCAAGTATTCTACAAATTATGTTAATATTGGTCCCTCCCTTTCAGTTGTATGAGGGTTCCCCGAAACATCTTCTATTTCTAAGTATTCTACCATCTTTTCAGGAGAAACCAAGAACTTATAGAGCAATTAAACACTCCACAGCCAGGTTCTCAGGATCTTTACTTCCCCACGAAATACTCCCAGAATTTTATAACTCAGTACAAGGCTTGTTTCTGGAAACAACATTGGTCATACTGGAGGAATTCACAATATAATGCCATCCGGTTTTTCATGACAACTGTCATTGGCATTATATTTGGTGCAATCTTTTGGAACAAGGGTGACAAAGTGTAAGTCATAAAATATCCTCTTTCTTTCCTTTTCCTTGGACAGTTTCTACTTCTTACAGATTAAAATCCCACTTGAATGCTTTATCATTTGCTGCTTGTAAGATGAAAGAAAAAAGGCAGAGAGAGCCAGTAGATAAATTCAACTGGTAATGTTCTGAAGGATAACTATGAGAAGCTCAACTGTGTCCTCTTTTCTCTGCAGGGGAACCCAACAAGAGGTGTCTAATCTTCTTGGAGCCATCTATGCTGCTGTTCTTTTCCTTGGTGATACCAATGCTACTTCTGTTCAACCAGTTGTGTCAATTGAGAGAACTGTCTTCTACCGTGAAAGGGCAGCAGGGATGTATTCAGAGTTGCCTTACGCATTAGCCCAGGTGGGAATTAAGATCAACTTTTGATTACTATTTGTATGTGTATTACATTTTCAGTTCTAGGAATGTAGCTTATTTTGATTTGATGAATGCAAAACCTTTGTGCTACAGGTAGCCATTGAGACAATTTATGTGGCACTTCAAACCATTGTGTATGCCCTTATTCTGTACTCTATGATTGGATTCCATTGGGAGGCGGGCAAGTTCTTCTATTTCTATTACTTCATATTCATGTGCTTCACCTACTTCTCCTTGTATGGGATGATGGTGATTGCCTTGACTCCTGGCCAAGAAATAGCAGCCATTGTTATGGCCTTTTTCTTTAATTTCTGGAACTTGTTCTCTGGTTTCATGATCCCCAGGCCAGTATGTATACATTTCTTCTTCTTTTCCCCCATTATACAGCATTAAACTACTTGAAAAATAACTTAGCAAACTCAGATCAGGGAATAGCATGAATATGTTACATGCCTGAAAATTATCATGTGCACTTTCTAAAAAGTATATATAGTCTAGTGAGAGGAGTGGCTTATGAGCAAATCTTAACCAATGCATTTATCTAGCCTAGTTTCTTAATAATACTTCATCCTCTACATTGCAGCTTATTTCCGTGTGGTGGAGATGGTACTACTGGGGATCTCCAGTTGCTTGGACAATCTATGGTGTCATTGCATCACAATTTGGCACAATAAAAACTGAGCTCAAAATTCCAGGTGAAGATCCAAAGGCAGTGGATGCTTACCTTAAGGATTCTCTGGGTTTTGATCATGACTTCCTTTTACCTATAGTCTTCGCTCATGTTGGTTGGGTCATCCTGTTCATTTTAGTGTTTGCCTATAGTATCAAATTCCTTAACTTCCAAAGGAGATGATGAATCTCATTGTAAAATGTGTCTCTTTAGCAAAATAATGTTGTTAACGAATGCCTTCTCCCCTCCAGTACTCTGCATGGCAGTATTGCCTGCTTATTTTTTCCCCCATTTTCATGCGTATATATAGTTAAATGCCAACAAATATAGACGTTATACTACGTGCGTTACACTTAATCGTTGTAGCCTCTCAGTTCTACATGGCCTAAATGCTTCAGCCGTTACAGCTATATATTTAACTGCCACGAGCAAAAGGTCTCTAGCCTTTGAAGGGATCCATTTTGCTCACAAGTCACAACTTACACTGTGAAAGCGATATGGCATAGCCTTTATAACGATTGTTGAGTCTTGAAGTCTTATGACAACTGACACTGGAGAGAATGGTGCAAAGATAAAGTGAATCGAACACATACAACTAGATTTTACGATGGATGAAGCTATCTTTCTCGTTTGGCGAGAAAAAAAAAATTCATTGGGGGACAAACTATTCAATTCTATACTATACACTTCCCAGCCAAAAAGAAGTCTAACCATTAGCCCCCAACACCCACCCTTCACCTTCACCCCCCTGCCCCCACCCCCCCCCCCCTCCCAAAAAAAAAACCCAACCCCAAAAGAAAAAGCCAAAATAAAAAAGGAAAAGTAGGAGAAAAAGAAGAAGAAAATCTGTCAAATGGTGATTTTACACTGTGCAAAAGAGGAAACTAGTACCATATGGTCCCACCATCTCTTCACATCCTCAATCAGCTCTGAGAGTGGCATCAGCAATGGCTTGGATCTCCTTCTTGCTCTTCACCACAGAGTGTTTTTTACTTTCAAAATCGAGCTTATCTAAGTCTTCTGCATTGCCTAGATAACCATACAAAGCACTTTCCTCATTTCCAGGTATAAATTGTGTCTCCTCATTGCTGTTTTTGAGGCTGCTACCATCAATCTGTTGGAACTCAGCCCTACCACGCTTGTTGTCAGCATAAAACTTGTGAAGCCTCTCAGCTTCTTGCAGTCCAGAAAATGTGGCATTAAAGGTCACTACCAAGATACTATAATTTGCAGGTTTTCCTCGGCACACTTTTGTCTTTCCTCCACCAAATCCCATAACTTCAAAAATCAGAACAAGGACAAAAAACAAACATAACAAGTAAATAGTAAAATCAGTAGAACCGGCAAAATAGAAAAAGCAATACAACTCAATAACCATTAACCCTAACTTATTAGAGTGAGATTAAAAATAAGTTTGACATAAAGGTGATACGTGCATTTCAACAGCTTGCATGAGGATAAGTGACTGCTTTGCATGTGCTTTGAGCAAAATTTTTCCAATAGACCATCAACTATTAATCTGTAAAACTTACCCCTAAGAATAGCCTCCAGCCCTTCGATACTTACAATCATCCGTTTATCATGATCATAATGTGCAATAGAACTGTTGTGAACCAAAATAATTGGAGGCCAGATGATCAGGTCATTTTTCAAGTTTGATGCTTCAGCAGCAGGCAACATCTGCTGGACCCACAATCCATCAGAGGCTGCTGCATTATTCCATCCTAATAACACACAAAGTGCCTTGTGAAAACCCAAGTGTTCTGCTCTACACTGAGCCTTAGTTGAGTTGAACGCATGCATTGCAAGACTGTGTGTGTTTGCAAACTCCTTCGACTTGCTGGTGTAAGGATGCAGGCACACAAAGAGATCACTAATTAAGGCAATTCAAAGCCTAATTGATGGCACATTTAACACTACACAGTACACGCTCATAAGGCAGAAAAGAAAGCAATGCTGCGATTTTTAAATGTTAATAACCATTCACAAGTTAGAAATGTATCTCTACTGCACCATGCCAATAACATTTCTACAAGCATCTCGCATGGTGACTAAATTCTGAAAGAGACTTGATCATATTACTAACTATGTTGCAAATACTTCATAACTAGAATAATCAGATTAGCCATGCACTAAATGAAGTTCCAATATAATTAATATGGAACTGGACACACTAGTTGCCTATTCTATTCTTATCATCTAATGAAATGCATAAGACAACATTCTAACTACTGAATAACACAATGAAAACTAAATTTAATTTTCAAACCCAGCCAGACTGCCATTTTTAAGGTAAAAGTGATGATTTCTTTCTCTAATTTATTGCTTGGATGGGGATAATGAGGAGAAGAAATGGGAAGGGAAGGGGAAAATGACCCCTACCCATGTTTGGATGATTTTTAATAAGGAGATAGGAGGGGGAATGAG
Source organism: Ormosia semicastrata (assembly GCA_029884595.1). NCBI lineage: Eukaryota > Viridiplantae > Streptophyta > Magnoliopsida > Fabales > Fabaceae > Ormosia > Ormosia semicastrata. Next base: position 17,813,600 of record JAQQTO010000041.1, on the reverse strand, counting down.
TGAAAAGTGTTCCCCCTCCTTCCCCCTCAAAACCCAATAATTCTTACCCCTCAAGTTAGAGGGTAATGAGGGGAAAAGGATTTATTTTAAATTAAATGGTTATTAAATTACATATTTAAGTCTGCACTTTGGATATCCAGAATCTTGATCAAATAAGACTTCCTACATCATTTTCAGTTTTTTTTTTTTTTAAGTCCCTACACTCTAATTCTAGCTGGAAGTCCTTGGATGCCTACAATGAACCATCAAATACCTACCCAAGAGAACTATTGTAGCACCTCCCCCTTTCCCCAAAAAACTTGTGGAGTAAATTATCTTGCAACTTGCAAGAACTACACAAAAGCCACTATAAGTAATGGAAAAATTGCATATTCCACACCTTATTTTAAGGCTTTGCTTGGAAGTTTTAGAGAGAAAGGGATGGAATAGAATAGTGTTGCCTTAAAGCTTGCAAACTCTTTTCAAGAAGCTATTCCCCTCACTATTCCCCAATAAGAGGGGCAGGGGGAGTGAGAGTTTGAGGGTGAATCCCTCAGATTCCCTTGCCCTTCATATCTTTCTATTTTTTGGGTGTAATTCATATATTTTTAAACACCCAAAGCTGCACATTTAACTACTAATCTCTACCCTTCATAGATTAAGCCTAAAAAGCTAGTTCCATACTTCAATTGGAAGCTCCTACAACTCATCTAAATCAGATTTCTGATAATGCTGAGTAGGATATAACCATGCACAACAAAAATTCAACATTTTAAAATGTGTGAGCATACCAAATTATCACAAAATTCTAATTAAAGAACCCCTACCTTCAAACTTAAAATCAAATACTCACTTAATAGCATCAAGAACAACAAATTTAGTTCAATAAATAATACTCCCTTTTGGAAACACATAATGCAGAAGATGACAGACCTGCCGCATAAGGTGCACCTTAAAGTATCAATTCCTCCTTGATCTGTGTATTTTCTTCGTTGTGCTGGGTTCTCATTCAGAAGTTTGACAAATTTGAAAAATGCATTCTGCACCAGTTGCTTGAACTCCTTAGAATCTTCAGGTGGCTCAGTCTTGGACCTCTTGGTATGTTTCACTTTCACCTTAACATCTGAAAGATCAGAGCAGGTGGCAGTTTTGGAAAAATCATGTAGGTTTCTCTTTACATTTTTGCTTTTTATATACTTGCCAGCATAAGGATTTTCAGTAGGAGGAACAACTCGAGGCCCCAAACGGGCATGGACATTCCTGCAAGAAGAAATCAAGGAATTAGGAAGGGGAATTGTCCGAGCAGGCCTCGATTTCTTCTTCATACTTTTTCCAATAATCATTTGTTGTGTTCTTGAGTTCCTCTTAGCAGGCACTGGTGAATATGGAGATGTTGACCGTTCGTCGAATTGTATTATGTCCTCATCAAATGAGGTTTCCTCATCATCAAATGTGTCAGAGGCACATTTCCTATGAGGTAATCCAGCATTGAAATCAGTCCAAACTTGATTCTCATTTGTAATGCCACTGCACTTCAATTCAAACATCTCCACATCATCTAAGTCATGCATGACTAGCTCCTCTGTTTTTGACATAATGCCTTCCTGTTTGTAAAAGTACTGATCACGGTGTAATCCCTTCCAACTATCTTGGTAATTCGAAGTATAAGCATCTTTCTCATAAACTTTTGTGCCATATCCTTCTGTGCCATATTGAGGATGCATATTTCTAGAACCCAATAGCTGCTCAACACAGTGCTTTGATGGTTGAGACTGAGTCAGATCATGGTACTTAGGAGTTAAATGTTGTTCTGAAGAGAGACTCTCTTCCCAAGTTACCCCTTTTCTCAAAGGGTGTCCATGAGAACATGGAACCCCATCAATTCTGTCCACAATAGAATCCACAATACTGGGTCGCCGAAACTCTTGATGCCTAAACTCTCCCTGAAGCGTGATGTTTACGTAACGAATGTCATCATCATCAGGCATTATGCCCGCATCACTATTTTCGCTTCTTTGCATTTCGGAATAGTTAAAGTCTCTGTTCATAACCGGAACAGAACACTGCTGAACACGGCCATAGGCGTTGGGAATTTCAGCAATGGAGTTAGATTTTGGCATTTGAACATGCACATCCTCAGCAAAATACCCACCAAAAGATGATGATGCATTTGGTTGTGACTGTGAAACAGAAACCCCATATCCCATATGGTGCTGTTGATGCTGATGATGCCCCTGATGATGCTGTTGATACTGATGCTGATGGTGCTGTTGTTGCTGTTGTTGGTGCTCCCAATGCTTTGGCATTTGTATCTCGCTCTTGTTATGAAGACCCACTTCGTTTTTTCCAAGTGGCGACACGAAACCGCCATCGGTGTGGCTATAATTTCTTGGGGCCCCAATGGGGACCACACCCGAATCCGGAAACCCATCCCCATGCGAAAAACCACGCTTTTCGTGCCTAGTTCCAATTCCGTAACCGAAACCGAAACCGCTGACAGGATTCTTCGTCGTCGACGAAGGAGCATTTTCGAGTTGTTGTTTCGCATCCAAAAGATTGTTCCATCTGAACTTAAAAGACGCCGATTCCGATTCACCAACACGCGTCGCCGCCACGCTCTTACTATACTGTGTAGTAATATTGCTCGATCGGTCTTCTTCATAGTAACGGCTTGGTTGATCATCATCACGTTCGGTCCTTCGGACCGGGCTAATGCCCCTCGACCGCTCCGGTTCAAACCGGCGTGAACCAGGTAGCCGGGTTTCGTTGCGGAAGCTTCTGTTTCTTGGAGGAGGAGATCGTCTCCGAGTCTCTCGAAAGTTGCGGTCCTTCATAGCGACAACAACACAGTACGTTTAAACGTTAACGTTGTTTTTTAGTCTTAGAATCAGAAACGTCACGGGTGGAAAAAAAACCCTAACCCTCCATAGCAGAAGAGAATGAATGACGCAGAAGAAGAAGTTGAGTTTTATATGAGTTTGGCAGAAGATGAATGTGGAGAAGGAGAAGGAACCCTAGCCGAAACGGTATCGTTCCGACTGTGAAGGGCACTGATGAAATTTTGGAAAAAGAGGATGCGAGGGGAAAAAGGACGAATTTGCAGAGGGAACGGAGCAAAGTGTGTGCAGTGAAGAGTAACTAGTAACGGGGTATTTCAAGGCGTCAAGGGTAGCAGAGGGCGCGGTATCGTGTCTTGTACGATTGAGGGTACGGTAATTGTTGACGTGGCAAGAATTTATGCAGAAAATTAGTAAAAGGTCCAAATGGGTTTAAGGTTTGACTTTTTAGCCTACCTAATCATATTTATATGTGGACAAGGAATATTCAGTTATTCACTGTGCAATTCCCAATTTTGTTTCGATTTAGGGTTTCCAATCCTGTGTTACCACTTTAATGATAGGATGTTCCTATTTACCTTTCCAAATGTTTATTTATATTTTTTATTAGTCATTTATATTTTTTTAAATAAAAAATTTAATTTATTAATAAATAATATAAATAAATAAAAATACCAATAGTCTCACTCTTAAGTTTTTATGAATAGTAAAAATTAAACTTCATAAATAAATTTAGTTGCGACTTTAAAACAATTTTATTTTGACTAGCAAGTTGATAGGCACTAACATGCTTGTCAATTAACATTTATTACTTTTCCTGTATTTTTTATGTATAATTATTTTTCTCTTATTTAGTTTAATAACATAATATATACACTGTCAAGATTATTAAGTTTCATTGAGAGACCTAGAACTGTGAATAATTACTGCACTAAAAGATGAGCCTAACTCCCTGTAGTCAATTAACAGCAAGCCAATTGTAACTGCAATAACAAGAAGCCAATTGTAATTGTAATAAGGAAAACGTTTTTCATCCATAAAAAATACTTTAACTTTCTTTTACTGTATATTTATATGAGTAAGGTATCAAATCAAACTGTATATAACTATAATATTCTCAGAATATACAATATGAGTTTGTGAATAAGTGAGAAAAAATTAAAATATAAAAATTAGATGAATAACAAGACCACTACAACAATATGATGGTAATTTCTCTGGTGCCTTTTGCATTTGTATGAGTTTTGAAATTTCTTTTAAGTGGATCAATAGAAATAAGACATTTAGATAAATAATGTCTCTGTCATTAATGAGTAACTTTTTTTTATGGAGGACCTGATAAATTTTTCACTTTACTATTTAACTTAAAGACCATTTAATATATTTTTAAAACATTAAGATTAGTTATTATTAAAGATCAGATGAAGCACAGACATTTGGTTTGATTGACTCAAGATTTTCTATAAACACATCAAGTTTAGGTTCATTGTGCAGAGAATTACACGCCTTTTCTTCATCAAATTTCTTATATAAGATGTCTATTGAGCTAGTTAGTGCTGACTTTGATATTCACAATGAGAAATGCTAGGAATACATTTCTTATCATATTTTTTTCAACACACTTTCTACTATTAGGTCATATCACACATTAAAACACACACTTAACCTCAATTACTGTGTAATAAACTCAATTAACGTATAATCAAGTTTGAATTTGTGCTTTAATGTGTGACATGACTCAATAGAAGAGAGTGTGTTCTTAACACTCTTCTATTAACAATACCTCATGAAGATCATTTACCGGTTTACCTCATCTACCAATCGTGACGAATACTGACTGGTAAAGCTTGACAAACTTCTGACACACCTAAAGCTGCTGCTTCCATCAAATTGTTTGAGTTTAACATCTGGTTTCATCAAACAGAGATGGTTCCTTCAATTAGAGCAATCAGACGGAAACAACAAAGGAAAATGTGAAAGAATTAAAGTGCAATTGATAGATAGAAAGTGCAGAGATGATGATAGGATACGACTAAGAGTTAAGGTTCATAGCATGAGTGAGAAATTTAGGGCTTAGAGTTCATAAATGGGGGGAAATTCTTCAACTATAAATTTCAATCATAATTTTTAACCCAAATAATATGTGGTTAATAATAACTAGTGTTATTTTTTTAAAAATATATTAAATAGTTTTTAGGGTTAAATTATAAAATGAAAAATTTGTCAGGTCCTTTATAAAAGAAGAATTATTCATCAATAAGATGAACATTATCTACTCAAATGTATTAATTCTGTTCACTTAGGATTTCAAAACTCATCCAAATGCAAAAGCACGGAGAAAGCACCCAATATAATAACCAAAAGTAGTATCCATATGATATCTCTCTCCCCCCTCTCTCGCAGTTTGTAATGGGGAGCAAATACATAAGTCGTGGTCTTCATTGACATATTTGTCCTCACTATTGTTCTATTTTTACATCCGTATGTTTTCTGTTTTTAATTGGAATTTAGATAAATAATGTTGGTATTTTTGGGAAATAAAAAATTGGAAAATAAATGAGACAATCCCCGTTATATTATAGTATTATATATATAGTAGTATACATTTACTGATTTAGTTATATTCTTTTTTTTTTTTTACATTTTAAAACTGTTCGTTAAAAGAAGTTAATTACTAAACGTATCCGATGATTTACAAAAACAATTAGGAATTCTTGCGAAACAAATTTAACGGCGCCAAAAAGTTCAACCAAATCAAAATTAAAAACTAAAGGTGGAAAAATTTTCACAAAAAAATATTATTATAAATGAAAAACTAATTACAAAACATATCCAGAAATTTATATTAAGAATTCTTGGAATGGAACACAAAACTTATGAAAATTTCAACGAGACCAAATTCAAAATAAAAAAGTTCTAAAAATTTAGGATATAACGGACTCTTGAAATTTAACACTTCAAATTAGTCATATAAAATTACAAAAATATATAAATCTTTTTTACATGAATTACATTACAAATATATATATATATGAAGTGAATTTTGATCATTAAATCTTATATGAATGATTAAGATTAAAATATAAATGTATCTTTTTTTTTTAAGTAGTCATATGACCTTTAAGTAATTTTTAATCTTGATCATTCATGTATAGTTGCATAGTTAAAATTTATTCTTTTTATTCTTTTATAATAAAAACTCTTTTTATTATATATGCCCCTTATTTATATATATATTATTTATATATAGAGATAGAGAGAGAGAGAGAGAGAGAAAACAGACCCGAAAAAGAGTTAAAGAGTACCACTTTTGGGTCAAGTATATATATGAAAAATGTTATTCTTACACTCTTAAAAAGAGGTGTAAATATTATTTATATTTTTTTTAAGGAGTATGATTGAGTGAAAAAAATAATAAATATATATATATAATTAATGGTATTAGATAAAATGTAAAAATGAAATGTATACACTGCTTGATATAAGAATATAAGAGTTTTATATATATATATATATATATATATATATATATGTTGATAGAAAAACAGGCCCCGAAAAGGTTAAAGAGTACCACTTTTGGGTCAAGAGTCTCGGGATTTCCGCAAGGCAACAGAATGGGCTGGGCCGCGTAAAGATGATAAAGTGGAAGCTTTGCCGTTCGAAGATTAATTTGCATGTCAGACCCAGAAAAGATTAATTTGCATTAGAAAAAAAATTTAAAAAAAAATCGCTGCAAGATGAGGAGGTCTAGCCACTCAGAAACTTGGAAGCTGACTACTACTGCGCAAGTATGCTACACAGTGAGCTGTTTGATTGCAGAGTCGGGCTTGCTTCTTGTTTTTGTGTTATTGTTTTTAATTGCCCATATTTTTTCCTCCCCAGTTTGAGATTGAGCATGGTTTGTCTGTGTTATCTGAGAAGGCTCCTCTGTTTGTATAAGCATACTATTTATCAGGGTTTTAAATCTTGGACCGTATCACATGATGCAGCTGCGATAAAACAATTGTGGCGGCCGTCGCGATCGTAGCAGGTCATAATTGCAGTCTCATTTGGACGCATCATGCCGAAACAGTCGCAACGTGATCACGACCGCGGCCGAGATTTAAAATCATGCTATTTATTATGATTATTTTGTAAAGAAAGTAATTATTCAAAAGGTAATTTTTTAAAAAAAATGTAGTGTGTGTTCAATACTAAACTCGAATACAGTGTCTATATTAGCATCAAACAATAATTTACCTGAAAATGAACATTAAGAGATTAAAGAAATCAATTTGTTTCGCCGCCCCCCCCCAAAAAAAAAAGAAGAGATTAAAGCACGAACTAGTTCACTTTGTGAAGTCAAATATAAATTTATCGTTAAGTAGACAGTTTTATTGTGGGTACAAGTTTTGTAGATGGTTATATGCTTTTTCTTCGTGGTATTATCTATTCATGTTGTACTAAAAAAATAGGATTACAACAAAAGGATTCCCATTACCTTCAGGTAAAGCAAATCTTGTACAGTTTTACAGCCTCAACCAGGTAGAGTCGTGGAGATATGATATGTTGACCTAGTGGACCTAATCAGATCAAAGTCTAATATGTCCCACCACCACCAATTGGTAATGCTATCTAAGTTGCAGCAGTTAGATGCTTACAATGCAGTTGATTTAGGATTTCAGATGCTTAGAAGAAGTTAGAACTTCATATGGCAAGTCAACACCCATAACCAAGAGTCCCGCCACCCACTGACCTGGAAACTATTATTTTTTGGGTTGGTGGATGGAGAACATAATATTCAAATGCCCACCAATCAGCAAAGATTTTGTGGATCATGCACGGACACACCTCAGTTGACAGAGCTAGATTGGTTTTTAAAAGCCTTTTCTGAATATACAAAGAAGGTAGGCCTCTCCTGGTGGACTTAAGAAACATATCAATTGTATGATTAACTGAAGCAAAGATGCTAATGTAAAGCTTTAATCCCTGACGAATCCAAATATAGGATCATATGTCAGCCTGTAAAGTCTTCGCCATGAACTCTTTCAAGCATTGACATGTGTTGTACTTATCCCCACTTAAATCATTAAGGTTAATGTGTTGTAAAGTTTTTCCCATGAACTCCGGAGCCTCGCGTTGTACTTAGAAGTCTGCTCTAATTCTGAGATGGGACAACGACCCTTGACCCTAAATTTTTTTATAAAAAAAAATTGTCAAGGTTATCTTTATCTATTTGTTGAAGAGATTTTAAATATTCTCAGATATATGTCTTATCGGCTTATATTAAGTTATTAACTCAAGAATAAAAAGGGGTTCGCCTATAGTATAATATTGCCTTAAAAACGAATTTTCTATGATAATGCTTTCTATTTCAGGCATCAATCCATTAGTGGAACTCAATAGGGCTTGGCCAAGTGATGCAAGAGATCATTTATTTGGAACTCAAGCTTGAAATCCTTTCTTATAACGCCAAGCTGTGAGGGTATCTGACTTTCTGTAGAATGCATTTTTGGCCTGGTCAGCCATATGGGTAATTATTTGTCATAAAGGCAACTAGCTTAGCTACTGCCAATTCTCCTACTCTGTCTTGTTCCCTAAGGCTCTCCCACATTCATGCTCTAGCCTCTATGTAGGTGAGCCCTTTCTGTCCACTCCCCAACCAAAACTTCCGCTCCAAGCACCTTTCTATCTTCAAGAAAGCACATTACATAATTACCAATACTCCGTAGGAACTTTAAAACTAATTTATATATATACGTATTCCAACAAAAAATAAATAAGGAATTGTCTTATAAATGGTAAAAGGAGGATCTGATTCCACGGATCATGGCGGAGTGGCAGGTATATTACTATCAACATGTCTTTGTAATAGTTCTGGCCATTTATCTAGCCATTCATAAACAATTGATGCCCTGGTGAGATGCAGTACTTAGCTGAACTTGCCAATATACCAACTTAAGAAAATAGCTAACTAACCAAAGCAGGCCCATCATGATTCTCCACTAAGTTTACAGATAATAAATAAAAGGAAAAGTGTATGTAAAAATTTAAACATTAATACTAACTACGTATAACACCATTCAAAACAAATAGTAAAACTTCAAAGGTGCTATAATTAAGTTGGCTTTTGAGTGAAGTTTCAGTAAAGGTGGCAGGAAAAACTGAACCTTGTTAGAAAGTATTTGTTCCTCGAAGATAAATTCATTCCTAACTATATAATCTTAAATTTTTTAACAGGCATTTATGTCATTTTGCCTTATTCTATAGTTTGTTAATAAAATAAGCTAGTTGGTCTCATAACAATTAAAAGCCAGTCTTGTTTTATCTTTTATGAACACCTAAGGCAGGGGAAAGAGAGTTATCATTCCAAAGAAAAGAGAAAAGAACAGAGAAAACTAGCAAGGGAGAAGAAAAGTGTGTTGTGATTTGTGCAGCAGCAATGGCAACACCAAAACAGTCATATGAGCAGCAGCAACAACGGAATGTGCAGCAAGTGAAGAACTCGGGGATAATTAGCTCCAACCAGAGCCCAAGAAGAGATGACAAGGAAGATGAGATGTCAAGATCAGCTCTAGCAATGTTCCGAGCAAACGAAGAAGAAATTGAGAGGAGAAAAATGGAAGTGAGGGACAAGGTTTATGCTCATCTGGGTCGAGTGGAAAAGGAAACAAAGCGCTTGGCTGAGATTAGAGAAGTAAGTCCAACAATACTGACTTTTTCCTCTAATGTTATATTTGGTCTTTGGTTTATGACTTTATGTGTGTATAAATTATATATTAATCAATATAAACTTAAGGTATAGGGAAAGAAAAATATAGAATCTATAGTAGTTTGAAAATTGTGCAAGTTTGTCTGGTAATAAAATCATGTTTTGTTTTCTATTAAACCTTTGAGCAAGAATTGAGGTTAAGCAGGAACACAAAGGCAATTGTAGTCTGCAGTGTACTTAGTTGTTTATCCTTGTTCTTAGGCAATTAGTCACATATTTTATATTCAAGATTTTCTCATCCATTATAAATAGTATTTGCTTGAGAAACTGCATCTCATGTTCTAGGAGCTTGAGGGTCTCCCAGATCCGATGAGGAAGGAAGTTGCAATAGTTCGAAAGAAGATAGACACAGTTAACAAAGAGTTAAAGCCACTGGGCCAAACGTGCCAGAAAAAGGTGCGGTTTTCTATCTGTTTACTAATTTGTTTGCTTCTGTCATTTCTAAAATCGTTACATTAAAAAAAGCCATAGAATTTGATCAAGGAAGCAACGTGATCCCCATGTGTTTTACTCTCACAGCTTTTGATACAAGCATTTAAGTACTGCGTAGAGTTTAGTCAATTGAGCTTAATTACTTTCTTGGTCCCATATTGCCAATTGCGTAATCCGCTGGGAGGTCAATAGGTACGCAAATTAAATTTCATCGGTTTTAAGGGAAAAAGTTTTTTAATCTATTTTAATTAGTTTTCTTTTTTTTTTTTTATTTAATTAATTTGATTCAAAATATAAATTTGATTTAATACAATTTAATTTAAATTGGTTTGACTTGAATTAGTTTTTCAATTTTTTGTTATAATTTTTTTAATACATAAATTCATCAAAATATGAATATTCAAATTCATTAAAATATATCAAATATAAGTCTAAATTAATTCATCAAATCAAAGTACAATAAATATAAGTTTACAAACGTGTGTTAGTCTAAATGAAAGATATTTGAATCCCTTAAACATATAGTATTAGATTTGATTTTAGGATTCATGTATATAAAAATAATACTGTTGAAAGGAGTCACGCTTAGACGTCGAACGTACTCTCAGAGTTTGTCTCTCACCTATTGAGTAGAAAATACTATTGGAAACATATATATATATATATATATATATATATATATATATATATATATATATATATATATATATATATATTATAAATACAAGTTCAAATTAATTGTTAGTTTTACAATAAATATCCAAATTTAAAAAAATAAGTTTGATTTGGAAATAGTAATAAAGTTCAAAATAATTATATGTTAAATATGAATTTCTTAAATAAAATATTATTTTAAAAAATATATATAAGATTTCGGTTCGGTTTAAATTAAATATATGTTCAAATTTGGATCTAAAATTTGATCCAATCCAATTAATTTATTTGATTTCTTATTTTTTTTTAATTTTTCAGCTCGATTTTTTAGATTTTGATTAGATTAGTTTAATTTTGAATACCCTTATGGGATGCAAGTAGAAATTATTATTTTTTGATAAATTACAATTTATTCCCTAGTTTCATCACTTATCACTTATCTTCTTAAACTTCTTTTTATGTTTCTAAACTCTCATAAACTTTTGGTTTAAAAGTGAAAACGTTAAGTTCAATGTGCCTAAACCCAAAAAAAAATATGAATAATCACAATTTTGACTATGACTAATTAACTTAAAATTGGCTAAATTAGAAATACATATATAATAATTATTACACAGGTGTTTTATGTTCACACCTCTATATTTACTTGCGAGTCAGTAATAACAAAAAAGTGATAACAGATCTTATTTCTTTATCATTTTATAACAACATAACTGTGATACATGTGATATATGTAAATGATGAAAAAATAAGATCTACTTATCATCATGTAACACTACATTTTCTACATTAGTCAAACCGAACAGTGTCTTGTCTATTTTTTTTTAATTTAAGAATGTTAAAGTTAACAGACTTTTTCATCCAAAACCAAAAGTTTACAGGAGTTTAGTGCTATAAATTTTTTTTCAAGAATCCGAATGATAAATTATGAAACTTAAGGGGATAAATTGTAATTTATCTTTTTTTTTCTTTGTTTTTGTTGAGAAGTAGATATGATTATTTTAGTTGTTAAGGTGATTATTCATAATAATTGTGTTTAAATTTACACGTAGATAATGATAGAATAGGTTCAATGGGGGATTTCAAATTCCTCATGCATGCTTCTTTTTCATCATTATGCCTGGAAGTGAAAAAAAAAAAAAAGAGATTGAAGGAAATTACTTAACTTTGAAGTTCTCTGAAGCTTTTTTTTTTTATAAAAAAAATACCTTTTTTGGGGTCACAGGAGAGAGAATACAAGGAAGCCCTTGAAGCTTTCAATGAGAAAAACAGGGAAAAGGCTCAACTTGTTACGAAATTAGTGGAGGTTAGAAATTATTTATTGATTTAAATGTTTGTACTCAAAATTTCATATTTCGGTTTCTAACATGTCTGTTTCCCTCTGCATTCTGTGAACTTTGGATTAGCTGGTGATCGAAAGTGAGAGGTTGAGGATAAAGAAGCTCGAGGATCTAAGCAAAAACATAGATACCCTGCACTGAGATGCTAGTAAAAGTAACCTTGTGGGTCCATTGTGCTCTAACAAGAATCAGTATCATTGAATGTGGTATAATTTGTGATTTCATTGTATGTTACAAACGCTGCCAGATAGATAATGGAGTTTTGTTGCTTTCTTGCTGCTATTTCTATTTTCTGTCAGTTATTCAGACCTTAATGATAGAAATAACACAAAACTTGAATTTGGTAGTGGTAGGTGCAATGGACGGTAAGTAGTGGCTGTGCAACCGTGCAAGAGCGTTATTCTTTCTGGTCAGAGAGATCAAAATCAATTTTTTGTAAAATTAGGAGAAGCTAAATCAAAATAAATGACCCACCTCTATTTTGAGATTATGATCTTAACAACAATTCTCCCAAAACCAAAAGAGTGTCACTGTTATGGAGTAGGAATACTCTGGCAAGTTTTGTGCTTATATTTAATTTAATTATTTTATTTTTTAATCCAATTATATATATAATTATAAGTATTATGTGTTATAATTTGAGTAAAATAATGTAATACAACTTTCTTGTTATGGAATAACTTATCCTTTTTATGGGCCTAATAGTACGTAATGGTACCTGAATTGTATTGTGTTTTGTCCACAAAGGACACTAAAGGGGTTCATTAGCCTAATTCGACAATCTGTCCTAATAAGTTAATTAAGTTAGATTCGAAATTTTGATCCGAAATTTTTAGACATAAATTAATATTTTTTGTATAACATAATAATATTTTTGTATTCAAATAAATTATTTTATAATATATACTATACAATATCTCTTAATTTTAATTTTATATTTCTAAAATTTTATAAATTAATTATACATAATATTTAATTATATATATTTTATATAAATATCATCTTAATTCAATACCGATTTAATCATTAATCAAGTCAAAACTGAATCTCAAAAAATAATAAAATTCAAAGAAATAGTTCCAATCAACATATCAGATCATGCTAAACTCATCTATTATCCTTTGAAAATTTTTAAGGGGAGAAATTCTTTTAGACGCTGTTCTGAATCGGGTTCAGAGAGTACCTGAGGTAGGCACGTTACAGTAATTTCTCCTTCGAGTAGCGGCTGAGTGTGGGGGGGTGGGTACTTGCAAAAAGACTCTAACGCTCAAGTCAGGCAGTGGACAAGAATGCTTAAGAGATTGGGTTAAAAGTTACCTTCTTAAGATGGCTCAACCATGTATTTATAGAGCGTATACAGAATCCTAATGGGATCCTTACTGAATGCAGATAATTTAATATTAGTATCCTGATGAGGATCATCTTTCCATTATTATAGGATACGTCCTTGTAAATCTGGGATTAAGATATGGAAAGTATTTAGCCATCTAAGATATCTATAAATCCTATAATATCGTAAGTTGATGATTGGCAGTTATGGATATTTAGGGATTCATCCTCTGCGTGAATCTATCAACCACGATGTCATATCCCAACACCGCTTGAGGGCTGTAATCCGTGGTCCGGAATACGTTGTGAGTCTTCCTCTACGCCAGCTAGGAGGAGTCCGGTTGTGTGCATGCCAGGTTGATCCTATGGAGCGGGATCCCGGATCACGGTCCAGAACAGTTGCCCCCAGCTTGACTCTTGCATGAGACAGACCAGAGCCAAGTTTAGAACGAATCAACCATCATAGGGCTAACATTGTAACTCGACGGATAAGTGTTAGATCCCGGATTATTACCAATGTCCACGTCCTATTCAGTTACAAGTAAAGATTACTGCCCCCAAGTAAGAGTATTAGGAATTCCTGGAGATATGTTCAACATAAATTCCGAACGTGATCTCTGGTGGTAACAGTCTGCGATTCTCTGGGAAACTGATACTTAGACTTTATTGAGAAGTAGTGATTCTTTAAAGAAAACGTCAGTTTCATATGGATTTTCTCAACTGCTTCCTATCTTTGTGACCAACTAGAGATTAGAAGCATTTATTTTAGCTGACTTCATGGGATTAGGTCACCTTTTACGGGACCAATCAGAATCCCTCATGCATGTTATAAGTAGAGAATACTTCTTCGTGAGCTAGCATTCCCTTCTTTTTCATTCTCAAATAGAGATGATTCCTTCCAAGAGAGTGAGTGTAGTTCTTCCTTCATTTCCCACTTTTGTGAAGAGAGCTTCATCATCTGTAGAAATTATACTCTTATTTTTTCCAAAGTTCTTGAAGATGTTTGATCTTCCCGAGTATTTTTTTTTCTTTTGACAGGGTCCTTTCTTTCTTGGCGTAAAACTGAGTTGCTATGCATTTAGAGAGGCGGAAGCCTTTCTCTCCTAGCGTACACGGCAGTGTCTGATCCAACATGTTACCAGGATGAGACAATGCCTTCGTCTACTATTGCATGGGGACCTGACGGAGCACACCGTTCCTTTTTCCACCTTCTTGCCAGGCTATTTGAAAGCACCTGGTCGGTCTTCTTCGTAGTACGGCTGGATATGCAAGGATGCCGGGTCGAAGGAAGCGAGGACCCACTTGGAGCAAACAGGGGTGGTCTGCTTTCTTTGACTTGCTTTCAAGGAAGCAGCGGGTATCCGCCTCTGCCGTTATCCATTGAGAAGGTGGGAGGGGAATGAGTGAGCGGAGGATTTCTACTCCGGAGTGGCTTCAGTCTGTTCCGGGGTGGAAAGGCCGCTGTAGCTGCTCCGTAACTTGAGGCAACTTGGAATGATTGATGCCGGCGGAGGATTCTTCAGCTAGAGAGGTCATACCTTTTCCAACAAGCGAGAGAAGATTTCGGTCTTTAGTTGCATCGCGGAGAAATAGTGCAAAGAACTTTGGTATTTTCTCCGGGATTATAATCCCGGTTTGCCAATGTCCTTCAAAGCCAATCCACTTTTTTAAGAGACCGAGGTTTGGAGATGTGGATGAGGTATGATTCAGGCAGCCGGAGATGTTTACCCCCTTTCCCGGGATACCTTTATACATTCCATGTCTCAATATTTTATTTTTCCTCCTTTTCGGATGTATGACGATGTATGGAATGAAGATGATTCAATAGGCTTTACTTTCTCTGTACTTGTTCTGGACTTTCAATATATTTTTTTTCCCGCCGAGGTAACGCTGCCGGGATGAGTCCAACGCTTATCCCGGTATAACCCCGTAAAGACATTGCCGGGATAGGTCCAATGCCAACCTGGCATAATTGCCACAACAATTGCACCTCAGCGTTAGTTCATAGTCTGTGTTGTCAACAGTGATTTGAAGCTGGGATCCACGGTACAAACCCGGGTTCTCTTTTAACATTCGTACGACATTTTGGATTATTACGTAACCGTCCTTTCAACTGCTATTACAGCTGTGTGAGCCACGTGGTGCGATTTCATCTGAGAAACGTGCCTAGAGCTCCGCGAGCCACGATGAGCACCTTTTGAACTTGCGACGGAGAGGACAGAAATGTCCCTTAACTGTTCAAACCTTTATAAATAAGAGTCAAAGGTTCATCTTTCCCACTTCACTGAAAAAATCGTGCGGTGAAAGCTTTGGCTTCTTTTGGGTGCTTTCCAACCACTCGCAACTTCTCCATTGTTCTGGCACAACTTCTCCACTGTTCAAGCATTCTGCCTTTACATAGTAAGTAGCTTTCTCTCAACCCCTCGTTATTTGCGCTTTCAGAATGTTAATAACTTTTTAAAGAGTAAAGTAGCTTTGCATTTCTGGTTTTGCTTTCCTTCAAGTAGACCTTAGTGATTTAGGTAGATTTTGTCGCCTCCCTGAAACACCATCTTCGCTACGCCATGCGCGGCGGAGGAGTTCCCCTGAATGCTTTATTTCTGGTGGGACAGGAGGTCGGTAGGGGAGGTTTGGATTACTTCGCTCTCCCTGTGTCTGAATCTATGAGATTATTGATTCTGACAGTTGCTTACCGACTTCTTTGGATGTTCTCAGGATTTTCATGGCCAAAGGAAAAAAGGCTAGGGTCCAGCCCCCGCTCCACGACGTCCGTGACCCAGCAGAGGACGAGCTGATTCGAATTCAGCGAGGTCCCGGGATGGTATGCCTCTGGGTGGTGGACGACGCATGGAATCGTCAATCCAAGTTTTCGAGTGAAACCGCACTCCGGGAATCCTTATTTGCCTTGGAGTTAACCGTGAACAAAGCTCGAGACGACGAATTCCAAGTTGTCTGTCCAAGCTGGAGTGAGAGAGTGTGTTCCTGTCGAGAAGCTGGTTCACATTTTATGTTCTTGTATGAGCCCATTTTCCTCAAGTTGGGGCTTAGGATGCCATTTTCTGACTTTCAAATGGCCGTCCTCCGTACTCTTCATGTGGCCCCTTTGCAGATCCATCCTAACGGTTGGGGCTACATTATCTCGTTCGAGAGATTTTGCCAGTTAATGAGCCTTAAATGCTCAGTTAATACCTTTTTTTTTTATTTTTGTACAAGAATAAACACTCAGGGGACGGTAAAGCAAACGAGTTGGCTTGTCATCCAGTCACGGCTTGGTCATAAGTCCTTTGATGTTTTCGAAGAGAGCTTCAAAGGGTTTAAGACTACATTCTTCAAGGTAAAAGCCAAGGAGGGATGTCAACCATTCTTCCTCAAACCGGACGGGGAGCTAGAATTTTTGCTTTACTGGACGCAAAGCTGCTGGGATGTACCCATCGATTTAATTGAAAAAGAGGAGGGAGACCTCGACCCCGAGGAGCTCAGGTCTGTCAGGTTCATAACCCGGTACGCCGAAAAGCATGGGAACATCAATATTAGAGATGTTCTCTGTACCCCTGGTGATGATCTTCTTTATGCTTTATTAGGTAGGAATTAGGGCGTTATTACCCGTAGTATCCCTAGGTGTTTGCTCTGTCTTCATGTATCAATGTTTCGTGATGTGCTGATTGTACTCATTTCTGTTTTCTTTCAGTTAGCAACATGACTTCTAGGTCTTCCATGGTTGCCCTGCATTCTTCAAGAAACCGGAGGAAAGGGAAGAAAACCGCGGGTTCTTCCTCCGCAGCCGTTCCGGCCTCCTTCGACCAGTGTGTTGTTGTCGGAGAAAAAAATCAGCCGGGTTCTCCTACCCACAATTTTAGAGGAAGAAAAAGGCAGGTTGTCGAAGGACCTTCTGAACACGATGGAATGTCGTCGCAGGGCGGTGACAGGGAAAGGGCAGATTTCTTGCCAATCATCACGGGGCACTCCGATCCCCGCCCCTTCATAGCTGGATAATTTTTAAGCGGCGAGGTGAGACAGCATATTGCCGAGTAAGGTCTGGCCCAAACCTTAGCTGCACTTCAGAGGTAAGCTCTCCGGGCGGCGGCCGAGATCCGTGTAATCGAAGAGACTATCGAGAATACTGATAGGCAGGCGTCGGAAGAGCTGAAGACTTTGAAGAAAGAAAAGGAGAAAATTAGCTAGAAGTTGACCGCGTCCTTAAAATCAAACGAGGATATTAGGGCAAGGGTCATCGAACTGGAGAAGGCGTTGGCGGACTCTGAGGCTGCAAGGAAGACCGAAAAGCTTGAAGCCGACAAAAGCATTGGCGCACTGAAGGTCGAGATGGATAAGCTTGAAAAGGAGGTGGAGGAGCTGGACGAGATATCTGGAAAAGTCGAGGGGAAGCAGTTCCAGAATGCCGTGGCGTAAATCCAACATTTTAATCCCGGGGTCGCCCTCAATGGTCCATCTTGGTTCCAATGCCCATTATGGCTTTTGTTATATAACCGTTTCGTGGACCTAGGATATTTTTTCTTTAAGAGGAAAAAATGGTCAGGGATCCCGTGTTCGTAAGACCGAATTAGTATTTCGCTTGACTTAGGTAAAAATAACACCCTAATCCATAATCCAACACCTATAATATCGAGTATCTGCAATTTTGGACTTAGGCAAAATTTGACACCTTAGCTCATAGCCCAATGCCCATAATAACTAGCATTTAGAAATTTGGACTTAGGCAAAACTTGAAACCTTAGCTCAAGGTTTGGTGTCTAAGAAAACTTAGCATGTGTAATCCCTTCTGCCTTAGGTATATTAAACCTTACCCGGGGTCCTTTGCTAACCGTGTTGGTTTTACGGGATCCTCTTGGCTTAGGTATAAGGGTGGACTACAGATCATTTGACTCGTACTGCCTCTTATTTTCTGACCTTTTAAACGGTCAGTGCCAAGTACTGGGGTTGAGTGTTGACCCTATAACTTACTACCAAAGCCTTGGTGTGTTATACCTTTTGACGTGGGCTTCTTAATATATTTATCATGGAAAAAGATTTCTGAATAACTCTTTCATTGATGAATCTTGGGAGGATGGAAGTCCGTACAGGGCATACAATCTTAGCCGTGATAGATCAAACATTAGTTTACTAAGGGACTAGGCCGTTAAGGGCATCTAACTATAGTATTTTCTAAGTTTATCTAGATTCCAATAGTTCTTAATCGGGTAGCCTGTAAGTGTTTCCAGTGTGTAGGCTCCCTTGCTGGTACTGATGACGATATAGTAGGGGCATACCCAATTAGGGGCTAACTTCCCTTGGGAGGCATTTTTTCCTTTGATATCCATTCTCATGAGTACCAAGTCTCCTGGTTGGAACTTCCTCGGGATCACCTTCCGATTATATCTGGTCGCGATCCTTTGTTTAAGGGCGGTGTCGCGTATATGGGCCACGTGCCTTCTTTCTTATATAAGGTCCAAGTTACCATGAATAAGGCTAGGGTTGTTGTCTGGTGAAAACTATTGTTGACGCCAACTTAGTTCCTCTATTTTTACTAGGATCATAGCTTCGCACCCATAGGTGAGTTTGAAAGGAGTCTTTCCTATGATGGAATGGGGGGTAGTCCGGTAGGCTCAGAGGACGTGATCCTACTGTTCGGCCCAATTTCCTTTAACTTCATCTAACCTTCTCTTGATTCCTCGGACAATAGCCCGGCTAGCGGCCTCGGCCTGTCCATTCATTCTGGGATTCTCTACAGCGCTGCAGTAATGCTTAATTTTTAGGCCGGCTAGAAGCTCTTCGAAACCCTTGTCTTTGAACTGGGTTCCATTGTCCATTACGATGGACTCTGGTATTCCAAACCTAGTGATAATGTGGTACCAAGTAAACTTCTGGATCTGAGCCGCAATGATTGTGGTTAAGGGTTCAGCCTCGATCGACTTCTTAAAATAGTCCACTACTACCACCAGGTACTTCAATTGACTGGGGGCTTAGGGAAACGAGCCCAAGATGTTCGTACCTTATTTATAGAATGGCCAGGGGATCGATATTATGGATAGTTCCTCTGAGGGGGCTTAGTAGTGATCTGAGTGGTGCTGACACTTGTTACAAACCCGGACATGTGCATGAGCATCTGCTTCCATTGTTGGCTAGTAGTACCCTGCCCATAACGCTTTCAAGGCTAAGACATTGCTTCCCAGGTGATGTCTGCAGCTCCTTTCATGAACCTCAGACGTATTCTGCTTTTTTCGGGGTGAGGCATTTGAGGAGGGGGGAGGAGAAACCACACCGATATAAGTGGCCATCATAGATGGTGTACCTCGCCGCTGTCTTGATTAACTTAGAGGCTTCTTTGGGGTCTGAAGGTGTAGCTCCATATTGTAGGTATTCCACGATAGGGGTGATCTAGGAGTCCTCCCTTTCTTTAACTTGGAAGATGGAGTGTTCCATAATGGAGGGTTGAGAAAAGGGTTTCTTGGATTACTAACCTATTATTGCCAGGGATTTTGGTGCTGGTGAGTTTAGATAAGAGATCTGCCATGGAATTATGCTCCCTTGGAATATGCGCGATCTTAGTCTCCTCGAAGCCTTTTAGGAGTTCTTGCACTTTGACTAAGTACTTTTGTAAGAGAGGCTCCTTAGCTTGATATTCATCTCGGATTTGGGAGGTGGCGAGTTGAGAATCACTATAGAGCGTGATCCTGGTTGCCTTCATATCCTTTGCCATTATTAGACCGGCACTGCACGCTTCATATTGAGCTTAGTTGTTCGAGGTTGGGAACTCAAACTTCAAAGAATGCTCTAAGGTTAATCATTTTGGATTTTCTAGGATTACCCCAACTCCACTCCCCTTGGGATTTGAGGAACCTTCAACAAAGATGGTCTAAGAGATCCCCTGAAGGTCACCGGGATCTGACGTGAGCTCTGCTAAGAAATCAGACAATGCTTGGGCCTTGATTGCAAGCTGTGGTTCATATACAATCTCGAACTCAGAGAGTTCAATCGACCAGGCAATCATCTTTTCGGCCAAGTCTGGTTTGTGCAACACCTAACAGATGGGCTGGTTCGTTCTTACAACCACAGGGTTGGCATTGAAAATACTGATGCAATCTTCTCATCGTGGTGATCAATGCAAAGGCGACCTTCTTAACCTTCTGGTAACAGAGTTCGGGTCCTTACAGAACCTTACTCACAAAATAGACCAAGTTCTACCCTTCGTCCGTCTCCCGGATTAGCACTTAACTGATAGCTTCTTTGTGGACTGACAGGTATAGGTAAAGCGGTTCTCTGGGGTCCGGTCTCGTCAGGATAGGTGGGGAAGGCAGAAGGTTTTTTAAGGACGAAAATGTGTCCTCACATTCCGGAGTCCATTCGAAGTTCTTCCCTTTTTTAAGTAGTTTGAACAGGGGGAGGGATTTGTGGGCTGCCTTGGAGAGGAACCTTGTGAGGGCCGCTATCCTACCCATGATTTGTTGTACTTCTTTGACATTTTGGGGGCTCCTCATATCGAGTACGGCCTGACATTTATTGGGATTAGCTTTTATTCCACTATGGGTTAACATGAACCCCAAGAACTTTTCGGCTTGCACTCTGAAGGCACACTACTCCGGGTTCAACCTCATGTTGTACTTTCGGACTTGAGCGAATACCTCTTCAAGATCCGTCTTGTAAGACCCGCCCTGTAGGGTTTTCACTATCATGTCATCAATATAAACTTCTAGCATCTTCCCCACTTAGTCTTTAAAGACCTTGTTCATCATCCTCTGATAGATAGCTCTTGCATTTTTTAATCCAAAAGGTATAACCCTATAGCAGTAGCTCACTCAGTTAGGGATGAAGGCAATTTTGTCCTCATCTCCGGGGTGTATCAGAATCTGATTGTATCCAGAGTAGGCATCCATAAATGAAAGCCTCCTGAATCCTGAGGAGCTGTCCACCAGCTTGTCCACATTGGGAAGTGGATACGGGTCTTTTGGACAGGCCTTGTTCAAGTTTGTATAATCTATGCACATTCTCCACTTCCCATTTGATTTTTTCACTAGGACCACGTTGGATAACCACGTCGTATAAGCAATTTTCCTGATGAAACCACAACTTAACAACTCCCTTACCTGTTCCTCAATCACCTTTTGTCTTTCTGGGCTAACTTTCGTCTTCTTCTGGGCGACCGATTTCATGTCTTCTTTGACGGACAAGCGGTGGCAGATGAAGGACGGGTCAAGCCCTAGCATGTCAGACGTCATTCAGGCAAAAATGTCCTTATTTTTTAGCAAGAATTCTATCAGTTGTTGCTTCTCGTCTTCTTCTAAGTGTGCTCTGATCTTGGTAACCTGGTCCGGCTTGGCTCCAAGTTAGAGGGGTTGCAGTTCTCCTTCTGGCTAGGGTTTGGTACCACGGAGTTCTTCCCTAATGTCCAACTCGATCATCAATATGATTACTTAATCTAGGACCGAGCTGGGAGTGGTGAAATTTTCCTTTCTGCGCACCCTACAGATTCTCAGGCTTTTGTTATAACATTTCTTGGCAGCAACTTGGTTGCCTTTAACAATGACGACCTCGTTGTGCTTATTTGGGAATTTCATCACAAGGTGGGTGGTGGATACAATGGTGCCGAGAGCTTTGAGGGAGGGGTGGCCTAAGATGATGTTGTAAGCCGAAGGGCAGTCCATGACCAAAAACTTCTCCTTGACCGTCTTAAAAAGCTTGGGGGACCTCAAGGTCAGATAAGTTTCATAATGTCCTACCAGGGTGATCTTCTCACCTGTGAAACCTGTTAGCTCCCCGTCGTATGGGGTCAAGTTCGAACGCGAAAGTTCCAACTTCTGATAAAGATCCAGAAACATAATATCTGCTGAACTTCCTTGATCCACGAAAATTCGGTGGACTTTGGCATTGGAAATTATCCCAGAGATGACGAGCGAGTCGTCGTGGTCCGAGATAATCCTGCCATAGTCCTCGTCCGAAAAGGTGAAGGGGCGTCTTTCTTTCCTTCATCCGTAATCTATGTTTAGAATGGGAAACGCTAAAGACCGCAATCCTTAGAGCTTTTTTCCATGCCCCGTTTGGTGGTCCTCCCCCAGCGAATCCTCCCACAATGTTGTGGATCGTCCTGTTTGGTTCGAGATGTCGGTTATCGATGTCCTCAGATGGAGTGTCCCTATTCCTATCCCCCCGGTCATTACCATCCCGACGGGGTAGAGTCTGGGATCTTCTCCTAGGGCTTCGGGTTCTCCTTCTATGATAAAGAGATGGGCTCCGTCGCTTGTCATCCCTGAGCCTGTCGCGGTGCTCATCATTTCAGGCGCGAAGAAAGTACTGTTGTAATTGTCCGACCTTAATAAAAAAATTCGATGGCGTCACGCAGTTGGTAGCAATCTTCAGTGTCATGGCCGTAGCCTTTGTGCCACGTGCAATGCTTAGAGTGGTCATTCTGCTTGTGCTTCTTAATGGGGGCGGCCTCCAGATATTTTGAAACTCAGCCTACATTACCTCCGTCAAGATTGTTTCTCGAGGGGTATTCATGGGAGTGTAGTCAGAATACTTCCTCCGGGGTGGACTACCTTTGGGATGCCAGGATCGTGAGGAATCTTGGTTGGGTTTCTAATGAAGGATCTCATCCTTATCTCATCTCCTCTGGTCCTCTGTCGCCTCCTCAAGGCTGACGTACTTTTAGGATCGTCTCTGGAACTCACTTAGGTTCTCTGACTTCTTTTTCATCAAGGACACAAAAAACTCAGACCCCAAGCGGAAGCCGCTTCGGGCATAATGGAGGGCTATCCTATCGTTGAAGTTTTCTAAGTTAGTGCATGCCTCCATGAACCGCCTTACATAATCACGGAAGGGTTCATCTCGTCCCTGTCGAACCTTGGCCAAGGACTCGATGGACTTGGGTTGCTTCTTGCTAGTGGTGTATTGGAGCAGGAAACGTTATTTAGATTTGTCCAGTCTACCACTTGAGGGCTCCCTTTTTGAGGGAGAGGGGGAAAGCACAACATAATAACTCCATGGATCCTCCATGAAAACACATGGATTGCTCGAAAACGTTCACGTGTTCCTAGGGATCCACGGTTCCGTCGTAAATCTCTAAGTTCACCGGGAACTTAAAGTTTCTGGGTACACGGTACTCCATTAGTTGATCAGAGAAGGGATGTTCCTGGATGTTATAGTTCAAGTTATTGTTCCCAACGTTGGACACCGTAGCATCAACATGGGCTCTCCTTTGATTATTCTCCACGCTGCGTCCTCCGTCATGACAGTTTGGCTTGAGTTGGTTTTCGTGCATAGCCCGTTGCATGTCCTCCAACCTTTGATATTGTTCGTTCAGCATAGCCATGTGTTGCTGTAGCATGTCTTGGAACTATCGTTGGGATATTTGAGATTGATTTTCACGTTCGGAACGAGTTGCACGATAACCGACTTCGCCGCGCGACATTCCCAAGCACTGAGTTACTGGGATTCTGCAATGTTGGACATTTGTGTTGCCTCCTTGGCCTGGGATTCCCAGTCTGTCTCTTACAGAAACCCTGCATGATGGGTCGGGACTCTCATCGGAGACCGAAGCGGAGTGTCCATCGCGCTGGTGCTCTGCGTTGAGAGTCTGGTTCCTCATGGCTGAGGCTTCCATATTAGGTGACAGGATAGGACGAAGAGAGCATTGCGCTGTCTGAATCTGCCTTTGGTTAGCAAAGGTTTGCGCAATGTCTCTCCTTGAATTTTGTCTCGTGCTCACCATGTGGTCGTGGGTTCGATTCCACAGACGGCGCCAATGTTCTGAAGTAGAACAAGAGGATACCTGAGAAGACACATAAACGGTGGATTTATCCTCCTGCAGCTGCTGCTCAGCGGTCCAGGGGGTTGGGTACCTGCAAAGGGACTCTAACGCCCAAGTTAGGGCATGCACCAGTAGGGTTTTCACTATAAGAATACAGATAGATTAGTTAAAATAACTTAACATGATACTTATAGAGTATGTGTAGGGTCCCTTTGTGATCTGTGTGAGGTACAGGTACGTTAAGATCGCGGCCTGATAGAGGGATGCCTCTATCCCACGATCGTTTAGGCAGAGCCCTGACGGAGCGTGCCTCCCTCCCACGATCATCCAGGCAGATTCCTAAAATTTCAGAATGTCGCGTTAGTAGCCACCTGCTGTTACAGGCAGTTATGGTCTCCACACCCTAAAGGTCATAATTGACAGTTGTTAGGATCTGCGCAGACCTAAAAGATGTTGACATGGCCCACAGTTGAAGCCCGATGTCGGATAGCCTAAACGGGGTGCTTGTGGCGGAGTTGGGTGGTATGTGTGTCGTGTTGATCCCATCAGACAGGATCTCGGATCACGGTTCAGAACAATAATTTATGGCATGAAATAATTAACTTAGAAAAGAGCTTCACACTGAAGAACAAATTAATATTCGGTACACACGCAAGCAAGCGAGCAGAACTCAATGATTTAAGCCCAACTGTATTTAGTTTGTATTTTTGTGTTATTAAAATTTATTATTTATTATTTTTTATGTAATATATGTATGAATTACATATGATGGCCGCTTTATGATAAAAGCTGAATCTGATTAGATTTTTATGTCGAGCCAACTCCCGTAAGTTAGCTTTATGATAAAAGCTGAATCTGATATTAAATTTTTATGTCGAGCCAGCTCACGTAAGTTACAAAACTTTTAATGTGAGATTCAAGTGGAGCCTATTTTTGCTTAATTATGCAAGCATTCCAGAAAAATAAGATGTTAATTTGAATTAAGTATCATGTTAATATAAAATATTGAACAAAACTTTAATATTTTTGTAATATTTCACTTCTAATGTTAAATATCGGTCACATTGTAACTCTCTTTATCTTTAAAATCGAAGAGGAATACAACGGACCAAGAATGGGGCTTGAAAAAGAAAAGGAAAATTAAACTTAGGTAAACTTATATAAATTTTGCAGTCTAATAATTAGTCTGTCCAGAGAGTTAGGTCTGTTTCACAATCAACATCGTCCCAATCCAAAGCTTTCTTCATGGACGGTGGGGTAATAAGCAGCCCCTCTGCCATACTATCTAACAAACCTGGCATATTATACAATGCCTCCTCATCAAAGAACATTGATTTGGACTCCTCATTGTTGTTTGTAATACATGTGCCTTTAACAAGATCATCACCCTCGAGTGCCCTTTCTTGGCTCTTATTACCTTCCAACAAACAAGGGTTTGTCTCGACACAAAAATGGTTATTTGCTGAAGATGAGGACGTTGCTAACGACAAGGAAGAAGAAGGAGTAGTGGTCCTTGGTCTAAAAGCCTCTGCGGCTTTTGATGCAGCTTCTCTTATATCTACGGCTGAAGTTGACCTTGCAACTGGAAGAAGAGAAGCAGAATGAGGGAAATTGAGCAGTGCTGAGGTGCCTCTAAGTGCTAGGACAGCCACATCATGTGCCCTAGCTGCCATTTCTGGCGTAGGGTAAGTCCCAAGCCATATCCTTGACTTCTTGTTTGGCTCACGAACTTCACACACCCATCTGTCGCCGTTTCTTTGCCGGACACCTCTATACACTGGGTGCCGCGTCTCCCGGAACTTCTTTCTTCCTGCTTTCCTCTTGTGAGACCTCAAGTGTGCCTGTGCATGTGATGGATCTGGGGGAGAATTCGGGTTGGGTGGTGTGCATGGTGATGGGAGTTGGCTTGGAGAAGAAGAGGATCGACGATGGTGAAGAGGAATAATAAGGAGATTCATTCTCAAAGTCCATAGTTATATATATGTATATGTAGACTGCAGCATAATGTATGTGTGCAGTTGAAATAGAGAACAAATATAAGAGAGAGCGAGAAAGAGGGTAGCTAGCTAGTTGAATGTAGAAGATGTTTGGGAATGATATTTATATATAGGACGGCTAGTTCAAGTTTGCAACCTGCGGACAGTATAATGCGAATTGAGGAAGGAGGGCATAAATTTGGTATCCAACGAGTTTTGGACACGTAATCGTACGAACTTGGAGTAGGAACACGTGCGACACACTAATGTAATGGAATTTAATTTTGTCATGGGAGTCCATGGCTAATTTGGAGATTGGCAGGCAATAGATAAAATTTATTAGACCTTGACCTTGAGTATTAAGCCTACTCACAATTTTGTTTTAATACACACAAATAAAAATTTTAATTTTCTCATCATATTTTTTTTTACGTTATTTTTTATATTATTAATGTCATTATTTTCTTTTTATCAATTTTTTATTTAATTATAACTATTAAAAAATATGATAAAAAATATATGAGATGAAATATCATTTTCCCAATAATAATATGATACACCATAGTACGTTCGAGTCTGATCGGACATATATATATAGTTAGTACAAATGGCAGCATGACACACGTTGATACTTGATATTTGAAAAATTAGGAGCAACCTTCTGCATCCATCAAGTTTTTTTTTTTTTTTTGGGTACATTGCATCCATCAAGTTAATCGCCGAAGAAAATGGACAAAAACAAAAAGAAAAGTAAAGCATTTCGATAGGATGAGGATTCTTTAATATTTTTTAAATAATTAATTATAAGATAAAAAAATATATAAAAAATTATTAATGAAATTCAATTAAAATTTATAAAAAAAATTATAACTTTATTTTTTTATCTCTTATAATTAATCGCTTGAAAAAAAAAATCTCATCCATTTCAAAATCCATGAGTTTAATAGTACCCATTTAATGATTCTGACTTTAATTGGAGAAATAAATTACAACGTCCAGTAAAACTGTAAACGGCCACCTTAACTAAATGATGTAATAGTTGACTTTAACTAAAATGAAATTAATCTACTCGAGGATTAATGTAGACGGAAGGAGAAATTAACCGTCAGCGGAGTCTGACCTAACAAGTTATCTTGCTTGCTCGGGAATGTAGCATCCAAGTTTGTCTTGCCTAAAAAAATGGATTGCATGTAACTTAACCTCTATTTTTTTTCGAGTTAAATAATTCGATTCATTTTTGTAATTTCTAATTAAAAATAACAATCAAGTTTCCCAGTTAACAAAAAATAAATAAAGTTTTGATAAATGCTTCATGCAGGAAGCAATATATTCTCCCCGTTTTTCCCTCTTTCATCTGTCACCATTAATCAAATATAAAAACTAAAACAATCAATTGCTACACTTCAACAATCTAACTAGACTAGAACATTACTCACCGTAGCTTAGGGTGGTGGCAGTAAGCAACTAAGTAGCAAAAGTATATTGTATACGTTAGACATACATCAAATTTGAGAATTTCTCATACTTACAAAAATTATAGTAGAAAGAAGGTGAAAACATGAAAAGAAAAAAAAATTAAAGAAAACAAAATAAAATTGAGTAGAATAAATTTACCAAAACAAATTGAGAAGAATGAGAAATAGTGTGGGTATATTTCAGTTTTATTATACAAAAAAAATGTTTTTAGTTTTTAGATCTAGAAAAAAAAAATTAGTTTTAGAAATATATTATATATTAAATTTTATTTTGAATGTGTATTAATAACATGGTGAGAGAAAAAATAAGAAAAAAAAACAAATCAACATCACTTTAATGAAAAAGTAATTTTAATGAAAAATTAAATATGTGAGATATCACTTTTACACATGTTAATAACTAAAATGATGTGTCTTGTGATAGATAGTGTTTACTGTTTATGCAAGAAGAATTTCTCCTAACTGAGACTTTAAGTTGCCCGTGGTGAGCACAAAATACACTAGATGAATTTATGTTGAAAATCTTTTAGGTGTATATAATGTAGCTTATAATTAATTTGTATAGTACTTCAATAGAAAATGGTTTTATTTTGTTTTATATACAGGTGTTGAAAATTAAAAGTTAAGATAGATAGAGGTGTTGTATGGTACTGAATGTTAGGCGATAAAAAATTACTAAGAATATAAGATCAGTGTCACTGAGATGAAAATGTTGCGCTGGATATGTGTGGCCATACAAGATAAGATATGATTAAGAATGAATATATTAAAGAGAAAGTAGGGGTAGTACCTATTATGAAAAAGATGAAAAAATCTCACCTTAGATGATTTAGACATGTAAGGAGAAGCTCATGTAAAAAGAGTAGATCAGGTGAATAATAGTTCAATAGTTAGAAGTAGAGGGAGACCAAAAAAGATTATAAGTGAAACGATTAAAAAAGATTTAGATTTATATGACATTTTTTAAGACTTAGTTTATGATAGGACACTATGACATCATTTGATCCATGTAACCGACATCACTTAGTGAAAAAAGACTTGTTGTTGTTGTATAGATATTATTTCATACATTTGTCTTAATAAGTATTTCAGAAAGTTTATTTTGATAATGATTTAGTAATTAAATATCAAATGGTATTTTAATAAATATTTAAAAATTATTCACAATAGATAACTAAAGTGTTATTTACAATCATTAATTTGTAGTCACTAATTTAACTAGTTAAATTGAAAGTGTTATTTACAATCATTAGTTGTAGCCACTAATTTAACTCCTCTTATAATTTTGTACAAAATATATTTCAAATAAAATAATTTATTGAAATGTATTACTATCATCATAAGAATATTGATTATTAAATTTTGATTTTGTTATTATCAAAATCATGATACTAGAGTTGTTTGTAAAATTATTTTATTTTTCACTACCGGTGTATCAAAGAATAATTCACAAAATTAACAAAAAATGTAACATATTTAAATTTCAACCTCACCAATTAAATGTTATAAACCTAATTAGGTGATTAATTTAGTGCATGAATTAAATATACATAACATCTACTCATAATTTGATCCTTACAACTCCCATAAGAGTGAGTGTACTGTGTATACACATGTTTCTTGAGATTCATTGTATATGGATCAAATCATAGATGATGGAGCAAAACCTCATTTTTACGAAAAAAAAATTAATTGTAATCGCACACCATCACGAATCGAAGCTTTCATGTCAACGCCAGTGATAGTGAGACAAATGCAATTTGGGCTCTTTGTATTTGTATACACCCAAAAGGTCGTCAAATGAAGTGTGGTCGACAACCAAAGAGAACTTCAGGCCGCTGTCCAGCTTGAGACGCTGACCAATGAAGTCCTCGTGTGGTTTGGACTTTGGAGCCAAGAAGAGATTTTGAACTTTGAACGTGTTCAGTTTGTATAGCTCCATTTCCTATTCTTAACAATATTGCTTGTTCACTAATCGTACTCTTCTCTGGTCAACATGGACTTTTTTTAAACAACCAATCAGAAAACCACCCCCTGACCCTGTCCATCGCATCAGCCACATAGGTGAATTATAAAATACAATGGGAGTATTACTCTTAGAAATGTGTGAGATCTAATTTAAAAATATTTTAATTTTAATTTAATTATTTGTATGATTTTAAAATTTTATGTGTTATAATATAATTAGAGTTGTATAATAATTTTTTAGTGTGTTTTGGCCGTGATCCTAATCCGTTATGGGATCAACCCAAGATCTGTACACAATCAACTCCTCTAACTGGCAGCGTAGAAGAAGACTCATAACGTATTCTGGACCACGGATTACGGCCTGTCGCGACCGTGATCGCAGTGAAAAATAGCAACTCATAGGATTTTAGAAAATAAAAATGGAGTCGTCACCAATTTTATTTTAATTTAGGAAAAATTGGAAAACTCTTTTTCGAAAATGGTCTTTGGAACCAGATTGGATTTGAGAGTCAGTTATGAATAGGGAAGGGCAGAAACTTAATCCCACAGTACTCCTCTCACACCCATTCTAAAATGGTACCTTAAGTTAGTTGTGCAAATTATTAACAATCCTTGGAAATATTCATTTTATCCCTTTTTGTAAAACATTGTAACTATTTATAAAAAGGAAACCACAAAATTATGAAAATTTAATTTTGGCTTGACAGAAATGAACTTCTGCTCCTACGTATCCTCAGGTGTAATGAGGAATTCAAAGTCACGTAATTCTTTAGAAAATGATTGTAACTTGATTGATTTTAATTAAGAGAAAAAAAAATTTTGTTTGAAAACAAATATATTCTTGCACAGGGTTCAAGTTAGCACTAAGCTACTCAGTAAATCCTTATGATTCAAATAACAATGAAGATAGCATCCACTATTCAATCACCATCATTGATCATTGCATTGATTAAAAGATTTTTTTATTTTTATCATTTTCTTTTTATTTTAAGGCATATGCACAAGGTCGAACAAGTAACTACACAAACAACACATTATCATACCATGAGCCAAGTAAATACCATAAAAATAGAATAAGAACCGAATTAAACACAACAATCACAAAGCAATTTTTTTATTTTTATTTCTAAGAGTTTTCAGATTCTTCTCCCTTTTTTTTAATTTTTTCATTTTCATTTTCATTTTTTTTAGCAGAAGGGATGAAATTCCCTTTTGGATTCAAATGGGCTTCTAGCCCACGTGCTGCAGCAATGTGCGTTTCATAACAATTACTTAGCTGTAGTACTTTCTAAGTTTGTCTGCGTTCCAAAAAATTTTCACCGGCCTCCCTGTCAAAGTCTCTAGGGTATAAGCTCCTTTGTCGGTACTGATTACAATGCGGTAAGGACCCTCCCAGTTAGGGGCTAGTTTTCCTTGGGAGGCATTCCTTCCGCCGACATCGGCTCTGTGGAGTACCAAGTCGCCCGGCTGGAATCTTCGCGGGATGACCTTCAGGTTGTACCGGGATGCCGTTCTTTGCTTGATCGCGTCATCTCGTATGTGGGCAAAGCGTCTCCTTTCCTCCAACAGGTCCAAGTCCTCCCTGATTAATCCGGGGTTATCATCATACGAGAAGTTCTGAGAACGCAGGCTTAGTTCTCCAATTTCCATCGGGATCATGGTGATAACACTGTATTTTATACATTTTGTAATCCTCTCACTAGGCTTCTTAAGGTTCAATTAGGCTTAATTAAGTTGGTTTTGATACATTTTATGATTTTGAGCCAAATTGGACAATTAAATAAATTATTGCATAAATTAACCGTAATTATCTCTTTGGAAGTGTTTAGTAAATTGGCTATAACTTGAGTTGCAAATATCTGATTGATGTGATTTTGGTCTTGTAGGAAAGCTTAGACAATTCCCTACAACTTTGATGTTTAACACTTTTCCAGAATCAGACTCCTTGGAGGTGATATTGGGCTTTGAAGTCAGAATAGAGGAATTGAAACCTACTTTAAACACTCTGCAGTAATTGACCATATATCTTGAGTTAAGCATGATTTTGGACTCAAACTAAAGTCATTTTAAAGCAAATATTCAGGCCTACAACTTTCATGAAGACTAATTCTCTCAAAAATGAAAAAATGGTGGATCTGGTACATGCATTCTACTCAATTATTATTTTAAAAAAAGAAAAAAAAGGAAATAGAAAATAGAAAAACGTCATCCATGACGTTTAAGAATGAATTGTTAAATGGTGGCTCCTGTAGCCACAGTGGATTCAATTTGCCTATAAATAGGCAATTGAATTGGACATTCAAGATCACAATTCAGAAGCACAATTCGGACGGAGACGGTCTTTGGGGGAGGGGAAATTCTAAGGAATTTCCTCCTCCCTCCAATTTCCTTTTTCTCTCTTTTTCTCTCTTTTAGTTTATGTGTAAATAAGTTACAATCTACTTGGGTCAAAGTGTGAAAATTTCTTGGTAATAAAATAATGTCGATTTATTCTTCTCTGCGTCTTAAATGATTTATATTTTTAAATGCTATTATACGTATTATAATTTGTTTCTTATAATTTAGAAATCATCTTTGTAAAGAGAGTTCTTGATTTATTGTAGACAAAATATTGGCGCGATAAAACGCTTTAACCCATTTACAAGTGGTGGTAATAATTAAAGGAAATGTAATATAATTACGTATATTATTTTAATGGACTTTTAACGTTGTATTTTCCAATTGGAACCTCCATGTTGCGAGGATTTTAATTGAGTTATAAAATGAATTAATATTACTTTTACTTTATTTACCAAGAGTGGATCATTTTACCCAAGTAAATAATTTTTATCGTAGTAACAAAATATTTACCTTACCATAATTAATCTTGAATTCCCCGTGGATCGACCCTTACTCAATGAAATTTATTACTTGAGATAACCTCTTGACTTGGTTTGTAAATCGCAACAATTAAAAAATGTCGATCGAGTTTTTAGTATTTATTCTTTAGGAACTGTTTTGAAGAATAAATTTACTGGTATAAATATTTTTGTACATAGTAAAAAAGTAAATAGTGTGTGAATAGTAAAAAAATTTGTGTGAATAATGTGAATAGTATGAATAGGGTAAATAGTGTGTGAATAGTATAAATAGTAAAAAGTAAAAAAATTAAAAAAAATTATAATAATAATATAAAAATAAAAATAATAAAATTAAAAAAAGATGTGTGAATAGTGTGAATAGTAAAAAAGTAAAAAAGTAAAAAGTAAAAAAAGTTTATATATTTTAAAAAAACGAAAATTAAAAAAAAAGGTGGTCACACCCGTGACCACAAAAAAAAAAAATGAAAAAAAAAATGAAAAAAAAAATAATAATAAGAAAAAAAAATAGAAATAAGTGAATAAAAGGAAAACTCACGTGAAGGTTGGAAGGATGAAAATGATGGTGAAAGGTTTTGGACATAGTGGAGTAGGTGGTGGCTATAGTGGTGAGTCACAAATGATGATGAAAGGTTTTGGACATAGTGGAGTAAGTGGTGGCTATAGTGGTGGGTCACGTTTTTGAAAAAAAAAATGGTGGAGTTTTGATTATTATGGGTGGATTGTACGTGGATTTGGATTTTTCTGTACATACTAACATACTAACAGTGGGGGAATCTCTCCCTTTTATCTTTGCATATTAACTTAGTGGGAGTAAACTCTCCTTTTTAATTTACGTACATGGGGGGTAATTAAAACTTTTATTTTCTTGTACATATTAACAATGATGGGAACCTTTTCCTTTTAATTTTTATATATACTTAACTTAGTGGAAACTCTCACTTTTTATTTTTTATATATACTTAACTTTGTGGAAATCTCTCCTTTTAATTCTTGTACATATTAATTTAGTAGGGGTAATTCTTCCTTTTATTTTTTCTCACATCTAACTTAGTGGGGAACTCTCCTAATCTCTCTATAATCTAATCATTAATGAAATAATCTTTCTTCTTCTATTCTCTCATTTGGAGCAAAAAAAATTGAACTGCCGATTCTCGGTTTTCATATTTTAAATTTACTTTTTGCACTTTATTTTTTGTATTTTTTTTTTGCACTTTTTTTTTTGTTATTTATTTTCTATCATTTATTTTTTGTCATTTATTTTTGTTATTTATTTTTTTTTTTTTGTCATTTATTTTTGTTTACTAACTTACTAACTTACTAACTTTCTTACTAACTATCTAACTTTTTACTTTACCTACTTCTAACATTTTAATTTATCTCAGCATACTAACTTTTTATTTATTTTTTGCTTATTAACTTATTTGGTGGTTAGTTTATACCACACTTTTATTAATATTTATTTACTAAGTGTTAATATATATATTTGGTGGTTGGTTTATTACCCCACCTTTGTTATTTTTTTTTATTTGGTGGTTATTTTTTACCACACCATTTTTAATTTTTTATTTAGTGGTTGATTTATACCACGCTTTGTAAATATTTATTTGGTAAATTTGGTTTATACCATACCTTTGTATATATATATTTTTTTTTTTTTTATTTCTTCTTCTTTTTTGTCATGTGTAATTAAATTTGTGTATTTTTAGGGTGAAGACGTAACTTGATTCAATCGACATGTATTAAGATTGAAATTTTAATCAATTTCTTTTCTACTCAATTTGAGTCTATTATGGTTCATAATCTTTTATGAATTAACCACTCATAAATTGATCTAGTGGGTATATGTAGAACCCAAAAATTTGCATATGACCTGGCAGATATAAATAATAAAGTCTATGATTTATAATCATCTAGAAATGGAGGTTATAGGTTGGGTAGGAGAACTGTGGTATTTTTCCATGAGAATCCATAGAATAAAAGTCATGCCTTTAAATGTTTTTAAATTACTGATTCTCCCCATCAATTGAATGATTAGAAATTGATTAGAAGGAAGGTCCCAAAGCTACTCTATTGTCTATGATAGATTATTGAATCAAGTAAAGTCTGATCTCTAATATTCTAATTTCATGTGTTTTCATTTCAAAATAAAAATACAAAAAAAAAAATACAAAAAAAAATTTGTTTTCTCTTTTTCTTCTTAATTTCGTGTGTCTTAGTGTTTGTTTTTCTTTTCTTTTTAAATAGTCAACTTTATTTTGACCTTTTGGTCACTTGTTGATTTTCTCAACAAGTTTGTGTAAATCTAGGTTGATACGGTGGATTTTGTTGCTTCAAGAATTCAAAATGAGCCTAAATTTTTTTTTTGTTGATTTGTCCATACTTACAATAGGCTCACCTTTTGAAATCACACCTATCAATGATCATTTTCCTAATGAATTTTTAATTTTCAATTTTATGGTTTGATTTGCCAAAATTGTCAATTTTTCTTATAACAAGCAAAATTGTTCTTTGTGGATGATTTCTGCAAATTAAAAAAAAAGATAAAATATTTTTCATTAAAGAATGATCTGAGTAAAGAGTCATTAGGTGCAATCTTTTTGACTCTTGAGACGCATTCTTTTGAATTTGTGCAGTGTGAATTTATTAATTTGTGGAATCTCTTCAAAGGCAAGTAAGCACGTTACAGTCTTGGGAATTTTACTCAAAAAGATCCTGTTTGTCAATTTATAAGAAAATTGAATGGGAAGCTTATCCTCGACTCATTGAAGGCGTTTAAACCGTTATTGGATGTAAAACCAAAGGAAGATGTGAGCCACAATCACAACTACATGTATATATTTTCTTGTATATCTTCTTCTTATGACGTACCATCGATCCAAGCTTGTAAGTACGAATAGATTGGTCAGAAAGAAATGTTGCGGGAAGTAGTAAGAAAAGCAAGCCAGTTCAGACACTCCAATTATTTAAATAATTACAAACTTTGGTTTTGTTCATCGTATTTTGTTTCTGTTTATATTTGTGTGAGATTTCTCTTTTCAGTAATTGCGGTAACATGTACTATCTTCTATCTTTTTCTTTTCTATTTTTTAACATTGAGGACAATGTTATGATCTAGTTGGGGGGAAGGATAGTTGTGTAAAAAATGTATTAAAAAAATAGTAAGTGTGTTTATGTTTGTCGTGTGTAGAGTTGTGTAAAAAAAAACCCAAAAAAAATATATTTAGGAAGTGTGTGTATTAATATGTTTGTTATGTTTATATGTTTGTCAGTAACTTACTAAACCAGTTAAGGATGGCAGAGTAAGGAGTAAATTTTACTCTTGAAACGCATCTTAGTTGGGGTAGACAACTAGTTTGTGTGAAAGTAGCAATTCAAATTCAAGAAAATTTGCATGATTGAGTAAATTGTCTTCTTTCTTAAAATTCATATACTTGGTTATGGATGTTGAATTGGTGGACTAAGAATGATAGAATTATGCCTTGTGAGATTTTGAGCCTATTGATGAATGGATTGAACATTTGTATCATTCTCTTCTTTCTTGTGTGAATTTCACTCATGGAATTGTTACTCTAGAACTTGCTTTAATTCTTTTTGAGACTACAATTTCGTATGCATACATGAAAATGATTGAGGTATTTTCTTGAATTAACTACTTTGACCAAATAGCCAACCTTGCATATTTTCCTTTGCTTAACCCCTTTGAGCTTATTTGACCATTCTTTGTTTCGAACTCATTATGTGCCTTAAATGAAAAATCATGTTCTTACTTAGCCTTAGGGAATAAGAGAGCATTAACTTTGTCATTCGATGAGTTCTTGAATAAGTGTGGGGGTATGTGTGCAGAATGGTTAAAAAAATGTATATATGATGTTCTTCTTCTAAAAAAATATAAAAAAAATAAAAAACCAAAAATAAAAAAATGTAAAAAAAAAAAAGAGGGTCAACAAGGTAATAAAGGAAAGGAAAAAGAATATATAAAGGGAATTTGTATTAGGTGGAGTTGGAATGAACTTTCATGCTTGTTAATTGAACTCAGCTCTCATGTTCTTTTATTCTCTGGTATTTAACTTGTCATATCCATATTACCTCATCCTTTACCTTGACCCCATTACAACCTTGAATAAAGTCCTCATGATTTGTGTGTGCATGTGTTCTGAGTAGTGGAGAAGTAGAAGATAAGCAAGCTTATGGTAGTACAATTTTCATGGGTTGAATTGAGTGAAATACCTACCTTTTAAACACTTGAGGGATTGAGAGTGAATATTGTAAAGATCCATCATTTTTGATTCATTCTTTTCAATTGAAGTTTCCTTGCTTGTTGGTTTGAGATGCGAAGAAATGTTACCTCATGACTGTTTTGATCCCTTGATTGTTTAGTTACTCTTCTTGAGTCATTGAATCCTTTAGAGTTTTTTTTAGTTTTTGAGTTTGTGTTTTTTTTTTTTTACAAAAAATTTATTCCTTGGTTTTTGTCTTTTGTGTTTTGCCTAGGAGTGCAAAAAAGTTAAGTGTGAGGGAATTTGATAACACTGTATTTTATACATTTTGTAATCCTCTCACTAGGCTTCTTAAGGTTCAATTAGGCTTAATTAAGTTGGTTTTGATACATTTTATGATTTTGAGCCAAATTGGACAATTAAATAAATTATTGCATAAATTAATCGTAATTATCTCTTTGGAAGTGTTTAGTAAATTGGCTATAACTTGAGTTGTAAATATCTGATTGATGTAATTTTAGTCTTGTAGGAAAGCTTAGACAATTCCGTACAACTTTGATGTTGAACACTTTTCCAGAATCAGACTCCTTGAAGGTGATATTGGGCTTTGAAGTCAGAATAGAGGAGCTGAAATCGGGCCTAAACACTCTGCAGTAATTGAACCATATCTTGAGTTCTAGGCATGATTTTGGACTCAAACTAAAGTCATTTTAAAGCAAATATTCAGGCCTACAACTTTCATGAAAACCACTTCTCTCAAAAATGAAAAAATGACTGGATGCAAGGCTGTGCATTTACTCAATTATTATTTTAAAAAAAAAAGAAATAGAAAATAGAAAAACGTCATCCATGACGTTTAAGAATGAATTGTTAAATGGTGGCTCCTGTAACCACAGTGGATTCAATTTGCCTATAAATAGGCAATTGAATTGGACATTCAAGATCACAATTCAGAAGCACAATTCGAACGGAGACGCTCTTTGGGGGAAGGGAAATTCTGAGGAATTTCCTCCCCCCTCCAATTTCTTTTCTCTCTCTTTTTCTCTTTTTCTCTCTTTTAGTTTATGTGTAAATAAGTTCTAGTCTACTTGGGTCAAAGTGTGAAGCTCTTGGTAATAAAATAAGGTTAGATTTATTCTTCTCTTGTGCTTAAATGATTTATATTTTTCTAGTAATCATTATACGTATTATAATTTGTTTCTTATAATTTAGAAATCATATTTGTAAAAAGGAGTTCTTGATTCATTGTAGACAAAATATTGACACAGTAAATGCTTTAACCCATTTACAAGTGGTGGTAATAATTAAAGGAAATATAATATAATTACGTATATTATTTTAATGGACTTTTAACGTTGTATTTTCCGATTGGAACCTCCATGTTGCGAGGATTCTAATTGATTTATAAAAGGAATTAATCTTACTTTTACTTTATTTACCAAGAGTGGATCATTTTACCCAAGTAAATAATTTTTATCGTAGTAACAAAATATTTATCTTACCATAATTAATCTTCATCAATTCCCTGTGGATCGACCTCGGACTCACCGAGAAATTTATTACTTGAGACAACCTGCACTTGGGTTTGCAAATGCAACAATTAAAAAGTGTGCATCATATGGCCTCACATCCGAATGTTAGTTTGAAAGAAGTTTCGCACATCGAGGAGTGGGGAGTAGTTCGGTAGGCCCAAAGGACGTGGTCCAACTGTTCGACCTAGTTCCCTTTTGCTTCATCTAACCTTCTTTTCAATCCTCGGACTATGATCCAATTTGAGGCTTCGGCCTGCCCGTTTGTCCTGGGGTTCTCGACTGCGCTACGATGATGTTTTATTTTCAGCCCAGGAAGTAGTTCTTCGAACCCCTTATCTTTAAATTGCGTCCCATTATCCGTAACAATTGACTCTGGAACACCAAATCTGGTAATAGTGTGACGCCAAGTAAATTTCTGAACTCGAGCCGAGGTGATGGTGACTACGTGCTCAGCTTCAATCCACTTGGTAAAGTAATCCATCGCGACAATCAAGAATTTCAGCTGCCCGGGAGCCTGAGGGAACGGACCTAGGATGTCCATTCCCCATTGATAAAAGGGCCAGGGAATGGACATCGTGGATAATTCTTCAGGTGGGGCGTGATAATGATCCGAATGCCGCTGACACTTGTCACATACTTGAACATGTGCAAAAACATCTGCTTCCATTGTCGACCAGTAGTAACCTGCTCTGAGAGCCTTCAAAGCTAGGGCTTTCCCTCCCAGATGGTGTCCATAACTTCCTTCATGGACTTCGGCCAACACATATTTGGTCTCTTTCGGCGTAAGGCACTTAAGGAGGGGTAAGGAAAATCCCCATCGGTAAAGCTGCCCATTATAGATAGTATACCTGACCGTGATTCTCTTTAGCCTAGAAGCTTCCTTTGGGTCATCAGGGAGGCTGCCGGACTGTAGGTACTCCACCAACGGCATAGTCCAATCGTGCTCCTCCCCATCAACCTGGAAAATTGCCATGTCGGTAATTGATGGTTGTTGGATGATCTCTTGGATCACAGAGCGATTATTACCCAGGCTTTTAGTGCTAGCCAATTTGGACAAGAGATCGGCCCTTGAATTCTGCTCTCTCGGGATGTGTTCTAGCTGTACCGACTGAAAACTTGAGAGAAGCTGCTTTACTTTCAGCAAATATCTCTGTAAAAGTGGCTCTTTTGCTTGATAATCACCTCGGATCTGTGAAGTTACGAGTTGGGAGTCACTGCATAGTTTAAGTTTGGTGGCACCCAAGTCCCTAGCCATCGTTAGTCCGGCAATGCATGCTTCATATTCAGCTTGATTGTTCGAGGTGGGAAACTCGAACCTGAGGGAATTTTCTATGGTGACCCCGTCGGAATTTTCTATTATCACCCCGGCGCCACTTCCTTTTGGGTTTGAGGACCCATCAACAAACACGGTCCATTATTTTTCTCCGGCTTTATTTGTTTTCGAGGTTAATTTAGCTAGAAAATCCGAGAGTGCTTGCGCCTTGATTGCTACTCTGGGTTCGTAGGTGATTCCGAACTCGGAAAGTTCGATGGACCATGTAATCATCCTTCCTGCCAAGTCCGATTTGTGCAATATCTGTCGGATAGGTTGATCTGTTCTTACCACCACCGGATGGTATTGGAAGTATTATCTCAGTCTTCTGGCCGTAACGATGAGTGTGAATGCGACCTTCTCGATCTTCTGATACCGGAGCTCGGGGCCTTGCAATACTTTGCTCACAAAATAGACCGGCTTCTGGACACCCTCGGATTCTCTGACAAGTACTGCACTAACGGCTTCCTCATGAATGGAGAGGTATATGTACAACGTTTCTCCTGGCTCAGGTCTTTTGAGAATTGGGGGGGATGACAATATATTTTTCAAGGAGACGAATGCGTCCTCGCACTCCTGAGTCCATTCGAACCCGGTCCCATTTTTCAACAATTTGAAAAGTGGGAGGGATTTGTGAGCGGCTGTAGCTAAGAAACGCGTAAGAGCCGCGATTCATCCATTTAACTGCTGTACTTCTTTCACATTCCGGGGGCTGTGCATGTCGAGCACGGCCTTACACTTGTCGGGGTTTGCCTCAATTCCCCGGTGTGTCAACATGAACCCCATAAACTTTCCAGCCTGAACCCCGAATGCACACTTCTCTGGGTTAAGCCTCATATTATGCTTCCTAAGCTGTTCAAACACTTCTTCTAAATTCGAGGTGTGTGATTTTGACGACGGGGTCTTGACTATCATATCGTCGATGTAGACCTCTAGCATTCTTCCTATCTGATCTTCAAAGACTCTGTTCATCATTCTCTGATATGTAGCTCTGGCATTTTAACCCGAAAGACATTACTCTGTAGCAGTAACTTGCTTTTTCGGTGATGAACGCGGTTTTATCTTCGTCCCTGGGGTACATCAGAATCTGATTGTACCCGGAGTAAGCGTCCATGAAAGACAGTAGTTGAAAACTGGAGAAACTATCAACCAGCTTGTCCACATTAGGGAGGGGGTATGGATCCTTAGGGCATGCTTTGTTTAAGTCGGTATAGTCTACACACATCCTCCACTTGCCGTTAGATTTTTTAACCAAGACAACATTCGACAGCCAGGTGGTATATGAAATCTCCCTGATGAATCCAGCGTTGAGGAGCTCTTTTACTTGCCCTTCAATGACCTGCTGCTTTTCTGGGCCAACCTTCCTCTTCTTTTGAGAGACCGGCTTTGCATCTCGTTTAATAGATAAATGATGACAGATGAAAGCGGGGTCGATTCCGGGCATGTCAGCAGATGTCCAGGCAAAAAGATTTTTATTCTCTTGCAAGAGTTTTACCAATTGAGTCTTCTCCTGCTCGTCGAGGTTCGCCCCAATTTTGGTGGTGTGATTAGGTTCATCTCCAAGTTGTAACGGGATCAAATCTCTGTCGGGCTGGGGTCTAGTGCCTCGGATTTCCTCTCGTGTGTCTAGTTCGATCATTAAAACATTGACTTAGTGGGTTGGGATGGGTGTGCGTGCCTTCTTGTTTCTGGATGCCCTACTGATTTTCAGACTTTCGTTGTAACATTTGCGGGCTGCAATCTGATCGCCCTTGACCGTGACTACTTTATTATCCCGGTTAAGGAATTTCATGGCCTAGTGGGCGGTGGAGATTACAGCGGCCATGCTGTTCAATGTAGGACGTCCCAAAATGATGTTTTAGGCCGAGGGACAATCCACAACTAAGAATCTCACCATCACAGTTCTATACGCGCTATCGTCACCCAATGTCAGGAAGGTATCAAAGTATCCCACCGGGGTGACCTTCTCCCCAGAGAAACCAGTGAGCTCACCTTCATATGGTGTTAATTCAGACAAAGGGAATTCCAGCCTTTCAAAGGCATCCATGAACATGATATTTGCCGAACTTCCCTGGTCCACAAAAATTCGACGGACTTCAGCGTTGGATATTACTCCGGAGATTACTAGTGGGTCGTCATGATCTCGGATGATATCGCCGTAGTCATCCTCGGAGAAAGAGATGGGAGGTGCTCCACTATCTCGGGTGGGTGATCTTCGCAAAGAACTTGACACGCTTAAGACTGTCGTCCGAAGTGCTTTCTTTCGGGAATTATTTGACACTCCTCCTCCAGCGAACCCTCCAGCGATATTATGGATTAACCTATCTTTCCAGTATCCGCCTTCTTGAGCATCCCGGTTTGGTCCTTGTCTGTTCTCCCCATCTCGGCGTGTCGGGGTTTGAGATCTTCTAACGGGACTTCGGTTCCTTTTGGCCGGGCTACGGGTTCTTTGCCG
Organism: Ormosia semicastrata; assembly: GCA_029884595.1. Taxonomy (NCBI): domain Eukaryota; kingdom Viridiplantae; phylum Streptophyta; class Magnoliopsida; order Fabales; family Fabaceae; genus Ormosia; species Ormosia semicastrata. Next base: position 17,771,741 of record JAQQTO010000041.1, on the reverse strand, counting down.
ATGTTGGTTTGGACTCCGCCGTGGACTTTGGCTTCGTCTCTGATTCCTTCTTCCTCAGTGGTCTTGATTACCATGAAAACCACTAATGTACTTCTGCAGACGTCCCTCTTTGATCAGGGACTCGATAACATCTCGGAGCTGATAATAATCTTTGGTCTCATGGCCGTAACTGTTGTGCCTGCAATGCTTCGAATGATCCCTCTGGGATTGTTTTTTAACAGGTGGTGGCCTTTTGATATCCTGGAACTCGGTTTGAAGGACCTCCTTCAAGATTATTTCTCGAGGGGTGTTCAAAGGAGTATACTCAGAATACTTGGGCCTATACCGCTCACTCTTGGAGGGATCTCGGGGTTGGCTAGAATTGTGATTCTTTTTCTGAACTGGCTCACCTTTCTCAAGGCTTTCTTTTGCCCTGGTAATCTTTTCCAGTTCAACGTATTTATCTACCCGTAAGTGGAACTCATCTAAACTGGCCGGCTTCTTTTTAGCCAGTGACTGGAAAAAGTCTGAATAAGTTCGTAGACCATTTCTGGCGTAGTGGAGGGCTATCCTGTCATCGAGGTTCTCTATACCCACACAAGTATGACTGAATCTCTTGATGTATTCGCGCAGGGATTCATCACTCTTTTGGCGAATTCCAGAGAGAGAATCAATTGACTTCAGTCGTTCTTTAGCAATGGTATAATGCAACAAGAATCGCTGCATGAGGTCCCCTCAACTTGTAATTTTTGTCCCTAAGGTCACGAACCAACGAAAAGTATCCTTCTTCAGGAAGAGCGGGAAAGCACGACATAACAATTCTGGGGTATACCCGTAGAGCTGCATGGACTAGGTATAAGCATCCAAGTGCTCTTGCGGGTCCGTGGTTCCATCGTAGGGCTCTAAGTTGCTCGGAGGCTTGAAGTTCCTCGGGACCCTATACGCTATTAAGGCGTCGGAGAATTGCTGTTGGCGGCCGGGGACCGGGTCACTATTTTCTATGACCCCGGCACCGATATGATGGGTATCTTGTTGAACTGCGACTCACTCACCATCCTCATTACCAGCCTACGCAAACCTTTCTAAATTGTCCAAACGGCGGCGCTGTTCCTCCAACTGACGCCGTTGGTTGTCAATCAGTGCGGTCTGTTGGCGCAGTAATTCTCAAAGTTCATTCCTCGTCATTCCAGATTGCGAGTTGTCTTCGTAATGTGAATGGTCAGCATCCAAGTTGGGGATTCCCAAGCGGGCATGCGCTGGGACCCTTGCACCTTGATTTGCGTTATTCTCTCCAGTTGGGGGGTAGACAAGTCTATCCCGGACAGAGATCCTTCGCGAGGGGACTGGGCTTTCAGCTGATGCTGAAGTTTCGTGTCCCCCATTGAGCGTCTCTACCAGAACAGGCCTGCTCCTTACGACGAAGGTTTCTGATGGTGCGATGGAAGGAGGGTCGCGCACACTGCCGTGGGGCCCCGTCCGTGAGCGAGGGCAACATGCGCAAAGACTTCCTCTCCGTTGATTTTGCCTTGTACTCACCATGATGAACGTGGGAATAGTAATTTATCAGAATTCCCACAAACGGCACCAAATGTTCTGAACGAATTCAGATGGATACTTGTGGAAGGTGTGGTTTGGTGGTTTCCTCTCTTCTGCAACTGCGTTCCACCGTTAGGGTCCGGCAGGGGTGGTACCTGCAAAAAGGACTTTGATACTCAAGTCAGATAGTGTGCTAAGATGTCTGTCATTCAATAACTGTTACTTGTTTAGGTTTACTTAACCTGATTTTTATGGAGCATGATTGGAGTCAGGACATTCAATGCAGGTATTATTGGAATGTGGACGTTATAGTCATTTATCGAGAGGAGAGGTTATAGAATCAGAGAGATTCGTATCAACAGTTACGAGAGTCTGCGTTGATTCCCTGATCCTCATGAGTTATGCATTTCGAGGTTCTACAGTCCTTTCTGGGGTGTTGATGGAGGAATAAGGTAGAGTGTGTGCCGAGTTAACCCTTCTGGATAGGATCTCGGTCCACGGTCCAGAACAATCTCATAACAATTAAAAGCCAGTCTTGTTTTATCTTTTATGAACACCTAAGGCAGTGGAAAGAGAGTTATCATTCCAAAGAAAAGAGAAAAGAACAGGGAAAACTAGCAAGGGAGACGAAAAGTGTGTTGTGATTTGTGGAGCAGCAATGGCAACACCAAAACAGTCACATGAGCAGCAGCAACAACGGAATGTGCAGCAAGTGAAGAACTCGGGGATAATTAGCTCCAACCAGAGCCCAAGAAGAGATGACAAGGAAGATGAGATGTCAAGATCAGCTCTAGCAATGTTCCGAGCAAACGAAGAAGAAATTGAGAGGAGAAAAATGGAAGTGAGGGACAAGGTTTATGCTCATCTGGGTCGAGTGGAAAAGGAAACAAAGCGCTTGGCTGAGATTAGAGAAGTAAGTCCAACAATACTGACTTTTTCCTCTAATGTTATATTTGGTCTTTGGTTTATGACTTTATGTGTGTATAAATTATATATTAATCAATATAAACTTAAGGTATAGGGAAAGAAAAATATAGAATCTATAGTAGTTTGAAAATTGTGCAAGTTTGTCTGGTAATAAAATCATGTTTTGTTTTCTATTAAACCTTTGAGCAAGAATTGAGGTTAAGCAGGAACACAAAGGCAATTGTAGTCTGCAGTGTACTTAGTTGTTTATCCTTGTTCTTAGGCAATTAGTCACATATTTTATATTCAAGATTTTCTCATCCATTATAAATAGTATTTGCGTGAGAAACTGCATCTCATGTTCTAGGAGACGAGGGTCTCACAGATCCGATGAGGAAGGAAGTTGCAATAGTTCCACAGAAGATAGACACAGTTAACAAAGAGTTAAAGCCACTGGGCCAAACCTGCCAGAAAAAGGTGGGGTTTTCTATCTGTTTACTAATTTGTTTTCTTCTGTCATTTCAAATCGTTACATTAAAAAAAGCCATAGGATTTGATCAAGGAAGCAACGTGATCCCCATGTGTTTTACTCTCACAGCTTTTGATACAATCATTTAAGTACTGCGTAGGGTTTAGTCAATTGACCTTAGTTACTTTCTTGGTCCCATATTGCCAATTGCGTAATCCGCTGGGAGGTCCATAGGTACGCAAATTAAATTTCATCGGTTTTAAGGGAAAAAGTTTTTTAATCTATTTTAATTAGTTTTCTTTTTTTTTTTATTTAATTAATTTGATTCAAAATATAAATTTGATTTAATACAATTTAATTTAAATTGGTTTGACTTGAATTAATTTTTCAATTTTTTGTTATAATTTTTTTAATACATAAATTCATCAAAATATGAATATTCAAATTTATTAAAATATATCAAATATAAGTCTAAATTAATTCATCAAATTAAAGTACAATAAATATATGTTTACAAATGTATGTTAATTTAAATGAAAGATATTTGAATCCCTTAAACATATAGTATTAGATTCGATTTTAGGATTTATGTATATAAAAATAATATCATTGAAAGGAAATCACGCTTAGGCGTCGAACATACTCTGAGAGTTTGTCTCTCAACTATTGAGTAGAAAATACTCTTGAAAACACACACACACACACACATATATATATATATATATATATATATATATATATATATATATATATATATATATAAATACAAGTTCAAATTAATTGTCAATTTTACAATAAATATCCAAATTTAAAAAAAAAAGTTTGATTTGGAAATAGTAATAAAGTTCAAAATAATTATATGTTAAATATGAATTTCTAGATAAAATATTATTTTAAAAAATGTATATAAGATTTCGGTTCGATTTAGATTGAATATACATTCAAATTTGATCTAAAATTTGATCCAATCAATTAATTTATTCGATTTCTTATTTTTTTTAATTTTTCAACTCGATTTTTTAGATTTTGATTAGATTAGTTTAATTTTGAATACCCTTATGGGATGCAAGTAGAAATTTTTTTTTTTGATAAATTACAATTTATCCCCTAGTTTCATCACTTATCACTTGATCCTCTTAAACTTCTTTTTATGTTTCTAAACTCTCATAAACTTTTGGTTTAAAAGTGAAAACGTTAAGTTTAATGTGCCTAAACCCAAAAAAAAAATATGAATAATCACAATTTTGACTATGACTAATTAACTTAAAACTGTGGCTAAATTAGAAATACATATATCATAATTATTACACAGGTGTTCTATGTTCACTCAGATCTTATTTCTTTATCATTTCATAATAACATAATTGTAATACATGTGATATATGTAAATGATGAAAAAATAGGATCTACTTATCATCCGGTAACACTACTTTTTCTACATTAGTCAAACTGAACAGTATCTTGTCTATTTTTTTTTTTAATTTAAGAATGTTAAAGTTAACAGACTTTTTCATCCAAAACCAAAAGTTTACGGGAGTTTAGTGCTATAAAATTTTTTTCAAGAAGCCGAATGATAAATTATGAAACTTAAGGGGATAAATTGTAATTTATCTTTTTTTTTCTTTGTTTTTGTTGAGAAGTAGATATAATAATTTTAGTTGTTAAGGTGATTATTCATAATAATTGTGTTTAAATTTCCACGTAGATAATGATAGAATAGGTTCAATGGGGGATTTCAAATTCCTCATGCATGCTTCTTTTTTTTTTGCATCATTGTGCCTTAAGCGGGGTAGGGCGGGTTAGGAAGTGAAAAAAAAAAAAAAATTATATTTTAGATTGAAGGAAATTACTTAACTTATTTGAAGTTCTCTGAAAGCTGAAGCTTTTTTTTTTTAAATGGGTCAATCCATCCCGCCATGCATTTTAGCGGAGTTGCGGGTTAATGTAGCGGCTCGGACGTGTTAGGCGTTTTAAAAAAAAAATTCCTTTTTGTCATCATTATGCACAGGCGAGAGAAATACAAGGAAGCCCTTGAAGCTTTCAATGAGAAAAGCAGGGAAAAGGCTCAACTTGTTACGAAATTAGTGGAGGTTAGAAATTATTTATTGATTTAAATGTTTGTACTCAAAATTTCATATTTCGGTTTCTAACATGTCTGTTTCCCTCTGCATTCTGTGAACTTTGGATTAGCTGGTGATCGAAAGTGAGAGGTTGAGGATAAAGAAGCTCGAGGATCTAAGCAAAAACATAGATACCCTGCACTGAGATGCTAGTAAAAGTAACCTTGTGGGTCCATTGTGCTCTAACAAGAATCAGTATCATTGAATGTGGTATAATTTGTGATTTCATTGTATGTTACAAACGCTGCCAGATAGATAATGGAGTTTTGTTGCTTTCTTGCTGCTATTTCTATTTTCTGTCAGTTATTCAGACCTTAATGAAAGAAATAACACAAAACTTGAATTTGGTAGTGGTAGGTGCAATGGACGGTAAGTAGTGGCTGTGCAACCGTGCAAGAGCGTTATTCTCTCTGGTCAGAGAGATCAAAATCAATTTTTTTGTAAAATTAGGCGAAGCTAAATCAAAATAAAAGACCCACCTATATTTTGAGATTATGATCTTAACAACAATTCTCCCAAAACCAAAAGAGTGTCACTGTTATGGAGTAGGAATACTCTGGCAAGTTTTGTGATTATATTTAATTTAATTATTTTATTTTTTAATCCAATTATATATATAATTATAAGTATTATGTGTTATAATTTGAGTAAAATAATGTAATACAACTTTTCTGTTATGGAATAACTTATCCTTTTTATGGGCCTAATAGTATACTTGAATTGTATTGTGTTTTGTCCACAAGGGACACTAAAGGGGTTCATTAGCCTAATCCGACAATCTGTCCTAATAAGTTGATTAAGTTAGATTCGAAATGTTGATCCGATATGTTTTTAGACTGAATTTGAGTCCCACTCTAAGTTGATTTGATTTAATTGATACAATATAATGTTTTAAAATTTATATTTTTTAAAAAAATTAGTAATTAATTATAAGATTTTTAGACATAAATTAATATCTTTTGTATAATATAATAATATTTTTGTATTAAAATAATTTATTTTATAATATATATTATAAAATATCTTTTAATTTTAATTTCATATTTTTAAAATTTTATGAATTAATTATATATAACATTTAATTTTATATATTTTATATAAATATCATGTTAATTCAATACCGACGTAATCATTAATCAAATCAAAATCAAATCCCAAAAAATAATAAAATCCAAAAAAATAGTTCCAATCAACGTATCAGATCATGCTAAACTCATCTGTTATCCTTTGAAAACTCTTAAGGGGGGCAAATTCTTTTAGACTCCAAAATTATTATACAACTCTAATTATATTATAACACATAAAATTTTAAAATCATACAAACAATTAAGTTAAAATTTAAATATTTTTAAATTAGATCTCACACATTTCTAAGAGTAATACTCCCATTGTATTTTAGAATTCACCTATGTGGCTGATGCGATAGACAGGGTCAGGGGGGTGGTTTTCTGATTGGTTGTTTCAAAAAAGTCCATGTTGACCAGAGAAGAGTACGATGAATGAACAAGCAATATTGTTAAGAATAGGAAATGGAGCTATACAAACTGAACACGTTCAAAGTTCAAAGTCTCTTCTTGGCTCCATAGTCCAAACCACACGACGACTTTATTGGTCAGCGTCTCAAGCTGGACAGCGGCCTGAAGTTCTGTTTGGTTGTCGACCACACTTCATGTGACTGCCTTTTGGGTGTATACAAATACAAAGACGCCAAACTCCATTTGTCTCACTGTCATTGTCGTTGACACGAAAGCTTCGATTCGTGATCGTGTGCGATTACAATTAATTTTTTTTTCGTCAAAATTGAGTTTTTGCTCCATCATCTATGATTTGATCCATATACAATGAATCTCAACTCAAGAAACGTGTATACACAGTACACTCACTCTTATGGGAGTTGTAAGGATCAAATTCTCAGTAGATGTTATGTATATTTAATTCATGCACTAAATTAATCATATTACCTAATTAGGTTTATAACATTTAATTGGTGAGATTGAAATTTAAATATGTTAGATTTTTTGTTAATTTTGTGAATTATTCTTTGATACACCGGTAGTGAAAAATAAAATAATTTTACAAACAACTCTAGTATCTTGATTTTGACAATAACAAAATCAAAATTTAATAATCAATATTCTTATGATGATAGTAATACATTTCAATAAATTATTTTATTTGAAAACAAAATTATAAGAGGAGTTAAATTAGTGGCTACAACTAATGATTGTAAATAACACCTTCAATTTAACTAGTTAAATTAGTGGCTACAAATTAATGATTGTAAATAACACTTTAGTTAACTATTATGTATAATTTTTAAATATTTATTAAAATACCATTTTATATTTAATTACTAAATCATTATCAAAATAAACTTTTTGAAATACTTATTAAGAAAAATGTATGAAATAATATCTATACAACAACAACAACAAACCTTTTCCACAATGTGGGGTCGGTTACATAGATCAAACGACGCCATTGTGTCCTATCATAAACTAGGTCTTAAAAAATGTCATATAAATCAAAATCTTTTTTAATCGTTGCACCTATAATCTTTCTTGGTCTCCCTCTACCTTTAGCTATTGAACTATCTTCCATCTTATCTATTCTTTTTACATAGACTTCTCCTTACATGTCTAAACTACCTGTTAGTATAAAAAATATATATTTCGACAAGTGAGCAGTTATTTAGTAGTTATTGTTGAAGTTCATGGTAATGAAACCAAAAAAGGAAGAACAACGAAGATATTGAAGAATTGCACTCTGCATTCTTACTATAGAAAGAGATGAAAACTATTACAAAACTGAATTGATTAATTGATCTACTTGCTAATCTAGCTATTTTATAGTTGTCTAAGTACAGCTGTATCACCTAAACAAATCTAACAATCTAACTAACTCTCTTAACAATAAACAGAAAATAACTGACTTAAATATACAGCACGTGTGAGTATAAGCTGCAACACCCCCCCTCAAGCTGGAATGTGTATGCTGAACATGCCTAGCTTGGAATGAAGATGTTTGAAGGGACCAGAGGTTAATGGCTTAGTCAATATATCAACAATTTGTTGCTGAGATGGTATGGGGAGTAAGTGTAAAGTGCCTTCTTGAACTTTATCCCGCACTAGATGGCAATCCATTTCTATGTGCTTGGTTCTCTCATGGAAAACCGGGTTGAGTGCTATGTGTCTGGCTGCTTGATTGTCACAATAGATGATAACTAGTGTAGAATACTGAGATTGTAAATCAGAAAGTAGGTAGAGCAGCCATTGTGCTTCACATGTGGCTTGAGCTAATGCCCTGTATTCTGCCTCAGATGAGGATCGTGAGACTGTGGGTTGTTTCTTGCTCTTCCAAGACACAAGAGAAGAGCCAAGAAAGAAACAAAATCCTGTAATTGACCGGCGAGTATCTAGACATGCACCCCAGTCAGAGTCACTGAAACCTTTAAGCTTGTAATCATTGGATGCTGAGAAGAATAACCCTTCAGCTGGAGAGCCTTTAATATATCGTAGGACTCTCAATGCTGCTTGGTAATGAATGGATGTAGGGCAATCCAGAAACTGACTTAATTGGCTCACAGCAAAGCAAATATTAGACCTAGTATGTGTGAGATATAAAAGTCTACCAATAAGGCGCCTATAAACAGCAACATCGGGTAGAAGGTCTCTTGATCCCTTTTGTAGTTTAAGGTACTATCCATTGGTGTGCTGCAAGGCTTTGCACCAAGTAAACCTGCATCATTGAGTAAGTCCAGGGCATATTTTCTTTGGTACATAGTTATTCCTTTACTGGATCGAGCAACCTCAAATCCAAGGAAGAATTTTAGTTTCCCTAAGTCCTTGATGCTAAATCTGTGATCCAAGTATTGTTTGACTTGAGATATTTCTTCTAAGTCATCACCAGCCATCACAAGGTCATCTACATATACCAAAATTGCTGTGAAACCCGAGCTATTCCTTTTTGTGAATAAGCTATAATCTGATTTAGATTGAGAATAGCCATAAGAAATGAGAGCCTCAGTGAGTTTGGCTTTCCATTGCCTACTTGCTTGTTTCAATCCATACAAAGACTTATCTAACTTGCAAACAAGTTTAGGATCAGAAACTTGAAGACCTTGTGGTAGTTCCATAAACACTTCTTCATGTAAATCACCATGCAAGAAGGCTGTATTGGCATCAAGTTGTTCCAAGTACCAGTTGTTTGCAGCTGCAAGGGAGAGAAGGACTCTGACAGTAGTCATTTTGATAACTGGACTAAAGGTCTCAAGGTAATCAATTGCAGCAGTTTGGGTGTAGCCTTTTGCAACCAACCGGGCTTTGTATCTTTCTATGGAACCATCTGCCTTTTGTTTTGTCTTGAACACCCATTTGCATCCTATTGTGCTCTTCCTAGGTGGTAATGGAGTGAGTGTCCAGGTGTGATTTGGTTCAAGTGCTTTAAGTTCTGAATAAATAGCATCCTGCCAATGTGTATGTTGGGTGGCTTCTTGGAAATTTTTAGGCTCAATAATAGTAGAAAGGTTGAGACAAAAAAGTTTATGTTGGGCAAAAAGTTAGTGATAGGACAAATAGTTGGAAAGAGGATACTTGCTGTTGGTGTCAGGTGGCAGGGTTTGAGCAGCAAGGCTGCAGTGATAGTCATTTAGATATGAAGGTTTTCTTCGATTTCTAGTGGATGCTCTAATAGGCTGGGGTAAAGGATTAGGTACAGGTTCAATGTGTTGATTTATTTCAGGTTCAGGGATGTGAATAGGCATTTATGGCATAGGATCAGGCTCAGGAATGGGGTTAAGTTGTGGTGTGGGATCAGAAAAGGCAATATGCCTTAAGGTAGGTAGCACTTGTGTGGATTGCTGTTTATATGCAGAGTTACTGCATTTGGTGAAAGGAAATTCTGATTCATAGAACTGAACATTCTTGGACAAGAAGATTTCCCTAGACTTTAGATCATAGAGCAAGAACCCCTTCACTCCAGTTCTGAATCCCAGAAAAATACATTTTTTGGCTCTATTATCCAACTTTTTTCTATTGGCAGTGATAGTAGTTGCAAAACAAAGACATCCAAATGACCTCAAATGAGAAAGAGCAGGTAACTTACTATAGAGAACTTTATAAGGGGAAACATTACCAAGGAATCTTGAAGGGATTCTGTTTATCAAGAAAACACCATGTGCAATTGCATAGTTCCAGAATGTCGTGGGAAGACTTGCTTAGAACATGAGAGCTCTTATCATTGCTAAGATGTGCTGATGCTTCCTTTCAGCAATACCATTCTACTGAGGAGTCTCCACACAAGAGCATTGGCGCAGAATGCCATTGGTATCAAAGAACTCCTGCAGATCCTTGTTCACAAATTCACTACCATTGTCTGTCCTTACTGTTTTAACCTTGACTTCAAATTGAGTATCAGCCATGGCAACAAAGGATTTTATCAACTCTCAAGTCTCTGATTTGTGTTTCATTAAATAAATCTAAGTATGCTTAGATCTATCATCTACCACTGTGAGAAAGTATCTATGACCAAAGATAGAAGGCCAAGCAAAAGGACCCCATACATCCATGTGTATCAAGTCAAAACAGTTAACAGATTTGGAATGACTATCAGGAAAAGGTAATTTTTTCTGTCTAGAAAAATGACATATATCACATGGTTTGTTGGAATTAATTACTTTAATAAAAGAACAAGACTTGTGTAGAATGGACATTTTATTATGTGAAAGGTGTCCTAATCGAGTATGCCATACATTTGAATCAAAAGAATGAATGTTATTGATTATAACAGTAGGTAAAGAGGGCAAAAACTCTTTAGGAAACAAAGTAACATTATCTGTGGATAGAACATATAGTCCTCCCTTAAGCTCACTGCACCAATCATCTTCGATGAGCTGGCATCCTGCATTAGGCATGCAGATTTAGTGAAAGCGAGTTTGCAATTCAAGGAATTAACAAGCTTTGACACAGAAACTAAGTTGAAACTAAAAGTGGGTATGTAGAGGACATCATTTAGGAAGAGATTTTCAGAAAACAAAATAGTTCCAGCAAATTGGGTTAGGATCTTTGTACCATCAGGTAATTTGACCAACACAGGTCTGATTTTCCTATAACATTGAAATTCGGATAAGGTGTGACAGATGTGATCTGTTGCACCAGTATCAAGAATCCAATTAGAGCATTTAGTATTACTAGAAACATTGCATATTATACCTGATGCACGTTGACCTGAGGAACTAGGAACTGTGGTTAACTAATTAACTGTTCTTGGCTTGTCATTATTCTGCAACATGGCCAAAATGGCTTTGTGTTGCTCAGGGGTAAATCCCAGCTGCATCATGTTTCTATCATCTCTTTGTGACTTAGCATGTGACCTGATGGAGATCAAGCTTTGAGAATCATCATCACTTTCATCATCCTCCACCGCACAATTCACATTTCCTCTTTTGTAATTCGGAGGATATCCATGCTTCTTATAGCATGTGTCAACAGTGTGTCCACTCCTATTGCAGTAGGTACACATTTTGCTACCTCTACCATTTCCTGATCTGTTTCCATACTGGTTTCTATAGCCAGATTTGTCTTTCCCTCTAGATTTCATATCCACAACATTAGAAATAAGCCTCGATTCATCTAGAACACAATTCATCTGCCTTTCTTGTTGTATTAACAGGGAAAAAGTTTGATCTATAGGAGGAAGAGGCTGCATCAACATTATCTGAGATCTTACAGCAGCATATTGTTTATTTAATCCTTTTAAGAATCGTATCACATAGTCATTATCCTTATAACCCTGAATAGTAGGAATTAAATGACAAGTACATGCAACTTGACACAAACAAGGAGGAATCGGTTTGAAATTTTCCAATTCTTGCCATAAAGACATCAACTCAGTGTAAAAATCTGTGATTGAAAGATCACCTTGATTAAGAACATAAACTTGCTCTTGCAAATTTGCAATTCTGAAAACATCACCTTGGTAAAACCTCTTCTTAAGATCACACCAAACCGCATATGCTGTATCCATCCATAGAACACTTCTTGCAATCGATGGATCTAAAGCATGCCTGATCCAAGAAAGAATTGTGATGTTGCACCTATCCCAAGCTCTATACAGCGGATCATTTAGCGCAGGTTTCTGAATCGTTCCATCAACAAATTGCATCTTGTTCTTCGATCTCAAATCCAAGGACATTGCCATTGACCATTCATGATAGTTGTTCTTCGTGAGTTGTGTGGACACAAGAACGGCTCCAGCACTATCATTTGTGTGCAAAAAATAAGGATTCTCATAAGGATTATTGACTTCAAGATTAGCCATATCAATCAAGAGGAAGAACAGAGAACGAGGAGAAAGAATCAAGGAGCAATGTAAGAATGAAAAGAAGAAAGATCAGAGACGCAGCAGAGCTCCAATTAATGGAGCTCTGATACTATGTTGAAGTTCATGGTAATGAAACCAAAAAAGGAAGAACAATGAAGATATTGAAGAATTGCACTCTGCATTCTTACTATAGAAAGAGATGAAAACTATTACAAAACTGAATTGATTAATTGATCTACTTGCTAATCTAGCTATTTTATAGTTGTCTAAGTACAACTGTATCACCTAACTAACTGATAACAAATCTAACAATCTAACTAACTCTCTTAATAATAAACAGAAAATAACTGACTTAAATATACAGCACGTGTGAGTATAAGCTGCAACAGTTATTAGTAATTTGACCAATGAATATTTAAAGACAAAGGAAATTATCATGAGTAGTTATTGGTGGTTACAAGTAGTTATTGATAGTTATAAGTAGTTAGAATCTTTGCCTATAAATATCAGTTTGCACAATGTAATAAAAGTTGGAACTTGTAAAATCTCTATACATCCCACACACATCAGAGGATTCGACAAGTGTATTGCAAGTTTTCAACCAATATTTTTAATTCAATCAAGTTTGATTTCCTTTACTTTCTTCATTTTTCTTCAATTAATCAATTTTATTCTCTTTTATTTCATTTCAAGATCTTTATTGCTTTCTTTACATGCTTTTCTTTTACTTGCTTTCATTACTTTTCAATTAACTTTATCTTTTTACAAGTTTAATTATCAATTCTTTACATGCTTTCATTCATTTACTTGTCAATTTCAATTATATTTCTTTCATTTATTGTTTTCATTTTTATTTTACTCTGATTTCTTTATTTGCACTTGTTTGATTACTCTTCATGTCTTATATTTGTGATCGGAGTTATCTAGTTATTGAAGAATCCATAGAGGAAGTGATTCCCTTTCCCGAATTGAGATTTGGAATCAAATTGACAAAATTTTTAATAAATAAATTGATATGCCTGGTGAGACTCAGTAAGGGTAATGTGTATCATAATTACTTTATGAGTTCATGCTTTTATAAGTTGCTCATATAACAAAGAATAAAATTGGAAACAATTTTCAAATCAGTACTAAAACCGATTACGAAGGCATATATGTATTGCCTTTATCTTTAATTCTTCAATTGTTGGCTAACTTTATACTTGATTGGTCAAATAAAAAAAATGTATAGTGGTCGAAACTTGGTGCCAAATTTCATGGCTTTGGATATATAGTCAACCTTCCAATGGCCACTATGATACCAAGTGTGGATGACACAAAGTAATCTATCGAAGTGCCAAACAATTCGAAGCTTGACACATGAAATCTTCTTTTATTTGGAATTAGCTATAAAAATTACTTAAGACCTTTCAATCGTTGGCCAGCACCACTTATTTGTGGCAGCACACAAATTGGCTGATATGAAGTTGCATCACTTCTTCAACATAGGCAAGAAAGAACATGCACGTGTGCACATGAGGAAGGCACACAAAGATGCATCCATGATCAGCAAATTACATTAGATGAGAAGTTGAGATATAAGGAATGTTATGCCTAATGAGACAAATGCTAAAGTAGTGCACATAGGAGGATAACCAAAAAAAAATAAGGTAGATCAAAACTATTCGACTCTTAACACCAAGATCGAATTGGTGAACTCATTTTCGACAGGAAAATAAAAGTGTCATTGCACTCCAATCACTTTAGCCATCTTCATGCAATTATTGGTTTTTTAAAATAAAAAAGAAAAAGAAATTATCAAATTCCATGAATTGAAAATCCAATAGTGATGTTGGATTGATTCTTACCAAAATAAGGACATCATATTAATATTTATCTATTTCCTATTCAGTTAAAAGATAAATACTGGGGGGCCTGTGTTAGTATAAAAAATATATATTTTGACAAGTGGGCATTTATTTAGTAGTCATTAGTAATTTGACCAATGAAGATTTAAAGACAAAGGAAATTATCATGAATAGTTATTAGTGGTTACAAATAGTTATTGGTAGTTATAAGTAGTTAAGATCTTTGCCTATAAATATCAGTTTGCGCAATGTAATAAAGGTTGGAACTTGTAAAATCCCTATATATCCCACACACATCAGAGGATTCGATGGGTGCATTGCAAGTTTTCAACTAATATTTTTAATTCAATCAAGTTTGTTTTCCTTTACTTTCTTCATTTTTCTTCAATTCAATCAATTTTATTCTCTTTTATTTCATTTCAAGATCTTTATTGCTTTTTTTACATGTTTTCTTTTACTTGCTGTCATTACTTTTCAATTAACTTTATTTTTTTACAAGTTTAATTATCAATTTTTTACATGCTTTCATTCATTTACTTGTTAATTTCGATTACATTTCTTTTATTTATTATTTTTATTTTTATTTTATTTTGATTTCTTTATTTGCACTTGTTTGATTACTCTTCATGTCTTATATTTATGATCGGAGTTACCTAATTATTGAAGAATCCATAGAGGAAGTAATTCTCTTCCCCAAATTAAGATATGGAATTAAATTATCAAACAATTGACAAAATTTTTAACAAACACCCTCTAAGACGAGATTCTCTCATCTTTTTTATAATAGGTGCTACCCCTACTTTCTCTTTAATGCATTCATTTATACTCACATCTTGTCTTGTATAGTCACACATATCTAGCGCAACATTCTCATCTCAGCGACATTGATCTTATGTTCTTGGTGGCTTTTTACCATCTAACATTCAGTACCATATAACACTTGTATCTATCTTAACTTTTAATTTTCAACACTTGTATATAAAACAAAATAAAACCATTTTCTATTGAAGTACTATACAAATTAATTATAAGCTACATTATATACACCTAAAAGATTTTCAACATAAATTCATCTAGTGTATTTTGTGCTCACCAAGGGCAACTTAAAGTCTCAGTTAGGAGAAATTCTTCTTGCATAAACACTATCTATCACAAGACACATCATTTTAGTTATTAACATGTGGAAAAGTGATATCTCACATATTTAATTTTTCATTAAAATTACTTTTTCATTTAAGTGATGTTGATTTGTTCTTTTTCTTCTTTTTTCTCTCAACATGTTATTAATACACATTCAAAATAAAATTTAATATATAATATATTTCTAAAACTAATTTTTTTTCTAGATCTAAAAACTAAAAATAATTTTTTTGTATAATAAAACTGAAATATACCCACACTATTTCTCATTCTTCTCAATTTGTTTTAGTAAATTTATTCTACTCAATTTTATTTTGTTTTCTTTAAATTTTTTTTTCTTTTCATGTTTTCACCTTCTTTCTACTATGATTTTTGTAAGTATGAGAAATTCTCAATTTTAATGTATGTCTAACGTATACAATATACTTTGGCTACTTAGTTGCTTACTGCCACCACCCTAAGCTACGGTAGGAGTAATGTTCTAGTCTAGTTAGATTGTTGAAGTGTAGCAATTGATTGTTTTAGTTTTTATACTTGATTAATGGTGACAGATGAAAGAGGAAAAAACGGGGAGAGATGAAAGAGGGAAAACGGGGAGAATATATTGCTTCCTGCAAGAAGCAATTATCAAAACTCGATTTTTTTTTTTTAAACTGGGAAACTTGATTATGACAAAATGGATCGAATTATTTAACACGAAAAAAAATAGAGGTTGAGTTACATGCAATCCATTTTTTTAGGCAAGACAAACTTGGATGCTACATTCCCGAGCAAGCAAGATAACTTGTTAGGTCAGACTCCGCCGACGGTTCATTTCTCCTTCCCTCTACATTAATCCTCAAGTAGATTAATTTCATGTTAGTTAAAGTCAACTATTACATCATTTAGTTAAGGTGGCCGTTTACAGTTTTACTGGACGTTGTAATTTATTTCTCCAATTAAAGTCAGAATCATTAAATGGGTACTATTAAACTGATGGATTTCGAAATGGATGAGGATTTTTTTTCTCTCCCAAATAATCAATTGTAAAAAAAAATATATAAATTATAAATTTTTTATAAATTTTAATTGAGTTTCATTATTAAATTTTTTTATATTTTTTTCTCTCTTATAATTAATTACTTTAAAAAAAATTAAGAAGATCTTATCCTTTCGAAATGCTTTACTTTTCCTTTTATTTTTGTCCATTTTCTTCGGCGATTAATTTGATGGATGCAATGTACCCAAAATAAAAAAAACTTGATGGATGCAAAAGGTTTCTCTTAATTTTTCAAATATCAAGTATCAACGTGTGTCATGCTGCCATTTGTACTAACTATATATATATGTCCGATCAGACTCGAACGTACTATGGTGTATCATATTATTTTTGGGGAAATGATATTTCATCTCATATATTTTTTATCATAGTTTTTAATACTTATAATTAAGTGAAAAAAATTGATGAAGTGAAAATAATGTAATTAATAATATAAAAAATAGTATAAAAAATAAGTAAAAAAAAATATGATGAGAAAATTAAAATTGTTATTTGTGTGTATTAAAACAAAATTGTGAGTAGGCTTAATACTCAGGCCATTGCTATGATATACCCTATTGAATTTGGGTGTACCATGCATCTTTGACCTTTATTTTTAAAAGTAAATTTTTTTTAGGCAGGTTGCCTTTTTTTTTTTAGACCATACTGTTCACATTAGAGGCGACGTTTATTGTTCATGCAGGAAAATGCACTGCTCTTGTCGAAAAATACACTGTTCATTTCAAAAAATGCACTGTTCACCACAGAAAATACACTGTTCATACTGGAAAATACACCGTTCTGTCAGAAAAATATATTGTTCTGTTAGAAAATGTATTGTTATGTCGGAAAAATGTACTATTTTGTTAAAAAATATATTGTTATGTCAAAAATATATTGTTCATCAAAAATATATTAATCTATAAAAAATATATTATTCTATCAAAAATGTAATGTTAAATAAGTTTTTTGTAATTAATTTAAGTTATTAATTATTTTTATCATTAAATCAATAATTTAGATCACATGATATATGATACACCCTCTAAAAAGAGGGTGTATATTAGAAATAGCCTAATGCTCAAGGTCAAGGTCTAATAAATTTTGCCTATTCCCTACCAATCTCCAAATTAGCCGTCGACTCCCATGACAAAATTAAATTCCATTACATTAGTGTGTCGCACGTGTTCCTACTCCAAGTTCGTACGATTACGTGTCCAAAACTCGTCGGATACCAAATTTATGCCCTCCTTTCTCAATTCCCATTATACTGTCCGCAGGTTGCAAACTTGAACTAGCCGTCCATGTCCATATATATATATATAAATATCATTCCCAAACATCTTCTTCATTCAACTAACTAGCTACCCTCTTTCTCTCTCTCTTTCTTATATTTGTTCTCTATTTCAACTTCACACATACATTATGCTGCAGTCTACATATACATATATATAACTATGGACTTTGAGAATGAATCTCCTTATTATTCCTCTTCACCATCGTCCTCTTCTTCTCCAAGCCAACTCCCATCACCATGCACACCACCCAACCCGAATTCTCCACCAGATTCATCACATGCACAGGCACAGTTGAGGTCTTACAAGAGGAAAGCAGGAAGAAAGAAGTTCCGGGAGACGCGGCACCCAGTGTATAGGGGTGTCCGGCAAAGAAACGGCGACAGATGGGTGTGTGAAGTTCGTGAGCCAAACAAGAAGTCAAGGATATGGCTTGGGACTTACCCTACGCCAGAAATGGCAGCTAGGGCACATGATGTGGCTGTCCTAGCACTTAGAGGCACCTCAGCAGTGCTCAATTTCCCTCATTCTGCTTCTCTTCTTCCAGTTGCAAGGTCAACTTCAGCCGTAGATATAAGAGAAGCTGCATCAAAAGCCGCAGAGGCTTTTAGACCAAGGACCACTACTCCTTCTTCTTCCTTGTCGTTAGCAACGTCCTCATCTTCAGCAAATAACCATTTTTGTGTCGAGACAAACCCTTGTTTGTTGGAAGGTAATAAGAGCCAAGAAAGGGCACTCGAGGGTGATGATCTTGTTAAAGGCACATGTATTACAAACAACAATGAGGAGTCCAAATCAATGTTCTTTGATGAGGAGGCATTGTATAATATGCCAGGTTTGTTAGATAGTATGGCAGAGGGGCTGCTTATTACCCCACCGTCCATGAAGAAAGCTTTGGATTGGGACGATGTTGATTGTGAAACAGACCTAACTCTCTGGACAGACTAATTATTAGACTGCAAAATTTATATAAGTTTACCTAAGTTTAATTTTCCTTTTCTTTTTCAAGCCCCATTCTTCGTCCGTTGTATTCCTTTTCGATTTTAAAGATAGAGTTACAATGTGACCGATATTTAACATTAGAAGTGAAATATTACAAAAATATTAAAGTTTTGTTCAATATTTTATATTAACATGATACTTAATTCAAATTAACATCTTATTTTTCTGGAATGCTTGCATAATTAAGCAAAAATAGGCTCCACTTGAATCTCACATTAAAAGTTTTGTAACTTACGTGAGCTGGCTCGACATAAAAATTTAATATCAGATTCAGCTTTTATCATAAAGCTACCATCATATGAAATTCATACATATTTTACATAAAAAAATAATAAATAATAAATTTTAATAACACAAAAATACAAACTAAATAGAGTTGGGTTTAAATCATTGAGTTCTACTCCCTTGCTTGCGTTTGTACCGAATATTAATTTGTTCTTGAGTGTGAAGCTCTTTTCTAAGTTAATTATTTCATGCCATAAATTATTGTTCTAAACCGTGATCCAGAATCTTGTCTGATGGGATCAACACGACACGCATACCACCCAACTCCACCACAAGCACCCCGTTTAGGCTATCCGACCTCGGGCTTCAGTCGTGGGCCATGTCAACATCTCTTAGGTCTGCGTAGATCCTAACAACTGTCAATCATGACCTTTAGAGTGTGGAGACCATAACTGCCTACAATAGCAGGTGGCCACTAACGCGACATCCTGAAATTTTAGGGATCTGCCTGGACGATCGTGGGAGGGAGGCACCCTCTGTCAGGGCTCTGCCTAAACGATCGTGGGATGGAGGCATCCCTCTCTCAGGCCACGATCTTAACGTACTTGTACCTCACACAGATCACAAAGGAACCCTACACATGCTCTATAAGTATCATGTTAAGTTATTTTAACTAATCTATCTGTATTCTTATAGTGAAAACCCTACTAGTGCATGGCCTAACTTGAGTGTTAGAGTCCCTTTGTAAGTACCCAACCCCCTGAACCGTTGAGCGGCAGCTGCAGGAGGATAAATCCACCGTTTACGTGTCTTCTTAGGTATCCTCTTGTTCTACTTCAGAACATTAGCGCCGTCTGTGGGAATCGAACCCACGACCACATGGTGAACACGAGACAAAATTCGAGGAGAGACATTGCGCAAACCTCTGCTAACCAAAGGCGGATTCAGACAGCGCAACGCTCTCTTCGTCCTATCCTGTCACCTACTATGGAAGCCTCAGCCATGAGGAACCAGACTCTCAACGCGGAGCACCAAAGCGATGGGCACTCTGCTTCGGTCTCCGATGAGAGTCCCAACCCATCATGCAGGGTCTCTGTAAGAGACAGACTAGGAATCCCAGGCTAAGGAGGCAACCCAAATGTCCAACATTGCAGAATCCCAGTGACTTAGCACTTAGGAATGCCGCACGGAGAAGTCGGTGATCGTGCAACTTGTTTCGAACATGAAAATCAATCCTAAATATCCCAACGATAGTTCCAAGACATGCTACAGCAACACATGGCTATGCTGAAAGAACAATATCAAAGGTTGGAGGACATGCAACGGGCTATGCACGAAAACCAACTCAAGCCAAACTGTCATGACGGAGGACGCAGGGCGGAGAATAATCAAAGGAGAGCCCATGTTGATGCTACGGTGTCCAACGTTGGGAACAATAACTTGAACTATAACATCCAGGAGCATCCCTTCTCCGATTAACTAATGAAATACCGTGTACCCAAAAACTTTAAGTTCTCGGTGAACTTAGAGATTTACGACGGAACCATGGATCCCCAGGAGCACGTGAACGCTTTCGAATAATCCATGTGTTTTCATGGAGGATCCATGGAGTTACTATGTCGTGCTTTCCCCCTCTCCCTCAAAAAGGGAGCCCTCAAGTGGTTCTCTAGCTTACCACAGAGGTTCGTGGTAGATTGGACAAATCTAAAATAACGTTTCCTGCTCCAATACACCACTAGCAAGGAGCAACCCAAGTCCATCGAGTCCTTGGCCAAGGTTCGACAGGGACGAGATGAGCCCCTCCGTGATTATGTAAGGCGGTTCATAGCAGCATGCACCAACTTGGAAAACTTCAACGACATGATAGCCTTCCATTATGCTCGAAGCGGCCTCCGCGTGGGGTTTGAGTTTTTTGCGTCCCTGGTGAAAAAGAAGCCAGAGAACCTAGGTGAGTTCCAGAGACGATTCTAAAAGTATGTCAACCTTGAGGAGGCGACAGAGGACCAGAGAAGATGGGATAAGGATGAGATCCTTCATTAGAAACCTAACCAAGATTCCTCACGATCCTGGCGTCCCAAAGGTAGTCCACCCCGGAGGAAGTATTCTGACTACACTCCCCTAAATACCCCTCGAGAAACAATCTTGAGGGAAGTAATGCAGGCTGAGTTTCAAAATATTTGGAGGCTGCCCCCATTAAGAAGCATAAGCAGAATGACCACTCTAAGCATTGCACGTGGCACAAAGGCTACGACCATGACACTGAAGATTGTTACTAACTGTGTGATGCCATGGAATATTTTTATCAAGGCCGGACGATTACAACAGTACTTTCTTCGCACCTGTAACGATGAACACCGCGGTAGGCTCAGGGATGACAAGCGACGGAGCCCATCTCCTTATCACAGAAGGAGAACCTGAAGCCCTAAGAGAAGATCCCGGACTCCACCCTATCGAGATAGTAATGACCGAGGGGATAGGAATAGGGACACTCCACCTAAGGACATCGATGACCGATGTATCGAACCAAACAGGACGATCCACACCATTGTGGGAGGATTCAATGGGGGAGGACCACCAAACGGGGCACGAAAAAAAGCTCTAAGGATTGCGGTCTTTAGTGTTTCCCATTCCAAACATAGATTACGGACGGAGGAAAGAAAGACGCCCCTTCACCTTTTCAGACGAGGACTATGGCAGGATTATCCCGGACCACGACGATTTGCTCGTCATCTCTGGGACAATTTCTAATGCCAAGGTCCATCGAATTTTCGTGGATTAAGGAAGTTCAGCAGATATTATGTTCCTGGATCTTTATCAGAAGTTGAAACTTTCGCGTTCGAACTTGACCCCATACGACGGGGAGCTAATAGGTTTCACGGGTGAGAAGATCACCCCGGTAGGACATTATGAAACTTATCTGACCCTGGGGTCCCCCAAGCTTTTTAAGACGGTCAAGGAGAGGTTTTTGGTCATGGACTGCCCTTCGGCTTATAATATCATCTTGGGCCACCCCTCCCTAAACGTTCTCGGTGCCGTTGTGTCCACCACCCACCTTGTGATAAAATTCCTAAATAAGCACAACGAGGTCGTCATTGTTAAAGGCAATCAAGTTGCTTCCAGGAAATGCTATAACAAAAGCCTACGAATCTGTAGGGTGCCCAGAAGGGAAAATCAAGTTGGACATTAGGGAAGAACTTCGTGGCACCAAACCCTAGCCAGAAGGAGAACTATAACCCCTCTAACTTGGAGCCAGGCCGGACTAGGTTACCAAGATCAGAGCACACTTAGAAAAAGATGAGAAGCAACAACTGACAGAATTCTTGCTAAAAAATAATGACCTTTTTGCCTGAACGACATCTGACATGCTAGGGTTTGACCCCTCCTTCATCTGCCACCACTTGTCCATCAAAGAAGACATGAAGTCGGTCGCCCAGAAGAAGAGGAAAGTCAGCCCAGAAACCCAAAAGGTGATTGAGGAACAGGTAAGGGAGTTGTTAAGTTGTGGTTTCATCAGGGAAATTGCTTATACCACGTGGTTATCCAACGTGGTCCTGGTGAAAAAATCAAATGGAAAGTGGAGAATGTGTGTAGATTATACAGACTTGAACAAGGCCTGTCTAAAAGACCCGTACCCACTTCCCAATGTGGACAAGCTGGTGGACAGCTCCTCGGGATTCAGGAGGCTATCATTTATGGATGCCTACTCCGGATACAATCAGATTCTGATACACCCCGGAGACTAGGACAAAATTGCCTTCATCACTAACCGAGCGAGCTATTGCTATAGGGTTATACCCTTTGGATTAAAAAATACAGGAGCTATCTATCAGAGGATGATGAACAGGGTCTTTAAAGACCAAGTGGGGAAGATGCTAGAAGTCTATGTTGATGACATGATAGTGAAAATCCTACAGGGCGGGTCGCACACGACGGATCTTGAAGAGGTATTCGCTCAAGTTCAAAAGTACAACATGAGGTTGAACCAGGAGAAGTGTGCTTTCGGAGTGCAAGCTGAAAAGTTCTTGGGGTTCATGCTAACCCACTGCGGAATAGAAGCTAATCCCGATAAATGTCAGGCCATATTCGATATGAGGAGTCCCCAGAATGTCAAAGAAGTGCAACAAATCATGGGTAGGATAACGGCCTGTTAATAAATTGGCAAGTACACCAAATCGTATAAGTAATAAAGAGTGAATAAGGTTGTCGATCCCATGAGGATTGTGTGTCAATTACCAATATAAACTAAGAAATTACTAATTGAACCAATGAATAACATGTATTTGAGTCAAGAGTTACAGTAAAATTTAGGATTGGAGTAAGTAAAATCAATGATAAATTATAAATCTTGCTAAAAGTATGAAATGAATTATCCTAGAATCAAACAATACAAGTGAATTGAGATTTTTAGAATAAAATCGGTTAGAGTTCGGAATCCTCTTAGCTCTCCTCTTATGCTTTAATTCTGATCTGAATTCAATTTAAACTCAAGTAATTGACATTCAAATTCACAAATTCAGATTATCCCCAATTCCTTGGCAAATAATCCCTTTAGTCTTAACTAAGAACCCTAATTCCTTAGGTGCTCTCAATTCAAACCAAGCAATAAGCATAAGAATTCATACAAATGCATAAATTCCATATCCTATTCCTAAGATCATGTAATTCATGATAAATTTCTTCAGATCTAACCTAATGTCAATTTTCCAATTGAACAATCAAGTCACAAGAACAATTCCAATGATGGCCAATCAAGGAAAGCATTAAGAGTAGAAGAATTTATTCAATTACTATGAATCATCATTGAATTCAAGATCAGAACAAGTACATAAGATTTGAACTAAAATTCATCTTACTCTAACCTGTAGAGTTTAGTTACACATAATGAAATTGAGAAAAGTAGAAGAAGAAGAAGAGAAATTGGATGAGGATTGCATTGGATCTTCAAATCTTCTTTCCAAAAGTACTTGAACATTAATAGATCCCAAGACTTTCTAAGAATCCTCCAATTTGTGCCCAGAAAAATCAGAAGTTCCGTGAAAATGACCTGAACGTCCTATTTAAAAGTATCAGAAATAACCATTTGCGCTCAGCATGAGAAATCCACGCTGAGCGCAAATAAGTCTGAAATGAAAATTCCCCATTTGCGCTTAGCATGCGAAATCTGCGCTGAGCATGCGGAAGTCAGAATCGAAATCATCCTTTTGCGCTGAGCATGGGAGATCTGCGCTGAGCATGCAAAAGTCAGTAATGAATTCATCCTTTTGCGCTGAGCATGAGAGATCTGCGCTGAGCATGAACTTGATGGTCTTGAATTCCTATAAAGGATGGTTTTCCAAAGTTAGTTCGATCCAAGAAAACTACCATAAGTGAGGACAATTGATGTGAGATTTATTTACACTGATCCTAAATTTAAAATCAACAACTTCTATTAAAAATTCACATAACCACTACCCTTTTTAACCTATAAATCTACATATTATGCAGATTCATCACGACCCTCACAAGGTTCCTCTCCAAGGCAGCCCACAAATCCCTCCTTTTGTTCAAACTACTCAAAAAGGGGAAGAACTTCGAATGGACTCCTGAATGCGAGGACGCCTTTTCGTCCTTAAAAAACCTTCTGTCCTCCCCACCTATCCTGATGAGACCAGACCCTGGAGAACTGCTCTACCTATACCTGTCAGTTCACAAAGAGGCTATCAGTTAAGTGCTAATCCGGTAGACGGACGAAGAGCAGAAACTGGTTTATTTCGTGAGTAAGGTTCTGCAAAGACCCGAACTCCGTTACCAGAAGGTCAAGAAGGTCGCCTTTGCATTGATCACCACGATGAGAAGATTGCAGTAGTATTTCCAATGCCACCCTGTGGTTGTGAGAACGAACCAGCCCATCCGTCAGGTGTTGCACAAACCAGACTTAGCCGAAAAGATGATTGCCTAGTCGATTGAACTCTCTGAGTTCGAGATTGTATATGAACCACGGCTTGCGATCAAGGCCCAAGCATTGTATGACTTCTTAGCAGAGCTCACGTCAGATCCCGGTAACCTTCAGGAGATCTCTTAGACCATCTTTGTTGACGGTTCCTCGAATCCCAAGGGAAGTGGAGTCGGGGTAATCCTAGAAAATCCAAAATGACTAACCTTAGAGCATTCTTTGAAGTTTAAGTTCCCAACAACAACTAAGCTGAATATGAAGCGTGCATTACCGGTCTAATAATGGCAAAGGATATGGGGGCAACCAAGATCACGCTCTGTAGCGATTCTCAGCTCGCCACCTCCCAAATCCGAGATGA
Source organism: Ormosia semicastrata (assembly GCA_029884595.1). NCBI lineage: Eukaryota > Viridiplantae > Streptophyta > Magnoliopsida > Fabales > Fabaceae > Ormosia > Ormosia semicastrata. The sequence goes on along the minus strand of JAQQTO010000041.1, from coordinate 17,746,594 downwards.
ATATCAAGCTAAGGAGCCTCTCTTACAAAAGTACTTAGTCAAAGTGCAAGAACTCCTAAAAGGCTCCGAGGAGACCAAGATCGCGCATATTCCAAGGGAGCAGAATTCCATGACAGATCTCTTATCTAAACTCACCAGCACCAAAAACTCTGGCAATAATAAGTCAGTAATCCAAGAAACTCTTTCTCAACGCTCCATTATGGAACACTCCATCTTCCAAGTTGAAGAAAGGAAGGACTCCTGGATCACCCCCATTGTGGAATACCTACAATATGGAGCTACACCTTCAGACCCCAAAGAAGCCTCTAAGTTGATCAAGACAGCGGTGAGGTACACTATCTATGACGGCCACTTATATCGACGTGGTTTCTCCTCCCCTCTCCTCAAATGCCTCACCCCGAAAGAAGCAGAATACGTCCTGTCTGAGGTTCATGAGGGGAGCTACGGACATCACCTGGGAGGCAATGCCTTAGTCCTGAAAGTGTTATGGGCAGGGTACTACTAGCCAACAATGGAAACAGATGCTCATGCACATATCCGGGTTTGTGACAAGTGTCAGCGCCACTCAGATCACTACCAAGCCTCCTCAGAGGAACCATCCATAATATTGATCCCCTGACCGTTCTACAGATGGGGTATGGACATCATGGGCTCGTTTCCCTAAGCCCTCGGTCAATTGAAGTACCTGGTAGTAGTAGTGGACTATTTTATGAAGTGGATCGAGGCTGAACCCTTAACCACAATCTTTGCAGATCAGATCCAGAAGTTTACTTAGTACCACATTATCACTAGGTTCAGAATACTAGAGTCCATCGTAATGGACAACGGAGCCCAGTTCAAAGACAAGGGTTTCGAAGAGCTTCTGGCCGGCCAAAAAATTAAGCACTACTGCAGCGCTGTAGAGAATCCCATAATGAATGGACAGGCCGAGGCTGCTAACCGGGTTATTGTTCGAGGAATCAAGAGAAGGTTAGATGAAGCTAAGGAAAATTGGGCCGAATAGCTGGATCACATCCTCTGAGCCTACCGGACTACCCCCCATTCCACCACGGGAAAAACTCCTTTCAAACTCACCTATGGGTGCAAAACTATGATCCCAGTGGAAATAGAGGAACCAAGTTGGTGTCAAGCAGCAGTTTTCACCTGACAACAACCCTAGCCTTATTCGTGGTTACCTGGACCTGATATAAGAAAGAAGGTGCGTGGCCCATATACGCGACACCGCCCTTAAACAAAGGATCGCGGCCAGATATAATCGGAAGGTGATCCCGAGGAAGTTTTAACCAGGAGACTTGGTACTCATGAGAGCGGATATCGAAGGGAAAAATGCCTCCCAAGGGAAGTTAGCCCCTAATTGGGAAGGGCTCTACCGTATGGTCATCAGCACCAGCAAGGGAGCCTACACACTGGAAACACTTATAGGCTGCTCGATTAAGAACTATTGGAATGTAGATAAACTTAGAAAACATTATAGTTAGATGCCCTTAACGGCCTAGTCCCTTAGTAAACTAATGTTTGATCTATCATGGCTAAGATTGTATGCCCTGTACGGACTTCCATCCTCCCAAGATTCATCAATGAAAGAGTTATTCAGAAATTTTTTTCCATGAGAAATATATTAAGAAGCCCATGTCAAAAGGTATAACACACCAAGGCTTTGGTAGTAAGTTATAGGGTCAACATTCAATCACAGTACTTGGCACTGACCGCTCAAAAGGTCAAAAAATAAGAGGCAATACGAGTCAAATGATCTATAGTCCACCCTTATACCTAAGCCAAGAGGATCCCGTAAAACCAACACGGTTAGCAAAGGACCCCGGGTAAGGTTTAATATACCTAAGGCAGAAGGGATTACACATGCTAAGTTTTGTTAGACACTAAACCTTGAGCTAAGGTTTCAAGTTTTGCCTAAGTCCAAATTTTCAAATGCTAGTTATTATAGGCATTGGGCTATGAACTAAGGTGTCAAATTTTGCCTAAGTCTAAAATTGCAGATACTCGATATTATGGGTGTTGGATTATGGATCAGGGCGTTATTTTTACCTAAATCAAACGAAATACTAATTCGACGTTACGAACACGGGATCCCTGACCATTTTTTCCTCTTGAAGAAAAAATATCCTAGGTCCACGAGACGGTTATATAACAAAAGCCATAATGGGCATCGGACCCAAGATGGACCACGGAAAGCAAATAAATTAGCAAAGGCAAAACCAAATAGAAAAGCAAAATGCAAATTAAGACCCCGGTTCACGGAGCAATTGTTTATACAAATTTTAAAAACCCTTCGTATGGGGCAAAAAAGAAGAAAGAAGAAAATCAAGCTTTAGCTTCCTCTCCGACCAGAGTCTGGGCAGTTCCCGGGGTGGCACCAGAATCATGTTGAGGGACGTCCTCCACAAAGATAAGCTGGCCATCATGGAAGACTTTGTCAGAGTTAAGGTTTTCTAAGGCCAAGACAACACCGGGATTGAAATGTTGAATTTGGGCCATGAAATTATGAAACTACTCCCCTCTAATATTCTCAGAAATCGTGACCAGCTCATCCCCATATTTCTCCAATGGACTATGCGATCCTGGAGAGTAGCATTGGCCTTTTTGGCCTGAAGTTTCCCCACCTCAAACTTCTTGTTGGCCAACTTGACTTTGTCCAGTTTTTTCTCCAAATCAGTGATCCTCACCTAGGTATCCTCATTCAGCTAGAAGGCGGCGTTAAGTTTCAAGACAACTTCCTTAGCTTCCCCATCTTTCTTTTTGATCTCGTCTGCCACCCTCTTGTCGGTCTCCTCAACGGGCATTTCAATGTAACGGATCTTGGTGATAGCGCGAAGTGTCAAGGCCTGAAGTTCAATCAAAGTTTGGGTCAAGCTCCGCTGGGATATATGCTCCATCACCTCACCACTTATAAGTCGTTCGTCAACAAACGACCGAGGATCTATACGCCCCAAGAGAATAGGCAGAAGGCCCGACCTCTCTTCAGAACCGCCCTCCGAGGCCGTCTCCCCACCCTGGTAGGCGGAGCTCTCAGTGGCCTTCCTCTTCTTCCTCTGAAGGTTCTGAGAAGTAGATCCCGGTTGATCAGGGGTTTCCTCGATGACAACACCCCGGTCGGAAGATGCTGGGGCGGCGGTCGAAGGGGCACCTGAAGACTCCCCTCCTCTCATCTTAGTTTTCAAATTTCGCAGAGCAGCAACGGAAAGTCTAGACGCCATATCACTCACTGAAACAAGACAGAAAAGCAAGTTAGAAATCAAGAAAACAAAATCACATAGAGATATTAAAATACAAAAAGCCTAAGGTGGACCGTGGTGTCTCCCACCTAACAAAGCAAAGAGAAGGTCATCACCAGGGGTATTGAGGACATATCTGATGTTGATTTTACCATGGTCGTCGGCATACCAGCATATGAACTTAACTATTTTAAGTTCTTCCAGAGTCAGGTGCTCCTCCTCTTTCTCAAACAGAACAATTGGAGTAGCCTATGCATTCGGAGTCCAGTATAAAGGGAATTTTGGGTTCCCTTTGGCATTCAAGTAAAAGGGATGAAACCATTTAGCCACCATAACCTTGAAGAAAGCCATCTTAAACCCTTTGAAGCTATCTTGGAAAATATCAAAGGATTTGCGACCACCCCTAGACTGAATGGGAAGCCAATTATTCTGCTCTGCTGAACCTTGGGGGCACACCCATTAGTAGAAGTTAAAAAAGGTGTTGGTCGAGTATTACAACCCAATTATCCGACAAAACCTTTCAAACGCTATAATGTAGCCCCAGCCATTAGGGTGAACCTGAGTCGGGGCTACATGAAGAGTCCAGAGAATGTCAATCTGAAACTTTGAGAAGGGCAGCCGCAGTTTTAGCTTAACAAAGAGAGGCTCGTACAGGAACATGAAGTGTGAGCCCACTTCTCGGCTCGAGCATACCCTCTCGTTTCATTCCAAGCACACTACCTGGAACTCGTTATCTTGCGCCTTTTCGTCTGTCAGATGAATGTAATCCAGCGATTGCCGGAGGACGGCCTCGGAAGAAAATTTGGAGAGATATTTCCAGACATCATCCCCTACCCATGGGTACACCAACCCCGGACCACGGAGGATTCGGATCGAATCTTCCTCCACGGGCTCATGGACCTCGGGGACTGGTACCCTGGTCTTCTTGCCTCTCGCTATAAAAACTTTGAGAATACCCAAAAAAGCCAGTAAGTAATTATCAGAATCATTTAAACATGAGATTCAGATGGGGCAAACAAAGTAGTTCACACCCATATACCGGCCTCCTTCCCCTCCAAAATTTGAAATTCAAAAGGACACCTCTGCCGCACATGGCGTGATGGAGATGGAGTTCCCAAGGGGTTAGGAGAAGTACAAAAGTCCTAACTCTACTTCGCAAAGGGGCCATTACCCAGTATTAGCAGAAGGTAACCAGAAAAAGATAACATCAACGAAAGATGAGGAAGAGATTTACCTTGAACAAACGTTAAAACTGATCAAGAAGCTTGAGAATGGGTGGAAAATGCTCGCAAAATGCACCTCTCCACCACACGAAATCTCCAAGAAAAAGAGTTCAGAAATAGATGACAACAATGCACCTTCAACCCCTATTTATAAAAACTAAAACGGCTAGGGGGCATTCTCGTCCCTATGACCCATTAATTCAAAACACGTTCATCATGGCGTGCGGAGCTCTAGGCATGTCTACCCACTCAAAACGTCCCATGTGGCCCACACAATTGTAAAGGCAGTTGAAAGGACAGTTGTGTAGCAACTCAAATGTCACACAACCTCCGAAGGCTAAGTCCAAAAAAATTGCTCTAAACCCCGGCTTAAACCGGGGTAACCATTTCAGGTTTAAGAGTTTCATCATGCACGATGGTAATCGAGGAAAAATCATCACAAAGGCCCCGAACCACGAGATTAGAGCTTGCAACTTTGACTTTTTACGCCAAATACCAAGCTGGAGGCATGATGACGTTACTCCGGTGTAAGCGTTGGACTTACCCAATAAAGAACAAAAGACTACGGATAACAAAAAAAAAAGAGAAGAAAATACAAGATAGAAATTCAAAAGATAAGAATTTTTATTAATTTGTTCTCATTCCATACATCATCTTACATTAAAAAAAGAGGGAAAAAATATTGAGACATAAAATGTATAAGAAAAGAGCAACGATTAAGGATCCCAGAGGAAATATAGATGTGACATGGGACGCCACGACATCCAGAGTCGCTGCCACCACCACGGCTCCCCCAGGACTAGCCCCGCCCTCCTGAAAAAGTGGATTAGCTTTGAAGAACCTTGGCAAACTGGAATCGCGACCCCAGAACCGATGCCAAATCTTCTGCATTGCCTTCCTCACAACAACGATAAAGGCCGCGATACACTCTCTTTCGTTGGACGGGGCACGACCTCTCATGAATAAGTTCATTCCATTGGAGCCTTGGCCAGTTTCCTGAACACCCCAGGTTGCTCCAAGAGCGGTTCGAATAGTCCCTCCTACCTTTCCAAGCATCCTCGGAGGACGATACACCTCCTAAGCCATTGGAAAGGAGGAGGAAAGCGTAAGCCCTAGCTTTAAGCGCCTCCGTCCAACACGACAGGTGGCACAATTCCCCCCAACGAAATACCAAATAAGTAACCACATTACATACGCTGGAAAAAAAATCACCTGCTGTTATTACGCTGAGAAAGAAAACCACCCACTAGAAAAGTCACTTGCAGAAGGGCAAAACAACTTTAGGTATTCTAGAAAGAACAAGAACATTATAGCTTTCGCAGAGGGCAAAACCCTCCTTGAATAAAAACGAAACACACAGAAAGCCATTGTATAAAGAAGAGGTCACACTCTCAAGCAAAGGCACAAGGTAGAAAAGAATACAATAGAAGGAGTGGCAGCTTCAATACAAACATTCCCTATTTATAGAGGAAATAGAGTATTCTAATTGGATCCAATGAAAGTGTACCGATCACGCAAGGCAAGCAGCACTAAATGCTCCTCGTCCCCGATTAGATGATGGGGAAGCGTGTAGCTGGGAAACGTCATGGGATTGATGTCTCTTTTAAAAGATCATTAATTCCCAATAAAGTCAAAATGACAATTTCCCAAAAGGACTCAGCACTTTCTGGCAAAGCATACGAAGAAACAAAAACCCTGTGAAACCATGCATGGGAGCAAAAGGAAACACTTAGGATGACGAGATAGTGGTACGTACTAACCCTGGAGGTACTCCCCAACAATAGATACCGATCCGAATGGATCCAGCATCTAATGAAGCACCATGAATCCCGTTAGGATTCGGTATCTTGACACTTAAATTTTCAACTTAAACTGGACTGTGATCCAGGATCCTGTTTGATGGGATCAATCCGGCACACATACCACCCAATTCCGCCACAAGCACCCCGTTTAGGCTATCTGGCCTCAGGCTTCAGTCGTGGGCAATATCAGTATCCCTTAGGTCTGCTTAGATCCTGACAACTACCAATCACGACCTTTAGGGTGTGGGGACCATAACTGCCTGCAACAGCAGGTGGCCACTAACGCGACATCTCGAAATTTTAGGGATCTACCTAGACGATCGTGGGAGGGAGGCACCCTTCGTCAGGGCTCTGCCTAAACGATTGTGGGATGGAGGCACCCCCTATCAGGCCACGATCTCAACGTACCTGTACCTTACATATATCACAAAGGGGCCCTACGCATGTTCTATAAGTATCAGGTTAAGTTATTCTAACTAATCTATCTGCATTCTTACAGTGAAAACCCTACTGGTGCATAGCTTAACTTGAGCGTTAGAGTCCATTTGCAGGTACCCAACCCCCTTGGACCGCTGAGCAGCAGCTGCAGGAGGAGAAATCCACTGTTTACGTCACTACAAGAATTATACTGATTAGCTACGGACAAATCCGTAGCAAATCTGTAGCTAATCCGTAGCTAAATTGGTTAGCTACGGAATAGCTACGGATTAGCTACGAATTTTTTCGTAGTCTATTTTTGGTAGCTAATTAGCTACCAAAAAATTTCGTAGCTAATCCGTAGCTAATTTTTGCATTTCTGTAGCTAATCCATAACTAATTTGTAGCTAATTTTTGTTCAGAGTTCCTTCCTTTCCGTAGCTAATTAGCTACGAAATATTCCGTAGCTAACTCCATAGCTAATTTCCGTAGCAAGTTTGCAGCAAATCCGTAGCTATTTTGTTTCTAAATCTATAGCAATTCCGTAGCTATTTCCTAGCTAAAATCCATAGGAATTCCATAGCTATTTCCTAGCTAAAATCCATAGCAAGTCCGTAGCTATTCCCTAGCTAAAATTCATAGCAATTCCATAGCTATTTCGTAGCTAAAATCTGTAGCAATTCCGTAGCTGTTTCCTAGCTAAAATCTGTAGCAATTCCGTAGCTATTCCCTAGCTAAAAATCTGTAGCAATTCCGTAGCTATTCTGAAGCTAATCCAAATTAAATAGAAAGTAGTGATGTATATTTTAAAATTCTACCTGTTTCAATCCAATCAGAAAAATCTAACAAATAATTATGCAAAAAAACATCATAATTGTATTAATAATAAATTCAAAACATGTTCTACAAAGAATACATAACTAATCCAAGTTAATTAATATACAAATAATTCAAAACAAGTTAATCCTATCATCAATAAACACAACTAACTAATCTAAGTTAGCTCCATCATCATCAACTTCATGATCCTCCCTAACTGCGCCTTGTGATGGTTCCTGCGGCATAGCACTTCCTGCTTGGGAGCTAACAATCCTTAAGATAGGCTCCAACACAGACATTAGTTGCGTCTGGACAACAGATATCAACTGCGTCTGGACAAAGGAAGCCATCGCTTCATTAATAGCTTCCTTTATGGCTTCTTGTGTCGAAGTAGTGTTGGAGGAACCAGCAACCTGTGAGGATGAAGCAAAGTTAGATCCATGAATAGGCATATCTAAGCTGTGACTCATGCCATGGACTCGTCCCTTCTTGTTGGGACCCGTCACCTCCAGCCACACATCCTGATCAACCATTGGATGCGTTGAAGAATCTTCTTCGTATTTCTCTAACATTGTGGTGTCATAAGAGTCCTGAAACAAAAAATATAGAAAACTTTTTTAAAATAATCAACAACTTAACAAATGTGATTAGTGAAATTAAAAACACCTACAATGAAGTTTTTTGAGCGATGAGTGACATATTCTCCATTTTTCCTCTTATGAACACTTTCATACAAATCTCTGAAAGGGACTGGACGGTTCAGCTCTGCCTCCTGTATAATCAACATATATTAGAATATTAAATTCTTAAAATTTTATTATATTTATGGTATTATTATAGTATAAGTGAGTTATATTATTGTATAATTATAGTGCTACTATGTGAAGCCAAAGTGCACGCGAGGAAAACTTGCTGGGGCATACAAATGCTCATCAAACATAATCACAACACAAGGCCCTGACGTGGAAGTCCAACCATGATGCTTGCAGAGCCTTCTACATCTCTAAGAAAGAAACAAATCAATTTGATAAGTTGCACAAGGGATATTTATTTAATCCATAAGATCTCTAATTGAATATTTATAAAATATGAAATCTTACACATAAGACAACATGTTTATGGCTTTCCTCATAACCCATTCATCATTTCCATTAAATGTTGTTTATGACTTTACTTTAATTAAAAGATTCTTCACAAATAACTATGTGAATAGGTTAAGTAAACTCGGAAGATTATCAAATAAAAAATTTATTTTCTCTTTTTTGTAATTTGTAGTAAAATATACAAGTCTACAGTCTACAGACACAGACACAACATTCTTGATTGGCTCATACCAATAGATGACAATATCTCAGTACTAATTACTAAATATGAGTTATAAACAAGCATGAGGTTCCATCCATTTTACATACATGTATGCAACTATACAAAAAGGGAAAAACAAGGAATTCTATGTTGAGGTGCATAGGAGCTTACCCCATATATATAGTTCACTACGAATGCTAATCAAGTGAGTACTAATAAATACGTGATAGATAGAATATGAACATGTTACTGTCACGTAAAGAACCATTTCCCTTTTACTCAAGTATTCTCTTAAAATCACATAAGTCAAAAAAATTCATAATTTCAACCTAATTTACAAAAAACATTGTAAAAATGCCACTTCAAAGAGCAAATTTTGAATCATAATAACTTAATTACTCAACCTGCCAAAAGCCATGTCCTACAGTCTATCCATGGTGATCATATACTTGTTTACACCACTAGCGTTATAAAATGTATCCTTCTCGTCAAAATTTTAAATATCCTTCATTACTAATGCTACCCATTATCATTTCATCCAACCTATCATTTTTCAATCTGCTACTTGAATGTCTGGCTCCATCAGGTCAGTTCGATGATAATTCCAACAATGCTCTAATATGGATCACATTACCTCCATACTTTTATCATCTTCAACTTAAGCTGGATGCTTTTACCACCGAGTCCATAAAATATTAGCAATTTAGCAAATAATCCCCAAACAGTAATAGCAAATAGTAAGGAATTTACCATGATAGTTTCAAAATGGCATACCAGCTTAGACAAGATATACTATAAGAGTCTCTTAAACCAAGCTTATTTGTGAAAATTTTCAATTGGTTTGTTGCACCTTTCACTAATGTGTAACTTTGTAAACATTGTCAATGTAACAAAACAAAAGGAACAGAAAGCAGTTGATGTACTAAGTTTACCCCATGCTAATTATAGACACGAATAAGTTCAATCCATATATGAATGACAACTTTGTTTTGGCACAACTTAAAAGTATTTCTATAATCAGATTCATATATCAATGAAAACTTCATGGAAATAAGTTGATTCCAGACCCACTACATTTCTTTCAAAGGAGTAATACATAAACAGGAATGGCTAGCACAACGGAAGTCTCTAAAACGAAGCTTATTTGTGAAAAGTTTCAATCTAGTTCATTGGCACCATTCACTAATGTATAACTTTGTAAACATTGTCAATGTAACCAATATAATAGGGATATTAAATAAAAGGCTAAATTCACAAAAATCAATCAATGGCAATTAAACACACTGTAGTAGAAGATGTTGCCAAGATTGTCATATATAAGTAGCCACATGAAAGATGCTACATGGTATGGATATGTACTAACTAAGATTTAAGATGTTAATGCAAATATAAGGCAATCTATATCTAACAATAATGGGGAAATATGATTACCTATGAAAAATGGCCACCATGAAACTTATTGTTTGAGCCATCCAAATGTGAATCCAAAGGAATGTGTGTGTGTGTGAATATAATATTTACTGGGGTATACATGTGTTACTGTAGCATCCCACCATTTACCCACCATTTATATATATATATATATATATATATATACAAATTCTCGATATAATATTTATTGTATAAATTCTATATATATATATATTTATATATATATATATATATATATATATATATATATATATATATATATATATATATATATATATATATATATATTTATGAATACAATATTTATTGTGGTATGCATGCGTTAGCTTGTAGCATGCCACCATTTATATATATATATATATATATATATATATATATATATATATATTTATATATATATATATATATATCATGAACACTATACAAATTCTCAGAAGCAGTTCAATAAACTCTCAACAAACTAAATTGGGTTAGACTAAATGGACCATCCTAATAATCAATGTTAGATTGATGGGTGTCACATGCATCATGCTTGGAATACATTAATCCTCGTTAGAGATATGCCGCTGACACAAACTACTGTGAGTGAATTCTATAATGTACCTCATATACTTTTAAAACAAAATAATTAAAATTACCAAAAAGAAATTAAAGGAATATAACGTACAACCCCATACAGCTAGCTTAGAAGTCATGAGCCATCTATTGTGATTCTTAGCATTTTGGTTTGAGCACTGATCAGTAATGTGTTCATGATGGATGGTAGTTGGTTGTGACTTGAGAAGGAGGAAAGGAATACAGAGAGTGACAGGGAAAGAGAATCAGTTAAAAAAGAAAAGAAGGGTGTACTCAAAAGAAAATAACAAAAATGAAAAAGGAAGGTCTAAAGCAACTTGCATTTGATGCAGATAGAAATAATAAGAAATATATTATTAATTTTTTTGGATATTCCAATCCTATTTGCATCTTTCTTTATGGGTGGGAAAAGAGCAAAGCTTTTGGAGGCACAGTTTCTGAGGTAAGCCCATATATAATTGTAAGGTTCTTATTCCTCAATCATTTTAAAGTTTCTGAAAGGTCACCATAAAACCAGTGAAAAGGTGAAATTCTTATGATCATCACGCTACATGCTAGTTCATAACCTGTACCAAGGAATCAATCTTTCATTTTCACCACTACCAGTACCTCCAGCTACACTTCTAGACCATTCAAAAAGTAATACTACACAGGACAAAAAAGATGCTAAAGTTTAATGCACAACGAGGCTCTGCCTTTGACAATAAGTAGTTATATCAAAGAAAAATATAACCTTCAAATTACTTATTGATTCACAGACTGCTCACAGTTTGATGCATTTTCATTTACTAACATCACTACAACTATATTACAGTTATTTTATAGATCAAGCACAAGCCAAAGTTTCTTATCATATTTTCTCTAAGTATGGCAGCATAATGCCCCACTTTATAAACAAAAGTAATGCTTCAAGGCCTATATATGCTCAGGCATGATTACCTAAACATATCCCAATTTTACGAAGTTCATCTATTCCTTTTTAATTGTTTTTATTTTAATTAGTACTATTAAACAGCATAGGAAATTTGACTAAAAAACACACCAAAATTCACGTGGCAGTATCATGGTCACAGAGAGTGAAAGAACAGCTATGGAAACAAATAGCTTCAACAAGCATTGGTTATAGATACACTTCAGCCTGCTAAGTTATTATTCGGGAGAAAAGAAAACAAGGTGCCTTTTAGTGTATTCCTTTTCCAATTGATCAATACCTTGCCAAAGAAATAAACCCAGGTACACAACTTCTACATGTTCCAACCCCTGTTCTAACTTTATGGAAACTAAAAGAAGAATGCAACTCAAACATGCACTTACATCATCCAAGCATATTGTAGCAGTAATAACCAAAGTTAGGTGAAATCTAATAGAATAATAAGAGATTAGCTCATACTTCGTAAAAGGAATAGTAATTTAGAGAGAGGAGACACAACAAATATTCAAGGGAGTCATCATTCAAGAATAATTAGAAGTACATCATCTTTAAAACCTAGTTGAGCTACTAAATTAATAAAAATACGTTGCATTTTAAAACACAACAAGACATTGTCATAATAATTCATAACCAAAACAACTATTAATTAGTAGCATATCCACAAAGATGTTGAGGAATATCTAAATCAAGTAAAGCGGGCATTCGTAAGGCTTCTCAGAAAAAGTATATCATAATTCCATCAATGATACAAGAAGATAAAGACACAAGCTTGGAGGCACTGATCCTATATAGTTTTTATCGGATTTAGATTTGAACAAAGAATAGAAAGTTGGCATCCAGAAACTTTTTTTCTAAAAAGATAACCAAATCACATTTTCCCAGATCTATCAGTTATGTCATATCATGAATTTATTTATTTTGATTTTCTATAAGATATTCTTAAATCTAATTTAATCATGGGAATTCTCCTCTAAAGTCTAAAGCAGTAGCTGGGCTCACAATGGTAGAAAATAAGCTACATCATGCATGCTGAGTTGCTGACCAACTTTCTCTCTCTCTCTTCCATACTGCCATGAATTAACTCAGCAACTTTCTTAGTTACAGTTTCTTACATTTTTAATTTATTTCTCTGTCAAAGCCTACTGAACATATATCATGAGAAAATCAAAGAAATGTGGTGGTTCATGCATTTTATCTAACACAGGTAGACCTCAAGAAAATCAAATGTAAATAATGATAAAAACAGAAATAGAAGTAGCTAAGTTTACGAGTTACAGATTGTAATGTCAGTGAAATGAGAACTTACCCTTGCAGCAAAACGTTGGGTGTGCGTGAGCAAAAACGTGGAGCCAAAAGTTTAAAACCCCTCTCCGTGTGTGCGCGTGAGGTGAAGAGAGAGAGAGAAATTTGGGAGAGAGACGACAATTTGGGAGCGAATCAAGCGAGAGAGACGAGCAAGAGAGATTTGGGAGAGACGTAAGATTTGGGATTATAGAATGAGAGTGAATCAATTGAGAGAGATGAGCAAGAGAAATTTAGGAGGGTGAGGGAATGAATTTGAGTGACAGACGTAAATTTGGGAGGGAGGGTAGGAGGGAGGGATTTTAGATTTGGGTAATTTTAGTCTCTCGGCAGTGATTTGGTGAAATTTTTTTTAATGCAATTGAAATTTAGTTAGGGAAAAATTTGGTAGCTAATTCGTAGCTAGCTAACTACGGATTAGCTATGGATTAGCTATAAAATAAAATTTCTTAGTTGTATTCCGTAGCTAAATTGTAGCAAATCCGTAGTTATTTGCTCGATAAATTTTTTTTTTTTTGTGAATCAAAATTTAGCTACACAATTTTATTCCGTAGTTAATTTGTAGCTAACTAACTACGGATTAGCTACCAAAATGTTTTGTAGCTAAATTCCATAGCTAAATAGTAGCTAATCTGTAGTTATTAATTTGATATAATTTTTATCCAAATTTAGCTACGGAAAATTTTCGTAGCTAAATTTGGTAGCTAATATACAAAATTCTTGTAGTGCGTGTCTTCTCAGGCATCCTCTGGTTCTACTTCAGAACAATTATGGTCACTAATATAATGCTGGCAATTAAATGTTAACTTGAGAAAATAATATATCAATTGACTAAAAAAATGTGTTTTTCTTACTTGGTAGCATTTTATTAAAAAACAAAGAATTTAAATTTCCATATATATTAAAAGAGGAAGCTCTCAACCAACATGTAGTGGTTGGAGCTAAAGGGACTTGAGTCCCTTAAGCATATGATCAGAGTTCTTCTAGGATTTATGTATATGAAAATAACATCATTATGAGATATTCTCGCTTAGACATCCGACCGTATCATGGGAGATTAGTATTTTACTTATCATGTTCAAGGATACTCTAGGAAATAATAATAATAAAAAAGATAGAGGATGTTCACAGTTTTTTTATAAGAAAAAAATTTAAGGTCAATGGTAACTGTCTCATCCTAAGATCAAAGTAGACTTTCAGATTCAATGAGTGTGTATAGACTACAGAAGTACTTACAAATAACTTACCAACAATAAACCCTAACAAGAATCAAATTCCTGCCAATTTAGTTGACGCGATCTATCATTACTAGTTGTGTCAATCATTGTTTACTTCCCAGTTAAACTTTCATCCTTGCTATATATTAATTTGTATAATTTTGTTAGATCATATTGAAACTTCAATGCACAATTTATGAACGAAAAAGTTTTTAATCTCTGATTTTTTTACATCATTTTTTATATAACTTTTTTATACTATTTTTATACCATTGATTATATCCTTTTTTCTCTTATTATTTTTTTACTTAATCACAATTATTAAAAAATAATATAAAATAGTGTATATGAAAAAATGATATATATATATATATATATATATATATATATATATATTAACATCATTTTTCAAAAGTTTTTCTCCATGTATGTACCTTAACATAGTAATAAATTGCTTACGTCAGATATAAAATAGATAATGATAATTACATACGTTGACATAAATCAGAAGCTAAATTTTGGGGAAGGCATAGTCAAAAGTAGCCCATGTTAGATAATAGATATATTTCAGGGGGCCAAACATGGGGACCATATATGATATATTAATATATACTTTTTAAAAACGACGATCAAATTAATTATTTTGACTCTGGTCTAAAGGGTTTCATTATTGCTTTCTTTGACAATTTTTTATTCATTATATAATTCTTCACAAATTTACCATGCAAAACGAAGCTTTGCTTCTAATATATTAAGGTTTTATTTTAAGGGTTGTTTTACAGTACTTCCTATACTCAATGGAGTATGGATAATTATTGTATTTTTGTCTTCTAGTTATTATAATTTATAATAACTTATTTCAAATAACCACCAATATATTTTGAGTAACCAATAATATCTCACACATAGATCCTGCATGGGCACACCACCAAACTGGATGCAAAAGACACCCATAGTACAGAGAAGCATGGGCTCACAGCGGTGGAGGTGAAGATGGCAGTGCACAGCTGGGCTGACGGCAAAGCTCTAGGTGCGACTTGCGGTGGTGCAAGGTCTAGTCGATTTGAGGTGAGGACTGAGATTTGGTGACATGGTGGCTGAGCGGCGGATACATAAGGGTGGATGTAAAGCGGCAGAAAGTGGTGTGTAGTAGCTCAGGTGGAGGCAATGAGGGGCAATTAAAGATGTCTGGTCGTTGGATTTTTGTCAGTGGCAGATATCATCTCAGTGTCGCACTCTCCGGCGAACTCCCCGATGGCGTCTTCGACAATCCAACCCACCTCTGACCCTTTACCTCTGCTTCAACGCCCTCTTTGCACTACCAATTTGATTCAAACGAGATTTAGTGGTATAAAAGAAGTGAAGGAAGTATAAAAGACAAAGGAAAAAAAGACCAATGAAGAGTTTGTACAATTTCTTAATGCACTTAGTCAACATGTTCAATCGGTTGCTAGTGATGCATGCCAACCGTAGATTAATTTTTTATTTGTTAATCAATGGCTAAAGTTATAAGGAGGATGAATATATACTCCCTTGACCGAAAGGAGTACCGTAACTAAAATGAACCTTATTTTACAGATGTAGCCACATAACTATGGCAGTAACAGTGTATATTCTACATTCTACACGAGAAAAACGTGCCAAAACAAAGACATAATTCAATTCAAAATTTTAAATATTGCAAGGGCAAACAAGCTAGTTGGTCTTTAATATTTTAACATTTTTTCTGCTGTTAAACCAACAGTGATAGCCCATTGGTACTTGTCTTGTTTGAAATAGACTTTTATGGTTGGTTGATGTAGCAAAGTCAATTCGCTGAAGTTGTACGGTAGTATGCTAAAATTCTTTGTCCTTTGTGGGATTGAGAGAAAAGAAAATAAGAGAGGAAAAAAAATTTAAAATTTAAAATGAAGAAGAAATTTGAGAAAAATTAGATTTTTTTTCTTAACTTTCTCTTTAACAGAACTCAAAAAATAATAATAATTAAATTTTCTTTTCGCGCTTTCTTTCTTTCTTTCAATACAACCTTAATTAGGGTAATGCCCATGAGCTAAATATACGGACTAGTGTTCCTCCACCCTTCGGGTCCAGGACAATCTGAACAATTAATGATATGCAGACATTCATGAACCTGTTGACCAGAAAAAAAAATAGAAAAGAAAAATACTTTCATGAACCTGAGCCTGTGAGCTGGACTAGGATCTTAGTTCATGGTCTACTATATTTACCAACAATCATCCATCCCCTATTACCCCTTTTTTTTTCGATCAGATCCATTAATCTCATTATTAAACCAAGAATGTGAGGGAAATTTTTCCTTAATCTTTTTAAAAATAAACATATGAAAAGTGAAACAGGAAAAAAAAAGTGCAATGAATCGTGTCAAATGTAACCATTTGTATCCCAAACTGTTTTCTACTTTGTGTAACAAATCCTCCTAATTAACTGTAATTTTATTTTTAAAAAAAGGAAAAGAAGAAGATGAAGCAATTGACAGAGTAGAAAGCAAAATATCACTTAGCTATAGCTAATCAGGTGATGATAATTAATTTGGCAAATTTAAGTACCCAAGAGCTCTCGTTCTTGATGGATCAGTGGATCGCTATTTAATGACTAATACAGTTCCACCTTAAACACATTATTTGAAATGAAGTTTGGGATTCCCGTAAGGTTGAGCGGGTGGAACAAAGCTAGTTGCTTGTTATATCAGTTTTAGCGAGGATAATACAAGATAAATAGATATCTAATAATTATTAATAAACTCATTACAAGTAAGTGAGCTCGTTCCTTGCACAAGCATACTAAGATAATTACTATTGAGTTAAAAATATTCAAAGATCATACCACTGTATTTGAATAAGATGATTAGCAATTACCTACTCACTTCATAAAAATTGAATAGCATAGTATCATATTCAAATATTCTTGACAATTACAAATTATTTGTTACTACTTTTAAAATATTCGAATATTACAATATCATATTTAAATATTCTACTTCCAGAAACACACTAAAATAGTAGATTATAGACTTATAATAATAGTAATCCAAACTAAGTATCCAAAAAATAATTACATCATATGTAGATTAGCCAAAATAGTAAGAACCAAGGTACGTCTAAATAACTTTAATCATCCTAAGAGTCATCCAAACTACCCAGACATCCAAAAAACGAAAGAAGCATGATCATAATCATCCATTAGTCATCCAAATTACATGTCCTACTGTTATATGGTCATATATATATATATGAGAGGGGGTCTATTTACACTTAATATAAGTAAAAAAACTTACACTCAATCTCTTATCATTAAATTCATTTTAATCTAATAGTTTTAAATTAACTAATTAAATGATAAGAGAGAATAATAAATATTCATATTAAAAAGGAAAGAGAATTAATAAATATAATTTTAATAAAGAAATAAATTTTAGTTATTAAGTTTATTTATTAACTTAAAAAATGATATAATATTGAATATAATTTATAATATTTTTGTTTTTATTTAGTTTAAGTTATTTTTATTTAGTATAAAATGGTGATAGTTAATTTTTATTAACTTATTTTAAATTATAATAAATTAATACATTATATAAAAACAAAAATATAATAAATAGTTAATTATTTAATATAATTTATAATATTTTTGTTTTTATTTAGTTATAAGTTAATAAAGTATAACTAATTTTTAAAATTATATTTTAAGAATCTTTGAAGTCATTACCTTCTTATATTAATATACCAGATAATTTTACAAGTACATGTCCAAACTCATCTATTACTTGTAGAACTCCGCTGTCACCAATAAACAAATAGTTTGGATGTTTCTCTTTTTTTAATTTGGTCATTTTTATATTTTTTTAATAAAAATATTAGACGTAATTTACTTTACTTTTAGGTATTAGTGAAAGATCTGAGTCAAACATAACATTTAATAAAAATGTTAATTCTTTGCCATTTGTTCATGATCGAGGAAAAAAAAGAGCATAATGCTCTCTGAGTAAATTAGTTTAATTGAATCCTTTTATTTACTAAAATTCTTAATTTTTTTAATTTGTTAAAATAAATACACTTTCAAACTTTTAAATGGTCTCTAGATAATTATAAATCATACATTATCTCATCTATTTAATCTAATACTTTTAAATTATTTTGGTAATTTTCATTTAAACATATTGTATGTAGTGTTTACTAAATATTTTTATTTAGTATAAAAGTTGATAGTTAATTTTTTTAACTAATTTTAAAATATAATAAATTAATACATTATATAAAAACAAAAATATTATAAATTATATTCAATATTATATCATTTTTTAAGTTAATAAATAGACTTAAAAACTAAAATTTATTTCTTCATTAAAATCACATTTATTAATTCTCTATCATTTTTAATGTGAGTATTTATTATTCTCTCTCATCATTTACTTAGATGATTTAGAACTATTAAATTAAAATAAATTTAATGGTAAGAGATTGAGTGTAAGTCTTTTTACTTACATTAGGTGTAAATGGATCCCCTATATATATATAAATTTTGGGTTAGGTTATGAGTCTACGAGTTGGAGCAACCCAGCCTGGCAGAATAGAACCCAAACTTTACTGTACATTTATAATAGCCTATTTGTTAGGTATAATTCCCTCAAGGGATATGAATGCTAATCATATCCCCCATAAATAGGGATTTGGACATAGAGAATAATAGTCCTCGGAATCTTATTCAACAACATTCAATTCGCATTGAATGCTCAAATTTTTAATGCCCTATCAGACTCATACATATACCCTCAAAGGTCTCAAAGGTATGGATCGAATCTCCAATCATACACTACCTTCCTTGCACACAAACAAACTTGAGCGTCGAAATACCTTTTGCATGTATTCACCCTCTCACACCATTGTTGTTGTTGCTGTGCCACGATGAATCCACTATCGCCTATCTTTTCAGATAACCCTTAAAACTCAGTTTTGATTATATATATATATATATATATATATATATATATATAGAGAGAGAGAGAGAGATGTTAAAATATTTTATATAGGCTAGCATAAATTATATTATAATTTTTTTATAAAACCCAAGTTAATTAGATGTCAAAACTATTAGAGCATTTTGTTCAGTCCAAATTTTGATCAATATTGTTATTGGACCTGTTGTTGTTAAGCATTGATCAAAGGTGAGTTTTATTTATAGGTCCTGTATGTGGGCTTGTCATAGTGGATGTGTTTAGTTCATTTTAGTTCTTCTATATATACAGGGAGAGACCCCTATTCCTAATCACTCTAGTGCGTATAGTTACTACATTGATACTGACGCGTGAGCAACTGCTGTAGGATAGGAATATTATCTCTCCCTCATCGAGAACGCTTTTAAGGATTCAAACATGACAACCTTTTCGGCATCTTTCAAGATAACCCTATAACTCATTCTATATTATTTGGGTATGCCATAATTTGGGGTTAATTGATCTGTGAACTCTAACAATTGGTATCAGAGAGGTTTTAATCCTAATTATGACTATCAATTTTCTGTTTTACTTGAAAATCGTATGAAGTTTAAAATTGAAGAAACCTGAAACCTTAACGTATGTGATGATCAATTCAATTTTTTTAATTGATTTTGAAAATAAAGTTAGGGCTTTTATAGATTGTGATTTGGGAAATCTATAGACATAAGAATTGTGTTAAATGGTAAAGCTACCATTAATTTCCTAAAATAAATTTGTGAATTTGATTCCGATTTTCGTTCAAAGCCTAAATTTTTGTGAACTATTTTTCAAAAATCAATTTAGGGGACTTGTAGATCTTGATTTCCCAAATCTAATGACACCAGAATCATCCTTTTTTATGGAGAATTGAAGATGAAATTGTAAAAATATCGAAACCCTAAATCTTCATTCTCCGTGTTCTTCAAATAGTTGTTTGTTTTTTTTTCAAAATTAAAGATACGGGTTTTGTAGATCTTCATATTTTGAATTCAATGACTCCAAGATCATTGATTTTGGTTGAGAAACGAGGAAGAAATGACTTGTGACTAGCGAACCAAATTTCGAGTTCTGTAATGACTTGCATGACCTGATCTGTGAAAACGGTTAAGGAAGACGCTGCTCGCTTCCTTTGCCCACAGGCAGGTTATGTGTGTAGATGCATGTGGGATTTCCATGCATGATTTTTCAATTCTATTTTTTTTTGTTCTCCACGTGCCCTAATGGTTATTTGCTCAAATATTATATGTTGATATGTTTGACAAAATCTCCCTTTAATATATCATTCTTTCAGTTTTATCAATGCTAATGAATGCTTTAATGAAATTGAATATGACTAATTATAAGGACTGAGAAAATTATGTGAAATTGTTCTTTGTTGTCTTTAATGTTGATGTTACTCTCACTGAGGAAGAGCCTTAGAGACCCACAAATGCATCTTCTGCTATTGATAAGAAGAAACATGAAATTGGGTTCAATCCAACAAAGTTTGTTTCACGCCCATGAAATATAGCATGAATAAGACCATTAAAGAGAGCATTCCTGAAACAAATAATGTTAAGGAGTTTCTCAAGTTTATTGGTGAGAAATTCAAGAAGTTTGATAAAACTGAAAAGGTCTACTACCTCTCTTTGTTGGCAAAGACTACATATGATGGTGTGAGTGGTGTTTGTGAACATGTATTGAAATTTTTGAACTGGTATAGCAAGTTGAGATCCATGAAAGTGGAATTGGGAGAGGACTTCATGGTCTAGTAAGTGTTTGAAAGAGGAGTGGACTATTGATGAGCTTATATTTGTCCTTACTCAAGATAAGCATATAATAAAGAAGGACAAGACCTATAATGTTCAGTTTGCTTCCCACAAAAATGGTGACAAGAAAAAGAAATTTGCTACAAGGAAGAATAGTAAGCCCAAGTTTTAAAAAAAAAGGAATGATAAGCTTGAATATCTTTCTAGGTCACCTTCTAGTCTTTGTGAGACTTCTGATGTTAAGCTCAAATATCGGTTTAATAGACAATGTAAGTTCTGTGACATATTTAGACATAATCAATCTGATTGTTTGAAGTTCAAAAGCTAGCTTGAGAAAAAGAAAGGTAACCCCTTAGCTCTAGTATGTTTTGAATCAAATCTAGTTGATGTTCCTTCAAATACATGGTGGTTAGATACTAGTATAACTATTCATGTTACAAACTCATTGCAGGAGTTCAGAAGTAGGAGGAGACAAAGTGTAGGGGAGTTGATGATCACATTAAGAAATGGAACAAGTGTTAAAGTAGAATATATATGAGTGGTTTCTTTAAAATTATGTATTGGACATGTTTAGTTTTGAAAGATACAATTTATGTACCTTCTATGATGAAGAATTTGGTTTTAGTTTCAGTTTTGGATAATTGTGGCTACTCTTTCCACTTTAGTAATGAAAATGTTTCTTTATATTATAATTATGCTATTATTCTAGAGTCTTGTCTAATGGTCTATACATGTTGGACGTTAATCCTCTTTATGTTAATCAACGACATTCAGATGTTAATAATATTATTGGGAACAAGCGTGTTAGAGTTATTGAAAAATCTTCTATGTTGTAATACAGATATTTAGGACATATCTCTAGGGCGAGAATGAAGATCAGGTTGATCAAGGAGAATATTCTTCATAATTTGGACTTCCCTGACTTTGATACTTATATTGATTGTATAAAAGGGAAACTTACAGCTGAGTAAGAAAGAATAGGGTTACCAAGAGTGAAAGAATACTACAGTTAATTCATATAGATATTTATGGGCTCATTACTCCTATACTATGAGCAATTTTAGGTACTTTGTCACTTTTATTGATGACTTCTCAAGATACGGGTGAATTAATTTGATGCATGAGAAATTCGAGTCTTTAGATGCCTTTAAAGCATTCAAGGCTACTGTTGAATTGAAATTTAGTAACTAGATCAAATGTACATGTGAGGTCTGACAGGGGTGAGAAGTACTATGATAGGTATGATAAAACTGGTAGAAATCTTGGACCTTTTGCTAAGTTCTTATAGGATTATAGTGTTGAGGCGCAGTACACCATATTTGGCACTCTGTAATAAAACAAAGTTGTAGAAAGATGAAATCGTACTCTTGTGGATATGATGAGATATATGCTTAGTCATTCTACTCTTCCAGAATTCTTATAGGGAGATGCCTTAAAGACTGTTGTATATATACTGAATTATGTATAAATTAAATATGTGTCGAGGACTCCATACGAGCTTATGTAAGGTAAACGACCTACTTTGAGACATTTTCGTGTTTGGGACTGTAAGACAGAGGTGAGGCCTTATAACCCATGGTTAAAAAAGTTTGATCTCAAAATCATTAGTGGTTACTTTATTGGCTATTATATTGGTTCAAGGAGTTCTAGGTTCTATCGTCCCTCTCATACTACTAGAGTTATTGAATCCAATTAGGTTGTGTATTTTGAAGGAGACTTAGAGCATGGCAGAACTCAAGAGTTGCGTATTATTGATTTTAGAGAGGAGCATGTTGTCATTCCTATTCTTGTTATTCACTTTTCAGGGATAGTGTCATCTCATTTGATTCATGATGATGTTGTTGATCATATTGATAATGTCGATATCCCTCAACAAGTCAAAGATAATGTACAGAGTCCATATGTTGTTATGGTTCCACCTAGAAGATCTGAGCGGGTTCCTATATACACTGAGTCTATTAGATTCAGGGATTATATTGTGTACTTGTCGGAGTATGAGTTTAACTCAGCTGAGGATTCTGATCTTATTTCCTTCCAAGAGGCCATGGCTAGTCCTGATAATGTACAATGATTGGTAGTTATGGAGAATAAGTTGGCTTCTATAAGAAAGAATGATGTTTGAGAATTGGTGGAGTTGCTTGTTGGTTATAAAACTATTAGTTGCAAATAGGTCTTTAAGACCAAACGTGACGCCGAAGGTAAAATTGAGAGGTATAAGATTAGACTTATTGCTAAGCAATATAACTAGAGGGAAGACATTGATTATAAGGAGACTTTCTCATCGGTCTCTATTATAAACTCTTTTTTGTGTTGTGATGACCTTGATTGTTCATTTTGATTTGGAGTTCCATCATATGGATGTTAAGACTACCTTCTTAAATGGTGATTTGTATGAGGATGTGTATATGGATCAACCTAATAGTTTTATTGAAGATGGTGAAGATCATATGGTATGTAAATTGAGAAGATCCATTTGTGGATTGAAACAGGTTTCCAAGCAATGATACTTGAAATTTGATTATATTGTTAGCTCTATTGGCTTTAAAGAAAATATTATTAACCAATGCATTTATTTGAAGTTTAGTGAGATCATATTTATCATTTTTTTTTATATATTGATGATATTTATTGGGTAGTAATGATAATGATTTTATGTATAAGACTAAGCAGATGTTGACAATGTATTTTAATATGAAAGATCTTGGTGATGCCTCTTTTGTTTTAGGCATTGAGATTCACCATGAAAGATCTCATGGTATTCTTGGCTTGTCTCACAAAACTTATATTGAAAGGATTTTGAATAAATTTAATATGAAATTTTATAATCCTTGTACTGCACTTATTCAAACGGGTGAAAGACTCTCTAATACTCAGTGTCCTCAAAATGATAAAGATGTTGTTGAAATGAAGACGGTCCCATATACTTCTGCTGTAGGCAGCCTTATGTATGTTCAAGTTTGTACATATCATGATATTACTTTTGTTGTTAGTGTACTTAGGAGATATTTGAGCAAATCTGGTGTGGCTCATCAATAAGCTGCAAAACGTGTTATGAGGTATCTACAGGGTACCAAAGATTATATGCTCACATATAAGAAATTGAATCACCTTGAGGTGATAGACTATTCTGATTTTGATTATTGTGGTTATCTAGATGACCACAAGTCCACATCAGGGTATATCTTTTTATTGGCAGGAGGAACTGTTTCTTAGAAAAGTATTAAATTGACAATTATAGCTACTTCCACTATAGAGGCAGAGTATGTAGCTTGTTATGAGGTTATGCATCGAGTGGTATGGTTGAATAATTTGATTACTGAGTTTCGTGTTATGGAGAGTATTCCAAGCCTCTTACTATCTATTATGATAACTCTGTTGTAGTGTGCTTCTCTCAAATCAATAAAAGTTCTAAATATTTTGACACAAAATATATGTTTGTTAGAGAGAAGATTCAGGAGTTTCTGACTCATGTTGAGCATATCCCTACATAACTTATGGTTGCAGATCTCTTAACCAAAGGTTTAGCTATTAAATTTTTTGTTGATCATGTAACCAGTCTAGGTAAAGCAAGGTCTTTTGATGTTTTGGGTTAATGGGAATATGTTTTGTGGTTTTATTGTGATCTTATTTTATTATTATGTCTCAAGACCTTAAACAATTACGTTGCTATTATTATTGTTGCATTGTTGTTGTTGTTGTTGTTATTATTATTATTATTATTATTATTATTATTATTATTATTATTATTATGATAATCTACACAGTTTTATTTGTTTGTATTATGACATATTGTGGAGACATTTTGGACCCAATCTCATTTTGTTATTGTGTTCAAATATTTTATTAAATCTTAGAAAGTATCTTGGCCGGATGCTTGAGTCATTTTGTTAGAAAATGAACTTTGATCACTTATTGACATGTAATTTTGTTATGCTTTCCCATTACCCATATATATCACATTTTATTGGGCCACTGAAATATGAGTATCTTGCATATATGATATCAGTACTCCTTTGAGTATGATTTTATGAATTGTTAAGATGCTTGTAGTCTCATTTTGGACCAGTAATTAAAAGTGCTGACTCGATTTTAACATCATGTTATGGCTGCATGTTGTTTGATTAATCTAGAGAATTGTTTTCTTATTGAAATAAAGTAATATGACTTATGTCGTCCAAGTGGGAGAATGTTAGAATATTTTATATGGACTAATATAAATCATATTATAATTTTTTATAAAACCCAAATTAATTAGATGTAAAAATGATTAGAGCATTTTGTTCAACCTAAATTGTGATTAATTAGTATTGTTATTGGGCATGTTGTTGTTAAACGCTGCTCATATGTGAGTTTTGTTTATGAGTTTTGTATATGGGCTTACCATAGTGGATATGTTTAGTCCATTTTAGTTATTTTATATATACAGGGAGATACTCATATTTTTAACCACTCTAACGCGTACAGTTGCTCTATTGATATTGATACTTGAGCGATTATTGTGAGATATGAATAGTATCTCTCTCTCATCGAGATCGCTCTCAAGGATTCAAACATGATAACATTATCGGCATCTTTTCAAGGTAATCCTAAAACTCATTATATGTTATTTGGATATGCCATAATTTGGGGCAAATTGATCTGAGAACTCTAGTAAGAGAGACAGAGAGGGAGAGAAAGATAATATCATCAATGCACATCTCTTAATTACTGCTCTCCAACTCTTTCTGAAGGTACAACCTCCAAGTTGTCAACCCGATCATTAAGGGTAGCCAACTGAGTGGTTATAGTATCCAATCTACCATTCAACCCAGTTATGCTATCCCCTATGAAAATCTTCATATTGTTGATGCTAGCCTGAATAGCACCAATGATTGAATATATACATATAAACATTCGAATAAATGAATCCCATATTCGGATATTTTTAAGCCAGTAGTTATATGATAGAATCCTTCACAAACATGAAAAACAGAGTAGATTGGTGAAGAAGGGTGAACTAAAGGTGTTAAGATAAGCATACCCTTCTTGAAATGTTTCAATATAGTAGGTGGAATATCAGGGTTATATAGCTCTCCTTGCATTTAAAAGACAACAAATTTCAACACCAGTTAAATCTCATAAAGAAATATACTATCATAGTATGAAACATGCACAAGCTACTTTTTACATACCCTTCTTTGAAATGATTGGGTGTAGTAGTCAATCTTGAATGCCAGGGGATAATAAGCAAAAGGAACTTGAGATTAGTAGTGAAAGTGGAATAAAGGAGATGAAAAGCAAGAGGATGTTGGGTGCAGTAGTCATATAATAGAGGAGATGAAAGTAAGAGAAGATTGGGTGCAATAGTCAAATAGCAAGAAGAGTATATGATCTGAATATAATATCCAATGGTCTCACTTGATAGAATAGAGATTTCAATTTTTTTCATCAAATACAGCAAATTCATATCTCTCATACAACAAAATCCTCTGATAAACTTTGGACTAAACAACAAAAAGGAAAATTTTGGACTTATGAGAGAGATGGTAAACAGTAGTTTCCACAAACCTAGTTTTTACCAACCCAGAAACTAGTTTTGGAATAATCTTAGTCAACAACATGCTTACATCACTATTTTATAATATATAATAAGCAGAAATGGAATAAGCTTCTCAATATAAGTTGAAAAATATAAATTGAAAAAGTTGAAAAAACAGTAAGCTTCTTAATTCACAAAAAATTATCAGCTTTTGAGACTTGAAGAATTGTTTTACTCAAATATATAAAAGGTATACTCGAATAACTTATGGTTTATGATAACTCGTTTGATCCAATGTGCCTCGAATAACTTATGCCAATAGCAAAACATTTATGATGACAATTCCAATATTAGAATAAATTTAGTCCTATTCAAATATTACGAAAGTTATAATTATCGATTAGATATAATATTCGAATACCATCAAAGTATATTAGAATATTCTGTAAACCCATTATGCTAACTTAGTTATAGAATATTATTATAAACCTTTCTGTCTCACCAATTTTAAAGTATAAACCTTATTAGAATAAACTTAGTCCTATTCAAATATTACGAAAGTTATAATCATCTATTAGATATAATATTCGAATACCATCAAAGTATATTAGAATATTTTGTAAACCCATAATGCTAACTTAGTTACAGAATATTATTGTCAACCCTTTTGTGTCACCAATTTTGAGTTTATTTAGTTTAAAAAAATGACACCTAAAAAGGAAGCTTTTGGAATGGTGAAAAAAGTAGAAAACCCAACTTGCAACCAGAAACCACGTTCTAAATACCAGAAACCACAATTTTCGCAAATCACAAACTAGTTTTAACTCACGTGCAACCACATAGCAAGTATGGATTGAAACATATATATCACACTCGCAAGGAAAACTCTCTTAATTTAGAAGAACGAAGTGGATTAGTGACACTGGACAATACTATGGTAAATGAGCCAAGTCTAAGTCCAAGTCCAAGTCTAAAATCACCATCCAATAACACTATTAAGATGCTATGACCCATTTTCCTAGGTGTAACCAGACTCGATGTCCACCAAATTCAACCCATAAAAAATCATTGAATTTTATCCACTTGTTAAAATCTAACCATTATCCATTACCCGACCCAACCCACTACCAGCTGTCAACGTTACTCAAATCATGTGCACCCTACCCCATACTATAAATAGGCGTTGCCCTTGTAGCAAAATAGGTTTTTGTTTTCTTTTTTTCTTTATTACTTTTTTTCTTTATTTTCCCTTACATTAACTAACTTGAGTGGTAGAGTGCTTGCAAATACTTCCACTTCAACAAGTCCAACCCATGTGGGAGCTTATTGGCAAGTTCAGCCACCATCCCAACCACCAACTGAGAGAAAGGACAAAGCTGATGTCTACTCTAGCTTTCTCTCTTTTTTTTGGGGGGGGGGGGAGAAGACTTTGACGCCTACTTTTGCTTTAAGTAGAGGTTAATCACGCATAAGGCTTCTATTATCTAAAATCATCATTGAGAATCATAGTTGTACAAATAGGATCGGACCGACTCGGCCTATCGACTCGAGAAACCCGTGACTTGGGCTCTAGGCCGGTCAGATCAACTTATTTGACTATTTTTCTGATCGATTGGTCAAACCTGGATTGACTCGATGATCTACCCGACTGGGTTGACCTATGTTGACTATTTTTTTAAACTGAAACTTAACAAACACGTCATTTTTGGGATTTGAACACTAAACTTGAAAGTCTTTCTCATAAAGTGCATTCTATCATTAGACCATATTTGCTTCTATTGAACATTATTCTCAATTTCTTAATTTATTATGCAACTAATATGTTATTATTACTACTTGTTTAAAAGTATTTTTTCATATAGTATTTTTTGCTTAAGTTTTTTTAATATAATATATTTTATATCAAGTATTTTTTATATAATATTTTTTTTTAAAATATTTTTTTCTTTGTGCGACTTTTTGGATTTAATCATTTAACTCACAGTCAAACGATTAACTCTACTTTTTAACTAAGTCAACTTTCGATCTAAGTTATACAATTATACTTAAAATACAAGAATATAAAAGGTTGGTCGACGATAAGATTGTGCTTTAATAAGTCAATACATTAATATGAACTCACTGTTAGTAATTAATTGCATTTTATTAATTAAAAGGAGTGCCCATATGATCATCATGTATGGACTCTATGGATTTTTTTTTCTTTAATGTAACTTAATGTTTGGTCAACCCTGGACCTTGGTTTATTTATATAATCTGCGTTTAATATTTTGGTCACGTGGTTTTTGTCAAAATAAGAATGAAAAGAAACTGACATTACATAGAATAATTCAGGTAGAAATCTGTGGATTCGACTTGTATTACTTCAGTTTCTCCTAATAATTTAAAGAAAATAAATAAAATAAAATACAATCTATCAAGCATTTGCTTGAGAAGCCGTGGAGAGTCAAGATTTCTTATGGTTTACGCAAGGGTAATAGAGCTGCAGACTGGATTGCTAACTTTGCTCACTCTTAGATGTTGGCTTTCATATTTAGATGTCCCCCCCAAAGGGGTTGTGGGAGAATTCTTGTTGAGGATTTACTTGGTGTTTCTTTCCTTCCTTGGATTGTTTGTTCTTAAGGGCCTTTGCCCCTCCTTGTAACAAAAAAGAAAATAAATAAAATAAAATATAATTACTACTTTTTTTTATCTACTTAGTTGATTTGAAAAATTTAAGGATGAGTTCGTTATATAATCTTTTATGTAAAAATTTAATCCTTAAAATTTTCACTCTTATTTTTCAAAAGACATCAAATTAACTACTTATGGGTAATAAAACAAATTCTCGTTCAAAAATATCTACTAATAGATGAACTACAAAAAAGGCTCACTAAAAATTTAGAAGACATATTTTATCACTTTTTGAGAAACTAGCTCTACTCTGTACATTTGAAAATGAATAATAGATTGGTTGATAATTAGAATGTAAATTGTATTCTTATAAGTAGCTTTCTTATGGGAAAAGAAAAACGAAAGAAACACCTAAAAATGATATGCACCTCGTTTTTATATTTTAGGGTTAGGTTAGTTGCACATAATTTGCAACTCACATAACCCATATAAAGTGAGATAATTCATTGAATTTCATTAAGAAAAGAGAGAGAAAGGAGTAAAGAAAATGTTGTTGATTAATATTAAGTAAATTACGTGAAAGAAATATTATGTGTATGAAACATTTCTCAAAATTTTATCCTCTCTGTTTTTATTTTTATTTTTTGAAGTACTAACTAAGGATTGAAAATTTTACTTCTATTTCCTTCCATCTCCGTCAAGTACAAACTTAAATATTATCACAAATATATAAGCTTATAAAATTCAATGTAAATCGTGGATGTGTGGAAAAAAAGTGAGAGAGAAAAAGAAATAAATACTTTTGATGAAAAGTTTTCTGTATGATAACTTGTTACCTAAAAGTTTTCTGTATAAATAACATAACTGCGTACTGGTACACGATACCTTTTTCTCTGTATCATATTTTGTAAAAATGAACTGTTCATCGGGGTGAAGAAGAGGGTAAAGAATAGGGTCCAAATTCTGATTCAAATTAACTGGCATGAGGGTTGCGACCGGTTCCTATCTATTTTGTTGGCTTACTTTCTATTTTTTGACATCATCTTTTCCCATCAACTTTCAATTTTCAGTGTCAAATGTCAGAAACCTCAATAATTGGAGCAAAACCCATTCACATTTTAGGTTAAGGTAACAGCAGTGTAATGTTTGCCTTGTGCTCTTTGTACAGCTTCTTTGATTTCCTCAAGCAAACCCTACTCACCCTTGACCTAGAGACACTTCAGAGGACCCAGTGAATTGCAGGTACTTATTCCTAGCAACATTAGTTCACGTGTTTCACTTTCAATTTCCCTTTTACTTTACTCTTAGTCAAATAATGATATGTTGAGATATTTATACACATTATCTCAATTTTAATCATTTTTTGGTTTATCAAAGTATCTATAGTTTTAAGCATTTGATTACAATTGATTGACTTGATTCCACTTTATTTTTTACACACTTACTATCTAATTCTGTCACATAATCTTGATGTGAGAAATGATTATATATATACGTCTAGCATTTTTCCTCTTCATTTTCCTCTCTCTCTCGGTGGCAGAACAAAGATGCAGTGGCTGTTGCTTGTTGCTGACTCAAACAAGTATGGTGAAAATAGCAAAGCATAGTAAACCCGTCATCTGAAAATATCATGATATTTGTGTTTCGTGGCTCTAAGGCCTTGTTTGGTATCCATCAATGGGTGGAAAAGAAAAGAGTGTGAGGATTAACCCTTCTCTTGTTTGGTATTAGTTTATTAATGGAAAAGAAATGATTTGGATGGATGGTGTTTTCATGGAGCCCACAATTTTTTCATCCCTCTTTTGAAGAGATCAAATTTGACTAACCTCACTCAATTTTGATACCCATATAATGTCGTGATTAATAAGGTAATAAGTGGTGATTCGAATTACTTATGTGATGATCTTCTTTAATTATATATGGTGAGTTGAAATTAGCATTCATCAGATCTTACATATAGATCATCATTTATCTTAGAGGTATTCACTATTTACTGAGACATATTTTTCAACACAAATCAAGGATGTGGTGATTAATGAGGCCGTAAGTGGTGATCCTTATTACTTATGTAATGACTTTCTTCTATTCTTTCTAACTTGACTTAATTAGAGTTCATCATATCCAACATAAAAATCATCACTTATTTTAGAGCGTTCACCATATCCTATGGGTGTCAAAAGTGAGTTTATAAAAAATATTCTTGAAATTTGACATTCCTATTTTACCCACATCTTTTTGTAATGATTTTATAATTTATGAGTTTTGAAGGATAATAAAGTAATTTTATATTTCTTTACATACATTTTCATTCTTTTCTTTGATGAAACCAAACAAAAGAAGGAAAGCCTCATTTCTTTTCCATTGGGTGATACCAAACAAGGAGAGTAATTATTCCTCCACTCTCTTTTCATTTCCTTAATTGGAGTTCATCATATCCAACATAAGAATCACCACTTATCTTAGAGCCTTCACCACATTCCATGGGTGTCGAAAGTAAGTATCAAAAGTGAGTCTATAAAAAATATTCTTGAAATTTGACATTCTTATTTTACCCACATCTTTTTGTAATGATATTATAATTTATGAGTTTTGAAGGATAATAAAGTAATTTTATATTTCTTTACATACATTTTCATTCTTTTCCTTGATGAAACCAAACAAAAGACGGAAAGCCTCATTTCTTTTCCATTGGGTGATACCAAATAAGGAGAGTAATTATTCCTCCACTCTTTCTTCATTTCTTTTCTTTTCCATCATGTTCTTTTCTTTTCTTTTCCTTCCATGATACCAAACAAACACTAATAGTATGTTTAGTAAAATGTTTTTAGGTAGAAAGGAAAGGAAAAGGGGGAAGGATTGCACTTCTCCTTTGTTTGGTATGCATTTGTGAAAGGGTGGGAAAGGAGTTGGAGGGATGAACTTTTTGTGGGTTCCACAATATTTCCATCCTTTCCTTCTTGGATGGAAAGGAATGGAGGAGAGGAATTTTTGTGGGTCTCACCAAAATATACATATATGTTTATTTATTTATATACATTTTCTTTCCTTTTCTTTAATAAGTTAAATAAAGGAAAGGAAACATATTCTTTTCTATTGGATAATACCAAACAAGGAGATGATAACTCTTTTATTTTTCCTTTTCTTTCGTTTCCTTTCTTTTCTTTTGTATGGTATCTCTTCCTTCTTCCCCCCTCAATCATACCAAACAAACCTAAAATAAGATCCAAATATTGCCAGGGGAGGGGAGGGAATCACTACATCTAAGCTTATGTCATGTGGTTGATAGTTCCTAATTAATGCAAAGAGGAAAATTTTACACAAACAAATCCACTTATACTTGGCATATAGAAGTTATCTCTTCTCTCTCTCTCTCTCTCTCTCTCTCTCTCATAAACGATTTTGAATGTAGTCTAGGAGCATGATGGGACTTTGGCAAGTGTACAAAGTCGTACAAGTAATTCAATAGTGAGAGGGTATAGTTTCCACGAGGATTGATTACTATTAAGTACTAATTTCGCTATTTAATTTACTATTTAAACTACCAATTTATATGAAAATTGATTAAGTAACATGAAATAAGCAATTGCAGTAAACAAAACCCTATTTTTAAATATTTTTAACAATAAAAAAGTGTGAAGAAATCAATGGATTAAAGAACTAGGGGTTTCGTTATCACTTAACCTTCCCTTAATTTCCATAAAGTACAATTAATTATGCTTACTTCCTTCAATTGACGGTGAGAAAACTCTAAAATAGCCAAAATCCAATTCCTTGGTGAATTAACCCTCTTCCAATTGCCCAAAAATACCATTCTCTTGGTTAATTTCATGTAATTGGAAGGTTTAGCATGAGATTCCCAAATTATCCACATAATCACCAATACCCATTCTTAGGTATTGATAAATTATGGTCTTAATTTCAAGATCAAAGGTATAGAGTAATTTTATAATTCTCAAAACACCCAACAAAACAATCTATGGTTGATCAAGTTATAGAAGTATTAAGCACATAAATTAACACTCAATTGAATAGAAACAAGCATTCATTAATCAAGAATCCATGTACATTAAGATTGGGTCAAGCTTAATCTCCCCCTGGCTATGGGAGATTTAGTTACCTATAGAGAAAATAGAAAATAAAGATGAAGGGGAAGAATGAATCAAGAGATCCATAGAGGTAAGAGGTGGATTATACACTCCCTTAGTCTTGGGTCCAAGCTCCAAGCTCCCAAAAATGGTGGAAGAATGGGAGAAAATGAGAGAGAAGAAAGAAAGTACGATCGGTCTCACTAAAAAGGGTAAAAAAATATTAAAAATAGTCTAAAAAAATTATTTATAGCTGGTCAAAAAGTAATCACGTGCTTCTACACCTTTTCAGCTCTAGGCGCCCACGTCTAAGCCTAAATCTCCACAACCCAACGTGGGGCTTGCTGTTTTTGAGTTGCTGCATACTCAGGAACCCACGCTTGGGCATGGCAGTTCCACGCCCCTATGTGGAGCTTGTTGTTGTCAAGGTGCATTTCAATGCACTTGTCCACACTTAAGCGTGAATACACCATGCTGGAGCGTGGTTGCTTCTGGAGTTGATGTCATTCTTATACTTAAACTTAGCAATCTCATGCCCAAACGTGGAGCTTCATATGTCAAAATATTTAATTCATCTCTTTGAGCTCCACTTCTATGCTTCATTTTTCATGATTCTTTTCCAAAATCTATCTTGTTGATCTTTTTGATACCTACAATTCATATTACAAGAATAAATCTTAGATTTAGGCATAAAAAATTGATCAATCAATAATAAAATTGGTGTTTACTAAAGTATAAACAAATAAATCACTTTAAACATGATTTTAATCAAATTTAAAAGTAAATTGGATTTAATTTTCACATTTCAACTCAATTCAAGGCTATAATAACTCTATTCTATTTTATGGAGTTATCAAAGCATCTATTGAAGCCTATTGTTGCACCATTTGATTAAAGGGATCATCAAATGATTGAGATTTCGATGAGTGATACAGAAAAATTTTAAGAAAAAAAATTAACACAAATAAATCCGTGGTCGTATAGGCATTTTGTCAGAAATCAGCGCTTGAGCGCTGGAAACGTATGTAGCAACGGTGAATTAATGTTTCAGCGCTTAAGCGCTGAGAATGAGTGCCTGAGCGCGCAAGAGGAGCAGCAGAGCATTTGGGCTTAAGTGACTGAGCACCGAAGCGCCCAGTAACCAGCGCCTAAGCGCTGGTTGCGCAACAGCAGGCCTGATTTTCTTTAAATTAAAGAGTTACACTACACAGGAAACAGGGAGCACATTGCACAAAAAATCCCTAATCCTGAGAGAGTTGCTTTGCGGTAGCAGACCTTGGAGGGTGATTTCAAAGGAGGATTCTTGAAGGCTTGAAGATCTTAATTTCCATTAAAGGGCTTTTGATTTCTCTTTCTTTTTAGTTTCCCTTTTTCTTTGGGTTTTCTTTCTATGGGTTTGTATTCTAATATGAGTTTGTTTGTATTGAATATGAGTAGTTAAACCCATAGCTAGGGTTATGGGGGATCTTGTTTTCCTTAATGTTTGGATTTGATTTCTAATTTGATTATGGTAATTTCTTTTTAGGTTTATCATATTGCTTGTATTCTTGTCAGAATTTGATCACTTTTGGAATGTGTTAATTCATTGTTTGATCGGTGACCATCCGCATTCAATGAATGGATCTATATGGTAAGCCTAGGATTAGATTGGTGAATGACCAAACATCGATTTATCCTACCAATGGAATTGACGGTATATTAGTTCATCTCTTGAATTGAAGCTTAATGCATTCTTGATTAATTCAACTAAATGACCAAATAGGTAAATTAAATTAGGAATAGAATATTGTTTCATCCATGACCATTAGGATTCAATAGCAAATAAGAGAATATTAGCAAAAGAATTACCTACATCATAATTGCAAGAAAATTTGAATAATTAGATTCAAGTGAACCTTGCGCCCTAGTATCTTTCTCATTGATTATCTTTTCTTTGTTTGATCGCTCATTGCTTTTCTTTATTTGTTATTTTGATTTTAATTTGAATTTCTTCATATATTATCGATTGTCTGAATAACAAAGAGTTTAGCGAATCTAGTAATTACTAATTATTCCTCGTGGAATCGATAACTGAGACTCAAGTCCTATATTACTTGGCGATAGAGTACACTTACTCTTAGTGTATTTTACGCGCACCACTTGAGCATGGCAGTTCCACGCCCCTGTGTGGAGCTTGTTGTTATCAAGGTGGATTTCAGTGCACTTGTCCACACTTAAGCGTGAATACATCATGCTGGAACGTGGTTGCTTTTGGAGTTGATGTCATTCTCATACTTAAACTTAGCAATCTCACGCCCAAACGTTGAGTTCATATGTCAAAATATTTAATTCATCTCTTTTAGCTCCACTTCTATGCTTCATTTTTCATTATTCTTTTCCAAAATCCATCTTGTTGATCTTTTTGATACCTACAATTCATATTACAAGAATAAATCTTAGATTTAGACATAAAAAATTGATCAATCAAGAATAAAATTGGTGTTTACTAAAATATAAACAAATAAATCACTTTAAACATGATTTTAATTAAATTTAAAAGTAAATTGGATTTAATTTTCACATTTCAACTGAATTCAAGGCTATAATAACTCTATTTTATGGAGTTATCAAAGCATCTATTGAAGCCTATTATTGCACCATTTGATTAAAGGGATCATCAAATGATTGAGATTTCGATGAGTGATACAGAAAAATTTTAAGAAAAAAAAATTAACACAAATAAATCCGTGGTCGTATAGGCATTTTGTCCGGTAACTCGTGATTAAGACAGATTACCAGTTGGTCAGATTAGAGTATCCATCCAAGATATTTATAGGAGACATATCATTTCACTAACCAGATAAAATGTGTCTAGTTATTGGAAAAGAGTGACTTGGTAAAAATGAACATTCAAATCTTAGAGGAAAAATTAACTTGGCCTGGTAAAAACCACTGGTGCAAATTCAGCAAATTCAGAGAAACGGTAAAACCAACCTAATTAAAACGTTAGAAAAAGGTTAATTCTAGGACTATTCAGATGAAATTAAAAATAAATCAGCTGAATGTGTGAAAGCCAAGTCAGGTTATGTATCAGAAGATCAAAGTCATTTAGAGTCTCAGACATCATTGTTCTTCATTCTCCTGAGACAGGGCCTAGTAGTTAAGATTCCTTAACGATAATTAAGTACACAGCATGTTCATCCAAGTATTGAAGTCCAATAATTTACCATGGCAGTGCACATGGCAAGGACATGGAGAAAAGTCCACCAACTATCACTGCTTTTCTGCACAAAAGGAAAAGCTACAGAAGGAAGAAAAGATTCCTCCTCATATATGATCATACTGTTTTCTGATTCTGAATGAGGCCAACCAACCATCACTGAAACTTGTATAGGAAAATGACAGCACAGGGACCCCCCATTCATGTGCCACGACAATGGCACGAGACAATTTTTACTGTGGAATAGACAGAAGAAGTGTACATTTGTGGGTCTATAGACGAAAGAAGTGGTACCTTTCCTAAGATTGAGTCGTGGATGCTGTCTCCTACAACTTTTTGGTAATTGGTTACCGCCAAAAGAGCAGTGAAATGGGTCATGGGGTTCTGACAGTGGACAGATCGAGACTGTGAGGTTTGACAAGAAAATTGTGCATACATATTAGGCTGCTATTAACAAGCTGTGGTTCACAGGTACGGTAGCCATGGGGGAATTCAAGCACTTTGTAATTGTTAAGTTCAAGGAAGGTGTTGTAGTTGAAGAGCTTACCAAAGGGATGGAGAAGTTGGTCTCGGAGATTGATGCTGTCAAGTCATTTGAATGGTATGTTTTCTGCATTTATCTGTTTGTTCACCTTGTAGATTGGAGGAGAAAGTAGCAACTGTTTTGAGATGTTTAAAGCAAGAGACACTTCTATAATTTAGTATATAAGACTATAAGCACAAGCAACTAAAGATTTTATAATCCTTCAGTCTTTTTTGGACATCAAATAGAAGTCTCATTCATTCTATTTAGCTTAGTACATATATTTCTCGATGTATTTACCATCATCATATGCTTTTGTATTTGTCTTAAGCAGGGGACAGGACATTGAAAGCCTAGATGTGCTCAGACAAGGATTCACTCATGCCTTCTTGATGACATTCAACAAGAAAGAAGACTTCACTGCATTTCAAAGCCACCCAAATCACATTGAGTTCTCGGCAACATTTTCAGAAGCTATTGAGAAGATTGTGCTGCTGGATTTCCCATCTACACTTGTCAAGGCACCAGCATGATCCTGAAGATATTCCAGCAATAAAGACTCCATCTTTAAATGTTAAATCTATTTAGTGTATGTAATGTGTGTGCTTGTGTCCGCTATTTGTAGCTTAGTTATGGGTTGTTCCTACCAGATCTCGTGCTATTTGAGCTCGTAGTATGACTTATGAATGATAAACTCCTTTTGCCTTCTAATTGATGGATAGTTCTAGCAGTTGGTATTTGGTAATACCAATTCCCACCCAGTTTCTACTTCATCCTCATGTATTAGCACATTTTCTAGGCCCTTAGAAAATAAAAGAAATTAAAACACGCACAAATTGTAACATCAAAAAGCGAAATAAGCATTCAACCCTACTTTACTTTGTGGCTTTGCCTTGAAAGGATAATGATTGTTCATACTGGGTTCGAGGGATGTGAACAGTATGAGCCCATTAAGTTCAACTATTAGAAAAATGCAAGAAGCAAGAAACACATCACCTCACCTCTAGGTATGTGACAGAATCAAAATGTAAGTGTAAAGAAAATAAGTTAAGAACAGTTATAATTCAATAGTAAAAATTATATATCTAATTGTAAGTGTATGTGGGTAGATGTACTTAATTATTATCTAGAATAAAGCTGCATACATATAACTGTTAGAAATAACAATTTAATGTGGCCCATATAACTGTTACAAATTCAAATGGAAGCAATAGTTACAAAAGGTAATTATTAGCTCTTAATGAAGGAGCTAATGGCTCTTAATGGAGGACAGTTACAAAAGGTAATTATTAGCTCTTAATGGAGGAGCTAATGGCTCTTAATGGAGGGCAGTTACAAAAGGTAATTATTAGCTCTTAATGGAGGAGCTAATGAAGGAGGAGCAGTTACAATTCTGCAATCATGAGAGGGTCCCTAGCTTTGCCTATAAAAGCCTGTAATGCTCCATTGGTTCACACACTACAGAAAAGGTAAAGGCTAGAAGATTTCTCTCCTTTCTCTGAAACTGATTGCTGGTTCGTGAAGGTGTTTGTTAGATTGCTTGAGAGGAAGAGTACTTGATAACAATGGCTACTAGTGGAGGTAGGCTTCCACATTCTTCTTTAATCATATATGTATGATAGTGCTTTATATCATGGACCAATGACAATTATATGAATATATTGAATATTCAACATTGAGGCCCAACAATTGGTATCAGAGCCATCACTATAGCATTGTTATTCAGCTTTTTTGCTATGTTCTTTAGTATTGTTTTTTGTTTTGGATTGGATCAATGGTTACTTTTATTGTATGAATTGCTTTAAAATTCAAGTTTTAAAATTCAGTAATGCATTCATACACTATTTCGTACTGTGCGTATTGAGTCCATCATATAATGGGTAAAAATAAAAAAACAAAGATGCTTTCTGCTATCCATAAGGCAATGTTTTTAAAATTAGAGAGCCTTTTTACAGATGCATTCATGCTGCCATAATCTGGGCATTAAAGGTGCAGTTATGGAATTGTGAAATAATTTAAAAGTGCTTTTTTTTGTATATCAATAATTTTTGTATGTCATATGAGTTAAATATTCTAGATTACTGTTTGGATTACATTGTATGATTACATGTTTGGGAATAGCCATAGAAACCTAGGCATTGTAATAAAAGAATTATTACTTGGCCCCATAGGGAGGTAATAGTTAATCAAGATTATAAAATGGACTAAAGATCATGATACAATATTTCTAAGCCCACAGGTATGATTTATTTTATTATGATGTTTAATTATGTCCATAAATAAAGTTTGTAAATTCTATGCATGATTTGCACCTCTGCCAATAGGAAGGTTTGAATTTTCTTATTAATTTTTATTCATAGCATTAATATTGGTAATCCTTATATTGCAGTTGTTCCTACTAATACTTTCTTGAGTCTCGAATTCCTATGTTGATTGGTGATAACTATGCTTGTCGCGACCGACATCACGACGAGAGTTAGTAACTCATAAGATTTTAGAAAGTGAAAATGGAGTCGCCACCAATTTTATTTAAATTAGAAAAAATTAGAAAACCCTTATTAGAAAATGGTCTTTGGAACCAGATTGGATTCGGGAGTCGATTATGGCTAAGGAAGGGCAGAAACTTAATCCCACAGCACCCCTAACACACCCGTTCTAAAAACAGTACCTTAAATTGATTGTGCGAAACTTTATAACTTTTGAAAATATTTTTTTTATCATTTAAAAAAAAATAGATAAATAAAAAAGAGATTGAAAAGAAGATTTTATGAATCATCGAGTTGTCGCAACTTAAATGATTCCCAAAAAAAAGAGATTAGCAAACTGTCACAACTCACCTAATCCGATTTTATAATTTCTCAACAATTTTAATTATTTTATTTTTCCTAAAAACCAACAAACTAAAGAAAGAGAAAAGAAAAAAATAAAAATAAATATGATAAACAAAGCTAACGAAAAAAAGAGAAAAAAATAACAAACATGCTATTGTTATTTATCTACCCAAACTCAAAAGGAGACCTTGGAATACGAAAAAGTAAAATAACCATGAAGCCCAACCCAGCAGAACCCTATTCTTTTATCATACTTTTTGTTATAAATTCATTCTTAAAACATACATACTACTGTTTTAAAAAAATAATAATAATAAAGGAAGAAAGTAGAAAACAGAGGCTCGTAGCCTCTGATAAGGAAAAAAAGAAAGAGGTTTTCAACCTCTGAAGTGGGAAGATAAAAAAAAGGTGAGGTATCGTGCGTGTTGGGAAGGATCTGGTGGAGGTTCGACGGTCGGTTGGGGGATCTGGTTTTTGTGATCCTACGGTTGGTGCAGGGGGTTCTGG
This sequence comes from Ormosia semicastrata, assembly GCA_029884595.1. Taxonomy (NCBI): domain Eukaryota; kingdom Viridiplantae; phylum Streptophyta; class Magnoliopsida; order Fabales; family Fabaceae; genus Ormosia; species Ormosia semicastrata. The sequence continues at coordinate 17,706,324 of JAQQTO010000041.1, read as the reverse complement.
CTTTGTGATCCGATGGCCTGCGGGGGGGTTCGGTTTCGTTGTCCGACGGTCGGTGCGGAGAGGGATCTGGTTAGGTTCGACGGTCGGTGCGGAGATGGATTTTGGTTGGGTTCGACGGTCGGTCGAAGGGAGAAATTATGTTTGGTTCGACGGTCGGTTGAAGGGAGAGATTTTGTGTTGGGTTCGACGGTCAGTTGGAGGGAGATTTGGTGTTGGGTTCGACGGTCGATTGGAGGGGAGATTTGGTGTTGGGTTCGACGGTCGATTGAAGGAAGAGATTTAGTGTTGAGTCGACACGTCGGTTGAAGGGAAGGATCGCTTCTATGAGGTTCGACGGTCGGTGAGGGGAGAGATTTGGTGTTGGGTTCGACGGTCGATTGAAGAGAGAGATTTGGTGTTGGGTCCGACAGTCGGTTGAAGGGAAGGATCTGGCTTCTATGAGGTTCGACGGTCGGTGAGGGGAGAGATTTGGCTTCTGTGAGGTTCGACGGTTGGTGAGGGGAGAGGGTTGGCTTCTGTGAGGTTCGACGGTCGGTGAGGGCTTCTGAGGTCCGACGGTCGGTTATTCGGTCCGACGGTCGGTTCTGAAGGTAATGGGTTGTGGTGAGGTTGGTTGCGGAAGTTGAAGGTGGGTGAGGCTATGGAGGTGCAACCATGATGGTGGCCACTATTTGGAGGCTTGGAGGTGGGGATGAGTTATTAGGGGAGTGGTGAAGGTTGTGGGCTGGATGGTGATTTGTCGGTGTTGATGGATAGGTGGTTCTTATGATAGTTTTGGTGGGTGATGGGAGGTTAATAATGAAGATAGTGTTGGAATGGTGAGGATGAAGATGAGCGTCGGTTTTAGGGGAGGGCTATCTATGCTTGCGAGTGCATGAGAACCAGAAAAGAGAACAAAAGAAAAAAATAGAGAAAGAAAAATCAACAATCCTCACTATTCAGATACAGGTGATAATAACAAAAGTCCAGGTGCATAATGAAGGAGCGAAACAAAATACCTCTGAGAGTTTCAAAAAAAACTGAAAGTTTCTTTCTATTCAATGCTTTTTCGTTACAAACTCACTTCTCACTTTCTCTCAATACCCGTTTTCTCACCAATAGCAAACAGTAGCTGCAAGTGAATTCAAAATTTCTAACTAAGAAGAAAAAGCGTAAACAAAGAAAATTTCCCCTCTAAAAAGAACTGAACCCGTTTTTTTTACATTGTTCCCCTTTATATAGGCACTCAGAAATCTGGCTTGGTGTGCCCGAGCGTCGATTGTGCAGTCCCTTTCTTTGTAAAAATATCTCTTTCTCTAATATCAATATAAACATTGTGCCATCCCTGTCGGCTCTCTGTTTTTGGCTTTAAAACTTACTTGCTTTTTTTCTCTTTTCCTGCCCCTATCCCGTTTTGTGTATCTGTGGTTCAACGCTGCAGAGTTGCATCAGGGACAGCAGCTGCAAGAGCTGCATTATCGAGGCAAACAGCAACACCTTCCCCGTTTAGTGTTTCATTTTTCAAAAACTCTAGCCTCACTCTTCTTTTTTCTTCGCTATCACCGAAAGCTCGTTTTGTCCTTTTGTTCTTGGGTCATTAGTGTTGTAGAGAGCTGCAATATGAAGGAGGCCGATGTTTTTCCTTTTTCTTTTAATCGACGAAAGAAGCATATATTTGTCTTTTATCAATGGCCCTTTCTTTTTGACTTTCTTTGACTTGCAACGATAGCTCTCCTCTCTTTTTTTCTTTTTTTTTGTATTTTTTAGTTTTTTATTTATTATTTATTATTATTATTATTATTATTTTTATTTTTATTATTTTTTTATTTTTGTACGTTTTTTGTGTCCGATCAAAATTGGGTGTTCACAGTGCTAATTAGAAAGAACAAATTCTCTTGACATTGGGGTGTATGGAATTGGACTTGGCACTATGTGTGGATGAACCACTCATTCCTTCGGAAGGGAGTGCTCAAGTTGAAAAGGCTAACTATGAATGGTGGGAGCAATCTAATCGTTTAAGTTTGATGCTTGTTAAGTCTCATATAAGGAAGAGCATTAGGGGATCTATTCCCGAATGTGATAAGGTAAAAAAAAGCTTATATGAAGGCTATTGAGGAGCAGTTTGTTAGCTTTGACAAGTCACTGGCCAGCACCTTAATGAAGAAGCTTTCAAGCATGAAGCATGACAAAATTCAGGGTGTGCGTGAGCACATCATGAAAATGAAGGATACTGCTGCTAAACTTAAGTCCCTTGAAGTGGAAATTTCTGAATCATTTCTTGTGCATTTCATACTCAATTCTCTTCTTGCAGAATATGGTCCTTTCAAAATATCCTATAACACATATAAGGATAAATGGTCAATCAATGAACTTCTAACCATGTGTGTTCAAGAGAAGGAGAGATTGAAGCATGAGACTCCTGAAAGTGCTCACATGGTGACTTATGATAAAGGAAATGGGAGAAGAGGCAATAGTGTTCCTGGAATCCGCAAAACTGCTCACATGAAGTAGAATGGGGAGAAGGGAAATTACTTTTTTTGTAAAAAGGCTGGACACATGAAGAGAGATTGTCCTAAATACAAGAAATGGCTCAAAAAGAAAGGTAATTTTGTCTTAACTTGTTTTGAATCAAATTTCATTGAAGTTCCTAGCAATACTTGGTGGATTGATTTAGGTTCTACAATTCACATTGCTGATAATGTGCAGGGCTTTCTAAACCTGTGAAAACCAGTGGGAAGTGAACAAAGCATCTATACGAGAAATCGGATGAGTTCACATGTGGAGGCTGTTAGGACTTATAAACTTATTTTGAATTCTGGATTTTGTTTGCTCTTGAAAAACACTTTTTATGTTCCGTCATTTTCTAGAAACTTGGTTTCTGTTTCTAAACTTACTCGTACTGGTTATCAATTTTATTTTCGTGATGTTTCTTTTGAATTATTGCATGATAATAAAGTTGTTGGTTCTGGAATTTTGGTTGAAATTTTATTTAAGTTTGAGTTAGATCCTGTTTTTGAAACAAGTCTCATAGCCTTACATACCACCAATGTTGGTGCTAAGCAAAGTATTGTAAATGAGGATTCCTCTATGCTTTGGCATAAGAGGTTGGGGCACATTTCTCTTGAAAGACTTAAGAGATTAGTAAAGGAATGAATTCTTAAGAATATTGACTTTACTGATTTTAGTACTTATGTGGAATGCATAAAGGGAAAGCAAACCAACAAGACCACTAAAGGTGCCAAAAGAAGCAGTGAGATGAAGAATAAAAAGAGAAGAAATGAAAGTATTTTCATTGATTTGGGTGTTCACAAGCACGAAAAGGCAAATAGTACAAAAGGATGATACAAAGGCAAGGTGACAGACAATTGCCCCAGTTAGGATTCCTTTCTTCTCATTAGATAGGTCCTAATTCTCAGATGGATATTACAACCACTTGTGACACGAGCTCTCTTCCATCCACCACCGCTTAAAATTGCCCCGGTTTTGTCTTCCATCGCCACTTAAAATTGTCCCAGCTTTTTTTTTTTGTCTTATTTTATGCTGTCTGGGTGAATCGACATCTTCTAGGAGAGCCTTTGCTGACTTTAAACCTTTTTTTTTTGTTTTTTTTTGCCTAATTTAGATGCCCTAACTTTTGCTTAGGTCGCCTTGCTATGGTTTTCAACCTAACGGGCTATTTTCTTTTCTTTCTTTTTTTTTTTCTTTTTCTTTTTTTTTTTTAGGCATAGAACTTTTTGAATGCATCAGCATTTGTCGGTCTTGGCAATTCATTTTCGTCCATATCTGTTAAAACTAAGGCTCCTCTAGAGAATGCCTTCTTAACGATATACGACCCTTCATAACTCGGTGCCCATTTTCCTCGAGCGTCCTCTTGGTTTGGAAGTTTTTTCTTTAAAACCAGGTCACCTGCTTGGAACTCCCTAAGGCGCACTTTCTTGTTGAAAGCTCTTACCAGTCTTCTTTGGTATAGTTGCCCATGACAGATAGCTTTTAATCGCTTTTCTTCAATCATGTTTAACTGCTCGTACCGAGTCTTTACCCATTCTGCTTCTTCTAACTCAGCTTCCATCAACACTCTTAAAGATGGGATTTCGACCTCTATGGGGGAGACTGCTTCCATACCATAGACCAAGGAGAACGGTGTTGCCCCAGTGCTGGATCGGATATTAGTGCGATAAGCGTGGAGAGCATAGGGGAGCATCTCATGCCATTCTCTGTAGTTGACCACCATTTTGGCTACTATCTTCTTGATGTTCTTATTTGCCGCTTCTACCGCACCATTCATCTGGGGTCTGTAAGGAGCAGAATTGTGATGCTTGATCCTAAACCTCTGGCATAGATTCTTGATTTCTGCACTATTGAGGTTAGGGCCATTATCTGTGATAATCCTCTCCAGAATTCCATACCGACAAATGATGTTCACCCTTAAAAATTTAAGGACGACCTTTTGAGTGACTTTGGCGTAGAAAGCAGCCTATACCAACTTGGTGAAATAATCAATTGCTACCAGGATAAACCTATGGCCATTGGAAGCTTTCGGGTTTATTGGCCCAATAACATCGATTCCCCACATTGAAAAAGGCCAGGGTGCCATCATATTATGGAATGGAACAGGTGGTGCATTAATGCGATCAGTGTACGCTTGGCATTTATAACACTTTTGAACATATTCTATGCAATCAGCTTCCATAATAAACCAGTAATAACCATATCGCAGGACCTGACGAGCCATCATGATACCATTGGCATGTGTTCCACATATTCCCTCATGAACTTCTGTTAAGATGGTGAGAGCCTCCTTAGCTCCTATGCATCTGAGGAGTGTGCCATCATAGTTTCTTTTGTACAGTATTTCCCCATTAAAAAAGAAAGCAATGGAAAGCCGACGGATGCTCTTTTTGTCTGTCTCATTTGCCCTTGATGGGTATTCTCTGAACTTGATGTACTGCATGATATCATGGAACCAGGGCTGACCATCTTCTTCTTCCTCAACATTAGAACAGTAGACTGGTTCACTTTCTGCCCTTATTCGGATGGGTTACACATTAGCATGAATATTCAGATTGGTCATTACAGCCAAAGTAGCCAAAGCGTCTGCAAACTGGTTCTTATCCCGAGTCAAGTGCGAAAAGGTGATCCATTCAAACTTCTCGATCAACTGCATCAAATATTTCTGGTATGGAATCAACTTGGGGTCCTTAGTCTGCCATTCCCCGTTCACTTGATAAATTATCAGTGCTGAATCTCCATATACTTGTAGTTCTTTTACTCCCAATTCTATTGCAACCTTTAGCCCTTGAGCACAAGCTTCATACTCTGCAACATTATTAGTGCAATTGAATTCTAACTTGATGGCCACTGGGTATTGCTTCCCACTTGGTGATGTGACCACTGCATCTATGTCGTTCCCATACATATTGACTGCTCCGTCAAAAAACATCTTCCACATGTCCTCTTCATCTGACTCTTCTTCTTTAACTGCTAAAACATCCTCATCAGGAAAATCAGACGTCACAAGTTGCTTGTAATTGAGCGGATTCTCAGCTAAGTGATCTGCAATTACGCTCCCTTTGATAGATTTTCGAGTTACATACTTTATGTCGAACTCAAAAAGAACCACTTTCCATTTGGAGACTCGTGTGGAAACATGAGGGCTTTCGAATATGTACTTTATCGGGTCCATCCTTGAGATAAGCCAAGTAGTATAGTACAACATGTACTGCCTCAACCTTCTAGATGTCCATGCCAGTGCACAACATGTTTTCTCAACTGTCATGTAGCGAGACTCGCACTCATTGAACTTCTTGCTCAAATAGTAGATGGTCTGTTCTTTTTTCCTCGTTTCATCATGCTGTCCTAGCATTGCTCCCATGGATGTCTGCAATACCGTGAGGTATAATATCAAAGGACGACCAGGTATAGGTGGCACCAAAATAGGAGGACTTTGCAAGTAAGTTTTTATCTTCTCAAAAGCTTCCTGACAATGTTCATCCCATTCTCCTAGTTGTTGTTTCTTTAGTAGCTTGAAGATTGGCTCGCAAGTGCTAGTCAGGTTGGCTATGAACCTAGCGATGTAATTCAGTTTCCCGAGAAAGCTTTTTACCTCTTTTTCAGTCTTGGGAGCAGGAATCTCTTGTATCGCTTTGACTTTATCAGGGTCCACTTTGATTCCTTCCTTGCTAACGACAAAACCAAGCAATTTTCCAGTCGACACACTAAAAACACATTTTGTCGGGTTTAGTCTCAACCTATATTTTCTGAGTCTTTCAAACAACTTTTGCAACACTACTACATGGATTTCCCCTTCTTTGGACTTAGCAACTATGTCATCCACGTACACCTCAATTTCTTTGTGCATCATATCGTGGAACAAAGCAACCATGGCACGCTGATAGGTGGCCCCAGCATTCTTCAATCCGAATGGCATGACTGTATAACAAAAGGTTCCCCATGATGTGACAAATGTGGTCTTCTCTTTATCACTTGTGTCCATAAGAATTTGATTGTAACCAATAACCATCCATAAAAGAGAATCTATGCCTTCTTGCTGCATTATCAACGAGGACATCAATGTGAGGCAATGGGAAATTATCTTTAGGGCTAGCTTTATTCAAGTCCCTATAGTCCACACACATCCTGACTTTTCCATCTTTCTTCGGAACGGGGACGATATTTGCTACCCATTCTGGGTGCCTTGATACCTCTAAAAATCCTACCTCCAATTGCTTGGTGACTTCTTCTTTGATCTTTAAAGACATTTCAGGGTGCATTCTCCTCAATTTCTGCTTTTTCACCTCAACATTGGGGTATAGCGGAATCTTGTGGGAAGCTATGCTTGGATCCAGCCCTGCATATCTCGGTAAGACTAAGCAAATACATCCATGTAGTCTCTGAATAACTTGATCATGCTTTCACGTTCTGGGTTATCCACTAACCTCAACTCCTTCTTGTCTTCATCGGTTCCCATATTGATCACCTCTACTTCTTCCTCATCCAGGCCGAATTCTCTTTCCGACCTTTCTACCAATTTGACAAACTCCTCGGTGGCGTTCCTATCTTCATCTGAGTCATAGTTATCTATATCCATCATTGAATAGGAATTCATCCTTGAGCTTTCAGGCATCCTTTCTTGGGACAATGCCTCTACCAGACCTAAGTCCCTGGAAGATTTATTTATGCCCGATTGGAAACAGAAAGAAAATATGGTAATTGGACAAGGCTAAGCAAAGGCACAAATCATAGATAGAAAAGAACTAAAGCAATGAATTAACTGAGAAACACACAAGTTCATTGCATTGACTTTGACGAAAGATAACATGAGCAGAGAGTCATACTAGAAAAACACACAAGTTCATCACATTAAAGCTTCGACAAGAGTTAGCATAAATTCAACATTACAAAAATCTAAGATAACATCACGACTAAATAATTACTTTATGACAATCACATCCATTAACGCCTCAGATCGCCAATTGTTCAGAGGTTTCAAATCGACAGCAAGCTGGATAACATGGTCTTCTCCGGAGTCTTCATCCACATTGTTAATGATTAGCCAGACCTGATGATTGGAAGTTCCATTGATAACCTCGGCAGGGATGGGGAATGTCTCCTTCAGATGAGGAATCGTCTTTTTCACTTCATTCTCCCTTTTTCCCTCATTGAGAACCAAATTGTACTCCATCATGCCTTCCAATGGTGCCTCATATCCCAGACCATATCTGTTTTTGTTCTCTGGCAGGGTGATCATAGACTTGGTTCCTTGCAGCTGAATTCCTAAACCTTTTCCGGCTTGGTAACTATTATTGGTCATAATGCGAGTCACAACTTGATGAACATCTTTAGAGGATGACTCATCCTTTTTTGCCTTCGATTCCACCAACTGAAAACTGTGTAGGAAGTTTTCCACCTCTAACTCTGTGTTTTCAACATGAGGTACTGAAGTAAGCTTCATCAGTAAGATTTCTTCTTCTCCTCGAATGGTAACCAGACATCCATTTTCAATGTATTTCAGGCATTGGTGCAGGGTCGAGGGAACGACACCAGCAGCATGGATCCATGGTCTTCCTAAAAGCATAGTATATGTGGGCTCGATATCCATTACTTGAAACAACACTTGGAAGCAGCTCGGGCCTATCTCAAGTGGAAGGGTCATTTCTCCCAGAATTCCTCTTTTCCTTCCATCGAAGGCCCGCACTGTCATTTCTTGAGGCCTAAGGTCTTCTACACTCATAGCCAGTTGGGACAAGGTTGTCCTTGGGAGGACGTTCAAGGCAGAACCCCCATCAATCAAAACTTGTGCGACTACATACCCCTGACATTTCAAAGTGATATGCAAAGCACGTGGGTTATTCCCTATTGAGCGTACCACTTTTTCCTCTGAGAAGGGGATCACATTGATGTGCCTTACTGGGTCTACCATATTCACTAAAATTTCTGGGGTGACATCCGGCTTCACATAGGCTTCATTTAACACTCTTTGCAGTGCTTTGCGATGAGGTTCAGAATTCATGATGAGTGACAATAGGGAGATCCGAGCTGGAGTCTTTCTGAGTTGTTCTACCACATCATACTCACTTTGCTTCATGATTTTTAGGAATTCTTCATCATCATCTTCTTTTGTTTCTATGAAGCCTGCTTTTCCTTTCCCGGTCTTATTTTCTTGTCCATAGCACCTGCCACTTCTTGTGATCCCTCTTATGCCCACGACGCTCGACACTGCTTGTGCGAGCTCTACTGTCTGGGCAATAGAGGTTGAAGCAGTTTGTCCTATATTACTTTGTGTCTTTACCTTGACATCATACTTCCAAGGCACAGCATATGTATCACTATAGGGAAACGGTGTTGGCTTCTTTATCGCTATGACAACTTTCTGGGAGTCTGAAACTTCACTAGTACGCGGGAGTTTGAGGACTAGACGCTCCACAACATCTATCTCTTTTGCGAACCCTCTTGCTTGGGTAACATCTATTACCCCCAAAGCCATGAATCTTTGCACCTGAGCCTTAAACTCCTGACAACCTTCGATATCATGCCCCTTCTCTATATGGTATTCACAGTAAGCTTCAGTATTAACATCACCCAAGGCTATTGAGGAACAATAGCCTGCTTGAACAAGACCTTGGAATATTAACTTCATAGGGGTTTTGACATCCTCTACATTTTGAAGCCCTTCATTCTCCTTTTCTAATGCGTTTACAATCCCTTTCCCATGATTTGGAATTGGGTTGCTCGTGATACTAGGTCCCTTCTCCTCTTCAAAGTCCAGCTTTCCACAGGAAATCAATCTCCTCACTATGTTCTTAAATACCTCGCAATCTTCAATTGAGTGTCTTGGGTTATCCATATGGAACTTGTAAGTTACGTTGGGATTGTACCAGGCTGGAAATGGGGGCACCATAGGGCGAGAGGGAACGCATGCAACCAGATGTGCATCGAACAACTGTTGAAACAAATCAGCATTGGAGATTGGCAACTTTGGAAAAGGGGGTAGATTTGACGGGGGTCGAGCATACCCTTGGTTTCCTGGATTTCGAGGTGCAGGAGGACGATTGGTATAGACGGGACGTGGTGAGGGAACATTGTTAACTTGGTATGAAGTCTGGTAAGCCGAAAAAACGAGTGAAGGGGCTTGATAAGAAGGGTATGGTTGTGGATTACGAGGAAAACTTGGGTTTTGTTGACGCACATAACTGACTTCTGGCTCTTTCTTCCTTGTTGATACCACCTTCTTAGGAAAATTGCTCTCTGTATTTCCCGTAGGTAATTTTCCTGCTTTCGCAAGATTCTCAATCCTTTCTCCAGCCGAAATTAGATCAGAAAAATCTCTGTAGGCGGCACCTGCCATCAGCCCAATAAAAGGTGCTCCTAGGGTTCCCATAAAGTACGAGCTCATTTCTGATGGAGTCAATGGTGGTTGAACTTGGGCTGCTAACATTCTCCATCTTTGAGTGTATTGCTTGAAAGCTTCGTCATTCCTTTTCTGCATTGACCCTAACTGTTCTCGGGTAGGTGCAGTATCGATATTGAATCGATATTGCTCCAAGAATAGACTCGTCAAATCATCCCAACAAGAAATCTTTGAATGGTCGAGTTGCATGTACCATTCCAAAGCCGACCCAGTCAGGCTCTCATGGAAGAAATTGATTAAGGACTTTTGGTCCCGTGACCAAATGGCCATTTTGGTGATGTAAGTCTTCAGATGGAACTTTGGATTGGTGCTCCCATCATACTTTGAGAAGTCTGGTACTTTGAAGTCTTTGGGAATATTGACTTCAACCTCAGGAAACAGTTCATCGATTCCTACCGAGCCATACAGATTAGGGCATTGCATGGCTTTAATTTGCTCTTGCATTTTTCCGATCAACTCATCTCTTAATTTTTCCTTTTCGGAGTTGCTGTTCAAGAATATTTTCACCGGCTGTTCACGAGTTACTTCTACATTATTCTTCTCTCCTTCATGATTTTCGTTCATGGAATCATCCTCTTCATTCACATTGTTGATTGCATTTGTATTTACCCTAGTGCCGACATATGTTCCATTTGTTGTTCTAAGGGTCTCGGTTAACTGTCTCAATAAATCCTCGACCCTTGATTGTCCTTCCGCCATTATATTGATCCTTTCTCTCATTTCATCCATCTCTTGACTTAAGTTTCTTTCTGAGTTCGACATCTCTTGTAGCCTAGTTTGTGATCTAGTTCTGTAGGCCCGGGTTTGTGCAATTTGCGTTTTCCAAGGACGAGCAATGGTTCAATGTTTTTACCTAAAAATTTTGGAAGATCAGTGATTATGTTCATTATTTGTTAGAGGACCGTTAGTGATTTTGCACCAAGTAAATTTGAAATGAGTATCTTTAATATTGTTTGTTGTGACTACTACCCAGAACGTCTCGTTCAAAAGTATTAAGTCTCCAGTGAAATATGGGATAGAAAAAAGAGTGCCCACACAAGCGTATTTCATTCATTCAACTGAAAAGATATAACAATACATTGCTTCTTAGATGAGTACATCATGACCTAGCCGAAAGAAACTATTCCCTATCTGAATAGGCCTTAGCCATCTGTTTCATCTGCTCTATAAGGTTCTTACAGTATTCAATGAAATCACTGATTTCTACCGGTGTTTCAAAAGGGTTGACCATCTGATCAGCTTTCTTCAAATGATATGGAGTATCCGCAATTGCCGAATTAGCCAAACATGCCAATTTTGCAAAGTGACTCATCCAAAAATGAACTTCCTCCTTCCATCCATCGATGTCCCCTTTTTGTTGTTCCACCTGATCCATCAGTTTTTTCATATTTTCCTGTCCTTGTTGCAATGCTGCCTCATATTTTGCAACTGTCTCTTTCATATGCAGCTTCTTATCTTTTATCATATCTTCATATCACTTAGATGTCACTCCCATTTGTTGCCTCATTTCTTCTACCAGTCGCATTGCATTGTTCTGGGTTGTTTTGGCACTCTTGAGCTGCTCCCTCAGCTGTTCATTTTCAGCCATGGCCTTGTCCCTTTCTTGTCTGCGGAGCCTTAATTCCTTGTTTGCTGCCCCTAGACACTGTTTGGTTTTTGGCATGTAATCACGTTCGACCTTCATCTTTTTATTAACCCCTTCAAGAATGTGGTCCTTTTCAGCATTTTCTCGCTTCAAGGCCGCACATGCTTGGCGGATCTCCCTCAACTCGGCTTCCATTTTTTTCTTTTCCTCTTCCATTTTCACAAACCTTGCTCTCATTTCTTTCATTTCTTCATTCTCGATCACAACCGAGGCTAAAGGTTCACCAACCATAGGGGTTGCCGGGATCCTGAATGGCAACTTGATTTCTTGAACTCTGTCCTTAACCCATTGGCGATAATCTTCCTTGGCTGCACAACTTCTGACTCCCAGTTCTTTTCCTTTTCGGATGACCTTGTCCCAAGCACTTAGGACCTCCCGAAGCGAATCAGTGTCTTCCGTATCTATATAGTAAAGAACAAAAGACGTTATTTGGGCTTTTGCAGGTGGCCCCATCATAGGATAACCGAGTTGTCGCTGTGCCAAGGCTGGATTGTAATTAATACATCCTCGTGTACCCATAAGGGGTACGTTTGGAAACCTTCCGCACTGGTAGACGATAGCTTCTACATCTTTCCATCGAGGATACCATCTTATCTGTTTTTCTTCCAATCTCGCCAAGTGGTCCACCCATTCGCGGCTGTTCTTGACCTTCAATTGGTATAGGTTAAAGTCAGCGACAGGGCACTCCGCTTTGTATGATCTATTGAAAACATGAGCTGTGAGCCAAACATACAACACCGGAAAGCAACAGAGGACTCTTTTACCATTCATTTCGTGACAAAAGCTCAAGGTAGAGTAAACATCAGCGAGAACGGCCGGGACAGGGTTGTCGGTGTGGAATTTACAGGCAAGGAACACATCGATTGCTGCATAATCCACGTAATCATCAATATTAGGGAACAAAACTGTGCCGTAAATGGTGAGGGCTAGCACATCCATGAAAGCCTCCCAATCTCCACTGTTCGCTAGGTGACACATCTGTCCTTCAAGGTACTCTCTTGAAAACCATTTGGTTCCATTCCTATTCTGCTGCACACCTTGGAGGTCTCTTGCGTGCACTTTCAAAACGTTCGCCACATTTTGGATGGATGCATAGTATCCTTTATAAAAGTATGGCCTTTTACCTTCCAATGACAAACCTAGGATTTGCTCGAATTCTTCCAGAGTGGGAGCTAGTTGGAAATCCTGAAAAGTGAAACATCTGAGAGGAGGGTCATAATATTGGGCCACTGTGGTGATTGCTTCCACTTGCACATTCACCTCTAACAGATCCAGAACCTTTCCATACTTTGCTGCAAATGTCAAACGTTGAGTCTTCTTCAACATTCGTCCCATAACCACTAGGCTTTCAGTGTGAACTTTATTAACCTTGAGTCGCAGAGTCTTCTTCAAGCTTGTATCCTTATGATCTGATCCCATATTTCTTTTATTAAAGATACTCACTGTCAAATTTTGGTCGAGTTATAATGGTTCTCTAACAAATCTGCCTCAGGAAGGACAAAAGATTAGCGTATTGCAAAGAAAACATGGTGCAAGGATGCAAAGTACGATTTTTTTTTTAAAATGCAATGACAGATAAACTTAAGGATAATGAAAAGGTACGCTCCCTTTGTGCCCTAAAGGACTGCCTTAAATTTGAGGAGTTCTACCCTAAAGATCTATAAGACTGTCTAATTCGTGAGAACTTTCCTCGGGCGGCTCTACTATTCTAAAGGCCTCTAGAGCTAAGTCTCATATCATAATGTTGACCACAAATAGTGGGTAAACCACTAAGTGTGGGACATTCATGAAAAAGGAACACTCTAGATGAGGTTTTCGCGATAACCAAACAGGATGTACATCCAAAATGGCTACCACTACGCAACCTCTACCTAATTTAAGCTTCACTCAGACCCGGGTATAGGGCCCAACTCAAATGTGTGTGATAAACGTGTAGGTGTAGTGTGTGTAAGGAGCATACAAACCTTCATGATTCTAGAGACTACTCACATCCTGCAAAACAACATGAACACAAAATAAGATTCCTAAAATCTTCTATCCTAAGGTTTGCATGATAAAATAGAATCCAGTTAAGGTGATCAATAAACAAATAAAATAGAAAAACAAAACAAAAATAAAGCAAAAACAAAAGGAGTAAAATAAACATATAAAAGTTACACAATTTGCACAATCAACTTTCAGAGGCTTGACTCTCAAATGTCCCTAGTGGAGTCGCCATGTGTCGCGACCGACATCACGGCGAGAGTTAGTAACTCATAAGATTTTAGAAAGTGAAAATGGAGTCGCCACCAATTTTATTTAAATTAGAAAAAATTGGAAAACCCTTATTAAAAAATGGTCTTTGGAACCAGATTGGATTCGGAAGTCGGTTATGGCTAAAGAAGGGCGGAAACTTAATCCCACAGCACCCCTAACACACTTGTTCTAAAAATAGTACCATAAATTGATTGTGCGGAACTTTATAACTTTTGAAAATATTTGTTTTATCATTTTTAAAAAAAATAGATAAATAAAAAAGAGAAGGAAAAGAAGATTTTATGAATCATCGAGTTGTCGCAACTTAAATGATTCCCAAAAAAAAGAGATTAGCAAACTGTCACAACTCAGCTAATCCGATTTTATAATTTCTCAACAATGTTTAATTATTTTATTTTTCCTAAAAAACCAACAGCTAAAGAAAGAGAAAAAAAAAAATAAAAATAAATATGATAAACAAAGCTAACGGAAAAAAAGAGAAAAAAAATAACAAACATGCTATTGTTATTTATCTACCCAAACTCAAAAGGAGACCTTGGAACACAAAAAAGTAAAATAACCATGAAGCCCAACCTAGCAGAACCCTTTTCTTTTATCATACTTTTTGTTATAAATTCCTTCTTAAAACATACATACTACTGTTTTAAAAAAATAATAATAATAAAGGAAGAAAGCAGAAAACAGAGGCTCGTAGCCTTTGATAAGGAAAAAAAGAAAGAGGTTTTCAATCTCTGAAGTGGGAAGATAAAAAAAAGGTAAGGTATCGTGCGTGTTGGGAAGGATCTGGTGGAGGTTCGACGGTCGGTTGGGGATCTGGTTTTGTGATCCGACGGTCGGTGCGGGGGGTTCGGCTTTGTGATCCGACGGTCGGTGCGGAAAGGGATCTGGTTTACGTTGTCGACGGTCGGTGCGGAGATGGATCTTGGTTGGGTTCGACGGTCGAATGGGAGATGGATTTTGGTTGGGTTCGACGGTCGATCGAAGGAGAAATTTTGTGTTGGGTTCGATGGTCGGTTGAAGGGAGAGATTTTGTGTGTTGGGTTCGACGGTCGGTTGGAGGAGGAGATTTGGTGTTGGGTTCGACGGTCGATTGAAGGGAGAGATTTGGTGTTGGGTCCTACAGTCGGTTGAAGGGAAGGATCTGTCTTCTATGAGGTTCGACGGTCGGTGAGGGGAGAGATTTGGCTTCTGTGAGGTTCGACGGTCGGTGAGGCTTCTGAGGTCCGACGGTCGATTATTCGGTCTGACGGTCGGTTCTGAAGGTAATGGGTTATGGTGAGGTTGGTTGCGGAAGTTGAAGGTGGATGAGGCTTTGGAGGTGCAACCATGATGGTGGCCACTATTTGGAGGCTTGGAGGTGGAGATGAGTTATTAGGGAAGTGGTGAAGGTTGTGGCTAGATGGGTGATTTGTCGGGTGTTGATGGATAGGTGGTTCTTATGATAGTTTTGGTGGGTGATGGGAGGTTAAAAATGAAGATAGTGTTGGAATGGTGAGGATGAAGATGAGCGTCGGTTTTAGGGGAGGGCTATCTATGCTTGCGAGTGCATGAGAACCAGAAAGAGAACAAGAGAAAAAAAATAGAGAAAGAAAAATCAACAATCCTCACTATTCAGATGCAGGTGATAATAACAAAAGTCAAGGTGCATAATGAAGGAGCGAAACAAAATACCTCTGAGAGTTTCAAAAAAAACTGAAAGTTTCTTTCTATTCAATGCTTTTTCGTTACAAACTCACTTCTCACTTTCTCTCAATACCCAGTTTTCTCACCAGTAGCAAACAGTAGCTGCAAGTGAATTCAAAATTTCTAACTAAGAAGAAAAAGCGTAAACAAAGAAAATTTTCCCTCTAAAAAGAACTGAACCTTTTTTCTTTACATTGTTCCCCTTTATATAGGCACTCAGAAATCTGGCTTGGCGTGCCCGAGCGTCGATTGTGCAGTCCCTTTCTCTGTAAAAATATCTCCTTCTCTAATATCAATACAAACATTGTGCCATCCCTGTCGGCTCTCTGTTTTTGGCTTTAAAACTTGCTTGCTTTTTTCTCTTTTCCTGCCCCTATCCCGTTTTGTGTATCTATGGTTCAACGCTGCAGAGTTGCATCAGGGACAGCAGCTGCAAGAGCTGCATTATTAGAGGCAGCAGCACCTTCCCCATTTAGTGTTTCATTTTTTAAAAACTCTAGCCTCACTCTTCTGCCTTTCTTCTGCTATCACCAGAAAGCTCGTTTTGTCCTTTTGTTCTTGGGCTGTTAGTGTTGCAGAGGAGCTGTAATATGAAGGAGGCTGATGTTTTTCCTTTTTCTTTTGCAATCGATGAAAGAAGCATATATTTGTCTTTTATCAATGGCCCTTTCTTTTTGACTCTGCTGACTTGCAACGGTAGCTCTCCTCTCTTTTTTTTTCTTTTTTTTTTTTGTATTTTTTAGTTTTTTATTTATTATTATTTTTTATTATTATTTTTTTTTATTTTTACACGTTTTTTGTGTCCGGTCAAAATTTGTGTGTTCACAGTGCTGATTGGAAAGAACAAATTCTCTTGACATTGGGGTGTATGGAATTGGACTTGGCACTACGTGTGGATGAACCACTCATTCCTTCGGAAGGGAGTGCTCAAGTTGAAAAGGCTAACTATGAATGGTGGGAGCGATCTAATCGTTTAAGTTTGATGCTTGTTAAGTCTCATATAAGCAAGAGCATTAGGGGATCTATTCCCGAATGTGATAAGGTAAAAGCTTATATGAAGGCTATTGAGGAGCAGTTTGTTAGCTCTGACAAGTCACTGGCCAGCACCTTAATGAAGAAGCTTTCAAGCATGAAGCATGACAAAATTCAGGGTGTGCGTGAGCACATCATGAAAATGAAGGATACTGCTGCTAAACTTAAGTCCCTTGAAGTGGAAATTTTTGAATCATTTCTTGTGCATTTCATACTCAATTCTCTTCCTGCAGAATATGGTCCTTTCAAAATATCCTATAACACATATAAGGATAAATGGTCAATCAATGAACTTCTAACCATGTGTGTTCAAGAGGAGGAGAGATTGAAGCATGAGACACCTGAAAGTGCTTACATGGTGATTTATGATAAAGGAAATGGGAGAAGAGGCAATAGTGTTCCTGGAATCCGCAAAACTGCTCACATGAAGCAGAATTGGGAGAAGGGAAATTGCTTTTTTTGTAAAAAGGCTGGACACATGAAGAGAGATTGTCCTAAATACAAGAAATGGCTCGAAAAGAAAGGTAATTTTGCCTTAACTTGTTTTGAATCAAATTTCATTGAAGTTCCTAGCAATACTTGGTGGATTGATTTAGGTTCTACAATTCACATTGCTGATAATGTGCAGGGCTTTCTAAATCTACGAAAACCAGTGGGAAGTGAACAAAGCATCTATACGAGAAATCGGATGAGTTCACATGTGGAGGCTGTTGGGACTTATAAACTTGTTTTGAATTCTAGATTTTGTTTGCTCTTGGAAAACACTTTTTATGTTCCGTCATTTTCTAGAAACTTGGTTTCTATTTCTAAACTTACTCGTACTGGTTATCAGTTTTATTTTCGTGATGTTTCTTTTGAACTATTGCATGATAATAAAGTTGTTGGTTCTGGAATTTTGGTTGAAATTTTATTTAAGTTTGAATTAGATCCTGTTTTTGAAACAAGTCTCATAGCCTTACATACCACCAATGTTGGTGCTAAGCAAAGTATTGTAAATGAGGATTCCTCTATGCTTTGGCATAAGAGGTTGGGGCACATTTCTCTTGAAAGACTTAAGAGATTAGTAAAGGAAGGAATTCTTAAGAATCTTGACTTTACTGATTTTAGTACTTGTGTGGAATGCATAAAGGGAAAGCAAACCAACAAGACCACTAAAGGTGCCAAAAGAAGTAGTGAGCTTCTTGAAATTATTCATACAGATATCTGTGGTCCGTTTCCCACGCCTTGTTTAAATGGTCAGAGATATTTTATCTCTTTCATTGATGACCATTCAAGATTCATGTATCTTTATCTTCTGTTTGAAAAATCAGAAGCACTTGATGCTTTTAAAGTTTTCAAAGCGGAAGTAGAGAAACAAAAGGATAAGAAAATAAAAATCGTAAGATCAGATAGAGGTGGGGAATATTATGGAAGATACACAGAGAAGGGACAACAACCTGGTCCATTTGCTAAGTTCCTTATAGAAGAGGGTATTGTTGCCCAATATACTATGGCTGGTACACCACAATAAAATGATGTCGCTGAAAGAAGGAACCGCACACTTATGGACATGGTTAGAAGCATGATTAGCAGTTCAAAGGTATTACCTATGTCCTTATAGAGTGAAGCCTTGAAAACCGTTGTATATGTATTAAATAGGGTGCCATCTAAGGCTATTCCAAAGACACCTTTTGAAATTTGGAATGGATGGAAACCTAGTTTAAAACATTTACATGTATGGGGTTGTCCAATTGAAGTAAGGATTTACAATCCAAACATTGGGAAATTGGACTCAAGAACCACCAGTGGCTATTTTATTGGTTACCCAACCAACTCTAAAGGATATAAGTTTTATTGTCCTTCACACACTCCTAAAATAGTTGAAGCTAGAAATGCGAAATTTCTTGAAGATCATGAAGTTAGTGGGAGCGGAAATTCTCAACAAATGGAATTTGAGGAAATAAGGGAATCACTTGTGATACCTCAAAATTAAGCAATAGAGTTAGTTAGTGTTCAACTTAATCAATCCGATACGGTTGAACATCAGCTAACTCATCAAGAACCACTTATTGAGAATATACCACATGAGGAACCTACTAATATAGAACCTATTGATCAAGAGCCAATAGTATTAAGGAGATCTACAAGAGATAGAAAATCAGTAATTTCTAGTGACTATATAGTGTACCTTCAAGAGTCTGACTATGATGTTGGACCTTAGGATGATTCTACTACATTTTCACAAGCCATGAGTAGAGAAGACTCTAAATTGTGGTATGATGCCATGAAAGATGAAATGGAGTCTATGACTAAAAGTCAAGTTTGGGATCTAGTAGAATTACCAAAAGGAGTTTCTTCTGTTAGTTGTAAATGAGTTTTTAAAACCAAAAGAGATTCAACTGGTAATGTTGAAAGATATAAAGCAAGACTTGTAGCCAAGGGCTTTACTCAAAAAGAAGGTATTGATTATCATGAAACCTTCTCTCCAGTTTCTAAGAAGGATTCATTTAGGATAATCATGGCCTTAGTAGCTCATTTTGATCTAGAATTACATCAAATGGATGTGAAAACAGCTTTTCTCAATGGGGATCTTGAGGAAGAAGTGTACATGTCACAACCTATAGGCTTTGAAAGTGACAAAGGTAATCACTTAGTTTGCAAGCTTAGAAGATCTATATATGGGCTAAAACAAGCATCCTGCCAATGGTATATAAAGTTTCATAATGTCATTTCCAAATATGGATTTGAGGAAAATGTGGTAGACCAATGCATATACCTCAAGGTCAGTGAGAGTAAATTTATCTTTTTAGTCCTATATGTAGATGAGATTTTACTTGTGCGATGATTTAGGTCTCTTGCATGATACAAAACTTTTCTATCACAAAACTTTGATATGAAGGATATGGGTGAAGCCTCCTATGTCATTGGCATAGAGATTCATAGGGATAGATCTCTAAGGACATTGGGATTATCTCAAAAGGCTTACATTGAAAAAGTTTTGAAAAGGTTTAATATGCAGAATTGTTCATTAATTGCTGCACCTATAGTTAAAGGGGAAAAGTTCAATCTTAACCAATGTCTCCAAACAACATTGGAACAAGAGGAGATGAAAGGCATTCCTTATGTTTCAGCAGTAGGAAGTCTCATGTATGCTCAGATCAATACTAGGCCTGATATTGCATTCGCGGTAGGAATGTTGGGAAGATATCAAAGTAACCCAGGCAAGGAACATTGGAAGGCAGCAAAAAGGGTTATGAGATATCTTCAAGGAACTAAGGATTACAAGTTGATATACAAGCACTCTGATGCTTTGGAAATAATAGGATATTCAGATTCGGATTTCGCTGGATGCACGAACTCTAAGAAGTCCACTTCGTGCTATATTTTCTTTTTAGCAGAAGGTGCTATCTCTTGGAGAAGTAAAAAAAACAATTGTTGCGTCATCCACTATGGAAGCAGAATTTATTGGTTGCTACGAAGCCACATCACAGGCTAAATGGTTGAAGAATTTTGTTTATAGTTTTCAAGTTGTCAATTCAATTGAAAGACCAATAAATATCTTATGTGATAATTCGGCTGCAGTATTCTTTTCAAAGAATAATAAAAGTGGAAGCCGAAGTAAGCATATTGATATTAAGTTTTTGGTAGTAAGAGAAGACATCAAAAGGGAGTTAGTCTCCATAGAATATATAGACACGAAATCCATGATTGCTGATCTATTAACTAAAGGATTGCTGGCCAAAGTGTTTCAGGATCATGTGATTCATACGGGTCTCATTTAGTTAATCTTGATATTTATGTCTTTTCATATGACTTTGTGCACATTAAGTTTGTCATATAAAGTTATGGTTCATTTGGATCAATAAAGTTTGGACCCTATTTTACTCACTTGGAAAGAATTATGCATTGTAATACATGGAAGGAAATGTTTGTCTTAAAACATAATCGCCATGATTCATGTATGGTAATTTCTAGGTGATTATCAGGTACATCAAGCTTAAGTTGACAATTATTTTTGTGGCCATATTTAATTGTCAAAAATAAGAATTGTCACTGATAATATATGGGCCAAGTGGGAGAATGTTAGAAATAACAATTTAATGTGGCCCATATATTGAATATTAGCATTGCTTGATATTTGGAGAGCTATTACAAATTCAAATGGAAGCAACAGTTACAAAAGGTGATTATTAGCTCTTAATGAAGGAGCTAATGGCTCTTAATGGAGGACAGTTACAAAAAGTGATTATTAGCTCTTAATGGAGGAGCTAATGAAGGAAGAGCAGTTACAATTCTGCAATCATGAGAGGGTCCCTAGTCTTGCCTATAAAAGCTTGTGATGCTCCATTGGTTCACACACTACAGAAAAGGCAAAGGCCAGAAGATTTCTCTCCTTTCTCTGAAATTGATTGTTGGTTCGTGAAGGTGTTTGTTAGATTGCTTGAGAGGAAGAGTGCTTGATAACAATGACTACTAGTGGAGGTAAGCTTCCGCATTCTTCTTTAATCATATATATATGATAGTGCCTTATATCATGGACCAATGACAATCATATAAATATATTGAATATTCAACATTGAGGTCTAACAATAACTTCATATTTATATAATTTTTATCATTTAATTATCTTATCTCATATTTTAAATACTTACACTTTAATTTTGTCAGCTACTCTTAATGTGAGGAGACGTGCTTCTTATTGATTTGCAAGAAATATTATTCTATTATCTATTGGCTTACAGAGGAGTGTGAGGAATGTGTGAGCACAATAGTGAGAAAATGTCATTACTCACTATGAAAACCTTCTGAACAGGCCAGGTCCTAAGTCAACAACTGCATTCCACTTTTTGGTTTCTTAGATTGATCAGTGAACGATTCTGAGAGACAACAAACAGCTGTAGTCAAGGCCTTCATTAACTTTGAGAAAATGACATCACATGCCTAGCCTAAAAGAGCCTAAACACGAAAACCAACTAAGTCTTTAAGAGGGCAGAGAACGAGAATCAATGGTGCGGAGCCATATGGCCCAAAGTTATATCCCATGTGGCCATGTCAAAAAGGCTTGGCAAATCACAAAAAGAAAAGCCAACAGATTCCCGCAAAGCAATATGACCTTTTTCTAGTGGAAAAAAAAGGTCATTATTCATTAACCAGCCAATCAGCCATGGGGCCAACTTGGAAATCGATTTCAAAGTAGTAGGTAGATTCTCGAGCTCCCAGCTTTATGCCCTAGTGCCTTACTATTTATTCTCATCCTGAGAGAGGAAACCACACAGGATTCAAAATTTGACAATTTATGCATTGTGTTTTGCATTTATAGAGAAAGGGGATGAACATGAAGCCATTCAAGAAACTTCATCTTCTTAATTCTTTGCTTGTCTTCAATGTCATATTAGGTACTTCTATAGCCCAGCACAATCATACAAACTACTGTAGTGATATCAGAACTCAAACATAATTCTTGAATCCAAATTCTTCTATATCATCTCTATTAAGTAGCATCACTCTGTGCAGGTCTCAGAACCTCTACTTGAGAACATCTCTTGGCCTTTTCCAAGTTTCTTCAGTTGATTATAATGCTAGATTACTAACCATCTCTCACTCTTGTTCTTCTTCTCTCCAATACATTTCTCCTCTGGCTGTCACGGCTGGTTTCCCTTCTCCTCCAGAACCTAACTCACTTCTTCTCTTCAACTGCTCAAGTAAAAAAGATTCTATTTCACCACTTATGCAAAATTGCAGAGGCTTACATGAATGTGGAGCTGCTGCTTCAACGTCTTCTAGGATTCAAAAGCATGAGAAAAAGCCTTATTCATGTTTAGTTATCGAAGATCCGCAAGAAGTTCATAAGGGTTTTCATCCTGAACATTTGAACTGCTCTCATTACAGCTGGATACATGGAAGTTCTTCAGATGGTGAAACTGAAGGATATAAGTTGGGAACAAGGATGTCTTTTGACATTCCAGATCATGTACAGGATCTTTGTAAGGAGTGTGAAAAGCCTAATGGCAACTGTGGTGTTGGGTTGAAGTGTTTATGCCATGCAAAAGAGTGCAGTGAGTACCTTGATCTCTGACATGTACAAAGCTTTTTTTATTTTGCTTTAATTTATTTTGCTTCCACGCAAATGGCTTGGTGACTCTGATTATGCTTTTGCAGAAGACAAGCTCATCTCTGAAAGTGGGTCCATAAAATCTATTGGTAATGTTCTTTTCTCTTTCCTTTCTTTCATTGGTGCAGTAGCCTTCTTCATGGATGTCTAAACTAGCTTATCTAGGGACTGAATTCTCAGGTTAGAGTACTTTGTTCATTTGTTATTTGCTATGTATGTTATAAACTTATATTCTCGAATCTCATCTGTCGAATGAAACTGGCACAATTATGATTTCAATGAACTTGAAAAGTGGATGGTATAAAATATTAAACACTCAACAAAAGAAATTGATCTAATACAACAACCCTAAATTTGATATAATAATAGCTTGGTTTTTATCAGATCAGAACCTCTGCTTAATATGATGTGCCAGTTGAATACACTGGCAAACTAGCAATGACATTTCAAATTGTTGACAGTCCATGAAAGAACAGAAGCAAATTAATGTGCAGATGATTCTTATTCTTTCCCCTATTATTTATCACTAGGCAGTCTAGGCTTGACCACTCAATTATCCAAGATACATATTTGATCATTGAGCACTAACTAAGGAATTAATATGAGTCAGACCAATCGTGGTTAGCCCCGCAAAAAACTAGATGGTAAAGAAAGTATTAAATATGAAGCATCTATCTATCTGAAGGATTACATAGCAAGTAGATTGAGATTTCATATCATAAGTAATAGAAGCCATATCCTTTTTCTTCAAAAACTAGATGTACGGACTCCATAAATATGTAAATCGCACTACAAAGCAACTTTTTGAACCACGAGAAAAGGGGTGTTTAAGCAGATCAGATTCACAATCTGACATTGGAAAAAAATATTACATTAGTACTTGTAATCCTTCAGATGATGACTCTCAGAAGCACCATCTCCTTTATAGGTCCACAAAGTAGCTTTTGAATTAGCCTTGTTAGTGTATTAGTTAGTATCAATTAGTATCATATCTGTATATCAATTAATATCAATTTGTATGTGTGTAATTAATATAGTAATTTCTTTTGATTTACACTATTATATTATAAATACGTGAGATTTCTTTGTACATTTACACATTAAAAAATATACAAATCATTTAGTGTTTTTATGTTCTTCGGCTTCATTTCTAACATGTTATCAAAGCATCTTACAAGGAAAGCAACCCTTGCACTTCTTGCCCTTGAGTTTGTTTAGGGTATTCAGACTCATATTCAAATTCAGAAGAATTTTTTTAAAGAAGTCATTAAAAAAGACCTTAAGAATTTTTTTGAAAAAATCATTAAAAAAGACTTTAATAAATGGTTTTAGAGAAAATTTAGTTTTTGATAGGAGTAATGTTAATATACATTGCAGACGATAAATTTTATACGTGACAACATATTCACAATTCAAAATATAATTTAAAATTATAAGTATGTGTATACTAAAATTAATGGTGAATATTGTTCGACATATTAGGTTGACTATATTAATTCGAATTTATATTAATACTAGTATTTTGATACAGCCCAGTGCAATGTGGATTTATCTATGTAACCAACCCTACTAAATGGGATACGGCTTAGTTGTTATAGTTTTCTTTAAGAGCGTCCTTGACAATGGCACCAATTGATTCATCTGCTGCCAGGATTCCCTTTCCAGGGGTGCCAATATAGGCAGCACTAACAGTAAGCTCATCTGAAGGTGTTAAATAAAGGTCACTAATAGTCAATTTGATTTCAAGTAAGAAAGGGGGAATAATATAATTGCTGCTACATGAAATACAAGCTACCTCTTCTAGTTTTTATGCACAAAGGTGGATCTAATAGCTCATCATGCGGTTACTCCAGTAATACCAGCTAAAATACAATTGCAGTAAGTGCCTAAACAAAATTTTCGTTTGAAGAGGTCTACATAT
Organism: Ormosia semicastrata; assembly: GCA_029884595.1. Lineage (NCBI taxonomy): Eukaryota > Viridiplantae > Streptophyta > Magnoliopsida > Fabales > Fabaceae > Ormosia > Ormosia semicastrata. The sequence continues at coordinate 17,681,810 of JAQQTO010000041.1, read as the reverse complement.
ATAACAGCAATCATTGTGGAAAAGAAATTTGCCTTATCGTTTGGGTATTTTGACTATTTTCCTGTATGCATAAAAAAATTTAGAGGAGAGACAATGAAATGGAAATCTGAATACTTCATGATAATAATCAAGCACAGACACGAATGCCCAAAAAAAGTTTTGCAACTGGAATAAGTTCTGATAAGACATTAAAATGGACCTATCTCTACCTTAAAAACTAATTCACAAAAGAATGGATTGTCCAAGTTATTATACGTAATATTTTTTCCATATACTCAATCAACATGGAATCTTAATAATAACCAAGAATATTTATAGTCAGATAGAACAATCATAAACCAGAACAATCATCTCATGACAATGTAAACAATAAAAATAATAGTTAAGCAAAATTAATCAATAAAAAGTACCAAACTTGAATAAAGAAACAGCACAATGTGCAAATAACAGGGAAAACCAAGAAAAATGAACAAAACCCACATAAGAAAATGGAGTGGATTAACGTGAAACCATAAAACTACCACGACACTTAGGGTAATCGCACTTGCCAGTGTGCCAAAGACAGAAGAAATGAACCCACAAAAAACACAAGAAGAAAATGGCAACGCATGCATGCGCCAGCTATGTGAAGCCCATCATCATACTCTGCATGACCTTCCTTTTTCGGACAACCTGCATGACCTTCCTAGCTGATAACTCTATAAAATGTAGTTATTTGTACTCTATTTCTGTACATAAATAATGCTTAGTCCTTGTTTATGATGCATATATAGAAAGTTTTAGGCTTATATTTTTTAAATTTTAATTTGGATATCTTCCTATATGTTTTTGAGCAAATTGTGCTTATTTGATAAGTGATTGAGTAGATTTGTAACTGTTATTGATTTGGTGATTTCTCTATTATAAGAAGGGCTCCAAACAAGATGATATATGGAGCATTTGAGCCAAAACTAGAAGAGAAAGCCAAAGGAACATCTCAGCTATTCACGCCGCGGCGTAGGCATATCAATACCGCGACATGGTGCATCCCCTACTTCAGTATAAAGGACCCGAGGCTAGAGCGCCGCGATGCAGATTGTGGACACTGCGACGTTAGTGACCTAAAATGAACACGCGCCGCGACATGATGTGTTTAATGCCGCGACATGCCCTATTTTTCTGAGCATATAAATACTGTTTTATCAAATTTTGTAGATAAGTTTTTCATAATTTAGAGAGCTGCGGCTAGGTTTTACTGTTTGGAGGCTAAGGAAGCCAAAGGAAGCAAGGTTGGAGGTCATCTTCTTCATGGAAGGAGATTCAAGCATTAAATATCATATCCAATAGCTTTCCTTCCTTCTCCTTTCTCTTTTCTCTCTTCCTTGTATATTGAACATAAGTTTTGCAGTTCTATTTTTGTGTTCAATGATTAGCTGAGCTGTATTTAGGGATTACTTTGAATCCTTCTATGTATATTGATGATTTTGTTATCTTTTGAGTATATATTGATGTTTGATTTTGTTCAATCACATGGATCTTAATGCTCTTAATTGTTTAATCATCTTTCAAGTGATTTGTTGAAATCTGATGAACCTAAATATAGGAATTTGGATTTGAGATCATATATATGGTTGATGCATGTTTGATTTCATTCAATTAACTTGAATAAATTGATTCGCTAATAAGATAGAAATATACCTCTTAGCCATAAATAGTGTGTGTTTGAGAATAGATCTTAATGAGTGGATTTTGCATCTAACTAAGGAGTTAGGTAAATGAAACTATGGTTAATTGATCTAGATATAGGCTTTTAACTAAATTAGATTCCCAAGCTAACTTAACAATTCATTGATGTTGCTTGTAAGGATTGCATGTTATTAGTTGAAGTATGAGGTGAAGAAAGATTCTCTAAATCTCTAAGCATTATCTTTATTACTTTGTAGTTTAGATTTAGTTTATTCGAACTTTCTCTATTTTTATGTTTTTGAATAGAATTAATTAAGTTATTAGTTGATACTTAGCTTTGGAAGCCAATATTCTCGTGAGAACGAACTTTACTCTTCATTGTATTACTTGAATGACCCGTGCACTTGCGGTTCACAAATGGTCTAATAAGTTTTTGGCACTGTTACCAGAGATAATGGTTTAATTCTATATTACTAATATCGACAATGAATTTGGTTAGTTCTAATTCAAGTTGTATATAATTTATTTTAATTTAAGTTTTCTTTATGTTAAGTTTTAGGTTTAATAAAGAAGTCGGATGACCATATTTATATGAGCCCCTTTAGGGAATTCGCAACTCTTGAAAAGGAAAACATTCAATCAAATTCAAGAAGACCACTCATCCGCACAATCCATTTTGGTGACAAAGTCCTGTCAGGACTGTAAATTAGGTCCTTCTTGGGTGAAAACCCAAGTTTATGTTAATTCTTGTCTTTACTTTTTATATAAATATGTAGTATGTTGATTTTGTATGTTAATATTTATATGTTAATATTTATTTGTTAGTATATGTTGACTTTGTTAAGTTTTAAGTCTTATAAGTTAATACTTATATATGTTAGCTTGTTAATATGGTAGTTTTATGCTTTTATTAGTTTTTATGTTTTAATTATGTTTTAAGCCTTAAAAAGTTAGTATGTTGATTTTGTGGTTTTATTATGTTTGCGTTATATTTATTGTAATTTAATTTTATGAACAAGTTTTGCAGGTGTGGAGACCCCTTTGATGTAGAACCAGCAGCAAAACTGTGTTTGCTGCAAAATTGTGCAGATTGATCTCTCACGCCGCGGCGCATGCATGTTCATGCCGCGGCGTTGATGTGATTTTTCTACAGACGAGCTACACGTTGCAACGCATGACACTTCATGTTGCGGCGTTATGCTCTGTTTTGTACATATTTCTTTTATTTTTCATGTTATTTCATATTTTAGTATGCTCAGACTAACAATGTGCATAAATTTGATAAGTTTAGGTACTCTTATGCTATGTAAAGTGAGGACTTTGTCTCACTTTGATTTGGGGGAGTATCATTACATGTTTTGGATGTTATAATGTTGAATGTATAACATGTGATGATATTTATTGTATGCAATAGTGATAGCCATCATGTTATCATGTTTTTATATTGCTTTGGCTATTACTGATGGGTTTTGTGAAAAATTTTCAATTTTTGACATTAGGCAAATGATGTTATGCATGCTTGAATTAAGAAAGTTGAATCTATTTTAATGCATGATATGTTACAAAATTGATGGTGTTGTAATGGTTGTTCATTGATGTAAAAGGTTACTATTCCCTTTATAGTGAAACCTTATGTTATCAAGAAGCAAGTGAAACAGTTTAGTCATTTTTTATGCATGATTTACATTCCACGTAGATGCACATGTAACTTTGAAAATGATAAGAGTGCATGTCGAGAGAATATTTATGGATGTACTTGTAGAATTTTGATTATCCTAGAAATTATTTTTAAACTCTCTTGAGACGAAATCCTAAATTGTGCAAAATTGAGGAAATGATTAGGGCATTATTTGGACCGATTGAGCCTTTCGAGCTTACCCTGAATGATTTTATCATAGGTCCCCTTTTGAAGCCTTATAATTGTTTGGCTTTATTTGTTTTTAATCATTATTGTGTTCGTGAACCTGTTATCCATTCTAATGCATGTGAAAGCATGTCATTTTCTTCCTACCATAATTGTTTGTTGAGTACATAATATGTTGTTTCTTGAAGTGAGTCTAATTATTAAGGATGTTAATGAATATTCAAAACAAAATGAGCTTGAAGGAACCAGATGCAGTCAAAGAAAAAAAAAGTATTGCTTTGAAAAAATGAAAATGAAAAAGAAAAGAAAGAAAAAAAATAAAAAGAAAAAGCAAAGCAAAGCATAAGAAAAGAAAAGTGTAAAAAGCATTGAATGATTCTGACGAATTTTCTTTTTTCACTGTTGAATGCCCTGCTAATATCAGTTAGAAACTCAAGACTTGGAATAATATGTTTATGTTTCTCAATGTTTGTATTGTATCCTTTCCCTATTTTTATTACGCCCATTACTATTGGCCTTACATTACAAGCTGTTGAAGTTCCTTTTGATCCTCAGTTGTGTGTGATTTACATTAATGGAGAGGGAGTTGAATTACAATCTTGTGGATTCTATGATTCATATGCATGTAGGCTTATAAACTTATCTGGATGTGTACGACTTGATTAGGAGAAGTTTATGTTGCATATTTGTGAAAAATGCGAATTGCATGAAAAGATACCTGGATCGTTAGCATGTTAAGGATTGTGTATGTGTGGAGCTGATTATGAGGCATTTACACTTTTTAAGAACCGATGCAATCATTGTGCACTAGTTGTGGTTTGATAAGAAATAAAAAAAATTGAAATTATAATATTTGCTGAATGTATGTTAAGTATGAATTGTTAAGCATGTTTAATTACTTAGTCATACTTTGTTTTGCTCGAGGACTAGGAAAAATATAGGTTTGGGTGTGATAACTCTATAGAATGTAGTTATTTGTGCCTTATTTTTGTGCATAAATAATGCTTAGTCCTTGTTTATGATGCATATATGGAAGGTTTTAGGTTTATATTTGTTAAATTCTAATTTGAATATCTTCCTATATGTTTTTGAGTAAATTGTGCTTATTTGGTAAGTGATTGAGTGGATTTGTAACTGTTATTGATTTGGTGATTTTTCTATTATAGGAAGGGCTCCAAACAAGATGATATATGGAGCATTTGAGCCAAAATTGAAAGAGAAATCCAAAGGAGCATCTCAGCTATTCACATCACAGTGTAGGCATATCAATGCCACGACATGGTGCATCCCTTGCTTCAGTATAAAGGACCCGAGGCTAGAGCACCGCGACGTAGATTGTGGACGCTGCGGTGTTGGTGACCTAAAATGAACGCGCACCGCGGCGTGATGTGTTTAATGCTGCGACTTGCCCTGTTTTTTTGAGCTTATGAATACTATTTTATCAAATTTTGTAGATAAGTTTTTCATAGTTTAGAGAGCTGCGGCTAGGTTTTACTGTTTGGAGGCTGAGGAAGCCAAAGGAAGCAAGTTCAGAGGCCATCTTCTTCATGGAAGGAGATTCAAGCATTAAAGATCATATCCATGAGCTTTCTTTCCTTCTCCTTTCTCTTTTCTCTCTTCCTTGTATATTGAACATGAGTTTTGCAGTTTTATTTTCGTGTTCAATGATTAGCTGAGCTGTATTTAGGGATTACTTTGAATCCTTCTATGTATATTGATGATTTTGTTATCTTTTGAGTATATATTGATGTTTGGTTTTATTCAATCATATGGATCTTAATGGCTCTTGATTGTTTGATCAGCTTTCAAGTGATTTGTTGAAATCTGATGAACCTAGACATAGGAATTTGGATTTGAGATCATACGTATAGTTGATGCATGTTCAATTTCATTCAATTGGTTTGAATAAATTAATTAATTAATGGGATAGAAATATACTTCTTAGCCATGCATAGTGTGTGTTTGAGAATAGATCGTAGTGAGTGGATTTTGCATTTAACTAAGGAGTTAGGTAAATGAAACTATGGTTGATTAACCTAGACATAAGCTTTTAACTAAATCAGATTCTCAAGCTAACTTAACAATTCATTAATATTTCTTATAAGGATTGCATATTATTAGTTGAAGTATGGGGTGAAGAAGGATTTTCTAAATCTCTAAGCATCATCTTTATTACTTTGTAGTTTAGATTTAATTTATTTACACTTTCTCTATTTTTATGTTCTTGAATAAAATTAATTAAGCTATTAGTTGATACTTAGCTTTGTGGTGTGGTGTGGAATGTGATTAAAAATTATATCAAAAACAGTTGCCAAGTTCCACCAAAAATATAAAAACCTTGCAACCAGTTGTAGTAAGCAAGGGTCGATCCACAGAGAACCAATTCAATTAACACTATTAATCTAATTCCTAAATTAAACTCTGATGAAAAATAAACAGTAAAAGTAAAAGGGGGGTTTTGTTGATTAAAACTAAAAAGAGAAATTAAACTTAAACCAAAACAATAAACACAAATTGAATTATCAAGTTAAAGATATTGGTTAAGAGATGGAATCCACCACTAAATTTATATGATTATGCCAACTTACATACCTTTTATACCAACATGATCAATTATGTTCTTATGTGATTGTGAGATAAATCTCATGTCTTCCTTAAGTTTCGCTTAATTCAGCAACCGCTCAAATCAAACCCTAACCATTAATTATTTGTAAAGCAACCGCTCTTACACCTACCTAATGATTGCATTAAGAATTAGAAAACCAATCACACTAAGGTCTAATCACACACCGGGATTAAATTACTTAGATCATATGTTTCACTAGTCATACCACCGCAAATCAAAGCATAGCAATCCTAGTTTTACCACTCTCGAAATTTGGCAAGAATATAAAAATCTTTATATTGATTTAAGAATAGAAACATATGAATAAAAACATAATTGTATTAATATAAAGAAGTATGCAAGATTCACATAATCAAAACTAGAGTTTCATCTTCCCTTAACCAATCAAGAAGTTTAGCCACACATGGCAAAGTTAAAATCACAAGAAAAATAGAAGAAAAACATAGTTCAGAACAAAAGTGCAAAAGAAAACTGAAGATCAAACTAGTTTTCAAAGATCAAGGTTGATTGATCTCCAATTGCTCGAACCCGAGACTCCAATCTTTGATCGAATCTTCCTCTTTCTTGGTCTTCGTGTTTCCCTCGGTTCCTTGACGGCTCTATCTGTCCAGCATCCTTTAAAGGCTCTAAGCAACCCTATTTATAGGTTTTGAAACTTAATTTAACATTAAAGCACGAAATTAACTTCCTGGTGCGACGACACGGGCCGTGTCATATGACACGGCCCAGGCCGTGTCTGATTCTGGAGACAAATTTCCATCTATTCCAAGGTCAGAAAGGAACACGGCCCACCCCGTGTCAATTGACACGGGCCGTGTTCTCGGTCAAGGCTTCAAATCATCCTTCCTCGTGAAGTCAGAGGCGTACACGGCCTACCCCGTGTCAATGCACACGGGCCGTGTTCTCGGTCAAGAATTACCAGTCTTCAAAGTCAGAATGACACACGGCCTACCCCGTGTTATTTCACACGGGCCGTGTTGATCATTTTCTTCTAATTCAGCCTTAATTCTTCATGAATGCCCTTCTTCCTTTGCTTATGAGGGTAAAACTAATCTTCTCAAGTATTCATCTCTCTCCTCAAATGGCCATCAAGCTTGGTTTAATGCTAATGGACTCAAGCACTCAAAGATAACCTGAAAAGCATAATTCATTTATGAGTGTTTATAACCACATTTAGCATAGTTTCACAATAAACATCCAAAGACAACTCTAAATCAGAAACTTAGCTAAATGTCAACAATTGAGCATATATGGAGTTCAATTAAATCAATCATAAGGCATTTAAAGTATGAAAATAATCGACAGATCAAATACCCTCACACTTAGCCTTTTGCACTCCTGGGCAAAACATAAGACCAAACCAAGGAACAGGGAAAACAAAACAAATTCAAAACCTAAAAATTTAAAGAACTCAATTTCCAATGATATTCAAGAGAGGCAAAAGGAGCAAGAGAATATTCAAGGGATCACAATATTCAAGAGATAACAATTCTTCACATCTCAAACTAACATGCAAAGTATCTTCAAATTGAAAAGCATGAATTAAGAATGATAGATCCTCACAAGATACACTCTCAATCTCTCAAGTGTTTACTAGGTAAGTATTTCACTCAATTCAACCCATGAAAAATGCACTACCATAAGCTTGCTTATCTTCTACTTCTCCACTACTCAAACACATGCACACACAAATCAAGAGGACTTTATTTAAGGTTGTAATGGGGCTAAGGTAAGGGAAGGAAATAATATGAGTATGGTAAGATGAGCACCCAAGAGAATGAAAGAATATTGGGGAGGAACTCAATTGACAAACATAAAATTTTTATCCCCTCAAATCTATATAATGCACATTCTCTTAACATATTCCTTTCCTTTTTCTTTCTTTTCTTTTACAACCTTTCTTGATTTTCTTTTTCTTTTTCTTTGCATATTTTTTTCAACACCTTGCATATTTTTTTTAACACCTTGCATATTACACATCAACTTGCACAACCCCCACACTTGTCCTATTAAACACTTGCAAGCAAAAGAGCTCCTCCAAATGAAAATGAACCAATGCTCTCTCATTCCCTAAGGTAAGGTAAAATCATGGTTTTTCACATAAGGCATAAAATGAGATAAGACAAAGAATAGGCAAATAGGCTCAAGGGGTTAATCAAAGGGAAATAATGCAAGGTTGGCTATTTGGCCAAAGTAGTCAATCACAAAAGAATGCCTCAATCATGTTCATGTATGCAAGTGAAAATGTAGCCTCGAAAAGAATTAAAGCAAGTTCTAGAGTGATCAATATGACATGAGTGAAAATCACACAAGAAAGAAGAGAATGGTATAAATGTTAAATCCATCCATCAAAAGGCCCAAAATCTCACCAGGTATGCATTTATCAAACTCAATTCATCAATCAAACATCCAAAACCAAGCATGCCAAATTCAAGATGACAGAAGAAATTTATAAATCATAACCTTGAATTTCAATTGCTTCAAACTCATAGACTTCACAAATCTCAAAACATCATTGGAAATCAAATAAAAACACAATTTTTTTTTCAACTAGAAAACAAAAATTAAAATAAAAATAGAAATAAAATAGAAAACAAAATGTCAATTCCTCCCCCACACTTAAATTCTACATTGTCCTCAATGTAAACCTCAACAATAAATAATCATTAATAAATCTAGGACAAGTAAGATAAAAGAGAGGAAAGAAACATCCTTATCAACTGAAGTAACGGAGGAAGATGAAGAGATTTCCACCAGGATCCCATTGGCGAAAGCATAATAACCAATTTATGCTTGAAATAACATGAGAGCTTCCACCGGGGTCCCATTGGCTGAAGTGTAATGACCAAGTTAAGCTTGAGACATGAGGGCTTCCACCGGGATCCCACTGGCCTTCCTTATTTTCCTTGGCTTCACTACTGAAGAGTAATATGTGCACTTCATCAACTTCATATGCATTGTTTCTATTGGACCATGGCCCAAAAACAAAATCCACTTCAGCAGTGTCCATCATCCGATTCTCTTCTTCCATCTTTGAAAACTCTTCAGTGGCCTGCAATTCCACCTCCCTTTGGGTCTTAGATTCTGCTTTGTAAATAAAATCATCAACTTTCAAGTCTGCAGAGAAATCTCAAAGACGATTAGCACATATAATATCGCACATGAGTGACAATGAATATAATTATTGAAACCAATAAAATCAGAAAATTCATCACACAACTCATCATACTGTCTCTCCACCACCTTAGGAAGGAGTTCAAGAATACTTACCTTGGGGGCCTTAGAGTTTTGCCCCTCCTCACTTACCTCTTCAGGCTCTGTTTCTTTCTTTTCAATGGTTTGTGAAGGAGAGGTGAGTTCATCTAGCGTCTTCCCACTTCGTAGTGTGACAGCACTAGCATCTTCCTTCACATTCTCTTCTGATTGTGAGGGAAGTCCTTCAGAAATTTGGCTCTGGAACTTGCTGAGATCTGTGGCTAACTGATCCAAAGAGTTTTGCAGGTCATTACACATGGCCTGTGTTTCTTGTTGAAACTGAATGTTATTAGTGGCCATTTGTCTTATTAGCTCCTCCAGTGAAGGTTCAGGTTGCCTAGGAGGTTGAACTTGTTGCTGCCCATGACTCAAGTTAGGAGGATCCCACCACCTTGGATAATATGTATTGGAGTAGGGGTTGTAGTTGTCGGACGGTTCAGAATATCCCCATACTGCCTCTACCTCCTCATTTGTGTCTACTAGGAAAGTGGGACACAAATCAGTGGGATGTCCAGATGATAAGCAAATCTCACAAGCTTCCATGATCAATGGACATCAACACCTACAAAGACTCAGAAAGAAAGAATCAGAAATTAAAATTAAAAAAAAAACAAAAACAGAGTAAAAATAGGAAACAAATTAATAGCGCAATTGAAAAATTGGTTCCCAAGAACGGCGCCAAAATTTGGTGTGGTGTGGAATGTGATTAAAAATTATATCAAAAACAGGTTGCCAAGTTCCACTAAAAATATAAAAACCTTGCAACCATTGTAGTAAGCAAGGGTCGATCCACAGAGAACCAATTCAATTAACACTATTAATCTAATTCCTAAATTAAACTCGATGAAAAATAAACAAGAAAAGTAAAAGGGGGTTTTGTTGATTAAAACTAAAAAGAGAAATTAAACTTAAACCAAAACAATAAACACAAATTGAATTATCAAGTTAAAGATATTGGTTAAGAGATGGAATCCACCACTAGATTTATATGATTATGCCAACTTACATACCTTTTATACCAACATGATCAATTATATTCTTATGTGATTGTGAGATAAATCCCATGTCTTCCTTAAGTTTAAGCTTAATTCAAAGAACCGCTCAAATCAAACCCTAACCATTAGTTATTTGTAAAGCAACCGCTCTTACACCTACCTAATGATTGCATTAAGAATTAGAAAACCAATCACACTAAGGTCTAATCACACACCGGGATTAAATTACTTAGATCATATGTTTCACTAGTCATACCACCGCAACCGCGCATAGCAATCCTAGTTTTACCACTCTCGAAATTTGGCAAGAATATAAAAATCTTTATATTGATTTAAGAATAGAAACATATGAATAAAAACATAATTGTATTAATATAAAGAAGTATGCAAGATTCACATAATCAAAACTAGAGTTTCATCTTCCCTTAACCAATCAAGAAGTTTAGCCACACATGGCAAAGTTAAAATCACAAGAAAAATAGAAGAAAAACATAGTTCAGAACAAAAGTGCAAAAGAAAACTGAAGATCAAACTAGTTTCCAAAGATCAAGGTTGATTGATCTCCAATTGCTCGAACCCGAGACTCCAATCTTTGATCGAATCTTCCTCTTTCTTGGTCTTCGTGTTTCCCTCAGTTCCTTGACGGCTCTATCTGTCCAGCATCCTTTAAAGGCTCTAAGCAACCCTATTTATAGGTTTTGAAACCTAATTTAACATTAAAGCACGAAATTAACTTCCTGGTGCGACGACACGGGCCGTGTCATATGACACGGCCCAGGCCGTGTCTGATTCTGGAGACAAATTTCCATCTATTCCAAGGTCAGAAAGGAACACGGCCCACCCCGTGTCAATTGACACGGGCCGTGTTCTCGGTCAAGGCTTCAAATCATCCTTCCTCGTGAAGTCAGAGGTGTACACGGCCTACCCCGTGTCAATGCACACGGGCCGTGTTCTCGGTCAAGAATTACCAGTCTTCAAAGTCAGAATGACACACGGCCTACCCCGTGTTATTTCACACGGGCCGTGTTGATCATTTTCTTCTAATCCAGCCTTGATTCTTCATGAATGCCCTTCTTCCTTTGCTTCTGAGGGTAAAACTAATCTTCTCAAGTATTCATCTCTCTCCTCAAATGGCCATCAAGCTTGGTTTGATGCTAATGGACTCAAGCACTCAAAGATAACCTGAAAAGCATAATTCATTTATGAGTGTTTATAACCACATGTAGCATAGTTTCACAATAAACATCCAAAGACATCTCTAAATCAGAAACTTAGCTAAATGTCAACAATTGAGCATATATGGATTTCAATTAAATCAATCATAAGGCATTTAAAGTATGAAAATAATCGACAGATCACTTTGGAAGCCAATATCCTCGTGGGAATGAACTTTACTCTTTATTGTATTACTTGAATGACCCATGCATTTGCGGTACACAAATGGTCTAACACTAGCCGACCAAAATCTTCACAAAATCTTGTACAACATATTCCTATTAAACTTGGGCTTCTGCGTAGCAAAGGAATTAGGCCTAAAGTTGCCCATACAAACTATTCCTATTAAACTTGGTCTTAAGGGGTTTTTTAAGGCTGGGCTAATGAAATTAGATTCAATTCGGAGTGCTAAATGATCCATGTTATTTATTTATTTATTTTGGGTATATTGGAGATTGAAAGTCAAATTAGGGAAGGAATAAGACCTATGAAGCATTGACATTGACACGGACACAGGGATACACTAAAATTAAAAAATTATAGGATACAGATACGCCATATATATATAATTAAAAATTTAAAGAAAATATTCATAATTTATAATATGATATATATAAGCTTTAAGATTTACAATATCTTGGACATATATCATGTGTCATCATTTGCTACTTGGTAAGCCCCTCACAAAAAACATGGAGCATCATTACTAAAATTAACTAAAGAGAGTATTAAAGGATTAACTCCATTTTACTCTCCATCACTAGCACAATGGTTTAGTCGCAGATGAAAGTAGATAGCTAGATGGGAAGGGTGGCCTCACAGTGAAAAACATCATGGTCTGACTAGGATAAGTAGCACTGGTAGCTGAGTCATTGGACTTGGGTAATGGTAATTGAGTATATCACTATTTTTTTATTTTTTTATTTTAAATGGTAATTAAGTTTTCTTAATTTTAAATTGGTCGTGTCTTACTGTGTCTCTGACATGTTTGAACCAAAAAATATTTTTTTAATCGGACACTTACGAATACATATGACACGCGTGTCGTACGTGTGTCATTGTGTATCCAAAACGGACATGTGTTCGACACGCGAACACGACATCAAAATAATGTATCCGTACTTCATAGAACAAGACACACTTATTATCAAGTGAGAACGCGGCCTATTTTATTTTAAAGTTTACTAGAATATTTGTGTTTTTTTAAAAATCTTTTTATGCCTTTTTCTCATATATGATTTTCATTTTCAAAAAGGCCTTGCACAAAAATAAAAAATTAAACCAGACAAATTAATTAAACAGAAAGCCATCAAGTTTATTTAAATAAAAAGACCTAATACAGTGAAATGAAAAGAGAGAGAGAGAGAGAGAGAATTATTTATTATTTCTAAAATACTTCGAATGAAATTGGTTAACAAATGATGATTTAAAATAGATGAACCAAACTATATATAATATACAATATATCAAATAGCTATAAAAAAATAATTCTCCATTGTTTTTAAGAATTAGCATTTTAAAATTAAAAATAACTTGTATTTATAAATTTAATTTAAAAATATAAACTATTCATCTTTAACGGATAAATTAATAACTTAGTCCTTCAAATTATTATTAATGTGTAATTTAGTTCCTGAATTTAACTATTATATAAGTTAATTTATAATTTTAATAAACTTGTATCAAATTAGTCTTTTTAAAAACTTTACTAAGATACAAAAAAAAATTAAGTTGATACGAATTTTATAAATTTATAGACTAAATTGATATAAATTTTATAAAGTCAGATAGTAACTCCTACATATAATTAAATGCAGCGATTAAACTAAAAATATAGAATAATTTTATGAACTAAGTTAATAGTTAAACTTATTAAGCACAAAATTATATACAGTTTAGTAGTTAAAAGGTGAATCTTGATAAATCCGTAACTTTCTTTTGTGATTTCTTTTTGGTTGCGTGAGCGGATTTCTAGGAACTACATTTTTGACTTTTTTCATGGCGCAATAGGAACCAAAACCTTAAGCCATTAGTATTGAGTTAATTTTGTGGCTTCTGCAGTCCTTATTTATATTATGGTCTACTTTACACAATAAGTTTGGTTTTAATTTGTCATAATTAACCAGCTTGGCATGAGAGATATATTTGGTGGAAAAATTCTTTAGATCGGAACCATTTAGAAGTTGAATTGGAAAACATTGTGCCTGCAGAAAAAGAACGGAGGAGGCGTTCTATGACCATTAAATCATCCTTATTTTCAAGGGTCTTTAAAGGTAAGCACTTCCTTAATAAAATCTTCATGAAAACTCCTATGGAGTTTAATCCTTCCTAGGCTCAAAAGAGCTTAATCACTTGACTTGAAGAGAGAAAAATTTAGGAAAAAGAAGTAATGGAGGGTGGTTCGTTACTTAACCAGAATTATGGAAGATCCATGGGTTCCCTGCGGTATCCGTACGTATAAACCACAGTTACTGCAGGGCGGTTTGTTCTCTCGGGTTGGTTTCTCAGTAGTGGGATAGTGAAAATGGTGCTTGGAAGTACATGGTAACATGCAGCTGCTTCCCCTCCGTGATGATGGTTTTATGACCTCCTTTCTCAAAGTCAAGTTGCCGACCAAAATCATTATATCTATTTGACGTTTTTGGCATGATTGTCTATCTGTGAAGAGCTGTTTACACGCCGTTATTACAATTATTGGATGAAAGCTGTCCCAATCACAGTAAGTTTGATGACTTCTTAAAGATGACTTCTTAAAGATGCAAGTACAGTGGCCACTTGGACTGGTGACAATTGAGTTGCAAACTAATCCACGACTAATAAGTTTTTAACTAATAAATTGTATGAAAAATGCATGCACTCTTAGTTTTTCCACTCTTGGAGTTGAAATACCTCGCTAACTACAGATGTTATTATGCCAAACTGCAATTGAGAGATTCTTATGTTGTGTAGTTGTGTAGATTAAATTAATGAACAGTTGATATATAGTTATTTTAAATAGTTTAAATTAAATAATCAGTTTCTATAATTTTAATTGATTTAAATTTTGGTTTTTATAATTTATTTTTTAAAATTTTAGTTCTTATAATTTCACTAATTTAGATTTTAATCCTTCAAGAATCAATATTTTAATAATTTAAAGCAGTAAGAACTAATTCTTAATAAAAAATAGAAAGCCAATATCTGAATAAATGAAAATTATAGTGATTAATGGTTTACTTTAACTTTTTAAATAAAAATAACTATTTAACATTGAAATCTAAATAATAAATTAATATGAAATGATAATATTTCAGCTGTTCTAATTTCAAACTTCAATTAGAAAGGTTGGCTTGCGTCACATTTTGGGAAATGGTGGACGGACTTATGATCAAACACTCGTGAAATGAGCAGGTGGGATCAACCTATGATAGAAATTGATTAAGTTAGACTAAGCTTTGCTTAAATAAATCCAAGTTTATTTTATAGAATGTTAGTCTCGGTTAGCTTGTCATTTATTATAGGTTTTATTTTTGGGCTTGATATTGCCATTTTATAAAAATATATAAAAGTTTTGTCTAACTTAATCCTGTATTTGGATGTTTTTTCATTAATAGAACAAAATAGAATAAGTGGAGATGGAACGGAACGGAAAGGAAAGGAAATGAATGGAACATAGTTTTTATTCTTTTTATTTAGAAATTTCATTAACGGAACGAAATAAAACTTCATTACCTATGTGTTCTCTTCATTCCACCTTAATTTTAGAAAGAACAAAAGTTGGACATTTGAGGGGAATAGGGGAGAAATGATTCCCATGTGTTCCGTTCCCTTCTTATGTATTTTAAAACTCTCAAACAAAAAAAGTTATTTCTGTTCCTCTCATTCTCTTTCCGTTCCCCTCATTACCTATCATCCAAATATAGTGTAAATGCATTCAAAGGTTTACATTATATAAAAAAATTTAAATACCAAAAAAAAACTTTGACTTTTAAAATTTCAAAATATATAAAAATTATAATTTTTAATTACAGATTTAAATAATAAATAAATAAGCCTTAACTAAATAGATTTTTTTTCAAAGAACTAGGTCTTAACTTACTTATTTAAATAAACCTTATGACAAAATTTAAGTTAGCTTATTTGCTAAATATGTTATCTCAAAACGGATTAAAAAATAACCGTAATTCTCTAGTAAACCATTGACCTATGAGAGATTCTTATGTATACAATTGGATATATTAAGCTAATAAATAATTAACAAGTTATTATTTTAAATTATAAAAATATTTATGAAATACAAATATTTATATAATTATCTAATATTAATTAGCTTAATATACCTAACTTATATATATCGTGCATACAAGAATTTCAAGCTTTTTTTGATAAGTAAGACTTTCAGGTTTCAACTTTTGGATTCCCACCCTATAGCAAACCCCATCAATTGGTCGGCTGGTTCAACCTTGAAGAATGCTAAATCAGTTTGATGGATTTATGTTAGTAATCACTGATCCTCTCTCGAGATAGTGCTTTCAGACTACGAGGTTCCTTTGCGCTGTTGTCTTCCGTGACTTTTCTTCTTGATAATGGTATATATTTATTTTTATATACATATTGTTTTATATTTATATAATTTTTATTATTTAATTATAGTTTATTTTATTTTATTTTTTTACATATATTTATTTTAATTTTATTACTTATAATAATGTGATATGATGTGATTTATTATTATTATTATTATTATTATATATATTATATAAGCATTTTTCTTTTCTTTCTTTTTTAAGTTTTTCAATTTTTACAATAAATTATTCTTAATTAATTTAAAAATAAAATATTAAATATTCTTTTAAAATTTTAAATATCAAGTATTTTTATTTTTATTTAATATTTTTTATTTATTTCTTAACATGTACTCTAAAGATGCTTATTAATAAAATTCTTATAAAATTTAATCCTCTTGTTTAACTTTTTTTCTATTTCTGTTAGGTCAAATCAAATACTATGTCATAAAAACATCAAATACTAGTAATTATACTATGTCATAAAAACATCAAATACTAGTAATTATACTTTTTCAATATTTTTTAAAAAATATTATATGTATAGACTTTTTTTTTTTTACAGAAGCTACATATATCTTAAGAGAGCCATTGATGATTTTAAATAAAAAAAAGAAAAGGATATAAAATAATGAATGACGAAGGTTAAATATGTGTAAAATCTATTAAAAAGAGAAAATGATCTGGGTTTGTAATATTACTCTATTTCTTTTTGTATGAAATAAACACAGTTCCTTATAACATGTGTGACATAACTTTAGATCATTTAACTCGCGATCACATTCTTTGGTGGTTGCTACTATACACGCTCTTTAGTTAGGGTGTATGGTGCACCACCCAAAATAACCTTAACCTGTAGTGATAAGTCATCCAGTTTGAGTTTTTTTTTTGTAAAACTCACAAACATCACAAGAATCACCCCACCCCCCACACTCACTACTAGAAATTTCTGATTTAGCAATGAAAGTTAGAGATGGAAATTTTTTTTTGTCTCTAATAGAGATGAAAATAGAGACAAATTTGATAAATTAGAGAGAAAAAATAAAATTTAAATTAGAGAGGAAAATTATTTGTCTCAGAATTTTTTATTTCTAATTTAGTCTCTGTTTGGTCAATTTAAAGTTAAATATACTTAGAGACGAATTTTAGAGACAGAATTTACCCGTCTCAAATTTTTTCGTCTCTAATTCTATCTCTATTCGGTCAATGTGATGTTTTAAAAAGTCAAATATGTTTAGAGATGAAATTTATCCATTTCTAAATTTTTCGTCTCTAATTTCATCTCTATTTAGTCAAATAAATGCTTTAAAAAAGTCAAAATATATTAGAGACGGACTTGTTCCGTCTCTAAATTATATAATTTTTTTTAAAGACAGAGACGAAGTGTTGTTTCCGTCTCTAAAATTTTTACCTAAATCTCTAATTTCAATTCAAAACCCCATTTCTCTCGCTCCCTCTGAACCCTCGTTCTCTCATCTCCATCTCTCAGCTCGTTTTCTCATCTCCATCTCTCAGTTTGTTCTCTCATCTCCATCCCTGATGCCAAAAAGGTTGTCGTCATCACGAACTCGTAACTAGCACGCTAGATTCATCCTCGCCACCTTCGCACCCATTCGCTTCTCAATCATTGGAGCTCCAGGCTTCCAACGCCGCTCGAGCCTCTACTGACCACTGTGACCTTTACCCACCTGTGACCACCGTGACCACCTGCGACCCTGCTCAGCCGTTCACAACCTCGCTTGGCCGTAAATGTTGGGGCTGGATTCAAAGGCTCACAACCCGTAATAATAACAAAGAGAGAGAACAGCGGCTTGATGGCGTCAATTTGCAGTGGTGCGCGCACAAGGGAGAGGTGCGAGGATGATAGATATGTGGCTTGGGTTGCGGGTTCAGGCGCTAGGCAGACGGAGACGAATGCTTGACCACGAATCTGGCGATGCTGTTCGCAGGTCTGGGTTCTGGGTTGAAATTGGGTGGTGGTTGCGCGTGGATCTGGTGGGGTGGGCGGAGCTACGCGATTCGCCTATAATCGTGGACGGCGGCGGCTTGGTGGCTGTGCAGGGCAGAGCAAGGCTCTGGTTCGTTATGGGTTTCTCGATGAGACCTAGAACAAGCTCGATTACGTCTTGGTTCTCACCGTCAAGAACTTCCTCATTAGGTAAAGGCACATCAGGTTCTCCCTTTCTCTTTTTCTTTCTCAATATCAAACTAGATGATGAATGCAAACATATCACACTCCTTTGTATTCTTCTATTCCAAATTTTATAAATGGTCTTTTATTTTGTATCTACTCAGAGTCACAAATTATAAAGTTATTTACTAGAGAAATTATACTTAACATAATAGTATAGGCTGTCTTTACATGTTGTGTGGCTATTGTCTTATTATTGTTTGCAACTTGAGCATTTAATGATCTTCTTTATAAAAATTCTCAAGCTAGTAGCTTTTCTTTTATATTGATCATTCTCCAGTTTTGGATTGTGGACTTGGTGTAAATGTGACCTGTTGCCTCTACTTTCAGAACTTCCATTTTTCTATCTTTAATTCTCACCTAATAAATTCTATGTTGTTCAAGATATGGCCCCATTTTGTATCTTCGATCTGTTCACTTTTTAAACATGCTCTACAAGGTTGCTATCAGTTCATATTTTAAAATGACATGTTGTGTGGAAATAGATTTTAATGTCATTTTTGGCTTGGCAGGGTTGAGAGGTGATGCACAATTTTTTAGTTTCAAACAAGTCTACAAACTTGATGCGGGATTAATTGTTGCTTTGCGAACCCAAGTGCAGGTTGTCTCAAGTAATAAATTTCTCGGGAGTCCGAGGTCGATCCACAGGGAATTGTTGAAGATTAATTAAGGTGAAGTAAATATTTTGTTACTATAGTAAAAATTATTTACTTGGGTTAAAAGATCCGTTCTTAGTAAATAAAGTAAAAGTAAGATTAATTTCTTTTATAACTCAATTAGAATCCTCACAATATGGAGGTTCCAATCGAAAAATACAACATTAAAAGTCTATTTAAAATAATATACGTAATTATATTATGTTTTCAAAAAATATTACCACCACTTATAAATGGGTTAAACCATTCATTGTGCCAATATTTTGTCTACAACAAATCAAGAACTCCTCTTTACAAAGATGGTTTCTAAATTATAAGAAACAAATTATAATACGTATAATGGTTACTAGAAAATATAAATTATTTAAGCACAAGAGAAGAATAAATCTAACCTTACTTTATTACCAAGAGCTTCACCCTTTCACCCAAGTAAAATGAAACTTAGTTACTCATAGATAAGAAGAAAGAAAGAGAGAAGAAGAAGAAGAAGAAGAAGAACATGACTTTAATTTAGAACAAAGGAAAATTACTACAAGAAAACTTAGTAACAAAATGGCATCATTTTGGTAACTAACACCTAACACTCTCAATAATCTGCCAAAGCCTCCTTTTATAGAGGATTAGAGATACAAAATGACAATGGGGCTGAGTCATTAGTGGGTGAATGAGTGAAAAATGCCAAATGACTTTTGGTGAGTGGAAAATTATGGAGATTCCTTGTCTCCGAAATCATGCAGCTCTGAAGTCATTGCATTCGTCATTTTTGAACCAAGTGGTCTTTATGAAAGTTGTAGGCCTGGATCTTAGCTTTCAAATGGCTTTAGTTTGAGTCCAATATCATTTCTATAACTCCAGATACGTTCAAATTACTGCATACTACCTAGGCCCAGTCACAGCTCTTCTATTCTGAATTCCAAGCCCAATATCACCTTCAAGGAGTCCGATTCTGGAAAAGTGTTCAACATGAAAGTTGTAGATATGGGTCTTACCTATTTAGCAACCAAATTTCAGCCTATTTGACAACCTCTAGCCCAAAAACTGTGATGAACAGTACACATAGGTTAAGCTATCAGGAAAAGCACTCTGGTTCTTGCTTCAACCCCAATTTGAGTTATCCATTCGTGTGATTGGGCCTTTGAGGTCTTCATGAAAGTTATAGAACTCTTTCTTATCTTTAAAATGCCATTAGATTCACCTCATTTGACCACCTACATCCCAAGATATAGCCCAAATACAGAAGTAACGTAAGACATAAATTATGCTGAAAAATTCAATTAAGTCCAATTTGAGTCCAAACTTACAAAATATAATCAAAATCAATCAATTAAGTACATGAAGAGTGTAAATGACTAAAAATGAAGGCTTATTAATGTATCAAATATGTGATCATCAATAGGCAAGTGGTGAACATCCCATCATTAATGGTGAGGGTTGATTCACAGAAGTGCATTGACTTTTCACTTACAAGTCCACTTGGTGGTGGATGTCCTAGAAGGGTAAAGAGAAGGAATCTTAGGGCTGCTGCTAAGAAGGTTGCTAGTGGAGATGGAGATGAGGGGGATGAAGATTAAATTATGAATATAATGTCATTTTATTTTTGTCAGTAGACTTGTTAGATTTATGTTATTTTAATAACTTCCTGTTATTACAATATTTATGACCATATTAATAATCATAGTTATTTGATTGTTTTTAATCTTAGAGTTTTCGCAACAACATGGAATGTAGGAGGGCAATGCCCCAATGGGGACCTTGATCTGAGTGATTTTCTTCAGGTCCAAAATGAACTAGATATATATGTTTTGGGGTATGCTCCTTGACACGAGCGTCACCTCGGGCCAAAATACAACTAAGTTTCTTGATTAAATGCAGTATAAGGCACAACCTAGGTCATTCTTCCAAGGACACACATAGATGTTTCTAATCTACTTAAGAGGTTGCAAGCAGGGGGTTTTTGTATTCAGTAATTTAATTCAAAATTAAAATCAAATACAGTAGAAGAATTCAGATTAAACAAACATCAATCCAAGGCATTCAAGTTCATGTGGTAGAATTTATCATAGTTCTCAAAGTAAATTATTTTGCATGTAGTTTCTTGTTAAATTCAAAATTCAACTAGGTAATCACCTAGAATTTAATCAACACAAACTGAATTACAATCGCAATCCATAAATTCATATTGATTTTAAATTGATTCACTTAACCTAGATTACCAATCCGTAAAACTAGCTTCAATTGATTTCAGATTAATCAATCTTACTTTTTATCACTTCAATTATGAACAAAGAATCTAAATCTAATCAGAATTAGATCAAAACATAATTAAAGAGATATAGAAGAAGAAAATGCATACAAAATAACCATTTAGCATAGGAACTCAAAATTCAAACCACACTTCTTGGATGTCTTGGATTGACAAGGTCTTTAGCCTTCCATAACAATCACCATTGGAGAAGCTTCAAGAACCATATAAAAATGAAAAAAAATAAAGAGAGAGAAGGAAAAGAGAAGTTGAAGAGAAGCCAAGTCTGAAAACTAAGACTACCACCCGTTAATGCAAAATGCAAAGCTCACTATAATACAATATGATTGTCATCCTACTAACAATCCACTAACAAGCTTCATTATCAAAGTGGTCCACCCACTATTGCCAATTATTCCTCCATCTACTCAATTATGAAAGTGTCTAAAGCATGTATCCCACCTTCTCCATCATGAAAGCATGTCTCCCACCTTCTCTATCATGAAAGTGGTTCAACCACTTTTGCTAATGATTCTTCTAACTAATTTCCACTTTTATGCCTTCTCTTTAGTCTGGATTTCTGCCATAATTTCAAATTAAGATCAATTCCATCAGATAGGCCTTGAAATAAGCTTTCTAAGGAGTGCTCATATGATTAATTTGGGATTGAAATGAGTGAGATATGCCCAAAATAGTGAAGGTATGTCCAGAAATTCGTGACAGCACCATTAGTCCAATTTCAAGGCTGTATTTGACCACTTTAATATCCAATTTTTCCAATTTGATATTTCACAAAACTTGTAGATCTTTTCCTTATCTTTCCTAGAATATAAAGAACATCAAAATCAGAGATCTACAATTCAAGTTATGGTCAAAATACTGAACCAATGTCAATATGCATTAAAATTCAAAAATTTTACTTTAAAGCCCAATTCAACCTAATGATCTAAATGGGTGTTAAGATCACTTAATTACAACCTGGACATCATTAATAAGGTAATTGTGTGGATAATTAATATGTTAAAAATTGTAATTATCAAATACCCCCACACTTACTCTTTTGCACGTCCTCGGGCAAAACAGAAAAGACCAAAACTAAGGAACAAAGAAAAAAAAAACAAACTCAAAAGTTAAAAACTCTAAAAGACTCAAATTCCAATGACATTCAAGAATGCAGAAGTTATAAGTAAGAAAAACAACCAAAGATTTAAGGAAACAAAGTATTGATGAGGTAAATTTTATTCACATCTTTAATTTGAACAAGTAAGGTATCTTCAATTTGAAAAGCATGAATTAAGAATGATAGATCCTCACAGGATACACTCTCAATCCCTCAAGTGTTTACAAGGTATGTATTTTACTCAATTCAACTCATGAACAATTGCACTACCATAAGCTTGCATATCATCTACTTTTTCACTACTCAAACACATACACACAAAAATCAAGAGGACTTTATTTAAGGTTGTAATGAGACTAAGGTAAGGAAAGGAAACAATATGGATATGGCAAGTTAAACACCCAAGAGAATAAAAGAGCATTGAGAAGAAACTCAAATGACAAATAATAAACATGAAATTTTATCCCCCCAAATCCATATAATACACATTCTCTTTACAAATTCCTTCTCTTATTTATTTTTTCTTTTCCTTCACAACCTTTTTGTATTTATTATTATTATTATTTACATTCTATTTTTTTTCTTTTCATTTGGCTCTTTTTTTTTCAAACCACACACTTTGCATCTTGCACATCAATTTTCACAACCCCCACACTTGATCTATTAATTACCAACAAGCAAAAGAGCTCCTCTAATGAAAATGAACTAATGCTCTCTCATTCCCTAAGGTAAGGTAAAACATGATTTTTCACATAAGGCAAATAATGAGTTAAGATAAAGAATAGGCTAATAGGCTCAAGAGGGTTAATCAAATGGAAATAATGCAAGGTTAGCTATTTGGTTAAAGTAGCTAATAAAAGAAAGAATGTCTCAATCATGTTTATGCATGCAAGTAAAAATGTAGTCTTAAGAAGAATCAAAGCAAGTTCTAGAGTGATCAATTGACATGAGTGAAAACCACACAAGAAAGAGGAGAATGGTGAAAATGTTAAAATCCACCAATATGCTCAAAATCTCACACAGTATGCATCTATCAAACTCAATCCACCAATTCAAACCATGAGCCTTTTACTTAATTTACTTCGACTCATCACTTTGACATAACTTAAAATTCATTCAAAAACACATTTTTTTCTTTTAAAGCATTGTTTTTGTTTTTGTTTTTATTTGATCTTTGTTTGCATTTTTTTTACAGTAACCAAACACAGAAAACAAAACCAAAGCAGAAATAGAAATAGTAAGAGAAAATAAACAACAAAACAGAAGCATCAAAACAGTAGAAATAGCAAAACCAAAAAATTAAATAGTAAAAGCATTAAAATTGAAAACAAAAACAAAAACAGAATGCTACAATTCCTTCCCCACACTTAAATTTTGCATTGCCCTCAATGTAAACATAGGAAAGATGCATAATGCAAATCATCAAAGTAGTCATGGCAAATAAAATAAAATAAAATAAAAATAAAAGTGTGGTAAGAGTCTCCCTCATTTTTCATCCGTGTAAACAACATTGAGCAAAACCATCTCTTCCATATTTTGCTCTTGACAATCTTCATGAAAATGCTTAATTCGATGCCCATTGACCTTGAATGTTCTCTTTGTTGTCACATCTTGCAGCTCAACTGTACCATAACGAAAAACATTAGTAACAACAAATGGTCGATCCCACCTAGACCTTAATTTTTTGGGCATTAACCTAAGATGAGAATTATAAAGGAGAACTTTTTGAGTAATTTGAAATTCCTTTCTTGCAATAAGTTTATCATAGAAGGCTTTGGTCTTCTCCTTGTAAATATTAGAGCTCTCATAGGCCTCCAAACGGATCTCCTCTAATTCCTGCAACTGTAGCTTTCTCTCCATGCCCGCTTGGTCTAGGTCCAGGTTACACCTCTTCACCGCCCAAAATGCACAATGCTCAATTTCCACCGGCAAGTGACATGCTTTGTCAAAAATAATCCGATAAGGAGACATCCCAATCAGAGTCTTATAGGCGGCCCTGTAAGCCCATAGAACATCATCAAGCCTCTTGCTTCAGTCCTTCCTATTTGGTTAGACTGTCTTCTGAAGTATCTGTTTGATCTCTCTGTTGGAGACCTCGGCTTGCCCATTAGTCTGAGGGTGGTAAGGTGTAGAAACCTTGTGCACGACTCCATACTTCTTCAACAAAGCCTTCATGCTCCGATTGCAAAAGTGTGAACCCTGATCACTGATTATGACCCTTGGAATGCTGAACCCACATAAGATGTGAGACCTAACAAAATCCATAGCCACTTGAGAATCATCAGTCCGAGTGGCTTTAGCCTCCACCCATTTAGATACATAATCCACAACAAGCAGAATGTAAACAAAACCAAATGATATAGGAAAAGGACCCATAAAATCAATACCCCACACATCAAAAATCTCACAGAACAACAAGGGTTGCTGGGACATCTCATTCCTACGAGAAATATTCCCTGTTCTTTGGCACTGTTCACAAGACTTACAAAATAAATATGCATCATGGAATAGGGTAGGCCAAAATAAACTAGAGTCTAAAACTTTCCTATCAGTCTGTTGGGGACCAAAATGACTACCACATGCAAGTGTATGACAAAAGCTAAGAATAGAATGGAACTCATGATCAGGTGCACATCTCTTAATGACTTGATCATTACAAAATCTCCACAAGTAAGGATTATCCCACACATAATAATTAGACTCACTCTTCAACTTATCAATGTAAGCCCTAATAAAACAGTGAGGGAAAACACCATCAACTAGATAATTTACTATATTCGCAAACCAAGGATAAGTGATCTTACCTTGAAATTGTAAAAGCTGCTCATCAGGGAACGAATCATCAATGGGAAGGGGACCTGAGGCTCTCTCAACTCTGCTCAAGTGATTAGCCACCAAATTTTTTGCTCCACTCTTATCTCGAATCTCCATATCAAATTCTTGGAGAAACAGCATCCACCTAATCAATCGTGGTTTAGCTTCATGCTTCTTCAAAAGAAATTTTAGAGCTGCATGATCAGAAAATACCACAACCTTAGAACCTAGCAAATAAGATCGAAACTTGTCTAATGCAAACACAATAGCTAAAAGTTCTTTTTCTGTGGTTGTGTAATTTGGTTGAGTAGCATCCAAAGTTCGTGAAGCATAGTAGATCGCATGAGAAGCCCTGCCCACTCTCTGTGCCAAGACAGCTCCCACAGCATAGTTAGAAGCATCACACATTAGCTCAAACGGGAGTGTCTATTCAGGTGGTTGAATGACAAGGGTACTGGTCAAAGCTCGCTTCAAATGATCAAAGGCCTCCATGTATTTCTGGTCAAACAAGAACTCCACATCTTTCTGCAACAAGTTGGATAGCGAAAGGGCTATTTGACTAAAATCTCTGATAAAGCGCCTATAGAAACCTGCATGTCCTAGAAAAGAACGAACTTCCCACAAACATGTGAGGTAAGATAAATAGGTAACAACATCTATTTTTGTAGGATCAACAACAATACCTTCACTAGACACTACATGACCCAAAACTATACCTTATTCGACCATGAAATGATATTTTTCAAAATTCAGGACAAGGTTAGTTTCGATGCATTGATGCAATACTCTAGATAAACTAGCCAAACAAGAATCAAAAGAAGAATCATATACAGTGAAATCATCCATAAATACCTTTATGCACTCCTCTAGAAAGTCAGAGAAAATACTTACCATGCACCACTGGAAGGTACCAGGGGCATTGCAGAGGTCAAAAGGCATTCTCCTGTATACAAATATTCTAAATAAGCAGGTGAAAGTGGTCTTCTCTTGGTCTTCTGGGGCTATATGAATCTGAAAATAGCCCGAATATCCATCCAGAAAATAGTAATGTGACTTGCCAGCCAGTCTCTCCAACATTTGATTAATGAAAGGTAATGGAAAATGATCTTTCTTGGTGGCCTGGTTAAGCCGCCTATAATCAATGCACACCTGCCAACTGTTCTGGATTCTTGTGGGTAGGAGCTCATTGTTCTGATTTGTAACTATTGTGACTCCAGATTTCTTTGGAACAACTTGCACGGGGCTCACCCATTTACTGTTGGATATGGGATAAATAATGCCAGCTTACAACAGCTTAGTCACTTCCTTCTTCACCACATCCAGAATCAAGGGGTTCAGTCACCTTTAGGGCTGCTTCACTGGTTTGGTACCTTCCTCCAATAAAATCTTATGCATGCATATGGAGGGACTAATACCAGGAATGTCTGCAAGTGTCCACCCGATGGCCTACTTATGTTACCTCAAAACTTGTAGTAATTTTTCTTCTTGTTCAGGTTACAGATTTTTAGCGACAATCACTGGTAACTTCTCACCATCTCCCAAATAAGCATATTTAAGGTGGTCTAGTAGAGTCTTCAACTCTAAGGATGGGGGCTGCACAATGGAAGGTGGTAATAACCCATTTGCTGTAGCTAAATCAACAATAGCTTTGTTGCCATCACAACTCAAGACAACACTAATTTCTGAACAAATAACACATAATTCAGATTCATTACAAGTGCAAGGAATGCAATCAAAATTAGCTATATCAGGAAACTCAAACTGTAAGTCAGTATAAGACTCATCAACCAGCATCTCGATGACACCAAGATGGAAAACTGAATGCTCCTCTATAGGATGTTTAATGGCATTAAATATGTTGAACTGTACAATATCATCACCAAATTCCATGGAAAGAGTTCCTACATGCACATCTATCTTAGTTTTAGCTATCTTTAAGAATGGTCTTCCTAGAATCAGTGTTGCTCCACTAGTTGATGACTCATCCTCCATGTTCAGAATGTAGAAATCCGTTGAAAAGATCAACTTATTCACTTGAACCAGCACATCTTCAATTACTCCAGCTGGGTATGTTGTACTTCTATTTGCTAATTGGATTACCACACCAGTTGGCTTCAAAGTCCCAAGTTTCAATTATTTATAAACTGATGTAGGCATGACATTGATGGAAGCACCTAAGTCCAACATTGCATTCCTAAATGTGGAGTTGCCAATAGTACAAGGGATAGTAAAAGTTCCTGGATCTTTACACTTCTGAGGCATGTTGGGCTGAATCAATGCAAAAACATTCCTGCCCATGCTGACTTTTTCATCACCCTTAAGTTTCCTTTTATGAGTGCACAACTCCTTGAGGAATTTGACATATTTGAGAATTTGTTTGATTGCATCCAAGAGGGTAATATTGATTTCCACCTTCTTGAATGTCTCCATGAATTTCCTTTCCATTTCTGCCTGCGCTATCTGCTTGGACTGTGTCACTCTATTTGGAAAAGGTAGTGGAATGGCCAAATCTGGATTCTTTAGACATTTCTTCTGGACTAGGGCATCTAGTTTTTGTGAATTTTGTCATGTCTGATTAATCTCTGGTTGCTGCAATGGGAGCTCTAGTTGTGGCATACTAGGACAATCAATTTTACTGCCACTTCTCAAGCTAATGGCACTTACATTGCCTTTTGGATTATTGACTATTTGTGAAGGTAATTGGCTTGATCATTGGCTTTTCAGCTCACTCACAGTGGTGGCTAGCTGCCCAATCTGAGTTTGCAGGTTCTGAATGGTGGCATTGACATTTTGTTGGAACTGAATATTATTTGTGGCCATCTATTTCATCAAATCTTTCAATGATGGCTCGGCTGGAGTGGCTGCTGGACTTGGCAGCATAAGGGGCTGCTGCATAGGTGGCTATACAGTTTGTTGCTTCCTGAATGCAGGTGGTTGGTATTTGGTGTTTGGACCTATAACTTGATATCTAAATTGTTGTTGTTGTTGCTGGGGTTATTGTTGCTGACCAAAATTCCCATATCTCAGGTTGGTATGGTCCCTCCAGCCAGGGTTATAAGTACTCAAAAATAGATCATATATGGGCTGTTGGGGCTGCTGATATTAGGGTCTACCAGGAAAAATACCAGCTGTTGCAATTGATTGCTCTGGAAAAATAGAACCACCATCCTGAAGTGTTGGACAAGCATCTATAGGATGGGATGGACAAGAGCAAATCCCACACACCCTCAAAGGCTCTTATATAGAAACTAGTATATGTTGTCCGACTGCTAATTGCCTCACCAAAAAAGTCAATTCATCAAGTCCGTGTTCCATTCTCTGTTGGTCTACTTGAGACAATTGAACTTCATTAGCTCCTTTGGGTGAGGTCAGAATTCTTGTGCCAAATTATTGAGAATTGGCCGTCATATTTGCTATCAAATCTCTTGCTGTAGTAGGGGTTTTATCCACCAAGGCACCTTCAGATACGGCATCCACGATACTTCTATCCATTGGCAGCAAGCCTTCATAGAAATATTGAATCAAGAGTTTATCACTGATTTGATGGTGGGGATAGCTCGAATATAGCTTCTTGAATCTATCCTAATATTCATGCAAGGTCTCACCAGTCATTTGCCTTATGCCACAAATATTTTTTCTAATGGCAGTTGCTCTAGATATAGGGAAAAACCTCTTTAAGAATAATTTTTTCATATCATCCCAACTCGTGACAGAACTTGGTGAAAGGTAGAACAGCCAATCCTTGACTACATCAGCAAGAGAGAAATGGAATGCCCTTAACTTGATATGCTTCTCAGAGATTCCATATGGCTTCATGGTTGAACAGACCACATGGAACTCCTTTAAGTGCTTATGAGGATCCTCACCTGCAAGACCATGAAACTTAAGCAACAAGTGTATCAATCTAGATTTTAACTCAAAATCAACATTAAGATCAGGATATTGAATGCACAAAGACTAGTAAGTTACATCAGGAGCAGCAAGTTCTTTAAGGGTTCTATTTTGCCTATTATCAGTCATAATTTCAGAATCACTTAAGATCTCAAGTGCACCTTCAGATTCAATGTCACAATTAAATTCAGAAGCAATTCTTCCAGTTAGCCTATGAGCTCTAATCAACCTATGCAATGTTCTATCAATCTCAGGATCAAATTCAAGAAAGATATCAGGATTAGACCTAGTCATGCACCAATCAAAGCACAAAAAGCACAAAATCAATAAACAAGCAAAATACACTAGATAACACTAAAAATCTACCAAAATAAATTTAATTGACCTATCCAATGATTTTTAAAAATCACAGGACCACCACAGCATGAAAACTACACAAAATGAAACTAGAAAATGTAATAAAAAATATTAAAAAATTAAAAAATTGGTCTAAATGAAGGAATTTTGGAAAACCAGGGGTGACCTCACAATTTTGTGAGTCTTGTTTATTAGGCCGTTTTCCTTCAACTGACCAAGTTTCAGCTCATTCTGAACACATTTTCAGTACGAAATTTGTAAAGTGACCCGTAATCACCCGTTTAGCCTAAAAACCACCAAAACACAACAACATAGGGGTTAGTAAGGGATTAGTAGTTAATATACTCTTAATAAGATTGAACAAAATTAGAGTGTTTCCTCGGCAACGGCACCAAATTTTGACACGAGCGTCGCACTCAGGCCAAAATACAACTAGGTTTCTTGATTAAATGTAGTATAAGGCACAACCTAGGTCATTCTTCCAAGGACACACATAGATGTTTCTAATCTACTTAAGAGGTAGCAAGTAGGGGGTTTTTGTATTCAGTAATTTAATTCAAAATTAAAATCAAATGCAGTAGAAGAATTCAGATTAAACAAACATCAATCCAAGGCATTCAAGTTCATGTGGTAGAATTTATCATAGTTCTCAAAGTGACATAGTTTGCATGTAGTTTCTTTTTAAATTCAAAATTCAACTAGGTAATCACCTAGAATTTAATCAACACAAACTGAATTACAATAGCAATCCATAAATTCATATTGATTTTAAATTGATTCACTTAACCTAGATTTCCAATCCGTAAAACTAGCTTCAATTGATTTCAGATTAATCAATCTTACTTTTTGTCACTTCAATTATGAACAAAGAATCTAAATCTAATCAGAATTAGATCAAAACATAATTGAAGAGATATAGAAGAAGAAAATGCATACAAAATAACCATTTAGCATAGGAACTCAAAATTCAAACCACACTTCTTGGATGTCTTGGATTGACAAGGTCTGTAGCCTTCCATAGCAATCACCATTGGAGAAGCTTCAAGAACTATACAAAAATGAAAAAAACAAAGAGAGAGAAGGAGAGGAGGAGAGGAAGAGAAGCCAAGTCTGAAAACTAAGACTACCACCCGTGAATGCAAAATGTAAAGCTCTATAATACAATATGATTGTCATCCTACTAACAATCCACTAACAAGCTTCATTATCAAAGTGGTCCACCCACTATTACCAATTATTCCTCCACCTATTCCATTATGAAAGTGTCTAAAGCATATCTCCCACCTTCTCCATCATGAAAGCATGTCTCCCACCTTCTCCATCATGAAAGTGGTTCAACCACTTTTGCTAATGATTCTACCAACTAGTTTCTACTTTTATGCCTTCTCTTTAGTCTGGATTTCTACCACAATTTCGAATTAAGCTCAAGCCCATAGATAGGCCTTGAAATAAGCTTTGCAAGGAGTCTTATATGCTTAATTTGGGCTTGAAATGAGTGAGATATGCCCAAAATAGTGAAGGTATGTCTAAAAATTCGTGACAGCACCGCTGGTCCAACTTCAAGGCTATTTTGACCACTTTAATGTCCAATTTTACCATTTTGACATTTCACAAAACTTGTAGATATTTTTCTCATCTTTCTTAGAATATAAAGAACATCAAAATCAGAGATCTATAACTCAAGTTATGATCAAAATACTGAACTAATGTCAATATACATTAAAATCTAAAAATTTTGCTTTAAAGCCCAATTCAACCCATTGATCTAAATGGGTGCTAAGATCACTTAATTACAACATGGACATCATTAATAAGGTAATTGTATGGATAATTAATATGTTAAAAACCGTAATTATCACTCCTCTCTCTCTCTCTCTCATACTTCTTATTTTAATTATTTTAATTCATGAAAAACATTTTTAATCCATAATATGCCCTGTTTTTAAGGAAGTTAACTAACTATCCTTCCTCACTTTATCAAAGGAAATGCCATTTATCATTTTGGATGTTCAAAACTGTGAGCTTTCTGACTTGTCATCTTGAAAACAAATTTATTGCAATATTTGCACCATTTGCCAATATTACATTACATGTATTGTTGTCTGCTTGAACTATAAAAGAACTTCGAGTAACAAGCCATCCTTTTTTGGTTCATTTCAGACTTTGTTTAGATTATTGACAGTGATGTATGGTATTGGTATGAGTAAGGCCAATGTTGAAAGAAAACTGTCTATATTCATTTTCCAATTGTCCATGTGAGACATTTGATGTAGCTATTACATTGCTTCTTTAGAAGATACCACAAGTGTTCTGATTAGTGATCTTGGAGGCATGGCTTTCAATTATTAGATATGTATGCTTTCTATTATGTGCCTTCTCTTCTTGATGGGGTAACCATTTAGTTACCATCCAGGCTTCATATATGATCTGGATTCTTTGGCTTGCAAAAGTTAGTTTGACTCTTTTTTTAATGCTTATTATGGCAACATAAATGTTTATCTAGCTAACTGTATTTATACTCTTCTATTGTAATTAAATTTAAGGTTTGGGCCATTTGGCTAATTAAATTTAAGGCATTAAGAATTAGTGCTTTTAGTTGAACTCTTGGTAATATTCAATTAGTCAAGTTAGTGTTAGTGTAGAACTAGTTCTTCCAACTAGTATTTATTAATCTTAGATATGGACTGTAGTTATGGCAAGTCAGTGTTGACTAAAATAATGATCCCTCAAATAATTTTGATTTTGATTATTTATGAGTCAGGAGGACAAAAAGATTCAAAATTATGTTTGACTATTTACATTTCAAAGTACCACTTGGGAACAGTTAAATATCCAATATTAAAAATACAGGTAGTCTAAATACCCCAGTAAATCAATCCATGCCTCCTTCTGGAAAGAAAATGTTTGAAGCCAAGGTTACTGAAAATATCTCATAAGGATATACCATTGAAACTATTATTGATGGAAAGCCTCTTCGGGGAATTCTATTTTTAAATAAGCCAAACTCTCTGCACCTAGCTGCTCAAACTTCCAGTAGGTATGTCTTCTTCCCCCCTTCTTTTATTTTCTTTCGCTTTTCAATGTGTTACTATCACTAAGCATGTGTTGTTATACAAGTTTGTTTTAACTTATGTTTAATTTTCAATGCAAGAAAAGGACTGCTAATGAAATTGGTAGTATTATCTCAAATGGTATACACCTTGACAAATTAAAGACTTCTAAAGTGTTCAAGTAGGATGAAATAAAAAATAGACAAGCAATTCATGGAGATAGTTCAGAATCTCATGAATAGCGTGTTGAAGCTGTTGTTGCTCTTCTATCAAGTAACCCAACAACTGTCGACGCTTCTGTTACCCATAATACCTGTGTAGTGATTCTAAATTTTTTTCTAGATACACTTGGTAGAGATTGATCAATAGAAGTTTTTTTTAGTAAAATATTGATTGACAGAATGATTTAGTTGAGTTTTCTTATTGAAATGAAGTTGGGTTTAATGTTATCATTTATTTATATTTTTAGATATTTTCTTATCTATAACATATCTAAAACTGCTGCAAGTTAGAGTATGTACTACCTGAAATTATTGAATTTTTGCTAAGGTTTATTTTGTAGGAGATACTGTATATATATTCCTTGCAAATGATGCTTTGTTTTTTACAAGTTATTAGAGTTATCATGAGATCCATTTCTAAAACTATGCCTGAAGTGTTTCCCCTATGAAATTTGTTTAGTACATTTATTTGCCACTATAATTCAACTATCAAACTTGTTAAGTACGCCATTATTGAGAAATGTGCAATTTTCTTGAGGTGCAAGCACCCTTTAGTCTTAGAGCATAAGCACAAAGGCAAGGCACTACCACTTAGTTTCTCACTTTTTCTAGTACTTGGATAATTATAATGATTGATGATTTATTGTGATTTTTGGTAAATTTTGATTTTGGATAATTATATGCATAGGAAACTAGAATTTTTTTAATTATAAAATGAAGGCGTCTAGTTGTGGCAAATCCCAACTAGATGCCTAATTTTTTTTAATATTTTTTAAAATATTAGATACAGATTTAGAGATGAAAAGATCGGCCTCTAATTTAGAGATGGAAATAGAGATGAAATTTTTTCATTTCTAATTAAAGAACTGAGACGAATCTTATAACTGAATAATGACAGAATTTTAAAATTTAGAGATGAAAAAAATTCGTCTCTAAATTAGAGACGAAACTAAATTTTTTGTCTCTAATAATCAGAGATGTCACTTTTAGAGACGAATCAATTTTCGTCTCTAGTTTTGTCTCAAAATATTTAGAGATAGAATTTTACACATTTAGAGATGAAATTTTTCCGTCTCTAAATCTATTTTTTTTAGTAGTGCCCTACCACCCTAGTCGGACGATGACAGGATGGTGGGAGTGGACCCAGGCGACATTCGCGGTTCGCAATTGGTGTTGTGTGGTGGTTTATGGAGGGACGCGGTGGCTTGCAAGGGTGGTTCATGGACGCGGGTGAAAGGCGGATCTGTGTGGTGGTTCGCATGAGAGGCAAATCTGTATGGTGGTCGTGGGTCGAGACAGAGGTACGCAGTGGCTGGGTGTGGAACAGGGCGATGGTTCTAGGCTTGACTCGCGGGTTGCGTGATGGCTGGAGGGAAGGAAAAGGTTACTGTGGCTGGGCGCGGAGGCTGAGGTCTTGCAATGGTGGTTTGGTTTGGGTCTCAGTGGCTATAGTGGCTCGCAGATCTGGCAGCGCAGCTCATGGGTGACGGATCTAGTGGTTGGTGGGTTCTAGGTGGTTGGGAGCTGCGGTTTCTGGCTGGGGCTTTAGGTGGTTGGGTTTTCTGGTCGAGCATGGTGGTTCTTCATGTCGCACATAGTGGTTCTGGTTCTGGTCGCGCATAGTAGTTCTTCATGTGGCTTAGTCATGCATGGTGGTTCTGGTGGCTGGGTTCTGGTCTGGACGACGACTGGCCTCCAGTTATTCTCTCTTTTCCCTCTTAATTTCATGCGTTCTTATGTATTTTTGTCTTTTATAATTTTGTATCTTTAATTGTTTTGAATCACTCTTAATTATTGGTTGCTTAGATAGTATTAATATTAGAGAAGTGGTACTTGGTCGTGGGAATGATATTCTACTCACTCTTTATTACTTATTCGATCCGTACACTTGCGATAATATCGCCTAAATTAATACATAATCACATGTGGGGCGATCACTCCTCCCTCCCCTCAACTAAGTTCGCCTCATCGGAGAATTCTTCGCCAACCACCTCACTAGGTTTGACAGAGATGCCGCCTCCACCATGCGATTATTTATACTATGATCTACTTTAGGCAATAAGTTTGGTTTTGTCATAATTAACCAGCTTGGTGATCAGAGAGATATATTTGCTAGGAAGCTTCTTTAGATAGGAACCATTTAGTAGCTGAATTGAAAAATCATGTGCCTGCAGAAAAAGAGAATAGAGGAGGCATTTTATGTTGAGTTAGTTAGTTAAAATTAGTTAAAGTTAGTTAAAGGTAGTTAAAGTTTGTAACTGTTAGTTAAATCAATTTGTTAAGTTAATATACATTAGTCATGTATATATACTCTCTCTATTTTTCAGATCAAGGCAAGTTAAGAATTCATTCTTTTCTCTCAATATTTCTTCTCTGATCATTCTTGGAGTTTTCTCAATTTTCCACCAAAATCAAGAAAATTAGATTTGATAATGGTTCAAAATTTCTTTGCTTGTCTCAATTCTATAAAGATAAATGTATCTTTCATCATAGATCTTGTATTGAGTCACCACAGCAGAATGATGTTGTTAAATGAAAATATCAACATATTCTGACTGTGACTAGAGCTCTCATGTTTCTGTCAAGTCTTCCAAATTTTTTTTGGACATTTGCTATTGCTCATGCAGTGTTCCTTATAAACAGAATCCCCTAGTTCCATTCAAAATCAGTGTCCTCATACTATTTTGTATGAAAATTCTCTTGTTTTTGTTGATCTTAAAGTCTTTAGTTGTTTATGCTTTGCAACTACACTTATTGCTTATAGACACAAATTTGATTCTAGAGCAACAAAGTGTATCTTCCTAGGATTCAAAACTGGTGTCAAGGGCTATTTGTTTTTTGATATAAATTCAAAATCCATTTTTGTTTCTAGAAATGTTATTTTCCATAAACATGAATTTCCTTATAAATCATCAGTTTCTCTTCCATACATTGAGTCAAAAAACCATAATCATGTTTTCACTTATCTTTCTCTTACTGATTATGATATGTCTTTTCCTTTTCAAAATGTTATTCCTCACAACTAATCAGAACAAAATGTCCTTAATCCACCTAGATAATCAACTAGATCTAGAAAGCCACCAACTTACTTATAGATTACCATTACAGCCTCAATACTTCAGCACAAATCCAAGATTCTTTAGGTAATTTGTATCCATTATCTATTTATCTTTCCTATACCAAATTGTCACCTCACCACAAAGCTTTTACTTTAAATATCACAACTATTTCTGAACCTAAAACCTACCATCAAGTTGTAAAACATGATTGTTGGAGAAGGTCCATGACTTTTGAAATTCAGGCTTTGGAACAAAATCAAACTTGGATATTAGTTGATTTACCTCCTGACAAGCAACCAATTGGTTGCAAGTGGGTTTACTGGGTAAAATACATATCAGATGGTAGTATTGAGAGACACAAAGCAAGATTAGTAGCCAAGGGCTATACACAAACAGAAGGTTTGGATTTTCATGAAACTTTTTCACCGGTAGCCAAAATGACTACAATGAGAATATTGTTAGCTCTTGCCTACATTCAACATTGGCATTTACACCAACTTGATGTAAATAATGTTTTTTTTACATGGAGACTTAAATGAAGATGTGTACATAACTCTATCACCTGGTTTTCATTCCTCTAAAGCCAAGCAGGTATACAAATTACAGAAATCTCTTTTTGGTCTACGACAAGCCAGCAGACAATGGTTTTCAAAACTGTCCAGTTCTTTAATTGATTGTGGTTATATTCCAAGCAATGCTGATTATTCTTTATTCATCAAAAGAACTGGTTCATCATTTACTGCTTTATTGGTCTACGTTGATGATATTATCTTATTTGGAAATGACATGGATGAAATCCAATCAGTCAAGAATCATTTGGATTCATCTTTCAAAATCAAAGCCTTGGGAACTCTCAAATATTTTTTAGGCCTTGAAATAACTCAAAACAATGTTGGTATCTCCTTATGTCAAAGAAAGTATGCACTTGAACTTGTGCAAGATGCTGGTTTGCTAGCTTATAAACCTGTCTCAACATCTACGCTCTCTAATCTTATGCTTCAAAAGGATGATATGGACAGCCATATGAGGATATTTCTGCTTATAGAATATTGATTGGAAGACTTCTTTACTTAACCACAACTCGGCCAGATATCACTTATGCAGTGCATCATCTCAGCCAATTTCTGTCAAAGCTTATGACTGCACACTATCATGCTGCATTGAGAATTTTGAAATACATCAAAGGTTCACCAGGCAAAGGTTTATTTTTCTCTAGAGCCTCTTCTCTCTAGCTCAAAGGATTCTCATATTCAGATTAGGCAGCATGTCCTGACAGTAAAAAATCAATAACATGATATTGTATTTTTCTTGGGAAATCTCTTATATCATGGAAATCTAAGAAACATGTCACAATTTCTAAGTCATCTTCTAAGGCAGAATACCGTGCCTTAGCCACAACTACATGTGAGTTACAAGGGCTCATTTATCTTTTACAAGATTTTTAGATTCCTTTCATACAACCTTGTGAACACCCAATTTTGACAACTAAAAAAAGAAAAGTAAAAAAAATAAAAATAAAATAATAACAAAAATAAAAAAATAATAAAAATAAAAAAATATAAAATAAAAATAAAAAAATAGTCACATGCACCACACTCATGTTCCCACTAACACACACTCACTCCATTTTTTTTTTTTTCTTTTTCTACTTTGCTCTCCACTCACTCACGTAACACACACCTGCTCCTCACTAATTGCACCTACTCCTCACTAATTCACCCACTCCATTATACAAAGACACACCCATTCCATTATCACGCTCCCATGTTGTCTACCATAAAAAGGGATAGCGGATGATAGCTTGAGGAGAGGACTCATTTATCCGGGGAAAGAGCCAACCCGAGGATTTGGATTCACGTCTGCGCAGACACTTATCCTCACTATCAAAAACCACCTCTTCATCCTTAAACAAAAAGGACCATCTTCATCTCCATCAACATCCAAACAACCCTCCAAAACTGTGGATCATTTGTTCACCACCATAACCAAAACCTTTCCACCCACCATCTACCATCTTGATCATCCTCTAACCATCCCTCACTCCATTTCAACCAAAACACCACCATAACCGTGACTCCCCCTCTCACCATGCCATGACCGTGACCTTTCCCTCATAATCATCTTCCAAACACATATTCATCATCTCTTCCCATCAACCACCAAAAACCCCACTATACCGTGAAAATCACCATCAACCACCTATCTTCCTCTCCTTCACCTACCATCGCCCATCAAACTATCATCCACGGCAAAAAGCTTCCTTGGCATCCACCTTCACCCAAGCATTTTCGCCATCAACCACCCAGCCGACCGTCCGAAATCCATCCTCTCATCCGACCGTCGGACCGCACAGAAGCCATCAGCCTTTCAACCAACCGTTGAACCCCAGATCCTCCAAACTTCACCCCATTCTCATCACCTTCTGCCACCATAAGACCACATCACAACCGACCGTCGGGCCGTAATCCTTTAAACCAAATCCATCCCCTCACTCGACCAACTTCACAAAGCCCACCTTCACCTCTAACTCGACCGTCGAACCACCCCAGTTACTAGCCCACCTTCACCTCCAACTCGACCGTCGGACCCCAAAAGCAAGACCACCTACATTCTCCAATTCGACCGTCAAACCGTGAGTTCCACTCCTCTCTCCGACCGACCCAAGATCCTTTCCAACCAACCGTCGAACTCCAAATCCTTCCCAACCGACCATCGGATCAGATACCAAATCCTTCAACCAACCGACTGTCGGATCAGATACCAAATCCTTCAACCAACCGACTGTCGGGCTGCCAATACCAGATCCCTCTCCTA
Organism: Ormosia semicastrata; assembly: GCA_029884595.1. NCBI lineage: Eukaryota > Viridiplantae > Streptophyta > Magnoliopsida > Fabales > Fabaceae > Ormosia > Ormosia semicastrata. Next base: position 17,643,231 of record JAQQTO010000041.1, on the reverse strand, counting down.
CGAGTCACCTCTTGCATTACCAGAGTGTTTATTGAGCACCTTGTGCTCGACCGTTGGATCTCAGAAAGTAGCTCCCGATCGTCGGACTTCAGAAAGCAATTCGACCGTCGAACCGAAGAAGCCAGCCACCCTCCCCTGCTAATTTGATCGTAAACAAGGTCCTTACTGTTATATCTCCCAGTTTTGGGTTATCTGTTTCTTGGTTTTCTTTTTACGTTTCCTTGTTCTTTTTTTTTATTTTTATTTCATTTATTATCAGTTTGTTGGGCTAGATTTTGGGAGTTAAAAATGATAAATAAAGAAATAATCAAAAGTTTTTAAAAAGGAATAAAAATGGGTTACCTGAGTTGCACAAACTTGCTAACCCTTATATTTTGTAAATATCGAGTTAAAGCGACTTGATGATTTACATTATTATTATTATTATTATTATTATTATTATTATTATTATTATTATTATTTTATTATCATGTTTTTTTTAAGTTAAATCGCTAATTGATAATCTTAAATAAAAATTTCGTAACAAACTTGATGAATAATGGGTGACGTCTCTAGCGTGACGCTGAACTTCACCTATTCAATCCTTAATTTGATTAACTAGTCGCGACGACTTGTTAAATCAAATTTTTTTAAATAATTAAAAATAAAATCAATCATTAATTGATAATTTTAACTTGATAATCAATGGGTGACGTCTCTAGCGTGGACGCTAGAGCTTCACCTATTTAATCCTTAATTTGGATAACTCGAAGTCGCGACGAAAGCTTATTAATTCAAATTTTTGAAATTATTTTAATTAAAATCAACCAACCCACAAATATTTTTTAAGAACTACGTAACTTTGAGTTCTCCATTGCACCAGGGGATACGTAGGAGCGAATTTCATTTCTCAAAGCCAAAATTAAATTTTCACAATTTTGTGGTTTCGCTTTGTAAATAGTTACAATGTTTTTGTAAAAAGGAAAATAAATATTCCAAGGATTGTTAATGATTTGCACAATTAACTCAAGGTACCGTCTTAGGACCAGGTGCGTTAGTTGGAAGTGCATGGGATTAAGTTTCCACCCTTCCCTAAGCATAACCGACTCAAATCCAATCTGTTCCAAAGACTATTTCCAAATAAGAGGTTTTTCCAATTTTTCCTAAGTTAAAAATAAAATTGGTGGCGACTCCATTTTCTCAATTTCATATTCTAAAATCCTATCGAGTTGCTATTTTTCGCAGCGGTCACCGGTCGCAACAAACCTTCCTTGATCTATTGTGGCAATCAGTCGGCAAGGCACATAGCTGTTAACCCAATATTTCATGAAAGAACAAAACACATTGAGATAGATTGCCATATTATCTGAGATAAAGTTCAAAAAGGAATTATGCATCTTCTGCCAATATCTTCAACATCACAAATTGTTGACATATGTACTAAGATTGTTCCTTCCAAAAATTTTACTTTTCGTAGTTCCAAGCTAAGAATGTTGGATACACATTCTCCAGCTTGAAGGGGACTATTGAGTTAGTTAATTAAAATTAGTTACAGGTAGTTAAAGTTTGTTACTGTTAGTTAAATCAGTTTGTTAAGTTAATATACATTAGTCATGTATATATACTCTCTCTATTTTTTAGATCAAGGCAAGTTAAGAATTCATTCTTTTCTCTCAATTTTTCTTCTCTGTTCATTCTTGGAGTTTTCTCCTTCTGTTATTTTATGATAAGTAAATCTTCCTTCTTTTCAAGGATCTTTAAAGGTAAGCACTTCCTCAATAAAATCTTCATGAAAACTCCTATGGGGTTTAACCCTTCCTAGGGTCAAAGGAGGTTAATTACTTAACTTGAAGGGTGAAAGTTTTTGGAAAAAGAGGTAATTTGGAGGGCGGTTCTTCGTTACTCTACCAAAATTATTGAAGATCCTTGGGTTCTTTGCGATATAAACCACATTTAGTGCAGGGCGGAGAACTGTTTGCTCTCTTGGGTTGGTTTCTTAGTAGTGGGATAATGAAAATGGTGCTTGGAAGTGGCCTTTGGTTTGCACTCTTTTCACTGATGAGGTGGCTAATTCCATTCTCTTCATTAGACCAACTGGGCAATGGGATAAAATTTGTTGGCACTCAAACAACTCCTTAAATTGTACTACTAGTTTATGATATTAGGTGGCATTTGAGCTGCTACATTGTACATGGTAACGTGCAGCTGCTTCCCCCTCCGTGATGATGGTCGTGTATTGTCCTTTGTCTGGAAAGTCTCGACCAAAATCATTATACATGGCAAGAGAGAAAATTGAGAGGAAATGAGGAAGTGAGAATACTTGATTAAAATGAGAAAGTTGTGTATAATATGCCAAAATGTGACTTAATTATATAGACTAGAAAAAGTAATCGACTAGTAGCAACTGATTGTTAAATCATCAAATTAACTTAACTAATTTTTTAACTAACCTAACTACACTAACAATACTGGCAACACCATTATTGAATGAAAGTTGCCCAATCATAGTAATTTTGATGACTTCTTAAAGATGAGGGTTACAAATACAGAGATGCGGTTTGTTTAGTGGAGGTTTAACACTACAAGAAATTAGGAAAACAGCGAGGGAAATTTCCCTCTCTAATCCCTCGCTGATATTATCAGCGAGGGATTAGAGAGGGATTAGCGAAGGAAAGTTTCCTCGCTTTTTTTTCATCGCTAATTAGCGAGGGAAAGTATTCCCTCTCTAATCCGTCTCTAGAAAATTTATTTCCCTCGCTAATCCCTCGCTAATATTCCCTCGCAAAATGGCGATGAAATTTCCCTCGCTATTCGTTCGCTAAATTATTTACTAATTTTGTCAATTTCCCTCGTTATTCCCTCACTATTCCCTCTCTATTAATTCCGTCTCTATTCCCTCGCTAATCCCTCTCTAAATTCCCTCGCTAATCCCTCGGTAATCCCTCGCTAATGGTCTGTAGAATTCAGTCATATTTCCTCGCTAATTCCTCGCTAAATTTTCCCTCGCCATTTCCTTGCTAATCCCTCGCTAAATTAACCTCGCCATTTCCTCGCTAATCCCTCGCTAATTTTTTACTCGCTATTCTCTCGCTAATCCCTCGCTATTTACAATGTGAGTTTTCTATCGCTAATCCCTCGCTAATTAGCTAAAAAAATTTTTTTTTAATAACCTGTTTATATATATAACTTTCCCTAAAACCTGCATATCAAACCACAATCCAGCAAACAGAAATCCAGCAAACAACAATCCAATAATTATAAAATGCTACAACAAAAAACTTATACAAAATAATCCAATAATATAGTTAAAAGTTATTATACAAATAATCAATCAATATAGTTGAAAGTTATACAAATGTAACAATAAGAATAAAAAAAAGCAATCAGTCTAAATTTTCTTCGTCTTCGTCTTCGTCTTCCTCTCAACCCTCCCTGCCTAAATCTTGTGATGGTGGTTGTAGAGCAACATTTGTTGATCCGATCATAGATAGAAACGATTGGAAGGGCGCCAACATAGGGACAAGTTGACTCGGACAAACGAAGTCATCGTGCGCAGCCACTTCTTTGTGTTTACGACTTCGGATATGTCTTGTGTCAATGGTGTAGAGTGGGAAGGACCCGCAACCGAGGAGGATGAAGTTAGCCTGTTGTTATTACCAATGTGCAAGTTGTTACCTATGCCATGCACACGTCCCTTCTTGTTGGGACTCGCCGCACCCAACCAGACCTCTAGGTCAACCATAGGGTGAGAGGAAGAGTTTTCTCCATATTTTTCTGTCATTGCGGTGTCATATGACTCCTAAAATTAACAAAACAAGAAAAATATTAACAAAAAAATGAACAATCTAAAATATATATGACTGGTGAATAGGAACAAAACACTTACAATAAAATTCCTCGAGCGCTCAGAAACATAGCTTCCGTCTTTCTTCTTATGAACTTTTGCATACAGATCTCTGTAAGAAACCTGATGCTTTAACTCTGCCTCCTGTAATCGCATATGGAAGAATATTATATAATAAAAATATATCAAAAGTAAGGTAATCCCTCTAAAATACTATGTCATACTCAAGATAGGCAAATAACTCAAGTAATTACAACATGTTCATACACAGATGCTTATCATTAAAACTTTAAATGAGGAAGTTATATTACCATCTTGCTCTTGTGTTGACCAAAGCTTATCGACCCGCCTGTATGCTTCAAGGCATCGTATGGCATCGCATGGTCCCCCGTTCCTTCGGGCAGCTGCAGACCTCGTCATCCATTTATCTGTCAGCCAAATGTCGACCAGGCCATCCCACACTTCCGTCCTCATTCCTCTGGGCCCATGGCCCTTAATATCAGCTAAGTTGTTTGAATTTGCCCACTCAAAGGCCTTATCTCGTGCTTTGTTCAAATGGTCTGGATAATGGTTTAAGATAGTCCGTTCCCAGACAGTTCTCGCCATGCTTTGCGATCAATCAGATGTGAACCGATGCTTAGCCTACACAAAGGATAAGTATGTATATTTATTTTTCAATAAACGTATAATATATAATTCTATAGAAACACAATTACTTACTATGAAGTCAGTAAATAGTATTTCCTTCATCTCAGCTGGATAACCTCGCCACGTACTAGCCGGAACAGGCATCCGTGTCATGACATTGTACATAATGTCACGTGTCACCCTCGACGGTAGAAACCTCCTCCTGTAAGTACAATAAGATAATGTTAGTTATTTGAAAGTAAATACATGTAATAAAAGATAATATGTCACTAGTACTTACGGTTCAGGGACAGCGCCACATATATAAGTTTCCTGCTATCTGTTTCTACATTGGATTCTCCACATGAAGGCACCACATTCGGGCCGCTAGTGGGTGGGTCACAGGGGTGGCATAGAAATCAGGGGGTCGGTAGGGGGTGGGACGAGCGATGCGCCTCCAACGGTCAATGGACTAGACGCCGGTAGCTGCACTAGTCGATGGGCCAGTAGCTAAAGTTGCACCTAATATAATTATATATAAAAAAACATGTATATATTACATTTATATAAATCACGAGTTAATAATAATTAAAAAGATTATCCTACGTGTATACCTGGAGAGGTGAGAATGTTTGTCTTGGTGAGAATCATAGGTAGATGCACCATTACGGCCTCTCCCACGATGTGTCCAAAGACCTCTACCTCGAATGGTCATGATGGATATCTGCATAAAGAAACATAATGAAACATGACGAGTTAAGAAACTATATGTCAATAAAAACCTCAAAATATAATAATGATATTCCAGTGTAAATACCATTAACGAAAATTATTGAACAAGCTTCAATTTTAACCACTTGAGTCTGAAGCAACAGATTCCTCATCTTCCTCTGAGAATTCATTAATTTCATTATTTTCGTTGTCATCAATGAACTCATCATCAACCAGATCGTCAATTGGATAATGTATATCACGTATGTTAACTTCTTCCATTTGGGCATGTGCATCAAACAAGGAGACTGTTTCATCATCTATCACAGGATTGTGTGTTCCAATGGATCCATCATCTTGGTAATAATCAGTGGCAGTTAAGTCATTCAATTCATCACCTTCCTCATTCAATGTCTCAGCCACAAAGAGTTTTTCTCTAACCTTGCATGCTGCCCACCATTCACCACTAGCTCTATTCCCGCTTTGTGGGTATCTTGTATAGTACACTTGTTGTGCTTGTTCGGCTAAGACGAATGGCTCATTTGAGTGAAGTCTTGATTTATGCTTGATGTCAACAAAACCATATCTCTCATCAACATTGACTCCATTTATCGGGTCAAACCAATGACATTGTAAAAGAAATACTTTGTTCTGATTTCCTACATATGACAGTTCCAATATATCTTCAATGATGCCATAATAGTCGAAGTCATTCTCACCATATATACTACCTCTAACACATACGCCACTATTCATGGTAGCTTTATTTTGTCCGTACACCTTGGTATGAAATCAGTACCCATTAACTATTAAGCCACGAGTAAGAAGTCACGGACTTGGATGGACCAGTAACTTATCCCTCGTATCATTTGATCCTCGACTTGACCTATATTAACTTTGTATCATTACATAGACGGTAGATAGTTATAACATCTAGCATAATGCACATTGAGTTTAATATGATTGATCACTATTATGGATAAAAAGGACTCACTAGATGTTTTAGCCACCTACTGAAGTCCTTATCCCGAGCTTCCAAAATTTGATCATCAGTTATATTGGGATCTGTATCCCTTAACGAATCCTCGAATTGTCTAATCAATACAATAATTAATATTTAGCATAAATTTAGCACATTAATAACAAATTCATTAGATAGAGAGTAAACTTACTGGAGATAAGGTTCTACTTCTCCACAATTTACAAGCACATATGTCTCAGCAATCTGAAGTTCCACATCCGTCAAGAATCTATTTCGACCTCTCCCGATAGGACGACATGGATGCTTAAAAATAGACAATCGTTCATTAATTGTTTCTTCCCCACCGTCGTCATTCCGAGGAACTTGAGTGCGCCAGTCTCAGTAGGGGGGATCGAAATACATGGAAGCAAAATTGGAAATTTCTTCTAAAATATACGCTTCACAAATAGATCCTTCAACTTTCGCCTTATTTCGGACCTTTCTTTTCAAGTACAGCATACACCTCTCAAAGGGGTACATCCACCTGTAATGCACTGGTCCTCCAACCTTAGCTTCATAAGGGAGATGCACGACTAGATGTTCCATCACGTCAAAGAATGCTGGAGGGAAAATCTTCTCTAACTTGTAAATTGTTTCAATGATAGAAAGCTCTGCATTCTCCATGGTAGAAGCACGAATTTCAGTTGCGTAAACTTCTTTAAAGAACAAGCTTAGTTCTATTAACGGTCCCCATATAGGCTTTGGCAAGATATCACGAAATGCCAGAGGAATTAACCTTTGCATAAAAACATGACAATCATGACTTTTCATTCCATATATCTTTCCGCCGTCTACATTGATGCAACGTGCGATATTCGACGCATACCCATCAGGAAATTTTAACCATTTTATCCACTCACACACCATCCTTCTTTTATTGGCATCCAAGACATACGTCGCCTTTGGTTTTTTACACTTGCCATTGTCAACTATTAGCTCCAAGGTAGGACGTTTGCATATTATCTTCAAATCTTTTCTTGCATTTGCATTGTCTTTTGTCTTGCCCTTTATGTCCATGATAGTGTTGAAGATATTATCAAACACGTTCTTCTCAACATGCATAACATCTAAAATATGTCGTATTAGATTAGTCAACCAATAAGGCAATTCCCAGAATATGCTCTTCTTCACCCAATTGTGGTGTATACCAAAGCCATCTTATTTTTTTTACCTGAATTCAAGCCGAAAATAATTTCCTTAAGTTGAGTCACTCTATTCAAGACATCTATCCCACTCAGCCGTTGCGGTGGATTCGATTTTTCCACTGTTGATCTCTTAAAAGAGTTTCGATCACGGTGAAATGGATGATCAAATGGCAAAAATTGGCGATGACAATCAAACCAACAACATTTCCTACCGTGCTTCAACACAAATGACTTACTGTGATTCATACAAAGCGGACAAGAAAGTTTTCCATGAGTGCTCCACCCGACAAAGATTCCATAGGCTGGAAAGTCACTTATTGTCCACAACAAAGTCGCTTTCATATCGAAATTTTGCTTCTTCCAAGCATCATAAGTTTGCACCCCATCATCCCACAATATCTTCAGATCGTCAATTAGGGGGTCTAAGATAGACATCCAAACTTTTACCAGGTGACTTTGGTCCAGGAATCACAAGAGTGAGGAATATGTATTCCCTTCTCATACACATACTTGGAGGTAGATTGTACGGTGTGACAAAAATAGGCCAACATGAATATGGTGTGGCTGAACCGCTGAATGGATTAAAACCGTCTGTACACAGGCCAAGCCTAACATTTCGAGCGTCTAGGGCAAATGTAGGATGGGTAGCATCAAATCGTTTCCAAGCCTCAGCATCAGCTGGATGCCTGATCACTGATTCATCTTGACGCACTCCATCCGCATGCCAAGTCATATACTGTGCAGTGTTTTTGGACATAAACAGACGTTGGAGTCTTGGCATAATAGGAAAATATCGCAACACTGAGTGCGGCACATCCTTCTCATTCGATGAACGTCCCGCCTTCGGTTTGAATCGTGGGTGTCCACATACTAAGCAAACGAGTAGAGTCTCTTATCACTGTATTCTTTGTAATACAACATACACTGATTAAGACACGCATCTATCTTCTCATATCCTAATCCCAGCTCACGAACCATTCTCTTCGATTTGTAGAAGTTTTCGGGTAACCTTTCAGGCTCTGGAAGCATACTCTTAATTATGACAATCATTCTATCATAACAACTCTCACTCATGTTAAACTCCGACTTCAAGTTCAAAAGTTGAGTTACAGCTGACAATTTCGTGTGCTTATGGCAACCATCCCATAAAGGTTCGTCAGCGTCTCTTAGCAAGTCATAAAACTTCGCAGCTGACGCATTTGGATCCTCTTCTAAATCTTGAGCCTCTGGATTTAATCTATCACCTGCGGCATCCATAATCATATCCACGTATGGATTCCTAGGCTCTACGTCATCATCATGGACAATGGATGTTGAGCCGCTATCTCCCCATATGTCCTCACCATGAATGGTCCAATTTACATAACCATCCACAAATCCGTACTTATACAGATGTTGTTCTACCCCAAATACCTCCCTCCAAGCACGATTCTTACATCTAGCATATGGACAAAGGATGCGATTTAATGCATCACTAACTGTCGGGTCTCCTTGAGCAACCCTAATGAAATCATCAACTCCATCCTTGAATTCTTCACTTACATAGTCGGTAGGATCATTTCTTCGTAACATCCAACTTCGATCGGGTCTCATGATTGCTGAAATTGGTTTAGCACATTAATACAAATCCTTATATCAACTGATCATTCTTAACATGGTATGGCCCTATCCCATTCGATAGGAAACTTTTTCAACACTTGGTTAATAGTTATTCCTTAAATCTCATATTTTATACTTGACGAAATTTCGGCAGCATTTCTCATTGGTCTCTACGTGCATGACTATAACGCAGTGAGATCTACCACGTTTAAGTATACACCCAGAGAACAAAAGGAAATGTAGCAGAACGAAATATCAACAAGTATAAGATATGAGATTTAAATAATAACTATTAACCAAGTGAAGGAAAAATTTCTTACCAAATTATCTAACTTGGACAATTCAAGATTCAATACAATGAAAGCAATATGAACAATAAGTATGTGTGCTCATTCATATTGAATCTCAAACGGGAAACTAAGGTTTTGCTCAAATCTTCACTCGAATAAGAAAATAAAACTTTAAGCATATGTTAAAACACAATCAAAAGTTAAATCAAACCAATATTCTTAACACATAATTCGTTAGAAATTCATAACTTTTATTTCCAACATCCAAGATTTGATGTCATATTTAGATAGTCCTAAATGTACCTCATAGGAGAGAAAAACATAAATAAAATCTAAGTTTTCACTGGCCACAATGATTACTGCTATGCGGCCTGACATAGACAACATTGATGAATATGTTAGGAACACTACTGCTAGAGCTTTCAGTGTTGTTGCCTCTGCTCTTCGTATACCTGCACTCTTACAATTCTTGAAGGTTATTTATAAGAGTAAGAAATCATGGCAAGCTCGGCACACTGGGATTAAGATTGTGCAACAGATTGAGAAGATGAAGCGGTGTGTAAGGAATTAGAAGCCCTATACGCCAGTTGCTATACTATGGAAGTCATGATCATTCTGATTCGTGAATTTCAGTCGCCTGATGAAGAAATGAACCAAGTTGTTCTGAATGTGGTGACGCAGTGTGTAACACCCTCAGTATCATGTTAGGCTAGTAAGCGGGTTACAAAGGTATTCTAATACTTGCTTAATATGTCAGTTCAGTTTTGTGACAAATTGAATTAGTTTAGGCACTTAGTTGCGATACAGAAGTTGAAAAGTAGCTTAAAATGACTTAGGAAATAGCTTTAAAGGCTAAGTTGAGAGAAACAAGTATAGAGAAATTGTTTTTAGGTCACAAATGAGTTAAGTAAGATACAGTTAAAATTTGAGAAGAATCGGAGTTAGTTAGGTATTTTTAAGTATACTGGTTGTGTATTTTAATACCGATTTACTAGTAGCAGATATGAAAAATGAGAATAAATGTGAACCAGCAATCCTAACACTGGAACTTAAGTTTCGATTTTTCCCTTAACCCACGACCCCCAGCAGAAAACTAAACAAAAGAATAGAAAAGAACAGAAACAGAGAAACAAAGGGGAGAAAGAGAGAAAGGAGAAGAAAGGAAGGGAAGAGGAAAAGAAGAAGAGCAATGCTCCAAGGTTAGTCATCACCTAAAGGTAGGAGATTTCTATTCTTTTTTGCTCTTTATTCTTTTGAATGGGGGTTAGAGATTTCGAATAGAAAACTGGATTTGGAGAGCAAAATGCTAGCTCTTAACTTGATTCTTGCTTCCAAGAATTAAGTTAGGATAATTTTAGTCTAATAAGTATTAGATAGCCATTTATAGTGCAAACCAACCATTTTGGTTCATGATAGAGAATCTTAGAAAAGGATTGGAGAAAAATGATAATTAGGTTGTGATTAATTGACTTTGATCATAATCTAAGTTTAATGAGTTAGATACTAGTTAGTTGATGGATTGGAGCCCTTAGAATCCATAGTTTCCTTTTTAATGGTTAGTTGGAAAAAAGTAGGATTTTAGTTGGAAGTTTGAGTTTAAATCCATCATTGATGAGTTGAATTAGTGTTTAATGATCCTAACGTGATTAGAGACCATGATTAGGTTTGGAAAACACTTAGAATCCATGATTTGAGGATTAGAACTTGGTTAGAAACCAAGATTATGCAATACCCGAATTTGCGAAATCGGACAAATACCCCGAATAGCCTATGGTGTTTGTCGCATAACTTGAGCTACAGACATCGGAATGACATGATTTTGGTGTCATTTTAAAGCTAAGACACAGGGCTACGTGTGGTAAGAATTTTAGAATTTTAAACCAAGCCAAACAGTGCCAGTATCAGTTTGAATCAGAGTTGGATTCTGCAGAAAATGTAATCTGGCAGCCAGTAAACCAGATTGCATAACTTCCTGCTCCGGTGTCCGTTTTGCTTGAACCCAGTGGCATTTTGAAGGTAACATGTAAGGCTTCTTGGCTGGAAAATTTCAGAATTTTCCTGTGCGTAATTTGTTCCCATTTGCAGTTTAAAGTCAGCGCAGAAACGAGTGAATCAGTGAATTCCCTGTTTTTACTTCTGCAAAATGTCGCATAAGTTTAGATACGCTTATCCAAATAATGTGAGATTTGCGCCATTGGAAAGATAGGGGAGAGAGCTATCTTCCCATAAAATTTCAGAATTTTACGAGTTAGGATGCACATTTGGTGCAATCTTGAAAATCAGCCTTTTTAGGTAAGATTTTGAGGTGTTTTGGGATGGTTTGAATCCTAGAAATACGGGTAACTCCTTTAATAGTTAAAGTTGAGTTAGATATGCAAGTTTTGTGGTAAATGCTTTACTCTCTCAATAAGTTGAGTTGAAATAGGGTAGTAGCAAGAGTGAGTTGGTTCCCTAAGGCAAGTGAGGTTGAGCCTAGTGAGTTGGTTATCTCAAGTAAGTGAGGATGAGCCTAGTGAGTTGGTTCTCTCAAGTAAGTGAGGTTGAGCCTATTGAGTTGGTTCCCTCAAGCAAGTGAGGTCATTCCTAGAGTTGGTTCCTTATGGGTCGAACCTAGAGTTAGGCATCTTTAGAAAATAGATTATTAGGGACTTTAACTGAATATTGAAGAGCTCTAATCGGTTAGAGCGCTAATTATGCGTAGAGGTGGAAAACCATTGGGGAGGTGTGGGAATGTGATTTTTGGTTGTTTTCTGCAACATTATGCAGAAAACCAGCAAAGACTCCCTCAAACTAGAAAAATGAGTTATCTTCGCAGCTGGTGATGTTTGTTGCATAACTTGAGCTACAGACATCGGAATGACATGATTTTGGTGTCATTTTAAAGCTAAGACACAGGGCTACGTGTGGTAAGAATTTCAAAATTTTACACCAAGCCAAACAGTGCCAGTATCGGTTTGAATCAGAGTTGGATTCTGCAGAAAATGCAATCTGACAGCCAGTAAACCAGATTGCATAATTTCCTGCTCCGGTGTCCGTTTTACGTGAACCCAGTGGCATTTTGAAGGTAACATGTAAGGCTTCTTGGCTGGAAAATTTCAGAATTTTCCTGTGCGTAGTTTGTTCCCATTTGCAGTTTAAAGTCAGCGCAGAAACGGGTGAATCAGTGAATTCCCTATTTTTGCTTCTGTAAAATGTCGCATAAGTTTAGATATGATTATCCAAATGAGATGAAGTTTGCGCCATTGGAAAGATAGGGGAGAGAGCTATCTTCCCATAAAATTTTAGAATCTAGAGTTGGTTCCCTACGGGTTAAACCTAGAGTTGGTTCCCTACGGGTTGAACCTAGAGTTAGTTCCCTAAAATTATAGATTCCATCCAGTTTAACGCTGTGGCATTCAGAATCTCAGTATCCATATTAAAGCCTTGAAGAGCATAAGGCGAAAACAAAACTGACCAGCAAGGATTCTCATGTTTTTATGAAAGCTAGCAAAGAGAATGAGAAATCGATAAACAACATTTAAACCAAACTCAGCTTAGAACAAGTACGATATTATTGTATTTAGAATACTTATGAAAGTAAGTTACGAAAAACTCAGCAAGAAGATAAAGGCCACATTTGACAGCATTCAAACAAACAGAGCTATTTTGGTTAGAATTGAGAAACAACTAGTATGGAGCTCAAAATGGATATAGTAGTGAGTCAAAGCACATTACCTACAAATGTTTTGGTGAAGCTTATCTTGGAGATCGATAAAGCTGTTGTATCTTGCTTTATCAAAAGTTAAACCTATCAATACGGCACACACAACATATGATGTCTACAATAATGATTAAAAAGACAAAAAGAAACATCTCATTAATGAGTGCACATTGGCAGTTAAAATCCGGAGTATGTATAATGTCACTATCACAAGCATCATAATAACATGACCACGTCACAAGTAGAACTTTGCAGGCATAGGTATTATACAAGAAGAGATAAAATTAAGCCAAACCACCAATATGTTATGCATTACTCGGATAAACAAAACATAGTAGATATAGACATGCTTCATGCAAGCACAAGAAAAGTCAGCAGCATAGAAGCAGTTGTGTAGATTCTTAAACAGACAATTGGGTAATTAAGAGTTAAGACAAAAGCTATCTCGTTTTGAACTAAAAGAGTTCAGGAAAGTTTGTTAGGAATACTCAACATCAGAACATAATCAAGGAACCCTGAGATTTTCGTTTCAACTCTGGTACCATTTTCAAGGTCTCAATACAGAGTAGGAAAACTCAAATACAAATATCATAAAATAGATTATTTAGAGGTAAGACCGAATGTTAAGTAACAAATCAGTTTTCTATACAAAGACATCTAATGCAGAGGATGAAAATGAGAATTTCCATTCTGTGGTGAGCAAAATATGGAAACTGAAATGAACATAGCATAGCATAGTACAATACCAAACGTTGAAGTATCTGAGAACAATTTTAGGCATGAACATCAAGTTTCCAACTCTTATTCTTTGACACATTTTCCTCAGCTACTAGATAGTGTTTGTGGTACTAAATAGTATAATCTAAATCCTAAACTTGGTGCTTCGGACGCAAAGCAAAATCCATATTTGAACCGACCCAAAACAAACATGCGAAAGGACAAAGAGAATAAAAACAGAGCACATTTTAAAGAAGAGGAACAAAAAAAGTAAAACCCTAAATTGTAAAGTAATATCAAAATATACAATAATGTTATACACAGATTTATGCTCTTTATGCTCACTCATAGAATGACTAACAATATTCATAAACACTGTCTCTATGTCAAGCCATGGGCATCAACGCAAGATTCAAACAGAGGAGGAGAAAACACAGATCAATATTGAAAGAAAAAGACGGAGAAATTATAGGGAGAGGAGAGATGGGGTGCAAGCGGGATGAACAAAAATTTCATTATGAACACCCTGGGAACCCATAAACACTTGCATCTGGTGAACAGGAAGAGAAGCAACAACCGATTTTGCAAGAAAAATTCTCCCACCTTGTTAAGTAACTTACCCATTAACCCCAATATGCGAATTGATGTACGATTACGAGAGAGAAGAAGAAGAAAAGGGAGAGCGGGGCATACCGAGATCACTGCGGTTGCGCGCGGTGCGAGCGGCGAGAGGGAGAGCAAGCACACGAGGGGTTAGGTCAAGAAGGAGGCAACGAGAGGAGAGGGAGAGCGCAAGTAAGAGGGAATATGAAAGTGAGAGGGCTCTGCTATGTGGGGGTTTTGCTTTGAGAGGGCTAGAGACCGAGAGGAGAGGGAGAGCACTAGAGAGAGTGAGAGGGAAAAAGAAAGTGAGGGTCGAGAGAGTGAGCGGGAGGGTGAGGAATAAGTAAAAATTTAGCGAGGGAACTTCTCCTCGCAATCATCTCGTTAATTTTAGCGAGGAAATTATCCTCACAATTCCTCGCTAATTTTAGCGAGAAAAATTTCCTCGCCATTCACTCGCTAAATTTAACGAGGAAAATATTCCTCGCAATTCCTCGCCGTTCCATCGCTAAATTTAACGAGAAAAATATTCCTCGCAATTCCTCGCTATTAACTCGCCTAATTTCCCTCGAATTATTTTTCAATTTCAAATGAGGGCTAAAATATCCTTCTCTAATCCCTCGTAATTCCCTCGCTAATTAGCGAGGGATTAGCGAGGCAAATTTTTCATCACAGAATTCCCTCGCTAAAACGCGAATTTCTTGTAATGTAAGGATCTGTACGATTTTAGATGGCAATAATTGAGTTACAATGAGGTTATATAATAAATTGTATGAAAAATACGTGCACTCTTCATTTTTCCAATCTTGAAGTTGAAATACCACGCTAACTTATGCCAAACTCCAATTGAGGGACTATAGTGTTGTGTAATTTTGTAGACTAAACTAATGAACAATTTTTTTTTTGGGTGCGTTAAATTAATGAACAGCTAACATATCGTTACTTAAAAAAAAATATTTAACACTGAAGTTTAAATAATAAATTACTATAAAATAATAATATATCGGCTGTTTATTTTCACGCCTAATTTCAGCCTTCAATTAGGTTGGTTCGCCTCACATTTTGGGAAATGGTGGGCGGACTTCTGATCAAACACTCATGTAAGAGTGATGGGCTCAACCTGACCACTGCTATATATGATAAAATTTCAAATGTCTTATAAAAATTTTGAATGTCTTAATTTGAATATGACTTTATTTTAATATGCACATTCTGTGTGTTTTATAAACAGTAACTGATGAAGAGGAAGAGAGTGGGGGATGTTGTTGTGCTGAGACCAAGTCGCCGCTGCAAATTCAATTTACTCTCCTGGCTAGCTAGTCGCCTTCACGGTATGCAGAATCGCATCAGAAAAACAGAAAAAGTATGCACGATCCTTGAAAGTCAAAAACATAAAGGGCAGATAGTATTGAATCATGAGAAAATTTTAAACATTTAACATAAAATTAACATCGTAGTTAGTTAAAATGCACATTATACAAAATTGTGAGATTTTTAAAAATAAATAATGTATGAGAAATATTTAATGTACATGAGTATGGTACACATCGTTTTACATATGTATGAGATGATAGAATCAGATAGTTTGGACTTTTATTTTTTATTATTGTTAGTTACACATTTTATGTCATATTATTCACTATTTCTTAATTCAAAATATATATTATAATGATATTGTTTTAGTCGTTATATAACTTTCGTTTGGTAGAATACTTTTGTTTTTGTTTTTTTTGTTTAATCTTTCACTAGTTTTCTCTATATTTGTGAGCTGACGTGTGAATCTGTTGGGGCGTATGAATGTTAATGTATGATATAACCCTGGCCATATGCCGTGACTATTTGGAAAGGTATAGTGGGTGAATAAGTTGCGGAAAATGATGATATTACACGTTTTTTAAATGTGTAAGTATTGTGTATATTCTTTTTAAGGGTTTATGATTAAGAGAAAAAAAGTGATAATAAAAAAATAAATATAATAAATAGTATAAAATAATGTGTAAAAAATATATATATATATTATTTGTGATAAAAATATCAGAGTTAATAAGTTGCATACATTATATTATTGAAAAAAAAAATTGCACATATTCCTCCGAAATCTTTTCCCACTATTAATTTTGAGGATGATAAAGACATCATATCAAATCAAATAGCTGTGCCCAGGCCGACCTTTTCTAACGCATACGTAGCAGTCATCATTTTTAGCACATGAAAGGTGTCGCACAGTTTCCTTATCTATCTTTATATATCTATGTCCAAATCGTCTATACTAGAAACTAAGTACTTACCAAATTTAGATGCAGTATCCTAGTATCAAATCTAATTAATTACCTACTTTTCCATTCCACCCCCAATACCATCCTCTTCTCTCAAATCGAATCAAACCAACTTCTAACCCTAATCACCTTCTCTTTATCTCCATTAAGTACACACACTCTATAATGAACTTTGAAAACAAATCCCCACTTCCATTCCCTTCTTCCTCTCCCATTTCCCCTTATGCATGCCAACTATCAACACGCACACCACCTAACCCTAATCTTTCAGAATCATTACTACAGGCACAATTTGCATCAGCCTCACACAAAAGGAAAGGAGGAAGAAAGAAATTCCAGGAGACTCGCCACCCAATCTACAGGGGCGTCCGGCACAGAAATGAGAAATGGGTTTGTGAAGTCCGTGAACCAAAGAAGACATCAAGGATATGGCTAGGGACTTACCCTACACCAGAAATGGCAGCTAGGGCACATGATGTGGGTGCCCTCGCGATTAGAGGCAGCTCGGCTAAGCTAAACTTTCCAAACTCAGCCTCGCTTCTTCCAATTGTTAAGTCATCTTCATCTAAAGATATAAGAGCAGCAGCTTCTGAAGCTGCAGAAGCTTTCAGACCAAGAAGCTCTTCTTCCTTGTCCACCTCCCAGAACAAAATCAGTCGGAAAGCAAAGTGTAAGAAAGTAAGAAATGTTCCTTTAATAGATGGGAAAATCCAGGAAATGGTATTGGATTCTTCTTTGATGAGCATGCATAATTTGGATAGTGAAAACAGTGTTGTTAACAACAGCAGCACAGAGAAAAATAACTCTGATCCGTCTGAGGAGGCAATGTTCTTGGATGAGGAAGCATTGTTTAACATGCCGGCTCTCTTGGATAGAATGGCAGAGAGTTTGTGTCTTTTCCCATTGTCTATGGAAACCACTTCGGATTGGGATGATCTTGCTTGTAGCATGGACTTCAATTTATGGACGGATTAATTAACCTGTGCTGATTTTGATAGCAGTCATAGAACTATAAAATAAATGTTTTGCACCATTTAAAGCTGCGTTGTGTTGTGCGCCAGATTTTGACTTGACAATTAATTGGCCCATATACATATATACAGATAAAAATTCATCACCTTAATTCATGTAAGCTTAATATACATGCAAGTGATGGGCAAGGATTGATAGACGTAGTATTTTTATAAATTTGCAAATTATAACATACTCTTATTGGTCCTTATTATTTGTGAAATAGATGAATATTAGCAACTGCAAATTGCTTCGTTTTTTTTTTTTAATTTGTGGTTACAACTTACAAGGAGGGCCAAAGTCCCAAAACATACTAAAGAACACCAGCAAAATCTTCTACTAAAAAGAAAAGGAGTTCTCCATCAACGCAAAGGAACCTATTATTATGTATTTATTATTGGATTTGGTTTTAATGTATTTTTAGTGTAAATATTTTTTATATTGCTCATATCTAATCATGTATTATAATGTCATTACAAATATTTTATTCTCGTAATAATTATTTTAAACAAAGCTTGGCACTAACCCAAGTTGGAGACAAGTCCTCTAATTCCTTCTAATTTTATGACATGTGTCTATTCTTTCAATCCCTTTCAATACCTTTTATTTTTCAATTCTATTAATTTAATAAAATAAATACATTATAAAATTAGAAGGGATTTGAGGATATGCAACAAGTTGGAGTCAAGTTTTATCCTTAAAAGATTACATATATAATAATGTATAATTAATTAATAGTGTACATTGATAATATATCAGAATTTAACTCTTTATTATTAGTTTAACTTAACACGTGAAAGAATTTTGAGACGTTACGTCTCCCCCCACTGTACATTATAAATTTGACACTGATTTCTACTTTTTTAAATGACCAAGTACCTTTTTTTTTAGGTGTAAAAGATCAGAAGTACGTACTTTATTAAATCAAATGATAGGAAAGCATTGAAAGCAAGTATACTTGCTTTAAAGGAAAATGTTATTTGAAGACATGATAAATGATACCTTATACATGTTGATATGAGTATAAATAAATATTGAGATATATTATATCTTGAGATGAAATAAATATGTTATATATTAATGTGAAAAAAATATTGATTGAGTATTGTATTGTGAATGTTTAAATAACAGAGCTCTTGATTAAACCAAGAATTGGAAGCATCAAAGTGATCAAACACAATAATTATATTTTATTTTGGATACATGCATGCAAACGGATTGGGATCCTTTGCAGTCCAAAAAAAATTGGAGAGGATCTCATACATTGAACTCAAAATTTTAAATAATAAAATATTAAAAGTAAATGTAATATAATAATTTTTAATAGGTGAATTGATAATTGATCCTTCTGTAATTTTTTCTCAACTGCAGAGGATCCCAATTCGTATGCAAACATTATATAACTTCATTCAACGTGAAAGGTGTAGAGAAAGTTCTTTTAAAATGAATTTATGTGTAAAGTGAACAAGTAAATATATTTTAAATTATTTAATGGATTAAGATTGTGATATATTTTATATTAAATCAAGGGTGAATGCACCTTTATTTATTCATTTTACACATAAACTCACTTTAAAAGAATTTTTTATTTTATTTTATTCTAATAACTAAATTAATTTGATTAAATAACTCTTATTTGTATTCAAAAGATAAAAAATACTTAAAAATTCTAATTCAGATAATTTTATTTATTTATTTATATTTTTATATAACTGAATTTAATTATTTATTAATTTTAATAATTTTTACATTTAACTCCATAAAAAATCTCTCTTTTATAATAATCTATCACATTCATAATACTTTATATTTTGTAATAACCTCTTAGATTTTATTTTATTTTTGCAAGGACCCTTCTAAATATTTGATAATGACTCTGTAATATAAGTTACAGGTGTTAATCATCAGAATCAACAAGTTGTTAGAATCAATTGTAAAATTATACATGAATTATTCATACACCCGTTTCTGTTAAGTGAATGGAAGTCAATGCCATTTAATTTTCTTGGTTACATGCACTTGATACAATTGAACATACGGGTTCATGCACTTGATAATTGATACAATTGAACAAGATGAAACTAAAGATAAAAAAAAGTGGATGGTGCATGCGAGAGAGGACAACGCGCATAAGGCCGGAGAAATGGCTATACTTTCTCGTTACTTTTGCCTGATGCATGTTTCAAACAGTAATATCAACCTTACAAAATAACTAGTTATCATACCGATGCTTTGTACATGGTATTTTATATTTTATATTTATTAATTTTATTGAAAATAATTTTAATTATATATCAAAGTACTTTTTATAGTAATTTTACTATATTTTATCACTACTACTTGATCAATCTTTTTTCTTATCAATATTACAGTCTTGTTGAAAATTTCTTAAATTATAATTTTACTATATGCTATTATTATTATTTGATTTTTTTCGTACCATTATTATATGCTATCATTATTTTTAGTTGAAGTTTTTTTCCACTCACCCCAAGGATGAGCTTTTCTTAGCGGCTTTATGGGTCACTAGGCGCTTAAGATCTCGAAAGGTTATTTGTGAACAATAAATCCAGCTAGCACTGAATAATGATTTGTGAGGTCTTTTCTTTTTTGTAACGCAAAGAATCAAGAAAAGAATATGGTATTCAAAAAGGCGGCATGGTAGAACTTGATTAAAAAAGGAATATAGTCTTTGTTCTACTGGCACGCCATTGTTCTCTGGACTGTAGTCTAGTCATGCAAATATACCGAGTTTCCTTTTATCATATTTAGCCTGGGAAAGGGTACGTTTGCCTGTAGACCTAAAAAGAACTCAATTAATTAAGAATTCCATGCCAAATGAATAGATGACAAAAAAAAATTCTTTTTTAAAAATTGCTTCTTGGCACATAATGGTATAAGAACAAATATCAAGTATCAGAGAAAAATTCTTAGGAGGTGTACCCACAAATACATCGATGAAGTACTTGCAAAGCCATTGAACCCAGAGCAACCCCTGATTCCAAGGTTGCCATAAGCTGGCTGGAGTACCCACTTGCAAAATATTCCTGGTGAAGCTGCAAGAGCAACCACCCGCCTTTAAGGGCTGTTTTGATTGATCATGTGCTCTTTTCAGTCTTGAAATAGTATTTTGGTTCATGTGTTCTTTGAGATTCTGGTCAAGTCTCGTACTGTGAAATCAATCGCAGATTCTTTACGCTCTATATATTTACTCTGACCATTGTTTCAAATGGAGTTTCACCAATTGTTTCTGTGGTTTTGTTGCTAGAAAAACACCTTCTTCAGGTTCACCATCATCACCAACTAATGTCATGGTAGCTCAATAATGCCATATTTCTTTAAATTTGAGAAGCTACACTTAGTATCCGCAAAAGATCAAGAGGCAGCATTGAAGCTTGGATGACAAGGAATGGATTCCACAGCGCATGAAAATATTACAAGGAGAATCAAAATATGAGAATTGAGAAACCTTCAAAACCATGAAAATTCTTGCACCTTGCAGAATTTCAGGGAAAAAAACTGGGAGACAGAAGCCAGAGGAAAACTTTATTAAAATATTTGAGCTTAGCAAAGAGGGAAGAAAAAAGTTCAGAAGTTGCTCTCAAAACCGCTCAATAATTGTTTGGAAGCCCATATAACAACGAACCAGAAGCAACATGGTTTGAAAAAAAAGGATTAAGGAAGACAAAAGGAGATAAAGATTTGCATATCTTAGTCGTACCATGTTAAAATGTGTGTGCACAAATAGTTACAGTGTCTCCAAAAAAGAAAAGAAAGAGAGGACATTCCAAACATTACTAAACTTATAAAAGCCATTCTCTTTCTAAGCCGAACCCCAAGCACTGCCATACCTGAATACAATCACTTGATTCATACAATCCTGTGAAGTGTTCTAGCACGAGACTGAAGTGTTGGGATTGACCCAAATTTTTAATGAGATAATTATTGATAGTTTTTTATTTTATTGGTAGATTTGAATTTTAAATTATAATTAATGTAAAGATATGTAAGATATGATAAAGATATTAGTTTTTAAATAGGAAATTAAGAAAGTTCTTATCTTGATAAGAAAAGAGATAAGGTTGAAGTAGGGTAGTTGATTACCATGCAAATTGTTTGTGGACTATAAATATTTGTATATTAGGAAATTGGTAGAATTATGAGAAGGATTATGAGATTGAAAGACATTATCATGGTGTCCCTTTGACCTTTTGTGTTAATACGAACATTAGGAGAATCATACCACAAAAGTTAATCATTAAGGTTGGAGAGTTTAAGGTTATATAAATTTCACATTAAAATCTCATACTTCTGATGTGGGACTTAAATCTCATAACTTGCAAGATGTATGAATATTAATGATGAGGAGTTGTGAGATAGAGGAGATTGAAAATGTACATTATCTTGTAAGCTTGATTTGATATGGACCCTTCTCATATATACGTGAAAGTAGACATATTGAGTCAAATCACGTTAAATTGTGTATTATTTTTTGTGATGATTTTTCCTAATTACTAGTATCTATGCATGCATGTGAAGAAGGGATTGTTATATTCCCCAACACCAAGAAGTTGATGCCAAGTATTCCTTATTTCTTGAGGTCTCGGACGATACTAATCTCAAGGCCCTGTTTGGGAACACTATTGGGTTACTGGTAAAAAAGGAGTAATAAATTTTAGGGAAATAGATAGTAGCTCTATTCCCATGTGCAAATCTACTTTCTTCGAATATTGGCTCTCCAAGTTTTGTGTGAGGCGTTTCAAATTTGTCCTTTGAAGGAAATTTGTACCTGACTATAGAAAAGGGAGAAGATGAAAGAATAATAAAGGTGGTCTATTTGGGCATTCATTCACTTAATAGGCATTTGGTGCTCTGGGCTCAATTGAAACGTTAGAGCTCTATTTACTTTCATTAAAGAGTAACTGTTGCGTAGAATAGGGGAGAAGACTATGAAAATTAAAGGGTGTGAGAGGTTGCCGAAGTGGAGGGAGATAAATGGTGTGACTTGTGATAGTTGAAAAGTCACTCAACGAGAAGCTGAGAATCATGAAAGAATGCTAATGTAACTTAATAAAAAAAATTGACGTGGCATGTAGAGAGAGTGTTAAATGGCTAACGTGTCAACTCTATAATCCGCACTTGAGGTTTTATATATTATAAATAGGAGTAATTTTTAAGTAGATATGATTTATTATAGACATTAAAATTATTATTTGATATGTGTAATATGATAGAAACTGTCATAAAATTACATATTTTAATAATATTTTTATGCATATCAAATAATAATTTAAGTATTTAAAAAATAGTGTTAGATTATACCCACTTAAAAATTTCTCTTATAAATAGATAGAAATGGAATCTTCCAATATTGAAAATTTACCCACTAAAGTAGTAACTAGGAAATGTACCAGTCCACTTCCAGCGTATCTACATAATCTTGAAGCATCATGGTACAGTTCATCATTTATGGCTTTATGCAACATAAAAAAAATTAAGAGATTATTTGCCAAACCATGAGAAGGAAGGTTGAGACTCTAACTAATTCAAACAAAATCTGATCTAGCCTTCAACTGAGACATAATTTCAGCAACACTCTCTTCGGATGTTGCTTCTACTATAGCCCTTTTAACTTGCCGCTTCTTGAAACTCTCCCTTTTCAATTGTACCTTCAAGTTAAAAATGATAGGAATAGAATAGACACTAAAAAAATATATATGTTTAGCGGCGGTTAAAAATAGCGGATGTAACCGCTATTGATACAACATCCTTAAATCATTTCGCGATGGTTTCAGACAAACACTGGAATAATCGTTGTTATTCTCTTTTTTCACGGCAATTTTTGTGGCAGGATTTTAGCGACAATTTTTTCACCTTTAGTGGCGATTTGGAAACTGCTGCTCAAAATTTAAAAGTAGCTATTTTTTGCGACGATTTGTAACCACCACTAAAATTTTGTATTTCATTATTTATTTATTTATTTATCTCATCAATCACATGCAATTCATGGTCTCACCATTAATTTTTGTTAAAATATTTTATCATAAAATAAACTATTTTCAAGTCTTGAGATCTTTCACAGTTTTTCTAAAACTGCAAATGAATAAATGATCCTTATTTGTTGACAAAACATGTAGTTATACCTTAAACTTACAAGATCTAAACCAGCAATAAAAACAAAGGTATAAGCAGGTAGGATAAACCTTGGCAAGTTAAAATTAAAGGTTTAATGTCTGGTTTCATTCATGGGTAAGAATATAATCCAATGATTCCTATCTCCTTTGGGTGGAAAACAATTTACAATAAAATAATCAATTTGTGTGCACACTCATTAACAAAAAGAAAAATTCCATGAACAAAGTTCACTGTTAACCACCAGACATGATCACCCAGGTCCAATAGCTCCTTTGCCATACCTTCGCACACTCCCAAGCCCTCCAATGGCAAATGCTTGGTAAGGAGTCATGTCCCCTACAATCGAACCACCTGTAAACCTGTTAGAGGAAAAGTTAGGACGATAATGAGCACAAACCTTTATTATAAACAGATGCAACCAAGAGTGTATAAAATCTATGACCCTTAGCATTTCAGTTTCCTACGGCCCTTGAAGAGCTGATTTTTAGTAACTACATTAATCAATTCCTTCCCAAAAATCGAGACATACAAAAATTTATTTCAAGCCATAGTGAGGGATTATAAACTAGTCTCATTCCCTAGGCAGAAAATAATATTCTATTTAAGCACACGATAACACAATTCTAATCTAACCTGCACTTTTTGCCGGAGTTATTTTCACAACTCTAAGTGCAACCCTCTCCTTGAAGAATATTCACCGTTATAATGAATAGGATATAATATGAATATTCAATGTAACCCTCTCCTTGAAACTAACATCATCAAAGTAAGCTGTTGATATAATATAGGAAAGTAATTCCAAATATGATGTAAATAATATGAAAAACATTATATATAATAGATAACATAATTTATGCTATTATAAAGGATTCTCTATCTTAATATTCAATTTTATTTTTTGAAAAATGTTATTAATTTTTATTCAAACACAAATATAAAAAAAGAGAGACTTTATAAACATTTTTTACTCTATAATTACAATTACCTTCAAATGCTTATTAACTTCTTATTCTATAATTATAATTAATTTTAAATTAAAAATACAAATTAACAAACATATAATAACCAACAATACATTAGTTATAATAAGAAGAGTCAATGAAAATGTGACCATCAGAAGTTAGCTCACACGCTTGTCTCTTATAAATACTTACTTTTAAAGGCTTTCACCTTAGTTCGAAATAGTTTTTCCCTTACCTTAAATTTTTATTTACCAAAATAAAAAAAGGAGTCAACATGCGTATAGAGTTATTAAATTGTATACCTTATAAAAAGAAAATTAATATTATGACACTGAACAAATCTATAAATAAACTATATATATAATGAATTGTTTATCTATCTATCTATCTATATATATATATATATATATATATATATATATATATATATATATATATATATATATATATATATATATATATATATATATATATATATACCACTAATATTGTTATCTTATAAAATGAAGGCGAAAGGAATTGAGAAAGTATTTCTCCTAACGATAATAATAAGAAATTCTTAAATAAACTATTTTCAATAATTTTGTGATAAATTATGTATTTATAAATCTATATGTAAGAATAAGCTAATAAGCGCTCCTTAGACCTCATAAATCTATTTAATTTCACAAGGAACACTTCATGATCTTTTGTCCCATTTTTTGTCCTGTCAGCCCAATGTTGGATCCATTCCAGGATACCAAATGGACTTGTGGACGCTCTCGCGGTGGTATACTGCCATACAGATAGAATAATTTCAGATCAAATTTGGGGTTTGGGGGGGTCTGAATTTGGAGTACAGTTGGATTACGAGAACTGGCTGGTAACAGGGGAAAGGAAAAGGGCCTGAGCCCAAGAGTGAAGACAAGAAAAGTTACAACCCAGAAAGAGGAATAATACGGGGCAAAGCTCCCCCAATAGGCCAATAGCATCTGAACTGACTATTTCTTTCAATTACTTCACCGCAAGTCCGCAACCCCACCAATTCCATTTTTTTGTGAAAAGCACGTAAATTTTGTTTCATTCATAAAAAGCTAATCTTGCATTTTTTTTTATATATAACAGTTTTTTTTTATGAAGATAAAATTACAAACTTTTGTACTTGCAAGTAACTGTCAAAGTTATATATTCGTAAAAAGAAAAAACAATTTATATCAAAGTTCATACTATTTAAAAAATATTTTAATCGATCCTAATGATTGCGTAAGTGCAGTTGTTAAATTTTCCCATGTTTTATGGTGCTAAGAGCTCAAATTCAAATCTCAATTACTACAAACATGGTTCTTAGAATCGGATCGAATTAGTTGGTTGGATCAAAAAAATTAAAAAAATTGATTTTTCAACAAGTTCAATCAATCCTTAAAAATTGAATTTTTTAAAAAAATCAATTAAAAAATTAGAATTGGTCAATTCATTTGAATCAATCATGTATCGTAGGGTTGAATTGATTTATTATTTTAAAAAATCTAATTCTTTTTAAATTTAATTTCTTAAAAAATATATTTAAAACTTTTTTAATGTATTTATTATTTAATTTTCAATTTTCAATGTGAGACAAATAAGAACTTGTAATGCAATAAGAGTTTGACTTCAATTATAATATGAATATTCATTTTTTACTATTTTACTTTTTCGATTTGAGATTAGTATATATTAGAAAATTATGTAAGTATTAACATAATTCCTTTAGTTTAATAATTATTTACTTGATAAATGAATTTAATTATGTTAGTAATACATTTCAATATTTTTCTTTAGTATTATTTATACAATTAACATATGTATATTATATTTTATATTATATTTTTCTTATATATTGTTATATATTTATATAATATATGTATATATATAAAACTCCTCAACCTCAAATTAATTCTAATTAAATCTCAAAACCTTGACATTTTTTTCTTTTTTAGTTCAATAACTAGTCCGATTTTGAAAACATTGACTACAACTACTTACTAAATGGAGAATTTGTGCATAAAACTAAAACTAAAGCGATCATGCACACAAGCTCATTTAAAGGGAGCTTATCTATCTATAAAGTAAATAAATGTGTATTTATTCTTAAACTATTAGCATATTAAAATTACAATACATTTTAAATAAAAGAAGCTTTTTTCTACGATTATTTGAGATAATATACAATTAATACTGATTTTTGTCTATCACCTTTTTTCAAAAGGATTGCATTATATTTCGCAAACGTTTCACAAAATTAACTTATATAGATTTTTTTTGTATTGGTTGATCGCAATGAAAGTGAACTTCAACCCCACCTTAAACAGATCTTGATTAAAGACAAAAAAAAATATGTAGGATTTTTTTTTCTACGAATAGTGCAATCTAAAAACATCTAGGAATAGTGCAATCTAAAAACATTTAGAAATAGTAAAGGCTAAAGCATTGTGTATGATTAACTTAACAGAGTACAATGAAAATGAGTAATCCACACTTAATTGGCGTGCAAGGTTAAGACTTAAGAGCATGTTAAGAGTTTGACAACAGACCAAAGTAACACCCACCAAACACAACCTAACATACAATAGCAGTAAAACAATGTACTAAGATGCTAGACCTCTTGCCTGCACCTTGTGATCATCCTAACTTGCAAAGCACAATGGAAACAAGCTCATAAGTAAGAAACAAATTATATACTCAGTGATAGGACATAAATTGAAAGATGACACTCTGCAGGTAGATACCTGACACATCTTTGCACAAAGGAGAAGCCGAACAGTAGGGGAAAAAAAAGGGAAAAAGGAAAATAAATTGTCTAATTTCTTCCTTATATTTCAATATAAAAGCTTATCTGGGTTAAATGGAGATGGAAAAGAAAAAATGCCTCGATTTTGCCCAGAACAATCATTCTTTTTGCCTATGTTATTTCTTTTACCATGCAACAGACAGTGCTGGTAATCATTGATTTTTGCAAGTGGTCTTGAGGACTGCAGGGACCAGGGAGTCACAAACACATGTCAAGGGGTCTAAGGACAGGAAAAGACCATCATGGTATGGTAACTAAAGGTTCCACCACGCCAGTAAAGACAAGCAGATTATTTAAAACGTTGAAGCTTGGTTCGAATGATTTTGATATGAAAGTGACCCAACCAAGCTTAATTATTTTCCTTCTAGACTTGTTCATGCCTAAGTGCTCTATAAATTGCTATAAGCTTGATTATATTTTTGAACTACTTTGAGAAGCAAATGGAAATAAATCATACCTTGTCGTGTACTTTGTCTCCATCAGTGGATGGTAATTATAGAGTTTTTTGAGCAACGTTACAGCTACAAACAAAAATTGTAAAAGAGCAAAGGAGAGAATAATGTGGTCAAGATATTGTGCATTCATAAGATTCTCAACTTTATTCTCCTATAAAGGGTAAAAGCAATTCAACCATGCCAACCAAAATCTCAATTTCCCTTTTAGCAAATCTTCATTGATATCCATGTCTTAATCCCAAGCTCGTTTGGGCATTCTCTTTTTCTTACAAAGAAAAAAAATTAAAACTTCGAAACGATATGGACATTTTTCCTACGACTACATGCTAATGCTTGGCAGAAATCCAGCATTGAACACTATTCTAGGAACACCATACCAAAAAACGCAGAGAAACAAAGGACACAGCCAATTGTTGTGTTAATGACTCATATTTCTGCAAGACTGCAACTGTAATTTTTTTTCTTTCTGTTTCCTATGACAAAAAAAGGAGGAGTATGTATCCTTTCAAGAAGAAAAGAAAAGAAGAGTTAAAGGAAGAAGAATAAAAAACAGAAAGAATAAGAAATTGAAAACAAAAAAATGACACAAGAAAAAATAAGGGGGAGGGGGGGTTAAAAAAACAAAGATGAACAAGTTCCCTTATGTGCTCTTACAGGCATAGATCAACAAGGAGAATTCAACTCTATCTTTATCTTTCAGTGCCATCTTCTCTTCTAACCACAATCTGCTATCCAACCCACTCCTAGTCCTGAACATGAACACTGCATACCCAGAAGCAGGGTTGAAAAACCAGTTATGAACATCCCAAAGCAAATCCACCAGCAACCCATCAACAAAAATGGTCTGGTTACCCCTAAAATTCCATTGCAGCCTCTTCACACGAATCACTGTCTTGTTATCAATACAAACAGACAGAACAGGAGACTTCAACCCTTCATTTTCTCCACTGCATCTGATCAAAATGTCATGCCAAGTGCCAGTGTCACAGAACTGAGCCTTTGTTGTGTAAAGGGTGTTGCCTGAACAATGCTCTCGCCTTGATAAGAGTGAGACTTTAGCCAAAGGGGTTCTAGTTTTGAACTTCTTGGTCACAGCTTCTTCGGCCATATCACCAAGAACTAAGCCTATTTCTGCATTAATGAGAATTTTAACATAAAACCCATCAACAGGTTCAGGGCCAGTATCATACTTAGCATTGGAAAGATCCCAGAAGACTTCAATCTTTGATTCATCAGATTCAAGCAATTTGCTTCCTTTCTTCTTCCTGAAAAACCGTGAATTGGTGTTGAGTCTGAAAGCTGATGCTGCTAATGGTTCTTCTTCGCCAAAGCTTATGGTGAGTCCTTGATTGGAGTGGCTCTTACACCATGTGACTGTGATCAAAAGGTGCTTTTGGTTGGAGAGGGTTGTTTTGTAGACAGAGGTGACTGAATTTTGGGTTGAAGGTGCAAGGCTGGGAGAGATGCAAGCGGTGTTTGAATAGCTAGAACATGAGGAATGTGACACATTCACTGCGTTCTCGCTGAAACATGAAACTAAGTCTCTCATTTTGCATAAAAACTCTGCAGAGAAACTAAAGATCTTGTTATAAAAAAAAAAAAAAAAAAGGAAACTAAAGATCTTAACTTTTGGAGGAAATGGATAAGGGGTCCTTTTTTATTTTGGCTTCTTTGAAGAAATCATGTGCTCTAAGAACGCTGGAGATGATGGCTGCATTTCAAGTGTCTTGGCTTTCTGAAGGGGAAATTCAGAGCAAGAAGGTAAATGAATTGAGAGCAGCCAGGCAAGACAATCTTGTTTCCTGACAGGACCATTACCATTTAATTTCCATTTAACGTGACTCGCTCGCTCTCTCTCATTCTCACCTTATAATATACCTATATACCTATAATAATAATAATAGAAAAAATTACACTTGTTTCTTCTAAGGTGTGCTCTAATTACATTTGACTTCCCTTTAGTTTTGGAAATTATACCAATTACCCTTACAGCTGACAAGATTAAGTGACGTTACATAGGAGTATGTAATTCCAATTTTGCCCTTGTTATTAGAGCTGTCAAAACGGGTTGGTCTGACCCGAATCGAACTGGGCCATTTTCGAGTCGGGTCAGATTAAATCATGTAATTTTTGAGATGACATTTTGTCAGTTCAGGCATCATCTTTTTAATGTAAACGGGTCGGGCTGACCTAGCCCGTTACGGGTTAGCTCAGGTTATTTTTAATTTGGGACTGACATTTATTAATCCAATCCGTCCATTTTGTTAAGTTATTCGGGCCGACCCATCGAACTTAGTCCATTTTGACGACTTTACTCTCTATTCATTCCTTTCCCATTACGTAGCATTGTCTCAAATTTCTCCTACATTAAAATCTTAGAATAGTAACACCCACTCACCGAAGGGGGAAACAAAGAACACCGAAGATGGTTGTGGATCGAGGAAGACAAACATTGTGAGGTTGTTGTTTGGTAAGCATTTCTGGTTCCATTTTTAGTTTCCATTTTTCTTCTATTTATTTCAGTTGCAAGCCAATTTAATTTTAAGATTACTATAAGCCAATTTGATTTTGAGACCACTACAAGCCAAGTTCTAAATAAGACCACTGCAAGCCAAGTTCTGAGTAAGACCACTACTAATGTTGGGTCAAGGAAGAAGGTATGCTTCTTTGTTTGTTATATTTCAATTCATTCTTAAATTTTGCAACATGGCAGTTCTAATTTCAATTATTTCTTATATCTTGCAGAAGCAACAAAGACAAGGAACTTCAAGCCAAGGTGGAGTTGATGGAGCTGTAAGCCAATTTATGAATTTAAGCACTGCAAACCAAGTGCAAAATTCAAAACAAGCGGGACATTCAACCATTGATGGAGTTGCAAACCAAGTTCTGAGTTCAAGCACTGCAAGCCAAGTGCTAAATTCTACTACTATAAGCCAAAATCGAACAATAGTGTTACCTTGAATACTAGAACTTCGGGGTCTATCACTGTCATTTTGTGAAGATGGACCTTCAAGGCAACCCATGTAAGGAAGTCGTGGGAGACTCAAGCCATGTTGGGGGAAAAAGGAAGAGTGTGCCAATGATGAAGAGTGTGAGAGAGAAGTTACTAATCAAAAGGAAAACTTAGATTGCATTAGCAATTATGCTTTTCCGGACATTTTTGGGATTGCATAATGTTTTTTTTTTATGCATTTTGTGGATACATTAGACAACTACACAAAGACAATTAAGGACTTTAAACATTATGGGATATATTGGGATACAAGTCATATAATTTTTTTTTTGTACAGTCCTTTTTTTGACATACTGTAAAGTCCATTATTTAGTACAAGTTGTGCAATATCTAGATAATGTAAGAATCCTTATTTGGATTACTATTGCAATGAATATTTGGATTGCTTTAGATATTTGAATGAATTCTATTCAGTTTCTACCATTTGTTGAATTTGAAGCCTAATTAGAATGAATCATTTGCTAAGTTTGAATGAATTCCATTTAGTTTCAAGTTGTGCAAAATTTGGATAATGCTTAGTGTATGTTATGATATTGTTGCACAAATTGGATTAGAATGTATGGATATGGTTAGTGTATGCATTCGGGTCCATGCTAAGTGTGCAAAATGCATGGACATTTAGTTAGTGAAGGCTGTGAATTACTTGAGTTTGTGTACATATTTTTCTGTTGAATTAGCTCAGTTCATGTCTATCATAATTTTCCTATTTTTCCAACAAACCTCCCTCTTCCAAAGAGTCTAAGAAATTCTCTTACACTGAATGTGTTATCAAGTACCAAGTAATACTAAGCAAACATCAACTATATCAATATATTACCAAAGCCAAAAAAAAAAATTTGGTTCTTACATAATGTTTAGACTATTACATCAAATTGTTCCACAAAAACAAATATCTTACAAAAAACAAATCAATTCAAACCTAGAACCTTCACTTCAGTACAATTTCAAAAAGCACTAGAAAACCAAACACCAACCTTAGAACCTTCACTTGAGTACAATTGCAATAAAAACTAGAAAACCAAACACAAAATTAACAACAATTGAACCTAACACCAGTAACTTCAGTGATCCTATTGAGACTTGAATCATTATCATTTGCTTCTTTAAAGTGTATAGCTCTTTCTCAATGTCACTATTTTGCCTTGATGTACTTGTTCTCATTTCTTGCACTTCTTCACTATGCACAGGATCAAAATTGGGAGCACTAACAAGTCCCATGTGAACAACATAAAAGGTGCACCAGTATCGCATTTCTTATCTCTACATGTGTATAACAACTTATGTGAATTACTTTGAGTGTTTGAAACTTTGATGTCACAAATTCTCCCACTAATGTAGCTCATGTTGCGGTATTTGAGGACCAGCCCTACACTCTCACACTCTCACTTGCACTTGATGCCATTGTAATATGCACTTAAAACACCAGAAGAACTAGTTTAGGCTGTATCTTTAGCATTTTAGCAAACAAGTGTTGTGCATAATGCAAAACACTATGCACTACAACAAACAATATGAGGAAGAGGGAGATAGGGTTTCGATTCATGATTCGAGTTCATACCTCTACTCAGATTCGAGCTTTAATCTCTTCACCTAGCCTTGAGTTGTTCGAATTCCTTGGTGCTTCACTTTGATATCAGCTCTGACGAGGAAGAGAAGAAGAAACTTCGTTGATGGGGTTTCAAATCTAATGGGAGGGGGAGCTTAATATTTTTGATACAATGGTAAGGACAATTGAGTCATTTCCCCTGTTATTGGAGTCTAAAATTTACAACAATACCATTACAAATCACTTGCAACACACATGGTGTTAAATCCATTAATTTCCTTAACAGCTCACTAATGTCTGGGTGATAAGTGTAATGAGCTCATGAACCTTAGGAAGGTAAGAATAATTTCTGAAACATAGGAGGTATCAGGTGTAATTAGGCCAAACTTCAAGAAAAATCAATGTAATTTTTCCATAATAATATGCACCTTATGAGAAGGAGAGGAATAGAAGATTGAGGCAAAAATCTGGGTGGTGTGCTTTTTTAATCTGTTTTGCCATTTAATACTAGAATTTAAAAGTTGAAAAAAGAAGAAAAGGCTTACCGAAAAAGTTGATCCTCCTCCTACCTTTTATAACATGATTATATTTTACTTTTGTTTTAATTTGTGCACTTCGTGTTTGGAGAATTTGGATTTTCTCATGACATTTTTTCTCTCATATGATCAAGTAAAGAAAAGAGATAAATATTAAATTTATAAAAAAAATTCATAAACTATATCCTAGTCTTACTAATAACCATCATTGTTGAATTATATTATGAAATATTTGTTGGTTATTAATATTTACCCTAAAAACTTTAACAATTTAAATATTAATTAATAATTAATAAATTAGTTAATAACTAATCAACATATTAATATTAAAAATTCAGATACCAAAATAATCTCAATAATAGTTTATTAGGTTCAGGCGTTAGTGGTCAAGATTGGAAAATGAACAAAGGGACAGAGTGAAGTTGTATAACCTGTATTTGCCAATTGTGGGTACGGGTACTGCTTAGCTAACTTCAATGCTTTGCTAATTGCACTGATTAAGTATTTAGCAACGTTAGTACTTAGTAGTACCAAAAATCTTCAATTTTGTCAGAATATTCTACGTGTCGGACTGCGATTCGAACTCATCATCCTTCTAAATTGAAGTCTCTCACCATCAAGCCTAAATTTGGGCACCAGTTTGGTTAAGATACCAGAGGTAAAGCCAGAGTTAGACAGGCTAAATTTTGCTTAAGACCCATCAACCGAAATCAAAAACCCCCCAAAATTTGGTAGGGATTTGGGATTTTTGAGATTGCCTGGTTAAATTGAGGGATCTCCCTAGGGGACCATTGTGAAGTACACAATGTGATGAGATAGAAGATAGATTTGTGGCTCTTTTTCTTTCTGGTGCCAAAAAACGCATTACCTATTTTTTGTAATAACCAAATAAATGAAAAGGGCAATGGGAAAACCATGTTTATGTGATGATGAATGTTGGCCCACAAAATAAATATGTCCTGTCACCCCCCAACTCCTACTCCCAACGCATCTATAATTAAAAGCAGGATAATCTTTCTTTTTTTATTTTTTTCACAGTATGAGTTAGACAAGGTAATGACTTCTCCCTATTTTTCCTAACTATTAACTATTCGGTTATATTTGGTGTCCATAAATGAAATGATATTTTATATTTAATTTTAAAATTAAAATATTTTTATATTTATTGATTAAAAAATATAGAATAGTATTTTATTTTAAATTTTATTTCATAAATTTATAGAATCTTATTCTGAAAAAAGTGAAATTATCATTTCACATTTTTATATAATAGGATTCTATATATTTTTTATAATATATTTTTAACTAAATTATAAAATGATATAATTTAATACTTTTATAATTTATAAAGTACTTATATGTTATAAATTTTTTACCTATAAAAAATAATATATTCTCGTGTTGTAAATTTTCAGTCTTTTAAATATTTGACCTTAATACTTTTTTGTAGTGTAATTTTTATTTAAGATTATCATACAACTATTGGGTATTTTTATAAAGATAAGTCGAAGAATTTTTCAATCTTAATTTTTTAAATTTTTATCTTAAAATTAATATTGTGTCAATATGACAAAACTTATGACCATAACTATAACATATTAATTATAAAAAAATCATTAGAAAGAAAAAATATAATCAATATTTATTTTATTAAATTTATTTAAAAATTAATCTTAAATAATACTTTAAACATAGATATTTGTATTATATATATATATATATATATATGAAATAAAAAAGTTAATTTTTCATATTTTTTTATTTGAGGTATTTATATCATTTAAATCAATTTGAATTCTATTCAATATTATATTCCAAATAACAAACTACATAATTATTTTCTATGATATTTTATTTTTAATTATACTAAACTATAAAATTAGAATAAATTTTTATTCCAATTCATTAATTTATATTCATATTCCGATTCTTATTCTATATAATTATATTCTTTTCACCAAACCTAACCATAGATAATAAAATCCAGAATACAATATTTACGAATACAATTAGAATGGAGCGTGACTATTTTAATTAGTTCTGGTCTACTTGTTACATCCTTTAATTAATACAAAATATCATGTGCAGTTGGGAAAGATCAAGCATTTGAATCAACACAAGCCCATGAATTATTAAAGCTATGGTCAACAGACAACAGTTCCAATTTCCATCTTCTCTCCCTCACAACCTCCCTCTTTTCTTTTTCTCCCACCAAAGTAGAACATAATGAATTTGTAAAAGTTGCATAAAAAGTTCTGGAGAGAGAGAGAAAGACCCCCGGGGGGGGGGGTTACAACAACTGAACATGATTTGTAGTTTGAATAGGAAGAGGCCGAAAACAATTTTCAAAGCCTGAGTCTAGGTGTCTTATGTTTTGTGTTCTGATTAAGTGTTAATGCCACAATAATAAGTATGTAATGAGATAGTAGAGGAATTAAATGAGGAATGGATAGAGGATAGGGAATCTGTCATTCACAACATGAAACAACGCATAAGGGGCATCATTACACTCTCTGCTCTCTGTTGTGGTACAAGTGTGGGGGCATATTTTTTGGGTTATGGACCCCAGCAGGTCTTTCCTGGGGCACGCCCAGCTTCCTCATTATGATCAAGTATATAGTCCTCAATATGAATCAAACATTCAAGCTTGCTTATGGTCAACGTAAGGATTCTTTGTAAGTAAATCCACACAATCACACTGCAAAGTGTAATAAGAGATCGAGAGAGGGGGAAAAGAGCTAAACTGCAGCTATGTCATGCAGTATTTAAGAAGTAACTCGAAGGTCGAAAATGAAATTAGTGAGGAGGTAGGTATTTGTGAGAGATTGGTACACATAGCTACCTGAGTTTTAGTTGATAATTTGGAGAAGATAGAGGGGGAAAAAAACTAGACTATTAAAAGGTGAGTGTCACTCATGCTTCTTTTTAATTTCCGGGGTTAGAAAGAAGGCATGCTAACTTTTCTTTTCATCAACAGTTTTTATTTTTCAACTTTCCCTTAATAAAGTAGAATAACCAGATTCCTTCCAAATTATATAATTTCTCTCTGAACAAATTCCTAGCTAGTTAGAAACAGCATTGCCAATGCAAATCCGTAAACAACTAGAAGCAGTTCAACTTGCCCATCAAGCTAGCTGGAGTTGCCAAAGTTAAGCCCTCACTTTAGTGAATTGGGAATTCCCACGGCCCTTTGCTTAGTTAATTTGAAGGGCCCTATAGCTAGCTTATCTTATCCCATCTTAGGTTCCTACTTTGGTAAGTTCATAGCATTCCTTAAACAAATGGTAGTGGTAGTTGGTTGTAGGGACTAAAGATCCATGGTAGGGATTGATGAATCAAATCCACCTGTCATGATTAACAAAATTATAATCCATGTGTCTCAGGCTTAACTTTTCTATAGCTTTAATTTTGTATATGATCTGACTCACTTTTTTTTCTTTTTTCTCTCCTTCCTAGAGAAATTAAATTGTAACGGGTTCGAAGATGATTTGGATCCCATTGTTTTGCTCTTTCTCTTTTGATGCTAATTTAACATTAGTTGAACGAAGATTCCAAAGGATGGTATACAAATACAAACGTTTGAGGGTGACAATTCAAAAGGGATAAGGAATCCAACTGAAATGGAAATTCTTGTGTCTTGGCCTTATGTAATGCCAAGAAATTGTCTTCAGCCAAAAGTTCTTAGGCGCCTGTGACTATAGCATTAAAAATGTAATTAAAATAAAAAATAATAATGACCCATAAAATTGATGTATCAAACATCTAATTATATAAAATAAGAAAGATTCTTACTTCGAGAACACTTAAGATTTGTCCATGTGAGGCATCTTTTATTGGCAACAATTGCATAATTTCATTTGAACTTCTTCTGAAACACAACATCAATAATTCTTAATGAAGGGCGGTCTACCATAGAAAATTTCACAGAACATTAGACTCCGTCCCCTTGATTTCTTGACGAAACATTAGGAAAGCTGCACCTAATTACCTATTAGCGGGAATATTGGTAATTGATACACCAATTAGGCCAGCCGGCCAAGAATTGGCCTTTATTTTTTTACCGCGTGTCAAGGTCCACTGGGGATTGGGGTATTCAAGCTTCAAAGTGTGTTATACTTGTTCCACAAGCAATATTAAATACTGCACCTGCATGTTAACGAGTTGCAACTGATGAAAATTAATGATAAACTATCATAGTCAACTCTTTCTCTCTCTTGAATGAACACAAGCTGCAATACGAATGACAGCGTGCCTCTTTGTTTTTTAACGTGAAGTTTTTTGTTATCTTAATATATAAAAGTTTGGTGATATTGTCTTGAGGGTTGTTAGCAAAACCCTTTTATTGTAAGTCCTAAATTGGAGATCATCTTACAAATCCTGAAACATAATTGAAGTACCTGTACGAAATGCTCTTTCTAAGTTGTAAGTCCTAAGTTCTGACTAACCTCAAATACTTTCGTCACTATATCTATTTTTTTTTTCCCGGTTGCTGGAGTAGAGAAGAAACGCTACATGATAGTTTAAAGTTTAAACTATGATTAAGTGACCTTCTTAAACTCTATTAAATTTAACCCTACATAGAGTTACCAATATAATTTTTTTTTTAAACTTGTACAATTTATTGGTAGGTGCATGGTGGGTTGGGGAAGGAAGGGAGCGTAAATGGGAGATTTGTCTCTCTCAGGTTGAACTTAAGTTGACTGTTGGTACGAGGATCATTTATCCTTTTATTTTGTCTTTTTTATTTTTTTACTTAAATTTTGTTAAATAGACCAAATTAAAGTAATTATAATTTTTATAATAAATAATATATAATTCATTTTTTACTTGATAAAATTTAAATTAAAAAAAGACAAATAATCTTCATAGTGACTGTTAGCTCTCTTAAAGGAACCAGTGCCCCTTCCATGTGAGCCAGGGCTCATGTGCCAATTGCCATAATTGCGCATAATTGTAAGTACAAGGATTACACATAAATATAATAGACTTGAAAAATCTTCAATCGTGCTTTGTTCAAAAGAATAATTCTATTCAAAAACTTAGCTTTTAAATTTATGCTTGTCCGAATATCTAGAACAAAATGTCTTACAAAAATCAGAGCAAAAAGCTGTTTCGTTGACTGTACTATAATGCACTAAATAAGATGCAATTTTGGGTTTTAACATTTATGATTGTTGAAGTACTAAACAAGTAGTTGTGTGTTTGGTTTTTCGTTTTACACTCTAAACGGATGTTCAGAGCATCTTCGAACGGCTCATTTTTTGTTAGGATTTTTTTTGTTTCGTTTGCTTCAACTAAGTTTTCTCCTCTAACTCACGTTCAGACAAAAGCAAGAAAATCTTATTTTTGCATTGAATTTTTGTCCATTGAGAATTGAATGGAGAATTGAATGGTTCCCCCAACTACCTTTTGAAGCACTTTTTCACTCTTTTAACTTCCCTTTTTCTTCAGAATGTTCTTTTGTCAAAATGTTTCGTATTTCTTCACCTTTAATGCAACTCGTTGGGCCTTTGTCTCTTAGACTCTTTCGTATTGCCTCCTCTTGCTCCCCAAAGACCAGGTATATTCATTTTTATTAGTATTTTCTCTCGATTCCTTAAGATTTCATGGTTGCATCCTATTTTCTTTTGATTTGTCCCTTTTTGTTGGATCCACGCCTCACTTGCAAAAATGGTGGAAAGAGTGAAAAAGAATAGAGAAGAATCTTCTCCTTGATGAAAAAGTCCCAAAACACGTGCATCGAAAATTAGCATCGTCGTCCACGCACGTGCGTGAACTCTTCGCGCACATAACGTAAGTTTTTCGACGACTTAAGGACGACATGGGATTTATCATGCATGTGCGTGAATTGCTCGCGCACATGCGTAAGCTTTTAGCTCGATCAAAAATCAGAGGCCGCCCGCACGTGCGTGGATTCCTTGTGCACATGCGTAAGCTTTTTCTCTTTTTAGATCAAAACAAAGGCCCCTTCACGCACATGCGTGCATGGATTCTTGCGCACATGCGTGGATGCCTACTTTCAATTCTTCTCTTCCAAATTTATTGTTGTCCTTCTTTGATACTTGCTCTTCATGTCCATTGCTCCATAATATATTTTCAAGTTGTGTAGCTGCTATTCAATCTGTTATGCAATCCAATATATATATATAACAAAAGACATCACATCACAGCATTAAACCCAACTGAATTGTGAGCTTGCAAATACACAACAAACTAGAGCAAAGTAAATGGTTTTCATTTGCAAGAATACCAAGCTGTGTAGCTGCTATTCAATCTGTTATGCAATCCTTAATACATAGTCAAAATGCCTCATAATGTATGCCTCAAAATGCTACTATAGTTAAGTTTAGTATTGCAGTAGCATAGATGACACATGATTTTACCCCTTGTAATTGGTCTATGCCTCAAAATGCTACTATACTTAAGCAACAAAGAAGAGCTAACTAAGTTGTTTTATGATTTTTCTTTTAAAATGTTCAATTAAATGTTGCTGTACATGCTTCAAGTTCTATACATGCTCAAATTATCTTCAGTTTAAAATATTTCTTGTCAAGTAATGGTTAACAAGCATGATTGTATATGTCGTGTGTAATGAAGTCCTTCAATAGATGAGGATGATAATGTTGTTGGTGATGATCTATTCCCAAATTTGGTAATGAAGCTTTCAATAGAAAAAAAATAACACATTTGATCTTTATTTTGTAATAGATCAATGAATAACAACAAAAGAAAGGCATTGTGGAAACCCCTCCAATAGATAATGAAGCTCATAAGCCAAAGGATATATGGGATCAAAAGACAACTGAACATTTTATCCAAGCATGCTTGGACCAAGTCTATAAGGGGGAACGCAGTACAACCACTCTTACAAAGAAATGGTGGAAAGCTGTTATGTCCCAATTTAATGAGAGAAGTGGAAAGGAATATGACAAGATGCAGTTAAGACACAAGTAGGATAACCTTAAGAAAGAGTGGGGACTATAGTACAAGTTGTTTTCCAAAGAGACAGGTTTAGGATGGGACAATGCAAAGAGTACTATAGATGCACCAGACGAGTGGTGGGAGAAAAAGCAATCGGTATGTAGTAAATACATATGAAGTTTTAAGTTTTAGATTTATTTTGTGTACTTTGTTGTGTTGATAAGTTGCACATATGCAGGAAAATCGTAATTATGGAAAATTCAGGTACAAAGGGCTTCCGTTTGCCCATGAATTAACCATATTGTTCAAGGATGTGATGGCTAATTAATCAAAATTTGCTTAAAAATTCACCCACATCTAGGATATTACAGGCGTTAGTGGTCAAGATGTGGCAAATGAAGATGTGAGTGGGTGGGTACGGGTACTGCGTCCATGCTTTGAGAGTGGTGTCAATCTAGAGGAAGGTTCGTAGAGTAGTGAAGAATCTTTTGGTGTTGGTGTCGGTGCTAGTGTTCAAACTAGTGTTCGGACTAGTGTTGGAGTTAATGTTGAATTCCAACATATGAATTTAAGCACTTCCCAAGGAAACAATAGCCAAAATGAAAATAGGAAGAGGAAGATGGTTGGGCCTAGTGAAATGAGTGAAAGGAAAAGAAAGGCTAAAGTTCCACCTCAAGAATGATAGGATGCAATAAGTAGAATTGCATCCGCATCCGAGTCACGCTCACCCACCAACTCCTAAATGCACTCATAGTACCCAGATTCTTCTATTGGTGAAGTGATGGTGAGCTTCAAAACATGGAGGCTATTACAAGTGATGCTGATTGGCATTCTCGATGCTGTCAAGTCATGATGTTCAGGCCTGCAAGGGAAATGTTTGTCTCCTTGAAAGGATTTCAAGAGAGATTGTTGGATTGGCTTAAACATGCAGCTTATAACCCACTGCCATTTATGCAAAATTAATTAGCAAACTGCATAGTACTAATTGACTTTAGATTATGTATGTTGGATATATTTAAATGACTTATTTAAGTGACTTACGTATGACTTTGTATTTAAGTGACTTATGTATGACTTTGTACTACTTATGTTTTTACCTATATGTACAATATGCTACTTATGTACTGCCTATTAAACATTTAGATATAATGAATGCACAAGAAAGCTTACATTTATGCATTATATTCATATCCAAGACCCATGTGTATTTATGTCCTGCTTAATTTCATTTTGCATTGTACAGGTTTAAAAATCAATGGAGGATTGGAATGCAAAGGATTGGGGAGAAGAATCTAAAATACTTTCTATTATGGATGATGATATAAAGGAAAATGAAGATGTGAGTGCATTAATTAGTGAGTATGTGATAAAACATTTATGTAAAGAGCCATGTAGAATTAGTGAGCAAACAGGTCATTCATGGGTGCAAGAAGTTTTGCGAGGCATCCTATTCGTTGTTATGAGATGTTTCGGATGGAAAAACATGTATTCATTCGGTTTTGCACTGAGTTAGTTGAACATGGTTTAACATGCACTAAACGAATGGGGATTCAAGAGATGGTTGCAATGTTCTTAAACATGGTTGGCCATGGGGTAGGCAATAGGATGATACAAGAAAAGTTTCAACACTCAAGAGAGATCATGTAAGTAGGCATTTCCATAAAGTATTGGTTGCCCCAGCCTTAGGGTCACGTTCTTCAAATACATTAAGCCACAAGATCGTACATTTCGGGATATTTAAACCAAAATTCAAAATGATAGACGATATTGGCCATTTTTCAAGAATACTATAGGAGCAATTGATGGTACCCATATCCCATGTGTGGTTAGTCTTAGTGAACAACCAAAATTCATCGGAAGAAAGGGACATCCAACACAAAATGTAATGGTACTGTATGTGATTGGAACATGTGCTTCATTTTTGCATTGCCTGGATGGGAAGGCACTTCGCCCATGATGCTTGTGTTTTTGACAATGCCATTACAACTCCTAGCATGAATTTCCCACATCCACCTCCAGGTTTGTTCTTTCTCTCATCTACAATTAATTTACATTTGCATCAAAATTATAATATACATGATACTAGTTTCATTGTTTATTAGGCAAATATTATTTAGTGGATGCTGGTTATCCAATACCAATTGGATATATTGGTCCTTATAAATGTGAACGCTATCACCTTCCTGATTTTAGGCGTTCATCTGGATTTGCAAACCACAATGAGGTGTTCAATTATTATCACTCAAGTCTAAGGTGCACAATTGAAAGGACTTTTGGAGTATGGAAGAATAGGTTTGCTATTTTGCGTCACATGCCTAAGTTCAAAATTGAAACACAAGTTCAAATAGTTAGTGCAACAATGGCTATACATAACTTTATTAGAAGAAATTCTGATACAGATTCTGAATTCAATCATTATGAAGATGAAAATATAGTTGAACATGAAGATGAGGATGATAATGCTGTTGGTGATAGTCCATCTCCAAATTTAACCACAATCTCTTCATCAGAGATGGATATTGTTCGAGACTCAATTCATGTAATCAAATTATTGAGCACATGCAACTTAATTAGTAGTGTATTTATATTTATATTTTAAATTTGCATTACATAATCCTCTATACTTTAATGTTATTTTGTATTTAAATCGGATCAATCCATTTGCCTTAATGTATTGAAGTTTTAGTTACCTTTATTTATTGGA
Organism: Ormosia semicastrata; assembly: GCA_029884595.1. NCBI lineage: Eukaryota > Viridiplantae > Streptophyta > Magnoliopsida > Fabales > Fabaceae > Ormosia > Ormosia semicastrata. The sequence continues at coordinate 17,600,630 of JAQQTO010000041.1, read as the reverse complement.
TCAACCCATTTTCCTTGTTGACATGTATTTAACTCTACTATTAAAAGTAAAAAAATGACAACATTTATATAATTTCTTTATACACACTTAAAAATAATGAAATGAAATAAAATATAATATTAATATTATAATATAAACTCATACCCTTTTTTGTAATTACACATTTAAAAGTGATTTTGATTATTTACATCCAAACATCATTTATTTTATCAAACTCACTTTTGAGATAAAAGTTCCCAAACATAAATCATTTATCCTTTATTTTTAACTTACTTTTAATCAAATTAAAATTTACAAACACACTTTTGACCAAACTTAAGTTTACTAACTTTAAAACAAACATACCCTAGATTATTAATCTTAAGTCACGTGGACTTTATAGGTACAATTTAATTTATATGAACTTCGTATTCAATGCTGATGCCACGGCTATATCCTTAAGAGAAATGATTTATTTTTTTACTTAATTTTTTATTAATTTTTTTAATTATTAAATAAAAAATATTAAATACTTTTTTGATGTTTTTAAAACATTAAATATATTTATTTTTTTATTTAATATTTTTTTATTTAATATTAAAAAAATTATTAAGAAGAATGAGTAGAAGAATATAGAATTATTCTATGCTTAATGATAACCACTGCTACTGAGGGCCACAGGTTTCAGCTGTAGGTTGCAACCAAACTGGGTAAGTTTAACATCGACCTCGTTAAACGAAGTCTATGAATGAACCTCTTAATTAAAACCGTTAAATGGATAAAAAAATAAATAGATGGTAGTGATTATCTGTAACATGATAAATAGGTAAATAGAAAAAATTTAATATTACAAATTGATACATCACTATTATCACTGTCTCTGCAACTCATCGGGTGACCTCTATGAGGAGCTTACAACATTCTTTGGCATAAAGCTGGACTACAGAACTTCCATCACCATCAAGCTTTTCCTCAAAGTGAAGGTTCGCAATGGCAAAAGCTGCATCCTCAATTCCTTTAGCATTCTCTTCGGCCTCTTCCCTATTCAAAGTCCTATACTTCTGCTTGAAAATAGATTTAGTAGTCAAAATATTGGTCATTCACCCCACAAGCATCTGTCTAGTGTTCTGGCTAGGAGGCTATAATTTGATTGAAAATGGTCTACGCTGCGAGTTCAGCTCCATAGCATCCATTGCAATGAAACCTACAAGAAGTGATTTTGTAACTAGTTGCCATACTGGGATATTTTACGAGAGAGAAAGAGAGTGAAAAAATATAAGGTACCCAAGTCCAAGCTACCAGACACAACTATAACTAAAGTAACAGTTATTAAATATGCAAATAAGACTTAAGTATTTGTCCCAAAATGATGTATCACATATAATTTGACTTTTGTTCCCCTCAGTTATGTTTGTCAATTGAAGCCATAGTTGGTAAAGATGGAGATGAAGCAACAGCCCCAAAAGCATATCACTTCTGTTTTTCACAGCAACTCCAATAAAAACACGAATCCTGCAACACTGATTCACCTTGTCGGTGTCCGACTGAAATGGTGGGAGTTTGCAAGTCAGATTGAAGCTACACGGACTGAAATGGTGGGAGTTTACAAGTCAGATTGAAGCCATTAGTCCTCCTCGGTGTCTGGCTCCAAACAGATCAAATTACACTTACAAAAACCAAACAAATTACAAAAACCAATGAAGGACTCGTGTATAAATATAATTAATTAGAGGATGTAAAAGTAATACAAAAATTTACCCATAATCATAGGTAAAGTCAAAGGTCTTCTTATGAACCTTTAATTGGGAGGTTCATATTAAACCCACCCAAACAAACTGCCCAGTGCACAGGATATTAACTTAGATAACAAAATTAAATAAATGTATGTATGTAGTTATATGTAATATGCAGTCTATAAAAGTTTACAGAGGGAGGAAACGGACTTTTCTACTTCTAGCAATAATGCTAAGCGTTTCCTTCAGACAATGAACATGGCTAGCTTGAGATACACGTTTGTCAGAAGCATATTACCAGCATGATTTGGGTACTAACTATGATTTGGGAGAGGTGGGGGGGGGGGGGGGGAAATCAAATCAATACTATCCACTGCTATAACTAATAAAGTGAATTGAACTACTAGTTTTTTTCTTTTTCTTTTCTTGATTGGATCTGTTGCTTTTTTTTTTCTTTTGTTATAACAGATCTATGGCTTGTTTATTTGCATTAGGAAATTCGTTTTATTTGAACTGACAATTGAAATTATTCTTATGCTGTTTGCACTTGGTGATCATGACAAGAAATCAGCCTGAGTTAAGTAATTGTCATTATCGGTGTCATCCTACAAGGAATAAGTAATAACAACTTCTTTTTCCCATTGCCTTTCTTTTGCTGCAATATTCAGACATTGGAACTGATAGAGGAAAGAAAAATGATGATAGAAAGATCATAGACAAAGCCAAGGAACCTAAATTTTCGACAAATTTTTCCTTTATATTTTTTTTTCATTTTTTTTTCTTTTAGAGTTTTAACTTCCTAGCCAAGATATCTGTAATGGTGGGTCCGGACGGGTTCATTAAATATATTTTCTAGTGTTATTAGTAATCAAAACTAAAATGACATCTGATCTACTTAAGCATGTGCAATTTTAGCCTTCCAAGCTAATCTCCTCCAAATATAAGTAAAAAAATGCAATGTACTATCTAAATAATAAATGTCTTTGTTTCAAAGACAATTAAAAAACAAGATCTAGACTTAGATGGGATTTTGTTGCTTCTTGGGAATTTGGTGGAGTCCTTTTTCTTGTTAACGGAAACTTGGATTAAATTTAATTGATGAAAATGACACTTGATATGTTGGCAACATCAACAACCGGTTTCGTGTGATTAGATGGATCAAATGATCTATTGAACCATTGAATTTGATATGTTTATTCTTAATAGAGTAACCAATCGATTAGTTGAAGTCATCAAAAAAAAGTATAACAGATCACCCAAAAAAATGTATAAAAGAGGAGGTTATTTTATAGAAGAGTAATTCATGGTTCAATTGATTAAAATTGTAATAGAATTGAATGATATAATAAACATATTTAAAATAAATCGCATATATATAGTTAAAAAATTGTCCAATTCTCAAATTTTAAGTGATTGAACCAATAAGGCGATTCTAAGATTCGACCTAGACTTGGTAAGAAGCCCACCGTACAGTTCAAGAAAGAAAAAAATAGCAAATCGAGACGCCTTAGCTACATTATTCACAGCATGCAGCACATTTGCCACTACCATATATACCAACTTTCATCTGGCATAATTCTAATCAAGTATAATTTCCCTCAAGTTACTATCTTCGATTTATATTTTTAGGATGACAAAGAATCCCCCTCCAGCAAGGTGTTATGAGAACCAAGACATTGGAAAGAAGCAATGAATAAGCTGATAAACAATTTTCCCCCAAAAGGTCACATATGAGGGACCTCTGATTTTTACTTCACTTAATTTTCCCGTGTATAAAACTTCTATTTGTACCAGTGTTATCACATAAGGAGCAAAAAAATAACAGTAAAGCTGATGCCTTACCACAAAATACAATAAATTAATGTTATCTTCTATACTTTCTCATGAGTCCAAAGCCAAAGGAAGTGATCTACTGCTTATATGTAATTCTCAAATGATTCGCGTGATATTATTTCAAAGACAATATAAAACTATAAAATATCATTTGACGTATCAAAGTTACAAATTTACAATCATGTCAGAGTGGCAGAAATAGAAGATGAAGACTAACTATTCAATGTAGCAAACCTTCTCAGCACTTAATTAAGAAATCTGAACTTCAAATTCTTAATAAGGGGGCGGGGGGGGGGGGGGTAAAAAAACTCAGCTCTTCAGGAATTCTAGAAGAGGACTCCTCATCTGTCCATCACACACTACTAGATTGGACTGAGATAGTTAGCAAATCTACCTGTCATCAGAGAAAAGAAAAAAAATGTCATATACTCAACAATCTCTTAATTCTGAAGACAGAAGCTAATCCATGGACTCCCTACTCCCTAGTCTACAATTAACTTCCTAGAATTCCATCAAGAAGGTAATCTCCCTTAAGTCCCCCAGAAAAGTAAAGGGATTCAAATATTGTATTCTTATTCTCAAAACCTCTTCCTTTACATTTTCCATAAACATGGTCTAATTAATATGTAAAGGACCAATGCTCCTCCTCAATAAGAGCCCTTTAGGACTTGATGCAGGGACAATAGATAGACCCACTCTACCATATATTGAAATTTAATTTCTATTTAAAAGATTGAGGAAGGATCATACTCACCACTTGGTCGTAGATGCTGTGATATCATGTCAGAAACCAACTCACCCAAAAGTTTATAAGCTAAGTAAAGGCACATGAATAGTTTTTTTTTTAAAATATAAATCTCTAACATAATTGATTCTTTGTGAAACTACTCAAGCTCATACTTACCAGAATCGCGTTATAAAAAAAGTCTTGCAATGTAATTGCAAGAAGTGACAAATCATGTACCTGTACTTGTACTGCGTATTCTCAGGTACCGCATTTCTAGTAATTATGCTCAAGCTTATGGGAAATAACATAATATGAAAAGGGCAAACAGCATCATCATCATCTATTAGTACTTGCATAGCTAAATATTACTATTCCACTTGACAGTGTTCTGTGTTAAAGGCAAAGTACAAAATTTTTATCAATAATCAAGTGATAAAAAGAAGAGAGAAACCTTGGGTGGAGGTGCTGGCTTCGCTGGGAAGCTTGGAAACAAGGTAAGCGGATGCAATGGCACTGTGTAAGGGTTTGAAAGAGCTCAATTCTCTTCTCAACAACCTCGGCGCAGTAATAGGGTTCTGGCGAGGATTGAAATTGGAAGCACGCAAAGAGAAAGAGACTCTCCTTGCCACCGAAGCTCTGCATAGGGTGCGCACCATTGTGGATCTTCCTGCCGCTGAAGCCATTGCCATTGAACGTTGAATCGAGTGGAACCCTAAAACCCTCTTTTTTTTTTTTTTTTTTTGCTCAACTACAAAACCCTCTGAAAAACCCGCGCCACTCACTGAACCTCTCAAAATGGGCCCGGCCCGTGTGACAAGAAAAACATAGTTGGGCAAGGCCCCAGCAAAAAACATACTCTGGCCCAAAGGAAAAAGAGTTGAAAATTAAATTCTTAACAAATAGCATTTTTTCTTTTTAAATGCTATTTACCCTATTATTAGTTTCATAACAGTGATTGCAAAGTAGTTTGGTCCAAGTTTGAAAAGGAAAAGTTAGAACTTAGAATTGGTACTATTGGTATTTGGTACTAAAAATTTAGCTAAATGTGCTATTGTGCACGACTAAGTCTAACAGCACAACTATTATTCTATTATTGTAGGTTATTTTAGTGTAACTTAAGGAAACAAAATTATAATTTATAAATTATTAATTTCTTTTACCATATATTATCCAACAATTTTACACATAAAAAAGGGTTTTTTTTTTTTTATCTACAAGGAATGTTTTAACATTTTTTAATCTTCACATGCGTCAAAAGCTTATATATAACTACTTGTTTCACGCATACTATTTTTAGAACAATTATTTTTTTTTTAAAAAGGCAATACAAATGCCTTCTATGTTTTTTACTTAATGATAACTCAATTGTCAAAGAACAATAGTAGAGCAAGCTCAGCAATTCCAAGTCATTAAATGATCACATTCTCTAGTATTAGACTGTACAGCGATGCCCTAACAGAATATGCTACATACAAGGAGATTTTATCTTAGGCAACACCTACGGGAGTTGCTTTATAATAGCTCGCTATCACGCGGAAATGACAGAATCATTGTCCAAAAGAAAAACACCAAACATTTTTCCAAAAATCTTGTTTCAAAATCACATCATTCACATTAACGATCACAAGGCAACTAGTAATTTTGACGGCAATAACACTAAATTGTCACTGTTGACAAATTTATTTATCAAAATATCATTTTATTTAAACTATTTATCAAATTATCATTTTTTTAAAACTATTTATCAAAATACCACTCTTTTGAAATTATATATCAAATTGTCACCCTTTTGTCCAACATGACATTTTTTAATATTTTTCACGTCAATAAAAATGCGCCAAATAAGATGACGCATCCATGTAGTTACGCCAACACGGTTGGCGTAACCTACATGGATGCGTCATCCTACTTGACGCATCCATGCTGACGTGGACAAAGAAAACTCCAAGAAGGGTGACGTAACCAAGCCACCTGCGCCACCTTTGTTGGCACAACCAGGACACGTGTATTTAGATTATTTAGTTGTTAGACACAGTCATGTTTAACTCTACAATCGCTTACAAGTCCTTGTAAGTGTGCAACCCTAAAATATAAGTATTTTTAATTTATCATTTTTAATGTAATAAATGTGATTAAACAGCCTCTCCCTTCGACTATCCCAGGTGATTATGTAAACAGCATGTGTGGCTGACCAATCTTCCTCATGCCTACCTGCCAGTGTAACTGAGTGCAAACTGTCAAGTTAGAGCGGTCGCCGTGGTATGAGCTGGTCAAAGACCAAACTGGCGCATCACGCGGTCTAGCTGGTACCACTGAACAATGTGAAAACATATGAGAGGGACCACTGTCAGTGCTATGTCCCTACCAGCCACACAAAAAGGTGGCAACTGCCAGTGCTATGTCCCTACCAGCCACACAAAAGGGTGGCAGTGTTGCCACCCTCTCATCCGTGTATGGTTGTCAAATAATCTGTAAAAATGAGATGCACACAATATTAAGACGACATATACATAAGTAAATAATTCAAACAATCTAAATTTGATCACAGATAGAGATCCAGACACTACTTCTCGTAAGAATTGAGTTCGTTTAGATAATTCAAAACGTTTAGACAAAAGAAATTTGTAGAGAGATAGTGAGAATTAAGAAAATTGAAGCAATAGCACGGATGGGGGAGGGGAGAGACCATATATACCCTGATTACGCCAACAAGGGTGGTGCAGGTGGCTTGGTTACGCCACCCTTGTTGGAGTTTTCTTTGTCCACGTCAGCATGGATGCGCCAAGTAGGATGGCGCATCCATGTAGGTTACGCCAACCGTGTTGGCTTAACTTACATGGATGCGTCATCCTACTTGGCGCATCCTTGCTGACGTGGAAAATATTAAAAAATGCCACGTAAGACAAAAGGGTGGCAGTTTGGTATATAATTTCAAAAGAGTGTCATTTTAATAAATAGTTTAAAAAAATGACAATTTGATAAATAGTTTAAATAAAATAGCATTTTGATAAATAGTTTTACCAACAGTGTCAGTTTAGTGTTTTAGCCAATTTTGACCTTACAGGAAACTAATCTGGCCACAAATATTAAACTGGAAAAAATATATTGCAGCATTGACAGAATCACTCTTCCATGGGATGATTCTCCTCTGATTGCTGTTGGGAAACCTTGACTTTGATCTTGGGTAAAATGAAAGATGGATCCTGTTGAAGCACAGAAGGAGCTTTGACCAAACTGATATCCTGCACCAACTCCCTTGCTGCCTCTCTCTGCAGCTTCTCCTTTTTGCCTTTCATCCTATCAAAGCATTTACAAAATGTTAGCAGAAAGCCAAATGAAAACACTTTGTAAAGCTTTTCAATATATACATAACAATGGAATCAAAGAAGGACCTATTCTTATGATGTCTCTCCTCCCTGCTGACTCTGATCTTATCAATCTTAGGAATGGCCTTGAGGACATTCTCCGCAAGATTCCTGTCATATCTCTCAAGCCTGTTTCGCTTTCTCTCAAACTCAAAGGTTGAATCCTAAGACAAAATATAATAAGCTCTGAAGCTTGTCCAACCCAAGACAACCAAATTAAACAGATACAATACCAAGATAATTACCTGTGTCATATCCTTTCCATGCACTCGCCGATATGCCTTGGTCCATTTTACTTTACGAGGGTTCCTCTTCATTTTAAAGTTCTTGTGGCATTTCGATCTACAAAACCGAAAAATCTGCACAAAGAATGATCGTCAGGAATCTGAGCCACATGTGGCCTCACTTTCATAAAGCATTTGATCTCATCTGATCCAACAAAAGCAATCAGTTATATAATTAATAGTTCTCCAGAAGCATTTTGATAGACCTCCTATTACTAAGGTTATGAGAGGAGGGGTAGGAAAAGAGGAGCTGGAGTATCCCATGTGGATGAGAAGGATAATATGGGAATTATGGGGAATATACATGCTGTGGGAGAGGAAAATAATGAAATGGCTGATGTGGCCGAGAGAGAGGAAGGGGATTCGGGTAGTGGGATGATTAAAAGCGAGAATGAAGAGTGAAGGAGGGATACTAGTTGTGAGTAAGGAAAGGATTGGGGAGGAAGCAGACCCTCGAAGTTCTGCTGGGTTCTACACTTGTTTTCTTGTTCTTTCTTTCCTGTTTATGAGTGTATTTCATCTTCATTCTGCATTGATATTGATCAAATATCAGTAGCAGAGAAGGTGTCTCTCATTAATATCAATAATACAATGTTTTATCTTTGGTATCCTATCACATTTACAGAAATGTACCAGCATATAGATGGGAGACAAATTTACGGGGCAGGGGAAGGTAGGAGTGAATTTATTTATTTATTTGATAAAAGAATAAATCCATTAAGACGGAGAAAAGATAATTACAAAGAATTAGGATGATAAGGAGTGGATTTAATTTTACCTTCGCATCATTTCGAACAAACTGGATTCCATGTCCAGGGTATATGGTTGAAGAACAAAACCAGCATTTCTCCAATCTCATTGTGCCCCAAGACTCTTAGTGCAGCATTTCACTAGAAGAAAATGGTCCAAAAAAGAAAACAATAATAAGGTATACAATATTATTGCACAAACTGCCCGGAGGATAAATTAAGAGACACATACTGTTGGCATCTACTTATATCATCAAACTATTGCAAGCTGAAATCTTATCAGTTAAATAAATAACCAAATGAATCAATAAAATATCAAAGAATGCAATAGAGCCAACAAGTATTAAACCATTACCATATGCAACAGAAATCAATAAGTGAGTAAATAGCATCCATTAGAACCTATCCCTTAAAGTAAACTATGCTTAAAAGAACTTCGAAAACAATCAAAGAAAATTAACAAAAATCCCATAAGATTGAATAAAACGTATACAATATTATTGCACAAACCGCCCGGAGGATAAATTAAGAGACACATACTGTTGGCATCTACTTATATCATCAAACTATTGCAAGCTGAAATCTTATCAGTTAAATAAATAACCAAATGAATCAATAAAATATCAAAGAATGCAATAGAGTCAACAAGTATTAAATCATTACCATACAACAACAACAACAACAACCAAGCATTTTCCCACAATAAATGGGAATGCAATAGAGTCAACAAGTATTAAATCATTACCATACAACAACAACAACAACAACCAAGCATTTTCCCACTAAATGGGGTCGGCTACATAGATCAAACGACGCCATTGTATCCTATCATTACCATATGCAACAGAAATCAATAAGTGAGTAAATAGCATCCATTAGAACCTATCCCTTAAAATAAACTATGCTTAAAAGAACTTCAAAAAAAATCACAGAAAATTAACAAAAATCCCATAAGATTGAATAAAACCAACATATCGTCATATTTAAATTAATTTCAAAAATTCTATAAGAATGAATGAAACAAACATACTATATCAGTCATGCAGTCTTCACAATTACAATAAGCAAACTTTATGCAATCCTTACGTACATATGGACAAAAAAAAAATTAATCGCAATCTGCTAAACAATATAACTCTTATTTTGGTTGTGACACCAACACTTCAATTATTTCAACTGCTGCTCAATCACACTGCACTGCAATCATGAAAGATTTCTACTTACAATCTAATATCATATATCAATTACTATGAAGCAAATGGAAAATGCACATCTTTTTTACTCCCTTTGATCCACGGAAATGCATACACTGTCTCTAATACTCTCTGCCTCCGCAGTCCGCAACTTCCCATTTATGTTTATAAATTCATATATCCACCTCCACCATTCCATGACTGTGCCAGACACTTATAAACTTAAAAAATCATAGCACAAATCCCACCAAATTTTCAGAGTTGAAAAGAGAGGCCAAAATAGAGCCTAAGGGGTCCATCTTGAAGAAGCTTCTGCTGCTACTGTATTTACTGGTTCTCTTGATGGCCCATACCCATCTAACTAAGGGTACCAGGAGCCAAGTATTGCAGTCCCTCACGAAAAGTAAAGTCTAGGTTAAAATAAATTGACCCAATTGGAATTAGAATGCCAAAGTTTACAGGGTTAACTTTGCACTTACATGATTGCTATGTTTGCGCTCCTATACTGTTCACGCCTTATGCCTACGACGTAGGAGGAACGGACTTACACTGTCTCACCGCCTCACGTCGTGGCGGTGGGTTAAGAAGTTTCAGAAGAAGAAGCAGAAGAAGAGATTAAAGCCCTAAATAAAAACCCTTTTAATTTTTTTAACGGGTTGGACTGCGGGTTAACCCGCATATTTGACAAAACGAAAGCCCATACCCGTTTCCCCATACGTTTTCTGGACCTAGCATTCCCACAAACCCAATATAACAATTGTCGAACCAAATATCACGAATGAAATCTGCTCCATAACGGATCCACGAAATTTATATACAAAATTCAAACGAGGGACAGACTTAACTTCCAATATAATGGGCTACCAGGCTGAACCATTATAGTTAGGCCTGTTCCATCTTCCCCTGTGGATATGGAATAAACTTTACATTAACTATGGTCCATAAGAAAAAAAAAAAGGATTAACCGAAGATAGCCAATATGAAGACCACAAATTTCCAAGAAAAGAATAAAAAGTACATAGCCAATATGATTTTGTTTCTGAGAAAGCTCAATGTAGCGTATAGGAATCAAATTATGAATAGCAGTGAGTGGTACTGTTACAACTGTATCAAATCAAACTACAAGGGCACGTCCATCTGCAAGATCTGATTCCGTGACAAATAGGTGAATTGATTTAATTTTAGGTTATATTAAATAGATAAATTTAAAATAAATTATTAATTTATTTAATATTTATTGTAAAATATTTAATATTATTTAATTTATTTATGATTAAATTTAATAGATAAATATTTAATTTATTTATTAATTTATTTTAATAAATTAAATAAATAGATATTTAACTCATTTATTTAAAATATATATATATATATCTAAAAAATTTATTCTCTCTAAAAATATTTTTCTCTCTCTAAAAAATATTTCTTTCTCTCTCTAAAAATTTTCATTCTCTCTTAAAAAATATTTCTCTTTTTAAAAATTCTCTCTCTCTAAAATTTTTCATTCTCTTTCTAAAAAATATTTCTCTCTTTAAAAATTTTTATTCTCTCTCTAAAAAATGCTTCTCTCTCTAAACATTTTCTTTTTCTAAAAATTTTCATTCTCTCTCTAAAAAAATTCTCTCTACAAATTTTGAGACTCAACGTTTTATGATATGAGCTTTTGGGCTTTAGTAAAAGTGAAAGTATTAAACAAAAAAAAAACATAAAATATATTAAACATGCATTAGATCAATTTTTAATTAGATATCCAATGGATGATATATTATTTTATTAGATGTCCAATAAAATACATTATGTTTTGAAACTCAACGCTTTGTATTATGAGCTTTTGAATTTTAGTAAAAGTGAATGTATTAAAAAATAAAATATATTAAATATTTATTGGATTAATTTTTAATTAGATATCCGTTGGATATTTAATAAATGTTTTAGTTGAATTATTAATTATTCATAATTTAATTTAATTTATTAGATTCAATCTAATAAAATATATTATTTTAATTAAATAAATTGAATTAATTTTAATATGAATGAATTAGAGGAATTAAAAATTAATAAATTTTTTTTATCAACCCTACCTCATGATAAGGATGCTTGGTCGTGTTGTGGAGTATAATACCATACGGTGTGTCTACAATGTAAGAAGACAGACAATAAATAAGAGTTGTCATTTTTGGGAGGTGAGGGGTACTTTTTGATGAGATAATGAGATAGGAAAATTATCATCATACTGCTAACAGTAATTACACCTATTTTAACACACACTTGCCATGTCAGCTTTTATTTAAAAAAAAAAGAAATCTATCTTTCTCATGCATTTTTCCCGTCTTCTCCCTCTCCCTCTCATTTCTCTCCATCTTTCTCTCTCATTTCTCTTCCTTCCAAGTCAAGTTCTGTCGAATGAAGATTCTGTCGAATGAAGATCAATTATGTCGAAAAGAAAATCGGTTAAATTTAATGATGCATAAAGTGTCGAATATGTTAGAAGATCGGTTAATTGAATGATGTATAAAGTTGTCGAAGATACTTAGAAGATAAGCGAAAATTCTAATTCACGGATGGATGTTGACATTGGAAAAATTTTTCAAGTGTTGAACCGAACGAAAAAGTCTTAAATGGTCGAAAATTCTAATTCGACGGATATTGACATTGGAGAAATTTCTCTCGTGTTGAACCGATGAAAGTACTAAATGGTTAGAAGTTAGTTTTGTTAAGGAAGAATGAGAGAGAAATTAAAAGGCGGGGAGAGGGAAATGAAAAAGGTAGGGAGAGAGAAATGGAGATATACGGAGACATCTAAAAATATGATGTGGAATTGAGTGTGACACTGTACACAATAAGAATATCGAGTTTAAATGAGATATTTCTATGTGTTTGACTCATTTAAATTACTTATAAGATTCATCATCATTTAACTGTAAAAACATCAAAGTTATGTGGTGATTGTACAAGAATCGTTTCAATGGAGTGTTGGTACTTTAACAAGTTTTTGTCGGTGTTTAGAGTACAAGTCAACTTTTTTTAAAAAAAATCTTTCTTAAGGAATGAAGTCCTTGTATAAATGGTTACCAGCATTATCGGTGTTTAGAGTACAGATTCAATTCAACATAGATACTAGATAATTTTACACATCATCTTGTAAACATTAATGGTATTAAGTTTGATATGCAACCTAGTGGTGTGCCTAACGTGAATACCATAACTTTTGAGATTATAGCACTCTCCTATTCCATTTATACTCCAAAGTCAGAACGTTGTCACCCTATTTATTTATTTTGTTTTTTTTTAAATTAGGGTGAGTTGTCGATTGTCCAAGTCTAAGGTCAAGACAGACCTATATAAACACTTACAAGAAATTTACAATTACAAATAACTCACCACTAGAAAACACACTTAATCAAACCTAAACCATGCTTCTTCTTTTTTGACGGGTAAACCATGCATTTGTTTCGAACGGAGAATAATCATGTGATCCAAATCATATTGCCCTATTTGAATTATTTTTCTTTTATTTTTGAGTTAATAGGATAACATGTCAGGGAATGGACTGCGTTGCCTTAGCAACTGAACTAGAAACAACACCTGAAATTATTTATTGTCAAATTCATACAACCTGAAGTTGGGAGCAGTTGGAATTAAATTAAAAGGTTCATTATACTAAAAAAATTAAAAGGTCCAAAAGATTTAATTAAAGAATTTAAATTTTATTTAATGACGTAAACACTGTAAAAAAATTTATAATAGTGCAAAAGACAATTAAAAAATTAATTTTTTTATTATAAATAAAAAATCAATAAAGCAATATAACTTTTCTTATTTTTCTAATAGAATAAAAAGTTTTAAATTTTAGAAAACAACGTTTATTTGAAGGAATCATGGTTCCAATTTCCAAATCCATCTAACGAGCAACATGAACATGAAACAAGAATGGCCTATGGTGAAGAGAAGGGTGCGTTCGGGTTGGGTCGTTGATAGACAGGCTTAGACCAGCTCACAACCCCGTCGCTTTCATCCTCAAACGGCTAGTTGGCTAGTTGGCGACTTGGCGTTTGGGTATTATACACTCTCCTTAGTCCAAACAACACGCTCTCCGAACCTTCCAAAATTAGCCGTTGCTTTCTTCTTTTGGGGTCCTTTCCACCATCCTCTCCAGCTAGCATTTTTGTATTTTCTATTTTACTTTTCTTACCTCACTTTTTTTTTTTAATAACTATATTTCTTGATAACTTGTGAAGTGAGCCCCACCATGACTTCATTTTGTACATGTCTCGCTTGTGACATGGTAGCAGCCTGGCACCAACATATTGGGGCCCATCTTCTCAACCTTCATTTTATATCCTATTTCACACCCATTTCCAAGGAAGAAAAACAACCACTGTAGAATGTTTATTTAGAGGTGTAATACTGTTTATATCTTTTTTAAAAAATGTTATTGAATGAGAAAAAATAAAAAAAATATGTATAATAAATAATATTAAATAAAATATAAAAAATATATATATATTATTTAATATAAGAATATAATAGTTAAGTTTATAATTGGTTCTTTTTACGTACTTAATTCCTTCCCCCCCAAATAGCAATCATTAATTGGGGTAGACAGTTTTAAAATAAGTTTCAATCTCGACAACATAATTCAAGTACTGGTGTGGTCGAAAAAAAAAAGGATGAAATAATGCCCCTCTCGTTATAAGGTTGGGACAAATTATTATAAACTATTTATATTAAGATTATATATTACTTAATAACATAAGATTATTGAATTTGAATCTAATAAAATTATATATTACTTAATAACATAAGATTATTGAATTTGAATTTAAGTCATAAGTTATCGTGAACAAAAGATGGATAAGTTGAATCAATTTCATTAATAAGGTAGTTGTTCTGGACCGTTATCCAGGATCCCGCTCCATGGGATCAACCCGACATGTACACTACCGGGCTCTCCTAGTTGGTATAAAGAAAGACTCACGACGTATTCCGGACCACAGATTACGATCCTAAAGCGGCGTTGGGATACGACATCGCGGCTGGTAGATTCATACAGGATCAATCCCTAAATATCCGCAACTGTCGATCATCAACTTACGATATTATAGGATTTATAGATATCCTTGATGATTAGATACTTTCCTTATATTAATCCCAGATTTACAGGGACGTATCCTATAATAATGGAAAGGTGATCATCATCAGGATACCAATCCTAAACTACCTGCATTTAATAAGAATCCCATTAGGATTCTGTATACGCTATATAAATACAAGGCTAAGTCATCTTAGTAAGGTTACTCTGAATCCAATCTCTAGAACCTTCTTGTGCACTGCCTAACTTGAGCGTTGGAGTCCCTTTGCAGGTACCCACCTCCCTGTAATACACGTTTAGCTGCTGCTCAAAGGAGGAACCACCATAAGGTGCCTATCTCAGGTATTCTTCTGAATCCGATTCAAAACATTGGCGCCGACTGTGGGGAACCATAAAATCCTAATCTCACCCAATCATGGTGAATACGAGGCAAAACTCAAGAAGAGACGCTGCTCAAACCTGTGTTAACCAGAGACAAGATCTTGACATCCAACGTCCACCACCATCACTGCCCCCACTTGTGGCTCAAATCTCCGCTGTGAGAAATCAGGTACCCGGATCAGGAAGCCGACGTGATGGGCACTCTACCTCCTTTTCTGAGGAGTCTCCTAACCCATCACGCAGGATTTCTATCAGGGATAGACTTGAATTCCCAGCCCAGAGAGGTGACCAGAGCCTTCAAGAGCACAGGATTCCGGTACACCAATGCTTGGAAAACCCGAACAATGAGTTCGACGACCGTGCGTCTCGCTCTGAACGCACACATCAATCCCGGGGTTCCCAACGCCAATTTCAAGATATGTTGCAGCAACATATAGACTTGCTCAATGACCAATTCAGGAGGCTGGAAGACATGCAGCGCGCCATGCATGAAAATCAACCAAAGCCGCGCCGCCGTGAAAGACAGACCGACGTGGAAAATAATAGAAGAAGGGCCCACGACGATGAAGGAATTCCCAATACTGGGGACAATAACTGAAATTGAGGGACTATGGAACAACCCTTCTCCGACCAACTCATGGAGTTTCGGGTTCCGAGGAATTTCAAGTTTCCTCCAAACCTTGAAATTTACGACGGAACCACGGACCCCCAGGAACACATAAATACCTACGAGCAATCCCTATGTTTCTATGGCGGATCCATGGAATTGTTGTGTCAAGCCTTCCCTCTCTCCCTCAAAAAGGGGGCCCTCAAATGGTTTATCAGCCAACCACGGGGGACCATCGTGGATTGGTCGGAGCTCAAACAGCGTTTTCTGCTGCAGTACACCACGAGCAAGGAACAACCGAAATCCATCGAATCCCTGGCTAAGATCCGCCAGGGAAAGGACGACAGCCTCCAGGATTACGTTAGGCGCTTTATGGCTGCCTGCACTAATGTAGAAAATTTTGAAGACAGAATAGCCTTGCATTACGTCAGGAGCGGCCACCGGATAGGCTCAGAATTCTTCAAGTCCCTGGCAAAAAAGAAACTGGACAATCTGACTGACTTTCAGAAACGATCCGAGAAGTATGTCTACTTGGAGGAGGCAACAGAAGACCATAGGAGGTGGGACAAAGTGAGCCTTCTCACCAAAAGCCCAACCAAAATTCCTCAAGGTCTCGACCCCCAAAGGGTAGCCCTCCACGGAGAAACTATTCTGACTACACTCCTTTGAACACGCCTCGGGAAACAATCTTGAGGGAGGTGATGAACACAGAGTTTCAGAACGTCCGGAGACTGCCTCCTATTAAGAAACACAAGCAGAAGGATCACTCCAAACATTGCACATAGCATAAAGCCTATGGCCACGATACAGAGGATTGCTACCAGTTGCGCGATGCCATTGAATTCCTAATCAAGGCCGGACATCTGCAGCAGTATATCCTTCGTGTACAAAACAACGAAGGGGATAATAGACGCAGAGACAGCAGATGTACCCCACGTCGAAGTCTGTCCCCTCCGCGCAGAAGAAGGACGAGAAGTCCTAGGAGAAAATCTCGGACTCCGCCTCGACGAGATAACAGCGATCGACAGGGTCGGGCCAGGAATACTCCCCCCACTGATAACGACGACCACCGAGCCAAGCCCAACAAGACGATCCATACCATTGCCGGTGGCTTTGCCAGAGGGGGATCCTCCAATGGAGCTCGAAAGAAAGCCCTTAGAATGGCAGTTTTTAGCGTGGTCCACTCAGAACTAAGAACGCAAGTAGAGAATAGGAAGGCGCCTCTCATCACCTTCTCAGATGAGGACTACGGCGGAATAATCCCGGATCACGATGACCCACTCGTCATCTCCGGGGTAATTTTCAATGTTGAGGTCCGTCAAATTTTCGTAGACCGAGGGAGTTCAGCAGACATTATGTTCCTAGATCTTTATCAGAAGTTGGAGCTCCCGCAATCCGACTTGACTCCCCATGTTGGAGAACTGACGGGTTTCACCGGTGAGAAGATCACCCTAGTCGGATATTACGAAACCCACCTAACCCTCGGATCATCTACACTATTCAGGACTGTCAAGGTAAAGTTCCTGGTCGTGGACTGCCCCTCGGCTTATAACATTATCCTGGGCCGTCCTTCTCTCAATGCACTTGGAGAGGTGGTATCCACCACCCATCTCATAATGAAGTTCCTCAATAAGAACAATGACGTCGTCACTGTAAAAGGCGACCAAATTGCAGCCAGAAAATGCTATAATGAGAGCTTGAAGATTTGTAAAGTGCCCCGGAGGTCGAGCCCCGTCGTACCCACCCCGGCCCTCGACCAGGTCAACATTTTAATGACAGAATTGGACGTCAGAGAAGAAATCCGGGGTACTCGCCCCTAGCCCGAAGGTGAACTGGAGTCTCTTCAGATTGGGACCAACCCAGAACAGGTCACCAAGATCGGAGCTCCTCTGGATGAAAAAGAAAGACAACAACTGTTGGAACTCTTGTTGAAAAATAAAGACCTTTTCGCTTGGACTTCCTCAGACATGCCTGGACTCGACCCCAGCTTCATTTGCCACCGATTGTCGATTAAAGAATGCACCAAGCCGGTCGCACAAAAGAAGAGGAAGGTCAGACCCGAGAGGCAGCAAGTCGTCGAGGACCAAGTTAAAGAGCTACTAAATGACAACTTCATCAGAGAAATCTTATATACCACATGGCTTTCCAACGTCGTTCTGGTAAAGAAGTCCAACGGAAAATGGAGGATGTACGTAGACTATACTGACCTGAATAAAGCCTGTCCCAATGACCCATACCCACTCCCTAATGTGGACAAGTTAGTAGATGGCTCCTCGAGGTTTAGATGGCTCTCATTCATGGACGTATATTCCGGGTATAACCAGATTCTCATGTACGCTAGGGATGAGGATAAGACCGCTTTCATTACCGACAGGGCGAGCTACTGCTACAGGGTCATGCCCTTCGGCCTAAAGAATGCAGGAGCCACCTACCAAAGGATAATGAACAAGGTTTTTGAAAATCAAGTGGGAAAGATGCTAGAAGTCTATATAGATGATATGATAGTAAAGACCCCACACAGCGGATCACACACGGCGGACCTCGAGGAAGTATTTGCGCAACTCTGAAAGTACAACATGAGGTTGAACCCAGAGAAGTGTGCTTTCGCCGGTAAATTTTTGGGGTTCATGCTAACTCATAGAGGAATCGAAACCAATTCAGATAAATGTCAAGCCGTCCTCAACATGAGAAGCCCTGGGAACATCAAAGAGGTACAACAGCTCACGGGGCGCATAGCGGCCCTCACAAGATTCTTAGCTAAAGCCGCTCACAAATCTCTCCCCTTGTTCAAATTGCTCAAGAAGGGAAAAAGTTTTGAATGGACTCAAGAGTGCGAGGATGCCTTCACATCACTGAAAAACCTCTTGTCCTCCCCTCCAATCTTTACTTGTACCTGTCCGTCCACGACGAGGCCGTAAGCTCAGTCTTAATCAGAGAAACCGACGAGGGGCAGAAGCCTGTCTACTTCGTAAGTAAGGTCCTCTAGGGCCCTGAGCTTCGATACCAAAAGGTTGAGAAAGTTGTCTTTGCGCTCATTATCACCGCAAGAAGACTTCGACAATACTTCCAATGTCACCCAGTGGTGGTAAGAACAGATCAACCTATCCGACAGGTGCTACACAAACTAGATTTGATCGGTCGAATGATTGCATTACCGATTGAACTCTCAGAGTTTAGAATCACATATGAACCACGACTTGCAATAAAAGCCCAAGCGTTGTCTGACTTCCTAGTGGAACTCACAACAGACAACGGTGACCCCAAGAAAGCCTTCTGGACCATTTTTACCGATGGATCGTCGAACCCCAAAGGAAGCGGGGCCGGAGTGATTGTCGAAAATTCGGAGGGTTTGACCTTGGAGCACTCCCTGAAGTTTGAATTCTCAACTTCAAACAATCAGGCCGAGTATGAGGCCTGCATCACCGGTTTACTAATGGCAAAGGATCTGGAGGCAACACGGATCACACTTTATAGTGATTCCCAGCTAGTAACCTCCCAAATCCGAGGTGACCATCAAGTTAAAGAACCCCTCCTGCAGAAATACTTGAACAAGGTCCTGGAACTTTTGAAAGGTTTTGAAGAGGTCAAGATAGAGCACATCCCAAGAGAACAGAACTCCAGAGCAGACCTTCTGTCTAAACTGGCCAGCTCTAAGAGCCCCAGCAACAACCGGTCGATAATCCAGGAAACTCTCTCCCAATCATCCATCACGTATCATTGTGTATCACAAGTGGAGGACCATCAGCCATCTTGGATCACCCCTATACTAGGCTATCTGCAGCATGGAAAGTTACTGTCGAACCCGAAGGAGGCTTCCAGATTGGTAAAGACGTCGGTCAGATACACCATTTATAACGGTCGCCTATACCGACGCGGTTTCTCCTCCCCTCTTCTAAAGTGCTTAACCCCAAAAGAAGCAGAATACGCCCTAGCTGAAGTCCATGAAGGAAGCTGTGGTCATCACCTAGGAGGCAAAGCCTTAGCCCAAAAAGTATTAAGGGCAGGATTCTATTGGCCGACAATGGAAGCCGACTCTCAAGCACATGTTCAAATTTGCGAGAAGTGTCAGCGCCATGCAGATCACTTTCAAGCCCCTTCTGAAGAGCTATTCACGACGTCGGTTCCTTGGCCCTTTTATAGGTGGGGTATGGATATTTTGGGTCCGTTCCCCTAGGCCCCAAGGCAGTTTAAATACTTGGTGGTAGCAGTAGACTATTTTACCAAGTGGATCGAGGTCGAACCCCTGATTACTATCACCTCGGCACGAATTCAGAAGTTTACTTGGCGCCATATTATCACCAAGTTCGGCATACCAGAATCTGTCGTCATAGATAACGATACCCAGTTTAAAGACAAAGCTTTTGAAGAGCTACTAGCCGGATTGAAAGTAAAGCACCACTGCAGCTCCGTCGAGAACCCCAGGACAAATGGACAAGCTGAGGCCGCCAATAGAATCATCGTGCGAGGCTTAAAAAGGAGGTTAGACGAAGCCAAAGGGAACTGGGTCAAGCAACTTGACCATGTTCTCTAGGCATACCGGGCCACCCCCTATTCCACGACGGGAGAGACCCCTTTCAAATTAACCTATGGCTGCGAGGCCATGATCCCGGTGGAGATAGGGAGCCACGGTGCGCTACCAATAGTTCTTATCGACAAAGAACCCCGGTCTATGAGAGAACCTGGACTTACTTGAAGAAAGAAGAAATGTAGCTCACATAAGGGATGCCACCCTCAAGCAGAAGACAGCGGCCAGGTACAACAAGAAAGTGGTCCCAAGGAAATTCCAGCCCGGTGATCTAGTGCTCAGGAGAGCTGACATAGGAGGGAAAAATGCCTCCCAAGGGAAACTAGCCCCTAACTGGGAAGGCCCCTACCGTGTCGTCACTAGTACGGGTAAGGGAGCCTACACCCTGGAAACGTTATCAGAACCTCGATCAAGAATTACTGGAATGCGGATAAACTGAGAAAATATTATAGCTAAATGACCGTAGTGGCTTAGCCCTCTAGTAAAGTTATCTTTAATCCATTCTCGTTTTGAATAAATACGTTATGTACGGACTTTCGTCCTCTCAACATCATCAATAAAGTTGCTATTCAGATATCAAGGTTGGTCGAACGCGCTGTTCCAACTGCTAAAATGTCAAATTAATAGGAGACAGTACGGATCATATGTACACACTCCTCCTTTATACCTAAGCCAAAAAGGGGTCCCAAAATCTATACGATTACTGGGGTACCTACCCCGGGTAAGGTTAAATAATGTTAATGTCTTAGGTAAAAAGGTTTATGCATAAAATGCCCTGAGACAGGCGTTACTGTTACCTATGTCTGCAGTTCCAAACGCTTCCCATAGCAAGCACTGGAATATGGATTAAGGTTTTACTTTGCCTAAGTCTAAAATTTCTTGACGTTTGATTATTATAAGCGTTAGATTACAGACTAAGGCGTTATTTCTACCTAAGTCAAGTGGAATGTCATTCATTTGACGGTATGAGTGAAGGATCCTGGACCATGATTTTTTACGATAAACAGTTTTCTAAGTCCATTACAATGACTATAAAAATGGGCGTTGGACCCAAGTCGGACCATGAAAAACAAGAATGAATGGTTAAACAAAGTAATTAATTATAAAACCCCAAACACGGGGCAATTGTCCATACAAGCAACAAAACCCCACGCAGGGGGCAGAAAACAGGAAATGAAAAACGCAAGAAGAGCTTAAACGTCGGCCTCTTCCCCTTCCGGGATTTGAATAACCTCCGGGTTGCCACCAGGAGCTTTCGCGGCTAACTCCGCAACAGCTACAAGTTGGCCGTTATGAAAGATTTTATCCGGGGTAACACCCTCCAGGTTAAGGCCGACCCCGGGATTGAAATGCTGGATTTGGGCCATAGCATTTTGGAATTGCTCTCCTCCGACCTTTCCACATCTTTTTCGAGCTCTGTCACCTCGGCCCTCAGTGCGCCAATGCTTCAGTCTGCTTCAAGCTTCTCGGTCTTCCTGGCAGCCTCAGAGTCCACCAACGCCTTCTCCAGTACAAAGACCCTCTTTTCCAGTTCGACGGCCCTCGCCCTGCTATCCTTGTCGGCTTTTAAAGATGCGGTTAACTTCTAGTTGATTTCTTCCTTTTCCTTCTTCAAAGTCTTCAGCTTTTTCGACGCTTGCCGATCAGCGTTCTCGATAATCTCCTCGATGAAATGGATCTCGGCCGTTACCCGGAGAGCTTGCCTCTGAAGTGCGGCTAAGGTTTGGGCCAGACCTTGCTCAGCAATATGCTGCCTCACCTCGCCACCCAAAAATCTTCCAGATATGAAGGGGCTGGGATCAGAGTGCCCCGTGATGATTGACAAGAAGTCTGCCCTTTCCCTTTCTCCACCCTCCGATGACCTTCCATCATGCTCAGAAGGCTCTTCGATAGCCTGCCTTTTTCTCCCTTTAAAATTATGGGTAGGGGATGCCGGCTGATCTTGCTCTCCGATGACAACATCACGGTCAGAGGAGTCCGGAATGGCTGTGGAGGAAGAAGCCGCGGCCTTCTTCCCCTTCCTCCGGTTCCTTGAAGATTGCAGAGTAACCATAGAAGACCCAGAAGTCATGTTGCTAACTGAAAAGAAACAGAAACAAACATAGTCAGCACATCACGAAACATTAATATATGAAGACAGAACAAACACCTAGGGATACTAGGGGTATAAACGCCCTAATTCCTACCTAATAAAGCGTAAAGAATATCATCACCAGGGATATAAAGAACATCTCTAATATTGATGTTCTCATGCTTCTCAGCATATCGAGTTATGAACCTCGCGGTCCTAAGCTCCTCAGGGTCGAGATCTTCCTCCTCTTTTTCAATCAAGTCGATGGGCACGTCCTAGCACCTCTGCGTCCAGTAAAGAGGAAATTCTGGCTCCCCATCCGGCTTGAGTAAGAATGGTTGACATCCCTCATTGGCTTTTATCTTGAAAAACGCAGTCTTAAACCCTTTGAAACTTTCTTCGAAAATGTCGAAGGACTTGCGACTAAGCCGAGATCAGATGACAAGCCAACTCGTTTGCCGTACCGTCCCCTAGGTGTTTATTCTTGTATAAAAATAAAAAAAAGGTGTTTGCCGAACACTTAAGGCTCATCAACCGACAAAATCTCTCAAACGAGATGATGTAGCCCCAACCGTTAGGATGGATCTATGAAGGGGTCACTTGGAGAGTACGGAGAACGGCCATTTAGAAGTTAGAAAACGGCATCCTAAGCCCCAACTTGAGAAAAAGTGGCTCATACAGGAACATGAAATGTGAACCCTCTTCTCGATAGGAGCACACTCTCTCACTCTAGTTCGGACAGACAACTTCGAATTCATCGTCTCGAGCTTTGTTCACAGTTAACTCCAAGGCAAATAGGGATTCCCGGAGTATGGCTTCGCTCGAAAACTTGGACTGACGATCCCATACGTCGTCCACCACCCAAGGGCATACCAGCCCGAGACCTCGCTGAACTCGAACCAGCTCGTCCTCTGCTGGATCACAGACATCGTGAAGTGGTTGCTGGACCCTAGCCTTTTTTCCTTTGGCCATGGAAATCCTGAGAACATCCAAAGAAGCCAGTAAGCAACTGTCAGAATCAATAGTTTCATAGATTCAGACACAGGGAGAGCGATGTAATCCAAACCTCCCCTACCGACCTCCTGTCCCACCAGAAACAAAACATTCAGGGGAACTCCTCCACCACGCATGGCGCGGCGAAGATGGTGTTTCAGGGAGGCGACGAATTCTACCTAAATCTCTAAGTTCTATTTGAAGGAAAGCAAAACCAGAAATGCGAAGCCACTCTACTCTTTAAAAAGTAAGTAACATACTCAAAGCACAAAAGGTTGAAAGAAAGCTATTTACTATATAAAGGTAGAATACTCGAACAATGGAGAAGCTGTGCCAGAACAATGGAGAAGCTGCGAGTGGCTGAAGAGCACCCAAAAGAATGTTAAGCTCTCAACGCACGGTGTTTACAGTGAAGGAGGCCAAAAATGGTAAAGTGAGGGAGACGAACCTTTGACTCTTATTTATAAAGGGTTGAACGGTTAAAGGACATTTCTGTCTTCTCCGACGCAAGTTTAAAAGGTGCTTATCATGGCTTGCGGAGCTCTAGGCACGTCTCTCCGATGAAATCGCAACACGTGGCCTATACGGCTGTAATAGCAGTTGAAAAGACAATTACGCAGTGATCCAAGGCGTCGTACGAATGTTGGATGAGAACTTGGGTTTGTACCACGGATTCCAGCTTCAACTCACTATTAACATCACGGACTACATGCTAACACTGAGGTGCAATTGTGGCGATTATGCTGGGTTGGCATTGGACCTATCCCGGCAATGTCTTTACTTGGTTATACCGGGATAAGCGTTGGACTCATCCCGGCAGCGTTAACTCGGTGGAAAAACATATATATAATGAAAGTGCAGGGCAAACACAGAGAAGGTAAAGTCTATTGAATTATTGTCGCGACCGTAAAATTAATCGCGGCGAAATAGCAACTTAAATTAAATTATTTTAATTTTAAGAGTCGCCACCAATTTTATTTGAATTTGGAAAAATTGGAAAACCTTTTATTTGGAAACGGTCTTTGGAACCAGATTGGATTCGGAGAGTCGGTTATGCTTAGGGAAGGGTGGAAACTTAATCCCATCTGCACTTTAACGCACTCCGTCCTAAGACTACCTTTAGATTAATTGTGCAAATTATTAACAATCCTTGAAAATATTTATTTTACCCTTTTGCAAACATTGTAACTAAAAAGCGAAACCACAAAATTGTGAAAATTTAAATTTGGCTTGACAGAATGAAATTTCGCTCCTACGTATCCTGGTGCAATGGGGAACTCAAAGTTACGTAGTTCTCTTTATAAAATAAGTGTGGATTGGTTGATTTTATTTAAAATGATTTTTTGAATTTGAATTAACAAGCCGTCATGCGCCGCTTATTCAAATTAAGGATTAAATAGGTGAAGCTCGCGTCACGCTAGAGACGTCACCCATTGATTATCGAGTTTGTTACTGAAATTTTTATTTAAGATTGTAAATCATCAAGTCATTCATAACTCGATGTTTACAAAATATAAGGGTTAGCAAGGCAACTCGTGTAACCCATTTTTATTCCTTTTTAAAAAATTTTAATTATTTCTTTATTTTATTATTATTTATTTATTTTTAAACCTTTTTTACCCTTCTCCTTCTTATCAAAATGCATCATTATGGACAAGCTGATCCACGTGATTCAACCTCACACACCCAAAAGACAATCACAATTCAATTTAAAGAGATAAAAATTTGGAGAATTTGACAACACTAACAAAGACTGGGGACGTTTGGGGAGGGTTTGGACCCCGAGATTCGACGGTCGGAGGCCGAATCGATGTTCGACGGTCGGGAATTACCTCTCGAAGGTCGAGAACTAGTTTCTGTGGTCCGACGGTCGAGAGATGGTTCTTGTGGTCCGATGGTCGAGTGAAGGGATGGATTCGACAGAATTTGGATGGGTTGTCAGTGAGGAGTTCGACGGTCGGTGAAGGGCTGATGGATTCGACGGTCGAGTGAGGGGATGGAGTTTGGTTGATGGTGTTGGAGGTTTGAGAGGTATGTGGTCTGGTTTGTGGGATGGTTTCGACGGTCGGGCTAGAGGTGAAGGTGGGCTTTGTGAAGTTGGTCGAATGAGGGGATGGGTTTGGTTTGAAGGGTTACGGTCAGACGGTCGGCCCGGTTGGAGGGAAGGATCGACCTCCGGGGCTTCGACGGTCGAATATGATGGATTTGGTTTCTATGCGGTCCGACCGACGGTCGGTTGAAGAGGGCCCGGCTTCACGTGGTGGTACAA
This sequence comes from Ormosia semicastrata, assembly GCA_029884595.1. Lineage (NCBI taxonomy): Eukaryota > Viridiplantae > Streptophyta > Magnoliopsida > Fabales > Fabaceae > Ormosia > Ormosia semicastrata. The sequence continues at coordinate 17,574,829 of JAQQTO010000041.1, read as the reverse complement.
GGACAAGTAGTTAATGGCTTGAAGGAAATGACAAATGGGCGAAGGTGCAAACAGAGGGGTTATGGTGATGATTGTATGGTGGATTATGGTTTGGAGGTGGTGTGTGTTGCGTTGTGGGTGAAGATTGGAGGATCCGGGATTCGACGGTCGGTTGGAAGGCGATGGCAGGTGCGACCCGACGGTCGGTTGAAGAGGGGGATTCGACGGTGGTGGGAGGCATTGGATGTGGATATTGAAGGTGAGTTCTCTTGTGGTTCGACAATCGAATAGGGTGGAGCTTGGGGTCCGACGGTCGGATGAGAGAGGATTTGGGGTTTTGAGTTCGACGGTCGGTTTAGGGATATGGTATTCGACGCGTCTGGTTTCGTTCTTGGGTGGTCAGGTAGTCCGACGGTCGGATGAGAGGACGACCCGACGGTGGTTTTGGTTCTTGGGTGGTTCGACGGTCGGTTGAGAGGTGGTAGTTATCCGACGGTCGGTTGAGGGTTCCGTTGGTTTAGTGAAGGGGTTCGCGGTGGTATGGGAGATTGGAGAAGGTGAATAGTGAAGGTTGGACGTGGAAATGAGATTGAAAGTGGAGGTGGGATCAAATTCTGGCTTTTGGTAGAGGTTGGTTTGTGGGGTTGTCGAAATGAGGGGGTAAAGGGGAAGAGGCTTGAGCTCGTGGTAGTTACGATTTGGGGTGGTGAGGTGTTAAAGTTGGCAGCAAAATGGTGTCCTCCTGAGAGAGAGGAAGAGGGCGTGGAGATAGTGAGGAGAGGTTATCCAGGATGATGGGGGTTGAAAGTTGAATATCCGCTGCTCATGGAGAGATCTCCCCCTCAGGTCTTGAAGTTGGTCCTCTCTTATTAGTTGCTAGCAGCCAGGTGATAATGGAGTGGGTGAATCCGTGAGGGAGTAGGTGCAATTAGTGAGGGAATCTCCTTGTTCAGTAGTGCAAGTGGGAAACTAAATGGGGAGCAAAAACTGTGCACTGTGGAAAAAGAGAATGGGATGCAAAAGTGCTTGTCCCCTGCTGGTGGTGATCTTTGCATGGCTAAAGAAAAAATGATTTTTATCCCAACGAAAACAAATCTTTTTATTATTATTATTTTTTATTATTTTCTTTTTTTTTTTATTTTTATTTTTTACTTTTTTTTATTTTTCATTTTCTATTATATTTTGGGCTTATGCATTTGGGTTAAAAAGATGGGTTAAAAACAAAAATCTTTTTTTTTATTATTTTTTTATTTTTCTCTTTTTTGTTTTTTTTATTTTATTTTCTTTTAGTCTTGGGTGTTCATTATCTTCATTCCATACATCGTCATACAACTGAAAAAGAGGAAAAAGAAAATATTGAGACATGGAATGTATAAATATATCCCGGGAAAGGGAGCAAACATCTTCGGCTGCCTAGGTCATAGCCCATCCACATCTCCAAACCCCGGTCTCTTGAAAAAGTGGGTTGGCTTTGAAAAACATTGGCAAACCGGGATCATAATCCCGGATAAGATGCCAAAGTTCCTTGCACTGCTTCTCCATGATGCAACTAAAGACCAAGATCTTCTCTCGCTCGTTGGAAGGGATACGACCTCTCTAGCTGAAGAATCCTCCGCCGGTGTTAACCATTCCAAGTTGCCTCAAGTCACGGAGTAGCTATAGCGGCCTTTCCACCCTGGAACAGAGTGAAGCCACTCCGAAGTAGAAATCCTCCGCTCCCTCGTTCTTCCCCCACCTTCTTGACGGATAACGGTAGATGTGGATACGCGCTGCTTCCTTGAAAGCAAGTCAAAGGAAGCAGACCACCCCAGGTTGCTCCAAGAGGGTCTTCGCTTCCTTTGTCCCGGCATCCTTGCATATCCAGCCGTTACTACGAAGAAGACCGGCCAGGTGCTTTCAAGTAGCCCGCCAAGAAGAAGGAGAGAGGAACAGTGTGCTCCGTCGGGCCCCTATGCAACAGTAGACGAAGGCCTTGTCTCATCCTGGCAACACGTTGGATCAGACACCGCCGTGTACGCCAGGAGAGAAAGGCTCCCGCCTCCCTAAATGCATAGCAACCCAGTTTTACGCCAAGAAAGAAAGGCCCTGTTGAAAAGAGAAAATGTTCAGGGAATATCAAACCTCTTCAAGAACTTTGGAAAAAATAAAAGTATAATCTCTGCAGATGATGAAGCTCTCTTCACACAAGAAGGAAAGGAAGAAAGAACTACATTCATTCCCCTGGGGGAAATCATCTCTGTTCGACAATGAAATAGGAGGGAATGCAAACTCACGGAGAAGTATTCAGTACTTATAGCATGCATGAGGGATTCTGATTGGTTCCGTAAAAGGTGACCTGATCCCATGAAGTCAGCCAAAATAAATGCTTTTGATCTCTGGTTGGTCACAAAGATAGGGAGCAGTTGGAAAAAAATCCGTATGAAACCGACGTTTTCTTTAAAGAATCACTACTTCCCAATAAAGTCCAAGCATCAGTTTCCCAGAGAATCGCAGACTGTTACCACCAGAGATCACGATCGGGATTTACGTTGAATATATCCCCAGGAATCCTTAGTACTCATACTTGGGGGCAATGATCTTTGCTCATAACTGAATGGAACAAAAACGTCGGTAATAACCCGAGGTCTGATACCTATCCGTCGAATTACCATAACAGCTGTGTGATGGTTGATCCGTTCTAAACTTGACTCTGGTCTGTCCCATCCAAGAGCCAAGCTGGGGGCAACTGTTCTGGACCGTTATCTGGGATCCCACTCCATGGGATCAACCTGGCATGCACACTACCGGGCTCTCCTAGCTGGCATAGAGGAAGACTCACGACGTATTTTGGACCACGAATTACGATCCTAAAGCGGCGTTGGGATACGACATCGCGGCTGGTAGATTCATATAAGATCAATCCCTAAATATCCGCAACTGTCGATCATCAACTTACGATATTATAGGATTTATAGATATCCTTGATGGCTAGATACTTTCTTTATATTAATCCCAGATTTACAGGGATGTATCCTATAATAATGAAAATGTGATCATTATCAGGATACCAATCCTAAACTACCTGCATTCAATAAGAATCCCATTAGGATTCTGTATACGCTCTATAAATACAAGACTAAGTCATCTTAGTAAGGTAACTCTGAATCCAATCTCTAGAACCTTCTTGTGTACTGCCTGACTTGAGCGTTGGAGTCCCTTTGCAGGTACCCACCCCCTGTAATACACGCTCAGCTGTCACTCAAAGGAGGAACCACCGTAACGTGCCTATCTCAGGTATTCCTCTGAATCCAATTTAGAACAGTATTTTTTGTTAAAAACTTACAATAATGACTTTTACCATATTAAAAAATAATTTAATGTGATATTTAACTTCATTATAAATTTAAAATTATACTCAATATTTTGAAACTAGTATATATAAAGGGCTTTTTTTTAGTGAAAGGAACAGAAATTGAAAAATAAATGGAATTAAAATGAGAAAAATAAATAAGCATAATGCCAACGCAAATTAGCTCAACTGGATAAGAATCTCATATTAAAATTCGAGATTACCTTTACAAGTGTCTCATTAATTGATCATTTAATAAACATTAAGGCTTTACGATTTAATTTTGTCCACTCTTTATAGTAAGTTTTTTACTCATTGGTACTCTCATCATTTAAGGCACGTTCAACCTCTCTAATGGTCATGTCGATGTCTAACAAACTAAGAGCTAGTTTAATATCATCTTTCCACCTCTTATAACTATTTCATGTTAGAAGCTCAACATTATTAATGGTGTTATTCAAGGAAAAAGTAACATGAGCAGAAAAATAACAAGAAAATAATTAAAAACACGGGCAATCAACAGTGATAATAATTACCAAATACAAAGATTCAACACATATAATATAAACTCCTTTGTAGATGGAGAATACATTATACAACAAATTGGCAGTTACAAAAAATTCAACACCTGCAAGTAGAAGGATTTTTCTTGTTAAGTCATCCCAAAATTCATTCCACAACAAATTAATTAATGAATTAACTCTCTATGGGTGAGTCAATTTATAAATCAATTCAAGTGGTATAACATCCTAAAAAAATTTAGCAGGTAACTTCATTAATTTTGTAAATGAACCAATGTTGTGGTAAACATATACTAAATCAACCAAACCCCCAATATGATAAACAATTGTCCAAAAAGCCATTTTCTCATGCATCCACAATTTTCCAACATATTCCAAAGTATATACATACCGATGAGACTTAACCACCATAATTAGATAATTATAATTTTATAATAATTTTGCAATAAATGGGGTCACATAAAAATTCAAAAATTTAAATAATTTCCTCTCATTTTCCTTTTTATTCTTTAATTATATGATCCTTAAAAGAAAACTAGGTTTGTTGACCCATGGAAATGAGAGCACATATTGTGATGCGTGTCTTGGCTAGCTTGGAGACCATCATCTCCTTCATTTTGTTGAAGCTACATTGCACAGCCATGGAGCCCCTCACTGGGTCCCACTCACAGTGGCTAAAACAACAATCATTTCATATAATTTTCACACAAAATCCGTCAGCAACAAGAATTTATGGCTCTCAGAATGGTTCGAGGAAGAAACTGTCATTTTCATGGCAATCAAGAGGAAACTAATCAATCATTGATGGCAAACGGCCCCTAACAAAAACCTAGTTGCTCTTTGGCCTCGGTTCGAGTTCGTTTCAACATAGAAAACCAATCAACCCAGTCAAAAACAGATTCGTGGTTGGAAATTTCCAAGGGTCACAAAGCATAGGAAAAAATCTATAATGTAATCTATTCCATAGAGAACCAAAACCTCAAAATTTACCAATTGAATCAAATCATAATTCATCAATCTAAGAATTGGGATTTTACTAACCCTAAATCCCACATTTTAATCAATTTGGGAATTTTCTAAATTTAAATCTAATGTTTTAAAATCTAGTATAACCCGCTATAATATCACATGTTAAAATTGATAGGATTTATACTAGGAATTAGAACACCAATATTGTATTCATAAATTAATAACATGCATACTTTTAAAGACATTTTATCAAGAAGCAATTCAACAAATCTTTGAGCAAAAGTGTACACATTAAAATACGTCAGGAGCAGTCTATCACTTCAACCCTTTGTCTATAATTGACACCTCGATGGAGTAGTGCGAAGTTAGAAAGTGTCGAGAGTGGAGCAAGAATCCTGCCCTATTAATAATATATTAGTAACCTAATTTCATACATCATCATGGATTCTAGGTTACCAGGATTACACTGTATTCAGCACACTGATCACTATTGGGCCCATGCCCAACAAACAATAAACACGATAACTCCAAAAACTCATAATAAATCACATAATTATATAAGCTTTTATGGAAAATATCAAGTTATCCATTCAATCCATTTTATAAAATAAAAATTATGCTAATTAATAGAAGTTCAAACTTAGAAAATTCTAACATCTCCTAGTGCCTATTGAACCTTTCTTTGCCTTTTTGAATGTCATTGACATCCTGACCAACATTATTAAAGTAACCTATTTTATATATATAAAAGCAACATCATGTTGAGATGTACACATCTTAATTAGCCAAGGGCATATGCTACCTGATTTATTTCCCTAACAACATGACAAAATTTGACTGAAGTGAACTAGCATTAGTACTATTCTGAATAGGTTTAAGAGAATCACCTATATAAGGTTGAAGAATGTAGTTTCCTCCAATGCACGGTGGTTGCGACGGTAATACGAGGGGTGAGTATCTACAAAAGGCACTCTGACGCTCAAGTTAGACCATACACAATAGTGTTTGAAATTAGATGCATACCTTTGCTACCTTGTGTGATATTTATAGGAGCATCTTGGCTTATAAGAATCATAATTAAATTTGCATTAAATACTATTAATTAGGATAAAAATCCAATAAGATTGTTATTTCTTATAATTGATTCCTCTATTTATTAGTGATATAATTGATTTTGCTACCTTTGAGGGATTATATGAGAGATTTACTCCTCATAAATAGGTAAATTTACTTATCTAATAGTGCACATAAATATCTCAGATCTAATTCTAGTAGTTCAGGTTGCTCCTAAACTCTGAACCTGGAACTTAATCCAGAACAGTTGTCCCCAGCCTGGCGCTCAGATGTTACAACTGAGTATCAAGATATCCGAGTTCAACACGAGCAAATAACATTATGGGATAAAGTGATCTAAGTCACGATATAGATGCTGGATCTCATAATGTTTTTACCAAAGGGCCTGTGTTCGTGATACATGCTAGAATTCTCCTAGTGTTAATGAATAAGGCCAGGATCCAGAATGGATCATTCTGCTTACCATCATCTGGGATTCATAGTATGTTGCCCCCATACAGATTTTGTTTGTGACGCCCATTTAATTCTAAAATTAATTTGATCTTAAGTCGAGATCTGTATTTCAAATATAACGTTATATCATGACATAAGTTTGTGATCCAGTTTGAAAATCTTCTTGCAACGTCATACGTCGCTTCAACTCTTAGCGTTATCCTTTCAATTGCTTTGTTAGGTACAATTCGCCATATGGCCAAAAGATATTGGAAGCCGTTGTTTGGGTTTCGTACTGCTATGGTTACTATTTCAAACCTCGAGCGAACTTTCAATTTTACCTCTTAATGGCAACGGTTGAGAGAGGTTTATTCGAGCCTATAAAAAGGAGTAAGGGGAAAACCCCTCATTTTTCTCCTTCATTTTCCATTTCTGCCTTCTTCTCCTGCGAGCATAGATGATTTTAAATGAAGCTTGACAATAGTTTTTGGTGGTTCCAACGTCTTTTCAAACCTTCCCTCAACTTATTTTCAAGGTATTTCCCTTTCTACTTTTTTCTTCTTCTTCTAAAACTTTCATTGTGAGAGAGAAAATGTTTCAAAACAATGACAAAGATAATAGTTCCTTAGAAATTTTTAGTGCCCCACCGTCTCATTTGTCTCAGGCATGGCGGAGACACCCTCCTCACAGTGGAGGTTCTGGTAGTGTTTTGAGGCCGATAACTGGGATGAATATCCTAGAGGCACGGCAAAGGCCAGATCGTGTAAGAGAACTTCTAAGACAAAGATCAACACGTCTGCTCTTCGTGCTCATGATAGAGTTAGAGAGTCTAGATGAAACCTCTTCTGATTCTGATATGAGTATGGCCTCTATAGGTGAAGCTAGTTACTCAGAAATGAGACATTAGAGAGCATCTACATCGGAGGCCAGAGAGTTCATCTTCCCCAGAAACGCCGGTCTTTACCAATGGGTAGATCGAGAAGTATTAAGCACTTCCTCCAATGTGGAGAGCTCGGAGGATGCCTTTGGTAAACAAGAATATTTACATTTAACTGGGGATAGGTTAAGAGACAGAGAGTACATTGTTCGAGCTCCAACTAACCAAGATAGGGTCTATTCGACAAGAACGAAAAGTGACTATTTCATGTATATATATGAAGCTCTGTTCACTAGCATCAGTGTCCAACTTTTATTCTCGGAGTTTGAGTTTAGAGTTCTCAATCATTTACGTGTGGCTCCAACCCAACTACACCCAAATGCTTGAGGTTTCATCCGAACTTTTGAGCTTATTTGTATAACCATCATATAGCCATACTTTGTAAAGTTATTTTTCTTTCTCTACTCCCGATTTTCATCATTCGGGAAAAGCTTCGAAAAAGGATAGGTTACTTTATGTGTGCAAGTAGGTCACAAAGTATTTAAGCCTTATCAAGAATCTTTTAAGAACTTTAAAAATGATTTCTTCAAGGTGGAAGGAGCTCTAGGGATAACACCTTTTTTTCATTAGCCTAGAGGGCAAACCTAGGTTGTTTTTGTATTGGTCACAAGCAGTCTGGAACCAGAGTCTGGAAGAGTCTGAGACTCCGATGTCTATCCTATTAGAAGATGAGGTCAATGTCTTCAACTTCCAAGTTGAGTGGGCCAATAAAAATGGAGCCATCTATTGTAAAAACAGCTCTCTGACTCTATAAAACCACTCTTAGGTATCTTGTCATACATATGTTTAGTAAATTTGTATTTTCAAATTTACTTCTAAGTGTTGTAACATTCTTGTTTCTTGTTTTCAGAAAGCATGGCTCCTCCAGGCGGGCTCAAGGCTCTTGTTATGTGGTTAGCCCAGCAAAAGTCTGAAGTTTCAAGATCTGGATCCCAACCTATCATCTTGGTCCCTCCAACTCAAGCACAACCTCAAGATGCAGACCCTAGTTCTCCCTATCAACTACTCCAAACTCGTAAGAGATAGAGGAAGGGCGACGAGAGCTACGTGGCAAAAGGCCGGTGGCTGAAGCTACTCCAATGGATTTATCTTCAAACTAAGAATCTGATATCCCAGAGGGTGCCTCTCTTCGATTTATCAGGAATTCAGTTTAGGGTAGAGGAGTCAAGCCCAGCTGGATTATTGATAACACCTTATTGACCTCGGTGGACTAGGATGTCCTTATTGTGCAGGATTTGATAGAGATAATCTAAGATGCTTAAGTAAAGGCTCTATGCAATGCCTCAGTCCTTCGCTTTCTGGAATCCGCTTTCGAGTCTATTCGTCAGAATTGAGAGTTAGAAAAGGAATTGGACACCCTCAGGGGTGAAAAGAGGGGGCTTAAGCTGGCCATTGCTCAGAAAGATGGGTAGCTGGCTCAAGTTGGCAAAAAGCTTGAACTGCGCAATATTGAGGTGGCCAGACTCTAGGTCAAGATTATTGAGGTGGTTGCTCAAGAAAGCAACTTGAAAGATCAAATGACTTTTGTTGAATTCACCTTGACCATTCTTTGGATTGAGAATAAGTTTCTCAGACAATCTAAGGCCAAGCTTAAAACCAATATTTTATATATCGAAGATGAATGGGCTAATTCGGTGGATGAATCTTTCTCAAATACTCTATCTCAACTTCGCTTGCTAAATCTAGATCTCATCGTGGAAGGAACTAGTTTGAGGAAGATGGTCAGTGATGGTTGCATCATGGACGCCATTCCCGCGACCACTCCATTGAACTAGGTTCCTGCGACTGCGGAAGGCGACGAGGAAGAAGAAGAAGAAAGTTTGGAGGGTGGCCCAGTATGGGAGGCTGAGGTGAAAGTTGTCAACCAAGAAGAGCCTACCTGAGATGCTTGACTTTCATTCTGTCATTTAACTTTGCCTCATGCATTGGGTTTTTATTTTATCTATAAATGAACAAGTCCCAAGCTTCGGGCATTTTATATTCTAGAGTATTTTTCTTCATATTCCTGTTGTATTTTTTTTAATAACTGAGATGGGTCCAACGTTCAATATCGGTAGCTTCATTTACACTTAGTGTATATTCTTGCTTTGATTTGATCGATATGAGTCCAACGTTTAATCTCAATGTTTCTATTTTACATTTAGCGAACACTTATGTTTTCCCAATCGAGATAGGATAAATGTTGGATCTTGGTGGTTCTATTTTCGGGGTCCATTTTGTTTTTAAATCATGTTTCTCCACTTTTATTGATACTTAGTCAAATTTGTAAGTGTGAAACTATGAAGTATGATTTTGACACGGAAACCTCTTAGAGTAACGTCCACGACAATTGTTATTGCCTTATCTCAGGCAACGGTTAGCTACTTTTAACCACTTTAAACTTTTTTTAGGCTTATGGATTACGGTCAGACTCATTAGGGTATGGGTTAAACCCTTGAATTCGCTTCTTGAACTCGAAAATCGATCAAGTGGATTCCTCTTTTTAACCTTTATTCACGTATCAAAATATCTGAATCTAATTAGACCTTGTATTCCTTGGATCACTCTAAGGTATGGTCACCTTGTGGGTTACAATAGTTATAGATGAATAGCCAAGTGCTGGAGAAATAATGATTGGTTTATTCATGTCAGAACTCATCACTTACATGATAAAAATAATAATTAAAGGCATCTAACTATAATATTTCCTTAATTTATCAGTATTCCAAAAATTCTTGATAATTTTTTCAGATAGGGTTTCTAGAGTATAGACTCCTATGTTTGTTTTGGACACGATCTTGTTTGGTTTTTTCCAATTAGGAATTAACTTTTCATCTTTCACATTTTTGCCTTCGATATCTGCCTTACGAAGTACGAGGTCACTAGGAATAAATCTTTGTGATATCACTTTAGAATTATATTGTGTTGCAATCCTCTATTTAAGGGCGACTACACGGGCATGAGCAATGCGACATTATTCTTCTAACAAGTCTAAGCTATAACAGATGAGGTCTGGGTTAGCCTCCTCTGAAAAGTTATATCTCATTCAGCTCGGTTCTCCTGTTTTTATCGGGATCATAACCTCACAATCATAGGTCAATTTAAAGGGACTCTCTTCTATGAAGGAATGGGGTATGGTTTGATATGCCCATAAGACATGATCAAGGTGCTCCACCCAATTTCCCTTAGCGTCATCAAGCCTTTTTTTATATTCCTCGAAGTATGACATGGTTGGTGACTTCAGCTTGCCCATTTGTCTTTAGGTGTTCCACCGTGGTGAAATGTTGTTTGATTTTGAAACCAACTAAGAGATCGTTGAACTTTTGATTAGTGAATTGAGTTCTGTTATTCGCGTAATTGACTCTGAGATTCCAAACCTACTAATAATGTTCTTATAAGTAAATTTCTGGATCCTTACTGAGGTGATGATGGATAACAATTCAGCCTCAATCCATTTAGTGAAATAATCAAGAATCATAACTAAGTACTTAATTTGTCCTAGTGCTTAGGGGGGAAATCTAGGATGTCCATCCCCTATTGATAAAAAGGGTGATGGGATGAACATCATAGATAGTTCTTCTGGTGGCGCAGCTTAGATATCTGAGAACCGTTGGCATTGATCACATTTCTGGATATGTTCCATGCTATAAGCTTCCACACAAGGCCAGTATTATCAAGCCCTTAGCGCTTTCTGTGCTAGGGATTTTCCACCGAGGTGATTAGGGGTGTAATCGGGTAGGTTTGGTTTGATTTTTGGAGAAAAATAAATCTGAACTAATCAAAATCAATTAGTTTGGTTTGGTTCGGATCTCATGTTTTTTGATAGCGAAATCCGAACTAAACATCTTTGGATTGGTTTGGTTCGGGTGATCGGGTTGACCATATTTTTTACACAAAAATTAGTTAAATAATTAGCTTTTCATAGCAAAAAAAAAAACATAATAAACCTATAAAAAATTTCTAGAATTAGAATCAAACTTATTTATCTCAATAAATACACTACAAAGTACAATAAATAGACAAAGTCTAAACAAACAAATAAAATTAAAAGATACATAACATTGGATACCGGTATAAAGACAAGTACACAATAGTACTCAAACTTAGTCCAAACATAATTAAAAGAAAACACAAGTACATAACATAACAATGGGCAGCACCCAAAGTCAATCCAAACTTAATTCAAACTCAATTTAAAATCAATCCAAACATAAAAAATTGATTCATCAAACATCATTCATCAAATTCAATTTATCTTTGAACTTCATCTACATCCTACAATAAGCACAAACAAAATGTTAGAATTTATATATATTAGATTTTAACAATCAATCATAATCAATGTACTTATAGATGTTACCTTAAAAGCTTGAAAGACTAGCAATACTTCTTTATCAAGTGAAGCATCAAGATTATTCATCCTGGGTCAAGTTGTTATCTTCAATATATTAAATGAATGAATAAATGTTACATTATGAACAAAAAATATAAGTACTAAGTACTACCAATTGATAAATTGAGTAAGATAATAGTAAATGTAACCTCAAATTGTCAAAATCCTGATTGAAGCCCCACTTCAAGATTTGAAGATAATCCAAACAACTCTAAAAATTCAAACACATACATAAAAGGTAAACAATATTAAATAGTAACAATAGTAAGTACAACAATAAATAAAAAACATAAGAATTAAAACTAAGTTTCCATACCTAATTCAACCTTCTCCACTTCTTCCATTTCATCATGTAGTTCAAGATTCTTTTTAGGAGTCTTGATCCAGTTTTAAGTACAAATCAAAGTCTCAACAGTGGCGGCATATAAGGAACTGCGAAATGGATCAAGAACTTGACCTCTAGTACTGAATGCAAACTCAAATGATACACTAGACACTAGTATAACCAAGATGTCCCTAGCCATACGAGAAAGAGCATAATATTTCATTGATTTTCCTTTCCACCATTTCAAAATGTCAAATCCAGGAGTGTTGTCTTCAACATCATCCTCTTTGTATATTTCTAACTCATTCCTTTTCACCTCATCTTGCTTTCTCTTCACTTTTGATCTAAACTCATCTTCCTAACCCCCATCATCATCATCACCATCACCATCACCATCATTACTAGAATGAGATTATGAGGCAACATTTGAGGCAACCTACTAGAATCACCAATATTAAGGGAAATGAGATGCAATGACCGATAATGCTCAAACAACTTATCAATTAGATTCTTCAATTTTTCCACCATCTCCTTGCACTTATCTGAACCATCACTATACATCTTATTAAAACCAAACTCAACTTATTCAAACTTGTAACATGGATCAAGAAACACAGCCACAAACAAAAGAAAGTTTATACTCCCACCAATTTCCCAATATTTGTCAAACTTGACTTTCATGTTTGTTGCTATTCTTTGAATCCCTATATCATTGTTTTTCCTCCACTTACTTATGGTTTTTTGAATGTCACATAACTTGTGAAAAAAAGGCATTAGATGTAACATGCAATGACCTCAAAAAAGAAAGTGTTGCATTATAGAATATTTCTAAAAACTTGACAAAAATACGTGCACGACTCCAATCATCTCTAGTGAGAGGTCCTCTTACATTCTCAAGGGCTAAAAAAATGCATTATCCGTATCTTCAAGGCAATAAAATGTCTTTTCATACTTTCAGCAACATCTAACATCAAATATGTGGAATTCCACATATTAGCACATTAAGGATTAACATTATCTTACTAGTTATATTAGCCTCTTAGACACATGTCTTAAAAGTAGATAATCTAGCCAGAGATGACCTAACAAACTTGCATGCAGCCCTTATGCTTTCGATTGAAACATCAATTTCCTTCAAGTCATCACTAACAATTAAGTTCAACATGTGAACACAACATCTCATATGCATGAACTCTCCATTTAATAAAGAACTATCATTCCAATCACTCATTCTTCTAAGCAAATATACAATAGCAATATTGTTAGCACTTACATTGTCGACAGTCACACAACAAATCTTTGAAATCCCCCATTCTTTCATACATTTCTCTAAGGTATTTCCTATGATTTCACCTTTGTGGTCAGCTATCAAACCAAAACTTAATATTTTCTTATTCAATTCCCACCCATCATCAATGTAGTGAGCAGTTACACACATATAATTTAAGTTTTGGATTGAAGTCCAAGTATCAGTGGCAAGTGAAACCATCTGGTGATGTCCAGACAATATGCACTTCAACCTCTCTTTCTCCATTTTAAACAATTGCATGCAATCTTTAACAAGAGTGACACGAGAAGGAATTTTAAATCTCAGTTGAGCATCACTTATGAAATCTCTAAATCCTTGATTTTCAATAAATTTAAAAGGAAGTTCATCAACAATTATCATCCTAGCAAGTACATATCGGGTTACCTCTTGATTAAATTCAACAAGTTTTATGCTAACACTATCAGGATCATCATGACATTATTTTCCAATAGCAATTATTTTTTGTCTTTTATTAATTACCCTATATGGATTTTTCACACAAACCTTCAAATGATTTAGCATGTTTGACGTCCCATGACTAGCACTATTGTAAACATATTGTTTATTACAATAGTTACAAGTAGCCTGATCATTTATTTTACTGAAATGAGCCCAAGCACTAGAAGGGGATCTACTAGGTTTCCTTTTCAATACCTCTTGTTGTGATGGTGGGGCTGGGGCATCTTGTCCTTATGATAGCGTTTCTTGTCCTTTTGTTAGAGCTTCTGCTAGTTGCACGTGACTAGTTGGTGTTTGGGTGGTAGCACTCTCAACTTGAGTTCCACTACCACTAGTGCTTAGAGTCCCACTATTTCCAAATGGATCATTTCCATTTGTTGGTGTCAACTGTCAAGTAACCTATAAAAAGACAAACATGATCAATCCAAACTGTCAAGTAACTTATAAAAAAGATAAACATGATCATCAATTGCTACTTGGGTTATATCAGTTAAAGAAAGGGAAAGACCAAGAGGGAAAGAGCTGAGCATAAAATAAAACAAGAAGTTCTAAGGAAGAAGAAAAAAAAAGGTCCACTTCGCCTTCTGCTTTATTTTCTACTAAATAATTTGCACATTTCATTACATTGCTTATGGTTTAATGTATTTATCTAGTTTTCTTATAGCATCACACACTTACGTAGCACACATTCCATTTTTATCCACATACAAAAACATTCATCTGCTCATGCTCACTCTACACCTCACCAAAACAAATTAGCAAAACTTGAACAGCATCACCATCTCACCTAAGCCATAAACAAATTAACAACAATCCCTTCAACCCAAAAAATACAATTTTTAATACTTATTTTATTTTTTTTCTTTTAAAAATAAATTATAAAGATTTGATGTGAAAAGTGATGAGCAAATGCGATTTCTCATATTTGACCCATATCAATTTTTAATAGCTAAGTTTCCTTTGTATCAGTATTCCATATTGCTGAGTAAAGGAGAAAAAAAAAGAACCATGGCAAGGGGTCACAAAATTCCAATGATTCAAGTTTTTGTTTAACAAAAGCTCGAGTGAAAACATAAGCTCTGCAACTGTAAGTGGAACTCAATCTACTACTATCGGTAAAATAAAAGGTACAAAAAAGGGTGACTGTAGTAGTGGGTACAAGATTAACTCAATCTGCAAGGTTCCTTTAACAACTACAAAAAGAGGTCACAAGATTTTGTGGGAGCAAAGGTCAAATAAAAGGGTATAGACCTGTGGTGGGTGAGCTGCGATAGTGGTGGGGCAAATCTAGCCTGAGCTGTGGTGGAGACGGTGAGCTGCGGTGAAGGTTATGGCTTATGACAGAGGACGGTTGTGGCTTAGACGAAGAGGAAAGTTTTGGAGGTTGGGAAATTAGGAACGTAAAAGTATTACAAAAACAAGTAGTAGCCTTTATGGTGGTAAGGTAGATCTGACTTGAGCTGTGGTGGAGACACTAAGCTGCGGTGAGGGTTATGGCTTATGGTAGAGGACATTTGTGGCTTGGAAGAAGAGGAACGTTCTAGAGGTTGAGAAATTGGGAAAGTAAAGGTTGAAGCATAAATAAATAAATAAATTATATATATATATAGTTCGGTTCAGTTCGTTTCGGTTCTCGATTTTGAAATTTCAAATCCGAGAATCGAACCAATTAAGTTTTAATTAGTTCAGATTTTACTTAAACTAATCAATATACTCAAACAAAATCAAACTAATTTAATTAGTTTGATTCAAATTGACTGGATTGGTCAGGTTATCTGAACCAATTTACACCACTAGAGGTGATGGCCAGAATTCCCTTCATGGATTTTGGTCAGGACGTATTCCGCTTCCTTATGACCGAGGCACTTAAGGAGAGGAAAAGAAAACCCACGATGGTACAACCAATTATCAAGGATGGTATACCAGGCCACTGTCCATACTATTTTTTGGGCTTCTTTCTAATCGTCAAGTAATAAGCCATTACAGAGGTAGGCAATTATGTGATTCATCCAGGTTTTGTCATCTTCTAGTAGAAGAATTTCATTGTCCATGATACTGGGAGTGAGTAAGGTATCCTATATTATGGACCTGTTGTTACCAAGGCTTTTGGTGCTGGCAAGCTTTTACAGGATGTCGGCTTTGGAATTTCGCTCTCTTGGAATATGTTATACCTTAACACTATCAAAATTTTCCATTAACATCTTTACTTTGGCTAGGTATTTATGCAACAAGGACTCCTTAACCTGGTATTCACCCTAGATTTGGGACGTCGCCAGTTGTGAATCACTGCATAAAATTATATTCGTAGCCCCTATCTTTTTTTCTATGTTGATGCCCACAATGCATGCTTCATATTCAGCTTAGTTATTTGAAGTCAAAAATTCAAACCTCAGAGAATGTTCTAATATGAGTCTGACTTATTTTCTAACATTACTCTGACACCACTCCCTTTGGGATTCGAAGATCCATCAACGTAGATGGTCTAGGAATTCGCTCTAGGATGACCAGAATTCGATATAAGTTTAATAAAAAAATTAGATAAGACTTAAGCATTTATGACTTGTCTTGGCTCATAAGTGATATCAAATTCGAAGAGCTTCACCGACCAAGCAATCATTCTCTCGGCGAGGTCCGGCTTATTCAACACTTATTGTATCGGTCGATTTGTCCTCACTATCATGGAGTGACACTGAAAGTATTATCGTAACCTTCTCGTCGTAATTAGCAACGCCAAGGCTAGCTTCTCAATCTTTTGATAATGGAGTTCGGGGCCTTGTAGGACCTTGCTGATAAAATAAACCTGACTTTGTCCTTCTTTGGTTTCTCGTATGAAAGCTGAATTGATTGTTTCATTACTGACTGAAAGGTAGGCATATAATACTTCACCAAGATTCAATCTCATCAGAATCGATAGTGTGGATAACATCTTCAATTCTTAAAGGCAGTCTCACACTATAGGGTCCACTCGAAATTCCTTCCTTTTTAAAGTTTTGAAGAAGGGAAAATATTTTTAAGCGACCTTAGCTAGAAAGCGAGTGAAGGTTACAATTTGACTTATCAATTGTTGTACCTCTTTCATGGACTGTGAGCTGCGCATGTCGAGGATGGCCTGCCATTTTTCTGAGTTAGCTTCAATACCTCAATTTGTTAACAAAAATCTTAGAAATTTACCTTCATGTACTCTAAAAGGGCATTTTTTCAGGTTCAGCCTCATGTTATGCTCTCATATTTGGACGGATACTTCTTCCAAATCTTTCATATGGTCATCGGTATTTGTTGTCTTGACTATCATGTCGTCTATATAGACTTATAGTATCTTACCAATTTCTTTTTCGAAGACTTTATTTATCATTCATTGGTAAGTTACTTTTGCATTGTTCAATCTAAATGACATGACATGGTAACAATAACTTCTCATCTCAGTTATAAATGAGATATTGTCTTTGTCTTCCAAGTTCATAGGAATCTGATTATAGCCAGAATAAGCATCAATCAACGAGAGTAGCCGAAATCTGGATGAATTGCCCACCAATTTATCTATGTTGAGAAGTTGATAGCAGTCTTTTGGGTAAGCTTTATTCAAGTCTGTGTAGCCGACATATATACGCTACTTCCCATTAGACTTTTTAACCAAGACCACGTTAGAGAGCCAAGTGGTATAAGAAACTTTTCTTATGAATCCAGTGTACAATAGCTCTTTTACCTGATTCTGAAGTACCTCTTGTCTCTCAGGTCTGACTTTCCTCTTTTATTGTGCCATTGGCTTTGCATCCTTCATGATGGAAAGTCAGTGGTAAATGGGGTCTAGCCCTAGCATATCCACTAAGGTCCAGGTGAAAAGATTCTTATTTTTCCCAAGAAATTCAACCAATAGGGATCTTTCTTCCGGGCTTAGATGTCCTCCAATCTTTGTTACTTGGTCGGGTTTGATACCAAGTTGAAAGGACTGAAGTTCTCCATCAGGTTGAGGGTGCGTACCACGGATCTCTTCATGAACATCTACCTCAGTCAGGAGGATATTAACGTGGTCCATAATGATCGGAGCTAGGTTGCTTCATTGGTCTGTGGTCAGTGGCTTCTTGACAATCTTCAGGCTTTCATTATAGCACTTTCTTGTTGTAGCCTGGTCTCCGTTAACCGTAACAACCCTATCATGTTGGTCAAGAAACTTCATGGCCAAGTGGGGTGTTGAGATGACAGCCCCAAAAGCATTGAGCGAGGAGCGACCCAGTATGACCTTATAAGCTAAAGGGCAATCAACCATGAGAAATTTGACATTGAGTGTCTTGAAAAAATAATCATTCCCCTAAGTCAAATAAGTCTCGATGTATCCCACTGAGGTGATCGTGTCGTCAATGAATCTGATCAACTCTCCAGTATACGGGATCAATTCCTTCTTTGATAGTCTCAACTTTTCAAATAGATCGAGGAACATAATGTCAGTTAAGCTTCCATGGTCAACACATATGCGACGGACTTCAGCATTGGTTATTATTCCTAAGATCACTATGGGATCGTCATGATCTAGAATAATGCATCCATAATCTTCATCAATAAATGAAATCGGTGGTGTCTTTCTTGTTTTGTCATATGACTTAGATCCTGAGAGAGATGTTACGCTCAATACAACCCAGAGTACTTTTTTCCTTACATTCCCAAACTCACCGCCACCAGCAAAGCCTCCCGAAATGGTGTTAATTGTCTGGGTTACTTTGGCATGATGACGATCATTATCCAGATTGGTGTTATCCTATGGTTGCGCTCTTTCTTGATTCTGAGCATTATCCCAAGATGGGCTTGCGCTAGGATTTTCATTCCTTGCAGGTGAGCATCTTCTTTGGTATAGTGGAGATGGGCTTTTCTGAGGATTATAGCTCCATTTTATATAATTTTGTCATACCCTTTGATTATTATTCCAAGATTGACATACATAACGGCTTAGGCAGCTATCCCAAATCAAAGATTCAATAGCGTCTTGAAGGTTCATGCAGTCTTTAGTATTATGCTCATGACTTTCGTGAAATGCACAATGTTTAGATTTATCATTCTGTGCATGTCTTCTCAAGGGGGATGTCTTTCAATATCCCTAAACTCTGTATTCATCAGCTCCTGAAAGATTTGAGTCCAAGTTGTGTTAAGGGGGTGTAACTCTTATATTTTTCCTTCAAAGGTGGCCTCGAGTTCTAGCCTTGTTGGAAGGGTTATTCGAACTTAGTTTTGGTATCTTTTCCTTTTAAAATATGCTTCCTAACTCAGAAAATGTCTTCTGCATTAATGTATTTATCAGCTTTAGCACGAAACTCGTCCATAGTCTTAGGTTCTTTTTTGGCAAGAGAAAAAGATAACGACCCAGGGCGGAGTTGATAACTCCATGTAATGTAGTTAGTTGTGCCTCATAATTGTGCTTCATAGAATGCTATGTCCTTGTTATTATGCATATATAAGAGATTTTATGCTTATAATGATTGAATTTTCTTTGGATGTCTCTCTATATACTATTAAGCAATTTGTGCATATTATGCAAATGATTAAGTGGATTTATAATTTGTATTTAACTTGGTGATTTTCCTAATGTAAGATGAGCTTAAAACTGATGAATTGAAGCGATTCAAGGTTCAAAAGCCCAAGAGAAAGCCAATGAGACATTCCAGAATAGAGCGTCGCGGCACAAAGGAGTGTGCGCCGCAGCGCAAGAGTGCATCATCAAAATTGTCATACTAAAACCCGAGGGTAGCGAGCCGCGACACCTAAGTAGTGTGTGCCGCGGCCCTTTGTAACTTACTCAATGCCGGCTACAGCCCAGGTTAGTGAGCGTCGTGGCGCTAAGAGTAGAACTAAACCTACAAATAGATTTTTATTAGATTTTCTTAGGATGACTTTCTAGGTTTAGAGAAGCTGCGCCTTGCTCTTCGTGTTTGGAGGCTGGGGAGTCTAAAAGAGCCAAGGATGGAAGTCTTCTTCCTTAGGGAAGTTAATTGGAGCTTCAAAGGATCACATCTAATGAGTTTTCTCCTTCTTCTTTCTCTTTCTATTCTCTTCTTTATCATTTGAGCATGTATTTTGATTTGTAATCATGTGTTCAATGATGTAGCAGCTATTTTAGGGAATACTTTGAATCCTTTTTATGGATATTAATGATTTTGTTCTCCTATGAGTTTGTATGGATGTATGGTTTTATTCAATCATATGGTTCTTAATGCTTTTGAATGTTTGATTAACTTTTGAATGATTTGTTGAAGTCTGATGAACCTAGACATAGGAATTTGGATTTTAGATCTAATGTATAGTTGATGCATGTTCAACTCTATTCCAATGGTAGGATGAGTTGATTCACTAACTGGATAGAAATATATCTTTTAGCCATGTATAATGTGTGATTGAGAATAGACTGTTCAAGAGTAGAGTTTGCACTAGCTCTCATGAAAACATAGTGAATTGAGTAAATGAAACTATAGTTGATTGACCTAGACATAGGCTTTTAGCTAATGAAGATTCTCAAGCTAACCTAATCATTGTGTTCATATTTATGAAAATGATTGCATGTTGTTGGTTGAAGTAAGGGGTGAAGAAGAATTTTCCTAAACTCTATCCATTATATTATTTTCATTTATTGTTTTGTAGTCTTTAGTTTAATTGCTTTCCTTATTTTATATGTTCTTGAATAGAATTAGGTAAGCTATTGGTTAATACTTAACATTGGAAGTAAACTTATCCTCATGGAAACGAACTTATACTCTGTATCTGTATTACTTGAATGATCCATGCACTTACGGTACAAATGGTCTAAATAAGTTTTTGGTCAAGAAAACAACTTTTAATCTATAGAAATGAGCAAGAATTTGCCTATGAAGTTTTTGGCGCCGTTACCGGGAACAAGTCATTATCCCTCAATGGTAAGCTAAAAACAGGTCCTATCAAGTTTTTGGCGCCGTTGCCAGGGATAAGGCATTATTTTTATATTGCTAATATTGACAATGAGTTTGCTTAGTTCTAATTCAAGTTTTTATGTTTTGTTGTTGTAAATAGTTTTATTTTTAAGTTTTTAAGTTTTTGTTGTTGATTTGCTTAAATATGTAATTATAGTTTGATTTTGTGTTTTTTGTTATGTTTTTTTATACATTCTGTGTTTTAAGTTTGTAGGCACATTTTGTTGGTGCTGGAGGCCATATTGAAGCAGAAATGGCAGCAGAAACCATTTCCCTATACAATTCTACAGGTTGAGTTCTGAGCGTCGCGACCCAGGCATTGTTGAGCTGCGGCGCAAGTGTGCATTTTCTGTAGAATTCTGCAGCTTTTTACTCACGCCGTGGCCCAGGCATGGTTGCGTCGCGGTTCAGCACCCTGTTTTTACCTTTTTCTATTTATTTTCTTTGTTTTTCTTTATTTAGTATGCTCAGTGCCAAGTTGGTTTCTATTTTGATATGCTGAGGTATCCTATAGACCATGTGCAGCGAGGAACACATTCACTTTGGTTTAAGGGAGTATCTTTACATGTTTTCACCCTTAATGCTTAATGTTTACACATGTTTTGATATTTTAAGTATGTGCTAGTGATAGTCATCATGCTTTCATGATTATATCCTGTTTTGACTATTACTGGTGAACTATTGATGTAAGTTTCAATTTTTCGCATTTTGTACATGTTGTTATGCATCCTTGAATGGAAAATGATGGATCTTTGGAATGCATGACATATTTCCATTTGCTAGTGTGTGATGGTTGGCCAATGATATAAATGCTTGCGTATTGCCTTCTGTTTCTTGAAACCATTTGCAATCTTAAAGTATATCAATGCAATCTGGTTTGTTTTTATGCATGCAATGTTTTTTCACTTAGATGCTTGTTTAACTTTGAAAAGATATGAGTGTTTGTTTAAAGAATATTTATGAATTGTGCATGTAGATGATTTCTTTTATCCTTGAAGTTGTTCTCCAACCCTCTTGAGGTGAAATCCTCGGTTGTGTATGATTGAGGAAATGATTAGTGCATTGTTTGGACCGTTTGAGTCCTTTCAAGCTTAACCCTATATGATGATATTCATAGGTCCCTTTTGAAGCTTTATATTGTTTGACCTTATTTGTTTTTCACCATCATTGTGTTCGTTAACCTGTTAACCGTTCTAATGCATATGAAAGCATTGCATTTTCTTCCTACCATCAATGTTTGTTGAGTTCATAATATGTTATTTCTTGAAGTGAGTTCAGTGATTAGGGGTGTTAATATCTTTAATACAAAATGAGCTTGAAAGAACCAGATGTAGTCAAAGAAAAATCATTGCTTTGTGAAAAAAGAAAAAAAAAGAAAAAAAAAAGAGAAAAAGCAAAGCAAAGCATAAGTAAAGTAAAATGTGAAAAGCATCAAAATAGTTTTGGCAAGTTTTCTGCATTCACTATTGAATACCCTGCTGATATCAATTAGAGGCTCAAGTCTTGAAATAACATGTTTATGTTTCTCAATGTTTGTCTTATATCCTATCATGTTATTCTGTAATCCACTACCATTGGCCTTACATTATAAGCTATTAAAGTCCCTCTTGATCCTCAATCTTGTATGATTTACATTAGTGGAGAGAGGGTTAGATTAGAATTTTGTGGATTTTTTAATTTGTATCCATGTGTAGGTTCATAAACTTATCTGGATGAGCATGGTTTGAAAAAGATAAGTTTGACTTGTATGTTTGTGGGAAATGTCATGTGCATAATTGGAAGCTGGATTGAGGGCATGTTTAAGATTGTATATGTGTTGAGCTTAATTGTGAGGTATGTGCATCTTTTGAGCGCTTAAACAATCATTGTGCACTAGTTGTGGTTAAATGAAAATTGAAGTGTTGAATGCACGTGAGCATGAATTGATTAATGTGAGTTTACTTAATCGTACTTTGTGTTGTTTGAGGACTAGCAACAACTTAGGTTTGGGGGTGTGATAACTCCATGTAATGTAATTATTTGTACCCCATAATTGTGCTTCATAGAATGCTATGTCCTTGTTATTATGCATATATGAAAGATTTTATGCTTATAATGATTGAATTTCCTTTGGATGTCTCTCTATATGTTATTGAGCAATTTGTGCATATTATACAAATGATTAAGTGAATTTATAATTTGTATTTAACTTGGTGATTTTTCTAATGTAGGATGAGCTTAAAATTGATGAATTAGAGCGATTCAAGGCTCCAAAGCCTAAGAGAAAGTCAAGGAGGCATTCCAGAAGAGAGCGCTGCGGCACAAAAAGAGTGTGCACCGCGGCGCAAGAGTGCATCATTAAAATTGTCATACTAAAACCCGAGGCTAGTGGGCCGCGACACAAAAGTAGTGTGCGCTGCGGCCCTTTGTAACCTACTCAATGAGCACCGCGGCGCTAAGAGCAGAACTGAGCCTATAAATAAATTTTTATTAGATTTTCTTAGGATGACTTTTTAGGTTTAAAGAAGCTATGTCTTGTTCTTCGTGTGTGGAGGCTGATGAGGCCAAAGCAGCTAAGGATGGAGGTCTTCTTCCTTAGGGAAGTTGATTGGAGCTTCAAAGGATCACATCTAATGAGTTTCCTCCTTCTCCTTTCTCTTTCTCTTCTCTTCTTTATCATTTGAGGATGTATTTTGATTTGTAATCATGTGTTCAATGATGTAGCAGCTATTTTAAGGAATACTTTGAATCCTTTTTATGGATATTAATGATTTTGTTCTCCTATAAGTTTGTATGGATGTATGATTTTGTTCAATCATATGGTTCTTAATGTTTTTAATGGTTTGATCAACTTTTGAATGATTTGTTGAAGTCTGATAAACCTAGACATAGGAATTTAGATTTTAGATCTAATGTATGATTGATGCATGTTCGATTCTATTCCAATGACGGGATGAGTTGATTCGCTAACTGGATAGAAATATACCTTTTAGTCATGTATAATGTGTGATTGAGAATAGACCGTTCAAGAGTGGAGTTTGTACTAGTTCTCATAGAAACATAGTAAATTGAGTAAATGAAACTATGGTTGATTGACCTAGACATAAGCTTTTAGCTAATGAAGATTCTCAAGCTAACCTAATCATTGCGTTCATATTTATGAAAAGGATTGCATGTTGTTGGTTAAAGTAAGGGGTGAAGAAGGATTTTCCTAAACTCTATCCATTATGTTATTTTCATTTATCACTTTGTAGTCTTTAGTTTAATTGCTTTCCTTATTTTATATGTTCTTGAATAGAATTAGGTAAGCTATTGGTTAATACTTAGCATTGGAAGTAAACTTATTCTCGTGGGAACGAACTTATACTTTGTATCTATATTACTTGAATGACCCATGCACTTGCGATATAAATGGTCTAAACAAGTTTTTGGTCAAAAAAATAACTTTTTATCTATTGAAAGGACCAAGAATTTGCCTATCAAGTTTTTAGCGCTGTTGCCGGGGACAAGTCATTATCCCTCAATGGTAAGCTAGAGACTAGTCCTATCAGGAGTCCTTCCCTCATGTAATGCAGTCCGAGTCTTTCATCCCAGTCATGAATATTCATTATTTCTTTATTGAATTGAGATATAAAGTCTTGGAGAGATTCCTCCTCTCCTTATTTAATATGGGAGAAACATGAAATAGATTTTGGCTGTGTCTTACTAGTGGTGAAGTGCAGCAAAAATATCGAGGATAAGTCTTCCTAGTTAATAACAAATTTAGGAGTCAAAGTGGTGAACCATCTCAAGGCGGATTTTTTCAAAGAAAGAAGAAAAGGACAACACATGAGTGGATCATCTCCTCCAGCAAATAGGAGAACAGAAACATAAGCATCTAAGTGCTCTTGAGAGTCAATGGTCTCAACATAGGCTTCAATATTTGTTGGACATTTGAAATGCCTAGGTATCTCATAGGCCATCAGTTTGTAGGAGAAATGTTGGTTTTGTTTAACTGAATTCTTTAATCCTTGATCCTGCTCTTTGTTTCCATGAACCGGGATTTCAACTCTCTGATTGGGTTCCTTGATTCTAGAATATTTCAAATGACGTAACCTGTCACAGGCTGGGTCCCTTCAGTTCTCTTGATTCCTATGAGGAATTCGATTTTCGCCTTCTTTCTCCTAGTTGACAACTCTCTCTAAGTTATGAATACGTTCGTCCTAGAGTCTAATAAGAGAGATAAGTTCTTCTCTAGATAACTCCAGGAGACCAAATTCACCCTGGTAGGACCGAACTTCATCATTGTCCGCCCGTGCTCCTAAGCATAGTAGCACCGATACTCGTTATTTGGTATCTCTAGAAGGTACTCCTTGCAGACCGAGTCGTTACCTCGCTGGAACTCACCGCAATAGAGGAGAGAGATTTTCTCCAGTATGGGAAGTCTCTACCCCTTCCTACATGAGTTCCGATTAGGCTACAACTAACTCCTGGATTGGCTCATGAACGGGAACGGATGCTGGACGGTGGCCAGAAGAAGGTTGATTCTAAGTGTTAGAGATGCGATTTCTCCTTGTAATAACCATGATGGTGGTAATGGAAATTGAAATTTATCTTTTTCCACAAACGATACCAATGTTCTAAACGAGATTCAGATGATTACCTGAACGAGGTTAATGAAGGTGGTTTCCTCTGATGTCCGATGGTTACGACGGTTATGCAAGGGGTTAGTACCTACAAAAGACATTCCGACGTTTAAGTTAGACCGTGCACAAGGTGGGTAGTGTTTAAAATTATATACATACATTTACTATCTTATGTGATATTTATAAGAGCGTATTGGTAGAAAATAATAATTTTTAAATATGTATTAAATGCTATTAATTGGTATAAAAATCTAGTAAAATTATTATCTCTTATAACTGTTTCTTCTATTTATGAGGAACACAATTAATTTTTTTTATCCACAAAGGATTCTGTTAAAAATTTACTCATCATAAATAAATATATTTACTTATTTAATAATGATCATAAATATTCAAAATTTAATTTTAAATGACCAAGTTGTTCATAAATCGTTAACTCAAAAACCGATTTAAAACAAGTAGATTGCTGGAAGTTCTGTGTTGCAACTATTGTGCTAACGTAACAAAAAGGTAGTAACTTCTCGACCCTTATGTCAAATTTAAATTCAGTCAAATATCTAAACATAGTCACACTTGTCTTTTTTTTTCTTTGTTTTTTACCTGGGACAGTCACACTTGTTATTACGCAGCGATGAGGACAAATTTTGTGGCCTTAAACCCAAAATGGCAATTTATAAATACCTCTTGAATAATGATGCTACCACCAATAATAGCTAGCTAGTGGTTGTCATGAAGGATACAAGTTCCTCGTGGTCATAAGCTTGCAATTAACGAATTTAGATATCATCATGAGATTGGATCATCCCCTCTAAATATGATGAGACCATTCTTAGCCTCCTGCATGATTGCACCATATATAGCTCATGTAATGTGGGCAGTTCTTGGTGCTGCTATACCTCCTTCCTATATATGTCTTCACCATGGTTTTAAATTAGGCGGTCATGTAATGTGGGCAGTTCTTGGTGCTGCTATACCTCCTTCCTATATATGTCTTCACCATGGATAATACTTGTGTAAGTCGTAACCTAAGATCTATCTCTTCGCAAAGGACTTGGGACTCGGCGACTAGCCCTTTAAGTTGTGATCATGTGTGGACAAATCTGGCTTGATAGAAATGGGTTGATTGTTCGCCGCACCATCACGCCTTAACTACCAGTTAGAAGATCATTTCTTAAATGCTTTGAGACTCTGCTTCGGCCTTTTGATTGGACTGGTAACAAATTGCAGCCTGATCTTAATTACTGGCCTGTTCTACGAGTCTTCCCTTCCTGAGTTGTGAAATTTAAAGTAGATGGAAGTTATTTGGGTAAAAGAAAGGCGGCAAGTTTTCATTATGACGAACATGTTCTGTACCGACATGATGAGGTGGCTCCTTGTCTGGAATAAAATGATGGTTTCTTGACACTTCACCACTTAAGCTAAGGTTTGTAGAAGGAGGCTGTGTAGAGTGTGAAAAAAAAAAATCTTTACCTTAGAGGTTTTTCCTTCTGACTTAGAAAGCAAGTGGTTTATAGGAGCATAATAGTCATTTCCTTTGCCTAGCTTATTACCCTAGAAAGATTCTATGTAATTTCTTCTTATGGTGTTATGGGAGAATATTTTTTGATTGGATAAGAATGGAGACCCTTCCATAGCAGTGGTGAATTGTCCTCTCCTTAGTGGGAGTTGGCCCATTTGGGCCTATAGTGTAGTACTGAACATTTGTAAAGATTAATTATTAAGTTGGGCGGATATTACCATAATACCGTTGTTACTTGTGATCATTTTGTTTTGTATTGTGGTTATATGATGTTTAGATTAATTTGTATATATTTTGATTAATTTATTTTTTTATTTAATTAAAAGTATGGTTATTTACATTAAAATTAAAAAATTCATAAAAATATTTTTTACAACTTAACATTAAAAAATTAACAATTTAAAATTTAAAATTTGAAATCGTAATTTTACGCCTGCCCACAATCACATGTCGGCCAACTATTAAGTCAACCCGTTGCATTTTACTTGCAAGTTTATAAGTACACAATTTGAAATTTTTATATATATTCTAAAAGTATTGTAATTAATCTAATAAAAATATGACACAAATTATAAAATCATATCAATTATTGAATTAAATTTAAAATATTATTTAATAAATACAAAATTAAATCTCAGTTGTTAGGAGTATTACCTATAGATTATATTATAATTTCTTCACAAAATTGATTAATATCATTATAAATTTGTCATTATATACAAGGATTGTTACTTTTTTATTTTATTTTTAAAAAAAACCCACGGCCAACGAGAGTTAACTTAGAGCATGTTTGTTAAATTTTTTTTTTTTAATCTCAACTTTGAGAGAGTAAGAAATAAGAGATTTTTTTTTTTGAAAAATAGTGTTTCACACAAATCCAAATTCATGAAATGCCTCGTGAATGAAAAATTGCAATGCAATTAGGCAATCGATCTTTACGTTTTATTACCTCTCACACAAGTGAATGTCACATGAATGAAAAAGTAGCAATGAATAACACGTTTGTAAACTGTTCCACGAAAATGATTTCGTCACAAATAACAATGCTTTATTATTATTATTATTATTATTATTATTAAATGTGTTTTGCTGTCCATGGTTACATGTAAAATGAAGAGACTATCAGCTTATAAGATCAAATTGCGTGAAATAAATTTTTTTGAGTTTGATTCGCATTCCGTATTAGGTTCTGGATCCTTGGCCTACCTCATCCAAGAGGAACCCATGGTTAGTTATTTTAACTCCATCATATAACTATCAAATCTTTTATAAGCTCCCATAAATAAAACCAAACCTTTCAATATTAAGGAATAAGAGAATTAAATTCTTCTTAATTCTAAATTATTGGGATTAGCACCTCTAGATTACATCCTGAGCAAGTATCTATCTATTTTTTTTTTAACACACTTGTCTCCTAATTAATACCATATATAATTTAAGTATTGAAATACCTTTTACAAGTACATTATGACACTCCACCGCCAATCTAAATATGTAAACACAATCAAATTTTTTACCTAGAGTCATATACATCCTCGTCCCTGGTTCTCGGAGAGAACAATTTGTGTTAATGATTCTTTATTAATAAAACATCATTAAATTAAGGAGACGTTTATCGTAGGTGTGTGTACTCATGCATTAAGTGAGTTTTACACATTATAACCGGTTATCTAATTTTATTTTATTTTTATTTTTTAAATTTAATATTCTTGTTTGTGGATATATATGTATAAATATTATTAGTTAAAATTTATAAAATTATTTTTAATATACAATTAACAAATTATATTATTTTTGCTCTAACACCATTTTTCATACTCTTTTTAGGTAGATGTGATTAAGTGAGAGAAAGTAATAAGAAAAAATAAATATGATAAATGATATTGAAAAAAATGTGAAAAGAGGTGTATGTATTATTTGTGATAAGAATATCATTGTTGATACAATTAATTATTTGTGACAACAAAATATGTATAAATATTATTAGTTGATATATGTAAATTTTCTTATACATACAATTATCTATGATTAAAGGTGAAAATAAATTAATCGCTGTCATTACGCCTATGGCTAAACTTGCTCGAGGCTTGCTTTAACCTGCTTACTAAATAAGTTAGGTCAATATTTTTTTAAAAGCTTGTTTAACTAAAAAGATTAAGTCTTAGCCATCTAATACGCTTTTTAATCCTGGTAGGTCGGCATGACCTATTTAATATATATAATATAATATATATTATTATAATAATTATAAATTATAATTATATATTATTAATTTATTATAATATATTAATATACTTTTTAATTAAATTTTAATAAAAGTCAATAACTAAAACTTAAATTAATAAGTTAGAATAGAAATAATATATTTATTAATATATTTAATGTAATATATTTATTAAAATAAAAATAATAAGTTAATACATACCCCTTATTTTTATAAGTGTTCACTATTTTTTTATTCTGATTTTTAGTAGATGTGGGACTTGAATATATATGTCTCTAATAATTTTGTAACTTGATATATCTTTAAGTCTCACATCGACCAAATGTTAGAATAAGAAAGTGATGAACATCTATAAAATTAAAAGATGAGTGTGAAGTTATAACAAAGACCTATTGGCTTTAAGTAAGCTCGTTGGCCTATTTCAAAGCTTAAGTCTGTTAACTTATGCAAATGCATATTGACCTATTTAAAAGTAGGTCTATTAACTTATATAAAAGCATATTGACCTATTTAAATGTAAGTTTGTTAGTCTATTTAAATATCTTATTGCAAAGTAAGTCTTTAAATAGACTTTCAGGTTAAGTCAAACTTTTAAAAAGGTCAGACTAGACCTTAAAAATTGACCTATTATAAGCTCACAGGTTAGACTCAAGTCTTATAATTAAAATATAAGTTATGTCTGTTTAAGGTAAAGCCTAATCTGACCTAATTTGTTTCTACCCCTATCTATGATAAAAAAGATAAAAAGAGTGGTTCAAGTGTCATATGTATAGACCTTGATATGTGTATAAATATTATTAATTAAAAAATATATATATTTTTTATATTTATAATTATTTATAATAAAAAATAAATAAATAAATTATAACATGTAATTTAAGTCACATGTCATCAATATCTATTATTAATTTGATTTTATGCCAAATTAACAGCGGTAACAAATAAATAAATAAAATATAACATATACTTCAAGTTACAAGTTATTAATATCTATTGTTAATTTATTTTTATGTCAAATTAACGTTGTTAGCACTTATTGCATGACATGCACCTATGGTAGGTGTATCTTAGACGTTTCCTTAAATTAAAGTTTTCGCTAGGCTCCCCTAAAATTATAGTTAAAAAAAAATAACGATAAATGGCCCACTGAAAGAGCATTTGTTTAAGACGTTGCCAAACATACATGTTGGGACAAAGATTTAAGAGAGTTGAATGAAAGCTGGTGGAATTGGCTATGAGTCTTTTTCCGAGCCACCTCATCCATTCAACGAAGAAATTAAACTACCAATAATTTGGACCTCACAACATCTTCCATTACTCTTAAACCCCAATAAACGTCAAGAAAGAAAAAGATGAATAATAATGCTACCTATACATATTTATACACATATATTATTTTATATTTATATAATTTTTATTATTTAATTACAATTAGTCTTATTTTATATTTTATATATTTATATTCTGATTTTGTTATGTAACCCCGATAATAAGAGATCTGAGAAGTAGAAATGTGCAAATAATATTTTTTGAAAAATATATACATAAGAAAATAAAATTAAAAGAATAAAGAGAGAAAAGAAACGAAATGCTAAATTCATTGCCACATCATTTTCCTTAACACAATACATTTTTATCATCTCATATTTTGGGATTTACTTACTGCATTTGTAAGTATTTCATATTTACAATATATCAAATAATTATTTTATAGAATATAATTTTTTAATCTCTTATAGAATATAAATTTTATAAATTCAATTGTTACATCATGTAATATTATTGTGATGATAATAATATTATATATATATATATACATATATATATATATATATATATGAGAAAATATATATTTATTAATATCTAATTTAATAAGTGAAATTTATTTATTTTAAAATATATTATTCAATAGTTCAAGTAATTACATTTAAAATTTATAAAAAATTATTTAATGAAGTAATGAGGAATATATATATATATATATATATAGACACACATGTGGTAAAATAATGAGTAATATATTCATTTGACATAATATATACCTAACGCCTAGCGGCATAGATTTGTAAATTTTTTATTTTGTTTTAAAGAAAAATGTTTCTATTTGCTTTCTTAACAATTGTGCAAGTACTTTTTTAATAAAGAAATGTTCCTCCAATTAAATTTAAACATAAGACTTGATCTCACCTTTTCATTTACTTTCATGAAAATAAAGCTATCAATTCAACACCTTCTTTTTTGCAATTTTTTTAACAAATTAATCAATTGCCATTTTTTCATTGACGTATATAAGGTTTTCCTTTTTGTTCTTGAGAAAAATTTCAACACTTTGTTGCAAACTTGAAAGGGTGGAGGAAAGGGAATACAAAATTTACGAATATGGTAGTATTTAGTATTTAGTATTTACAGTCAAAATGTTCAAGGCTTAAAGGTATTATTATGAGACTGAAAAGCGAAAGACGTTACATAAATTAAACACTCATATAATCAAGAAGATTAGTGTCGCTTTCAAGGCATCCAAACGTCAGCCTTTCCACAGTTATATTATTTAAAGCTTTAAAACAAACATTTTGTGATTTATTCCGCTGGCCTTATCGAACCTAAAACTAGATCGCACTTTCATTATTATCGTGAAGTTTTTATTGAATATAAAATCTTCCAAACTAACTTTTCAGACATTTATTCTCTTAATTTATTTTGAAAGTGAAAAGAGGAGAAAAATTATTGAAAATTCAAATGTAAGTGAGTTATAAATAAATAAGTTTCATATTTAAAAGAAATAAATAAAGTGAAGATTATATAAATAGATTAAAAAGACTCATTAATTTAATATCTTAAAATTTTGAGTTAAAATATAATATTAAGTCATATTAGATGTAGATCTTCATAATATTTTGAACTTCCCTCCCTAATGACCCTAACAAAAACAAGTTATTCACCTTCATTCATGAATTGATTTTTTTTTTCTCTTTACAAACATGGTACTATTCTAACTTTCTATCCTTTTTCTTTGCGCTCTGTGGCTCTCTCATTTTTAAGCTATTGAAGTGCAGTAATTTAATTTAATAGAACAAGCAACAACTTAATTAAAAGGTCGTTGTGCAAACGACACTTTAACTAATATATATATGTATAGCAAAATATGAAAATGATTAAAGGATAAGGGAAGCGAATGATTACAGAAAACATACATATCCTTCTTTCTTAACACTGTCAAATAACTTCTTTAGTTGAATTAGTTGGCAATTCAATTGTTGAACTGCCTATATCATTAATCATGTATGAATATTGACGAGGGAAAGTGACCGGTTATCTAATATCCATGACATAATTACATAGGCATATGCAAACACAAGTTTCATAATTTTTTTTTTAATCCAAACGAAAAATATATACAATAAACAACTTTTTTTTTGACGATATATACAATAAACAACTTGGCATGTTTTCCTCGTAACTAATGTTATTATAATTGTTAGAAAAAGTTTACCAAAAACAAAATTGTTACAAAAATGTGACTAGAATAACGAGTTATTATTTGAAGATGAAAAATTGAATAACTATACAAATATTTTAAAGTTATTTTTAAATTACTAGATGTCTTCGTACCTTGAGTGTAAAATTAATTCGAGTTCAAACATCAATTTGACCCTAATCACAATGTAGTTTTGATGAATTTTAAACTCTTGTAATGTTAGTACAATTCACTCCCGTTGAACAGGTATTTTAAATTAGACAAAATTTAGATTATTTTTTTTTATGTTTATTACATCTATTCTACTAAATAAATTATGATATATATTTATTAATATTTTTCTCTTATTTTTTTAATACATATATATCATAACTTAATTAGTGAAATAAATAATGAATATATGTAATAAATGCTCTAAAACGAATGTGATTTTTTTTATCCATTTTGTATTTAGAATTTAAACTTAAACCAAGATAAGGAAATATTCACTCATTACCAAGTTGCTGATTATTAGACCAAAGCCCTCATGGTTATTGATATGTACTGAGGTCAAGGGTGCTAAAAGCCTACTGGAACAAATCTGAAACACTTTAACAGCCTCTTAATGCATTGAAGATGAGGATTGAATATTTATAAGATATTCTAACATTTAGGTAAGTAAAGGTAAATTATAGTAGAGAGTGAGAAAAAAATCTTTTTTTCTAATAGTTACTGTAATTAGACAAGTGTGTTTTGTGGACGAAGTAGAATTTAGAGACAAATCGGTCTTTATAAATACCCTATAAATATATTAGAAAAAGTTTCTTAAGATTTTTCTTATTTGATAAGTTCATCAATAATGGATATTTGAGAGATAAATATACCTTTTAATAAATAAGAATGGTAACTTCACTTAATAATTATATGTCACATCTTAAAATTTATTGGGCTTGAGCAGACCCAAAATTCCAATACAGAAAAGTCACAATTATGATACACTTTTAATTTATTTGATTGTGATACTATGGAGAAAAATATCTCTTTAATTTTATGTGACCAGAATTAATAACAATCATTTTATCTATCAGATAAAAAAATCATTTTATCTAATTTTTAATTATTCAAATTTCTTATTTATTGAAAAGTTGACTGTTATCGTAGTCTCATAGAGACGGCAGTTTTTAAGCACATATTCTTTGAATAGGGACGAAAATGTGCGAGATATAAAGATTGAAACTTAGATGGAAAAATGTACTTTAAATTAAATTTTTTAAGTGAATAAATAAATATATATTTATTTTTAAATTATTTAGTATGATAAAATTATAATATATTTTATTAAATTAAAAATATATATATTTACTTATATATTTTGAAAATAAATTTATTTTAAAAAATCTACGTTAAGAAAATTTTATACCTTTATAATTTAATTCAGTTTAACTCTGAATTAATCTAAATTTAATAGAACTTCTGGATACAGAATTTATACTAAAAATAATTCTTTCATTTATCATGAAAAACTTTTCATAGGGAGTCTTAATCATTAGACAAATTTAAATCAAATAAAAGAAGAAAATCATAACAAATTGAAATAAATAAAATAAAATTAGAGCTGATTTGGAAGAATTAGAGAATCACTATAGATCAAGACAAAGAAAAAACAAAAGAAAGTCGCATCTATAACACAGACATTTATTAAAAGAATATATTATAATTTGTTTTTAATAAATGTGTGATAAAATAATTGTGAATTGTCAACTCAAAAAAAAAATTTGTGAATTGTATATTAATTAAAGTTGATAAAATTTATCATGTAATTTTATGAGTAAACCCTTGGGTGAGTCTTTGAAATCTCATACATGCTTCTAATACTTGAATGGATAATTAATATATTTTATTTGAATTAAATGGATTACATGGAGAAAGCAATTGTTAGGAGAGTATCATAGCTTTGACGATACCTAAGGCAAAATATTATTAACAAGATAATACTTGTAGAATATTTGATAAAGACAAAAAAATAAATTTAATATTTACGTAAAGAAATGGTAAAAACTTTTTTATATATATTTAAGGAATTTTTATGTAATTTTAAATTGAGAATGATGATTAAATAAATTTTTTAAAGATCGATTATAAAATTTGAACTGTTAACATTATAAATAAAATTTATCTAATATCACAATTCATTTTTATTGAAACTAATCACGGCTGGATAAATGGTAAAAACCTTAAAAAATGATAAAAGTCTTTTAAAAAAATGTTTCATATATTTGATAGTTACAAATTATTTAGTATGATCTCAAAAGAAAATGAATCAAGTCGATGGTGGAAAACTAAAAAAAAAACAATATGCTTTGGAAAAACATGACCACGAACTTTATAATCCTTTTAGTCGCATTGTATTTCATTAATTGAGTGGTATCGAACTATAAATCCTATATAAAAAATGATACTTTTTTTTTGGTGACAGAAAAAGAATGGCACATTAAGTGAGTGGAGAATTCTAAGGCAATTTTTTTTTTTAAGATATGATATTTAAGATAAATTATTAAATATTTTATTAATTATTAATTATTTATAAAACATTTATCATAAAATCATCGATAGACATAAAAGTATAAAAAAATTATCCGTATTTAATCATCCGTATTCCCCCCAATTGTTACTCCGTTGAAGCAGGGGGTTACAAATCTTGGGATTTTGTTTTCTTGCCATTAAATTTCCTGGCATAATCCAAATGCATTTCAGTGACGTCAGCAATTATTTCAGGAGAGAAGAAGAGAAGAAATGGAAGGAAGCAAGACAAAAACAGAAAGAAAAGGGGAAACAAAACTACCCAAGTAATCAGAAAGAAAATTAAATAAATAAATAAAAATAAA
This sequence comes from Ormosia semicastrata, assembly GCA_029884595.1. NCBI lineage: Eukaryota > Viridiplantae > Streptophyta > Magnoliopsida > Fabales > Fabaceae > Ormosia > Ormosia semicastrata. Next base: position 17,539,512 of record JAQQTO010000041.1, on the reverse strand, counting down.
TATTAAATACGCGGTTTTAGCTCCTCCACTCTCAACTATCAACAATTGGTTTTCTTCACCATTTCACTTCTCACTCACTTCTCACACTCCCTGCACAGTTTTACTCTCTCTCTCTCTAACGCCGGAGCTTTCTCTATCTCTCTTTCTTTCTCTGTGCTTCGGGGGCAAAAACAAAACCCTAGACCTTCACTTATGTGCATTGCTGCAACACTCATCAGATCTACAACCATTCAAGCTATGCTCCACTAGCTTCCTTCTATAAATGTCCGATTCGGATCCAAAAACCCGGCAGCGTCCGGGCCCGTGGCCGCCGGCGACGTCACTGGCGCCGGACGCCAAGGCAATGCCACCTTCTTCCTGGGCTAAAAAAACCGGGTTCAAACCCAAGTTCTCCGGCGAGACCAATGCCAGCGACTCGGGTCAGATAAGCTTGACGCCCAAATCTAGAGAACCCTACGCACATGTGGATCTCGAAGCGGGTCGGGCTCGGGCTCGGGCACCGCCTCCGGCTAACGGCGTGGCCCACCGTGAGAAGGTTCCAGTTCCAGTTCCAGTTCCAGTTCCACTTCCACCCTCTAAGGATCAGGCAGCAAAGAAGCGCAGGGACTCTGATGGAGTCCCCAAGAGCTCGGTCCCCAGTACCAATGGCCAGGCACCGGCTGCGGCAAACGTGGACCAGCCGCCGCCGCCGCCGCCGCGGAGAACGGCAAGGCACGAGGAAGTGGTGGATGCCTTGCCACAGAGTGTGGATGAGGATGGGTTGGTGTCTAGGCATTCGCATATGAAGTATGAGCTCAGAGATTCACCTGGTCTAGGTAAGAAAGAGATATGGTTATAATTATAAGGTTGAAAATTTTGATATATACTGATGATTTTTTTCGTATGGATACTGTAGTTCCCATTGGTGTATATGGTATCCAGCATTACATTTCAATATTAGGTTCGTTGATTCTCATTCCGCTTGTCATAGTTCCTGCCATGGGAGGTTCATATGTGAGTGATTTCAAGTTTTCAACTTACTCAATTGTGTGTATGTGTATGTGTGTGTGCGTGTTTTTTTTTTCGTTATGTTTCTTTTTTGTAGCAAAGTTGTTATTTGGGTAGTGTTATCTGATGTGTTAGTGGGAATAGGAGGATACTTCTGCGGTGGTATCAACTGTACTCTTCGTGTCTGGAGTGACTACGCTGTTGCATACTACTTTTGGGTCCAGGTTGCCCTTGATACAGGGCCCTTCTTTTGTTTATCTCGCTCCAGCTTTGGCCATAATCAACTCCCCGGAATTTCAAGGATTAAATGAAAATGTATGTATTTCTTCTCATTTCTTTTTGTTTCAGACCGTATTAATTATTGTCTATATCATGGCTCCAGTTAACCAAATTTTTGGTCTTACAATGGTTTCAGTTGTTAGTTATTTGTGAGGTCTCATCTTTGTAATGTATATTATAAATTTTTTTATGGAATAATTGAAACAAAGACAGCTGATGAGATTTCTATATCAATTTTCAGAAATTCAAGCATATAATGAAGGAGCTGCAGGGAGCTATAATTATTGGATCTGCTTTTCAAGCTTTACTTGGATATACTGGACTTATGTCGCTGTTAGTTAGGTATGAATGTGGGATTTTCTTTGCTTGTTTATTTGTCTTTTTATTAGTACATGCTTCATTGTTTCATGAAACAGTATTTATTGTTGTGGACTGAGGCCAAGTTATAATGTAGTGCTAAATGATAAAGGTTGAGAGATTCAAGTAGAAGAATCATAGAAGATAATGCTGTGAAGAAGAATGATTTGAATAAAAGCAATAGGGAAAAACAGAATTGCATAGTGCTTAGTTGAGAATTTGGCCCTATGATGGAGTGCATGGCTACACCGCTACAGAGTGTTCTTGAAAAAATTTGGTCCCACCCCCTTCCAGAATATTGTATGTTGTATGTGCTGGGTCGTTTATTTGAGTTTTTAAAAGGAAATATATATTTCTCTTTCATTATTAATTAAAATTGGCCTTTAATACCCATATTAATTGGTTGATTTAGACTATCAATAGCTTTTAGTTACCATCTAGGAATTCAAGTTTAAGAAGCTGAGAGCATTCTTACTTGGGAATGATACACCTGTTATGTGTATCATTCCTCTTGATTTGTTTCTGGACAGTACAGAGCTAGTTCTGGTGCTTCCATTCTGTTTTGTCTGTGTAATAGGCAGGAATTTTTTCTTTTCTTAATAGTGTTGATGAATCAACAATATGGGTTATGTTGAAAAATTCTGCAAGACTACAATTGAAACCAGCTATGTGTGGGAGGTATGGAGGGGAGTGGTAGCAGTGAGAAGGAGTGTGAAATGCCTCTCTATGTTTGGTTGAGGGAAGAGAGGGAATGAAGAGAGACAGAGTAAATGGACAAATTAACCCCTCCAAAAACCCCTTCATTTTTTTTGGGGAGGGGGGGGGGTTGAAATGGATTTGTAAGGGAAGAAGGGTGCTTTGACTGCATTCCGCTCCACACCCACCTTAAAGATTATTCCAAACACAGTTAGTAGTCCTCTTTCCCCTCCACCCCCTTCCAACCAGTATTCAGGCTGCATTCAAATGCATCTCATATGCCAGTGTTGGTCAGATTGTTGTGGGGATTAAAAGTATAACGATCCTTACATGTCTTCAGAGTCAAATTGTTGGAGTTACAGTAACTTTTTAGAATGAAATAAGTTGTCTACTTTTTTCACCTAATTTGGCAAGTGTCTTGAAGAACTCTAGCTTTAGCCAGCTGTAATAAATGGTACCATGTCAGAGGATGAGATTGTAGTTGAGGTTCACTGGGCACTTTCTCTTGTGGATTGTGGTATGACGGTATCAACCTGTCAAATACCATGTTCCTATGTCCTTTGCCTTTACTCATGATTTAAATCACTTTAGTGTCTGAGTTGTCTGAAATAAAAATATTACGTTTCACTTGTGAATTTTCAGGTTAATCAATCCTGTGGTTGTATCCCCAACTATTGCCGCAGTTGGACTTTCATTTTTCAGTTATGGTTTTCCTCTAGTTGGTACATGTCTCGAGATTGGTGCAGTACAGATATTAGTGGTTATTGTTTTTTCTCTTGTAAGTTTGTTGAATTCAAGTTCCCACTGTGTCTATGGTATTGATCATTTCACTGTGCTAACAATAATAATCTTTTCTTTCTTGCTTTCTGCAGTATCTTCGTAAGATATCTGTTCTTGGACATCGCATATTTCTAATATATGCAGTAAGTTTAGTGTTACAATATCCTTCTAAGTTACTCTTCAGTAGTTAATATAAAATTCTGTGGTGTAGCAAATGATTTCTGTTAAGTGTGATGTATTTTTCTTCTCCCAACTGCCAGGTTCCTTTGGGCCTGGCAATTACATGGGCAGTTGCTTTCTTGCTGACTGAAGCCGGAGCCTACAGCTACAAAGGGTGTGACATAAACATACCTGCCTCAAATATGGTTTCAGAGCACTGCAGAAAGCATGTTTCTAGGATGAAGCATTGTCGAGTTGATACTTCCCATGCATTAAAATCATCCCCGTGGTTTAGATTTCCTTATCCACTACAATGGGGTACTCCTGTCTTCCACTGGAAAATGGCTCTTGTGATGTGCGTGGTTTCCTTAATCTCATCTGTGGATTCGGTTAGCTTCTTTGTCCTTTTTTATTTTGTTTCCTGGACTGTATTTATTTATCTTGATTCTGAATATGTTGATAATTGCTTGTGTTCAGTTGGAAAAAGTAACCATCTACTGGGCCTCTTGCCATATTTATAATGTGCTAGCAATATTGTACGTGAAAAGCTGTTCTTTTTCTTTCGTATGATACAAGGTTTGATGAAAATTATAATTTGGACCTACCAAAACTATATATGTTTAATAAATATGATGGTTTGTATGCATAAGTAAGAAACTTGAATATGTTATTCACTTAACTATTATTGTGACTTCATTTTAAGACAATGAAGGGTAAAAAACTTCAGAGTGAAGAGCCTGGAGGTAGGCATATAGTTTATCAGATCCAAAGTTAAAAATAATGGTTGCCAACTTGTCTTATTGTTTTCACCTGATCAAATTATATTTTCCATTTTCTGTTTTCATTTCAAGTAGATACCAACTGAAAGGAGGAGTAATGTAGTATGGGTTCTATCTCAGCTTAGGAAATCAGTGCATCGATGGCACCGATTGTGTAATGGCTAAAATAAAATTTTAATGCCACAAATAGCCACTATGTGATTTTATTTTTGTGAAGATACTTTCTAGAGAAGTCAAATAATAGCATGTACTGATCTATAAGAGATTAACAATATACAACAACAACCAAGCCTTTTCCCACTAGGTGGGGTCGACTATATAGATCAAACGACGCCATTGTGTCCTATCATAAACCAAAAGAGATTAACGATATGCTATATGAAAATTGAAATCATATTTTCTTTTACTTTTCTCTATATGCATGATTATCTAATCACTACTGTGTTGTTGATATTCATTTGTTTTAAACTTTGTAGGTTGGCTCATACCATGCATCTTCATTATTGGTAGCATCCAGACCTCCAACTCCTGGAGTTCTTAGTCGGGGAATTGGTTTGGAAGGTCTTTCTGGTGTCTTAGCTGGTCTCTGGGGAACTGGAACTGGATCTACAACTTTAACTGAAAATGTTCACACAATTGCTGTGACTAAAATGGGAAGCCGCAGGGCAGTTCAACTGGGTGCATGCTTTCTGATAGTGTTGTCTCTTGTGGGTAAGTGTCTATATCTTTCTGTTCGTGCATCGACCTTTATCAGTCTATCTTATGATGAATAACCATTGAACGGAAGTACATTTATTGTGAGACATTGGAGATGAAAAACCATTTGTGTAATATGCCCTGCTTTTAACCTTTCAGAACAATTAGCAAAGCATATGATGCTTGTAAGCATCATCTCTAGAAGTGGGATTTTCTGAAGAATGAGAGGCAGTAGATTAAGTACTTTTCATCAATCTCATTGTGGTATCCTAGTGAATTCCTAGTTTTAATTATTGTCCACAAAAGATTCGTAATGCTGAACTTTAATGGTTAATGCAATTTGTACTCATCACATTTTGGGAGTATATTTGGGTGGGAAATGTACGGTTTTTAGATGTGTTCCCTCGTCTCCATTGCAGTTCTTCCAAAAGAGAATTTCAATCCAAAATTTTCATTCTTTTTAAATTTCAAGGTTATGGTATCATAGAATTTTCACTTCTTCAGAAATTGAATGATAGAGAGTGTTGAGTTTCAGTCCCTTCTGCTGTTACTTGATTCTTTCTCATGTTTCTGCCAATGAGGATCCAACTGTTTGGACTCTTGATACATCTGGTGTTTTTTATTGCAACTTGCAAGTCCTATTTTCAGTTTCTTACCCTCCTAATAAGGAGATATTTATTCTTAACAAGCCTGTATGGATATCTAAAACTTCCTCTAAGGTCAAGACTTTTGTCTGAAAAGCAGTTCTTAATAGGATTAATACAAATGACATGTTGCAGATACAAAGGCCTCATACAGGACTTTCACTTTCTCCTGATATGTGTTATGTGTAGCATCAGTTCGGAAATAGTAGCCCATTTAATTTTACATGGTCAAGCAGCTACTTGCCTACGGAATAATTTTCTTGCAATTCTTTGTGAACTTTGCGGTGTCTAACTACTTTGGAGCAGCTTTTATTACTCAATTTTATGGTTTTGGTAAGGATAGGGAGACTAAAGTCCTATGGCAGTGCACAATTTTCAGTTCTCTGGGGATTTTGTTGGGATGGAATGCCCACAATTTCAAGGGCACATCATTTTGGTGCTTTGGCTCATGGCCGTTTTAGGGGAGTTTCCATCTCCAAGAAAGATTGGGTGACCTTGCTGCACTCTTGAGCTTCTGTTTTCTGGGTTTTTCCCGCTCCCCCCCTATTTTGGAGCCTTATCCTCCCTCTTAATAGTACTTCATATTTCTTCTCTCTAATAATATTTGTTTATGAAAAGATTTCAAGTATTGCGTTGTGTTTGATACATGGCTGCAGACACAGCTGTTTTTTGAAGTGTCTGAGCTTCATAGATCGCTACAGCTAGTTGTTTCAGAGTGCTTTATCTTTCTATGATGGCAAACTTAAGTAACTGTTGGCTACTGTCTCTTTTGAACTTACGATTTTGAGTGATATCTGTCTTCCATGTGGTGGAACCTATCCTACCTTTAATTTCTCTGTTAAAGTCATAATGCCTGAACGCAGTTTAGTTGCTATGATTGCATAAAATTTCATCCTAAGGCAAACAGTGTCTATGGTGGAAGTGGTATGCAGAATGTCAGATATACTCTCCCAGTTCCCCTATCAATATGTCTGGCATATAAAAGTGGTTATATATTATCGAGTTTATCATCAAACTGCATAGAAACTTAAATAAGGTGCTGATTTCTTGTGCTGATTGTTTCTGTTTTTGGAACATGATAAATCATTGGATAATTAGGATATGCAATTCATTGCTAGTTTCTGGATTGTTGACTTCTTTTGTGATGCCCATTTAATATTTTTATTCTGTCATCTGTAGAATATTTTTATTGCAAATATATGCATGCTTAATTTTGCTTAGACTATAACAGGTAAGGTTGGAGGTTTCATTGCTTCAATTCCTGATGTCATGGTTGCTGGTCTCCTCTGTTTTATGTGGGCAATGCTTACGGCATTGGGCTTGTCAAATCTACGCTATAGTGAGGCTGGAAGCTCTCGCAACATCATCATAGTTGGGTTATCATTGTTTTTCTCTCTTTCTATACCTGCTTACTTTCAACAATATGGCATCTCTCCAAATTCCAACTTGTCAGTGCCAAGTTATTTTCAGCCCTACATTGTGGCTTCTCACGGGCCTTTCCACAGCAAATATGGAGGGGTATGCCCTTGTGTCCTGTCCTTTTTACTATTGTGAATCTTGTGCTTGATTTTGATGGCGTAAAATTCTGTGATGAGTGTGATTAAAATTTGTTAATTACTTTAAGACGTACAGAAAGATTAAAAAAAACCCAAAGCCCACTTTCATCTGTCAGGGAGGGTGTGGCTCAGAAAACCACGTCATGGCATATCTATCTCCATGATCTTGTAAATGAATAGAAACTACCCTCCTATTCAATAGTGACACAGGTAATTTGCTTGCATACATGTTTTATGATCAATTTTGCCTACTACTCTTTGGTTTTGATTAATGTTTCTGCTTGTATATGTAGAGCATCTTTTTTGACAGAATCCTGCATGTTTTTTCATGGTCGCTAACTAGTAACTACTGCATAGTGATTGTGTTAAATAAATGTATACAATTAGCTAATAAACATGTATGGGAATTGGAGTCATCTTTACTCATGTGGTTCCCTTGTTATTTTAGCACTTGAATGCTGGTTAAAAACTACTGTAATCTGTAGTTCCATTTTAAGAGAGAAATTTTTGTACTGTTGGTTGACATGTCAGGTTTTTCCAAAATAACACTTGTGAATCTGTTCCTTTCGCAGTTGAACTTTGCCTTGAACACGGTTTTTTCACTACACATGGTGATAGCTTTTCTTGTTGCTGTTATCTTGGATAATACTGTACCTGGCAGTAAGCAGGAACGTGGGGTATACGTTTGGTCCGAACCTGAGGTTGCTAGAAGGGAGCCTGCTGTTGCTAAAGATTATGAGTTGCCCTTGAGAGTTGGTCGGATTTTCAGATGGGTGAAGTGGGTTGGCCTGTGAAAGACAAGGGTTTCGTTGGCTGACCATTTTCAGTTTATTGAATGCTGTCAACTGCCCAATCGACCCCATTCACATGTCTTGTAGGTCTCAATGATGGATAGTAGCAGGTCATGTTACAGAGTTAATTTTGTGAACATTGAAGATCCGCAGGGGTCTATTTGTGTTATAATTTATTTGTGTTATAATTTATTAGATTAACCATGTATCTAGTTTTGATTCATTCAAAATCTCCAGGTGGAGTTTTTTTTCCTTGCTGTAAGGCGGGCTTTTGACAAATCATCCTGGCTATGTATATATACAGTATTACATTTTCAGTTTTTCTTTTGCGGTTTTATCGCACTTCATCCCCGAGTTGTTGGTTCCTATATGTAGCAAGCTATATTATTGTTACTTTGTTTGTTGTCCCTGGTCCGTGGTACAGTCTGGTATATCTACTTAATGGAACATCGAAAGGCATCCTCCGTTATATCTAGCACTTGCTCAATCGGACTGGAAGATTCGTTTTTGTTAGTATTATTCCGTTTCACCTACTATCTTTGGCAAGTACCTGTTGTATGTTAGTTGCCCTGCGTCTAGTTTTTGTTTTCTTTCTTCTATTGATTGATTATTAAACACTCTGTTAAAGAAAATAAAAACACTTGTTTATCAATATTGTGGCTTTTGCCTTTGTACTTTTTGTGCAGTGAAATCCTTGAATTAATGTTCCATTAAAGCCATAACACTTACACAGGAACAAATCTAGGTTACGAAACTCCTAAAAATTCTTGATGGAGTATTTGTTGCTAACCAAGTGGTGGAGATTGGAAGAGCTGAAAATTCAGTAGTTTATTGTCTGAGAAACGTGATACGAAAAATTGATGTGTTGCTCTGAGTGAAAATGGCTTAGGTTCTTTAAGCATATAGTCCTGAGTTTGATTTTGGGATTCATATGTATAGAAATAATACTGTTGAGAGGAGTCTTTGCTTAGGCATCTAATCTTATCTCGGGAGATTAGTTTTTCATCTATCAGATGGAGAGATATTCTAAAAAAAGAAGAAGAAAGAAACGTCTCCCCATCTCTGTTGCCAACTTGCCATCGCTATAGGTGGAACCGTGGAAGTGAGCAACATCGTCACATTCCCTGTAGAGTAATTTGGTAGAATTAACAAACAGGTTGTATTGGAGGTAGTCTTAGCAATCCTTTTTAACCATCTTACAAATGATAAAGAATCGGGTTCTATAATAATTTTCTGAAAGCCGCAATCACAATTAATGGGTAGCCCTATGAGGATTTCCCAAAGCAGCAAGCTCTAAGTGATATGCAAAACCAATCACTCACGTACTCTAAGCATGAAAACTGTTCCGTCATGGGGGAGGTCGCTGGAGAATCCCAGGTTGTTCATCTGACAATTACCTCGAGGAAGACGGGGTGGAATACTTGCCAATGCGCTCTGACTGGTCAGTCTTGGAGTCAAGACCATGATGAAGGCATAGGTAGAGAAAAGTGAATATGTCTGGCCTAGGCTGCAGGCCACTTCATATAGAGATCTAGAGGACTGACTTTCCAGATACCTTCCATTCAGGTCATTTAAGATTTTGAACATTATGTCTGGTCAACATAGCACAAAGATGTTATGTATAGTTATTATTGCGCAAGGCCGTTATGTTTGTTGGTGGGTCGTATTAAGCACATATTTGTCGAGCCGTTACCCATTCAGATATAGGCTGGTCAGATCTTTCAAAAACGGGTCTAGTTTATGGTTGGATGCCAATTGGGTCAGGATGGTCCACAGTCCCCTAACTTGGTCATCTGTGAAGATGGGCTGAGCTTATGAGTGACCGAATGTCAATTGGGCTAGGACGGTCCACAGTCCCTCAGCTTGAGCGAATCACAAAGTGAGTGGTCGAGCTTTTTTGAGCTCTTCATAATTTTTAAGCTTTGTCCCTAGGTAACCTTCTGAGGTGAGTGGTGTAGTCTTTTGTACATGTATTTTTCCCGACCTTAACTATGAATTTTCCTGACCTGATTCGATTTTGAGTTTCTTCGATATAGGTCAGTCTTCAAAGGCATCATGGTTTGACCATGACCTCGAATAGCTTCGTATGTCTTCAGTTTTTAATGGAAGACTTTGACTTTAGAATTTTTTTCGTGCTTGGCCGACTTCATACATATAGCCTTTTCAATTGGCATCATGGTTTTATCATGATCTCAGATTTTTTCGAGCTTGCCGATTAACATTTAAGGTCAATCATGGCATTTGGCTTGATTTTTTTTGCATATCTTTATTCATTTAATGGAAGTACATTATGAGCTCGGCATTATGAGTTCGCATATCTTTGATCGACCTGTGGGCTGGCATCAACTCTTGGACCGGTTGACATTGATTTTGGACCAGCATTGACCCTCAGGCCGGTTAACTTCGATTCATCGACTAGTAGGCCAGTTAATGATGCACAATTTTTAGTTTCAAACAAGTCTACAAACTTGATGCGGGATTAATTATTGCTTTGCGAACCCAAGTGCAGGTTGTCTCAAGTAATAAATTTCTCGGGAGTCCGAGGTCGATCCACAGGGAATTGTTGAAGATTAATTAAGGTGAAGTAAATATTTTGTTATTATGATAAAAATTATTTACTTTAGTTAAAAGATCCACTCTTGGTAAATAAAGTAAATGTAAGATTAATTTCTTTTATAACTCAATTAGAATCCTCGCAACATGGAGGTTCCAATCGGAAAATACAACATTAAAAGTCCATTTAAAATAATATACGTAATTATATTATGTTTCCTAAAAATATTACCACCACTTATAAATGGGTTAAAACATTCATTGTGCTAATATTTTGTCTACAACAAATCAAGAACTCCTCTTTACAAAGATGATTTCTAAATTATAAGAAACAAATTATAATACGTATAATGGTTACTAGAAAATATAAATCATTTAAGCACAAGAGAAGAATAAATCTAACCTTACTTTATTACCAAGAGCTTCATCCTTTCACCCAAGTAAAATTAAACTTAGTTACTCATAGATAAGAAGAAAGAAAGAGAGAAGAAGAAGAAGAAGAACATGACTTTAATTTAGAACAAAGGAAAATTACTACAAGAAAACCTAGTAACAAAATGGTATCATTTTGGTAACTAACACCTCACACCCTCAATGATCTGCCAAAGCCTCCTTTTATAGAGGATTAGAGATACAAAATGACAAGGGGGCTGAGTCATTAGTGGGTGGATGAGTGGAAAATGAGTGAAAAATGCCAAATGACTTTTGGTGAGTGGAAAATTATGGAGATTCCTTATCTCTGAAATCATGCAGCTCTGAAGTCATTGCATTCGTCATTTTTGAACCAAGTGGTCTTCATGAAAGTTGTAGGCCTGGATCTTAGCTTTCAAATGGCTTTAGTTTGAGTCCAATATCATTTCTATAACTCTAGATACGTTCAAATTACTGCACACTGCCCAGGCCCAGTCACAGCTCCTCTGTTCTGACTTCCAAGCCCAATATCACCTTCAAGGAGTCCGATTCTGGAAAAGTGTTCAACATGAAAGTTGTAGATATGGGTCTTAACTATTTAGAATCCAAATTTCAGCCCATTTGACAACCTCTAGCCCGAAAACTGTGATGAACAGTACACGTAGGTTAAGCTGTCAGGAAAAGCACTCTGGTTCTTGCTTCAACCCCAATTTGAGTTATCTACTCGTGTGATTGGGCCTTTGAGGTCTTCATGAAAGTTATAGAGCTCTCTCTTATCTTTAAAATGCCATCAGATTCACCTCATTTGACCACCTACATCCCAAGATATAGCCCAAATACAGAAGCAACGTAAGACATAAATTATGCTGAAAAATTCAATTAAGTCCAATTTGAATCCAAACTTACAAAACATAATCAAAATCAATCAATTAAGTACATGAAGAGTGTAAATGACTAAAAATAAAGGCTTATTAATGTATCAAATATGTGATCATCAAATTCCTCCACACTTAGCTTTTTGCACTACTGGGCAAAACACAAGACCAAAACTAAAAACAAAACGAAACAGACTCAAAAGCTAAACACTCTAAAAGACTCAATTTCTAATAATATTTAAAAATGAAGAGCAATCAATCATTCAAGTAATCAAAACATTCATGAGGTAACATATCTTCACTTCTCAAATCAACAAATAAGGATATTTCAATTGAAAAGCATGAGTCAAGAATGATAGATTTTCACAAGATTCACTCTCAATCCCTCAAGTGTTTAAAAGGTAAGTATTTCACTCAATTCAACCCATGAAAATTGTACTACCATAAGCTTGCTTATCTTCTACTTCTCCACTACTCAGAACACATGCACACACAAATCATGAGAACTTTATTCAAGGTTGTAATGGGGTCAAGGTAAAGGAGGAGGTAATATGGATATGACAAGTTAAATACTAGAGAATAAAAGAGCATGAGAGCTGAGTTCAATTAATAAGTATAAAAGTTTATCCCAACTCCACCTAATACAAATTCCCTTTACATATTCTTTTCTTTTCCTTTATTACCTTGTTGACCCTCTTCTCTTTACATTTTTTTTTGATTGATTTTTTTTTTTTACAAAAAGAACATCATATATACATTTTTTTTAACCATTCTGCACACACACCCCTACACTTGTTCAACAACTCATCGAATGACAAAACTAATGTTCTCTTATTCCCTAAGGTCAAGTAAGAACATGATTTTTCATTTAAGGCACATAATGAGTTTGAAATAAAGAATAGTCAAATAAGCTCAAAGGGTTAAGTAAGGGAAATAAGTCATTTCTAATGCTTTATGTTGGCAGAATCGAGAATTTCAAGAAGTCATAAGAGTGCTTGATATCATATTGAGACAACATGTCGCTAAACAAGGTGACTATTTGATTAAAGTAGCTATTTCAAGAAAAATGCCTCAATCATATTTATGTATGCATATGAAAATGTAGTCTCAAAAAGAATCAAAGCAAGTTCTAGAGTAACAATTCCATGAGTGAAATTCACACAATAAAGAAAAGAATGATACAAATGTTCAATCCATTCATCAATAGGCTCAAAATCTCACAAGGCATAATTCTATCATTCTCAGTCCACTAATTCAACATCCATAACCAAGCATGTGAATTTTAAGAAAGAAGATAATTTACTCAATTATGCAAATTTTTCTGAATTTGAATTGCTACTTCCACACAAACTAGTTACTACCCAAATTACTCCTTATTCTGCCACCAATTTTTGATGCGTCTCAAGAGTAAATAATGTACTCTTTACTCTGTCATCCCTAATTACTTTTGTTATTAATAAATTGATGACAAACACAACAAACATATTAACAAACACACTCCTATTTATTTATTTTTTAGTTTTTTTAATATAAACACAATAAACATATTAACAAACACACTTCCTAATTTTTTTTTGGGTTTTTTTTACAACCATCTTTTCCCCCAACCAGATCACAACATTGTCCTCAATGTCAAAACATAGATAGGTAAAGGATAGAATATATTACCTGTTGTTGCAATTACTGAAAAGAAAAATCTCACACAAATTTAAATAGAAACAAAGTATGATAAATAAAACTAAAGCTTGTAATTATTTAAATAGTTGGAGTGTCTTGGCTGGCTTTCTTTTCATTTTGCTTCCCTCACCACTTCCTTCATTGCTTCCTTCAGACCAATCTATCCGAGCTGTTACTGGATCAGGTTCATAAACAAAAACTTCTAATTTATCAATCAACTCATCAACAATGGAAGCAGAGATAAGGAGTCGTCTTGCAGAAGGTGTGACAAATTTCTGTTCCACAGCATGGTCAACAAAAGATAACAAATTATCAAAGAAATTATTAACATTCAACAAACCTACGGGTTTATGGTGGATGTTCAGTTGGGCCCAAGAGACAATTTGAAAAATTTCTTCCAAAGTACCAAAACCACCAGGTAAGGCAATGAATGCATCAGAGTTTTCAAGCATTGCCTTCATTCATCCATGCATAGATGATACTTGAATTTCCAGTCCAATTGTTTTTCCAACGATGTTCCTTCGAGTTAAAGGTTCAGGAATGACACCTAAAACTTGACCACCTCTTATAAATGCATAAAGTGATACAAATTTCCATTAACCCAAGGCAACCTCCCCCATATACTACACGAATGTTCCTCGCAGCAAGTGTTCTACCAACAGTGCTTGCTGTATTTACAAACTCTAAACTCTTCCCATAACTTGTCCCACAAAATACACAGATACTGACAAATCTACGAACAGAAGAAGAAGCTCCCTCCATTTCTACACTCACACTTTCTTTGAATGATTATGAGTTGCAGGAAAGTGAAGAAAATGGAGTGTTTAAATAGGGAAGAGAATAGAAAAAGTAATAATAGTTCCTATACAGGTAGGTTGACTGGTGTCAGAAAAGCTTGAAATTTTAAAAATAATAATAATAATGACTTTTTTTTTGTTTTTTTTTTTACTTCAAGAAAACCATCAGGGTAAAGAAGTCTAGAAACTCCCGAAGGATCCCATCCAAAGGATCGTCTGTCCAAAACCAAAATTCAACAAAATCATACAAAGATAAAATAATAATAACAAATGATTACATACCTTTATGTACAAGTTTCATGGCAGATCTTTATACTGCGCGTCATGAGTGCAGTAATACCAAGATAGCTCAGCCAATCTGGGCATTCTTCTCCCCCCCGCTTGTGGGATATTTTGGATTGAGCTACAACGCCACTAATTAAAGTGTGTAAATCTGACAGCTACCACCAACGACCACAGCCAGTGAGAGGTCGCTGAAGAGCCCATGGCATTAAATCACAAGATCCAGCTCAGAGGCATTGTCACGCGAGAATGCAAACACGGACGCTTTCTTTCTCCCATCGCCAGCGTAGCCTTTGGTTAAAACCAGGGAATGCTTCTACAAAGCATGGCACACGAACTTTATTTACCGACCGGCGTGCGAAGGTCCACCCGAGTCAATGACGGATCTGCCACTCCACCGGCAAGGGGCTCCTAATCTAATTAAAGACCAAGTACAACCAAAGTTTTGCCTTTTTTATTTTATTTTATTTATTTCATTTTATTTCATTTTTTTCATTTTTTTTTTTTTTTTTCTTTTTTTTTTTCTTTTTCTTTTTTTTTTTTTTTTGTCCTTTTTTTTTTTGAAGATGTACAAGATAATATATACATGTTGTTGTGATTGTGGCTCACATCTTCCTCTCGTTTCACGTCCGTAAACGCTTAAACGCTTAAACGCCTTCTATGAGTCGAGGATAAGCTTCCCATCCAATTTTCTTATAAATTGGCAAACAGGGTCTTTTTGAGTCAGATTCCCAAGACTATAACGCTCTTGCTCGTCCCTCAAGAGATTCCACAAACTAAGAAGTTCACGCTGCACAATTCCACAAGAATGCGTCTCAAGAGTCAATAAGATATTATCTAATGACTCCTTACTCAGTCCATTCTTGATGAAGAATATTTTATTTTCTCTATTTACGGAAACCATCCCCAAAGAGCGACATCGCGTGTTACAATTCCATCGTGCACACTTGTAACAAACTTTCATTCTTTTTGCTCTTCTCCTTTTTGAAAATGAACTTTTACCGAGACCAGGCATGTATGGGACAAATGAATCTGAAGATTCACCAGCTAAACGAACATTTGCTTCGATTATCCAGCGTATATCTTCTGTGATGCCCTTATACATTAACAATCTCAGTCTTTCACACCTAGCTTCATAGACTTTTGTTAGAGCATTTAGAACGAGAGAAGGAAAATATTTTCTTAGATTTGAGAGAATGACATCCATTTTAAAAGGAGAAGAAATCAGTTATTATGAAAAACTGAAAAACAAACCGACTTGAGAGTCACGGAGTACCATTATCCGCCATTTAACCGGGAACACAAAGAACTGCAAAAAGAAAGAAACAACATTAAAATAAATTCTACTCATAACAAGGATTAGAAAGAGAAATGGATTCTACCTCAACAACTTGATGTTCCAGAAATGGTTTGAGTCTTTGTCCATTGACCTTAAATACAATACCATTCCTAGGATTCTCAATGTCTATGGCCCCATAAGAATACACATGTTTGACAATATAAGGACCAACCCACCTAGATCTCAATTTTCCAGGGAATAGATGAAGACGAGAATTATAAAGCAGAACTTTTTGACCAATTTCAAAAGTTTTTCTCAAAATTGATTTGTCATGAAAAGCTTTTGTTCTAACTTTATAAATCTTTGAGTTTTCATATGCATCATTTCTTAATTCCTCAAGTTCATTCAATTGCAATTTGCGTAACTTAGAAGCATCATCAAGACTTAAGTTGAAAGCTTTAATGGCCCAAAATATTTTATGCTCCAATTTTACAGGCAAATGACAAGGTTTTCCATAAACTAACTGATAGGGAGACATGCCTAAAGATGTTTTAAAAGCAGTACGGTAAGCCCAAAGTGCATCGTTTAGTCTTAAAGACCAATCTTTATAATTTGGGTTAACCGTTTTTTCCAAAATTTGTTTAATCTCCCTATTTGCCAATTCAACTTGTCCACTTGTCTGAGGATGATAAGGGGTTGCAATTTTGTAGGTAATGCAATATTTTTTCATTAAGGATTCAAATGGTTTATTGCAAAAATGTGTTCCCCCATCACTGATGATAGCTCGAGGAATTCCAAATCGACTCAAAACATTTTCTTTTAAAAATTTTAGAACAATTTTATGATCATTGTGCCGACATGGAATCGCCTCAATCCATTTTGAGACATAATCAATTGCAACCAAAATGTACACAAATCCAAAAGATGATGGAAATGGACCCATGAAATCAATTCCCCAACAATCAAAAATTTCAATGACAAGGATAGGGTTCAAAGGCATTATATTTCTTTTAGAAATAGACCCCAATTTTTGACAACTTTCGCAACTTTTGCAAAAAGTATAACTGTCCTTGAATAAAGTGGGCCAATAAAATCCACACTGCAAGATTTTCGCAGCTGTTTTCTTTGAAGAAAAATGACCTCCACATGCTTCTGAATGACAAAATTTAATGACACTACTTACCTCATTGTCGGGTACACATCTCCGAAAGATTTGATCAGGACAATATTTGAACAAATATGAGTCATCCCAAAAGAAAATTTTCACCTCAATCAAAAACTTTTTTCTGTCTTGGTGTGTCCACTGAGGCGGCATCTTACCTGTTACAAGAAAATTGACAATGTTAGCAAACCAAGGCATGGAATTAACAGAAAATAAAAATTCATCAGGAAAAGAATCATTGATAGGTGTGCTATCAAAAGATGAGCCTGTTGTCAGCCTTGACAAATGATCTGCAACAACATTTTTGGCTCCTTTCTTGTCTTTTATTGTGATGTTGAATTCTTGAAGCAACAAGATCCACCGTATCAACCTAGGTTTAGCATCCTGTTTAGACATTAAATATCTAACAAAGAAAGATGATCAAGTGAAAACAACAGTGGAAGAACCAATTAAATAAGCTCAAAATTTGTCCAATGCAAAAATTACAGCAAGTAGTTCTTTTTCAGTAGTAGTGTAATTTATTTGTGCACTATTCAAAGTTCGACTTGCGTAATAAATTACATGAGGCTTACTTTCCTTTCTTTGGCCTAAAACAACGCCAACAGTAAAATCACTAGCATCACACATCAACTCAAAAGGCAAAGACCAATCAGGAGATTGCACATGATAGGAGCAGAAGTCAAAAGACCGATTAATTTTTCAAAAGATTTCTCGACAATCTTGAGTCCAATCAAATGGTGTATCTTTTGTTAGAAGATTACATAAAGGTCTAGATATGGCACTAAAGTCCTTTACAAATCTTCTCGTAAAATCCTGCATGTCCTAAAAAGGAACGAACTTCTTTGACTGTTTTTGGGAAAGGCAAATGAGCAATTAATTCAACTTTGGCCTTATCAACTTCAATTCCTTTGGAAGATATCACATGACCTAACACTATTCCTGAGGTAACCATGTAATGACATTTTTTCTAATTTAATACAAATCCTTTTTCTTCGCATCTTTTAAGAACTTTTTCCAAATTATCAAGACAATTTTCAAAAGAATTTCCAAAAATTGTCAGATCATCCATGAAAACCTCTAAATAATGCTCAATCATGTCGCTGAAAATACTTAGCATGCATCTTTGAAAAGTTGCCAGAGCATTACAAAGACCAAAAGGTATTCTTCTATATGCAAAAGTGCCAAAAAGGACAAGTAAAAGTGGTCTTTTCTTGATCCTCTAATGCAATTGGTATTTGATTATACCCTGAATAACCATTAAGAAAACAATAGTAGGGATGTCCTGCTACTCTTTCCAGAATCTGATCAAGAAATGGTAATGGAAAATGGTCTTTCCTAGTGGCTGCATTCAATTTTCTGAAATCAATACACATACGCCAACTAGATGAGACTCGGGTAGGTATTAATTCTCTTTTTTATTTTCAACCACTGTTATTCCGCATTTCTTAGGCACAACTTGTGTAGGGCTTACCCACTGCTATCGAGAGATAGGATAGATAATTCCAACATCAAGTAATTTAAGAACTTCAGCTCTAACTACCTCTTTCATGTGTGGATTTAATCTTCTTTGAGGTTGTTGAGATGTTTTAGCATTATCCTCTAAATGTATTCTATGTGTACAGATTAATGGATTAATGCCTTTTATATCCTTTAATGTCCATCCAATTGCACTTTTATGCCTTTTAAGTACTTCTATCAATTTACCTTCTTGTTCTTTGGTCGTGATGAGGAAATTACCACTGGAGAGCTTTGTTCTTCTCCCAAAAATGTGTACTTCAACCCATCGTAATGGCTTCAGTTCTAGTGTGGATACTTCTTTATGGGTATCATCATTCATGGATTTTAGCTCTTTGAATCTTGGCTTCCTTCCTTTGTATTCCATTTCCGTGTACAAAAGCAAAGAGCATATTTCGAAACATCATCATCTAATTGTGTAGCCAATCAAATGAATTAATTAAACAGATTTCTAATGGGTCAAAAGAACTCCTGATTTGAAGATGATCATCTATAATGGCCTCAATCCCTTCAATCTCTTCCTTTTCATCATAAACTTCATGTGGTTGCTTGCACATGTTGAAAACATTAAGCTCTAGTGTCATATTTCCAAAAGTTAGCTTCACCACTCCATTTCTGCAATTTATCAAAGCATTAGATGTTGCTAAAAATGGGCGACCCAAAATAACAGGAACTGACTTAGAACTATCAACCATAGGTTCAGTTTCCAAGACAATAAAATCCACAGGATATATGAATTTATCAACTTGTACCAACACATCTTCTACTATTCCTTTTGGAATTTTAATTGATCTATCAGCAAGTAGAAGAGTTACAGAAGTTGGTTTTAATTCACCAAGATTGAGTTGCTAATAAACTGAATATGGAAGCAAATTAACACTAGCACCAAGATCAAGTAAAGCTCGTTCAATTTTATGTTCACCAATAATGCATGAAACTGTAGGACAACCAGGGTCTTTATATTTCAACTCATTATTGTTTTGAATAATGGAGCTTACCTGTTCAGTCAAAAATGCATTCTTTTTCACATTATGTTTCCTTTTAACAGTGCACAAGTCTTTCAAAAATTTGACATAACAAGGAATCTGCTTGATAGCATCTAACAGAGGAATATTGACCTTCACTTGTTTAAAGATTTCAAAAATGTCACTGTTATGATTCACTTTACTTGAATTGTTTAATGCTTGAGGAAATGGGGGTGAAGACGAGGGTTTGATCTCCTTTTGGCTAGGTGGCTTATCAACTCCTTCCTCATCTTTGGGAATTGACTCATCATCTTTCTCAAAAAGTTCAGGAATTTGTTTTTCAACAACCTTTCCACTCCTAAGAGTTATCACTGAGTTGACTTGATCTATTTTTTGACTTTCTGAACTACCCTCATTTAGGCTAAATTGACCCTTGGGATTTGGTTGAGGTTGAGAGGGAAACTTTCCTTTCTTATGAATGGCAAGTGCAGAAGAAAGTTTAGCAAGAGTGTCTTTTATGTCAATCATGGTTTGATTGTTGTGGTTATTGATGGCTTTTTGTTTTTCCATGAATGCATGCAATGTTCCTTCAAGGTTTTTCCTATATGGTGGGACATAGGGTGCATATCCTTGAGTATTTTGAGAATCTTGCTATGCCTGAGGAGGTGGTGATTGCATGAATTGTGGCTGGTTGCTATTCCTCCAACTGAAGTTCGGGTGATTTCTCCATCCCGGATTGTATGTATCTGAAAAAAAAGAAGTGAATGGCTTTTTAAAATTGTTCATTGCATTTACTTGCTCATGCACAACTTCTTTAAAAACAGAAATTTTTGGACATTCATTTGTTGAGTGTCCCAATTCATCACAAATGCCACAAATTTCTTCATTTTGCACAGATTTGATTTCTTTTACTTTCCCTGATTCCATAGCTTCAATCTTTCTAGCCAAACTAGCAAACCTTGCATTTAGATCTTCTTCTTGACTAAGATGATATTTTCCTTTACTAGCATTTGTAAGGTTAAATCTAATTAAATTTTCAGAAGGATTAGTACCATGCCAAGATTGAGAATTTTCAGCCAAATGGTCTAAATAGTCTAAAGCTTCTTCAGGTTCTTTATCAAGAAATTCACTATTGCATATTGTTTCCACAAATTATTTGATTTCGGGTGTTAACCCTTCATAAACGAAGCTTATAATGCGTCATTTTTCAAAACCATGATGTGGGCAAGAATTCAATAAATCTTTAAAATGTTCCCAACTTTGAAAATATGCTTCATTTGAATTTTGAAAAAAATTTTGGATTTGTCTTTTCAAAGCATTGGTTTTATGTGTTGGAAAAAATTTCTTCAAAAACTCACATTGCATTTCTTGCCATGTGCCAATTGATCTTGGTTTCAAAGTGTTAAGCCAAGTTTTTGCTTTATCTTTCAAAGAAAAATGAAATAATTTAAGATTAACAACCTCTTCAGTGCAAGTTTGATCATGAAAAGCAGTACATACTTCCTCAAATTCTTTTAGATGTAAATATGGGCTTTCAGATTCTAAACCATGGAAATTAGGAAGTAAAGAAATTATACCTGACTTGAATCTAAAATTGTTGACATTGAGTGAAAAGATAAAATATGATGGACTAGAATTTCGAGATGGTTGCAAATACTCACGCATGGTTCGCAACGGTTGATTTTCATGTTCATCATGCACACTTTCGTTTTCAGCCATTGTGCTTAATGTGTGTGATTGTGATTCAAACAAATCAATATGTAAAGTACCTGAATTAACTCTAACCAAACGACCAAATTTAAATCACGATACCAATTAAGCATAAACAAGTAACTTACAGTATAAAATAAAATGTACAAGCTAGCAAAGATAAATCTTCATTAAATATTAATAAAGGTGTGGTATAAACCAACCACCAAATAAGTTAATAAGCATAAAAAGTAAAAAGTTAGATAGGATATAAAGTAAAAAGTTAGATAGTTAGTAAGAGAGTTAGTAAACAAAAAAAATGACAAAAAATAAATAACAAAAAAAAATGACAGAAAATAAATATAGAAAATAAAGTACAAAAAAAAAAAAGGGAGAGTTACCCCACTAAGTTAATATGTACAAGAAAATAAAATGGAGAATTACCTCAACTGTATTTAAATTAAAATGCGAAAAATAAAGTGCAAAAAGTAAATTTAAAATATGAAAATCGGAGAATCGACAAGCGATTTTTTGCTCCAACGAGAGAAGAGAGAAGAAGAAAGATTATTTCATTAATGATTAAAGATTATAGAGAAATTAGGGAGAAGTTCCCCCACAAGTTGGTATGCATATAAATTAAAAAGGAAGAGGTTCCCCCACTAGTTAGTATGTTAGTATATATACAAAATTTTTACACCAGAAATTCAGTCTTCAAATCAAGTCCCCAGAATTGAACGCCCAAAACTTGATGCACAATTTTTAGTTTCAAACAAGTCTACAAACTTGATGCGGGATTAATTGTTACTTTGCGAACCCAAGTGCGTAGGTTGTCTCAAGTAATAAATTTCTCGAGTCCGAGGTCGATCCACAGGGAATTGTTGAAGATTAATTAAGGTGAAGTAAATATTTTGTTACTATGGTAAAAATTATTTACTTGGGTTAAAAGATCCACTCTTGGTAAATAAAGTAAAGGTAAGATTAATTTCTTTTATAACTCAATTAGAATCCTCGCAACATGGAGGTTCCAATCGAAAAATACAACATTAAAAGTCTATTTAAAATAATATACGTAATTATATTATGTTTTCTAAAAATATTACCACCACTTATAAATGGGTTAAAGCATTCATTGTGTCAATATTTTGTCTACAACAAATCAAGAACTCCTTTTACAAAGATGGTTTCTAAATTATAAGAAACAAATTATAATACGTATAATGGTTACTAGAAAATATAAATCATTTAAGCACAAGAGAAGAATAAATCTAACCTTACTTTATTACTAAGAGCTTCACCCTTTCACCCAAGTAAAATGAAACTTAGTTACTCATAGATAAGAAGAAAGAAAGAGAGAAGAAGAAGAAGAAGAAGAAGAAGAACATGACTTTAATTTAGAACAAATGAAAATTACTACAAGAAAACCTAGTAACAAAATGGCATCATTTTGTTAACTAACACCTCACACCCTCAATGATCTGTCAAAGCCTCCTTTTATAGAGGATTGGAGATACAAAATGACAAAGGAGCTGAGTCATTAATGGGTGGATAAGTAGAAAATGAGTGAAAAATGCCAAATGACTTTTGGTGAGTGGAAAATTATGGAGATTCCTTGTCTCCGAAATCATGCAGCTCTGAAGTCATTGCATTCGTCATTTTTGAACTAAGTGGTCTTCATGAAAGTTGTAGGCCTGGATCTTAGCTTTCAAATGGCTTTAGTTTGAGTCTAATATCATTTCTATAACTCCAGATACGTTCAAATTACTGCACACTGCCCAGGCTCAGTCACAGCTCCTCTATTCTGACTTCCAAGCCCAATATCATCTTCAAGGAGTCTGATTCTGGAAAAGTGTTCAACATGAAAGTTGTAGATATTGGTCTTAACTATTCAGCATCCAAATTTCAGCCTATTTGACAACCTCTAGCCCAAAAATTGTGATGAAAAGTACACGTAGGTTAAGCTATCAGGAAAAGCACTCTAGTTCTTGCTTCAACCCCAATTTGAGTTATCTATTCGTGTGATTGGGCCTTTGAGGTTTTCATGAAAGTTATAGAGCTCTCTCTTATCTTTAAAATGCCATCAGATTCACCTCATTTAACCACCTACATCCCAAGATATAGCCCAAATACAGAAGCAACATAAGACATAAATTATGTTGAAAAATTCAATTAAGTCCAATTTGAGTCCAAACTTACAAAACATAATCAAAATCAATTAATTAAGTATATGGAAAGTGTAAATAACTAAAAATGAAGGCTTATTAATGTATCAAATATGTGATCATCAGTTAACTTCGATTCATCAGCTCGTAGGCCGGTTAGTCGGTTAACTTCAATTCATCGGCTCGTAGGCTGGTTAACTTCGATTCATCGACTCGTAGGCCGGTTAACTTCGATTCATCGGCTCGTAGGCCGGTTAACTTTGATTCATTGACTCGTAGGCCGGTTAACTTCGATTCATCGGCTCTAGGCCGGTTTGACTTGAGTTTTCGGAGCCTTCATTTGGTATTTTTCAAGAATTTGTTGGAGGTTTAATCTAACTTGCCTTGATCCTGTCATGTGACTATGTGAATAATTCTAATAATAATATGTAATTAAAATACACATAACTAGATTCCGTACTTCAATAAGGTTGGTTGTATTAAACCTATGCAAATAAAATCCATACATTTATAGCTTAAAAAGTTCAAAGTAAAATGACGAATATATAAAACTGTAGAATTTAATATTATGCTAATAAATAAATTACAATTAATACAAGTATTCATTACAGAAATTATCACACGTAGATATAAATGTTAAGAGAAATATTTTATCATTTTACCCAATCCTCCTACTAATCTTCCTAATTACTAAATGAAAAAAATATTAAATATTTTTTATGTTCTCTAGACATTAGATATATTTATTTTTTCATTTAATATTTTTTCATTTAGTATTAGGAGAATTATTAGAAGAAACTTGTAGGATGATATAACATTACTCAAATGCTAATGTCGTTCTTGGTTATGAAATATCCTCACATGGAGTCAAAATGATATTATGATCAGTTTAATATTATGTAATTATTAATTAATAAATTAATGATAACGAATAGAAATTAAAGCAATGAGAAATGACAATAAACATAATATAATATTATAATCAATTTAATGTTATGTAATTATTAATTAATAAATTAATGACAATAAATAGTATTAAAGAATACAATGACAATAAATATTATTTAAAATATCAATTAATATTGAATCAATGTTCCACCAACAACATGTCAAGTAATCAATTAATAGTCAATTAATCTGTGATATTATGAAATGACAATAATTATATAAAATAATGATCAATCAATAACCAATTAATTCTATAATAATAATGCAGATCAATGTCATTTACTATCATACCATATATATTCCCTAATTAGTAATAAAAGATAATAATATATAAAATAATGACCAATTAATAGTCAATTAATTCCATGAAATGATAATAATGTGACCAATCAATCTCATTTACTATCATGTCATATATGTTTCTTAATTAGTAATAAAAGACAATAATATATAAAATAATGACCAATTAATAGCCAAATAATTTCATGAAATGTCAGGAATGCGAAACAATGTCATTTACTATCATGCCATATATATTCTCTAATTAATAATATAAGACAATAAAATAATGACCATTTAATTAAATAGAGAATAAGTCATTGACTTAAAAGTATTGTCTACAGCATACATCATATCTTTTGAATGCGTAACCAATAATTAACTATGCATAAAAGGAACATGCTTAGTAGTGAGTAAACCTGTGCAGGAGAAGTATACATAAAAGTTGATACATTATCAAAGCCATGGTAATAAGTTTATATATAAATGCTTGACATTTCCTCAAATGAATGATCTTGAACATTAAGTAAGCAATAAATCGATCAAAATATGCAATAAAGCCATATTTGATAACAATCAAATATACTAATCAAATCTCTTTATTAATGTAAATAACAAGATGGCAATAATATTTTGTGGCAGTAAATTATACTCACACAGATATATGCCAATTTCTCTAATCTCTTTGGTTTAGCGTATTTGCATGTGTCATCCTTTCTAATTGCTACTAAAATGCAGCGGTATCCTTGAGAGAGAATAATGCCATGCTCTAAGAAAATATTAGTGTCTTTCATTAATGCTATTTTGAAATAGAGCAAATCAATGTGAGTCCTAAGAAGATAAATTAGAAGTATATTGGGAGAAAAATCACATGAGAAATTTTATAAAGGAAATAAGTGTCGTGCAAAATTAGTGACAATAAATTGAAAACATGGTATGCATAAAAATTAATTTTTTCCAAGAAATTATTGCTAGAAATAAAGCATTGATTCTGCTCCTACTGTTAAGTTTTGCAATGGTGAGATAACAAATGACAATGCTCTTCTTTAGTAAGAATTCTCCAAAGGTGGTTTTTATTATTATTTTTCTTTGTTTTTCTTTTCTAGGAATCTGCACCTTTGAATTGAGGTTGGAGGTGCGATGCAATTTTTTTTTAGGTTGTATTTTTTCTTCTTCTTTTGGAGTAAGGTTTGTTGTCTATCGTCGTGTGCATAATTAAAGTGAAAATCTAGACAGATATCATCATGTATATCAAAATAAGAAGAGTATTTTTGTAACAAAATCAAAAGGAAAAAGTGACTCAGAAGAGTTTTATCTTTTTGGCCATAATGATGCTGAGTTTTGATTCCTCAATGAAGTATTCTCCTTTGGCATTCCAAGTCGTCTCTAACAGCCTAATCATTTAATTACTGGTCATTTGGAAAAAGGGAGGTGGTCAAGGAAAAGTTTTACCTTTTCTTACAAATAGCGCCAGATATTTCATCCCCTACTCGAGGGGAGGTTGTCGGAGAACCCCAAGTTGATCGTCTGGCAGTTACTTGAGGAAAAAAAGGTGAAATACCTACTAAGACACTTTGACCGATCAGTTTTGGAGTCAAGACTATGATAAAGACATAAGTAGAGAAAAGTGAACATGTCTGACATAAGCTGTCAGGCCAGTTTATATAGTACCTTCCGTTCAGGTCATTTAGGATTCTGAACATTATGTCTGGTTATTATGGCGCAAAGATGTTATTTATAGTCATTATGACGTAAGATCGTTATGTCTATTGGTGGGTCGTATTAAACACATGTTTGTTGGGCTGTTACCCATTCGGATATAAGCCGGTCAAACCTTGCAGAAATGGTCTTAGCTTATGGACAGATGCCAATTGGGTCAGGACGGTCCACAGTCCCCCAACTTGGTCATCTATAAAGATGGACCGAGCTTATAAGTGATCAAATGTCAATTGGACCAGGACAGTCTAACAATCAACTGATTTCATTCCAAAAAGAGCTATCAACATTTAGGAAGCATTTTAGATGCTCGAAGGGATTTGATATCAATACTTAAATTAGTAGATGCCTGAGCACATGTCTACGTACCAAATGCCTGAAAATGACTATAAACTTTGCCTTAATAAACAAGGAAAAATGGTTGCCATTTGTCGCTTGATTGGTTTTATACTCAATTGAGTTTTCATGCATATATCTAAATGGATTGACACCTCGAAAGTATAGGCATTGATGTAAACACTAGACACAATAAGAATACATATATTATAGTATAATAAAATTTAATTTCTTTTTTAGTATTTGAAAGTGGTTTAACGTAAGTATTTGATACGTGTCAAACACATAGCGCTCCTCTTTGAAAGTGTTCATAATTGATAAATTGAAACTAATTAATGATTGTGGTTCTTTTCCTTCTCTCAGTTAGGGATGTTAAAATGGATTGAGTCTGATGAGCTATCTCGAATAATTCGATAAAATGGGTGGTTGGACCAAAAAATTTGATGCAAAAATGAATTTTAACCAGACCCAATGTGGGTCGGTCTGCAATGGGCTAGGCCAACTCGCTAGCTCCATTTTTAATTATTTAATTAATATTTTTTATGGTATGTAAAGAGTTTTACCTTCATTTTTTAATATAAATTAATATTTGTGTCATAAAAATAATTTTATTTGATGTTTGTTGGTATTTGAAACATACAAAAGAAAAATATAGTGATAAAAAACATAAGGATAAAATTTTTTAGTGTTAAAAATATAAGAGAAAATAAAAGATAATTCAAGCCAACAGGCCGGGCCGGCCCAATTCGTGGTCTGCATAAGGCCAAGTTAGTCCAACTCACAATCTGCATAGGACCGGGCTAAGCTAGCAAAATGTTTCTTGCAACAAGTTTGGCCTGACTTGGCCAACCAGGCCCGTTTTGATACCCTACTCTTGGTAGGTGGTCTGAATGATGGTTGGGCTTACTAGAGAGCTTCTAGGTTAGTTGAATCCATTAAGTAGGGGTACTTGCAAATATTTTGACGCTCAAGTCATTATATGTGTAAGAAAGATAAAGCAAAGATAAAGATAGTAAAGAAAGAGATTGAGAGAAAGAAAAGAACCCCTTGTAATGTGTGAACAATGGCTATTTATAGTGGTGAAGGTAGGGTGCATACTGTACATCCCACAATACAGTGTTATAGTTGGAGGAAAAATTCTCCATAGGCGTGGTGACACATATTCAGCCGTTATGAGATATTTTGGTATTTGAGTTTGGGTCAGGTGATGGCTAGGAGATATGGGTTGGGTTACTACTAGAGGGTTGGATCTGGGTAAATGGGTAATAACTAATGAATTTTGTTAAGGCGAATGTATTAGGAGTCGAGTTAGGTTATGTCTTAAGAATCGGGTCACCACAATTATAATAGTTTGTGGGGTGGTGGTAGTGGATTTGGGCCAGACCTGATTATTCTGGTACAGATCAGATGCATACAAAAGTCGTATAAGCAATGTTACCACCCTTCATATAATATATAAAGTGTTCTTCAAACGGGTGAAGTAATACGCAAAAGCATTGCTGATAATCACATATTTGATACATTAATAAGTCCTCATTTTTAATCATTTACACTCTCCATGTACGTAATTGATTGAGTTTGATTATGTTTTGTAAGTTTGGACTCAAATTGGACTTAATTAATTTTTTCAGCATGATTTACGTCTTAAATTATTTCTGTATTTTGGTCATATCTTGAGTTCTAAAAGTTTAACAATTATGTATTTTACCTTGTAGGAAAGATAAGAGAGAGAGCTCTACAACTTTCATGAGAGCTCTAGGTCAAAATCAGACATCTAGTGGAACTAATTGGGCTTGAAAGTCAGAATACGGGTTTTGTGATTGGAACATGAATAGTGTGCAGTAATTAGAGCATAACTTGGGCTGTAAGATCTGGATTGTGATGAAATTTTGGTATTTACAAGTTAAGACCCATATCTACAACTTTCATGAGAACACAAGACTCAATTCGGACTCCTTGGAGGTTGTCATGGCCGAAAAATCACGGCGGGATATAACAACTCGTGTGATTTTAAAAATATGAAAATGGAGTCGTCACCAATTTTATTTAAATTAGAAAAAATTAGAAAACCCTTATTAGAAAATAGTTTTTGAAAACCAGATTGGATTCGGGAGTCGGTTATGCTTAGGGAAGGGTGAAAACTTAATCCCACGGCACCCCTAACGCACTCGTCCTAAGACAGTACTTTAAGTCAATTGTGCAAATTCTTGATAATCTCAAACATATTTATTTTATTCCTATTTTTTTTTAAAAAAAGGCAATGTAACTATTTTTTTATTTTTTTATTTTTATATTTTTATTTATTATTAAAAAAAAGCAAGAAAGAAAAAAATAACTAAATTGTAAAAATTTATTTTTTTTGGCTTGACAAAATAAGGATTTTGCTCCTGCGTATCCTCAGGTGCAATGAGGAACTCAAAGTCACGTAATTCTTTAAAAAATAATTGTGGGTTGATTGATTTTATATTTAAAAAAATCTATATTTTATAAAATTTGAATTAACAGGTCGTCGCGACTCTGTTAATGAAATTAAGATTTGAATAGGTAAAGCTCTGCGTCATGCTAGAGACATTACCCATTGAATCATCAAGTTGTCACAACTCAGATGATTATTAAATTACAGGATTAATAAGTTATCACAACTCAGTTAATCCTATTTTTATTCTTCACAAAAAAAATTAATTATTTCATTTTTTATTTTATATATTTTATATATTTTATATATTTTTTATTTTTTTAATATTTTTTGACTTCCCATTAATCACAAAATATAATATAAAACATACTATTAAATTAAATAAAAACTATCAAGAACTAATCCTAAAAAATAAAACTAAACTCAGTGTACTTTATTTTTTTGGTTATTATTATGATTAAAAGCCCTATTAAAAATTAAAACTTCTTTTTTTGCTTTTTTGTTTTGTTTTAAAAAAGCATAAGAATCTAAATCCTAAATTACCTTATTCTTCATAATATGAGCCCAAACCCAACACCCCAAAACAAACAACAATGACCCAAATATATGTTAGTAGTCCAAGTAGAAAAATAAAACAAATAAATGCATAACAAAAAAATAATAATAATAAAAAAGGCCAAAAAACAGAGAAAGAATAAAAGGGGGGTCATTGATGTTCAGTTCATGACAGAGAAGAAAAAAAAAAGTTCAAGAGGCATGATATACATAGGTTCACGATTTGGGGCTATGTTCGTTAGGACTGGATGGTCACGGTGGTGCGTCGGTGAGGCTTGGCTGCGGTGGGCCGAGGTCGTGTGGCTCCGCACGTTCGACGACGGCTATGGTGGCGCATTGACTGTGTCTAGCACGGCATGGTGGAGGAAAACAGAGGCACGACAGTAGGTGGAGAACGACGGTTGGGGTCGCGGCATGTGGGTGGTGCGATTCGAATCTGCGCAGGTTCGTGTTTGGGGTGCTCAGATTTACGATGGTGATGAGCTTTGGGATGAAGATGGTGGGGCGAAGATGGATCAGATTGTTGGGTTTGAGGGTGGAGGTTAAATGTTGGTTGATGGATTATGCGTGGTGTCTCGGTGTAGCAAAGGGAGGTGAATGTTGGCTTCAGGGTGAGGGATGGTTGACGACTGGGTTGTACCCGGATCTGAGTCGTGGATTGGGAATTTTGGGTGGCTGGGCTCGTGGTGGACGAAGGGAGGGGCAGCGCGAAGGGTTCACGAAGGTTGGGTGATCGTGCGGCGAAGAGGGGGCTACTGCCATGGTGCTCTGTTTCGCGGGTTTAGAAGCATAAAAGTGGGATGGTGGTGAGGGATGGTGAGAGTGTTGTGGTGGTGGAGGTTGGAGGGTGTTGAAGATGGTATTTTAGGTGGTTATGGCCGTGAATGGGGTGTGGATTTAGTGATGGTGGTTTGTGTGT
This sequence comes from Ormosia semicastrata, assembly GCA_029884595.1. Taxonomy (NCBI): domain Eukaryota; kingdom Viridiplantae; phylum Streptophyta; class Magnoliopsida; order Fabales; family Fabaceae; genus Ormosia; species Ormosia semicastrata. The sequence goes on along the minus strand of JAQQTO010000041.1, from coordinate 17,509,255 downwards.
GGGGGCCGTGAATGGTGTTGTGATGAAGGGGATTGATGGTTATGGGTGAAGGTAGCCTTGGTTAATGGTGGGTTGGACATTGGGTGTGGGAGATGATAGTGAGGGTGAGAAAGGAGTGGTCACGGTTGGGAGAGGGGATGGGTCCTTGGCGCAGAGGAGAGGTGAATATGGAAGATGGTGAAGAGGATCAAGGGTGGAGGTTAATGGTGGTTATGGGTGTTTGTTGATGGTTGCTGCGGTTTGGGTGTAGTAGTGTACTCAGAGTGATGACGTTGGATGCTTGGTGATGAGAGATGAAGGGTGTAGTGTGGTGAGAGGTGAGGTGGGATGATGGTTATGGAACGTTGGGGGATGGGTATGAGTGGTTGAAGTTGAACAGGGAATGGATTTGAGGTTTTGTATTTGGATCTAATTCCCCAAAACTCCTGAAATATTTCGTTTCTCCTTCTCAAAATATACCCCTTCTCACTCAGGCCCCCCTCTTTTTTTTTTTATAGCTCCATCTCTCATAGTCTCACTCTCCGTAATTTCCCTCAACCAAGAACCAGAAACCAAAGACACTCAGCCTTTTTTAAACGTGAACTCCTCTTTTACTTTTCTATTGTGTGGTATTTTAAAAAAAAAAGTGTGTGTGTGGATGAACAAAATATGACTTTGAAAGGCTCAGATTAACCAGAATCAAATGAAAACAAAGTCCATTTCATGATGGAACTAAAAGAAGATAGGGATTTTTACTTTGAAGCTTCAAGAAAATCAAAAGAAATTTCAGATTTCAATTCAAATACTAACATTTCTCTCCTCTTTTCTTGCACTTCAAATGTTCTCCTCAGAAACTTTTTAAAAAATCTCTGTTCTTCTTACTCTCCTTTTATTTCTTCCAAGCTATCCAGAGATCAGCCAGAAAAATATATATATATATATATATATATATATATATATATATATCCCCCTAACCAAAACTCCTTTTAGCTTTTATATGCCTTTGTCTATTCGTTCTTCTCTTTTTTTTTTCTCTCTTCAGCTCCCTCCCTCAATCTCCCTTTTTGTCTTTCTGTTATGCTGCAGTGAGTGTATGTGAGTGGGTGTGTGTGTGCAGCAGTGCAGGTGAGGACGTGAGAGCCGTGGGTGATGAATGCAGCAGTGTGTGCTGTGTGAAAACATAAAAGTGGAGTGAGTGGGGAACAAAGGAGGCTTGTCCCCTGCTGTAAGTGTCTGCTACAATATAGTGGTACTGCATGGGTAGTGCATGGCTAAAATAAGAAAAACACAAAGGACAAAAGAAAAGAAAAAAATAATAATTTTTTTTTACTCAAACAAGAAAAATAAATCAAGAAGCAAATCATTTTTTTTATGTTTCTTCTTTTTTTTATATGGGCTTATGTATTTGGGTTAGAAAAATGGGCTAAAAATGTGGACAACAATTCTTTGATTTTTTTTTTTTTAATTTTCACTTTTTTTTTTTTTTTTTTTGGAAAAGAAATAAATTAAAAAGGGTCCGGTCAAAATATGATGTTCACAGTTGCCCCTCTTTACTTGTTTCTTATTAGAGAATATGAATAACCACAGTTTTTTCATATTTTCGTAATAATGAATGAGTAAAGATATGAACTCATATTTTGTCCAGAAATACATACGATGATACAAAAAGAAAAACAAAACAACGCAAGAATAACGAACTGCGAAGAGCTAATGCGCTCAAGGGTAAATGACAGAAAAATAAATGCATGGAATGCGTGGAGCCAATGTACTCAAAAGTAAATAAAATGCATGGAGCCGATGTGCTCAACAGAAAGTAAAATGCATGGAGCCGATGCGCTAAACAGAATTTAAAATGCATGGAGCCGATGCGCTCAACAGAAAGTAAAATGCATGGAGTCGAAGCACTCAACAGAAAGTCACATGCATGGAGCCGATGCCCTCAACATAATTTAAAATGCATGGAGTCGATGCGCTCAACAGAAAGTAAAATGCATGGAGCCGATGCGCTCAACAGAAAATAAAATGACAATGGGCAATTAAGTTCCGAAATTTAAATGACAATGGGCAACTGAGTCCCGGAATTTAAAAGACAACGGGTAACTGTGCTCCCGAAAATTTAAAAGACAAACAATGGGCAACTGTGCTCCTGAAAATTTAAAAGACAACGGGAAACTGTGCTCCCGAAAAAGACATCTTGACCCAAAAAGATTTTTTTTCTTTTTCTCATTTTTCTCATTTTCTTTTTTTTCTTTGTTTTTTGCTTTTTTTCCTTTTTCTTTCTTTCCTCTTTCCCTTTTTCCTTTTTCCTTTTTTATTTATTATTATTATTTTTTTCACTTTTATTTATTAAAAATTATTTGAACCAATGATGACTCTGGAATGCTCTGACCAATCAAACCCTTCGTTTACGCGTCTTCCTTCATCAGACTCTTTGTTTGACTTGAAGTCCTCTTGACTTGCTTATTTCCCTTTCATTTCTCTATCTTTTTTTTTCCTTCTCCCTTTTTTTTTCGACCCAATAAATATTGCATTGCAATCTACACTTTGAGGTACTGAGATCTTTTAGTCCAAATCAATCATTGAAGGATTGCTATAGAATTGTCAAATCAAATTGTTGACTCTAAATTTATCTTATTTGAGACATAACTTAATGAGTAAACATGCATTCATGAATGGACAGAAATTCGTTGAATGAACAAACTTCCTTTTATTACTTTGGTGATATGATCATACATGAACTTTTAGCAAGATACATACTTGAAAGATGAAAGCCTAGAAACAAAGGATAAAAGAAATTTGCCCCAGTGTCGGTTCCTTGTTCCTTATTCAATTGATTCCCTGCAACGGCTTGATGAATCAGCTATTGTCTCTAATTCTACTTTATTCAACACATCTTCTCCTTCAATCATCCATGAAATTTGCCCCAGTATGACTAATTGAAAGCAAACCAAAATTGCCCCAGTGTAATCAATCGGATGCAGACAAAAATTTTGCCCCAGTGTAGCCAATCAATTGCCAATAAGAATTGCCCCAATTTGGTGAACCCTTCAAGGAGTTTCAGACCAACTTCCTTTAAGATCTCGCCTATTTATTTGCCCCAACTTTTGCTTAGACCTCCCTTTTGGGTTTTCAGCCTAACGGGCCCCCTTTGCTTATTTTTCTCTTTTTTCTCTTTTGATTGCTCTAAATTTTGCTTAGGCCGCCCTTTCGGGTTTTCAACCTAACGAGCTTTTTTTTTTTAGGCATAGAATCTCTTGACAACATCAGTGTTTACGGGCCTTGGCAATTCTTCTCCATCCACATTCTACAAAATTAATGTTCCTCCTGAAAATGTCTGCTTGACTATGTACAGGCCTTCATAATTCGGAGCCCATTTCCCTCTGGCATCCTCTTGATTAGGGAGAATCTTCTTCAAAACCAGATCTCCTGAACAAAATTCTCTAGGACGAACTTTCTTGTTAAAGGCTCTGGCCATTCTGCTTTGATATAATTGCCCATGACAAATAGCTGTCAGTCTTTTCTCTTCTATCATATTCAACTGCTCATGTCGAGTCTTCATCCATTCGGATTCTTTCAACTCTGCCTCCATCAAAACCCTTAGAGAAGGAATCTCAATTTCTATAGGAGAGACGGCCTCCATCCTATATACCAAAGAGAAAGGCATTGCCCCAGTGCTTGATTGTATATTGGTACGATACGCATGCAAAGCATAAGGCAACATATTATGCCAGTCTTTGTAATTCACCACCATCTTGGCAATAGTTTTCTTGACGTTCTTATTTGCTGCTTCAATTGCACCATTCATCTGGGGCCTGTAAAGAGCTAAATTATGATGCTTGACTTTGAAACTCTCACAAAACTTTTGAATCTCAACACCGTTGAGATTGGTGACATTATCTGTTATTATCCTTTTTGGAATCCCATATCTGCAGACAATATCCTTTTTGAGGAATCTCAAAAACACTTTTTGAGTGATATTGGCATACGAGGAAGCTTCTACCCACTTAGTGAAATAGTCAATCGCCACCAAAATGAAGTGATGACCAGTGGAAGCTTTAGGATTAATGGGTCCAATGACATCTATTCCCCACATTGAGAAAGTCCATGGAAATACCAAATTGTGTAAGGAAAATGGAGGTGCATTAACTCGATATGCATATATCTGGCATTTCTGACACTTTCGTACATATTCTATGCAGTCTGTTTCCATGGTGGACCAATAATAACCACTCCCTAGAATTTTTCGTGCCATCATGTGATCATTAGCATGAGTTCTACAGATTCCTTCATGGACTTCAGTCATGACTATACGAGCTTCACGAGCATCCACACATCTAAGCAAAGTGTCATCATGGCTTCTCTTGTACAATACCTCTCCGTTCAAGAAAAAGACCATTGCCAACCTACGGATAGTCTTCTTATTCACCTCATTTGTCCTAGTTGGGTATTCTCTATGCTGAATATATTGTTTGATATCATGGTACCAAGGTTTACCATCTGACTCATCTTCCACATTGGCACAATACGCAGGCTAACTGTGTGTCTTTATTGGATGAGTTGGACATTATTGTGAATATCTAAATTTGTCATTACAATTAAAGTGGCCAAGACATCTGCAAACTGATTCTTGTCTCGAGTCAAATGGAAAAAAGTCACATCTTCAAACTTCTTAATCAACCGGGTCAAATACTTTTGATAAGGTACCAGCTTTGAGTCTTTGGTTTGCCATTCACAGTTCACCTGATAAATGATGAGTGCTGAATCTCCAAATACCTTTAGCTATTTGATCCCCAAGTCAATTACAACTTATAAACCACTAGCACAGGCCTCATATTTTGCAACATTATTAGTGCATTCAAAATCTAGCTTGATAGCGACTGGATATTGCCTTCCAGTTGGTGAAACAACCACGGCTCCTATGCCACTACCATGCATGTTGACTGCTCCATCAAAATACATTTTCCAAACAGGCTCATCCTCACCTTCTTCTTCTCCTTCCACTGTCAATATTTCTCCATCAGGGAACTCAGATGTTATTAGTTGTCCACCCTTCAAAGGGTTTTCAGCTAAATGATCAGCAATTGCACTTCCTTTGATGGATTTCTGAGTCATGTACTGGATGTCAAACTCTGATAACATCACTTGCCATTTTGAAACCCTTAATGAGACATGAGGGCTTTCAAATATATACTTCAGGGGGTCCATTCGGGAGATCAACCAAGTAGTGTAATACAACATGTATTGCCTTAGCCGCTTTGAGGTCCATACTAGAGCACAACAAGTCTTCTCAATAGCCATGTAATGAGCTTCACAATAATTAAACTTCTTACTCAGATAATCAATTACCTGCTCTTTCTTTCCTGATTCATCATGCTGCCCTAACATTGCTCCCATCGAGGTTGGCAGTATGGTTAGGTACAATATCAAAGGCCGACCCGATATAGGTGGTACCAAAACAAGAGGATTCATTAAATAAGCCTTTATCTTGTCAAACGCCCCTTGACATGCCTCATCCCATTCACCCGGTTGATGCTTCCTCAACAACTTGAATATAGGTTCACAAGTGTTAGTCAAGTTAGCAATGAATCTAGCAATGTAGTTAAGTCTCCCGAGAAAGCTTTTCACTTCACACTCTGTCTTAGGAGCAGACATCTCCTGTATTGCTTTCACCTTATCTGGATCCACCTTTATTCCTTCTCCACTAACAATGAACCCGAGTAGCTTTCCAGTGGATGCTCCAAAAACACACTTAGCAGGGTTTAACCTCAGTTTGTACTTTCTGAGTCTTTCAAACAACTTACGCAAAACCACCACATGACTTTCACCTTCTCTAGACTTAGCAACTATGTCATCCACATACACCTCAATCTCCTTGTGCATCATGTCATGAAAAAGTGCAACCATAGTGCGTTGGTAAGTAGCCCCAGCATTCTTTAATCCAAATGACATCACTGTGTAGCAAAACGTCCCCCAAGGAGTGATGAAAGTGGTTTTTTCTTTGTCATTGACATTCATGGGGATTTGATTGTACCCTGAGTATCCATCCATGAACGAAAACCTGTGGTTCTTAGCAGTGTTATCAACCAGAACATCAATATGAGGGAGTGGGAAATCATCCTTCGGACTGGCCTTATTTAGATCCCTGTAATCCACACACATCCTGACTTTTCCATCCTTCTTAGGCACAGCCACAATATTGGCTACCCACTCTGGGTGTCTTGATACTGTTATAAATCTTGCTTCTAGCTGCTTAGTCACCTCTTCCTTAATCTTCAGGGACATATCAGGGTGCATCCTCCTTAACTTCTGCTTCTTTGCCTCAACATCTGGATATAGTGGGATTTTATGAGATGCTATCTCCGGATCTAATCCAGGCATATCCCGATAAGACCAAGCAAAGACATCCATATACTCTTTGAAGAGTGCAATCATTTCTTCACACTCGGGATTTTTCACTATTTTTAACTCCTTTTTCTCTTCCTCTGTCCCATTGTTAATCACCTCTGCTTCCTAGCCATTCAAGTCGAATCCCTTCTCTGAAAACTCTAGTAATTTTGTAAAATTTTTAACAACTTCTCCCTCTTCATTAGATCCAGGGTCTTCTTCATCAAACATCACAAGGGAATCAATTGATGAGTTTTCAAGGTCCTTTTCGTGAGGTGAACTTTCTACAAGATTCAGATCCCTGGAAAGTAATTGGCGTGGAGTTGAAAAGACAAAATAGAGTAGGAATGACAAAGGAAGAACAAGATATTATACAGAAATGTAAAAAGGAAACTGACAAATGCAAAGAACAAATAAAAGGTGCAACTAGAAGGAATACTGAATATTCATGCAAATTCATTTAATTAATGTCTCAAATAATATAAATCACAAGCTCAAAATATAGCTAGTCTTAAATATCTGCTTAGTATAATATGACTAGACAATTAATTGGAAACAATCACATCAACCATTGGTTCGGACTGCCAGTTCTTCAGTGGCTCCTCATCAGCAGAGGGACGGATTGCCTTGCTCTCTTCTGGGCCTTCTTCATGCAACACATTAATAATGGGATGGCATTGGGAGTGAATGACTTCTCCAAACATGATTACCTCAGCTGGTGCTGGGAATGTTTCCCTCAAGTGGGGAATATGCTTTATTTTGCCCTTGTCATTTTTCTTTCTGAGAGTCATGCTCCTTATTCTTTATTCCATGGATGCTTCATACCCTAACCCAAACTTGTCCCACTTTTCCTGGAAGGACACCGGCGATCGAGTACCTTGTAATTGTGAGCCCAAGCCTTTTCCTTTTTCTTATCTACTACTTGCCATAATTTGGGCCACCACTTGATCTATACTTTGCCTCGGAGATTCATCCTTACTCACTCCAGTCTTAACTATTTCAAAACTATGCCACAAATTCTTTTCATCTTTCTCTGTACTCTCCACATACGGCACTGAAACAGGTTTGGACAACATGATCTCTTCCTTTCTATGTATGGTAATGACTAACCCATTTTCAATGTAGTTAACACTCTGATGCAGGGTTGAGAGAACAACACCAGCAGCATGGATCCATGGTCTCCCCAAGAGCATTGTGTAACCAGGCTCAATACTTATAACTTGGAACAACACTTGAAAGTTACTTAGACCAATCTCCAGTGGTAACATCATCTCTCCCAAGATGCCTCTCTTATTTCCATCAAAGGCCCGTACCACCATTTCCCGAGGTAACAATTCATCCTCACTTATTGATAACAAAGTCAGAGTCGACATAGGTAGGATGTTCAGTGCAGACCCCCCGTCTATCAAAACCTTTGCAACTATATACCCTTTGCATTTGAGGGTTATATACAAAGCCCACAGATTTCTCTCGGACCGAGAAATGATCTCTTCATCAGTAAAGGTGATCATGTTAATACGCTTCACCGGGTCCACCATATCGATGACACTTTCGGGGGTAACATCATGCTTAACATAGGCCTTGTTTAGAATTTTCACTAATGCCTTCCGATGTATTTCGAATGTCAAGACAAGTAACAAAAGAGATATTCGGGCCGGAGTCTTCTTCAACTGTTCCACCATATCATATTCGCTTTGCTTCATTATCTTCAAGAACTCTTCTTCCTCTTCCTTCCTCTTCTCCTCTTCTTTCGATGTTTCTTCCCTACTCACTTCTTTGACAATTTTCCCCTTTTCTATTTCTCCTAGGCTATAGCATTGCCCACTCCTTGTAATTCCTCCTACCTCGACTATGTTAGTCATTGACTCTTCTTCCTGATGTACTTCTACAACTCGATCCTTCGAAGTCCTTTCCTCGACTCCCTTTATCTCTACCATTGTTTCATAACTTCATGGCACTGCGTAGGTGTCATTACAAGTAAATGGTGTCGGCTTCTTGACTGTCAGTACTACTTTCCCTGGTGTTGAGGCTTGGTTGAGAGGTGACACCTTGAGTATAAAGCGTTCAATCACATTGACCTCTTCGGAGGAAGCTACTCCTTGTTCTGCTTGTACTACTCCCAAAGTGAGCAATCCTTAGACTCGAACCCTAAAGTCCCAATAATCCTCAATATCATGTCTCATTCCCCCACCATGATAAGCATAATTTGACTTTTTATCATGCTTCTCCTCTTCTTTCATCGTGGCAGCTAGCACCATGATATTATAACCTGCTTTCTTTAACCTTTCGAATATTTCAGCCATCAGTGTACGCAAGCTCATGACCTCTCTTATTAGTGACGCTTCTGTTTCCAAAGCATTTACCACATTCCTTCCACCATGATTGGGAATTGGGTTATTGACGATACTGGGTCCAGCCTCTTCTTGAATGTCAAGCTTTCCATAAGCAATAAGCTTCCTTACTGCAGTCTTGAAAGCCTCACAATCTTCAATTGAATGCCCTGGGATATCCATGTGGTATTTGCAGGTCAAATTCGGGTTATACCACGCTAGGAATGGTGGTTCTAAAGGACGTACAGGATTTCCCGAAATGAGGTGAGCATCAAATAGCCTTTGGAATAAGTCCGCATTTGAAATGGACAATCTTGGGAAATGAGGTAGGTTTTGGGGACGAAAGCGACCTTGATTTTGGGTGTTTAGCCGAGGTTGTGGGTGATTTGGGTAAATTTGTAGAGGTACAGGTGGGTATCGGGTATAGGTTGGGCGAGTTAGCACATATGGTTGTCGTGTGGGAACATTATTGATTTGGAATTGTGGAGTTGGGGTGACGTTTGTGGTTGACACAACTTGGTGGGGTGAGTAATAAGGAGGTGTAGGTGTTTGGTGTGGAAAGTGAATGTTAGGGTTGTATGCGAGTTGATGACTTGGGTTTTGTGGAGAATATCGAGGTCTGAAGGTCTGTTGGCGTTGGACATAATTCACCTCGGGTTCTTTCTTTTTCGGCTGGAATCCCTTCTTAAAAGCAATATTCTCTGTATTGCTCATCGATAACTTCCCAGCTTTGGCCAAAATCTCAATCCTTTCTCTCGCCGTTATCAGATCTACAAAATCCTTATAGGCTGCCCCGGCCATTACTCCGATAAAAAGATTTCCCAAGGTTCCTAAGAAATATGAACACATCTCAGATAGTGTTAATGGGGGCTGAACTTGAGCTGACAAGGCTCTCCATCTCTGTGCATATTATTTGAAAGGTTCCTCATTTCTTTTTTGCATCGAGCTCAATTGATCCCGGGTTAGAGCTGCATCCAGATTAAATTTATATTGGTCCATGAATAAGTCAGCCAATTCCGTCTAACGAGAAATCTTAGAGTGGTTTAATTGAAGATATCACTCTAAAGCAAGGCCTGTAAGACTTTCGTGGAAGAAGCTAACAAGGAACTTATCATCCCTGGACCAAACAACCATCTTGGTTTCATAACTGATCAAATGAAACCGAGGGTTGCCACTCCCATCATATCTGGCAAAATCAGGAATCTTGAAATTTTTAGGGATTACGACATCTGTGGTAAGATACAGTTCTTCTATTCTCAGAGGTCCATGAGCACTGGGGCTTTGATTGCCTTGATCTGTTCCTCCATTTTTTCCATCCATTCTTCTTTCATCTTGTCTTTCTCGGTCATGACATAACTATTCCCAAAGTTAGGCATTGTTACTTGCCATGTAATGAACACATGAGGTTGTTCCCAAGTAGGGCCAACGTAACCAGGAATTTATTACGAGCACCTTCTAAGGCGTGATACCCCTCTCCAATAGGCAGGACAATCAATGTTGTTTGATGTGGTTGCTCATAGATCCTTACAGTGATGCCTGAGGTTACAGTCGAGAATGTCGGGGCAGTTATCGGTGGCATATACGCTTCAACCCCATTTGTACCTCTATTTCCACTAATTAAGTGGAGAGACTCCCTCATATATTGCAGTATTGCTTCCAACCTTGCTTGGGTCTCAGATATTTCATTCACTCTTCCTGCCATTTCATCAACCTCCCTGCTCAAGTTTCTCCCTGCCTCAAGATTACTAGCAGTCATTCTGGTCCGAGATCTGGTATTGTGAACTCGGGTTTGATTGGTCTCTTTTTTCCTTGGTCGCGCAATGGTTCCGAATCCCTGTGAATCAATCAAAGCACAATTTAAAACAACCATTATTATCATTGATTTATTATAGAACCGTTATTTGTTTGTGCCGAATGGACTTGAGTGAGTATCTTTGATTATGACCGATTCTTAGAACGTCTCGTTCTAAAGCATTGGGTCTCAAGTAAAACATGGGATCAAAAACACGAGAAGACATATTTTATTCCATTAAAACAAACATCATTTGCGAGGAGTACATCATTTTCACCCTATTTGAAATACATCATGGTCTAGTCTAATTCTTCCTTCTCAACTGAATGAGCCTTGATCATCTGCTTCATTTGTCCAATAAGACTCTTGCAATATTCAATAAAGTCATTAATCTCTGCTGGTGTCTTAAGAGGATTGACCATCTTATCAGCCATCTTTAAATAATACGGAACATCTACAATTGCTGTGTTAGCTAGACATGCTAGTCTCGTGAAGCGATCTATCCAAAAGTGGACTTCTCCTTTCCATTCACTGATATCCTTATCCTGTTGTTTCATCTGATCTATCAGCTTCTGCAAGTCTTCTTGTCCTTGTCGTAATGCTGCCTCATATCCCGCAATCGCCCTATTTGTGTGCAACCTCTCAACTTTGATTGTGTCTTCTTATCTTGCTGACACCATTTTTATTTGTTGCTTCATGCTATCCACATGTTGAAGAGCATTATTCTGTGCCGCTTTGGCATTTACAAGTGGCTCTTTAAGTCGTTGATTTTCAGCCAGAGCTCTATCTCTTTCTTGCCCTTGGAGTTTCAATTCCTTGTTTGCAGCTTCCAAACACCTTCTAATTCTTAACATATGATCTTGTTCTATCTTTTGCCTCTTGTTAGCCCTTTCAAGCGCGTGGTCCTTCTCAGAATTTTCACGCTTTAAAACTACGCATGTTTGGCGAGTCTTTTCCAGCTCTACTTCTAATTTCCTTTTTTCTTCATTGGCTTTTGCTAACTTTTCCCTTATTTCCTCATCTTCTATCAGGACCGGAGGCAGAGATATACCGACTGTAAAGGTTGATGAACTTTTGAAAGGCATTTTGACTTCCTGAGCCCGATTCTTGACCCATTGCCGGTAGCTTTCTTTGACTCCACAGCTTCTAATTCCCAACTCTCTACCATTTTTGATGACTTTCTTCCAAGAGTCTCGGGTCTTCTTGAGTGTCTCAGTACACTCCATCTTTATGTCATAAATAAAGGGAGTGGTTTCCAATTCCGAGGGTGGTCCCATCATAGGATAGCCAAGTTGACGCAATGTCAAAGCGGGGTTATAGTTAATGCACCCCTGAGTACCTATGAAAGGGACATTAGGAAAACCCTCGCACTGATAAACCATTGTTTGCCCTTCTTTTCGCCATGGGTACCATACAATTCTTCTCTCCTCAAGCTTGGCCAATTCCTCAGCCCATTCACAGCCGCTCATGGTCTTCAACTGGAGCATCTTGAGATCTGTAATGGGACAAGGTCCTTCATAGCCCCTCTTGAACATGTGACTCGTAAGCCATACAAATAGCATCGGTAGACAACATAAGATCCGCTTACCCTTCTTTTCATGACAAAAATTCAAAGTGTAATAAACATCAGCAAGAATGACTGGAACGGGATTTGTGGTATCATTTCTTCGAGCGAGGAACACATCAATTGCTGTAAAATCTACCAAGTCTTCATTACTTGGGAAGAGGATGCTGCTATAAATGGTGAGGGCTAACACATCCATGATCCAGTCTTCAGCCTCGGCTAGGTGATGCATGTGCTCTTCCAAATATTTCCTTGGAAATCTCTCTGTTCCTTTCCTAATTTGTTTTGCCTTCTGTAGATCTTTTACATAAATCTTCAAGACATCTGCTATGGTTGGCATGAATGCATAGTGGCCCATATATTGGTATGGCTTTTCCTTTTCCAAAGGTAAGCCCAAGATCTGCTCAAACTCCTCTAAGATGGGGGCTAGCTGAAAATCTTGAAAGGTGAAACAACGTAATGGTGGGTCATAGTATTGAGCTAGTGCAGTGATGGCTTCTGCTTGCACGTCTACTTCTAACAGATTCAGGATTCTCCTATATCTTGTAGTGAAGGTCAAACATTGTGTCTTCTTCAACATTTGGCCCAAACTCACTAAGCTTTCTGTGTCAACCTTCTTGGCCTTAAGTTGCAGGGTCTTTTTCAAAATTTCACCCTTGTGATCTGATTCCACGACACTTTCCATTATTAATCAAAGATACTCACTGCTAGTCCTTAGGCACTTAGTTTCAACAGTTCTCCAACAAACCTGGGTTCAACACATAAGAAACATCAATGCCTGGTTTTTAGAGAAATATAATGTGAAAAATGATGATGATAATGAATGAGTGAGTTTTTGGTCCTTTAATAGTGGCTCACCTCCTTTTTTGAAAAGAATTTTTCTTTTTTTTTAGGAGGGACACAAGTATGGTTTGCCACACTAAAGAACTAAACAACTCACAAGATATGGATAAATCTAAAGGTAACGAAATGTATGCTCCCCTTGTGTCCTAATGGGATTGCCTTAAGTTAAAGGATTTATAGGTCCTTCTAATTCGGGAGAACTTTCATTGGGTGACCCTTCTATTTTAAAGGTTTCTAGAGTTAAGTCCTATTTCAGAATGTTTACCACAAACAGTGGGTAAACCACTAGGTGTGGGACATTCGTGAAAAAGGCACACTTTAGATGAGATTTTCGCGATAACCAAATAGGATATACATCCAAAATGGCTACCACTACGTAACCTCTACCTAACTTAGGCTTCACTCAGACCCGGGTATAGGGCCCCACTCGGATGTGTGTGATAAACGTGTAGGTGCTGTGGGTGTAGGGAGCACACAAACCTTCATAGTCCTCAAGATTACCCATATCCTGTAAAACAAAGCAAACACAAAATAACCTCCAAAAGTTTTCTAACCTAAGGTTTGCATAATAAAACAATGAACAATAACAATAAAAAACCATCAAATATATAAAAAAAAGAAAAAAAGGTAAAATAAACATAAAAAGATCACAAACATTTTGCACAACCAACTTTTATAGGCTTGACTCTCAAGTTAAGTCCCCAGTGGAGTCGCCATCTATCACGACTGAAAAATCACGGCGGGATATAACAACTTGTGTGATTTTAAAAATATGAAAATGGAGTCGTCACCAATTTTATTTAAATTAAAAAAAATTAGAAAATCCTTATTAAAAAATAGTCTTTGGAAATCAGATTGGATTCGGGAGTCGGTTATGCTTAGGGAATGGTGAAAACTTAATCCCACGACACCCCTAACGCACCCGTCCTAAGACGGTACCTTAAGTCAATTGTGCAAATTCTTGATAATCTCAAACATATTTATTTTACTCCTATTTTTTTGAAAAAAAGGCAATGTAACTATTTTTTTATTTTTTTTATTTTTATTTATTATTAAAAAAAAGCAAGAAAGAAAAGAAATAACCAAATTGCGAAAATTTATTTTTTTTGACTTGACAGAATAAGGATTCTGCTCCTACGTATCCTCAGGTGCAATGAGGAACTCAAAGTCACGCAATTCTTTAAAAAATAATTGTGGGTTGGTTGATTTTATATTTAAAAAAATCTATATTTTATAAAAATTTAAATTAATAGGTCATCGTGACTCTGTTAATCAAATTAAGATTTGAATAGGTAAAGCTCGGTGTCACGCTAGAGACATTACCCATTGAATCATCAAGTTGTCACAACTCAAATGATTATAAAATTACAAGATTAATAAGTTGTCACAACTCAGTTAATCCTATTTTTATTCTTCACAAAAAAAATTTAATTATTTCATTTTTTATTTTTAATTTTTTATATTTTTTTTACTTCCCATTAATCACAAAATATAATATAAAACATACTATTAAATTAAATAAAAACTATCAAGAGCTAATCCTAAAAAACAAAACTAAACTCAGAGCACTTTATTTTTTTGGTTATTATTATGATAAAAGCCCCATTAGGCAGCCCAAAACTTCTTCTTTTTTTGTTTTTTTTTTGTTTTAAAAAAGCTTAAGAATCTAAATCCTAAATTATCTTATTCTTCATAATCTGAGCCCAAACCCAACACCCCAAAACACACAACAATGACCCAAATACATGTTAGTAGTCCAAGTAGAAAAATAAAACAAATAAATGTATAACAAAAAATAATAATAATAATAATAAATGCCAAAAAACAGAGAAAGAATAAAAGGGGGGCTGCTGATGTTCAGTTCGTGACAGAGAAGAAAAAAAAAGTTCAAGAGGCATGATATATAGAGGTTCACGATTTGGGGCTATGTTCATCAGGACTGGATGGTCACGGTGGTACGACGGTGAGGCTTGGCTGCGATGGGGCGAGGTCGTGCGGCTCCACACGTTCGACGGCAGTTATGGTGGCGCGTTGATCGTGTCTGGCACGGCGCGGTGGAGGAAAACAGAGGTGCGACAGTAGGTGAAGAACGACGGTTGGGGTCGCGGCATGTGGATGGTGCGATTCGGATCTGCGCAGGTTCGTGTTTGGGGTGCTCATATTTGCGATGGTGATGAGCTTTGAGATGAAGATGGTGAGGCGAAGATTAACGTAATATATACTTTTGAAATATGATATATATCAATGAAGTACTAAACGATTTTGAATTAATGTAAAATTTTATAGAAATGATTTATATCATAAGAACTTTCAATCTAATAATAGATTTAGTGAAAAAAATATTTAATAAAAAATATTAATAATATAAAAATAATTTTAACTTACACCGATATAACTTGATTCTCATATATATATATATATATATATAACGAGTAACTACTCTACGACTTTTAATTTTTGTTTGGCTATAAAATAGGAGTTGAAAATCGAAATACGCACGTTATGCATGTGGAACAAGACCCGGTCCCGGTGTAGTCGTTGGTAGTTGCCAAATGTCAAGTATGGGAGCTCGTCTATAATTGCGGCAACGTTGCTTTTGTTAGCTGGGGTAGTGTCGTAATTCTCAGCCAAGTTCATCGTCGTTTCATATCATATTACATATTCCAGCAAAAGAAGCTTCGTATGTTACAAGCCATTTTATTATTGTTATTAATTTTACCTATTTTGGGTAATTAAATTGGCGATTAAGTGGTTTTTTTTTGTTCATTAAATTATATTCTTGTAAGTTGCTGGATTTTTGTTGAATAAATTTTAATATATAATTAAAGAAAGAGTAACCAATGGCTTATTTTTACTCCTTCCCACACGCACTCACAAGAAGCTAAAACTTGAACCATCGTCCATCAAGTTTAAGGTGCCTCACATAACAAAATTTGATTTTGCCTTCGTTGCGGATACTGCATAATGGTTCCTTATTTTATATATGTCATAAATTTACAGAAACGTTTGTAATGCTCCTATAATATTTGGGAGCATTAACGCACCGTTGAAATTATTTTCTATCATTGTTTGTTTAATTTTTTTTTTCAATTTTAGATATTTACTAAAAGTCTCTTATATTATTTATTTTTAGTTCCCTATCTCTTTTTTTTTTTTTTTTAAACCTTCAAACAAAAATACATTTCATATTCATTTCTCTCCACTCACTTCATCACCATCGGCGGAAACCTCTATCTGCAAACCCAAATAAAGGATTTCGACCTAAATAATGAAGGATCTCTTATTTTTCTCAAGCCTCTCTTGGAAGTGTCAATCAGACCCAGGTTCGCAGTTTCATTGTCACTTATGCCAATAGTCGTCATAGGCGTCACCAGCATCAGCAACTAAGAGTTCCTCTTAGACCATGATTTCCTTTATCGCTTGCATTGAAGCACTCCGCCAACAATTGCCTCATCTTCAAGGACAATAACGACATCCACATTGCTCTCTTCAGTGCCGTCAGCTCCATTAGTAAGGAAATATCAACATGTGTAAAGTTTTGATTAATCAAACTTTTAGTTAATTTTTGTTACTAAGTTTCTGCAACCTCAATTAATTTGAATTACTTGATTGGATGATTTGTGTTTTGTGGGTGAGTTTAGTTTGATTTGATGATGCACTTGCAAAAGACGTATAAATTATAGCAAGCAAAGTTATAGTGGGTGAATTATTTCAAATAAACATATGATTTTAGGGTCACCTTAAAAGTGGTAAATTCTTCCATCATGTAGCAACCTATTGTGAGTGAGGGTGAGACTTAGAGAGAGCAAAGAGGTTAATGGAAAGACAATCAGTGAGTAGGACTAGAGAAAAAGAGAAAGATCAATGTGGAGATGATGAAAAATGAGGGGACTTTTAATTTTTAGGAATTTTTACACAATTTAAGTTTTTATTAAGACTGAGTTTATAAATAATTTCTTTTGTCCACTAACTTGTTTAACAGTTAGTTGGTAATAATTCTCAATCGTTGATGCAATTGTCAACATTATCAATGAAAATCAATGGTAAAAAAGTATGGAGCACCCATGCTCAAAAACACTTTAGGAACATTTTAAACTTTTCCTAAATTTATACGTTAAAGAATAAAGATGAGAGAAGGATTTGCTTAAGCTTGCTTGTACAACATCTTAAATGTTATTTAAGGGATCGATAAATCAGTAAAACTTCAGCTAATTAAGCAATATTTGTAAACTGATGGTTGCCACATGGAAAGACAATTACACAAACAAAAGGATGTCATTTGCAAGTTGTGACACCTAGCTAGCGCAAAAAGGAGTTGTGGTTTTGAATTTGGAAACGTTTTCATTGCTCCTAAAAGATATGGGAGCATGGATGCTTCATGCATCAAACACCATTGAACTTGTGTAAATCTTGATCAATGGTTGGTATGATTTACCTGTAACCATAATAACAGGTAATATTTTGAATTGAGAGAGTGGACATTTGTAAAAAAAAGAGGAAGAGAGGGAGAATCAAATATTTTTACCTGTTATAGTAAGTAAAGTCAATGGAACATTGATGCTCAAAATTTTTTTAAGAGCGTTATAAACGTCTCTTTTGAATTTTCTCTAATGTGGCCTTACCTACTTTCAACACTGCTGTGTATTCTAATCCATTAATTAAAAATACAAAAATGATATATGCACAGAAAAAGATAATTTACATAACTCTCAATCTCACAATCATTAAATAAGTGATTAAGATATTATGGACTGAGTTTTAAGTGATAGTTGAAAAAAAAATTAACTGCGTCGAAATTTTTGTTAACTTCTTACTCATTTAATATTTGTGAAGGTTAATTATGTGAATTCAAAAAAATCTCCCATTTATTTAATTAGTAATTGTGAAGGTTATGTGATTTTTTTATTTGGGTGCATTTATGATTTCTTCTAAATATATCTTCTTGTTGTTGTTGAGAAGGCAAATTAAACCAATGGCCCAACACTGATCTTTAAAAGCTCATGTGAAGTATTTTTTTTAAAGGAAAATTAAGAATGACTAGAAGTTCTCCCTATTCCATGGTCAGAATAAATTATTAGCCTCAATGATGATTTTCGATGAGATTGCATAGTAACGGACCCATATTTTTTTGTAAATGGGGGCAACATGTATGTGTTGGTAGCTACTCTCACCATTTCTATATTTACTGTTTTTTATAATTACTAAAAGAATCCATTTTTTAACATAGTAAGTGTGAATAAATTATTTCAAAATTAAAAAACGTAACATTTATTATGGAGCAATTGAACACATAATGAGAAAATAATACATACATCTATTTGTTTTTCAAGCTAGTGGGGGCATTTGCCCCTGTATCTTTCTACATAGGTTCGTCCCTGAGATTGTATGTTACTTATCAATAGAGGATATCCCTAAATTAAAGACCAAATATAATTGTTATGAGTAAAGGTTGACGAAATGAATCAACCTCATTTAAAATCTCATGCTAAGTATAACAATAACATGAAATCGCAAAACCAAAACCCAGCAAATGTTACCTTAATGTCTGTCATTAATCGCAAATAAATCATTTTTTTCAAAAGTTTTTTCAGGAAACTTTTATTAAGATTGTAGAGAGAAGAATCGAGAGAAAATTCTCATTACTGATTCTAATTGATGGTATTCACTTATATGCATCACTAACTTCTAACTACTTGTAACTAACTTCAACTAGTAATAACAAACTAACTAACTGTATAATATACCCTATACATAAATCTGAAACCCCTCTCAAGGTGGGAAATATATGTTAATAATTCTCATCTTGGTCAATAACTGGTGAAAGAGAGGAGACTGAACTGGTTTGGTTAAGAAGTTTGCTAATTGATGCCGAGATTAAACATGGATAAGTTTGAGGAACCCAACTACAACCTTTTCTCTAACAAAATGACAATCAATTTCTATGTGCTTTTATCTTTCATGGAAAGTTGGATTAGAAGCAAGGTGGATAGCAACCTGATTGCTACAAAAAATCTTGGCTGTTTCCAGCTTGACCTCAAAATCCTTTAACAAATTCTGAATCCATGTAAACTCACTTGAGACACTTGCCAATGACATGTATTCAGCTTCTACAAAACTCTTGGAAACTGTTCATTATATTTTTTTTTTATTTCCAAGAAATTAGAGCATCACCGAGAAATACCAAGTAACCTGTAGTGGATATTCTAGTATTACTGCAACTCCCCCAGTCAGCATCTGCATATGCAGACAAGTAAAGGTTGTTTATAGCTAGAAATAACATACCTTGACTAGAAGATTTTTTGAGATACTGAAGGAGATGATGAACAGCCTGTAGGTGTGGAGACCTTGGGTTTGACATATACTAACTCAATTTATTAACTACAAAACTAGTGTCAGATCTGGAAACAGTCAAGTACATCAGCCGACCAATCAACCTTCTATATTGAGCAGCATTTGGTAAGGGAGCACCATCTGATGTATTTAACTTGACATTAGGATCCATAGGCAAATCAGAAGGTTTAGAATCCAGGAATCCAATGTCTTATAGCAAGGTTACAACATATTTTCTTTGAGATAAAACTATTCCTTTGGAAGAATGAGCCAATTCTAAACTAAAGAAATATTTAAGATCTCCCAAAACCTTCAATTTAAATAACTTATGTAAAGTGAGCTGAACTTGTGTGATCATTTGTGGACTAGGGCCAGCAACAATTATGTCATCCACATAGACTAGCAAAAACACCATATTTGAACCAGTACTAAGAGAAAACAAGGAATAATCACACTTGGACCGTGTGAACCCTACACTGATTGAGGCAAATGAAAATTTCTGAAACCACATCCTTGAGGCTTGTCTAAGCCCATAAATGGACTTGTTTAGCTTGCACACAAGACCTTCTCTTTGACTAGGATAGCCTTGTGGTAGATCCATGTACACTTCCTCAAATAGATCACCATTGAGGAAGGCAATATTGATGTCCAGTTGAAGCATATTCCATTTCTAAATAGCAATAATTATGAGAAGAACTCTGACAGTAGTTAATTTTGCAGCTGGTGAGAAGGTGCCGAAAAAATCCACTCTAGGTTACTGTTTATAGCCCTTGACCACTAACTTGACCTTGTATCTGTCCAGAGAGACATCAAACCTATATTTAGCTTTATAAATACAATGACAGTCAATTGTATGCTTGCCAGAAGGTAATTGAACCAATGATCAAGTATTATTTGATTCCATGGTCTGCAGTTCATCTGCCATAACTTGCTACCACTTAGGTAAGTTTTTTACTTGATGATAAAATTGTGGTTCATAAATTGAAGACACTTGACAGATGAAGGACCTATATGGAATGGATGATCTATTAAATGTCATGTGATTTGAAATAGGATAGGATAAGGAAGTATAACAGGCATAGTTCTGCAAATAAGAAGGTGGTTTAGTGTGTCTAGAAGTCCTTCTTGGTTGGTTAGGAAAAATACGTGATGGAATAAGGTCTAGTGGAACAGGTTCTGATGGAACAATATTTATAGCAGGATTTGCAACTCCTGAAGCAAAATTGCTAGAATAAGGAAAATCAAGTGAAGTTTGTAATGTTAGTAGGAGAAGAAATGGTTTGGAAAGGAAAAATAGACTCATGAAAAATGACATCCCTTAAAACAAAAAAAGACTTTGTTTCTAAATTGTATAATATGTACCCCTTATATCCCACTAGATAACCAACGAATACAACTAGAATGGCTCTAGGGGTGAATTTAGTTTTGCTAGACAAGAGTGAAGAAGCAAAACAAAGACACCAAACACCTTTAAGGCATTGTGGTCTAGTGTTTTACTAAATAACAACTGAAAAAATGGACTAATTCTTCAATAGACGGGATGGTAACCTATTTATGAGAAAAGTGGTAGTAGCTAGGCAATCTCCCCCAAAACTAATAAGCACCTTGGACTGAAATAAGAGAGACCTGGTAATGTTAAGGAGGTGTTGGTATTTCCTCTCCACTATTGAATTTTGCTGAAGGCTCTGAACACATGAAAATTGGTGTAGAGTTCCTTGTTCTTGCAAGAATTCAGTAAGTGGTAATTTCTTAACATTATCTGATCTGAATTGCTTGATTGTTGTGCCAAACTGAGTCTTGATAAGCTTGAAAATTTGTATAACAAGTGCAGTAGCCTTTAATTTCAGCTTCAACAGATAAGTCCAAATGAATCTTGTACTATCATCAACTAGTGTCAAGAAATACCTCTTACCATCATATGTAGGGTGATGGCAAGAGCCTCATATATCATAGTGGATTAGATCAAAGGGATACTGAGACATATTATTGTGAGATACAAATGAAAGCCTTCTAAGCTTAACTAATGGACAAATATGACAATCTAAATCAAAAGAAGGATTAGACTGACCAAAAGAAATTTTATCTTTTAATATTTTCAATATTTTTTATGACAAATGACCCAACCTAGCATATCATGTTTGAACAGAAACATTGTAAACACTAGGACAAGAATTGGAAATTGAATGCAAACTAGAAACAGAAACAACATTAGAACTAAGAACAACTATATTAGAAATTGAAACATTTTGAGATTTTTCTGCTAAAAAAGTTGGATCACACTTTGATGTGCTGACATTTGGTGTGAGCATATAGAGTCCTCCAACAATATCACCATTCCCAATCATCCTTGATGGATTGGATGCTTGGATGGTGAAATAATTAGAAGTAAACTAAACACAATGGAACAAAATGAATCATGCAATAAAGAGTTGACAAAAATTAGATTTACATGAAAAATAGGAATGTACAAGACATTATGCAAGATTAGCTCTTTCTGACAGTTGAACAGAACCTATTGCAGACATAAGAACTTTTGATTTATCAGGTAGGACAACAAAAAAAAAATTAAAGACTGATGATGAAGGAAACTAGACAAGGTGCATGTAATGTGGCTAGTTGCTCTCAAGTCTAAAATCCATGATTTTGGCTGATTTGGAAAAGAAACACAAGTAGCAAATAGGACAATACCTGCAGTATTGGAATCAACAGAATCCACATGAGGCTGAGTAGCCTGAGTGATTTGGGTTTGGAGAAGTTGGATCAGTTGTTGATATTGCTAAGTGGTCAACTGTACAGAGAAGGTACCAACTTATGGCAACTCAACAACAACTGTTTCTGAAACTTGATTCACTAAGGCAATTTGTTTTGATTTCCCCTTCTCATAATTGGGAGGAAAACATTGCAACTTGTAACAAGGATCCTTGGTATGCTCCAAAACACTACAATGTATGCATAAAGGATGATCTTTTTTGCCTTGTTTGCCTTGTGCATCAAAATTTGGCCTTGCAACTGAGTTCTTTACAACAAAAGCCAATTGAGCACTAGCATTAGTAGTAGCAATGACACGAAGTTCTTGCTATTTTTCTTCTTGACCAACCAAAGAAAATACCTTAGCCATTGTTAGCAAGGGATCCATAATGAGAATTCGACCTTTGATATGAGAAAATGCATCATTGAGGCCCATTAGAAAGAGCATCGCATACTCCATTTGTTGATGTTCAATGAACAAACAAACACCACCACATGTGCATGTGTTCACTTGACGGTATTCACCAAGCTCTTCCTAAAGAGTTTTGATCTTGGTGTAGTATTGGCTTACTGAAAGAGAACCTTGAGTAGTGGTCATAAGATCTTTCTTGATCTGAAAAATTCTTGGACCAATTTCTGATGGAACCGATCCTTGAGATCACTCCAAAGTTCATATGCATTGCTGTAGTAAACAACACTAGCAGCAATTTCTTTGGTGAGTGAATTCAAGAGCCATGAACAAACAATGTCATTGTTTCTTTGCCAAAACGAAATCAACCGAGGATCATCAGCTGGCTGAGGAATGGAACCGTCAACAAAACCATACTTGTTCTTGACATTGAGTGCCATTTTTATTGCTCGATGCTAAGAACCATAGTTCTCTCCCGATAATGGTTGAGAAACTAGAATCAAACTAGGGTGATTAGAGGGATGTAGAAAATAATAATTCAATGCATCAACAGGAAGGTTGGCCATGATTGTGAATACCAAGAACAATCAATGGAAGCACAAGAAAGATAGATCAAACGGAAGGAGAGAGAGAGAGAGAGAGAGAGAGAGAGAGAACCTAGAGAAGGATAAAGAGAATATATTTCTGATACCATATTAAGAGTGCAGAGTGAGGAATCCAGAGAAAATTCTCATTACTAATTCTAATTGATGGTAATTCACTTATATACATCACTAACTTCAATCTACTTGTAACTAACTTCAATTAACTGACTTCAACTAACTTCAACTAGTAATAACAAACTAACTAACTATATAATATACTCTGTACATAAATTACTATACTGTGAAAACTTTTGATTATATATTGGATAATCTTAATTTCTTATATGTATTGAAGTTTCATATTTAAATGTTAATGCATATAATTTCTCTGCTGCTGATTTTTTAATAATAAAAGTTATTTTTTATATTCCTTTTCTATCGATAAAATTTTTGAACATTCAAAATTTATTCGCATATTTGCTAAATAACGTGAAAAGTGAAAACACATGCACATTAATAAAGATTTGATTTTATTTTTTTCATTTTCTCTATTGTTAATGTTTCGTGAACTCTTTTAATGAAAAAGAGTCTCACAATTGTACAAATGAAAAGAAAAAAAAAAGATTCAACCACACTTAAATTAATTATTATCAACCTAATTCATAATCGCATATCAGATAATATGCCATACATTATAAAATAACATTTATTAAGTGAGATCAAACTCATAATTACATTTACACAGGTAGTTATTAATTCACAATATAATTAAACATATCATAAAGGTGTGTTAATTAATTATTGAGCTACAGATCCAACCTGTTTTTAAAATCTAAAAATCCAATTAGTAGTAGTTCAAAAAACAAAATTCTATCAACATGTATTGGTCTAGGTGGAAGAGATTCAGATCCCATAAGCATGTAGTCCTAAGTTTAATTCATATATTTATGTGTATAAAAATAACATTATTAGGAACGATCCTCACTTACAGTACCCCAGTAAATTAGTGTTTCATCTATCGAGTAAGAAGATACTATGAGAAAAAAAAATCTTAACATCTTATTTTTTTTTATTTTTCGGTAATTCTAACGTTAAGAAGATATATGATCAATTAAACATATTTCAATCTACAAAACAAAAGATAATTTTATCGTGATTTATATGTGTATCTATTTTTTCTCAGTTCTGACCTTGTTTATCATGAATCGATCTTCTTATGTGATTTTTATTTGACAATATCACGTAAAATAGAGAGATAAACACAAATATTTTATTAGTGAGGCTCAATTAAAATTTGTAAAAAAAAAAATATAACATTTATGTTAATCTCTATCCTCCACATGATTTTGTTATGTTAAAAATTATGAGAGGATTTTTTCCCTTATGCATCATGTTTGAAACAACTGAATTTTTTTTTTAAACAACTTGAAATACTGCTACAATGAGTTGTTAGGTGAGTTTTGTGTCTCTTATAAGTGAGCATATCACCAAATAAGTGTTAGGTACCGCAATAAGCGAATCACGTTTTTAGGGGACGGTGAGAATTCAAATATCAGAGACAATTGTAAATATACCATGATCAGACTTTAGGACGAGTTTCCCGTACTCAGCCAAACGGTCTCCACCAAAATTTATCTATTATAGCAAGTTTCTTTTTATTATTGTGTTTATAAATATTAGTTAAATTTTATAAAAAAAAATTGTATATACAATAATTTGTGACAAAAAAAGGACGGATCATATTTTCTTGTGTAGAGTTAAATGTATGTAAATATTACTAATTAAAATTTATAAAAAAAAATTATATATACAAGCATATTTATTACATGTTAATTTAATCAAATAATAGATAATTAATCAAATTTCTTTTTTTATTTTTTACAATAAATCAATAGTTCATGATGAAATAGAGTGTCATACTCTATAAAAAGTGTGGAGTATGTGAAACATTTTTCATAATTTTAAAAACCAAAAAAATGAGGGTATCAAATAAAAAGAACAAAGTATCTTATTGGGAGGGGGAAACGTTTCACATATGATACTCCATACGTTTGCTTGTTATTGATTAAGTGGAAGAAAATATCAATGGTAGGGAATGAAGAAGGGCTACTTGTTGAACAGTTCAATTGATAAAAAATGAAATTTAAAAGTTGGTTCTTAAAATATATGTTTATTATGTAGCACTAATTTGCAAAAAAGTCCATACGTAATAATTTTAACTCTTTTAATTTCAACTACCTCTTTGAACTTATGAAGAGCTTAATCTCGTATCAGTGCTTTTAAAATTAGACCGAATTGACCGGTTAAATTGATAGAATTATAAATTGGTTATATTTTTTATTCTTGTTTTTTAAAATTCAATCACATTTTTATTATAAATTTAACCAATTAAACCAATAAAATCACAATTTAGAGGTCTCACCGATTCAATCTCTATTTCAATTTTTATAACATTACCCCTTATAATAGAATAAAAAAAATAGTTTTATGTAGAATTGCATTAATGTTTAAAATTTGTTATGTTTATTTAGCTTGAGACTTATTATGTTAAAGATAGGTTATGGGACTTTTTAATTTATTTGGAACATATAACATTACCCCTTATAATAGAATAGAAAAAATAGTTTTATGTAGAATTGCATTAATGTTTTAAATTTGTTATGTTTATTTAGCTTGAGACTTATTATGTTAAAGATAAGTTATGTGACTTTTTATTTATTTGGAACATATATTATTTTTAATTAAAACATATTATGTGTAACAAATTTTGAGTTTCATATTTTGATATTTATTTTAATAAATTTTTTTAGTTTAATTTTGATGCATTGTCAATATAAATTTTTTTATACCAATAACTAATCACTCATTACCACATATGTGACATTGAAGTAATTATTGTGATAATCAAATATTTTTTATGACGTAAAAAGACATGATTAATTAATAATATAAAAAACTTTTACATCAATATTGCATTCAAATTAAATCTTTTTTTAAAGTACGTCTGATCCACGGGTTTAATCCAATTCAGCCCACTCTTAAGCTGGGTTGAAAGAAAAAATTTCCTTGATTCAATCTAACCAACTCACTGATTTGATGAGCAAGTCGAGTTTAAAAATATCACAAAATCAACCCAACTTATCTAACAAACACCCTAAGTATATTTTAATAATATTTTTCGTTTATAAAATATTACAAATTATTTAAATGAAAATTGAGATAAATATTGTCAAATGCAAAACATGATAATATTATGTTAATTGTTCTGTTGGCTTCTATGCTAGTCCTGCTCAACGAGGTAAGAGTTCGATTCCATGCTTCTTAACTAAATTAAAGTTTTATCAATATTTTTTAAAAATCCAACAAGTTTAAGTCAGGTCTTCTCCACTTTATGGGTCAACCTGCATTCCCCCATGGCTTGGGTGGATCGAGTTCCTCAAGCTCGCAGTTTTCATCATTTCTTCATGCAATTCAAATCGAAAACAAAAGCCCATAAAAAAACGATCCTAACTCATTATTAAAATGTTGGATTCATAGTGAAAAAAGAGGAGAAAGATTATGCGAAAAACCTGAATAGGTTTTTGCCATTGTTGGTTGGCCAAATTGAGCTTTGTAGCTCATGATATCAAAGTTTTCTCACACTATTTCAACAAAGAACGAAAGCCCAGCAGAAAACTGAACAAAACTCATAATCAAATAAAAAAATTCAAGCATTTTTTGTTGAGAAAGAATTGCGAGAGCGAATGAGGACGCGATGGCATTGGCTAAGCGGCATGGCAGAGAACACAATGGCGTTGGAGTCATCGGTAGCAAGACATCGATGTGGAGCAAAGATGTTAAAAATGGATTTTAACAAAGACATCTCCACAGAACTGTAAACATAAAATAAGAGTTGGGTCTTTTAAGAAAAATTAAACAATATAAGGATTCTTTGATAAATATTAACAAACTGGCTGTAATAGGGAATTCGTTTGGAATATGTGAAATGCTTCCTATTGGAGGGATACTGAAATCAAATTTTTTTCTTGGTACAATACCGAAATCAATCTTTGCTTCCTCTGTTTTTTCACTATCATATTCTTTGGGAGGTTGTTATTATAGACTTATTATATTTAAGTATATATAAATATTATTAGTTAAAATTTATAAATTTTTTATATGTATAATTATTTATAAAAAAATAATTTTATTAAATTTATATATAAATATGAATATTATTAATTAAAATCTATAAAATTTTAAATAATAAATCTCAATTATTAATTTTTTATTAATAAATTAATAATTTATTATTATTATCCATCAATAAACTATATATTTTGAGCTCAATATTAGATAAATCCTATTCATCGGTGGCGTGTCCCACTTTCCCATGCCATTTTCGTTGTACCATAGCTGAGTTAATACTAAATACAAATCAATTGACAAGTGAACAGTACGCATGTCATTCTCGTGAAAGCCACTAAATACGCACACTAGTCACGATTTATCTTTTCCCACCTTTTGTATAATTATAAAATAGTAATATAGTCTGAAAAAATTAATCAAAATTTTGAAAAGTAATAGAAATTATTTAACCATCTAAAAAAATAGAAAAATAAATATTTTATACTCTTTAAAAAGAGTGTAAATATTATTTATACTCTTTTTAAGAAATATGATTAAGTGAAAAAAATAATAAAAAAATATGTATAATAAATAATATAAAATAAGATGTAAAAATATATATATATATATATATTATTTGATGTAAGAATATAATAATTAAAAAAATACTAATTCATTTGGTCGAAACGTCTGACTATCTATCATTTTTCATGAATATATTATACAAGGATTATACATGTACAAATTTATACTTACAAACCTTTTATATAATACTTTTTTAAATTATCTAAATTATGCACATACTTCACAATTTCATATAGTTTTTTGTAAGCTTATTTTTTAATTGAATTTGTGACTCTCTTTTTTCTGTCCTGTGTCATTGTATCAACATGACACTACTGACTATTGCTATCCTTGTGTTTATATCTATTCCAAAATCTAGCTTTATCCGAAAAAAGGTTAACTTTTAATTGTGCGTTACTTATAACAATAAAATTTAAGAGGTTGTTTATCTAAAAAAAATAGTTGCAATTGTACAGGTGAATAAATCGAAACTGTGACTATGTGATTACCGGTACATTACATACTAGTCTAATGTTAAATCAGCTCCAAGTTTTATATAAACAATGGAATGTTATTTCAATAAATACAATTAATCAATTTTATCAAATTAAATTTTCTCATACATAAAGAAAAAGAAAAATAACACATGGCTCATAGTAGGAAGTGGTGTATTTTTGTACATCCTTGCACACCTTCATATCCTTTTTTTTAATGTAGTTTAGTTCAGCTAGTTTTAAGAGTTTCATATGAGGCTCTGTATTTTCGATATACACGAGTTAAAATCCCCTCTTGGTTAGTAAGGTGATTGTTCCTCTTGAGGGAGATTGTCAGTGTCTAAGGACTACGAGTGACAAACCTCTGTGTGGAGAAAACTTTTAAGTGAGTGCCTTAGAGACAATTATCTTAGTGGGTCTTTGCTGCCCTTTGGGATCCTAAATATGTCATTGACACCCTAACCAATAGTATTTTATACTATCATTTTTTTTTCACAAAGAAAAAATATTTTTCTTATGGGGGTTATATTTGATTACTGTTATTGATTTGAAAATTTAGAATTCAATTCAAGTGAATTTGAATTTTTTTTATTTTAGATTTAATTTTAATGTGTTTACATTGTTATTAATTATTGTTCTGTCCTTTACCCGATAGGGTGGTCGTCGAAGAGTCTTAAGTCGGTCGTCCGGCAGTGACCCGAGGAAGACGTAGTGAAATGTCAGCAGAGGCACTTCAACCGATCAGTCTTGGAGTCAAGACAGTGATGAAGGCATAGGTAGAGAAAAGTGAACATGTCTGACTTAGACTGTCAGGTCAGTTTATATAGAGATTCGGATGACTGACTTTTCGGATATCCTCCATTAAGGCCATTTAAGATTCTAAACGTTATGTCTGATTATTATGGTATGAGACATTATATCTAGTTATTATAACACGAGACGTTATGTCTGGTCATTATGGCGTGAGACCATTATGTCTGTTTGGTATATCGTATTAAGCACGTGTTTGTCGAGTTGTTACCCATTCGGGTATAGGTCAGTCGGACGTTGCAAAAATAGGCCTAGCTTATGGGCGGATGTCAATTGGACCAGGATGGTCCACAGCCCCCCAGCTCGGTCATCTGTAAAGATGGGCCGAGCTTATAAGTTGTTAGATGCCAGCTGGTCAGGACGGTCCATAGTGATCAATGGTATATCCCGAGCTTATATTATTAAATGTTTATTCTTATTTAAGCTAGACGATCCACAACCCTTCAGCTTGGGTAAATCACAAAGTGAATGACCGAGCTTTTCCGAGCTCTTCATAATTTTTAAGCTTCGTCCTTGGGTAACCTTCCAAGGAGAGTGGTGAGGTCTTTTGTGCATGTATTTTCCTGACTTTAGCTATGAAAATTCATTTCCTGACCTGATCTGATCTTGAGTTTCTTCAATTTAGATCAGTCTTCAAAGACATCATGGTTTGATAATAACCTCAGATAGCTTCGCGCGTCTTCTTATTCTTATTTCTTCTCTTTCTCTCTCTCTCTCTCTCTAGAAGACTTTGACCTCAGAACTTTTTCCAAGCTTGGCCGAATTTATACATATGACATTTTCAATCAATATCTCGATTTAATCGTGATCAAGGTTTCTCCTCCAGCTTGGTCGACTGAATTGGCACTGAACTAAACATGACATTAGCATTTTGCAATTAGTTCGAGGTTATCTACTTTGGTCGGCATCGGCTCGGGACTAGTTACTGGCTCGGGGCCTTTCATCAGCTCGGGACTGGCATCAGCCAAGAGCTGGTTACTTCCTTTGTGCTGAAAGCCGACATTGGCTGAAATTCCATCAGTTTTGGCTGACATCGACTTTAGCTGACATCGGCTGAAAAGCCGGTGTCTTCCATCAGCTTTGACTAGCATCGGCTTTGGCCGGCATTGACTAAAAAGTCAGTTTTTCATCAGCTTTAACTGGCATCGGCTTTGGCCGGCATCGACTGAAAAATCGGGTATTCCATTAGCTTTGGCTGGCATCGGCTCTGAGCCGGCATCGGCTGAAAAGTCGATTTTTCATCGCCTTGGTGGCATCGACTTTAGTCATCATCGCTTTGGCCGGCATTGACTGAAAAGTCAGTTTTTCATCAGCTTTGGTTGGCATCGGCTTTGGCCGGCATCGATTGAAAAGTCGGTGTCTTTCATCAGCTTTAGCTGGCATCGGTTCTGGGCCGGCATCGACTCTGGGCTGGTTTGACCCGAGTTTTCAGGGCCTTCATTTGAGCATAGCTCTGGGCCAACAACAGCTCTAAGCCAGTTTAACCCGAGTTCTCGGAGCCTATGTTTGGAATTTTCTAAGAATTTGTTAGGGGTTTAATCTAACTTATCTTGATTTTGTCATGTGAGTAAATCTGATAATAATATGCAATTGAAATAAATATGACTAAATTTTCATACCTCATTAAGGTTAATATTATGCAAATAAATAAATTACAATGAATATAAGTATTCATTTACAAAAATTATCACATGTAGATGTAAATGCTAATCTCGTTTGTGACTATAAAATATCTTTAATGTTATGTAATTAATTAATAAATTAATGACAATAAATACAATTAAAACAATTAAAGCAACATGATATTATAATCAATCTAATATTATATAATTATTAATAAATTAATAAATTGAGGACAATAAATAGTATTAAAGAATCCAATTACAATAAATATTATCTAAAATATTAATTAATATTGAATTAATATTCCACCAACAACATGCCGAGCAATTGATTAATAGTCAATTAATTCCATGATATCATGAAATGACAATAATTATATAAAACAATAATCAATCAATAGTCAATTAATTTCATGAAAAGACAATAATGCACATTAATACTTTTTACTATCATTTACTATTATGCCATATATGTTTTCTAATTAGTAATAAAAGATAATAAAAATAATGACTAATTAATAACTAATTAATTTTATGAAATGACGATAATACACAAAAATGTCATTTACTATTATGTTATAGATGTGATGAAATTAAACTAAGAATAAATCATTGACTTCATAGTCATTTAATTTATCCTACTATAACTGAAAATGTCAATTAATGGACCAATAATTGATATAAATAAGTATAATTGCATACTTAGAAGTTCGAGCAAACATAAATATAAAAAATATTGGAGAAATTAAAATGGTTGTGGTGTACTTGCAGTGAATTACATTGCAAATGAAAGACATTAACATACAAACTAGTGGTGACATTTCGTAGCCTTTCTCCAAGTTGAATGAATGGGATAAATGGTATTGATTTAGTGCTATGCAAATAAATTAACAACAATATATAAATGACAAATTATAAATGAACGCCATATAATGAATGACAATTAAATTAAAGGTTAATGCTTTACAATTAGTAACATATAAAACTCAAATCCTGATAATTCAAATATTGAATGATAAAATAATAAATAGGAGTTAATGCAATGAGACTAAAATGGTATCAATTAAAACAATTAATACTGGGCAGTGTAAAGTTTACCACCAAAAGGTAGTAAATTCCTATAAATGCATTGTCATGTAATGGTTATTATTGGTGCGCTAAGATTATGCTTAAAACCAATAATATAGCTGTCATTCAAATTCAAAAATCAGTTCCTCAAACCAAAATATCTTCCTTAATCAATGTGTCACTGCCCAAACATTGCTATGACTCCACCAAATCCAAATAACTCCAACAATCCTCTAGCCAAATTCACGTAACTCCAGTGCACACATGATTACCCCATTAATTTCATTTCAAACACTTCTCACTCAATTATCTCACACATGCAATTTCTCATTTGAAAGATTAGAGGTTATTCTTATATTGTGATTGATAAGTGAAGGAAAATAAATTTTTTAATTAATGCAATAAATAAGACCAAATTTGACAAAATTAGTATTAATACACTCATATTATAACAGTAGTTGCTCATGTAAGTGAATGCCAAGTAGGAGAATGATTTGAATAAAGAAAGAAAAGGCAAGGCAAACTAATGGCACGATGTAAGACAATAATGCCAGATAAACATAGGAAGAAAAATAATTGGTTGAAGGCATAAGCAAGCTAGCAACATTTGATGCTAATTAAGTAAAAAATTTAAAACTAATTATAATCATGTCAATTAAAAGAAGTTAATGTTAACCGTTGCCATTGCAGGTAGTATCCATGTGTAAATTAAGAGGCCTTTCCTGCTTGCGTCCTTCTCAATCGATCAAGCCAACAATGAAATTCCAGCAATTTAACGACAAGGAGTAATAATGCAATTAAATGGTATAAATGATATAGTATTTTCCTTTCATGGTTCTCCAACGTCATTGATGGGCATTTAATGCCATAGATGCTGCATGAGTGACATTTCCCACAGTTCGAGTAGAATGTCAATGATTGGTGACTTACTACAACACCCCGATTGCAGTGCAAAGGACTCGCGGTTTGATCTTGAACCTAAGAAAGTGAAAATAGAAGATACAAGCAAATATTTTTTTTCAAAGTTAACTACGTGGTGGTGATTTAAAGTAAAATGGATTTCTTTACTATTTCAGCCCCATCCACAGGTAACGACTTTTTTCTTTTTTAGAAACAAATACAAGGCTTCGAACATGCTAAAAAATAGTCATTGTAGAGGAAGAATTTTCTTCAAAGAAAAATAGAGAGTAGCTTTTGGTTATGAAATGGGAATCGTTTTACCGAATTCTCACAGACGGCGTCAGATGTTCCATCCTCTACCTGATAGGGTGGTGTAGAAAAGTCTAAGTCGGTCGTCCGATGACCGAGGAAGACGTAGTGAAATGTCGTGAGAAGACTTGA
Source organism: Ormosia semicastrata (assembly GCA_029884595.1). Lineage (NCBI taxonomy): Eukaryota > Viridiplantae > Streptophyta > Magnoliopsida > Fabales > Fabaceae > Ormosia > Ormosia semicastrata. The sequence goes on along the minus strand of JAQQTO010000041.1, from coordinate 17,476,286 downwards.
CCGATCGGTTTGGAATCAAGACAATGATGAAAGATAGGTAGAAAAAAAGTGAATACGTCGACTTAGATCGTCGTGTCGGTTTATATAGAGATTCGATGATAGTGACTCTCCGGATACCCTCCATTAAGGTCGTTTAGGATTCACGAACGCGTTATGTCGATTATTATGGTATGAGACATTATATCTAGTTATTATGACGCGAGACGTTATGTCTGGTCGTTATGGCGTGAGGCCATTATATCTGTTTGGTATATCGTATTAAGCACGTGTTTGTTGAGTTGTTACCCATTCGGGTATAGGTCGGTCGAACATTGCAAAAATGAGCCTAGTTTATGGCCGGATGCCAATTGGACCAGGATGGTCCAATTATATATGTCATATTCAAAACCAAAGAAAAATGAGCAACAAAACCCATCTAATAGAATTAATTAATCAAAAGAGTCATTGAACCCTACTAGCTGATCGATTTATATTTTTCCTCGAAATAGAGGTACCCCTTGAATGGGATCGAGGGGTCAGCTTCAACATAGAAATGATTTGAAGGAAAAAAAGGTATAGCTAACTGAAGCACATGGCCTTCAAGAAGCAAAAGCCAAGAGCCAAATGCGTTAAAATCACACACAACAAACGCCATAAAGAAAAATTGTGAAAGTAGCAAAAGCAGCAGAAACCTCCATGATCATGAGTACCCCACGACAAGGTGTGCAAAATTGCACAGAAGAGGTCAGGACCATCATGAAAGCACCATCTTTGGGGCTTACATCGCTTGTGTCCTCTTCTAGTCACTAGTCATTAGTTGTGTATGCAAGAATTTATTTTGCTCGAATGTATAATACTAGTAAGTATCTTGTACGAGTTTAAAAAAAAATTAAATAGAATTTTAAAAAATAAATTAAAAGAAAAAATTTAAAATTATAAAAAAAAAAGATATGTATAATTAATTTGTTTAGATAGAATCTAAAAAGGTAAAATAAAAGAGAAATAACATTCTAAAATTATAAGAAATATATTCATAATTAATTTAAAATAGAATTTAAATTTAAATTTAAAAGAAGAAAAGTTAAAAATAACACATATCATTTGGTTGGAAGGGAATAAAGTAAGAAGAAAATAAATCACTTTAAAGAAAATATACTTTAATTTATTATATATGAGTAGATATCAACTACAGAAGAAATTTTTTGATTCTACTAAACAAATGATTCCGACTCATCGCCATATCAATAAAAAAATCCAGAGTTTTCAATTATTCGGTGATGATTAATTGATTATAGAATAATGTTTAGTAAGTATATGACTCTTTGAATTGAGTCATATGATATTTCAACCTAAAATAAATTGGTGTCAAGTTGAGTGACTCAATATGTATATAAACCACACTTGAAATATGAACGCAAGTGATGCGAGACTCTAACACTCCCTTCATAGATGCTTGGTCGGAACAAGAAAGCTTAGCGGAATAAACGACAAAGATAAGATATTGACGTTGATGCCATGTGAGAGAACATTTCTTAATATTGTTATTGCTTGAATTTCAATTAAATATGTATGATTTCACATTATATAAATTTATGTCAATAACTACTTGCCTAAAATAGAACTAAATTATAAGAAATAAATTTGTCTTAATATAAGAATCAAATTTGTTCTAATAACAAAAATAAAGAAATAAATCAAATATGTCCTAATAATAAAAATAAGAAAACAATTCTATACAATAAAACTCAACAAGTCATATATGACTCTTTTAGTAAGACTCCATTGGATCGTTTAAAAAATTGAACATTGATTATATGACCTTAATATTTTCTTAAAATTGGGATTCTGTAATTTATGTAAGAGAATTTTCATTAATCCTATACGTAGAAAGAAAGAAAGTATAAGGCTCCATAAATTACAGAATCCCAATTTTAATGAAAATTCTGTAATTTATGTAAGAGAATTTCCATTAATCCTACAAATTCTTAATACTTCTATTGGCGTGTTAAGAATTTTGGCCTAGAATTTGTGTAGATAGAGTGCAAGTTTATTTTTTACCTTGCGGGTAGGGTGTGGGTTTTTTTACCTCAGGACCCTCAGGCTGGGTTAGGTGCGTTGCGGGGCAGAGAGGTGTGCAAAAACTTGCTCCTACCAGTTGATAATTGGCAATTTGGCCTATTATATTTGATTAACAAAATATTCTTGGATGTGGTCAATAATGACAATAATAATAATAATAATAATAATAATAATAATAATAATAATAATAATAATATAAGGCACATGTGAAAACATAATATCTTTCTAGTACAAGAAGAAAAAATTTTATTTATGCAAAAAATACATTAATTTTTATATTGGCTTTTATTAAAAAAAATGTAAGGCTTTTATTATAGAGTAAATATTCATTTTGCTACTTTAAAAATATTCGCAACATCAAATGGGCAATTTATTTACAAATTCATCAAATTAGTCCTATAAAAATATGTGCCACATCAACTTGACTATTCAATGTCATTATTTTGCCATAAAATTAATTCTTAAAATGATATCAATGTGGTCTTCAAAGGACAAAATTGCTGATATTATTATTATTATTTTAAATTGTTGTTATTAATTATTATCGAACCACCAATTTGACTAATATGTATAACTTTGAATAATCCAACTAGGTAGTTACTCTTTACTTATATATCAAATTAATACTACTCTTTTTTTTCTTTGGTATAAACCTTTAGAAATTGCATTAGATCTTGACTAATTAATAATTGAGTAAGATCAAATTATAAAGGTAAAGAGTTCTTTTAGTACTGATTTCTTTTTTATACACAAGACTTAAACTCAAGATTTTATTTAAATAAAACAAATATCGAACTACTTAAACTAATCAAATGTAGGTCAAATTAGTACTACTCTCTTGTTGAAGTATTATTTTCTGAATTTTTTATCCAAATTCATAAGGGTTCTTACATAATGTACGTGTATGGTGTTATAGTTAACAATTAGCTGTGTATGCAATAATTTGTTTTGTTCAAATGTGTAATAATATATCAACTAAATAAATATTTTTTGATGCTACTAAACAAATGATTTGAGTGCATCAAACCTATCTAATTGTTCCACTCAACTATCACTACTAGTACTAGGTATATTGTTGTGTGTTTGTTTGATAAATCCCTGCCATAACATCTAAAGAGATAAATTTTTTTCAATGAATAATTATTATTGATACACTCATATAATATGTATACAATAAGAGGACTATCAAATTCCTAAAAGAAAATACATGTAAAAAGAAAATAAATAATTATAAATTCTTACAAATTCCTAAAATCATGCTATGATATTTTCAAAATCATGCAATAATTAAAAATAGAAAATAAACAAGAATCATGAGAAAATCAAGAAATTTTTTTAATGTATCATATCAATAAATCATGAAAAAAAATTAATATATCATGCCAATAGCATCCGTAGACCTAATGCGTGTATTTTATTTTTTTTATTTTTTTATTTAACCGGATAAGAAGTATCATGACACTAAAGTTATAGAATTAAAAAAAGAAAAAAAAAGTTATAACGTATACAGAATTTAGGTTGGAGGGGACGCTTATATCTATAGAAAAAGAAAATGATGACAAAGGAAATATTAAACGAGTTATTTATCTATAATCAAGTGCATGCACGTAACCCTTAATAAAAAAATAGAGAAAAATACATGTATGTTAGAGTGTAGGTAGACAGGAGGAGGGTTGGGTACTTGGGTAGGTATGAGATTGACCAAACGACCTAAAATGCCATACCCTCAAAGACTTGGCATGCGGTGCGGCTTTCACTCCCCATTTCCTCTGCCAACTCCCATTAATATTTAAACCTCCTTAACCACCACCATTTCTCTCTCAGCTTGAGGTTCCCTTCTCCAAAGAGAACACCAAGCTATACCTAAAATCACAACACAAGCACACACCATTCCAAACCAATCACTGGCACTCAAATTTTTCCTAATTTGCCGTTTCAATTCAATTATTTCTTCCTAATTCCTCTTAAGTCCCCACATCGATATGCAGACTCTATCCCCTTCCTCTTTCAGCACTCTCAATGTCAAGCACATACTCCGCCAGCCCCTCTGTCCCAACCGGGTCGCTCCGACCCGAACCGCGGTCAAATGTGCATACACGTTCGAACCGGCAACTTTCGGAGTCGGCTCGAGCCGAGCCGACTGGCAGAGTTCTTGCGCCATCTTAGCCAGCAAGGTCGTCTCCCAGGAACAATCCTCCACCAACAAGAACGGCGGCGGCGCCGACCACGTCACCGCCATCAACGGCCACAAATCCGCCGTAACAGACCTCAAGCTCGTCCCAATCGGAAACCTCAGCGGCGACGAAATCAACAAGCCGCTTCAGCCTAAGCCGCTCACTATCTCCGACCTCTCGCCGGCTCCGATGCACGGCTCGCAGCTCCGTGTAGCGTACCAAGGTGTTCCCGGAGCATACTCCGAAGCTGCTGCAGGAAAAGCCTACCCGAACTGCGAAGCCATTCCCTGCGACCAGTTCGAGGTGGCGTTCCAGGCGGTGGAGCTCTGGATCGCCGATCGTGCGGTTCTACCGGTGGAGAACTCCCTCGGCGGCTCGATCCACCGGAACTACGACCTGCTCCTCCGTCACCGCCTCCACATCGTCGGCGAGGTCCAGCTCCCTGTTCATCACTGCCTTCTCGCTCTCCCGGGGGTCCGAAAAGAGTACTTGAACCGAGTAATTTCGCATCCGCAAGCCCTAGCTCAGTGCGAGCACACGCTCACAAAGCTAGGCCTCAGTGTAGCTCGCGAAGCCGTGGACGACACCGCCGGCGCAGCGGAATTCGTCGCCGTTAACGGCCTCCGCGACACAGCGGCGATCGCGAGCGCGCGGGCGGCGGAGCTGTATAATTTGCAGGTTTTGGCGGACGGGATTCAAGATGACCCGAGTAACGTGACCCGATTTGTGATGTTGGCACGAGAACCTATTATTCCGAGAACGGATCGGCCGTTCAAGACAAGCATCGTTTTCGCGCACGATAAGGGAACTTCAGTGCTTTTCAAAGTGCTTTCTTCTTTTGCGTTTCGGAACATCAGCTTGACAAAGATTGAATCTAGGCCTCACCGAAACCGTCCGATTAGGCTGGTGGATGATGCCAACGTGGGAACGGCGAAGCACTTTGAGTATTTATTTTACGTCGATTTTGAAGCTTCTATGGCTGAGGTTAGGGCACAGAACGCGTTGGCGGAGGTGCAGGAGTTCACGTCTTTCTTGCGAGTTTTGGGAAGTTACCCTATAGACATGACGCCGTGGAGTCCTTCTTCCCGGGATGATTAGCAACACCCACCCACCCTTATTTGTCTTTTCTTTGAGACTGAAAAAAAAAAAGAGTTAAATATAAAATGTGTCATATCATATCAGTTATGATTTTTGTGAAAAAAAAAAGTTACCTGATTATTTCAATTATCTTTCAAATTATCATATGTGTAAATGTTTTTTTATTAATGAAACAAAACGGAATAGATAGGAATAGAAAAGAAATAAATAGAATAGAACATAATTTTTATTCTCTTTGTTTAGAAGTTTCATCAACAGAACAGAATTATACATGTGTTCCCCTCATTTTCTCTCAATTTTGAAAGGAACAAAAGTTGAACATTTGAGGAGAAGAGGGAGGAAATGATTTCTTATGTGTTCCGTTCCGTTCCTATGCATTTTAAAACTCTTAAATAAGAGAAGTTATTTTCGTTCTTTCTATTTTCTTTTCGTTCTCTTCATTATCTATCATCCAAACATAGTGTATATTTAAATTTGTGTTTCTATACTTTTTGTTTATTTATTTATTTAGTTGGTTGAATTTGGGGAATTTTATTTTTCAGGATCTTCAAGTGAATCAGAATCAATAGAATATGTACATTGTACATAAAGGAGGTGAGAATGAGATACATGGTAGATTTTGATGTTCTAATGGTAGTTATGTTAGCTGCCTTTGCAATAATTGTGTACACTGAAATGCTCTCATATTTGAGTGTTTCTGTGCTGGTGAATATATGACCTTTGTTCATGAAATTAAAAATAGTTATAATATTTTTATTATTAATTGTGCATATATATTTTTTTATATTTTTTAATATTATTTATTATATTTTTTTTTATTATTAAATTTGATATATTTAAAAAAGGTGTCAATAATATTTACACCTCTAAAAGAAGTATATGATCATATTTTTTAATTAAAAATGTGTACACGAGAGACAGAGAGAATAGGTAAGTATTTGAGTTGGCATCTTATTGGGTGTTTTTATACCTAGTCATGTATTTGATGACCAATGTGTATATATATGTTTCTTTCTAAACTTGTCATTTTCTTATTTCTTTTTGCCATTGTCATTTTCGTATTTCTTTTTGCCATTGTCATTTTCTTAATGTTCCCGCGGCTCTTTCTTATATTCAGTAATTTTCTTTATTCCATAAGAAATTAGCATAAAGGAGAAATAGCATATTCAATGGGAAAAGCTACTTTGAGAGTAATTCCAATGCTATATGTGTTTTTATTGTAGTTAAACAGGGTCTCAGTCAGTTTGTGTGTATCTTAATTAATTTATCTTTTTGATCCGATTAAAAACAAGTTATTCAATTTAAAATTAAAGGATTTATAAGAATATGTTTTGTAATTTAATCTCAAAAAATTGACGAAGATGAGATTCCAACATTATATGCTAGTATGAGGAATGTGATAATTTCAAATATTTTTGCTTCTTTATATATATATTTTTCTTTAAAACTTATTTTCAGAAATATCATCCTATTGCAAGTATTTTTATTGTTAGATCATTTGTGCCTAAAAAAAACAAATTGGAAAGCCAATTATTGTCTATTTTATTTTTCAGTAACTTTTTCAAGTTGCATATAGGCCATAAGTTTCGAGATTTAGTATTTTTGTTTACATTAATTAGATTAATGAACAAAATATTATTTTTTGTAACTTTTTTACCTTTGATTTATAACTAGTACAAATGAGTCGTTCTATCAGGTTTAACTATTGAAAGATTGTGCATGGCTTATTCATTGAGCAAATGAATTTGATCAATATACTAAGTTTATTTAAGTAAATATATGAACTAAGTTTGAGAATTGAAGTATTTAAAAAAAGAAAAAAAGAATTGAAGTGTTTTATATCATATATGGCATTTTAAAAAGTACCTATAAGAAAAAAAGCTCATCCAAGACTGTCTTATCTAGTTATATGTCATTCAATTCATTTTACTACACCTGCCTCTACCAAGCTCCTTATAATTGTAAAACAAATAAGGAGTATCTATTGCCATTTTTTTATATATTGTCACTCTAATTTGATTAAATTTTTATTAAATTAATTAATTTAAACTATTAGATCAAAATAAATAAAAAAATATTTAATAAAAAGTTTAAAGAATAAAAATGAAAACATACACTCCCATTTTAATTTTATATGTTTAACACCACTATGAAGTTTTAAGTTGGCTCATTCATTTTTAAATATTCTTTTTCGATATATTTAATAACCATCTGTTGCGTATAGGTTGTCTTCAAACTCAAACTTCACATGGAAATCTAAATAAATGCTCATGCTTGGATTCTTTTGGAAGGGCAAAGAATATCTCTAGACTAGAGCCTGTTAAACTTGTTGGCTATCTTCCTTTTACAAGAGAGTTAAAAAACCTTATTTTATTGGTGATGCAAAAGCAAAACATATAAAAGTGAAATTATCATCTTGATCATCGTGGCCCATGGCATCATCAAGGCTACAAATCTGACTGAGGCAGCTCATAAAAGTGGCCTATTTGTGTTTTTTATTTTTATTTTGCTTAGAGATGTTTGATTTCATGGTAGCTCTTAAGGGTTCACCAAAAATTGGGAGAAATTCGAAATTTGTTGGAGCTTAGGCAAGAAGGTTAGAGGGTTCTTCCTCTCAGAGCTAAAGGGAGAAAGAAATTTAAAATTTGAATTGCACTGCATGTGAGACGGAGAGGGATTTTAAGTTCCATAAATAAACTCTGGGGGATAAATTGCAATTTCATTATTTTGGGTACATACGCTTTCTTAAAATTTAAAGGATTAAATGCACATAAAATAGTTTGATGGAGTAAATTGTATTTTGGCCTTTACTACCTAATACAAAACCTTTACTAATTAAGTTCGCAACTAACCTCTTTTCAGAGCCTGAGTTAGTGTTAGTGACGAAAACACAAAATAAAGAGGGCATCACAATTATTATTGCCTGGCCTGCCTATGATTTCGGTGCATAATTTTCATATTTATCCCTTTCAAACAAGTTTCTGCAGTAAAACAGGTGATGGACCGCAGGCACCACAACTTGCACACATGAAAGCGACGTGCTAAGTATAACCCCGAAATGACTATAGAGACCTCAGTTGGTTTGGTTTATTACGGAACTTGAATGCATGACTAAGCTTCAAAATAAAGCCTAAGGAACCTCTACTCAATGCTCACCAACCAAAAGTGTAGGATGTCCACAATTCACAATTCACAATTCACAATTCAAGATTGATTGCTAAATCAAACACAAGTCAAAACTTAAAATGCACAATGACTTGGTCTTCCGGGGGTTGGTCATTGTTTGTTTCTTACCTTTGGACCAACCAATTGAACTTTTTTATAATCCACGCTTTGGAAACTATCTTTAAAATCCTGCCTTTTTCGAACTCATCAACCCCGAAATGAAAACAAATTATGACTTCATTTCTCAAAATTATGTTTTTAAGGAATTTTTTTAAATACATTGTTCCATCCCCTACCCGAGGGATGGTCGACAGAGAGTCTCAAGCCAGTCATCTGACAGTTCGTTAGTTAAAGATGAGGTTGAGTTTCGCCAAGACACTTCGACCGACCAATCTCCGAGCTGAAATAGTAGTACAAGTAAGAGTAGAGAAAAATGAACATATCTGACCTAGACTATCAAACCAATTTATATAAAGATCTGGAGGACTGAATCTCCGAATACCTTCCATTCAGGCCATTCACTACAAGAAATTTATGATTTAGCGACGGAATTTTGCGAGGAAAAATTTCCCTCGCAATTCCCTCTCTAATTAGCGAGAGAATTGCGAGGGATTAGCGAAGAAAAAATTTTCCCTCGCAAAATTTAAAAAATAAATTCAAAGGGAAATGGAGAGTGAAATAGCGAGGGAATTGCGATGAATAAATTTCTCTCGCTAATTTTAGCGAGGGAAATGCGAGGGATAAGTTCCCTCGTTAAAATTAGCGAGGGAATTGCGAAGAATAAATTTTCCTCACTAATTTTAACGAGAGAAATGTGAGGGATAATTTTTCTAGCTAAAATTAGCGAGGGAATTGCGAGGAATAAATTTTCCTCGCTAATTTTAGCGAGGGAAATGCAAGGAATATTTTTTCTCGCTAATTTTAGCGAGGGAAATGCGAGGAATAATTTCCCTCGCTAAAATAACCTCATTTTTTTTATTTTTATCTTCCCCCCTTTCTGTTTTTTCCTATTCCACTCCCGCGAACGTTCCCTCTTTTTTCCCTAATTTTTTCATCTTCCCTCCCTTTCCCTTATTACTCTCTGACCCACCCAGCTCTCTCAGCCCCATAGCCTCACTTATTTTCCCTTATTTCATCTTTCCTTTATTGAGACCAGCAGGGGTGTGGCTGCGTCCTGGGTCCTGGGTTGACGGATTTGGGCGAAGGCTCTGTGTGGGTGGTGAGCGATGGTGGTTCGCGCGAGGTGGATGTGAACAATGGGTCGTGGCTGTGTTGCGCGTTCTCGGGTCGAGTCGCGGGTGGTGCACGTCGTTGGGCTCGGTTGCGACTTGGCAGAGGTTGAAGTTCCGGCGGTTCAGAATGGTGAAGGACGACGGCGTGTCACGGTGGAGGACGAATCTGCTCACGATGGCGCAGCTGGCTGGCCGCCTGATCCCGGGCCACCTAGGTTCGTGTATCTACTTGTTCTGTACATTATTTTTTGAAATATATAGCATTCTTAGCCATTTGAAGTTGATATGTTCCATATATATTATGAATACTACTTGTTCTGTTTTCTTTGCAAATATAGCGGCAGTTTCTCGCAAACCTGGTGAGCCTTTGACTATTGAGGAGATCATTGTGGCGCCACCAATGCCTCGTGAAGCTAGGGTTTGTATTATATGCACCTCTTTCTGTCACAGTGATATCATTTTTTGGAAGATGCAGGTTATCATACTTTTCCTTCTCTTTTAAATCATTTTATTTGATTTAAAATATTTTTCTCAGTCAATGTTTTTCCAATACCAATTTTTTCTGTTCATACTTTTTCTATTGATTCTATTGATTTAGATTACCTTTTTTTTTTTGTCTTGGTGAAACTTTTGAATGATTTTTTAAGGTGACCTTTTTGTGTTTTGAAGGACCCTCCTGCAATTTTTCCAAGAATTCTCGGGTCATGAAGCAATTGGGTGAGTTGCTGCATTTTAGCTTTTTTTTTTAAATTTCATTTACTAAAAATATTTCCCATTCCCCATGAAAAAAGAATCCCACTATATACTGCTACCCTATTTTTATGGTAAATTTGTATATAGTCTTTTTCTATTAACAAAAACTTTTGTGCTTTAATTTATATGTTTATTGAAAATTTATTGTGGACCTTACAAGTTACACGAATGGTTTTTGCCCCCAAATTGGTGACGTTTTGTTTGATTGCTTGTAAATAGATAATCTGGGTTACATGTGGCAAAGCTGTGATGAGCCATCTTTACATTCTGCAAAAAAGGGTGCAACTCCAATGGAGACACGTGGGAGGAATGTGAGTGAGATCATTTTCTTCCTTTTTTCTTATCAATCAATGCCAATGCACATAAAACTTATTATTATGAATTTCTTTTCTCGACTTACTACCATAATACTGACTCCGCTGTTGCTCTTTCCTATCCTTAATACATTGTTTAGAAATAATTGTAAAATATGTTTTCATTTTAACAATTCTAGGTGAGGTGAGCACAATAATTGTTTGATGCAATACAAGAATAGGATCCTAATGCAGATTCCTTTTTTAGTCAGGGGTGGGTCTTAGCACATTTTGGATTGCCTGACTATGAACTACACCTTGATACGAGAGTTTGGCTTTTTGAACTCAAAGAAACTGTGGTTGTAAAATTAGGACTTCCAGCTTGACAAAACTTGATTTTGATATACAAATGATAGAGTATTGATTAACCAGGTTTGGAGGAGTGCAATCAAATATGTTACAAGGACCCTGTACTAAAGGACCAGCAGTGGAGTGCTTACATTGATCGTTCTCTGGCGCTGCTAGTTATTCTGAGGTATTTTCTATTCTCCCTTCCTTCTTTTACTTGCCACTTTAGTGATTGCAAATTGCAACTTACTTTAATTCTGGTAAAATATTTTTCTAACAGAGTTTTCCTTTGATGTTTTCTCTCTCACTTAAGTTTTTTAAGGGTAAATTACAATTTACCTTCTTGGAGTTTTGTCCAAATCAAAATTAGTGCATCAACTTAAAATTGTATAATTTACAATCATCAAGTTTCAAAAGCCTCGCATTACACTGATTCAAAAACAACGTAAGTAGTAATTTTTCAACTCAATCTTTACCAAGATCATTGAGATTTGTCTTCTAAAATATACTACTAGGTAGAGACTGTAGTTTTGTACATAAACTGTAGACAAAATAATGGCGCAACACACAATCAATTGTAGTTGTATTTAGTGGAAAACATAACATTGAAAAAATGCTATGTACTCTGTTGGTGAATTTAGTATGCATTCATACTTATTCACAACATTCTTGAATCCAAAGCAATATTAGGCCATGAATCTTTTCCAATTTTCTATGGTGTAGATCCATCTGATGTTAGAAATCAAAGGGGAAGTTTTGCAGAATCTTTGAAGAAACATGAAGAAAAGTTTAGTGGGAATAAACAGAAGGTGCAAAGATGGAGAGATGCTTTGAAACAAGTTGTCAATTTATCTGGATGGGATTCCAAGCATTGGTAAATTTTAATCTTTAATTTTTAAGTGCTTATATATATTATGCACTAAAGTGACGTCAATGGTCCTATATGAACATCAATTTTATCGAAATTCTTATGACTTAGTTTCCTTGCAACTGTTATCAGCATGTTAGGATTATAGTAAATTTTTATTTATTTATTTATTTATTTTTCTTTTACTCAAACCATAATTTGTGGCCCAAAATTATTTTCAAACATAACCTAACTGTTTTTTTTTGGGGGGGGGCGTTACTAACGTAACTGAATTTAGTATATATATGGCATGGTGTTTTCTTTCTTCATTAAATTTATTTTTCTGTTGTTTGCTTGTACCTTGATGAATCTATCCAATGTTTATGGTAGCTACCTACTGATTATGGTTGTGCAGGTTTCACTTACACAGGCAAGAATTGATATGAGTGAGCTTGATGAGGATTCTAATGGTTTCCTTCAGCCACATGTATGGATTCTTATTGTTATTAGGCTTCCAATTATTTAAAATTAAACAGTTAGTTCAGGGATAGGTTATTAAAAAAAAACGTACCTAATTATCGAGGGATTAGCGAGGGATTAGCGATCGAATCTCACATGCTAATTAGCGAGAGAATAGCGACCTAATAGCGAGGGAATCATACAGGTCATTAGAGAGGGATTAGCGAGGGAAGTTAGCGAGGGATTAGCGAGGGAATAGCGAGGGAATATCGAGGGAAATTGACAAATTTAGTATATCATACAGCGAGGGAATAGCAAGGGAATTTCCCTCGCTATTTTGCGAGGGAATATTGTAGGCGTATTAGCGAGGGATTAGAGAGGGATTAGCGAGGGAAATGAATTTTTTAGAGACGGATTAGAGAAGGAATGCTTTCCCTCGCTAATTAGCGATGAAAAAAAAGTGACTAACTTATCCATCGCTAATCCCTCTCTAATCCCTCGCTAAATTTATTAGCGAGGGATTAGCGAGGGATTAGAGAGGGAAATTTCCCTCGCTAATTTCCTAATTTCTTGTAGTGATTTAAGATTCTAAACATTATATCTGGTCATTATGACGTGAAGTAATTATGTCTAGTTATTATGGCGCGAAGCCGTTATGTCTGGTTATTATGGCGTGAGACCGTTATGTCTGTTGGTGGGTCGTATTAAGTATGTGTTTGTCAAGCTGTTACCCATTCGGGTACAGGCCGGTCGAACCTTGCAGACAAGACTACAGTTCGGGCTGTCATAGGCCTGGCATTCCGAAATGGGCCTAACTTATGGCCGAATACCAATGGAGTCAGGGCGGTCCACAGTCCCCCAACTTAGTAATCTGTGAAGATGGGCTGAGCTTATGAGTGGCCGGATATCAATTGGGTCAAGACGGTTCACAACCCCTCAGCTTGGGCAATCAGTGATGATAACCTGAGCTTATTAATGTTTATACTTATCCAAGCTTATGAGTCTGGACAGTCCACTTGGTTTATATACTTCTAACTTGTATTCGGTTTGAATTTGATTTGTCAATTTAAAATATTTGTATACCTCAGATGACTTCATATGTCTTCGATTTCTTCAAGCTGGGCGTTCATGACCTCGGTCAGATTTATCGGGATAGGTTGTCTTCGTGACCACGACCTGATTTGTCGGTTTGGGTCATCTTTGTAACCTCGGCCAGATTTACCGGCTAAGTTGTCTTTATGACTTCGTCTTTTATAACTTAATTAAGTAATTTTGACTTAATAAGTTATATTTCCTAATTCAACTTTTGCCTAGTTCTCCGTATTTGGATTTTATACTCTAGAATCGAGTCAGGTTTGAATATGACTCTATATTTAAAATGCCTGTAAGCTTCGGATAACATCGCATGTGTTCAGTTTGTGTTTTATTCTGACCTTGGAATTACTAAGCCCAAACACTTCAAAGTGTCATAGCGTGACTATAAACCTTGGAATTACTGAGTTTTGCTGTCTTCAATGGTACCATGGCTACCATGGCATAACCATGACCTCTGAATTTTTCTGAGCTTTGGTCTTCTTCAATGGCACGATGGCATAACCATAACCTTGGAATATTTGAGTTTTGATCGACTTCATATGCAAATCCTTTTCAATCAATATCATGATTTGACCATGACCTTGGATTTCTGAGCTAGGCTGATTAACATTTTGGTTCAATCATGGCATTGACTCGTTAACTTTCGATATATGAACTCTTCGCATATCTTTTTTCCAAGCTTGGTCGACTTCATACGTATGGCCTTTTCAATCGGCATGATGAACTCGGGGCTCGAGGCCAACATCTTCTCATTAGCTCGGGGCTGACATCGACTCTAGGATGACATCGATCTTCTCATCGGCTCGGGGCCGACATCAGTTTTGGACAGGCAACGGCTCTGGGCTGGTTTCACAGTGTCATCATGATTTGGACTTTCCCGAGCTGAGAACCTCAGTCGGATTTACCGGGCTAGGCGGTCTATCATCTTGAGTTTTCGGGGTCTTCACCTGAACTTTCTTAATGTTTTTATCATCCTGAGTTTTTGGGGTCTTCATTTGGAATTTTTCAAGAATTTGTTGAGAGTTTAATCTAGCTTATCTTGATCCTGTCATGTGAGTAATTCTAATAATATGTGGTTGAAATAAACATAACTAGATTTTCATACTTCAGTAAGTTTGGTTGTATTAAATCCATGCAAATAAAATACATACAGTTATAGCTTAAAAAGTTCAAATTAAAATAATGAATATATAAAATTGTAGAATTTAATGTTATACAAATAAACAACAATAAATTACGATGAATACAAGTATTCATTATTATCACACGTTAATATAAATATTAATGTAGTTCCTAGTAATGACTATGAAATATTCTCACACAAAGTCAAAATGAAATTATGACCAATTTAATGTTATGTAATTATTATTTAATAAATTAATGACAAAGAATAAGAATTAAAGCAATGAGAAATAACAATTAAAGCAATTTGATATTATAATCAATTTATTGTTATGTAATTATTAATTAATAACTTAATGACAATAAATAGTATTAAAGAATCTAATGACAATGACTATTATTTAAAATATCAATTAATATTGAATCAATATTCCACCAACAACATGTCGAGTAATCAATTAATAGCCAATTAATTCCGTGATAACAATAATTATATAAAATAATGACCAATCAATAGTCAATTAATTCCATGAAATGACAATAATGCACATCAATGTTTTTTACTATCATGCCATGTATATTCCTTAATTAGTAATAAAAGACAATAATATAAAATAATGATCAATTAATAGCCAATTAATTCCATGAAATGACAATAATGCACATTAATGTCATTTACTATCATGTCATATATGTTTCTTAATTAGCAATGAAAGACAATAATATATAAAATAATGCCTAAATAATAGCCATTTAATTCCATGAAATGACAATAATGCACTTAAATGCCATTTACTATCATGCTATAAATATGATAAAATTAAACGAAGAATAAATCATTGACTTGAAAGTCATTCAATTTATCCTACCATAACTGAAAATGTCAATTAATGGACCATAAATCATGATTAAGAACTTGCTAACGAACATAAAAATAATTGAAGGTAAAAGGGCATAACTTTCGTTTTGAAATAAATATGATTTATGATATTAATTGCAATTACCGTAGGATATGACCATCTATGATAAGTGTTCTACTAGTGCATCAATGTCATCCTTGCATCCCCAATGTTAAATTTGTTGACAACAATTTAACATTGTGCAAAATCAAGTGAGAGAAAAATTATGTAGTAAAAATATGCTGCTCAAATATTAGACTTCTTATCAGTTTCATTTTAATTAGAAATTGATGCTAATAGCCAAGGTGTTTTAGAAAGTGGACGACCCATAGCCTAAGTTTTGACAAGTCCAAGCGATGATTTGGTCTTGCAAAAGTGTAAAAATATTATGAACAAATTTGCTTAACTGAGTTTGATGCTTTGACGGACGAAGTCTCCTATGCATTTACAATTCATCAGATTGATCAACATATTGATGTCTTGTTAATGAAAAGAAGTTAATCATGCAATTAACAATTAATTATAGGAATTGAATGTGATTTCATGCCAACGAAATAACATTAGAAAGAAATCAATCATGTGATTATAATGTAATGATTAATTATAGGAATTGAATGTAATGCCATGCAAACTAAATAAAATGCCCCCTTTTTTTCTGACTATGAATTTGGAGGGAGGGTAGATCACGATTCAAGATAACATTGACTCGTCGTGCTTTGAAAGTGCTGATTATCATGAATTTCATGTTTGACTAATGTAGAGGTTCCTTGCGTGACTCCATGACTAGTGGATCAGTATGTGTTCTTTATAGTTAGATGAAAAGAACTCCTAAGACAATACGATAAAGTCATCATGGAGGACAACAAATCACCAAATATAAAATCATAGGTTAAAAGGATTAAAAGAAATATATTATTCACGAATTAGAGTAAAGCAACAGTGGAAATTAAGAATCTTCCCATCAGTTGACTTAGTCAATAGAGAATCTGGTGAGAGTTTCTGTGTGCCATGATAGATAGCTTCAAAGCATGGGGAATGTTTTACCGGTCCCCACGGCGAGCACCAAATGTTCCGTCCTCTACCTGAGGGATGGTCGCCGGAGAGTCTCAGGTCGGTCATCTGGTAATTCGTTGGTTGGAGACGAGGTAGAGTTCCACCAAGACACTCTGACTAAGTAGTCTCCGAGTTGAGATAGTAGTACAAGTAAGAGTAGAGAAGAATGAACATGTCTGACCTAGGCTGCTAGGTCGGTTTATATGGAGATATGGAGGAGTGACTTTTCTGATACCATTTGTTTAGGTCATTTAGGATTTTGAACGTTATGTTTGGTCATTATGGTGCAAAGCCATTATGTTTGGTTATTATAGCGAGAAGTCACTATGTCTGGTTATTATAGCGCGAGGTCATTATGTCTGTCAGTGGGTCGTATTAAGTACGTGTTTATCGAGTCGTTACCCATTCGGGTATTGTAACATCCCAACATTCCAATACTAGTACTAATGACATGTCTGGGATCATACATTAGTAGTTAAGATTAGGTATGTCACTTCTATACTAATACAAATTTTGTAAAAATATTTATAACATATATGAAAATATGAGTATGTTATGAGCGAATTACAATATATACAAGAGAAGCCTTTAAAGCATAATTTTATACAAATATTATACAAAAGCTTTAACCAAAAGTTGAACTAAACTATTTCTTCTAAATTCTAGTCTTCTCTTCCACTTGCTGCATACTTCATTCCTGAAAATATTATGGAAATACAATAAAACAAGGGTGAGAATTCTGAGAATTCTCAGTAGTTCTATTAAAAATTGTGTCACCATAATACATCCAGCTACTTCAAGAAAAAATCATTTCAAAACTCAAATTTTAAAGTAGAAGATGGCAAAGGCCAAAATAATTTCATTTCTCTTCCCGAAATAGAGGTTCAATTTATATCCTTTACCAAAATCTTTTGTAAAATCAAATAATTCATTGAGTCATGTCATCTATCAGGAATAATCATTTATTATATATTATCATTTTTTTATATATCAACAATCATCATAACACATAATTTATCATATCTTATCATTCTTCAAATCTCATTATTCATCAATTATAAAAGGTATGGAGGGAATGCTTATCTTCAATGTATAAGTTTAAGTTGAGAAGGAATGTTCATCTTCAATCTACTCTGATAGGGAGGGAATGTCCAACTTCAACCTATCAATCGTCTAAGATCACCTAGAGAGGGAATGTTCATCCTCGATCTACCGTCCATCTAGGATAATTTCTAGTAAAGAGAGAGGGAATATTTGTCCTCGACCTTAGTTACTAAAGTGAAGAGGGAGGGAATGTCCATCCTATACCTCATTTACCATAGTAAGGAGGGAATCATCATTTCTCACACTACTATTGTTTGAATAATTTCTAGATGTGAGGATCATTTCCTTCATCAATCATAGATATAACAAATAATATTTATATCTCAAGAAAGAATGTCATCTCAATATACCTCATCGTTTAAATATAACTAGTGCACACTCTCATCATATTTCTAATTGATCAATCACAAATTCATGGTCAACAATGATCTCATTTAATCCAAATGCATAAACATCTTACAAAATACCATAATCGGTAATACAATTCATAAATTAAACTTCTATTTAGATCTCTTAGGGTAAGAAACTTCATTTTTGCAAAACAGGACAATGGTAATCGATTACCATGCCATGGTAATCCATTACCGGCTAAACAAAAGCCTGGTAATCAATTATCATCATGTGGTAATCGATTACCACATCTCCAAAAGCTGGGTAATCGATTACCACCTAATGGTAATCAATTACCATCTTCATCCTCGTCTCTAGGAGCTATTTTGCAGGTTGGTAATCAATTACTAGTCTAAGGTAATTGATTACCTCCTAGGTTTTCAACAAAAATCTAGCTTTTAATCATATCAAACTCATAACAAACCAATTCCAATCAAATATAATCCATCTACAACATAAATACTCCGTAGATATCCAATCAAATCACTCCTAAAATGACAAATAAAAAATGGGTAAACTCATAATCCATTTGTTCAACCACAATCTCATATAGTTTCAAGGTAAAATTCAAGCTCAAACACATATTCATAATACAATATTACCATTATTTCTTTATTAAACTAACATACAATCTACCAATTCAAAGTTTTAAAGAAACAAAAGAAAGACAACAAAAGAACATCAACCCCTACCTCACACCTTTGTGAAGCTACCTCTTTTCTATCCTTAAATATTCCTTTGTTTCTCTTCTTCCCTTTTCTTCTTGCTTATTTTCCTCTTTCTCAGGGCTGCTCTATCCCTCTTTCTTATTTTCTTCCTTCATTGTTTTTCATTTCTCGCTTTTCTCTCTTTCTTTCTATATTTCTTTTTCCTTATCTTTTCTCCCTTTTTGGCCGAGAAATAAGGTGGTGGAAGGATAAAAATGAAATCTAACTGAAAAAATTGTATCTCTTAAGGATACATTAAACTTCCATTAAGGAATTTTCTAACCTTCATTAGTATTATAGAAAATTTTAAAAAATTTCATTCAATTCTCAGTTTCATCATTCAACAACTATCCTTATACACCTTTATTAATCATTAAACTTCATTATTCTTTCCTAGATTAAGTTAAATATAGGAAGTTGAACTAAGAAGCTTTCAAATATCCATTTTAATTTATTTCCATTCCCAGATTAATCTTCATTCTCTCTTTAACATTTGCTCAAAATTTTATAATTTTTTGAACTACTTTTTTTTTGTTTAATTTGACCTTTAAACACTTACTTAGTGTCATTAAAATACCAAACTAATTCATTTAGTCCTCCAAAATTTAACTGCAACTCATACAATGTTTTTGAGCTTCTATAACCATAATTGAGACTATTATGTTAAGGAGGATGTTACAAGTATAGGCTGGTCAGACTTTGCAGACAAGACATCAGTTCAGATTGTCATAAGCCTAGTGTTTCGAAATGGGCCTAGCTTATGGTCGAATACCAATTGAGCTAGGACGGTCCACGGCCCCCTAACTTGGTCATTTGTGAAGATGGGCTAAGCTTATGAGTGGCTGAATATCAATTGGGCTAGGACGGTCCAAACATATATAGAGGTAACTATTTGGTCTTAGTTTTTTATTTTAATTGTAGGCATCACAATAAAAATTGGTTATAAAAAATTCATTAAGTGTTCAAAATGGGCTATAGGCATGCATGCACTCAATGTATGTGTCTTATGAAATTTCTTATTTTTTGGATTTATTAACTATTTTAAACATTTAAACACCCATGTTATGTTTATTATGAATTCATGACATTGGTGCTCCAAGTGTAATATTTTTTTTATTGCATTCATGAATCAATATTTAGGAAGCATTTCACATACTCCACATTTTTTGTGGAGTATGAATACTCTACACCTCATCCACCGTTGATTTCTTATAAATTTTGATCAACGATTGTAATGTTTTACCTGTTAACTGGACAACAGGTCATTTTTAATATAATGGGTAATATCCATTTTGATCTCTCAAAATTTCTATTATTATGTTTTAAATTTGCAATTTTATCCATTCTCCCTTGCTCCATTAATAACTTTGATTAGAAACCTAGAGATAGAACCACAATTCATGGGTGGTGAACTAACAACACACCTTACTACCAAAAACAACAAAATCTTAAATTAACACAAATTGAATGTGGGTTTTGTGAATATGAACACATGGGCACACCCCAGTTTCATGTTCAAAAAGGCCACCTGGACCGTCCTGTCCCAACTAACATGACAATGTTGGGGGCTATGGACTATCCTGGTCCAATTGGCATCTGACCATTCATAAGCTTGGCCCATCTTCGCAGATGACCAAGTTGGGAGGCTATGGACCGTTTGGGCCTGACATAATAGGCCTGCCATGGCTAAAGTAGACCTTGATGGACCGACCATACAAGGCCAACATCTGTGCTAGGTAGATCCATTTCGAAACGCTAAACCCATGAAAGTCTGGGTCAACCCAACTGATGTCCTATTTGCAAGATCCGACTGACCTATACTCGAATGGGTAACGACTCAACAAATACGTGCTTAATACGACTCACCAAGGATCATCGATCATTTGGAGCCATCATAACCAATGGTCGTTGACAATTTCGTGCTATAATGACCAGACATAGCGTTCAGAATTCTAAATGGCCTGAATGGAAGGTATCCGGAGAGTCAGTCCACCAGATCTCTATATAAACTGGCCTAACAGTTTAAGTTAAGTATGTTCACTTTTCTCTGCCTATGCCTTCATCACTATCTTGACTCCATGACTGATTAGTTGGAGCGCATTTGCGAGTATTCCACCCTGTCTCCAATCAATGAACTGCTGGATGACTGACTTAGGTCTCTCCGGCGACCACTCATCGGGTAGAGGACAGAACACCATTAGATCTAGATCCCTAACTTTTCACCTCTTCCATAGCCTCACAAAGTTACCAATTTCCTCCATTACCACCATAAAACCACAAAGGTAACACCTTTCTTCTTCTTCCTCTTCATTCTCCGTCTCTGCATAGTCGAGAAGGCGAGCACACTAAACTAAGCCTTAGACGATGTCGTTTCCCTACGGGAGCCGCAAAATATCCGTGAAGCCATGTGGCACTCGTTTCTCATTGGCGGCCAGCGCATCCTGCTGGTACTTTATGTCGCCGTCTATAAGCTCGTTGGCGGCTATGAATCCATGGCCATGCCAACCACCTGTGCCATCAAGATGAAACACCATGCTGCCATCATTGAGCCTCACCCGTGAACCACCCAAAATTCGCGAATCTAGATTATGCCGAGCACCATGGGCCAGCCATCACCAGTCGAACCCAGCCACTTAACCCACCTAATAAACTGCTACCTGAAACCACCCACGCTTCCCTGCCTCTACCCAAATCTGCCAAGCCACCACCACGCGAACCACCTCCATAGTAGAACCTCGAATTCCAACCTAGCGCCGAACTCCGTAAACCACTAGATCTCCGTCATCGACCTGCCACAGCTCAATTCAGAGATGGTTGAGGATGGAGAAGATGTGTGTGAAGTTCAGATCAATGAAGATGACTAGCGGTGACGGGTGAGGGAGGGGTTAGAAGTGAGCGGTAAAGGACTCAAAAATAAATAATATAAGTAAAAGGTTTAAATAATAAATAATAATTTATTAAAAAATAACCTAGTGAAACTTCTTATTACCAGTATTTTTTTTAGAGTATCATACTCCACTCTTTGAGTGGAGTATGTGAAACGCTTTCTAATATTTTAGAAAAATACTTGTTATTACAGATAACTTTGTGTTGACCTTAAATTTTTATTTTATTTTTAATTGTAGGATGTTTTGTTTATTTTTAAAACATTTAGTTATTTTATTTTGTTGAATAGTCCCTCCCCCACTTTTGAATTTTCTCTCTCTAATTTTCCCTTACTTTCTCCTTTTGAACAAAAAACCGATTCAGAAAACCATCTAACAATAGAAAACTCAATTTTTTCTTTTTAGAAAAAGCTCAAAAAAATGAAAAAAAAAAATCTAACCTTCATTCTTCCTTGATTGAACGAGATAGGTTCCTAATTTAGTCACGAAGCATTGATGGCGGCGGTGATGGGAGCCATTGATGGCGACTTTTCGGTGGCACCGTTCCTCTGATTCCACCAACGATGACTCCTCGTTGTAGATTTGGTTGTGAGCCTTTCCAAAAGATGATTGATCTGGTAGACCTCCATCAACAAAGACTCAAGGACGATGAAGGAGGTTGAATTTATGCAGTGGCTAGAGTTGCGATGCCTATTGCCACCAATCGTTCGATGCGGAGGTAGATCTGGTTGTAGTGGCTGGGTACCACCACTTGTTTGATGTGTAGGCGGATCTGGTTGACCTCCATCAATAGAGGCTTAACGACGGTGGAGCAAAGAAAGTGTGTTCTGGTGTCATTTCCTTGGGAGCAAGGATTGGTCTTCGGGTGGTGCTTGCGTGCATGGGTGGTAATAGGGGTTGATACGGGTTGAAGGTTGCCGCGACTGGGCTTATCAACGCTGGATTTGGTTTTTCTTGAGTTTTAAGTTTAGGTGGTGGTCATTGGTGGTGTTGGTGCGGGTTTCACCATCGTTCACGGTGACTAACAAATATGAAATATAATATTTTAAGTTTGCAAAAACAAAATGTGTAATTATTTATTATAATAAATATTAGCTGTTGTTAAGATTGTAAGTAAATAATATTATATCATTGATTAATTTTTTATACAAAATTTATAGTTTTCACTACATGACATAGATGCTCCAAAAGATTTAGGTAACATGTTAAACATCACCTTTAGGATAATCAAGGTTCAGAAAGTTCTAACATCAAGAGAATAGGTACATGTCCTAACTTGGAAGACGAATTTCACAATGCATTTTTAAACAGGGTGTAATCGATGCGTTGTAATAGTATATAAAGGATGATGATTAATAATGGAATTACTAAAAAGAAGTTTAGTTTTTTGGGTTTTGCCAGTGGTGAGGGTGTGTGTTGAGAAAGAGGGTTTGGTGAGGAAGGAAAGGCATGATGACGAAAGGTGTGTGCGTGTAGTGGTAGGTGAGAATGTCCTTCGTTATGTTCATCATTTTGTGATTTGTGGTCGATAGCATTAGCCACCGACGCTCGCATTAACTTCTAACCTTACATGTGCGCTATCTTCACTCCACGGTCCTCCTTGGTTGGCCTTTCCCCTTGCATTTTTGTTTTTTCTTCTTTTCCCCATTTGTGGCTGCTTTTGCGATGTAGTGCGTGGATTTACCATATACAGTACTGAAGCATAATAATTTTTAAATTCGAACGGGTCACCAATCATGTGATTTGTTGGCTCATAGTATTCCATCAATATATAGATAACTTTAGAAATAAGTTGAGTTGAGCAGAAATGAACTAGTTATGCTCCACTCAAATAAATGTTGCTGAACTTTACAGTTCTGTTTATGCTCAATGTAAGTTGACTTGAATTTCCTGTGAAATGGTATGGTGTGGATGGCTAAATTTCATATGAAAATGTGGGAGACTTCTTAACAAGTAGAGTTTTTTTCATGAGAAATTCTTGATTTCTTTTACATTAAAGGTTTCAAATTGTGTCAAATATTTTAATTGAAATAATAGCTATTTGCGTTTAAAGTAAGAAAGATTACAATGATTTTATTTGAAATTTAATTTAATTACATTCAACATTTTTATTATTTTAAAAATTACATTAATTTCTCTTAAAATTTATATTATTATTATATTGATCTCATTTAAAATTTATATTATCATTACACTAATTTTTCATTAATTATTATACTTATTTCTCTTATAAAAAAGATTAATATCAAAGTGCAAGTAAGAAAAATGTCGAGAGTATTCAAGTTAAAAGGTTAATCTAATTTTCCGTTTAAATTTTTATATATAACTAATTTAAGTTTTTTTTGACAATTTTATAACTCTTAAATATACATAAAAAAATTAAATACGTAGAGATATTATCCAGATTAGTAAACAAGATTAGTAAACAATAGACAATATAATTTTAGTTCTCAAAGTAGCAAACTTTCCCAACTACCGAAGTATTGAATCTATTGATTGATCTCTCCTTTTGGTTGCCCCACCTGGTTCAAGATTTTCTCCCACTATATTGTTACTTGGAGGATTTTATGGTGCACCGTACTCAAACTGACCTGGAGTAGCAGGTCAACCCCGTTTTTTTATTTTTTGTAAAACTCCCAATACCACCGCATCCTCCGTCCAAGCCGGTCAACCACCGCCTCACAATGCTCCCCGACCTCCATTCTCTGAAACTTATCTGTTCTTTGTCCCTTTTGTCGTGGCGCCAAGGATTGGTGGTGGCAAAGGAGGAGACCGCTGACTGTGGCGGTGCGTGGTGGGTCGTTCGTGGTAGCAGAACGGCGAGGTATGGTGGTCGCTGACGGATTGTGGATCTACTGTTGCAGTCTTGCAGAGAAACTCTGGTTGGAATTTCACGGTGGTTCTCGAAACTGCAACTGTAGCTGTGAGGTCGGTGATGAGTGAGAGAAGGTATTACCCCTTTAGTAGGTTCCAGTTTCTAATCTTAACCTTTCTCTTATTTTTATAATAAATTAATGGATGTTAATACTTGGCGCGTGATGCACCATAAACCAATTAGGTGCATCGTATACAGAGCCTTGTTACTTAGATAAAAGAAAAAGACACTTACTAAAGTATGGGATTATGGTACACTATGTTAAGTTTAGGTGTATTATATATTTTTAATTTTTATTTGTAACGGTAAGACTTTTTTTTGGGTAAGTTATTTTTTTTTTAAATCATGTTACTATCTATATCAGAGGTAGGCTAGAGGTAATGTTCATGTCGAAAATATTGTTTACATCAAAAAAAAATTATTCATGTCAAAAAAAATTATTTATGTTAAAAAAAATATTATTTATGTCAAAAAAAATATTGTTTATGTCAAAAAGATCTTGTTTATATATTTTAAAATTACATAACTTTATAAATAATATTAGTTAAAATTATATCAATCAGTTTTATATTTTTTCATAAATAATCACAAGATATTAAAATTTTTTTCTAAAACTATTACTATTGAAAAATCTTATAAATTTTAATCGATAATATTTATACGCTTATATAACTTAAAAAATTAGAAATGATTGAGTTTCTTAAAATTATAACTGTTATTTTTAAAAAATTTATAAATTTTAACCGATAATATTTATACAAATATATAATTTAAAAAAATTAGAAGTGACCGTGGTAGTCAATGAAGCGATTATGTAGATGATGATAATGGTGATAATATGTAAAAAAATATATAACACTAAAAAAATTGAAAAAAATCTAAAAAAAAAAACCTGCTAGCGAAGTTTTACAGTATTGATCAAGTCATTGATTTATTTTATGAATAAATCAATGACTTAAATTATAAGGTGTATGATATACCTTTCAAAAAATGGTGTATATTAGAAATGACCTTTAAAGTATGGCTTTAGTGGTAGACTAGTCTAGCTCTACTGTCAAAACAGGTCAACCCGTCCTGACTCGCTTCAATCCGTTAAAATACGAAGCTGGGTGGGTTGGTCCGTTTTAAGAAATAGGTTGAAAGAACCAACTCACTCCGCTTTAAGGTGGATTGACGGGTTAGTGAGTTGGTCTGCATAAAATATAAAATGAAAAAATATAAACAAGTTGGCAAGATCAACTTATTTAACCCGCTTAAAAAAATATATATAAAAAATTAAAAAATACTATAAAAAAATTTAAAAAATAATAAACAATAATACTAAAATATTACAAGTCACATATCTAAAAAATAATTTTTAAAATAGTCTAATTAAATATTCAAATATAAATTATATAACATCAAATAATTTTTTATTTATAATATCATTTATTATTGTTTTTTAAAAGAAAAGAGCTAACTCGACGAATTAACCCGTTTCCGTCCTGCTTAACCCGTGAGTTAAACGGGGTGAATTATACAGGTTAAAAAAAGAATATAAGTTCAATCTTTAAACTTAATTCATAAAAAAATGATGAGTTGATAAGTTAATCCGATGAATTAAATCTATTTTGCCAGCTCTACAAATAAATGCGAGAGTCCACATATCTCAACCATTATGGGGATGGGAAAGCACGTAAACAGTTGGGCTGTAGTGGCTAAACTAGAGACTTTGAGAAAGAACGCAGACTCCTACACTGGGGAATGGGAATCTTCCTCGCTTTCACATTGTGTTTCTTGTCTTAAAGGGAAAAAAAGGAGGAAGTTCAGGTATAGTGGAGTCCATTAAAATTCACAAATCCTTCCTTCAAAAGGGAAGAAAAAGGTAGAACCAAAAAAGCAAACGCTCAAATCTTAGTGGTAAACTTTGATGGCTTTAGGTTTTTTAAAGAGTAGATAGATAGAAGTGTACGAATTGAAATTGACTTGAAATAAGAAAAGCAGTAAACGCAGTTGTCAAGCAATGAGTCCCATTAACAATAGTTGAGAGAATGAAAATTGTTTATCTTGGTTTAAGTAAAAGACTAGTGTTCAGATTTTTCTTTTTTAAAAAAAAGAGTAGTGTATATAATAATTGGGTCAATTTTTGGAACTAAACCCTCCATGTTTGTGCCCTAACTAATGATGGGTCAAAATCAAGTTAATTTGATATCTAGTCAAAATGTATAAATTTAGGTATTATGTATATTTAAGTCATAATATTTTTAAAATCTGAAATTAAAACTATAATATATTTTATAATATATTTTTAAATAAATAATATTAATATAAATATATTATCATACTATACAAAAATTATTAATTTAAGTAAAAAAATTATTATTTATAATTAATTGTAAAAAATATATAAATTTTAAAATAATGTGTGATATCGAGTTGGATTAGTCAACTTGAAGTATAACTCAAACTCAATTAAAAAAATACACTATGTCTAATTTCTAAAATTTGAATCCGTCCTAATTAACCTTAGGTTAGGACGGATTAGTAGAACAAATCAGGTATTGAATACTTTTATGTTATTATTTTTTTGGGTATGAACACCCCTATAATGAATCATATAAAATATATACTGTTGTAAACAAACACTCACTTCATGTTCCAGATAAGCTCCTGGGGCTAGTTCAGAAGAAGATTGGTCAGAAAATCTACAAGGAAGAAGACGAGCAAGGTTCTCTAGGACCTAGGCTAGCGGAAAGGTAGATAGGCAAAAGCGTAAGGTTGGTAGGCTAGAGTGTTTTGAGTAAAATGCAAAACATGTCTAGCTTGGGACATCAGGCCCCTTTAAAAAGAGGTATTGAGAGTGACCTTTTGATCCCTGTCAATCATGAGGTCATTAAGAGTTATAGACGTTGAGCGTACGTTCCACCTGGCCATCAAGGCTCCAACCTGTCAATGGTCCTATGGCTTGTCAACAAGTCGTTGGACCATTATGGTTGTAATCAAGAGAAAGGGAAACGAAACTGACCATGCTCACCATATGCGACAAGACTAACCATTGACGTTGGGCTGGAAGATTCAGGTTAGCTCGGACCAACTTGGATTGGGCCATCCTGATTTTTCCCTAATTGGGTATCATGGAGAGGCCAGGTTCGAAACATGTTGGATTTGGGTTGGTCGAGCATATCGTGTCTTGGTACGATCTATTTCCAGACCCCCAAAATATATGTACACACACTTACTTCACGGTGAATAATAAAATTACAATATTTTCCCTATTTAAAATATAATTTAAAATTACAAATATATAAATATTACAAAATAAAAATGATGGATATGTTAGTTGTTTTTTTTTATGGGATATGTTAGTTTACTATGAACCCAAATATATAATACCATAATTCTAAATGAAATGCACCTTCCGGACCCACAATAAATGTGAAAGCCTCTTACCAAAAAATAATAATAATAACGTGAAAGTCATTTTTCATCAGGATTGATTATGCCCAAAATAAAACCAAAATTGTGGTGGTTGCAAAGAAATTTCATGGAAAGACAATGGAAAAGTACCATTACGAGACTCAGGAACATGCCAGTTACGTTGTAATTTATTGGTAATTTCTTCCTATAGGAAATGAAGTAAATGGGGACAAATAGGCTCTTTGGTTGAAGTAAAAAATAAAAAAAATAAAAGAAAAGAACATGACAAAGTAAAAACTAACAATATATAGGAATAGTGGATAAATTAGTACGTTATCAAATTTCTCCTATTTTTTAGGGATTCATTTTCATTATAACCAAGTATAATATGATTAGGACATTTTTTTGTAAGCAAGTTTGTCACTAAACATTTTTCTTTGGGTCATGGTTGTTGATTGAGATGAAATATGGTTAACTTAGATTTTGCAGACTTTTTCTTTGGGTCATGGTTGTTGATTGAGATGAAATATGGCTAACTTAGATTTTGAAGACTAAGTCCACATATGGAAGTCCGGAAATGATGGCCATCGAAGGCTATGGATCATACCAAATAAAAGCCCATAGCCCCATTATATTCCTTGACCAAATGCATTTTTTTTTAAAAAAATCCGGGAATCATAAAACAAAATTGTTGAGAGTGGGATTTGAACCCACGCCCTTTCGGACCAGAACCTTAATCTGGCGCCTTAGACCAACTCGGCCATCTCAACGGTTGCTGTGCCATGGCATTCAAAATTTATTTTACATTTTAATCACCACGAAAAGTAAACTTGGCTTTTGCCGTCTGCTTTGTTTTTTCATCTTTGTCCGAAAGGAACTAGAAGGTAACTCCCGTTCCCTTTTTTTTCTCCTCCCCCAGTGAATAAGCACCTCAAGGAGGACCAGGCGGCAACCATGACAAATTGTAAAAGAACATATATTTTAGTGGTTTTCTAAAAGCTATGACCTTGATTTGAAAGTCTGGTTGTTATCATAAACTAGAATGACTATTTGATTAAGGATATAGCACAAGCCCGACAACACCAACCAAAGAGACAGTACCAGTTGACCCAAGGATCCTAGTTGACAGTATGGTCCGCTTTTAATTATTCTCCTCCACCTGTTTTTCTTTATGTTTTTACTGAGGGATCATTTGAAGAGATTCCTTGGGTGACGTTCTAGTAATTTGAGATTCTTTGGGTCAAGTCTAGCAGTAAAGATAATTTTTTATATACTTTAAAAATATAGTACACTTATTCAATCAACACAAAACATATAATACTGGAAATGAATTATATTATGTTGGATTAAATTTATATTATTATAGAATAAATATATGATTTAAATAGTTGAGAATGTTATTTTAATGTAAGTAAATATTTTTCTAATTAAGAATATGAAATTAACACTTTGACCAGATACAAAGAACGGTTTTGTTTGATAGGTGAATTTTTATATATGTTAATGACTAAATCTACTAATTAATTGTAATGTGGCGTGTGAAACAAAAATTTAAGTAATTTAATATGTGAACATAAAATTTCTCATTTAGAAGGGGTGAAAATATGAGACTTTGTGCTCTTTGCCTAAATCAGTTGTTTGAAAAAAGATGGTTGATGGCAAAGGAAATAGCAATAGAAGGCATTGTTGCTTAGGTTTTTCATATATTTTTCTCTAAATGTAGTAGACACCGAGTTCAAGATAAAGACACGTGCTATAACTTTGATGGCTCATTAATCGTTTGATTCTCATCTTTACATTAAGTAAGGTGAATTTCAATTTGGTCCAAACATAAAAGGTCAAGGGGAAATGACAACTTACTGTAGCATTTTTTTTTCGTTTTTAATGATGACAGGGTTAAACTCATATACAATTATACAAACTAAACAGCAGTTTCATAGTTGTCTAGTGCACTTGATAAAAGAAGTTCTGGAACTGATCTCCTTTAGGGATTCAATTTGACTCATTAAAATGTTCTAAGGTGGATAATATATCTTCAAAAGTAAAATATGATTAATAATTATTGTTAAAAAATAGACGATTTAAATTTTCTTGAAATGTAAATATATGAATATCATATTTCTGAATTTATCACAACATATTTTCTTAGTTTTAAAATTACTATTTACTCTTATTTCAACTTGCCAGTCTCATTTTAGTTTTACCGGATTTGATGTTGTTCACCTGTGTTAGAACGAAAACGTCTTATGTCCAACTCAAATATGGTGAATATATGTTCACCGTATATTTATGTGAGATAAATATCAAATTAAATTATATATAATTATTATATTTTCATGAAATACAAAATAAATTTATAAATAAATTAAAAAATTTAAAAGATAAAAATTAAACGAATAAAAAGGTTGATGTTAAAAACATGCTGCCCATATATCTCAGACTTTCAGGTCCCTGCCAGCCCACCCGTGGGCTTAAGGGAAAAAAATTATTTATACCTAATATTCTTGAAGATTAATTTAATTCATGTTATATCCCTTTATTTTGATGGAAGTGTATCAAGCGGGTTGGGTTAATTTGTGAATATACATGATTTGATTTAACTTAATTTATAAAATGTAAGTTGAGTTGAATTGAAAAATATTCAATTTGTAATCTGTGAGTTAGATAATGAATTTGAAAACGTTTAACTCACAAGTACTCAACTCATCAACTTTTTTAAAAAATTAAAAAAATTATTTAGTTACAGTTAAAAATTTTTTGGTTCTGCAACTAAATGACTATTGAAAAAAAAGGCTCATTTAGTGGAATGATACTATTCCATTTTGAAGCCTAACAAAAGGTGAAAATGCTCACATACAGATAGTATACTTATTTTCACTAATTACTATTTCATCTATTCACTCCTGAATTCTTAGTCTCTCAAATAAGAAATTCTAAATCCCTAATTTCCTATTTCAAGAATTATAATGTCTTGAAAAATAGAGAGTGAAGTCAATCTACATGGTATATATATGATGACAACGACTTCAATTAATTAGATTAATTTGTTATTTATAAATATTGAGACTTATTAGCTTAGTTTACTTTATTTCAGATTTAAATTAGTAAAATTTATTAACTTGTTATGTACTTATATGTATTTAATTTATTTGAGATTTATTATATTTGTGTAAGATCGATTATATTAATTAATATTTGACTTATTATATTTATATAATACATATTATACGTAACAAATTTTTAATTTTGTATTTTAATCTTTTTTTTTAAATTTATTTTTTAAATATATATCAAACTTACAAATTCAACCCAACTCAACTTACTTTTGAGCCAATTGAGTTAAGTTGAGTCAAGAAGAAATTTTTATCAACTCAACTTATTGTTATAATGAGTAAGTCAAATTAAAAAAATATTACAAAACTCACCGGAACCACGGAGGCAAAACTCCTAAAAATGCCAATGGATGTTATTCCCCTCCTTAGAGAATCATATTTCATTAATCAAAATAAGAAAAAAAATTCAATAATGAAATAAAATGAATCATTTTAGAGGGATCTACCGTGAATTAAATTTCTGGGCAAGTGGACAAAGGTTGGTATGTCTTCTTGCACACGTGATGCATGACCTGCCATATGAAATCCAGGACAACTGCAGACTGGTGAGTCAACATGACTTGTCCATTATGGTACTATTTATGGCTATGCCATTACCAAATAGCAAAAATCAAATCAACACCAACTATCAACTGTTTGAGGTACGTTATTCCCATGAAAAAAGCTAGCTTCATATCTTTATCTCCACATCTTTCACGTCTTGGAGTATAGGACAAAATCAAAGTTTAAATGTATAGAAAAAAGACGTGAGATTAATTATAATTAAATAATAAAAATTATATAAATATAAAATGATTTGTATATAAATATGTATGAGGTATATTATTCTATTCCCATTTCCCAATAGAATGCTGAGATGATTTTACATTTTTAACATTCTTTCTTGTCCTTCTCAAGGATTTTTGGCTGTGATCCATCCACACTTGTTTTCATAGCTTAGGACCTTTTTTTCTTGAGGGGGGGGGGGGGGGGGGCTTTGCAATCTCGCCCAATTCAAAGTTCCTGATAGGTAATCTGTGTTCTGGAATCTGGAGTACTTTTTTTTTATAGTTTTTTTTTTCTGAGACTAAGTTCTGGAGTACTCACCAGCCCCATGATATGGCACACATAGAAAGAATAAAGAGCCATCATATCATGGTTCCAATCATGCAGGCTAATCAGCTGTAGAATAATCCAACTCAATTCCCAAAAGAATTACTCTGCATAATAAAAATATGCCTATGCCGAATCCCAATCCGATATTGGCTTTTCTTTTAAATTCTTTATATGTTTAGAGCAAGTGACATCAAGATTCAAATTTTCCAAAAGAGAAGCATAATCTAGGCTTCAATCTAGCTATCAATTAATTACATGGAAACGACAAATAACAAATGAGACCCGCTAACTCGAAATTCCAAAGTGGAGTACAATCAGCTTCACCATTTTCTATAACACCCTGCACTTGGTGAGAAATGGAATCTACCATATTTTAGAGGCACATAGTTATTGATGAAGCACTATCAGGATTAAAAAATTCTGCTTTAGATAACACTAGCAGAGAAAATGAAGGTTCATAAGTTGGCAAAGTATCACAAATGAACTTGCACATCACATGGTAAATTAGAGCTAAAATAAAATAATCAAATGGATTAGCTCATAACTGTGCTGTTGGAGCATGCATATCAGAGTCGTGGATGAAGCAGAGACGAAAGAAGAGAGCATTCATTATAATACTGCCAATGAAGATAAGAAGAAAGGGATTGTGTGTTTGTGTGTGTATATATATATATAGTCTGATATAATAGCACTATAAATGGGTGGCTTTGCCACTGATATAGCTTTGATTAAGTGGGGAAGCAACTGCACAACATTAGAATAGTTTTTTAGTGTTGGGAATTCTCAGCTTTAGGATGATGTTTTTCATGCCTCAATTAACAAGACAACTCAAAAAAAATATGCCAGGTGTTGAAGTTTGGCAGAGGTAAAACATGAGGTTGGACAACAGCTGTCAGCATGTCCGAAAGGTTGACTTGTAGACACTGTCAACCACTATTACATTAATTTTTGGACCGTGCTTGGACCACTATGGCAGACAATGACTAAAGCGCTTTCACATACATCGAATAGAAAGATAGTAGTCTGGTCTGGTCTGGTCTCGTCACACGAGCATAGAGTGTAGTATAATAAGAGAAGGGTGTTATTATTTACATATCAAAAGTGTTACATTATTTTTACATTTTTTTATTAGAAAATAAAGATAAAAAGAAATTGTATTAGAATTTGTATTTGTTTTATTACTAAAAAAATAATATAAGAATGATGGGATAAAAATGATATGTAAATAACATTATTAACAAAGGAATGGTGAGTGGGCCCGGGTTATCAGGTATTGTAATGTAACTGACTTCTTTAAGGAACCTTCATGTGAGTAACAGTGACCACTTTGTTTGCATGTATGTATTTATATCTACTTTCAGCAGCCTGTTTCCAACACCCAACTATCCCCCTCTATACTCTATTGTTTGCATCTTCCAAAACCCCTTTTCTCTCTCATTGAACTGCAGAACATGAAGCTAAGTTTTCACTCTGGAGCTCTACTTTTTTGCCTTTTCTTCCTAGTTTCCTCCTCAAAACTATATGCCCGTCCACTGGCCACTGAACAAGGTAAGCAGTAGGTACCTCTCAGTTTTAATTATCTCCCAGTAGAATGTATTTCATAGAGTAGAAATTGGTTTCTTCAGAACAAAACAGAAAACTGGACAAAGTATCAGGAGAGGACTTTGTTTTGGAGTTGGAAGGAGACGAATCTTTGAAGGTACGACTACGAGCCATTATTTTATTGCAGGGTTCATTGCTTGTTTTCTACTCCTTCTGAGTAAGTTAAACTATCTCTTACAATTATGTTTGTCCTGGAATCTAGCCGCTGCTGGGGATTGAGGACTGCAATAGTGGAGATGAAGAATGTTTGATGAGAAGAATGACTTTAGAAGCTCACCTTGACTACATCTACACCCAGCACCATAAGCCTTGAAATCAGAAATCTTCCGATTTTATACTTCAAACACTCATATCTTCTTCATTTAGCTTAGATATTCTTAGACTAGGATATCTCCTATTGTTTTTATTTTCACTACAAAACTTGGGGCTTTGCAAAAAGCTTCTTAAAGTGGTGTCATCTGTTTGATATAAAGCAACTACTGAATATATTTATATGGGGATATCAAGTTAGAATATTTTTTATTGTAAGAAATTGTGATGAATAAATTTTGATCATATAATTATATATATAGTATATGATCACTTAAAAATATCACATATATTTATATTTTAATATTAATCATTTATGTAAGATTGAATAGTCAAAATTTACTCAACTTATTTTTTACAATAAATACTTCACTTATATATATATATATATATGACTTTTATTACTTATATGTTATCTAGTATGTGATAAGTTTGTCCAACTCTCAATTATATTTGCAAGTCTGAACTCTTAGGAGTTAAGAAATCTATCTGTGGTTTCAAGGAGCGGATTCATCAGATAGAGGAACACGCAAGTGGATTAACAGAGGGGATAATACGCATAAAAAATAATAAAACCATAGTCCATTATAACTTGTACAGCCTACTAAATTCTGCGAAACATAATGTTTTTTTCTAACAGGCATTTTAACCCAATATCATTAAGTCTCAAAATTAGTATTTCATCTTGTTGATAATCAAACATTTATTTGTCATTGAAGCACTCAATTCAAATATGCAGGCAGATAGGGAGAAAATTCATAAGACTGTATTGTGTATTCGTAATTTTTCTTGTTCTTGATCTTACTTTTATATATTCAGTTTACTTAGTTTGACTTTTTTGAAGTTGTTGAAACCGATTTGCATTTTCTGCGGTATCCTTCTAGAGAAAATTCACTTATTCACAAGCAATAATTCAGCCTAAGCATCGGATGAGGTCATAAGGGTCCAGTGTTATATAATTGATTTGGATAAGATGTCTCTGCCATGCATGACAATAGATGTAGTTAACATGCTGCAGCTTGATTCAGTAAATTCAAGCAACAACATTAGCTAATCTCTTCAATGGAAGCAGAAGAGATCAAGGGAACACTCGAGCTTCTATTGGTTGTTATGTTTGTTGGTTTTCGTGGGCCAACACATGATTAAAAACCAATTCTAAAATTAGATTTAAAAAAAAAAACTGAATAAAAAATTTCTGCCTCTTGAAGGCTCAAGCGTTTAATAACAGCACCCAAAGATCAATGATTTGATAAAATTACCAAAGTGAAAGAATGACTTATCTTACCTGGGACATCGCAGTTGCTTTCCTATTACAATTGTTTGTATCGGTTGCAATAAATCATGTTGCCTAATTGACAATGATCAACCGTAGCAAAACATCAAGTAAAAGCTCCTCTTCTAAACATACCAAAATTAGATAGTCACTGATATATAACAGTTCACAATTTCTATTGGAAACACAAATTTCTACAATACGTAGTGCCGCCAAATGTTAAAATAACTAGGATTCAATAGTTAAAATAAGTACCTACCAATATATAATATATATATATGATTATTGATTGCAGGGAACCAATTGCACTGAAGTACCTGAGAAAATTGAGAGACTGGGATCCGTGTGATATCATTCCTGAGGACCACATTTCTATCATGTTATAGCTACACACATGGGTAAGCATCCATGCCACCTTTGTCCTCACTTCTCAGTGTGCTCTTTCCTCCAACTTAGACAAGGGAAATAGTTACTACAGTCACAAGTACAAGCTGATGCAAACAAATGAGTTTCTTTTCTCAATTTATTTATAAAGAGTTGAGGATCTTTAGGAAGACCGGCCATTATTTGATTACAGATTATGTCAAAATGACTAAACAATAACCTCTGAATACATTACAGAGTAAAGAAACTAAGAAAGATGTACAAGCGACAAGGACCTATTCTACAGAACCGCTCTATTAAGGAAAACAAGACTACATATCGTAAATTGTTTTGGGCATTTACATTTTCCAAGCTTGCTTTGCCATGTAAAAGCTCAACCAAGCATCAACTCCAAATTTGGGGTCGACTACGTATCTAGATTTGTTATATAAGACGTGAAATTTTTATTTTGCTCATGTTCTGCTTGTTTATTTTTGTCAGGTGGGTCACCAAAAGTGAGACTACCTTGACTTTAATTGAAAAAAAAAAAAGAAGAAAGGGTTATAGGCCAAATGGCCCATTTACTTGGACATTATTGTGTGTGCCTCGGCTGAAAAAGAAACAAAACCGAGAGAGGGAGAATTTGAAGAAACGAAGGAAGACGGCAACAGCATAGTGGCAAGAGAAGAAAATAAGGGGAGAGAATTTGTGCTCTTCTATCAGATGTTTTTGATATGTTGATCCTGATAGTGTAAGCTTTATTTTGGTTTTAATATCTCTCTATTTTTTATTCTCTTTGTTGCCTGGCTAGATACCCATTGATGGGTTTATTGTGTTGTTATCCACCTTATTGATGAAGATTAATTTTCTGTTGATCCCTGGTGGTTCCAGGAGAACTTGTGGTGTACCCATTAATTTTATTAGTGGAGGATTTTTACTGGACTAGGTCTCGTGGGTTTTTCTCTCACATTGAGAGTTTTCCCACGTTAAAATCTGGTGCCTATTGATTTTATTTTTTTGGTCTGTGCATTCTATTATTTGCTTAAAATTATTATTTATTACCTGAGAAATTTCCAGAGCCTATTGTTAATTGCACAGGGGAAAAAAGTGATCCAGTTTGCTTCTGCTTGTTGTTAATATTTGTTATCTTTTCCCAACAACTGATATCAGAGAGCTCCTTGGTTGGGGCTCTGGTTTGTGCTCTTAAAATGGGAGAAGGCGATGTTGCTGGTACTATGATTAAATTGGATTCTACCAATTACTCAATATGGAAATCCCGAATGGAAGACTTACTATTTTGCAAAGACCTGTATGATCCCATTAAGGGTGATGGTACTAAACCAGCAGATAAATCTGATGAAGAATGGAAGAGAATAAATAGGAAGACTATTGGCATGATCAGACAATGGATAGACCAAAGCATTTATCACCATGTATCTAGTTAGACTAGTGCCCACAGCTTGTGGAAGAAATTGAGCAACTTGTTTGAGTCTAAAAATGCACAGAACAAGGCATTCTTGATTCGAAAGTTAGTAAACTTGAAATACAGGGATGGGTCCTCGGTGGCTGAGCATATGAGTAGTTTTCAGAATGTTGTGAATCAGTTGAATACTATGGAGGTTGTGTTAGATGATGAACTGCTTGCACTGTTGCTGCTTAGCTCATTACCGACATTAGGGGAAACACTGGTGGTATCTCTGAGTAACTCTGCTCCTAATGGAAAGTTGACTTTCAATATGGTGAAAGATAATCTCTTGAATGAAGAAACTAGGAGGAAGGGACATGGTATGGCTAGCTCTTCGACTTAGAATGAAGCTTTGGTTGTGGAGTCACGGGGAAGAAGCCAACATAGAAATTTTCAAAGATCTGAAGACCGCAGCAAGTCAAGAGGAAGGTCAAAGAATAGAAAAGACATCCAGTGCTTCCATTGCAATAAAATGGGACACATGATTAAAGAATGCAGGTTCCTTAAACGGGAAAAATCAAGGACTAGAGGAAATAATAAAAGAGAAGACAAAGACACTGCTGCAGTTGTATCTGATGGTGAAGTTGTCATTGTTTATGATGATGACTCTGTGTTACCAAGTGGCCTCAATACTCAAGAGGAGGGGTGAATTGAGTATGTAAGACAAGTTCGCAAATCTTTCGTAAATCGTTTGATAAACAATTTTCGTTGAAGTTATTTGATGATTAGAACTGATTGGATATACGAAATAAATACTTTTACTTATAAATGCAATAATTAAGAAGAACAATATTCAAGCTATTCAATGAAACAATGCTTAATGTAAAGAGAAGGGTTTAGAGAGAACAAACACAGCGATTTATCCTGGTTCGATCACCAATCCACTTGTGATCTACGTCCAGTCCCCAAGTAACAACTTGAGATTTTCCACTATATCTTCAAGCTTCAATGGGTGCTTGACAACCACTACAACCTTGAGCACTCAACACTTTGGGATACCTCACCCTAATGCTTGAGCCTCTATTTTCCAAGGGATACCTCACCCTAATATAGTTTAGAGGGATGCCTCACCCTCTCTACAGAATTTACAGAGATTGAATAGGTAGAAACTCTCTTCAAAGAGTAGATATTACAACTGGAAATTCAACGGGTATATGATTCACGGTTTACGCTCAGAAACAGAGTATTAATGGAGGAATAGATGAAAACTCGTTTTTAATGCTCAACCAAGAATTTTCAGATTGATTGTCTAACCCCCATAAATGCCCAACAACTTCTATTTATAAGTCATTGAAGTTTAGAGCCGTTGGGAGGTGGTTGGAGCATTTAATGATGCGTAACTATCCGTTAATTTCTGTTTATGGAAACCTCTCTTATTCGAATAAGAGATTTCTTATTCGAATAACGCCTGAAATAGCTTCAGCGTGTTTTCCTCTGTAATGTGTTATTCGAATAACATCCTGGTTATTCGAATAACCAGTTAAATGTTTGGTTTCTGGGAAAACACGTTATTCGAATAACATTCATGTTATTCAAATAACTCATTCGAATAAATGAGCTCCTGAGTTCTCGTTATTCGAATAACAACATTGTTATTCGAATAATCAATTAAACATGGTTTTAATTGATTATTCGAATAACAATGTTGTTATTCGAATAACCAATTAAACATGGTTTTTCTGAACGCTTGTTATTCGAATAACAACTCATTATTCGAATAACCAATTAATAAACTGACTTCCTGAAATGTGTTATTCGAATAAGACTTCTGTTATTCGAATAACTTATTCGTGCCAAAATACTTTTGAATCATTTATTCGAATAATGCATGGCTTATTCGAATAAATCCTTTCCTGAATGATTAATTTGAAATCTCTGACTTGTGTTATTCGAATAAGGAACCCCTTATTCGAATAATACATATGAAAAACATGTTTTGAGCCTTTTTTAAATGTTGCTCTTGATTCCATATGATCTTGTAGGTTTATGGACTCGAAATGGTTAATTCTTTGGAAGTTAAAAACCATATTGAAGCCTTGAAAACTTGTGTGCTATTTCGAAACGCAAGATTAAGCTATTTGTGAATCTTTATATACCTTTACAAAAAAAATGATTGAAGTCCTAAAAGCTATACTTGATGGTCTTGATAATCTTGGACTTGATCTTGCTACATCTTTAAGTTTGTTATCATCAAAACACATTCTTAATCAGATACATGCCAGTCACATTCTCCCCCTTTTTGATGATGACAAACAACCATTGAGAAAAAGTTAGTTCATTTGTAAACTGGAAATCACAGTATTAATCATGGAGACTTACTCCCCCTCTAGTTTATAAGAGGAGCATAAATTATCAGAGACAAGCGCAGCTCCCCCTTTCTTTTGGAGTCTCTTGATCCTTTTCAAATGAGTCTTTCTGATCTGTCTTTTCTCAACACAATCTCCAAAACCAAAAATTGTCAGAAATAATTATCTTTATCTTTAAGTGCAAATGAACAGAGTTAACTTAACTTTTAGCTTATTCTTGTTCTTCTCCCCCTTTTGTCATGATCAAAAAGATGGGGCAAGATATGCATACACTCAGAATTCACAAACATGCTTGTAAATCATGGAGCATGGAATGAAATGAACACTTTAAATGAACAGGCTGAGTAAGTAAGAAGTCAGCAGGGAAACCAAATTTATTTATATTTTTATTATTCAAATAAGGCAATCATGGTCAAGATATACAATGTTCAGATATTGATATGCCAGAGATACATCAAAAACATAAAAAACTAAAACTAAAGTCCTATGATCAAAAATAGGTGTCTGGTGGAGGAGGAGGTGAGTCTGGTGCAGGGGCAAAAGGTGCAACTCGCAGTGCAGCAATTTCGCATTCAACACCTTCTATTCTGTCGAGGAGAAAAGGTGTGTTCCATGTAGGCACGATTGTCGAGCAGAGTAGCCATAATGCCTTCCAGGGTTACGGGAGCAGGAGCAGGGGCCTCAGTGGGCTGAACAGCAGGAATAGGGTCATCAGCAGGAACAAGGGCATCTGCAATGTCTTCGTCTGCTGCAGCTTCTTCCAGCTCATCAGGGTATACCCACCCTCCAATATCGTCTGGAACCATCTTCATCTTCTTCAGAGTAAATTCCCCAAAGATGTTGAAATGGTTCAATTCCACTGTTCGTTCAGTCTGTCTGAGCAGGGAGTATTTCTTAAGGAAAGCTGAGATGATGAGAGCATATGGCAGGTCAGAGTTCTTAGTGGTCTTGACCTTCATCATGTATTTTCCAATGAAATTGGGCTAGTTGATTTTCCAATTTTTCTTCAGCACCCAGAGAAGAAAAATGTCATCCTCAGTCAGATAGGCATAATTGCCTCCATGAGGAGCGAGAATGTGAGCGTATGAGTAGTGAAGCTGCCTTTCCTGGCTTTTCAGCATCCCACTCTTCAGACCAACCTTGGACCAGACTCTTCCAGGTTTCACCAGTAGGGACACAGCTTCTTCTCGTTTATATGCCTTCACGTAGGGCCTGCTATCTGGCTCCACTGCAGTACCCGTGGCGTCTAAGTTGAAGAAGGTCATCCAGTCAGTAGGAGTGATGACAATTTCCTGGTCCTTGACTTCAGAAATGAGATTGGGACGGCCACGACTTCAGATTGCGGTAGAACATTTTCACCAAGTCTGGGAAAATGGAGTCCTTGTAGCTGCAGATCGAGCACGCCTTGATGGGAGAGATCATCGAGGAAGTCAAATCCTCCATCGTCCTCAAAGAACTGATGATCCATGTATTTGGGTTAAATGATGTCTCTGGTCCAGAATTCCTCCCTGAAGCGTTTGAGATCATCATTATTGGACGAGAGTCTTCGAAGATCTATGGGGTTGTTGGTGGGAGCGGTTTTGCTACGTGGGCGTTTGGAAGAGGAGGCCATGATGAATTGTGGTGGGTGATGGAGAGAAGGAAAAGATGGTGAATATGAAGAGGAGAAAACAGAGAAAGGTGGGAAAAAGAGAGCGTATGAAATGACAGAGGAGCCTCGTGAACTCCTTTTATAAATCGCGTGTTATTCGAATAACAGTGGTGTTATTCGAATAATAGAGTGGTACCTGAAGCGTCTTGGCTCACTGCCAAGCGTTATTCGAATAACAAAATTGATAGCACAAATATTGGTGAAATTCTGTCTTTTGTTATTCGAATAACATATGTTGTTATTCGAATAACATGAAAATGGCTTTTGCCACTAACATGCTTTATTCGAATAACCAATTGGTTATTCGAATAACTAGTTAAAAAATACAGCATGATGACACATTCTGTGAGGTGTTATTCGAATAAGGGAATCCTTATTCGAATAATGTAAGCGTGTTAGAAAAATAACTGGGTTTTGCTGATAGGTTTTATTCGAATAACAGGCTTCTTATTCGAATAAAAGGCTTCTTATTCGAATAAGGCATACGATAAAAGACAATTTTATGCAGCAAATTATAGAGGATCAATCATTCTATCATCTATGTGATTCAGAGACATGCCAGTTTAATTCCAAACAATCATAGAATCAACTTTAAATCATTCAGATCATCATACAAGCATATAATCTTATCATATTATGTTTCAAATCACTCAATTTTGCAAGAATGCTATTTTTACCAAGAATTTCACCCTTTTTGGTGAAATTGTGAGGTAATTGAGTTGCTTGGGAATCTTGATCATGAGGGAGCACTTGCAAAACGATTTTGGGAAAATCTCCGACGCTCAAGTTAGTTTTGGATTCAAATATGATTAATAGCTCAGAAATTATGCAGCAAAATGGTATGATTATGCAGAAAGCAATAAGATGTGATGCAGTAAAATATTAATTTATGCATAATTGATCCAAAATGCCAAGTTCATTTCTAATATAGAAAAATGCTTCTTTTGCTAAGGGTTTAGTGAAAATGTCAGCTAGTTGCTTAGTTGTTTCAACAAATTCAAGTATGCAATCCCCCTTTTGAACACGGTCTCTAATGAAATGATGTCTTATTTCAATATGTTTAGTCCTAGTGTGCAAAATGGGATTTTTGGACAAATTAATTGCACTGGTGTTATCACACCTTATAGGGATGTGTTCAAGCTCAAGACCATAGTCCAAGAGCTGCTGTTTCATCCAAAGGACTTGAGCACAACAACTCCCAGCTGCAACATATTCAGCTTCAGCTGTGGACAATGCCACACTATGTTGTTTCTTGCTATGCCAAGAAACTAGTGAGCTTCCAAGCAAGTGGCATGTCCCACTAGTGCTCTTTCGATCCATTTTGCATCCAGCAAAATCAGAATTGGAATACCCAATAAGGCTGCATGAGGCATCTTTAGGATACCATAAACCCATTTGTGATGTGCCTATTAGATATTTCATTATTCTTTTAATAGCACTTAGGTGTGATTCCCTAGGATTAGCTTGATATCTAGCACACATACATACACTAAACATTATATCAGGCCTACTTGCAGTGAGATAAAGGAGTGGGCCAATCATACCTCTATATTTTGTAATTTCTACCGATTTACCTCATTCATCCTTGTCCAAATAGTAAGAGGTGCCCATAGGAGTAGCCATATGCTTGGCATTGTCCATTCCAAACTTCTTGAGCAGCTCTTTGCAATACTTGGATTGGCTTATGAAAGTTCCTTCCTTTGTTTACTTGATTTAGAAACCAAGGAAGAAGTTGAGCTCACCCATCATAGACATCTCAAACTCACTTTGCATAATATTTGAAAATTCTTTACAAAGAGAGTTGTTAGTAGCTCCAAATATAATGTCATCAACATAGATTTGAACTAGAAGTATGTCATGCATTTTATGTTTTATGAAAAGGGTAGTGTCAACCTTGCCTCTAGAAAAACCTTTTTTTAAAATAAATTTGCTCAACCTTTCATACCAAGCTCTAGGAGCTTGTTTCAAGTCATACAATGCCTTTTTCAGTTTAAAAACATGGTTGGGTAATTCAAAATCTTCAAAATCAGGAGGTTGTTCCACATATACCTCTTCTTGTATAAAAAAAAATTAGAAAGGCACTTTTGACGTCCATTTGATAAAGTTTGAAATCCATGATGCAAGCATATGCAAGTAACATTCTAATGGTCTCTAACCTAGCTACGAGAGCATAAGTTTCTTCATAGTCTATGCTTTCTTCTTGATTATATCCCTTAGCTACAAGTCTAACTTTATTTCTTATTATTAAACTCGTTTCATCAAGTTTGTTCTTAAATACCCATTTGGTGCCAATTATAGGATGATCATTGGGCCTTGGAACTAATTCCCAAACTTGATTCCTCTCAAATTGGTTTAGTTCTTCTTGCATGGCCAAGATCCAATACTCATCATTAATGGCCTCATTTATGTCTTTAGGTTCAACTTGAGAGACAAAGGCTAGGTGATTACATGCATCTCTAAGTGAGTTTCGAGTGATTATCCTTTTTGATGCATCACCTATCACCTTGTCGAGAGGATGATATCTTGAAGTCCTCCATTCCTTGGGTAGATCCAAGATTTCTGAATCTTTTTACCATGAGTGATCAAGGAGACTTTCTTCTTGTTTTTTGGACTCTTTCTTTTGATTTTTCAAGTGCGTTTTTGCCAAGATTTCTGCAACATCATCAACAAGCTCCTTTCTCGGCTCATTTAGGTTAGTTTCATCAAATGCAACATGTATGGACTCTTCTATGGTCATAGTTCGTTTATTATAGACTCTAAATGCTTTACTATAAATGGAATAACCAATGAATATTCCCTCATCAGATTTTGCATCAAACTTCCCCAAGTTATCCTTTTCATTATTCAAAACAAAGCATTTACATCCAAAGGCATGAAAATGTGACACATTTGGCTTCCTTCCTTTATACAATTCATATGGGATTTTCTTTAAAATTGGCCTTATTAGGGCTTTATTCATGACATAACAAGCGGTGTTAACCGCATCCGCCCAAAAGTACTTAGGAAGGTTGGCCTCATTGAGCATAGTTCTTGCCATTTTCTCTAAAGATCGATTTTTCCTTTCTACAACACCATTTTGTTGTGGAGTTCTAATGGCAGAAAAATTATGCTCAATGCCATGTTTATCACAAAAAGTTTCAAATTCATGATTTTCAAATTCACCATCAT
Source organism: Ormosia semicastrata (assembly GCA_029884595.1). NCBI lineage: Eukaryota > Viridiplantae > Streptophyta > Magnoliopsida > Fabales > Fabaceae > Ormosia > Ormosia semicastrata. The sequence goes on along the minus strand of JAQQTO010000041.1, from coordinate 17,431,988 downwards.
GGTCACTTCTTATGGATGCAATACAAAACCCATTTTCATTTTGGATAACTTTGGCAAGTTTTCTAAATGATTGAAAAGTATCATTTTTGTAGGCTAAGAATAATGTCCATGTAAACTTAGAAAAATCATCCACAATCACTAATGCATAGTAATTCCCACCAAAGCTCATAGTTCTAGAGGGCCCAAAAAGATCCATGTGCAAAAGTTGTAAAGGTCTAGAAGTTGAAACTATGTTCTTAGCTTTAAAGGAGACCTTTACTTGTTTTCCTTTTTGACATGCATCACAAAGTTTGTCTTTTTCAAATTTGAGCTTTGGAATATCAATTACTAGTTCTTTAAAAACCAATTTGTTTAAGTGATCCATGTGAATGTGAGCAATTCTTCTATGCCATAACCATGAATCATTTTCTTTACTCATAAAACATTTAGCATCATTTGAGGAGATATCATCAAGATTAATCATATATATATTATTGACCCTATGACTAACAAACTTAACTTGCTTATCATTATTTCCCTCAATTATGTAACAAGAGGAATCAAATATAACTCTATTGTCTTTATCACATAATTGACTAATACTAAGCAAATTATGTTTAAGTCCTTCAACAAGCAAAGCATTATCAATAGATGATGAAAGGATCTTACCAACTTTGCCAATTCCAAGAATCTTCCCTTTGTTATTATCACCATATGTGACATGACCATGTTTCTTGTGGGTAAGGGAGGAGAACTTGGAGCCATCACCGATCATGTGCTTGGAGCAACCACTATCAAGATACCAACTTGAGCTATTGGTCTTCAAGCACACCTACAACACACATTTAAGATTTAACCTTTGGTACCCAAATTGTTTTGGGTCCTTGTGTGTTATAATTAGGTATGGTGCCTTTAGGAACCCAAACCCTTTTAATTCCAACCTTGGTGTTTATGTTCTTTCTAACATTGCAAGTGGATGCACTATGCCCTTTCCTACCACAATGAAAACATTTAACAAAGGGACAATTTGAAGTTTTTGAGGAAACAAAGAAGTTCTTATAAGACTTTTGATGGTTGTTTGGATTAAATCCCAAACCGGATTTTTGAAAAACACATTTTTGTCTCCCTAACAACACATTCAAGTTGTCTCTTCCAAAAGTGAATTTTGCAAGAGTGTTGTTCAAGTCTTCAATTTCTTTTTTAAAAGCTTTACATGATAAACAAGGTAATGATATGGATGTATTATCATGTGAGGAACAAGTCATACATAATGAATTAACATCTATGAGTTCTAAGGTCTCATTTTCAATTTTAAGTTCATTTAACTCCTTAGTTAAGGTAGAAACTTTGTTTGTCAATAGGGAGATTGTTTTATTGGAAGTCAAAATCATTTTTGTGAGCCTCAAAGATTCATCATGCAATTCTTGAAAGGTATCTTGCAATTCATCATAACTAGGTGGAGGTTCTAGGCTAGAAGAAGTTACCTCGGTATCGCTTTCTCCACTTTCTTCTCATTGAGCCATGAGGCAAAGATGGGCTTCTTCATTCTCTGAATCGTCGTAAGAGCTTAAGTCATTGTCCTCCCAAGCTATATATGCTCTTCTTCCTTTCTTTTCCTTGGAGGGTCTTTTCTCAAATTTCTCCATCTTCTTGAGATATATAGGACACTCCATTTTCATGTGCCCTGGTTTTTCGCATTCGTAGCATTTTGGAGGAGTAGATGATCCTTCTCCTTTGTGATAAGCTTTCTTTTGAGGAAAGAGTGGTCTTCTTTGAAATCCCTTTTTCTTTAAGAATCTTCTGAACTTTCTCACAAGGAGATTAAGATTCTCCTCACTTAACTCAATATTTTCAGCATCCTCTTCACCATCTTCATCATCATCTTCAAGTATGGAAGAAGTGGTTTTGAGTGTAATTCTCTTCTTCTTTTTATCATGCTCTTCACTTTGATTGAGCCTATTTAGTTCCAGCTCATGTTCTTGAAGCTTTCCAAATAGGGTGGCTAGAGACATTGTTGATAAATCTCTTGATTCCGCAATAGCCGTTACTTTGGGTTACCAATTCCTACTTAGACATCTCAAGACTTTGTTAATAAGATCCTCATTAGAAAATGTCTTTCCCAATAAGATGAGATGATTAACAATGTGAGTAAATCTCTTTTGCATATCTTGAATACTCTCACCTTGGTTCATTCTAAATAATTCATATTCATGAGTAAGAGTGTTTATTCGAGATCGTTTTACCTCACTAGTACCTTCATGAGTTACTTGTAGGGTATCCCACATTTCTTTTGCGGTCTTACAATTTGACACCCTAAAGAATTCATCATACCCCAAGGATGTGGTGATGATGTTCTTGGCTCTCAAATTGTATTGAACCTTCTTTTTATCATCATCGGTCCATTCACTTCTAGGTGTATTAATTGTCACACCATCTTTAGTTTGTGTTGGGACAAAAGCACCATTTTCAACGGCGTCCCACACATCTAAGTTAATAGCTTCAATGAAAATTTTTATTCTTTCTTTCCAATAAGCATAACCATCCCTATTGAAATAAGGAGGTCTATTTATAGAAGAACATTCATTTGAAAAACCATTTGAAGCCATCATTTCTCTTGAAGCTGCTAAGCTCTTTATACAAGAGTCTAACTCTGATACCACTTGTTACCAAGTGGCCTCAATACTCAAGAGGGAGGTGAATTGAGTATGTAAGACAAGTTCGCAAATCTTTCATAAATCGTTTAATAAACAATTTTCGTTGAAACTATTTGATGATTAGAACTGATTGGATATACGAAATAAATACTTTTACTTATAAATGCTATAATTAAGAAGAACAATATTCAAGCTATTCAATGAAACAATGCTTAATGTAAAGAGAATGGTTTAGAGAGAACAAACAAAGCGATTTATCCTGGTTCGATCACCAATCCACTTGTGATCTACGTCCAGTCCTCAAGCAATAACTTGAGATTTTCCACTATATCTTTAAGCTTCAATGGGTGCTTGACAACTACTACAACCTTGAGCACTCAACACTTTGGGATACCTCACCCTAATGCTTGAGCCTCTATTTTCTAAAGGATACCTCACCCTAATACAGTTTAGAGGGATGCCTCACCCTCTCTACAGAATTTACAGAGATTGAATAGGTAGAAACTCTCTTCAAAGAGTAGATATTACAACTGAAAATTCAACGGGTATATGATTCACGGTTTACGCTCAGAAACAGAATATTAATGGAGGAATAGATGAAAACTCATTTTTAATGCTCAACCAAGGTTTTTTAGATTGATTGTCTAACCCCCATAAATGCCCAACAACTTCTATTTATAAGTCATTGAAGTTTAGAGCCGTTGGGAGGTGGTTGGAGCATTTAATGATGCGTAACTATCCGTTAATTTCTATTTCTGGAAACCTCTCTTATTCGAATAAGAGATTTCTTATTCGAATAACGTCTGAAATAACTTCAGCGTGTTTTCCTCTGTAATGTGTTATTCGAATAACATCCTGGTTATTTGAATAACCAGTTAAATGTTCAGTTTCTGGGAAAACACGTTATTCGAATAACATTCATGTTATTCGAATAACTCATTCGAATAAATGAGCTCTTGAGTTCTCGTTATTCGAATAACAACATTGTTATTCAAATAATCAATTAAACATGGTTTTATTTGAAAGGCCTATTATTTGAATAACAACTCATTATTTGAATAACCAATTAAACATGGTTTTTCTGAAACGCTTGTTATTCGAATAACAACTTTGTTATTCGAATAACCAATTAATAAACTGACTTCCTGAAATGTGTTATTCGAATAACACTTCTGTTATTCGAATAACTTATTCGTGCCAAAACACTTTTGAATTATTTATTCGAATAATGCATGACTTATTCGAATAAATCCTTTCCTGAATGATTAATTTGGAATCTCTGACTTGTGTTATTCGAATAAGGAACCCCTTATTCGAATAATACATATGAAAAACATGTTTTGAGCCTTTTTTAAATGTTGCTCTTGATTCCATATGATCTTGTAGGTTTATGGACACGAAATGGTTAATTCTTTGGAAGTTAAAAACCATATTGAAGCCTTGAAAACTTGTGTGCTATTTCGAAACGCAAGATTAAGCTATTTGTGAATCTTTATATACCTTTACAAAAAAATGATTGAAGTCCTAAAAGCTATACTTGATGGTCTTGATAATCTTGGACTTGATCTTGCAACATCTTTGAGTTTGTTATCATCAAAATACATTCTTAATCACATACATGCCAGTCACACTCTGTTAATCTCACATGCCAAGAGTACGAATGGGTTGTTGATTCTGCTGCCTCCTTTCATGTTACACCACATCCTGAGTACTTTACATCCTACCCTACCGGAGATTTTGGGCAAGTAAAGATGGGAAATCAAGGAATAAGCAAGGTTGCTGGCATTAGAGAAATTTGGTTGGAGACTAATGCCGGATGCAAGTTGCACTTGAAGAACGTCAGACATATTCCTGACATGCGCCTCAGCTTGATCTTAGTACAGGTACTTGATGAAGATGGCTATCATAATCTTTTTGGTGATGGCAAATGGAAATGTACCAAAGGGACTTTGGTGGTAACAAAGGGAGTGAAGCGGAATACTCTTTATTGGACATCAGCAAAGTTATCTACACCTCAAGTGAATGCAATTGAGGATTGCTCTACAGAGCTATGGCATAAACGCATGGGTCATGTGAACACCCAATTTTGACCGGGCTAAAAAATAAAATAAAAAAAACAATAAAAAATAAAAAATAAAAAAATAATAAAAAAGTCACTCACCCTCACCCACTCACTACCCACTCACTCCCCACTCATTCTATTTTCTTTCTTTTTCTGCTAACCTCCACTCATCCAGCTTTCACCCACCACTAAAATAAAAAAACCCCTCACCCCATCATCACGTAACCCACTCATGCAACCTCTTTTCCCGTAATTTCGCAATCAACCCGCCAACCCCTCCAATATATTTTTTCCTTCTCTTTTACACAGGAGGTGGACGACCCATAGCAAGAGACAACCATTCCTTCCACCTTCCCATCATCACCTTCCCATCATCCCATCCATCCTTCACGTACAAAGAACCACCCTTCACCTCCATTTCCACATCCAACCTTCACCATGTAACAGCTACCACCCTCCAACGTGACCACCAGGCAGATCTCCCTTCATCCACCCAACGACCTACCACACGGAACCAACGTCCAACCAAGAAACACCTCCGAAAACCGTTCACCCAAACACCTTGCTTTGCCAACTTCAACCTCCTTCACCCGTAAACACCACCCCTATCACCAAAAACCGTAAAACACGTCCCAACACGGGACTTCCTCCACGTAAACCTTCCATCAACCCTCCAAACCTCCCAAAACCGTGAACTCCTCTTCTCTGTCAACCCCTAACCACCTTGCCGCCAAGCCAACCTCTCATCATCATCTATCCTCCTCCAAGCTTCCACGTTAAGCTCCATACACTTCCATCTTCACCATCACTTCATCTTTCAAAAAAAAAAAAAAAGAAAACCTCACCTCTCATCACATTCAACTTCCTCTCGCCATAAGCAACCAATATAAACAAAAACCTCACCTCTTCCACGAGCTCCACCACCATATGAAGCCACCTATAACAGCCTCCATCCTCCTCCCTCCTCATCACAAACCAAGCCCCTTCTCATTCCCACCATCTTCCACGCGACACTCCTTCATCCTCTACCTTCCAACTAACCACCATGCAACCATAACCACCACCAACACCACCCATAAATCCCCACCGTAGCCCACGAGCTCCACCGTGAACCCATGCACCCCGCTTCCCATCTTCACCTTCCACAACCTCACCCCTCCCAACCGAGTCAACTCGGCTAATATCAACTTTCCACTCTCCTCACCGTGGATTCACGTAGCCACCCAACCTTCCTCATCTATCCACCATTCACGTGAACCCCTACCTCCATTATCACTACCCCTCTTTATCCATTCCCTTACCGCCCATGCACTTAACCTTGCTGCCACCCACCTCCCCATGATCATCACCTTCCTTCATCCACGTAGCCTCACCACCCTTCACCTCACCTCTTCCCCAACGTCCAAACCGAGACTACCAACCTGCCCCATACTCACTTCACGGCCACGAAACCACCGGCCACCACCACGTGAAGAGTTCCGTGTGCCTGCCCATTTTTTTGCTGAAAACGTAAAAGTGAGGAGCCTGGAAGGTGAGCTTTCTTGTTTTTTTATTTTGTTACTTTGATGTTTTTAAAAAAAAAAAACAATGACAAAGAAAAAAAAAACAAAAAATAAAAAATAGGAAGAAAACAAAAATCGGGCATGGTTGTTGTTTTAATAAAAAGGTAAATAAAACAAAAAAGGGTTATTATAAAAATGAAAAAAAAAATAAAAATAAAAAATGTAAAAAGATAAAAAAGGAAAATGTGTTGTGATGTTGTGCTTTTATCTTACTGTACTTTTATTTACTTGGCTCATGAAAAAAATTATGTTTATTTGTTTTTCTTAGAGTATTTTAAAAAAAATAACAAATAAAAAATAAAAAAATCTTTTAATCCATGCAATGACCGATGACGATGATTGAATAGCGAATGTTATCTTCATTATCTTTTGGATCATAAGGGTTTATTGAGTAGCCTAGTGCTAACTTGAATCCTGTGCAAGAATGGATTCGCTTTCAAATAAAATTTTTTTTAAATAAAATCAACCAACCCACACTTATTTTATAAAGAACTACGTAACTTTGAGTTCCCCATTGCACCAGGGGATACGTAGGAGCAGAATTTCATTTCTGTCAAGCCAAATTTAAATTTTCACAATTTTGTGGTTTCGCTTTTAGTTACAATGTTTGCAAAAAAGGGGTAAAACAAATATTTTCAAGGATTGTTAATAATTTGCACAATTAATCTAGGTAGTCTTAGGACAAGTGCGTTAGAGTGTCTTTGTGGGATTAAGTTTCCACCCTTCCCTAAGCATAACCGACTCCCGAATCCAATCTGGTTCCAAAGACCGTTTTCAAAGAGAGGTTTTCCAATTTTTCCCAATTCAAATAAAATTGGTGGCAACTCCATTTTTCATATCCATATTTTAAAATCATTCGAGTTGCTGTATCCCCGCCGCGATCTCCGGTCGCGACAGGTCACTTGAGTGAGAAGGGCCTTGACACTCTTGCAAGGCAAAAGTTACTTCCTGCTAGAGGTACATCTCTTAAAACTTGCTCACATTGTCTTGTTGGTAAGCAACATAGAGTTTCCTTCCGCACTTATCCTCCACATAGGAGACCTCATATCTTGGATTTAGTTCACACTGATGTTTGCACTATGGATGCTAAAACCCTTAATGGTTACTCTTATTTTGTTACTTTTATTGATGACCATTCTAGAAAAGTGTGGGCTTTTGTTTTGAAATCCAAAGACCAGGTACTTGATGTGTTCAAACACTTCCATGCAAGTGTTGAAAGAGAAACCAGTAAATTGTTGAAGTGTGTTAGAGCAGATAATGGTGGTGAATACAGGGGTCCATTTGAGCACTACTGTAAGGACCATGGAATCAAGCTTGAGAAGACAGTTCCAAAGACCCCTCAGCACAATGGGGTTGCAGAGAGAATGAACCGCACAATTAATGACAGAATCAGATGCATGCAACCGCACAATTAATGACAGAATCAGATGCATGCTCTCTCATGCTAAATTGCCTAAAGCCTTCTAGGGTGAAGCACTGAGAACTGCAGTAGACTTGATCAACCTTTCTCCCTCTATTCCTCTTGATGGTGGTGTTCCTGAGAGGGTGTGGAGAGGGAAAGATGTTTCCTATAATCATTTGAGGGTGTTTGGCTGCAAGGCATTTATTCATATCCCTAGAGATGAGAGATCCAAGCTTGATGGTAAGTCTAAACAGTGTATTTTCTTGGGTTATGGTCGTGATGATTTTGGTTACAGGTTTTGGGATCCGATTGACAATAAAGTTATTAGAAGCCGAGATGTTATCTTTATTGAAGACCAGACTATTGAAGATATTGATAAGAAGGATAAGCCAAAACAGGTTGTTCATGGGTACATTGATATTGAGCCAGAACCTCCTACTAGGGTCATTGATAACGGGGGAGATGTAAATGCAGATGTGGATAACACAGTTGATGTGCCTGAGCCTCAAGTCAATGAACTAATTGAGCCAATTCCACAAGAACCACCTTTAGAGCCTCGGGTGAGAAGATCTGCAAGAGAGCATCATCCTTCACAGAGATATCCTCCATATGAGTATGTGTTGTTGACTGATGGAGGAGAACCAGAGAGCTATGAAGAAGCTATGTCACATAAGGAGAAGGACAAGTGGTATAAAGCCATGCAAGAGGATATGAAATCCTTGCATGAGAACCATACGTTTGAGTTAGTGAAGCTGCCCCAGGGCAAGAGAGCACTTAGGAATAAATGGGTGTTCAAGCTAAAATCAGAGGAGAATTGCTCACAGCCAAGGTACAAGGCAAGGTTGGTTGTGAAAGGCTTCAGTCAGAAGAAAGAAGTTGATTTTGAAGAAATATTTTCACCTGTGGTCAAGATGTCTTCAATACGAGTTATGCTTGACTTAGCAGCTAATTTGAATTTAGAGGTTGAGCAACTTGATGTGAAGACAACTTTCCTCTATGGTGACCTGGAGGAAGAAATTTACATGAAGCAACCTGAAGGTTTTGCAGTCAAAGGCAAAGAGAAGCTTGTCTGCAGATTAAACAAGAGCTTGTATGGGCTCAAACAAGCTCCAAGACAGTGGTATAAGAAATTTGATTCATGATGGATCACGGGTATAGTAAAACTTCTTCTGATCACTGTGTGTTTGTGAAGAAATTTCCTAATGAAAATTTTATTATTCTCTTGCTTTACGTGGATGACATGTTGATTATTGGTCATGATATTAAAGAGATTCAAAGTCTTAAAAGAGAGCTGAACAAGTCATTTTCAATGAAGGATTTGGGCCCTGCAAGGCAAATCCTTGGCATGAAAATTGTTCGTGACAGGAAGAATGGTAAATTGTGGTTATCACAACAAAGGTATATTGAGAAAGTATTGGAGAAATTTAATATGGGCAATTCCAAATCTGTTAGTACTCCACTTGTAGGTCACTTTAAGTTGAGCCTTACACAATGTCCTACAAGTGAGAAAGATAAGGAAGAAATGCAGAAGATTCCGTATGCATCTGCGGTTGGTAGCTTGATGTATGCGATGGTATGTACAAGGCCGGATATTGCTCATGCTGTTGGCGTTGTTAGTCGTTTCCTCTCCAATCCTGGTAAAGAGCACTGGCAAGCTGTGAAGTGGATACTCAGGTATCTCAGAGGTACTTCTGGAGTCTGTTTATGTTTTGAGAGTGGTGAGCCTGTGTTGAATGGTTACACAGATGCAGACATGGCTGGTGATGTGGATTCCAAGAAGTCTACTTCTGGTTATATGATGACTTTGCGGGGGACCAAGTCATGGCGGTCAGTTACGAAATGTGTTGCTCTATCCTCTACGGAGGCGGGAATATATTGCCATTACAGAAGCTGCTAAAGAACTCTTGTGGATGCAAAAATTCCTACAAGAGTTGGGTTTTTCACAAGAAAAATATGTTTTGTACTGTGATAGTCAAAGTGCAATCCATCTCAGCAAGAACTCGACCTTTCATTCAAGGTCTAAGCATATTGAGGTTCGGTATCATTGGATACGGGATGCGCTGGAGATGAAGCAATTATCATTAGAGAAAATTCATATTGACAAGAATGGTTCAGATATGATGACAAAGACTTTACCCACAGGAAAATTTGCCACTTGCAAAGAGAAAGCGGGTTTGGTTGACTATGGCCCCACTTGATTGGTGAGGGGGAGAATTGTCAGGTGGGTCACCAAAAGTGGGCCCACCTTGACTTTAATTAAAAAAAAAAAAAGGAAGAAAGGGTTATAGGCCAAAAGGCCCATTTACTTGGACATTATTGTGTGTGCCTCGGCTAAAAAAGAAACAAAACCAAGAGAGAGAGAATTTGAAGAAACGAAGGAAGACAGCAACAGCGTAGCGGCAAGAGAAGAAAATAAGGGGAGAAAATTTATGTTCTTCTATCAGATGTTTTTGATATGTTGATCCTGGTAGTGTAAGCTTTATTTTGGTTTTAATATCTCTCTATTTTTTATTCTCTCTGTTGCCTGCCTAGATACCTATTGATGAGTTTATTGTGTTGTTATCCACCTTATTGGTGAAGATTAATTTTTTGTTGATCCCTGGTGGTTCCAGAAGGACTTGTGGTGTATCCATTAATTTTATTAGTGGAGGATTTTTATTAGACTAGGTCCCGTGGGTTTTTCCCTCACATTGGGGGTTTTCCCACGTTAAAATCTGGTGCCTATTGATTTTATTTTTCTGGTCTGTGCATTTTATTATTTGCCTAAAATTATTATTTGTTGCCTGAGAAAAAAATTTCAGAGCCTATTGTTAATTACACAGGAGAAAAAAGTAATTCAGTTTACTTCTGCTTGTTATTAATATTTGTTATCTTTTCCCAACAATTTTATCTCAATTCAAAAGCAGGACAATGAAGATTGTTTATTAATTTAGACTCCCGTGAATGATATTGTTTGTTCTATTCAATTTCAGCATCAGCCTAAATCTAATTTCACAGTCATTCCTTAATTTAATATTATTTTATCTAACATATCAAGTGTTAATGGTTTTTAAAACAGGAAAATGTCTACACATACAGATGTTTGAACAAGATGGAAAAAAATATACATAAAGAAAGATAAATAGTTGTGCGGATTGGATTAGATCGATACCACAGTACCACTAATTAGATCTAAACATTAATCAGTGGAAAATGAGTTATTTTCGTTTTGTTATTGACGAGGGCTATTCTTGCAAAGGTTTGTAAGAGTGAGCTTTGGGCTTAGCAGAGGCGCTTTGGGTATAAATTTTAATTTGTTCATATTATATATATATTTGTGTTATTTTTTTAGTTGTCATACTTCTACTGTGTGGGCCCTCCCCTTCAATCCTAGCGGAGACAGAATGGTTACCTGTAGGTATGTGAAATATTTCTCTAGTTCGTGCCTGGGAATAATTTTGGGCCTTAGTTGAACTTATGTGGCATTTTGACCCCCACCTGTTATGGCATTGATGATCGTACCCTGACGGTATATGGGAACCAGATAACATAGGGATGGAACCTTGTAACAGATTTGAGCGTTGGTAAGTAACATGGAAGTATTTTTTCTTTCACTAGCTATTCTCCTCTGGGACTGGGATAGAATGCTGGAATACGTATTTGAGATGTTGCAATGTTTCAGATATTTAATGGAATATTGCTTGCTATAAACCACACACATTTATGCACATATATTTTAGGTTATCAACTTATTATCCTGAGATTTAAAAACTAAGATGAAGAGTACCCGTGTAGTATACCTTGTGGAGGATAATGTGCATATGGTAGAAAGTGTTACTAAGTTACCAGTAGCATTTCAACCATCCAGAATGGAGATATGTAAGCATATAATCAGATTTTGTTTGGACTTTAATGTTCTCTTAAATATGAAATAATTTAATTTTCCTTACCTCCCTTTCTGTTTTACTGATCTTATTTTATCTCTTCATTTTATTTTTGAATGACTTCAAATAATCACATTTTACTTCGCTTTGCAAGGGTAGGAAAGATGGTTGTCTTAAATTTGAACTTCACAAAAACATTCGCTTGCACATGAATCCCTTTCATCACTTTGATCACTCTTTTCAAGAAAAATTATACTTTGTTGAATACCTTGATCTCCATGTTCGACTATAAGTTATAAACTGAGTCTTAAGTATTCATTGCAATTTGGATTAAAATTTAGTCAATGCCTCTACCATACAACATTTTTATCTCGAGGCTTTGGAAGCCTGAAGCAATTTGAGCTGATTGACAGGGTGACAAATATTTTATACCTTCCCTCATAATAGTATTTGGATCTCCTATGGCTGATATAAAACATTTAGTTACAATTCTTTCTATGTGGGTATCTTTTTTCAATTTACTAGTTCCCTTTCTTACCCTTGCCAGTTTCCTGTAGTCTCACATTTCTCCTGACATCTTATGTTTAGTCTATGTACAAGATCTGACACCATTCTTCGGTGGCAACTGTGGCTTTCAAATCATAATCCAGCTGTCATTCCTGCTATCTTATTTTTAGTATAGTTTGGAATGGTTTGAAACTCTATAGTTAATTTCTTTCGAAGATTTTAAAATCAAATGAGGGATAGATCACTTAATGGCGATGACATATTATGCTTTTCCGTTTTGCACATAATAAAGTTGTTTGTTTCTTTTTGAGAATTTCAGGAGACATCATTACACTCTTAGAGGGTGTCATGATGGGACCATTCTCTCAGATCATCGGTCAAGGTAATTCCACCTTGGTTAACTTAAATGAAATTTGCACATCACTTTTGGGCTGGTATATATATATAAATCTTTTTGCATTGCACACATGTAGCCCTCCCCCTAATCAGTACTCAGTCATAATTTGATAAATGTATGGAATATAGGAAACACTTGACATCATTATAATTTATGCCGCATTCCAGTGTTAAGGATGTAAATTTAAGTAAGACACATGACAGAATTATTGGGTTCCAGCCAATTTTGTTGACCATTATTTATGATGGTTGAAATTTTCAGCCACCAACCTTGACATTCTCAAAGATAGGACAATATAGAATTCAAAGGTTTTTTGGTGGAGTAAGTGCCTTAATTTTAGGAGCAAATTTGTCAACAAATTTGCTTGGATAGTAGTGGAGTAGGTGCAAGTTTTCACATCAAAGTTTGAAATCAAATGCATACCACCTTGGTGCATACGGTTTTGCACAAACCACTTTTAGTGCACATGATTTTGTACTCATTGTGCTTCTATAAATTGAGGTAATTGAAAAGGAGAAAATGCATCAGATCCTCACAATCAAGAAGGAAGAAAGTGAGAGAAAAATAGAGAGTCTCTTCTCTTTATAGTGAGAGTGTGTTATCATTTTTGTAACTCTTGAGAGGGTGGTGTACTCGGGTTTGTAGAATGATACACAATTGGGGTGGGTTACAATTATTATAATCATTGTTGTGATAGTGAATAATTTTATTGGAGTGTTTCCGTAGATGTAGGCAAGAGGTGCCGAACCACGTAAATTCTTGTATTCTCTATTATTTTTCTGTAGTGTATTTTTTTGTGTGTTCTTACGATCCTTTGTCTGTACGAGAGATACCCAACAGTGGTATCAGAGCACTATGGCTGGGAACACACCAAGGTTTGAAATCCCATTATTTGATGGGAAAATAAATTTTATGATTTGGCAGTGTACCATTCAAGACCTCTTGGTGCAAAATGGTCTTGATCAGGCTTTAGAGGAGGAGAAGCCAGCTACCATGAAGGAAGAAGAATGGACTAAGATCCAAAAGAAGGCTGTAAGCACGATTCGGTTAGCTCTTGCTCCCGAGATAAAGCACAACGTGTTGAAGGAGACAACACCGAAGGCTTTGTGGGAAAAGCTCGAGAATATCTATGCGTCGAAGTCACTAACCAATCGTCTTTGTTTAAAGATGGAGTTGTATTAACTCAAAATGGAGATGGGAGGAAATCTCCATGACCACATCAACAAGTTCAACCAGCTAGTAAGCCAATTGTTGAATGCAGATGATAAAATATCTGATGAAGAGCGTGGTGTTGTTATTGGCCTCACTACCAAGGTCCTACAAACCTGTGGTTCAAACGTTACTTGTCGGGAGAACAACTTTGAAGATGGATAAGGTGACTGTCACTTTAAGAGAAAACGAGAGAATGATGAAAAACGAGAATATTAATGATGAAAGTGCAATAGCAATGGCAGAGGAATCTGAACGAGGGAGGAGTCATTCAAGGAGGCATGATGGGCCAAGAGGAAGATCAAAATCGCAATCGCGTCCCCAACGAGATATGAGTAACGTGCAATGTTACTATTGCGGGGAGAAGGGTCATTTGCAACTGAGGTGCACACAAATGAGGGAGGACCTGAAGAAATTGAGAATGATGAGGAAGGATGATGACAACTCTCAGACAAACGTGGTCAAAACCGTTGAAGATGAAAATGAAGATCTATTTTTAGCAACAACCGAGGAGGTTGCTAAATCAAATTGGGTGATGGACTCTGCTGCCTCGGAGCACATTTGTAGAGATCGAGCGATGTTTGACACCTTGAAAACCGATGAAGAGTTTGGCCATTTCAAGTTAGCAAATGGTGAAAAAATGAAGGTTGAAGGCATTGGGAGTGTGAGAATGAAGCTCCATGATGGTGCCATTAGAACTTTCCAAAATGTGAGATTTGTACCCTCTGCAGTTGCCAATATTATTTCTTTGGGGGAGATGGCATTACAAGGGTACAAGTATGTTGGTTCAAAGTGGGGATGCAAGGTGTATAAGGGAAGGCACTTGGTGTTACGAGGGCAGAGAAATGAGAAGAACCTTTGCTACTTGGAAGGGCAAGCTTTGAGAAGGGAAAGCAGCCGTGATAACAAATTTGAGAAGAAGGTAAAATTTTCTGATGTTGTAGTATTATTGGGAGAACAATTCAAGTGTATGGAAAAGAAAGAGCTTCCACTTGAGGGGGAGATTTGTTCTCTCCTGAACTGATCTGAGGTTTTTCCCTATTGGCTGGAGGGGGAGAATTGTTGGGTTCCAGCCAATTTTGTTGACCATTATTTGCAATGGTTGAAATTTTCAGCCACCAACCTTGACATTCTCAAGCATAGGACGGTGTAGAATTCAAAGGCTTTTTGGTGGAGTAGGTGCCTTAATTTTAGGAGCAAATTTGTCAACAAATTTGCTTGGATGGTGGTGGAGTAGGTGCAAGTTTTCAAAGCAAAGTTTGAAATCAAATGCATACCACCTTGGTGCACACGGTTTTGCACAAACCACTTTTAGTGCACATGGTTTTGCACTCATTGTGCTTCTATAAATAGAGGCAATTGAGAAAGAGAAAATGCATCAGATCCTCACAATCAAGAAGGAAGAAAGTGAGAGAAAAATAGAGAGTCTCTTCTCTTTATAGTGAGAGTATGTTATCATTTTTGTAACTCTTGAGAGGGTGGTGTACTCGGGTTTGTAGAATGATACACAATTGGGGTGGGTTACAATTATTGTAATCATTGTTGTGATAGTGAATAATTTTATTGGAGTGTTTCCGTGGATGTAGGCAAGAGGTGTCGAACCACGTAAATTCTTATATTCTCTATTATTTTTCTGTAGTGTATTTTTTTTGTGTGTTCTTACGATCCTTTGTCTGTACGAGAGATACCCAACAAGAATAAAGATGAATTATTATGTTAAGCCTCTTTGGAATGTATGCTAATAACTCTGCCTACATTCTGGATGAATGACCCTGTTTCATTGTTCGGGTCATAAAGATGTTTCTTACATAAATATCATTTTTACAGAATTATATTAATTCATTTTTAAACAATTCCTTTGTTTCTTAATTTTAGTTATTATTGAAAGCAAGATGAAGAGAATGACTCGTGCACTTCAGTTTTCATATCATTCATCAAGATAGCAGATGTACCTACTAATTTTTACTTATATAAATCTGATCCTACTATTCCCTGCATTTTGTTTTTGTGCGAGTGTGACAGACAAGGTATTATTGCCAATGGAGGAGAAGATGACATAGGACTTTTTGTGGAGGATAATGAAAGTTAGGTGTCCTGGACCGGGTTACAAGTTAACGGTTCAAAAGTAACTCGGCCTACTAGAATAGGATTTCAGATATTTATGCGTATTATTAGATAAGTTAATCTACCTATTTATGAAGCACAAATC
This sequence comes from Ormosia semicastrata, assembly GCA_029884595.1. Lineage (NCBI taxonomy): Eukaryota > Viridiplantae > Streptophyta > Magnoliopsida > Fabales > Fabaceae > Ormosia > Ormosia semicastrata. The sequence continues at coordinate 17,416,144 of JAQQTO010000041.1, read as the reverse complement.
TCTCATAGAATTTCTCATTGATATGAATACTAATTATATCCCACATGAATAAGAAAATTAATTATAAGAGATAATAATCTCATAGATTTTGATCCTAAATAATAGCATTCAATTTATATTGAACTACGATTCTTATCACCCAAGATGCTCCCATAAATACCTTGCAAGGTCTCAAAGATATGCATTTAATTTCAAACATTACTAACCTTGTGCACAGTCTAACTTGAGTATCGGAATGCCTTTTGCAAGTACTCACCTCTTTCGCATCATCGTCGCTACCATTGTGCTACGAAGGTTTCCACCTTCGACCACCTATTCAAGTATTTCTTTGAATCTTGTTCAGAACATTGACACCATCTGTGGGAAAAGATAAAATTATATTCTCATCATCACCATCATGGTTACCATGAGAAGAAATCAAAACTCTGCCAATTAGAATCGTGTCTCTGTTGTGCAGAACCAACCGTCTACCAGCCACCATCTGGAGTCTGCCCCCGCCTATGAGTCGATCTAGGAACTAGTTGTCGCCCAATTGGAACCTAGGCAAGAGAGGGTAGAGATTTCTTTTACTGGTGAGAATCTCCCTCCTCCACTTGCACAAATTCAGGTGACGCAACGTCTGGATCCACAAGGAGCACCTTCTGGCTTCTAGAGATGCCAGACAGTGGGTGTCGTCGGCACCGCAGTGCTTAGGAGCTCAGGTGCAGAATGAAGAAGTTCAGTCACGTCATGCTGAAAATGGTCTCCCGGAGCTATCCAGAGTAGAATTCATCTCTCTGGTTAGACTTCAAGATGAAAAGACGAACGCTTTTCAAGACAAGATGATCTCTAGGAAGGAGTTTAATGTGGTCAAAAAGTCCTTTTATACCATTCACGATTTCGTTTGTTTTCGGGTAAGATGCGTTCATCCTGAAGTCTAACCAGAGAGATAAGTTCTACTCTGGATAGTTCCAGGAGACCAATTTTAGCATGAGGTGGCTGAACTTTTTCATTCTGTACACGAGCTCCTGCGCTACAGCACCGACACCCGCTATCTGGCATCTCCAAAAGGTACTCCTTGTGGACCGAGACTTCCCCTCACTAGAATTTGCGTTGGTGGAGGGGAGATTCTTACCAGTAAAAAAAGTCTCTACCCCGTCTTGTCTGGGTTCCGGATGGGCGACGACTAGTTCTTGGATCGGCTCATGGGTTGGGGCAAATGCCAGACGATAGTTGGGAGACGGTTGGTTTTGCGCAACAAAGATGCGATTTTGATTGGCAGAGACTTGATTTCTCCTCGTGGTAACCATGGCGGTGATGATGAGAATAAAATTTTATCTTTTGCCACAGATGAAGCCAATGTTCTGAACATGGTTAAGAGAAATTCCTGAATAGGTGGTCGAAGGTGGAAACCTCCATAGCATGATAGCAGCGACGGTGGTGCGAAGGGGGTGGGTACTTGTAAAAGACACTCTGACGCTCAAGTTAGACCGTGCATAAGATTGGTAGTATTTTGAATTATATGCATATCTTTGAGACCTTACAGGATATTTATAGGAGAGTATTGGTTGATAAGAATCGTAATTCAATTTGAATTGAATGTTATTATTTAGGATCAGAATCCATGAGATTATTATCTCTTATAACTAATTTTCCTATTCATGTGAGATGTAATTATTGTCTATATCTATGAGGGATTTGTGACAGATTTATGCCTCATAAATAAATAAATTAACTTATCTAATAACACACATAAATATCTAAGATCTTATTCTAGTAGGCTGGATTGCTCATAAACTACTAACTCATAACTCAGTCTAGAACAATTTATAATATAGGTCGGTCGTCTTCTGTACAAGTTGAAGTCGCTGCTGAAGGTGAAGAAGGCCCATGACGGGAAAGTAAATTCAGTGCAGTGGAGCCCTGGGGTAAGTTTCCCGGACACTACTTCAATCGAATCACACTGATGAAAAAGTGAATTTATCTTTCCAAACATGAAATGGGTGGAATGTTGGATTTCATTGCTAGTATTTGATAATGCTCAAAGGTGATTGTGTCTTAGTCTGAAGAATGATCTCTTAAATTAACAACTCAAGTAGTAGATCATGAAAAGTTAGCAAGTAGTTGGCTTCTATTACTAGTGAAGTTTTGAACTGACAATCATTTGTAGAGAATTTGCACAATGAAGGACAGAATAATTTGCATGGCAGTTTAAGATAATAGAAAATTTGTAGTTACAATTATGTCAGACCTTTGAGAGTTAAGTTGGTTTATACTTCTCCTATTATTACAGCTTAGAAGAACTTATGTATTTAAAGAGTGACTAGCTATCATAGGAGTTCTTTGCTTTCTGTGACTATTGCAAGTAGTAACAACATTAATAAAAAATTTCTCTCTACTGCTTTTAACTAAATAGGAGAATCAGCTACTAGCCTCTGCAGCCGATGATGCGGACATCAAGGTGTGGGAGCTGGAAAAGGCAAATGAGGTAGTCCAGACTAGTAATCCAGAAGCAAATGAAGAAGAACGGACTGGTAATACAGAAGCAAATGCTGTGCACGGACCAAGACCTAATCGGCCCAAGACTCAAGAGGACTAGTAACCGGCCCAAGGTTGGGAGGAGTTCATTCATGGAGAGTTAGATGACTGAAGAATTAGGGAGCTTGCATGAGTAGTTCATGAATTTGTTAGAGGTGTTATGGTAGTCAGTTGTATGCCCAGAAATCTAGTATCCGGAATATTCTATACCTGAGTATAAAACTAATGATTACCAATCAATGAAAATATGAAATACATATACAATTTATCCTCAAATTCCTCTTTCTCTCTATTTTGCTCAAACCATTACTTGCCCGTGTGTTAGTACCATAAATTATGCTCACTTCAACGAGCCCTAAAGGAAAATACAGTAACTTAATCCTTTTCTTAGCATAAATTCCTAATTTTCTATCTACAATTTCCTAATGGCCATTTGGTTTTTATGGTGCCTCTAATTAGTAATACCCAATACATACCCCTCTCCACTTGTCAAGTTATTAGTGTGTATTTGAATTAGAGTTGATAAACTTAAATTTGAGTCAATTTAATTTTACAAACTTAAGTTTAATTAAAAGTGAATTTATAGTAACATGATTTATATTCGTAAACCTTTTTATCTCAAAAGTGAGTTTAAGATAAAATTAAATGCAAAAACAAGAAAAAGTTGCTTTGTTTCAAACTATCATTGAGAGCCAAAATCAAGTTTGAAGGATGGCTTTCAATGACAAACCAAACAACTGTGAAAAATGACAAACGTTTATTTGAATTGACAAACTTACTTTTGGAGTGAAGAAACGGTAAACCAAATATATTCTTAGTCTTTGCAATTTTCATCTAAATTTAAAAGGAATTTTTGTATATATTAATCAAAATAACTTGTGAAAATTTAACCAATTATAATTATCATGTCAAATTAAATGAATTTAAAGTTAACAAGAATAAAGTTTAATTAGAAGTACCAGTTATACATAGCTATTTTATACTTTTTCTGCTTTTTTTTATTTTAAATAAAATTAATCTCACTTTATTTCTGTCTTAGTTCACGATAATTTATGGTTAACTAAGTCTATAGTAATTGTAAAATTGGATGTATATGTTAAAATGTGAATGACGTTTTTAAACAGTGATATTTTGGTAAATAAACTCTTACAACTTTAATTTTGATAATTAACTAACTTAAACATTTAATATTTGACAAACAACTTATTTCGTCCGTTTACTAAAAATTAAAGAAATAAAAATTGTTCAATTAAATTGGGGTCTTGGGGAAACTTGATTAAAAAAAGTTTACTCTTAGGTAAAATATTTTATTTTCATTGTTATAAAACAAGTATTACTAAGTAGGGTTTATAAATTTATCGCATTTTGGTTGAAATTGACTATTCATCATATGGTAAAGGTTTGAATTGATAAATTACCAAAATCAAAATTACATGGGAATTATTTGTCGATGTTTGAAGGTCATTTACATTATGGTCTTATATTAAGTTATTAACATCTCTTCGTTAAGTTATAAAATTTTGTTGGATATATATATATATATATATATATATATATATTCATCAAAATATTATTACATAATATAAATAAAAATATAATAAATAATAAACTTAAATTAACTCTTTTCATTAAAATTCAAAAAGTATTACCTTTCTTCATTTAAATCACAATTTATTATTCACTTTTTTCATTAAAAATAATTACACTCCATTATTTATTTTATTCATTAAATAAGTAAGAGTGTAAATGACAAAATTATCATCAAATTTAAATCATTTATAAAAGAAACTTACAATATTTTTTGTTAAAAAGTAAAAGATAAAAGTTGCTAGCATTTTCTATCTAAAAAAGAAATAAAAGAAATTAACAATCATACATCCGTACCTTGCTATATGTCCCGAACATACAAAGCCCGGAGACAGTCTGGATAGTGCAAATGCAACGTTGGAAACATATTTCCAACCTAAGTTGGTGGAAAATTTTTTAATTTTATCTAATTTTATGTTATGTGTCTATTTTATTAAGTTAATAGAGTTAAAACAAGTGAATTATAAATTTGAGTTGATAATATAGGCACATAACATAAAATTAAAGAGAATTAAAATATTTTTTTAAATTTAAATTAGAGTCAAATTTTATCATTTTAAAAAATAAATTATGAAAGTTTAATTTCTTTTTATTCTTTGATATCAAATTTTTTTAACACTTAATATATAAATATATTTTTTTAGTTTATGATAATATCTCTTCACTTTATAAGTAAAAGAATAATTTTTAAAATTATGTTAAATACTTAAACAAAAATCTTTTTAAACAATATTATTTTTATATATATAAATTTAAAAATAGAATTCAGAATCACATTTTAAGTAGAGTGACAAATGGTAACTCATTTCGCTCGATTGCTTCAACCCGCTAAAATGCGGTAGGGGATGGTTGGCGTTTTTAAAATGGGTTGGAAGAAATTAACTCACCCCGCTTTAAAGGCGGGTTAGCGGAATACCAGATAAAAGATAAAATGATAAAAAATAGATGAGTTGGTGATCAACCAACTTAATCACTTAAAAAACAAAAAAAATTATATAAAAAATCAATAAATACTATAAAAAAATAATAAATAATAATAGTAAAAAATTACAAACTACATATCTAAAATATAATTTTTAAAATAGTCTAATTAAATATTCAAACATAAATTATATAACATCAAAGAATTTTTTATTTATAATATTACTTATCATTTAAAAAATAAAAGAATCAACTCATAGAGAATCATCAATGTCATCGCCCGCTTAACCCATGGGTTATGCGGAATGAATATCTTGAGTTAAAAAAAATATATGAATTCAATCCTTAAATTCAACCAACAAAAAAATAACGAGTTGACGAGTTAACCCAACGGGTTGAATCCGTTTTGCCAGTTCTAATTTTAAGAGACCGGAACATTTTCCACATAAACATGTAATAAAAAGCGAACCAACGCAGTTCCACATCACAATACACAGCCACCCACTCTCCTACACTGTACATACACGACGCACTCCACTGCAGTGGGAACAGGCGGGGTTGCTCTCACTCCATCTCCCCTACACATTACACCACATTATGGCACCGATTTTCATCACCTCGCTTCACATACTCCTGCCTACAAATAGCCGAAGGCAGAGAACAAGAGGGAGGGTTTTTCTTGGTTGGAATTTGAAAGAGAAATATTGGGAGAGGTAAGCCTTCCTTCTTTTAACTTGTGCATATGCTTAATCGTTGGTAAGTTTTCAGTGCTGCTGAGACTGACAGCAAATATTGAATGTGTATTTCTGATTATGCTTGTTTTCATTTGTCGGGTAAAACCCTTTTTTTGTATGAACAAGTTTTTATTGTCTTAGTAGAATCATTTCCTAGTTTTCAAAAAACAAAAAGCAATTACAATAGTAACTACAAGCTTCTCATCTCAAACAACACAACCAAACCCCATAACAAAGGCCATTCACCACCACAAAGCCTCCATGGCTGCCTACAAACAACACCCACCTGCTAAGATCACAAATCAGCAAACAGAACTCAAACACCGTTCCACACAGAAAGTATTAACCAGCAACCTCCAAGTAGAACCCACATCAAAGCCATCAAATACACCTCATCACCTGCAATATTCAACATCCCAAACCCACTCAAACACAGAACCCAACCCAAACCCATCCTTGCTAAAGCCATCGTCGACCATCTCAACCTTTGGCATGGCCGAACCCCACAAACTTAGCCACCATCGTCACCCCTGTCTCACAAGCAAAGCGTCTCTTGGCCTTCTTTTTCCCTTTTTTTTTTAATTTTTATTCTTTGATGTATTGGGCTTTTTTTTGGGCTTAGCTGTTAGATTTGGGTTTTATTTCTTTTCGGGGGTTTGCTTTATGTACCTTATAAGCTTGGGGTTGTTAGTTTTTGTTTTTGGATTATTAGGATTAGAATATTTAGAAGTTTTCTCCTTTTGTTTTTGGTCATTGACGTGGGCTACTCTTGCAAAGGTTTGGGAGAGTGAATTTCGGGCTTAGGAGAGCTTAGTGAAGCCTTGTTTCTATTGGGCCAAGGTTTATTGTCAGTAAAATAATAATAGTAAATAAATATAATTTTTTTAAATTAAATAGAATAAAATAATTGAATAAAAGAGAGTTAGATAAGTTATTAAAAATAGAAAAGGGTGCTCGTCAAAAGACAAAAAGGGAGGCTTTGATTATAAAAAAAAAAACAGGGTAAAAACTTAAAAATAAAAACGAAAATATTTTGAGTTCTACTCTTTGGATTATTTAGAATTGTTGTTTGATCATGATTATCCCCCTCAATGGTATGATTTTGTTTTCAGTTTAAAGTGTTGTGACTTAAGTGACTAATGTAAAACAATTTTTTTTATTTCTTAAATGTCCAATAAAATTGTTTAAAAAAAAGAAGAAGATAAAATCTTTTCAATCCTCGCATTGCATTCATGACTCCTTCCTTTGCAAGAGTTTTGTTCTCCTTCTTCATTGACTGTTTGGGATCAAAATAAGGAAATGACATGCAACTAATATATATATATATATATATATATATATATATATAATTTGAACTTCATTTTCCCCCTTATTTTAATAGTTGAATATATGTTATATTCTTCTTCTTTTTAATGCAAATAGTATTCTTCTTATTTACCATTTAAAAAATAAAAAATCTAAAGTTACTTATATACACACAAAAAAGATTTGCATAAGCAAAAAAAGTGTTGAGAAAAAATCAATAAAAGAACTAGGCAATTCTTATCTTGCAATTAAAAGAATATATTATACTATACATTTCTTTTTCTAATTTTCACCTGCACCTTATATAAATATAATTGATCATATATAAAAATAAAAATAAAATGTGTCTGATTTTCTCGTTTGTTTCTTTCTAAGTCTTTATGCAAACTAATTGAACTGCCCACACTTCAAAAGAATGCAAAGAATCTTAAGTTTTTATATTTATCAGGATGGAAATGTAGAAGTAAAATTTAAATTTAGCAGTCCAAAAATTTTAAAATGTATATACATAATACATGTATATAAAATTGGAGAGGCATATTATTAAATTTGAGTATTGGCGTATAATAAAGTTGTCTATTCTTCTTTTACGCGTGCATTCTTGTTTCCCTGCTGCGGTGGAATATTTATGATAACGGTCTGAGAGCTCCTGTCGTTGTATCAATTGCTATGAAGCCAGTCAAACAGAAGAAATGTTACCCGAGCCCAATTCAGCTACCTCAGGCCCATTTGCACACTCAAAAAGGAAAGAGTTCACACCCCACTGATGCTGGCAGTTCTAGTTAGTTGTCGTTGTAGTTGATGACCTGGCACTCTGTTATGCGGGTAGTTGTAATTAGTTCATGGAATAACTAATCATGTTGATTAGTTTGAGATTAATCACTGTATAATTAACTCAAACTGAGGGACAGTTAATCAGTTTGATTCATTCATCACAAACTAGAGTTCTTCTCCATTTTTCACAATAAATGAATATTAATTATATATTTGAGTAGAAGTATGTACTCAATCAATTTTTTTACCATGTTTGTCAAGTCATGTCACACTTTTCACGAGAATGATTTTTGTGCTAATACTCTTGTTAACTTGACGTGAATCAGCAAGAAGCTTTTTCCCAAGGCATGAGTCGAGTACAACTCCAATTTCCTCTTATAATAATAATAATAATAATGTATACACTTGATTTTTGGGGGGGTATATTCTATTTATATTATATATATTATATATTATCCTGTTATTTCCAAACACGATCATAAATTCAGAATATGAAGGGGGCTTTGGTGAATAATAAATAAATAAACACTGTATGTAAGTGCAACCTTTTCTTCGTGTGTTGAATCCGGAGGGGGCAGTTTGGGCATTGTGGCTGTTTGGCGGTTAAGTTCAACGTGTTTGTTTCTGTTATTTGCCTGTTGGGCGCGTAACACTGGGAAAGAAGATATACAAAAACAGAGAAGAGTGTTAGGTACGCTGAGAAGCAAGAAGTGTTGTGCAGTGAAATCGAATCGATCGAATTGCGATGGAGAACTTGATAATGAAGTTGGTTCAAACTCTGAAAAGTCGCTGGGGTGAGGGTCGGAGCTTGGCGTGGAACCCTGCCTCTGCCCAACAAGGGGTTCCACTTTGGATCGCTTGTGGTGGCGTCAACTCTGCGGTCCATGTCTTGGAGCTCACCTCCCCTTCTACCTGCGAGGTAATTCCAAGATTCTAGTTATTGATAGAATAAATACATATTCATATTCCCAATTCAATTTGCCATTCATCACACTCACACTCACACTCTCTTGTGTTTTTCTTTCAAAATTATGCAGACGCGTTTTGAAGGAACAAAACATCCTTGTGTTCAATCTTGTGCTTGGTCACCCTCTGGGGAATTGTTGGCTGCTGCAAGCTTTTTTGGCACTGCCATATTCAAAAACATAGAGGGCCAAGTTTTGGAACTCTTTTGCTTTGATGGGGTATGTACACCAATGCCGCTACTGTCAACAAGTTTTTTTTCTCTAACACTATGTTTGGATGATAGGTAATGAGGGGAATGGAAAGGGAATGGGGAGAACGGAAATAACTTCCCTTGTTTGGGAGTTTTAAAGTGCAAAACACGTAATCATTTCTCTCTCGAAATGTCATTTTGTTCACTCAAAATTGAGGGAATGAAGAACAACGTGGATAATTAGTTAATTCCGTTCCATTAATGAAATTTTTTCAAACAAAGAGAATAAAGCTATGTTAATTCCATTCCTTTCTTTCCATTCCAATTCTGTCTATTATTCCGCGTTAGTTAATGAAAAACATCCAAACATAGGGTAAAACTCATCATTCTTTCTTTCTTTGCATGTGTATCTTATCTGAATGTATTTTTGTGTGAAGGCTTATGATAATCAAGGAACAGTTTATAGCGTGTCTTGGAGCGCATCTGGATCTCTGATTGCTACAAGTGGTGGTAAAGATAATTCTATTTGCATGTGGAAAATAAATCCGGGAAATATCGAATCTAGACCTCTGCTTTCTACAACTGGATCTGTGCTTGCTGCATTCGCTGGTCAAGATGAAGGTATTAGCTATACGGAAGTAAAGCACGGTAATTGCGCACTTGGATCTCAGCTTCCTGGAGATCGTGTACCTAATTGTGCATGGAATATAGAGCCCGACGATGAGTTTGAGTTGGTGGCATATCTGCGAGGACATGCTGGCGAAGTGAATATGGTGCAGTGGCATCCCACAATGGATACCTTATTTTCTTGCAGCTCTGATCACACTGTTAAGGTAATGCAAATCCTTCAATTAAATGGCTTCATCTTGGAGTGAACAGAACAGACAGTATGATAATAAGTAACAATTATAATGCTATTGTTTTTAATTCCAGGTTTGGGCTGAGCAAGATGGCCGTAACAAATGGCAGTGTGTTCAAACTCTAGGAGAACCACATAAGTACTATTTCTTCACCTCCACTTTTACAGCTTCTTTGTTTTCTTCTCTTTTAAGGGATTATTCATTTTCTGTATATTATTATTGCAAATGTCTTTTTTCATATATCTTTTGGGCTAGTTTATGAAGGATGAGCAGTTCTTTAGCCCAATGTTGATGTTAATGTTAATTTGTTCTTATTATATATATAATTCTGTTATTTGTTTAGTGGTCATACCTCTATTGTGTGGGCCCTCTCGTTTAATGCTGGCGGAGACAAAATGGTCACCTGTAGGTATGTGAGATATTTCACTTGTTCGTGCCTGGAAATAATTTTGGACCTTTAGTTGAGCTTATGTGGCATTTTGACCCCTACCTGTTATGGCAGTGATGATGGTACCCTGACGGTATGGGAAACAGATAACATAGGGGTGCAACCTGGTAACAGATTTGCGCATTGGTAATTAACATGGAAGTCTTTTTTTTTTTTTTTACTTTCACTAGCTATTCCCTTCGCGGACTGAGATAGAGTGCTGGAATATGTATTTGATATTTCACATTTCTGAGATGTTGCAATGTTTCAGATACTTAATGGAATATTGCTTGCTATAAACCGTATGCATTAATGCACATATACTATAGGTTATCTACTTATTATCCTGAGACTTAAAAACTAAGATGAGTACGTACCCGTGTAGTATAACTTGTGGAGTATAATGTGCATATGGTAGAAACCAATTTACCAGTAGCATTTTAACCATCTAGAATGGAGATATGTAAGTATATAACCAGATTTTGTTTGAACTTTCGTATTCTTTTAAATATGAAATATAATTTAATTTTCCCTTCCTCCTTTTCTATTTTACTGATCTTGTTTTATCCCTTCATTTTATTTTTGAATGACTTTTAATAATATGTTTTTACCTCGCTTTGCAAGGGTAGGAAAGATGGTTGTCTTAAATTTGAACTTCACAAAAACATTCACTTGCACATGAATCCCCTTCATCATTTTGATCACTCTTTTCAAGAAAAATTATACTTTGTTGAATACCTTGATCTCCATGTTCAACTTTAAGTTATAAACCGAGTCTTAAGTATTCTTTGCAATTTGGCTTGGAAATTTAGTCAATGTTTCTAGCATACAACATTTTATCTCGGGGCTTTGGAAGCCAGAAGCAATTTGAGCTGATTGACAAGGTGGCATAAATATTTTATTCCTTCCCTCAGATATAGTATTTGGATCTCCTATGCCTGATATCAAACATTTAGTTGCAATTCTTTCTACGTGGGTATCTTTTTCCAATTTACTAGTTCCCTTTCTTACCCTTGCCAGTTTCCTGTAGTCTAACATTTTCCCTGTAATCTTATTTTTTAGACTGCATGCAAGATCTGACACCAACCTTCAATGGCATTTTTAACTGTAGCTTTCAAGTCATAATCCAGCTATCATTCTTGATATCTTATTTTTAGTATAGTTTGGAATGGCTTGAAACTCTCTGGTTCATTTCTTTCAAAGATTTTAAAACAATGAGGGGTAGATTATTTAATGGCGATGACATATTGTGCTTTTCCCTTCTGCACAATATAAAGTTGTTTCTTGTTTGATTTTGGGAATTTCAGGAGACATCTTTACACTCTTACAAGGTGTCATGATGGGGCAATTTTCTCAGTTCATTGGTCAAGGTAATTCCATCTTGGTTAACTTAAATGAAATTCGCATATCTCTTATGGGCAGGCTTATATAAAAATCCTTTAGTATTGCACAGATTTAACCCTCCCTCTCACCAATACTCAGTCATAATTTGATATGTATAGCGTTTAGGAAACAATTGCCATCGTTATAATCTATGGCGCATTTCCATTGTTAAGGATGTAAATTTAAGCAAGATAATGACGGAGTAAAGACGAACTATTATGTTGTAGAGTAAGTCAGCCAATGTCCATAATCCATATTTGGAATGCATGCTGATAATTCTGCCTACATTCTGGATGAGTTACCCTGTTTCATTCTTCGGGTCACACAAGTTTCTTGCATAAGTATCATTTTTTTTTTGCTGCACTATACTGATTCAATTTTAAATTCCTTCTTTTCTTAATTTTGTTAATTATTGAAACCATGATGAAGAGAGTGACTCATGCACTTCAGTCTTCATATCTTTCATCAAGACAGCAGATGTACCATATTTTTACTAATATTTGCTTATATAAATCTGATCCTGCTATGCCCTGCATTTTATGCGAGTGTGACAGAGATGGTATTATTGCCACTGGAGGAGCAAATGGCATGATAGGATTTTTTGTGGAGAATAATGAAAGTCAGGTATGTAAATTTTTTCAGTTTTTAGTTACTCAAATTATCCACTAACAGCAGCTCAAATGCCTTCTTATAGTCATTATTCATGTGATTCATATGCCTAAAAGATAACTTTCTCTTGTCAGGAAGCAGTGATAATTACTTGTGAATCAGACTTTGTACAATTGGTATTAGTAGTCCATAGATTGAAGACCTTAGAAACTACATCTGTGAATGTTAATTTAAATATCCGTAAGCTGTTGGTCCCTCCCCTCTCCCTCGCTCATTCTCTTCCTTTTTCTTTCTTTGAATTGGTGAGCTGAATGAACAATATTCTTTAATTTAGTATGGCATGTGATTTTCACTCATTGCTGATGCCAGTAGGAGCATATTGAAATATTAGTCTCGTACATTTTATTCTATAATGTATGAATAGTTCACACAAAGGGGAGCATCAGAGTCTTTGCACTGTCCATTACGAGTTTCCGTTTTCAATCACTTTGTATCATGGACCCTTTATGACTCTATTGGCTGTATGCATGGATGGATAAACCTGGAATTTATTAATCTTTTTGAACTTGCTGTCACAAGAGTAGTAGAAGAGATGACAAACCAATACCAAATGTTTCTATATTTACAATTTAAGGGCAGAGAACACTGAACTAAGCAAGATATATGTACTTTGCAACTTCATTAATCTACATTGAGTTCTTTAGTTGAACTATGTTATATTTTGTACAGATTGACATCATGAACTTGCACTATCTTTTTTAATATTGTTCAATGTTACTAGCAGGCTGGAGCAGGCAATTTCCAATATTTTTCTTAATATAATAATCTACTTCTCATTTTCTCCTTATATTTGTGGACTTGCATCACACTCTCTTGTTTGAGTGCTCTTCTTGGTATCTGAAAACCTGAGGGTGTTTTGAACTTCAACATTTGTGCATTTGTTAGTAGGCTATTGTTGAAAACGTGTAAATATCTTTTGTATATCTTTTGTATTTATGTAGTTTCCTTGTATAGGCTAATCAGATCATAACCCTAATCCTTGTATTTATTATCATAGCTCTATATATACAGCTCTCCGTCGTGTAGTTGAGACACGCGGTTTCATCATATGTCTCTCTTCTTTTTTCTCTCTTTTAACATGGTATCTAGAGCCTAAAGAGAGGCAACCCTAGAACCGCGCATACCCGGTGGGTCCACTGCCCTCCGGTGAAAATTTTTCCGGCCAACCGTGTTTCCCTTCCGGTTTGCCGACCTTTCTCCCTTGCCGTGACGTCTTTCCGGCGCTCTTTTCTCCCTGTTCGCCGCACCACCTCCTTTACCAGCTTCGGCACTGCCTCCTACGTCCGACCTTCCCATTGCTCTTCGAAAAGGTATTAGATCCACTCGTAACCCTTCTCCTCACTATGTTAATCTCAGTTACCATCGCCTTTCTTTATTGCATTATGCTTGCCTTTCCACTTTGTCTTCTGTGTCTATTCCTAAATCTCTAGGTGAAGCTTTATCTCATCCTGGATGGCGACAAGCAATGACTGATGAAATGTGTGCACTTCAGAGTAGTGGTACTTGGGCACTTGTTCCTCTTCCTCTTGGGAAATCTGTTGTTGGTTGCCGGTGGATTTATACGGTCAAGGTTGGCCCTGATGGCACTCTTGATTGCCTAAAGGCTCGTTTGGTGGCAAAGGGGTATACCCAGATATTTGGTTTGGATTATGGCGACACTTTCTCCCATGGCGAAGATGGCTTCTGTTCGCCTTTTTCGTCTATGGTGCTATTCGCCATTGGTCCCTTCATCAGCTAGATATCAAGAATGCTTTTCTTCATGGTGATCTGGAAGAAGAAGTCTACATGGAGCAACCTCCAGGGTTCGTAGCTCAGGGGGAGTCTTCTGGCCTCGTGTGTCGTCTACACAAGTCCTTGTATGGTCTCAAACAATCTCCCCGGGCTTGGTTTGGTCGATTCAGTACTGTTGTGCAGCAATTTGGTATGACTCGTAGTGAGGCTGACCACTCTGTCTTCTATCGCCATACAGTCCGAGGCTGTATCTATTTAATTGTGTATGTGGACGACATTGTTATCACCGGCAGTGATCACCAAGGTATAACTCAGATAAAACAGCATCTCTGTCATCACTTTCAGACCAAAGATCTTGGCAAACTTCGTTATTTCTTGGGAATTGAAGTGGCACAATCCAAGGATGGCATAGTAATCTCACAACGGAAGTATACTATGGACATTCTTGAGGAAACAGGACTATTGAATGCAAAGCCGGTTGACACCCCTATGGATCCCAATGTTAGACTTTTACCGGATCAGGGGGAGCCACTTTCAGACCAAGGAAGCTATAGACGATTGGTTGGAAAACTTAACTATCTTACTGTTACCCGTCCAGATATCTCCTTTGCAGTGAGTGTAGTGAGCCAATTTCTAAACTCACCTTGTGAAGGGCACTGGGATGCAGTGATTCGTTTTCTCAGATATATTAAGGGAGCTCCAGGAAAAGGCCTTGTCTATGAAGACAAAGGACACACTCAGATTGTAGGGTACTCAGATACTGATTGGGCAAGTTCTCCTATTGATAGGAGATCAACTTCTGGTTATTGTGTATCCATTGGGGGTAATCTGATTTCTTGGAAAAGTAAGAAACAAAATGTGGTTGCAAGATCAAGTGCCGAAGCAGAATATCGAGCCATGGCCTCAGCTACTTGCGAGCTCATTTGGTTAAAACAGCTTCTTAAAGAGCTTCGGTTTGGAAACGTTATGCAAATGACTCTTATTTGTGATAATCAAGTTTTTGCATATCGCTTCCAATCCAGTATTTCATGAGAGGACCAAACACATTGAGATAGACTGTCACTTTATCAGAGAAAAGATTTTGTCTGGAGACATCACCACTAACTTCGTCAATTCAAATGATCAACTGGCTGATGTTTTCACTAAGTCTTTGAGAGGTCCTCGGATAAACTATATTTGTAACAAGCTTGGTACATATGACTTATATGCTCCAGGTTGAGGGGGAGTGTTGAAAACGTGTAAATATCTTTTGTATATCTTTTGTATTTATGTAGTTTCCTTGTATAAGCTAATCAACCCTAATCCTTGTATTTATTATCATAGCTCTATATATACAGCTCTCCGTCGTGTAGTTGAGACACGTGGTTTCATCATATGTCTCTCTTCTTTTTTCTCTCTTTTAACAGGTATAATGCAAGTCCCTGAAAAATTCAAATTTCTATAAGACTGTGAATGTGTAGGAAAATAATGACCAGAATGAACCTTTTTTTTTTTCAAATAATTTTGTATCTTTGTAGTTTGCACATGCATCTCAGTCTATCAAGAAAATAGGTTAAATTTGACCAAACTTTATTGTTTGTTTATAATATAGGTCGGTGGTCCTCTATACAAGTTGCTGCTGAAGGAGAAGGCCCATGATGAGAAAGTAAATTCGGTGAGGTGGAGCCCTGGGGTAAGATTCCCGGACACTACTTTAATCGAATCACACTGATGAAGAAGTGAATTTATCTTTCCAAACAAAAAGTGGGTGGAATGGTGGATTTCATTGCTAATATTAGATAATGCTCATAGGTGATTATGTCTTAGTCAGTTAGTCTAAAGAACGATCTCTTAAATTACACTCAAACAACTCAAGTACTTGATCAAGAAAAATAGTAGCAAGTAGTAGGCTTCTAGTTAATAGTGAATTTTTAAACTGACACAGTTGTAGAGAATTTGCACCATGAACATGAAGGACAGAATAATTTGCATGGCAATGTAACATAATATAAAATTCGTAGCTACAATTAGGTTCAGACCTTTGAGAATTAGGTTGGTTTGTACTTCTATTACATACAGCTTATAAGAACTTAAGTATTTAAACAATGACGAGCTATCACAGCAGTGTCTTTGCTTTCTCTGACTATCTATTCAAGTGGTAACAACATTACTTAAAATTTTCTATCTAATTCCCTTTTACTAAATAGGAGAATCGGCTACTAGCTTCTACAAGCGATGATGAGACAATCAAGGTGTGGGAGCTTGAGCAAGCAAATGAAGAAGTCCAGACTAGTAATCCAGAAGCAAATGAAGAGGACCTGATTAGTATTACATAAGCAAATGCTAGTAAGCGGACTGGTAAGCGGCCCAAATTTTGTTAGGGTATAAATGTAATGATCACCCAAGCGGAAATCTAGTATCCAGAATATTCTATAGCGTAGTATAAATGTAATGATTAGCAATCAATGAAATACAGAGACAGGTCACCCTCAAATTCCTCCTTCTCTTGCCTCGAACAAGGAAACATACCTGCTTCCCCATCAGAGCTGGTATCACAGTGCTGATACGAGTTTTGCACATATGCTGCATCAGTAGCAAAAATTTATACTTGTGAAATCTATTAGTAGAAACTAGAAATGCTACTCATAATTTTTTTCCCCCTCTTATACTGGTGAATATAGTATTTTTTTTTTTTTTAGGGAAGTGGTGATTGTAAATTGTAATTACTGTCAAAACTAGCTAGCCTTATAGAGCTTTTTTAACTTCCGTTTTTGCTCAAACCATTACTTGCCTAAGAGTGAATTAGTACCATAACTTTCTTAAGTATGCTTACTTCAAGTAATCCTATTGGAAGATATGGAATGAAAAGGAAGGATAATCACTATTAGTGTGTGGCAGCTTGTTGACAAAACTATTTCTTCACTTATTGTTATCCATATATATATATATCCTATTAATGACAATAACTTGATCCTTCTCCTTTGCATAAATTCCTAATTATTTATTTACAATTTACTAATGGCCACTTGTGAAAATTAAAGTGAAACAATCTATTATCAGAAAATACAAATCAAATGCTTATCAGCAATTTCTTTTATTTTTTAGTACATTTTTTGAAGCTGTCATCTGTGGCAGCAATGTTGCTTAGGCAATCACCGGGCACAAAAAGGCAAGCCCTGGCATTGGACATGTAGGTGTTGTTGAAAATAATAGAACATAAGATAGATGGTAGCTAAAATTAAAATAACATAAATAAATAACTTATTAAGGATATTGGTAGAGGCGTAGAAATGTACTGAGTTTAAGAATATTTCGCCATCACGAGTAGATTACTCTGTGCCGATGATCTCATATGGCAAATACTCTCTAGGATACAACAATTACTTCTTGTTAGCACTGCGCGAAATAACAAAGGCAGAAGAACAACTCGTAAGATTGCTCATGGGAACATAATCAAGAATAGAATAAATATTAAGTAAAATATTGAAGAACCTTTTTTTTGGTATATCATAAAGAACCAAGTATTGGTATTTATAAAAGTGGTATAAGATTGCCGTTGGTCCTTCCTTTTCAAATTGCAACGTTAAATAAAAGTTGTTAGACAACAAGCCTCCAACGTTATGCTAAAACGTGCAAGAGCAAAAAGGACATTAATCAAAATTAGGAAAGCAACGAGTAGCAACAAACAAAGTGGATATAAAAGAAACGTACAAAGAGATGGAAGATAAGGTGTCAAAAACCAACTTTAACTTTGAAATATAATTATAATATAATATAACTAATAATAAAAATACAACAATCCCTCACATATTTCAAAGTCAAGAAAGGAAGTTCCCATAAGTTTAAGAATTCAATGCATAAGTACTAGTGTCTTTTGGACTATGAACTAGTACATAGAGTAAATAAGATATGACTCACAGGAATGCATGTGAGATTAATACCTCTATAAACCTCATTCCACTTGTAAATCAGTCACTCGCTCTAACTTCTCATCCAAAGTTGTTCAACGTAATTTTGTGTAACACCCCAAATTTCGTATCTCTTAAACAATAATTTTGACAGTTAACAGAATTTTACTATTTAGTAATTTTTGGGTACTGTAAAATTATTTTGATTATTCCGTCAGCGTATTTGATCATTTTGAGTGATTTACTCCGAGTCAGGAAAATAAAAATTTTCGTGCCGGGGAAAACTTTACGTAATTTAATTTTTACCGTTAGGTTTTAATTATTTTACGTGATTTGATTTGATATTTGTGTGTTTTCTAATATTTGTGATTTTTGTAGATGATTATGAATTTTTTTGACTGTATGTGGGCCCAGGTGGTCCTAGGTGGGCCCAGGTGACCTTACGTGGGCCCAGGTGGGTCCCACAAAGTGAAAATTTTTCTACGCATAAAAAAATTTGTACTGTTTAGACGAAGACAGGGGATCTTACTAAACCTGAATCCGAAAACAGTTTTAGAAATTTTCTTGTTTTGTGTTTGGCACTGTATTTAATTATCGGGCGACAAAAATACAGTAAATATATTCTTTCGTGGGGTTTTTAGTAGATAAAAATAGAAATTATATTGCTTAAGTCAACATTGGTGGTTTGGATATCCACCATTGATTTATTTAACGGTGAAGACTTGATCTTGATTTAATTAACGGTTAAGAAATAAATTTAATAAAGAAGCATTGGATAATCACCATTGATTTAATCAATGGTGTGAAAATAAACTTAGTTAGGCAAGTTTCAATATCAACCGTAGATTTAATCAACGGTGTAAATTTGATTATATAAAGTGACCATTTACAACCATTGGATTTGGAATTGATCAAGGGTGGAGATTTAGTCTTAAAAAGTGACAAAGACCATTTATGACTATTGGATGAAGAATTAATCAAAGGTGGAGATTTGGTCTTCTAAAAGGCTATGACTAATTATAACCCTTGGATTTAAAGTTTGAAGGAAGCAATCTTACTTTCTTTATTTTGGAGACACATCTAATGGCTAGAATTTAAAGGAAAAAGATCTAATGGCTTTAGATTAAGTCTCCTAAAAATCAAAAGTCTCACCTAAATCCTAACAATTGAATTAATCAATGGTAGAAATGCTTCAAATAATGGCATGAAAAGATGACAACTTTGCATGCATTATGAAGAAGGGGGACGGTTGGAGATGCTTGGAAAGGAGGAGACAAATTGGAGTAGCCTTTTTAGGCCAAAGAAAAAGATGACAAAGTGGAAGACCATGTGTTTCAAGTGTGAACCCAAAATGGGATATTATTTCAAGTAAAACTCTTCAAACTCTCCAACACTCACACGGCAGCCCACTCACTTTGTGCATGCATTTTCACTTTTTTCTCTCACCCAAAAAGCCTCCATCTTATTCTCTCAAAAATCCCAAGAACCAAAGCATCATTTTTCCTTCCTTTTTCCTCCATAGGTTCGGTCTCTAACACCAAATATACTATCTATCACCTATAATTTTCACTCTCATCATTTCCTAAAGCTAAACACCATTCTAAACACTTTTCATTTAATTTTTTTTTCCAAAATCTCACTCTAAGTGCTTCAAAATCCCACTTTTAGCTTACTTCCTTGGAGGTAAACTTTGATTTCTATGGTTTAAATTCATATTTATGATTTTCTAAGCCATGTTTGTTCCATGGTTTGTTATTATTAAGTTTTGTTTGTGATTTTACTAATTGTTTTAGAATTGTTAGGAACTTCTCAAAATTCTATCATCTACAACCTTGTCCTTCAAGTTAAAAATCAAAAAGCTTATGTTTTCCTTCTTGTGAGGAATTCGGTCAACCACCCTAAGACCACCCTTCAAGTTTGTTTAATTTAATCCAACCATAGATCTTGAATCTACATGATATTCTAAGCAACTTTCATGTTGGAGATTTTCTCTAAATCATTCATCTTCATGGACTTTCTTCAAGATCAAAGTTGTTGGGTTTTTGAGGTGAAGTATAAGAAGACTTCATTTCTTCTCTTCTTTTTCATGTTCTAAACCATGTTTGATCCATGGTTCCTTTTAATTAAACTTAATATACTAATTTTTATGTATTTTGTTTTGTATTTGAGAAGCCTTTGGTGGTGAAGGACTTGGAAAAAGAAGCAAATCAAGAAGTTTTTGAGGATCTTCAAGAGGTAAGAAGGAGATCCATCTCACCAATCAATCATGGTGGTGAGAGATGGTCTTATATTTGATGGATGGTGAATCCATGTGAGGATTCATATCCATGGTCATGTAATAATTTATATTTGTTTATGAGCTTTGATTAATTGTCTATGCTTAATATATACTTTGCATGAGTTTATGATTTTGATGGTATGCTTATACTATGCATGATGATAATATGGCATGCTTTTGATATATATATATGATGTGTATGTATGTGTATACC
Organism: Ormosia semicastrata; assembly: GCA_029884595.1. Lineage (NCBI taxonomy): Eukaryota > Viridiplantae > Streptophyta > Magnoliopsida > Fabales > Fabaceae > Ormosia > Ormosia semicastrata. The sequence goes on along the minus strand of JAQQTO010000041.1, from coordinate 17,395,701 downwards.
ATGATTTGGTGATGAAAAAAAATTAATTTTTGGTTCCAATGGCCAAGGAAGGACTACGGTTTTGATGCCCTTGATTTGGGTTCATATTAAAAAAATTTCAAGAACAAAGGAATTAATTTTTGGTCCCTAGAAACATGGTGAATATCGATTAAGACACCTCAAGATAGGTGTTCATAAATAAATATTTTCATGAATGATGAAAATGAATGTTTAGAAAAATAAGGAAAATAAATAAAGAGTTTATTTTTCAAAGAGTACAAGAACATGGTTTTTGAGGAATTTTTATTGATTTATTTTGTGTAAAAAGTTTCTAAGTGTTTTACAAAACATGAGATTTAAATGAAAATAGCAATGATGATTTTAAGAATTTGCAAAGAAAGTGAAAAGGGATTTGCAAAGAAAGTGAAAAAAAAAGATTTGCAAAGAAAATAAAAATGAATTTGAACAAATGAGTTTAGTTTTATAACCATAAGTCTTGCGGTTTTGAAAACAAAATTTTTAATGATTTTGTTTGTGTAAAACTATATCAATTTAGAAGGAAAAATATTTGATGGCTTCAATAGTTATGTCCACGTTTTTGAAGGCTTGTAATGCCTTGATTTTTATGAATAAAGTGATTTTCAAAGTGGAAACGTAACTTGATTTAATACAAGAATTTGAAAAGGGAATCAGAGCATTTTAATCACTTGAGAAATTAAGTTTTTGTAAACAAGAATGTTTTCGAACTTCAATTTATTTTGAAGAAGGTTGTGTTTGGAAATGATTTGGGAAAAATGAAGAATATAGTGGTATTATGAAAATCTACTAACGTATAACTTATTTTTGAGTTTTGAAGTACGTTAGAAAATGTTAAGTTTTGAAACGTTGATTTATATCAATGGAAAAGTGATTTTGTGAATTATATTTTGGAAAAAGATTTCTTGAGTAAAGAAATGTGGAAAAAGATTTTCTTGAGTAAAGAAAATGTGTTAAATAAAGTATAAAGTCATATTATTTTGAGGAAAGTTGAAATGGAATTTTTGAAGAAATGAGAAATATTTTAGTAATGGAATTGTGGTGAAAAACAATTATTTACGTATCTTAAAAATGTAATTTTTAAAGTACGTGATTTGAAATATAGTAAAATATTTTCAAGTGTTTGAAAATACAGTAAAATATTTTTATGCGATTTGAAATATGATAAAATATTACTACGCGATTGGAGATGCGTTGAAACATTTTTTAAGTGATTTGAATTACGTTTAAATATTTTACTTAATTTGAACTACTGTTGAAAAATCACTACGTGATTAAATAATGAGAGAATATTTTTACGTGATTGTGAAAATGATGGAAAATCATTATGTGATTTGGAAAGTGTTTTAAATATTTTAAGAATGATGGAAAATGATTTACGCAACTTAAAAGAATGATTTTTAAGCTACGCGATTTTGAAAATGATGAAAAATCATTACGCAATTTGAGAAACGTATATTTTTATGCGATTGAGAAAAATTTTAAAAAAATTTATACGTGATTTAAAGGTGCAACAGAAGAGTTACAGTATTGTGAAAATGTAACAGAAACGTTTTGGAATTGTAAAATGAAATGAAAATATTGCGCAATTTTGTGAAAACACGACGAAAGAATTTTATAACTATAAAAATGTGATAATATGATTTTTCTGTTGAAAATACAGTATAAATACTGTAGAACCAGTATATGGATGCTGTGTGAGAAGATGACATGTTTTGCCTGTGATTAGCATTTGGTGCATTATACATGCATTGGAAAGATATATCTGTGATTGGATTTGGTACATTATACGTGTATTGAAAAAAAATATGCATTGAAGCATATGATTACATTGAACAAATGAAATTGAAAAGATTTGGCCCTTTGGGGTTGGACTTGCACTGATATATTTGTGCATTGTATAAAATATACGTTGAAGCATATAATTACATTGAACAAATGAAATTGAAAAGATTTGGCCCTTTGGGGTTGGACTTGCACTGATATATTCGTGCATTGTATAAAATATAGCTAATAGCTATTATGGCCCTTGAGGTTGAAGAGGGAATGAGAATTGATAGTGAGGTCTATGATGGATCTTGGGGGCGTCAAGGCGCGGCGGTCGACCAGTGGACAGTTGGCGAGTACCACCGTGCCACTTGGCGATGCAATCCGTTACAACGCATTGACGATACCCGACAAGAACACGATTCTTTTCAACGACTGAGAGATTGTCTTTGGGTTAAGGCTGACAATTAACTAGAGCATTCTTCTCGAAATTGTGAAAACCTCCATGGAGTTGTTTTTGATAAACTGAGTCTTTGTGCATATGTATAAATCTGAGCATTTATATCTGTGTGATATATTAATTGATGAATATTGGTTATTAGTTATGACAATTGTTTTGAATACTTGGATGATAATTGAATTGATAAATGATTGGATGATGATAGTTGATTAATGTTGATGACATGATCATAATTGCGGTATGATCTATCTGTATGATATTACTGTTTGTGTTATCTCTGTGCTGCCATGTTGGTATTGGTGTAGGTGATCTCACCTCTTTGTTATATTATTTTGCTTTGTCTGTATTATTAAAATTATACAGTAAAATGAATGAGTTGTCTTAGACATAACGAGTGGTAGATACTCAGAGATTGATGGAAACATTGAAAAGTGGCTGTCTCAAGTTCGAAGATATGCCAGGTAGATAAGGAGTAAAGTTCTGATGCATCAAGATGGATAGAAAAAGGATTAAGTATGTTAAAGTTTCTCGTTTGTGTTGTACCGTGCTATTAAGTAGGACCCGTCATGAGGTTTGCTACTGTCAAAAAAAATATAAGTTTGTTAATTTTATATTTCTCTTTAAATTGTGATATTAATTAGTGTCAATATTACATAATGAATAGTTGAAATATGATTTTCAATATTACCTAATATTTTTAGTAAATTTACGTGTTAGTAAAGAAGAAATTTTGAAACTCATCTTTTATAACTCAAACTTTGTGCGAACTTCTTTTCAGATTATGAGTCAGGAGTCAGAAATGTGATGCCCTAAGGAGGGTGTTACATTAGTTGGTATCAGAGCATGGTTTGAGTCTTTTGGAGTTTGTGGTTATGTCTATTTTGCTTGTGTTGTATTCTCTGTATTTGTTTTCCAAAAGAAAATAATGTTGTTTATAATGGATATTAGATCTATTGTATTTCGATCCGCACGCCTCGAGAAAAAAAAAGGGAATGGCTCGGGATAGTTATACTTGTGTGGAAGTGAAACATGTTACTAGTAATGCAGTTGCAACTATGGGAGCAACAGGAGCAATGTGGAAAGACGACTGCACGAACAAAAGACCGCTGTTTTAGTGGGAACTGGAATTTGAAGTTCAGAATCTGATGGAAGAGAATCAGTTTTGGAATATAAAATTTCGTAATTTTGGAACCTGGTATTTTTTTTTTAGGATATTGAGAAAGTAATTGATTTCGATGGAAGATGTATTTATAACCATTGAGAAAACCAAAAACAGTAAGGGATGTGAAAGAAAGTACTTAAATGAAGGAATGTACGTCAAGGAAACAAATTGCGGAAAAGTTGGACACCTTTTCCCAAAAATTATGCTCTTTGAAAATAGAGTTTTCTATTAGTAAAATTTTAGATAGTAAGGGAAGTTGTTACTCTGAATGGAACGGGAGTGTTCTGAGCGGAAGATTTAAACAAATGGACATTGTGTCATTGGAGCTTATTTTATAAACCATACTGAATATTTCTGTGAATAACCTATTCCTTATGACATATGATTGAGTAGATCAATTATATATTAGAGTTATTCGTTATCCTCTGATTGTTTACTTCTGTTTCTATTCTTAGCTAATCGAGCTATTCAAGTTATTCAAATTGTTGTTATAGATCAAATCTTTGTATTAGTTTGATCTGTTGTTCAAAATTTTTGTGTTAGTTTGATCTGTTTCATAAACAGACGTGGTCTTTGAAAATGCATTGGTTATTTTCTAACCATATCCAATGAGATTATTTCAACAGAGTGTGAGTAATCCAAAGAAAATTTATTCTTAAAAATCGGATTACATCCAATTCTTTGCTGTATATGTTCGATAACAGGTTCGATTCGTTTTGTAAATCTTCCATGATGTTTTCTTTCATCTCCTGCAATTGAAGGAATATCTTGCAAGAAAGGATATTTCTATATTTGTATCCGTGTTAACGTATCTAAGTAACGCAGCAGAAGCGTGGTGAATTCTTCAAAAGATTGGAACAATTCTTCTATGGAAAAATTTAAGACGGTAATGGAAAACCGTAGAAAAAATTTATGGAAGTATCTGGTATCGTGCTGTGGAAAGGAGAATTCGGTTATTGAGACATTTTTTGTTAAAAGCAAAAGCTGGAATATGTAGTGATATGAGAATAAGGAAATTTTAAGTAATACATTACATTAGTTGGAAGTTATCTGAGAAAAACTATTCTAGGCATGAATGAAGATTGATTGTCGTTATGTTAGTATCAGAGATATGAAAATTCTTTCTTTCTAGAGTAACATTCAATATCTTCAGTAATTATAGGAGTCTGAGATATTTGTTTGTTTAGGAGAAGTTGAACATCAGTAAAAAGATTTTGTTGGTTAGAATAGTATAGCAAGATGTAAGAGAAGAAGCTTCATGGGAATTGAAAAATAAGATAAATGAGAAATAATGTCATTATTTATTCCGAGGGTATGAAATCATGGTCATGAAATTTTGAGGACGAAATTTCTATAAAGAGGGGGAGTATTGTAACACCCCAAATTTCGTATCTCTTAAACAGTAATTTTGACAGTTAACAGAATTTTACTATTTAGTAATTTCTGGGTACTGTAAAATTATTTTGATTATTCCATCAGCGTATTTGATCATTTTGAGTTATTTACTCCGAGTCAGGAAAATAAAAATTTTTGTGCCGGGTAAAACTTTACGTAATTTAATTTTTACCATTAGGTTTTAATTATTTTACGTGATCTGATTTGATATTTGTGTTTTCTAATATTTGTGATTTTTGTAGATGATTATAAATTTTTTTGACTGTATGTGAGCCCAAGTGGTCCTAGGTGGGCCTAGGTGACCTTATGTGGGCCCAGGTGGGTCCCACAAAGTAAAAATTTTTCTACGCATAAAAAAATATGTACTGTTTAGACGGAGACAAGGGATCTTACTAAACTTGAATCCAAAAATAGTTTTAGAAATTTTCTTGTTTTGTGTTTGCCACTGTATTTAATTATCAGGCGATAAAAATACAGTAAATATATTCTTTCGTGGGGTTTTTAGTAGATAAAAATAGAAATTATATTACTTAAGTCAACATTGGTGGTTTGGATATCCACCATTGATTTATTTAATGGTGAAGACTTGATCTTGATTTAATTAACGGTTAAGAAATAAATTTAATAAAGAAGCATTGGATAATCACCATTGATTTAATCAATGGTGTGAAAATAAACTTAGTTAGGCAAGTTTCAATATCAACAGTAGATTTAATCAACGGTGTAAATTTGATTATATAAAGTGACCATTTACAACCATTGGATTTGGAATTGATCAAGGGTGGAGATTTAGTCTTAAAAAGTGACAAAGACCATTTATAACCATTGGATGAAGAATTAATCAAAGGTGGAGATTTGGTCTTCTAAAAACGCTATGACTAATTATAACCCTTGGATTTAAAGTTTGAAGAAGCAATCTTGACCCTTTATTTTGGAGACACATCTAATGGCTAGAATTTAAAGGAAAAAGATCTAATGACCTAGATTAAGTCTCCTAAAAATCAAAAGTCTACCTAAATCCTAACCATTGAATTAATCAATGGCTAGAAATGCTTCAAATAATGACATGAAAAAATGACAACTTTGCATGCATTATGAAGAGGGGGGACGATTGGAGATGCTTGGAAAGGAGGAGACAAATTGGAGTAGCCTTTTTAGGCCAAAGAAAAAGATGACAAAGTGGAAGACCATGTGTTTCAAGTGTGAACCCAAAATGGGATATTATTTCAAGTAAAACTCTTCAAACTCTCCAACACTCACACGGTAGCCCACTCACTTTGTGCATGCATTTTCACTTTTTTCTCTCACCCAAAAAGGCTCTATCTTATTCTCTCAAAAATCCCAAGAACCAAAGCATCATTTTTCCTTCCTTTTTCCTCCATAGGTTCGGTCTCTACCACCAAATACACTATCTATCACCTATAATTTTCACTCTCATCATTTCCTAAAGCTAAACACCATTCTAAACACTTTTCATTTAGAAAGTTTTCCCAAAATCTCACTCTAAGTGCTTCAAAATCTCACTTTTAGCTTACTTCATTGGATGTAAACTTTGATTTCTATGGTTTAAATTCATATTTATGATTTTCTAAGCCATGTTTGTTCCATGATTTGTTATTATTAAGCTTTGTTTGTGATTTTACTAATTGTTTTAGAATTTTTAGGAACTTCTCAAAATTCTATCATCTACAACCTTGTCCTTCAAGTTAAAAATCAAAAAGCTTATGTTTTCCTTCTTGTGAGGAATTCGGTCAACCACCCTAAGACCACCCTTCAAGTTTGTTTAATTTAATCCAACCATAGATCTTGAATCTACATGATATTCTAAGCAACTTTCATGTTGGAGATTTTCTCTAAATCATTCATCTTCATGGACTTTCTTCAAGATCAAAGTTATTGGGTTTTTGAGGTGAAGTATAAGAAGACTTCATTTCTTCTCTTCTTTTCCATGTTCTAAACCATGTTTGATCCATGGTTCCTCTTAATCAAACTTAATATACTAATTTCTATGTATTTTGTTTTGTATTTGAGAAGCCTTTGGTGGTGAAGGACTTGGAAAAAGAAGCAAATCAAGAAGTTTTTGAGGATCTTCAAGAGGTAAGAAGGAGATCCATCTCACCAATCAATCATGGTGGTGAGAGATGGTCTTATATTTGATGGATGGTGAATCCATGTGAGGATTCATATCCATGGTCATGTAATAATTTATATGTGTTTATGAGCTTTGATTAATTGCCTATGCTTAACATATACTTTGCATGAGTTTATGATTTTGATGGTATGCTTATACTATGCATGATGATAATATGGCATGCTTTTGATATATATATATATGATGTGTATGTATGTGTATGCCATGATTTGGTGATGGAAAGAAAATTAATTTTTGGTCCCAATGACCAAGGAAGGACTACGGTTTTGATGCCCTTGATTTGGGTTCATATTAAAAAAAATTCAAGAACAAGGGAATTAATTTTTGGCTCCTAGAAACATGGTGAATATCGATTAAGACACCTCAAGATAGGTGTTCATAAATGAATATTTTCATGAATGATGAAAATGGATGTTTAGAAAAACAAGAAAAATAAACAAAGAGTTTATTTTTCAAAGAGTACAAGAACATGGTTTTTGAAAAAAATTTATTGATTTATTTTGTGTAAAAAGTTTCTAAGTGTTTTATAAAACATGAGATTTAAATGAAAATAGCAATGATGATTTTAAGAATTTGTAAAGAAAGTGAAAAGGGATTTGCAAAGAAAGTGAAAAAAAAGATTTGCAAAGAAAATAAAAATGAATTTGAACAAATGGATTTGGTTTTATAACCATAAGTCTTGCGGTTTTGAAAACAAAATTTTTAATGATTTTATTTGTGTAAAATCATATCAATTTAGAAGGAAAAATATTTGATGATTTCAATAGTCATATCCGCATTTTTGAAGGCTTGTAATGCCTTGATTTTTATGAACAAAGTGATTTTCAAAGTGGAAACGTAACTTGATTTAATACAAGAATTTGAAAAGGGAATCAAAGCATTTTAATCACTTGAGAAATTAAGTTTTTATAAACAAGAATGTTTTCGAACTTCAATTTATTTTGAAGAAGGTTGTGTTTGGAAATGATTTGAGAAAAATGAAGAATATAGTGGTATTATGAAAATCTACTAACGTATAACTTATTTTTGAGTTTTGAAGTACGTTAGAAAATGTTAAGTTTTGAAACGTTGATTTATATCAATGGAAAAGTGATTTTTTGAATTATATTTTGGAAAAAGATTTCTTGAGTAAAGAAAATGTGTTAAATAAAGTATAAAGTCATATTATTTTGAGGAAAGTTGAAATGGAATTTTTGAAGAAATGAGAAATATTTTCTGTAATGGAATTGTGGTGAAAAATAATTATTTACGTTATCTTAAAAATATAATTTTTAAAGTACGTGATTTGAAATATAATAAAATATTTTCAAGTATTTGGAAATACAGTAAAATATTTTTATGTGATTTGAAATATGACAAAATATTACTACGCGATTGGAGATGCGTTTAAATATTTTTTAAGTGATTTGAATTACGTTTAAATATTTTATGTAATTTGAACTACTGTTAAAAAATCACTATGTAATTAAATAATGAGAGAATATTTTTACGTGATTGTGAAAATGACAGAAAATCATTATGTGATTTGGAAAGTGTTTTAAATATTTTAAGAATGATGAAAAATGATTTACGCAACTTAAAAGAATGATTTTTAAGCTACGCAATTTTGAAAATGATGAAAAATTATTACGCGATTTGAGAAACGTATATTTTTATGCGATTAAGAAAAATATTAAAAAATTTAATACGTGATTTAAAGGTGCAATGTAAGAGTTACAGATGTGAAAACGTAATGTAAACGTTTTGAAATTGTGAAAATGAAATGAAAATGTTAAGCAATTTTGTGAAAACACGACGAAAGAATTTTATAACTATAAAAATGTGATAATATGATTTTTCTGTTGAAAATACAAAGATAAATCTTGTAGAACCAGATATGGATCTTTGTGTGAGAAAATGACATGTTTTACCTGTGATTGGCATTTGGTGCATTATACATGCATTGGAAAGATATGTCTGTGATTGGATTTGGTGCATTATACGTGTATTGAAAAAATATGCATTGAAGCATATGATTACATTGAACAAATGAAATTGAAAAGATTTGGCCCTTTGGGGTTGGACTTGCAGACCGATATATTCGTGCATTGTATAAAATATACGTTGAAGCATATGATTACATTGAACAAATGAAATTGAAAAGATTTGGCCCTTTGGGGTTAGACTTGCACTGATATATTCGTGCATTGTATAAAATATAGCTAATAGCTATTATGGCCCTTGGGGTTGAAGAGGAATGAGAATTGATAGTGAGGTCTATGATGGATCTTGGGCGTCGAGGCACGGCATGGTCAACCAGATGGGCAGCCATTAGCGAGTACCACTGTGCCACTTGGCGTCTGCGATGCAATTGCTGGTAACGCATTGACGATACCCGACAAGTACATGATTCTTTTCAACGACTGGGAGATTGTCTTTGGACTAAGGCTGACAATTAACCAGAGCATTCTTCTCGAAATTGTGAAAACCTCCATGGAGTTGTTTTTGATAAACTGAGTCTTTGTGCATATGTATAAATCTGAGCATTTATATCTGTGTGATATATTAATTGAGGAATATTGGTTATTTGTTATGACAATTGTTTTGAATACTTGGATGATAATTGAATTGATAAATGATTGGATGATGACAGTTGATTAATGTTGAAAGCATGATCATAATTACGGTATGATCTATCTGTATGATATTACTGTTTGTGTTATCTCTGTACTGCCATGTTGGTATTGGTGTAGGTGATCTCACCTCTTTGTTATATTGTTTTACTTTGTCTGTATTGTTAAAATTATACAGTAGAAGGAATGAGTTGTCTTAGACATAACGAGTGGTAGATACTCAGAGATTGATGGAAACATTGAAAAGTGGATGTCTCAAGTTCGAAGATGTGCCGGGTAGATAAGGAGTAAAGTTCTGATGCATCAAGATGGACAGAAAAAGAAATACGTATGTTAAAGTTTCTCGTTTGTGTTGTACCGTGCTATTAAGTAGGACCCGTCATGGGGTTTGCTACTGTCAAAAAAAATATAAGTTTGTTAATTTTATATTTCTCTTTAAATTGTGATATTAATTAGTGTCAATATTGCATAATGAATAGTTGAAATATGATTTTCAATATTACCTAATATTTTCAGTAAATTTACGTGTTAGTAAAGAAGAAATTTTGAAACCCATCTTTTATAACTCAAACTTTGTGCGAACTTCTTTTCAGATTATGAGTCAGGAGTTAGAAATGTGATGCCCTAAGGAGGGTGTTACATTTTGCGCTAATAGGTCATGCACGTGCCTGGTAGTTCATGAGTGCTCTAGAGATTATGTCATAATCTCATAGGAGCAGCCCCACTCCACACTCATATAGGTGATTTCATCAAGAGTATATTGTATTTAATAAACCACTCATAAGGAATATGAAATTCATTAAAAACTTTTAGTTTATCATCTTATTCAATGCAGTCTAGCACTTCTCACATCATTAGAATGGACAAAAACTAATAGTGTTAGCAGAATTAACAAGTGACTTGTTATTACCCATATGAATCTTATTCATGGGATCTCCAATCACAAATGTTGAGTTACCATCATTGTTAATTTTCAAAGTGGCTCAAGTTCCATTCCTTTCGATGTTTCATTTATTAATTTCTTACCCAAAGACTTTATCAAGGGATTGGCCAGATTTCCTTTTTACTTCACATAATCAATAGATTTAATTTCATCTTTTAATATCTACTTCACAAAATTGTTACATATATGTATATATCGCTATTTTTCATTAAACACATTGTTATTTACTCTTGCTATTGTCGCTTCACAATCATAGATTTTGAAGACACAGATTAGGCTATACAAGTCAAGAGATTTCTTAGCCATTTATTTAGCTTCCGATCCTGTCAAGTCAAGAGCTATAAACTCGGTCTCCAAAGAAGATTAGGCTATACAAGTCTACTTGGATGACTCTCAAGTGATAGCACCTCTATCGAGGCCAAAAATAAATCCCCTTATGAATTTAGTCTCATTTAAATCAAAGATTTATTTAATATCATGATCATCATGTCTCAAACTCAACACCATGGCTCTCGACACATAGTCTCATCAATCTCAATTAATCTCATAGTATAATAGGGACATGGAATCCATTCATGCAAGCATCATCAAATACTTGATCATGTATCTCTAAATCATGGTTGAAAAAAAAAATCATTCATAGGCATATCAAAATCATGAACATCTTGCATGGTTATCATACTCTATACATATATAATTATGCATTTCACATAACTAAGTTAATAGTAACTCAAAGACAATAAGGATATATGAAATACAACGTAAGACATTATATGAAGCACTCAATGCTCTATTTTAATTTTCAAACTCTATATAAATCATTATAAGAATTATGTATATATTTACTCAATCAATTTATAACACATGCAAAATCAAGTACATAAATGCTACTAATATTTGAGCATATTCCAATTGTGATGCACCACTACTATATCTCAAGCTATCATATCATATTCTAGACTCAGTAGCCTTTTAACTCACTTCTAATATCATTAAATCATGATTTGAACTTAAAACAACTTTAACATAAAAACAGATTTATTTAAGAGAGAGACATAAAAAAATATTAAAACAGTCTATTATAATATTATAATTATGACTAATGCACTTACAAGAAAGACCAACAACGAGGACATAAAGTCCAACTCAAAGGTATAACCCATTATACATATTTGAGGTTGAGATTCAAAATATTCTCACTTGTTATACACTCCATATCTAGCAACAGAATAAAAAAAATTGTCTTTCTAAAATTTTATTTCACACAATTAAAAGCACTACATTGCCTCTTCCTTGGTTTGCCTCTTCCTTGGTTCAGGTAAAAGAATTTTAGTTAAACACTCCCACACTTTAAGAGATTTATACAAAGTTATAAATTAACACAATCAAACTATTACTATAATATTATTTTCTTATTAAGACTCCCACATATATAGAGAGTAAAACTTTCTTGAAAAGAAAACACTCGCTTTCCTTAAGATAAATATAAACACTAAATAAAACATGAGCTTCATAAAGAAAAAAATATATGTTTTGCTATTATGGTAGCATCTTGTCAAAACAACCAGAGACATAAAAACTCGAAGGACCATGTTCAACAAAAAACTCCAACATAATAAATTTGAAACCATTTAAAGTAAAATAAATAATAGTTCATAACTCACACGGATATAGTAGCAACTCACGTGAGAGAAAAAAAAACATTGTTTACCTTCATCTTCGTACAATTCAAATCTCAAGTAAAAGCATATCCCTCTTTCTTACTCTATGGGTTGTTAGTCATCAAAAGGTTCTATGCAGGTAACATCAAGAAAAGGCATTAGTTACAGTGAGCATAACAATAGTATCCATCACAAAATACTTTTAAGATTGTTAAAAATAATAGAACATAAGATAGATAGATAGATAACTAAAATTAAAATAACATAAATAAATAAATTATTAGAGATGTTGGTTAAGGCTTGCAAATGCATTGAGTTTAAGAGTATTTCGTTACAACGAGTAGATTACTCAGTGCATATGGTCTCATATAACAAATATTCTGCAAGATGCAACAATAACTTCTTGTTAGCTTTGTATGAAATAACAAAGGCATAAGAATAACTCGTAGGATTATTCATAGAAATATAATCAAAAATAAAATAAATATTAAGTAAAATATTGAAGAGTCTTTTTTGTATATATCGTAAAGAACCAAATATTGGTATTTAAAGAAGTAATATGAGATTGCTCGTTGGTCCTTTCTTATCAAATTACAACGTTAAATAAAAGTTGTTAGGCAACAAAGCTCCAACATTATGCTACAACGTGCAAGAACAAAAAGGGCGTTGAACAAAATTAGGAATGCAACTAATAGCAACAAAACAAAGTGAATGGAAAAGAAATGTACAAAGAAATGGGAGATAAGGTATCAAAAACTAACTTTTACTTTGAAATACGATTATAATATAATATAACTAATAATAAAAATACAACAGGTGTACCATAAATCATTTGCAGGTTTTTCTCTTAATTTTGTTTGGCGCTTCTGCAAGCTCTGGTTATGCATGATGCTAGTCTAACCAGCAATTTCTATTTCAATTGCAGTAGGAAAAAAGGGACCGTTTGCTTTGGGTAATAAATAAGAACAAAGAACAGATCCGAACTACGTATTTATCACTTTCATCAACAAAGATGTAGAAAATCCCAACTTACAGGAAAGAAAAAAGATATGAAAATTGAGAACAATCCGTTTCCCGGATCACACAATGTCGTGCCTCTCATTTGACCCCGGATCACACAATGATTCTCTATTGGGTTGAGGTTATAGCATTTAATTATTACCAGTAAAATAATAAAAAATAGATAAAATAAAATAGTTGAATAAAAGAGAGTTAGGTAAGTTACTAACAATAAAAAAGGAGGCTTCTCGTAAAATAAAAATAAAAATAAAGAGTCTTTGATAATAAAAAATAGAGTAAAAAAATTAAAAAAGAATAGTAATACAAAAATGAAAATATTTTGAGTCCTCCTCGTTGAAGTATTGAGAATTATTGTTTGATCATGCTTACCTTATTTAATGGTATAATTTTATTTTCAGTTTAGAGTCTTGTGACTTAAGTGATTAATGTAATATAAAAATCTTTCATTTTCTAAATGTTCATTAAAATCAAAGAAGATTTGCATAAGCAAAAAAAAAAAAAAGTGTTAAGAAAAAACCAACAAAAAAAAAAATTGGCAATTCTTATCTTGCAATTAAAAGAATATCTTATACTATACATTTTTTTTAAAATTTCCGTATACACCTTTTAGTATAAACTTAAATTTTTTTGGTATATTCTTTTTATATTATATTAGCGCGTTGACTAGCACTAGATATCTGTCAATTCATATTTTATATTTTTGTTAAGAAAAAAAAAACAATGATAAAGATTATTTGTATTTTTTATATTTATTTTTAAGTATTTAAACAGGTAATGAGATGCATTTATAATCTTATTTTTTATATTTATCTTTAAAAAATTAAATTATTAATAAACATTACAATTTTATTTTTTATATTTATTTTTAAATTAATAATTAATAATAGTAATTTTAAAAAATAAAAATAATAATATAATAATAATAATATAATTAATAAAAAATATATGTTTTCATATTCGACATGTGTCATTATAATATAAAACAATATGTTTAAAAATTTATCATGTAACAAATACATGATCTCAATAATTATCATGTGACAAATACATGATCCCAATAAGATCATGCGACATCTAATATTACAATTTAAAAAAAGTGTATATGTGTCGTCAAGTTTAAATTAATTTTACTACCACACATACAAATATAAAAATTTATAATCACATATTAATTTATATTCATATTCAAAATAATTCATAAAAATCTCAGCTATCTTTAATTGATCATGTTATTAATTATTTTTATTGGTAATTGATTTTAAAATCTTAAAATTTTTGTAGGTGTCTGATATCATATCTACTATATATATATTGTCATCTTAAATTAATTAATTATATTTTTAAATTACTATATTTATTCTATATTATTTAGAAAACTTCAATAGATACATCACGAGAGTGAAAAATTTGAATGAAAATATAATAAAATTAATTGAATGTAATTTATTATGAGGAAACTAAAAAATTATTAAGTTTTTTTAAAAAAAAATTGTTCATATATATCATATATAATATTTAAATATTTTATAGTTATATTTCCCTACATTGAAAATTTTTAATGAAAATATATTAATATTTACCTATATAAAATAAAAACCTTACAAGAAGATATGATAAAATCAATTAAAAGGTTCATATTTATAATAAAGTTTATTTAGTAAAATCTTTTAAATATAATTGAAAACTTGTATCATATAACATTGATGTTTTAAATAATTATTCGCAGGATTTGAGATAGTTTTGTGGATAAATAATGAAAGAAATTAATCTCAATGGCAACATTGATATAACATACGTAATGGATAAGTTATAGTTTTATATCATATTAAAATAGATTAGATTTGTGAAAGAAAATAAGATTAAAGAACTTAAAAGGTCATATATCAATCGATTAATTTAACTAATTTGTTATTTTATTTAGTTTACTTAAATTGTGTAAATTAAATGTATATGTTATAAAATGCTAAAGGTATTTGAATGCATTGAATATTATTCGATTATATTATTATTGATCATTTCAATTTTTATTATGTTTTCTTTTTATTTGTCATTGTAATATCTATTCATCTAATATTATTTTATTAATATAATTTGACATTAGAAGCTAACTTGATAAGTTGATAAAATATCCAAATGAATAAACACATAAAAATTAATATTAAAAGAAAAAAAACTATAAAATCAAAAATTAAAATTATCTAAAAATATATAAACTAATTATTTATTTAGATGTCATATAAAAATATTTATTGAGAGAAGTTAGATAATTCAATTATTATAATACGGAAGGAGCCGGTTAATAAAAATAAAAAAAATAATTTTGAGTGAGTCTTATTATATATTTTATTAATTATAACTTAATCAAATTAATTTAAGCTATTCAAAAATCATATCTCTAAGTTAAGCATTTTTTTGTTTATTTTAATATTTTTTAATTTATCATGTGCATCACACAGGTACAAAATACTAATTAGATACAAAAGTAACAAATACCCTTTATATATTTGTAGAGTAAGTATAGATAGATTATCCTATTATTTGCCTCATAAATTCAGATTATCAAGGGCGCTTAGGTGAATAAATAAACACCGGATGTAAGTGCAGTGCAACCTTTTCTTTGTATGTTCAATCCGCAGGGGCATTTTGGGCATTGTCGCACGGTTGGCGGTTACGTTCAACTTTTTGGTTTCAGTTTTTTTTCCCTCTTGGGCGCGCAAAGAAATACAAAAACAGAAAAAGAGTGTTGGGTACGGTAAGAAGCAAGAAGAGGAAGTATTGTGCAGTGAAATCGAATCGATTCGATCGAACTGCGATGGAGAGCGCGATTTCATTTTCACTGAAGGAGACTCATACTGTAACAGAGAGCGGGAGTGGTGCGATCTGGGGGTTGGCGTGGAACCCTGCCTCCCCACTTTGCTTAGCTGCTGGTAGCATCGAACATGCGGTCCGACTCTGGGAGATCGTCCCTTCTTCTTCTAACAACTACACGGAAAAGGTAATTCCATTGATTCATAGACATTAATTACCAACCAATTTTCCATTCACTCACACTCTGTTGTTGTGTTTGACATTGTTGTTCTTTCAATTCAAAAACTATGCATTGCAGGCGGTTTTTGAAGATGCAGATGCACACGACGGAACTGTTGTATCTTGTGCTTGGTCACCTTGTGGGAAATTGTTGGCTATTACAAGCTCTTTTGGCACCACTTCCATATTCAAAAACAAAGAGGGCTCATCTAAACGTCTCTTTAAGTTTTTTTTCGTATGCTATCTATGCCATTCTTTCTTCATATCTTTATGGATCCATACATATATATATATAAATACCTGTACCGTATGGTATCTTATTTTTGTATACAGAGAAATTTTAAAGGAGGAAGAGATGTTAATAGCGTGTCTTGGAGCGCATCTGGATCTCTGATTGCTACTTGTGAGAGTAATCGCGATGAGACAGATAATCTTGTTTTTGTATGGAAAATAAAGCCGGACAATATCGCATCTAGACCTAGGCTTCCTCTTGACCCTAGTTTTTATAGCAAAGTGAAGCAGGGGAATAGGGTATTCTTGGCTTCTATGGAGGAACTTGTTTGTCTATGGAATGTAGAGCAGGATGATGAGTTTGAGTTGGTGGCATATCTGCCAGGACATGCCAGTAGTGTGAATATGGTGCAATGGCATCCCACAGAGGATATCTTATTTTCTTGTAGCGCTGATCAATCCGTTAAGGTAATGCAAATCCTAAAACTATGAATGTAATTGGAGAGAGAGAACAGACAGTGTGATAATAAGTAACATTATAATGCTATTGTTTTTAATTCCAGGTTTGGGCTGATCAAGATGGCCATAACAATTGGCAGTGTGTTCAAACAATAGGAGGACGAATTAAGTACTATTACTATTTCTTTGTTTTCTTCTCTTTTAAGACCTTATTATTCGTTTTCTATATAATATGGCAAATGTCTTTCTCATATATCTTTTGCAATGATCATTTCTTTAAACCATTGTTGATGTTAATGTTAATTTGTTCACATTATATATAATTGTGTTATTTTTTTAGTTGTCATACTTCTATTGTGTGGGGCCTCGCCTTCAATCCTAGCGGAGACAAAATGGTTACCTGTAGGTATGTGAAATATTTCTCTTGTTCATGCCTGGGAACAATTTTGGGCCTTTGCTTGAGCTTCTGTTGCATTTTAACCCCCCACCTGTTATGGCAGTGAGGACTTTACCCTGAAGGTATGGGAACCAGACAACATAGGGATCCAACCTGGTAACAGATTCGAGCGTTGGTAAGTAACTTGGAAGTATTTTTTTCTTTCACTAGCTATTCCCCTCTGAAGAGTATACGTGCAGTATAACTTGTGGAGGATAATGTGCATATAGTAGAAAGTATTACTAAGTTACCAGTAGCATTTTATCCATCCAGAATGGAGATATGAAAGAATATAGCCAGATTTTGTTTGGACTTTCATATTCTCTTAAAAATGAATTATAATTTAATTTTCCTTTCCTTCTTTTCTGTTTCACTGATCTTGTTTTATCTCTTCATTTTATTTTTGAATGACTTTTAATAATCTGTTTTTACTTCGCTTTGCAAGGGTAGGAAAGATGGTTTGTCTTAAATTTGAACTTCACAAAGACATTCACTTGGACATGAATCCCTTTCATCACTTTGATCACTCTTTTCAAGAAAAATATACTTTGTTGAATACCTTGATCTCCATGTTCAACTTTGAGTCATAAAACGGAGTCTTAAGTATTCATCGCAATTCGGATTGAAAATTTAGTCAATGTTTCTAGCATACAACAATTTTATCTCGAGGCTTTGGAAGCCAGAAATAACTTGAGCTGATTGACAAGGTGACATAAATGTTTTATACCTTCACAATAGTATTTGGATCTCCTATGCCTGATATCAAACATTTAGTTGCAATTCTTTCTATGTGGGTATCTTTTTTTCAATTTACTAGTTCCGTTTCTTACCCTTGCCAGTTTCCTGTAGTCTCACATTTCTCCTGTCATCTTATCTTTTAGACTATATACAAGATTTGACACCATCCTTCGGTGGTAACTGTGGCTTTCAAGACATAATCCAGCTTTCATTCATACTATCTTATTTGTAGCATAGTTCGGACTGGCTTGAAAGTCTCTAACTAATATCTTTCAAAGATTTTAAAATCAAATGAGGGATAGTTCACTTAATGGCGATGACATATTATGCTTTTTCGTTCTGCACAAAATAAAGTTGTTTCTTGTTTCTTTTTGGGAATTTCAGGAGACATCTTTACACTCTTACAGGGTGTCATGATGGGATAATTTTCTCAGTTCATTGGTCAAGGTAATTCCACCTTGGTTAACTTAAATGAAATTTGCATATCACTTTTGGGCAGGCATATATATATAAATCGTTTAGTATTGCACAGATTTAACCCTCCCCTTAATCAGTACTCAGTCATAATTTGATATGTATGGCGTTTAAGAAACAGTTGCCATTATTATAATCTATGCCGCCGCAGTTCCAGTGTTAAGGATGTAAATTTAAGTAAGATACATGACAGAAAGCTGAACTATTATGCTGTAGGATAAGTCAGCCAATGCCATTAGTCCATATTTGGAATATATGCTGATAATTCTGCCTACATTCTGGATGAATTACCCTGTTTCATTCTTTGAATCACAGAATTTTCTTACATTAATATTATTTTTGCAGCATTATATTGATTCATTTTTAATCCATTCCTTGTTTCTTAATTTTGTTAAATATTGAAAGCAAGATGAAGAGAATGACTCATGCATTTCAGTCTTCATATCTTTCATCAAGATAGTAGATGTACCATATTTTTACTAATTTTTGCTTATATAAATCTGATCCTACTATTGCGTGACTGCGACAGGCAAGGTATTATTGCCAGTGGAGGGCAAGATGGCATAGGACTTTTTGTGGAGGATGATGAAAGTCATGTATGTAATTTTTTCGGTTTTTTTTAGTTACTGCAGTTATCCACTAACAGAAGTTCAAATGCCATATTATAGTCATTATTATTCTTGGCATCCGAAAACCTGAGGGTGTTTTGAACTTCAACATATGTGCATTTGTTAGTAGGGGATAATGCAAGTCCCAGAAAAATTCAAACTTCTACAAGATTGTGTGATTATGTAGGAAAATAATGACCAGAATGAACATTTTTGTTATCAAATAATTGAGTTCGTATTTTTGTAAACTGTATATGCATCTCACTCTATCAAGAAATTAAATTTGACCAAACTTTATTGTTTGTTTATAATATAGGTCGGTGGTCCTCTGTACAAGTTGAAGATGCTGCTGATGGTGAAGGCTCATGATGGGTATGGAGTAAATTCAGTG
This sequence comes from Ormosia semicastrata, assembly GCA_029884595.1. Taxonomy (NCBI): domain Eukaryota; kingdom Viridiplantae; phylum Streptophyta; class Magnoliopsida; order Fabales; family Fabaceae; genus Ormosia; species Ormosia semicastrata. The sequence continues at coordinate 17,376,150 of JAQQTO010000041.1, read as the reverse complement.
CAATGGAGCCCTGGGGTAAGATTCCCGGACACTACTTTAATCGAATCACACTGATGAAAAAGTGAATTTATCTTTCCAAACATCAACTGGGTGGAATGGTAGATTTCATTGCTAATTTTTTATAATGCTCATAAGTGCTTGTGTCTTAGTCTGAAGAATGATCTCTTAAATTACACTCTAACAACTCAAGTATTAGATCAAGAAAAGTAGTAGCAAGTAGTAGGCTCTATTACTAGTGAAGTTTTAAACTGACAAACATTTGTAGAGAATTTGCACCATGAAGGAGATAATATAAAATTCGTAGTTACAATTAGGTCAGACGTTTGAGAATTAAGTTGGTTCGTATATAAGAACTTATGTATTTAAAGAATGACGAGCTATCACAGCAGTGTGTTTGCTTTCTCTTACTATCTATTCAAGTGGTAACAACATTACTTAAAATTTTCTATCTACTTAAAATGTTCTATCTAAGTCCTTTTTACTAAATAGGAGAATCGGCTACTAGCCTCTACAAGTGATGATGAGACAATCAAGGTGTGGGAGCTTGAACAAGTAAATGACGAAGTCCAGACTAGTAATTCAGAAGCAAATGAAGAAGACCAGATTAGTAATCCAGAAGCAAATGAAGAAGACCAGATTAGTAATGCAGAAGCAAATGTTGTGCACAGCCCAAGAGCCAAGCAGACAAGTAAGCGGCCCAAACTTGGTTGACTGAAGAATTAGGGAGCTTGCATGAGTAGTTCATGAATTTGCTAGAGGTGCTATGGTAGTCAGTTGGATTCCCGGAAATCTATTACCCGGAATATTCTATATCTGAGTATAAATGTAATGATTACAATCAATAAAATACATAGACAGGTCATCCTCAAATTCCTCCTTCTCACTATTCTTCTGGAGGTCCTCTTGCTTCGAACAAGGAAACATTCCTAGTTCCCCATCAGAGCTGGTATCACAGTGCTTATGCGAGTTTTGCACATATGCTGTATCAGTAGTAGAAATGTATACTTGTCGAATCTAATAGTAGCAACTAGAAATGCTAGGTGTGCAAGCATCCTCATAGTTAGTTTGTTTTTTTCCCTCCTATAATGGTGAATATTGTATTTTTTTTTTAAGGGCAGTGTGATTGCAAATTGTAATTACTGTTAAAACTAGCTGGTCTTATAGAGCTTGTGTAACTTCCGTTTTTGCTTAAACCGTTACTTGCCTAACAGCATGTTTGGGACGGATTAACAGCATGTTTGGGACGGATTAACAGCATGTTTGGTACGGATTTAACATACGATATCATGGAGAAAAAGCAGTTGCAAACAGCATCAGCATGTTTGGGTTTTATATCAAGAAGTTGTTGATGCAAAAATTCAGCCCATCAACAGCTTTTTTTTTTAAGCTAAATTTTTAGCATTATTTTAAAAAGCTGTTAAAATTATTTTAATAGTGAGATAAAAATATTATTTTATCTTCAATTAAATAAATTTTTAATTAATTAAATAATTTTTTAAATTATTTTATATTTATTTTGATAATTTAATACATAAAAATGATTCTTTTTTATATTATCTAAATAAAATAGATTAATTTAAAATCATTTTTCAACTAATATATTTAAATAATTGATTATAACAAAAAAATTATACAATAATAAATTATTAAAATAATTAAATTTTATAATTATCTCAAATATGTACTATGAGTAAATTACTACCATATGTATGCTCACTTCAACAAGCCCGAAGATATGGAATGAAAAGGAAGGATAATCACTATTAGTGTGTGGCAGCTTGCTGGCAAAACAAGGGATCCCATAATTAGAGCCACAGGCAATTGAATTGAGCAACCATACACTGCTATTTCATTCATTATCATGAAGAACTCACTTTGTTTTGGGTATAAGAAGGGGCGAAGTCTAGAAAAGAAAAATTGACTAGCTAAAACTATGAAATGAAATGGAATGGCCACTTGTGAATATTAAACCAATTATAATTGTCATGTCAAATGAAATGAATTTAAAGTTGACAAGAATAAATTTTGATTACAAGTACTTGTACGCAAAATAATAATAATTAGAAGTACAAGTTATACATAGGTATTTTATACTTTTTCTGTTATTTATTTATTTTTAAGGTTAAGAATTTATTTTGTAAACCTGATTGAGGAGTTTTCTAGTGAGATCTTTAGATGACTGTTAATGAGATTTTGGGAAGAGAGTGAGGGATAGAAGAGAAATTGGATTAAGAGCATTTGAGAGGATTAAACTCAATTACTCTGCTTACATGTCCCCAACTCTTATCAATAAAGATATCAACACGAGACTCTACTATTTATTTTATCTCAAATAAAGTTGCTCTTACTTTATTTTTGTCAAACTTAAATTCAGTTTACAATAGTTTTATGATTAGTTATGTCTATATTAACCATCATCATGTATTGATTTAAGTGAAAGAAGTTTGAATCCTTTAAATATTTAATTCTGAGTTTAATATCAAGATACATATATATAAAAATAATATTATTAAAAAAAATTATTTAAATATTTGACTATATCTTATGAGATTAATCTCTTACTTATTAATTAATAGATAATATAAAAGAAATGTCTCAATTATTGGTAAATTCAAATCAAGTCCTAGATAATAGGTGATAGCACATTAAATGTAGGAGCAACTTTTAGTTTTATCATTTAAATTCAAATGTACCACGGGATGTAAAGCTTCTCTATATAAAGTCTTGTACAATGTAACGTGATGTTATCAATACAAAAATCATCTTTCATCAATTCTCTATATAGTTCTCTTCACTTGACCCATCTCCGAACCAACCTAACAACACGACACCTACTCTACATTCCCATCTACCTGACCCCACCAATATCTCAGCTTCATCAAATATTCCAAACTCAATTTTTTTTCAAGCTCATTGAATTTCCCATTATATTTCCCCCTTATACACCTAAACATATTAGTCTTGCAGGAAGAAAACATTGCCACTGTTAAATTGTCCAACACCAGCCCAAATGCTTGGAGTAGTCCAATACATTTGCCAAAGCCAAAGAAAAAAATATAAATAAATAAAAGGCTAAGCCCTTGGATGCTTCTTAATAATTGTGTGGTTATTATTAAACAACAATGTATGGTTATAATTGTGTGGTTTAATGTGTGATTGTTATTAAACAACAATGTGTGGTTATAATTTATTTAAATTTTATATTTGTGTGTCTTATGTTTGTTTTGGTATTGTACAAATACCTCCTCCCGTGCATTTGTTTTTCTGTAAAGAGTGTAGTCTTGAGTGAAGTATAAGCTTTCTTCTTTGAGTAGTAAAATTAAAGTTATGTACTCTAAGTTTTTCTCTACAATTGGTATCAAGAGATAGGTTGGGAGTTACTACCATAGATACTATTCACATATGTCACTGTATATTTTTATAGTAATTGTTAACATATACGATATTTGTTTAAGTATATAGTATGTGATACTATTCACGTATACGATATTACTCATGATGAAATAGTTATTTGGGTACTATTTTTGGGTTGAGCATTCTTGAGTCGTGAGGAGTTTGTACTCTACAAGTTGGTCTCAAAATCAAGCTTGTTTAGTATTGTTAGAGTCTTGCCGACACGATGGGTGACCTTCAAGTAGTTGGAGGAATCAAGAAGCTCAATCACAAAAATTACAACATGTGTATGATGTCTTACCTACAAGGTCAAGACCTTTGGGAAGTCATTGGTGGTAGTGAAGTTACGAAGCCTGACCAAGAAGATGCTTAAGGAATCTTGCGTAAATGGAAGATTAAATTGGGTAAAGCCATGTTTACCCTAAAGACCACAGTTGAAGAAGAAATGTTGGAACATATACAAAAGCTAAAAACACCAAAAGAAACGTGGGATACTCTAGATACACTCTTTTCGTGAAAGAATGACACAATACTTCAACTTCTCGAGAATGAATGGTTATCAGTTGCACAACGGCATATACCGATTGCTCAATACTTTCACAAGGTAAAAACATTATGACGTGAAATTTCTGATTTAGATCCTACAGTTGCTATTGGAGATACCAGGGTAAAAAGAATAATTATCCATGGTTTGAGGCCTGAATATCGAAGCTTCGTTGCCGCTGTACAAGGATGATCGACTCAACCATCGCTTGTAGAATTTGAAAATTTGCTTGTTGGTCAAGAATCTATGGCCAAGCAAATGGGAAGGGTGTCGCTGAAAGGTGAAGAGGAAGCACTCTACACCACAAAAGCAAAGGCAACTTCAAACAACACGTCGGTGGTGGATCTAAAAAGTATGGTGACAAGACAAAATGTCATCAAGGAGAAGGAAGCACTCGTCCAGGGGGAGCTTCAAAGAATCGCAGCAACAATAAAAGATTTGAGGGTAAATGTTACAATTGCGACAAGAAAGGCCACATGGCAAAAAATTATTGGTTTAACAAAAGGCCTGTTGAGAGCAATGTTGTTACTTCTAGTACAAAGGAGAAAAATGAAGATGATTGGGACGCTGAAGCATCTTTTGCTATGGAAGAGACGGAGTTAGCTCTCAAAGTAACAATGGTTGACCGAATTGACTATGAGAATGACTGGATTGTTGATTCAGGTTGCTCAAATCACATGACAGGTGATAAACAGAAGTTACAAAGTTTATCATAATACAAGGGAAATTGCATTGTTGTGACAACTGATAATTCAAGATTACCGATTGCTAGCATCGGTAAGACGGTAGTTGCACCTCGGTATAGTCATAATCAGGTACCACTTCAAGATGTTTACCATGTCCTAGGCATGAAGAAAAATTTGCTTTTAGTGGCATAATTAATATTGTCAGGTCGCCATATTTTGTTTGGTCCAAGAGATGTGAAGGTGTATCATGATCTCAAAATCTCAAGACAACTGATGATAGAAGGACGACGTTTGGAGTCAGTCTACTTGATGTCAACAGAGTCAACATATGTAGACAAGACAAGAAGGAATGAGATAGCAAATTTATGGCATATGTGGTTAGGTCATGTTAGTTATTCCAAGCTAAGTATGATGATGAAGAAGTCGATGCTTAAGGGACTTCCTCAGCTTGATGTAAGAATAGACACAGTATGTGCAGGAAGCCAGTATGGTAAAGCACACCAATTACCATACGAGGAGTCAAAGTTTAAAGCAAAGGAACCATTAGAGTTAATTCACTCTAATACATTTAGGCCCATTAAGCAACCATCAATTGGTGGCATGCAGTACATGGTGAAGTTTATTGATGATTTCTCCAAGTATGTGTGAGTTTTCTTTATGAAAGAAAAGTCTAACCCATTCTCAAAGTTTAAAGAGTTCAAAGAGATAGTTGAAGGAGAAGTGGGTAAGAAAATCAGTTGCTTGCGCATAGGCAATGAAAGAGAATATAGCTCAGGCGAGTTCTCTCAATACCTACGAGAATGCAACATACATCACCAGTATACTTGTGTCAATACACCACAACAAAATGGTGTAGCAAAGAGAAAGAACCGGCATCTTACATAAATTTATCGGAGTATGCTACAAGCAAAGAATGTACCCGGAAGATTTTAGGCCGAAGCTATGAAAATCGCAGCCCATGTGATCAACAAACTTCCTTAACCAAGGTTAGAGTTTGTTTCACCTTTTTAGAAACTATAGAACATGAAACCTTTAGTTAGCTACTTTCGAGTATTTGGTTGTGTATGCTATGTATTTGTTCCTGATCATTTACGTAGCAAGTTTGATAAGAAAGCAACTAGGTGTATCTTTGTGGGATACAACAACCAAAGGAAATGGTGGAAATGTTGTGATCCTACGAGTGGAAGATGTTACACTCCACGCAATGTGGTGTTGTTACACTCCACGCAATGTGGTGTTCGATAAAGCATCTTCTTGGTGGTCCTAAAAAAAGGAGGTATTGTCAGATTCAAGAGAATTTGAAGACATGCTAGAACAGAAAATGGGAGAGCATACTGTCCAACTCCAATCAACTTTAGACGAACTAGTAGACCTATGTGACGATGTCAATGTCGAGCAAGGATTAATCCATAGTCCTTGGAAAACTGTTGTGCATCAACCAGATGTTAGATCGAGTGAAGTGGAAGAACTAGGGATGGAAATAGGCCAGGCCAGGCCAGACTTCACCTTAAACAGGTCAGGCTTGTGTTACAAATATCTGGCCTGAGCCTAGCCTGTTACCTATCAAAGGCTTTTTTTTTTTTTGCCTGACCTGGCCTGTTTAAGAAGTCTGTCCGACTGAAGCCTGTTTAGAAGCTTAGTTTATATTAAGGCCTTTAAATAGGCCAGCAGGCCTAGGCCTTCATATAGGCCTCAAATAGGCCTAAGCATTCAAACAGACTTTTAAAGGTCATTGAAAAAAAATAAAATATATTTATAAATAAATATAAACAGGTCAGCCTAACTCATTTTCTAAATAGGCCAGCCCAGCCCAGGCCTAAAACAAGCTAGGCCACAAGCCCCTGACTTATTTCCATCCCTAGGAAGAACCAACTCCACAATTACAACTCTGAAGGTCAACAAGAGCACAAAAGCTAAATCCCAAATATGCTAATTCAGCCATAGTAGAAGAAGCAATTGTGTAACATCCTAATACAGATATCTAGATATATCCTAAATATACAGAGATATATAAAGATAACCAGTACTAGAGACGTCACTTCTACATACTACATATATCCATAATCACAACTGAGTAATTATAGAAAGTCTTGAGAGAATGCAGAAAACATAAACTCATACATATATATACAACACTTGCCACAGAAGGGCATATTGTACTACATACAAAACAAATATAAATTGTATTCATAAGTTCTGGCTAGAAAAGCATATAAAACTATATTAGTCTTCATGTTTTATCTTCATTCCCTTAACAGGGTCTGTACATCTATACCTGGATTTACATGGAAGAACAATTAGGGTGAGAATTATAATTCTCAGTAAAAGCATATCTAATACCAGCAAGTTATAACATTGTATATCAAATTTAACATTTGCTATAACTACCAACATAGGAGCTTCCTCCACTAATATCTCATAACTGCACACTAACTAGTAGTGTGGTCTAAACCGATAGCATACATACCATTAAACACAAAAAACTGTTCATACAGCTATAAATATCAACAACAACATACAATGCTCATACAACAGTCTGTAAATTTAATGAGTATGATATGTAATATGATTATGCTCAAGAAAGATCCTAAAGGCATGCTCATGCAATGCTTATTTTGAAATATATGCGGGGATTTATTTTGAAAACCAAGAAGACCATTAGGAACTGGTTCAGTATATTATCCCATGGCGATTGAGGTATCTCTTCACATCTCACATATCCTGACACATGAGAAATTTGGTTTAAGTCTTGATTCTGAAGAACCTTTTGGACCCCTCTTATCTCTTCTGGCCTCGGCACTAACGAAATATCAGGGTTATGTCCTTCCTCCATTGATTCTATCAGACACCCTTCAATCTCTCTTGGCCTTCATAAGTGCACATCAAATGATACTTACTAATATTAATACTACTAGACTATTTCCATTTATATACATACATACTTATATCTAAATACAACCTCATCACTTCTAACTCTTAAGCGAATCCTATGCAACACTATGTTGCTGAAGTATTAAATACTTACCTATGGCAAACCATTACTCTTAGTTGCAATAAGATTAACATAACTTTCACATACAAACTAGATTAACTAACTAGTGTGTAAAAAATAAAGTGTTATGTTTACTTCTTACATAAACACCACATTAACGTTCTCATAGACTCAACTCATCCTAGTGAAAGAGCCTATCTTAACTAATGTCTCACTCAACCTTACTTAAGGAAACAAATGAGCATTTCACTATAACTTTACATACTTAATGAATATGACAAGCTTACAAGTCAACATTCACCCTATTGCGTATTCTACAATGCAGAAGGTCCCATTTAACTAGAGATTTAGTACATAACATCCCCTCTTTAGAACTAAATATACAACCTTATCTCCACTTAAATGAATCTAACTCAAGAATGGTTCTTACTTACAACTCTTTGTTGCTTAAGGTTCTAGGTACCTTCCAAAGGTAATCCATTACTCTTGAATATCCTAAGACTAAACATTCCTTATCCTCACTAGAGTGAACCCTACAATCCATCCTAGTATACTTGACTCCATTGCACCATCTTATCACATCTTGAGTAATATCTAATGTAACACTAGGTTTCCTAAGGTGCTATGTCCTTACTTAGAGCAAACCACCTCTTTTGGATGCTCAAAGCCTAAGTTTTCTCGTTCCTTTTAGGTGACAATCTCCCTCTTGAAAATATCTCTATTTGTGCCTTAACACTCTTTAGGAAACATCTACTAATGATCTCATCTAGTCAATAACCTCAAAACATCCAAAAATAACATTTTTGAATATTCTGACCCCAGACACGAGCCATGTTGATAGCTACATGGAATGCAGTTATTTGTGCCCTATTCTTGTGCTAGAATGAATGTTATGTCCTTGTTTAAATGCATATTTGGAGGGTTTTGTGCTTATATTTGATATATTCTGAATCTAAACCTTTCTGATGTGTTATTATGCAAAACTGAGCTTTAATGATCATGGATTGAGTAGATTTATATATGTTATTGATTTGGTGTTTTCTCTATGATAGGAGGGGCTCCAAACAAGGTTAAATATGGAGCAATTGAGCTTAAAGAGGAAGAGGAAGTCAAATTGGCATTCCAAAGAAGTACGCTAGTAAAAGAAGACATGCCGCTTAGCGCAAATAGGATTTTCACCGTCATACTTGGACCCGGGGCAAGAGCCGCTCGTAATTAAGTGAACGTTGCTCGGTACATAGACCGACCCATCAGTAGGCCGCGCGGCCACAAGATATATGGCCGGCCGCGTGGAGGCGGCCGGCGAGCCTATAAATAGATTTTTATACGTTTTCTCATAATCTCTCCTCTCTCTCTCTCCGTTTTCTCTCTCTGTTTTTTTTGAGTTTTGGCCATTTGGCCATCTCTCTCTTTTTTAGGTTTTGTTAGTTTAGTTAGTTTAGGTTAGTTTTAAGTTAGATAGCTTGGCTAGATCTTCATGGATGGTGGATTGGAGGCCAGGGATCAAAGGATTGAAGGAGGATTCAAGCTTCGGAGACAAATCAATGAGCTTCTTTCTCTCTTTTCCCTTCTCTTTCTCTTCCTTATCTTTTGTATAGCTAAGCTATGTTTTAGGAATATTTTGGATCCTTTTATATATATTAATGATGTGTTCTTCTCTGAGTTTGTGTGGATGTTTGATTATGGTTCAATCATTATCTGTACTTAATGCTTGTTCTTGGTTGGCCTCAATTACATGATCTCAATATTGACAAATGAACTAGACATAGAGATTTGTTGATATGGATATGGTGTGGTTGATACATGTTCGGCGAGTTCAATTGGCTTGGATGAGTTAATTCGTTAATAGGATAGAAATATACCTATTAACCATGTATAGTGCGTGATTGAGAATAGATCGTTCATGAGTGGAAGTTGCGCTGACTCTCAAGGAAACTTAGTGAGTTGGGCAATTGAAATCAGGGTTGATTGACCTAGACATAGGCTTTTGACTAATGAAGATTCTCAAGCTAACCTAATCAATGCATTTGTGTTTATGAGGGGAATTGCATGTTGTTGATAGATGTAGGAGGTGAAGGAGGATTTCCTGAAACCTAATCGCTTTTAGGTTTATTGCTTTTGTAGGTTAGATAGTTTGTATATTATTTTCCTATTTTTATGTCCTTGTCTAGAATTGATTAAGCTATTGGTTGGTATTTAGCTTTATATCGTAATATCCTCGTGGGAACGAACTTTTACTTTGTATCTGTATTACTTGTGCGACCCGTGCACTTGCGGTTAGCAAAAAGGGCAACACGTTTGACCCTTAACACATGTCACATTACATGGCCTCCCCTGTGTCGTTAGACACAAGCTATGTCTGACTACACGGCCTACCCCGTGTCCTGCTCTGTGAACACTGTTCACGAAATTCCTCTGGCAGAGAGAGACACGACCACCCCCGTGTCTTCGGACACAGGCCGTGTTGCCTAACCAAAAGCATTGCAGCAACTCTGCAGAACCGTGATACTGTTCCATTGGTTCTTTTCTTAGATTTTGGCCATTCCAAACTAGTTTCTAAGTGATTCTAAGTTCTATATCAGTTCTTAAACACATAAGAATCATCAATCATAAACTTAAACCTCTTAATTTAGATTATGGATCAAAATCACACATATAATGACCAAAACCCTCTTTTGGGAATCCAAGGTCCTATTCTTAAATCTATGAATCCTAATGGTTGATCTTGAGCTATAAGTGACTATCTTATATTTATTAAGTTCAAACTAACTTAACCTAATCCTTGGAATTAAGAACTAAGCTAAGAACATGGATTTGGCTCTCCAAACTCCTATTTCTATTCAAAGCTCCAAAACTCATTCAATGAGAATCAAAAGGAGATTGATGAATAGAAACCCCTAATCTTGGCAGATGGATGATCAATCTTCAAGTTCCAAGCTTTGATATTGATCTTCCTTTGGTCTTCCTCTCATTCTTCTCCTTTTTCTTCTTCATTTCTCTATTCTCTTCCTTCATTTCTTTCTTTCTCTATTTTGTTTTATTTTTGTAGCTTCTGCTGCTTATACGTGAGAAAGAGAAATAAGAGAATGACTATCATGTCTCTTAGGATATTTTGCTGGAACTTCTTTATCTGCTAAGAACACCTGAATTATGCTAATTCAAGTTTTTCAGCTTCTAATAACTTTAGAATAGATCATAAGATTCACCTAAATTATTATTTCATCATTTTCATAAATTTTTATATCTGCTAATAGTCAATTTGGTATTAAATGCACAACTAGTATGCCTGAAAATACTAAACTAACTCAGATTCTCTTAAAACTTTAACTACATCTTACTTAACTCATTTGTGACTTAGAAACAAACCCTCTATGTTTATTTCTCTCAACTTGGCAACTTATGCTATTATCTGAGTCGTTTTAAGCTACTTATCAACTTCTGTACTACAACTAAATGCCTAAACGAACTTAATTTGTCACAAAAATTCACTGGCATGTTAAACAAGTCATATGCTACCTTTTGAACACATAAACAAGTCTAACATATTACTAAGGGTATTACAAGTTGCAACAAAACCTAAGACGTTCGAGGAAGCATCACAGAATTCTGAGTGGATTATGGCTATGAAAGAAGAGATCAGTGCACTTGAGCAAAACCAAACTTGGGATCTAGTGCCAAAACCAAGAGATGTGAAACCCATATCTTGCAAGTGGGTTTACAAAATAAAATGTCATCTAGATAGGTTAATCAAGAGGTACAAGGCATGGTTGGTGGCTCATGGTTTCTCTCAGCAGTATGGACTAGACTATGATGAAACGTTTAGTTCAGTGGCAAGGCTTACAATTGTGCGAGTACTACTTGCACTTGCAGCCAACAAAGACCGAAACTTGTGGTAGATAAACATGAAGAATGCATTCCTTCATAGAGAGCTAGATCGAGAAATCTATATGATTCAACCATTGGGTTTTCTGAACTAAAATCATCCTAAGCATGTACGTAAGCTGCGAAAGGCACTTTACGAATTGAAACAAGCACCCAGGGCGTGGTATGGTAAGATTGCTGAATTTTTAACACAGAGTGGTTATTCAGTAACACCTGCAGATTCTAGCTTGTTTGTTAAAGCTAATGGAGGAAAGCTAGCTATCGTGTTGATATATACGGATGATTTAATCATAACTGGTGATTTTAAGGTAGAAATTCTTCGAACCAAGGAGAATTTATCAATTTGTTTCTAGATGAAGAAACTTGGAAAACTCAAGCACTTTCGTGGTCTAGAGGTTGATCACACACAAGAAGGAATATTTCTCTATCAAGAAAAATATTCTAAAGATTTGTTAAAGAGGTTTTGAATGCTCGAAAGCAAGCCAATTTCAACACCGATGGAATCGAATGCCAAAATGTGTGCACTTGAAGACAAAGACTTGGAAGATGCAATGATGTATTGACAATTGGTACGTAGTCTAATCTACTTAACATTGACTCGACCTAACATCTCTTATACAGTTGGTGTGATAAGTCGATATATGCAAAATCTGAAGAAGCCTTATTTGGAAGCAGTTCATCAAATACTAAGATATGTGAAAAGTACAATAGACTATGGTCTTTTGTACAAGAAAAGTGAAGACTACAAGTTAGTTGGTTATTATGATACTGACTATGCAGGAGATCAACAACTGGGTACATGTTTAAACTTGGTTCCGGAATGATTTCTTGGTGCAGTAAGAGATAGTCAATGGTATCATTGTCAACCACCGAAGCTGAGTATTGATCAACAGCAATGGCAGCTCAAGAGAGTACATGGATGATACAACTGATGAACGATCTACATCAACCAGTAGATTATACAGTTTCGTTGTACTGTAACAACCAATCAACAATTCGTTTAGCATAAAATCCAGTCTTTCACACAAGAACTAAACATATAGAAGTGCACTATCACTTTATCAGAGAAAATTTTTTGTAAGGAGAGTTTGAGATGAAGCAGATCAAGACAGATGATCAAGTGGCAGACTTATTCACAAAAGGTTTGAATATCAGCAAATTTGAAATGTTCCGTCATCAACTCAGCATGGTGCAAAGAGTAAGAGCTGGTATTGAGGGGGAGTGTTAAATTATCCAACACCAGCCCAAATGCTTGGAGTAGCCCAATACATTTGTCAAAGCCAAAGAAAAAAATGTAAATAAATAAAAGCCTAAGCCATTGGATGCTTCTTAATAATTGTGTGGTTATTATTAAACAATAATGTGTGGTTGTAATTTATTTAGATTTCATATTCGTATGGCTTATGTTTGCCTTGGTATTGTATAAATACCTCATCCCGTGCATTTGTATATCATCAAGTAGTAAGCTTCAATAAGCAATAAAAGCTCTAAGTTTTCGTAAGTTGTTCTTCTCTAAAAAGTGTAGTCTTAAGTGAAGTATAAGCTTTCTTCTTTGAGTGGTAAAAATAAAGTTATGTACTCTAAGTTTTTCTCTACAGCCACAATGTCGAAACAACTCTCACACTTCTCCATTATGCATCCATGCCTACAAAATTTTGGTGTTATGTTTTTGACACAGCAGCATGTCTTTTAAATCACATGCCAATACCAACTTTAATGTATGAGACATAAGCAACCTCTCTTCTTGTTGGCATACATTTACTTGGCAATATGGAAGGCACCGTTTCTTCTCCACCTAAAGAAGTCACTCAGATTGATGGTTCTTCGCAACCTCAACCTTCAAATAACCACACAAATAACCCAGCAGGTCAACCCGTGTCACCTTCGTCTAATCACGCCAACTCCACACCACCTTCTCCATCACTTGATCATGCACCAAGGTTCTAACCGTGTAGGCTGGTCACCAAGTCCATGCACAATATTTTCAAACCCAACAAAAAGTTTTTCCTTACCACAAAACATCGTCTCCCATCTACCACTGAACCAACATGTGTTTTTAAGGCAATCAAGTCTCCTAACTGGCACGAGGCAAAGAGCAATGAATTTAATGCTCTTCTTGAACAAGGTACTTGGGATTTGGTTCCAAAAGACCACTCTCAAAATGTTGTTGGATGCAAATGGATTTTTCGCATCAAAAGGAATCCAGGTGGCTCAATGTCAAGATATAAAGCAAGATTGGTGGCTAAAGGTTTTCATCAGAGATCAAGTCTAGACTACTCTCAAACATTTAGTTCAGTAACTAAACTAACTACTGTAAAGTTGGTTCTCTTTATTGCACTTCAAAATAACTAGATCATTAGACAACTGGATATGAATAATGATTTTTTTCATGGTCACTTGATTGAGGAAGTCTTCATGGCATAACCACTGGGCTTATCAATCCAAAATTCCCTTCTCATGTTTACAAGTTAAAGAAATCAATGTATGGGCTCAAACAAGCATGAAGGGCTTGGTTTATTGCCCTTCAATCATGCTTGTACTCCTATGGATTTCATGCCTCTAAATCAGACTCATCGCTCTTCATACTTCACCAAGGTACCATTACTCTATATGCATTGGTGTATGTTGATGATATTTTAATTACTGGCTCTTGCACATCTGTTATTAATCATTGCATCTCATCTCTAGCTAAACAATTCTCCATCAAAGATTTGGGTTCTCTTACTTATTTTCTCGGCATTGAAGCTATTTTTCAATCAACATAAATATATATGTGACCTTCTAGAACGGACGAACATGGCCAATGCCAAGGAATTGAAGTCTAAACTCCTCTTTCCACAAGCACTCCTTTGACAGTACATGATGGCATAACTTCTATGGATCAATCACAATATCAAAGCATTATTGGTGCTCTTCAATACTCTTCCATGACTAGGCCTGACATTGCCTACCCAGTGAATCACCTTGCCCAATTCTTGCAAAAACCCACCACTTTGCATATGGCAACTCTCAAACGACTACTACGGTATCTCAAAGATACCATTTTTCATGGTCTTCACCTTCACAAGGGTGGTTCTCCTTCTCTTTATGCCTTTAGTGATGCGGATTGGACTGGCAATAAAGAAGACTACTCCTTCATTTCTGCTCATCTAGTGTTCTATGGGGGCAATCTCATCTCCTGGAAATCATCCAAATAACGAGCAGTAGCTAGGTTTTCCACTGAAGCTGAATATCGTTCTTTAGCAACCACTCCTGCTAAACTCACTTGGGTCAAGTCTCTATTTTCTGAACTATGCATTCAAGATCCAAGGGCTCCAACCATTTATTATGATAATCTAAGTGCCACTTATCTGTCTTTCAACCTAGTCATGCACAATAGAATGAAACACATAGCAATAGATGTGCTCTTTGTACGTGATCTTGTTCAATAAGGAAACCTACATGTTCAACATGTATCGACTATAGATCAGCTTGTTGAATGCCTTACCAAGCCGTTGCCAAGCAGTTCCATCATTTTCTCAAGCACAAGTTTAGTGTTCTTGATGGCACCCCAATCTTGTGGGGGCATGTAAAGGATATCTCTCAACTGTTGGTGACTAATTCAAATCAAGAGCTTTTTGCTTCTAGAACCTAAAAGAAGTCATAACCAGGGGAGCATTTCTCAATTCTTGCTTTAATGCACTCCATTCATGCAAGTTTATAAGCCTCATTGACTGTGAACATACCATTTGAGTCAAAGAATCGAAATGGTGAATCTTCTTAGAAATTTGAGCTCAATAGAATGTCAATGGTACTTTGAGCATCTCTCTGTGAAAAAATGGCATTAATCAATTCCATATTCTATTGCCTCTGGTCATGGAGAATCAACTAGGACATTCTTTGAATATTAGCCAAGATACATTCACAATCCCGAATATTGAAAATAGGAGAATTTAGAATCCAAGGATTCTCCCTAATATCAATAGTCACTTCATCCCCAACCCTCTATAGCAAATAGCAATCCTTTAGCAAGGACTCCTCAATGTAAAGCTCGGATTGGCACCAATGTGAGCATTCAAGAAGTTTTCGGAAGGATAGTACCTTGCTTTAAGGACTCTGGCTACCAGTGAATCGGGTCTGTGCAAGAGCCTCCACCATTGTTTAGCTAACATTGCCAAGTTAAAGGTATGAAGGTCATGAACACCCATACCACTTGAGCATTTAGGCCAACACATTTTATCCCAAGCAATCCAATGAATTTTCCTATCATCATTTTGATTACCCCACCAAAACTTGCACATCATTTGCTCATGCTCTCTGCAAAGAATGATGGGAATCTTGAAGCAAGACATAGTGTATGTTGGGATTACTTGTGCCATAGCTTTGATCAAAATTTCCTTCCCTCTTTTTGACAATAATTTCTCTTTCCATCCCTGCAAACATTTCCAAGGCCTGTCCTTTAAAGATTGCAGAGCATAATTTTTTGACCTCCCAACCATTGTTGGCAAGCCTAAGTATTTTTCAAAGTAAGCCACATTTTGAATCTTACACGCCTGGAGAATGTCCTATTTTAACCCAACATTAACATTGGGGCTCAACAAAATGGATGATTTTTCAAAATTCACCTCTTACCGACAAGCCTCACCATATAAATATAGAATATCCAAGATGGCACCACAATCCTCCAACAAAGCTCTGGAGAATACGGTGCTATCATCTACCAAAAAGAGATGAGATATTTTTGGAGCTACTCTACAAATTCTAAAACTTGAGAATAACACTGATTGTTCAGCATGTTCCAATAAAGATGATGGACCTTCAACACATAACATAAAAAGATATGATGAAAACGGATCACTTTGTCTTAATCCCCTATGTAATTTTAAGCTTTCCTATGGGATCTCATTGATGAGGATAAAGAAAGATACAGTTGACACACATTGCATAATTCTTACAATCCATCCTTCACTAAATTGTTTCTTCCTCATGATGGCTTCCAAGAAAGGCCATTCTACCCTATCATAGCCTTTGCTCATATCTAGCTTCATAGCTAGAAAGCCCTTTTTTCCTAGATCTATTGCTTCTTAGAGTATGAACAAGCTTGTAGGTAATTAGGACGTTGTTCATGATTTGGCAATTCTAAACAAAAGTGCTTTGAGATTCTAAGATGATAGAGTGAAGACTAACCTTCAACCTATTAGCCAAGACTTTACTAATAATTTTGTAAATAACATTACACAAGGATATGGGTCTAACTGCTTCATATTCTGGGGAGATTGGATTTTTAGGATAAGAACAATAAAAGTTTAATTCACTTCATCAATAAAATCACTTACAACAACAACAACAACTAAGCCTTTTTCCATTAGGTAGGGTCGGCTACATGGATTAAACGACGTCATTATGTCTTATCATAAACCAAGTCTTCAAAAAAATCATTCAAATCTAAATCTTTTTTAATCGTTTCACCTATAATCTTTTTTAGTCTTCCTCTACCTCTAACTATTAGACTATCCTCCACCTGATCTACTCTCTTTACAGGAGCTTCTAAGGGTTTTCTTCTTACATGTCCAAACTACCTAAGACGAGATTGTCCCATCTTTTTCACAATAGGTGCTACCCTTACTTTCTCTCTAATGCATTCATTCCTAATCTTATCTTGTCTTGTATGACCACACATCTATCGCAATATCTTCATCTCTGTGACATTGATCTTATGCTCTTACTGACTTTTTATCGCCCAACATTCAGTACCATACAATATCATAGGCCTTATAGCTGTGCGATAAAAATTCAAATAGCGTCAGTAATTTCATTGTCAATCAAATTCTAATATTTCTAAAAAATATAAAGCTGGCATACCATTAGGATCGATGATCTAGTGGCCCCCATTTGAGAGATAGCCTCTTTTACCTCCAGAGCAGTGAATGGCATAGTGAGGAAATCATTCATCTCTATTGTAACTTTTCTTTCAACTCTTGAGAGAGCCTATTCTATTCTAGTTGGATCAGAGGAGGTGAATAGGTCTTGGAAATAGCCTCTAGCAACCTTCTCTATATTGTTAAAGCTCAAATGCCACATACCATCCTCATCTTGAATATTGGATATTTTATTTTATTTTTCCTTCTTGTTGAAGCACAACTATGGAAGAATTTTGTGTTTTGACCTCCTTCCTTCATCCATCTTACCCTGGATCTTTGTCTCCAAATAATCTCCTCCCTATGCAACATTTCATTAAGCTCCATCTTCGAAGAAGAAATTTTACTCATATTTTCCTCATTTGGCAGCCTACCACATAAATCTTTAAGCTCCTCCTAAATATTTTTCATCTACTTTCCCACGTGGCAAAAAGTCTTTTTATTCCAAAATTTCAAATTCTCATCAGCACAACCCAATTTTTGAGTTATTGATGATATACCTGCAAGCCTGATGAGTCTCTCCGGAGTGACTTTAATTAATGCTTAATTAATTATTATTTTCAAATTCAGATCTAGCATTTATTTAACCAAGTGCTATTGTGCGAATCGTAAAATTTTAAAGAAATAAGTGAGAGTTTTATAGGGAAATAAAATAAGATGAGGTGTAGGGCTATTCAATGGTCTAATTTTTTTTAGTATAAATTAATTCCTCTTTTTTTTCTTATATGTTTATATCTTTTTTTTTTCTTTTAGCTATTCTTCTTCTACAGATTCACAAGTGATACTTATATCTAAAACAAGAAAATTACATTCTTTACAATATTAGACAAAGCAACTAAATTTCAATTTTTTATATTGATTCTATTTTTTTTAAAGGACTCATTTTGATATTTGGCTTTAGGCCTCTATATATATTGAGTTGCCCCTGGTCGTGACCCGCCCCATATCTATTGCACAACAGTAGTACGCCGCCATAGCCGGGAACCAGATCCCCTTCTCTTGTCGTCAGTGACGTGCAACCACCAGTCGCGCCCCGGTTGGCCACACCTCCACCAGAGATGGCAGATGCGGGTTGGTGTGACCTCTCTTAGAAACAGAGTAGGAGCTCTATTAGACTATTAGGCTATATTTGGATAACTTACGATGGGTAGAATGAAATGGAATGAGATGAGCTGAGATGAAATGATATAAAGTTTTCATACCATTATTTGAATATTTTAGGATTGAATAGATGAAAGTTCTCATCCCATTGTTTGGAATGGTGGATGAAATGAAATAAAATGATAATAATTATAATATTTTTGTTCTTATGTCATTCCATTTCATCCCATTCTACCTAATTTGGGAAGAAGAAAAAGTGAGAGAGTTAGGATGGAATGTGATGGAATGAATGTTATATTATACCATTCCATTACATCCTAATTTTAAAAAATCAAACAATAGAATCATACCCAATTTCATCTCATTTCACTCCATTTCATTCCTTACCATGAATCTAAACAAAGCCTTACTCTTTGCCTTTCCTTTTCTATTTCAGTTTGATATTTGTTTTTTTGAATTATTGACTCAATTTTTTACTAAATTGTTGTCCTTGTTAAAAAAAACTTTGGGTGATGAGTTCTAGACCAGCATCACATGTTGGGTTGTTTCTTTTGGTATTCTGGGTTGATTTGGTTTTGTGGCCTTGGGCTTCAACTTATAACTTGGACTAGGTTTTTTTTATTCTAAAATTTATAATAATGATCACATAAAGTAAAATAAATGAAATAATGAATGATAAAATCATGTATGTCTTGGTTGGTTGTATCCTCTCATTTTACATACTTGTAGTTATTTTTTAGATTTATTTTCCTTGCTATTAAAATTTTGTCCTCTCATATTTGCATAAGAAAATTAAATATGGGATAAAATTTCAATAATAGAATGATCAACATTGATTGCGATAGCGTGACGTCTTGACTTTATTGAGGTGAGAGAAAATTTTATAACTGTACCAAGAAGGCTGGTGGTACTATAAAAATCTTCGGTCAAAATCTTATTTCATATCTCTAAATTATTTATTGTGACCATATCATTGTACATTCGAATTGTCATTCAATTTGACTCAATCGTATTTGCATTCATTCATCAATCAAATAATTTAAAACTAGTCAACGATGAAAAAATTTAGAGAGGTTTAGGGTATCGATTAAATAAGCTTTGTCTAATACTCTTGAGGTCTTTATATTAGATATTACCAAGAGCGTTTATGAGATCTAAATTTCACATTAAAATTAAAAATATTTTTGTAAAAAGAAATCTTTAAATAATTTTGAACAAATTTATATAACCTTAACATTATGATTGAGATAGATAAAAAATCTTTTAATTAGTCATTCTAAAAATAAAATAATATTTCTTTGTGAAATCTATTTTCATGAATGATTTATTTCATCAAAAACTTTTATTCAAAAATAAAATATTTTGAAAAGTCATCTCTTTTGAAAGTTAACATTTCCAATTCATCACTTTCAAGCTGTGTTATGTGCTTGAATTTTTATTCCATAATAATGACTATTTAACTACATATTTCCTATTTAAGTCATTTATCATCTTTGATAAATATGTTGACTAAATGGGACACGTAAAAAATATAAACAATAAAAATTTCCTTTAATAAAAGACTAAATTAATTAATTTTATAAATAATTCTATATTAAATTAGTAACTATTTTTAAAACGGATAATACATGATACTAATACATTCTTTACTCGTAATTAACTCTCTCGAATTTAAGACTCTAAAACGTAAACTCATTTTTAGGTATTTAATCCACCTTTCTATTTTAATAAAAAAAAAGTGATTGGTGACGATTTTCAACTCTTTTTAATTTTGTCGACGCATTTCGGAACAATTACGCCAAAATTTAAAAACACAATTTACTTAGTTTTTAAATTTAAAACTATTTGAAAAGAACTAAACCCAAATTTCAAATTGTGTAGAGAGAGAGAGAGAGAGAGTTTTTTTTTTTTTAAGAAAGAGCAAGTAGGGGAATAAACGACCATTAGTTTATGTCCCGTTCAAGAAGAGAGAAACGGCAACAAATACGTCCCGCATGTTGTCGTTTCGTAAGCACAAAAAAGCAAAGAAAAACCCTCTTTTTCTCGTCGCTTTGCAGCACTCGCTAGCAGTAGCTATAGCAAACTCTATTTTGAGTTCCCGCACTTACCCTTATCTTCTTCCGAAATGGCGAAGGAAGAACAACGTGACTCTTCTTCTTCTTCTTCTTCTCCCAATGTCAACGAACAACAAGACCCAAATGCCTCCTCTTCCGATTCCTCCGACTCGGAGTATGACTCAGACTCCTCCTACGAAGACGAACCCCAAGACAAAGAATTTCAGCAGGCCTTTCGCTTCAGAAGAAGCGGGGATCCACTTCCGGAGTCAAAGAACAATCCAGAAGTTAACTTCAGAGACTTCGCCGAAGTTCTAGATAGCAGGCGGTTACAGAAGATTCACGAAGAAGAGGACCCAGACTTTGTGTCCGAGTACAACCCCTTTGACTTTCCCAAGGACCCTGAGAACTGGACCGAGGAGGATTTGAGAGAGCTTTGGGCCGATGGGCCCATTGAAATTGGTGGGACCGGTTGGGACCCTGCTTTTGTGGAAGAGGATGAGTGGCAGTATGTGTTGGATGAGATTGCTGATGGAGGGAAACCTCCCATTGCGCCGTTTTACCTTCCTTACCGGAAGCACTACCCGGCAATACCCGATAACCATTTCGATATATCGAACCCCAAGGCTGCCATTGAAGAATTGGATAGGATTGAGGAGTTCCTCAAATGGGTCAGCTACATTTTCGCCGATGGCAGCTCGTATGTATTGCAGTATTAGTACACATATTCATGATGCCTCATTTGAATTTTGTCGTTTAATTTCATTTATTACCCTTTTTTTGAAGATATGAAGGCACTGTTTGGGATGACTATGCTCATGGAAAAGGTGTTTTTGTTTCTCAAAATGGACTGGTCAGGTTTGTCTTTGCTCAATTATGGCAATTGTTAATTAGACTTAGACGGCCTAAGTGATAGTGGCAGTGACAGACTAAAACAAGATAGAATAAGAATTAAAGAATTAATTCAAGTAATAAGCACACAATGTAATGGGGGGAAAACATGAAATTTGTTTAGGATGTTACTGTACCCATGGTCTGCTGACAAAAATATTCAAAATCCAAATGTTATTGTCTTATTGATGATAACAGCCACCATTATAATTTTATATATCATTTACACACAGGAGAGCTGGGATTAACAAATTAATTACCCACTGTAGAGTGTAGAACACTTTTTTATTAAATTTGTAAACATATAAATTAGATAGGTTTTGCAATTAGCCATTGTGTTAAAAAGAGTTTTTCCAAATGCCTGGACTACCATAAAAAATGACAAAACTTGATTAAATTGAGACAAACTATTAGTTCAATAACTGTCTTTCTGTTGGCAACAACAGATTATACAAAATTATTGATATAGAATGACAGGCATTAATTTTTCCCCCTTGAGTGTATACTGGATTAGTTGGTCATATATTCTGGGGTTCTCCTGGTAATGATTGGGGCCTATGACTCTTTGTTAGCTAATTATTTCAACAAGTGTCAGTATCTACTCGTCTTCCCACGATAGATGTATCAGCTCGTCATTTCTTGATGTGTTAGTATATCATGCAACTCTTTTTTATGTCATTGTATATTGATATTTCACAATGTATTTTCCTTTCATAGGTATGAAGGTGAATGGTTTCAAAACAACATGGAGGGTCATGGTGTAGTTGAAGTTGATATACCTGATATAGAACCTGCTCCTGGGTCCAAGTATGTACCTTATTTGAAAATGCCCCCATATGCGTCAATGAAGTCTTAGATTGTGTCACAGTTTGATTGTATATTCAATTTCTTGTAAACAAACTGGCCCGCTTTTATCCATGCCCTCAGGCTTGAAGCAAAAATGCGAGCTGAAGGAAAGATAATAGCAAGGGATTTTATGTCCCCAGAAGACAGAGAATGGCTGGAGATGGATATTGAAGATAGTTATCGTCTTGCAGATGGGAGATATGAAATCCCCTTTTATGAGAATGAAGAATGGGTTAAGCAATTTGGAAGAAAGCTGTAAGTTTAATCATTGATCTCTTTGTTGCCTTTTCTCTATTAAAACCACTTTATTTTATCGTTATGGAAAGTGACACTTCCTCTGCATTGTCTCTTTATATCTCTCTATGGTACATTGTTGCTGGTCTGAAAAAGGTTTTATATTTTTATGCCCAGGGAGAAAGGTCGCTACCGTTACGCTGGTCAGTGGAAGCATGGGAGGATGCATGGATGTGGTGTATATGAAATTAACGAGCGTCCCATATATGTGGTGCTTGGATCAGACCAAATTTTATATTTCTACTTATGAAGTCCATTCAACCTCTTTCTTACTTTGCAAATTTTATAAAAATGGGGAGAGAAAGCTGGACTTCAAAGATGGAAAAATAATTGTACAAATAACATGATTTGCTTTAGCTTCCTGGAGAGTGTCTTACATTCCTTATGCATATTGAGACCTTTATTTTTTACTCTACATACTGCAATTTTTAGTTTAAGTTGTACTATCTGCATTATTTGGTTGAACCTTGCAACTAAATGCTAAGGGTGGAAAATGCTAGTCATCTCAACATAAGGGCTAATGACATTTTCATCACACTTGAACCATGTAGAAGACCTATTTTCTTTCCTAGTTACATAATTTGTGTGCATGCAGGGTAGATTTTATTTCGGAGAATTTGTGGATGAAGATGATCTTGACGGATGTGATGACGAAATTTCAGCGGTATTAAATACTCTTTTCATAATTTTTTCATCTCAGCAAAAAATAAAATAATAAAAAATCTTGGAGCTGTGAGGCAATATCTCATTCTGTCTGACATTCTGTCAATTTCAGCTGCATTCTGGTATAGCAGAAGTTGCTGCTGCAAAGGCTCGCATGTTTATCAACAAGCCAGATGGAAGTATGCTGTTTGACCTCTTTTTTATGCTGAAAACCTTATAATTCGTTTTTTCTTTTTGGTCTCTGACTTTCGGTTTGGCCATTTCTTTGGTTGCTAGATCCATTGATTAGTAAATATGTATTGTGGATTTAGGTATAAAGGTTCATGTTCTGTTATCTTCTTCTTCCTCCTATATCTTCTCCTCACCATGTCCATTTAGACTTTTCAAAATCAGTTAAGAACAGTAGTCACCATTGTTCTTTCCCAATTTGTGGCTTTGACTCATGATATATATAGTCCAATCGGAACTTCACACCACAAATATGTACATTATCGGATTCACCTCTCTGCCCTTTGACAATTATCTTGTCAAGTAAAGATGGTTTAGCATGAGCTAATTGAGTCTTTCTTATTTTGGTTTACAGTTGAAAATTTATATATGCGCCATTTTGGAATAAGAAATTTGTTTTTCCCATTTTTCCTATCCTGATAGATGCCATGCTGATTGTATCTTCTTAATTATTACTTATCATTCCACACTTTGTCTGCACAGTGGTTAGAGAAGAGAGAGGTCCATATAGTGATCCACAGCATCCCTACTTTTATGAAGAAGAGGACGTGTGGATGGCACCTGGCTTCATTAACCAGTTTCATGAAGTAAGGCTCACTGGCAAAGTTTTATCCTAATACATTGCTTATTTTCATTTTACGCAATGAAATGAAACATGGATATGATTCTGTTGCAGGTCCCTGATTACTGGAAAAGATACGTGCATGAAGTAGATCAGGAAAGAGAAATGTGGTTGAACTCTTTCTATAAAGCTCCTCTTAGGTTACCCATGCCAGCTGAGCTTGAGTACTGGTGGTGGAATGGTATTTATTCTTTCTTTTTTTGTTTGAACAAATACATAGTTGGTGTGACTTTTATTATCCTCTCCCATCTGCCAATGAAAATGTAGAGTTTTGTTTTAATTCATCCTCCAAATCCTTGATCAGAAGAGAATCATGAGACTCCTGAATTTGTCCTTATTAACAAGGAACCCGAGCCTGATCCTGAAGATCCATCAAAGCTTATATATACCGAGGATCCTCTCATCCTTCACACACCAACTGGACATCTTATCAATTATGTTGAGGATGAGAAATATGGGATACGTTTATTCTGGCAACCACCTTTGAAAAAGGGTGAGGACGTGGACCCAGATAAGGCCCAATTCCTACCCCTTGGTTATGATGAGTTTTTTGGACGAGAAACGAAGGTAAACAAGGAGAACATATGGATGCGTCTTATACTTGCAATTGAAAATGCATGCAAGCCATGGTTTGATAAACTAGAGAAATGGACTGAAGAGCAGAAGAAAAGTAGTGAAATGAAAAAGAAAGAAATTGAGCAAGAACTTGAACTGATAGAAGCTGAATTATGTCTGGAAGAGGCCGTTGAGGATATGGATGAGTTATTGCGGAGAAGAGAGAAGGAAGAGGAAAAGAAGGCGGAAATGGGTTTGCCAGATGAAGATGATATGACTTCTGTAACCAAACAAGATGAAAAGGCTCCTGTAGAGGAGGAAGAGGAAGAGGATGAGGAAGGGGATGAGGAAGACGAGGATGATGTTGCACAATCAAGTTTTGGGTCTGTTGAGCAGGAACAGACAACAGATCGGCAGAAGGGAAAACCTGGGAAATCGCCATTTTCTACGTCTTCACTTGCATTTGCTTCTCGCAGCCTTATCTCTGTGGTGAGTTATGATTCCTAACTCTCATTTGATGCATGTTTTCCATTATGACTATGTCTTATGTGGCTACACTTGATCAAACTTGTGAAACCATGATTCCACTAATCTCGAGTCTTATGCTTTCTCATGATATCAGGTGCCATTGAATAATCAGAGAACTTTACTTTTAATCTCGCAACATCAAATTTGAATTTTCTCCTTTTCAACATCATTGAGCAATTTTAATGGAGTTTTAAGACAGTTTTTGTGCTTCTGATTCTTTGAATTATTCTTTGATTGAACAATTTAACAAGTTAGCTGATAAGTTATTTGACTTATCTTATTAGATACTATATAGATGTAAATTTCAATGAGTTCTATTTGCCATTCTCTTGGAGGCTTAAACCCTTTTTTTACCTGTATTTGTTGTGGAAAATCAGGGTGTTAAACCTACCCAAGTATTGAAACATCTGGTAACCTTATTTTGTAAATATTCCTCAATTTTGCAGTTTTAAAGAACCAGATGAAGTACGATGAAGAATATTTTAATTATGAGTCATGTTGTTGCAGTATAACTCAAATTACAACCATCAAGTCTCTAGTTTGTATTGAACCTTTTAAGAAATTTGCAGTAATGCTTGATCATATTCTGAGTAATGTACTTAACTAGATATTTAGATGTATTTTCTAGGTTTATGGGTGTTACATATCAATTTCAGGTGTCATGTAAATGCTCTGAAAAGCTTCTGAAATTGTTTATCTGGTCTGATGAAGTTGAAACTAGGGCAGCGCTTCCCTGTCTGTTGCTCACAAATCGTATACTTGGTATTTACCTTTCCAAATATTTGTTTGTGTAAAGCAGATGAATTTGCAAGTGATTGTGTAAGTGCCATTGTGCTTGCATCACTTTGCCGGGAGCAACATATATGTCCAATTGCTCATCTTAATTCCGCTTCATTTCCATGTGTAGAATTCAAACTTGTTTATTTGTCAAGTTTGATCACAGGCAAGTTCCTGAATCTTTTGTCTTTGTTGTTTGGCTTATCAGGTACCATCCAAGCTGCAACAATCATTTTCATTCTGGAACAAGGGTGGATCAAAACCGGAGTTGATTCCTTCCCTCTGCATCGATCGCTTCAGTAATGTGAAAACAGTTGATTCAGTCAGTTTCCGTCCTGTGATTGACCAGAAGGGTAGCTTGAAGGCTGTAGGCCAAACAAATGTGAAAGTCAAGGCAAGAATTCTTGAGGTGCACTCCTTGTCTCAGACTCGGTCACGTTTCTTGGTTTCTGCAAATTTGAAAAGCAACTTAAAAGCGCCAAGAGTTAGCGGTGACGTGTGGTTGCATGCGGCACCAGAGAGGGATCTAGACAGTATACTGTCGTTGCATTCATCAATATATAATTTTGAAGAACATAGAGAGACTATGTGATGATCCAATCCTGTCCTTATACATATATTCAAAGAGATGTTCACATCAAATCCAAGTTTGTGGGGGGTGGGGAATTGTTCAATTTATGAAGGCCGTTTTTATTGTTTTGGTAGGCCTTTCTTGTACCAAAAACGAGTACACATAAGTTCTTGCGAGGGCAGAGAGACTTGGAAAATTGGAACTCTGTTGTAATACTTATGTCGTTCAAAGTCTGAAAAGCATCTGCTGATAGAATTGTTGAATTCTGTATGCATTTTCACCTTCACGTTCATCGCGTTTCACTTTTTTAACAGAGTACTAAAAATACTGAAATTCCAAAGGCATAAATTAAAACTTTAACCTTGTGGCAACTCAACTGCCTATTCAGGTCTCTAACCTCTAATCTCAACCATCCAGTTTGAATTATTCAATATGTATGGCAGCTGAAAAGGATGGTGCCACTTGCCCGTTGCAGTGTTGCATCTATTGGTTGTACTTCTAGTATTGTAGTCTTGGCCAGCTAAAATTGCCATTGCGACCAAGTGCCCCTATGTTTTTAGATCATTGTCAATTTTCTTTCATTGGCAATAAGTCCATTTTTTTTTTCCAAATCTTCCTGACTGCAAATAGTTATCTAACTATAGTAGCTATTAGCTAACGTGTTGTTTTCCATTTGAAAAGTACGTGCTAAACAGCAAACCTCCTCCTCTTAATGAAAGCCATTTTAATTCTTTCAAAAGAGAATAGTCAACTTCTACGTCTTGAATAGGTCCAGAGTCCAGACATAATAGAATTGCTTTTCGCCATTAACATCACTGTCTTTGGCTTTGCAAGTAGCTTATCCATACAGGTAGTATAGACACCTTTGACCAGAAGGACCACTGGTCACATCCAACGGCATGTCCTTGTGCTTGATCACGAGGCACAACAACCGCACTAATAGAGAAGGCGATTGCATGCATGGGTGAGCTGACCAAACCCCATGTTTTAAGAGTAATGCCTCATCCAATGCACCTAAATAAGGACGAATGAGAACGACTTGTTTCATGGATTTGGATCTCCCATAACAGTAGAAGAGAGATAAAAAATAACTTTTATTATGCAAGGACTCATCATAGTAAGTAGGACTAGAAATAGGTTAGGCAGGTCAGGCTTATTTATAGAGAAATTTTTTAAAAATTTATTTAATTAAAAAAGTTAAGTTTTAAGTCATTTAATAAGTTTTTTAAGTTTGTCAAATTAATTTAACTTATTTAATTATATATAATATAATATATATTATTATAATAATTAAAAATTATAATTATAATTATTAATTTATTATAATATTTTAATATATTTTTTAATTAAATTTAAATAAAAGTTAATAACTAAAACCTAAGTTAATAAGTTAGAATAGAAATAACATATTTATTAATATATTTAATGTAATATATTTATTAGAATGAAAATAATAAGTTAACACTTATCTCCAACTTTTATAGATATTTACTACTTTCTTACTCTGATCTTTAATCGATGTCAAATTTGAAGATATATGCCTCTAATAATTTTGTAACTTGGTATATTTCTAAGTCATACATCCACTAAATATTAGAGTAAGAAAGTTGTGAGCATCTATAAAATTTGAAGGTAAGTGTTAAGTTATAACAAAAGTCTATTGGCCTTAAGTAGATCTGTTAACCTATTTTAAGGCTTAGGTCTATTAACTTATGTAAATGCAAGTTGACCTATTTAACAGTAAATCTATTAACCTATATAAATACATGTTGGCCTATTTAAAGGTAGGTCTGTTAGTCTATGTAAAAGTTTCATTACAAAATAGACCTTTAAATAGACTTTCATGTCAGACCAGAGTTTTAAAAAGGTCAGTCTAGACCTTAAAAATTGACCTATTATAGACTTATAGGCCTACCTCAGGCCTTATAGTTAAAATACAAGTCAGACTTATTTAAGGTAAAGTCTGACTTGACCTGACTTATTTCTACCCCTAATACTAAGTTATAAGGTGTAGCAGTCATAATCAAAATTGTGTCATTATTTTACCCTTTCATAATATTTAATCGGAGAGAATGCAGATCCCTTAAGATTAATTTACACAGTGAGTATTCATTTCTCAAAATCTTTATGCAACTATACCTTGCATAAAGAGTTTATTTATTTGTTTATTTTTTTTACTTGGTAAAAAGTTTAATTTTAATAAACTATCTATATAAAACTTTTGTACACTATTATCTAATGTTGGATTGACATCTCATTTAACAAATTTGATTGTGCTAACAAGTACATGAAATGTCAAATTCATTAAGTAATGTAACAACACTCGATAGATAATGGTGTATACAAAAAAAAAAATCAATTATAGTGTAAATTTTTTTTACACAATATATCAAAATTAAAACTTATTGTGGAAATGTGATACTCTCGTATAACCTCAACATTTTATTGAGTTGGTTATTGGCATAATATATAATATCAAAGTATTTATTATCAAGTGATCAAAAGTTAAATTATTACTACCTTCATTCTTTATAATAATATAAAATTTTAACATAGTAAAATAAGCACGTGCATTGTATTCTTAAATTCCTATTAAACAACTTAAAACTTGTTTTTTCAAATTTAAAACAATAATGACAATAAGGTTTGAACCTAAAATCTCATATGAACTATTCAAACCTACAAAACAATTTAAAACTTGTTAGTTGCACCTTATAATGCATCGCGATAGGTCTTGTATAACACTACTAAAAATGATGTGGCAATTAGACTTCGTTGCTATAATAATTAGTGATGAAATTAGAGCCGTTAAAATGAGTCAAGTCTGATAGACCTATTTGAATAACCCAACAAAATAGGCAGTCTAAGTTAACAAAAGTGAATACAAAATTAAAAATAATTTAAATTAGCCCAACTCAAATGGGTCGACCTGTTAACATTACATAGAAACAGACTGGACTAACAAAATATTAATCCAAAACTCACATAACCTGATTTGACCCAGGCTAAAAATGATCTGACCTATTTTGACAGTTATAGATAGAATCTGTCACGAAATGGTAAACGTCACAAATTTCTTAATAGTTAATTGTCTAGTGACAAAAAATTTCATTTCGTGCGACTAAATAACAATGAATTTTTTATTTTTATTTTTTACAATAGGATTGTGACAAGATATGATTCAAATCCAATTTTTATAACATATTTTCAGCCAAATTCATACAAAAAAAATTTGATATCTAAAACTTAAAGTTAGATATAAAAATATTATCAGATACTTTTTTTTTCAATTCATTAAGAAATAAAAGTTTATTTAGTGAAAATGAATGAATAGTAAAAGAATTTAACATTTTAGTTGATTGGTCTAGAAATGCACCTTAAAATATATAAACTACATACTAAAGGGGAAAAACATGGTCCAATTTTTGCTTCATATTTACAGTTTAATATTGTTTTGCATATATATCTCTAAGAAATTTAAGAATGTTTTAAGGATCCACATCTCCCCGTATCATCTTGAAACTCTGCACTCCCAATTTTTGTGCATTTTCAGTGTAATTTTTTTTTTAACATTAACATGTAATTTTGTTGTAACTTCTTATTTAATCAGTTTGATTAGGTTAACAATTATATAAGGTGTCAAACTTATTAAATAAAGTAATAATAAATCAATAAATGTAAGTATAAAACTTTTTTACACTAACTATGCATCAAAACTAAATTTAAACATTTATAAACGGGAACATTATATCTTATGTTGGCAACTCGGTTAATAATAATTGAGAACATGCAGTAAAAGTAGTAGGGTTTGATCCCAACAAATAATTTCTGTCTTGTTCTCTTACCCTTTAGCGTTTCCTCTGAGCCCACACAGTCGGACCTAGGCCTTATAAGAAAAATGAGAACATTATTTATGAACATTTATCTATTCATTATTGAGAAAAAAAAAAAAGAGGATAATTAAAAACTAAAAATGATGAACATTTTTTTTTATCTGAACTAAAAATCATGAACATTATGGGATCACATCGTTACAAATTAATATATCCGCAATTCACTAATAAATTTCTTTGAAAATTTTATTACTAAAATTATGTAATTCTTAAAAAGATGTAACCTTTAAATGTTAGTAAACACATAACAAAAAAAATTATAAAACAGGTAAAAAGTTATTTATTAATAATTTTTGAAAAGTTATAAATTTAATTTATTAAACATTATATAACTTACAGAGACGTAACAAACTCCTATATTTAACAGAAGTTTGTCGTCTGCACCTAACACTAGTTTAAAATGATTTACAAAAGCAATTGCCCTTTGAAAAATATATTTGGGAACATGAGATATGACATGTTTCACTTAAACAATACATTATAATAAAAAGATAAATGTCTGAGTTTCTTGTTAAATTTATTTATAAGCAAGCTGATGATGAAAGCTGAGATATTTTGTGTCTGTTCGAAGAAGATAACCCAAAAGGCGTTACAATAAAATTAATGGCGGCGAATATATAATTGTTGAATGGAATGAATCCGAAGCTATAGATTGCAATTCATTATATTATAATGTTTACCTTTCACCAAAACCCCCAGCGCATTCAGATAAAAAAAAAAAAAAAACCCAGCGCATTAATTAAATAAGTAAAATATTGTATTCCAATCCCATAATAGGTTAGTGGATTACAATAAAGCATAGTGAGTCATTCTCCCCGTAGTGGAAAAAGATATTTAGTGAATATTAGTTAAATACTATTATAAATAGTATATAAATTAAGTGGAAGAATAGTTACGAATTAAAAACCGACAAGCTACACTTCATTAAAAAAAAAACCGACGAGCTACAATAAATTCGTTACACAAGAAAAAAGATTTGATTAATATTTGAACAAAAAAATTAATCTTAATGTTATATTTATTAAGAAATATAAAATTAAAATTGGACCGTACTGACAGATTGCCTCACCTCACGATCCCATGGCCGACCTTGGAGTAGTTTACCCAGTCTAGGATGGTGTCACTTGGGCTTGAAGCCACCCTTGACCTCAATACACAAATTCCAACCGTGAAGTGCTCCAGCCGATCTCACAGCAACTTGAGTCCCCCTTGCCCGATGCCCAGACCCGACCTTGGAGCTCCATGACCCGAATTCCAAAATAATCCACGTAACAAAATTGACGTGGCAGTACATAATACATCATTAAGATAATGGATTTTCCCTCTATCAACATGGCAAACATAAGGAAAGGGTGCACTACACATCCCCACGAGGTATTCACCTTTTGACTCCTATAAATAGTAATGACTTTTGGCATGATCAAGTAAGTTTTTTTTCTAGCATATATATTTACACTCACATCCTTCAAACATTAACTTGAACATTAGAGTGTTTAGTGTATGTACTCCCACCATTGTCTCTGTCTCGGTAATCCTAATCTCTACCACACCTAGGCCAGCGAAAAATCATTCAAAGTGTATGCAACGAGAACATTAGGGGTTGTAGATCGTATCAGGACAAATTGTCTCACCTCACAACCTTATGACTGACCTTGGAGTGGTTTACTCAGTCTTGGAAGGCATCACCCGAGCTTGAGGCACCACCCTCGACCTCAGTACACAACTTTTAGCCTTGAGTGCTCCAACCAATTTCATAGTGACTTGGGTACCCCTTGTCTGATGCCCAGACTCGAACCAAAGAGCTCCACGACCTAAATTCCATAATAACCACATAACAGAATTGACAAGTAGCAAAATCTAATATGTTATAAGGATAACATTTTCTCTCCATCAACATGACAAATATGAGGAGGGGTGCACTATGCATCTCCATGAGGTATCGCTTTTTAACTCTAATAAATAGTAGTGACTTTAGCATGATCAAGTGAATTATCTTTCTAACATATACACTTATACTCACCTCCTTCAGACACTAACTAGGGTGTCAAAGTGTTTTTTACTGGTACCACCATCACCACCTCTATCTCGACATCTCCAACCTCCATCAAGTCCAAGTCATCAGAATACTACCCAGAATGTATGTGATGATAACAAAATTTATTATGTAATTCTTTTTTTGTGTGCAAATTATGTAATTCACACTTTTGAACTCAAAAACATTACTAGCTATAAAAATACAGGTCAAAAAGTATATTACTTGAAAAGATAATGTTCTTATATATTGCTGAGAGAATAAATTTAATATCTTAAACAAGATTAATTTTACAATTAAACGGTGTGAGAATTCCGACAACAACCTGTTGTTGTCACCCGTGCAGCCTTAATCGAAACCTGCAAATAAATGAGACAACAAAATCGTGAAACCTGTAGCGTGCAAAGCACTGCCCTCAAGGATTATTTTGGTATAGGCGAAAATCTCCCAGGGTACTGCAGGCTCTTCCTGTTTGACAGGGCTTCAAGAACTGTAAGAGATTTTAAGTCACGTAACCCAATAGAGAAAGAGAATAGAAGTGGAGAATAATGAAGAGGAAGTTCTAACCACAAAACTTAATAAATGATAGTATTTATAGAAAACAGTTTTTGGTCGTTGGAATATGACCGTTGAAATATGACAGTTGGAATATATCCATTAGAATATGACCGTTAGAATATGATCGTTGGAATATAACAGTTGGAATATGTCCGTTGGAATAGACCAAGTCAAAACTCGGATAAAACTAAATCATTTTTAAACATCTGCAAAAACTTATTTCCAACTAATGTGGGACATTTATTCTTTTGAAATAAAGCATTTTTCACAACAATCCCCCATATATTTCAAAAGAATATTAAATAAAATCAATAATTTTAAAAATAGAATTTGGGTTACATCATGAGTGCAAACGCTTCGAATCTGGTGTCTTCTGAACTATGAACCAGACCTAGATAAATAGGATTTTAACTTACAATATAATTGGTGAAGTTTAAACTTCTATGAACCAAAACATTTTTCGTGTAAATTAGAATCCCACTTGATCACATTTACACCCTCATTTATCTCTTGCTGTTAACGCAGTTTTGCACTTTTTGGTCATGTGCGTGCCTGATTGTTCATGAGTGCTCTAGAAACTATGTCATTATCTCATAGGAGCGGCCCCACTCCACACTCATATAGGTGATTTCATCAAGTGTATACTGCACTTTATACACCACCCGTAAGGGATATGAAATTCATTAAAAGCATTTAGCTTATCCTCACATTAAATGCAGTCTAGCACTTCTCATGCTTCTCACACCATAGGAAGGGACAATCACAGTGCTAGCAGAACTAACAAGTGACTTGTTATTACCTATATGAACTTTTTTCATGGGATCTCCACTCATAAAAGTTGGGTTACCATCACTGTCTATTTCAAATTGGCTTAAGTCATATTCCGCTCAATGTGGTATTTATTCATTTTCTACATAGAGATTTTGTTAGAGGATTGGTCAAATTTTCACTTCACATAATTAATAGATTTAATTCTATCTTTTAGCATATGCTTCACAGAATTGTGACGTATACATATATGTCACTTTTCATTATACACAACTTTGTTTGCTCTTACTATTTGCTATTTTGACAATTATAGACTCTGAAAAATCTATGTCTTCAAGTATCTTCCATAAAGGAATATTTGCTAAGAGATTTCTTAGCCACTCAGCCTCAGATCCTACCAAGTTAATAGTAATAAACTATGTCTCTATTGTAGATCTGGCTATACAGGTCTACTTGGATGACTTCCAAGCGACATCACCTCAATTGAGGCTAAAAATAAATCACTTGTGAATTTAATCTCATTTAAATCAATGATTTATTTAGCATTATGATCATTTTGTCCACATATCAAATTCAACACCATGGCTCTTGGTCCATAGTCTCATCAATCTCAACTAATCTCATAATGCAATAGGGACATGGAATTCATTCATGCAAACATCATCAAATACTTGATCATGTACATCTAGATCATGGTTATCACACTCTATACATATATAATTAACTATGCATGTCACATAACCAAGTTAATAATAACTAAAAAATAACAAGGATATATGAGATACTATGTAAGACATTATATGAAGCACTCAATGCTCTATTTCTTGGTTCAAGTAAAGAATTTTAGTTAGATAGCCCCACACTTTAAGATATTTATACCAAGTCATTAACATAAATTCAAAACACAATTAAACAGTAAAACCACATATCACAAAATTAGTGCATTACCCTCATCTATACACGGCTTCACCATTAACATTAATCTTACTCTAAATGTGCTTATTTTTCTTTTTCCTTTTAATTTAATAGAAACAAAAAAACAAAAAAACCTGGTGACTGACGACAGCGCGCGGTGGAGTAGTGACGACTTTAGTCTCTTCTCACTCTCCAAAACGAGTTTGAGGGTTTTGTATGTGTTTGCTTTTGCAACTTTGATCTCTTTCAAGCCAAGCATTTTCTAAAGAAAATCTTTGCCTCATTCACAGAACACATGACCTCTAAGCACCACAACAGCAAACACTACCCAAAACCAGTGCGTGAACCCACGTAACGCCGTTTGCACCTCTGCCCCTACGTCCAAAACCACGAGCTTCTCTTTCCCTTTCCATTGTGTTACCCATTTCCTCATAAAAACCTCACATTTAAAATAAGTTATATCAGTATCACAGAGATTGTAGGAAAAATAATAAAAAAATATATGAACGGGTAAAATTAAACATTGCATGGATAGTATTGACGTGCAGTAATAATCCTTGAGATTGTTGTCACCCGTGCAGCCTTAATCGAAACATGCAAATAAATGAGACAGCAAAATCGTGAAACCTGTAGCGTGCAAAGCACTGCCCTCAAGGATTATTTCGGTATAGACGAAAATCCCCCAGGGTACTGCAGGCTCTTCCTGTTTGACAGGGCTTCAAGAACTATAAGAGATTTTAAGTCACGTAACCCAGTAGAAAAAGAGAATAGAAGTGGAGAATAATGAAGAGGAAGTTCTAACCACAAAACTTAATAAATGATAGTATTTATAGAAAATAGTTTTTGGTCGTTGGAATATGACCGTTAGAATATGACAGTTGGAATATGTCCATTAGAATATGACCGTTAGAATATGATCGTTGGAATATGACAGTTAGAATATGTCCATTGAAATAGACCAAGTCAAAATTCGGATAAAACTAAATTATTTTTAAACATTTGTAAAAACTTATTTCCAACTAATGTGAGACATTTATTCTTTTGAAATAAAACATTTTTCACAACACCTGTTAGTTTTTATAATATTATTCACCTTGAGGTAATGGATCCATTTCTATATAATTGCAATTACCAATGAGGTGGGGTTGCCCACATTCTTTATTTTCAAGAAGTGTTTACATAGAATTTTTCTTTTAGAGATAGTTTGATTGAGAAATCGTATAGATTTTAATTAGGAAGTGTTTTTTTTTTCACACACACACAAGAGGAGGATGGTGAAGGCGAGAGGACTTCAAAATGAACTACAGAAGTTTTTAAACTAACTAACACTTTACAGAAAAAAAAAGTGTTTTCATAGATTAAGGAAAGCATGACGTGCAAATGGATAATACATATATATATATATACTCACATGTATAGAGGACTCTGTTTCCCATAGCTTTCAAAATTCAAGGGAAATCGTTGATATATATATATATATATATACTCACATGTATAGAGGACTCTGTTTCCCATAGCTTTCAAAATTCAAGGGAAATCGTTGATGGAATGATGGGGAAAGAAAAGTGAAGAAAATAAAAGAAAGAAAAAAGGAATGGTGGGGATTAGAGTTTTGTAATTCGGAGAATATTTTTATATAAGAATAATATTGTTAAGAAATTGACTCATATATTAGGATAAGAATAAAGATTAGTTTTATTTATGTTTATTGTTAACAAGTATACTTTTTATGATTTAGAAAATCTAATTTAAAGATGTGAGGGAATATGAAGGACTTTTTGAAAATTAATACAATTTGAAAAAAATTGTTAAGATTTAGTAAACTTAAAAATTAAGGAATCTTATAAGCCAAGAAGGTTTTAGGCTTGACTATAATTAAAATCAATCACCTATTGTATGATAAGATAGAGAGAACAAGTGATAAATGAGTTTTTTGAGTTTTGAAAGAGAGTATATAAAAGACTTTGGATATGTGTTATGCTTTTTAATTTCATGATTATTACTATTTTTCTCTCATTCTTGTGTTTTTGCACTCATATTTTTATCTTGCTAATTGACTCTCTTTGGTGAGTGGTGACCTAACAATTTGTTATTATAATACTCCATTTGTTAATATTTATTTGTCGTTTAAAATAATTTACAAGAATTAAAGAAATCATTAAATAGTCTTAATCAAAAAAATTATTATTATTTTTAATAGAAATATATTTTTAATATCTAAAATATTATTATCATTTTATTAATTTTCTAAAACAATAGATCGAATAAAAAAATAGAAAGTTCTAAAACGAGATATATAAAAGAACAAGTGGAGTAGGATATTTTGGCAGCCCTACCGTTTGTTTTTTTGTCTCATTTATAACTGTCACTACAATAACCTTTAATTTATTATCATCTTTTATTGTTACTATCCTGTCCCTAACTGAGGCATCACCGAATTCCTTGAAATTAAGAGAAAAAACATCGAAAACAAATAGGGTCTAATTAGGTATTTCACTCACTCACTTTGCTTGATGACAATCTAAAGTTGCCAAACCTTATCTTCAATCAGGTGAATAATTTGAACTCGAGCGGCTGGCTTAGTGATAAATCAGTATGTGACATGTTAGTTGACAAATGGTCATAATTTTGAATCTTATTTACGTAGTTAGATTATAAAAAATATTTTTATAAATTTTTAAATTTTAACATAAATGATTTGTTTTTAATTAAATAAAAAAATTAAATTAATTGAAATACGTAAAAATTGACTGAAGAATACTTGACGTGTAATATAAAAAAAATCAAATAAATAATTTGAGTGACAAATACGTCACCGACAGAAGGGTTTTTCTTGTCTTCTTTTTAGGTAATAGCTACCTACAGAAGCTTTAACTTGTTTGCAATTGCGTTAGCCGTTTTGCACAAGGAATCTGGTCAGCTAGTGAGACTCTGATTGCGTAAGCCAATGTTAAATGTGCATCAGTGAATATTCCAAGAAGCATACCTAACGTTAGAGACTGTTTTCTACTTTTCTAATGCGTCTGCGATATAAAATATAGAATTTTAATATTCTTTCAATTAAAATGTGTTTAATTTTATTTAATTTATTTATAAAATTATTTTGTATATTATAAAAATATTATAATTACATATAAGATAATTTTATATTTTTTATATGTTAATATACTATGTAAATAAGATATGTATATTTTAATATATATAAAACATTTATCATATAATGCAGATAGAGTTCCTTATGTCTATATGCAATTAGGATTCATTTGTGTAG
The DNA here is from genome assembly GCA_029884595.1 of Ormosia semicastrata. Taxonomy (NCBI): domain Eukaryota; kingdom Viridiplantae; phylum Streptophyta; class Magnoliopsida; order Fabales; family Fabaceae; genus Ormosia; species Ormosia semicastrata. Next base: position 17,338,189 of record JAQQTO010000041.1, on the reverse strand, counting down.
TGGATTTTAAATTGAAATATAAAATTTTAATTTTTTTAAAATTAGAATTGGTCTAAAATTTTAAATTTTATGTTTAAAGTTGTCAAAGAATTAAGATGAAAAATTATAATTTTAAATTTAATTATAATTTTATTATTTAAATGTATGATCTAAAATATTAAAAAATTATTTATAAAAATTAAAATTAATAAAAATATTCATATAATAATATTTTTATAATATAATAGTCATTTTTTTATAAAGAAATTTTTTCATGAATTTGTTTTAGAAAAAAATAGCTATTATAATCATTTTATATAAATATAAAATTAATTTTCTATATAAATATAGAATCTTAATAAATATAATTTTTCATAAATAAATGAAGAAAGAGAATTTAATTTTTAAGTTAAGAAATTAATAATTTTTAAGGTATAGATCAAGAATTGAGAAAAATTTAAGTTAATTATTTTTTAATTTTATAAAATTAGTTTATAAAATTATAATTTTAATTCTAATTGACATTCTAAATATAAAAATTAAAATTAAAAAATTTAATTCTAATTTTAAGTTTTAATTTTATATTTAATTTTAAAAATTAAACGGACACTTGTAAAAGTTGAAAAAATGAGGGGACAATGGCAAATGTCCTAATGAAAACCACAAGCTTATAGTGACACTACCACCAGTTCCCCCAACTTGTTGCACACAAATTACATGACAATTGAAAAATAAACAAAAAATATGTCTACTAACTACTAACAAGAGTTTGGCACAACAGTAAAAATACTACATTTTTAAGGCAAGAATTGAAATTTAAATCCTAAAAGAAAACTATTACAAAGATTTTCTGACTGCGAGAGTGTTGAAAAGGTTAAACTCGTAATAATACATGTTGAGTTACCTTTTAAAAAACCAAAACCACGGCTATTAGCGACAAATTAGGATCAACTATGAGTCTGTGACCATATTTGGACTGGGCTGGGGTGTTACAGACACACAGAATGGCAATTATATGAGTTGTCTCTTTCCTCTCACATGTCCTTGCCTTGCTTTCGGCTTTGCTCAAGGCTCAGTATCACCTCCACCGCTTGCGTGTCCATTTATTTGATTGATGCTACCCCTTTCTGGGCCAGTTTTCACTTTTAGTTGTTGCCTACACTAGAAGATATAAATTAGGATACAAGTTCACGTTAATCATTACAACCAAAAAAATTAATAAAACGGCAACCAGTCAACAACATTAGATTAGATTCCTCAGTCACGTATCTCTTTTGGCCCCAATCAATCATTCTCGTACCATATGTGTCATAGCTAATCCATCGTTACCTAACAAATTAAAATACATTTTTTTAGAGTTATATAATTTATTAAGTTACTCTTCAATTAAGAATAATACATGTTATTAATTTTTTTAAAAAAATTAAAATTAAATTATATTTTTAATTAATTATATATATCTCTTTTATAATTTTACTAACTTTAAAAAACTCTTTTAATTTATATTTTTTAAATTCTATCTTAATAAATTAATTATGGGTATCTTTTATAATTTTAAATATTTTCTCTTTTAATTTATGCTTATTTAGATTCTATTTAAATTTAACAAATCTGTGATAGTTGCTAGTTAATTAATCAATGCTATAACAAGACACTGCATTAGTTTTTTATTTTAATAAAATTATTCTCATTATACACAAACTAATATTCTCACATTTTTTGTGACACATACATATCTTTTATACAACTTTTTTTGAATATACTGTTAGTATAAAAAATTTTATATTTTCATTTAATCATGCATTGTCAAGTCATTAAAAAATATCTCACTTTCATAATAGTTATCTAAAAAGTTATTCATGAGATAATATATAATTAATTGATGGTTTAAAAAATTATATTAATTGAACATTAAAATTAAACTCTTTAACAATTGTATATAAGTTAAAAAATATAATACAAATTTTAAAATTAAAAAGCATCAATATTTTAACTTGATTTTATTTTACTGATCCGTTTATAGCCGATTAGAAGAAGCCCAACCTGAAACATAAACAATCCAACACAACACGAGCAATGAGTTTATCACAGATTCTCAATGTTTGGTTTTAAAGAAAAAGTTTCTCATGGTCATATTCAATTGTAGAACCAAGCCTAGATTCTCTGTATCTTTCATCTCATGACGGACCATAATTAGTAAGAGCCTATTGAAATTTAAGTTAAAGTTTATTAAAAAATTATTATTGAAATTACAAATAAGAATTGATATATTGTTTTTTTAACTATTGATATATTTTTTTTAAACAAAATATTAATTGTACCAAAAAAGCAAAATATTAATTAGAGGATTGTAAATATCACTATCAAATATCACTATCAACATTGTAAATATTATATATATATAGATATCATACACTCATATTTCATAAAATTATTTACAAATAATTGATGTAACTGTATTAAAGTCTAATTAATTTTACTTTATATTTGTTATCAAATTCAAAGTAATCGTAAAATTAAGTGTATAATTCACAAACAAGGTTTATGTTTGTATCATCTTAAAATTTTGCATGTTTATCATTTTACATAATTGTATATCAAAATTAAATTGCGTTACATGTACACTTATATAATACATGATTTTTTTGTCTAAAATCTAAACAGTATTATTAAAAAAATGACGAATAAAGAATATAATTAAACTACATATATCATATTTTATTATTGTAAATATCATTATTTTGTTTAACTTTTATTCTTGATACTTCAACTAGGTTCTTTGGTTTAGTAATAATCATTTTTAAATGCGTAGTAGATATGTGAATTAATTTATTTTATATTAAAAACATTTTATAATCAAAATATAGCAAAGAGATTTTTTTTAATGGCATAATAATTAAGCAAAAGAAAACATGCTATAAGAGGCTAGATTTATAATCTTTACAATAATTTGACCCACAAAAACATGAATTAATTGATGAGGAGGTAAGTGGGTTAATTGAAGAGATATAATTAAGCAAAGGCGATCATGCCATATATAATAGAAGGCTAAGTTTCAAATCATTACAATAATTTGACCCACAAAACATGAGGTGATTGAGGAGGGGCAGGTAGGTTGAAGAGAGGATATAACTATCAGCCACAGAACATTACTGAATTAAAATTTGGGCGGCAGTTGCTAACCTAAGAGTCAAGAACTCAAAACACGTTTATCTTCTCGTTTGATGTCATTTTGGACGTTTGGTGGTAGGTTCCCTGTTTCGACTTTTAAGGAAACCACTCAATTATTCTAGAACGGGGGAAATTAAATAATATAACATAAAGTATAGTAAATCAATTATTATAACAATATCTAAGTCAGGCGAGCGTATATATCTTGAGGTGTGTGTTTTGAGTGAATACTGACTACTGAGTGTGTTGTGTTCCTAGTTAATATTTATCAGGTTTTTATATATTTTATCTATAAAAAATTAATATTTTATATAATTGAAATAATTACACTTTATATCATATTATTTAATAACGGTTTGACCATTTATGGTATCATCAAAGTTTTAAAAATTGAATCGATAAAATTTGATCGATTATTGAATTGTTGATAGAATTTATTTAAAGTTTAATGATTTAATCGTGACTAAATTATAATTGAACAGAAATATAAATTTATATATATATATTATAAATATTATATGTTTTTATATTATATTTATTTTAAATTATATAAATATTAAGTGTTTTTTATATTAAATATTTGAAAGATAATATTATATACAATCTCATTATTCGTTCAATCAAACACATCTAATTTTATCTAATTTATTTATAAAATTATTTTATATGTTACAAAATATTATAATTACATATAAAATAATTTAATACTTTTCTCATATTAATATATAATATAAATAAGATATATATAATATGGTGTACATAAAACATCTCTCATGTTATATAATATAATGTATACAATCATTTTACAGCACCGCTTGTGGCATAGTGGTGGGATGTATGGTGGCATAGCAATTGATGTTAGAGTTCAAGTCTGCTGGCTGAAACTTTGTAACTTTTTGATAAAAAAATATGAATCAATTGACTAGCTAAACCATAGTGGGTTTAAACGGTTCATCACTTCCTAATTAGTTTACTCCCAGTATATTAAAAAATTATAAAACATAACATATAATTTATAACTAATTAATATAATTTTTATAAATTTAAAAATTTATAATATCGTACCATATATATTAATATTTAATACTTAGAGTCGTGCCGTCCCTCCATTGCGACCGTCTCCTTTCTCCTTTTACCCTGTATGTGATTTGCAGAATTCTCACTTTTCCTTTTGTTATTTTTTTTTTTTCCTTTACCTTTTAATTGGCTGGTCAGTGGTCACGTCTCCCCCCCCCCCCCCCCCCTCCTTTCCTTTTTCTTATTTTTTCTGTAATTTATTTATTTTATTTTATTTTACTTTTTATCTTTCTATTCCTTTTTTAAAAAACTAATAATTAAATAATGTCTTTTAAAAAAGAGATAATGGTTTATCTTCCAATGATGATTTAAATTTGGTATGTTTATTATGTTCTCTCTTGTAATATTCGCATAAAATAAATTTTAAATATAAGATAAGATTCGAACAAGGAAATAATCAAGATTAATCGTGATAATGACGATATCTTAACCTTTTTGAGGTAAGAAGAAATTTTATAGTTTTGCTAGAAGCATAGGTGGGCAAGATTATAATAATTTCTAATAACACAATCTTATTTCATATTATTCTTTGCAACACTATCATTATACATTTGTACTTTTTAATTTAACGTACCTATTTTTTTTCTTTTGCATCTTTGTGTAAATTAAACATTTTAAAGTTGATTGACGATGAAAAAATTGGGAGAAAATTTGAGCATCAATCAAATATACTATTCTTAATATTCTTGAAATTGTATATTATATTTTGTCAGAAGCGCTAGTGAAGTCTAATTCCTATATTAAAATTAAAATATTTTGTAAATTAAAATACAACATTTTTTTATAAACAAAACTAAAATCATTTTTGTAAAATAAAAAAATCTTCAAATAAAAGTGAATAGTTTCACATAAACTCAACATTATGATTGTGGTGAATTAAAAAAAAATCATTTTGTCACTTTTCGAAAATAATTTTTTCTTTACAAAATTCCTTTTAAATAAATTTTATTCAAAATCTCTCATAAAAATAAAATATTTTGAAATTTTTTTTCTTGCAAAATTAATAAAATTTTAATTCACCACTTTTGCAGGCCTAGAATTCGTTAAAAAAAATGACTATTTAATCACCCATTCCAAGTCTTAATTATTTATCATCTTTGATAACATGCTGACAAATGGAACATGTCAAATAAAAATAAAATAAATAATTCTTTTTTTAGGGACCAACTTAATTAATTTTACAAATAACATTAGATTGAATAGGTAACTGTTCTTAGGACGGAAGGCGTAGGGTGCTAATATCTTCCCTACCCGTAATCAACTCCTGAACCTCGAATTCTGAAATGTAGATTATCTTTAAGGTGTCAAATTACACCATTTCATTTAATGGATAAAGTGGTTGGTGGTGACTCCTAATACTCTGAGGTCATTTCCCCTCCTTCCTTCCATTTTTAATATCTGCGGCGCCCCTTCGGGACGATTGCGACAGCTGGCTTGTGCGACTAGTGCGCAGATATCCTAGTGAGACCCTTCCAAAAAATATGAAACATAATTTATATTGATATTTTCTAAAAAATCTCAAAAACTAACTTCCAAAAATATGGAACATAATTTATATTGATATTTTTTTAAAAAAAACTCCAAAACTAGTTTCTTCTAATAAAACTAACCATGTAACAAAGTGGAAGACTTGGTACGAGTAAAGGTAGAAGGAGCAAATGAAAATAGTAGTATGTGAAAAGATAGAACTTAAAAGTCTAATAGTGACATGTGAAAAGTTAAAACTTAAAATATTAGTATATAAAAATAGTGGCTTGGAACGTCCGTTATGTGATTGAGCTTGTGTGAGTTACGAATTTACTAATTGAACGTTAATCATGAAAACTAATTTTTTTAAAAAATAATATTAATTGGCCATGTCAATGCCGTGTTCGAGAAGTGTCTAAACTGAAAAAATAATATTTTTAATTAGACACATTCAAGCACGCAAGATAGGTGTATCATACAAGTGTTCCCATGAATTTGACACTGACACATGTCTAACACGCGAACACACTTAAAAATGACGTGTCCGTACTTCATACAAGTGTCCTTATAAATCTGACACTGACACATATTTGACATGTGAACACACCTAAAAACGACGTGTCCATGCTGCATAATTTTAACCGTTCATCGATTGGACTGGCGAGTTCTCTTATTAGGGCTGCACATGGGTCCAACCCGACCAAACCCAATATAAAATATCCGAGTTGATTCGAGTCATCGGGTTAGTTCAGTAGAACCCGATCAACCGGTCCACTTATTGGTTCGAGTAACGGGTTCAAGAAACCAACCCGATGACCCGATTAAAACGACGTCGTTTTACAATGACATCCTCATTTCTCCTAATTTCTCTTTCTTCTTTTTGCCAAATCCAACCCTAAGCACCACCTTTTTCAATCCCAACCCTCTTTCCCCAGAATTCCTCCTCCCCTCTCAGCCCAGCCACCACCAGAGGCGACACTTCATCTCTTGCCTCCAGCATGAGCTCTCCACTGTGTGTCTCGTGCTCCATCATTTGTGTCTTCTCTGTCACTTTCGGTCTCTCCCTCGATGATCTCTTCCCCTCTGTTCGAGGCTCCAAGAACGTCCGGGAATGACGTCGTCTCAAATGGCTTTGCCGTCATCGGATCCATCGCCACCATGGAAGCTTCACCTTAACCTTCTTGTCCACTGGAGGCAACGCTCCATCTTCTGCCTTCCATTTTTGTGCTTTGGGAATGTTGCGTTGCTACTGACTCAGTGAATCGACTCACCAACGACTTGGCACTAGTCGTAGTAGATTGAGCTCTGAGACCAAGTCACATCTTCCTCAACAATGTTGAGGGCCACCGTTGTCGGCTATAGATCTGGCCCGCTGATGAAGGTTAGAACTCAGAACAAGATTTGTCACGTGGGGAACAATTGTACCGTCCCGAGACTGCCTGCAGGATCAATGAGTGTTTCCACAAACAAGTACGAGTCTTTTCAGCTTGCTTTGTCCTCACTCACACGCATCCTAGGAAACTTTCCAGAAGGTCACTCATCCTACAAGTGCTCCAAGTCAAGCACACTTAACTATGGAGTACTTATGTTCTTGGCTCCCGAAAAGAAGATGCATCTTATTGATATGGGTGGTGCTAATCAATTCCTTTAAACCATCCTCAACTATGCAATCTCATACCTGTACAGTCTCTGAATCCCTCTCATTCTGGTATGTATTCAGTTCATTCATGTGTCCCTCTACCTAGAAGCTTGTTAGGAGCCGCTCCTTGTTTGTGCTTCATCTTTTGCACCAGCGACCCCTCCCCACCCTCGTTGGCCCCGGGTGTTACATGCCCACCAACTTCAGCATGGTTCGTCCTCGAACCACACCGTACTGAAAGAGGTCCCGACTCTGATACCATTTGTAACGTCTCGAGACTGCCTACAGGATCGATGAGTGTCCCCACAAACTAACACGGGTCTTTTCAGTGTGCTTTGTTCTCACTTACACGCATCCTAGGAAACTTCCCAGGAGATCACCCATCTCACAAGTGCTCCAAGTCAAACACGCTTAACTATGAAGTACTTATGTTCTTTGCTCCCGAAAAGAATATGCATCTTGTTGATATAAGTGGTACTAATCAATTCCTTTAAACTATCATCAACTATGCAATCTCATACTTACACAGTCTCTGAATCTCTCTCATTCTGGTATGTATTCAGTTCATTCATGTATCCCCCCGCCTCTAAACCTGCCAAGAGCCACTCATTGTCTGTGCTTCATCTTTTACACCGGCGACCACTCCCTGCCCTCGTCGGCCCCGAGTGTCACAACAACGACGGCAGAAAGGTGAGGTGGGCGTAGTTATCGAGGAAACACTGAACATTGAACTGGAAGGGCTCACTGGCGGTAGCTCCATCGTCGATGTCAGTTGTGGCGTCCACTGTCTCCAAGTGCTTCTTTCTTCTTATTTGACTATATCGTTCTTTTTTTGTTGTCCTGCAATTGCAATCTGTAGTGATTATAAAAAAAAATTTAATGAATCTGATAGAGAAAGGAAGAAACAAGTTAAACAACTCAATTACTCGATCCAAACTAACCCGACAATTCGAGTCACTCATAATTTTTTTTCCAAAACCAACTTAAATCGACTCGATTTTATTTAATTGAATTAGATATGTTTTTTCTTTAAACCCGAATCAATTCAACCCTGTGCAGTCATATCTCTCATAACTAGGTCGGATGAGTCAGATTCATGGTTGTCCGGTTTAGACTGGTTCTCATAACATTGGGTACCATAATGTGACCCTGACAAACATGTACGTCCAATTCTCCTGTGGCATGAAAAAAGGAAGCCCATTTTGAATTGTAATTGTAATTTGAAAGTGTATAGTGTAAATGTAAATGAAGACCCAATAATGTTACACACCTGCTCCGGAATAGAATTTTGGATTTGGGTTCACCGCGGCAGGGTCTCATAAATTCAGTAAGAATCCATTTTTACATCCTCCATAACAACAACTGAATCTCAAGAACAAAGGAAATACTATCAAATCAAATTTCTACATAAAAATAAGAGATAAAATTTCCTACTCAATTCCTAAATCTTAAGAGGTTGAATCTCCTTAGATTGCTTCCCAACAAGGTATAGCACCCCCCGCGGTAATGATAGGTTCCACCACCTATAATCAATTATCCCTGAGACCAACTCTTGATATCATGATAGAACAACACCTAAATTGCGAGCTCACTGAAGAGAAACCACAACCACAGCGCTTGTCTCCACGAAGCTTCCTAATTTTCACACGTGCATTTGGTTTCCACAACAGTAATTTTACATTCACTTCACTCTATCTCAAAACTCAAAATCCAGTGAATGGTGCCCACAAGCGTGTCGACCCAAAATATAGTTACCTCAACTCTGAACCTCCCAATCCCAATTTCCCCTTACGCGGTTCTCCGCGAAACCCTCAAGCAACCTTCCCTAACCGGCTACACCCGGTTAACTCTATTATTATTATTATTATTATTCTTTTTTTAAAAAAAATATATCATCTTTTTTATTACGTTTCGGCATATAAATTCGCAGCGAGGGTGCAGCTTCCTTCTTCAAAACCTTGCTCGTATCATTTGGCTCTGCCCTTCGCTTCCCGGCGAATTTACGATTATACCCTTCTGGTTATGATAGCTCCCGGTCGGTGTGAACCGAAGCAGAGCCGAAGCTCTTCCACAGCTTTCGGCTTCCCCCGCCTCAGATATGCGCGGTACCGCCGATTGAGGTGAGACTCGCCGCCGTGGGAATTCCTGAAATTCCAACTTTGCCCTTTTCTTCTCTTCTCTTCTCTTCTCCTCTTCCTTCTTTAGGCTTTAATCCAATACGGCCACGTCCATGCCAAGCCCCAAAAGTCACAGGAACAACGGCCACGCTGATACTCACCGGAGGGGAAGTTCGGCTGAGAGATCCTCGTCTTTCCACGGCCAAAATACCATGTCCGTCCCCCAAATCCGCCGTCCGAGGACCGTGCCGGACCTTCTCTCCTACAGAAATAACCATGCCGGAATGCCGCCGGAGGGCCTGCCCAGACAACCACCGAAGTTGCTCCTGAAGGTGACGGTGCTGGGGAGCCTTGCGCCCGTGCAGGTGCTGATGAAGCCGGAATCCACCGTCGGCGATCTGGTGGCGGCGGCGGTGCGGCAATACGTCAAGGAAGGTCGCCGTCCCATCTTGCCCACCATCGATGCCTCCGATTTCGACCTCCATTATTCCCAGTTTAGCTTAGAAAGTGAGTATCATCTTCTATAACTAATTTGTGTTTATCTTCTATGTTTATATTTTGTAAATAGTGTTTTTTAATACACTTCTTTTTTTTTTTTTAACTGTTTTGAATACATTTATCTTATGTTTAAAATAATTTGTTATTGAAATAAAAGAATTTTACTTTTAATTTAATATTTTTTTTTATTTTGGTCTATAATCAAAACGTCTTTTTTAAACATGACTTATCATAAATATTTAAATTATTATTTAATATAAATAAAGTCATAAAATCTTTTGTAATAATATATTTACTTTTAAAATTACTTTTATATATATTATATATGAAATAATAATTTAAATACTTAAATGATTATATAATTTACCAAAAAATTTGATCATACACATGTCACATTTATATAATTTTATCGCTTAATTACAATTGATTTAACTTCGTTTTCTGCTTGCGTAATTATTCTGATTTTATCAACTCATTAATCATTATAATGTGCAGTGATGTGATCCCTTATTTTTATTTTTTTGGTTTATTTATTCTCACGCGAGAGTGATGATCGTTGGAAAATTGATTTGGTTTTGTGATGTTCAGGTTTAGATAGGGAGGAGAAGGTGATAGAACTTGGATCTAGAAACTTCTTTCTGTGCCCGAAAAAGCCCACTACCACTGCCGTGGAAGGTGGTGCCGGCAGGGAGGGTAGCGTAACGACACCGTTTGCTTCGTGTGCCAAAGAGGCCGACGAAGTGAGCCAGGGTGGTGGTATTCGTGGTGGCTTTGCTTGGTTCAAGCTCATGCATTTCTAGCTGTGATGATTGTTTGATATGATAGTTGCCAGCTGGATATTATTGTTTGAAATAAATTATTTGTTTTAATTTTTCACACAATGAATGGTCGGTTACTTGTAAAAGAGAAATTCTTAGATATGTAGATAAGAACATCTAAGAATTTTTCTTTGTAAAAATGGCTACGTTTGTTGTGCTCTAAAATTTTTTTGGATTAGCGATGTTCCAACCTAATTTATATTCTATAATCAATTAATTATTTTTTTTAAAATTTTATTACTATATATGTAAATATTATTAATTAAAATTTATAAAAAAATTATGTATAATTATTTATAATTAAAAAATTAGTTTAAATTCTTTATGTATGAGTTTACGTGTATATAAATATTAATAAATAAAGTTTATAAAAAAATTATATATCCAATAAAGATTATATTTATTACTTGTTATGTAAGTTATACATAATAAATTAAGATTGTTAATTTATTCTAGTAATAAATCAATTGCATTTGGTCATGAAACATCGTATTCCCAAAAAATTTAGGAGCAACCTAAACGTTTCCGGTAAAAATAGGTCCACAAGTATGGAGTTTGAGATTTGTGGGCATGAAAAGCAAAATTGTAAAATTGCATGTTTGATATTTAAACATATGATATATCTCAAATCTCTTGGTCCAATTTCTTTAATTTTTGTTTCGTATGTCCTTTTCCTCCCTGACAAGCAATTCTCCATTTAACAAAGTCCACAATTGTTATAGAAGTCTGTAACATAGAAGTTGATAAGATCACTACTTTAAGCGAGAGCTTGCCTTCACGTCTTGATGAATATGATTTATTATATATGTCAATTGGTTGATTTCTTTTTCAGGAAATATTACTTTCTTCACATGCCGTGGAATGATTTATTATAATTTTGATTTAGTAGGTTTTCTTTTTCTTTTTCTATGAACAGGTTTTAAGAAGTTTTTTAAACGCTGTTTCTATTAAGATTATGATATAAAATCGTTGCCATCATATGGATTAAGCCATGATTGCTGTCTATATACGAGTTGTAAACGTTTATAAGAATTTCTTTAAGTGGCAGAGTAACAATATGGGTGTTCAGCACCTCCACCACCAACATTAAACTAATTTCACGGAGCAGTGGATGCAACTATGCAAGCAAAGTTTGGAGTTGCATTTTTTTTTTGGGTATAACATCTACAAAAAGGAGTTAGGGGTGGTCATGAACCTATTGGTGAGCACCGTCTACTCTGGTATGCTTAGTAATGGATGGATTTTTGCTCAATTTAACTTGGCTTCCCACTTTTAAAATTAAAATTCGCTCCTTACATAACAAGAAAAATATTTAAATTCGCACTTGTGCTTGTCTTGTCCTACACCTATAAATATTTTACATTAAGTTTATATAATATGTAATTATAATCTTAAAATTAATCATTTATTAACATAAATTAAAAAAATATTTAAGATAAATGTTAAACTAGTAAAAATAAATTAATATAATTAACTTAATTAATAGATAAATTAGACATAATATTTATTAATATACGATATGTAGGATGGGGTGGAGTGCACTGACTAAAACATGTACGCACCTCGCCCTGTAGTAGAGTGAATTTTAAGCCCACCCCATGTCGGGTGGGGCAAGTTGGGTGTTCACGGGGTGGTTGGAAATTGTCAAGTCTACAACACTATAGGACTCTAACTCATTTTCAAACCAGGAGTAAAATGGTATAATCCTCCTCACACAAGATTTATTCAAGAATTGAACATAAGTCTTTTTTATAAGAGACGCAACTTGTTTTTACTGTATCATCTCATGAGTGTGAAGTTATTTTATATTTTTTTTTCGTGAAGTTGCTTTTTTTTTGGATGATCTGGATAACAAATATTTGACTAAAAGTGGTCACTAGGAAAATAATTTAACAAATATGTTTCTAAGTGGTTAAAAATTTGTATTGCATTCTTCACAAAAAAAAAAAATGTTTTGCATTCGAATAATTAATCATGTATCCAAAATACACAAACATGATAATTTAAAATAAACAAAAGGGTAAAATAGCACTGATTTTTCAACGTTTTTACTGCATCTTCGTTCCCCAAATTGAATAAACAAAAGATCACGTCACCTTTTCTTCCCACCAATATCACATAAACGAAAGGAAATTAATCTATTTGATTTTTCTCATATTTTTCATAACTACAACCACTATTGTGAAGTAATTTTGTCCGATCAAACTTCTACATTATGAATTCATTTGAGAGTTATGTTACTTGCACATTAAATTATTACATTATTTTTTATATTTTTATTGTTTTGTAAAAAAATGAGAAAGTAATATAAAAGTAATGAAATTTGTATTTTTATTTAATTATTTTAAAAGTGTAATATAAAAATAATATAATAAAATCATAATTATACATTTTCAGTATATTGCTTATCAATTGTCGTGATGGAGATGGACAATAATTCACTGAATGATATATTGATGTTGATACTTACCTTTTCGGTGAAGTCGATGTTGACACTTTAAAAACAGAATTTTTATGGAGAAATATCACACCTTAAAACAAAGGGTGAGGGACTAAATAGTTGCTTACACAATAATGTAACCTTCTTATTAAATTAACATCATATAGCAACAATTCTAATTAAGAATATTACTCTTAATCTTTTCAGTTATGTTCATAATAATAAATTAGTGAAATTATCTCATAAAAATTTTAATTTTTACTAATAAAGTTCAGTAATTTCAAATACTAAAGAGAATTCATTTGAAATTTGAATTTTTGTTTCTAAATGAATTACAAGTAGAAAAATTAGAAAATTTTACAAATAAAAAAATGTGTTTACAACAACCAAAATTTTTTGATAGATATCGAAATCGAAGGAAAAGACCAAAGTTGAAGAAGAGATAGAAATTGAAGCAGAGTTCAAAATTAAGGGATAGAGACCAAAATCGAAATCGAAAATTAGATATCACAGTCAAAGAATAAAGATCGAAGTCAAATCAAAATATAAAGGTCAAAATTGAAGAATAAACATTGAAATCAAAAAACAGTTCAAAATCAAAGGATAGTTTGAAATTAGAGTAGAGTTCAAAATCAAAATTGATATAAAGTAGAGATAAATAAGAGTTTTTTTGATAAAATCATTAAGAGAAATTGAAAATCAGAAAGATCAAAAATCGAAACAAGATAGAAATAATAGTAAGTATTTTAAAAAGTCAAAACAGCTTATCAAACGTAATTGAAATCGAAAGACAATGTTCGAAATTAAAAATATGAGAAAGTTAAAGTCGACGAGCAAAGATCAAATCGAAACACAGATATCGAAACAAAAACTGATATCAAAAGCGAAACAGACAGTAAGTAAAAAAACAAGTACAAAAACATAAGTTCTAAATAAGGGAAATAAGAAACCTATTAACAGACTCATTATTTAGCTTACATATATCAGAGTTTTTATTTAGCAAAACAAAAAATACATATATTTCTAATAACTTTGATATATATATATATATATATATATATATATATATATATATATATATATATATATATATATATATATATATCATTCCCTCCTTCGAGATTAGAATCCATGCATGGTTGATTTGATTGATGAGAATCAAAATGCATCATGTGTTAGTTTGAAATCACCATAAATAGAGTGAGAATTAAAAATTATTACTAAGAAATGAACAGTTATAAAACATTTGAGAACACATGGTGAGTTTTAGTTGTATAAAGTACACATAAAACCACATGACAACCAAAGTACGACAATAATAATTCCAGCAGCATAACTGAACGTGTACTAAATAAAATATTGCAATACAACATTATCAACAAGCATTAGCAAGCAAGATCCAAACATAAGCAAGCAAGTTCCTATCACAAGGAATTCACCATTTATTTTTCTTTTCTATGTCTGCTTGTCTTACATCACATTTGAAAACCTTCACTTTTATAGGGAATCCACCCTATCTTTGATGTTACTTTAATATCGTGACAACAAAGTCAGATATACCCATACTAACCAAGGTAGGTAACATTAAAAGAAAATCATATATTTGCCTTATCAACGGTTAGATGCAAACTTTTCTTTGAATTACTTGCTTGTCATCACATATAAATACAAACCACCAATATATCACAAATAAATTCTTCATATGCAAGTCTATAAATAAAATCATGATAATTAAATAAAATTCACAATACTTAAAATTATTAAATTTAAATGTCAATTCTTTAAGGGACCAATTATAATTTACAATTAGTTTAATAGTTCTTTTGAAAGTTCACATCGCAGTCTATAGTTTGTCAAGTCCTCATTATGATCCATAGTTTGTCCTGGTCATAATAGTGCATTCATTGCATTAAAGTTCTTTTATTGCAAAAGTTAAAATAAAATGTCATAAAATTACTCTTAAATCAAGGTAAATATAAGAAAGTCTATGTAAATTAAGCACATATATTTATTGCATAATATAATTAAAATATTTATTTTACTTAAGCCTTGAGTAATATTTTAATTTTTTTTATAGTTTATTATATTAGTTTCATGAAAGATTTAACATTCAAATTATAATAATTTTAAATTTTATTAAATATCATAAACATTTTAAAGTCAAACAAATATCAAATTTTCGTAACCTAATAACATTATATGTACATAATAAATTTAAGAAGAATAATAATATATACAAAATATTAAAATAATAAAGCATATACTTAACGTCATTATTTTATTTTTTTTTAAAGAATGTTCAGTTCTTACTTCATAGAATTTTTTTTCTTTTTTCTCTTTTTTTCTCTTCCTATTTCTCCTTCTTTTCTTCTCTTTCTCTCTTTCTTACCGCCTCCCTCTCTTCTTCTCTTTCCTTTACTCTTTCTCTTACTTTTTCTCTCCTTCTTTCCTCTTTCTCTCCCTCGGTTGCAACACATTTTCACTCTTTCTTTGCTATCTCTCTTTTTCTACATTTTTGAAATGTTTCTTTACTCCTATTTATAAGCATTTTAAATGACTTCTTTTTATTTTTATTAGTGCACGTTACACTATTTGCTTCAGGTGCATGTTGCACCTCTCTTTATTTATGTATTTATTATTATTTTTAAATGATAAATAATGATTACAAAGGTGATATTAAGTAATAATTACATTAAAGATATTTATCTTAAGTAATTATTACACCTAGATATTTAGGATATATTTTTATATTAAAATAATATTTAATTCATAAATATATTCTTATAAATATCTTCTATCTAAAAAGTTAATATCTATAAATTAAATTTTTACAATTTTTTTAATCTTCTTTCATGAGTAACAACTATTATATAATAAAATTAAATAGAATATTCAAGTTATGAAAATAAAATGCTAATCTTCACAAAAATATTTTATAAAAAATATAATGTTACAAATAAGACAAGGGGGACTTAGCTAGCTAGGGGGCAAAGAAGGAAATAGCACTGTAGGAGGTAAACGAGAGAGTGTTTGGTTTGTTTTATGTATATATATTAGATAGAGAAAAAATATTATTAGATGAAAATAAATAGAACAAAGAATGTGTCATGCAACAAAGTATTTATGTCCAACAAAGAAACACCAAAAAAGAGATCATGATCATAACATCAAAAGGAAGCTAAAAAAAAAAAACCATATCCCGAATGAAGTTTAGTGTTGAAAAAAATTCTCTGAAAATTCTAACATTCCTTTCTAACTATAAACACCAAAAAACAATGAAGATAAAATGTTGTCATAAGATCTTTGCTTTTTTACGAGAATCAAAACCTCTAAAATTTGTAAAGAGAAAATGATGCAAATTTATAAGGCAAACCCAAGCCTCTCCAAAAAAAAAAATCACTTATTCCATAAATAATCCACTACATAACAATGCAGAAAGAGGTGAGCCCCTGATTCATTGGCTGAACAACACATTATATACATATTAGGAGATAAAGCAATGAGCGGTCAATGCTTTTGGAGTATCTCATTAGTGTTAATCATACTAAGAATAGTTGTCCAAATCAAAGCTTTGACCATTAAAGGAGATTTGGACTTCAAATGGGCTTTTTCAATAGAAATCTATCTTTATTAAGAGAGTAAGTCAAGAACTACAAATAAGATTTACAATATAAAGTTCCCAAAGATTCAAGAGTCCATGCTCTTGTATTAGGTTGTGAAAAAAGACAGATAGGTTCAAGCAAAATCAAAAGAGCATCTAACTCACTAACTTATTTATCAAGCAAGTTTGTGAAAACATGAATGTTCCAAGAGAATTAACCTTATAATAAAATGGGTATTGTGTAAAGAAGAAATGCAAAATAGCTATGGAAAAGCCTAAAAAAGAGGAATCATACCAACTCATATATCTTCCCAAAATGTAATATGAGAGCCATCACCCAGATGCAAAATAAAAGAAAGGAAAAAGAATGTAATCCCTGAGAAATAAATTTTCAAGGACTAGTATGAGTAGCTATACTCACAGAATTGGGGTCCCAGCTATTCAGATGCAAGCATACTTACTACAAATAACTTGATGCTGCAAAGATGAAGACTACATATGAAAACACTTAAGCCACTTAGTTGCTAAAGCAATATTCATAAACACCAAATTACCAAGACCAAATTGCCTTCTTCTTTGGTCTACAACAAACCTCCAAACTAGCAAGGTGGTCTCTACTAGAATCACCTGCCCCCAACCAAAGAGAATACCACATAATTCTCTTTATTTTTTGTGCCACAACCACTGGTATATGAAAATGAGGGAGAAAATATAAAAGGATGCTAGGCAAACATGATTAAATAAGAGTGATATGATCACCCAAAGATTAAAACAAAAACACCTTTCCAATTATCTAACCACTTGAAAATTTTACAAAACACTAGATCCCAAAATCACAAGACACGATAATTACCTCTCAAAGGAATGCCAAGATAAGAAAGAGGTCATTGAAGAGATTGATAATTAGGGTGTCAAAATGGGTTAAGCTTGATGGACTAGTCTAAATAACCCGATAAAATGAATTGGTTGGGCTAGTAAAATGTTAACCCAAAACTTATATGGCCCGAATGGGTCGGGTTAGCCCGCTTTTTTAACACCACATAAGACTAAATGGATTAGACTGGGCTAGCAAAATACCAGCTCAAAACTTACATGATCCGAATGGGCCAGCCTAAAAATAACATAACCCGAATGGGCCGGTCCGACCCGTTTTGACACCCCTATTGACAACCCACCAATGTTGCAAAAGCGCTCAAAATTTGATTGTCCACATTCACTTCTACCAACCCACTTTTGGCCAAATTATTCTTAAGACTAGAGATGACTTCAATGATATGTTTTCACTAAAAATTATAAAAATATCATACTATTTTTACTTCATTTCTTGATTTTAAGATTTTGCAAAGAAAATTGTGGAAAAAAAATTATTGTTTTCACAATTTCTTTCTTAAAATCTTAAAAATTAAAAAAATTAAAACAATATGTCATTTTTATAATTATTAATAAAAATATATAAATAAATAAAAAACAAATCAAATACACCTTAATTTTTTAGTCTTTTCAAAATAAAATTATGATAAAAATAGATTTTAAAAAATAAATTTGGGAGAAGGCCAGGTCCCCTCAAGGTTAAAGTAGCACCCCTGCAATAAAGTGTTGTTCTTATCATTGTTGATGTATGTTTGAATAACTAGCTTGAAAAATATTTATCATTTATTTATATTTAGCAAAAGAGTTTGCCAAAAAATAATTTAACAGTTAAATCCAAATTGACAACTTACCACATGGAAGTTATAATTACTTCATGCATTTAATTTATATGTAAAAATTATTAAAAATATTTGATTTTTATAATAATTATCTTAAAAATTAAATATATAAAAATATATTATTAATTGGTGTAAAAAACTTTAAATGTATCAAAATTAAACTCTTATTTCATAAAAATAAAACATAATTTGGATTGGAAAAGATATAAAGTTTTGACAGTTGATACAAGCAACCAAAAAAGAAAATAGTGCACCAGGCCCACAGCAGCACAGCTAAATCCTTGACAAGATGTAGATTTTTTTTTTTCTTTTATTCCTTATTGGTTTCATGTCTTTCAAAAATCCTTCTTGAATAGTTTTCGGTGAGAAATACTTATTGAACCCTGTTTTAAAGAACTTGGGCTTTCTTAACCCGCCCCCCACCCAAAAAAAAAAAAACTGGGTTAAACTGTTTTTTATGTTAAGAGCTCACTTTGTAGAAGA
This sequence comes from Ormosia semicastrata, assembly GCA_029884595.1. Taxonomy (NCBI): domain Eukaryota; kingdom Viridiplantae; phylum Streptophyta; class Magnoliopsida; order Fabales; family Fabaceae; genus Ormosia; species Ormosia semicastrata. The sequence continues at coordinate 17,319,190 of JAQQTO010000041.1, read as the reverse complement.
TTCAAAATAATTATATAGTTAGTTTTTTAGAGTGTTAAGTTAAAGCAATTGAAATCAATTTTGATATTTTTATTACAAATAATATATATATATATTTTTTTATACTTCATCTAATATTATTCATTATACTTATTTTTTTTATTTTCTCTCTCTTAATCACACATTCTTAAAAAGGATGTGTACAATACTTATATCTCTAAAAGAAGTGTAGAATCATCTTTATCCAATTGAAATATTAGAATGTCGCAATTTGATTCTACATACATTTTGTTTATCTCAATTTTAAGCTGAAAATGAACTGAAAATGCCATGTCAAAATTGTAAACAAAATAATAACATATTTTCTTGCTACTTTGCTCTTATGATCCGCATAATAATATTGTCAACCAAGAAAATATATGCTTATTCATCTCCAAATTTATATATGAATGAATCAAAATAGTATCCTCCGATATTATTCTTCACATTATTCTCATCAAACAAAAACGAGAGACCATGAATTAATTTATTTTAAACAAAAAAATATTTTTTATTTATCTTTATTTCCACTTTCTTATCTAATTCGTAGAATATATCTTTGGAATGATATAAACAATGTTTTGATCCTTAACCCTTATCACTTGTGCCCCAAAAAAAAAAGAGTAATTAATGTTACGTTATCACTTTTCTCCTCTCTTCGTAGTTCATATCGTACACTTGAAAATTCAAAAACGGGTACAGATAAAAGAAAATTGAAAAACAGATAAAATTTCAATGGAAAAGGCCAGAACTTGAAGCCCATAAAAAATGTCTCATGCGATAGCAGGTCCAAATTGTTGGGTGAGTTAAACAGACCCAAATATAGAACAGGGCCCAGAAATACAGCATCAAAACGGTGGGTAAAAGAAAAAGAAGAAGTTGACCCAAAAAAAAAAAAAAAGAGGAAGAAACGAAGGGTGAGAGAGAGAGAGGGGCTCAGCTCAGAGCTCAAAAAAACCCTAGTAGGCGGCACTACCCAAAACCCAAAACCTTTTCATTTGCTATATATAATCATAAAAACCCTTCAAGCTCGCTCTTCGTCTATCTCTTTCACTAGTTCGCTTTCACTCCCAAAGCCCTAATCCTGCTTCTTTCGCTCTCTTCCTCCAATGGAGTTTTGGGGTAACCTTCTCTATTCCCTCATCTCTCTCTTTTCTTCCTCTAATTTTCTTCTCTTATCACTGTTTGACTATTTTCTCTTCTGAATGATGATTATTTGATAATTTTTTTTTTAAATATACACATTCAAATGCAATTGGTAGTTTCGTTGGTCGCTTCGTCTTGATCATTTCGGTAGAAGTGTTCTTTTGTTTGCTTCTGGCATAAATTTTTGCTTTTAAGTTGATGTGATGTATAAGAATGCAATTGGAAGTATGTGTACTTGTTTGGATTTATTGCGCCGTAATCTGATACATTGGTTTGTAATTTAGGTGCTGAGGTTAAGGTTGGGGAGGTTGTTAAGGTAGACCCAGAAGAATTTGATGCATACATACACCTCTCTCAGGTTAGAATATTGTGTTGGTTGTTATAGTGTACATTATTATTATTTTTATCACCTTGGACAAAATCTCTGACCGGTTACTGTGTAGGCTGCTCTTGGTGAGGCAAAGAAAGACAAAGCAAATGAACCTGTGGTTCTTTACTTGAAAGTTGGTGACCAGAAATTTGTTTTGGGAACTCTTTCCAGGGAGAAAATCCCTCAAACAACTCTTGAAGTAGTTCTGGACACGGAGTTTGAGCTTTCCCACAATTCAAAAAATGCGAGTGTCTATTTCTGTGGATACAAAGCAGTTTTACCTGATGATGAAGAATATCCTTGAAACTCCTAATATATTTTAAATTGTTTTAGTTTTTTTTAATACATGGCTTTATGTTTTTAAAACTATTATCTTAATATCCCAAATGTCTTTGGAGTTCTTTTGTCCAAATGAATGGCTAAGAACCAAAATTTTGTAACAGGTCATCCCAATATCTTAGTAGCTTAATATGTTTCACAGCTTTTTCTGTAATTTTTCTTTAACTTATGATGTGTTTCTGCTGGCACTCATGAGGAGAATGACTATACTGGTGAGCCTCAAACATTTCTCTTAAACTTGTTATTAGATTTGGATTGAGTTTGTTGCTCAAACATTGTTGCATTTTGTATGACTTGGACAGATTCTGATGAGGATCTCCCATTGTTAAACAAAGAAAATGGTAGATGCTTCCTCTCAATCTGAAATTGATTGTTGGCTGTGAATATTAGTATGTAGATGACTAATTAATAATTATCTTATTTCAGGAAAATCTGTAGCAAAAGCTGAAGACTCAAAGGTTTCTGAATCTAAAAAACCTGATGCCAAGGTTGGTGCGTCAGCAAAACAAGTCAAGGTTGTTGATCCGAAGAAAGATGTACAGGAGGAATCTGATGATGATTCTGATGAGGATGATGAATTTGGAAGTTCTGACGATGAGGTATTTATTACTTGGGTTTAACTCACATTTTGCTGTATTTTTTCTTCCCTATTTTTAATGGAGATAATGTCAAGATGCATTTTCTGTAATGCACAAAATGTTGAAATGAGATACTTTTGTTGAAAATGTTTTGTGGTTGTTTTATATTTAGTTAAGAATATTCTTCATATAGGTAAATAATGCTTTTGGTCTCATAAGAAAAATATCTTGATTTTACTTGCTGGTGTTCAAGATTTCTTGTAACTTTTCACCGTTGATATTGTAGATGGAGGATGCTGATGGTGATAGTGATGAGGAAAGCGAGAGTGATGAAGATGATGATGAAGAGACCCCTCCTAAGAAGGTAATGACATATTGCTATTGTGATTTTAATTTTTCCTTTTGTTATGTTGTTGTATAATGTCTTTTGGTTATGGTTGTGTGATGAGGAGACTTAAACTCTCTATAATTGACTTTATATTTTGAAGGTGGATCTTGGAAAGAAGAGGCCCAATGACTCTGCATCAAAAACTCCAGTTTCTACCAAGAAAGCTAAAAGTGCTACTCCTGAAAAGACTGGTGAGACTAATCATCCATGTGCTGCTTTGTATATCATAATATTCCCTAGGTTCTTCTGTTTTCATTGATGTATAATTGGATAAGTTTATATTTCTTGTAAGTGTTTACATTAGTGTTTTGTTGATGAATGATGTTTTCATTTTCATGCATATGTTAGTGTTTGAATATCACATGTGAATGCTTAAATTGGAGTTTGTTCACTTGTCATTCATTCTCCATATATAGCTTTCTAATATGCAGTTATGCACCAGTAATATCTGCTTAAATTTGTGTTGTAGATGGTAAGAAAAGTGGACACACAGCAACTCCTCATCCTATGAAGAAAGCTGGAAAGACTCCCAACAGTGAAGCCAAGGAACAGACTCCCAAGTCTGGTGGACAATTCAATTGCAACAGTTGTAAGAAGTATGATTCTAACAAAACCCGAAGCATGGTTTTGTTATGTTGGATTATGATTGACTTTTTGTTGCTTTATCCAGGTCTTTCAACTCCGAAGGTGGTCTGCAACAACATAACAAGGCTAAGCACAGTCAGTGAAATTGCGTTTGTTACCTGATTCATGTATTATTTTTCCCTTATTACAGTGAGTATGCTATGGACATTAGGTATCTGTCCTAGCTTTTTGACCTAGTAAACCGTGTAAGTGTTAAGATGAACGCATGTTTTGGAAGTTTTGTTTGACATTGTTTGGCGCCTCAGTTTTTTCCTAAAATTGCTACGTTAGATGTTTTACTGCTCATTTATTTTTAATTGATCTTTAACTTAAAAAATATGCCATTAAGGATTGGTACAGCTAGGATCTAATACCGCAGTCAAAAAATTTAGGCACTGAAAGCTCTTGCTGGCATGCTCTGAAGTGGAGCTTCCTTCCATTGCCATAAATATTTTTGTAAATAAAAATTATTTTGCCAGTAGATTAAATTTACTATTTACATTACATTTTTTAAGTGTTATTATGCATAAAGTATCCACTGTGTAAAATGGTTGCGGAAAAAACAAATTTACTAATGCTCGTTCTTTCTTTCACACCTGGCGTATTTTAGACCGTGTAAAAGATGTTATACTGCATGGTTCTTGAGGTGAAAGGTAATTCAAATCTTTTTTTTTTCTGATTCTCTGAACATAGATTGTTCCATACTATTAATAAGTCTATATTATTTTACTTGTTTAAGAAATTTAAAACTTAATGCTTATAAAAAAGTTTGACTATTGTAATGTTGTATCTGATAAATTAAAGATTTATTTCATTTCCGAATCGAAGTTAAACTTTTTATTAGTTGTTTTTGTACTTTTATTGCTTTAGAATAAGGTCTTTTTAGATAACAAATACTCGTAATTTGAGTGGAAGGAATTTGAATTTTTTAATTATGTGATTTTAGATTTGATTTTAGAATTCATGTATAAAGAGAGATCTTCATTGTATTTTAAGATATTAATTTCTCACTAATATTTTCTTTGATAGAAAGCCTAATAATTTTTTATTAGAGTAGTGTTATTTTATGGGAAAGGATTTCTACGAATTCACTCACGAAATAACAAGTATTTCCCTTTTTTTATTTCAATTGTCATTTGATTAAAATTTTGTCACTAGTATAATCTGTTTTAAAGTTTTCTTGCGTGACAATCTTAGTTTGAAGCTGACAATTTATAATAATTTTTTTGTACGGTAATATTTGTGAATGACTCTTTTTTTTTAATTATTACACAATGAGTTTATCTTATTGGTCAATCTTTCACAAGTTAATCAGCACAACTATTGCCTTCTCTAAAATTGTGGTATTACCAAGATTGGTTGCAATCCCATTAACGTACCCTCTAAGATCATTCCTAGCCAACCCACCACAAGCAGCACTTTGCTTATTAGCAAAATAAGAACCATCCGCATTCCTTTTTAGCCAACCAACCGCTGGAGAGTTTCAACAAATAGGATATAACTTAGTTTCAACTTTGCAAGAAGTTATCTTCTTTAAACTCTTTTAATTTGTTATCATATATTTATTTTATTATTTATTTATATCACTTAATTAAATTAATGGACACATGATAATAAATTAAAAAAATATTTTTTCTCAAAATTAGAGTCAAGTTCTATTCCAACAAATATTAATAGTTTGATAAGTTGGAATTTTATTAAAAGAAAATTCTGTAGGGGAAAGAGCAGCTTGATACTCCAAAGTCAAAGAGCTAATCCTCAAAACCCAAAAAGAAAGTGTTCGATTAGTTCTAAGAATTTAGCATGAAATTAGAATTTAAAATTAGAATTAAATTTCTTAATTTTAATTTTTATGTTTAGAATGACATTTGGAATTGAAATTGTAATTTCATAAACTAATTTCATAGAATTAAAAAATAATTAAGTTAAGTATTTCTTAATTCTTAGCATATCTCTTAAAAATTATCAATTTTATAACTTAAAAATTAAACTCTTTTTCTCCACATTTATTTATGAACAATCATATTTATTGAGATTCTATATTTATATAAAAATTTATTTTTATATTTATATAAAAATTTATTATAATAGCTATTTGTTTTTTCTAAAAAAATTCATGAAAAATTTCTTTATGAAAAAATTGACTATTATATTATAAAAATATTATGGTATTAATATTTTTATTAATTTTAATTTTGTAAATAATTTTTTAATATTTTAGGTCATACCTTTAAACAATAAAATTATATTTGAATTTAGAATTATAATTTCTTATCTTAATTCTTTGACAATCTCAAACATAAAATTTAAGATTATTGATCAATTCTAATTCTCGAAAGAATTGAATTAAAATTAAAATTTTATTTTTCAATTCTAATTCTACTATCCAAACGGATCAAAGTTTAAAATGGTATATTTAAATTTGAACCTTTTATATTGGCATAGTATATTTAAGAACATTATTTTCTTTTAAGTACTGGATCAAAGTTTAAAATGGTAATTAATCTAAAAAATACCAAACGATGTTAGTAAGAGTAATTAAAAAAATAGCACGAGGTAAATATTATTTTCACTCATGTTTCAAAAATTTATTTATCTTTTAAGTTTTATGAACTTTTCTTACACTCAAAGTGTGTAAAATGAATAATGTTAAATCCTATGAATTCCTTCTCACAAAACTGCACACCCTCAAGAGGTGTAAAATGAATAATGCTCGACACTAGCTATTCTTTACGAAATTGCACACTAATAACCTGGCATTATTTATGAATGGCTTAAAGGGGATTGAATTTGGGAACACTACTTAATGAAGCATTTTTTTTATTTTTATATACATGGGTTAAGGGTTTAGGGACTACTACTAACAGGGATGACACTCGCACGGGGACGGGGAACAAGGAGGTAATTGATTAACCCCCGACCCCATCCCCATCCCCAATCCCCATTACAGGAGAATTTTTTTCTCTACTTTCATTCCCTGAATCACCACAAATACCAGCATGGATTCCCCACAATGTAAAAGAAAATAAAAAAATTTGAAAAAATAGGAAAAAGGAAGCTAAAGCACTATATTGCATCTATAACATCAAATTCAAGTGTTCAACAGGTTCAACATTCCAAAATAAAAAAGCATAAGTACATAATACAAAACCTAAACATAAGAACCTAAAGTCCTAAACATAAGTTTGCACAACCAAGCTATATTACAACATCAACCTACACCCCAAAATCATACAAGTTCAAAAAACATAAGTTTACAACTTCTTTAACTCTTACTTGTGCCATCCATCAATAAGTCTTCATTCTTTTCATCTATCAATATCATCATTCATCAGCATTTTTGTCTATATTGAATGTGCAACATTCACTCATTTTTTTTGGTAGAACCTAACAATTACAAAATCAAATTAGCTGTATAAAGAAGAAAAGTTAGACAAAAAATAAATGAATATAAAATTATATTACCTTCCATTGCATTTTATAACCAATCTTGAGAACACATTAATGCCTCTACTATTTCCATACTTAGCCTACTCCGATGAGGACTAAGAAAGTGACCACCGGTGTTAAAGGTAGACTCTGATGCAACTGTCGAGATAGGAATGGCTAAAAAATCTCTTGCAATTCTTTGCAAAGTTGGATATTTCACTCCAATATTTTTCCAATAACCCAATATGTCAAACACATCTTTATTTGATTTATCAAACAAGATAGACTCCTCTAAGTAGCAATCTATTTCTGACTTGAAAGTGCTATTTGAAGCAATTTCTTGCACATATTGAAATAGTTGCTTCTTCACTTTGCTTTCTTTGTAAGAGGACCAACTTTCGTCAAAGTTGAAGACATAGTAGAATCACTACCAGTAGGAACACTCCTCCTATCATTAGCTTGATATTCATCAGCTAAATCTTCAAGTAATTTTTTCACCTTGTGCAATTCATTAGTACTTTCATTTCCATACATAAGAGGGAAGAAATAATACAATAACTTCATTTTATATCTAGGATCCAAAACAACCCTTATTGCCATCACCCCATTAATCATGCCCCAATACTTCTCAAACTTGTCATACATACTTGAAGCCATCATTTGGATAATGTTTCTAGAAGAATGCAACCACTCATTCAAAGATAATCTAATTTCACACATTTCTGAAAAATAGACATTTGAAGTTAGATATTGAATACCGGAGAACAACTCAGTCACACTATAAATTATTTCCAACTTGTCACAAATTTCAGATGTCATTTCCCAATCATCATCACTTGGAAAACACTTAAATTAAGACTCACGTTGTTTTAAATGTTTAAAAACTTCTTGGTACAACAATCCAGAAGCAAGCATTAAAAATGTGGAGTTCCATCTAATTCTACAATCAAGTGCAAGCTTCTTTGAATAAGCAATGTTCAATTGTCGGCAAGTGTCAACAAATTTCTCCTCCCTCTTTGGTATTGCAACCCAATAAGCAACACTACCCCTAATCTTTTCAATAGAACTATAGATTGTTATCATCCTATCTTTCATAATTAAATTCAGCACATGAGCACAACAACGCATATGGAACAAGTTCCCTCCCAAAACAAAAGAAGTTGAAATCTTATAAAAAATACACTCAACCATTGCATCATTAGTGCTACAATTATCAATAGTTAAGGTTGACAACTTTCTATCCAAATTCTAATCAAACAAACAGTCAACCAAAACACCACAAAGAACCTCAGCAGTATGTGGTGTAGGCATATAAATGAACTTAAAATAAGTAATTATAAATATCACATACAACTATCAAGTAACAAACATGAAACCTAAAAGAAAAAGACAAAAAGACAGATTTAAAACAAAGTAATTAAGTCGTTACCTCACAATCCGACTTTGCATAGTCCAATTGTCATCAATAAAATGAGTTGTAATAGGCATATATCCTTTGTTTTGATTGGTTGCAGTCCACATATCAGTAGTTATTGCAATGCGGCTTGAATTTCTTTCAAGTAGTTTCATAGTCTTAGCCTTCTCGCTCTTATACATCTTCAGTGTATCATTCTTCGTTGTATTGCAAGAAACTACTTTGAACAAAGGTTGAAGTGCACCACAAAACCTTCTAAAACAGATATGATCAACCATAGTGAGAGGATACTCATGCAATACAATCATTCTTGTAAGTTCTGTCCTTGCAACATCTTGATTAAATGAGTAGTTACTAACTATAAGTGATTCACCCCTATCTCTTATTGAACTTAATGATTGTGCCAAAGTTTTAAGTATTGCTTGCTTTGGGCCCCTCACAATTCGAAGCTTACAAGTCCTAATGTGGTCATATAAGTGTTTAGTACCTTGTCTAGTGTCACCATCAAGCTGCTTCTCACAATATTTGCATATTGCCTTCCACTTGTCATATATTTTCTCCCTTCTAAAGTGTGCCCAAGCTCTTGAAGTTAGTCCTCTTTTATTAGGACTTGACCGCTCATTGACATTTTGGGTTTCCAAATTTGTTTCACATGTTTCATTAGGAGGAGGAGCTTTAGCCTGTTGATTTTATTCATTCTCTTCCACCAGATTTCTTTGTGTCTTATTAGGAACTTGATTGCTCCCAACAGGGGTGTTAGATAATTGATCACCCCCTGTCATTCTGCTAGGGTGGCAATAAAATTCATTAATTTTTAATCCATCCAATCCATTTATATTAAAACCAATCCGATCCATCTAATTAAAATAATATATCTTGTTAGATTAGATCTAATGGATTAAATTTAAATATGGATGGTTAGTAATCCAACCAAAACATATATTGGATATCCATTGGATATCCAATTAAAAACCAATCCAATATCCAATATATTTTATGTTTTTTATATTAAAACAACTGAAATTAAAAATATAATTCAGAAATTGTTATAATTATTTTATGTAATAATAATTATGAAGCAATTGAGAAAAAGTGGCATATTATTATTAAATTAAAAATTGTTATAATTCTCAACACTCCAATTAAAACAACTGAAATTAAAATATAATTCCCATCCATCATATTATTATTATTCAATATATTTTATGTTTTTTTTTTGGATTAAAACAACTGAAATTAAAAATTAGAGTACCCTTATACATTTAGTACATTGAACATATGTCATTATTCTTAACAAAGTATAATGAACTCTGTAGTAAGTAAGATACTAGTACAAGAAAAATTAAAATGCACAGTGAGTCTGGGTTAACATTTTTTGGTATCTTTACCAGCTGGGGATCTCGAATTTGGGATCTGCGCCTAGGTTGTGGCCCAATTTAAACTCTTTTGAAGTGTTTATTGCTTTTTCACTTTGAAAATTTTGTGCTTGTCATTTTCTTTGATGGATAAAGTTTCTAAATGATTTAGACTAAGACTTCATGCTTACTGCAAACTTTTATATTCAGACAAAGGAAACCAAGGATGCTGATAGAAATGGACCAAAAGGCATTATCAGTTCCATTGGGATATTTATTATTGTTGGATGGGGTTACATACTAGACATTTCCTTTGCAGTTACTGACATCCCTTACCTATTTCTATTTCTATTTGGTGCTGTATTGCTTTCCTATTTTTGGTTTAGTAATCCCTCGAATGTAATTTTCTGCTTTCTGCTTCTGTTTGGACTTAATTTTTAGCCTATAACTTATTTTATTTTTATCTCAAACCTGCTTGGATATGTTGCTGGTCCAAAACATTTTGTTGCAGCATGTAGAATGATCCAAAGTTGTCTTACTATTGAGCATTCAAACCAAGCTTTTAAATAATCGGCTTGTCTTTACTGGCGTGGTGGAACCTTTGATTACCTATGATGGTCTATTCCTCTGTCCTCAGATGCCTTGACATGTGTTTATGACTCCCTGGTCCCTCCAATTCTCAAGTTCACTGGCAGAAACAAATGATTACCATCCACACTGTGGTGCATGGCAAAAGAAATAGCATTGGCAAAAACAATGATTGTAATTCTGGGAAAAATTGAGGCATTTTTGTTTTGGATATAATCTCCACCAACAGAGTTTCATCTTTCAATTTTATTTCCTTTTCTTTTTGACTGAGTATATAACTATTTCTTGCCTCAGAGTATGCTTTCATTATGCTTTACAAGTTAGGATGATGGCAAGGAGAATTCAAGAGGAAACTAGATAAGGAAAGTAAATGACCTTTAATAATTGCATGAACTAATGTACTCTCGATAAGGAAACTAGAGAAGGTTGAGTATTTATGCTTGAGCTGTCTCTATTCTCATGCTTAACAATGGCATTACTTCCCAGTTGAGTGGTTGAACTTTTACCTCCTTGTATGAGTAGTGTTTTACTCTATTGTCATTGGAACTACCACGACTATGTACCATTCATAGAGATCTCTTACATGCTGCACTGTTTTTAATTTGTGCAGGTTTGAGTAATATTTCTTCATTGCTTTATATAACAAATTATTCGAACGATCTACAAATATTTATGTAACTTGTAACTTTCTACCAGTATTTGTGTTAGTACTATTAATGCAGAATCGCAAACTATATTTTTATGACACGAGTTTTATTGACTTACAAGTTCCATAATATGAATTTGTCACATTTGAAGTGCATGTTTCTTTCATTAATTTATTGTTAAGTGTATATCGACTTAAAATTTACCATCGAGTTTATTTATATTTCAAAATGATTTAGTTGTAAAAATGTGTGAAAGAAATATTTATCTTGTACTACAAATATGTAGTACGTATTTGAAAGTAAATGACATTTATGGTCAGAGGTCCGATCCTTTATTTGTCATCTACAAAACACAAACTTGGATATAAATATGGGACCTAATACGAAAATATATTAAATTTAAAAAATTATAAATATATAGAAATGATATAATTATATAATTTAATATTAAAAATTTAGAGAGAAAAAAATTTAGAGAGATAATAAATTTTTTTAGAGAAATAAACATTTTTTAGAGAGAATAAAAATTTTTAGAGAAAAAAATACATTTTAGAGAGAGAATAATTTTGTTTTAAATGAGTGGGTTGGATATCCATCCATCCAATCCATTAAAATGGATTAATGGATGGATTAAATATCCATCTATTAATTTGAGTTATGGATGGATTGGATAATATTAAACATTTTATAATGGATCTTAAATAGATTAATAGTTTATTTTGAATCTATCCATTATGATCCAATCCAAAATTAAACCAATCCATCTATTTGACATCAAATAATTTTGTATATAAAATAAATACAACATGTCATAAAAATAAACAAAAGATTAACATGTAAAAGTAAACAAAAGGTTAACATGGATTGCACCAATTACATGGACTGGAGTTTAGGATAGCAGCAAAATACATCAGTTAGTTAACATGTAAAAACAAACAAAAGGTTACATTATTCATTAATGAACTACTAGAAAGAAGTCCACTCTTCAACATCTATGAAGAAAAAAAAAACAACAAAATGCAAAAAACATAACCAAAAAGGCTGAAGATAATGCTAAAATTACTCACAAACACTACAAAATTGCTCACAAACACTACAAAATGCAATGGAAGAATGTTAAACAGACACTTATAGCTACTTCTACTATGGAAGCAGAATATATAGCTTGTTATGAGGCTACGTGTCAAGCGGTATGATTAAAAAATTTAATTACTGAATTTCTTATTGTGGAGAATATTTCCAAGTCTCTTACTATTTATTGTGATAACTCTGTCGTAGTGTACTTCTCTTAAATTAATAAAAGCTCTAAGCGCTCAAAGTATTTTGATACAAAATTCATATTTGTTAGAGACAAGATTCGGGATTTTCAGCCTCGTGTCGAGCATATCCCTACAGAACTTATGGTTGCAGACTCTCTAACCAAAGGTTTAACTGTTAAAATTTTTGTTGATCATGTAATCTGTATGAGTATAATGAGGTCTTTTGATATTTTGAGTTAGTGGAGGTTTGCTTTGTAATTTTGTTGTAACCTCATTTTATGTCTCGACCTTAGATAATTATGTTGTTATTATTATTGTTGCCATATAATATTATTATTGTTATTATTTGTCCAGTTTTGTTTATTCATGATATGACATGTTGTGGAGAAATTTTAGACTCAGTCTTATTTTGTTGTTATGCTGAGATGTTTGTTAAATCTCAGAAAGCATCTTGGACGGATGCTTGAGGCTATTTTGTTGGGAAATGAACTTTGATCACATATTGACATGCAATTTTGGATGTGCTTTTCCATTACCCATATACCACATTTTGATGGGTCACCAAGATATGAGTATGTTACATGTATGATATCAGTACTCCTTCGAGTATGATTTTCTACATTGTTGAGATACTTGTAGTCTCTTTTTGAACTAGTTGTTAAGAGTGCTAGCTCGATTTTGATATCATGTTATGGTCACATATTATTTGATTAATCTAGAGAATTATTTTTTTATTAAAATGATGTAATATGACTTATGTTGTTCAAGTGAGAGAATGTTAGAATTTTATTTATGGACTAGCATAAATCATATTATATTTTTATAAAACTCAGATTGATTGAATGTCAAAATTATTAAAGCATTTTGTTTAGCTCAAATTGTGATCAATATTATTAATAAGCTTATTGATGTTAAAGCATTGTTCATGTATGTGAGTTTTGTTTTATGGATCCTGTATATGGGTTTGTCATAATGGGTAAGTTTAACTTATTTTAATTATTCTATATATATAGGGAGAAACCTCAATCCTTAATCACTCTAGTGCATACAGTTACCTCATTGATATTGACGCGTGAGCGATTATTGTGAGATATAAATTATATCTCTCTTTCATCGAGTTTTGCTTTTCAGGATTTTAACAATAACTTTTTCATTGACGTCTTTTCAAAGTAACCCTAAAACTTTTTATATGTATTAATATATCATAAATATTGAGATTAATAGATTCAATAAATTTCTATCATCTGATTGTAAAATAATGCATACATGAAAGAACTGCAAATCAACCCCAAGAATTCTTGGCTAGAGGATAGTTAAATTTATAGGAACAGCACAAGCCAGAAGAAGAAAACATTTTCCCATCATTTTCTGCTGAACTTCATACAGTGGAAACAAAAAAGGGCTCAGTATTTCCTTCTATTACATTCTATCACTAAAGATAGCCTTTAATGCAGCAGAAATAGCTCTGATGAAGTCTGTGTTGAAAGCATGGCTCAAAGTGTAGCGAAACATTTTGGGAAACCTACAAGTATTTGCATACAATCAAACATCATGCATGGAAAAAAAAAATCCCAAAGGTGGGGGGTGGAGAAAGAAACACATTCCACATCAAAGAACAGTGCACCTGCCCCACATGCACAGTGGAAAATGGGTGGTGAGCTATATTCATTCTGTGGGTAGTCTATGCTGGAATAAAAACTCTTGCCTAGGTAGGGCTATAGAAATATGGAAACAAAGGGAGAGAACGAACACAAACCATAATAACATAAACAGATCAATATCCCTGCTCCTGAGAAGATTGCTGTCACTACTCTTGCTGCTGATACCCATGATACTTGCCAAGTTGCTACCATTTTAGAACTTCAGGGCTTGTGCTCCTGTGTTTCCTGCTAGCGCTAGTGCTACGACTCTCATGATGATAGTCTCTGTGCTATGACCCCGATGAGACCGCTCCTCTCCTGCTTCTGCTGTGCCTTCTGTGGTACCTCCCAAACAATTGGCGCCTCAATTCCCTCAACAGAACATCGATTAAACAAATTTGATCTTCTAATTCAGAACCACACACACAAAAAATAAATAAAAAAGCTTAACGACCCATGTTAAAATATTACATGCTAATTATTTTCAAGTGCATAAAGTTGCAACAACCACCATGATTGCAAGTATTCTCGTCATACTGCCTGCAAGTGGCCTCCGGAAAGTCCGTCACCGGAGAGAAGTCCACAATAATCGGCCGGCCTGCCTGCCAACGAGGAGTCAATGTTCAAATAGATGTCATTTCCAGATATTTTATTATAAGTGTGGACTACAAGCGCTAATAAATGTGACTTATATAAAACAAGAGAAAATAACTAATTAGCTCTCGACTATTAATCATGTCACTTATATAGAATAAGAGAAAGTAACTAATTAATAACCGACTGCTGTCTCAACAAATTAATCTAACTAACTTATAATTAACTTAAAAAATCTCTAATCATACTCACCGATATAAGTTAAAATTATTTTTACATTATTAAATAATTTTTTATTAAATAATTTTTTTATTAAATCTATTATTAGATTAAAAATTTCTATCATACAAATTATATTTATAAAATTTTACATTAATTTAAAATTATTTAATACTTTATTAACATATATAAAGATTAACATAATATATATTTTTAAAATATATAAAAATAAGAATTACTTGATTATATTCTTATTAATATTTAATTTTTTTAAGATTTAATACAAATAATCAAAGTATTAAATAATTATAATTTAACGGTTGGATCTATAAAAATCATATTTTATAAAAAATTATTAGATGATATAAATATATTAAGTCTTGATATAAATTAATTCCTCCTTCTATATATATACGAAGTACTAAATGATTAAATATACTAACTACCACTCTAACAGTAAACAGTTAGTATTTGATGGTCATTAATTATTAAATATAAACCAAATAACACTAAACAGAAATAAGATGACTAACTAAACCAACATAAAACCTTCCGTGAGGTTTCTAATTGCATCTGCAGTTCTGCACCATGCTTTTCCTCTCTGAACTGAACGTACACATCACCAACCTGAAAATTAAATTGACGATCTGACTTCGTTTCTGGGTATCAATCTTTAAAAAAAACGACAACAACACACAGAAGATAATTGAATTCAATTCAATACAAAGGGGAATGGATTTGTGTTGTGGCTTGTGTGTGAAGACTAAAGATGCTATTAGTACCCAATTAGGGTTTGGAATTGGGGATTGTGAATGAAGATATTAAAGAGGTGTACTGTTCTGTCCAATCTAGACATCTTAACTGATAATAATAAATTAATAATTTATTGGATTTGCCGTTAAATAACCAATCAGCTGGTTTGCCCGAGAGGTTAAGGGGGAAGACTTAAGATCTTCTGCACATAAGTGCGCGTGGGTTCGAACCCCACAGCCAGCACTTTTTGTATCATTTAAAGTTATTCGACCTTGTTTTTGGGTTACAAATAGTTATTGGACTTTAATGTATGATTTTGTATCATATACCCACATTTTCATGTTGAGTCAAGCTTAGATGGTTCAAATATTCGATTCCAATAAGACTCCCTCTGGTGGGAACAACACTCATTTTTACGATACACCACAAGAGCATTATGTTTTTGCCAATCATTGGAAGAATATGCTTAACGGACACAAATTGCGAATCTGGTCTATTTCGTTTCAGCCAGTTCATTAGGTAAGTATTAGAGTGATTTTTTTGGTCATACAATCAAGAATTGCAGTTATGGTTTAACTTGCGCAGTTTGGGCCAGTCGGGCTAATCTGGTCCAACATTTTGAATCCAGTAAACCTATAGGGTTATACATGTGGTGTTTCCATTGGTTGCTTTGGCAAACATTATGGTGTGGGACAGTGGTAGATACTTCCATATGAGCATTTCGTAACAACTCCATGATTGCCAATCATGGGGTGAGGTCACGCACCCCTCACCGGATCCTTTCCCTATAAAAGGCTAGCATCAGTCATTGAAGGAGACTTTTGGAACTTTCATATCACTTGATATAGTGGCCTGTCATGACTTTTACCTAGAATTTGGACAGAACAGAAAGCTGCAAGCACAAGTCGGAAATTAAATTTCTCCTAAGAGCTGATTTGGTTATTAAGCCTTAACTAAATGACTAAATCCAGGTTCATCACCACCATCCTTCTTTGTTTGATGGGACTAGTATCATTCCTCTCAACAAAATGAAGGAAAAAAAAAAGAATAAATAGCATTAAATTTAGCCAAGCTTTCATTAATGTTACATTTTTTTAATATATATACACAAATTCATATTTTTATGCATCATTGAACTTACCGATAAATTGTTAGAGTTGTACATCTAACAATTTTCATTCTAGAGCTCTAGAGCTTGGTTTCAGAACATAATTTTTGCTATTTTCACAGCCGACAAGTAGCCAGCTCAGAAGATTCAATTTCGAACATTGCCAAACAATAAACAAAACACTATAAACAGACAATAGGAGTTAAATGAGACAGCTACTTCACAGTACACTGTCCTTTAGAAACTCTGGCACAGTAACATTTTATTATGCACGTTGTCTTAAATAGTCTGTGTGTTTTTATGTTAACAACTATGGCTTCCCCAATAAATACCTTGACCAGACCCCTGCCATTAATGTTAGAAAACAATAAACATTCTGTTCTTGCCATAGGTGTAAGTGAACAATCTGGCAGTCTGCTTACTGTACACAATTGCTATCATGCTCTCCTATTTTTTAACCAGTTCATCACGTGAATCACATCACAGGTTCATCCTAAGTCTTGCTTCTTGTTCCTTCCCTAAAATAATTTCTTTAAAGGGACAATTCCAAAAAAATGAATCTTCTAAAGATATTATGCTTGAATTAGACGTAATAGAAGAATGCAATTACTATCTTCTTTCCGTAAAAAAACATATAAAATTTGTCTTTTCACAACCAATTGATGAGACTTAATGCTACTTAATTAGCATAGTAAGTTAGCCAACTTGTTTGTGTATGTGTTTCTTAATTACTACGTATCAAATCCACGGTAATCTATTAGAGCCACGAGTTCTGCAGTGCTATAATAAGGTCAAAATGCTCATAAAGTGGCGGAACTTGACTTGAAATAATTTTGAGATAAGCTTCGCACACTTCTCACCATACGCAGAGAAATCTCCATCCTGAGCAACTTTTTTCCAGTATGCTCATTACTTTGTTACAGGCATCAGTGAAGTGTTGGTGATACTGAAAACCCAAAATTGCATTGGCCCATTCTTCCTACCACCACTCCCGGGACTTTTCTTAGCAGTGTCCAATGAGGGAAAGGCCATATTAGGACAACACCATGAACCATAAACCGTGAAGAATCTCAGACCAGTGAGGGAAAGGCCATAAATATGATTGTTAAGTGCTTGCAATTTCCTCTCCAGCCTTCTTAGTTGCATATCAGAAATAGAGTAGAACGAAAGTGGAATGTCTCAACAGATTATAGCAATATTAGGTATGATAATCACAAGAAACGTTTCTAAACATCAAAGGATCTAATGCAATCTCCTTAATATTATTTTCTTCCTGCTGTTATTGTGCATTGACTGCAATCATGTCGAGAACAGTAACAAAGAAGAATAACAGCCCAAACAAGTTCTAGTGGAGACAAAAATAAACATAGAAGTCAGGAAGAAGATGAGTTTAGTGACTTGTTTTCCAATGGACCGTAGATGATGAATTAATGAAAATGTGAGATTCAACTAGGATATTGTCTTGTTAGCCACATACAGGAGTGGATCCCCATTGGTGTTCATGGTCCAACTCAATTTGATAATCTCAACTCGATCGGAAGTTAATTTGGTCAGATTATATTTTTTAAAATAAGCTTGATATATTTTTGGGTTAAATTTGAGTTACATTTTAAATTAGTTTAACCTATTCTATTATAACATAATATTTTAAAAAATTTATAAAAATTAATAATAAATAATAAAATTTAATAATTTAAATTAATATTTTTTGTATTAATATAATTTATTTTAAAATATATATTATAAAATATTCTTTAATTTTTATTTTATATTTTTAAAATTTTATAACTTATTTATACATAATATTTAAATTTATATAATTTATCTAAATATTAAGTTGACCAATTCAAACTTGCTTATGAACAAGTAGAGTTTAGGTTTAAAAGTTTAACTGATAAAAATAGGGTCGAATTTGGGCGAACACCCGACCCATGAGCACCACTAGCAGCTGCCCCCTCCCGTCCTTAGAAGCAGTAGGACAGCGCTATTTTATGTGTAAGATCTGATGCTGTAATCAAATAGATAAACCACGCAATAGATCTGAAGGAATTTGATGACATGGAACAAAGGTTGAGGCCAAACTTTGCTAAGAAATAGGCTTTGTCTTTAAGTATCGATATCGTGTTGAACCATTGGTTGTTGCTTTGACACCCTGTTTTATATCAAGACAAGTCTCTTGAGAAAAATCTTACCTTGGAAGTTTCTATTTCATAAAGAGGGCAATCATTGACAAATTGTTTATATTAACGGGTAAAAATGATGTTGGCCCTTCCAATGATCTTAAGAAACTTAATTTGATGCACTCACCATATTAATTATAGTGTTAAAGTATGCATATTGAGGATTAGATTGCATGTGCGTACACATTTTACTCTGCTGATAAAATATGAATAACTTATAATGATTGATAAAATAATAAAAAATGCTCTAAAATGAATTATTTTAAAAATAAATTAATAAGAGTGTATTTATTTTTAACTCATTTAATAGGTTAAAATAATAATACACTTTAGATTAAATTAATAGAAAATATATTTACAAATAAATTCATTTTAAAAGAGTTTTTAAAGTATACACAAATAATGACACTTATGCTTGAAGTAACCAAAATGACAGTTCATGATTCTTGATCGCAGGGTTACATATGATTGTGCACTAGGTATAAGGGGGAAACTTGAAAGTGTTTCCTAAAGGAAACTTTTTCAATCTTTTAGGTGAAACCCCAAGGCCAACGGTACTTTGCTATCAAAAGAACAACATGCTTAAAAAAATTGTCAAGAAGGTTGTGATTGGTTATAATTGAACCTGTTGCGTTAGGACAATTGGCTTAAGAACATTGGACAGTTGACGCACAAGTCTAACTGATGGTAAGAACTCATGTTTGATAGTGTGGCTCAAAGAGAATAGCATATGTTCAAGTGCATGTGATCATTGGCAAAAGAAAAAGTGCATGTGATCTCTTATCCAGTTATCCTAGTGTTTATTTTATACGGCATGGAAGATATGAACAAAAACTGAATGATGGTAATCCCATGCTTTTCCCTAATAAGATATCCATTAATAATTTAAGTGAAAAATGGGGCCCCCTTTTATGGCAATTAAAAATGAATTGATTTGAGGGCTTCTGAATTTTTGCAATTATTTGTTTTACTGTCGGAAGGCTGAGAAATCAAAGAGATTGTAGCATTTAAGAAAAGAAAATTAGAAAAGAATAGAGCATTGTCTGCATAAAATTATAACACTGGATCTTGACCGTAGGGCAGAGGCAGAAGTCTCAAGTCTGTTTAGAAGAGAGCAAGGTAATTTGCAAACATTGTAACCAAATGGCCTGAAAAATTGCTGGTTTCAAATGCGAACATATTGAGGTTTTGGAAATCAGGTTTGCTTACAGTAGAAAGCTCGGGGAGAAGAATCACTACCAAGCATTTATCCATCCCAGGCTATTTACTCTATGTTCCCACTTCCCAATGGGAATATTGTCACAGAAGCACCTTTTGATTACATAAACCATTAATAAAATTCATTCCTTAGGAAAAATAATGACAAACAACAAGAATCAAAAGTTCATCTTTTATTCACCACATTATTTGGCTCAGACTATGGATAAAAAAAATAAAGGAACCAAGAAATAAATTACTGTAAAATATCACAAAACAATCTATGCAAACAAAACAACATTATCTACTTGTTGACTCTAATTTAAGAGCATTTTGGTAGATCTTCTTGCTTGTCCTTAAGCCTGTGTAATGCATTTCAAAGGCACTCTTTGCTTGTGATTTGTCTGGATCTTCTTAATTGAAGGCATGGAAATAAATCTTGGGAAGAACTTTCTCTTTCCCAACATGAAAATAAAATTAGCTGTAGATTTGGCACTGCGCTTTGTTGTTTGAAGAAATCAGCCCCCCTTTATGTATTGTATAGAGGAGATAAACAAGAAAGATATGGACACAACACTAGTGAAACTTAAGTAACTTGAGATGTTGGCTCAACAAGCTTTAGACAATGGTGCCAACATAGCCAAATCCTACAATTGAGAAGGTTATGGTCTGAAGGAAGAGGTACACAAAGTAGTTGTTCTTCCCGTGCACAAAGTCATAGCATCCACAGAGGAAGAGGAAGGCAGCAAATCCAAGCTCCAATAAATTAAGTCTGTTCATGTTCAACAAATAGTAACAGAAAACATACACATTAGCCAAAAAAGACTAGGTGAATGATTTTTTCTATCGCATATGAAATTCGGAATATTAACCAGAGAAAACAGATATTGATAGTAATTAGAATCCTAATATTAGAAAATTTATACTAAGTACAGTCGAGTATGATTTGGCTCAAAGCATAAAGTATATTCCGGTTTTCTTCAGTTCTAACTTATTGTCATATAATTTTGAGTTCATTATATAATAATTTTAATCACGTGGTTTTCCAAAATCTTGTGTCATGTCACATGTGCAAGTGACAGAAACGTATAGAGTGTAGAACAGTCATGAACAGTGCCTATTTTGTCAAGGGCCCAGGAGAATAAAAAAGAATTTCGAACAATTAAGAATTTCTAAGTACTTTACTGTCAATATAATAAATTGCCTACTCAAAGAATCTTAACTACTACGATGAAGCAAAAACCAAATTAGTCACACTAAATTGTTAGAGTGTCACATATTTATTCCTTCATAATCATTAATTTATTTGCGTGGCCATCTCGAACCTGTCTCCTTCATAATGCCAGAGTGTATACGAAAGTCCAAAGTCCAAACCTCCCAACAAGCGACAAAAGTGGGACATAGATGATATACAGAGCAAAGACATGGAGAAGTTGAAATTTAATGCCAAATGAAGATAGAATTATATTCTTTGAAAAGAAAACTGACCTTTCACCAAATTTGAATCGAGGTTTTTTGATTGCTTTGGTGACATTAGTCTTATTTTTGGCAGCAGCATCTGTTTTATTCTTATTATTGACAGAGTCTCCAAGTTTTTCAGTAACAACCCACTCATTGGCTCTCCCAGCTTCCAGTAGACCTATGAAGGTTGCCTTGGTTCGGTGCAAAGACATCACATTCTCAAAAAGGATCCAGTAGAACAACAGGTGAATGGACCTGCCAAATTTTCAAATGGCGTTTAGAACAAATTAAGGGACTAAAACTAAGGTATAATATGGCAAATATATATAAAAAAAAAAAGATCAAATCAGAACCTTGGTGTTCCTACTGAATTGAGGATGGTGATGATGGAAGGAATATAAACAGCTCCCCATATTGGAACGTGAACCTCAGGGACCAAAATTGTAAGGGGTAGCACGACACAGTAGAAGAAGAAGGTGACCATGTGAGCAATGATTTTACGAACAAAGAAGAAGCTGTATATAACGTACACTTTCTTCCAAAATTTTACTTTCTGCAGAAATGTGCAGCACAAATAAAACATCAGAATATATGGCAATGTCAGGAACTTTCTTTCATTTTTCTTTTTTTAGTTCTTCACCCTTAACGGATACCCTTTTCCCCTCATATGTGCAGTATGTTATTGAAAAGGCTAACCTTGTTCCTTACTATCTCCATCACCATTTTGCGGAATAGATTAGCAGGACCACAAGACCACCGGTGCTGCTGGAAGCGAAAGGCTCTCAAAGTACTGGGAAGCTCACTTTTTGCCTATACATGGTTTTTGCAAATTAATAACAACCAATCAACCACCATTACTAAAAAAAATTGTAATGATAAATACCACAGATAGAGTAGTAGAACCATGCATCATATCCTTCATTAAATTGCATGCAGTAGATGTAATTGACTTTGGAATTGATAATGTTGCATTGGTACAAAAGAATGTATACTTGAAGGTCTCCAAGGTACAAAAATTTCCAGCCCCTAAGACTGGCACGAACAGCAAGATCCATGTCCTCCACTGTTGTTCTATCTTTCCACCCTCCTGCTTCGTTGATAGCAGCAATTCTCCAAACACCCGCTGTCCCTGCATTACACCAATTGGGTTAATGATTATATTATTATCTTATAGTTATAGGCGATGCAGTCCAACATGTTTGGAAGAGTAAGCTAAAAGAATTACCATTGAAACCAAAGAAAGCATGAGTGGCTGACCCAACTTCTTGCTCTACAGTGAAATGGTAATCCAGGGACATCTCTTGCATTCTTGTCAACAAACACTCATTCGCATTCACTGTTACAAACCAACAACCACCATGATCAAAAGTAAAGTGAGTAAGACAAAATTCTGAAAATGATATTTGCAATTGATTTATCATGCTCAAAGTTAGGATTAAAAGAAAAAAAAAATGTGGAATTTTTATGTGCTTTAAAATCTCCAAATATGTATAATCTTACCAAAGCTTTTAATAACAATTGAAATATAAATATGTATGAAAATGATCGTGATTAAAAAATGATAAAACAAACAAATCCTACCTAAAACTGAAAGTATATGAAATCAATTTATTTTTGTCCTCACGTGACTCAATCAGTAATATGCCACGTAATAGATGCAAGAGCCAAGAGGGATAAGTTAAGTGTCGGCAGCCAAGGACGAGGTCCACCATTAGGCACATGATACGACCCACAATATTACTATTTCTTTTTGGGTCTGAATCGAAAAAATATATAAAACGATCAAATATACTTCGAAAGCACGTGGGAAGTGGGCTTGCTGGATTAACGGATTTGGAACTTTGGAATGGATGCATTACTGAAATAACAAATTTGCCCCCCTTGCCATTTTCTTCTTTACAAAAACAGTCGACAGTTTCTATTCAGGTACAGAACCACTACCATATAAGGCAAATCAGCAAATGCTATTGTTCACCAAATTTTCTGTACCAAAGCTATGAGTACACTAATGTCTAATATCTACTTATCGTTGAAGAGAAAAAAAAAAACATAGTTAAAAAGTAAAATCATAATAATTGTTTTATTTTCTCCTTTGATGAGTAATTCTACTAAAATACATTCGAATGATTTAACATTTTAAGGC
This sequence comes from Ormosia semicastrata, assembly GCA_029884595.1. Taxonomy (NCBI): domain Eukaryota; kingdom Viridiplantae; phylum Streptophyta; class Magnoliopsida; order Fabales; family Fabaceae; genus Ormosia; species Ormosia semicastrata. The sequence goes on along the minus strand of JAQQTO010000041.1, from coordinate 17,295,740 downwards.
TATTTGCAGACCTTCTCACTAAAAATGACAAAACTACCCCCTCCACACAACCGTCAACATTCCACCGACGAGTGACGACATCGACTGTGAACATCATCCCCGAAGACCAGGACATCACATTTCCGTTACTTTTATTGAAATTTGATTTCATAATGCCAACGAAAATAGATATTCACTTTCATACTCCCCACATAAGATTATTATTATGATGCATCATGCATGCAATGAATGATGATGGTTATTATTATTTGTCTTGGCTTCTAGAAGAGGTATGTGTTTTTATTTGTTTTTCCTTTTTTAAGTGGGGGTGGGGGCCATAACCCTTGGGCAAACAAGCTTCACGGTGAAGGTGGCACAAGGAGGCCTCATTGATGGTCCTACCCGTGATTGATGGGTTTATTTCCTTGGACCCCTTCCCATTGTTGGGCTAACCCTTCAGCCCCCAGTCAGGTCAGCACACGACAAGGGCGAAGTACAACCACAAGTCCACAACGTATTACACAAGCTGTGAAATTTAGAAACAATAAAAATAACCCCTACATATATACATATATATAATGAGATGCCACCGACACCGCCAATCTAAAAATTTAGCATCTGAATTATCTGTAGAATTCAAACTTAAATCATACAATTATCATGAGCATACAGTTTACATGAGCCAATTCCATTTATTGGTAACACTAAAATTTAAACCAGTAAACTCTAAGTAAACTATTTAAGCTCCTTATCATTAGTCCAATGGTAATGAACATAAACTCAGCATGTGGATGGTGTATTAAAGAAGTTAAATTATCAGTGTTAAAAAGAAAGGTGAATTTTAGTGGGTAGTGGTAGTGCCTAGTGGGCTTACCAAATCTCCAACGAGCTTGAACCAGAGCAATCTCAGGGTTGCCTGCCAAGAAGGGAATTGCTCGCCTCAGGAAGTCTGGCTCTGGCCTGAAATCCGCATCGAAAATGACCACGTACTCGCAGTGCTTCACATAGCTTCGTTTGAGGCCTTCTTTCAGTGCACCCGCTTTGTAACCCGTTCTGTTTTCTCTGATTTGGTATGTTATGTTGATTCCTTTGCTTGCCCATCTCTGACATTCTACCTCCACCATTTGCTGCAATCAATGCAACTTAATAATGTTCATTCACTAATACTAATAAATATAATAAAACCAAAAAAAAAAAGAGTAAACAAGTTTAATTAAGCTGTAAATTGATTAATTCAGCAAAATACAAAATCATAAATGCAAACGATTCCATGCGTTGGAATCTGCAATAATGAAAATGATTAGACCGGACTACAATACATTGGCATCTCCTCAGGGAAAATCACTCTTGTTCTCTTGGAACTTGAAATAGTATCTTAAATGGAAAAATATTGAGTATACACATCAGAACACACATGCTAATCTTAAAGTTGACTCATGTGTTAAAAGCAGAAGAATTAAAATGCTGTGCTCCTACTGAAGAACTCGACATTAAACTGAAAATACCAACACAATTTATCAATAACACAGCCAAAATACCACAAAAAATAGCAGAATCATCAAGTTATATACCTTAATGACGGGGTCAGTAGAATCATCGAGGACTTGGATAACGAGACGGTCAGCAGGCCATGAAAGGCCACAAGCTGCTCCAATGGACACCTTATAAACCTGACCCAGAACCGAATCATATTCATAATCATAAGCAGCAATTTCAATTTTCAAAGTTTTCTCCTTTTGCATAAACCCAGAAAGACAGAACCCAAACAAAACAAGGGAGAGAAGAAAGGAAACACTCACCTCTCTTTCATTGAACATTGGGATTTGCACAAGAACCGTAGGGAAATTGGAGCTGCCCAATTCCACATCGTCTTGAATGGGCTCGTACTTGTAACGCTGTTCTGGTTTCTTCCAGAAGAGCTTCACGAGAATGATGACAACACCCATGTAGAGCCTTTCCATGAAAAGCATGAGTGACATTGCTAGGCAAATGTACACCCCAAGCTTCAGCAGAGGAACTATCAATGGCACTTTGATCACTTCCCAAATCAGTTGAATCTGCCCAGCTATGTCGTAACTCACACCCTGGATTGAGTCTGGTATGAAGAATTTGGGTTGCCCTTCATCCATTTTTGTTGCTCTTATCACTATCTTAGCCAAGTGAAACTAGCAGAGAAGAAAACAAAAGGGAAAACAAGGGAACAATGAAACTGGGTTGGGTAGGATAAGGGGTTTAAATGGTGAAAAATGTGGTTGATTTGGGTTGTAATTTAACTGGTTCAGACCTTCCAAAAACTTTGGTTCATGTATTTGCAAACTAGGAAGGATAGTTATTCATATTAATACTACAGATCTCTTCTCCACTCACACATGGAAAGTAGAAAAAAGCACTCTACTTTCCCCACTGTCAATGCCACCTCTCTCACAGTGAGGTGCCAAGGAATGCTTCTCTTTCTTTCTATCGGAGTGGAACTCAAACAGAACCCAACAGAGGCATTCCAGACATGGACAGAGTGTATATGTGTGTGTGTGTGTGTGTGAGAGAGAGAGAGAGAGAATGGGGCTACTTTATAGTCAGATTTTGGTGACAGATTTGCTTTTACTGCATTTCTCATTATTACTTTTTTTTTTCTTCGTTATTACAGAAGTCAGATTGGAGTTTCCTTTTTCAGTCACTAGAAAAAGCTGGGGTCCGTAGTGAAATTATAGAATGTCTTTCGGAGTAACAATAAACTTATAGTAATAAATTGCACAAAATTTAGGTTTATTTTTAAAATGTTTATTATATTTATTTTATTAATTAAATTATGATATATGTTTATTAATATTTTTTTATTCTTTTTATTAAAAATATATATTTATCATAACTTAATTAGTAGAATTAATGTAATAAATATAAAGAAATAAATTTAAATTTTGCTTTAATAATAAATGCATAAAATTTAGGTTTATTTTTAAAATATTTATTATACTTATTTTATTAATTAAGTTATAATATATATTTATTAATATTTTTTTATTTTAAAAAATTAGATATTTGTCATAACTTAATTAGTAGAATGAATATAATAAATATAAAAAAATAAATTTAAATGTTGTCCTAATAATAAATGCATATTTTAGTAAAAATTTTATTATTAATTTAAATTATTTTTTCTTAAATTTATGTAAATAAGTTTAAAATTAATAATAAATATCTTCTTATAACATATATTTATAATTATTTTAAGAACATGTAATAGATTCCGGTGGTCCTGGGTGGCTCAAGTTAACTGTTCCTGCTTGCTAGTATTTTCTTACTGTTTAGTCTGTTCTGCTTCCCATGATTGGGGAAATAATACTATGAAACGGTTTTCTTGTCATTTCATAATATATTTTTTGAAAAAAACAATCTACACAATTGGCTGTGCATGAGTAATTGCGAAGAAAAAAAGAGTAAAAACGAGATAATATTATCTAATTAAAAACCATATACAGGCAAATGCTCATAAACACTGGCAATTAGTATTATCTTTTAGTATGCTTTCATAAATGGAAACCGTCATAAAAGAAATGCAGATTTTTTGGTGGAAGTAATATTGAGTTGGCTATTTAAGCCTCTTTTATTAAATGTAGGATCTCCCTAAAATCAATCCACTTCCTAGTTTATATAGAGAATCTAAACATTCTTGGGTAATTAATAACCAGCCCTTATGGGGTACGGGAGTTACAAAAATTATAATCCACAGGTATAAGTGAAGAGATATTTTAAGGAAAATGAATAGTACCATATATTTTATTATTATTGAATATGTGTCACTGTAAGCTATTATTATCTTATACAATCAATTATATAAAAATTTACATTTTTTATTTGTACTTAACAGAAAAAATTAATCTAATAGTTAAATAAAAAAATTATAACTTATAACAACCTCTCATAAAAAATATTTAATAACCAGCCCTTATAGAGTGGGGGGAGTTACAAAAATTATAATTGGCATGTATAAGTGAAGAGATATTTTAACGAATATGAATAATATCATTTTTTTTAAAATGTCTCTTCACTAGATAAGTAAAAGATAAATTTTTTATAATACAATCAGACATCTAAACAGAGATATCTCTCATCGATATTATTTTCATATATATAAATTTTGAAATTAAATTCAGAACTACATGCTTAATGTTGATACCCAATTTTGTCCATAAATTTTTTATTTTTGTTACTTAATCAAGGTATGAACACTTAATCTTGTCCATGAAGTTTGTTTCTAAACCTTGAAAAATGAATGAAATTCTAAAAAAAAAACAAAAATGAAAAATGAAAAAAAAGGAAAAAAGTTAAAAAAAACTAAAGTGTTTAAGTCCCACATTGGAGAAGTAAGCTCAAGCTCCTTCTCCTCCCTCCTCCTATATAAAGGGGGCTTCTCAATGGTTTGGAGATCCAAAAATTTTTCACACTTGGGCTTAATACTAAGTATAAGAGCCCAAGAACTTTAGTAAATTTTTTTTTACTTGGGCTTAATACTAAGTATAAAATGAGACTTTAGTAAAACTTTTTTTTCTTGCTAGTAAATTGCTTTTCGTGGTTTGATTTGAAGAAGACGCGTGGGACCTCCAGTGCACCAACTTCTTTAAGTAGCATTTTTACGCTTGGAGGTAAGCTTGCTTATTTATTTATTTATTTTTTATATTTTTTATATATAAGTGTTGTTCATTTTAGTTTATTCATTTATTAGTTTGATTTTTTTATTTATTAATTTATTTTTTATAATTTTTATTTTAAAATTAATTCAAGAATAAATTGGGGTTAATTGAGTTATGCGACGACTTGCTAACCCTTGTGATCATTTTAGTTACGGCGACAATTGATGATCTAAATTGTTATTTTGTCTTTTTTTTTTTTTTTTTAAAACAAATCGCTAAAGATTCAAAACCTTTTTTTTAAATTTTCGTGATAAATTTGATAATCAATGGGTGACGTCTCTAGCGTGACGCGAGCTTCACCTATTCAATCCTTAATTTGATTAACTGAGTCGCGACGACTTGTTAATTCAAATTTTCAGAATCATTTTTAAAAAAAATTTAAAAATCAACCAACACACACTTATTTTTTAAAGAACTACGTGACTTTGAGTTCTCCATTGCACCAGGAGATACGTAGGAGCAGAAATCCATTTCTGTCAAGCCCAAAAAATAAATTTTCATAATTTGGTTGTTTCTTTTATTTCTTTTCAAAAATAAAAAATGAGAAAAATAAAAAAAATAATTACAAAGTCTTTTGTTTAAAGGGGTAAAAATAAATATATTTGAGATTATTAAATTTTGCACAACTAACATAAGTCTACCGTTCTTGGAACGGCAGCAGTGTAAGTGCTAATACCTTCCCCTACCATAATCGACTCAATCCAAACTCATTTTCAAAAGACCAGTTGCTTGATTAAATGGTTTTTCTAATGTTTTTCCAATTTAAATAAACATTGGTGGCGACTCCATTGATTTTATATATTTTTGGTCGTCGTCGCGATCCGGTTTGCGACAAATGGCGACTCCATCGGGACACTTAGAGAAATCGAGGCTGTTCTTTGTTAGTTGTTAAAATTTTTAATAATCTTTTATTTATTTATTTTACTCTCTTTGTCTTTGTTTTCATTTTCTTATTTGTTTGTAAATATTTTTATTTAGTACCTTTATGTAAATGTCTGATAGCATTATTTCATGTATATGGTGACTTGTATATATATTTTGAACTTAATTGTTAAAACCCTAGGGTAGACAATTGTTGGTCATTGTTGTATATATGTTTTGCAGGTTAGGGGTAGTTTTATCTTTTAAATTTTTTGTACAAGTATGCTCCTAGCACTCATTGCACTTACACATAAAGCACACACATTCGAGTGGGGCCCTATACCCGGGTCTGAGTGAAGCTTAAGTAGAGGTTGCGTAGTGGTACCCATTTTGGATGTACATCCTGTTTGGTTATCGCGAAAACCTCATCTAGAGTGCGCCTTTTTTATGAATGTCCCCACACCTAGTGGTTTACCCACTATTTCGTGGTCAACATTCTGAAATAGGACTTGGCTCTAGAGACCTTTAAAATAGAAAAGCCACCTTATGGAAGTTCTCACGAATAAAAAAGACCCTTAGATCCTTAGGATAGAATTCCCAAGTTTAAGGCAACCCCATTAGGACACAAAGGGAGCATACTTCTTCTTTATTTATCTGTTTCTCATATCATTCATTCTTGTATTAAAAAAATCAAATGAAGAAAAAAGGTCATTCATTGCTTGCATCTTCATAACATTCTTAGCATTATAAAAAAATCATACATTTCATGACATTTCCAGCATATGATACATCATCTTGCATTATCATTTCTAGCATTTTTTTTTTCTTCTTCTTCTCTTCTTCTTTCTTTTATTTTTTTAAGATAAAAAAAAAAAAAAACTTCCTCATCTCTATCACTTATGTCATTCATCCATGCACCATTCTGTATAAAAAAAAAAAATTTCAAAAAAGACAAATACTTCATGTAGCATTTTCATTCTTAACTCTTTTTATTCACCTATCTCTCATGTCATTCATTCCTTTTTTTTAAAAAAGGGGATATATCATTTTGCATTTTCATTACATTCTTAGCATTCATAAAAAAGAAAAAACATCATTGTATATTTTCATGACAGTCCTAGCATCAAAAAAGCAAAAAAATATCATCTTCATTTTCATAACATTCCTAAAAAAAAAAAAAACATTATCTTGCATTTCTATAGCATTCTTAGCATAAAAAAAAAAAGGAGAGAGATACATTATCTTGCATTTGCATTACATCCCCATAAAAGATATCATCTTCCATTTTCATCGCGTTTCTAACTCTAAAAGAGGAAAGGAAAGAAAAAGATACATCATTGTGCATTACCATGACATTCATAGCATTCTTTTTAAAAAATAAAAAATAAAAAAAATTTCATTTGCATGATACTTTGCATACATTGTGTCATTTTGGTTTAGTCAATACTAATAATCACATCATGTTTCCTCGAGCGAGAAAAGTAGACACTATAGCAGAAAATGCAGACTTCCACGACACCCTTACAGACTCGTTCCCAAGCAAAGATCATGGATGAGATAGAAAGCAGACTCAAGATTTGAGGGATGAAGTGAACCACTTAGGGAGCAAATGTCCAAGATGATGGAAATGTTACAGTCTATGGAGAGTAGAAGGAGCACAGATGGGAATCCCTCAGTGACAAATGAAGGACATCCGGCCACACCTCTTTGCCCGCCCAGTTTCGCTGCGTTCCCCCAGCAATACCAAGGCTTTAATCCTCAAGGGATTATAATGCCACTCACCATTTGCCCAAACAACACCACTCAACCCTCAGTCGCCAGTTCACAGGGAAACCAAGGGGCCCCTTTTCCACCATATGGCCTCCCTCCAAGGTATATACCACCATTAGCCACTAATTCCCCCAATAATGACATGCCAACAGTGTCCCCAACTCCAAATCCCTCAAACTCTACCCAAAATCAAGCCACTCAGTCAAATGACAACGAATCCCCGCCAACACAACACCCATACCCTTTCTTCATCCCGCCATATGGTCTCCATCCCAGTTCTGTACCACCGCAAACTACCAATCCTCCGGCGGACGCATGCACAGCTTCAAATTCCTTGAGTGCAGCTCAACCACACGCCAGTGGAACCCCACTGGGGCAACATTCTGTTCCCACCATCATGCCACAATACCCGTTGAATTCCTCTATGGAAAACCCCCAGTCCAGGGAGAAGTGGGAAATTCTTGAAGAAAGACTACGAGCCATTGAAGGGGCAAGTGGCTATGGTCTTTTGGATGCCTCGAGCTCTGTCTTGTCCCGAATGTGGTGATTCCTCCCAAGTTTAAAGTCCCAGATTTCAATAAATACAGGGGAACTACTTGTCCAAAGAACCACCTAACCATGTACATCCGCAAGATGGCTTCACAAGCTCACGATGACAAGCTGTTAATCCACTTCTTTCAAGACAGCCTAACTGGGGCAGCTTCGAATTGGTACACGCATCTTGAGCGTGCCCATATACGATGTTTCAAAGACTTGACCGACGCTTTCTTGAAGCAATATAAGTATAACATCGATATGGCACCGGATAGACTACAATTGCAGAACATGGCTAAGAAGGATGCTGAGACCTTCAAGGAATATGCTCAGAGATGGAGAGAAATGGCTGCTCAAGTAGAGCCCCCATTGACGGAAAGAGAAATGGTGGCTACGTTCATTGACACTCTGCAATCACCCTTTTATGATAAAATGATAGGGAGTGTGTCATCAAATTTCTCAGACATGGTCATCATTGGAGAAAGAGTTGAAGGAGGAATGAGGAGTGGGAAAATCGTTGAAAGTTCAACAGGAACATTTAACGCCAAAAGGCCCCCGATGGGGAAGAAAAGAGAGGGAGAAACCTATGCTGTTACCTTCGACCAAAGAAACTCCACCCGAGGCGGATATAGCCAAACACCTGTGAACCATCGACCATCCTTCCAAACTCCTTTCGCACCTTACCACCCGTACTTTCCCACTACTCCACCAATTCCATATCCCCACCGTATCACCCCATGTCGCCAACGCTTCACATGTTCCTCATCCTCACCTCATCACCCAACGAGGCCTCACCAAACGCCATATCCTAATCAATACCAAACACCCCTACCTTACCACCTCAACAAGCTCAACCATGGACCCAAAGCCCAAACACAAACCAAAGAAGACCACCATATAGCCAAGAAAGGAAACATCTTGACCCAATCCCTATGACTTATACCGAGTTGTTACCCCAACTCATCCGTAACTCTCTCTTGGCTCCTTGCCCGATGAAGCCATGGAGCCCCATACCCTAAAGGATTTGACCCAAATGCCAAGTGCGACTACCATGCGGGGGGGCTGCAGGCCATTCCACGGAGAATTGCGTAACGCCGAAATTTAATGTGCAAGACCTAATAGATGCTAAGTGGTTGAATTTCAAGACAAATACTCCTAGTGTGGGTCACAATCCGTTACCAAACCACGGAATCCCACGATTAATGCTATAGGGGAGTGTTCGCCCATTTCATAAGACAAGCGACAGATGTCAAGACCCCCATGAGGATTATCTTCAAAGAACTGTGTAAATTTGGGATGATGGAAGCTCATATTGAGGAGAAAGAGAGCGACGAAGGTGAAATAATGTGCAATCTCCACGGGAATGTAGGGCATTCTATTGAGGATTGTGGTGAGTTCGACAAATCCTCCAAGATCTAATGGATATGCAATTAGTGCAAATAGGTCACTTAGGTGACAATGGTGGCGTAAACATGGTGGATAAGTGTGCTATTCCACAATTGCAAGAAGGTCAAGAAGTCAAACTCTCTTGTCCCTTCCATTGCAAATCCGGCTATCAAACCGTTGGTTATCTATTATACCGAAGTCGCATATGCGCCATCCCTTGTGGCCCGAAACCTATCACCATTCAAGTTCCCGTCCTTTTCCTTCAAGGACACTCGAGCCGTGCCATGGAATTATAATGTGCGAGTCCTTATAAGCAATCCCACGAATGATCACGGAAGTTGTGTCCGGTTCGACTTCTATTGTTACTAATATATCGGGGATTGGGGAGTGACCGGAGTGGTCGCATCTACATTCCTAAGGAGCTGCGAAAGACCCAAGAAGAAGAGGAAAAGGGGAACCGTAAAGGCAAGGTCGAGGAAGGGGAGACTTCCATTGGGAACAAAGCAAAAGAAAAAGAAAGGTCGAAAAGGCGAATGAGTACAAAAAAAAGTATCGGATGAAGAAGCTTGTGAGTTCTTGAAGTTTATCAAGCAAAGTGAATACAGAGTGGTAGATCAGCTGAATCGCACCCCTGCAAGGATATCACTTTTGTCCTTATTGATGAATTCCGAATCGCACAGAAAAATATTGATGAAAATACTGAATCAGGCTCATGTTTCCCATGACATTACAGCTGACAAGTTAGGTGGTATTATTGGCAACATTACTGCTGATAATTATGTCACTTTCACTGATGATGAGATACCACCAAGGAATGGGGCACAACAAGGCACTTGCACATTTATATCAAATGTCAAAAGCATATAATGGCTAGAGTGCTCATTGACAATGGTTCCTCTTTGAACGTGTTACCAAAATCAACCCTTTCCAAGTCGCCTTTTGATGGGACTTGCATGAAACCAAGCACGATGATAGTAAGGGCATTCGATGGCACCGGAAGAGAAGTCATGGGGAGATTGAAATACCGGTTCGATTGGTCCTCGCACTTTCAATATACTCTTCCAAGGGTGATGGACATTACGCCATCCTACGATTGTCTTTTAGGACGACCATGGATTCATTCTCACTGGAGTCGTTCCTTCTACCTTGCACCAAAAAGTAAAATTCATAGTTGATAATAAGATGATTACTTGTCTTTGGCGAAGAGACCTCTCTGGTGAGCAAGCCATTGGACACTCCTTATATTGAAGACTGCAGAAGAAGCTCTTGAAACCGCGTTCCAAGCACTAGAGATTGTCAATGCCACCTATGTGGAAGAAGGAGTTCAAGGTCTGAAGCCTCAGCCATCTAATGCATCCATGATGATGGCTAAGGTAATGCTTGGAAAAGGATATCGATATGGAAGAGGACTAGGAATGAATGGACAAGGCATTGTGAATTTATGGGCACCTGCGAAAACAAAGACAGATTTGGGTTAGGATATAAACCCACCAAAGCGGACAAAGAAGGGTCCTAGAAGAGAAAAGGGAGAGGAGGTTGGCTAGGTTGGAAAATCGGGAGCCTAAAGCTGAGAGGATCCCCATCTGTGACATCCGACGAAACTTTCGAAGTGCGGGCTTAGTATTTCTGAACCAAGTGACCGCCATCGAAGACGATCAACTCATCAATCATGGTGTCAACTTGGTGTACCCTTGCTCCCCGTACGATGCGTAACTCAACAATTGGGAGAGCGTTGATTTTCCCATGACTTGTGAAATTGATTCAAAGTAATTTTGTAATGCTAATTCTTTAGCTCGCCTTGAGGCTTTAGGATAATGTGTTGTGAAAGCGGGCTCACATGTTTTCATTTCAATATTTACTATCAATAAATGCATTTTCAGATTATCTTTCTATTTCCCTTTTTCAGCTTTTTGCTCAACCATTTCATTAACCTTTATTCATTACCCTTTTTTTACTTGTGTTGACACCAATAAATGCAGATCTGAAAGTGACTCTCTTGAAAATGATAGTGCTATGACCCCATTATATGATTTTGACCATCCCGTTAATCATGTTGATGAGGATAATGATGACAATTGGGAACCCTCTTCGAGCTAATGAGATTAATGGAACAAGAGGCCAAGAAATTCAAATTTCATGAAGAACCAATCGAATCGATTAATTTGGGGACGAGAGGATGATAAAAAAGAAGTTAAAATTAGCACTACCATGAAAGAAAATGAGCGAAGCAAGTTGGTTAAGCTCTTATCGATTATTGTGATGTTTTCGCCGGTCGTACCAAGATATGCCTGGCCTAGATACTAGCATAGTTGAGCACAAATTGCCTTTAAAACCGAGAATGTCCTCCGGTCGAGCAAAAGTCGAGACGAATGAAGCCGAGAGATGTCACTAAAAATTAGAGAAGATGTTAAAAAGCGGCTTGATGCGGTTTCCTCATTTGTTGCAAAGTACCCTCAATGGGTTGCTAACATCGTCCCCCGTCCCAAAGAAAGATGGGAAGGTGCGAATGTGCGTTGACTATAGAGATTTGAATAGGGCCACCCTAAAGATAACTTCCCTCTACCTCACATTGATGTTTTGGTGGACAACACTTTGCTCAACATGCATTTTTCTCCTTCATGGATGGTTTCTCGGGATACAACCAAATCAAGATGGCGCTTTGAAGATATGGAGAAAACCACATTCATCACTCAGTGGAAACTTTTTGCTATAAGGTGATGCCATTTGGATTGAAGAACGCCGAGCAACTTATCAAAGAGGCGATGGTGGCATTGTTCCACGACATGATGCACAAAGAAATAGAAGTTTATGTGGATGATATGATTGCAAAGTCAAAAACAGAAGAAGATCACATAACCGATCTGCAAAAGCTCTTTGAACGGTTGAGAAAGTTCAGGCTCAGACTGAATCCTACTAAGTGCACTTTCGGGGTAAAATCAGGCAAGCACTTGGGGTTTGTGGTTAGCGAGAAAGGGATAGAAGTTGATCCAAACAAAGTTCGAGCAATCATAGAGATGCCAGCTCCTCGTACTGAAAAAGAAGTTCGTGGGTTTTTGGGAAGACTGAACTATATTGCTAGGTTTATATCCCAGTTGACTGCAACATGTGAGCCGATCTTCAAGCTATTGCGTAAAAACCAGACAGTAGAGTGGAATAAGGATTGTCAGGTGGCATTTGAAAAGATCAAGCAGTATCTGCAAGAACCCCCGGTTTTGGTACCTCCAGTGCCAGGAAGGCCTCTCATCATGTACTTGACTGTGTTGGATGAATCCATGGGTTGCGTCTGGGACAACATGATGAAAACCGGAAAAAGGAGCAGGCCATCTATTACTTGAGTAAGAAGTTTACCAACTATGAGGCAAAATACTCATTATTGGAACGCATACGCTTGCTCCTTGGCATGGGCCCCACCGCTAAGGCGGTACATGTTGTGTTACACCACTTGGTTAGTGTCCAAAATGGACCCGATCAAATACATCTTTGAAAAACTCCCTCACTCGGGGAGGATTGCACGCCGGCAAGTTTTGCTATCGAATATGACATTATCTATGTCACGCAAAGCGATCAAAGGCGGCGCTGCGCATTTCTTGGCTAGTCAACCAAGGAAGATTATGGGTCTATGCGGTGTGAGTTCCACGATGAAGATGTAATGGCTTTGTTCGTAGAAGAAAAACCCTCGGAAAAAGAAAAATGGACTTTGTTGTTCGATGGAGCTTCCAATTCACCGGGGCATGGAGTTGGGGCCATACGATTTCCCCCGAAATAATTTCATCCCAATCACTGCTAGGTTGTGCTTCGATTGTACAAACAACATAGTGAGTATGAAAGCGTGTGCCATGGGAATCCAAGCAGCGGTAGACTCAAAGGCAAAAGTTCTTGAGGTATATGGGGACTCTGCCTTGGTCATCCATCAGCTAAAGGGAGAATGGGAAACTCGAGATGCCAAATTAATCCCCTATCATGCCCACATCAAGGAGTTGATTGAACAACTTGACGAAGTTACATTCTGGTATATCCCTCGAGAAGATAATCAGTTGGCTGATGCCCTAGCCACATTGTCGTCAATGTTCAAAGTAAGTCAGGATAGGGACTTGCCGCTTATAAAAATGGAAAGTCGTGACCAACCAGCATATTGTCAAATGATAGAAGTGGAACCAGATGGGAAACCGTGGTATCATGACATCAGATGCTTCATCAAGAGCAGAGAGTACCCTCCACATGCTTCAGAAAATGACAAAAGGACCCTCAGAAGACTCGCAATGGGTTTCTTTCTAAATGAGGAAGTGCTTTACAAAAGGAACCATGATATGGTGCTGCTAAGATGCGTTGATGCGACGGAGGTAGAGAAGATCATCAAGGATGTTCATGAAGGTTCTTTTGGAACTCATGCAAATGGGCATACAATGGCAAGGAAAATACTAAGGGCGGGATACTATTGGTTGACAATAGAGACTGATTGTTTCAACTATGTGAAAAAGTGTCATAAATGCCAGACATATGCGATAGGATTCACACGCCACCAAAGACCTTTAAATGTTTTAACGGCACCACTGGCCGTTCTCGATGTGGGGAATGGATGTCATAGGACCCATTGAACCAAAGGCCTCAAATGGACATCGCTTCATTCTCGTTGCAATTGATTACTTCACTAAATGGGTCGAAGCTGCTTCTTATACCAATGTCACTAGGAATGTAGTGGTCAGGTTTATCAAAAGGGAGTTGATTTGTCGTTATGGCTTGCCAAGCAAGATTATTACAGATAATGCCACTAATCTGAATAATAAGATGATGAAAGAGATGTGTGAGAATTTTAAAATTGAGCACCATAATTCCTCACCTTACCGCCCTAAGATGAATGGGGCAGTTGAGGCAGCAAACAAGAATATCAAGAAGATCGTCCAGAAGATGGTTGTAACATACAAAGATTGGCACGAAATGCTACCATTTGCACTGCATGGTTATCGCACGTCCGTTCGTACTTCAACTGGGGCAACCCCTTTCTCTTTGGTTTATGGAATGGAAGCGGTACTCCCTATTGAAGTGGAAATCCCATCATTAAGGGTGCTGATGGAGGCAGGACTAGAAGAAGCCGAATGGGTCCAGACTGACTCGACTTGATCAGTTGAACCTCATTGAGGGAAAGAGATTAACCCGCACTATGTCATGGTCGGCTTTACCGAAGAGAATGATGAAGGCCTATGCGAAAAGGTGCGTCCTCGACGGTTTCAAGAAGGAGACTTAGTACTCAAAAAGATCCTTCCCATTCAAAAGGATTTTCGAGGAAAATGGACTCCAAACTATGAGGGACCTTATGTCGTAAAAAGGCCTTCTCGGGAGGAGCTTTGATTCTCACAAACATGGATGGCGAAGATCTACCACTTCCTATAAATTCGAGATGCGATCAAAATGTACTATGCTTAAAAAAAAAAAAAAAAAAAAGAAGAATGGCTCGCTAGGTGAAAACACCGAAAAGGCGACCTAGGCAAAAGTTAGAGCGGCCGCTAGGTTGAAAACTCGGAAGAGCGACCTAGGCAAAAGTTAGGGTTAAAAAGGTATTTGACACATCCGGAGAAGTGAACATACCTCAAGTCATAAATCGGGGACACGGTTGAGAGTATCCGGGCCAAACCGGGGCGCTTTGAATATACGAAGTCTTATCAGGAGACACTCCCATATGTAAAAGTTGGGTCGAATCATATTCTGAAATCAGACAGGGGATGTTCAAGGTTGCGCACATGGGAAATTAGCACTGTTCATTCAAGAGAGCATCACTCGAAGAGCTGGAAAATTCCCCTTCAACATTTCTTTTGTAAACCTTTTCAATTCGAGTTCCATTTGTACTGCCTTTCTTGTACTTTTTCTGTCTATAATGATAATCCCTTTTTGTTGCAACCCATTGTTGATTTAATATGCATTTTTTATGATAGTTTTATATTGAGATGTGAAACATGTGACAATATGGCAAAAGCATTTGGATTTGCTTTAACAATCTCAAAAAGTCATGGGAAACGCAATGAAATCCTGACAAGGGTTGATGAGAAAAGTAAGAATCATCAGTCAAATCATAAGGCCAATCAATGAATTTTGCTGTTCAATTGCGATCCTGCTGTGGGAAAAAGTCCTTAAGGGTTGCGGAACCAAAGCTCTGATAAAAAAAAACAAAAAAAACCAAAAAAAGCAAAAAACAAGATTTGCTAACTCAGTTTGCTCATGAGAATCCCTACAGTAGGGCATCCATTGCATCATGCATCATTTCTAGCATCACATGCATTGTCCTCAAGCATCATATCCATTGCATCACCATGCATCCATTGCATCATGCACCATCTCTGCCATCACATGCATTTACAAAGTCAATACATTGTCTTTTAATTCCTGGGTCCCCGCACCCGTTGTCTTTTAATTCCCGGGTCCCCGCACCCATTGTCTTTTCATTTCAGGGTCCCCGCACCCATTGTCTTTTAATTCCCGGGTCCCCGCACCCATTGTCTTTTATTTCTCAGGTCCCCGCACCCATTGTCTTTTAATTCCTCGGTGCCCATTGTCTTTTTTTAATTCTGGTCCCCGCACCCATTGTCTTTTAGCTTCTGGTCCCCGCACCCATTGTCTTTTATTTCTCGGGTCCCCGCACCCATTGTCTTTTAATTCCTGGGTCCCCGCACCCGTTGTCTTTTAGTTTCCCGGGTCCCCGCACCCATTGTCTTTTAGTTTCTCGGGTCCCCGCACCCATTGTCTTTTAGTTTCTCGGGTCCCCGCACCCATTGTCTTTTAATTCCCGGGTCCCCGCACCCATTGTCTTTTCATTCCCGGTCCCCGCACCCATTGTCTTTTAATTTCCGGTCCCCGCACCCATTGTCTTTAAGTTTCTCGGGTCCCCGCACCCATTGTCTTTAAGTTTCCGGGTCCCCGCACCCATTGTCTTTTCTGGGTCCCCGCACCCATTGTCTTTAAGTTTCCGGGTCTCCGCACCCATTGTCTTTTAATTCCAGGTCCCCACACCCGTTGTCTTTTAGTTTTCGAGTCCCCGTGCTGGTTGTCTTTCTTTTTGGGTCCCCGCACCCATTGCTTTTAGTTTTTGGGTCCTCGTACCCATCGCTTCCAAAGCAAGCAGCGAGGCCTTGTGCTGTCACCTTTTCTTTTCTTTCAAGCTTCAAATGGATACCCGACTCATAAATTTTGTGCCTTTTCTGTTTTAAGTTTCATCAAGTTTCGGTGGATACCCGACCAAAGTAAGCTTTTTGCTTTTTGCTGTAAGCTTCGGTGGATACCCGAACTCATGAAGCTTTGTGTCTTTTACGTTTTTAAGTTTTACGTCAAGCTTCAAGGACACCCGACTCCACAAGCTTTGTGTCCTTTCTGTTTTGAGTTTTCTGTCAAGTTTCGGATACCCGACTCCATAAGCTTTTTACTTTTTGCTTGTAAGCTTCAGTGGATACCCGACTCCGCAAGCTTTGTGCCTTTTCTGTTTTAAGTTTTCTCGTCAAGCTTCGGTGGACACCCGACTCATGCAAGCTTTGTGTCCTTTCTGTTTGAGTTTTCATCAAGTTTCGGCGGATACCCGACTCAGTAAGCTTTTTTTTTTTGTATGTAGCTTCAAAGGATACTGACTCCGCATGAGCTTTGTGCCTTTTCTCGTTTTAAGTTTTACGTCAAGCTTCGGTGGACACCCGACTCATAAGCTTTGTGTCCTTTCTGTTTTGAGTTTTTTGTCAAGTTTCGGCGGATACCCGACTCCACAAACTTTTTACCTTTTCTGTTTTTATTTTTGTTACAAAAAAAATAAAATTTTCATGGACAAAATTGAATCAATTCCTTTGCTTTTCATTTAGTTTAAATGTAAAGTAAAGGGGGGCAGCTGTTGATACCCAATTTTGTCCATAAATTTTTTATTTTTGTTACTTAATCAAGGTATGAACACTTAATCTTGTCCATGAAGTTTGTTTCTAAACCTTGAAAAATGAATGAAATTCTAAAAAAAAAACAAAAATGAAAAATGAAAAAAAAGGAAAAAAGTTAAAAAAAACTAAAGTGTTTAAGTCCCACATTGGAGAAGTCAAGCTCCTTCTCCCTCCCCTCCTCCTATATAAAGGGGGGCTTCTCAATGGTTTGGAGATCCAAAAATTTTCACACTTGGGCTTAATACTAAGTATAAGAGCCCAAGAACTTTAGTAAATTTTTTTTTTACTTGGGCTTAATACTAAGTATAAGAGCCCGAGACTTTAGTAAAACTTTTTTTTCTTGCTAGTAAATTGCTTTTCAGGGTTTGATTTGAAGAAGACGCGTGGGACCTCTGTGCACCAACTTCTTTAAGTAGCATTTTTACGCCTTGGAGGTAAGCTTGCTTATTTATTTATTTATTTTTTATATTTTTTTATATATAAGTGTTGTTCATTTTAGTTTATTCATTTATTAGTTTGATTTTTTTTATTTATTAATTTATTTTTTATAATTTTTATTTTAAAATTAATTCAAGAATAAATTGGGGTTAGTTGAGTTGCGGCGACTTACTAACCCTTGTGATCATTTTAGTTGCGACGACTTGATGATCTAAATTGTTATTTTGTTTTTTTTTTTAAAACAAATCGCTAAAGATTCAAAACCTTTTTTTTTTAAATTTTCGTGATAAATTTGATAATCGATGGTGACGTCTCAGCGTGACGCTTGAGCTTTTCACTATTCAATCCTTAATTTGATTAATCGAGTCGCGACGACTTGTTAATTCAAATTTTCGAATCATTTTTAAAAAAAATTTAAAAATCAACCAACACACACTTATTTTTTAAAGAACTACGTGACTTTGAGTTCTCTTCATTTAGGAGATACGTAGGAGCGTAAATCCATTTCTGTCAAGCCCAAAAATAAATTTTCATAATTTGGTTGTTTCTTTTATTTCTTTTCAAAAATAAAAAATGAGAAAAATAAAAAAATAATTACAAAGTCTTTTGTTTAAAGGGGTAAAAATAAATATATTTGAGATTATTAAATTTTGCACAACTAACATAAGGTACCGTTCTTGGAGCAAGGCGGTGTAGAGTGCTAATACCTTCCCTACCCGTAATCGACTCAATCCAAACTCATTTTCAAAAGACCAGTTTGCTTGATTAAATGGTTTTTCTAATGTTTTTCCAATTTAAATAAACATTGGTGGCGACTCCATTGATTTTATATATTTTCGGTCGTCCCGTCGTGATCCCGGTTGCGACACTTAATACCATACATTTTATTATTATTGAATGTGTGTCACTAATTTTGAAAGCTATTATTATCTTATACTATCAATTATATAATTTACATTTTTTTATTTGTACTTAACATAAAAAATTAAGAGTTAATTTTGATATATTATCAATGTAAAATTTTTTATATTATTAATCAATCATATGTTATCATGTATATGTTTTTTGAGGTATTTATTATAAAAGTTAAACATTAATTTTTAATAACATAATAATACACAATTGATTGATGATATAAACACTTTTTACACTATTTATGCATATAAACTAAATCCGAAAATTAAACGTAGTAGTTAAATAGAAAAATAATTATAACTTATAACAATCTGTCATAAATTCTCACCAACAAAGGAATCTATTGTAAATAAAAGAGACTCATAAAGATGGTAAGCACAATTAATATGAATTTATAAGGTGTAAATATTTATCCTACACTTATATTTTCTTCTCTGTTTATGCAAAAAGGATGATCGCCAATTAACAATAACTAAGCGTTTCAAATCCTCTCTCTCTCAAAAAAATGCGACTCATCATCAACTAATCGTACAAAGGAGTGTCAATAGCATGCCTCTGTTGAAATTTAATTTAATTGGGTTGAGTTCTTAAAATTAAATTAAGTATATTTTTCAAATTGTACTTTTAAAAGAAAAAAGCTGTGATATGGAGAGAAATTATTCAATATTTTTAGAATAATAATAAATATATATTTTAAGAGAATTTTTATCATTAATTTAATTTTTTTCTTAAATTTATGTAGATGAATTTAAAACTAATAATAAATATCTTCTTATAATATTTATTTATTACTACTTTTAGAATATGTAATAATTTCTTATGCTCGTCGGGTGGCTCAAGTTAACTGTTCCTGCTTCCTAGTGTTTTTGTTTTTTTTTAAACTTTTTAGTCTGTTCTGCTTCCCATGATTGGGGAAATAATACTATGAAACGGTTTTCTTGTCATTTCATAATATATTTTTTTAAAAAAGAAATCTGCACAATGGCTGTGCATGAGTAATTGCGAGGAAAAAAAAGAGTAAAAACGAGATATTATTATCTAATTAAAAACCACACACAGGCAAATGCTCAAAAACACGGGCAATCATATAATATAAAAAAATATATATCTTAAAATTTTAATACGTGTCTTTTTTGTTATTAAGAAAATATATTATGTGCTTGACATATGATATATAGAATAAAAAATATATTGTCACGTATTATTTTATGTGATTATTTTCTATCACATATGATTTAATATGATTATTTTTGCATAAAGGCAATTAGAAATATAAAAATAATTAATGAACATAATTCAAATTCAAATTCTCATCTTAATTTAATGACATTTATATATAACTAACTAATTAATTATATCAACTATTTAATATATTAATTATTATTCATTATCAATATATGAATCTCAACAAAAAATATGTTCTGTGAATAATATTATTATTTAAATTCAAATAATTTAAATAATAATATAATTAAAACTTTTAAATTTTGAAATTCACCATTAATGAATGTCATTTATTTACTATTAAACAAGTTATATATAATTAATTAATTGCCTAAACTAATTAATTTGTTAATTTTGCACTAGCTTCCACTAATAATATTTACATTTAAATAACCCAAATAATAAAAGAATAAAAAAATTCAAATTTAAATTTTTCTCCTAATTGAATATCATTTATGTACATATAATTAATTGTCTCAACAAATTAATATATTTATTATTCATTATCTTTGATGAATAATATTACTATTCAAATAATTTAAAACTTTTAATAATAATAATAACAATAATATAGAAAGATAAAATTAAATATCCGCATGTTCATCTTAAAAGAAAAAAAAGTGAACAATACAAACACAAAAGAAAAAAAGAATATTCATAGAAAATAATGAATAATTAATGACCAATAAATATTATTGCTAAAAGATAATAATTGTAAGTAATAATAATATAATTGCTAACAAATTAGATTATGCTTATTTTTTAAATTTCATTTCAATGTGTATTTGAGTAAAGTAATATTTTTATTTGTCCTTTTATATTTTTTTTTTATGTTGTTTAGGTCATTAATAATAAATGTTTAATAGTTTATTTTACTTTGCAATTATTTTTTAATAATCTAAAAAGCCAATCGATATCTTTTTAATTTTTCTCATGTTATTCATTCAATTAAGGCATTAACATTAAATTAATTAATAAATATATAATTTGTCTTATTTGTTTTAAATTTTTATTTTTTAAATTTCTCTTATTAATTTGTATTAATTGATATTATAATAATTTTTCATTAGTTAAGTGAATTATATTAAGTATGCCAATTTGCTATTTAATTATACTTCCTTTATTCAAATAATTCATGCACCAACTATTTGTTTATACAAAAGAATTAATTATTTATGTAAATGTAATAAAATCATTAATCAAATTAAGGTTATAAATAATTTTTTTATGAATTTAGTGTATTAATAATTAGTAGATAGTTTTTTGTTAGATCTTTATTTTAAAATTCTTAACCGTTCATTATAATTTAAACTTTTGTAAAATATATAAGGTAATTAATAAAAAAATTATAAACAATCTTCATATACGAATATTTATGAAATGTATATTTATAAAATAAAATATTCTTTTCAAATTTTAAAATCTCATATAATTATTTTATTACTCTTTTTATGATAATGATGATAAAAGTCATTTATTGAGTATTTATTTATTAAATCATTTGCAATATTTTAGTTTTTAGACTTTTCAAAAATGTGAGGCTTGCCTATTTAGGGTTATTAATCCCTTTGCGGATTCTGAATCTCTTTAGGATGAAGCACCAATGATAAACAAATTGGCTTTTGAGGCATTTAGCAGAACTTTAGGAGATATTTTGAGGTTTTTTAATGACAAAATATTGAACAACTGTTTGGAGGAAAAACAATTGTTCTTAGAGGAGACTTCAGATAAATATTGTCAGTATTAGTAATTTCAAAAACAAGTGGATAAGATATTTTTATGACAACAGTTAATTCATCAAAGTTGTGGAATCACTACAAAGTCATGAGATTGATTATAAATATGAGGTTGCAATATGCATTTACCATATCCAACTTTTATGAAACTAAGTCCATTTTGCATATTGGATTATTAACATTGACGATGACAATTTGGGTAATGATAATGATGGTGAAACTGAAATTGAAATCCCGAAAAGATCTTTTGATTTTGAATTCTAACAATCATATTTCAGATGTTAAGAGTCTCACATTATTTGCCTCAATATTTCAAGTGCAGATTATATATCTGTTGTGTCACTCCACTTAATGCCAATTGGTTTTAGGTTAGAATTTCATATGGTATCAGAGCTAAGATCTCATCTCCGTCACCTGCTTAGTTAGGTTTTTCCCACTTACTTCACTAGGCTTGTTTGGCCTATTTCGCTAGGCTCGCCTGTTCCGTCCAAGCATCTGCAGAGGGGGTGTTAAGAGTCCCACATCGCTTGCCTCAATCTTTTGGGTGCGATTTATATATTTGTTGTGCCACTCTACTTAATGCCAATTAATTTTAGATTAAAATCTCACATCAGATATTGTTGATTTTGCATATCCTGATTTAGTTAATTGAAAGATTTCAAGTTCTTTGAGGATATGGCAGTTGTTGTTCCAACCATTAAAATTGTTGAGAAAGTCAATGAATTTATTCTTTCATACGAAGAAAAATAATATCTTAGTTCAGATTCAATTTCTATAGCAGATGAAGATATTAGTATTATATCTGAATGGTTTACAATTGAATTTTTGCATGAGATTAAATGTTCTACAATCCCAAATCATATATTGGTACAAAAAAATGAAGTTTCAATTATGCTCCATATAAATATTGATCAAACAATAGAATTGTACAATGGAATAAGATTAATTGTGAATGAACTAGCACCAATAGTGACAAGATTTGTATTCCTAAATTAAGTTTAATACCTTCAGGTATTGACTTAAAGTTTCAAAAAAGACAATTCTCATTAACTCTATGTTCCATAGAAATATTGATCAAGCAATAGAATTGTACAATAGAACAAGATTAATTGTGAATGAACTAGCACCAATTGTGACAAGATTTGCATTCTTAAATTGAATTTAATACCTTCAAGTCTTGACTTAAAGTTTCAAAGAAGACAATTCTCATTAATTCTATGCTTTGCAATGACTATATAAATAAGAGTTGAGGACAATCTCTCTTATGTAGGATCATTCTTTTTATCAATACTTGTTTTTACTGATCAGTTTTATGTTGTAATTTCAAGAGTTAAATCAAAGAGTGATTTGAAAATATTGATTATTAATTTAGTTAAATCAAGAAGTGATTTAAAGATATTGATATTCTTTGATCTGTACTATTAAATTTCTTATCTTAATATTGTTTATATTTTGTTCACCGATAATTATATAATTCCTTTTATATATTTGCAGGTTTTAATGATTGATGGAGCAGCATTATATTTTACCTATGTAAAATTATTTTATATGATTGAAACTATATTTTTGTACTCATGTAATTTTATCAAATTATATCAAAACATTTTGAAGTTAAATTGTAAGATATTCTTTCTATTTTTTTAATAATTTTTTCTCTTAATTTTTTTCTGTGCAACGCACGGGCACATACACTAGTTAGTATTATCTTTTAGTTTGCTTTCATAAATGGAAAGCGTCATAAGAGAAATGCAGATTTTTTTGTGGAAGTAATATTGAGTTGGCTATTTAAGCCTCTTTTATTAAATGTAGGATCTCCCCCAAAATTAATCCACTTCCTTGTTTATACAGAGAATCTGAACATTCTTGGGTAATTAATAACCAACCCTTATGGGGGAGGGGAGTTACAAAAATTATAATCCACAAGTATAAGTGAAGAGATACTTCAAGGAAAATGAGTAATATCATATATTTTATTATTATTAATGTGTGTCACTAATTTTGTAAGCTATTACTATCTTATATACAATCAATTATATAAAAATTTACATTTTTTTATCTGTACTTAACAGAAAAAATTAAACATAGCAGTTAAATAAAAAATAATTATAACTTATAACAATCTCGCATAAAAAATAATTAATAACCAGCCCTTATGGGGTGGGGGGAGTTACAAAAATTATAATCCACATGTATAAGTGAAGAGATATTTTAAGGAACATGAGTAATATCATTTTTTTTCAGAGTATTTTCTCACTTAATAAGTGAAAGACTAATCTTTTAGAGTTCAGTCAGGTGTCTAAGTATGGACCCCTCCTAATAATATTATTTTTTATACACATAAATTTCAAAATTAAATCCAGAATCACATGCTTAATACCATACATTTTATTATTGTTAAATGTGTGTCACTAACTTTGTAAGCTATTATTATCTTATACTATCAATTATATAATTTACATTTTTTTATTTGTACTTAACATAAAAAATTAAGAGTTTAATTTTAATATATTGTCAATGTAAATTTTTTTACACTATTAACCAATCACATGTTATTATATATGTGATTTTTGAAGTATTTATTATAAGAGTCAAACATTAATTTTTAATAACATAATAATACATAATTGATTGACGATATAAAATTTTTTTTTACACTAAATATGCATATAAACTAAATCCATAAATTAAACTTAACAGTTAAATAGAAAAATAATTATAATTTATAACAATCTGTCATAAACTCTCACCAACAAAAGAATCTCCTGTAAATAAAAGAGATTCATAAAGATAATAAGCACAATTGATATGAATTTATAGGGTGTAAATATTTATCCTTCTCTTATATTTTCTTCTCTGTATATGCAAAAAGGATGATGACCAATTAACAATAACTAAGCGTTTCAAATCCTGTCCCCCCCCCCCCCCCCCCCCGTTTTTGTTAAATGTATGGGGGAAAAATGTGACTCATCAACTAGTCCTACAAAGGAGTGTTAACAGCGTGACTCGGCCTGAATTTAATTTATTCGAATTGAGTTCTTGAAATGAGATCTATTGACTTAAATTAATATTTTTTTACATTTACATAATTTATTACAAAATATATATTATAAAATATTTCATAATTTTTTTTATTTTTAAAATTTTATAATTTAACTATACATAATATTTAAATTTGTATATTTTATCTAAATATCGGATTGGTCCGATCCCGACCCGATTACTAATTAAGTCATGATCTGATCAAATTTGGGTCTAAAAGTTTAATACAATGAAAATATCAAATCGACTTTGGGTCAGGTTAAACTCGGTCATGAGCACTCCTACTACGAATGACGAAAAGGAAGCAAAAAAGTCATTGTCTTCTTTTAATTGTCATTAATTATTTGAATTTAATTAAGAGAAACTTAAATATACTTTGTGAAAAATAATATTATTATACTATATTCTATCATTTAACCTAATGTAAATAATAAGTTGGCCTGGAAGTCCAACGGCTTGACCTATTGGTAAATCAGCATGTGATATATGGGTATGTGAACGGTCATAGGTTTAAATCTCAATTGTGTAAATTTTTTAGGGTCAGACCGTAAAGAATATCATTGTGAATCCTTTAGTTCTAGTGTGGATGATTTATCTTTGACCGAAATGGAGAGATAGATTAGTCAAGGCATATGCAAATTGACCCGAGCATCACCTGAACACAATACAAAACAAAAAGGCTAGCATGGACCACAATACAAAAAATAAAAATAAAAAAATAAAAGTATGCCATAATAGCTAGGGGTGTTCAAGGTCTGACTTGGCCCGAAGCTAATTTTGCCTAGTTTTTTGAAATTAGGTCCAATGTATTTTTTGGGTCAGACTCGGGCCACATTTTGTCTTGCCTAACTCGGTTCGATGTTATATAATATATTGAAACTTATAAATTTATAAAAATTAGTAACAAATTATAAGACTTCTTTACTTAAATTAATATTTTTTGCATTGATATAGTTTGTTTCAAAATATGTATTATAAAACATTCCATAGTTTTTGTTTCACACTTCTAAAATTTCATGACTTATTATACATAATATTCAAATTTGTACATTTTATTTAAATGACGGGTTGACCCAATTTTGGTCTGGTCACTAATCGAGTTATGATTGGATCGAGTCTAGATCTAAAAGTCTGACCCAACATAAATATTAGGTTAGGATCGGGGCAGGTTGAACCCAATCCATGAGCACCCCTAATAATAGCTAATGGTTAAAATCAAAAATAATATTTGTACTAAAAAAATGAGGAAAATGCAGTAACCTCCTCCAACTATAGGTCATGTGTAGAAAACTCCTTTGTGCTTTGTAATTCATCAACACAACTTCTTGAACTTACCAGGTCGTGTATAATGACTCCTTATAAAGAAGTTTTTTGCACATGCATAAGTGAGTCAATGTATACTAAATGCACAATTTAGTTAATTCAAGGGTCCTATTGGTGAGTTTTAAAATATAGAGTAATTTTATGCACATGACCTATAATTATTGAAAGGAATTTATTATATTTTTTCCTAAAAAAAATTAAAAATAGTTATCAATAAAGCTTGACTCAACTAGCTAGTAAGATCAAGAAAAGAAAAGGCATTGGGTTCGATTCTTGGTTATAGTCATTATAAGTCATCTAAAGTGTCACTATGTTTAATAATATTGTTGCATACTGATTATCTGTAAGAAATTTTTTAGTAGTGTAAAACTATATTATTATTTAATTATATATTATCATATTAGAGTTTAATTTTTATGCATTGTTAGTGTAAAATTTTTTATCCTATCAACCAATCATATCCATTATTATATTGTGACTTTTGAGGTGATTGTTATGATAACTAAATATTTAAAATGGCGTGACAATGCATAATTAGTTGATAGTGTAAATTTTTTTACACCAATAATGTATCACAATTAAATCTATCATATTATTAAAAAAAAAAAACTACCATAATAACTACTTAAATAATTAAAATATTTAATTTAAAAATAATTCATAATTAAAATAATAAATATAAAAACTTGCACACTTATATTACATTAAAGCTAAACACTTTTATTTTTTATAAAAGAAATGTTTTTTAAAACCTAATTCTACTTTTATTATTGAAGTGCTTATCTCAAACCCTTGTTGCTGTTTAATAGGCACAAGCAATTATGACAAATTAATGGTCCCAAAAAAGGAAAAAAAAAACTATGACTTTAGCTTGGGATCTTCTTTCTCACCCAAATAACATCTTATTGTGGATGAGGCATTGCCTTACTATAGGAGTGTGGTAGGAGTTCAATCCACCCACGAGGTCTTGGTAGGTAGGGATGGAAACAGGCCAGGTCAGGCCGGGCTTCACCCTAAATAGGTCAGGCCTGTGTTACAAATATTTGGCCTGAGCCTGACCTGTTACTTGTCAAAGGCCTTTTTTTGGGCTTGGCTTGACCTGTTTAAGAAGCCTGACCTGGCCTGAAGCCTGATTTATATTAAGGTCTCTAAATAGGCTAACAAGCCAAGACCTTCCATATAGGCCTCAAATAGGCCTAAGCCTTTAAACAGGCCTTGAAAGGTCATTGAAAAATAAAATAAAATATAATTTTATAAATAAATATAAACAGGCCGGCCTAATAGGCCTAACAAGTTTTGCTGAGAGGTCAGACCTGGCCTACTAAATGAAACAAGACTTTTAAAAAAGCCCGAGTCTAGCTCATTTTCTAAACAGGTCAGGCCTAAAACAGGTCAGGCCACAGGCCCCTGACAGGCCGGCTGGCCTATTTCCATCCCTATTGGTAGGGAATCATTATATATGTTATATTATATATTTCAGTTGTATGCAGTTCATAATGTTATTTACATTGGATAACACTCTATATTTTGTATGAAAGATATTACATCACAAGTAATCTTATAAATATAGATATTTCTTAATAGGTTAAGTTTTGATTAGTTAAATTAATTTTTATAACAAAATAAATATTAAACTTTATACATATCTATATAAAATCTCAAAATACATTTTATAATATAAAATTAAGGCTTAATTAACTTTTTAGTCCCTGTAAATATACTTATTTATGATTTTAGTCCTTAAAAAATTTTTGACCCTATTTTGGCCCTTTTAAATTTTGAGACAAGTGAAATTAGTCCCTGTCGTTATCTCATCATTGCTAAATGGTGAAGTAGCAAACGACGCTCCATATCAGCTTGCCACTTGGATGACAACTCAACTCATTTATGCCACGTGGATGACAAGTCATCCACCTGGGTTCCACGTCACCTTCTTCTTCCTCTCCATTTCTTCCCCATTATGCAACAAGCCCTAACTTGCAGAGATAAGATCATTCTCCCTCTCCCTCACCTGTAGTTGTAATTTCAACCTTGATTCTTCCTCCTTCAGTCTGTTTTCTTCTTTCCCCACATTTGCTTCCTCATTCGTGACCAATTTGTTATCATTTTTGGTCCCTCACCTCTGACTTGCAGAGACATTACCATGACTAGGGTTTCATGATCTTCATCATCAACTTGGGGTACCCTTACTATGTCATCATGAAGGAGACTTTGTGGCTGTAGATATGAAGTGTTGTACCTCACCTCAAAGAGTGTGAAGGATCCCGGGAAAGCATATTGGGCATGCCCAAACTGGAGAGTAATCACAAACCATTTTTTGATACAAGCATATCAGAGTTTGCTAAAATATGTTTTCAGTTCCTATAAATATTTGTGAGTTTTGGTTTTGGTCCCTATAAAATATTTTGACATGGTTTTGGTCCCTATAAAATTTGATACATATGAAATTAGTTAAAGCCCTTATCTCATTTCTGTTAAGTGGTGATGAGTTTCTGAATTTGAGAGACCTCTTCAAGTCAGGGGTGAAGGACCAAAAATGACAATAAATTGGCCACGAATGAGGAAGCAAATATGGGAAAAGAAAAAAATGGGTTGAGGGAGGAAGAATCAAGGTTAGAATTGCAGCTAGGTCTTGCTGCAAGTTAGGGAGAATGGTAATGTCTTTGTAAGTTAGGGCTTGCTGCATATTGGAAAAGAAAGGGGGAGGAAGAAGAAGGTGAAATGTAACATCCTCCCAAATCTATTAATTGTAGTTTGAGGTTTTAGATTTATAGTAACAATAGTATGAGTTAGATGGCCATTTTCGACCAATATAGAGGACAAAAATGTCTTACGAGGCTTAATTTACCCCCAAAGTTAAATAAGTTTATCTTCTTATTATTCTTTGCACTGTCTTTGACCTTAAGGATAAATATATATCTGTTTCTCTCATTTCACATGGCTGTAAGCCTGTAACAATAGAAAAGAGAGGAAAAATTAGAGATAGGAATGAAATAAGAAAAACAGAAGAAAAGATAAGAAAGAGAGAAATGAAAGAAGTAGAGAATGTGAAAGCAGAAAAAGAAAGAAAGACTAGTAGGAAGAAGAAAGCAAAATGTGAGAAAGAAAGAAGGATTGAACACCATCTTTAAGGAGTTAAGGTAGAGGGTGTTTGTGTTTGTTTGCTATACTGTATCCTTTCCTACTGATTGAGAACTGACAAGGAATGGACAACATAAAGTTTGCCGTGAAACTTGAGAAAGTTATGGTTCTGTGTAGTGTACTGAGTTGTTTGTTCGATAAGACATGATTTTGTATATTGATTCATTCGATTGATGAGATTTGAGTATACATATGTTTGAACATGCATAGTCATGAATACGTCCATAAGAACTTGATGGTTTCTACATTTTCACTACATGATTTATGAATATAAAAGTGATGTTCTAATGCACCAGAAGACATTTCTACAATGTTTTATTCGAATAGGCAAGAGGCTACTCGAACAGAACATTATAAAACGTTTTTAGTATCAGCTATTTGAATTGTATGATTTCAATGTTAAATTGAGTTTGTTAAGTGAGCAATTCGAATGACATGTATTCGAGGCTAAACAAATAGAATAAGTGAGCTATTCGATTGGCATAATGCATAAGGGCAGTTAGAGCTAATCGAGTAGACAATGTGCTATTCGATTGGTGATATTACAATATTAAACAAAACATTATGATGATTATTTGAATAGATATTTTTTATGATAACCGAATAAGCTAAAAGAGAGCTATTCGAGAAGATAATTCATGATTGGTATGTTTTTGGTGGTTGCTCGAATAGACTACGAGAACTATTCAAAGAGTGTATTTTCAAAGTTAAACAATTACAATCGAAAAAAGAAATGAGTTGTTTTAAAGACAAGTTGAAGTGTTTTTCGATGTTATTCGAAAAAGGGCCTAGAGAGCTGATCAAATAACATAATGACATGACATTCCACGAGGAACTCTTTCAATGTTGGTTGAAGGCTAAAGTTGCAAGTAGGCACTTAGTCCAAGGCTAAAGCTGGGAGCAGGCACTTTGTCGAAAGTCATGACATCATAAGCATGTCGAAGTAGCCTACGAGACACTTTGACACATGACATATCATAAGCATTATCATAATACATTTCACCAACATCATTATATTACGTTTTATAAGCATCAACATTGATCATTTCATGAGCATCAATACATGATTGCATATTTTGATGTTATTTACGTGTATCTTGGAATTATAATGAGATTGTGCTATATGTGTTAAGCTATTGAGAATTTTTGAAATTTCACCGCTTTGTTTGTTGTATGTTTAGATATAAATCAAAATCAAAATCCTTCCAATGAGAAGAAGTGAAGCCAGTGGATTTGAATAGATTAGTTATTTTTGAATAGTTATTTCGATATAGATATTAATGTAGTAGTTGTTTATGTACTATGGAGAATCAAAATTATGTACTGTATAGAATCAAAATTCAATTATATAATATTAATGTTTAGTTCGAATTGTTTCTCTTCGAGGCTCTGTTTTCAATTAAATTCGAATGTGTAATTTCAATCCTTATGGTTATTTCAAAGCTTGTATAATTTTAAAAAGTAGTAAGTAACGGGTTTAATCTTGTTTACTAAATACATTTGAATATACTGTAGTAACTCAAATTAAGACATTACATGTGAGACACAGGTGGATGACTTGTCATCCACGTGGTATAAATGAGTTGAGTTGTCATCCAAGTGGCAAGCTGACATGAAGTGTCATTTATCACTTCACCACTTAACAGAGATGAGATAACAATAGAAACTAATTTTATTTGTCTCAAAATTTAAAAGGACTAAAATAGAGTTAATAATTTTATAGGGACTAAAACTAGAAATGAATATATTTACAAAGATTAAAAATTTAATTAAACCTAAAATTAATCTCTTAAAAGGTTTATTAATGTGTAGCAACTTTATAAGAGGAAAAATTAATGTTAAGGACTAATAAGAGTAATATTTAATTTTAAAAAATAAAAACATTTAAAATTATTAAAAAAGATCATTTTAATTTTAATTAAAGAAAAAGATCATATAATTTTATCTAATAGTAAAAATTACCTTTAATAAATTGATCTATTTTTTCACGTTTTCTGCTCACCAATGCTATTGCCGGACTATACACAGCACCCTCAACATTGCTGGACCAAAGACCCTCACCGCTCATGGACCAAAAAGAAAAGCACAATCATCATTCATCAAGTTGGAAGCAATAATGTTCCTCTCTGACATCCGATTATATACACACTCAGCTTCCTTTACATCACCCATTTGAATATACCCAGCCAAAACGGTGTTCCAAGAAACCAAATCCAACACAGGACTTTCATCAAACACCTTACGCACACTCACCATGTTCCCGCAAACAGCGTACAAATTGATCAACATGTTTTGAACATATACATCAGAATCAAAAGCTATCTTCAGGACATGATTATGAATTCCGACAACTGGGCAACGCAGGACCAAGGGAGAATCGAGTAGGTGTAGTTTATCTGGAACGGCATCGTTTACAAGGAATGACTTGTACAAGCAGAGAGTTTCGGCCCAAGTGGGCACGCATGATGGTGTTTCAGATGAAGGCGATAGGGCATGAGCGTTGGTTAGGGTGTATAATTTAGCAATGGCGTTGGTGAGCAGTCTCCTTAGAGAAGAAAGAGATTGGGAAAAGCAATTCATTTTAAGAAATGAAGATAATCTATTAAAAATAATTTTTACTATTAAATAAAACCATATAATTTTTATTTTAAATTAAAATTAGAATTTTAAAATAATTTTAATTTTTTTATTCGTTTAAATTAAATATTATTTCTTATTAATTTTTCCTTAACGCGATTTACACCCACCCTCATCTAACTTACTCATCTGGCCTGTGCTAACACTAGCCGCTAATAACTAATTATGATTGTTAATAATCCATAAACCTACACAATAACCACACAATTATATTCAATTATGATTTTTTTTTTAAATAATGATTCAATTGACAGCAGTGCAACTACATTTTCTTTTTTTGATGGAGGAGTACAATTAATTTCGTTTGCTCTGATTGTGACACTTGACATTATTACTTATGTTGGGGCTGTACAACGGTACCAGAATGAAAATATCATAAGTTAAAAGGTGACGTAGACAATGTGCCTTAAATATTTTTAATATTAATACTCTATTGACTCTATCTATTATGATAAATAAAAATTATTGACTAAATATATATATATATTTTAAGCGTAAATTTTGTGTAAATATAAATTTGACCCTAAACTAAAAAAATGTAAGGACATTGGAATGACTAAATCACATTAGTTGTGATGACTGTGATTCAATGAACATTATATTAATTCATGTGCATTAATTCTTACAAATTCAATAAATAACATTTGCATTAATTTTTGTGTATTAATTCATGTACATTAATCTTCATATCACTCAGATTTAATGAATAACATGTCAATTCTTAGAGCCCCTCCCATCACCGTTCATTTGGAGTGTTCTGATGACTAAAACCAAGTTCGGAATCACGCACTAGGACGACACTTGAGACGCCGATCTCTTCCCTTTTTTGGCTGTTGGTGAAGGGTCTCTTTTTGCTACCGCATACACGTTCTTCCTCCCCGTCGACTGTGACCTCTTCGCCGTCGCTAGAGACAAGAACCTC
This sequence comes from Ormosia semicastrata, assembly GCA_029884595.1. Classification (NCBI taxonomy): domain Eukaryota; kingdom Viridiplantae; phylum Streptophyta; class Magnoliopsida; order Fabales; family Fabaceae; genus Ormosia; species Ormosia semicastrata. The sequence continues at coordinate 17,263,249 of JAQQTO010000041.1, read as the reverse complement.
TGCGACAAAATTGTCTAAGTGACACCACCAGAATAGCTCCCCCGCAGCGGCGAGTACTCGATCAATGGTGTCACAAACTTGATAGGCGACGCTGGGCTTGGTCATCTCCGGGGAATGAAGATTCCAACCAAGAGCTTCGACGAGTTTGGAGAAGTAAATCTGCTACTTCGCCTCGGATCTCCAAGGAATGAGATTGAAGGATAAGAATACGAAGACGGAGAAGGAGAATGAGAAAGAAAGGAGAAAGAAATTATGATAAAACCAACTTGTTATGCATATTATTAGTTTTTAATTTAAGTCATTGATTATTAAAATATATAAATCAATAGTCATTACTTTAAGAATATCCGTACTCCTCAATTTTTTAGGAGCATTTAAAACATTTTCAATCTTTCAGTGTAAATGAAGTGGAAAAATGAAAGCATAAACAGGAGAGCACAAAAAAAGCTGTTCGTTCTTCTTTATTATTATTATTTTCTATAGTTGCAATCACTCTGCGTATAATGCCAGTCCACGAGGTATTTTCCGTGCTATGTGTGTTATAATTAGTCATAAGTAATTTCGCTAAACATTAATTGTCTTATCTGCAATATTAGGAGGAACCAGATTTGATTTGTATCATCGATCGCTTGCTGACTGCTGTTTAAGAATGTCACAACCGCAACAGAGATCCCTCACGCGTCCATTGTGCTAATTATTGGCAGAACTTCATAGGAGCATGAAGTTGCAGCAGCCTCCAAAAAAAAAAAATGGTACAATGCCTCCTGAAAATTTTTATTGATCCAAGTGTTGCATGTTCTTAGTCATCCTCAGACTTTCTGTCTCTCTCAATTTTTATGACTCAGCTTATTGTTTCATTTATAAAATTAAATCTGTCATATATTAACTTCCCATTTTGTGTTGCGGATATTCTCATCTAAACCTCAATCATTTGCCTCCCAAAATTTATAGTTAAGCTCTGCCACTGATGTTAATGTCAATTAACCTTATCATGTTGGTGTTGAACCCATTTGTGAATGGAGTCTTACCACATTTGACTCAACACCTGAGACCCAGTGATTTGATAAGTCTGGCACAAAACGTGAAAAATTTAAAAAAGACATGCTAATTACCAAATCCAATCCTTACTAACTACAGTCTAGGGCAGGGAAAAATGCATATCCGATTTTTTGTAACCTTTTAATATTTCATTTATTCTTACCATTTTAATACCAGTATCAAAGTATTTGTGGGTTTCAAACAACATATATAAAGAGTATAAGAAGGATATCTGACATAATTGATCACGCGATTGAAGAAGATGAAAATAAGGATAGATATTATAAATTTAAATTCTGATAATTATTTTGTTATGAACTAAAAAATAATATTAAATCTCCATTTATCTTTTCATTTTTTTAATTTACTATTTTCGATAGAACATTGCACTTGGGGCTTACACACTTTAAACAAATATTTTTAGGATTAATATTGTACTGTCACTCCATGAGGTTAATGCTTAAACATTCTTTTTATTTGAAAATTACACCCGCATTTTTTATTTTGTATATTATTTTTTGCCAGACACTCTTTTTTGCTTCAACTATAACAATTACGTATCTTATGTACAGTTCTTAAATTATTTCCCTTTATAAATAACAAAGTAAAATAGATAAATATAATTTTCTAAACACTAAAAGCGTCGGATGTATATATATCATAGATAATCATTCTTAATTTGTGATCAAGTGGTTGACATATTAGAGATTTAAAGAAAAGAAGTAGATTCAAATTACAATAAATTAGTAATGGATACTGAATGTATCAAAAGGAAAATCATATATTATCAATACAAGATATAATGGTATCAATAATCATACGGCTTCCAATAATCTCAGATTTATTGTTTTTCTTTGGTGATGACTCATGCATGAAAGAGACTTGCGTTTTGGTCCATGAAGGAAAAAATGAGACAAGTTGTGATGATCATCTGGGATTATATTAAATGAAAAAAATAAATGCATCTAATATTTTGAAAATATAAATAATATTTAATATTTTTTATTTAATAATTAGGTGGATTAATGAGAGAATTGAGTAGAAAATAAAACATTTCTCTTTTCACAAATGAGGCTGGAGAAGTAGGGACAACCTTGTCTTTCAATAATGTAATGAACCCATAAAACATTTCTCTTTTCACAAATCAATAATACTTACCCTTCATAACTTGCTCTCTCTTCTGCTCCCTCCCTTTAAATTCATTGATTCCCACTTTAATGGTTGTTTAAAAACGTATGATAGCAGAATCTGGGGAGAAAACAGTAACACACTTGCCATCTCAATTTCTGCGATCAAGTTAAACAAAAAAAAAAGTAACTCAACATTTCAAAAAGCTCACCTCTTCATTAAATAATCCAAAGAGAAAGGGTTAGGTTGTGTTTGGATAAAGTATTTTGAAATTTTAAGGTATTTAAAATTTAAAAAAATTTAATTACATCAATTTAATCCCCTTCATTTATAAAATACTTTGTTTGGATAAAGCAATTAAATTTCTTTGAATTTCAAATTTCTTGTTTGGATAAAGCAATTTAATTACGAGACTTTTTTAAAATCTCTTTTTAAGATATTTTTGTAAAATTAGAATTTAATACAAAATTATACAAAACAAAATAAATATCATATAACACGAGAACGAAAAATAATTTTGGCTTGACATAATAATTTCGACCAAATTCATGCTTAATTGAAAAATCACTTGAGAATTAATTTGTGTACACAAACTCAAAATCTGTGCATCTTTTGGGATGTAGTATTTTAAAATTTAAGAGAATTTAATTATTTCATTTAATTTTTTTATTGAAAAAAATATTTTATTTAGATGAAATAATTAAATTTTTTAATATTTTAAATTTTTTGTTTAGATAAAATAATTAAATTCCTTCATTTTAAATGCTAGGAGATTGAAAACACGATATGACATCCATTCTTTGTGTATGTCAATAATATTATAATTTTAACATAAATAAAAATTAAAAATTAATTAATTAATCAAAAAAAATCAAAAACTAAAAAACACGTTCTTCCTCGCTAGAGAAGAACGTTCTTCCTCCAAAGCTTTTACAACTTCGCTAAACTCCTCTCCCTCGTCGGAGACTTTGCCGGCATCCCCTCTTCGATGATCAAGTGGACATCATCAATTTGATATGGCACAACCTCTGAAAATTTGATCTCTTTCATAGAACCATAAATCTGGTTTCCACTCATAGATCTCAAATAGGCTCCAATTTCAGATGCCATCAGAGAATGAGAACGTTGCTAGATCTAAACCTTGCGATGGAGCTCTAGTGAAAGAGCTTGCTCGCCCTCGTCTCTCCGTTCATGGTGTTAGTGGCGAGATTCTAGCAGAAGATGGTAGGCTGTGGTGTTCAAAGTCTGAAGTCGATTGAGTTCATGAAAGATGATAGAATGACGAGGGGTTTTAGAAATTCTGTCTCCTTAGGCGGTATTTCAAATTCTTCGATTTCTGTTAACCAACATACATGTTGAAAATACTAAGCATTTTCAAATTCTTTGGTGTAATATCCAAACAAATTATTTTATCACAAATCATTTTAAATCTTTATAAAAATAAATTCTCTCTTTAAAATACTTTATTCAAATACACGGTTAGAATTTTCATAAATAATAATTCTAAATTCTCCTACATAATTTTTTTATTAATTATCTTAATTATTAAATAAAAAATTTAAATATTTTTATATTTCTAAGATATTAAATATATTTATTTTTTTATTAAATATTAAAAATATTATTAAAAAAATTTTAGAAGTATATAACAAAACTCTCAGCATATATATGCTAATATTAATTTCTTTAGTATTTGCCGAAGAAAAGTCCAAATGCAATTGGAAGGCATGGTCATAGCTTGCAGGTTTATTTATGCACAGTAAAGTCTCGTGCGGAAATTTACTGCAATCTCAATTTATTATGAGCGTCGTTAACGAGAAAGTGATATTCGCACATTTGAACTAGTTTAACAAGATAATTAGTATTACACGAAGCGTAAGTTGATTAATATAATTGTTAATTTAGTGAACTTAAATCATTTTATAGACATAAGTATTAACCTTTGGAAGTTGGGACAACTAATAATGTGAGATATAGATGGCATGAAATTTAGCGCTCTGGAATGATGCTTATGTTGGTTTTTAATGACAGCTCTATATAATAATTAAGTGCCTCGCATTTAACAAGCCTTTGATTTAGGAGTCATATCCGTTATGCTGTGAAAGCCTTGGGCTAACACAGTGGCCATTATAAGACCTAGGAAGTAAGTTATTATGTTGAAAAACAGTGGAGCATTTTGTTACGCTAATTAAAGAGTATTGACATTTGTTAAGGGTTCAAAATAAGAAATTTTATATGAAAAAGTCTAATATTTAATATATTAAGAATTAAAAAAATTATTTTTTATATAAAATTTCTTATTTTGTATTTTTTTTAAAAATCTTTTTTCATATTATTATTCTTCTTTGGTAATATGCCCACTAACAGAATGCCCAGACATCAATGTCGCTATATCATCAAGAAACAGAAGTCCGTTATTTATTTAATCTGCAAAACGTCAAAAACTAAACTTCACTCTGTCTATGCGCAAAATTTTGAATAAACTGTGATTTTCAAGCCAGTTCAAGATTGAATTGAGCAAACTTTGCTCATATCCCCAACAGTGAGCACGGTTCTGTTAGTTTCACAACCTTTTTTGTCTAGAGGTGCTTGTGATTAAAAACAACTAGGCTCTTGGCTCTATTGTTCCTGTCACTAGTTTTACACCCAATAAACATTGATGTTATGAACAATTTGCACAGGTGACGCACAGCATTCTCATCCTTATATAATTAGTCTAACAAAATGCTCCACTCTTTATCAAGATAATTAATAACTTACTTCCTAGGTCTTATAATGGTCACTGTTGTTAGCCCAAGGCTTTTATTATGATTATACACATTTTATCAGTGAATTTTACATTTGGTTATTTATTCAAGTTATCACGTGATATTTTACACGTGATTAAAGTAGCAAGATTATTTTGTAGATAAAGAAATAATAAACAGATTACTGAGCAAAGCTTAAAATCTCCTTACCGAAAAAAAAAGAGAAGAAAAATTGGGCATTTTCTCAATCTATTGGCTTTCAATCTGGTTTTGAATTTTGTTGAGCTTTTCAAGTGATTATCACAATTGTCATGTGAAAATGAGTTGGAAATTTGAACTACCACATTGAGTGTGGAATACCGCATAAACCTACCATATATATATATTTTTTCATTTCTTGTTTGTTTTGGTCTTTTACTTAGTATACCTACGTACGTTATTGTTTTTCTTGTTTTATTTTATTATAGACAATTTTTTTTTTTGCAGAATATAAGAAACAAAAAAGATGGATATATATGGCACACCCTCACCACTAACTTTCTAAAATGAAAAGGAAAAAATATGGAAAAAAATAGGAAAGAAAAAAGTGGGTCAAGTGGAATATGTACAAGATAATATAGATGATTCATGGGTATCTAGAAGAAAGGTTCCCAAAGTTTATTAACCCTCAATAAAAGATCGAAAAGAACATGTCTACTACTAGTTTAGATGATATATATCTTTAAACCTACAATCCATGACCTGTGCTTTTATTAAAACCAGGTAGTCTTATTCGTGACATTACATAACAGACACGACATGTCAATTTGTTAACAACCCTGATCTCTACACTATTAATTGTTCTCTTAACTTAATGATCCCATTTATATGTAATTAAATCTCTAATGCTTGACGTAATCAAGAAGAAGAACTTTCGCAGTCAAATTGGGCAAAGACAAGAAACACAAATTCTGACTTCTCTGCTTGTAACTGCGGTGTGTAAACGTAGGAGCAAAATGCAAACAAATCCATTGCTCTAAGAAGTATAGAGCTGATTGATATAATGATATGTTATCTCTCGTGCACAGCCTGGAACTGGTAGTTGCTGTGATTTGGATCGTTCACCCAAAACACTAATCAACAATTAGCTGCAGGCCTATTAATTCAGTCTCATGCATATATAGCCAGTCATCAACCACTTTCTCCATTTCTTTTTTAAATCTTAATCTCCAAAATGTGGTAAGCAAAAATAAATAATTGGACTTGCCCACCGCACAAAATTAAATAATTTCAGAAAGAATAGCCCTTGGACTCATTCTTGATATGCACCATAGAGAGACTCCAAAATCCAAATATTTTCCTGCCTGCCATCAATGGCTAACTAACCAACTACCACCTCTTCAATATATTAGTCTGCAGATGCCCCTCGAAGAAATGATGCATTCTCTCCCATGGAGCCTTTCATACGAGCTAAATAAATTATGAATTAACCTATCCCTATGATGAACTTAAGGAAAGTATATTTTTCTTAAGCAAAATCTTGCTTTTATCATCATCTAACCTTTTGATTGAACTTCTTTCTTAAATTTTAGCTAGTTTTTAATAGAAGTAATATCTTTCTTTTGTTAATGAATTTTAAATAAAATTAAAATTATTTTTTAATTATGTTTTGTTGTGTTAAGTTAGTATTTATTGTGTGTTAAATGTGTTCTTATAAGTAACTAATTAAAAGAGAAGATGAGATGCTTAAACAAGAAACAAGAAATAAGAAGGAAAATTTTGATGTTGAGTTATTAGTCCTTCACTTTTGACTGATTAATCGTCCAAACCCAACATTTTGAGTCAAACGCGCGATTAATCGCTTACTTTTGACTGATTGATCGCTTATGAAAAAAAAGCATACTGTCTGTCACTGATTAGTCAGTCAAAAATTGGGTAGTTAATCAGTCAGAGAAAAATTGGCACGTGCTAGGACTGCATATATAAAGGAAAGGAAAAGGATCTTGGGGAGAGAAACAAGAATTGGAGGCGTCTTTCACCATAGAAGACGGGAGGAGTCATTCCACCTTAAAAACTAGGAAAATTCTTCAATTTTCTCTTGATTCTTCAATGGAGTTTGCTTTTCTTCCAATTTTTTCATGTGTAACTAAACTTATTAGTTAGAGTGATGATTGATTTTATCTTTGGATGATGCAAACTCGTTTTTATACTAAATCCAAGTTTATATTTGATGATGTAAGTATTTATTTCTTATCTTAATGCTTTTCTTGACTTGACCAATCTTGATTTGATCTTAAGGTTTATGTATGATTTGAAAAAATTGTGCATGAACTTAAAACTTGAAATAAACACCATAATCTCTCCAACATTTAGGAATAGGTGTTGTGGGTTGTGTGACCTTACTTTTGATTCCTTTGCTTATGGTAAAACCTTCTTTAATTAGGGTTAGACTAAGAGATTAGTTAATTCTAATTAGTTTGAAAATGATAAAGATACCAAGAAATTGAATATTGGTTAACTTTGAGAATTTGGTCATGAATCTTGAAATATAACTTGGTTAAATTATATTTTGAGTTTGCATTAGAAAATGATTAAGTGAAATCGGAACCCTAACATTTCAATTTCATTGTTTTCACTCCTTCCTTTTACAACTCAAGTTTTGTTCTTATTAATTGTAGTAATTTCTTGTTAATTTCATTGTTATTAGCTTTGCATGATGTTGTTTCTAAAAAATGTCTTTAGAGTTTAATTTGACTTTAATTTATCATCGCTTAAATAATATTATAGTTTAACAAATTTGATGTTTGACACATATAATCGTTAAGGAATGATATTCACTTACTCATTATATTACTTTTACAATTTGATATACTTATCAAGTCAAGCAATACCATATCTTTAATTAAAATAATTTAATTATTTAATAAGAAGATGAAAAATAAGCAACCAACCTGATTACTTGTCCTCTATTATATAATTATAATAACCATAGAAGAAAAATATATTTTATAATAAAAATATTTTAGTTTTTGGGTGCTAATTATAATAACTAGGATGTTGAGCCCATTAAATTCTAAGAATGACACTCAGCGTAAAAAGTAACTGATGGCATAGTGTTATTCCTATTCAATTTATGAGACTGTCGGTGGCCTGGTTCCTCAATCTTCTAGGACTAAAATTGATAGCCCAGACAGTGATCTTCACCGGTGTTATTATTTCTATCAAAGAAATGATACTTGTTATTATTAAGAGGCGTTAGTCCTTTTGGAACATCAAGTACAGCAAGTCATGTATAAAGAAAAATAGAAACGGAGAAAGAGAATAAGGTCATCAAGCTTTGTTCTCTCTAAATCTAACCAAAATCCAATTTGTCAATTCCTGGTTTTAAGTGTGAGAGGTAAAAGTAAAACACAAAACAAATGAGCTACTGTAGAAGAAAGAAAGATTATCTTCCGTCACTCGACCATTTCCTTCTTTTACATGTGCATCAAGATGAGTACGTAAGGCTAATTTACCCTCATTTTAGTTGTGTGTCTCTGTGATCGCTGACTACAATTTCCCACTCAGCCACTCTCCTTGACTCAATCCACAAAATTCAGAGATTGCTAATTGAATGTGTCGCCTAAGAAAAAAAAATGTGACAGCTGACTTAGTAAATTGTTTTATATTAAGTGTACGACTTCATAATTAAATTTCACTTGCATTGTAATAAGAGAAATTAATTGAAAAAAGTAGTTATTGTTGTGTAATTTCTATTTATAAACTTAAAAAAAAACCAATCAAATGAAGTTAAATTATGTTGATAGTCATTCCTCACTATGCTTTGTTCTCTACAAAGATGAAAAATAAATTAGGTTATAGTCACTATCTCCTAAGCCATTTCCTTTTTCTTTTCTTCTCTACTTTTGTCTTCTTGTTTTTTTTTTCTTTCCTCAAAAGAAAAAGAAGAACCTTCTGTAAATTCAAATTTGTTGAATATCCTCGGTCGTTCATAGAATTCCACTTTTCTATGCGCTGATTACAATTGCTGATAAAAGGATTGACTTTGAGTAAATCAGAGAGCCTGGATATGTATAATAGGTAGGGTAGACACTCATCTTTTATGTTTGGGACACTTTACTTTCCACTAATCCATATATAATATATAAGACAATGACAATAACGTGATAAACTGTCAAAGAATTTCAGGACGAGTTTCGCATGCCCTTAAAAACAGTGTGATAATGCCCAGATTTAACGATTTGATAGAGAAAACTGTCGGAGAAAGAACATACATACAGACCAGGAAATGGAAAGAAATGAGCGGAAGAGTTTCTTCATAAAAGTGTTGATGAAATATGTAATGTAATTTGTTTAAAAAGTTGTTATAAATTTTATTGTAAAGTAAGAATCTTAATTTACTAAAAAAATATTAATCATTATAATAACGTGAAACTTTAAATTTATTAATAATATAAAGACTAAAGAGTTGTTAGCAGAGAAATTGGGTAGGGAGAGTAGGAATTGGTAACAAGAGATCCTGGATGGGATAAAACAGGAACCTAATGTGTGTACTACATAGTCTAAATTTGGCATATAGTCTAAATTTGGCATATGCCATGTTGTAAGACCAGCAACCAATTATTTTTTAACTTTTATTTTTTGGAGATTTTTGACTATATATTAAAATTACTAAAAGAAGTATCAATGATGACCAGGTTGACCGTTCATACAATGAGAATACTCTTAGAGATAATATCTTTTTATATGCCTTATGCTTTGAATGTTTTGATTGTAAGTTCACCCCTAGAGCTTGTAATAGTGTTGCTGATGTGTTAGCAAACAAGGCTAGGAAATTTGATTTGAAAGGATACAATAGAAGAGAAAAGAAAGGAAAGAAAGAGAAAACAGAAGAGTGAAAACTTCTCTTGTTTGTTATCATTTAGACTTTGTTCAATATCACATTTGAGGATGGAAAGAAAAGAAAGAGATTGAGGAAGAGTCTCTTCCCTTGTTTGATATCATATTTGGGGATGAAAAGGAAAGGGTTTGGAGGGATCATATTTTCATGGATTCCACCATTTTTCAATCCTCCTCCTCTTGGATGGAAATGAATGAAAGAGAAAGAATTGTGGATTCCAACGTATATTTATATACTTTTCTTTTCATTTACATTTTTCTTCATGAAATTAAACAAAAGAAGGGAAGCTTTTTTTTTTCATTAGGTAATGCCGAACAAGGGAAGAGATAATTCATTTACTTCTCTCTTCCTTTCCTTTCATTTCTTTTCGATCATGTTCCTTTTCTTTCTTTTCTCATCATAATACCAAATAGACCCAATGAAAAAGAAGGGATGCTTTCATTCTGTTGTTTATTTTTACGAAGGAAAGGAATGAAAATATACGTAAATAAATAGAGATATATGTAAATATATGATTGGATTTACAAAATTATTTTCCTCCCTTTCTCTTCCCTCCATTTTCATCCAAAAGTGGAAAGATGAAAAAATGGTGAGATTCATAGAAAGTTTATCTCTTCAAATCTTTTCATTTCCTTTGTTAAAGTGCAACCAAATAAGAGATAAAGATCATCCTCCCTACCCTTTCCTTTCCTTTCTATTATAAAAGACATACCAAACAAATTATTTTTTATATAACCATGCTTTTTATAAAAGTATTCTTCATAATTTAAAAACAAAAAAATATCACAATGCACCACATTCAGTCAGAGAATAGATAATTTGAGAATCTCTTTGCAAAAAAATAGAGTAACTCAAATTAGTCATACTGAATGTACAAGACATTATGTTGGTCTTTTAAAGATTTTAGACATCAATTTAGTCCCTCATTATTTAAAATAAATATCATTCAATATATCTTTGGATTGATTTGATTCCTAAATTGATATTTATTTTTTATTGTGAATGAATAAATTATGTCCAGAATCTTTAAAGAATAAATTTGAATATTTACTCTACAAAATATGAACATCTAAGGGCATTTGGTCTAGTGGTATGATTCTCGCTTAGGGTGCGAGAGGTCCCGAGTTCAATTCTCGGAATGCCCCATCACATTTTTCATCCAACGGATTCATCAGGTGCAGAGAATTGTTCAAATCGCACTGGCCAGTGTGCACATCAAGTATAAAATAGATGCAACTAGAGAAAATGACGATAAAATAATAATTAGATAAAAGTGTTTGGTTAGTTCTATCCTAAGCTGCAAATAAGAAAGAATTAGATCCATGGGTTTATTAATCTGGGCCACTACCACATAAGAATTTGTGTAAGATTCAGCACATGACATATCCAAGCACTATTCAAAATCAGCTAGGATATAGAGATTTTACACTATAAAAAAAGGCTAGACACAAGAACACCACCTCCTCCTCCTCCAGCACGTGTGCACAAACATAATTTGTAAAGGCAAAATTCAGAAGTCCAAGCATTATTTACCTACCAAGCTTCCACACTACTAATGACGTCTGATTCCAAATATCAAAGTGACAACAAGAAGCGACATAACCTAGTATAATCTGTCTGAACTACAAGGAACAGCTTTTGTCTTGAATTCTGCGGGGGAGCTCAGCACCATGTCTCTAAGCAGCTGGGGAGCCTGAAAATCCATTTTATGACCTTGAAGTCTTAGATTGTTTTGGACATAAACAAGGTCTTCCCCTCTTTCAAATCCCAAACCAGTAGTTGTTTCTTGGCATGGATTACCATTGTGTTGCCATATCTCTTCACACATTGCAACACTTGAAACCTGACTCAGAACTTTTATGGCTAAGGTTTGTAACTGGGGCATTTCAAAACCAAAGTTCTCCCACCATGCAACCGGGTCCATTTTATCTCTACAATCCAAAGCATCTTCGTCTCCTAAGGATCCTTCAAGTCGCCAGTAAGAACTGAGCTGCTCTCTGAGAACTCTTCTGGCAGCACTTTCACACTCATATCTCTCTAATGTGGTTTTCCAACCCCTCATTATGGTTTTATCCTTGGTCTGGCCTCTGCCAAAATATTTAGGGTTCAATATATAACCTGCAGAATGAAGAGGTGAGAACAGCACATCCCACCTGTTATCTATCAACCCTTCTAGTTGATTGAATGCACTAGTATCTATTCCCGTACTCTTTACAGCATCAATAGCCTGAACACGCCACTCATGGACATCACCCATGACACATCTGTCAATATTAAGCGCAGCAAACAACCTGATGAAAGGTGCACATATTTGCAACAACATATGAGCCCTGCTCCAGAAATCTTCCCCTAATATGGCTGCTTCAACGCTTCCAACATCCTGTGGAATACTAAGCTTCCATTGCTTCCATTCTTCCCTCACAACCACTTCTTGAAATCCTTGCTTTAGTTCAAGTATCTTTTGAACAATGTAACAGGAAGGTGCAATTTTGGCAAACAGTGAGTCAGAGGTTCCTTTCAAATTTTGAGTGAAGACACAGGGAGAGAAATTATGAAATGCGATCATGCATTTCTCAATTTCTTTAGCACATATGACAGCAGGTCTTATCCAATCCAATTCAGCTATATCTTCCATCAAAATGTGGACAGAATGTGAAGAACAAGGAGACCAGAATATATGAGGGAACTCCGACAATGTATAAGATTCTGGATATGTACTGGCATGGTCTAGATGTGCAATTATCTGAACCACATTTGTAGGCCCAATTTCCATGACCGTGTTTCTAAGGATACTAATAACAGAATTGCCTGCTCCATCAATATTGTCCACACTTATTGCTTTCAAGAATGAGAGTCCCCTCGGACTAGATACAAATATATTAACCTGAAAACTACCCGACATACCATGTAAACGGCCAATACACAGTAATGTGCATCCAGTATGTGGCCAAGACTCCCTAACTAGGGCCACATATTTCTCAATCTTTTCTTTCTCTTTACTCAAAAAGGAACCAGACAACTCATGTATTGAGAGGGGTACATAGCCTGGGCCAAAAGCTGCAACTGCTTTTACCATCTCATGGAAGTAAGGTGAGTTAATAATGTTTGCATTTAATCCATCAGCAAAGAAGAATCTTGCTAACATTTCATCTACATCTTCTTTGGTGACACAGCTGAGATTAGGTCGAGAAGTCCGAATACGCTTGCCATGCTTTCCAGTTCCAGAAGCTCTTTTCTTTTTCCGAGCAACCCTCTCTTCTTCTAAGATTTGAAATGACTCTTTCAAAGACCTGTCTATAGCCGGACAGCTTTTGACTCCAACACCAGAAAAACCAAGAAGATGGGCTCTAACACGTGAATAAGATCCATTGTATCGTAGATTGCAGTGATTGCATTTCCATCTTTTAGTACCGCTTCCTTTATCAAACCCACCAAACACACTGACATGCTTCCATCCCCATTTATCTGATTCTGATGGCATTCTTCCAACTCAGGGTACTGCATGCCACAAATGGGTAAACATCCAACAAGATGAAATTCCCAAGAAATGAAAACACCATATTAAAATTCATAACATGCCATGAAAACAACAAAACAAGCACTTGATGCTTTGGAAAAGTTGCTAACCTTATGGAAATTATACTGAACATAAACAAATTTGTACTAGAAGCTAAATCATTTGCACATGAATGCTCTGCTACAACCAACCTAAATTCCCAATTATATTAGCCCATGTAGTTTGAATTAGGTAACCTAATTTTCATTGACATGGGAGACAACATAGCATCACTCTAAAGTCTTAGTCATATTTTCCACATATAAATACCAATTGCATAATGGAAAGATTTGAAAAATAATAATAACTACTCGAAAGCATTCTTCCACTCGCATGCGATTACAATTTTCTGTACCAAGCCAACTCCCTTGAAGATAACATATTCAGCTACCAGATCATTACAAGAACTCAAGTGGGCAACCCTTGAAATTTTTCAATATTCTAGTTTCAAAATTACCATATTCAGCATATTTCAGTTTTTATATTATTTTATTTTACAAAGAAACATCTAACCATTGAGCTGCCATGTAGGTTGGATCCTTCCTATCGTGTCCAACACTTACCAGAGTGGTTTCATATCCAAAAAACCATAAATTTTGTTGTCCCCTTCTTCGTCCACCAAAAAATGTCTAATACCAGATTTTTTACCAGTCCTAAACACTCATTAACATTAATTTCATTCTATCATGATTTAACAGGAGGCAACAAAATTGATCAAAAAAAAATCTAAAAAGCGCTATTTGAAGCAGGCATTATAGCTGTAACGTTGATATTTTCACCAACACTCTCAAGTCAACAACAAAACCATTCTCTGTAACAACAAGCTCTAATCCTTAGTCAGTATTTTTCAAGCAACTCAACTGTGCTATCCCAAAAGAGATAGTTTCATTTCACAGCATTTGTTTGTTATTCCCTTGTAGCACCCTTGAATGTGTTACTTGGATTTCAAGTTAAATTTTTTACTTAAAAAACACATTCAAATTAGTGAACTTTCAACTGGGTTTTTGTTCTACGATACGATCATCCACATACATGGGAACCCCATTTGGGTTTGTGGACTAGGTTTTCTCAAAATGTTGGGAAACAGAGCAAACCGTGAATATAACAATTAACATAAGAAGGTGACAACGTTAACACAGACATTGGGTAGTGAAACTCTTGAGTTGCGTTAGAATTATACATAGCTTGTGGACAATTCCAGCTGAAGATAATTCGTGGAATAAAAAATGACATATTATGATATGAGAGAGGTGAACTTACCTTAGCAGAGCAGAGAATTTTGCGAAGCAAAACGTGTTGACGAAACCGCGCGTTTCTTTGGGGTTTCTGGGAATGTTATGTTGAAACTTAAAACACTATACGGGAAACGAAGAACTTAGGAGGATAACGCGTTTCTTCAGCTTCCGTTTCGTTTTCCCCCAACCTTCCAATCTCAATGTCCAATTCTCATTTGGATATAATTATTTTTCATTCAATTTTTATAATTTTTATATTTTTAATTTATATAATTTATACTCATTTTTAATTAAGTCATTAATTTTTTTATTTTTAAATTAATATTCATATTTATTAAAAATTTTAAAATATTTATTATTATTTATTTTTATTATAATATCATTATAATACTATCAATTGATTAATAAATTAAATATTTTTTATTTAATAAGATCTACTTTAAATGCTTATTTTCTCAATAAAACATCAAAACATGTTCCTTCATTTTAATAGGTTTCTTATTTCTTTTTGAGTAAGTATTTTTCTGTGTAATAAGCACTCATTTATTCTAATATGTTTTTTTCTATTAACTAAATATTTTTTTGTCCAATAAATTCTCTTTTTAATTGTTATTTTTTATTTTGTAAAATATTTAATAGAGATTAAATTAATAATATTAGAACAAAAGTTAATAGTAAGGATTATATTAATTTTTTTATAAATGTGAAGGCTAATTTAAAATATATATATATATATATAAATTAAATTATAAAAATATAAAATATAAGGACCAAAGTATTAATTTAATCATTTTCATTTTTGTGTGGATTATACCTTGTTTAGTTGGGGGGACACGATACACCTAATGAGAATTGTGGGGAGGGAGGGAAATGAGTAAGTCAAAAACTAGCAAAAATGTCTATGATTAATCTAAATTACTTAATAAAGGGGATTGCTTCCTTTTCCTCTCAAACTTTTGTTTTCTATTTTTGTTATTTTATTTTACTTAGACAAAATTTAAACAAAAACTAAAAACTGCTAAAAAATTACCCCACTACTAAAATGATAAAATTATATTCAAATAACCACATCACTTTCCATTATTAAAAATTACTTTGCATCTCTCATCTCTTCCTATTTTACATCTCTCATCTCTCATTCTTAAGTCTTAACATTTTCTATTAAGAAAAAAATCTATAAATAATTTATGATTTATATGTGAATAACTTTACATAAATAAACAAGAAATAAAAAATGCGAATTCACTGTCAATCATCTAGTTATATACATTGGTATGGTTATTAATTTGATACTTTATGCCATATATTTTAGTCGGATTTTTAATTAAAATAATTATACTCTGCTCATACTTATTATTTAATGCATATTTCCGATCTCATTTAGTATATTATTATGGTCACTTATTGATGTCATGTTTTGGCTTACAACAACAACCTCAATATTAACAAACAAATGAGAAGGAGCTCAACAGGCTCTACAATAAAGGATTTAGGAGATTTTTCCTCTGGTAGCAGGGCCCTTGAAGAAAAAAGAATTTAAGATCCTTTTGCTTGCACAAGAATCCCTTTGTGCAAGTCTTGTGGGATGAAGATGATCGAGTATTTAAGGGGATTTGGATTAAAAAAGAAGAAGATAAAGTCCATTATTTTATACATCATCACAAGTAAGAGTGTCCAGCGAATCGGGTCGACCTATGAATTCGTGGATTTCAACCCAACTTAATTCATAAAATGCAGATTGAATTGGGTTTACGGGTTGGGTTGGGTCGGGTTGAAAAATGCTTCAACCTATAGTGTATGAGTCGGGTAGCGGGTTGGAACAATTCTAACCCAACCCAATCCACCCACCTTTTGAAAAAAAAATGGCCCAAACAGAGTGTGTGTTTTGTTTGAAAAATACCTTTAAGGTTCGTAAATATCCTCTTTGATATAGTTAGGAACAACATTAGACCATGTAAATATGCTAACAAATAAATGTCAAAGTAAGAAGAGAAAAAGACATCAAAATCTTATCTATCTACTCTCTCTCCGCTGGCCCCAGCGCTGCTAGTAGTTCTCTATTCTCTGCAACTAGTCTTTGCAACTAGTTCTTCGCAGTGCAGTCGTTCTCCCAAACTCCCAGCGTTTGTGTCTTGAGTCAGTGACCATTGCTTCTTCTCCCACCCGAGCGATTGCGTTATCACTATGAGTCTATGATCATTGCTTCTTCTCCCACTCGATCTCTCAGTCGTTCTCTGGAATTAGTCAAGCCACCACACAGCCACATGTCCCTCTTCCCTCTTGCGGCTTTTTCAGTTTTCTACACCACGTAGCCCCAGCAGGTAAGCCTTCTTCTTCTACTCTTTTCATTTAAATATGAAACATAAGAGAGAGTGCAGCTGGGTATAGTGCAGCTGCACTGTACGGGTAAGGAAGCTATAAGGGGCAGAGCGGACAACAAAGCTATGAGTACGAGTAGAGTGGGGAGGCGATGAATGTAGGATAATTGGAGAAGAAGAAGAGCAAGCTTGAAGTGTAGGATTGCACTTACTTAAATGATTATCATTAATGAGATTCCATTTAAATTTGTTGAAAATGAAGGCTTTAAAAGTTTTGCTTAAGTTATGTAACCTCAATTCCAAGTTCCTTCTAGACAAACTGTTGGTAGAGATGTTATGCAATTATATGTGTTTGAGACTAATTTATTATTTGAGTTATAACTAACTTTACTTAATTTATTTCAGACTTAATAAAACTTGTTAGTTATTAGTTTGTTATGCACTTATTGACTTATGGTGTTTAGCTTATTTAAAATTGAAACTTATGGTTTTAATTTGTTAAATTTTGTATTTGACTTTTTTTTTAAGAATAAAAAAAAAAATACGTCAGACTCACGAGTTCAACCCAATTCAATTCACTCTTGAGCGGGTCAGGTTAGGTTGGGCTGAGTGAAAAAATCTCTTCGACCCAACCCAACCCACTACTCAAATGAATTAGTCGTGTCCAAAAATACTATTTAACCCACTTAATCCAATCCATGGATACTCCTAATCGCGGACATATAAATCCAATTTATGAGCATATTGGGTATATGGCAAAGTTAATGGACTGTCATTAAAAAAAAATAAAGGTAACATTATCGAATCATCCTTATGATAATGAATGCTTCTAGAGTTACATGACACCTTTAATTTATAATAGGATAAAGCCAATATTTTCTTATAGGAATGAGTAATGAAGAAATCTTTCTCAGAAAAAGGAAATGCTAAAAACCCATCCCATTTGTTTTATTCATACTCTGTTCATATAGCGGCATCACATGCCGACTTTATGTTACGAAATATTAGTTTTAATAATAGTCAGTCCTGTTGCTCTAGTTGCTTCAGCGGTTTCTTAGCCTAGCCTCACCTCACCAAAGAAAAATTAAGGTATTCATATTAATTTTTTAAGGGTTTGAAATTTGATCCAAAATTATTAAATAGTATTTTAAATAACTTTTCCCTCACCAAGAACAAGAAGAATAAGATAGGTTTTCCGGCTTCCTTGGCCATACCAAATACAGTTGTCCAATCAAAAAATGATCTGCAAACACATCCGAGCACCTTTCAAAGCCTAATTAATTACTCTAATTTGGGCTGCACTTTCTGAATTGCTAGCTAATAAGCTTGAGACTGAGTTATCAACGTGTCCAATTTCGAGTTTATTAAACATCAAATTTATATAGATATATTATTTAAATACTTAGAATATAACACTCAAATAATACTATGCTTATAATTACATGCACGTTATATTCATTATAACTTTACATATCAAATATAATAATATCTAATCACACTAACATAAAACATGATATCCCACAAAAATATTGTGTTGGGATATAAAAAATTTACGTAGAGTAGTCAAACAAAGTGACGGGAAATATCAGAATTGTTTTATGCAAAGTAGTCAAAAAAATTGACTGGAAATATCAGAATGACGTCACCTAGTTGCTTGAACAAATTGACTCTGCTTTATAGAGAAATATATTAGTCGGTAGTTCTGTTATTAGGCCTTCGCTGACTCTGTTCATTTTTAGAACTTAGAACACACCATACAGAGAGAGAGAGAGAGAGAGAGATGGGCACGGTGCTTCCAACCTCAACAGCAGTGCATGAAGCAGAGAATCCTAATGCTGAGAATCCTAATGCTTCGCAACAACTTCACCAACAAAAGGATGTTGACGCAGGCGCTCTCTTTGTCCTCAAATCAAAAGGTAGTAATCATTTATAGTTTTATACCATTCTTTAAGTCCTTTTCCTCTGTTTTCCTCTGTTTAATTATTCAGAATAAGTTGCAGGGTTCAGTAGTGTTTGCTTCCTATAACCTTAGTATTCCAAGAACAAGATATGGGCTTAAAAGCCATCTTTATAAGTTTATATTCACATGTTGATTTGTACCTCCAAACAAACCCTTTCCCCTACCACCACAATAATACTATAATAGAAAAGGATATGAAGTTATGAACATGCCTAAACCATTTTTATGTTGGTAACTATTTCAAGAATCAAGAGTGTTAAGTAACTTCATTAAGTGGCTTTTTGTGATTGGATCATAAATCATTCCATGTCAAATATCCTTTTGTTGTTCTCACTTATATGAACAGAAAAGTGACACAATTTTGTCTCACTTACCTTGCTTGCATGTTTAATGTTTTAGTAATTGGGGCACATGAGGAGGAAGCAGCTTTTCACTTTTCAAGATAAAAACAAAAGGCTATCATGTTCAGGATTGGAAAAAAGGGCTATTTACATGTGATTCATCTATGATTTGTAGGTTCATGGATGCACTGTAGTTACCACTTGACAACTTCAATTGTGGCTCCACCACTCCTAAGTCTTCCTTATGCTTTCACTTTCCTTGGATGGACGGCTGGAATCTTGTGCTTGGTCATTGGAGCTCTGGTCACTTTCTATTCCTACAATTTGATATCTCTGGTTCTTGAGCACCATACTCATTTGGGTAATCGCCAGCTCCGATTTAGAGACATGGCTCGCGACATTTTAGGTACCACACTTCTTGCATGTGTTATTGAACTGCTAGTTAAGGAAATCTTCATTTATGTAACAAAAAAAAAAGGAAATATTCATTTTGGTTTTGTATGACATATTAAAATGCTTCCAACATAATATTATTATTCTTTAATAGATAGAATGTGTGTTCTCCCACATAGAATGTGTGTTCTCCCACATTTTGGTTTTGTATGACATATTAAAATGCTTTCATCATTCTATGCAAAGTAATGTTTGGTGGATAGTTTTTAAATAAATAGAAAAACATATATAATTAATACGTAGAATTATTCAATTTTATATAAATATAAAAAAAAAAACTATTGGTATAATTCAGATTGAGAAATAAATTTTAATTATGTAAAAAGAAGTATAATTTTCTGAGTTGTATTACTTGTATATCTTACATTACTCTTCTAATTAAAAAGTGGATAAATAGAAAAAATTGAAATCTTGTTTTATATATATATATATATATATATATAATTTTTTTATTAACTTGTATCTTTAAAGCACATGTTAAAAAATTAAAATAGCATTTATTACTTCTACTTGTGTCAGATATAATTGCTATTTTTTTTCATTTACCTAAAATAAATTGACAAGTTTCTCATGATAAGAGATAAAGTGAGAGACTAAAATATGGAAGCAAAAGCCAAAAACTAATAATCAAATCACTTTTTGAGGAGAAATATTCTAAATATTATCATTGTTGAGTGTTGACCATTACCTGTACTACATAGTACATATATTGAATCCCGTGTTTGTAGTTTGTACCACATATATTGAAGGAATACACAGATTTGGTCTCCCCTTATTAAATCCTTCTTTCCTAACAAGTTGTACTAATGTCCTGTGATGTTTAATAAGCAAAGCTCATGAATTTTGTACGTTTAAAAGAAGTAAATGAATATTGACATGTGTATACCCAACACTAGTGGAGTCATTTGGTGTTGGGCACCACAAGCTCTAGTCACTGTTAACCACAGGAAAGAGAGCATTTGATGTAGAATTTTTATGTGTGAATAGCATTACTCTTTTGAGTTATGTAAACATCATGGACCCTCCTCACCCCACTAGCTGATCGATCTGGAAACTTTTTCTAATATAGCTTAGTAAGTCCTAGATCCATTTTATGTTTGCCAAGTAATTGGCCCAAAGCTAATGTATCAGTATTATTAACCTTGGCAGGTCCTCAATGGGGTCCGTTTTTTGTGGGGCCAATTCAATTTGCGGTTTGCTACGGTGCTGTAGTGGCTTGTACTCTTTTGGGAGGACAATGCATGAAGGTTATCACTTATTACACACATAGAACTTGATTGTGTTCTGACTCTTTGAGCTTTTTCTAATGGAATCAACTGCAGGCAATTTACCTGCTGTCAAACCCAAATGGAACTATGAAGCTTTATGAGTTTGTAGTTATATTTGGATGCTTCATGTTGATTTTGGCTCAAATCCCATCCTTCCACTCATTGAGGCACATTAATCTGGTGTCTTTGGTTCTCTGCTTAGCTTATAGTGCATGTGCTACTGCTGGTTCCATATACATTGGTATTTCCTTTCCCTCCCTAGTAACCCAGTTAATTATCACCTGTGCTTGCAATTGAATGAAGTTTTCTGTGGACTTTCCCAATTTCTACCTAATCAGGAGACTCATCAAAAGGGCCCAAAAAGGATTATTCTTTAAAAGGTGATACAGAGAATCGCTTATTTGGAATCTTTAATGCCGTTGCCATCATTGCTACAACTTATGGAAATGGAATAGTTCCAGAAATCCAGGTTTGAAACAGCTGGATCAGTTCCCTATTGAATTGAACTTAATATTCAAACCATCAAATCATTTATTTTAAGCTAAGTATACATGCTTGGATTTTCTTTGGTTACAGGCAACATTAGCACCACCCGTTAAAGGGAAGATGTTCAAGGGACTATGTGTTTGTTATACTGTACTTATAGTCACTTTCTTTAGTGTAGCCATCTCTGGCTATTGGGCATTTGGAAACGAAGCTGCAAGCCTCATTTTAACCAACTTCGTAGATAATGGGAATCCTTTGGTGCCCAAGTGGTTTATTTATATGACCAACATTTTCACAATAGCCCAACTATCAGCGGTTGGTGTGGTAAGTATTAAGTACATTATTGGCAATGACAAACAAAATCATAATACAATAATGTCACATCCACACACTTAGGCATACATCATCTCTAAGTCCACATAATTTTCATTATCTGATTATATTGAGTCTCATCTTGTTTTTTGAGTACTTACACTCTGATTGAGGATAAATTATAAGTTGTGTAAACTAAACTAATCAATAAGTGACACTTTGTCACTTTTAATGTAAAATAATTATGTGACACAAAAATCTATGTAATCATTCAAGTGCTAATTGATTTAATTCACACAACTGAATAAACAAGATCTATTTAAGTCTTTCTCTTGATTTAGTCACCTACACCTAATGTGAAGTGATATGCACCTAAAAGGTTGTATAGACAGAGTTACCAAGTTGTCTCTCTTGACTTAAATCATTCTATCCCCATCACTTAACCCCTCAATCTCTCTGGCGGTCTCACCTTGAACCAGGAGCTAGTTCACCATTAAATTGCAACATTTGGTGCAGGTTTACTTGCAGCCTACAAATGAAGTGCTGGAGCAAACATTTGGAGACCCAAAAAGCCCTGAGTTCTCTCTACGCAATGTAATCCCCAGATTGATATCTCGGTCATTAGCTACAGCTATTGCAACTACTATAGCAGCAATGCTTCCCTTTTTTGGGGACATAAACTCGCTTATAGGAGCTTTTGGTTTTATACCACTTGACTTCATTTTGCCAGTGGTTTTCTTCAATCTGACATTTAAGCCATCCAAGCGAAGCCCCATTTTCTGGTTGAATGTAACTATTGCTGTTGCTTTCTCCGCATTGGGAGCTATAGCTGCAGTTGCAGCAGTTAGGCAGATAGTTCTCGATGCCAAAAATTATCGATTGTTTGCTAATGTATGATCACATTGGGCTATGTCGTGAGGCTTGGCTGTTCTATATTTTATATCTAAGTTTGTATCATCTTGCATAGTTGCATTCCAGAAATTTCTCTTTTATCTTAAACCATTGTTAACGGCACTACTTTAATATGTGAAATCTGAAGTACGAAAAGCTGTAGCTAGGAAACTATAGCATGAAAATAAGAGAAATTCTTGAGAGGAAACTTCTCACTTTAGGCATGCGAATTAAATTTTAATGTGTAAAGTTATGTGAATAGATATATATGTATTTTTATCATGACTCACACAACTCTGAACATGTCAAAAGTTAATTTGTATGCCTCAGATGAGAAATTCCCACCCAAGAATTTCTCTGAAAATAATGGATGAAGAAAAACAAGAAATAATAGCTGAGTCACTATTACAAGGTGAAGTGTAGTGAACATAACTAATGCCAATCATATAATCTCTAGAAGATATTAAGGAAACATACAGTGATAAGGCCACATTCATTAAGTATAAGTTACAAATGTATATGTTTTGTGAAAAAATTCTTGTAATTTTTCTCTGAAAAGTAACTTTTGTTTTTTCATAAGAATAAAAAAAATAGTATTTCTATGTAACTTGCAAGTAACAATCAAGTTATTTTTAAAATAGATTCATAAGAATTTATATTGAAATTAAAATATATCGTTAAAAATGTCATAAGGAGTCTATGCACATTTTTTATAAATGTATATCGTAAGAAGAGCCATAAGATTGTCATTGACAATATCCCATGTTACACGTTTCAGCTACTACTACAATAGCAGACCTGGAATATCATCTACAATCGGCTTTCCTCAACAATAGCAAACCTGAAATATAGTATCTTCTACAAGAATAGATGGCAACAAAATGCATCATGACGCGGGGACTATATTGCTAACTGCCCTTCCTAAAAATCACTAAAAAGAAGAAAATAGAAAGAAAGAAAGAAAAAAAAAAAAACCAATCACAGCTTCTGGAATTATTTCCTTCTTGTTATTAGTTACTATTGTTCTCTACTTCATATGAAAACTAATCAAGAACTTTTCACTTTTACAGTCACCCACTAGAAAATTAGACACTGGCATCATCATGTGCAGAAATTCTTTGGTCTGTAATGGGTTGCAGGACCTGGCGGTCCTGGCCAACAACACCATTTACAGAGGCAGAGTGCATATTATGATTTGATGGAATCACATTATCTGATACTTCAGTAGTTGTTGCAGGAATAACGTTCTCTGGTAGTCTATTAGTTGCTGGTGAAGGGCAACTCCTTTCGCCTTCTATCATTTTTGGAACTTTTGGGGGAAACCTTTCTAAATCTGGATTACTAGACATATTTGGAGCAGCAGAAGATCCAGCCGAATGCCTTCTCATGATTTCCTTACTGATGTTTTGCTTGAAACTGGCCACAATAAGCTGATGGACGAAGAGAGGTTCAGAGTTAGTTTGATAATTATTTTTTGAAGAGTGCAACATAGTAATAATAAATAATATATAGCACTTTAAACAGAATGCCCCAACTCCTTGTCAACTATCAACTATAATATATAAATTATATCGTTGATCTATCTCAAATATTTGAGAAAGCTTTAACTTTTAAGATGGTTGAGGATTGCCTCTAGCGATTCTTTGTCAACTATAAATGAAGGAACTAATTATAAATATTGTTAGATACACACACTTTACATCACTTCCCATTAATCAGATATCAAACTTATTTAACTAAGAATCTACCTATAATTAACTAAGGGGTTTGTGGCAGGAATTTTGATTAAGTAGTAAAGTGGTTACTGATAGGTAAATCATTTGTTAAATAAATTTGATATTTGATTAATGAAAATGACGTGAGGTGATGTGTGGAGACTTATTCTTATCAATATGCTTGCACAACACCAACATACTGCAAGAAACACAAGTTTTTGCCCAAGTTTTACTAGTTTGACAGGATTTCTTCCCATCCAAAGACATCTTAGTTTAATATGCACTACATGTGCCAGTATAGATACATTATAGTAAGCATCTTATATTTAACTTCTGAGTAATTGACTTGAATCATCTTTCCAATCGGTGTCACACCCCTAAATATGCCTTAAAATCACTCTGTGCATCAAGTTTTAGTATGGTTGCGTCACTGCCAGCAAAGGAAAAATTTCACTTGATAAAGTAAATGGATACTTAAAAATTTCTTACTTGAATAGGGCCAGCAGCTACCAATGAACCCTCAAGGACACCTCCGAAAACCTTTCCATCAGGTTCAGCCAGTGAAACACTCAACAAGCCCTTTTTGCGATGTGCATCACCATCAGCAACGAAGGTATATGATCCAGATAAAGAAAGAACCTCAAAGCATCCCTGCATGTAGGAGATACAAAAGAAACCAAAAGAAAAATGAAAAACAAATACACACACACAAAAAAAATAAGGTGAAATTAAGAGGTTTTACATCATGAGATGCAAAATTTAGGTGCCTTCAAATTGGGACCTTTATTACTGAAATTACAAGAAGAAACAAATCAAAAAGTAATGAGAAGATTAAAGGGATCAAAGTTCAAGAGCCCATTATAAGTTATAATTGCCTCTACATATCAAAGTTCCATGGAGTAAGCAGTGGTGGGCACATTCACTGCTTGTGGTGGTCTATATGACTAAGAGAACTACCATAACTATTTTAGTTGTGAAACTAGAAAACAACATGAAAGAAGAATGATACACATGAAGTGTACATAAGTAATTGTTTGTAACTTTGTACCTCACGTCTCAAAGTATCAGTTGAAGAACCAGGTTTACGAATGAGGACGCTTGATACGGCACCGGTGGCAGAAAGTATGCAAACAGCCCGAGGGCCTTTTTGAGAAAATGCTAATATCCTGCTGACCACATCCTGCAAATAACCAAAAGCATATATAGTTATTCCTCTTCCTCATTGATATATAACAGATAGAATAGCCGTGAAGCTTATAGATATAGATAAATAAGACATATGAACATTGCTTAACGCGTGTGATACTACCTCCCCAGTATTCACAGTCATCACATGAGGGATGAAGCTTCCCCCGGCTGTTTCTGCTACACATCCACCTTCAGCAAATCAAGTTTGAAACATGAGATGAGAGACTGATCAAAATGCCTACCCCAGAATCAATAAACAATATTATGACGTCGTAGTGAAAGATTAACATTATAATTAAAGACATTTTTTAAAGGAGGAAAATGTTCCACCACAAATTAAGCTCTTAGTTTGACTAGCGGACTGTAATACATCTGCAAGTCCATCCTAAGGCACAGGTCGCAATGGAAGTGTCTAACTGTTTATCAAACTAGAAGCCATGTATGTAATCCCTCCCTCCACTTTTATATGTTAATTTAAGAATTTTGGTTTTTCTAATATTATTTATTTATTTATTTTAATTTTATCTTAATCTTTTATTATATGCATTAAATTTAATAAATACATATTAATTAATTTTTATAATTTTTTAAAATCAACTACTCTAATCAATTTGTGGAATACATCTCTTTTGCTTAGTCAAGTAATTAAACTTTTTTATTTAATTAATTGAAAGAAAATATAATTTAATTATATTAAATCATATTTTTTTATCAT
The DNA here is from genome assembly GCA_029884595.1 of Ormosia semicastrata. Lineage (NCBI taxonomy): Eukaryota > Viridiplantae > Streptophyta > Magnoliopsida > Fabales > Fabaceae > Ormosia > Ormosia semicastrata. Next base: position 17,237,019 of record JAQQTO010000041.1, on the reverse strand, counting down.
TTAATATATTGAACAACTTTCTTAATAACTTTAACGGATAGATAAAAGTGAATAGAGGGAATATGTCATGTGTAAAAGAAATACTTATGTAAATTTTGTTACATAAGTTGTGTAAACTAATTTAATCAATAATTAACACATTGTTACTTTTAATATAAAATAATTATATGGTACAAAAATCCATGCAATTATTCAATTGTTAATTAATCTAGTTTACATAAATCTAGAAATAGATCTTCTCATGTAATTTTTCACATGATAATGTTTTGTGAAAAAAAAAGACATACATAAATTTTTTTATTATTAAACACAGTCAAAACTTTTGAAATTTTTTTTATAATTTTTGTATTTATCTCTCTCATTCACAACACCTTATCATGTGAAAAATTCAAAAAAAAAAAAATCATTCTCATCTATATCTATACATGTGTAAAAAACACAGGAAAGAATTCATTTCGTCTACGTCTACACATGTATTTCTCCATATGTCAAACGGGTTTGTAACTCAATGGACACGTGTCAAGTAAAAACCCAATCAACTCCGTCAACCAGGTATAAAATAAGGGAAAGTATACTTTTATAGAAAAAGAAAAAAAACAGAATTTTAACCTTTTTCCACTTAAATTGAGAAAAAAAAGAGAGAAGAAAAATGCTTCCAAAATTATAAAATATATTCACCTGTGTCATTTCAGGTAACGCTACTGAGAAAACAAATATAACAAGATGACAAAGATTTGACATTTTCATTAAATTACAGTATTATATCTTTCAAATATTTATATCGAGTTCTCAGTAGTTTGACAAACTTTCAAAACCAGTCTAATATAATACAAAATGAAAACAGTGACATAAGCTCATATAAAAAAAATCTGTTCAAAACTAAACTTAATTTGATTTAAAACTAGTTCAATATAAATATTATTTGGCTCAAAATTGGTTTAATAAAAAAATTTTGAATCATTTATAAGCATCAAGAACTAAAAAAGATACATTATCAATGGCTGGAAAATAAAAAAAATTATAAATATTGTCAATAACTATCATTCAGTAAATCAATTTACATAAAAAAATTAAAATTTAGTTACTTTAATAATTTAGTGAAAGTTGATACTTTTAATATTCTTTTAAAAATTTAATTTTATATAATATAAAATGATATAATTAAATGAAAAAGAGAAGAAAATATAAAAATTTTAATTTTGTTATATTGATAATAGATTTCTGTTAGTTTCATGTAACAATATGTGAGAGAAAGTAAGAGAGAGAGAGAGAGAAAAAGAGTCAAGAAAAAGTTAGGCTAAGAAAATAAAAAACTAAATTTAAGTTGAAAATTTTAAAAATGTTTTATCTCAATTTCTATTTAGATAAGAATCATTTTTGATAATTTATAGGCACGCATATTTGGATGGGTTTGGCTGGATGAAGTGCTGTCTTGAATCTGCAGCAAGCTAATGGGAGGAAGCCAAGCAAACCATTAGTGCTGCGACACTGGCCAGGACCCTCTCTTGCTCTCTAACATGAAGGTCATGTTATGAGACACAAGAGTAATGATAGTACAAATCACCATTATATTTATGTAGGGTTAATTATGATAATTAAGATCGCTTATCACAATACTCCCAACTCCAGTTAAATAGAAATAGACTATGAATTCAATTTTAGTTTAGATAAGTTGAAACACTCGATCGATGTGTATTCATATGGTGTGACATGTAACCATAACATCATGCGTTAGTTGACATGAAGAAAGAAACTTACCTAGAGAAGCTAATATCTGCAAATTTCCCGAACCACGAGGCCGTCCTCTGCTACGCTTAACAGAAGAACTTCCAAATGGGTGAGTTGAAGGCATCGATGATGTTAATGACAGCATGCTCCCATTAACATCATCGTACTTCCGAGGCCTCCCCCTCCTCTTCTTCACCCTCTGTTCCGACCCCACTTCAGCCTCAGAGTCCAATGAAGCGCCCCCCATTACATCAGCGTTGTTGTTGTTGTTGTTGTTATTGTTGGAGTTGGCATAGGCCACTGCCTGGTCCAACACTGGAGTCTTAGGTGGCTCGGTCTGAATGGAAATTGAAGACTGAGTCACCTGGTCCTCCATGAATCAAAGACACTCTCCCTTTGAGGTTATCCTTAGAAAGGTTGTGGGTGAGTGTGTGTCTAGAAGATGAAGAGAGAGTAACACACAGTACAGTAGTGTGCAAATGGCGCCAGAACAAAGCCCGTCTTCTAGAAACTAATATAAGAAATTTGGATTTTCTCAACCTGCTAGTATACTGAAATGGTGAATGCAACTCTTCACCTATGCATGTGTTTTTTATAGGGGAATTTTGTTGCTTTTTTTTTTAAAATGCCAATAATATCTTTTACCAATTTTGAAATTTGAGGTAAAAAAGGATAAATTTAAATTTATCACTAATTATTTTTTTTCGTTTTTTTTTTTTGGGGTATCTGATTTGTTTTTCATGTTAAGTAAATATTATATATAGAGAAAGAAGGAATCTTGTGAATTATGAAAAAAGATTGATATATCTTGGGTTTTATGTGGCAATAAGAATTTTAATTGCTAGGATTAAAAATTTAATGTTTTATATTATTTTAGGGATTTCTTTTCCCAAATATATGATTGACCAAATAAGATTAAATTATTCAATATTAATTAGTGTTTAATATGGTATTTAGTTTTGTATTTTTGGGAAAACAATTTTTCTAGCTATTCTTGAATTATAAATAACTTGTACAATAATTTTTTAAAAAATTGGTAGAAAATCTAAAAACTTTAAATAGTGTATAATAATTAAAAAAAATTTGCAGAGAATTTAAAAATCTTAAATAGTGTATAATAGGCCAAGATACAACAAATAGATAAGAACGTATAAAAACCACCAGAAAAATAGATATTTTTCTCAACAATATTTCTTTGTTGAGAACTTCAAAGAGAAGTTATATTTTTTTTTTTTTGATAATTGCAGGAATTATTTAAATATTAAACTGGTATTTTTAAATTGCAGACATAATAATAATAATAATAATAATAATAATAATAATAATAATAATAATAATTCTTGTTTAAACAAGTAGATTAACTCCCAACCCAAAGAAAAAGGTTATATTAATTATCTGTTTTATCTTGAAAAGTAATAATATAATACAGAAGATGTTACAATATCTAACTAAATAAATTATATAACTGTAATGGAGATTATTGATAAAAACGATTAATTTCTCGCCCTATAATGATAATTATTAATTATGACCGAAAAAATCAATTTTGCAATGTGGAGATCTAAATAAAAGTGAAAAAGAATTTAAATTATACAGATGTTGTTTGTGAAATATCTAAATTTAAAATAAATAAATAAATAAATAATAATTACACATGTGATATGAAGTATATGCATTGAACTTAGTCTACAATAGGCACCTGTATCATTTACTTAGGATATGAATATTCTTATAAATCCCTTAATCTTAATTAAAAGTTTTTAAAACTAAAACAATCAAATCAAAACAAAAAACTAAGTTGAAAAATCAAAATCTAATTAAATAAAAAAAATGAAATAACAAAAAAAATCAATTGGATTTGATTGATTTTTTATTTCAATTTAAAAAATCAATCTAATCCAAATCAAACAAAAAATATTATATATAAAAAATAATAAAAATATTTTACATAAGAAATTACCATATTATTTGAACTTACTTATAAATATTACCATTCTACCCCAATCCTTCATATATATATATATATATATATATATATATATATATATATATATTTATTTATTTATTTATTTATTTATTTATTTATTTATAGGGAACATATCTAGTGAAAAAAAAAATTATTGTGAGAGAGTGAGAAGAGTAAATCTTGATTATACAATTATATATGGATGGTTAAGATTAAAAGTTACTTAAAAGTCATATGACCACTTTAAAAAGTCACATACATTTATGTTTTAATCTTAACCATTTATGTAAGATCTAATGATTAAAATTCACTCATCTCACATCTTACAATAAACACTCCTCTCATTAAATATACTCATTATATATATAAATATTTCGGCCATATTTGCATTAAATTGTGACAATAGTGTTATTCTAAACTTTTGTTCAACAAATGATCACTCGGCCCTCACTTCCTTTTCCTTTTTGTTTGAATCAAAATAGGTGCACTCCTATTGTTTGAGAAGTGAGACTTTAAAAGTTCCATGAGAAAGCAAAGTTAAGTCAAATACCAAAACAAAAAAAAGGTGAAGTAGAAACTAAGATTAAAGAAGCAAAATAAAATTTAACTAGTAAGTACCTCATGCAATATACGATTTTTTAAATAAATTTTAATGTCTTTTTTAATTATATTTTATTAAAAAATTTGATATGCATAGACTTATTTTTTTAATTTTTCAAAATATTCATCACTCGATATGTAAGACTAATCTTATTTGATAAGTAATAATTTTAACAAAATATATATGTAATAGGTAATATCTTTTTCAAAAAATAACAAAAAAAAAATAAATAATAACAATTCTTTATATTGGTGTGCACATTATGATCACTTATTATTTTACAGCTTAAAATTTATTAATTTAATATAATTATTGCCAAATATTTGACACTTGCTACCATCAATATTTGACGAATCTAATTCATAGAAATTTGAGATTTAAATAAACAAATAATAAATTAATTAATCAAGCAAATTTAAAAATTAACTAAGTAAATTTAATTTATAACTTATATAAAAAAGAAATGAGAAAAGTAAGAGTAAATAAAGAAAACTAACATAATAGTATAAAAAAAGACATGTACATAAAGAAAAAAAAGTACCATAAAAAAATCATACTCTCATGAAAGAGAATACAATAAAAAAATATCCTACTCTCCAGAGAAAATACTCTCATTTATAATATTAAAATAAATTTAATTGAAGAATATAAAGTGTGTATGTACTCTAAGCTTTTTTTAACTTGGCTCTCAATTTATGTACTTCATTACTTTTTATCATTTTATAACTTGTCGTGTGCATGATTAAGGTTGTTACGACCCTCAAGCACCAACTCTCTTATATAAGTTTCAACTATAAAGTAAATTTTACTCATGAATGACTTTATATTTAATATGATAGATATATAAAATCATTCATGAATCATCCCTCTTAAGCATGTAGAAGCTCATAAATGGTTTTTAATCAAGAAAAAAAAAGCTCAAATAAAAAAGCACGACACATCTGATCCTATTTCCGCTGATACTTTATGAAGCCAATCAGAATCCTTACAAAATGAAGCAAACCATGTGCACAGATAAGAGACGCAAATTTGATAGTCAATATGCAATAGAAACTATTACTAAAATGTTAGAAAGCCTAAACCAACGAACCACTAGAAAAATTACAGTCTATCGTTGCATTTCATGGCAATGTGGTACACGTTACAAGTGAACATAATATGCAATATACAGTGGACTCTCAAGTTGTCCAAGATTAGATCGCTCAATGTATGTACAATTAATTTATAAATTGTGAACTCTAATTGTAATGCATTGTTTGGAAGAGAGTAAGGAGGTGGAAGGGAGGTAAAGAGAAGGGAAAAATAAGAAAATGACCCATACTCTTGTTTCGATGATCTTTAATGAAGGAAAAAGATGGAGCACCTCCTTTTATCCTTATCCCTCAACTAAACCTGAAAAATTATTCCCCTTCAAAATCGAGGGTAGAGAGGGGGCAAGGATTCATTTTTAATTAAAAGGTTATTGAATCAAATAAAGACTATACATAATTTTATAACTTATCCCTTTCCCCTACTTTTTTTAACTCCCAAATAAGGAGAAGGGAATTCCCCTTATTTTTTTAACTTAAAACATCAAAACGAGGGGAAGTAAGCCCCCCTCCATTCCATCCCTTTCCACCCCTTCCCCTCTCCTTTCCCAAACATAGCATAACAATACCATAATGTAGCCCAATTTACATCAAAGATTTTCACCTAATTTGCACATCCCCCTTCAAACAACCTGATTCAAGCATGATGTTGATCAAGACATCCACTAAACTTCATCTCCCTACGGAAGTTGCAAGCTAAGAGACAACTCCCTGGCTCAAGTGCCACCTCAGAAGCACCTTCATACTATGAGTCACAACTTTCTTGCACTAACGAGCACTTTAAGACCAAAAGAAAACCACAGGATGCAAAATGCAAAATGGTGAAAGGTGCATGGTGCACCAAACAGTAAACAAACATGCTTGCACTACCTCAGTGGTCTAAGTAAAAAGCATCTTCAATTCCTCAATCCGTGCAGTTCGAACTTCTTGATCAGTCAAGGCACCAGAAATCATTCGTTGTTTACGTGCTTGCACTGCCTCCATTCTCTCCTCAACTGTCCCCTGCAATGTGAAACATAAGAACAAGTACCACATTCAAGTCAATAAGTTGACATCAAGGTTGAAAATTCACATCATTTGGTGATACACGCCAAACAAACACGCTAACAAATGACATGTAACAATCTCATATATTGGACTCATAAAGCAAGCACCATCCTAACTCATTAAAATATTAGCACTTCAATTAAAAAATTATAGATGAAACATTTACATAAATAAAAAAACGTCCAGCTCAGCTGGTAGTTTTGCTACCAAAACTTCACTAGTTCACTACCAGATTCCTTGTACCCAGTGAAGCAATTAATCAGGCCCAATTAAAAATATATAATAATATAACCACGAGAGATATGCGCATGATTTTCCAAAATTGGGATATCAAATATACCTTCACAATAAACCGTTTGATAGCAACCTTCTTTGTTTGTCCAATGCGATGAATACGCATAACAGCTTGTTCCTCTACAGCCGGATTCCACCATGGGTCCTGTTCATATTGACAAGTTATCTATAATCCACAATTACTAAACACAATTACTTTCCAAATGTTAATTATAATAACATGTCATATATCCGTTGGATTGGCTATTCATAAAACATACCATTCGTGTGCAACTTTCCGAATCCTATATACTTGCAATTATGTAATCCCATATAAGATTGATTGCTCCCTATACATTATATAGTTTAAATTTCTTAATCTAAAACATATACTAAAACGGCTAATTAGTAATTACAGTGGAACAAAAAAATTGACTGTAAATTTATACAGAAACCAGTAAAAGTATGGGTGGGTAATAATAATTTAAATTTAAATAATGTCACCCCAATTGTGATATTTAAATCTTGAATCTTTAAATGACAACGTGATACAAATATTTTGCTCTCAGACTAATTTATCCTCAATGAAGACTTGAGACAAGGTAATGTATTTGTTCTTAAAATTTTAAACTACTCTATAAAGCAACAAAAATAAATGAAAGTCAGAATTGTCTGGGCAGTGGGTAATAGTGATTTTTATTTTAATAATGTTGGGAGATCATATATTATATACTCAACTCAACTGATGATCATGTGCCTTTGGTCACTATTTTAATTTTTTATATACATCCAATGCTGGTAATTATAATTTTGTAGAGGACGAGCTTTTTGCAAAATCAATTGAATTAAAAGCTCTCATCATGTAGATCATACTCAATATTAATAGTAATCCAAATTCACTTTGACACCGTAGTTTATGGGAATATCTTCAAATTAATGCATAATATACATTTGAAGTAAAAAAAAAAATATTTTATTATATTAATTGATTTTAATTTTCTTAAATTTAACACACATGATAAACATGAGTTATTTATATTTCAATGGTGTTAAGTGCATGAAGTTTTACATCAGTGATAATTGAACTCCAACTATACTTCCCAACTTCAAATTAGTCAAAGAGCCATATTTAGATTTTTTTTTTTTAAGGCAGGGTTTCTATCACCTGAAACCTTGTTAGATGATCTTGAGATGAATCTCAATACTTTGTTTACCCTATCTGAATTCTGGCATTACACCTGAAGCTAGACAAATACAACAGTTGACCAACAGAAAGTAATTTGCACGTACCATGACAAAAGCATTTGAAGCTGCTGTTAGGTTTATACCCACTCCACCAGCTTTTAGTGACATCAACAACACCTGGTGCAAGAAATAAGTACTAATGGTTATAAACACTTAACAGTCAATGCATTGAACCATTTCACTACACTGTCTAGGTCACAGACAAAAGCAAGAGGAAATATGTCAAGACCAGGATGTCGTTGTCCTCTGAGAATTGTTTGATTACTTTTTCCCGCTGCTGCTGATTCAAAGTCCCATCAAGACGAACAAATGAAATGTTATTCCTGGACATAAAAAATGAAATCACAAAGATAAGAAACGTCTTTGGTATCATTGCTCATCACCAAAATGTGTCAAAACAGTAAAAGATATATACACTCATAATGGCATAAATGGCTTAAGCATGATGCAGAAAGGAACAGATGAAGCATGCCTAAGATCACAGCAATCCTCAAAGCTGACATCAACTTAGAAAGAATTATTACAACACAATGTAAAGAAAAAGCATGTCTAGACTATGGGAACAGCTCTTTTGAAGAACTCACATTGACTCATATTCTCTCCCACAAGAACAGCATCTTTCCTTAAATATGATTCAACCAGCAACTAATCTTACCGAGTAAAGGGGATCTGCAAGAGGTCTAGAAACGCAGTCCACTGACTGAAGACAATGCTCTTGGAGCCTGATGAGCGAAGATTTTCAAGTTCATGCAAAAGAACAGTTACCTTGCATGACTCTACCCAGTTCTTCTCAATATCAATCTGAAACCGACTATCAGTAGGGGCAGTGATAAGATCCTGCCTGCTGATTATTTTCCTGTAAAAGAAACAATATTGTTAGGAGTTTAAACTATAACCAAGATTCATTTGAAAAACACTGCAATAAAAACAATCTTAAACTTCCTTTAATCAAAGTTAAACAAAAGATATCCAAAATTCTAGCAGTTTAACTAGACAATACCTACAAACAGGACATAAACCAGAAGTAGAATTTCGCCAACTTGCCAATAAGCATTCCCGGCATAAGCGGTGAGCACAAGGTGTCAACACTGCATCTTCAAATGCTTCAAGACATATTGGACACTCTCCCTGCTCCCCTTTACGTAGCTCTTCCACAACTTCTTGAACATAAGCCCGCGAAGGTGCATCTTTTACTTCACCTTCTGAAGCATTATAGGTTCCTCTATGGAAGCGCTTAGCTAGTTTGTTTAGATCAGCAAATTCTTGAGTATCACCTCGACTAAATGAATCAATTGTCACAATGACAATAAGTTAAAGCTTATGAAGAGAAAACAACTTGATGATGCAAGGGTCAAAGAAAGCTTCATCACAGGAGTGCTTTCTGATCACTTTGCATCAAACAAACTTCCCAAGAAACACCAAAAGTAAAACATCATTAAGCAAAGCTAAGAAAACCATCCTATGCCAATGTAAGTGAAGATGACAAACTCATTCCTAAGTAGTATATTGTTCTGATGCAACCAAACACACCGAACTATTACAAACATTGCAAACATCTTTTTTATATATATCTTTTTGTCTTCAAAAAAGAAAGAAAGAAGGAAGTTTATGGTGAATCCACAGCCCAAACAACATGTTCCAAATAATTTAGACAACTTAATGACGCAAAATCAAATCAGCAAGAGTCACCAACCAAGAAAGTCGGATAAAACAGACCAACAGACTATTACTTTCAATCCTGATAAGAACCAAAGAACTGACTTAAGGCTCAACAACGAAAAAAAGGTACTGACTTAAGGTTCCACCTTAAAAACCCATGGCCTTTCAAAAATGATTAGCACTGAAAATTTTAATTTTTTTCCATTCTTAGTATTCTCCAATCTCAGAAAGTAAAAAAAAAAAGTGAGGTGAAGTCAGAAAAAATATTTGAAAGTTAAGACCAATATGTAAAAGTACTTCCCAGCCATCATTTTTGCTTTACAGCCTCCACAATGCTACCATCACCCAGCAATTCATCATTGTGTTAACATCCTGATCAATTTGACTAGTGCTAAAGTTTATTATAAATACTGTCAAATTCAACTTGGAAATTGTAACTACCATACGGCACATTTCAGAGTCCAATGTTCATAAAAATCTTAACGCTCTTACTGAAGACCTTCCTGAATTTTCTCCTGAAAATTAAAAACCTAGACAAACCTGACAAAAAACTCCTCAGATTAGCTTATTAAATTCATTATGTTGGTCAGAACAGGTCAGAAATTTTGAAGAGAAGATAAAGTATGTTAGTATAACTGTTCCTTAAAAACCAATTGACCTGACCAGATGCTTACAGTTACAATAATTTGCACTGGCAGCAGAATTCCAGTACAACCTTCAAGTATATAAATAGGAATGTAAGACATCATACCTCATTACAAGAAATGGATGATCACAGCATTGCCGAAGACGTAAAAGTAAGCCCAATATTGAAGCATAATTATGAAGAACACGCCCTTGCTCAACAAACTGGTCAAACTTGACCTACATAAATTTCATCAAGGGTTTGTTGGATCAATGTGACTGTTTTCAGTGCCAAAAATAAAAGGTGAAAATATCAAATATAGATTAGAAATTTAAGAATACCTTAGATCTTTTGAATAGGGCCTCATAAAAGTCCTTTTCAGCTTCTGTGGGTTCACAGTAAATTATCTGCATATCAGCTGGAGGGAGAACTAGGATAGGTCTGCAACAAATAATAAGTTAGCAGAACATACTAGATGTTAAACTAGCACAAGTTCTTAACCAGTTTACTGACTTGCCCTCTCGATCTGTGCTATGTTTGGTTCTCCTCAACATGATTGGCTTCAAAATGGACTGAACTAACTTCAACCCTCTCTCATCACCGCCCTCAAACGGTTTCTGAATAAGTTTGTTCCACCTGAATCATACAAAACAAATCTTCCCAGTCCAGCACTCCAGCCACATATACCCACTTGGAGTATCAAAATAATAAACAGAATAGCAGTAACTTATAATAAGATGTGTTCCCGCAACAAGAGCTTTGTATTAGATGACTATGCTAAACATTCATGACATCCAGCTTGATTTCATACTTGGTATCCCAGTTATTTTACGCAAATTTTGACTGGAAAACATAATAACTCATAAAACCCAATTAAATCATTAACAAACAGAAGTCTAAAAAGCAAAGTAAAAAGCAGAGTCGACCACTTGTTTTAAGTTTACATAAGATTTACACTAAATTTTATGTATAAATCAGATACCATTATTATTTGTTTCAATCGTCAGAAGGAAATATTTGAAAACTACCTCTTCGCTAGAATGTAGAATGTTCTAAATGCTGTTAGATATATGCAATAAACAGTTCAGTTTAAAAACCATATTTAACCAAAAATATAATCAAACATCAAAGGCTAGAATTCACCATCCAAAAATAGGAAATAGAAAGGTAAAATTTTTTTGAAAAAATAACCTTAATTAGAAATAGGGAAAAATGAAAGAAAATATTGGAGATAATTCAATTATAGTGAACATATCCAACACCAAGAAAAAGGTAATTTTACCAGGCCCAATGACCCCAAGGCTCTATTCTCAGAAACCGAAGAAGACTGTAAATATCCTCAAGGTTGTTCTGTAGATAAAAAAAAGGATTCCATGTCAGGAAGCATAAAAATTACATCTGCGATCATGAAACTCATGACCAATGTAAAACAAGCCAACTGATATTCAATGCAAATACATGAACAGAATTGCAAGAAAAAAATTGAAGTACATACCCATTTGGAAGTTACTGAAAAAATCTGAAAGCTGAAATTTTTAATCTTTTGGAAATATGTTTTTTATACCACAATCACTTTGGAATTGAAAAAACAAAAAAGCTTATTGAAACACACATTAAGATTTTGACGCCATTGCAAGGTACATATGCATAACAAACAAAAGGTTATCATGCTTAATCCAACTTGCAACACTAGGATAAAACATGAATAATAAATGAAAGTGCAACCTAGCCAGAATGCAAGATGGGACTATAGCTGCAACTCAAAAGCATGAACACACAAACTAATGCAAAACCTCATCAATCATTATACCAGGATATCATAAACAGATTTTTTAATAATACAACTCAAAGATGGAAACCATAAAACACTGCCAAAGCTAATTAAAGATCCATAAGTTTAATCATACAATATAACCTTAGCACTAACAAAAGATTCCTGACATATTAATGCATCACATAGCAGCATTCTTGGTAAATCAATTAGTAAATTAATCCACAAATTCCAAAAAGAAAATTGTCAGCCATGAAATAAGAGTAAGGCACATAATTATAATAATTCACCTGGATAGGAGTGCCAGTAAGACACCAACGTTTGTCAGCAATTAAAGCAGCAGCTGCTGTGGAAATTTGGCTTTTAGAAGATTTTATAGTATGTGCCTCATCAAGAACCACTCTAAACCACTGAATTGAGAAAAGTCCACCATTATCCTCTGCATTCTGTACATAAGACAGATAGAAAGATGCATCATGCATCAGTTGATAAGTTTTAAGAAATGAAGCAAATAGGCTGACAACTATCAGAGTAAACAGGTTTTCAACTACCTCACTGGAAAATTCAGAGGCTAAAATTCCATATGTAGTAATTACAACATCACTTTGAGCTAGATTTTTTGCATCTTTTGGCCTACTTTGTCCATAATGAACATATAGAGACAGAGACCCAGGCTGCACATGAGTTTCAATCTCTGCCTGAAGAAATTGTCAAATGTTCAGAACAGGAAGGAAAGTAATTGACTATACTCTATACATCCCACAGCTGAATACAATGTGATTCGAACTTTCAAGTAAAGAAATGCAGTAACCAGCTGAGCTACATATGTAAAAATTGATAACGCAAATACCTTCCACTGCCCGAGAAGAGTCATGGGACATATTATCAAGTTGCCACCACTTGTTAGAGCATTCTTTTGCTTCATCAATTTATCAAACCCAGAAAATTTGGTTGCCTTCTTTCTTATGTTTGAAAATTTGTGCACTGTATCACTAACTTCACCACCTTCAGTAAAGGACTGAGCTATGGGTTGACTGCCTGATGATCCACCCCTTCCTGAATGGGCCAGGAGAAGGGATATGGTCATGATGGTCTTTCCAAGCCCCATAGCATCTGCCAAAATCTTCAAATCCACAATAAAATAATACATTACAAACATTGAACAATACATGAAAGCAACAAAATTATCCAGGGTTATCTCATTAAGAAACATACTCCTCCTCTGGCCATTTGAAGGGTGCTAGGAAATTCAATTGTGGCTTCACCAGAAAATGCATTCAAATAAATAACAAGCTCCCTCCTACAAAGTACAAGCAAAACTACTTCATCAGAAACACTCCTTGGTTTATCTATCTATGTATATATATCTCAATATAACCACATGCATACTTGTCAGCCAGGTGATATGCCTCCCAACATGGATGAAGGGTTGTTGCTGTCTCATCCATAGGTCTTCCCTTCTCCATCTGGATCATCCAATAAAGAGCCTGCTTTTGATAGGGCCGCAGTTCACACAGAAGATTACCTGGGGGGTCCATTTCCTGAATAATACTTTCTGGTTAATGGTTATTATACCATTTATAAGCATAACATAAGTAAAACAGTGCATGTTACTCTTAGAATGCAGCACCTCTAACTCTGAGCTTGATCCAACACCAACAATGTTTTCAAGATCAATTTCAGAAATGGAATCCTCATTGTCATTTTCATTACTATTTTGAGAAGGATGCTCAGACTTGGTGTGTAGTAATGTGACCTGAAGAAAATATCTCTCAGTTAAAAAAGGTACCATGCTAAGATGGTTGCAGACATAGTCGCAAAGCAATTATAACTGTAGTTTTGTACCTTTTGGTTGAAAGGACGCTTGTTGGAATAGAAGTCACCAGGAGTTAACTCTGCCTAAAAATCAAGTGATGATGAAAGTCAATATTCCTGTACTACTCTCTTCATAAATAGTGGTAACTGTAAGTTACCTTCTCAAACAACAGAAGCTAATGCCACAGGCAGAAAGAAAATATAACAATTTCAACTAAATATACTAATGATATAAGAAAGGCTTGGGAAAAAAAAATCAGGCGACACAGGGTCAACAACCACCTTCTTAAAAGGGTTCAGGCCTAGCAACCGAAACAAGGTTGGAAGAGGATGAAACACTGATTCATCGGTGGAATTGGTAGCATCCTTGAGAGAAACCTGGTGATGCTGCTTACCAAACATTGACCAATTGATGAATACACTGAAATATACCAAAAAAAAAAAAAACAGAAGAATTTATTTAGTTACCATCATAAAAATTAGCTGTAAACCATAAGATTTTATAGACAAATACTTCAACAACACAACATTGTAACTTGTGACATAATAGCTTTTTGCATTGAGCATACCTGACTGACAAAATAATGGTGTCCATGATGCCCAAAACATTAGGTGCAAATTTACAATGCCCCTCAATCCTAACCTTATTATCCCGCACGAGAAGCAAGAGACACCGACCCCATTCATTAGGTATTCTACCAATCTGCCAAAACCCCCCATCAATTCAAACACTATAAAGAGAAACTCAACCCACCCACATAGAACAATCGTTACCATGTTGTAATGGGAATTGCTATGGTACCTTATGGGTATGGTACCCAACGTGAATTGTCAAATATTTATTGAATATTAATTTCATAATAAATGTTTAAGATTCCATTAAATATAACCAATTGCCAATGAAATACTTGACAACTCACATTGTCTACGATACCCAGGAAGAAAAGAGTAATGCCCTGTTGTACATTACCTCTCCAGATTGTTCCGTGGAGAATCGAACTATCTCCGAACAAGTTGCCGCAGCCTGTCGTCCCCGCCCGAACCCTTTACCCGGAGAGGGCAAAGCAGAGAGTGTCTTGGTGGGAAACTTGAAAGACACTGGATCACCGGACTTTATAGTCCTCCCTTTACAAGTGGACAGCCCCGCCATTTCGCCGCAACCGACAAACCACCAATCATCGGAACAAGGTGCAGAGCAGTTATTGTTGTGTTTATCTCCTCTACCGCCACTTTGGTTGGAGTTGGCGGTGACAGTGTGAGTGTGAGAGGTCGAATTTAGAGGAGAAAGCTGTTGTTGTTTTTGGAGATTACTGGGTTTGAATTTGGTGGTAGTGGTGGGGGTATGGGTGTCGAAGATGATGTTGATGGCGGCGGTGACGTCGTTTTTGGCCATGTGGAGGGCTCTGATGATGTCCATGTCGGTGAATTCGGAACCAACGATGGATCGGACGGTGGACAAGTGCTGCTCAGTCACCTTGCTCCCCATCGAAAGTCGAAACCCTAACCCTAAGTTCCCTTTTCCCTATGGCTATGATTTGGAGCAAAGAGAAGAAGAAAAGTTGAGAGTTTCTAAATTTCATAAATTACAAAATAGGCGGGTACGGGGACGAAAACCAAATGAGTCTCCATTACTTAGTTGTTACATGGCGGGAGTCCGCGTGAGATGCACGTGTTCACTTGCCTTCCCGCCATCTCCATTATCCCGTGTTTTCGATTGCAAAAATATAGTATTCTCACTACGCGCCATTATTCTTTCATATTAGTTTTGTATAAGTGTTTTTTTTTTTAAGTAATATTTTTATGTTTTTAAATACAAATTTTTTTATCACTTTTTTTTGTTTCATGTCATTTTTACATTTCTTTACATATCATTAATCATATCACTTTTTTTATTATTTTTCTCACTTAATCACAATTTTTTAAAAAATATAAAAATGAGTGTATCACCAAAAAAAAGTGTAAGAGTATCATTTTTTTTTAAATATTTAAGAAGTATATTTTTATGTTATTTTTTATGGCATAAAAAGTTGTCTTTCTCTAATAAGTGAAAAAAATAACTAAAAAATGTGTATGAAAGAGAATTATTTTTTCTAAATACACAAAATTAGTGTAGAAGAGTGTTCTTAAAATCATTTTGAGAAAGATTTAATTTTAGTTGAAACAAAAACATAAATTATCTCAGAAAAAACATAAATTATTAATTCATTCCAATTCTCTCTTGTCCCCCAATATTATCTTATTAAAAATAAATAAAAACAATTTTTTATGTAACACGTCTTATTTCTAATTTGTTTCTATTATACTACTTCATGCAAATATATATATATATAAATAATGAGAAGTGTTATTTATTGTGAAGAAATTTTCAAGAAATGATCACAAATAGTAAAATATAACAAATCATTTATTTTAACAATTACAACATAATAAAGTAAAAGAAAATTAACCGATAAAATACAATACTCGTATCCCACTATTCAAATTTTGTGTATCTTTTCACGAAAAATAGTTCGTGGGATTAAGTATTATCCATAAATAATATAATACATGCGTTATGCATAACTTGAATGTTCTCAATTTATTTCTCTCATACAGACTTATTTTACATGATAAATTATTAGTTTGCATTTACCGCTATCATTAGTTATTCAATGTTTCCAAATGTAGATTAAAGCAATTGTTCAACTTATTGACTATTCATTTATAAATGTCTTGTAAAGAAAATATAATGAACCAAAAACATAAATATGTCCAAGCCAAGAATTATAGAATTAAATGAAGTTACTACCATGGATAATCTCCAACAGTTTTCAAATTATTAGACCTGTTACTACGGTGTTCAATGAGTAGTTCATAAAGAAAGAAGATAGTGATAGTGTTCAACCGTTATCAAATTATTAGACCCAGTTTTTTAGATTGAGTGATTTGGGATGATTTTCAACCTGCAGTTGGTTTGGTGAATGCTTAGGAGCCATGGCATCCCTAGTTGCATATCGGGTTTTTTTTCTTCCATTTCACTATTCACAGAATTTTGCTCTGATCTCGGGAGATAAGCAGGTTTTTATGATGCTTATCTGACAGAATTATTTGTATAGACTAAAATTCACATTTTTTGGAGGTCGGTCAAAATTAAAAGCCTCATCTCTCATCTTAGCTAATGCCATGACATGCTTATTGAGTGCCCCTCCCCCTCTTAAAAGTATTTGTTTACAGCATTTTATTGTTCTTGGGTTTTTGGTTCCTATTGCGCGACAAAATAAGCCAAACATGTCTGCAAATAAAAAAAACAAAAAAAAAACACTTCCGTACTGCTAAATATTCACTCCAAGGCGCTTTAGGATCAAGTGCTATTATCAAATTTCCATTACATAACATTAGTTTTATCAATTTACTTTGGGATTTGAATTTGTCGGTAATTTATAAGCTCCGGGCAATAAGCTCCAAATCGTATATACGCATGCTTCAGCACATGGATCATTTATATTTTATTAAGTGCATTCGTTCCCAAACAGCTTAAGAAAAAGTTGGTCCAACAGTATTATAACATATTTAATAAAATTAATTTTAAATTTTATATGAAATTTAATGTATTATAATTTCTTTTCATAATAATGAAAACTAAAATTTATGATTATAAATTATTTCATTCACTTTAAGATATAAATATCATTTTATCATCAATCATATAATTTTTTTAATTATTTTATATCTTTGAATAATTTAATATGTAAAAACAATTCTTTTTTATATCATCCAAATAAAATATATTAACTTAAAATTATTTTTCAACTAATATTTAAAACATAAAAATTAATTATATTATAATCGATTATAACAATTAAACTTTTATATAATAATCAATTATTAAAATAATCAAATTTTTACAATTAAACCATACACCTAAATTTTCAGAAGGGGGGGGGGTTGGAGTCACCTTCGCTTTAATATAGCCATATAATAGGATTTTCATGCTCAATAACTTGACACTGAAACCCACGAGTATTTTACCTTTCAAAAAATTAAAAATTAAAAACCTAAAGCATTTTAAAGCAAAAATATGTATACCCCACTTGCTATTATTGCAACTATAATTTCAGAATAACAAATTCAAACTGTTACAATTGGTCCTATCCGAGGCAATATCTTACACGCTATCAGTTGCACCACAAACAAACCAGTGAAACTGGGAAGGGGAAAAAAATGAGAACTAAAAACCCTCGCCCAAATGATATAAAATCTCACTTAAAGGACAATCACTTTGTGCAGAAAGAATCTCAAAAATGCTCACTAACCCAGAAATCCCTGCTCGAACACTCAGCTGGTAAACAAGCTCACCCCTAATTCCGCCAGCCCTTGCATCATGATTTTGTTTATCCACCCCACTAGCTCGAGGGACAAATGGGTGGGTTAGGTTGTGTAGATCACTAGATCAGGTTTACAAGTGTGTAATGAACATCCTCATGAATCAATCACCTTCATATTGTCATAGAAGAGTAGCCAGCAATGCCCCAGGATCTGTCAATGCTGTGGGAGTACCGGCTGGTTGAGCCACAGGAGGTGTTGGAGGTGCTTGTGTTGGTACACGGGTTGCTGTGGGGATGCTGACTAATTGTTCCTTGATGAACTCCTTCAGCCTGCAAACCAATATCAGAATGATCTGTAAAAGCTGTAGAATCTATTGATAGCATCCTGTAAGTAGGAAACAAAATCACATACTCAAATGTTAGTGTAGGGTCCCCCGAAGCAACTGTCATTCGCAGCTGGGTTCTGTCTGCTGGATCTGTTTCAATTCTTACCTGCATATCATTTAAGTAACATGTTAAAACAACTACCTCCCTCAAGTTTCAACTAACGTTATCATCTAAATTAAATTATGAATGACTAGCAACAGAGAGTTTAGAATTGACAATCAATTAATAAAAAAGCATTCCCAAATTTCTAATGCTTCTCCAGGAGAGGAAAAAAAAATATATCCCCTATACCATCCTGCCTGCATATATGGAGGTTGTTTATGAAAAACCAATACGGACTAACAGAAAATTGTCATTATGATCTTGAAGCAGATGAAAAATGCTGCCTCCATTTCCCCTTCATTTTATATCAGATTATTTAAGAATTCATGACCATACTCCTTGCAGGGACTGCAAGGTAAGATATGTGGTTCAACGTATATACTTACTAAACAGAGCATTGCCCTTGTACTTTCTGAATAGAATGTTGTGCTCGCAACAAGATTGTTTGGATTGGGATCCTAAAGCAGATAGATAGGAGAAACAAGATATAAATAAATTAAAAGATGTTAAAGAATATCAGGGGGAAAAAACAAAAAAAAGAGGAAGTAAAAAGAGGGACTTCAATATCATACAAGCCCTGGGGAAATTGTCAAATGGTAACTATTGAATAAGTTTGCCATTTCGAGCAGTGGAAGTGGTCTAACACCTCTAACCTGCAAAACCAACAAGAAAGATGAATCTACGACCGCATGACCAGAAGAACAAGCCAGCCAAGCAATATATATATTTGCAACTGTGAATTGAACATCCTCAAACTAACCATAACCAAATTGGCAAATATACAAACTTCACCATGTACAGAATGCAGAATACATACCACTTCTTGAAGCTTCAAAGGTGGTCCAGGAAGTGATCTCCATTGAGGGAAGAACTCTTCAGCAGATACAGATATAGGCTGAAGAAATTTGTTTAGGACAGCTGGAAGGCGAAGTTTGGCATTGACCTATTACACGACACAGAAGAAAATACATTAAGGGTTCATGATTGTTGCATGTCAAAAATAGCAATAAATCCTCCATTTAACTTCACGTAAGATCCATTTTCCCCAAACTTTGAAACTTACCATTGAAATTTCTGTTACTATTATGATCATGTTTGCAATATTTCAATTTATTCAATAATGAGGAACTGAGAGAAAAAAAAAAGAACACATTTTCTAACAAATAAAAATTGAGCTAAATCAACACTTCGATGAAGTACTTCCCACTATCCAATTGAATTTTTAAGAAAAACCAACATGATAAAGGCTTTAGATCCCATGCTTGACTTGTTGAGACATATCTCAAGATAATTCGTGTTTATGCAAGTAAATGTAATATAAAGTGGCCAAATTAGGAGTTGAGCTGAGTAGAGGGAAAGAATGAATATTTCAAATTAGGAATATAAAACACAAGTTTAAATTTAAGTACCGTATTGTTACCAAACTTGTAGGAGAAGTCAAGAACAGCAACATCTCTGCTTGGGCGGAGATTAATGACTTCAAGTGGGCATTGCACCTATGCCACCAAAAGAGGGGAAATGTAAACAAAACTAAAAAAAATTGAAAGCAATAGATAACAGTAACAATGGTTTCTTACCTGTGCCCGGGGAGGTATAGTTTCCGGTACTAGTGAGAGCTCCATCTTCAAATGGGTGGGAGGCAATATTATAGCTTGAACAGAGACAAGAGGAGAAGTATTCTTGTTCCCCAAGAAAAGAACAAGATGCCCATGATGAGCTCTCCATTCTGCTTTAATGCCAATCTGTGCAAATATATATATATATATATTAAAAAAAAAAGCTAAGAACTTAAGCTTGAACCTAACTTGAATGACCACAAATAGAGATCTTTGTAAGTAAACCGCAAGTATAAATTAAAACCCAAAAAAAAAAAAAAAAACCTAGGGAACATTGGAGAAAAAAAGAAAAAAACCTGAATATAAGGATCCTCATATAGAACACCACTATCCTTCACGCACAAAGCATGAAATCTTTCAGCAATATTTCCAACTGGCTGCACATACAAAGGGTGCAAGTTATCTTCCAATGCACACAACAATTGTTTTGTAATAATATCTTTCTAATGTAGAACAATGGAGAATGGAGTGATTGGAGTCTATCATAAACTTGTATTTATTCGAGTAAAGAAATAGTTTTGGTGTAACAATGTGGTTCATCATGAATCCTAATTATGTGTAAAAGAAAATATAAGACATATAAAAATGTGGCACTGATGACTGGTAATCTTCACATGGAATTCTGTAGTAGCATTCAGTTAACACATTGGGTTAAGCAAAAGACTTCACAACTTATTTTGGTACTTAAATCAACGTAAGTACCTGCACAGCATTGGCCTGCTCTCCTGCAAGTACTATGGCTGTGGCGTCAACTACAGTTCCTTCCAATCCCGAATTTGTGCTCGGCTGAGGGTGGACACTGCTACTGGGAGGGCCTTCAATAGCCAATGGACCCAAGAGATCACCAAGGAGATCTGCAGAGGGAGGTAGAGAATCTACTTTACTCAAAGTCCCATTTTCCTGGGATAATCTTTGATCTGCTGAATTATCATCCTGTTCCGAAACGAAGTCAATGTCAAACTAAGAAGTGATAGAAGGAAACATTTTATGGTTAAAAAGGATGATACAGTAAAACATCTAATGTTGCCCAAAATGATATTGTAAAAAATACACAAAAAAGGGGGTGTAAGTGGAGGGAGGAACTAACCACATTACTGCTCACGCTGGGCATCTTTACAAGACTAAGTTGGCTAACAGGCGGAGTTCCATTAGCATGACGTTGATCTGTTACAACCAAAGCATTTGATGTTTGGGATTGCTGCTGGGCTCGCAACTTTATGGCACTTTGTTCTGCAGTATCAACTTCAGTATCTTCAGCCCTTTTTATCAATGCAGACTGAATTTGAAGAAGAGTATTAATCCATGAGTGTTATACCATTTGATTATTCAAGTGATCAAACAAATTTCAAACAAGTTGCCTTTGAATCAATATTGCAAAAATACCAGTCGTTCAGGGAATTTAGGCATTTCAGCCAATATATCCACTAGGGCTGCCCCTTTCCTACTCAATGCAAAATATTCAACAGCTCGTTGCTGTATTTCGACTTCAATTGAACTTTCGTATCTAAAAAGATGAGAAAATAGATTAGAAGAACCTATGGCATCATGAAAAACCATAGAAAACCCATACTGAATAAATTGAACATTACAGAGGTAAATCTCACTTGTTAAATATTGCCCATATCTGATTCTGTAGTTCAGGGTCTGGTGGTTGAGTGTGCATCAGAATTTTAGCATATGTTGACAGAAGAATAGAAATAGTAGAAGTCCTGAAAATAAAGCATGTCTTATAAGGTATCTAGGCTAAATGGATCCCAACTATGAATAAAGTGAAAGGTAGGGTGCGATTCCCCTTACGATACAGTAGGAAGCTTCTCATGTATAATGTTAAATATCTCCTTTGCACTGCACCCAGGTCGTCTTGCCAGAAGGTGTCCAAACTCTCCAAGTATATATGCGCTGACCTGTTGAAGTGTAATCAGATGAGAAACAGATATTAAATGAATACGACCTTTTACTATTTCAAAGTGATTTGATCAAGTGTTAAATTACTTAGTAGCTGTGAATGAATCAATATAAAGTAAAATCCATGACTTATCACAAAGAAATACTTATTGACATTCCTCATACTTCATAACAGATTATCAAAGTTCAACTTAAATGGACCCCTTTCACCAAGATCTAACTGTTTTGCTCTAATATGGATAAATTTCTCCAAAGCATTCTACAGTTTAGAAATCATCATCAGTGAGCGACACATTAACAGATAAATATTATCCATACCAACTAATAACACTCAGACAATTACAGAATGGCAGTAAAAAGCACACAAACCTTAACCATTGTCTCATGTATGGCAGGTTTGTCAAGATACTCTCGAGCTTTTGCTGCGGCATAAGGCTGATCATAGACATAACATTCCCTGTGAATGATGTGTTGACAAGGAAGCAGTAACATAGTCGCTACTCGCTATAAGCTTCAAACTCACCTGTAGGTCTTCGTTGTTTGTAACAAACTGCACCACACGAAACCAGATGTCATCACTAACAAAATCTCCGGCCTTGTCAATTAACTGAAGAATCACGTCAACATACCTGTAAAAAAGTGATGGCATGATATCAATATATATATATATATATATAACATCAACAATAAGTTCTGTTCATGATGACTTGGGAGTCCTAAATACAGGTTTTCTTCTCTTTTTTTTCCTGGTACATGTACTTAAATACAGGCCTATTCTACCAAGTACTGTACAAAATTTAAATAGATAAAGTCCACCTTCACAGTTCCATAAAATGTTCTTCTAGAAAACAGAACAGGAGAGAAAGAGAACGTGTATTAAAGAGAGAGAGAGAGAGAATGAAAAAGAAAGAAGAGAATGATAACTCTCTGGAAACTGAACTGAAAATTAACAGTCATAACAGTGTTTTCAACTGTATTTACACAGTTGACAGAGGAGGCTTCTGTTAGAAGCTCAACTACTCTTAACCTAACTAATTCTGTTACTATCTAATATAATAAGATAATATCCTAACTAACACTAGGACTCTGGCACACTCTATACAACAAACAACAGCTGATACAATATACTCTAATATGTTCAAAAATTAATGATTTACATTTCACATGCTCAACAAGGACACAAACTAGTTCCTCTAATCTGTCCCCACTACATTCTTAATTAATCATATATATTTGCCGTAGAAAATTCTGATTTTGACATTAGATAGGCCAGCTGTTATTTTGAATTTTATTGTTATAGTGCTTTTCTTTTGCAAGAAGAAATTTTATGACAGAAGAGAAAGGTGCAAAAACTGAGTATTGGTCATCCCCAAAAGAAAAGCAAAAGAAAACAAGCAGCAAAGAAAGATAAAAAGACATGTCAAAACACAAAATATGTAAATAAACAGATCTTTCAATCATACTGAACTTTTCATTTTGGATTAAAAAGCCCGTCACATATATATGATAATGAAACCACCATTAAAAGTAACCATTGGTTGAGCACCATAAAGAACCAGAAAAGACTGCCCTATCCAATAGAAGAGGTAAAGCTAGAAACTGTTCTTAAAAACTCCAGCACATTGCTCCGACAAAGAATTATGTATACTTTGGTAGTTTTGCACGTGATATATTAGTTGAGCCCGTGGGGGTATTTTCTTCAGGGTTTGGGACAAGTTATTGATTTTGTTTAATTACCTATCTAAAGTAGCCCCAGTCACTGTCCTTGATTTATCAGTATTATGAGTAAGGAGCTATGTACTACGGTTTTTCTTTTTTCTTTTTGGATAAAAGAATTCATTAAAGGCTGTATACTATGGATGTATCCTTCTATATAAGCAGTTTCAGCAGCTACACACACTAGACAATATGAGTCACAAAGCTTATAACTAATTCTCAAGAGTACTCAATGATGATTGTCTGCTACAGTAGCAATCTCTTTCTTGTATGTTTCCAGTAGGTGCTATCGCATTACCATGAAAGATCTGGTGCAAACTTCTCAGCTAGAATAGCTGCTTTAAGTGACAATTCCTCGCGCATTGCAAACTCTGCTGTGCTGAGATACTACAAACAGTTGAAATTGCAAACTAATCATTTTGTGGTTCACATGTAATAGCTGGTTCATTTTCTTTTTTTCGGTTTTTGTTCTGAGGTTGGGGAGAGAAAAGGGTATACAATGAGATTTCCAAATTGCACAAATTGTCTAGACCAAGCTCCATACCTGCAGTAGTTCTTCAACTATATCCTTTGCATTTGAAACGTCACACATGCCATAAAGCAAATCTAGAGCACGCCTACGAATACTGCGTATAAATAAATGCAATTAGAAATACTAGATTTAACAAAAATTGACATTGAGAAAAAAGGAATTAGCTCTGTATCAAACTTGCATTTTTAGGCACTTCTAACAAAATTTCAAGTAGAAAGTAGTTTAGCAAACATTATCAACTTTGTCTTCTAAATTACATTTTCACAAAAAAGAAATAACATAATTTATAACCTACTTATTATTAACACTGGAGAACATAAAATAAAAACCAAGATACTCAAAAGAAAATCCACATCTCTCTCCATCTTTGCTCTTAAGTCAGCTTAAATAGTTTAGTGAGGGACAAGTGAGAGTGTGCTGAGGGTGAATCAACATTATGTAAATCAAATAGTAGTTTTATCAGATGGTCAGATAATTCTCATATGCTCTAATGCTACTTGATTAAAATTTGTGCATAGATATTCAGTAAATAACGATAAAGGCAACTAGGTATCAGTGACTCGTGTATGTGAAGACCTAAATACAAGAATCCTGCAGTCAACAAATTAAATGCGATAACCATACATTATGTTTCCAATTTAGTTCAAACAAGTTTAGCAGGTCCTTGATGGCATCTCCCAAGAAAACAGGTATCCAACTGTGTTAATTACCAATCAACAAAACATTAAAAGCCATAAGTTAATTCATCAAAGGGTAGAAATCAGCCTAAAGCATTGTGTGGTTAACCCAAAATCCAAAAAATGGCATTTCATACCAGGCCCTTTAGCTAGCAGAAGATAGAAATTTGCAGCTGTAACTAATAATCCTAGTTTGGGTAGTAACTGATTAACACATGGCCTTTCATAGAATGAGACAGCTCATATTTGGTAGTTAAATGCAAATAAAGAACATCAATTAAGAACTTCCTTGAATGGACATCCTATCCTTTAAAATTACCACAAATACATGTATAATTATATGTTACCAATAGAATCTGTGCAGGCTGGATTTGGCACGCAAATAATTCAGTGATGATAAATGATATATACAGGATCAATGATTTCATCACATAGGATAACACATGTAACCTGATGTCAGGATCCTTCAATGAGGTAATAATCTGAGCTTGATGTCTTTTTATGATATCTTGCACGTCTGTAACCATCAACATTCTAGTCATATTCTCCTGCATTGCAATACCATGTGTTATAAACTGGGACATTGCATTACAACAACAACAACAACAACCACCAAGCCTTCTAAACTATGATACAATGACATCTACCACAGAATACTGGTCATGCAATCCTTGTCCCTCCCCCCAAACAGAAGGGTGGGGGGAAAAAAGAACATAATAAATACAGATAAATCAAGTGTACCCCCAAACTTACCAAGCCAAGATATCGAATGTTTGGTTCACGGACAGCAATGAATTTTCCAAGAAGAGCCACACATTGAGACATCATCTCTTTTTCAGCATCAAGATGCATCACCTGAATAGGGCAGTTAGAATAGAAAATATAACTAAAACACCTCATTGTGAGTGAAAAAACCCCCCTTGTAAGTAAATTAAAGGAAAAAGGGAATAACATATAGCCACCAAATTCACTGTGCACATCTCTATATGAAGAGTCATCCATACATCAATAGAAGTAAGGACAGGCTACCAAACCCACCAAATGCACACTGTAAGCATCCCTACATGGTCGTGCGTGCCAGCAGATGTATTCATAGATAGAAACAAAGACATCCAAACAAAATATGGAAAAAGGGAAGAGAAGAGGCTTGAAAATACTACAAAATGACATTTCATCCCTCTAATTGTCTCTTTGAAGTTTGATGTGTGGTGATTACTTAATGTGTGTTTTTATGTGTGAAGAATGGTACAGAGGACAGTCCCACATCCATATGGGAACACTATTATCTCCACATAGTACATACATTATTCAAGCCACATGGTAATGTATATGGATAGGTCCATAACTGCATCTATTCAAGTAGCTATATATGCAAATGTAAATCTTTTGAAATAAATCATGAATATGAATTGTTTAATATAATTACATATATCATCTTGGGCAATAGAACCAAGAAGGCAAGAAACATGCTACTCGAACACCATAGTATAATGTCTGGGCCTATTCTGCTAGGGTTTTAGCTAGTTTGACCAACAAATTCAAAATCAATGAATTATCATTTACACACACATTGTCATCTATAATGAGATAGTAAAGCATGAAGAAATTGTTTTTGCTTAAATATATAGTGATGTGCAAATGAACATACCAGAGCAAGGGCTTCAAAAAGAACAGCATGGGATGCATTATTTTTGTTCACATTTTTCACAACATCAGTGCCCATCAGTATCCTTTGTAAGACCTGAAATGATTAATTCAAGGCTCACTAAAATTCATTAACTAAATAAAATTTTTGGATGTGTTAATGAGATATGACAAACCTCAAACAATGATCTTCTGGTATTAGGATCTTCAACGGTTGGAAAATATTGAAGAGCCCTCATTGTTTTGACCTACATTAAGAAAAAATTGGTAAGCATTAATGAAGGTGAACTTTCTGGATAAGATAAAAACTTTTAGTTTGATACTTTTAGCTCTCAATAAAGGCAAACTGT
Organism: Ormosia semicastrata; assembly: GCA_029884595.1. Taxonomy (NCBI): domain Eukaryota; kingdom Viridiplantae; phylum Streptophyta; class Magnoliopsida; order Fabales; family Fabaceae; genus Ormosia; species Ormosia semicastrata. The sequence goes on along the minus strand of JAQQTO010000041.1, from coordinate 17,209,968 downwards.
AAGAATAGCACTCGAAAATCTTTCTAAAACCAAAGCCAACACAGAAATATTTTGAACGAAAAGAAAAATTTACAAACCTGAAGCCATGGAGATGGGATACCATAGTAAGTGTATTCTTGTGGGATATCCTGGTTCCTAGCAAGGCGCTCTAAAATTTTGACGCACTTAGGAAGACAACTCCAATATGCCTCGTGGTGGTTTGATACTAAAGCAACAAGAAGACTCATAGAAGACGTCAAAACACCAAGGTCTCGTTCATCCAAAAGTTGTGCCATCCGATCCGCCCTTAAAAATAAGGTAAAAGGGACTAATAAGATACATTTGAAGGAAAGCAATAAAGGAAAAGTGTATTACCAGCAAGGTCACATTCAGATTTACCATCCATCTACATTGACAACATCAGGATTTTTCCTGTACAAGCGCAGCAAACACAATGCAGCTTTTTTTCTCACAAGTGGTCTGCAGCTGCTAGATATCTAGATCACAAAATGCAGTTAACACCATTATTTTCCAATCATGCCACCTTTTTAATAATAATGCATAATTTCCTACCAGCAACTTCTGTACATCAGGTGCTAAGGACTCAGCAAATTCTCTCCCGCCAATATTTCCAACCTACAAAATAGAAGACGTAATATGGTGGCAGTGACTCAAAAGTTGAAAAGGTAAAAGAGTTATAAATGTAAAGTAAATAACAATATGATATAAACAGAAAGAAAAGAATCCAAAGAATCTGATTTACATAAGCTACTCAAATAAATACTCCAGCTTACATAGCATGGCAGATGATAAATTTGGAAAATAAGTGAATGTATGCAACATTCTGAGAGAAAAAATTTTGCCTCTTGCTGGTTGAAGCAAGGCACCAGAAGGGGTCAGTGCCTCTTACTGGTTGAGTGACACACCTGTGGCGCCATGGACTCATTTTTCTGGTTTAGGTAATGCACTACCATTAGCACTTTATTGATAACTATAAAAATACCTAAAATCACAGCCATTTAACCTGCTAACTGTGATGCTAAAGGGGATAAAATAGTCAGAATGTTAAAACAAAAAAAAATTAACTGAGCGCTTTTTGGCGCCTCTCGCCTAAAGTTATTAAAACCCCCTAGTGCCTTTTGCCTCTGACAACCTTGACTCCTTGAGTGCTACTGAGAATCAAATAAGCAAAAGGGAGAACAGGTGAGTTTACTGTAAGTAATTTAAAATGTGCCGATATTTCATCTGACTAAATCAGGCACATGCATGGGGTTTTCCCAACAAATTTCAACCAGCAAAGATTTATTTTTCAAGGAAAGAAACAGAGTAGCAAGACTTATCAACTTTCATAATTTACTAAGTGCACAGATTAGCATCTGAAAACTCTCAACTGCAATAAATTTTAGATAATGTCTTTGTAGTGAGACCCTTGAACTCACATATTTGGAACCACAATGGCAAAGAAAAAAAAATCATATAATGTGGAAATTTTGTCAGTTTATAAATTGTATATTCATTGCTAGTCCATAGCACCATGTAAAAGCTTTTTTGTGTCACATGCATCAAAACAGGATGGTAACATACAAAAGAGAAAAGTTCTCCACAAACAGCAAAAGTTTTTCTAGTGCTTCTCATTAGTACACAAAGATACTAAGAGAAACACAGTAATACAGTTAATTGTTCAATGATTAATATGAGAGCAAGCCTTGGAAAGGTTGGAAGTTTTTTCCATTACCATACCATAGTCAATGCTAGGCACTGGAAGGTTTCATTGCGACCAATAATATCATTGCGCACAGTATTTATTGCCAACCTGAGAAAGTCATGATTTTCATTAAGCAAACTTGATGTTACGATGTACCCAACCTGCAGACATTTATGGCAATATTAGAATTCCTTCATTACCATCCATACATTTTCTCTGCTAGGTAAACATGTAAATGAACTGAAATGGCACTTCACAAGAATAGAAAACAAATATGGCTACAAATCATTATAAAATGGTGTCATAAAAAGAAAAAAATTACCTGCTTTTCTGGATACTTTGGAGCAGATATAAGAGAAACAGCTTCCATGTGACCAAAATCCACATCATAGCCAAGCATATATATGTAAAGCATCTTCCAAACATATTTCTTTTTCTCATATGGAGTCAAAGCCTAAAGACAGAACCAAAAGGTTAAAAATTAAAAACATGCACTACTAAGACATTGAAGTTGTTTTGATTAACAGCGAGCAACAATGGAAGATGGGTAATAGATGAGCAGATTTTTCATATTTGAAGTAGAAAAAAGAAGATAAAGAATAAACATTACCTGGAAATGCTAAAAGAAACCTTCTAAAAGTTGTCAGTTAAAGCCTAATACTTTCCCCAAACCAAATTTCACAACCCCCAGACCCCCCAGCAGAAAGCCAACAACATAAATAATAATAAAAGAAAGATTTATCAATCAGAAATCAGCAGAACAAATTCAAGAAACTCCCTTTTCTCTGACTAAAAGAGCAAATTAACAGAGATATAGAGGAAAAAAATATTTTAAAAGAGACATATAGAAGAAAAATCAAATAGAACAGATTTAAACACATAATAAAACCAACTTGGGTACCAGGAGTTACAATTGTAACAACAAGAAGGGAAAAAAAAATCCAACTGTTAAAAAAAGGAGGGAAGTTTCTTATATCCATCAAGTATTTTTCACTTTGTGGGACTGCATGTATGTGTCAATTGATAATTCAGACCCCCTCTGGTGTGCATTCTATAATACCATTAAAGCCAAAAATGACAGTTCAGGAAAACAAACTTTAAACACCATTCAAGTGAGGGGTGAGAACTAAGTGGGCATGGACGAAAGTCTAGTGACATGGCAATCAATGGATCATCAATTTTTTGTAACAAAATGGAGTTCAGATCCACATATATCGATATGATGTACATGTGTAGGCCTAGTTCATTTACAATTGATTCAAAGACATAAATCAGTTTCATCTTAAATATACATCAACAACTATACTAGTGCTGAGAAAGTAAGACCAAGGCCATCATCCAGGTCATAACAGACTGAATTTGACTCAGAGAAAGATAGATGCATTTATAGAGGTTAAAAAACAAAACAAATAAATAATGTGGTAGTCTGACCACAAACATAATAATGAAAGAAATTATATATATTTGAAGTCAATTCCTCAAGGAAACAATTTTTCTTGGGGAAAATTTTTTTGATGTATCAGTATATAGCTTCAAATGCATTCTTTGTTGCCACAGTAACAGTACGGCTACTTAAAGTTAGCCCATAAAGAAATTATGCTCCTTGCAATGTATTTAATCTATTGAATCTGGTGAAACTAAAAAGCACTGGCCTTCTAGAACAGTGAAAATGGCATACCCTGTTTAGAGGAAGCAGAATATCTAATATATTATTTGGCTTAATTCATATAATGATGTGAACTCAAGTGCAGTAATAGACCAAGACTATACCAAGAAAAATTTTCAATCTGATTTTAAAAAAACCAACAACATGTAAAATAATAGTTATGGGCTCACCAAACAGTAAATAGCAATCAACACCAAGTATATGAATATCTAGTTATCTACACGAAAGCTATTAAATCAATTGAGGCCTGCCATTCTATATTAAATTGAATTATGCAGCCAAAGGGACACAACAAGTGGATAGAATAATAGAATAATGGAATAGTTCAACCAAGAACGGACCTAACTGTACCTACACTCTACTGGTACCAGGAATTTGGGCTTAGGATGAGAAATTGCTGCTTCATCCACAGACTCATCAATACACAAATTAGCATGAGAGCCTTTGTTTTTTACACAAACCAGCAGACATTTTCTATTCAAGTCATCCTCAACATCTACCTCTATCAATTTTGAGCACGAATCATGACATATTCAAAACACAAAACCCTGAAGAGCTGAATACTGATACTACCAATTGGTTGCATTATTTCTATTTTACAGGTTTCCAGTGCCTCAAAGTGATAATAACAATGAGCTTGATAAAAACGCGATATCAATTTTGACCATTAGAATCAACACTAACAAACTCTCTAGCAGAGGAGAAGGCTTAGTAAATTGGAATTTGGTGTTTTTGCGTTGCAGTATGAGAGAAATCAAAGAGCAAAAACGGGAACATAACATGAAGTCACAATTGAATTGAAGCAAAGAAAGCAAGTTGGAAAAGAAACCCTAACCTTTTCGTTTTTGAAGCGGGTTCGAATGTTGCCGAGCTCCTTATCGACGCGGAGCCTCTCTTGGTCTTTGTTCTGGCAATTGCGGATGTCGCTGATGAATACGGAGAGTCCCCTCATCCCCGACATCGCCATCTCCCAAAGCTTATATTATAGATCCACCCTCTTCTCTTCAGATCCTCAAATGGATCCAACACAAATAATAATGCTTATTTTATTGACCTTCAGCTCCAATTTAGAAACGGAAATGAAATGCACAATTGCATACAGAGAGAGAGAGAGAGAGAAAGAATGAGAACAACTCTGCTACGGTGCGTTTGATCTAGAGCGAGAAACAGTTCGTAGGGAGAGAAAGAGAGAGAGAAGGTGGACCGACGAAAATTGACAAAGCCGTCGGATATTGCTGGAACCATCCTTTATTTACCCATTTCCATTTCATTACATTAGCAATTGCATCATTTCAATTTTTTTTTCTTTCTTTCTTTCTCACCTAATACTTTTCTCTTTCCTCGGACATGAACACAAATTTATAATTAATTAACTGAAAATGATTAATCCTCTCATACATTCTCTTAATTACTAAATAATAATAAAAATATTGAATATTTTTATATTTTTAAAATATTTATTATATTTAATTTTTTTATTTAATATTTTTTTATTAAATAGAAAAAAATTATTAAAAAGATATTTTAAGAGAATAAAATAAAGTTTTTAATTAACTATTGTTATTTATTATTGACAATTTTTATTTTATTTTTATCCTGTTTCGTTTTTTCCCCCTTGTTGTCTTTTTTATTTTTTTTTATTTCAATTTTTATTGTTCAAGTCAAGGGTATCTTGGACAGCTCAAAGTCATATTTTTCCTCCTTTGCTTTGGGATTGAATTTGGAATCATGTTATGTGGACTGCTAGGGGATCATATCACACCTCTATCATTAATGCACTCTACAACAACATTCATTAGGTGTAATCTAACCCTATTTGTTTGAGTTAGTTTTTAATCTTATGAATTTAATTTAGTGTAAACTATTTCCTTTTGATTTTTTTTAACGTGGATTATATTTATCTTTTTGTTGATGCTTGAAAATTTTATTTTTCTCTGCAATTTTTTCTCAAGTGAGTCTTGATGATGGTATCATGATCACAGAAGTCAACTATTTTCTCAGGACATTTTCAGTAACAATTCTTATATTTTTACATTAAACAGTACATACACTTCTTTTCACACTTTATCTAATATCATTTATTATACATATTTTTTTTATTTTTTCTCACTCAATCACATCCATAAAAAATAGTATGAATAGTAATACACTCTTAAAAAAAAGTGTAAGACTATCTTTTTCATTTCTGTAATGTATGTAATGAAGCTAGAAAAACAACCCTTTTTATAAGCTTCTAAAGTTTTCCAACAAACAAATTCTGTAGTGCAATAACACTAGTTTATTGCATCAGTGCAACATATATTTGATGTATGTTTGTTATAAAATTTAAATGTGACACCATAGAATTGGCCTTTCTAGCCAAATGAGTATTTACTCCTAAGTTCCCAGCTGTCAAGCTTATATCATTGTGTTGACAGCTAGACTGGCCCCTCTCAGGGTGCCTTTTTTTTTAAAAAAAAAAAATTCTACTGCTGAGGTATAAAGACTGGCTCCTCTTTAGTCCTTATGTTATGTGCTCCTGAATAGTATCCAGTTGAGAAATTACTGCTTAATTGATATCATCAGTGTGGATGCAAAATGATCGGCAACGTTGTTCATAAGATATAGGCATTTGTCTGCAAGACAATAACAGCACCAACCACCAAGAAGAGGTAGTTTGGCTCTCAACTTTTAATTCAGTAGAAGCCGTGTCATAGTAACTTTGGAAATTTAATACTAGTACTAATATGTATACTACTTCTTCACTTACTATCATTATATCTGTCGTTTTCATTAACTAAATAACAAAAATGATTGATCACATGAAATCTCAACTATAAAATCTTAGATATCAGATAAATGTTCAAAGAGCATCACTCTTGATAACTTTTTAGGCTCAAACAATAATTGTTCTTGACTTTTTTGCCCACAAGACCATGCTAGTTCAGATAAAAATTAACTGCATTAATATCACCAACCACCCACTGGCTTGTCAGTTGATGAGAATAATAGCTAATTTAACTTAAGAATAATGTTTCTAATACCACTAAAATACATATATCGTATTTATATTATAAATTTATATGTGTAAAATGTCAAATTAAACTACATGTTACTATAATTTTTTTATAAGATATAAAATGAGTTTATGAGTAAATTAAATAAAAATTAAAATATTTTAATTAGACAAATAACGCTACTGTTGACTTAGTAAGGAGAAGCGATTGAGCATTGAGCTACGAAATGAAAATGACCATACCACTCTTATCCCCCATCTAACCCATGAGTGTGGCAAAAATGTTTCCCTCTTTCCATGTGATTTACCCTGGGGGGTGGGATGAATGGGAAAAAGAAAACTCAGTGGCCTAAATGATTGCAAAACGATCTTCTTTTCCCATGCTTAGATTGGTTCCCACTTCCCAAACAAATGAATTTGATAGCTTAAGACCATGCCCAGTTATATGAAGCTTATTTCCTCTCAGAACATATCTAACACAACTAAGTTACATAACATTGAAAGATATTGAAAATTAAAAATAAATTAGAAAAGAAAAAGGGGCGTGAGTGGAGGGGTATGTTCCTATTTTAATCACAAGAAGGATGCCCAACAGATGAAAAAATGATGGGAGCTTCACTTCTCAAATTGAGTAAGAACCTTCCTCCTGAACAAGAATTAGCTAGCCAACTATGGATAAAACTTTGAAAAGGTGCAACTGGAAAGTATAGATAAGGGCACTCATTGTACGCCACTCCATTTGGCCCAGTCTACGAACTGCATGCCACCATAGATGTTGTTACCAAATCGCACACCTACAGTGAAAGCCATTGCAACAAGTGGGACCTTCTTTGCCACTGGAGATGCTTCAACAAGGCGTTCCAGTCCATTAATAATTTGATAACGAGTGTTGGATGACACAGCAAGAAAGAAACCTGATAAAGAGAGGGCAAACCAATTAAGCGAATTAAGTACATGGCAATAATCCTATAGCATCATCTCCTCAGCTACTGTTGGATCAGTAAACATGATTCTATGTCCTGTAACCTTGGCACATATAATCTAGCCCCACTTTCCTTCTTTTTCCCTCTTTCATCTCTCTTAACAAGTCACAAATGCATCCAAGTTGAAGATAATGAAAGAAGTGAGCTTAAAGTAATATGGTTTATATTCCTCTGGTATACCAAGTAAATAACAACCAAAGATGGTGCTCAGTCTTACGTCCATCTTGCCAGTAAGCCAAACAATAAAATACTTTCTTGAAAATAATAGGAACAACTTGAATTTAAATAAAAGATATTGGAAACAACATTAATATGACATTCTTTTTTCATTACCATTTTGAAATTAAGATTTGTACTTTATATATTTTCCATCCCTTAATACAACAGAGCCGACCCAAGAAACTGAATAAAACACAATACTATTCAGATATGCTCAAACAGATGCCCTTAGAATAAAAAGCATAAAAGACTGGAGATAAAAATATTGAATAACAGAGCAAGACATACCCCAAAGAGCAGCACTTTGCAGAAGAGGAGGCACAGGTATGTCCTCTTCAGATTTCTTAATGCTCCTGTTTTAAATAAAGAAAAAATCCTTTAATAATTTGCAAAAAGAAAAATGACCAAAAAAGAAGAAAAAAAACATTCATATTGCATTGCTTTTCTATAATTATATGTAACCAAAAAAAAATTCAAGCATTTATGATAAAATATTGCAACTAACAAAAGATTTAGTGAATAAGACAGATATCTAATAAAATTATACAACAAAAGCCATCCGGATCGGGGTAGACATGTACCTTTTTGCATTCATGATCATATTTGCAATTCCTTGACCAATAAGACCACATCCAAAGCCAACTGATCCATACAATGCACCCTGAACACAGAATTTTAGGTATTCACAGGAATAAACTGCTACTAGAAATCAAATTAAAGTCAAAAGTTAAAACAAAGATGGCACAATAACTAATAACAAAGCAAATGGAAGCACTCTTATCACATGCATCCAAAGTTTGATTCTACTTATTGTTGGATTTTTTATATGACCTATATTCTGTCATGCTATTAAATAGTTATTTATCTATCAAAGTTTCAGAACAAGTGGCACCTTGTAGAAGTATGTGGCAATGCGCTGCTTTGCTGAGAATTTACATCCTGGCCTTTCAGCTTCGAAGACACTGCATTCAAGTAGTAATTTAGTATCATATGGATAATAGGATTCACATTCAGCTAGATCTCTGAAAAGTATGGTGAAGTTTATAATCAGTTTGAAGTCAACCAAAAATTATACTAGGCATGAATGAATGAGGGGGGCAAATTATTCTTACAGTTCCCTGAAGTACTGTTCTTCACAGTTACTAGAATAAAAGGAATCTCAATTTAAGACTTGAATTGCTAATTAACAACAGCCACCATATACTACATTTCACAGCATAAATGGTTCACTACACCTAATATATAAATCACAATTGGTGACTTTAAACAGAAAAAGAATTCAGCCTAGACGCTGCAAATAAAGAAATCATGAACACATATACAATTGATATGCTAAACTATCCGCTCTGACCTACTTGGATAACACTATTGAATTCACAATATTTCCACCTCTTTTCAGAATTGATCATCTGGTGGTAGCAACAAAATATGTGCTAGAAATATTCTGTATGAAAATTCACCAACCAGTTATCTCTTACAAAAAGTACACAATGTTCGCTCCAAAATAATCAATCTCAAAAAAGCAAAAATATCAATGGAAAAGAGCTATAATGGCTGCAGGTGGCAGAGATGTACAATGAAAAAGAACTCAGGCTGATCAGAAGAGCTCAATAGTTAATTGACATACATACACGCAGTGACACTAACCTGCTAGGAAGAGCTGCACAAGCATGTTGAATCCGTCCAAGCAAACCTTTTGAAACAGAAGGCTTCCCAATTCGAGCATAGGGTGCTAACATACCCACCAAAGCAATGTCAACAACCACTCCAACCAGAAGATCAGCAGCATACAACTCAAACTCAGCCCAGAAATCCTTGCCTCTTTTCTGAACCTCCGCAAACGTTGCACAACAAGAATCTATGACAATCTGCACATGAAGTAAAAGTTAACAGCAATTGAACAAGTTCATATCATAACCATAACCAAATGATGATAGAAACAAACCTCTATTCCAACTTTAAAGAGAAAAGAAGGGTCAGCTAGCATTCGATTTCTGAGCAGAGAACAGTGCTTCATCAGAAAAGACAGTGGCCAAGCCGAACCCTGCAACACAAACTCCAAATTGAAATTGAGCGTAAGCAGTGAAGAAAAATTTGAACTTTGAACCCAAAAATTTCAACTTTTTCAAGAACCCACCTGTAACTCCAAGTAACGAAGAAGAAACATTTCACGAATGCCTGTGATCTTTGCGGCCTCAACCATATCCGAAGGCAAGTTCACACCCCGAGCTTCTGCTTCTTCCATAACCGCTTCAAAGTTTAACAAGGGTCCGAACTCCGCATCGTCTTCGTTTCCTCCTCCATCCCCATCCCCATCCCCATCCCCATCCCCATCACCGCCGCCGCCGCCGCTTCTATCGCCTCCATCGTCGTCTCCGCCAATTGGGGGTTGAGAGCGATCATCGAATTTGGGTTGTTCCAATGGGGCGATGGCGTTGGCAAGGGGGTCTGACCCGATGCAATGGATCCTGAAAGCGTGCTGTTTATAAAGGGAATGGTGGAGAATGGGGAAGGGGTGTTCCAAGTTGGGAGCTTTGAGAGATTGAGAAGTGTTGAATTGGAGGGTGTGTTGGTGTTGAGTTGTTGTTGGCCATGTGGAGGTGGTGAAGCTTGGTGACGAAAGTGACATGATGGTGGCGCCAGACATAGGTAGCATTAGCAGGTGTTTGTGTTTGGTGACAACTGAGAATGATGTGTGTTGCAAAATGGGCTTCAATTGGGCTCTGGAACCGAGAGAAATACAAAATTGTAACACTTTATTCCTGTAAACACTAAAAAAAATGACATTTATTCCTAACTCATAAAAAATATATATATATTCATTAGAATATATTCTTAATCTCCAATTACGTGAATGTGTACCAAAAAAATATTACAATTATGTGCAAACAAAGAATTTATACGATGAGAGATTCGAATTCTTGCGGGGAAACCCCATGTACTTAGCAGGCACACGCTTTAACCACTCGGCCAAAGCGACGCTCTTGTTGATGTGGTACCTATATTTATTATTTATCTCCATTAAAATACCATGGCACTCATGAAAAATATTTTTTGTCCAACTCAAATATAGTAGATATATGTCCACCATATGTTAGTGAGATAAATGTCAAATCAAATTGTATATAACTATAATATTTTTGAAAAATACAAAATAAATTTGTGAATAAGTTTAAAAAAATTAAAATATAAAAATTGAACGAATAAAAAAACTGTTTGAACATTTTACCAATAGGTGTTATTAATTTGTTTTTTGTTTTTGTTGAAAGTTATTAAATATTTGTTATTGGCTGATTTTATGATAAATGTTTGATAATTCATTAAACATGATTAACAAGCAATAAATACATGAAAACTCATCTTTGATATCCGTACCTTTGAAAATATATAAATACCGAAACAATCTCATTACATCTATAATCATTGCCTTCAAGAATAACTATAATTTTGAAAATGTGAAATTATAATTAGTAAAGTAAATATTGTAATTTTTCTTTTTACTTAGATAAAATAAATTAACAATTAAAAGTTATACAATTCTTTTAATTATTATTTAAATAAAATTAAGACAAATTAATGTGCATATATAAATGTATATTAAGACACTAATATTCAATCATACAACTATTTTCAACTAAGTTTAATAAATACAAGAATTAGGAGATATCATAACTCCAAATTGCTTCCCCTGATTAAGGGGTAAAAGCCCCTTTATCAGGCTCATTTTTAATGATTTCAATGAGCTACCTTAACCGTGTAGTTTGTTTTTTGTAATTTTTCCTGTTTTGGGCTTTTTCCTTTTTGTTTATCCGAAAAATAAATAAATAAATAACGAGGAATGAGCCGTATAGATGCCAACAAGCATACTGATTTGGTCATTTGTAAAGAATTACACTAGTATCACAACTATACAACATTTGTCATCTATAAAAGAAACTATAGTGAGTTCATTGATGATTTCAAGGGACATTCATTTGTGAGCTCCAATCTCTATGCATCAGCTTTGCATCTTCATTGGGAGGACATGATTCTTTCTTCGATGACAATAATGGCCTTCATAAATAGGGTCTAAAATAATACTATCTTCCACTGTCAAGATCTTAAAAAAGAAGAATAAATCTATATGGATAAATACAGGAGCTACTCCCCAAACAAACAGGACAATATGTGAAATTTCCTATATAAATGTACAACCAAATTTACACGAGGGAAAGAAATGGAAAATGTTCAGATATGCAAACTTGTGAAATAAAAAACACAATGGATTAAGAAACATTTTCCTTCCCTTTCCCTCGTACAAAAAAATTAAAACCACACACACACTGCTATATGCATATATATAAATAAAATGAAGAGTAACTCTGGTTTCTTGATACTCAAGAAAAACTTTCTCTGTGTCTGGACTTATGGGAACGACGTGCCCGTTCAGTTGATGCTCTCGGTATGGATCCCGAGCGGTCAAGGGATTCTGGTTGAGCATCTGAAGGTCTTGGAACAAGCTTACACCCAATTTTCCTGGCAACTAATCGAGGAGAACTAAGGGAACTGTGAGACTTTGTCACACTTTTCATTTCTTGCTTTATTTTACTGAATTCTTCTTCAAGTTCTCCAACTCTAGAACTCATCCTATCCATATCCAGCTTTAAAACCTGATTTTCGCGCACAACAGTCACCCATCCATCCCTTTGTACAATTTCGCCTGCCGTATCACCTAGGGCAGTTCCAGGAACAGAAGCTGCTGGAGCAATTTCACCATCCAATGCATTGAGACATCCAGCTAATGCTGCTCTCAAATGCAGCTGTTCAAAGAACAACACTTGAAGAACAACTCTGATGGGTAACCTGTCATTTTGGGATGCATAAGCACAAGCATGGATTGAGAGCTTTTGGTAGTCAATGATGTTGCATAGTTCTTCCTTCTCTTTATCGGAAAGCCAAGGATGAGCCTGCACAATACCATAAGCAGTCATCAAACTAACATTCCATGACCACAAAATTAAGACCTTTTATCTAAAAATGCAGCTCAGGAAAATCAAACCTTGAAATATATGTCCAGTGCCCTGTAAAGTCCGTCATGCAATGATCTCGATGACTCAGGGAGGGCCTCTGCAAGAGCACGTATCTTTCCCGGTTTTAAATTAACATCAGACGCAATTTCTGCAATGTAGCTATCTATCAACTTTGCAACTTTCCTTAATGATTCAGATGATGGCGATGCTTGCAGGTCAAGTGATGAAGGAGAAAAAGCAGTTAAATTTGATTCTGTAGATACAAAATGATGGACAATCCGTTCAATACAGTCTATGTCATATAATGTATCAGAATCTGAATAAGAAGGAATCAGAAGACTATCTAGAGTTGCCAGTTCCAATTGCATCCCTATTCTCCTCTGTAAAGAATCCTTGCAAGTTTGATTGACATTCAATATCAAAGCCACACGAAGAAGTCCCAGTAGGAAACGGCAAAAGGATCTTCCCTTCTTTTCAGGAAGAAGTTTCTCAATGTTCTCCAACAGAACCCTTTGATCAACAGTAGCAGGCGTTAAGCTGAAACTTGCAACTGTTCTGGTTTTGCCACCTTGTCCACCCTGCCACCGACCCAGACCTGGCAAGTACTTTCTAGAATAGTACATTATGGCACCTGCCAGGTTTTCAGGTCTTATGCCTCTCGCTTGCATTGTCTTAATAAGCCTCTCAAACAAACTCACACTGAGATATGAGATGTCTTCGAACCACCAGTCAGATTCTGAGCTCCGAATTCTAGCACCAGTATTTATACCATTCCATAGAATGCTTCCACCAGGGCTCTGAAAACTCCCATACATCATCATGGGCCATCCAAACAAACTTGGGTCCGTACAAACCATCATAGAAAGAGCATTCAAACACTTACCCACCAATTGAAGCTTTTCAGCCCTTGGTAGAACAGGCTCAGAACTTTGGAGAGCCAAAATACAATCTTTCCAGTTGCGCAGTATATTTTTATGGAAAAAACTCTCTGATTTTGGCAACAAGTTATCTTCTCCAAATTCATCTGTCATTTCAAGGTAGTCAGCAGCACAGTAGAGCAATACTACATTTCTGGCTGTGAGTTCCACACGAAACCCATAACAGAATTTGGCCACAATTAAGAAAGTGTCAGGACCACCAGGAAATTCTTCCAGCACCGTTGTCAGAGTCTTCCCATAGGTATTCATGGACTCTTCATGTGCTTGAGCAATTTTTCCACATTTTGATACAAGAGGGAACTGCAGTTCCATGGCATATCTTACTCAAACTCCAATGCAACAGTGCAACTAGTAATTTTCATATCAAAGACATAGCAGTATGACAATATGACTACCATAAAATCAAGCCTTGTATTACAGAAATGCCCCCTAGTTGACTGTGCATTCATGCATGAAGTCAAAATTGAAAGACACAACAAGCCAGTTCTCAAAGCAACTTTCTCTAATATCTCAAAACACTAACCTTTTCCTCTTAATTCTGATGGGAGGACCTAGAAAACTAACTGAGAAAGAATGGGAACAAGTGTTCACAATGTGATAGACCTCATCTAGCAGCATAACTTCCAAAACAGCAAATCATTTAAATCATTCGTGTTCGAAGCTATTCTGTTTTGGTCATTAGCAAAGATCACACCTTCGGCAAAACTAGATAAATTTTTAGCTTGATGACTAACTGAACTGTTGATCATTGTTTTAGCATTAGTACTTATAAATCTGCACCAATGGAGGTGTATCCCAAGGTACATCCAATAACTTAAAAGCAAACTTTTATAGCCATCACCTTAAATAATAACAAACAAGCTGAAAAGCTATCCATCATTAAGAATTTAAGATAGACTTGTCCCTTGCCCTATCTCAACTTAAGCTGCAGGAATTTCAATATTAAAGCCTAAAAAATAAGCCAACAAGAAGGCCACAAGTCCACAACCTTTGAGAACCATACAAGTGGGTTCCAGCATAGGAAGATCCACAAGGTTATAGATAAACTGGTGGTATTGTACTAAATTTCAAGAAGTAAATAAAAAATATTGTGAAAGGTATGATCTCTACAACCAGTTGTATCTCTAGTGAGTCTAATCCAACTCCCTTATTTAAATAAAGAGGGATGCTTAGTTTGCACTTAAACAATAGAGATGGAGCATGTTAGAATTAAGCCCGTGTTTCACATGTCACATGTGTCATAGCTGACTCATACTAGTAATCACCACTTCATAGGACTTAGTGTTTGTATTTAATTCATTCATCATTCATGTACTACCACTATGTATATAAATACTAGTTTATTTGTGTGTGAAGACATACACAATTCCTCAAATCATCTCTAATTCTATATGGTATCAGAGACTGGCTTTGTTCGTGAGGCATCAACTAGAATGATTACCTAATCACATGGGTCTGGGGAGGCATGAATTTGTAGTAGGCGTGATCTTCGTTGATATGTGAGCAATGGAGGATCCGAGATAGGCGTGGGATTGACCTGAAAGGGATAAGGACCAATTGAGAGCTGAATATCCATGTTAGGATGCTCATTGGAAGTAGATGAGAAGAAAGGACGGGTCTCAAAGAAGTTGACATCAGCAGAGACAATATCTTTTGAGATCAGGAGAGTAGCATCAATAGCCTTTCTGCAACCGCGAGTATCCGACGAAAAGACACGTCAGGGATTTGGCTACCAATTTATCTTTTCCTAGAGTGAGGTTATGTACAAAACAAGTGCACCCAAAGACTTGAAGAGGAAAAGAATAAAGATCCTGTTTAGAAAACAAGAGGAAATGTAGCACCTGACTTTGGAAGACGGAAGAAGGCATGCGGTTGATTAGGTAGCATGCGGTAAGGATTGCATCACCTCAAAAACGAAGTGGCACATGGAAGCGTAGGAGCAGGGTATGAGCTGTTTCGACTAGGTGTCGATTTTTTCTTTTGGCAACACCATTTTGTTGTGGGGTATGAGCACATGATGATTGGTGTAAAATTCCCTATGAATTCAAAAAAGATTGAAAGGAAGAAGAAAAATAGTCACGTCCATTATCACTTTGCAAAATTTTAATAAGGCTACCAAATTGAGTTTGAATTTCAAAAGAAAAACCTTTGAATATAGAAAAAAGTTCAGAAAGATTTTTCATTAGAAATAGCCAAGTACAAAGGGAAAAATCGTCAATGAAGGTAACAAAGTATTGGTAACCCAAAATAGAAGTGATATGACTAGAACCCCAAATATCTAAATGGACTAAAGCAAAAGGAGATGCAACTCGTTTATTGACTCTTTCAGGAAAAGAACTACATACATGTTTTCCTAATTGAAAAGACTCACACTCTAGGGTTGATACTTTAGAAAAGCTAGGGACCATTACATGTAATTTTTGTAGGCTGGGATGTTCCAAGCATTGATGAATGATTTCTGGTGACTGAACAATAGAACATGCAATAGGAGATGCAGGTAAGGTAAGATCATACAAGCCTTGAGACTCACGTCCCACTCCAATCGTCTGTCTGGAACCCTAATCCTGCAGAAGAACAAAATCATTAGCAAAGATAACAGAGTAAGGCAGGGTACAAGTGAGTTTGCTAATGGAAATCAAATTAAAAGGACAATTGGGCACAAAAAGAACAGAATTTAAAGGTAGTGTGGGAAGGGGATTAGCTTGACCAATGCCTTGGACTTTGGTTTGTGAATCATTGGCTAAAGTGACACTAGGTAGTGTATCTGTATAGGTAAGGTGGGAGAAAAGGGATTTGTTACCAGACATATGATCAGAAGCGCCTGAATCAAGAATCCAAGGTCCCAGATATGAAGACTGTGAAAGAAAGGCTACAGGATTACTGATCTCAGTGACAAGTGTAGTGGATTGCATGGCTGCCTTGAGCTGCATATACTCATTATACTCAGCAGCAAAGAGGGAAACCTCCTCAGATGAGTCAGATGGGACGATGGTGAAGCTGACGGCAATAGGTACGTCAGAGGAAAATCCGGAGGGGTAGACATGATGGTGAGGGTAAAAATAAAGCTTAATAGGCTAGGATGAAGCACTGAGATGGCTGGGGCAGAGGGTGAGGAAATGGTTCTCATAACTGTGCAAAAAAAAACAAAAAACAAAGGTGAGATGGGGTTGCTGGTTGTTATAGGCTGGGAGGAGGAAGGTGAGGATGGAAAGGGGTAAAAGAGTGGCCAACGGTGTCGTTGAAGAAATATGATGGCCGAAGAAGGCGGCACGCGCTCACATGCGCCAGCACAGAGCAAACGAGCATAATGTGGGAGTCGTGCCTGGGGGCGCATGCGTAGGCGTGTGGCTGTGGGTCGGCGGCGGTTAGGCTGATCGGCAGGTTTTGCTGCTGTTTTGGGTTGTCAGCGGTGGTGGGCGTCGCCGGAAAAATCACAGCTGATGGAGGCGCAGATGTTTGGATAGGAATTGGCACGAGAAATCACTAGTGATGCACAGTGGTGTGAGAATCTTAACCTACTACTGTTTGAAACAATCTCTTAGTGCTTGGTTTGGGAGATTCAGTTTTGTCATCCAGCAATTCGGCATGTCTAGGTGCAAGGCTGATCACACTATATTCTTCTGGCACTCTTCACATGGCCTTTGCATCTATCTTGTTGTTTATGTTGATGACATTTTCATCACAGGCAATGATCAGGCTGATATTCGCAATCTTGAGCAGAATCTGTCCGCTCACTTTCAGACAAAAGATTTGGGCCCTCTTAAATATTTTTTAGGGATCAAGGTTGCTCAATCTAATACAGGCATTGTTATCACTCAAAGAAAGTATGCCTTAAACATACTTAAGGAAACTGGTATGTTGGACTGTCGCCCTAGTGATACTCCGATGGATCCCAACATCAATCTACTACAGGGTTAGGGGGAGCAACTAACAGACCTTGGCAGATATAGACGTCTAGTCGGTAAACTTAACTATCTTACAGTAACTAGACCAAACATTAAGTGTGGTAAGCCAATTTCTGGATACTCCTTGTGATAGTCATTGAGATGTTGTGGTTCACATTCTTAGATACATCAAAAGTGCACCAGGAAAAGGGTTACTTTATGAAAATAAAGGCAATGCTCAAATTGTGGATATTCTAATGTTGATTGGGCGAATTCCCCTTCAGATAGAAGATCAACTTCAGGGTATTGTATCTTTGTTAGAGGTAACTTAATCTCATGGAAGAGTAAGAAGCAAAACATAGTTGCTAGATCTAGTGCAGAAGCCGAGTATCACGCTATGGCAGCAGAAACTTATGAACTTACATGGTTAAAACAATTGCTTCAACAGCTAAAATTAAGAGACGTCAAGGAAATGAAACTAATTTGTGACAATCAAGTTGTTTTACATATTGCTTCTAACCCAGTCTTTTACGAAAGAACCAAACATATAGAGATTGACTGTCATTTTGTCTGAGAAAAGGTTCTTTCAGGCGAGACCACGATTGATTTTGTCAACTCCAATGAAGAATTAGCTTATATATTTACTAAGTCACTCAGAGGGTCTTAGGTTGATTTTATTCGTAACAAGCTTGGAACATATGATATATATACTCCAGCTTGAAGGGGAGTGTTAGAATTAAACCTATGTTTCACATGTTAAACATGTGACACATGTGTCATAGCTAACTCATAGTGGTGATTACTAGATATTGTAATCACCACTTCATAGGACTTAGTATTTGTATTTAATTCATTCATGTATCATTCATGTACCACTATGTATATAAATTATCTAGTAATAGGGACGGAGCCATGTGTAAATGAGTGGGGACACATGCCCCCACTTTACTTTGGAACTTTTCTTTGACTTTATGTAGGTATATGTCTTTTTTATTTTTTTATATGTGTCATTTTTGCCCCCATGCCCCCACTTCTAAATATGTTATTTTTGTTAAATGATTGTTTGGTTACATATATAGAGAGAAAAATGTTTGTTAGTAATAATAATGAAAAGATCAATCAATATTTTCAAAATATGAAAATGCGAAGGAAACAATTATAAATTGATACTTCATAATTTTGTATTAATATATTTTTTAATATATAAATATAATTATTGAAACTTTTTTTATGCTTCTGTATTGATAGTATTACTTTTGCCCCCGTTGCCTAAAATTTCTAGATCCATCACTGTCTAGTAATCACCACTTCATAGGAATTAGTGTTTGTATTTAATTCATTCATGTAGCACTATGTATATAAATACTAGTTTATTTGTGTGTGATGACACAAACAATTCCTCAAATCATCTCTAATTCTATAGAACAAACTAACAGCAAAAGCATAAGCCATAAACCAGGAGCGCATTAATTGGGTAGGATCAAAATTCAAAGAAAACTGCAAAGAGCAGTAGGATAAGTAACTAGAACCACAAAAAAGGCCCAACAACTATTTCATCTATCTATATAGATTAGTGGAGGGAAGAGAACAATTCTGAAACGAAGGCGTGTACCTTATGAAGATGGAAAGTGACACCCTCGATGGAAACAGCAATATCACTTGGCAATCCAGCATTACAGAACCTACCAAAACCACAAACCAAAAAAATAACATCAAACAACTCTTTTAGAACGACAGAAATGCATGTCTGGCTTGGACTCCACTCAGTAATTATCAGGTGCACAGAACATGTCATTTTCTTGTCAGTCCCAAACAGCACAACACAAGGAAACCAAAACGTAATTCAACCCTTGATTCTGATTCAAAACGATCACCATGCAACTCATATGGCAAAAAATTCCGGTAGTGGAAAAAACAGGAATTGAAGTTCAAAATTGAAACTTTGAAGAGAGGGAATACCAGTCATCGCCTTCTCTACGAAACCCAGAAAGCTTCCCAGCTGGAGCCATGGCTGAGGGAAGGAAAACACCCTCTTTTTCCCTCTTACTCTACCAACACAACAACATTTTTTCCTAAATTGTTGCCTCTTAATTTTTTTTTTTTTAAAAAGGGGAAAAGCAAAAAAGGGTAGAATGAATGATGGGAAGGCAAGGAAGGAAGGAAGGAACAAGGAGTCAAGGCAACGGTGTGTCTTTACAGCTAACCCCCCCCCCCCCCCAACCAAAGTGCCCCTGTTAATCAAAAGGCAAACCCAGTAACAGTGTAACACTTCAACCCCCACCTTGCTACAAAGGAGCACAGACCACAGAAATAGAGCAATTTTAAAGAAAAGAAGCAAACTATGAATTTAAACAAAAAAAAAAGTTTTTGTGGGAAGAGAACATGACGCAGGGATCACGACGGCAGAAACGGTCGTGTAAAGTAGTGCTCAAATTAAAAATGGAGCGGTAATGACTTAAGCGGAAAGGCAAACAAAAGGTTAGTATATCATTATCATATAATCATATATAATAATATTATAATGAAATTAGCAGTGAATGTGAATGAGAAGAAATGGGGCAGAGACAGATGGGCAAGACCGCACAGGAGCGTCGTGGTGGTTAAGAAGAACATTACGAGGTCAAAGTGTAGTCCAAATCATTATTGTCCCCCCTCCTCACCCATCTCATTCTTTCTCCACTCTCTATTTTCTCTCTTTCTTTTTCAGTTAATCTTTTACTTTTTAGTTATTCTTTTTGGCTTGTGCACAAAAACTTTGCCCCTCTCCAGAGTCATGTCATGGTCCGAACACTCCAACCGCAACACGCGTCGCTTTTGTTAGAGGAGTAATTCTTAATTTTTTTTTTATATGAGGAGTAATTTTTAGTTAAATAAAATGTATTATAAATATTTAAATTATTATTTAATATAAATAAAGTTGTAAAAATTATATTTAAAATATAAAATTTTTAAAATTAATTTTATTCATGTTAAATAATAATTTAAATAACTAAAAAATAACTTAATAAACCATGCGTAGCCAAACATTTTTCTCGCTACAGAATAAAATACCGTCCAATATAGACGAGGGGGCCTTATTTTGTTGTTGCCAGCCGTCGTTTGGTGAGTAGGACCCACTACTACACATAACTTAGGTAGCATTTACAATGAATTTATTTGGGAAAATTCGAACTTCAAAGTAAAATTCAACTTTTGGACCACTTTAATAATTCCATGAAACTCGAGTTATTCTAACTTATTTTGTATGAATATGTGTATACTAGTTTTTTTTGTTTGCTTTTCATGAAATTGAGTTTAAGTCTATGCACTCTATAGTCATTTAATTTTAATTTAGTTGTACCTTGTTAAGGACATTTCAACGTGTTTAATTGATTCAATTTTAATTTATTATTTTGAACTTATTATTTGATCTTTTTTTATAGGTTCTAGAAGACAAATAATACATTGAAATGGAACTATAGAGGAAGGAGTATGAAAAATAGAACATTCAAGGACTTGAATAAAGCATCAAAAGAGCAATTATTTGAGTTAAAAATTCATGTTAGGCGTGATTGTCGCAGCTAATAACCAAATCTTAAGGTTGAGAGAACCACGCATATTCGTGATTTTGGTGAACTTCACTAAAAGTGTTTTACACATATGCATGATTTACACCTAATGATATTTAAGTCATTTTGGACAAATTTTTTAGAATCTTTTGTTATTTTTTTAGTTTTTCTCAATTTTAGAAAGACAGACTCTGAGTTTGGGAAGATTTTAAATAAAGAAGCTTGAAATTTAGATAATATCAATAGTGGATTGAAGATCCAAGGCTTCAAGATTACAAATATAGTTCACTCTTACTCTTTCTCTTGATTTTCTTCCTTATCTTCATGTTTCTTAATTTAGGGTATATGGATTTGAATATAATAAAGTTATAATCCTCTTCAACTTGTTATGTAATTTGAATATTTTGTAATTCTTTTTGCTCTTTCTTAATGAAATGATTTTGTTTATACATCTATTTTCTTAATACTTGTATTTGATTGGCCATCAAGTATTTGATGTGGGAACCATAAGGAATTAGGAATGGGAAATTAGGTGTTTGACCTTAGATTTGGATAATGCACGTTCTTTTTTATCTAATTATGTGGGTGAAGTGATTTGTTATGAGAATGTATCATTAAGATAATAATAAAATTATTCTCTTTAGTACATAACAACATGTATAAGCGTCGGAAAAAAAAACATATATAAACAATGAAGTGTGTTGCTAAATTGATAAGTGTATCAAGTTGCATAAATAATAAAGTGATTAGTTAAGAGTATCATCTTATAAATATTATTTTAATTTTGTGTTAAATATTAACTAATTACTCTTTAATTTTTATTTAAACAACACAATAATCGGAGAATCAAATGAATAAAGAGAACAAAACAAATAACAAATAAAATTTATATATTTATCTTTATACATCTAAATAAATGTGTGAGTTAAATTAATAAATCATCTAATATATGAGTTATAATTTATATACAGACTCAAATATTAATTATATTAAAAAATATTTTAGTAAATTCTTTAATTTTAACTTGAATGAATTGTCCTTAATGAGACAAAAAAAAAAGTGGATTAATTGAACTGTGAGCAAACTGACATCACTTGACAACAATATAAAAAAGTATAATGTATCCAAAAGAAAAAAAAAAACTCATATAATAAGTGAACATTTTTAATCTTAAAAAATTAAAAATATTTTTTAGAACTATTAATATTTATATACGAGATGTTTATATATATAAAAAATATTTATACATGAGATGTATTATAAAAAAAACTAAGTGGAATGTTCACTTATTAGATAAACAGTTAAATTTTTATTTTCATAAATTAAAATTGTATGTGGTTTATTCTTTTCCATTCATATAAATTTTTGAATTTAACATGAGAGTTTTCACCTAAACTCTCAATTATTCCTATCATTTGAAAATTGAAATAAAGCTCAAATCACAGCTTCCAAGCAGCTTTAATGATTGGTTTAACCCACTGGTATATGATTATGTTGGAGGTATTATTGAGCGCCATTTTCCTCTCATGTCTATAGCAAGAAGACTGACCATAAAGCTACAAGCAAAAAACCAGAAAAAACCAACAAAAAACACATAGATTAAATACGTATGCATAATCTGGATATAGTTATACTTATATTAATTACTTTTTTAAACAACATTATTTTATTATTTGTAATAAAAAAAAACATAATTTTATGATTATTAGTTCATATTATTTTACTTGAACTTGGGGTAGATAAA
Organism: Ormosia semicastrata; assembly: GCA_029884595.1. NCBI lineage: Eukaryota > Viridiplantae > Streptophyta > Magnoliopsida > Fabales > Fabaceae > Ormosia > Ormosia semicastrata. The sequence goes on along the minus strand of JAQQTO010000041.1, from coordinate 17,187,298 downwards.
AGATAATGAATCAAGTTGATTCTTTTCCTAGGGCCTGATTTTGCTTGGATCAATCACATTATGATGTATACTAGGTAAAAGAAGTGTTATATATCATGTAGTCTTTAAACTCTTTAACAATCAGCAAATGAATTCCCATTTGGGAAAAAAAAAATATATATATATATATATATATATATATATATATATATAATCAATCAAAAACCAGAGCATAACTAATTATATTATAACTGTTACTTTTTGTTTTACCTAACTTGATTAGTTATTTATTCCTTAGTTATGTAATCACAAAATAAGTTTTTGGGATATAATAATGCTCTACAAGATAATTGTTTATAATTGCAAAGTTTTAGTGGTTATGTTATTATTCTATTCTTATAGTATGAATGTCTGACTTAAAAAAATACTATTGTTTTGATTCCATGAAGATACGAGGTTACTAAATTTGGTTTCTTAAAATTTAATTTTATCAATGAAATCGTACACAATCTCAAATCAGTTTTTAATGTGATGTGCAGGATATCATATATTTAATATTTATTTCATTTGTTTTCTTTTCCTTTTCCAGAATTGCATATGACGTTAGGAAAATAGGGAGAAGTACCGGTAACCAGGCATGTAAAGGACGAGGTGGGCAAGCCATTACTGTAGATAGAATGAGATTGTCAGCTGCAAAATCATACTTGGAATGCCATTTTCATCTTTATCTCCGCAGATAATGATTTGGAAGCTGGGAATTCCATTTAATTAATGTCACGTACAATCGAACCTTTAATTGCGTTTTCTATACATTTAATGCATTTTTAACTCGAAAATCACGCAGAGACTACTACGGTAGTGTCTTGAAAAGTTTGCAAAACAATACTGGACTATAAGGGTAGTTTCCAAGATTTAACTTGTCTTCTTCAACGGAATATATGGATCAAGATCTTTTTCTTTAATAAAAAAAATGAGAGAATTATGTTTTGAATTTAATAGTTTAAATTCATTAAATTATATTTATAATTTTTATTTTATTATAATTTAATAAATTTAAACTATTAAATCAAGAACATAATTTTTTAAAAAAAATGAAAGAATCTTAACCTCTGAATATATAATTCACATAATAAAGTGTCTTATTGCCTGTCTATTTCAAATGACTCACACCACGTTTGATTCTTTTCGAGGCATGTAATATAATAAACTACGGAAAGAAACAGATATGATGGTGGCAGTTACAAAGTCAATTTCTGTGGATGACTACATATTTCGGAATTGGAATGGTGGAGCCAAGTGGTTAGGAATTGAGATTGTGGCTTATAAGCGATCGCAATTCACAAGGAGTCCTATCTTCCTCTTATTTGTATCTTGGACATATATGGAATCTGCCCAAATAGGAAGCAAGAAGAGGACTAAGTTATGCTTATGTGTGGATGAAAATGGGAGAACGGAAATTAAGTATGATATTCATGCTCTAGTAACTATAATGGCTGATAATGTTATGCCTCTAATTCCACAATAATCTAACCTATTATTATACCACTGAAATGGAAGACATGCAAGTTGTTTAAAATTGGATTTTAAGAGTTACTTAAGAAGGTAAGTAATAGTATACTCTTTTGTAGTGCAGCTATAATAATGTGAGGAGCGAAGAGGTATGTACTTACAAAAAGTACTCTGACGCTCAAGTTAGTGTGTAATGAAATTAATGTGTATCTTTATCCTCTCGTTTAGTATTTATATAGAGACGTATGAGTGTGTAAAAAGTATGATAAGTCTAAGCGAATTTGTGAGTATAGCACGTTGTCCCCTTGTAGGTGGGAAAATGTTATTTCGTATGGTTTGTCCATTCTATTTGAGTGGAGTGGTGTCTCCTCTTTTCTGTTGGGGAAGAGACATGCTTAGTGGACGAACGGTTCACTACACATTATACGTCTGAGGACCATCCTGGCGGGTCAGATTGCTCCAGTTTCATGGGCCTACACCTGATCTAGAATAGTGGCTCCCAGCTTGGCGCTTGGATGAGACAACTAAGTATCAAGATAAATGTTCAGCTGGAGCACACAACACGCGATGAACAAAGAGATTCAAGTCATAGTGTTCTATGCTAGATCTCGCAATGATCGCTCAAAAGGTCGAGGTCTATGATGTACTACAGTAAGAATCTGGGGTATATGAGTAAGGTCTAGATTCGAGTTAGATCATTATACTTATATCATCATTTTGTGGTCTGGGGTGTTTAGTTGGTTGCCCCCATGCTATAGGGGGTCTGCTGTAGTTCTCTCTCAGGCCAAGATCCGGAGTGTTGTTTCACCACGGAGTTTTGCTGAAAGTTTGGTGTTCGATTTATGTGTCCCTTTGTGGTGCCACACGTTACTTCAGTTTTGAATGTTCTGAACTTTGTCAGAAGCGATGTAACACATGGTTGAGGAGTAGTGGGTTTCGTCGTTTGGGATTCATAACGTTATGAGGAGTCGCTTTTGAGTTTTAAAAAGTGGGCGTCATGATGGGTCTTTTTGAACAAAACGCCTTATCTGTATTGAAACGACGTACCCATCCTCTGATAGTAGCGGTTGGGTAGTGACTTTTCATGCCTATAAATAGGGGTGGAGATGGGTTTTCTCCATTCTTTACCCCAAATCTGCTTTCCAGATTTTCACACTCCAATTTCTCTTTCTCTAGTGACTTTTCTGGCGGTTGTTGGTGTTTCAAGGCTTCTTCAGTGCTCCTTCACTGTTCAGACCCTTTTTCTTCAAAACCTAAGGTACTCCTCATCTTTGTCATTTCTATTTTTGCCCTTTTATGTGAACCCTTAATGGGAGGCACTTAGCTGGAATAAATGTTGGGTAGTAAGGAGTTGGTGTAGGATAGTGGCCTATCAGTGGGGGTTCTGAGTATCTGACAGCGTTAAGCGGTTTGAGTGATTCTTCGGGGTCTAACTCAGGCACGTCCTCTACAAGTATGGCGCGAAAGCGAAGGGCTATGCCTGCAGAGCGAGTGAGGATTGTTCCTGCAAAGGAGAAAAAGCTCATTCTTCCTTGAAATGTTGACATAACCATTGGGTGAACTATGAAGTTTTAGGCACTCCCTTTAATGTGAGGACTGCTAAAGATGCCCAAGAAAAACAACAATATCTGCAGCTGGCCGTGGAGAAGCTTAGAGATCGAGAATTCGCTATCCGACACCCGTCGGAGGAAGAAAGGGTGTGCTTAACCTGTACTGAAGGCGAGCACTTCATATATATGTATGAAGCCTTCTTTACCTCAATTAAGGTGAGGTTGTCATTTACTGACTTTGAGATCGACATTTTTAATCACTTGGGGGGGTAGCGCCTACCCAACTTCATCTGAATGCTTAGGGTTTGTTCAACCATTCGAGTTAGTTTGTCGAGTCTTTGGGTGGCCGTACTCAGTCAAGTCTTTCTTTTTCCTTTTCTCTCGATTAACCACCTCTGGGAGTAACCAAACCAAAGGATAGGTTACGCTACGTGGGCAGAGTGGACGTACGATCTTCAAGCCCTATCAAAAGTCTTTCAAAAAATTTAAAAATGACTTCTTTAGGGTAGAAAGGGCTCCAGGTAAGACACATTTTTTCATCACCCCAAAAGGTGAGCTATGCCTTCATTTATACTGGATCGACGTTGGTTAGAGGCGGAGCAACAAAGAGTTAAAAACTCTGAGCTTTAAGATCCCTCATTTTGAGGCTTTGTTCTTGGATTTTTTGATTGATTGGACTAAAGGAGGGGGACCATCTCTTGTAAGGATATATTGGATGAGCTTATTGCTTCTGTAAAGGTTGTGTTGGGTACCTCGTCTTATACATTTCTCTTTTATACTTGCCTTCTTGCATGAACTCATCTAAGTGCGATAACATTATTCTTTTTGTTTGTAGAAAGCATGACTCCACCCTCCAAGCTTTGGCGTTTGGCTGAGATATTGGCGGCAAAAAGTGGTGAGGCGTCAGGGTCTCAGCCCCAGGTAGTTGCTCAGGGAGTGACTGTTGTTGTCCCTACTCCTCCAAGTAGTGCGACTTCTCCTCCAATGGCTACGGTGGTCTCTCCTCCTATCTTGTTCATTAAGGCACAATACATTGCAACGGGCTCTCCCATTCTGCCATTGCAACCCCATAAAAGGCAAGATGAGGGTAGCATGGATGACAGAGGGAAGAGGTCAGCCATTGATGTCATTTCGGAGCATCCTAAAGTGTTCGAAGTTCCTATTAGTTCAGAGTTTAAGGGTGTTCCACTTAGGCCTCCATCGGTATCGGTGTGGCATCATACGGCTGATCTTTCTAACTTTATCGAAGACTCGTTATTCAATCAGGCAGACGGCGAGGCATTAGTCCAGCGTGACATGCCGGAGTTCTTCCATAGGACACAGTTGGGGGGTTGCAACTTGTCTCTTTTCTTCGGGTTATGGAAGAAAACTGGGGTTCCTCTCGGGATGTTTCTAATTTAGAGGAGAAGCTTAACATCCTTCGAAATGACAAGCAGAAGCTCGAACTAGATTTAGGCAAGAAAGGTAGGCTGCTCAACCTGGCTGTCACAGAAGTGACCCAGAAGGATGGGCAAATCAAGTTGCTGTAGGCTGAGTTTGACTGCTTGACTGTAGATGCTTCTATTATCCCCTCTCTTCGTGCTCGAGTTACTGAGATGGAGTCTCTCCAAGTTAAGGCTGTCAAGGCTGATAAGCTTCGGGCACAAATTGATCAGGAGAAAACTCGAGAGGATGAATTGAAAAATAACTTGGCCTTGTTCAAGTCTGCCTACCTTTGCCAATGCCCGAGTTTAGTATAAGCTTCTAAAGAGGGAGTTTGATCGTACCATGGATGATTGGTCGACGTCCATGAAAAAGACATTTGAGAATGCCCTCAGCCAACTCCGCCTCCTTAATCCTAGACTTAACGAAGAGGGAATCGATGAGCTAAAGGAAGTCTGGGATGGCCAAATGATGGACATGGTCACTTCAAAGGTTGTCCTTGGTAATCAAGTAGATCACGAGGTGGAAGGCCATGAAAGGATAGAGATGGTGCTGGATGCTGGCCAAAATGCGGGCGAGGTGATTGTGGCCGAGGTGATACAGATTGAGGCTGGGCAGACAGATGCAACAGTGGTGACCTCAGAAGATCAGAGCGCCATTTTTTTATACTTCTTTTTATTTTATTGCCCTTTGTATGGGTTTTACTTTTGTATTTGGACAAGTCCTGATCTTGGGCACCCTTTAATTGAATAGTTGATAATTTTTGCATGTTACTTTCTTTCTATTGTCGAGGCGAGTCCAACGCTTCATCCTAGCACTGCCTTCATGCTTGTTGAACTTCCACCTTTGTTAGACCGAGATGGGTTAGACACTCAATCTTGGTGTTTGCTTTATACTTAAGCAATTTTGCTTGCGTAGCTCATCAATGTGGGTCCAACGCTCGATCTCGGTGGTAAGGCTTTGGATCTGATGCCTTTGTAGTAATTTTTGCTCTGCGATTTTGAAGCAGTTTGTACTTACTCGGGAACTACTGTTTTAGATTTATTGGGAATTAAGATTGTTTTAATAGCCACAACTGTTTTCAACTCTGTTCCTCAACTATCCACTATCCTTGCGGCCAATCAAGGGGAGGAGCAATTAATCGTGACTTCGATCGTGTAACCAATTCACCTCATTTACGGACCAATCAGGATGCATTACTTCCTCTATAAATAGGGAGTGTTTTTAGTGAGGTTGTCACATGTTCCATTGGTCTTCTGGGTATAACTGGGCATGGGTCTTCTTTAGAGAATGGTCTCTTTCTTGCTTCTTGTGAGTGTATGGAGGGTCGTGCCCCCTTTTGAGGCCATCTTCTGATTCTTTCCCAAATTCTCACATGTGTTTCTTTTTTGGCTGCATGTTCTGGAGGCCTTTCTTTCCTAACGTAGTGGCTTGGTGAGAACTGAGTAACTGCCTTACGCAGCCTAGTCCAGTCACCTCTCAGCAGCAGAAATCTTTTTCTTTCAGGCATGTGTAGCAGTGGGGTGTGGTTCCATTTCTGCTGGAAAGACTTAGGGTTTTTGCCTGTAGTTCTTGTGGGGTGTGGATGGGTTCCACCGCCCTATTCCTCTACTCCCCTGATCGCTGCCTTGTCGTGGGCGTGCCAGGGTGGTTAGGAAGTGTAGGGTTACGAGACCTATCTTCACTTTGATTAAGGGAGAGGTGATCACTCTTATCTTGAACAACAGTTGCGATGGCCCGTGTAGGTCAGTGCTTGGTCATCACTATTGTTTCATCAGGCTACATTCTTGGTCATTCTCAAAAGGACAGTCTTTGCCAAGGGTGACTTGTTGACCCTTCTCGAAAGAGAATAGCTTCTTCTTTATAAAGTTGACTAAAATAGGCGATGTCTGGAATGAGAATAATACTTGTTTTCCAAACATTCTGCCTCTCATTGTATTGTTTAGTTGAATTATCACTATCTTGTGTAGTTATTTTTGTAGTTCTGAGATTGGTCCAATGTCAAGTCTCGATGTACGCTTATACAATGAACACTCGTTTCATTAGACTTTGGTGAGTGCAAAAATCGACCTTAGAGGTATGGTTCGCTTGATTGGACGAACATTTACTTCACCAACTAAGATGAATGCGAAACTTAACCTCGGTGGTAGGGTTCGTTTGATTGGACAAACATTCACCTTAGCAACCAAGATGAATACGAAACTTAAACTTGGCGGTATGGTTCGATTGATTAGATCAACATTCACTTCACCAACTGAGATGAATATGAAACTTGACTTTGGTGGTAGGGTTCATTTGGTTGGACAAACATTCACTTCAACAATCGAGATGAATGCGAAACTCAACCTTGGTGGTAGAGTTCGTTTGATTGGACGAACATTCACTTCATCATCCGAGATGAATACGAAAGTCGATCTCAGTGGTAGAGTTCATTTGATTAGACGAACTTCACTAATCGAGATAAATACGAAACTTGACCTCGGTGGTAGGGTTCGTTTGATTTTACACGGTAACCCTATGGCGTGGAGTCCACTGTCCTAGGCTACGGTCGATTATCCTTAACAATTGCAAACCATATCAGTCAGGGGCTGAGGTGAGACTCAAATAGGCATGGGTTAAGACCTTTGATCATGTTGTTTGACTCCGGAGGGTGTTCAAGTAGCTCTCCCCAGTTTGGTCATCTTACATAGATATCAGAATAATTGATCATTTTCGAACCTTGCATTTCTTAGACCTCACAAGGTGTGGTGACCTTAGGGGATATGGCACGCCAAGGTACTCGTGGACTTGAGGTCATAACCGAAGTACCAAAATCAAATGAGACAGCAGTTAGAAAGAGTTGATTCATTGATATCCAAAGATGGTTACATCGTTGACGTAGTAATTATAAGATATTATGTGATCGTCTAAGTTACTTCAGCATAGTAGTGACCACCTCTTGGTTGTCACATCAAGGTTACATCCTGTCTTGATTTAGGCATTAACCCGAGGTGATCGCGGGCTAGGATTCTCATTTCTGGTTGGGGAATGTCTTATTTGGTAAGGGGGAAAGAGACTCTGAGGGCTATAGCTCTGTTTCTTATGGTGGCCCTCTCTCCTATTGTTGTTGCGGTTTTAGCACATATATCGGCCTAGACGTCTATCCCAAATGTGGAACTCGATGGCATCGTGGAGGTTGATACAATCCTCCGTGTTGTGACCATGACCGTAGTGCTAAGTGTAGAACTTGGATTTGTCCTTTGGCCTATTTATAGGGGGAGGTCTTTGTGCATCTCAGAACTCAATGGTCATGACCTCCTGGTAGATATGAGCTCGAGGTGTGTTGAGGGGGATGTAACTCTCGAACTTCCCCTTGAGGTGCGGTCTCAAATTTTGGCCCTATTGATTGGATTGTTCTCCAGGTTTGGGTTTGGCATATTCTTTTTCGAGGTGCTTCCTTGCCTAGAGAACATCCTTAGCACTGATATATTTGTCAGCATAGGCATGAAACTCGTCCATGATCTTAAGCTCATTTTTTTCTAGTGAAAATGAAAAGTATCCTGGATGAGGTCCTTCTATGATATAAAACAACCTGATTCTTTCATCTCAGTCTTGTATGTTTACGATCTCTTTGTTAAACCGGGATATAAAGTCTCGTAGGGACTCCTCCCTTCCTTGTTTGATCTAGGCAAGACATGATATGGATTTAGGTTGTACTTTACTGGTGGTCAAGTGCTGCAAAAATTTTGAGGATAGGCCTTCCCAGTTAGTGATAGACCTTGGGGTTAAAGTGGCGAACCATTTCAGGGCGACTTTTTTCAGCGATAAGGGGAAAGCTCGGCACATGAGTGAGTCACCACCCCCAATGAACAAAAGTGCGAAAATGTAAGCATCCAGATGTTTTTGAGGGTGCGAGGTCCCATCATAGGGTTCAATGTTGGTGGGATATTTGAACTACTTGGAGATCTCGTACGCTATCAGTTCATTGAAGAATGGCTGGTTTTGAGAGATCGAGCTTCTGGCTCTAATTTCCTACCTCTTGCCTAGGTTTGCCTAACATTCTGACGGGGATCCATGATCCTTGAATTCTCTGGGAAACGATCATCTGCATGGAGTCTTTTGTCATCTCAATGATCCCTTTTGAGAGATTAATTTTCACTGCCCTGGTCCTCGTTGGTTATTCGCACCAGGTTGCAAAGTATTTCATCTTGGCACTGGATCCGCTCATCCTGAAGTTTGAACAGGGAGAGTAGTTCTGCCCTAAATAGCTCCTGATGGTCGATTCTAGCAGGGAGGGACTGAGCTTTGTTGTCCATACAATCACCAAGATGGTGCAACACTGATATTCGCTGCCAAGCATCTTCAGAGGGTGCCCTTTGCGGACCAAGGTGTTGTTGCGCCGAAACTCTCTGGGGGAGGGGGAGATTCTTTCTAGTGAAAGAAGTCTTGTGCCCATCCTACCCGGGTTCCGATCAAGGTATGACTGGCCCATGAGCAATAGGGAGTGATGTTGGACAGTGGTTTGCTGCGGAGGAAGCGCACACCACAGAAGCTCAGTTTTTGTTTGTTAGAGTCTGTCTCCTTCTTGTGTTCACCATTGTGACGGTGGTAGGTGGAATTTTGAGAGTGGAGTTGGGAATAGAAATTTATCGATTTTCACAAACAATGCCAATTTTCAAAACTGGATTCTGAGAGTTACCTGATAATGTAAGCAATGGTAGACTCCTCCGTAGCGTAGCTGTAATAGTGTGAGGAGCAAGAGGGTTGGTACTTGCAAAATGCACTCTGACGCTCAAGTCAGTGGCAGCTCAAGTAGGATAGTGTGCAATGGAATTAATGCATATCTTTGTTCTATCATTTAGCCTTTTATATGGAGATGTATGAGCGTGTAAAAAGTATGGAGAGTCTGAGCGATTATGTTCATATCTCGCGTTGTCCCCTTGTTGTGCGGGAAAACGTTATTTCGTATAGTTTGTCTCATCTATCCAAATGGAGTGATGTCTCCTCTTTTCTGTTGGGAAGGGAACATGCTTAGTGGACGAGCGATTTCCTGCACATTGTACGCCTGAGGACTAGCTTGGCGGGTCGAATTACTCCAATTTCATGAGCCTACACCCGGTCCAAAACACAAGTTGATCGAGACTTCAAGGCATAATCACCTTCTAATCAGGCCCCCTCCCTTTCCTCCCAACTTTTCCTAAGCTTTGGATTTGGGTAATGCTGGTGCTAGCACGAAAAAGGTATACTTAGTTCAGTTGTGAAAACTTTGATTATTTTAATAATTAATTATTGTATAATCAATTATAATAGAATCAGTTTTATGTTTAGATATATTAGTTGAAAATCGAATTTAAAATAATCTATTTCGTTTGGATGTTATAAAAAAATTACTTTTATGCATTAAATAACCAAAAGAGGTATAAAATAATTAAAAAAATTATTTGGTTGTAGACAAAATGATATTTACATTTCAAAGCTTTTGAAATAATTTAGAATCTAGAATCATAAGTTTCAAGTTTAAAACTTATAAAAAAATATATAATGCATTGAATTTAGTACAAAAATTAAAATAAAATTACTCAAATATGCATGATCAATAAAAGAAGTTTTTAATCCCCAAAAAAAAATTAATTTGGGAAATAATCTCAACCAAAGGTACACAAATTTAGCAAGGTCTCTTTCTCTTTGTTAATGAATAATGATCATCTTATCTCAAATAGTATCCACACTCATTTTAATACCACATAAAAGTTGATTAATGAAGTATAAATTATTAATTAATGAGTATGTACAAATATGTAACCCTTACAGCTTAATTTCATTAACTAACTTATATATGTCACTAATTATTTTTTTATTATTCATTAATCAACTTTTTATTTACTCATTAACTAACTTCTATATGTCATTAATTATGAATTTATACTTTATTAACTAATTTTATGTGATATAAAAAATAATATTATTGAAAATGAGTAAGTTTATCGGAATTGTTTGTTAATATATATGCCCAGGCATTTGGGCCTTTAGCCCATAGATCAAAATTATGTCTAGTTTTTCAGCGGTGGCAGTTGAATACCTACTTCATATTTAAATCAGATGCCTTTAATAATTATTCTTTCTATTCTTTTTTATCTGTTATTTAAGAAAATAAGATTAATATTAAGAAAATAATTTAATAATTTTAATTTTTTAAAAATGGTAACGATAAAAGATAATATTATTCTTTGACTTATTGGCCAATAAAAAAGTGATAAGAGAGAAGTAGATGTTGAATGAATAAATATTAAGAGATTTTAAAAATTAAATAATTTAAAAAATAAATAAATAAGAAAATTAAAATAAAATAATTAATTTTTTATTAAATTCTAAAACAATATTTAATATAAAACATAAAAAAACTTTTTAAACGACAGATAAAAAAAATTAGACAGAATAACTTTATTATTAAAACACTACTATACTTTTTTTTTTAAATCTCTTTAAACTTTTAATGCAATAGCATTATCTTCATTATTAAGACGCATACCAATATTTTCCAATGTCAGCTTGCATTATTGATTAGAGAGGCTAGAGGTCAGAAAGAAAGTTCGCATTTCATCATTTACTGTAGATGCCCAAGATGGCAACTGGGAAATAATAAGAGATGCTAATGAGTATTAAATGCGAAGTGGAGCAACAAGTGTACAGCGCCCGTGGCTTGATGGCTAAGGCGTCTGATTTTCTAATCAGGCGACTGTAGTTCAGCAGGAAATGTCTATGATGCACCTAATTGGTTTATGGTACATCGTGCATTAAGAGTCCGTTTATCATGTTGTATTAAATTTGATAAAATAAATTAATATAATATATTATGATCTTATTAATTATTTGATGTAAATATTAGATTATATAAATTTATTTATCAAATTTTTTTATACATTAAAATAATAGATAACTTAATCAAGTTTTGAGGATACGATTAGACTTGATTGAATTTTAATGTATAAATTGTTATAAAGACTTTTTATTATAATTTTAAATATTCTGATATTTTTAATTATTATATATTAAATCTTATCTTATCGTTTATACTTATCAAATCTTATATTATTATATCTAATATTATCATATTTTATCCTATCTTTCATACCAAACGAACCCAAATTACAAAAGTCATTGATTTATTATTTAAAAAAGTAGCAAAATTTATTAGAGGTTAAAAAAAAAAAAATATTAATCATCTTAATTTATTATTCTAATAATTCTCATAATTATTAAATAAAAAATATTAAATATTTTTATATTTTTAATATATTAATTATATTTAATTTTTTATTTAATATTTTTTTATTAAATAATAAAAAAATTATTAAAAGAATTATTTAGGAAAATATAACAAAACTCTTAAAAAAAAACTCGCTGCAGGTTCAATGGCAGACCCAAAGAGCCAGCACAGGTGGCGGCATCTGCTTGGACGGCGACCAGATAGCAATAGGTGGCGACGTCGTGGCTCCGGCGACCGGCTGTTTGGCCTGGATTTGGAGGTTTGGCTCAGATCTAGATGGGCGATGCATGGACAAGGTTTTGCCATGGAGGTGGTTCTGACGGCGGTTCGTGGTGGTGATAGATTGGATGGCGCTGGTGAAGTGGTCTGATGTCAAGGCCGTGAGGCGTCGCTGAGATAGGGGTTTGCGAAGGAAGTAACAGCTAGGCGGAGGAGTTGATGACACAGATTTGCCGACAGCGGGATGGTCAAACAATGTGGCGAGCAGGGGAGGCAGAGTGATTCGCGGGTCTGGGTGGTTTACGGTTGAGGCTTGACAAAGATGGTAGTGGGTCATTAAGGAGCAAAGCGAGTCGACCATGGTAGGAGGTCAAGGCACTGTCGCTAGGGATAGATTGCAGGTTCGTGGGTTAGAGTTCGATGGTGTAGTAGTTTTGGCTGGGTTGACGATGGCTATTCATGGTGGAGACTTGCGTTTTTTACGGTGGTAGCTAGGAATGGCAAATAAAGGTGAGAGGTGGCTGGGTGAGGCGATGGAAGTGGCAATGGCGACGACAGGGTAGGGGTGGTGGTTCAATGATTTTTAATATATATATATACATACATATATATATATATATATATATATATAATTAGTTAACGTGTAACAATAAGTCATTTTAAGTTATGCATCATACACCAAAACCCCTTTTTAGGTGCACCATAGCATATTCTGTGATTTTATGAACAATAAGTCATTTTAAGTTATGCATCATAATTTTTAGGTGCACCATAGCATATTCTGTGATTTTATGAGTTCACAAATCTCATCATCAAACATGTCAATATCAGCTTATTATTGCTACTATTCTCATTTTTTTTTTTGGCGGGGGGGGGGGGGTTGGGATTGGTTACAAAGTTTCTTTAAACTCTACAATCAAGGAATTAGATTAAGAGTGCTGCAATTAAGTGCGAAAGGGCTTTTATTATGAAAGCAATAACGATATCATTTTAAGGAATGTGTATTATCACTATTTTGTATCTATTATCACTTTTATTATATTAACTTTTTTATTAAATGACGTTTGATGTTATTTTAATCAATGACTCAAAATAACTTACTCAATAAAAAAATTATAAAAAATGCCCTCATTTATAATTATTTAATACATTATAGAATAAACAAAAGTTATAAAATGGATCAAGTCCACTCCATTGTTTTGATCTTTCGTTCTCAATGTTTAGTTCTTCAGTTTGAGGCACTTATAGTTATTTAATACATTATAGAATAAAATGACCTCATTTAAAATTTAATAATATTAATTTTTCTTTTCTTTAATTTTAAACTTTATAATAACATCCTCATTTTATTTTTAATAAACAAATATTCTGTTGAGTTTTATTTTCAAACAAATACACTCAAGTCTTCGGTACAATTTCATACCTGTAATTTTTAACTAGGGCAGGTCCGTACAATTTATCAAAACTTAGGAGATGTAAACATATTTGTTACAGTTTTGGCTTCTTTTTAGACTATAATTTATATTAATATCACAATTTCTTTTGCTGTTATTTGTTACTTTTGCTGTAAAAGTTTTCAGTTAACATAGAAGCAAATGATGTAATGATTGTAACAATTTATCAAAACTTAGATATACAATTTCAGAAATCATTTCTCTATTCTCTCTAAAATGTAAACATATTTAAGCTCCCTGTAGTGAGTAAGGGTTGTCTCGGTTATCCCTGATAATCCAAATCCCATCACAATATTGCTACAAAAGTGCTCCATAAAATAAATTAATGACCTTACCAAAAAATAAAAATAAATTAACAAATAATTTAGAAAACATGTGGCAAATATTACAATTAAATCTGGAAAAGACAACACATCGGAATGACTCACACCCCTAAAACACAAAAAACATCTTTTCTCGTATAAAAGGTCTCCAAATATGTCTAGTATAGCCCGAAGCTCTGCATGAAAATTACATAGCAGTAGCATAGATTGCCCTTGATAAATTCCTACTTCTCCATAAACATGCCATAAAGAAGGCATGGGCTACCGAGGGCTATTGGCCACCATAACCAAAGTGGGGAAAATTACCATGTATATAAAATCAACCAGTAAACTACATGTAAGTGCCACTATGGGCCGAATACTCTTCTCAATGCAATACATCACCATCACCATGCAAGCTTAACTTGCAACAGGCTTTGCAATGACTTTCTTAATGGCTTCGGCATAAGTCCTGTGCTGATAGGTGAGAGTGGATTCAAGCAAGTCCCAAAGAGAGGTCTTAGGATTCCAGCCTGACAAAGAGGCAACATCCCATTAGCAGGTGAAGTAACTTAGTAATCTTAAAAGTCAAGTAAGGTGAATGAATGAGGAAACCTACCAAGCTGCCTGTTAATTATGGTCATGTCAGGAATTCTCTTGTCACTATCATCGTATCCCTCACCATAAAATTCTTTGGAGCTCACATCAATGGTAGGATGTTCCAAAGGTGGCTCCCCACTTACCTTTGAGTAAACCTGCAGAATCCAACAAAAATAATTCTCAAATGCCCCCCAAACAACATACTGAAATTCTAATAATAAGGTCAAAGAATCAAACTTAATCCTCTAACCTGAGTCATCATTTCAGCAAGCTGCCTAACTGTAACCTCATTGTTTGGGTTACCCACATTAAAAATCTGCCCATTGGCCCTGGCAGGATTTTCCTGTTAAAAGGTTACTGTTCACATTTAGTGGACCAGCCAATAAGAATAGTAGTTTAAAGATAAACTTATACAATCAGATAATCTGTATTTAAAAAGCATATAATCTTAAAAAATATTGGATATGGGAACCTACAATCATCAACAAGACAGCTTCAATAGCATCCTTAATATAAACAAAAGTCCTCTGGGATTGGCCACCATCCACAAGCTTGAGGGGCTCTCCCCGGAGGAGATTCTGCAGAAAAGGAATGAAAAGAAAATTTAGAACTGATATTAAAATAAAATTGACAAAAATATATACAAGCGTAACCAAAATCTAAATAAAAAAAGTAGATATACATTACTAAAGCAAGCCAGAACCCGTGGAACACCCTCACTTGGACCATCAATGCCAGGAATGAAATCCATTCGTGGTCCAATCCAATTAAAAGGTCTCACAATTGTGAACTCCAAGCCATTTTCAGCACCCTCAGCTGTCAACAATGGCATGTCAGTGAGACAAGTCAATATTGGAAAATAGAAATAGTATAAACACACACATACCACAAAATCAACTCACCATAAATCAACCTCTCAATCAACTGCTTTGCACAGGCATAAGACCATCTCTGCTTTTCAATGGGACCAAAAATGCAAGGAGACTCGTCTTCTTTAAGAACATAGTACGCAGGATCCTAACACAACATTGGAAGTATTAAAGCTCAGCTCATTACAAGAAAAGAAGCAAGTACACCACTCCCTTGCTCCCAATACAAAAGAAAAACAGACATAAAGACAGATAGGAACTGTTGATTGAAAAGATCCATCCGTACTAAATACTTAAAAGGAAATTAACAAACCAATCTTATATAATTCACAATTCCCATTGTCCTATACCAAATGCTAATAATCAACCAAAATTATTAAAAGGGATGGTGTGCGGGATAGGACAACCACCGACAGATTCCAAATTGGAAACTATCATTGGTTATGCACAGATCTGGAATAACTTCCTCCAAGGAAAAAGTGAAAAGAAAAAAGTAGGAAAATGAAAGGTTACCTGACGAAGAGGGCTATCTTTGGGGAGAAAGCTTCCAATGGTTTTCCCATACACTTCACAAGTAGAGAAATGAATGAGACGCTTGTTATTTTCCGAACAGTACTTCACCTGAAACCCACGTCAAATCATATCAATTCTTCGACACCCAACAGGGTAACAATCAGAAAGATTCAATCTTTGATTCAAAATTTCACATCAAAGATAGAAAAGAGAAATGAAAAAAACGTACCACGGGAAGCGCATCAATGAAATTGCTGTAAATGGTGTCCAAAGGGCGCGTGTTGTAATCCGCAGGAGTGCATATGGCAGCGAGATTAATGGTCTAAAAGCAAAACAGTGAAAGAAAGACACAATTTTGAGAACAAAAAAAGAAACCCAAAAGAGAGAGAAAGAGAGGAATGGAATGAAAGACACGATTTTGAGGACAATTTGAAGAAACAAATGAAGCCAGAAGAGAGAGAGAGAGAGAGAGAAAGAGGGTACCAGATCTGCCATTTTGATGAGGCCTTCGAGCCTGGAATCGTGCTTGATGTTGAGGCGGTGGAAGTGGATGCGACCGTGCCAAGGGAGGTTGTCGGGTTCAAGGAGGTGCTTGATCTTGTCATTGTAGACATCCAAGGCGAGCACCTTGTGTGGCGTCTCCGCCATCAGCTTCTCGCATAGGTGGGACCCTATGAACCCTCCGGCACCGATCATGCATATGGTGATTGCCTTTATGGGGTTCCCATCCAGATCTACTCGCGTAGAAGAAGCCATGATATGATGAAATGAAATGAAGAATGATCTTGTTGGCGATAGTGTGTTTGTGACTTTGTTTTATGGTTATGGCTGGGATAGAATGAGTGATTAAGGAAAAAGATAGAGTAATGTTATGTGATTGTGGTGTGTGTTAATAAGAAGGGTTTGGATTTGGTTACTGCTAACTTGCTCTGCTGGCCTCCCACCTGTGATTCTCTCTATCTACTGTCACATAACTGGCTTTGTCCTCAATGAGGATCTATGCATGGATCATCACCGTCATTGCTTTCGGTGTAAGATTTTTGCACGCAAGGTATTTGTTTGATGATTTAGGATTTTTAATTTACCTCTTCCGGAAAGATTTTGTATGTTTCTTTTATCGGTTTATAGTTTGGGCAACTTTTCCCCCTTTTTTTGTCATTCTATAAAATATTATCACTTTCAAATTATAATATATTTGTCCATTAATAATTACTCACATCTAAGTGAAACTAAAAGAAAATAATTTTGATATTTTTATTATTAACAATATAAACAATTCTTTTTATATTTATTTTAATATTATTTATTATACTTATTTTTTATTATTATTTTTTATTTAATCAATATTCTTAAAAAAGATGTTAATAGTCTTACATTCTTAAAAAATATTTTATTTTTATTAGAGACAGAAAATTCAATCCGCCCTTAGCCCCCCGTATCCATAGCATAGGCATGATTATTTTTTTTCATAATTTCCTTTTTTTGAAATAATAATATTCGAAGAAAACTTACGTAAAGTATCATAGGTATTTGTAGTGTTGTTTCTCAATTATAACATGACATAATTTTTTCATGTCATCGAAATTTTGATCACCATGTTATAGTTTATACCATTACGTCATGTAACACTGTTATTATCTCAATAATATTATCCCTCCCTCATGCCCGAGAGTCTGCAGCCATTACCTAGCACCACCTCCATTGGGAAATCCCGACCAATAGTGCTTGCTACCATTGTCGTCAACCAGGGAGGGAGGTTGGTTATTGACATTCCACTAGGCCCATCATTTCCACCTGAAGAAGACACAAACACCTCTAGCAACTGCACCGTAAGACCTGATTGCAATGCGGTCCATATAATACGACGAGGCAGCACCATTGCCACTGCCAATTGATATAGAAATAACATCAACGCCGTCAGCTACGGCGACATCGAATGCAATGAGAATGTCATAGTCAAAGCAACCTGAATTTTTTCCAGCACACCTTGTACATAGCAAATTGGCTTTCAGAGTCATGCCCTTTGCTACTCCATAAGCATAATCGGCCATGTTGGCTTGGAAAACGTAGCAACCCACCGCAATGGATGTCGTGTGGGTTCCATGGCCGTCGACATCTCGAGGAGATCGAAATTCGATGGTGTCGTTGATAGGGTTCATGGAAGTGGCACCTTCCTCGTGACCTTTTGAGAAGAATCTAGCATTGATAAACTTCTTGTTACAATTACAAGCTAAAAATTTGACCCCTGTATCGCAAACCCCTTTCCAGCGCCGCGGAATGAGGCCCAAATTCAAATTCGAGAAGTTCCAGTGCTCAGGGCAAATCATGGTGTCGAAGACTCTGATAATTACGTTAGAGCTGTAGTCGGATTCGGACTAAAGATCACGCTAGTTTCTAAGGCCAAAAAACCGAGGGGAGTGAGTGGTGTAAAGCTGACGCCGACGGTCCTCGAAGATGGCAAGCACAGAGGCATGATGGCTGAGGGAAGCAACTTGTTCATGGGTAAGTAATGCAGAGAAGCCATGGAAAACAGTGTCATAGAGATGGAGGATGCGGGTGGGTTCAGCGAACTCAGAGGTTGGTTCAGCCAATGCCCAAAACCATGCCACTTCAGTCTTCACAAATCGGGAAGTGAGAGAGGGATAATGTTGTTGAGATAATAGTGTTATGTTCTAATTAGGAAGCAACACCACAAGTACCTATAATACTTTACCTAAGTTTTCTGCATGATATTTAGGCTAAAATGCAAATAACTCTTTTAATTATACGTTATTTTTAGAAAATATTCCTATGGTTTAAAACTCAATAATCCAACTTCTTAAACTTACCAAATTGTGCAATGTAGTATAAAATAAAGCTCCTATGCATATGCAAAAAACACCTTATATGTGATCAATATGCATAGTTTGATAAGTTTAAGGAGTTAAGTTGTTGAGTTTTGAACCACAAGAGGTATTGGATACTAATCCTCCTAATTACTAAATGAATAAAGTATTGGATATTTTTTATATTTTCAAGACATTAAATACATTTACTTTTTCATTAAATATTTTCTCTATTTAGTATTAGAAAGATTATTAAGAATAACTTTTAAAAAGATATAGCAAAACTCTTTCTAAAATTGGCATATATTTGAAGGGGCTTCTTGGATTTTAGCTTAATATTTATATACCCAATAATAATTAATCACAGTAAAAGTATACTATAATTTTTGGCGAACTTTACTTACAATATTAGAGGTTCGAATATTGAAATTGTTACTTCAGAAAGGCTTTACCTATTTTCTACTTTTGGTTTGGAGGTTAGTTTAACATCAATATATATAAAAATACCTTAATTAGAGATTAAAAAAAGAAACAAAAAGAGATATTACATATATTTATACAAAACTCACATACATTAAAATTTTAGAGATACAGAAAATTGAAATAATACAGAATTATTTGATTGATTAATTTAATTATTTGATTTTAAACTATAAATTTATAACTAATATGGTTTAATAGTATAGTCAATTAACATAAGTATTTCTGATTAAAATAATTATTAAGACATCGTTTTGATTATGTTTCTCCTAGGAACTAGATAACTACAACAATAATTCATTATGATTTTTAAAATATAAAATATTTTAAATTTTTTTAACTTCTTTTTAATTATAATAATTATTTTTTGTTTTAAACGGTATATGATTATATATACTTGGGTTTTTTTTTTTTTTTTTATTTTCTACTGAATTTGGATACTAATAAAAGCCTTATAGTAGTTTCTAAATATTTAATCAAACAATATACAAACATTTTTTATAAAATATTTTTTGAAAAAAAACATGAAAAACTGATGCACGAACTATACGATTTTTTTAAAAAAAATAAAACTTAAAACAGCTATTTCCCCGAAATCAACTCAGTCCAATAAACTATATGAAAATTATACAAATCAAGTACAACTAGATATGATTCAATGATGAAGTAAAACAGAACCGATGCATTATCTTACATCACATCACAACATTACGCGGCTTTAAGTTGAAGAAGCACAGCACAGCGACATTGGGAATTAGGAGCGTAGTTTCCATAAGTAGATAGTGCGTAAATCGTGCTACTTCCCTAAATAAAAGGCACCCACCGTAACAAAACAGATAGTATTAAAATGAACATTCAATTATGGATCACTTGAAAAATAGTTTATGTTTAATAAAATTTATATTTAAATTTAAATATATATAAATATTATTAATTAAAATTCATAATTTTTTATATATAATTATTCATAAAAAGAATAATTTCATTAAATTTGTATATAAATATTATTAATTAAAATTTATATAATTTTAAATAATTAATTTCAATTACTAATTTTTTAATTAATAAATCAATAATTTATTATTATTAGTTCATCAATAAATCATATATTTTAAGACATATATTAGACAAATCCATATTAAAATCGTAAAATGTTGAATTGACTAACTTACTCTACTTTTTGTTTATAACATTAATATGATTTGTATTTGAATTTAAAGTTTCTTTGTTGATAGAGTATATGTAATTTAACTATAATTCTTTTGTGAGATCAATGATTTGTCTTAATTTTATAATAAAAAGAGTCTCTTCTCACATTAAGTTTTTTGTAATAAAAAGAAAAATATTAAATTCAATCATTTAATAAAAAAATAAAAGTTAATCAATAAAGAAAAAAATAATATTAAATTTAATCATTTAATAAAAAACATAAAAGTCAATCGATACATGAAAGTGAATGTGATTGAGTGGTGTGGCCATGAGCTGGACAACTATATAAAATAGTTGTCGTCTAATATCATAAAGAATTCGAAACAAATATATAAAATAAAATAAGCATAAAAAGAGTTATTAGCCTTCGTTATCTAAATTTTATGTTCAAAACTAGCGTCTTGATTAATTAATAATTATTAAATATTTTATTAACTGTTGGTTATTATCTATCAAATAACAATCTTATTTTATAATAAACTAAAAAAAGCAAGTACTGGATTTAAAAATAAATACATAAAACAAAACAATTTAAAAAAATATATAAAACAAAATAAAGTTATCACATTGGATTTCATTTGGGTGACCAAATATTTTACTCACCAATTCCTACGGAATTTGTGTGACCTGTCTTACATGGTAATCACGCTGCTGAGTTAATTAATTTATCACCTCTATTTTCTTTCTTATACAAGTAAATTTAATTTTATAGTATAAATTTTTTGGTATTCAAAAATAGAATTAGGCTTTGACTAATTTGAAAATGAGTAGGGTTGGACTACGAATGTATAAAGTTCTACCATAACTTAATGTTGTCATATAATTTGTTGGCTATTCTTTTTATTCTCATTTTTGGGTAACTAAAAAAAAACTTCTCTTCATTGATAGTAATATATCTCTTAATTAATAAATTTTCTTTTTCCAATTAACATTTTTTTATTGGGGGGATAAAATTGAAAATAATAAAAACACTTTGAGTCTTGGGTAATAATATAAGATCATATGGTAAGCCATTAGGAATGTGTTAAAAATGAAGAGCTTGGATAGTTTGTATAAAGTTATAAGTTCAAATTTTAGTATTGTACCAAAAAAAATTATAAAGTCATAAAGTGAAAAGAGATTAATTATAATAATAATTATTTAAGAAGTGTCTTAATAATATAATAATAAAAAATTATTTTATAATATTGGCATTGAATAAAAATTAAGCTAACATTAAATATATCAAAATTTCAATAAATACAGTCATAAGTTTGTTTATATAAAATTTTTAAAAATATACAAGACACTATTTAATGATTGTTAACTAATTAATATATTTAAAACACTGTTTAAAAAGTATTTACAATTTTTTATTAACAATATTATATAATAAATATTTTATTATTATTATTTAAAATTTTTGAATAATTTTTTAATTTCCAAAATATTAAATAATTTTATTTTTAATTAATACATTCTATTTTAATTATTTGTCATTATTATACTCGTTAACAAATGACAAATAATAATCGTGTAAGGGACATAAAATAAAATAAAATCGTGTAAGTGTAACAGTTGTTAATGCGAGCTGCATTGCATGGTCGCGTTCGAAGAAATATAAAGTAAGCAGCAGACGAGCTGGCAGCTTTGCACTGACATTACATACTATCAAATCGCAAAGTGCGTGATTGAGATTCTTGGTCGCTTTACGCTATACCACAGTTTTAAAAATCCAAACGAACCATTTAATTGGATTAGATAGATTGAATTAGGTATATTTTTGGTTTGATTAATATTTAATTTAATTACAATTTAATCATAAAATTAATTAATTAACCAATCGAATTCAATTTAATTTTTAAAACATTACGTTACACATTGATATTAAGTGATTTTTATTATTTTAGACTCAAATTTATAAATTTAAATTTTATATTAAAAAACAAAGTTCAGCACATGCTGTAAAATCCGTTCAACTAAATAAGTCTATTTAAAAAAAAAATCAACACATTTTAAAAACAATTCAAAACAGGCTCTTAGTTTTTTAAAAGTATTTTTTTTAATTAAAGTTGACTTAATTAGTAAGATTAAAGTATTAGTTTTGCCCTGGCCACATATTGCTTATAGGTGAAACTAATACTTGTTTGAAATATCAAAATTGTCTCTTCCCATACGTACTTTTCATAAACTGGAATACTTACATTCTAGAGTTCATCAAATGGGGCCACTTTCTTTTTCTCTAAACCTTTTTTTTTAAGAAAATAAATAAATTTTTTTCATTTTAATCAGCGGGGCCTTAGCCCAAATGGAAAACCATTACACTTTGCAGCATCTCGGTGTAAGAACTCCCATTCGTATACGAGCAAGCACCCCAAATCTACCGGGTGCATATTTTTATTAATCACGTATATTTATACACATATTATTTTATATTTATATAATTTTTACTGTTAAATTATAATTAATTTTACCTTATTTTTTGTACACATATATCCTAATTCTCTCACTTCATTACATGTGAAAGATGTGAATCAACTAATGATGTGCAATAAATTTTATTCAATCCCGTACCCTTAATCCTGGCTAAGCCCCAAGTTTGGGAAATTTTTTATACACTTTGAGAGTATTACTCTCAACAATTTTGTAACTATTGAAACTTAATTTAATAATATATTATTTTTTAATTTAACAGTTGTATGGTTATTCAATTTCTATGTGTTACTTTTTTACTGGATAAGAGTATTACTATTATACTACATAATAATAATCTTCCAAATTTGCCAGTTTGTCAACACAAAAATTCTCCTCTCGAGAAATTCTAAATTACTCTCAAAGTAATACTTTGAACCATTTTATAACCGTTTAGATCTAATTTTAAAATATTTAATTTTCAATCAAACCGTTAGTATGGTTCTTAGGTGTCAAGTCTTACAATTTTAATGGAATAGTATATTACTCCAAAAGTGTAGAAGAAATTATCCTCTCTCAGGGTGTGTGCTCAGCAGTCAGCACAAAAATTTCCTGCCCGCCACACATCCTTCCTTATTTCCTCTTAAGAGTAGAAACATTGCTAGTGAATACATCTCTAATACAACATGACTACACCCCATTCTCTTGGCCAGCCTTAGTCCTTCCCAAGCACTCCATAATTTAGCAACAAACGCATTTGTATTACCCAACACATTTGTATGACCTGAATCGACCTGCCAGTCAAACCAGGAAACCCATGACTTGACCTCAGGGTCGATTCAATTCATACTTAAGAGATTTTACTTTTAAATAAAATTTAAAAAATATTATTTGTGAGATTTGAACTTGATATATGAATGACTTTTGTGATAAAATATATTATGTCATTAAAATCACATATTTATATTGAGTTACATTCTCAACATTTTAATTTATATTATTATCCAACTTAGATTTTTAAACATAATGTTAAATTATTATCATTGTTAATTTGATTACATCATATAATACTTTTTTATATAAAGTATTTTTTATATAATATTCTTTTTATATGAATATCTTTTCATATATATTTTTTTAAATTTTAAATGTTTATCTGAATTTTTCGATTTAACCCTTTCACCCATAGTCATGTCCTATGAAGCACGAAAATGTAAAATAGACACGGACACGGACACGACATGACATACCTTACACAGGACACACTAAATTAAAAAATTTTAGGGCATGGACACAAGATATGGGCACGACATATATATATATATATATATATATATATATATATATATATATATATATATATAATTTTGATTATAAACATTCCAAATACAACTTCTCAACGATAACAACAAGCATCTTCATTTATAACTAGGAAAGAAACTAACAATAATTGAAAATTGAACCACCAGACTAGAGTAAAACTCACTTGAAACTTGAACCATTAGCATACAGTGAACACAATGTATTGAGGAAGAATAGAAGATTTTTCCTGAGGGTGAGTCAGGTGATATTGGGCTTGTGGACCGTGATATTAGTACACTATCACACAATAATTTTTTTTTAAAATTTTAATGAGTTGTGTCTAATATGTGTTTGCGATGTGTCCGAGATGTGTCCTGACTGTGTTTGAGTCAAAAATAATAATTTTTTTAATTGAACACACTCAGACACGTGAGACACACGTGTCATGTGCGCATCATCGTACGTCCGTATCAGACAAGTGTCCATGCTTTATAGGTCATGCCACTAATTGGATGACTCAACTTTATGTCCGATCCAGGTTACAAAACTACGCTACCAAGCTTTGTTGCAAACCCTTTCACCCTTCCTCCACCGCAATTTCTTATAAGCCTCCGTATGCAGCCAGTTCACCATTTGACTGGCATGCTCCATCAATGTTTATCTTGACCTGTCCCTCCATAGGCGGGTACCACCTTATTTCCTTGTTCCTATTGCTGATTGCTGATACCCCCTGGTTCTTGCATACTGGTCTTGCTTTTGCACTCCACCTTCTTTGTCCAACATTCTAACCTTTATGGGTCTTTTTGGACGGACAAAGTCCTCTTCAAAAGTTGTCTTGTTCCTCCACTGCCAAACCAGCCAGCACGTGATTGCCCAAGTCATCTGCCATTCTTCTGCATACTGCCTTCCATTCTTGCAGTATCTCCCCTATAAAGAAAGTGCCCTTCATCTGTGGATTTACCAATTGCGTCCATATTGCTATTGCAATTGGACAATCTCTCAGCACATGCCATATTGTTTCTTTCCTTTGTATTGAGCCTTCCCTTAGCCATTAGCTAGATACAGAACCTCAACCTCTCTAGTCCCTTTATTCCCAAATTTTTCCTCCATTTTTCCCCATTACACTTCTCTTCCTTGTCTAATTTTTCTTTGACTACTGTCGCGATCGAATTTGCGGTGAAACATAGCAACTCGAAGATCTTAGAATATGAAATGGAGTCGCCACCAATTTTATTTAAATTAGGAAAAATTGAAAAACCCTTATTAGAAAATGGTCTTTGAGAACCAGATTGGATTCGGGAGTCGGTTATGCTTAGGGAAGGGTGGAAACTTAATCCCACAGCACCCCTAACGCACCCGTCATAAGACGGTACCTTAAGTCAATTGTGCAAATTCTTGATAATTTCAAATATATTTACTTTACCACTTTTATTAAAACAACACTAAAAATAAATGAATAATTTGTGAAAATTTAATTTTGGCTTGACAGAATAAAGATTTTGCTCCTACGTATCCTCAGGTGCAATGAGGAACTCAAAGTCACGTAGTTCTAAAAAAGGATAATTGTGAGTTAGTTGATTTTATATAAATAACTTAGTTTTAAAAATTTTGATTAACAAGTCGTCGCGACTCAGTTAATCGAATCAAGATTTGAATAGGTGAAACTCGGCGTCACACTAGAGACGTCACCCATTGAATCATCAAGTTGTCACAACTTAGATGATTATGAAAATTATAGAATTAGTAAGCTGTCACAACTTAGCTAATTTCATTTTTATTTTTCTCAAAAATATTGAGTTATTTTTTATCATTTTTATTTTTATTACTTTTATTTTTTTTATTTTTAGATTTTTAATAATAAAAAAAGCAAAAACAGAAAAAAAAAAACAAAGAAACAAAGAAACATGAAGAAGAAATAGAGCACAAACTGGATATGTGTTTGCTCTTTGGATTCAATGCGTGGTGGGTGGAGTCTACGTTACGTGTTGGTGAGTTGACTCGGGAGTGAAGTGAAGGTTAGGATAAATGAATGAAGAAGGAGTTTGGGTTCTTTTTTGGGTCAATTTGTCGGTGAGAGGATTCGATGGTCGGGTATAGGTCGCGTTTGAGAGGTGATTTCACATGATGGATGGTTGAAGGATGGTGGTGTGGGTGTGATGATGGAGAGCTTATGGTGGTTGGGTTTACGGTAGTAGTGAGAAGAGATGGTGAAGGTTGATATATGGGGATTCGACGGTCGGTGGAGAGGGTATGATAGAGTTTGGGTTCGGTTTAGGGGATTCGACGGTCGGTGGAGAGGATGTGATGGAGTTTGGGTTCGGTTTAGGGGGATTCGACGGTCGGGTATAGGTCGCGTTTGAGAGGTGATTTCTCGTGATGGATGGTTGAATGATGGTGGTGTGGGTGTGATGATGGAGAGCTTATGGTGGTTGAGTTTACGGTAGTAGTGAGAGGAGATGGTGAAGGTCGATATGTGGGGATTCGACGGTCGGTGGAGAGGGTATGATGGAGTTTGGGTTCGGTTTAGGGGGATTCGACGGTCGGTGGAGAGGGTATGATGGATTTTGGGTCACGATTTAGGGAGATTGGGGTTCGACGATCGGTGGAAAGGATGTGATGGAGTTTGGGTCATGATTTAGGGAGATTGGGGTCCGACGGTTGGGGTATGATGGAGTTTGGGTCATGATTTAGGGAGATTGGGGTCCGACGGTCGGTGGAGGGGATGTGATGGAGTTTGGGTCACGATTTAGGGAGATTGGGGTTCGACGGTCGGTGGAGAGGATGTGATGGAGTTTGGGTCATGATTTAGGGAGATTGTGGTCCGACGGTCCTGGGGTATGATGTGATGGAGTTTGGGTTCGATTTAGGGAGATTCGACGGTCGGGTATGATGGAGTTTGGGTCACGATTTGGGGAGATTGTGGTCCCACTGGTCGGGGTATGATGGAGTTTGGGTCACGATTTAGGGGATTGTGGTTCGACGGTCGGTGGAAAGGATGTAATGGAGTTGTGGTGAGGCCATAGGTGAGCTTGGAGATGAGTTCTTTGGTGGTTTGTGTGAAGGTTGGACGTTGATTATGGAGGTAGGTGATGTGGTGAGAGATGGAAGGTGTTGGATGTGGATATTGAAGGTGGTGAGGGAGGCCGTGAATGGTGGTGGTTACGGTTTTCTAGAGGTGAAGATGATTGGAAATTGATAAGTGCTTTGTGGTATGGTGTTGGGTAGTCCACGGTTGGGTCACGGTTTGAAGAGGTGATATGGTTGGGTTGGTGGTGTTTGGAAAGGTTATGGAGGATGGTTGATGGGTGGTTGAAGGTGGTGAGGGTTTTGGAGGTGGCAGAGGAGGCTCACGATTGGGAGGTAGTGATGGAGGTGGGTTGCTGCTGGTTTTGATGGTTGGTTGGAGTATTTGTGATCTTGTCCTTCATTTTTGGTGATTTGAGAACTGTGTTATAGAAGGAGAGGAATGCCAGTGTGTGTATGGTGCTCATGGCTTTAAAAAAAAAACTAGGAAAAGAAGATGGACAACATAACTAACCAGCCAAGATCAAAGCATGCATTGAACATCATATTCACTCATAACAGTGCAAGGATAGTGGTAGGGAAGGGCTTACCTCTTCTGCGCTACCAATTTCCAATTCCAAAAACCAAAATTCCCTTTCGTCCAAAAAAGCCTCCCCAGTATCTCTGCCTTTTTTATTCCTTCACAGCTACCACAAGAGATCAGCTCCAAAAAATTTTCCTTCCAAAACTCTTTTTAGCTTTTATATCCCTTCGTCTATCCGTTCCTTTCTCCTTTCTTTCTCTTCCGCTTCTGCCTATCCCTCTTTTCTTTTTTTCTTTTTAGCTCTGCTATGCAGCCGTGAGTGTGTGAGTGGGTGTCTGTTGTGTGTCTTTGCAGTGGAGGTGAGGACGTGAGTGTCGTGGGTGTCTGTTGTGTGTGTGCTGCAGTGCAGGTGAGGACGTGAGTGGTGAAATGTGAGTGGTGGGTGTGTGTAAAATGTCTGCCCAAAAAGGGAAAAAGACAATGGACCAGAAAAGAAAAATAACTTTTTACCAAAACAAGAAAAAAAATAAGCTGCAAATCTTTTTCATCATTTCTTTTTATTTTCTTTTTTTTTTATTTTTTTGTTTCTATTTATTTTTATTTTTATTTGGGCTTATGTATTTGGGCCAAAAAGGTGAACAATAATTTTTGATTTTTGATTTTTTTAATTTGATTTTTTTTCATTTTTGTTTTGTTGTTTTTTTTTCTTTTTTTCTTTCTTTTTTTTTGAGAAAATAAATTAAATTTTAAAAAAAGGTTCGGTCGAAATATGGTGTTCACAGTTGTCCCTCTTTACTTATTTCTTATTAGAGAATATGAATAACCACATTTTCATATTTTCGTAATAAGGAATGAGTAAAGATATGAACTCATATTTTGTCCGGACATGTATAAAAGGATAAATGCAAAACAAAGCAAGAACAATGAAAAGAATTTAAAATGGATGGAGCCAATGCGCTCAACAGAAATTAAAATGCATGGAGCCGATGCGCTCAATAGAAAGTAAAATGCATGGAGCTAATGCGCTCAACAGAAATTAAAATGCATGGAGCCGATGCGCTCAACAGAAATTAAAATGCATGGAGCCGATGCGCTCAACAGAAATTAAAATGCATAGAGCCGATGTGCTCAACAGAAAGTAAAATGATAATGGGCAACTGAGTCCCAGAATGTAAATGACAATGGGCAACTGAGTCCCAAAAACTTAAAAGGCAATGGGCAACTGAGTCCCAGAATTTAAAAAGACAATGGGCAACTGTGCTCCCAAAAACTTAAAAGACAACGGGCAATTGAGTCCCAGAAATTTAAAAGACAATGAGCAACTGTGCTCCCAAAAATTTAAAAGACAACGGACAACTGTGCTCCCGAAGAATAGAAATTTAAAAAGGCAATAGACATCTCAATCCAAAAAGATTTTTTTTTTCTTTTTTTTTTCTTTTTTCTTTTTTTTTTCTTTATTTTTTATTATTATTTTTTCTCTTTTATTTATTAAAAATTATTTGAACCAATGACGACTCTGGAAAGCTCTGACTAATCAAACCCTTCGTTTACGCGTCTTCCTTCATCAGACTCTTTATTTGGCTTGAAGTCCTCTTGACTTGCTTACTTCCCTTTTCACTTCTCTATCTTTCTTTTTCCTTCTTTTTCTTCTTTTTCCTTCTCTTTCTTTTATTTTTTTTTGACCCAATAAAAATTGCCTTGCAAACTGCACTTTGAGCTACTGAGATCTTTTAGTCCAAATCAATCATTGAAGGATTGCTATAGAATTGTCAAATCAAGTTGTTGACTCTAAATTTATCTTATTTGAGACATAACTTAATGAGTAAACATGCATTCATGAATGGATAGAAATTCATTGAATGAACAAACTTCCTTTTATTACTTTGGTGATATGATCACACATGAACTTTTGGCAAGATACATACTTGAAATATGAAAGCCTAGAAACAAAGGATAAGAGAAATTTGCCCCAGTGTTGGTTCCTTGTTCCTCATTCAAATGATTCTCTGCAACGGCTTGATAAATCAGCTATTGTCTCTAATTCTACTTTATTCAACACATCTTCTCCTTCGATCCTCCATGAAATTTGCCCCAGTATGACCAATTGAAATCAAACAAAAATTACCCCAGTGTAATCAATCGGATGCAGACAAAAACTTTGCCCTAGTGTAGCCAATTGAAATCAAACAAAAATTGCCCCAGTGTAATCAATCGGATGCAGACAAAAACTTTGTCCCAGTCTAGCCAATCAATTGCCAATAAGAATTGCCTCAATTTGGTGAACCCTTCAAGGAGTTTCAGACTAACTTTTTTTGAGATCTCGCCTATTTATTTGCCCCAACTTTTTCTTAGACTGTCCTTTTGGATTTTTAGCCTAACGGGCCCCATTTTCCTATTTTTCTCCTTTTTCTCTTTTGATTGCTCTAAATTTTGCTTAGGCCGCCCTTTCGTATTTTCAACCTAACGAGTTTTTTTCTTTTTTTTTTTTCTGTTAGGCATAGAATCTCTTAACAACATCAGTGTTTACGGGCCTTGGCAATTCTTCTCCATCCATATTCTGCAAAATTAATGCTCCTCCTGAAAATGCCTACTTGACTATGTACGGGCCTTCATAGTTCGGAGCTCATTTCCCTCTGGCATCCTCTTGATTAAGGAGAATCTTCTTCAAAGCCAAATCTCCTAAACAAAATTCTCTGGGATGAACTTTCTTGTTAAAGGCTCTGGCCATTCTGCTTTGATATAATTGCCCATGACAAATAATGTCAGTCTTTTCTCTTCTATCATATTCAACTGCTCATGCCGAGTCTTCACCCATTCAGATTCTTCCAACTCTGCCTCCATCAAAACCCTTAGAGAGGGAATCTCAATTTCTATGGGAGAGACGGCCTCCATCCCATATACCAAAGAGAAAGGTGTTGCCCCAGTGCTTGATCGTATATTGGTACGATACTCATGCAAAGCATAGGGCAACATTTCATGCCAGTCTTTGTAATTCACCATCATCTTGGCAATAATTTTCTTGACATTCTTATTTGCTGCTTCAACTGCACCATTCATTTGGGACCTGTAAAGAGCTGAATTATGATGTTTGACTTTGAAACTCTCTCAAAACTTTTGAATCTCAGCACCGTTGAGATTGGTGGCATTATCTGTTATTATCCTTTCTAGAATCCCATATCTGCAGATAATATCCCTTTTGAGGAATCTCAAAAACACTTTTTGAGTTATATTGGCATACGAGGAAGCTTCTACCCACTTGGTAAAATAGTCAATCGCCACCAAAATGAAGCGATGACCATTGGAAGCTTTAGGATTAATGGGTCCAATGACATTTATTCCCCACATCGAGAAAGGCCATGGAGATACCAAATTGTGCAAGGGAAATGGAGGTGCATTAACTCGATCTTTATATATCTAGCATTTCTGGCACTTTCGTACATACTCTATGCAGTCTGTTTCCATGGTGGACCAATAACAGCCACTCCTTAGAATTTTTCGTGCCATCATGTGACCATTAGCATAAGTTTCACAGATTCCTTCATGGACTTCGGTCACGACTATACGGGCTTCACGAGCATCCACACATCTAAGCAAGGTGCCATCATGACTTCTCTTATACAAAAGCTCTCCGTTCAAGAAAAAGGCCATTGCCAACCTACAGATAGTCTTCTTATTCACCTCATTTGCCCCAGTTGGGTATTCTCTATGCTGAATATACTATTTGATATCATGGTACCAAGGTTTACCATCTGACTCACCCTTCACATTGGCACAATACGTAGGTTCACTGTGTATCTTCACTTGGATGGGTTGGACATTATTGTGCATATCCAATTTGGTCATTACAACTAAAGTGGCCAAGGCGTCTGCAAACTGATTCTTGTCTCGAGTCAAATGGGAAAAAGTCACCTCCTCAAACTTCTCAATCAACCGGGTCAAATACTTTTGATAAGGCACTAACTTTGGGTCTTTGGTTTGCCATTCACCATTTACCTGATAAATAATGAGTTTGAATCTCCAAATACCTTTAGCTGTTTGATCCCCAAGTCAATTGCAACTTGTAAACCACTAGCACAGGCCTCATATTCTGCAACATTATTGGTGCATTCAAAATCTAGCTTGATAGCGATTGGATATTGCTTCCCAGTTGGTGAAATAACCACGGCTCCTATGCCACTACCATGCATGTTGACTGCTCCATCAAAATATATTTTCCAAACAGGCTCATCCTCACTTTCTTCTTCTTCTTCCACTGTCAATATTTCTCCATCAGGGAACTCAGATGTTATTAGTTGTCCACCATTCAGAGGGTTTTTAGCTAAATGATCAGCAATTGCACTTCCTTTGATGGATTTTCGAGTCATGTACTGGATGTCAAACTATGATAACATAACTTGCCATTTTGAAACCCTTAATATGACATGAGGGCTTTCAAATATATACTTCAGGGGGTCCATCCGGGAGATGAACCAAGTAGTGTAATACAACATGTATTGCCTTAGCCGCTTTGAGGTCCATACTAAAGCACAACAAGTCTTCTCGATAGCTATGTAATGAGCTTCACAATCATTAAACTTCTTACTCAGATAATAAATTGCCTGCTCTTTCTTTCCTGATTCATCATGCTGCCCTAGCATTACTCCCATCGAGGTTAACAGTACGGTTAGGTACAATATCAAAGGCCGACCCGATGTAGGTGGTACCAAAACAGGAGGATTCATTAAATAAGCCTTTATCTTGTCAAACGCTCCTTGACATGCCTTATCCCATTTACCCGGTTGATGCTTCCTCAATAACTTGAATATAGGTTCACAGGTGCTAGTCTAGTTAGCAATAAATCTAGCAATGTAGTTAAGCCTCCTGAGAAAGCTTCTCACTTCACGTTCAGTCTTAGGAGCAGACATCTCCTGTATCGCTTTCACCTTATCTGGATCCACCTTTATTCCTTCTCTACTAACAATGAACCCGAGTAGCTTTCCAATGGATGCTCCAAAAACACACTTAGCAGGGTTCAACCTCAGTTTGTACTTTTTGAGTCTTTCAAACAACTTACGCAAAACCACCACATGACTTTCACATTCTCTAGACTTGGCAACTATGTCATCCACATACACCTCAATCTCCTTGTGCATCATGTCATGAAAAAGTGTAACCATAGCGCGTTGGTAAGTAGCCCCAGCATTCTTTAATCCAAATGGCATCACTGTGTAGCAAAACGTCCCTCAAGGAGTGATGAAAGTGGTTTTTTCTTTGTCATTGACATCCATGGGGATTTGATTGTATCCTGAGTATCCATCCATGAATGAAAACCTATGAATCTTAGCAGTGTTATCAACCAGAACATCAATATGAGGGAGTGGGAAATCTTCCTTCGGACTGGCCTTATTCAGAT
Source organism: Ormosia semicastrata (assembly GCA_029884595.1). Classification (NCBI taxonomy): domain Eukaryota; kingdom Viridiplantae; phylum Streptophyta; class Magnoliopsida; order Fabales; family Fabaceae; genus Ormosia; species Ormosia semicastrata. The sequence continues at coordinate 17,154,489 of JAQQTO010000041.1, read as the reverse complement.
CCCTGTAATCCACACACATTCTGACTTTTCCATCCTTCTTAGGCACAAACACAATATTGGCTACCCACTCTGGGTGTCTTGATACTTCTATAAATCCTGCTTCTAGCTGCTTAGTCACCTCTTCCTTAATCTTCAGGGACATGTCAGGACGCATCCTCCTTAACTTCTGCTTCTTTGCCTCAACATCTGGATACAGCGGGATTTTATGAGATGCTATCTCTGGATCTAATCCAAGCATATCCCGATAAGACCAAGCAAAGACATCCATATACTCTTTGAAGAGTGCAATCATTTCTTCACACTCGGGATTTTTCACCATTTTCAACTCCTTCTTCTCTTCCTCTATCCCCATATTAATCACCTCTGCTTCCTCACCATTTAAGTCAAATCCCTTCTCTGAATACTCTAGTAATTTTGTAAAGTTTTCAACAACTTCTCCCTCTTCATTAGATCCAGGGTCTTCTTCATTAAACATCACAGGAGAATCAATTGATGAGTTTTCAAAGTCCTTTTCATGAGGCGAACTTTCTACAAGACTCAGATCCTTGGAAAGTAATTGGTGTAGAGTTGGAAAGGCAAAATAGAGTAGGAATGACAAAGGACGAACAAGATATTATACAGAAACGTAAAAAGGAAACTGACAAATGCAAAGAACAAAAAAAGGTGCAACCAGAAGGAATACTGAATATTCATGCAAATTCATTTAATTAATGTCTCAAATAATATAAATCATAAGCTCAAAACATAGGTAGTCTTAAATATCTGCTTAGTACAATATGACTAGACAATTACTTGGAAACAATCACATCAACCAATGGTTCGGACTGCCAGTTCTTCAGTGGCTCCTTATCAGCAGAGGGACGGATTGCCTTGCTCTCTTTTGGGCCTTCTTCATGCAACGCATTAATAATGGGATGGCATTGGGAGTGAATGACTTCTCCAAACATGATTACCTCGGCTGGTGCTGGGAATGTTTCCCTCAGGTGGGGAATATGCTTCATTTTGCCCTTGTCATTTTTCTTCCCGAGAGTTACGCTCCTTATTCTTTCTTCTAGGGATGATTCATATCCTAACCCAAACTTGTCCCACTTTTCTTGGAAGGACACTGGGGACCGAGTACCCTGCAATTGTGAACCCAAGCCTTTTCCTTCTTCGTATCCGCTACTTGCCATAATTCGGGCCACCACTTGATCCACACTTTGCCTCGAATATTCATCCTTACCAACTCCAGCCTCAACTACTTCAAAACTATGCCACAAATTCTCTTCATCTTTCTCTGCACTTTCCACATACAGCACTGACACTAGTTTTGACAACATAATCTCTTCCTCTCCATGTATGGTAATGACTAACCCATTTTCAATGTATTTAACCCTCTGATGTAGGGTAGAAGGAACAGCACCAGCAGCATGGATCCATGGTCTCCCCAGGAGCATAGTGTAACCAGGCTTAATGTTCATAACTTGGAACAATACCTGAAAATTACTTGGACCGATCTCTAATGGCAACGTCACCTCTCCTAAAATGCCTCTCCTATTTCCATCAAAGGCTCGCACCACCATTTCTTGAGGTAACAGTTCATCCTCACTTATTGACAATGAGGTTACAGTTGACTTCGGTAGGATATTTAGCTCAGACCCCCCATTAATTAAAACATTTACAACTATATACCATTTGCATTTAAGGGTTATGTATAAGGCCCGTGGTTTTTCCTCAGACCGAGAGGTGATCTCTTCATCTATGAACGTGATCATGTTGACGTGCTTTACCGGGTCCACCATGTTGACAACATTCTCAAGAGTAACATCGAGTTTGACATAAGCCTCATTTAGTACTCTTAGCAGTGCTTTTCGATGTAACTCAGATGTCAAAACAAGTGACAGAAGGGATATCCTTGCTGGAGTCTTCTTCAATTGTTCTATCACATCGTATTCACTTTGTTTCACGATCTTCAAAAATTCTTCTTCCTCTTCTTTCCCTCTCTCCTCTTCTCTTGCACTTTCCTTCTTACCCTATTCTTTAACATTCTTCTTCTTCTTCTCTACTTCTACTGGGTCATAACATCACCCACTCCTTGTAATTATATTAGTCACATACCCTTCATCCTGGAGTACTTCAGCAACTCGAGGCTTTAAAGTCTCTTCCCCGACTTCCTTCGTTTCTACCTTAGCTTCATAATTCCATGGTACTGAATGAGTATCATCATAAGCAAATGGCATTGGCTTCTTGACCATAACAACTACTTTTGCTGGTGCCGGGGCTTGATTGAGAGGTGGCACCTTCAGCACAAAGCGTTCTACTACATTGACCTCTTCAGAGGAAGCTACCTTTTGTCTGGCTTGTATTATTCCCAAAGTGAGTAAATCATAAACCCGAACCTTAAAGCCCCAACAGTTCTCAATATCGTGTCCTGTTTCCCCACAATGGTAAACACATCTTGATTCTTCATCGTACTTCTCCTCTTCTTTTATTGATGAAGCTGGTGCCGTGATAACATAACCTGCTTTCTTCAACCCCTCAAATATTTGAGTCATCGGCGTGCGTAGGTTCATGGCATTCCTTATTGGAGGTCCTTCCATCTCTAAAGCATTTACCACATTCTTTTCGCTATGATTAGGGATTGGATTGTTGATGATACTGGGTCCAGCCTCTTCTTGAATGTCAAGCTTCCCATAAGCAATAAGCTTCCTTACTGCAGTCTTGAAAGCCTCACAATCTTCAATTGAATGCTCTGGGATATCCGTGTGGTATTTGCAGGTCAAATTCGGGTTATACCACGCTAGGAATGGTGGTTCTAAGGGATGTATAGGATTTCCCGAAACGAGGTGAGCATCAAACAGCCTTTGGAATAAGTTCGCATTTGTAATGGACAATCTTGGGAAAGGAGGTTGGTTTTGGGGATGAAAGCGACCTTGATTTTGGGTATTTGGCCGAGGTTACGGGTGATTTGGGTAAATTTGTGGAGGTACAAGTGGGTATCTGGTATAGGTTGGGCGAGTTGGCACATATGGTTGTGGTGTGAGAACATTATTGATTTGGAATTGTGGAGTTGGGGTGGCGTTTGTGGTTGGCACAACTTGGTGGGGTGAGTAATAAGGAGGTGTAGGTGTTTGGTGTGGAAAATGAAGGTTAGGGTTGTATGCAGGTTGATGACTTGGGTTTTGTGGGGAATATCGAAGTCTGAAGGTCTGTTGGCGTTGGACATAATTCACCTCGGGTTCTTTCTTTTTTGACTGGAATCCCTTCTTAAAAGCAGTATTCTCTGTATTGCTCATTGGTAACTTCCCAGCTTTGGCCAAAATCTCAATCTTTTCTCCCGCCATTATCAGATCTGCAACATCCTTATAGGCTGCCCCGACCATTGCTCCGATAAACGGATTTCCCAAGGTTCCCAGAAAATATGAACACATCTCAGATAGTGTTAATGGGGGCTGAACTTGAGCTGCCAAGGCTCTCCACCTCTGTGCATATTGTTTGAAAGGTTCCTTATTTCCTTTCTGCATCGAGCTCAATTGTTCCCGGGTTGGAGCCGCATCCAAATTAAATTTGTATTAGTCCATGAACAAGTCAGCCAATTCCGTCCAACGAGAAATCTTAGAGTGGTTTAATTGAAGATACCACTCTAAAACAGAGCCTGCAAGACTTTCGTGGAAGAAGCTAACGAGGAATTTATCATCCTTGGACCAAACAGCCATCTTGGTTCCATAACTGATCAAATGAAACCGAGGGTTGCCGCTCCCATCATACTTGGCAAAGTCAGGAATTTTGAAGTCTTTAGGGATTACGACATCCATGGTAGGACACAATTCTTCTATTCTCAAAGGTCCATAAGCACTGGGGCCTTTGATTGCCTTGATCTATTCCTCCATCTTTTCCATCCATTCTTCCTTCATCTTGTCTTTCTCGGTCATGACATGACTATTCCCAAAGTTAGGCATTATTGCTTGCCCTGTAATGGACACATGAGGTTGTTCCCAAGTAGGGCCAACGTAACCAGGAATTTCATTATGAGCACCTTCCAAGGCGCGATGCCCCTCTCCAATAGGCAGGACAATCGATGTCATTTGATGTGGTTGCTCATGGATCTCCACAGTGATGCCTGAGGTTACAGTTGAGAATATCGGGGCAGTTATCGGTGGCACATACGCTTTAACCCCATTTGCACCTCTATTTCCACTGATTAAGTGGAGAGACTCCCTCATATATTACAGTATTGCTTCCAACCTTGCTTGGGTCTCAGATATTTCATTCACTCTTCCTGCCATTTCATCAACCTCCCTGCTCAAGTTTCTTCCTGCCTCAAGATTGCTAGCAGCCATTCTGGTCCGAGATCTGGTATTGTGAACTCGGGTTTTATTGGTCTCTTCTTTCCTTGGTCACGCAATGGTTCTGAATTCTTGTGAACAATCAAAGCACAATTTAAAACAACCATTATTATCATTGATTTATTAGAGAACCATTATTTGTTTGTGCCGAATGGACTTGAGTGAATATCTTTGATTATGACCGATTCTTAGAACGTCTCGTTCAAAAGCATTGGGTCTCAAGTAAAACATGGGATCAAAAACACGAGAAGACATATTTCATTCCTTTAAAACAAACATCATTTGAGAAGAGTACATCATTTTCACCCTATTTGAAATACATCATAGTCTAGTCTAATTCTTCCATCTCGACTGAATGAGCCTTGATCATCTGCTTCATTTGTCCAATGAGACTCTTGTAATACTCAATAAAGTCATTAATCTCTGCTGGTGTCTTAAGAGGATTGACCATCTTATCAACCATCTTTAAATAATACGGAACATCTGCAATCGCTGTGTTGGCTAGACATGCTAGTCTCGTGAAGCGGTCCATCCAAAAGTGGACTTCTCCTTTCCATTCACTGATGTCCTTATCCTGTTGTTTCATCTGATCTATCAGCTTCTGCAAGTCTTCTCGTCCTTGTCGTAATGCTGCCTCATATCCCGCAATTGCCCTATCTGTGTGCAACCTCTCAACTTTGATTGTGTCTTCATATCTTGCTGACACTATTTTTATTTGTTACTTCATGCTATCTACCTGTTGAAGAGCATTATTCTGTGCCACTTTGGCATTTATAAGTGACTCTTTAAGTTGTTGATTTTCAGCCAGAGCTCTATCTCTTTCTTGCCCTCGGAGTTTTAATTCCTTGTTTGCAGCTTCCAAACACCTTCTGGTTCTTGACATATGATCTTGTTCTATCTTTTGCCTCTTGTTAGCCCTTTCAAGCGCGTGGTCCTTCTCAGAATTTTCACGCTTTAAAATTGCACATGTTTGACGAGTCTTTTCCAGCTCTGCTTCTAATTTCCTTTTTCCTTCATTAGCTTTTGGTAACTTTTCCCTTATTTTCTCATCTTCTATCAGGACCGGAGGAGGAGATATACCGACTGTAAAGGTCGCTGAACTTTTGAAAGGCATTTTGACTTCCTTAGCCCGATTCTTGACCCATTGTCGGTAGCTTTCTTTGACTCCACAGCTTTTAATTCCCAACTCTCTACCCTTTCTGATGACTTTCTTCCAAGAGTCTCGGGTCTTCCTGATTGTCTCAGTACACTCCATCTTTATGTCAAAAATAAAGGGAGTGGTTTCCAATTCCGAGGGAGGTCCTATCATAGGATAGCCAAGTTGACGCAATGTCAAAGCAGGGTTATAATTAATGCACCCCCGAGTACCTATGAGAGGGACATTAGGAAAGCCCTCGCACTGATAAACCACTGTTTGCCCTTCTTTTCGCCATGGATACCATACAACACTTTCCTCCTCAAGCTTGGCCAATTCCTCGGCCCATTCACGGCCGCTCATGGTCTTCAACTGGAGCATCTCGAGATCTGTAATGGGACAGGGCCCTTCATAGCCCCTCTTGAACATGTGACTCGTAAGCCATACAAATAGTATTGGTAGACAACATAAGATCTGCTTACCCTTCTTTTCATGACAGAAATTCAAAGTGTAATAAACATCAGCAAAAATGGCTGGAACGGGATTTGCGGTATCATTTTTTTGAGTGAGGAACACATCAATTGCTGCAAAATCTACCAAGTCTTCATTACTTGGGAAGAGGATGCTGCCATAAATGGTGAGGGCTAACACATCCATGAAGGTGCTCTAGTCTTCAGCCTTGGCTAGGTGATGCATGTGCTCTTCCAAATATTTCCTTGGAAATCCCTCTGTTCCTTTCCTAATTTGTTTTGCCTTTTGTAGATCTTTTACACGAATCTTCAAGACATCAGCTATGGTTGGCATAGATGCATAGTGACCCATATATTGGTATGGCTTTTCCTTTTCCAAAGATAAGCCCAAGATTTGCTCAAACTCCTCTAAGGTGGGGGCTAGCTGAAAATCTTGAAAGGTGAAACAACGTAACGGTGGGTCATAGTATTGAGCTAGTGCAGTGATAGCTTCTGCTTGCACGTCTACTTCCAACAGATTCAAGATTCTTCCATATCTTGCTGTGAAAGTTAGACGTTGTGTCTTCTTCAACATTCGGCCCAAACTCACTAAGCTTTTTGTGTCAACTTTCTTGGCCTTAAGTTGTAGGGTCTTTTTCAAAATTTCACCCTTGTGATCTGATCCCACGACACTTTCCATTATTAATCAAAGATACTCACTGCTAGTCCTTGGGCACTTAGTTTCAATAGTTCTCCAACAAACTTGGGTTCAACACATAAGAAACATTAATGCATGGTTTTCAGAAATATAATATGGAAAATGATAATGATAACGAATGAGTGAGTTGTTGGTCCTTTAATAGTGGCTCACCTCCTCTTTTGAAAAGAATTTTTTTTTTAGGAGGGACACAAGTATGGTTTGCCACACTAAAGAACTAAACAACTCGCAAGATATAGATAAATCTAAAGATAATGAAAGGTATGTGATGATCACATATTTGATACATTAATAAGCCTTAATTTTTAGTCATTTACACTCTCTATATACTTAATTGATTGATTTTGATTATGTTTTGTAAGTTTGGACTCAAATTAGACTTAATTGAATTTTTTAGCATAATTTACGTCTTACGTTGTTTCTGTATTTGGGCTATATCTTGGGATGTAGGTAGTCTTTGGAGGTGATTCTAATGGCATTTGAAAGATAAGAGAGATTTCTATAACTTTCATGAAGACTTCAAAGGCCCAATGACACGAGTAGATAACTCAAATTGGGGTTGAAGCAAGAACCAGAGTGCTTTTCCTGATAGCTTAACCTACGTGTACTGTTCATCACAGTTTTTGGGATAGATATTGTCAAATGGGCTGAAATTTGGATGCTAAATAGTTAAGACCCATATCTACAACTTTTATGTTGAACACTTTTCCAGAATCGGACTTTTTGAAGGTGATATTGGGCTTGGAAGTTAGAACAGAGGAGCTGTGATTGGGCCTGGGTAGTGTGTAGTAATTTGAACGTATCTGGAGTTATAGAAATGATATTGGACTCAAACTAAAGCCATTTGAAAGCTAAGATCTAGGCCTACAACTTTCATGAAGATCACTTAGTTCAAAAATGACGAATGAAATAACTTCAGAGCTGCATGATTTCGGAGACAAGGAATCTCTATAATTTTCTACTCACCAAAAGTCATTTGGCATTTTCCACTCATTTTTCACTCATCCACCCACTAATGACTCAGCCAACTTATCATTTTGTATCTCTAATCCTCTATAAAAGGGGTCCTTGGCAGATCATTGAGGGTAGTTAGGTGTTAGTTACCAAAATGATGTCATTTTGTTACTAAGTTTTCTTATAGTAATTTTCCTTTGTTCTAAATTAAAGTCATGTTCTTCTTCTTCTTCTTCTTCTTCTCTCTTTCTTTCTTCTTATCTATGAGTAACTAAGTTTCATTTTACTTAGGTGAAAGGGTGAAGCTCTTGGTAATAAAGTAAGGTTAGATTTATTCTTCTCTTGTGCTTAAATGATTTATATTTTTTAGTAACCATTATACGTATTATAATTTGTTTCTTATAATTTAGAAACCATCTTTATAAATAGGAGTTCTTAATTTGTTGTAAATAAAATATTAGCACAATGAATGCTTTAACCCATTTATAAGTGGTGGTAATATTTTTAGGAAACATAATATAATTACATATATTATTTTAAATGGACCTTTAATGTTGTATTTTCTGATTGGAACCTCCATGTTGCGAGGATTCTAATTGAGTTATAAAAGAAATTAATCTTACCTTTACTTTATTTACCAAGAGTGGATCTTTTAATCCAAGTAAATAATTTTTACCATAGTAACAAAATATTTACTTTACCTTAATTAATCTTCAACAATTCCCTGTGGATCGACCTCGAACTCCCGAGAAATTTATTACTTGAGACAACCTGCACTTGGGTTCGCAATGCAACAATTAATCCCGTATCAAGTTTGTAGAATTGTTTGAAATTAAAAATTGTGCATCAAGTTTTTGGCGCCGTTGCCGGAGACTTGATTTGAAGAATAAATTTCTAGTGTAAATATTTTGTATATATTTTTTACTTTTTTATTTTTTTTTCTTTTGTACATACTAACTTACTAACTTTATGAGGAAAATCTCTTCCTTTTATTTTTTTGTACATACTAACAGTGGGGGAAACTCTCCCTTTTATTTTACGTACTAACTTAGTGGGGAACCTCTCTTTTTTTTTTTGTACTTTACTAATTTAGTGGGGAAACTCTCCCTAATTTCTCTGTAATCTTTAATCATTAATAAAATAATCTTTCTTCTTCTCTTCTCTCTCGCCGGAGCAAAAAATCGGCTTGCCGATTCTCTGTTTTCATATTTTAAATTTACTTTCTGCACTTTATTTTCTTTGTATTTTATTTTCTGTAATTTTTTTTTGTTACTTAATTTTTTGTCATTTATTTTCTGTCATTTATTTTTTTTTTTGTCATTTATTTTTGTTTACTAACTTACTAACTTACTAACTATCTAACTTTTTACTTTATCTGCTTCTAATATTTTAATTTATCTGCATACTAACTTTTTAATTTTTTTGCTTATTAATTTTTTTTGGTGGCTGGTTTATACCACACCTTTGTTAATATTTAATGGACGGTTTATACTACTAGCTTGTACATTTTATTTTATATTTTAAGTTACTTATTTATGCTTAATTGGTATCGTGATTTAAATTATAGTCATTTGGTTAAAGTTAATCCTAGTACTGTATATATTGATTTGTCTGAATCACAATCACACACATCAAATACAATGGCTGAAAATGAAAGTGTGCATGATGAACGTGAAAATCAACCGTTGCGAACCATGCGTGAGTATTTGCAACCATCTCGAAATTCTAGTCCATCATGTTTTATCTTTCCACTCAATGCTAACAATTTTGGATTCAAGCCAGATATGATTTCTTTACTTCCTAATTTCCATGGTTTAGAATCTGAAAGTCCATATTTACATTTAAAAGAATTTGAGGAAGTATGTACTATTTTTCATGATCAAACTTGCACTGAAGAGATTGTTAAGCTTAAATTGTTTCCTTTTTCTTTAAAAGATAAAGCAAAAGCTTGGCTTAACACTTTGAAACCAAGATCAATTGGCACATAGCAAGAAATGTAATGTGAGTTTCTGAAGAAATTTTTTCCAACACATAAAACCAATGCTTTGAAAAGACAAATCCAAAATTTCTCCCAAAATTCAAATGAAGATATTTTCAAAGTTGGAAACGTTTTAAAGATTTGTTGAATTCTTGTCCACATCATGGTTTTGAAAAATGGCGCACTATAAGCTTCTTTTATGAAGGGTTAACACCCGAAACCAAACAATTTGTGAAAACAATGTGCAATGGTGAATTTCTTGATAAAGGACCTGATGAAACTTTAGACTATTTAGACATTTTGGCTGAAAATTCTCAATCTTGGCATGGTACTAATCCTTCTGAAAATTCAATTAGATTTAACCTTACAAATGCTAGTAAAGGAAAATATCATCTTAGTCAAGAAGAAGATCTAAATGCAAGGTTTGCTAGTTTGGCTAGAAAGGTTGAAGCCATGGAATCCGGGAAAGTAAAAGAAATCAAATCTGTGCAAAATGAAGAAATTTGTAGCATTTGTGATGAATTGGGATACTCAACAAATGAATGTCAAAAAATTCCTGTTTTTAAAGAAGTTGTGCATAAGCAAGTAAATGTAATGAATAATTTTAAAAAGTCATTCACTTCTTCTTTTTCAGATACATACAATTCGGGATGGAGAAATCACCCGAACTTCAGTTGGAGGACCAACAATCAGGCACAATTCATGCAGGCACAGCAGGACTCTCAAAATTTTCAAGGATATGCACCTTTTGTCCCACCATACAGGAATAACCTTGAAGAAACATTGCATGCATTCATGGAAAAGTAAGATGTCATTATTAATCAAAACATTCAAGTCATGATTGACATAAAAGACACTCTTGCTAAACTTTCTTCTGCACTCACCATTCACGAAAAAGAAAAATTTCCTTCTCAACCTCAACTAAATCCCAAGGGTCAATACAGTCTAAATGATGATAATTCAGAAAACTAACAAATAGATCAAGTCAAATCAGTGATAACCCTTAGGAATGGAAAGGTTGTTGAAGAAAGTAAGGAAATAAAGAGCCAATGTCCAAAGTGACGAACTCCTTGAGTGTGAATAAGCTAGAGCATGTGGAAAAGAATCAAGATAGTAGTGATGCTGAGCTACCTAAGGAACCTGAAGTGACAAAAAGTCTTGTTAAGCCAAAAAATGATGACGAGGGCCACCAGACATACATGATTGACCCAATCATGGATAGGGGAGTTTCTACAACCCATGACTTTGACCCCATTGAGAATTTTCTTATCAATTCTGAGTTTGATTCTATAAGTAATCCCTCTGATGTAGTTGATATTTCTACTTTTTTTTTTATAAAACTCAGGATCATGACACTCAGGCATGACAACCAAAGTTTAAGGAGTTTCTTAAGAAAGGTTGGAACATTGCTGATAAAAAAAGTGTTTGTCCATTAGTCTGTTCTTATAAAATTAATTTGGAAGAAGGTAAATGGTCAGCGGTTGAAGCTATAACTTGAGTTGAAGGATCCAGATGTAGCAGAGACTTTGGTAGACGATCCTGTCTACCAAAACTGAGGTAAATTTTTAGTATTTCGTGTTTTTATTGAGTAGGATTAAGTGCTTCCCAAATTTTGGAGCCTTTGTATGGGGATGTAAATAGTGTCGGCCAACAAAAAAAAATTATAAAACAAAAGAACCCAAAAAAAATATATATTTGCATGCTTGTTTATTTCATTTTATTTCATTTTTTTTTCATTACTAACCATTGTCAAGATGTAGTTATTCTCTTCTCGTCTAAGCATTTCGGGTATGTGACTTCTCTCAATTACTTTGTTTAATTTTGTCCCAATAATTTTTTTGATGTATATTGATGATTATTTCTTCAGTCTGGATTTAATTGTTAACATTGAGGACAATATTGTGATCTGATTGGGGGGAAGGATAGTTGTGTAAAAAAAAAACTAAAAAAAAAATTAGAAAGTGTGTATATTAATATGTTTGTTGTGTTTATGTGTTTGTCAGTAACTTACTAAACCAGTTAAGGATGGCAGAGTAAGGAGTAAATTTTACTCTTGAGACGCATCTTAGTTGGGGGAGTAACTAGTTTGTGTGGAAGTAGCAATTCAAATTCAGGAAAATTTACATGATTGAGTAAATTGTCTTCTTTCTTAAACATCACATGCTTGGTTATGGATGTTAAAATTTTTGTGGATTGAGAATGATGGATATATGCCTTGTGAGATTTTGAGCTTATCGATGAATGGATTGAACATCTGTACCATTCTCTTCTTTCTTGAGTGATTTTTTCTCATGGAATTGTTACTCTAGAACTTGTTTTGATTCTTTTTGAAGCTACATTTTCACATGCATACATAAACATGATTGAGGCAAATTTTCTTGAATTAACCACTTTGACCAAATAGCTAACCTTACATATTTTCCTTTGCTTAACCCCTTTGAGCTTATTTGACCATTCTTTGTTTCTAACTCATTACGTACCTTAAATGAAAAAACCATGTTCTAACCCAACCTTAGGGAATAAGAGAGCATTGACTTTGTTATTTGAAGAGTTCTTGAACAAGTGTGGGGGTGCATGTGCAGATTGGTTATATAAAAAAAAGAAAAAAAGGAAAAAATGTGTCTATATAAAAAAGAGAGCTGATTATTGCTACAATCAAAAGAATGCACCATGTGATATATTCATACCTAGACTGAGGGTGGATGATTGGAAATAACAGGAATAGAAGGAGAATGTTCAAGCCTAACAATGAATTCAACCTACCAATTGATTTTCAACAAAACATTAGTCAGATATTGGTCATTGTCCTGTATGAGGAAGAACTAAGAAATTCTTGAGAAATTTAGACTGAATGTTCTCAAACATCTTCTCCATTCTAACTGTATTATAATGCTCTTTTATTCTCTTTAGTATTTAACTTGTCTTATCTATATTACTTCTACCTTTACCTTGACCCCATTATAACCTTGAATAAAGTCTTCATGATTTGTGTATATATGTTATTTTTGAGTAGCAGAGAAGTAGAAGATAAACAAGCTTATGGTAGTGCAATTTTCATGGGCTGAATTGAGTGAAATACTTATCTTTTAAACACTTGAGGGATTGAGAGTGAATCTTGTGAAAATCTATCATTCTTGACTCATGCTTTTCAATTGAAATATCTTTGCTTGTTGATTTGAGATGTGAAGATATATTACCTCATGAATGTTTTGATTACTTGAATGATTGGTTGCTCTTCATTTTTAAATTAAGTCTTTTAGAGTATTTAACTTTTGAGTCTGTTTCGTTTTTTTTTTAGTTTTGGTCTTGTGTTTTGCCCAGGAGTGCAAAACACTAAGTGTAGGGGAGTATGCTCCCCTTGTGTCCTAATGGAATTGCCTTAAACTTGGAACTCTCTATCCTAAAGATCTAAGAGTCCTTCTGATCCGTGAAAACTTTCATTGGGTGGCTCTTCTATTCTAAAGGTCTCTAGAGCTAAGTTCCATTTCAGAATGTTTACCACAAACAGTGGGTAAACCACTAGGTGTGGGACACTCGTGAAAAAGGTACACTCTAGACGAGGTTTTCGCGATAACCAAACAGGATGTACATCCAAAATAGCTACCACTACGCAACATCTACCTAACTTAGGCTTCACTCAGACCCAGGTATAGGGCCCCACTCGGATGTGTGTGATAAACGTGTAGGTGCTGTGGGTGTAGGGAGCATACAAACCTTTATAGTCCCCAAGACTACCCATATCCTGCAAAACAAAGCAAACACAAAACAACCTCCAAAAGTTTTCTAACCTAAGGTTTGCAGAATAAAACAATTAATAATAATAACAAACCATCAAATATATAAAAAAAGAAAAGAAAAAAAAAAAAGAAAGGGTAAAATAAACATATAAAGATCACAAACATTTTACACAACTAACTTTTATAGGCTTGACTCTCAAGTATCCCCAATGGAGTCGCCATCTGTGGCGACCGAATTCCCGGCGAAACATAGCAACTCGAAGATCTTAGAATATGAAATGGAGTCGCCACCAATTTTATTTAAATTAAGAAAAATTAGAAAACCCTTATTAGAAAATGGTCTTTGAGAACCAGATTGGATTCGGGAGTCGATTATGCTTAGGGAAGGGTGGAAACTTAATCCCACAGCACCCCTAACGCACCCGTCATAAGACGGTACCTTAAGTCGAATGTGTAAATTCTTGATAATTTCAAATATATTTACTTTACCCCTTTTATTAAAACAACACTAAAAATAAATGAATAATTTGTGAAAATTTAATTTTGACTTGACAGAATAAAGATTCTGCTCCTACGTATCCTCAGGTGCAATGAGGAACTCAAAGTCACGTAGTTCTAAAAAAGGATAATTGTGAGTTGGTTGATTTTATATAAATAACTTAGTTTTAAAAATTTTGGTTAACAAGTCATGGCGACTCAGTTAATCAAATCAAGATTTGAATAGGTGAAACTCGGCATCACGCTAGAGACGTCACCCATTGAATCATCAAGTTATCACAACTTAGATGATTATGAAAATTATAGAATTAGCAAGCTGTCAAAACTCAGCTAATTTCATTTTTATTTTTCTTAAAAATATTGAGTTATTTTTTATCATTTTTATTTTTATTACTTTTATTTTTTTATTTTTAGATTTTTAATAATAAAAAAAGCAAAAACAGAAAAAAAAAACACAAAGAAACTAAGAAACATGAAGAAAAAACAGAGCACAAACTGGATATGTGTTTGCTGCTGGATTCAATGCGTGGTGGGTGGGGTCTCCGTTCTGTGTTGGTGAGTTGACTCGGGAGTGAAGTGAAGGTTAGGATAAATGAATGAAGAAGGAGTTTGGGTTTTGTTTTGGGCTGTCGGTAAGGGGATTCGACGGTCGGGTATAGGTCGCGTTTGAGAGGTGATTTCACGTGATGGATGGTTGAAGGATGGTCTTTGTGGGTGTGATGATGGAGAGCTTATGGTGGTTGGGTTTACGTAGTAGTGAGAGGAGATGGTGAAGGTTGATATATAGGGATTCGACGGTCGGTGGAGAGGGTATGATGGAGTTTGGGTTCGGTTTAGGGGGATTCGACGATCGGTGGAGAGGATATGATGGAGTTTGGGTTCTGGTTTAGGGGATTCGACGGTCGGGTATAGGTCGTGTTTGAGAGGTGATTTCTCGTGATGGATGGTTGAAGGATGGTGGTGTGGGTGTGATGATGGAGAGCTTATGGTGGTTGGGTTTACGGTAGTAGTGAGAAGAGATGGTGAATGTCGATATATGGGGATTCGACGGTCGGTGGAGAGGGTATGATGGAGTTTGGGTTCGGTTTAGGGGGATTCGACAATCGGTGGAGAGAGTATGATGGATTTTGGGTCACGATTTAGGGAGATTGGGGTTCGACGATCGGTGGAAAGGATGTAATGGAGTTTGGGTCATGATTTAGGGAGATTGGAGTCCGACGGTCAGGATATGATGGAGTTTGGGTCATGATTTAGAGAGATTGGGGTCCGATGGTCGGTGGAGGGGATGTGATGGAGTTTGGGTCACGATTTAGGGAGATTGGGGTTCAATGGTCGGTGGAGAGGATGTGATGGAGTTTGGGTCATGATTTAGGGAGATTGTGGTCCGACGGTTGGGGTATGATGTGATGGAGTTTGGGTTCGATTTAGGGAGATTCGACGGTCGGGGTATGATGGAGTTTGAGTCACGATTTGGGGAGACCGTGGTCCAACGGTCGGGGTATGATGGAGTTTGGGTGACTATTTAGGGGGATTGTGGTTCGACGGTCGGTGGAAAGGATGTAATGGAGTTGTGGTGAGGCCATAGGTGAGCTTGGAGATGAGTTCTTTGGTGGTTTGTGTGAAGGTTGGACGTTGATTATGGAGGTAGGTGATGTGGTGAGAGATGGAAGGCATTGGATGTGGATATTGAAGGTGGTGAGGGGAGGCCGTGAATGGTGGTGGTTACGGTTTTACGGAGGTGAAGATGATTGGAAATTGATGGGTGCTTTGTGGTATGGTTTGGGTAGTCCACGGTTGGGTCATGGTTTGAAGAGGTGATATGGTTGGGTTGGTGGTGTTTGGAAAGGTTATGGAGGATGGTTGATGGGTGGTTGAAGGTGGTGAGGGTTTTGGAGGTGGCAGAGGAGGCTCACAGTTGGGAGGTAGTGATGGAGGTGGGTTGCAGCTGGTTTTGATGGTTGGTTGGAGTATTTGTGATCTTGTCCTTCATTTTTGGTGATTTGAGAACTGTGTTGCAGAAGGAGAGGAGTACCAGTGTGTGTATGGTGCTCATGGCTTTAAAAAAAAACTAGGAAAAGAAGATGGACAACATAACTAACCAGTCAGAATCAAAGCATGCATTGAACATCATATTCACTCATAACAGTGCAAGGATAGTGGTAGGGTAGGGCTTACCTCTTCTGCGCTACCAATTGCCAAATCCAAAAACCAAAATTCCCTTTCGTCCAAAAAAGCCTCCCTAGTATCTCTGCCTTTTTTGTTCCTTCACAGCTACCACAAGAGATCAGCTCCAAATTTTTTTCCTTCCAAAACTCTTTTTAGCTTTTATATCCCCTTGTCTATCCGTTCCTCTCTCCTTTCTTTCACTTTTGCCTATCCCTCTTTTTTTTTCTTTTTAGCTCTGCTATGCAGCCGTGAGTGTGTGAGTGGGTGTCCATTGTGTGTGTGTCTTTGCAGATAGGTGGGGACGTGAGTGTCGTGGGTGTCTGTTGTGTGTGTCTTTGCCGGTCTGCGGTGAGGACGTGAGTGGTGAAATGTGAGTGGTGGGTGTGTGTAAAATGTCTGCCCAAAAAAGAAAAAAGATAATGGACCAGAAAAAAAAAACAACTTTTTATCAAAACAAGAAAAACAAATAAGCTACAAATCTTTTTCATCATTTCTTTTTATTTTCTTTTATTTATTTATTATTATTATTATTTTTTGTTTCTATTTTTTTTTAGGCTTATGTATTTGGGCCAAAAAGGTGAACAACAATTTTTGATTTTTTTAATTTGCTTTTTTTCTTTTTTGTTTTGTTGTTTTTTTTCTTTTTTTTTCTTTCTTTTTTTTAGAGAAAATAAATTAAATTTTAAAAAAAAGTCCGATCAAAATATGGTGTTCACAACTACATTAATCCATAACCCTTTCTCACCGGTTTTTATCTTCCAACCCCATTTCATTAAACAGGCATAATTCATGTCTTCTAGCATCCTTATTACTAATCATCCTTCTTCTTTGGGTCTGCATATGCTCCTCCATCCTACTAGTTGGCACCTCCTTCGATTTTTCATCAAAATTAATGCCTTTTTATCATTGCCTTTGTGTTGCGCTAGGTTAATTTGCACAGACTTTGTTAATTTCACTTTTAAAATTGGTTAGTATATGTAGAAGTTCTTTTACGTCTTGCACTTTTGCTCAATAAAATAACAAAGTTAAAATTTGAAAAACAATGTAAGTACATTGTTTTTTTTTAATATATTACTTTTTACACTATTTTTTAATAATTGTGATTAAGTGAGAAAAAATGATAAGAAAAAAGTTATATAATTAATAATATGAAAAGTAGCATAAAAATGATGTGAGAGAAAAGTAATGTAAAAAAATTATGGTTGTTAAAATTCAGTTTTGATATTCTTACCATTAGTAGTGCATACACATTTTTTCACATTACTTTTAATATCATTCATTATACTTATTTTTTTTTTTTTTTTGCACTAAATTTTATACTATTAAAAAAGGTGTCAACAATATATACATTCCTAAAAAGAGTGTATGATAATTTTTTTCATTAAAATTATGATGGTGTATTGTACCAGAAAAAAATGAGATTTTTGATGGTGTATACATATTTATCTTTATTATCATTACACTGATTTTAAAAAAATTTAAGCTAAAAATCTAAGATTGTGTTTGTTACAATCTAGTAATTATATTAGCACGCTCTATAAATGTATAACTAAATAATAAGATTTTTTTTAATATTGTAATTTAAGAATCAGTGTTCACATTAAATATATCTTCTTTATGGAAACACATGAGTTGCCCTTCATAAATATTAATGGGCAGGTCCAAAATAATTATAATATTTCTTTCTTTTATTTAATTACGGGAATCGCTATGATACATGATAAGTTTAGTATTTATGGAAGTTGTGAAACATTTATTACATGTTTATTTTATAATAAATATTTTTAATTCTACTAAATTACTCAACAGCCATTGTCAGATTCTTGTTCCGAGTGTATAACAAACTTCAATCATAAAAATGCTTTTTAGCGTAAATTCCCTGTTTTTTGCCTCAATTTTTTGGTTTGGGCTCAAGCTTACAAAGACTTATTTGCCTTCCATGCTTATTCTAGTTTTTGACTGCATGTGCGCAAGTCTTAAGCTGAAGTGGCCATGAGTTTGAAGGAAATTCATAATTTGGAAAAGGAGCAATGCTCATGAAAATATAGGGATGAAAATAAGTCAGGTTAGATTAGACTTTGCCTTAAATAAATCTAGTTGTATCCTAATTATAAGGCCTGAGCCTGACTTGTGAGTCTATAATAGGTCGATTTTTAAGATCTGACCTGACCTTTTTAAAAGTCTGGCATGACGTGAAAGTCTATTTAAAGGCCTATTTTACAATAAGACCTTTAAATAGGCTAACAGGTCAACTTTTAAATAGGCCAACAGACCTTTACATAGGCTAACAGACCTACTTTTAAATAGGTCAACATGCTTTACATAGACTAACAGACCTACTTTTAAATAAGTCATATGCCTTTATATAAGCTAACAAGCCTAAGCCTTGAAATAAGTCAATGGACTTACACAAAACTAATAGGCATTTGTTATAATTTAACATTCACCTTCTAATTTTATAGATACTCGTCACTTTCTTATTCTAGTCTTTGATCGATGTGAGACTTGGAGATATATCAAGTTGCTCACTTTCTTATTCTAGTCTTTTAAGTCCTACATCGACCAAAGATCAGAACAAGAAAGTAATGAGCATCTATAAAAGTAGGAGGTGAGTGTTAACTTATTATTTTCATTCTAATAAATATATTACACTAAATATATTAATAAATATGTTATTTCTATTCTAACTTACTAACTTAAGTTTTAATTATTGACTTTTATTAAAATTTAATTAAAATATATATTAATATATTATAATAAATTAATAATTATAATTATAATTTATAATCATTATAATAATTATAATTATAATTTATCATTATTATAATAATATATATTATATTATATATAATTAAATAGGTTAGGCCAACTTGTCAGGCTTAAAAGACCTATTAGATGGCTTGAGGTCTGACCTTTTTAGTTAAAAATGTTTTTAAAAAAGCATTGGCCTAACTTGTTTAGTAAACAGGCTAGGTCAGGCCAGGCATCAGGCAGGCAAGGTCATAGGCCCTTGACAGACAGTCTGACCTATTTCTACCCCTATGAGCACAGAGAGATGATGCAGAAAAATAACATATTGCCAGAAGCAAATAACCACATGTGCAGGATCACATCATAAGCATGCAACCAAATACTAAAAAGTATAACTAACAAATGGAAGGAATGTAGAAAGGACTCAACTATGAGGAGATTACAAGTATGTAAAAAATGTTAGGAAATCAGAGTTAGATACACCCCAAGTGTCTAAACACTTTATAGATGTGAGCGGAAGAGTACTCGGATCTGTGAAGAAGAACTGATAAGAAGAACTGATAAAATTTATAAAACACATGAATAGTACTTTTATGGTGGGACCCACTTGTCAGTACTATTTGCACCAGAAAAATAAATCAAGAACTGCACACCAGATTTAACGTGAAAAACTCCCTTGTACATTGAGGGAAAAAATCACGGGACAAACTCCGAAAATATTCCACTATATCAAGAATAATTACAATATCCTATCTACTCTCCCACACACAAGAGGTACAAAATATAGTGTTTCCCAATGAAACTCTCTCCTACTACAATTTGTAGTATTACAGAGACTAGAGAATAAACCCAAAAATTTTCAGTGTATACTCACACACTACACTCTTAGAATTTTCTCACACTCTCTATTTTTTTTTCTCTCAGTCACAGAAGCTCACAAGCTCATTTACTTCTCTTCTGTTTGTTATGCAGTTTCAGATGCGATGGTTCTCTATTTACAGAAAACCAATTCAAGCCTTTTTTCTTACTTGCCAATCATGTAACATTTCGAAAATTATTTATTTCACTATAAATAATTATTTTATAATATTTATAATTTTTAATTTTTTTTTTGGATTTTTCAAAAATATTAAATATTTTAATATATTTTTCATTTTGCGCGCGCATTGAGCAGAGTCAGTCAAACGCTCTGAAAAATTGTTTGTTTTGTGATGAATAGTCATTTTTCAATATTTGTGATTTTTAAGAATTTTTGTGAATTTTTCTGAAAATGTTGAATATTATAGTATATTCTTCGTTTTACGTGCACGCTGAGCGGAGTCAGGATAACGAAATGTTTTCCCTGAGGCTAGTAAACCTTGAACTGTCAACGTGTCGATAGGGGATCTTACTAAACCCGAGGTCGGGCACAGTTTGCGAGGTTTACGTTTTTTGAGATTTTATCTGATAAATAAAATCATTGTATCATAAAATCATCTGATGAATAATAAAATATTATTTTCATCAACTGTAACTTTTATTCATTGGAAAAATAATTCTAACAGTGTAATTAATCATCTGTCAGATGTATTTAATTAAGGAGACAAACTTACTATGCACTTTATCGAGAAGCACGCGAAGCTTCTCAAGGAAGCTCCGAGGAAGCTTCCTCCAACCACTTTACATCCTTTCTCTCTTCTCTTTGTGCAGCACGATTTTGGGGGGAATATCACAATTATTCCCTCCCATTTTCTATCATTCACGCTGGTCACTTTCTCCCTCACGCAGCTCTCATTTCTCTTCCTCTCTTCTTCCACCCACACACTCCATTGTTGAACTTTCAAGCTTCCCTTGCTCAAGCCAAACTTAAACCATTGTT
This sequence comes from Ormosia semicastrata, assembly GCA_029884595.1. NCBI lineage: Eukaryota > Viridiplantae > Streptophyta > Magnoliopsida > Fabales > Fabaceae > Ormosia > Ormosia semicastrata. Next base: position 17,133,920 of record JAQQTO010000041.1, on the reverse strand, counting down.
TTCCCTCACCATCTTCAAGTTTTCTTCTTTGTGGAACTCACCTTGGCTCCTTCATTTTCGTGGTTGGCAGCCCAATACCAAAGCTTCAAGCTTTAAGGTAAAGCTCTCAACTTTCTTCTCATTTTCTCTCCATTTTCGTGTTCCATGGTCACATTGGTGACTATGGATGCCATTTCCACTCTTTGATCTTGATTTTTATGGATTTGAACACCAAAGTTTCTGTGGTGGTGAAGCACAAAATTCCTAAGCAAAAAGGAACTTGCTTTCCTTGTTCTTCACTAAGGTAAGAGGAAGATACTCTTCCTCAACCTCTATTAGCATTTAGAAACCTTGTCTGTGATTGATTGTGAGAAAACCCTGTTGAGGGTTATTCTTTGTTTGCATGATGAGTATGTTTGCATGTTGTTTATAATGTGTTTATGCTATTAGATTATTTGTTTGTGTATATTGATATACTGGATTGGATTAGAATGCCTGAAGTGGAAGAAATTAATGTCGGATTTTCCCTTGGGTGGCCACGGCTTTGAGGCCCAAAATTTGGGGATTCTTTGTGAACAATTATAACAATTAGAATTTCTGACCATTTAGTATAATGTCAACATCCGTCGAATTTGAACTTCTGACCATTTAGTACAATATCAATATCTGTCGAATTTGAACTTCTGACCATTTAGTACAATGTCAATATCTATCGAATTAGAATTTCTGACCATTTGGCACTTTCGTCGGTTGAACACGAGAGAAACTTTTCCAATGTCAATATCCGTCAAATTAGAATTTCTGACCATTTAGAACTTTCATCAGTTCAACACAAGATAAATTTCTCCAATGTCAATATCCATCGAATTAGAATTTCTGACCATATAGTACTTTCGTCATTTCAACACTTAGAAGATTTCTCCAACGTCAAAACCTATCTGTCGAATTAGGATTTCTGCTGACCTTCTAGCATATTCGACTGTTTTTGATCTTCATTCGACAGAACTTGACTTTTAGCCATTCTTGTGAAATAATGTTCTCTCATTTTTCATCATTCTGTCATGTTATTTTTCGTCGAAAGGTAGCCTCACATTTGTTCACTAGAGACATTTTCTCCGTCGATTCCAAAAGTATAATTTATCACCTAACACCTAGTGATTAAATTAATGGTAATAAGATGCAAGAATTAGCAAATTGAAAAATTAAATTATACTTTGAGATTCATAAATTTTAAAGAACTAAGAATGAAATTTTCATAAGACTTAGGATAATTTTAATTAGGGTAAGAACAAGAGAATGTGAGACTTTGAGATATTAGAATAACCTTCTAAGTATGTGAGAATAAATTAATTAAGAGAATTTAATTAATTAAGAAAATTCATTTAGAGACAAACTTTGTAAGAAAAGCTAAACCTAAGCAAGAATTCATAATACACTTTAAAAAAATGTATTAATTTGTTTAATAACAATATTATGTTATCGTGGGTCCATGTGAGTGACCAATGTTTGTGTTGATTCTTGCTTTGGCCAATTGTGGCATATTGTGGAATAGTATGTAATAATGATCATACATGATTATGTATAGAGTCTGTATGCATTGTGAATGTCCGTTGGACTGTCGTTAAGGCCCAGTTGCCTAGGAGTTGAACAGACCTTAGTGCGGGTGCGAATAGACAAGTGTAGGTCATTTGTTGACCTTGGGGGCGTCGGGGTGCGGGTACCTCGCAATGGACAGTTGGTAGCTCCTGTGTCCGTGGGGCAGACCGATGCAAACACACTGACGATCCGGACTGAGACACTGTCCTATATCACGATCTAGCGTAGACTGTCTGTACAATGTCATGATGTGCACATGGATAAATTTATGAATTATAGCACTTTGGCCTCGGCAGCCGAGTTGCAGACGTGTCTCCTGATCTTTCTCTCCGATCGTTTATGTCTAGCTCCATTGACTAGGATTTTGACCATTGTATGCATGTGCATAGTGAGTCCATGCATTATCTGGCATTTATTTGTTATTATAATTTGGAATTGTTGTCTTACTGTTATATATATATGGTCTGGAACTGCTTATTTGTTTATTTCTGCTATTTAATGCTTATGATTATTATTTGGAAATGCTCTGTGGGCGCTTTGCGCCATTTTGTTTCTTGTTGCTATAATTGGTAATGATGGTAGGATGTCTTACCTCTTTCTTGTACTTTTCTTATTCTATATAAATTCTTGGTTAAAGACTGTAAGTGGAAACAAAGTTGGATTCTTTTGGACTTTCTTGGTTTGACCCACTGTATCCGGTGATGTCGTCGCGAAGGGGGGTTCTATTGGGTTCGTTCGAATTGTGTTCACTGGTGGTGTTAACGCATGGCGAGTCGACTGGCCCGACAAGCGTATGCGATATGTTGGGGATCTGACCTTGACCATGAAGAGGACTGCGATTGAAGACCTTATTCTGTATTTCTCACTACACCGGTGAGCCCGGTGTTGCCTCACACATGCGGGATCCGATGGAGTGCCCAACTCCATAGTCGTGGATGTAACACCCTAAATTTCGTATCTCTTAAACAGTAATTTTGATAGTTAACAGAATTTTACTGTTTAGTAATTTCTGGATACTGTAAAATTATTTTGATTATTCTGTCAGCATATTTGATCGTTTTGAGTGATTTATTCCGTGTCAGAAAAATAATAATTTTTGGGTCGGGAAAATTTTTTCTGTATTTATTTCTCTTGACTGTTAATTATTTTTAACAATCTGACTTGATTTTCATACGTTTTCTAATATTTGTGATTTTTGTGGATGATTATGAATTTTTTTGACTATATGTGGGCTCAGGCGATCCTAGGTGGGCTCAGGTGACATTACGTGGGCTCAGGTGGGTCCCATAAAGTGAAAATTTTTTTACGCATAGAAAAATTTGTATTGTTTAGACGGAGACAGTGGATCTTACTAAACCTGAATCCAGAAACAATTTTAGAAATTTTCTTATTTTGTGTTTGATACTGTATTTAATTATCGGGCAATAAAAATACAGTAAATATATTCTTTCGTGGGGTTTTTAGTAGATAAAAATAGAAATTATATTGCTTAAGTCAACATTGGTGGTTTGAATATCCACCATTGATTTATTTAATGGTAAAGACTTGATCTTGATTTAATTAACGGTTAAGAAATAAATTTAATAAAGAAGCATTAGATAATCACCATTGATTTAATCAATGGTGTGAGAATAAACTTAGTTAAGCAAGCTTCAATATCAACTGTAGATTTAATCAACGGTGTAAATTTGATTATATAAAGTGACCATTTACAACCTTTGGATTTGGAATTGATCAAGGGTGGAGATTTAGTCTCAAAAAGTGACAAAGACTATTTATGACCATTGGATGAAGAATTAATCAAAGGTGGAGATTTGGTCTTCTAAAAAGGCTATGACTAATTATAACCCTTGGATTTAAAGTTTGAAAGAGCAATCTTGACCATTTATTTTGGAGACACATCTAATGACTAGAATTTAAAGGAAAAAGATCTAATGGCCTAGATTAAGTCTCCTAAAAATCAAAAGTCTACCTAAATCCTAACCATTGAATTAATCAATGGCTAGAAATGCTTCAAATAATGGCATGAAAAGATGACAACTTTGCATGCATTATGAAGAGGGGACGTTGGAGATGCTTGGAAAGGAGGAGACAAATTGGAGTAGCCTTTTTAGGCCAAAGAAAAAGATGACAAAGTGGAAGACCATGTGTTTCAAGTGTGAACCCAAAATGGGATATTATTTCAAGTAAAACTCTTCAAACTCTCCAACACTCACACGGCAGCCCACTCACTTTGTGCATGCATTTTCACTTTTTTCTCTCACCCAAAAAGCCTCCATCTTATTCTCTCAAAATTTCAAGAACCAAGCAACCATTCATTCCTTCCTTTTTCTCTCCATAGGTTCGGTCTCCACCACCAAATACACTATCCATCACTTATGATTTTTACTCTCATCATTTCTTAAAGCTAAACACCATTCTAAACACTTTTCATTTTGAAAGTTTTCCCAAAATCCACTCTAAGTGCTTCAAAATCCCACTTTTAGCTTACTTCCTTGGAGGTAAACTTTGATTTCTATTGTTTAAATTCATGTTTATGATTTTCTAAGCCATGTTTGTTCCATGGTTTGCTATTATTAAGTTTTGTTTGTGATTTTACTAATTATTTTAGAATTGTTAGGAACTTCTCAAAATTCTATCATCTACAACCTTGTCCTTCAAGTTAAAAATCAAAAAGCTTATGTTTTCCTTCTTATGAGGAATTCGGTCAACCACCCTAAGACCACCCTTCAAGTTTGTTTAATTTAATCCAACCATAGATCTTGAATTTACATGATATTCTAAGCAACTTTCATGTTGGAGACTTTCTCTAAATCATTCATCTTCATGGACTTTCTTCAAGATCAAAGTTATTGGGTTTTTGAGGTGAAGTATAAGAAGACTTCATTTTTTCTCTTCTTTTTCATGTTCTAAACCATGTTTGATCCATGGTTCCTCTTAATCAAACTTAATATACTAATTTCTATGTATTTTGTTTTGTATTTGAGAAGCCTTTGGTGGTGAAGGACTTGGAAAAAGAAGCAAATCAAGGAGTTTTTTAGGATCTTCAAGAGGTAAGAGGGAGATTCATCTCACCAACCAAGTATGGTGGTAAGAGATGGTCTTATATTTGATGGATGGTGAATCCATGTGAGGATTCCAATCCATGGTCATGTAATAATTAATTTTATGTTTATGAGCTTTAATTTATTTTCTTATGCTTTGATTATTTTTGTCTATGCTTAATATGCTTTGCATGATTTTATGGCTTTGATAGTATACTTATAATATGCATGATGAGTATATGGCATGTTTGTGATATTTATGATGAAATATATATATGTATGCCATGATGTGTGGATGGAAAGAAAACTAATTTTGGTCCCAATGGCCAAGGAAGAGTTACGGTTTTGATGCCCTTGATTTGGGTCAATGTGAAAATTTTTCAAGAACAAAGAAATTAAATTTTGATCCCTAGAATAATGAGAATTTCGATCAAGACACCTCAAAATAGGTGTTCACAAATTTATATTTTCATGAATGATGAAAATGAATGTTTAGAAAAACAAGAAAAATAAATAAAGAATTTATTTTTCAAAGAGTACAAGAACATGGTTTTTGAGGAATTTTTATTGATTTATTTTGTGTAAAAAATTTTTAAGTGTTTTACAAACATGAGATTTAAATGAAAATAACAATGATGATTTTAAGAATTAGCAAAGAAAGTGAAAAAGGATTTGCAAAGAAAGTGAAAAAGGATTTGCAAAGAAAATAAAAATGAATTTGAACAAATGGGTTTAGTTTTATAACCATAAGTCCTTCGGTTTTGAAAATAAAATTTTAATGGTTTTGTTTGTGTAAAACCATATCAATTTAGAAGGAAAAATGTTTTGATAATTTTCAATAGTCATGTCCACATTTTTGAAGGTTTGTAATGCATTGATTTTAATGAAACAAAGTGATTTTCCAAGTGAAAATATAATTAATTTAATACAAGGAATTTGAAAAAGGAATCAGAGTATTTTAGCACTTGAGAAATGATTTAGAAAAAATAGAGAATATAATGGTATTATGAAAATCTACTAACGTATAACTTATTTTTGAGTTTTGAAGTACGTTAGAAAATGTTAAGTTTTGAAACATTGATGAAAATGTAATTTTGTGGATTATATTTGAAAAAGAATTTCTTGAGTAAAGAAACGTGGAAAAAGATTTTCTTGAGTAAGAAAATGTGAAAAATGAAATACAAAGTCATAATATTTTGAGAAGAGATGAAATGGAATTTTTGAAAGTTAAGAAATATTTTTCGTAATAGAATTGTGGTGAAAAATGATTTACGTATTTTAAAAATGTAATTTTAAAATACATGATTTGAAATACAAAGAAAATATTTCTAAGTATTTGAAAATATAGTAAAATATTTTTACGCGATTTGAAAAATGTTAAAATATTTCTACGCGATTTGGGAAGCGTTTAAATATTTTACACTATTAAAAATATTATTGAAAAATCACTACGTGATTAAATAATGATAGAATATTTTACGTAATTGTGAAAATAACAAAAAATCTTATGTGATTTGAAAAGTGTTTTAAATATTTTGAGAATGATGGAAAATGATTTACGCAACTTAAAAGAATGATTTTTAAGTTATGCGAGTTTGAAAATGGTGGAAAATCGTTACGCAATTTGAGAATATATTTTTATGTGATTGAGAAAAACGTTAAAAAAAATTAAATACGTGATTTAAAAGTGCAACAGAAGTGTTGCAGTATTTTGAAAACGTAACAGAAATATTTTTGAATTGTAAAAATGTAACAAAATTATTACGCGATTGTGAAAATACGACAGAAGTGTTTTATGACTATAAAAACATGATAACATGATGATTACTGCCAAAATAGCGTATGAACACTGTGTGAGAAAATGTCGAGTTGCCTATGATTGACTTTTGATGTATTTTATATGCATTGGAAATAGATGCCTGTATTTGGTATTTGGGGCACTTTACGTATTGAAAAAAAAAATATGCGTTAAAACATATGATATAAATTGAACAAATGAAATTGAAAAGTATGGCCCTTGTGGTTGGACTTGCACTAAGATATTAGTGCATTGTATAAAATATATTTTGAAAAATTATGAGTTAAACCTGTGATTGATATTCTATCTATGATTTGGTTTTTGGTACATTATACATGCATTGGAATGGTCCGAGGGACTGGATAAGACTAATTGCCTAGGAGGAACGTACACCTCCTGAGTGGGTGCGATATGCGTAGTGTAGGTCACTCGTTGACCTTGGGGGCATCGGGTGCGGGTTGCCTACGATTAGTGCGGTGAGTCGCTCTACTGTAACCGTGGGTTAGACCGACGCGACATACCGATGATCCTGACCGAGACACTATTCTTAATCAAGATCTGATAAAGAATGTCGTGTATATACTAGATGTGTAAAAATCAAAATGAGGATTTTAGCACGTGGTTTGAGGCATGTGGTACCGACAGATCTTTTCGATCATTTCTCCGACCTGAGTTTTAGCTCCATGGAGTAGGAAATCGAGTCTTGTGCATATGCATAATCTGAACATTTATATCTGTATGATATATTAATTGAGGAATGTTGGCTATGATAATTATTTTGAGTACTTAGATGATGATTGAACTGATAAATGATTAGATGATAATAGTTGATTAATGCTGATAGCATGATTATGATATGATCTATCTGTATGATATTGCTGTTTGTGTTATCTCTGTGCTGCTATGTTGGTATTGGTGTAGGTGATCTCACCTCTTTATTATCTTGTTTTGCTATGTCTGTACTGTTAAAATCAAATAATAGAAGGATCGAGTTGTCTTAGACATAACGGGCGCTGGATACTCTGAGATTGGTGACAACAATAAGGAGTGGACATTCAGAACTTGAAGGTGTGCAGTGTTGATAAAGGAACAGATGTCTGATGCATCAAGATAGACAAAAAAAGGAATAAGTATGTTGAAGTTTCTCGTTAGTGTTGTACCGTGCTATTAAGTAGGACCCGTCATGGGATTTGCTACTGTTAAAAAAAAATTAAGACTGTTAATTTTATATTTCTCTTTAAATTGTGATATTGATTGGTGTCAATATTGCATAATGAATAGTTAAAATATGATTTTCAATATTACCTAATATTTTAGTAAATTTACGTTTCAATAAAGAAGAAATTTTGAAACACATATTTTATAACTCAAACTTTGTGCGAACTTCTTTTGAGATTATGAGTCGGGAGTCGAAAATGTGATGCCCTAAGGAGGGTGTTACAGTGGACATGTTGTGGGTAGTTTATATTTTACGTTGCATTACCTGTATAAAGTATATTCTGGGGTATATGTATGTTTTAAGATGATTATCCAGTCTAAAATGCCGTAATTTGAATATATTTTATAATTCATATTTTTAACTGGCTGTATATATATAACTATTCATTCATGGCTCATATTTTTCTCATATGCGAAATGATTAAATTTTGGAAAACTTGTTGTTTGACAATCGTAACACGCTGAAATCTAGTGATTGTGACATAATGACGATTGTGCCGTGGTTATTAGATCGAGGGGTGTTACATTAGGTGGTATCAGAGCTCACTTCATCCTGTTGAGCCGGGATATGGACTGACTATGCTTAGACATGTTAGAAGTTTTTGTATGTTGTGTACTTCCTTATCTATTGTTTGAGATGTTGGGAAAGGAAAACATGGCTTGCCATAGGTTGAGTGTTGGTAGCTACTGTTGCACAGTTACATGATATTGAGTACTGGCCCACTCAATGTGTAATGTTTTGTGTCTACAGGAAACTATGACTTCACCTAGGCGTATTAAGGTAATAGGAGTTCTTCAGAAAGAAGCTCGACTGGTAAGACTGAACTTGTTTAGGATTTGTTTACATTTTCACCCTTGTCGTGTTGTGTGACTCCTTGTATTTGGTTTCCGAAAGGAGACAATATTGTCTGAAATGGTTACTTCTTGTTTCCATTGTGTTTGACTGTCTGTTTTCAAAGGAAGACAATGGCTCGCAGAAGATGTATGCGTAGGAATGTGGAACGCAACAACAAAGGAGTGGATACAACTGTGGAAGAAATGCAAAGAATGGTTAATGTAATTACACGTCAGGATCAGAGGGCCGCACAGCAGTAGGAATTAGAGGTCGAGATTCAGAATTTGTTGGGAGAAAGTCAGTTTTTGGGTAATTCTGAACTACCTAAGTTCCAAAGAAGGAATAAAAGGATGATCAATCAGTTTAAGCGGAAACTGTATTTGCGACAACCGAAGGGACAACAGCAACAACAAACGTTGAAAGGGAATGCGAGTGGTAGTAAATCCAATCTGACTGTGGTACCATTATCAAGGTGTATAAAGTACGGAAAGGACCACTTCACGATGGACTGTAAGATCGAAGGAATAATTTGTTTTAAGTGCAGAAAGCAAGGACATGTGTCAAGGGATTGTGCTTTGCATGGGACGAAGCCTCTACGTGCGATCAAGGGGATAATTTGTTCCAAATGCATAGAGATAGGACATGTGGCGAGGAACTGTACTTCGCAAAGGATAAAGCCTTACGTTGGGGATGTACGTACTTCGAAATCTCATGAAGAAGAGAAAGTTAATTCCTCCACCCAAACTGAAGATCGAAATGAAGAAAGGGACTATGCTACAATGGATGACCCTGTGACTTCATTGTATAATTCTAAGGATAACCCATTTCCTGATGACATATAATTGTATGAGTCTGTTAGGATCATTTGTGTCTTTGTCATCTTTTGCCTAGGTTATTTTTGCTTTGGCTACTAAGAACCTATTTTTGATAGCCAAGTCATTTAAATTATCCTATGACTTGCTAAAGATTGAATCTTTCTGGTGATCTGATTTGTTCACTTCTTTTACAAATTAGATGTAATGTTAACGAAGGGATTGGTTATCTTCCAACCATATCCTGTTGAAATATTCCAATGAAATTCTAAGAGTACGTTTCTAGAATTGGATTATCTGTGTATTTACTTCCCTTCAACTCGAATGATACTATTCTCGTTTGTAAGCCTGCTTTCATTACAACAAGTTTACTTAAAACTATCTTATTGTTGTTAGAAATTGGAACCCTTTTACTAATTCAACCATCTACTTTCTTCATGAATAAGCTTGATCTCAGGAAGGAGACTAATCATTTTCTAAACGAGTCTCGTTATTCGAATTTCAACGGAAACTTAGTGTTTCTTAAGACAGAAATTTCCTAGATGAGAATCCATGAAACTCACTCTAAGTTTTATTGGACCATATCATACTCTTCGTTGGGCGGGTCTAGTGGTAAATCAAGTGATTTCCCTACTTTTCTTTCTAACCTTTATAACGTTTCTAGTATACTTCGATTGAGTAAATGTGTTCCCGAATCTGAGCCATAACAATGTGCTAAGTGTAGCATGATTAAGTGAGAACTTACCCTATGAGACATTTTGTTCGAATCAAGGAAAGACGGTTTGACAAATCAATTGAAGAACGCCGCCATTTTCTCCAAGATCATTTTGAGTTCTCAACTATCATCAAGATCACCTGAGAGAAGGGTATATTTCCAAGGCAACTTTCTCTGACGCGTAGTGAACACCACGGGTATATCGTAATGTCGTTCCATATAATGAACGCTTCGGTAGTACTCATCGACTACACAAACAAGACCTTTCTTCCCTTTTGAGACAGAATTGTCATGTTGTTCTTCAAATTCTGAAGAAGAATGAGGAGTTACGCTAGAAGCTGTCCAAGTGCGAATTTCGATTTGAGGCAGTTTAACTTTTGAGTCAAGTGATCTTTAAAAGAAGGAATTATTGGAGATCCGTCGCAAGTTGGAGCAATTCTTCAATGGGACAGATCAAAGACTGTATTGCAGATTCGTAACTTTATAGGATTAGCTGATTAATATGAGAGACTCGTCACAGAATTCTCCAAAGTGGCAAGATTTCTCGTCAAGCTCATGCATGAGAGTCAAGTTTGTAGGATTGGTGCATATAAGGAAAGATTTCAAGGATAAAAGAGACACTCGACTACCTTGCTGATGATGATTCTGCCAAATCCCAATGAACATTTTTGGGATGCCTAGTGATGCTTCGCATTGGAAGTTTAGAATGTGTGCTTGATCAGAATAGAAGGAATGGTAACGTACGCTTAGAGACAATCGAGAATACATGAAAAGGATTACCTTACACTAACTCAGAGTTAGCTTTGTAGTTGCATTGAAGATCTGGAAGCATTTTCTACAAGGAGAAATTCTCAATGCCTATGGTAATCTTAAGAACCAAAGGTATTTTGTCCTATTGGAATGAGTTAAATACGAGGCAGAGACGATGATTAGAAGTTCCGAAAGATTTTGATTTTTTTTCGTTTTAGTATAATCCCAGGAGAGGCGAATGTCGTAGCGGATGCCTTAAGAAGAAAATAAGCTTAGTTGTCTACTACAGTAAGCAAGGAGAATAAGTTTGATAGAGCCACTCAGCGATGTACAGTTGTTTGGAGAGTTGGCTGTTGGATGGCTGAACACTCAAAGGGCGTAGAATCTTTTATTGATCGGCCTATGACGTCAACACATTTTTGCCCGTTAATATAAGATACTCAGTGGAAGGAAGCAATCCTATTGCCAGTGATTTGGATTGATGCAGCTGAAGATACAACACGAGAATTAGGAGACAAAATGAGAGAAACACAGTCGTGTTTGTTCTAAGATACGATGAATTTCGAGGACGAAATTCCTTTTTAGAAGGGGAGAGTTGTAACATCCCGAAAATTATTTATTTCATTATAAATAATTATTTTATAATATTTATAATTTTTTGGAATTTTTCTAAATTTTTTTGGAAATGTCAAATATTTTAATATATTTTTCGTTTTACGTGCGCACCGAGCGAGTCGGTCAAACGCTCCGAAAAATTGTTTGTTTTGTGATGAATAGTCATTTTTTAATATTTGTGATTTTTAAAAAATTTTGTGGATTTTTTTGAAAATATTGAATATTATAGTATATTCTTTGTTTTGCGTGCGCGCTGAGCGGAGTTGGGATAATGAAATATTTTTCCTGAGGCTGGTAAACCTTGAACTGTCAACATGTCGACGGGAGATCTTACTAAACCCGAGGCCGGGCACAGTTTGCGAGGTTTGCATTTTTAAAGTTTTATCGATAAATAAAATCAACTGTATCATAAAATCATCGATGAATAATAAAATATTATTTTCATCAACTGTAACTTTTATTCATTGGGAAAATAATTCTAACAGTGTAATTAATCATCTGTCAGATGTATTTAATTAAGGAAAAAAGCTTACTATACACTTTATCGAGAAGCGCGCGAAGCTTCTCAAGGAAGCTCCAAGGAAGCTTCTAGGAAGCTTCCTCCAACCACTTTACACACACACTCTCTTCTCTTTGTGCAGCACGGTTTTGGGGGGAATATCACAATTATTCCCTCCCATTTTCTCTCATTCACGCTGGTCACTCTCTCCCTCACGCAGCTCTCATTTCTTTTCCTCTCTTCTTCCACCCACACACTCCATTGTTGAACTTTCAAGCTTCTCTTGCTCAAGCCAAACTTAAACCATTGTTTTCCCTCACCATCTTCAAGTTTTCTTCTTTGTGGAACTCACCTTGGCTCCTTCATTTTCGTGGTTGGCAGCCCAACACCAAAGCTTCAAGCTTTAAGGTAAAGCTCTCAACTTTCTTCTCTTTTTCTCCCCATTTTCGTGTTCCATGGTCACATTGGTGACTATGGATGCCATTTCCACTCTTTGATCTTGATTTTTATGGATTTGAACACTAAGGTTTCTGTGGTGGTGAAGCACGAAATTCCTAAGCAAAAAGGAGCTTGCTTTCCTTGTTCTTCACTAAGGTAATAGGAAGACACTCCTCATCAACCTCTATTAGCATTTAGAAACATTATCTGTGATTTATTGTGAGAAAACCCTGTTGAGGGTTATTCTTTGTTTGCATGATGAGTATGTTTGCATGTTGTTTATAATGTGTTTATGCTATTAGATTGTTTGTTTGTGTATATTGATATACTTGATTGGATTAGAATGCCTGAAGTGGAAGAAATTGATGTCGGATTTTCCCTTGGGTGGCCACGGCTTTGAGGCCCAAAATTTGGGGATTCTTTGTGAACAGTTGTAACAATTAGAATTTCTGACCATTTAGTACAATGTCAACATCCGTCGAATTTGAACTTCTGACCATTTAGTACAATGTCAATATCCGTCGAATTTGAACTTCTGACCATTTAGTACAATGATGTCAATATCCATCGAATTTGAACTTCTGACCAATTAGTACAATGTCAATATCCATCGAATTAGAATTTCTGACCATTTAGCACTTTCGTCGGTTCAACACGAGAGAAACTTCTCCAATGTCAATATCCGTCGAATTATAATTTCTGACCATATAGTACTTTCGTCAGTTCAACACTTAGAAGATTTCTCCAACGTTAACACCCATCCGTCGAATTAGGATTTCTGCTGACCTTCTAGTATATTTGACAGTTTTTTATCTTCATTCGACAGAATCTTCATTCGACAGAACTTGACTTTTAGCCATTCTTGTGAAATAATGTTCTCCCATCTTTCATCATTCTGTCATGTTATTTTTCATCGAAAGGTAGCCTCACATTTGTACACTAGAGACATTTTCTCCGTCGAATCGAAAAGTATAATTTATCACCTAACACCTAGTGATTAAATTAATGAAAATAGGATGCAAGAATTAGCAAATTGGAAAATTAAATTATACTTTGAGATTCATAAATTTTAAAGAACCAAGAATAGAATTTTCATAAGACTTAGGATAATTTTAATTAGGGTAAGAACAAGAGAGTGTGAGACTTTGTGATCTTAGAATAACCTTCTAAGTGTGGGAGAATAAATTAATTAAGAGAATTTAATTAATTAAGAGAATTCCTTTAGAGACAAACTTTGTAAGAAAAGCTAAACCTAAGCAAGAATTCATAATACACTTTAAAAAATGTATTAATTTATTTAATAACAATATTATGTTATCGTGGGTCCATGTGAGTGACCAATGTTTGTGTTGATTCTTGCTTTGGCCAATTGTGGCATATTATGGAATAGTATGTAATAATGATCATACATGATTATGCATAGAGTCTGTATGCATTGTGAATGTCTGTTGGACTATCGTTAAGGCCTAGTTGCCTAGGAGTTGAACACACCTTAGTGCGGGTGTGAATAGACAAGTGTAGGTCATTTGTTGACCTTGGGGGCGTCAGGGTGCGGGTACCTCGTAATGGACAGTTAGTAGCTCTTCTATCCGTGGGGCAGACCGATGCAAATACACTGACGATCTGAACCGAGACACTGTCTTATATCGCGATCTAGCGTAGACTGTCTGTATAATGCCATGATGTGCACGTGGATAAATTGATGAATTATAACACTTTGGCCTCGGCAGCCGAGTTACAGACGTGTCTCCTGATCTTTCTCTCTGATCGTTTGTGTCTAGCTCCATGGAGTAGGATTTTGACCATTGTATGCATGTGCATAGTGAGTCTATGCATTATCTGGCATTTATTCGTTATTATAATTTGGAATTATTGTCTTACTGTTATATATATATGACTGCCTAGAACTGCTTATTTGTTTATTTATGCTATTTAATGCTTATGATTATTATTTGGAAATGCTCTGCGGGCGCTTTGAACCATTTTGTTTCTTGTTGCTATAACTGGTAATGATGGTAGGATGTCTTACCTCTTTCTTATATACTTTTCTTGTTCTATGTAAATTCTTGGTTAAAGACGGTAAGTGGGAACAAGGTTGGATTCTTTTGGACTTTCTTGGTTTGACCCACTGTATCCGGTGATGTCGTCGCGAAGGGGGGTTCTATTGGGTTCGTTCGAATTGTGTTCACTGGTGGTGTTAACGCATGGCAAGTCGACTAAGCCGACAATCATATGCGATATATTGGGGATCTGACCTTGACCATGAAGAGGACTGCAATTGAAGACCTTATTCTATATTTCTTACTACACCGGTGAGCCCGGTGTTGCCTCACGCATTCGGGATCCGATGGAGTGCCCAACTCCATAGTCGTGGACACGTTGTGGGTAGTTTATATTTTACTTTGCATTACCTATATAAAGTATATTCTGGGATATATGTACGTTTTAAGATGATTATCCAGTCTAAAATGCCATAATTGAATATATTTTATAATTCATATTTTCAACTGGCTGTATATATATAATTATTCATTCATGGCTCATATTTTCCTCATATGCGAAATGATTAAATTTTGGAAAACTTGTTGTTTGACAATCGTAACACGCTAAAATCTAGTGACCGTGACATAATGACGATTGTGCCGTGGTTATTAGATCGAGGGGTGTTACAAATCACCTACCGAAATTGCAATTGAAATTCTTTCGCCGAAAGTGCAGCAGCATACCTTTTTTCACAAAATACAAACCATCCACCGAAAGGTTCTACAGAAGGAAAGAAATTTCCTCCCTTTGCTGACTTTGAGATATAAGCCAAATAACAATTCTCCACCTTGGCTTGCATCTCAAGAGTCTTCAACCTCTGCAGATATTGACCAAGTCCAAGCAATGCTTGAACTTATTAATCAGTAATGATTTCGTCATCATATCTGCAGGATTATCAGCTGTGGCTATCTTATGAACTGTAACTGTACAATTGTTGATACTTTCTCTGACAAAGTGAAGTCTAACATCAATGTGCTTTGTCCTTTCATGGTAGACTGGATTCTTTTCCAGATGAATGACGCTTTGACTATCGCAATGTATGATTGGTTCCTTTTTGTCAAATCCAAAACTTCCCAAAAGACCTTGCACCCATATGCTCTCTTTCACAGCCTCCGTCAATGCCATATACTTAGCTTCAGTAGTCGACAATGAAATTGTGGATTGCAATGTTGTATTCTAACTAATAGTACATCCAAAGACTGTAAAGATATAGCCTATTAATGACCGTCTTTTGTCCAAATTTCCTGCATAATCAGAATCTACATAGCCTACAACCCCATGAGTTTGTTGACCATCAAACACCAAACAAACATCAGTGGAACCTCTCAAGTACCACATGATCCATTTCACAGCTTCCTAGTGCACCTTTCCCGGTTGGCTCATAAATTTGCTCACCACACTTATTACATATGAAAGATCTAGTCTTGTGCATACCATGACATACATGAGACTGTCAACTGTACTAGAATAAGGTATATGAGTCATATGCTCCACATCCTCATCAGTTTTCAGACATTCCTTTGAAGATAGCTTAAAATGCACAGCTAAATGAGTACCGACTGGTTTAGACTGATCCATATTGAAGCGTTGTAGCACTTTCATAATGTAATTTTACTGTGACAAACATAATCTGCCATGATGCATCTCCCTATGAATCTCCATACCAAGAATCTTCTTCGCTGCACCCAAGTCTTTCATCTCAAATTCTTTTCCTAATTGAGTTTTCAATATACTAATTTCAGCCTTGTTGCAAGCTGCAATTAGCATGTCATCTACATACAACAATAGATAAATGCGAGAACCATCTGAAAGCTCTTTAAAGTAGATGCAATTATCATATTAGTTTCTATTGTATCCATTACAAATCATAAATGCATCAAACCTCTTGTACCATTGCCTTGGGGACTGCTTCAAGCCGTATAATGACTTTTTTAACAAGCAAACATGATTCTTCTTCTCAGGAACTACGAACCCTTCTGGTTGACTTATGTAGATCTGCTCCTCTAGCTCACCATGTAAGAACGCCGTCTTCACATCAAATTGTTCTAGCTCCAAGTCAAACGTACTTATAATAGCTAATAGGATTCGGATAGAGCTATGCTTCACCACAGAAGAGAATACTTCATGGAAGTCAATGCCCTCCTTTTAAGTATAACCCTTTGCTACCAGTCTTGCCATGAACCTCGGAGGTTCAATGCCATGGATTCCCTCTTTCCTTTTGAAGACCCATTTGCAACCAACTATTCTTTTTCCCTCTGAAAGTTGTACCAGCTCCCACGTTTGATTTTTTTGAAGAGATTCAATCTCCTTGTTCATTGCTATTAGCCATTCCTTTGACTCTTTACTGTCCACTGCTTCACTGTAGGTAGATGGTTCATCTCCTACTGCACCATCCGCCATAGCCAAAACAAAGGCTATAAGATCTGCATCTAACGAGTCAAGTGCACAAGCAACAGAATTCAGATATCTCTGTGGTTTCTGAATTTGTCGTCTCTCTCTGCCAGTAGCAATATTATATGATTCTGCTCATTTGGTTTCTTTACCTGCACCCTTGTCTCCAGGTTCATCTTGTTGTTCTACTTTAGGTTGAGCAACACCTGAAGTGCTTAGCTCACTTGTGTCTTTTTCCTGTTTCATCTTTCCAGTGTCAATTTCCAGCTCCACCTGTTTCTCAGCACCATGATCTGTCTCTGCCTGATCTACTCCAGACTCCCGCTTCTGATTCACCATTGCCGCCTCATCAAATGTGACATCTCTGCTAACAATGATCTTAGGTGAACTTGCCTTTTCTGTACAACACAGTTTGTAGCCCTTCACCCCTCATGCATATCCTAGAAATATACACCTTCTTGCCCTCACCTCAAGTTTACCATTACTCACATAGGCATAAGTAGGACAGCCAAATATCTTCAAATCAGAATAGTTTACAGGTCGACCGGACTATACATCTTATGGAATCTTTAGATCAATTGCAGTTGATGGAGATCTGTTTATCAAGTATACAACTGTATCGACTGCCTTAGCCCAAAATGATTTGGAAAGTTTAGCATTTATCTGCATGCATCGTGCACGCTCCAGAAGTGTTCTATTCATCCGTTCTGCAACTTTATTTTGCTGTGGTGTTCCAAGTATAGTATGGTGCCTCACTATACCTGCATTCCTGCAGAACTCATTAAATTCTTTGCTGCAGAATTCCCCACCATTATCGGTTCTCAGCCGCTTAACTGACCGCCCGGTTTGCTTTTCAACCATGGCCTTCCACTGCTTGAATTTTCTAAACACTTCATCTTTTTGCTTCAAGAAATAAATCCAGACTTTCTTGGAATAGTTATCTATCAGAGTAAGAAAATAACGAGCACCACCCAATGAGTTAACAGGGGTTGGACCCCAAACATCTGAGTGGACATACTCCAGAATGTCTTTGCTGGTGTGTTTTACAGAATTGAACTTCACTCGTTTCTACTTTCCAAATACACAATTTTCACAGAAATTGAGTTTACAATTCTTTACGCCTTTCAGCAGTCCTTTGCTAGCAAGTATTGTCATTCTGTTCTCACTCATATGACCAAGTCGTATATGCCACAATTGTGTAACATCATCATTAGATCTTTCAGAGGATAGAACATCAGCAGTGCCACTAACTGTGCTCCCCAGTAATAGATCGATCCCGCCCTATAATTTTCCTTTCATCACCACCATCAAGCCTTTGGTCACCTTCAAAAAACCACCCTCTCTAGAGAACTTGTACACTTGGTTATCTAGGGCACTCAAAGATATCAGGTTCTTACCCAACTTTGGTACATGTCATGCTTAAAATGTCCTTGCAGTACCATCATCCAATTTGATTCGTACCTCTCCTCCACCTACAACAACAATTACCCTGTTGTCTCCCAATTGGACCTTTCTTTCCCGCTTTTGATACGAAGAGAAAAAGTTCCTATTAGGTGTCATGTGAAAAGATGTGCCAGAATTCAAGATTCACTCATTGCCGAGTCACTAGTGGAAACTGTTAGGAAAGATTCAGCATCACTATCATCAGAACTTGCAACTGTTATGTTGGCAGTATTTCCTTGTTTCTCCTTTCTCACGGGGCAATTCTTCCAGATATGCCCTAGTTGGTGACAATGAAAACACTTTAAGGACTTGTGGTTTTTGGACTTTGATCTTCCCTTGTTTTTGCTTCCTGATCCTCTTTCTTGACTACGCCCTCTCGTCACAAGCAACTCATCTACAGGATTATCAGCACTGGATCCTGATGCCAATTTCTGATGCTCCTTTGTCATCAATGCCTCCTTGACGGTTTTGACGGAGATGGTGGACCTACCATACATCATGGTATCACATAAATTATCATAGGACGAAGGTAATGAAGTCAATAAGATCATAGCTTGATCAATATCTTTGACTGTAATTCTAGTCGTTTGTACATCAGAGATCATTCGATTGAAGTCGTCAATATGATCTCGAATTGGTTTTTCTCCTGAAAGTTTGAATGTGTACAATGGCTTCCTCTGGTAAAGTTGGTTTGACAAAGTCTTTACAGAGTACTTTTCTTTTAAAGCTTTCCAGAGTCCATTTATAGTCTTCTCGTTCATAACCTCTCGCAGCACATTGTCTGCCAGGCTTAGCTGTATTGTGCCACGTGTTTTGAGCATTATCTCCTCCTTTTTATCAGAAGACAATGTTTCCTGCAACTTGCTCTTGCCTTCCAACGCCTTTGACGTGCCTTGTTCTAGCAATGCCTGTAGCTTCGGCTTCCATAAACTGAAGTCATTGGATCCATCGAACTTCTTCACATCACATTTTGGCATCGACATCTTCGATCTAAAATTTGATCAACCTGGCTCTGATATCACTTGTTAGGAAATCAGAGTTAGATACACCCCAAGTATCTTGAACACTTTATGGATGTGAGCAGAAGCGCACTTAGATCCGTGAAGAAGAACTGATAAAATTTGTAAAACACGTGAACAGTACTTTTTATAGTGGAACCCACTTGTCAGTACTATTTGCATCAGAAAAATAAATCAAGAACTGTACACCAGATTTAACGTGAAAACCCCCTTATATACCGAGGGAAAAAACCACGGGACGAACTCCGAAAAATATTCCACTATATCAAGGATAATTACAATATCCTATATACACTCTCGCATACAAGAGATGCTAAATATAGTGTTTTCCAATGAGACTTTCTCCTACTATAATTTGTAGTATTACAGAGGTTAGAGAATAAACCCAAAAATTTTCAGTGTATACTCACACACTACACTCTTAGAATTTTCTCACACTATTTTTTTCTCACTCACAGAAGCTCACAAGCTCATTTGTTTTTCTTCTGTTTGTTATGCAATTTCGGATGCAATGGTTTTCTATTTATAGAGAACCAATTCAAGCCTTTTTTCTTACTTGCCAATCACCCACCGAAATTGCAATTGAAAGTCTTCCGCCGAAAGTGCAGCAGCATACTTTTTTTACAAAATACAAACCATCCATCGTAAGGTTCTACAGGAGGAAAGAAATTTCCTCCCTTTGTTGATTTTGAGATACAAGCCAAATAACAAAGAAGATCGGCATGTGCAAAAAATGATTCCCTATCTTATTCTGGTTTGTCTCAACTCTAGCCAACATTTCAGCAGGTCACAAAGTTAAGTCAAAGTTGTTCCTTGTAGAACAAATCAGGATGGAGTTGTTTATGTAAAGAAACAAATATCATGTTTGGTGATTCTTATTGTGCCAAGTTCCTTACTGTATGAAGGGGGTGGGAATATATTAGAGAGCGTTTGTATTAAATGGTGGTGTTGAACTTTTAATATTCCTACTCTAGAAAAGTTTAGTAAGGACAGGCCTTGTATTATATATTCTTATGAATTTATGAAAAACAAGTTGGAAATCTTTCAAGTATTTTTCTATGCAATTTTAGATTGTATACTTGAACAATACTTGAAACTAAACCAATGATCCAATTAAACAAAATATCAAAATAATAAGTATATTGAGCAAATCCATGAAATAACTCAACTCTAATTTCCATACTTTGAGTTTTTTTTTTAAATGAAAGAAATAGATTTGGCATGAACTAAGGGTGTTTAGAAGGAAAAGACAGATTAACATACAGAAGCAAGTTTCGTTCAAGATTTTTTTTTCTTTTTTTTTTAAGACAAAAGCAATAGAATTGGCATGAATGTATAAAGGATAATAGAAAGTTAAGAAATAAATGAAATAGAAAGTGATAGGGAATGACTTACCGAAACACCAACACAATAGATAGGCCTGGAGGGTAATACTTCTCTGCAGTTTGTAACTGTGAAATGTTTGTACATGGAATAGATCTCATACATGAGCAGAAAATAAAATCATATCAGCGTAAATAAGTTCATTTGGAAAAAGATTTCCTTCTATTTACAGGCATTATCCTGGAGAGAATCCCAGAGAATATTTTCTTGAGACAAGCATAACGGTCCAATACAAACGCAATAGTAATTCAATAACAGATTTGCATGATTCTTCCATATAGAAGTTCTCCAGTTCTTCACTATATAGATTCTTTATTTCACCAATTATCAAGAAAACACTGTTACTTTGAAGGAGTATTCGCAAGCTTCCAATTGTATTTGGCTAAAATATCAAATTCTCGTGTCCCAGCAACCTCAGAAACAGGAATAGAATCAGAAATTTCCGCCAACTCTTCATCTGTAAGCTTCACGGCCAGAGAGCCAATGTTGTTTTCAAGGTTCCTAACTTTAGTAGTCCCTGTTGTATCAAAGAAATATATGATAAAGTACTCAATCATTAGAATCGATTCATTCTCATGTTTACAATAACGACTAATGTTATGGACAAGATATTAGACTATCAATCAACAAACTGACATTATGCCCAAGATAGATAGATGGATGGATTGATGAAAAAAGTTATACTGAAAAGAGTTTTAGTATCATGCTTTTTTCTTCTTCATTGAGTAGTAATTTAGAAGAGAAATAAGTAAATTCAAGATAAATAAATTGGCAGAATTTTTGTTACGGATATGATGAGGAAAACTCAAGAATTAAAAGATGCAGCAGATAGTAAACAACTCATCACATAAGTTGGACAAAGACACTACCAGGGATAGGGATTATGTGTTCGCCCTGATGGAGAAGCCATGCTAAGGCTAATTGACCAGGAGTGCACGCATGGTTAGAAGCCAAGTCAGCAATTCGTTTATAAAAAAGCTTGTTCCTATCCAAATTTTCTCCAATGAACCTGGGATGTGCAGCCTGTTACAGAAACATCAAATTTCAATAGGCAATAACTGCAGGCATAGAGCTAATACAATGATACTTGATAGAGTTTCTCCCAGGCAGTGGCATGATCCTACATATTCAAGCAAACTTGAAACTGTATTACTTGTCACTAGCTGCATACCAATATGCTCTGATCAGGCAAAGTCTCTTCCACCGCCTTCCCTGCGAAAAAGCCACGACCAAGAGGGCTATATGCCACTATTCCAATCCCTAGTTCTCTGTAAGTACAAATTCATCTTAGTTATACAATTAACAATGTCTTACACATATTTTGCAAATAATTTAATTTAAAACCATATATAAGAGAGTGAGAAAACATGTCAAACTACAAGAAGAAAGTATAATTGTAAAAATTGAAAACATAAACAACAGAGGTAGTTATTCCATTTAAAAACCTGCATAGTGGAATTATCTCTTCTTCAATTTCACGGGTCCATAAAGAATACTCCATTTGCAAAGCAGTAATAGGATGAACAGCATGTGCTCTCTTTATAGTGTCAGCACTAGCCTCTGACAACCCAATATAATTTATCTTTCCTTCCTCTACCAGCTTTTTGAGTTCCCCCATCTTCATTACAGAGGTCAATTTTAAACAACATAATCATCTATAGTTTAAAAAGTGGTGGAAAAGAATGCATAACTGATATAAGTTGAGAAAGCCATTCAAAGCTTACAGTGTCTTCAATTGGCACTGTGGTGTCAACCCGATGTTGATAGTACAAATCAATATAGTTGACATCAAGCCGCTTAAGACTAGCTTCACAGCACTCTCGCACATATTCAGGTGTACCTTTGACCCCTACAGACATCTCATCGGACATAAGCATACCAAATTTTGTAGCCAACTGGACTTTTTCACGGGGAAGTTCTTTTAAAGCCTGATGACAGAAGCAAAGACTACTTTTAAGTTAATGAAATATAAAGTTTACACTAGTTTTCTTCCCCAGCAGATGATTGCCTAAAACAAACTTATATTCATGTCATTGTCACTGGTAACAATACATGGAATATAGTGGTCTTTGTTAATAAGTTGTTAACACATGACTAACCAAACTATATTTGCAATTCATAAAAATGATAATATATTTTCAGCACCAAGAATCAAAATAAAAAAGATTGGGCAGTTGGATAATATGGTACCTTACCAACCATGATTTCATTATCATGATTATGTCCATAAACATCTGCTGTATCAAAAAAGGTAATACCCTTATTGAATGCTTCCTTAATAATTAAACATCCAGCTTCATGTGAGAGGGGCGCATTATAAATACCAGATAGTCCTCCACATCCAAAGCCCAACCTAGAAACCTACACTCCACAAAAGGATATATACAGAAAGCCCTATCATAAAGATCCAACAAAAGGTTATAAAACCAAATACTTGGTCAGTCAAAGGGGAAATGAATACAGGGAGGGAGAAGGTTGGAAAGGGGAGCAGAAATGTTATTGTGTATAACTCGTATTTGTATATGCTACAGATTATCTGATAATCTCTTCCATAAACCCTTTATGGTTGCATGGAAACAAGCAAAGTACAAAACTTTAGACAAACCACAAATATTTGACATCTCATGTAATTGATAATATAGTTAAACTCATTAAATAAGGTGTCTAACACAAGATTGGATGATAGTGTAAATAAGTATTACACTGATAGTACATCAAAATTAAACTCTTCTAATAATAATGTAAACAACAATAACAATGGATGACAAATTTAATTGATGACTTCAAGTGCAGCAGGTCAGAGATTTGTGATCCAATGATCAATCAATAACACTACCCCTGCTCATACCTCTCTGAATGTAAACTGATCCAAAATCTCACTTATAGGCCTAACAACATAAGTTTAACATTAACATAAATATTAATTCAAAATTTATATCTATGACAGTGACCATAAATATTAACATAAGTTTAACATAAATATTAATTCAAAATTTATATCTATGATAGTGAACATCATCTATGACAGTGAACATGATAATCATTTTTTTTTAAAATTCAAAATCAATACAGTTGATCATCATGAAAACAAAGAACCTTCCTTCAACCAAAGTTGTCAACTACAGAGATTGACTACAAGCAAAAATCAAAGAGCTTTGATGACAACGGATAGTACTAAAAATATGGTTGAAAATTATTCTTCTCCTTAATCCTGAATTGAAGTAGCCCACTGCATACAACAGCTTTAGATGATGAACGGGTTCAATTCAAGCATAAAACTAACTAGTTTACAAGGCAAGGATGACAAACATGAAACCTGACTAACTAGTTTACCTCTAAGCCTTGATTACCCAGTTTAACTCTTGGGACATACACTTGGGTGATCTTATCCATTTCAACGCTCAAGTGCTCTGGTGTAGCTGAAGATGGCACGATAATCAGACTTCTAAAAGAGAAGTGCTAATCATATTCAAAGGTAGTAAAAGACAAAATGGGTCCCATACTCCCATCTTTTGTTAAGTACTAGAGCTTTCGATTTCTCCCACCAATGAGCAATGACCATTTTTCTAGAATTAAAATAGTAGTAGTTATGAACTCGAGACATTAACTTAGCGAAAGATGACCATGTCATGTTTAAGTAGAATTTGGATTCATTTTTTATTTTATGTGATTAAGTGAAAGAGACATATAGAGACAAAGACATTTAGTCATAGTTTGTAAAAAAATTTATAATATTTATGTTTATCTCTTTCTTTTATTTAATTATATGAGAGAAAAAGTTATATGAAAAAATCAAAATTCATGTAAGTAGATTCGAATATTAACTATACTAATATTTTGAAAATAGGCCACACAAAATATCTTTCTAAATCTCTTAATTTTAATGTAGATAATTTATCTTTAATTAAATAAAAAAATAAATTAATCAAGATACTTACAAGTTATCTCAAACACTACTTTATCATAATAATAAAAAAATTGTTATGTACTACTAATGATTAGTTGACTTCTTATTTTTCTCTCAGTTTTGTATCAGAATATGAACATAAATAATGACTAACTTTTTGTCAAGAATGACTTGCATTTGTCAATGATACGAGGAAGAATTTTTTACCCACATATGCAAAGATTAGTTGACTTCTTATTTTTCTCTAAAATTTGTATCAGTTGAATATAAACATAAATAATGACTAAGTTCTTGTCAAGAATGGCTTGCAATTGTCAGGAATGACTTGCATTTGTCAATAATAGATGGAATAATTTTTACCTACATATAAAGAATAACTTTTGGTAAGTTGTAATTACAAGTGAACAGTGATTAGCTGATAAGAAAAAGCATAGCATAAAATGCAATGCTTGAAAGGTTCTTTATAAATAGAGGCTAAATACACCATTCGAAAATCATCAAGGAAGAAGCAAGTAATATGAGTTTGTGAAACTGAAAGCAAAAATAAAAAGTGTGAGAAAATTTTAAAAATATAGTATGTGAGTATACATTAAAGTTGTTTAGATATACTTTCTAATGTCTATAATATTATAATTGTAATTTGAGATAATTTTATTAGAAAATATTATATTTTGTATCTTTTATATAAGATAGTGTAAATATGATATTATAAATTTATAATTATTTTTGATATAGTGACATATTTTTAGAGTTTGGCATGTAATTTTTTCCCTTAGTGTATAAAGAGATTTTTTACGTTAAATTTTAAATACACTTCTTAATTTATTTTTTGGGTACAAATAGTACTTGACAAATGAATTTTATTATAAAAGTTCTATATACGTGTTTTACTATTTTATCGATTAGTGTTTTGTACCCGTGTATTATACGAGATAAATTTAAAAATGTTAAAATATAAAGAATATACTTAGTCTAGAGATATAATATTTCAAATAGTTTAAATAAATTTGATTAAATTATAATTAATGGAGTCTACAATGACACTCACTCAAAATCATTATTTTGTTTTCATTAAGTGACTTTTTCCATGCTATGATAACTGAGTTATATAACTATTCTCAAAAATAATTTTTTATATGATCTCCTAATAAATAATTAATTTATATAGTTTTAGATAATTTCAATTTTTTATTCTATAATTTTTTTCTTTTATATTAATTTTTATTCTTTTAATATTATTATTTTCATCATTTTTTTATTATTATTAAGAGTATACCAAGTTAGTCATTAATGCCAAATTATACTAACAAAATAATCTTAAATGAATAAATATTATAATAACAAATAAAAAGAAAACCTACTAAAAATTGAAATAATCAATAACAAATATAATCAAATGATACTTAATGCATACAAATGCCTTAGCATTTTATAACCTATACATTTAGTTTATATAATTTAAGTAAACTAAATAAAATAACACATTAGTTAAATCAATCAATTGACATATGATTTCTTAGGTTCTTTAATCTTATTCTCTTTTACAAATCTGATTTATTTCAGTATGACACATAACTATAGTTTGCCTATTACATATACTTTATCAATACTCCTATTGAGATTAATTTCTTCCATTATTTGTCCATAAAAACTCTCTCAACTCATGCACACAATTTTTCTCAAAACATCAATGAAACCTCAATGTTATATGATACAAGTTTTCAATTGTATTTAAATGATCTAACTAAACAAATTTTATTATAAAATTGAACTTTTTAATTAGTTTTATCATGTCTTCTTGTAAAGTTTTTTTCTCATATATATAAATATTAATATATTTTTATTTAAAATTTTCAATGTTAGAAATATAAATATAAAATATTTAAATATTATATATTATAAATACAAAGGAAAATTTTTTAATAACACTTGATAATTTCTTAGTTTTCTCATATAAACTACATTTAATTAATTTTATTATATTTTCATGCAAAATTTTCATTCCCATGTAATATATATATTGAAGTTTTCTAAATAATATAGAATAAATAAGTATAGTAATTTGAAAATATAATTAATTAATTTAGATACCTATTAAAATTTTAAGATTTTAAGAACAACCACTAATGAAGATAATTAATAACGTAATTAACTAAAGATAGGTAATAATTTTTTAAACTTTTTAAATATAAATATGAATTAATATGCAAATATATCTATGTCAAAATAATTAATATGTGATTATAAATTTTTGTATTTATATATGTCGATAATAAATTTAATTTAGACCTAATGATATATATATATACTTTTAAAACAAATTAAAACATAAAATATCACATGATAATTATTAAGATAAAATATTTGTCACATAATAAATCTTTAAACATATGATTTTATATCAAAATAACATATTAAAAATATATATTTTGTCTGTATATATTATATTATTATTATTGTTCACATATCAAAATACGCCACTCACATTATAAAGTATTCAAAATCCTTAAAGTATATATCCTACTCTATTTTTTCCTAGCAGTCCTATCTCTAAAATACTGGTAAATAGACTAAAATATCTTTTAGTGACAAATTTATTTATTAATTTGTCATTTTTTTAAAATTATTTATTAAATTATTATTATTTTTGTCACATTAAAATTTTATATTATTTTTTGTTCTACTTGAAATGCGCCAAACACGCGCGGCCGCATCCAACCTGGATCGGATGTTGGCGCCCACACGTGGCATCAGATCCAAGCATGTTGGCGCATCTCAGTTGGATGCGTCATGCGTATTGGCGCATCTCAGTTGACGCATCTCACGTGGAACAAAAAATAATATAAACTTCTCACGTTATATGTGCAGGGCACTTAACCCATTCCACATGGATCTCTTAAAAAATAGCATCCAAAAACACATAAAATTTACATGTCTACTAAAGAGTGCACCACAATATTGAGGAACATCAGTTTCAATTAGCTTATTTATAAACCAAGTATTTGCTTCTGATCTGTAAAATAGTCGATGTGAAACTTTGCTGTTAGTAAGACAAAAGCAGTTAAGTAAGGTAACAAAATATATTTGTTTGATGTGGGACTTTGATAATGAAAAAGTAAAGCAAGTAAGTAAAACAACAAAATATATTTATTTGATGTGAGACTTTAATCGATTTGTTGAAATAACACAATTAAACCTGCTATTAGTCTGCAATACCTTGAAAAAAGAAAAAGATAGATAATTTCAATTTATTTTAAACAATAATATTTTTAATTGTTTATACTTTTTTTAAAAATAGTATATTATTTCAATAGTATTCTTTAATAGTATTTTAAACGATACTTCTTTTTTTTTAATCAATGTTTTCAAGTATTTTAAATAATTAGTCATTTATTTTTAATTTTATACTTTTACTCCAGATAAAAAAAATACTTTTATTATTATTAAATAAGATTATAAACTTTATAATCTTATTCAATAATAATAATAATAATAATATTATTATTATTATTATTATTAGAGTAAAAAAAGTCTCCGAGTAGCAATCTTTTCTTTCTATGCGATTTTTCTAAGTGCTGCCTCTATATGATTTTTGGTTCTCAGAATATTGTTGTTCCTTGGTTGATTCAAACTCTTACGAAACTATTCTTCCATAGATTCGTAGATTACAAATCATTACATTCGATTAGATATTTGTTTTATTTTTTGCTCTATTTGAGTATCGCACTTTACATTGCTAACGAATCTTATGTATTTTATTATCTTACTTACTTATTTTACCTTGTTACTATCAAAGTCCTACATCAAACAAATGTATTTTGTTACCTTACTTAACTGCTTTGCCTTACTAACAGTAAAGTCCCACATCGACTACTTTATAGATCAGAAACAAATACTTAGTTTATAAATAAGCTAATTGAAGTTGATGTTCCTTAATATTATGGTACACTCTTTAGTAGACATATAAATTATATGTGTCTCTTGGCGCCATTTTTTAAGAGATTCACGTGGAATGGATTAAGTGTCTTGCACATATAATGTGAAAAGTTTATATTATTTTTTGTTTCACGTGAAATGTCACTGCAACACGCTACGCATCCAACCGAGATGCACAACTGGTTGGATCTTGCCAACACGGTGGCGCATCAACTGGGAGATGTACATGCACATGTGTGGCTCATCCCGATTGGACGCGCCACGATGTTAGCGATCCCAATTGGATCTTATCCGTGTTGTCGATATATCAACGTGAAATAAAAAATAATATAAAATTTTAATGTGATAAAAATAGTGATAATTTGATAAATAATTTAAAAAGAATGACAAATGGGTAAATAAATTTACCAATAAAGGCATTTTGGTCGATTTGCCCTAAAATACTGATCCAGCATTCCATCTATTTATAAACATAGAGAATCCATTCATGACGATAAATTTGCGGATTTTCAATTCTACTGTAGCAGTTTCTGACTTTCTATTAATTGTCCACGTGGATCATTAACGTTGCTCACACGCTTTCTTGGCCCGTGGAAGTCCACACGTGCAATGCTTTTCTGTGTCACTGTAAGTCCCCTAAATCCTCTGCCACTGCCTGCCGGCTCCCACCACCCCGTCAACCTCTCCGCCGTCGCCGTCGCCGCCACCTCCTTCTTTTGGCAGCAACACTCTTCAAGTTCCAGCTTCTCAGAGCTCACCCCCTCCTCCGTCTACCTCGCAGTCCCCTTCCACCCAAAATCGAACCCCGTCGCCTCCGTCTTCCTCCTTCTCCTCGAGCATCTCAACCGGCGTCGTCGTCGGAATCGCCGTTGGGGATGTGGCGATTCTTCTGGTGCTGAGCATTCTATACATATGTTGTAGGAAGAAGAAGAGAAGACGTGATGAACCGCCACGTCAGTAACCTAAAGGGGAGAGATTTAGCTGCAAATGTTTTTGTTCTTTCTTTGGGGTTGCTACTTGTAACTGTGATCTAATTTCAGTGAGGTCTTGCATGTTTCTTCTCATACCTTCAAATGTTTGTTTTGGATGAAATATATTCATATTTTGAAGATATTCTTAATATTAATTTGGAAAATAGATTCCTTTTTGTCAATGTTTTCTCCACTCTGCTTTCTTTTTTACTGTTTTTCACACCTTATTTGACTCTCTTTCTGAATCTGATCAGCCAAGATGATCTTTTGTCGTTTCATGGATTCAGCATCTTGAGGGATTGACTTCTGAAGCAGCTCAACATCTTGAGGTGAGGGGTTGCTCACTAATTTTAAATTTGTCTTTTTATCCGAGTTTGTTTGTTTGTTCATCAGGCCTTACAATTTGAAGTTTGATTTTTGGGTGCTTCCATTAAGCAAAGCCAATTTTGATTTTAAACAGTGTACCTATAAATACGTTCAATTATTGATAGTTGTTACCATTCAAATATGAGTTTTAAACACGGTTCCTCTTTGACACTATCTTCTCAATTTTGAAGACTCAACACATGAGCGATGATTACATGGCAAGTTTCCAAAGAGGGAGACAACGACAACAAAGGTGCGAAGTAGGAAGTAGTAACTTGGAGATGATAAAGACGTGCAAGTGGGTTATCACATTGAACCAATTGCAGGTAACAAGAGCGATAAGCCGCCAAAAATGGAGCTTCTATGTAGGTAAGATATTTTAATTTAGCTTTTACAATTTAAATTTTCTATCTTTATTTATAAATTCCAAAATAAGAAAATGAAAAACAAATGGCTAAATTGCTTTGATCCATAGTAGGGAGTCCTACCCATAAGAGAGGCTTATGAAGTCATGATAACTCAATCACTACAGTCCAGATTTTTTGCATTTGAGCCAGTGCTAATGAGTTCATCAGTAGACAAATCTATTAAAGTAATTTTTTTTCCTCCCCCCAAGAATAAGAAACATGGTGGTGTCTAATATCACCCTCTTTTAGAGGGTGTATGGTGCACCACTTGATCTTAAGTCATTGATTTAATTATAAAAAATATCAATGACTTAGATCAAGTACAAGAAACTTGCTAAGTATGTTTTTTTTTAGTTTTATATTTATTTTTTACATACTACCACCATCAGTGTTGTCAGTCAGCAGGCCGCTTTACGTCGCTTGCCAGTCACTGTATGTCGCTCGACAACCGTCCGCCACCACCGGCCACTTTCATTTTTTTTAAGTTGTATAACTGTATAAATATTATCAGTTAAAATTTATAAGAGTTGATATTTCTTTTACCAGTTAAAATCTGATAGCATTATCAGTTAAAAAATATATATTTTTTAAAAATCCCTTACACACTCACACAAAGAAAATTATATTGTTGCGTATAAATATTACTAGTTAAAATTTATAAGATTTTCAGTATGCATAGTTTTTAATGAAAAAATATAAAGACTAGTACAATTTTAACGGGTATTATTTATACAATTGTGTAATTTAAAAAAGATGAACAGTGTGTGGCTGGAGATGGCTGGCCGGGGTGACGGCGGTGGCCGGCCGGAGGTGACGGCATGGCCGACCGGTGGTGGCTGCCAGAGGTGGCTTCTAAAAGAAACCAAAAAACAAAAAGTAACCTGAAACAAAAAAAAAACTTGCTATTACAAGTAAATTCAAAAGTGTATGGTGCACCCAAAGATAGGAGGGTGCACCATAGCATCCGCCTAAGAAACATACACACACACCCATATATAAGTATTTATTAAATTTATTGATCTCATGTAAGCAGACATAGGCTCATGTTTGGCTAAAGTATGTTCTTGGCATCAGGTTCAGAACGAATAATGGCCCTTTCAAGGTTGAACTATAATTTCATTAATATCTTTTGTCTTCTGAGTCTTTTTACTTGGTCAAGTCTTGAATAGTGAGACCGGAGAAATAATGAAATTCATGTTGCTTTTTTTCTCTCTTTTTAGGCAGCAATGCATGGCTTCATTCAGAAAATTGACCACATGATGAAGAATGAAAAGCTATTTCAGTCTCAGGGTGATCCAATTATTCTTTCATGAAAATTGAAATTGTATTCGAATACAAAGTTAAGCGCACCATTTGAACAAAGCAAGTTTGGGCTTCTTCTCTCCTTCATTTATAAAATCCTCTTTAAAGTCCTGTTATTTTCAACTTTTGTTTATTTCTATTTTACATGCTTTTTCCTCATGGGTTTGATTAATAATGGAGCACTGAGCACAAACTACTTAGAGTTCTAAGATGTTAAAGTCTTTTCTTTGTTTGGCATTGGTTCAGGGGGGAAGATTGCAAACTGAGGCTAGCTAGCAGAACATCTCTATATCTATATTCAGTTCAATGCCCGTTTCCAATCTTTCTTCAGGTTGCAATGAGAGTACATAAATATGGGATGTCCATGCGGATTGCCCAAATCGAGCAAATCAAAGATAACTTTGAACAAATCTCACCAATATATATGAAAGTTCTTTTTTTCTCAATTGAGTTTTTGTAAAGTCTGTTTGATAAGCTGCATGCCCTTTTCTCAACAGGTTTTCAGCTTTATTCTATAACCTTCTACTTCTCATAGCTTAGTTCTTTGGTTTTTCACTGTGAACTTCATCTTATATCCGGGGATTGTTTTCATTTTTAAATTATGATTCTGATAGCCTCTAATTGATAATAATATACATGGTTTTCACTACCCCTCAATCCTGTTTCTTACTTTTTTTATCCTCCCCCAAGTCCCCAACTGCTGAGCATTCAACTTTAGATTATGAAAGCTTTATATATACTTAATTGGTTTTAGCCAAGATTTATGAACTGTATGGAGATTTATTTACCTACACCTGATTTGGATTTGGAGGAGATGCCACCAGCATCCGTACCTTGGCTGGATGGGACAGCTATGGCCTATACAGATGAACAATCTGTAATATTTGTTTGTAGGATATTGCACCCCTGACTATATAAGTATTTCATCCATTTGAGTTCTTTTATTTAATGCATTCACCACATGTTGCCAGGGAACATAACTGACCTTATAGAATCCTTTTCTTTATGACTTTGAGATGTGTCTTTTCAGTATTTATTTCTTGAGGGGTAGAGTATGTCTTTTACTTTGAGATAGGGTGCACGATGATTGTTAATCTGTGTAGAAAACCAGAAAAAAATACAACTTTTGGACCTGGGAAAATGCAGTAAACTCTGTCTATATCAACATTTATTTTCTTTTCATATTGTTGCATGCTCTTTCTCCTTTTAATAGTTGAGTTATTCTTTGAGATATGCTTTTCTTTGAGAAAGGTATAGTGAATTTACCTTTCACCTAAACATTTGGAAAGTGATCTGCTTATGTGAATATAATTTTCTTTGAGATGCATACTATTGAACTTATGATGGAGACCAAGGAAGCTCAAGTGGAAGCCCAACGGGCCCAATGCCCAAAGATGCACTGCGAGGACTTGGAGGCCCAATGACAAGGTCGAGAGCTAAGAAGGCTAAGGAAGATTTGGACATAGAAGTCAACCACTTTCTTTCACTCAAGCCCATTTCAAAAGAAGGAGCACTCAAGATGGTCCAAATGATCCAAGTTGATGAAGGGCCCAATGTGGGGGCATGATTTCTTCTTAGTCAATTTTATTTAATTATGTATTTGAAGATTTAATTTTCTCAGTTTTAGTTTTTATTTTCTTTTTAGGATAATTTTGTAATAAGGGCCTATTGATTGGGCTTAACTTGCGCATAGCAGAGTTAGGGATAGGTACTGTCTTCCAATTGGGCTTGGGCCACATTTGCGCTAGGATTAAGATTAAAAATGTGCTAGCTTGCTGCCTCCTTTAGCTAAACCTAGCCGCATACCTATAAATAGGCTTGTGTTTACTGCATTTGACACTTTTTGAATTAGAGAATATTATTGCACTCCTTTGTGAGTTTTGAGAGTTTAGTTCTCTTAGGTTCTTGGTAGAGCCATCTTGGTTCTTATCAAAGGTTTTCTTACATTTGTTGTGAATCTTCGCTTGACTTATTACTCTCCAAGAGTGTGGCGTCTTCTTCCTTCCATTCCTTTGTCTTTTCCTATCTTTTCTATTTTTTTACTGTTTATGCATTACTGTTCATGTGTACTGTTCATGCATTACTATTCACCCTTCATCGTTTAATTCTTTGAACCAATTTTTTTTAGGTGCAAAAAGAGAACAAGGGCGTGAAAAATAGTATAAAAAAAAGGAGACTGCCATTGCACTTAAGCAAGATTAAGTTTGAATGCCTTGTGAATTTCATTAAGCGGTGTTATTCTATATACCTTGCGCATTTCTTTTTCTTCTTATTTCTTTTGAGTTTTACCTTTCTTTTTAATTAGCTTTTCTTGCTTGTCTTTTAAATTCCTCTGAGTTTTGTCTAGGGTTTCATTCTTTCTTCAACTTCTGAGTGCTTACTCTTGTGAGGACCGATGTCTTTGTAAGAGCTTTTGGTAATTGAAATGTGAGAGAGTTCATTTAAGAACTTGCAAAGAGAACTTGAGTGGTAAAAGGCAAGAGCGTTTTCATTAAACAAAAGCCTACTTGTGTGAAACGCGAGTGGAATCAATCTAAGAGTGTATACGCGTGAGAAGAGTGGTAAGGGCCTTTCAATCTTGAATTATTCTTATTACTTGTGCAAAGATAAGTGGAGGAAGTACACTCCTGTCCCCTAGGACTGCAAACCTTATGCAAGCCTTAGCTAAAGAACTTGAGAAGTTTAGGGTGGAAATAAACACAAGGCTCGATAATGAAAGGAGGAGAGACTCTCAACATGAAGTCTCGCATGAGGATGAAGATACCTATGATTCGGGTAGGGAAAGGAGGACTAGGAGGAACCATGATAGGAGAAGGAGGCATGAGAGGAGTGAAAGGAGTTATGAAAGGAGGAATAGGAGGCATAGGAGTGATGAAAGAGGAGGAGACCTAGGAGGAGTAAAGACCCAAGTACCTTCTTTCCAAGGAAAGAATGACCCCGAAGCCTACTTAGAATGGGAAACCAAGGTGGAACAAATCTTTTCCTATCACCATTACAATGAAGAAAGGAAGGTGAAGGTGGCTGCCCTAGAATTTTCTGACTTTGCCCTAATTTGGTGGGACCAAGTACAAAAAGAGAGGGAAAGGAATAGGGAGTACCTCGTAGATACCTGGGAAAAGATGAAAAGTTTGATGAGGAGGGGGTTTGTCCCTTCATGGTACCATAGGGAATTACACAATAAACTCCAAAGACTTACCCAAGGAAGTAGGAGTGTGGATGACTACTACAAGGAGATGGAGGTGGCCATGATAAGGGCCAATGTCATTGAAGATAGGGAGGCTACCATGTCACGCTTTCTTCATGGTTTAAACCGTGAGATAGGAGACATTGTGGAGTTGCACAACTATGAAGAGCTTGATGAGTTAGTCCACCAAGCCATAAAGGTGGAACAACAACTCAAAAGAAAGGGTGCATGGAAGAAGCCTTCTTCTAACCTCAAACCTCCCACTTGGAAGGACAAGGAATCAAAGGAAGACTCCTCTACATAACCCAAGGGAGGTATGACTTCTATAAACTCTAATGCTTTTCCTTCCACTAATGTTTCTTCCTCTTCTTCTTCTAAAAATAGGAACATCAAGTGCTTTAAATGCTTGGGGAGTGGACACATAGCCTCTCAATGCCCAAACAAAAGGGCAATGGTGATAAGAGAGGGACACCTCTCTAGTGATTCATGTCCAAATTTCCCTCCCTCAAGTGAAGGAGAAGAAGAATGTGAGACCTATGCTCATGATGGCGACTTGCTAATGATAAGGAGACTCTTGGATAGCCAAGTTGTGGCAAGGGACCAAGACCAAAGGGAAAACATCTTTCACACCAGATGTGTCATCCAATGCAAAGTGTGCTCATTAATCATTGATGGGGGAAGTTGCACCAATGTGGCAAGCACTCGCTTGGTAAGAAAACTTGACCTTAAAACTACTCCTCACCCTCGACCATACAAGCTTCAATGGCTAAGTGAGAATGGTGAGTTGATAGTGAATCAACAAGTGATGGTAAGTTTGTCAATTGGTAAGTATAAAAATGATGTTTCATGTGATGTTGTTCCCATGGAGGCCGGCCATATTTTGCTTTGAAGGCCTTGGCAATTTGATAAGCATGCTATTCATGATGGTTTCACTAACAAATACTCCTTTGTTCATAATTTCTTAAAGGTAACCCTTATACCCCTTACTCCCAAACAGGTTTGTAAAGACCAAGTGGCCTTGAAGCTAAGAAGGGAGCAAGAGAAGAAGGACGTAAAAGTAAAATCAAAGGGGGAAGCAAAGAATAGGGACCAAGAACTTGTAAATGAGAAAAAAAATGAATGTTTAATTGCTAGGGAGAGTGAGATTAAGAGGGCTTGCTTTGCAAAGCAAGAGATTTACATTTGCGTATACAATGACTTGTACTTAAATTGTAACTCTAACCCTCTATCTAGTGAAATTGATTCTCTTTTGCAGGACTTTGAAGATGTCTTTTCAAAGAGTGTCCCTCCTGGACTACCACCCTTGAGGGGGATTGAACATCAAATGGACTTCATCCCGGGAGCCTCTTTGCCCAATAGGTCCGCCTATAGGACAAATCCTGAGGAAACTAAGGAAATTCAGAAACAAGTGGAGGATTTGATGCAAAAAGGATGGGTGAGGGAAAATTTAAGTCCTTGTGCTATGCCTGTCATACTTGTCCCCAAAAAGGATGGCACTTGGAGAATGTGTACTGATTGTAGGACTGTAAATAATATAACTGTAAAATATAGGCATCTCATCCCTAGGCTAGATGATTTGCTTGATGAATTGCATGGTGCATGTTACTTTTCTAAAATAGATTTAAAAAGTGGGTACCATCAAATTAGGATAAAGGAAGAGGATAAGTGGAAGACAACCTTTAAGACTAAGCATGGATTGTATGAGTGGTTGGTGATGTCTTTTGGGCTTACAAATGCGTCTAGCACCTTTATGAGGTTGATGAACCATATGTTGAGAGAGTTTCTAGGCAAGTTTGTAGTAGTATACTTTGATGACATCCTGATCTATAGCATAACCTTAGAAGAGCACCTAGAACACCTTAGGGCTGTGATGAGTGTGCTTAGAAAAAAAAAGTTGTATGCTAATTTAGAGAAGTGTGTCTTTTACACCAACCATGTAGTGTTCCTAGGCTTTGTTGTGAGTGCTAAAGGAGTGCAAGTAGATGAAGAAAAGATAAAAGCGATTAGGAAGTGGCCTACCCCTAAGTTTGTGAGTGAGGTAAGAAGCTTTCATGGGTTAGCTAGATTCTATAGAAGGTTTGTAAAAGATTTCTGCACCATAGCCGCCCCTTTAAATAAAGTTGTTAAGAAAAATGTGAGTTTTAGGTGGGGGAAGGATCAAGAGACAAGTTTCAACACACTCAAAGATAGGCTCACTCATGCACCCATACTTGCATTGCCTAATTTTTCTAAGTCTTTTGAACTTAAGTGTGATGCATCAAATGTTGGGATTGGGGTTGTTTTATTACAAGAGGGTCACTCCATTACATACTTTAGTGAGAAATTGCATGGAGCTGTTTTAAATTACTCCATCTATGATAAAAAATTGTATGCACTCATAAGGACTTTGCACACTTGGTAGCACTACCTTTTACCAAAAGAGTTTGTAATTCACAGTGATCATAA
This sequence comes from Ormosia semicastrata, assembly GCA_029884595.1. NCBI lineage: Eukaryota > Viridiplantae > Streptophyta > Magnoliopsida > Fabales > Fabaceae > Ormosia > Ormosia semicastrata. The sequence continues at coordinate 17,096,824 of JAQQTO010000041.1, read as the reverse complement.
GTTACTAAAATATTTAAAAGAGCAAGGTAAGCTTAATAAGAGGCATGCCAAGTGGGTGGAATACAACAACAACAACAACAACAACAATAGCAACCAAGCCTTTTTCCACTAGGTGGAGTCGGCTACATGGATCAAACGACGCCATTGTGCCCTATCATAAACCAAGTCTTCAGATATGTTATTCAGATCTAAATCTTTTTTAATCGTTTCACCTATAGTCTTTCTTGGTCTTCATCTACTTCTAACTATTGAGCTATTATCTACCTGATCTACTCTTCTTACAGGAATTTCTAAGGGTCTTCTCCTTACATGTCCAAACCACCTAAGGCGAGATTCTCCCATTTTTTTCACAATAGGTGCTACCCCTACTTTCTCTCTAATGCATTCATTCATAATCCTATCTTGTCTTGTATGACCACACATCCAACGCAACATCCTCATCTCCGCAACACTGATCTTACGCTCTTGTTGGCTTTTTACCACCCAACATTTAGTACCATACAACATCGCAGGCCAAGTGGGTGGAATACCTTGAACAATTTCCCTATGTGATCAAACACAAGCAAGGAAAGGTAAACATAGTAGTTGATGCGCTTTCCAGGAGGTATACCTTATTAGCTACTCTTGAAACAAAAATGCTTGGTTTTGAACACATAAAAGAGTTGTATGTGTATGATAATGATTTCTCCAAGATGTATGCTGCATGTGAAAAAGGGGCGCATAGGGGGTTCTTTAGGCAAGATGGGTATTTATTCAAAGAAAAACACTTGTGTGTGCCTAAGAGCTCTTTGCGTGAATTATTACTTAGAGAAGCTCATGAGGGGGGATTAATGGGTCACTTTGGGATCCAAAAGACTTTAGATGTGTTACATGAGCATTTTTATTAGTCTGACATGAAGCATGATGTGCATAAAATATGTGATAGGTGCATTGTTTGTAAAAAAGCCGAATCAAAGGTAATGCCTCATGGACTCTATACCCCCTACCTATTCCTGATTCTCCTTGGACTGACTTATCTATGGACTTTATACTAGGTTTGTCTCACTCAAAAAAAGGAAGAGACTCCATTTTTGTGATGGTGGACAGATTCTCCAAAATGGCCCATTTCATCCCTTGCCATAAGGTGGATGACGCCATTCATGTGGCGGACTTGTTCTTCAAAGAAGTGGTGAAACTTCATAGAATGCCCAAAAGCATAGTTTCAGATAGGGACTCAAAGTTCCTAAGCCATTTTTGGAGGACCCTTTGGAACAAGCCTAGGACGAAGCTACTTTTTTCTACCACTTGCCACCCACAATCCGATGGGCAAACTGAGGTGGTGAATAGGACCCTATCGACCTTGCTGCGATTAATCATCAAGAGGAACATCAAAACCTGGAATGCTTACCTCTTGTTGAATTTGCTTATAATAGGGCTGTGCATGCTATTACTAGTTTATCTCCTTTTGAGATTGTATATGGTTTTAATCTCCTCATTTACTACCTCTACCTAATGTTTCTTCTTTAATTCATAGGGATGGACAGGCAAAAGCTGAATATGTGAGGAAACTCTATGAACAAGTGAAGACTCAAATTGAAAGGAAGATGAAGCAATATGCTAGGCAAGCAAAAAGGGAAGGAGACAAGTTGTTTTTGAACCAGGAGGTTGGGTGTGGGTGTACATGCGAAAAGAAAAGTTTACTTTGTAAAGGAAATCTAAGCTCTTACCTAGAGGAGATGGACCCTTCCAAATCTTAGAAAGAATCAATGACAATGCCTACAAAGTTGACCTACTAGGTGAGTGTGGCGTTAGTGCAACATTTAATGTGGTTGACTTAAGTCCTTTTGATGTAGGTGATGAAGGATCAAATTCGAGGACGAATTCTTTCGAAGGGGGAGGGCATGATGGAGACCAAGGAAGCTCAAGTGGAAGCCCAACGGGCCCAATGCCCAAAGATGCACTGCGAGGACTTGGAGGCCCAATGACAAGGTCAAGAGCTAAGAAGGCTAAGGAGGATTTAAACAAAGAAGTCAACCACTTCCTCTCACTCAAGCCCATTCTAGAAGAAGGAGCACTCAAGATGGTCAAATGATCCAAGTTGATGAAGGGCTCAATGTGGGAGCATGATTTCTTCTTAGTTAATTTTATTTAATTATGTATTTGAACCTTTTAATTTTTTCAGTTTTGGTTCTTATTTTCTTTTTGGGATAATTTTGTAATAAGGACCTATTGATTAGGCTTAACTTGCACATAGCAGAGCTAAAGATATGTACTGTTTTTCAATTGGGCTTGGGCCACATTTGCACTAGGATTAGGATTAAAAATGCGCTAGCTTGCTGCCTCTTTTAGCTAGACCTAGCCGCATATCTAATGCCTATAAGTAGGCTTGTGTTTACTGCATTTGACACTTTTTGAATTAGAGAATATTATTGCACTCCTTTGTAAGTTTTGAGAGCTTAGTTCTCTTGGGTTCTTGGTAGAGCTATCTTGGTTCTTATCAAAGGTTTCCTTACCTTTGTGGCGAATTTTTGCTTGACTTATCACTCTCCAAGAGTGTGACGTCTTCTTCCTTTCATTCCTTTGTCTTTTTCCATCTTTTCTACTTTTTTACTATTCGCGCATTGTTCATACATTACTATTCATGCATACTGTTCATCTTTCATCGTTTAATTCTTTAAAAATACGAAATCAACTCAGGGACGATCCGTAAAAACAATATGCATTCAACTTGGATCATATCAACTTATGTCTTGATAATAGTATGATTGCTAATGGGAAATAAAATTTTACTACAATATCTTCTTACATAGGAAGTCAAAACTAAATATTGATAATTCTTTATAATTATTGGAAGCCACCTTACAGGTTCTTTGAGGTGTTAATGGACTACATTCATATTTTTTTTATTTTAACTGCATAGAAGTCTGAAAGAGATTATCTCATTCTCTACTGATTTTTTACTTTTCATGTTAGCGGACGCATTAGCATTTTAGCTTTAAATATTTGTTGAATTTCAACTTTATTGATTACTTATTTTTATTCCAAATTATCCTATAGAACTCTCTTACAGCATATATTTGAATCTGATTGGCTGTATCTTGCCGAGTTATCAAAATATCCACTTTCCAAAAATTCCCTCAATACAAGGTTATGTTATATTAATACAAAGTTGTTCAATACTGTGGAAATTAGGACGAAGATGGCGAAGCTGATGAAGAGGAAGCGTAAATCAGCAGAGGGCTCAGACGTAGTGGTTGGCCTTGCTCATGCGAGGAAGAAGGCCAAGAATGGTTTGCAATGTTTTCGTCTGGAACCTCCCAAATATCTTCTTCTTCCTTATTTCAGCTTGATCTTGTGCTTTTATATCAATTCCTTGCGTCCACGTGCTGATTTTCTCTATATTTTTGTTCATTAGCATAAATTTGCATTTTTGACAAGTTTTTGGGGAAGAATGCTGTATTTGAAGCAACCTAGAGTCCAGAATATGAGTTTATATTTTTAGGTTGTGGGTCATGATTTTCTGTATTGAAAGGCAATCTACTACCTATGCATAAATCCCGGAACATACTATTTCCCTTTTCATTTTGCTGTGCTTAAGCATGCACACTGTACACTTAGTGATATGACGTACACAACAGTACGTAATTTGGTTGCGACATGTTCTTTCCTGATAGTATTCACTATTGATTGATTTACATGAGAAAGTGAACCAAAGTAAACTTACTTCCTAAACAACAAAGGCTCAGAACTGGAACTTAGGAAAGCGTATTTTGGTAATGGCATATTTGATAGTAAATTAATAGTGTAGACTATACATTTGAGTTCAATTTTATGCCTTTCACATATTTATAATATAGTCTATTTCTTAAATTGTTATCAGTCGATCTATGTCGATTGCATTTCTTTGTGCCTTTCCTTAGTACTGTGGTGCGATTATGGTTTCAGCATTTATAGTTTGGGACATCAAGGCTCAAATTTGGGACACAGCTGGCTAGAATGGTGTACTGTGTTTGAGGGAAAGTTCCATTCTTTCATTTTAAGAATGTGCTACCAGTCACTTGAATATGCTACCTGATCTTTCAGTTATTCCTATATCTTAAATGTCTTATAAATGATTCAATTCGATTTCATTTGTGCTTAATTGTTATCATTTAGCTAAGTTTCGGATACTAAGCTTAATTGAGACTTTATTATGAAACTTTGCTTAAATGTGTTCATTGGCACTCATAATTGAATTATGCTTTTCAGTCACTGGGCTTCTTAACGTTCAATTAGGTTTAATTAAGTTGGTTTTGACACATTTTATGATATTGAGCCTAATTGGATCATTGAAGGAATTATTGCATGAAGTAGCCCTAATTTATCTCTTTGACAATGTTCAGTAAACTAGCTATAATTTGAGTTTCAAATATCTGATTGATGTGATTTTGGTCTTGTAGGGAAGTTAAGACAATTCTCTACTACTTTCATGAAGACCTCAAAGGCCCAATCACACGTTTAGATAACTCAAATTGGAGTTGAAGCAAGAACTAGGGTGCTGATCTTGATAGTTTGACCTTTGCGTACTGTTCATGACATAGCTCGAGTTACAAGTTGTCAAATGGGCTGAAATTTTGATGGTTGATAGTTAAGATCCAAATCTACAACTTTCATGTTGAACACTTTTCTAGATTCGGAGGTCTAATGGGTAATATTGAGCTTGGAAGTCAGATTACAGGGCCAGAGTCAAATTACAGGGCCTGCGTCAGATTACAGGGCCTAGGCTGCGTAAAAAAATACATGGCCGTGTGAGAATACACGACCTAGGCTGTGTATGGCTCTGACTTTGCAATTAAAAACAATAGATTTTGATCCTCAGGCAGTGTCATACACGGCCTAGGCCGTGTATTTATGTCAGAAACTCAATTATTGAAACTTATGCACGAAGTTTGTGTTGGGGGCCTATATATTGACACTCTTGGCACGTTTTGAAGGGAGTTCTGACCTAGGAGAGCAGCTGCAACTCCTTGGAGAAGGAGAGGGGAGTCTTGGATCAAAGATTGGAGTCTCGGGTTCGAGCAATCGGAGATCCATCATCCTCAATCTTCAGAAACTCGTTTGCTATTTAGTTTTTCTTCTGCACTTTGTTTCTTATGATGTTCTTTCTCAGTTTTTCTTGTGATTTCCTTCTAGCTATGTGTAACTAAACCTCCCTTGGTTAAGGGGGTGATGAAACCACTAGTATTGATGTTGTGAATCTTGCATATTTGATTATTTCAACACAGTTATGTTTTTATTCATATATTTCTGAATCTATTGTTGGTATGAAGGTTTTTGTACTTGTTCCCACTTTCAAAGTGGTAGATCTGGGTTTATTATGCGCGGTTGCGGTAGTAGATCTAACAGAATATATGATGTTCATGTGGGTATAATTATCTTTATACTATTTGCCAGTTACAAAAGTGGTAGATCAGGGTTTATTATGCTTGCTGTTTAAGTAATAGATCTAGAGAAATATATGTTCTAAGTAATTTAATCCCGGTGTGTGATTAGATCTTAGTGTAATTGATTTTCTAAATCTTAATGCAATTGTTGGATAGTTGTAAGAGCGGTTGTTTTATAACTAATCAGTGATTAAGAGTTGATTTGAACGGTTGCTGAATTGGCCAACACGTAAGGAAAACAGAGATTTACTCTCACAATTGCATAAAAACATAATTGAGCATGTTGGAATAAAATGATATGTGAATTTACATCATCATATAAATCTAGTGGTGGATTCAATCCCTTAACCAATTTTCTTATATGTTGATTTCAGTTTGTTTATTGTTATTATTTTTTAAGCTGTTCATTGTTCATCAAAACTCCAAAACCTTCTTATTTACTGTTTATTATTAATCAGAGTTTAAATTGGGAATTATTTGATAGTGTTAATTGAATTGGTTCTCTGTGGATCGACCCTTATTAACTACAACTAGTTATAAGGTTTTTATTTTCTGGTGGGCTGACAACTGATTTTTATCTGAATTTTAATCACTATATCCTCACGCATCACTACCCCATGTAAAATTTCCTTCTTTCAATTTTGTTACCCCTACCTGTACATGCATGAAAAGAAAAATTTTCCTTTTTGGGTGCATAGGCCTAAGTGCTATGTGATAATTTATTGCTGAAATCTCTCATTTTGCTAACAGATAACTTACTAAATCAGCTCATTATGTGTAAGTGGGCAAGATGCTGTTGATGTAACAATCATGGGCAAAATAAGCTCATGCTTCTGATAAAGCATTTGAAATTTGAGATTTAAGGTTGGTGACATATTTTCCTCTTGATTTTTGTGTTTGTTTCTTTGTTCATTGTGTAGCTATTGCAACTGGATAAGAATTTGGATAAATTTTTTTTGTTAATTTTGTTAGTTTCATTTTGTTTCATCAACAATGATGTTTGGGAAAGAAAATTTCTTTAGGCTTCTGGTCATGCTAAAAAGGTTATGTATATGTATGTCTATGATGGATTGTCCATCATCTGTCAAATACTTAAGTGGTTTTTGAAGTATATCTACGATGCATATTATGTGTACTCAAGTGCTTTTGGTGCTTAAATTGGTCATGTTATTGGGAGTTTAAATGTAAGGTCTGTCTCTGCATTCTGACATCATTCTTTTCTAATAACAAACAGAAATATTGGTCCGCTATGTTAATGTCCTTTTAGATATACAACTGCCCTTGATGACCAAGTACCATATCAGCAGGTTCTTATTAGTAGCGAGCAAGGTCCTAGTTTTGGAGCATCAACACAAGGGAAAAAAATTTAATGGATGGATTGCGTCATTGAGCGTTTTAATCATTGTATTAGCAATTGTACAGAAATAGCTCACTATAGAAAGTTCAATAAGTCAGAGATCTCTCTACTATACCCATGTTGCCATAATCCAACAAGCTATTTTGATCATTTATGGTAGAATAATGATGTAGTCTGTTATACTGAATGCTTATTTTAATTTTTTCCATCTCTATGCTATTAGCTTTTCTAATTTGAATCATGTTACATATTAAAAGAGATATATCCATTATGAAGATTGTCAGGCATCCTAATATAGTTAGGTTGCATGAGGTATGTATAGATATCCTAATACATCAGGAGTTTCACCATATTTTTTTCTTTCTTATTATATTTCTCAGTGTTTACAAATTTTAGGGTTTGGCCAGCCAGACCAAGATCTACATAATTCTCGAGTTTGTAATGGGAGGGAAATTATATGATAAAATTGCAAGAATTTTTATGTTTTTATGTCATGGGATATGTTAGAGGCTAATTCTTCTATACTTATTTTGATAATTCCCAAATCTGACCTTTTAAATTAGTAAGCATTGATGAGACGCTTACATTCTAATTTAATGTTTTGACTAGGTATTTTGTGCAGAAATTAGATTTTGTTTGTTATTTATGTTTACAATTACACTGTTTCTGGATCTGTGGGTTCAGCTGGGAAAGCTTTCTGAAAATGAATCTAGGCACTACTTTCAAGAACTTATAGATGCTGTTGCTCATTGTCACAGAAAGGGTGTGTACCATAGAGAGTTGAAGGTGAAAGACAATATATTATAAATGGTGTTAATTATGTTCTTCTTGTAATTGTTGTTAACCATATTATGTTCTTATCTTGATCAATTTGTTTTCTTTCTATTTATAGCCTGTGTTGAAGAATTACGGGTTTAGGGTTAGGGAAAGGAAAAGAGAGAAAGACGGACAAACAATAGTAGACTAAGAATATTATTGATAGGAATGAGATGTGATACAATTTCATAACCTAGTACTCCTATTTATACTAATACATAGGTGTACAAGCCCAAACCCACTAACTCTAAGACTAATAACATAATATCTTCTAACACTCCCCTTAAGCTAAAACTTACTAAGCTTTAACTTGTTACAAGTAGCAAACCCATAAACATAAAACAAATAACAGAACCTTATCTTTATTTGAAAGCGAGAAGAGAAACTCGGCACAGTGACGTTGAATCATTCAAATATGGCATAAGGAAGAAGAGAAGATGTTGAATCATCCAAGCGTCCAAGAAGGAAGAAGAAGAGAAACTGGGAAACTCTTGCTAAACTTGCAGTACCATTGCTGGTGAGAATCTAGGGTGGCTCCACCTCGCAGATAGCCCTTTCCTCCTGGCGGCTCCATCTAGCGGGTAGCCCTTTCCTCTAACATCTTTGGGGCTGCTCCACCTCGTTGGTTGCTCTTTGCCTTTAATTGGGCAGCCCTTTCCTCCAAACTCAAGGCGCATCAAGAAAATCCACAAGAAGAACAAAGAAACACAAGATAGAACAACAACTTCAGCCTACCTCCTTTAAAGATATCAAATCGACACAATCATAACTTGGCCACCAAGCCTCCATCATAGCAACAAACCAAAGTCAAAACTCACAAATCACAAGATAAACCACAAAATAAAAAGCCAAATCTCCCCCTAACTGAAGAGGTCGTCAAACCAATCGACAAAAGAGAGAATGAAACCATCCAAAACCACACCGTCATGCCTGAAACATAGCTCATCGAATATCTCACTAGAACTTAGACCACTAATAACCTGGCCTATGCTGGAAAGTAAAGCACCCAGCCATGAACAAACCCCCAATCAATCATCATTATCAAACTTCAACTCAGAAATTAGACCTGAAAACATCATCGGAAGTCTCACCGGAGAGAGAACCTCACTAGCTATAGTCACCACCAACCGAGCACCTCAACGAATCAAAGAGGTGAGAAAACACCAACCCACTACTGGGAAACGCCGAATAACACCTTTTCGGCTTCAACCCGACTCACAGAGTCAAAGACAACATCGGACTCAAAGGAAATTACCCCAAACAGTGCTAAAATCACACCTAACCACCACACCGAAGATGTTGCTGGAGCTCCGGTCACCAGTGACCACTTCTGATTGTTAGCTGGCCTTGTCTGTATTAGAAAAGTACATGCCCAGCCACAAACAGGTCCTAGAACAGGTGTGCGCAAACTGAAGCACAAACCTGCACCACCAAAACGCGGACCCAGTACCACCGCCAGCCGCCACTCCTACTACTAGCCTCGCCAGTTGTCTCACCGGCACCTCCGGCCGCGAACCACCTGCGACTGCCCCTGGGTCGCTTGGAAAACCAAACAGCAACAACAGAAAATTGTGTACCACAAACGCATACCAAAGCAGACCCAAAATGCGATCCACACCTCGACCCAGCCGCCACTGGTTGGATTGAGTCTCACTGGAAACTACTTTTAGGTTGCCTGAAAATTGAAACAGCAGCCAAGAGTGGCTGCGAAAAAGCCAAAATGTGACCTTCAAGTTTCCTTTTTTTTTTTTTTTAAAACAAAGCTACCAAGAGAGGAAACACGAGATAAAATGTAAATGAGAGAATATACAACCGAGTTCCATGAACTCAAAACAGCGGAAAGGAAAAACTCTCCTCAAGGTGAGTGGTACCACTCTGATACCATGTTGAAGAATTACGGGTTTTGGGTTAGGGAAAGGAAAAGAGAGAAAGACGGCTAAACAATAGTAGACTAAGAATATTATTGATAGGAATGAGATGTAATACAATTTTATAACCTAATACTCCTATTTATACTAATACTTAGGTGTACAAGCCCAAGCCCACTAACTCTAAGACTAATAACATAATATCTTCTAGCAGCCTGAAAACCTTCTTATTGGTGCTTATGGAAATTTGAAGGTTTCTGACTTTGGATTGAGTGCATTGACTAAGCAGGTAAGAATGTACTCTACTTATAAAAAGGAGATGACAATACAGACTTCTTTTTTTTTTTTCAATAAAAGAAAAGAATATACTGGTTTTATCCTACTGGCATCTAATTGTTGCTTTGTCTTTGGATAATGATTTTTGGAGATAACAGAACTAATGTCTTCCTTCTCTTTCTCCGTGTCTCTCTCTTATAGGGTGTTGGCCTTCTTCACACTACATGTGGACCCCAAATTATGTTGCCCGAGGTAAAGTTGATTATACAACTCTGATGCCATTCTTAATTATTGCCTCGATCCGGTGCTCTTTTGTCCTTTGGGTGGTTGGCTAATTGGCTTAATTAATGATTTGGTATAATTCTCCATATCAATTTTAGTTATGGACAAATTATTGGTGATGAAATAGATCAGTATATGATGCCCTGATAGTCATTATCAATAAAAAACATTTTACTCTGCGGCAAATGTATGTTTTTCGTGCACCTATAGTATTCACATTTTTCAGAATTTGAGTATCATATTTATGTTTCTAAAGCTTATAGTTCCTCATTAAGCAAGCACAAAACATTTTAGATGTTTTAATGTCTTCTCTGCTATTTTGATTGAAGTGGTCTGTCTTCTTTTGCCTTTTATCTATTTTACTCCTCATATGGGTACTGTGTTTTTTTTTTTAAATGATTGATTTGGCATATGATTATCAGAAATGAGTTGAAGAACTTGGATTCCTTCTGATGTTAGATCACTTCTCAGGTACAATTGTAACCTTATTGGTTGAAGGCCTACTTTTGTAGTTTTGTTGACTACTTGTGTTCCCTTTGTTCTGTATTTGTTTTTAGCCAATATTTCAAGTATTTTAAGACCCGTTTGCATGTTTGACTTTGCATTATCTCTGCCTGGAGGGTTTCCTGATCATCCACACAGAACTTTTTCAATCATATTTTCATTGTCATGCTGTTGGACAGCTCGGTTGTTATTTTGTTTCCTTATATTTTGATTTGCATATTGTTTGCAGGTTTTGAGACTGTTTGAGGTAGAGTTACATTTTCCCTTAAATGTTGACCGTAAGTGGCTAAAATTCTAGATAGTGAGGAACCTATACTTTGCCTCTTTTGGGATTTCAGGGAGCCATAACTTACCAAGATTTTGCTGGGCTCAAGGGTACAACATGTACTGCTGATGTTCATGTAAGAACATTAATTAATGATACAAAAACTATATTGAAAGAAGATTAATTGGATTTTTACAGTATATTTCCATTTTGTATGCTTTTTTGTGCAGTGGATGACTGCGGGTACGGGAATAATTCACACTGAAATGCCAGCAGAAGAAACCAACAAGGGATTGCAACTTTGGATCAATTTATCAGCCAAGGACAAAATGTAATATATTCAATTAACTATAGATTTCTAATTGCCATGTGTAAAAAAATTTACCAAGTTTTGTACCATTGGCCGCTGTTTGACATTTTTTTTCTTGGACTTTTGATTCAGGATTGAACCAAACTATCAAGAACTTCTAAGTGAGAACATACCATCAGCAAAAACAAGATGGGCTTGAAGTCAGAGTTATTGCAAGAGAAGCAATGGGAGTCCATTCACCTGTCTTCACTTGAACTCCCACCAAGTTCCTTGATTTCTCCGTGGACCCTGGGGCTCAGTTGCATGAAAGTATTCTAGAGTCTTGGAATTCCTTTGTTTACGCTATTGAAGGGGAAGGAGTTGTCTTGAAAAAGGATTGTCTTGAAAAAGAAAAGGCATTTTTCCCATACTCATGTTCGTTGTTTCTGCTGTTCAATTTGACATTTGGTGAATATTAAATTGGCCATGCCGTTATTAACCATTTCTCTTTGCAGGGAAAAATAAATGGTCCATAATCTCAAATTAACCTTTTCTTTTTGCCGCCTTCTTGAAAATGAGTCACGGGTTATGGTCCAAAAAAGGTTGTATGCCATAATCAGGGGAAGGTGGAAGGGAGAATATGACAACAACTTCTGAAGGTCAGTTTTACATGCTAATTGCTGTGCATTGATATAGCAACTTCCTTTTGTTTGGTAGTTGCTGATTTTTGGATTCTTTGGTAGTTGCTGATTTTTGGATTCTTTCACTTGCATTTTTTTCCTTCTATTTTTTAGTGTTCATTGTCTCAATGACACATCATTGTGCATGATGTTCACTGTTTGAAGAAATTTCAGCTGCTACTCCTGATGCCATGCTTTGTACAGCAAGTATAAGAGAGAGAAAAAATGTTGGTGATTGGAAACATATGTCATTTTGCTCATGGTGCTGCAGGTATGATCTATTTGCCTTTCCCTGTTTTGAGAGGCAACTATTAAAAAGTATTGCTTAGTGGTGATTTTACACATACCTGCAGGTGAATTTTTGTGAAATATTTGTATAATTTGAAACTCAAGTTTGTATGCTTCTATATCTTCAGGTAAAGATCAAAATTGTGTCTGGAAAAGAGAATTTCGCAGCTGAAACACAAGAAGATAAAAATTGTCATTTTTTTCTCATGTCACTTTTCTTAGAAGGTTGTTTGTAAGTTTGTTCATGTGAAATTGCTTATCTGGGATGTCCCCTCTATAAATATTTGTTTTTTTTTTTCTCATAGTAGTTGCTGCCATCTCATGTAATATGATAGCATCACTCTCACTCATAATAGTTGCTACTATCTCTCTCCCTCAACATTTATCTTTCGGTGCTTCTTCTTCCCCACTGTCAGTGTGGAATTGGGGAGCCAACTGAAGAACTCAGCAAGAGTCATTAGGATCTGGACAGGCGTGGGATTTTGTAGCAAATAAGTGGTTCTCTCCAAGCTGATCACGGAGGAAGATCACTTTTTCTCAAGGTAAGATTGTATTTGCTGTTGCTACATTTTCAACGGTTCAGCCTCCTGCTTCTTGGGTTTTCTAGCTTCTTGAAAAAAAAAATTTCTTCGGGGTGGGGGGGGGGGGGGGGGGGGGAAGGGGGCTAAAAAATACTCTGCTGGATTGAAATTTTTGAGTTTTCTGATATTTACTGTTCAACAATTTGAGCATTATTGCTGAAATTGTGGAGATAAGCGGAGTTTTTATCAAATTAAACAAGGTTGTCGGCTTGTCGCTGAAACTTGGTTGAAAGGAGAAGCATCTTGCCTTTCATTGAGAGAGCTCCTTGTGTTTTATTGTCTTCTTGCTCAAAGCAGAAAATTGTGATATCCTTGGCTTATCGAGTTCTCACAGGTTAGAAGCTAGATTATATTTCTTACAACTTTTTGCGTTGGAATTTAGTGGATTAACATATGTTAACTTACCTTTGGTTGTAGGAAGGCTCTTAAAAACTTATCCAATTAATGTTCATGATAGGAATTCTGTTTAATATTCTTTAATTTTACCGGCTGATTTTTGAAACTGATACGGACCCCTTTCTTCCTGTCTAGCCTGCAAAATCTCTTTGGCCTTACTTAGTGTTGAAGATGATATGTTGTGTATGGAATTTATATCATGTCATTGGTGTGGTAATTTAATGTCAGGTTACAATATTGGATTGTAGAGTGGGTATAAAACAAATATGGTAGCCTGAAGAAAGATTCATGAAAGGTGAAAGTCTGCTATCTCATACATAGGAATACATTTTGGCATCATGCATGGCATATGCTGAGAACCTTAATACATTCTGAAAAGTTACAAAAAAGCATTGCCTAAATCACTTCATTCCTTTAAATCTCTGGAGTAATAGAGATAATTGTCAAAAGATACTGTAACAAAGGAAAAATTCATTAAGTATGAACAAAAACAGGAAATTAACTGTTAACCTCTTTTTATTTGACTGTTGTTATATGATTTGTTCATTCATGGTAATGTGTTTAGTAGTAGTATGGTAGGAAAATAGCTAGCATGAAAGATCGAAAATTGAGTGAAAAAGGAAACCAATATTTTTGGTATGATAGTATGACTATATAGCATCAGCTCAATCAAATAAGTAGTGTTCCATTCTTAATTTTTCTCTTTTCTATGCTTTATTGTCAAATAAGAAGTTTGTCTATGTTCTTTAAATTATCCTTTATATCTTATTTTTTTTAGTTTTAGTTCTGTTGAAAAAGAAGATTATCAATTTGATAATACAGGCAATGGATGGTAATTTTTTATCTGATTAAAGCTGCTGACACACATTAGAGGAGGACAATACAGGTTAAATATTTTTGTCTGGTATAAAGATGGCATGATGTAAAGTTTGATTACTTGACATCCATGCCTAGTTTAGAACACTCTGTGGTTGAGATTATTTATTTATTTATTTATTTTCCCTCATTGCCTTTCTTTGTGTAGCTTGATTGTTTCTTATCATTGGTTTCCATGTTCATGACATTAGTTCTGTCTACCAGTTTGGAAGGTCTACTCCAGTGAATGCAGTTACCAAGAAGTAGGATTCATACATCTAACTTATGGCTTATTACATTATTGCAAACCTCTATCAGGTGCTTGTGCCTGCATGCTCATGAGAGTGAGCCAGGATCCTCTCCAGTACTGGAGGGTCCAATGTTTTTTTTACATGTAAAAATCATACATACATTTATTATATATTATTTTATTTATAATATATATTTTATTATATTTTATTTTATTTATAACATACATCTAAACTCAGTACTGGACCCTCCAGTACTGGACCCTCCAGTACTGGAGAGGATCCGGACTCCATGAGAGTAAGGGAGATCGAGTAGTCCTTTAATCCTGTATTTTCATTTCGACTTGAGTCTTGTTCTCCCCTATAATTGTAGTTTATTTTCTTTACTAATTGTTTTTATTTTATTATATTTTCTAATATAGCACCAGATAGGATAAGAAATGGTCTAACTTGTTTTATATAATTCTTATATATGCTCTTTTTTTTTTTGCAGGTATTCAAGAATACATAATTTAGAAAAAAAAAAAAGTTGTTCTGGCAGTAGTTATTTTTCCTTTCCTCTTGGGCCAACAGCCCATGCTATCTTTGGTAGAATTGGTGCTATGATTTTTTTTTGTTGTATTGAATTTTAGTAAAATCATTGAAGTTTGAACTACTTTGTTGCTTCTTTATAGTACCATTGGAATTATTGTCAGGATAGACTATACTTCCCTATTATTCCTTTATTTTACATTTACAATTGTATTTAAGTGTAATATAAGAATCTCTTATGCAATTTTTTTTTCTAATTATTTATTCTGAGATGAGTTACTTTTAATTTAATGCTATATATGTGGTACATAGATTTTGAATCGTGATACGGTGAGTTTAGCAAACGAAAAAAGATAAACTTGAATATAAAATAGGCATGGGCACTATTTTTTGAGCCTCCTTAACAAAGTAAGGATGCAATACATGTTAGTAATATGGTTAAAAAATAAATTGATTTTAAGAGAGTTTTTTAGAGACGACAGAGGGGGAAAACTTTTTACTAGAGAAAATAACATTTAGAGATAATTTTTTTTAATAGAGGACATATTTTAAATTTTTTAAAGATGAAATTTTTTTAGAGAGAGAGATTTTCAAAGAGAAAAAAAAATTAATAGAGAAAATGTTTTGAGAAAAAGTTTGAGTGAGAATTTGAGAGAGAGAAAATTTGAGAGAAATTTTTAGATAGAAAAAAATTGAGAATGTTTTTAGGGAGAAAAAATTGAGAGAATTTTTAGCGGAAATTTTTCGTAGAGAAAATTATTTTTTCAGACCATAAAAATATATAAATAATTTTTAGAGTTTTTAAATTATTAATTATTAAATATGTTAGTTATATTCCTTCTCTTCTTTCATTCATTCTTTTTCCTTTATCTTTAAACTTTCAAACACACCCTTACACTATACATCGATATTCAGTGGTTCTTGTTATTTCAGACTCAAATTTATAAATATAAATTTTATAATAAAAGAACAAAATTCAGTACATGCTGAAAATCCCGTCAACTATATAAAAAAAAATAGACATTTTTAAAACAATTCAAATCCCGCTCTTAGTTTTTTATGAGTATTTTCTTTTTTTAAACCAGAGCGGACTGAATTAGTAAGATTGAAGTTTTAGATTCAATGTCTACCATTAGTCTCTTATTGATAAATTACGTGTAAGTACCACTATAAATTTTTTTTTAATGATATTTTTCTACACTTTTTTGTATGATTACCATGCGTCTCCACACTATTTGAGTGTAGGATTGATTCCCGCTTAAGCATCGATTATGTCCTGCCACATATTGCTTGTAGGTGAAACTAATACTCATTTGGAATATTTATACAACATGACTGTACCCCATTCTCTTGGCCAGCCTTAGTCCTTCCCAAGCATGAAGCACCCCATAATTCAGCAACTTACGCATTTGTACTACCAAGCTTTCTTGCAAACCCTTTCACCCATCCTCCACTACAATTTCTTCAGAACTCCACATGCAGCCAGTTCACCATTTCCCTTCAGTGTTTATTTCCTTGTTCCTATTGCTGATACCCCCTGGTCCTTGCATACTGGTCATGCTTTTGCACTCCACCTTCTCTGTCCACTATTCAATTACCTTTATGGGTCTTTCTAAATGCACGAAGTCCTCTTCAAAAATTGTCCAGATCTTATACACACTGCCTTCCCATCTTCCTTGTCAAGTTCAACTCAATCCACTCCATTAATCCATAACCCTTTCTCACCAGTTTCTATCTTCCAACCCCATTTCATTAAACAGACAGAATTCATCTCTTCTAGCTTCCTTATTGCTAATCCTCCCTCCTCCTTCCTACTAGGTGGCACCCCCTTCCATTTTCCATCAAAATTAATGCCTTTTTATCATTGCCATTGTGTTGCGTTAATTTCACTTTTAAAATTGGTTAAAAGTATATGAAGAAGTTCTTTTACGTCTTGTGCTTTTGCTCAATAAAATAACGAAGTTAAAATTTTGATGGTGTATTGTACCAAAAAATAATTTTTGATGGTGTATACATATTTATCTTTATTATCATTACACTGATTTTTTTAAAAAAATCAAAGCTAAAAATCTGAGATTGTTTTTGTTACAAACTAGTAATTATATCAACTCTTATATTCTTACATCACTTTTCAACATTACTTTTTATACTTGATTAATGATATACAAATTTGTAATTAATTACGTGTATTGATTGGTTAATAAGTAAATTAAAGCTTTAACCTTAAACAATGAATTTATTCATTAACCAATCTAATACACGTAATTAATTACGAATTTGTATATTATTAAACAAGTATAAAAAATAATGTTAAAAAATGATGTAAGATAATTATTTCTCTAATTATATTAACACACTATATATCGAATGTCTGAGATTTTTATAATAATTTTTTTTTGGTTATAGAGATTTTTATAATAATATTGTAATTTAAGAATCAGTGTTCACATTGAATATATTGGGCCGTCGCACGGTTTTTTTATGGAAACACATCAGTTGCCCGTCATAAATATTAATTAAATAAAATAAAAATCATAAAAATAAAATAGCTGAGTTGAATGTACCAAAAAAAATAGCTTAGTTGAAATTCCATCCCGATCAAGTAATTAAGTAATTTAGACTCGATACATGGTGAAGCACACCAAATCTGTTCCTGAGCCCAATAATCAGGCCTAGACCGGTCATCTGCCCGAGCACAAGTGACACGTTGCTTCAGACCAAATAAATAAATAAATAAGTGATACATTGCTAACTACTATGAAATGGTTTATTAGCTTGTTAATAATAATAATATATTCACATATACTTAAACACAAGTCATCTCACATCTACATAAATTTTACTATTTGATTATAATTAAGTCTAAAATTTTACATCATTTTTTGTACTATTACATTCTAATTTTACCATATAAATAAATGAGATATTTGTCTCACATTTTTCATTAGTTGATGTTAGTTACTTTCATACTACAAAAAAGATTAATATTTTTCCAATTTCCAAATAATTATATACTATTTATTAATTCTTTTCTACTTTTATTTTAAGAAATTCTATTTGTGTATATATTTTTTGCTTTTAAAGTTAGTATTTATAATTTTACTCCGACACAATTCTAAGAATATAATATAATTAAGTACATTGTTATAATAGTAAAATTCAATTTAACTAATTCAAATTCTTTTGGCCACGCTAGTATAATGTTATAATAATGATATGTGGTCTTTTTTTTGTCTAGAAAAAACTAATGTCCAGCAAACTTTTTATACCAAGACATTCCACCGGATTTAATAATTTACATGGTAAGGGTTAACATTGTATATGGATTTGATGACTGCATGCACACTATTGACACTAAGTCCAGCTCTCACATTTGATTGGGAGCAAAAGGAGCATTAGTGGAAGAAATGGAAAAGAAACCATAAAAATAATTTACCACCAAATATCCCCATGTAGTTACAACCTAATGTCACAAGAAACGGTAACCTGTTGCCCATAAGAAAAGCAATTATTGTCCTTATAAAAGACTATAGATTCAATTTTATAAAAAAAAGACTCTATATTAAAGCTATAAAGAAATTTGTAAAATCGCTAAACTATATGTGAGTTTATATAAACAATCAATTATAATACTATACAGAATTATCGTAAAGATAGCTGAAATTTTGTGTATGCATAAAATATTGTTTGTATTACATTAATCATGATAAAAAAGTTGCCATTGAAAGTGAAACAAGGCGCACAATACAAAATTCATTAGTGGTCACTAATTATGTGATTGTTTGGGTAGGATTGTTGTGCACTGAGGATTGTAAATGAACGTATATTAAAAGAATTTAATATAAAAAATTTATGCTGAAATAATTGATTTTAAAATCTTAGTTGGTTTAAATATGATGAAATGAATTTTTTAAAATATAATTATAGAGATATTTTTAAAATATTAAATTTAATCTAATAAAAATTATTTTATAATATTAATTATAAAGGTATATTTGAAAAACTCCCTACTAGTGCAACTTTAAAACCGAAAAAGTTGCCTCATGGTTTGTAATACGTTGGCCTCAACAATTTTACATACAAAAATATTTTTTAGCATCTAAAATATGACATTTGCCGTATATGAATTTACTGTTTATATAATATATGTCAAATTAGGATGAATATATCATATATAAATATAAATTTTAAGTATTTAAATAAGAGAACTTTTTCTATAAAATTGTAATTATAATATTCTTATCATAAACAATACATATATCTCTTTTCACACTTCTCTCAATATCATTCATTATATTTATTTTTTTATTATTTTTTTCATTTAATCACATTTATTTAAAATAAATATAAAAAGAAGTGTAGAAAAAAAAGATGTATGACTATTATTTTCCATAAAATTAACGTGCATTGGGAAACACCATGTTCTATCCCTTGACCAAACGTGCACGTGAACATCAATGTATGTCCAAAATGCAAATGCTGATACGTCTCTAAGTTATTCTCTCTTAATTTCTTCTTCTTGTTTCTTTTCTTTTCTCAGGCCACGGGTCTAGTTGAATTTAAGTTGCGCCCTGTTGTGTTGCACATTTGGTATGGGCTTGTTGAAGAAGCTGGGACAGCTCAGTACATCATGTGCAAGAGACTATACATGTACTTACTGGTTAGTAACCAACATCCTTTGTTAATAGTATAAAATTGTTAGGTTTTTGGTTTGGGAAATGTTGAAAACAGACTAAGAGAATGGCATTTATTTGCTTCTCCAATTGTAGTTCATTGTATGCTGAAAACTACATTCAAACATACCATATATCTTGCTACTTATAGCTCTCTTTGATTATGTTTCAATGGGTATCTTGTAGTTCAATGCTTACGATTTGAGAAAATGAGTTAATTTTTCCACAAAATTGAGTGACATAAAAAGATGGTTACAGCTAAGCCTAAGATTGTTGATGCTACCTACTTAATCAAACTGTACCATCTCAACTTGTCAAGTTTAGTTACATATAATACAGACAAAAAAGTTATTTTAAATTGAATTTATATATAAAATAAGTAAGTAAAAATATATTTACTTTTAATTTAATTTAAAATATATTAAAAATTTTATTTATTAATAATTCAAAGATAAATATAATTTACTTATTTATTTTACATACAAACTTAATTTAAAAGAAACTTACCCTAATACAAATAATTTTTACATACAAACTTAATTTAGAAGAAACTTATCCTAATGCAAGCAACTGAAGTACGCAATCCCGTTACCAAATTCCTCAAAGGAAGAATTTCAAATCATGTTTTAGACGTTGATATGATTGTGACAGATAATTTTTCTATTTTGACTTATGTGCCTTCACAGTTGAATTGAAACATTTATAAGATTCTTGGAACTGCAGCCTTGCCAAACCAGCTCCACTGCATGCTATAGCTTCAAAGCCCAAGACCATCCTCAGATTATCAGTTCCCAATACTGTAATCCATCTTCAAAGCTTGCACTCCCTCCCTCTCTCTCTCTCTGAAGAAGGACAAGCTCATTGCTGAAGAGAAATTGAAAAACATGGGGCATTCAAGTTATTTCTTGACTTCCATGCTTCTGGTTGTAATGCTTAATGTGGCTAATGGACAGCCCCTGGTCCCTGCATTGTTCATATTTGGGGACTCTGTCGTTGATGTGGGCAATAATAACCACTTATACACCATTGTTAAAGCAGACTTCCCTCCTTATGGAAGAGACTTCAAGAATCACAGGCCAACAGGGAGATTCTGCAATGGAAAGCTTGCCTCAGACTACACTGGTATTTTTTTTTCCCATCAAAATCCCCATTTAATTAAATATCCTTTCCTTATCACCCCACATTATCTTGTTTTTTAACAAGGATTTGATCTTTGTTTTTTTCAATGCAGCTGAAAACCTTGGATTTACCTCTTACCCACCAGCTTACCTCAACTTAAAGGCCAAAGGAAAGAACCTCTTGAATGGTGCCAACTTTGCCTCGGCTGCTTCTGGCTACTATGATCCAACAGCCAAACTATATGTAAATCCATTTGGAAGTTTAAAACTCAAACTATCATTTTTTCTTCACTTCTCATCATATTGGTAAGTCCTAATATGTGTGTGTGTGTGTTTTTTTTGGGATCTAGCATGCAATTCCATTGAGCCAGCAGCTTAAACATTACAAAGATTGTCAGAATATATTGGTGGGAATAGCAGGCCAATCAAATGCTTCATCAATTATATCTGGTGCTATATATCTTATTAGTGCTGGGAACAGTGACTTTATGCAGAACTATTACATAAATCCTCTGCTTTACAAGGTTTACACGGCTGATCAATTCTCAGACATTCTCATGCAATACTATGCCAATTTCATTCAGGCATGCCTTTCTCTCAACCTTGACATATTGCCTTAGTAAACCATGTGTCATTTAGATGTGTGGATACCATTAATAAAAAATTATAAAAAAAAAAGATATTTATTTACCTTTGCTAAAGAAATTTGCTGGTTTTGATTTGCATTTCCAAATTCCAAACATGCATGTGACAGAAATTATATGCACTTGGAGCAAGGAAGATTGGTGTGACAACATTACCTCCAATGGGTTGCGTGCCTGCAGCCATCACTCTCTTTGGCTCTGATAGCAACGGATGTGTGGCCAGGCTAAACAGTGATGCTGTTAACTTCAATAAAAAGCTAAACGCCACATCTCAGGGCTTGCAAAAAATACTTCCTGGCCTCAAATTGGTCATCCTTGATATCTACCAACCTCTCTATGACATTGTCACTAAGCCTTCCGAAAATGGTAAAACATGTAAAGAGGGTGTTTGTTTTTTTTTTTTCTGATTTCATTTTCCGTTGATACGTTTTCACTAATAAATATAAAAATGTTTGTTTTCATTGTTTCTTTCACAAAAATTTGAAAATAAGAAATAAAGTGAAAACAATGTGATATTTTTATAATTATCAATGAAAATATATCAACAAAAAACAAACCAAACATCACCTTGCTAATCCCAATAGGCCAATCTTATTATGGCTCTTGAACTAACTAGGCTTATTAACAAGTTTCCTTTGTGTGGCACGCACTACACTTTTCACAGGATTCTTCGAAGCAAGGAAGGCATGTTGTGGAACGGGCTTGCTAGAGACATCTATATTGTGCAATAAGAAGTCCATAGGAACATGTGCCAATGCATCTGAATATGTATTCTGGGATGGTTTTCATCCCTCAGAGGCTGCTAACAAGGTTTTGGCCGATGATTTGCTGATTGCTGGCATCTCACTCATATCCTAATTGAACACTTTCGGTTCATATAATGCTTTGGATTTTTTCAGTGTTATGTGTGGTTGCTGTTGTAGTATGAGTTTGGCTTATGCAAAAGGAGGTTGAATATGTTCAATTGCAAAGCTCAATATGTGTTTTCTAGTGTCGTGTAATAAGACCAATATTTGTATAAGCTTCATGTAAAACTTCTATTTTTGGGTGCTCAAGTCAAAGCTGCTCCTGCTGGGTTTGTATTCAACTATTTTATTTAGAGAATTTAGTTTTATGTGACAGATACACGGCATAACTAGTCAAACTACTCGCACCATAAATACAGAATATAAAACTTGAGAAGTGTGGCATCAAATAGGAAATTATTTTTGTTCACCCTTTAATTCCTATATAAGATCACACACGGTGAGTTTCGTGTGAAGAAATTTGATCCTTATGTAAAAATTAAAATAGTGAAAAATTTAGAGTAGGGTCATTGAGGTTGGCATCTGACATTTGGAATTTTTTAAGATTGTGTTGGTGTTCATATCTCTTTATAGAATAGTAATATCTAGTGAGAAATTTACTAACAAAGTGCCTTGCAATCGTCCATAATTAATCACAGCTGTTATCGTTTGTGAAATTTTCAGATCTGTAATACCAGTCTATTTGTTCCCAATCATTCTTTTAAAATGTCACTTCCTTCTTTGTACCCAAAAAAGAGTCACTTTTTTTCCTGCTTCATTGATCATCACCTGGGTTATGAAACTGTATAGTATATGCACATTTATGCTTCCCTCGAACAGAAGATGAGAGGGGCTATCTACAATTTTAAGAGCTGAATTGCATGTGACTTTTTCCAAGGAACTAATTCAAAAAATCATTGGCCTTGAAACGATGGAAGAAATGTTAAAGGAAAAAACATCAACTTAAGCTTACTTTCTTAACACCTCCTTGGATGAATCTTTTCTTATCTTTTCGTCGCTGTGTTTTTTGTCATTTCTTTTTCTACCCTTTAAGCCAAACAAAAATTACTTTCCTTCCTTTTTTACTCTCTTTATACCAAACAA
Source organism: Ormosia semicastrata (assembly GCA_029884595.1). Classification (NCBI taxonomy): domain Eukaryota; kingdom Viridiplantae; phylum Streptophyta; class Magnoliopsida; order Fabales; family Fabaceae; genus Ormosia; species Ormosia semicastrata. Next base: position 17,073,862 of record JAQQTO010000041.1, on the reverse strand, counting down.
GACATCACCATTCGAACCACTAAAAGGGATTTACTTCTCAACTCTGATCAACTTCGGAGGAATTTGTACCTTCAATTTCAGGGGTGTTTTGGAGTGAATTAAACAAGATGTCAATGCTAGGGGACAAAACCTCACTGAAAAACAAACCTGGGGGGTGAAGGATTAGGAATCTTACTACTCTTCAGTTTCATCACTCTCGAAGAACGAATCACAGAGATTACCATCCCTCTGAGTACGTAGGTGACATAAAGCTCAGCAATTAACAGAATCCAAAAAGCCAGGGGCAAAAATTCTCTCACCACCAACAGCTTCTGAAAGAAGGTAAGAGACGACAATATCAAAATTGATATAGATAGCCATATACACCTACGTAAACGTAACTGCCCAGAACAAGCAAATACAAAACAGCATCTACAGATACAGAACCTTCGAAGATTGTCTGGACAACCGTAATTTACAAGAGTAACAATACTAAAAATAGATAAATTCTACTTGCAGAATTTATGACAGCAATCCAACAATCTTTTTACATCTGCCTCATTGACAAGAACTTCAGCATTCACATTATTCTCAGCATTCTCCTTTGTCGCAGTCCAATGATTCAAAATGCTGATTATCCTCCTGAGCTATTGCAAAGGTAAAGGGAAACAAACAAATGGCAAAACATGCATGTGTATAAATAAGCATGTGAAACTAACCGTCAGTAGGTGTAGCTGGCTTTTTATAGTTAGAGTGTTAGACACGTTTGAATGGCTAGATAGAGCTCTAAAGGTCTAATACTTCAGAATTAAAGGCCAGTAATAATCTAAATACCCAAATATCGTTAGTGCTTTTGATTGCCCTGCTTAAGAATTTCACTTTAATAACCAACATTGAAAATATATAAATGAAGGAAAATGGTAAATGTCACAAATGGATTCTAACAAAATAGATACGTAGTAACAGCCAACGAAAGGAAAGAATGATTTAATAGCAATTTCTGCTACATCATTCATACCTGATTTTGTTAAAAATCCTTCTAACTTATAGCATCACTAATAAATGAAAAAGGAAAAATTGCCTGGTATATAAGACTGAAAAACAAAAACATAATATAAACTAGTTGCATATGTAAATGATTTTTTGTTTCAATAGAAGTATAGTTTTAACTCTTCTTAAGACGCATAATTAGTTAGTTAATATAAATTATCACTCTTTTTCTAGCCTATACTGCACCAATTACTGCAAGAGGAATCAATAAGTATTCCTGATCATATAATCATGACAACATACAAACAAAGGAATGAGATTAAATCCAAGCATCCAACATCTTAATTCTGAGAAATTGAAATTTCATTCCTAGAATTGTGGTTCATCCTACATTTCAATTCCTGTCATCCAAAGGGAGGCCTCGGAATCACAAACAAAAAATTCAACTAACTAAAAGAGAAGGATACAGATGTGTTTCTAGCATCTGCTTTTGAGCCAGGAGAAGACAAGCTTTCCTGTTCATGATTAGAGTTAACTATTTGTTGGTTGAGAAGCTCATCTTCAATCAGATCAATTTTGCTGACAAGAACCGAAACATAGTGATATACACTTGATGGGCTCATCTCAGTTTCCCGAATTCTAACCATTATTCTAGCAATTACATTCCAGAGTGCATTTCTTGCTTCCAAATCATCCGAAGCAAAAGGGAATATGTCAAGCAGACTAGCTAAGAGGCACAAATCTGGAAGGCACAATGCCATTTACCATTATATTAAAATCCAGAGAGAGACACAGGTGTAAAAAAGATAGAGAATTGAAGTTTATGGATGGGAGTGGGGAGATATATATGTTTTACCCTGTGATATCTCAGAAGCATGACTGCCAACATCAGACAGAATATTTGCAATAAGAACGGCAGCAGTAACACAGCAGTTTCCAACCTACAGCAGATATCACCAATTCACATACTTTTTCAGTTAACCAAATCATTTTCATTCCTTGTCAATCTAAAAAAAGCACATATTAAAGTAGCAAAAGAGGCATAGGAGCATGTAGGTCACCAGATGACAAAATTCAAATTTTATCGCATACAATTATTTCATACGTAAAATGCATCAGTATTGAAAGTGTTAACTACAACAACAATGTACCTCAACTTTATCTGGGAACTTGACCAAATCACAAGCTAGTTGAAAAAGCTCTTTGCTTGAACAAATTTCCTGAGAATGATTATCTATAACAGAAAGGGCTTCAGTCGCACGAAGAATTAAATCAAGAATTGAGTACCTGAAATGTAAAGATATTAGGTTGTCATATCAATTTCAATCGATAGTTGGATGAATAGTTATCTGGAAAAATTAAACGTAAGAGGGAAAAAAATTGCAAGGCAATATATCTTACAAACATTTATCACTGATATAGTCAAAATTAGTATCAGAAGCTAATAGGAACCATATAATTTCATCATTGCAGAGTGGAGGGTTGTGGATCAAGGTACCTTTCGGGTATTCTTTCACTCATTAATTTGCTCATCTCAAAATTAAAGAGACTTATCAATATACTTGCCAAACCCAGCTTCATCATAGGCGGAAGAAGAGCATCCACAACTTTCTGCCGACTTTCTAATATAGCTAATATAAGTCCGATGCTCTGTTAAAAAGTAGAACACTCTTAGCTATTGATTAGATGTAACTTGCATTCTAACTCAGAAAGAATGCCAAAAGACCAATCAAAATAATCAGATTATTTTTCCCCCCAAAATATTTAAGTTTCTTGTACACATATTCCACATCGTGCTCTTTGCAAAGTTTAGTGACTTCACACATTGTAACCTCTACAAGATCAAAAAGCCAAAACTACCATGGATTAGTACAAAGTATTCATTACCTTTTCTATAAGCTGAAGGTTCAATGTATTTTCTGCAATCCATAATATTTGACATAGTATATGTTCAGACTGCAATGCCTCAGCCCATGTAATAGATTCACCACTTTGAAGACCCACAGTCAATAATCTGTTCTCAAAACTAACTATAAGAAAAGTTTGAAAAATAAGGAGTAAAGATAATTATGTCAAAAAGCAGTATGATACGTAATTTACGGCATGACACATACAATTCTTGAGATAAATAAAACATCATGCCCTTTTCTTATCTATTCGGGTGGGGCATAACTGTGTGTGCATCTTCAAATTGACAAGGAATAATTAGAAAAGCATGGAACAAATACATGTTTACAAAAGGCAAAGAAACATTTGATACTAGGAAAGTGTTTCTTCCTCAAACAAGTTACGTTACACATTGTAGAAGCAGAAAGTGAAAATATTAGGAATGACAAGAAACTTAGGCATAAATTTAGCCCTTAACAAAAATGAAGGTAGTCAGATATCCAAAGTTGACAAGAACCACATGTAAAAAATGCAACATACCGGCATGTTTCACATAGGCATTGAGGATCATCCAGAAACAATTTGTCCACAATTATCTCAATCAGTCCTTTTGTGGAGACTATATGCTTCTTTGGAACTTCATGACAGGCAAGGTTCCCGATAATTCCTATGCTAATTTCCTGCAACATGAAATTAATCCACAAATATGTAACAATATTATATTAGATCTTTCTTAGTTACCTAATAATTTTATTTTCCACAAACCATGAAAATAATGCATTCTGAATTATGATGCGTATTTTGATAGTGACTTACAGTAACACGCGGGGAATTGCAAACAATGAGATTTGCTAAAAGCACTTCGAGAATGAGATTCTCCACCTACAGGATTATACCGAGTAACCACTTCATTTCAGTTTATACAACAACCAAAAAAACTTGAAAAGCTCGAATCAATGACAACCTACATGTACTTAAATCTCTGGTGAGAGAAAGTAATAATGATGGTTATAATGTCAATGATTGGGTGCTTGATAGGTTGATAGGGGAGAGCGGGCAGGATTGGAAAACATAGACTAGAAAACATTCAAATAATCATCTATTATCTTCTTAAATAGGCAGCATGATTGAGATTTGAGACTAAAAATAGGTGTTGCAGGATAAAATGATGGCTGTACAGTACATCAAATCTGCTCATTATTTGAAAGAAAACAACCAGACAAGAACATGTTTTCAACTGAAGCTAACATATAATAATAAGAAAGAAACACAAACCAAAAAGACAATAGCCATGTACCATGAGTTCTGCATGTGTTTTGCTGGCAGCTAGATCCCACAAAATGCAACCATATTCCTCCCAGGCCTCCTCTCCAACTGAGACACCACCAGACTGTTCGATTCCATTACCCTTACCCTTATCTTGATATTCACCAGAAACATCAACATCCATATTCTCAGATTTATTCTTGGGTGATTTAAGGTGATCATCATTATCATTAGATGCAGACACAGCAGCCCCTTTTTCTTTGTTATCAAGGTCGGCATGTGATCCTTGGTTAGGGCCATCATTAAAGCTACTCTGTGAAGGCAGCAGCTTCCTTATCAAGGAGATTATATAACTTGGATCAACTGTTGTTGATAAATCAAAAAACTGCATCAGAAATAATTTTAAACAATCACTGAATAAGAAAAAAAAATAAAAATAAAAGAAAAGAAGCCATATACTTGAAGCAAAGGAAAGAGATAAATAAGTTAATAATGACTTCATGAACCTTGAGCACATATTGCAATCCTATTTTCATCTCCAGTTACCAGTACTACTTGTTGTTACTTCACATATTCAATTTCAAAGTAAGCAAGAATACACTGTAGAGTTCCCAATAAGAGAGAGATTACAGCTCCCTTAAATGCCCATGGATTCAAATGTAACAGGAGCAATGAACTGAGATTACAGTTTCTAAGGATCAGAAGAAAATTTAAATAATAATAATAATAATAACCTCATGTGACGGAGCAGAAGGGTGGTGCGTGGGACCACCGTGCTCATCTTGTTCATGTTCTTCTTCTTCTTCTTCTTCAATGGCTGGATCTGCCGGAACCGCCATTAGCTTCGCCTTTGATTGTTCCCTCCAATTTTAAAATTTTATCAGAATAAGAACAGCAATACCATCCACCCCTGCGTGTGTGCCTTTGATGAAGGGATGTTAATCTACACGGTGTTGCTTGAATTTAGTGTATATAAATTAAATTAAATTTGTTACACGTCAATTTCAATTTTCTTGGATGGACCTGACACAAGGCCTCTCTAGTAAGCCCCAAATACACCTTATTGGGCCTCTAGTCCATTTGGTCTAGTCTGAGCATGCCCATCGCCCAACAGAGTCTCAACTAGATGAATTACAAAATATTTTTAAAAAAAAATGATAAGGGAGAGAACAGCGCATCCGAATTCCGTAGGCGAATTTCAGCCACAGATAAATATTATAATTAAATTATTATAAATAGAAAATATTATTATAGTAATTAAAAGAACCATGTAATAAAAGTATTAATTAAAAAAACAAAATCTGGATAAATTATTCGTTGTTCCGTTTTAATCGTTACAGAGACAACTCCAACTACCCAATTCCATTCCTACCTGCACGGCATGCATGACCATAACCACACCTAAACCAGAACAACATGGCATTAACTTGGCCCCTCCTGCTTCAGTTTCGTTCTCAACCTTCGCTCCCTCCCACCAACTACCTCTTCCTCTCCGATCTCACCTTATCTCGCTCTCTTCAACCGCCACCATGCCCACCTTCCTTCACTCCTCTACTCCGCCGGACCAATATCTCCGTTCCGTCTCCGGCTACGCCCAAACCGAAGCCTCTCGTTCCCGCCGTGAAATGCTTCACCAGATCCACGGAGGAGAAGCAGTGGAGCGACGCCGAAACCGCCCTATCTGATTCCGATGAAGCTGCAGATGATGCAAATGATCAGGCTCCGACCCGAACCTCCGTTCCTGCAAACGGTCGTGTTGAGTCTCAGAGGATTGCCACCACCTCCTCCGGCGATTCTCTCTCTCTCGGAATTCGAGAACCGGTTTATGAAGTTCGTTCTTATATAACCTCTTTTTCTTTTTCTTTTTTTATTTAATATTTTAATTCTGAAATTATATTGTGAAATTTTAGTATTTTCCATTTCCAGTTAAATGAACTAAAACCCTAGGACTAAATTGGCAGCTTCTTGTATTTTATTGCAGTTTCTTCAGCTTTGCTAGTTTTGTTTTCTTCCTTATGTGATTGTTGTGTTTTCTTTCTCCTTCAATGTATGTGAAGGTTGTAGAAGTGAAGGCTAATGGGACTGTATCAACTAGAAAAATCAACAGGAGACAGCTTTTGAAGTCAAGTGGTGAGTAAAATGCTATGCCTGAGCTGGAACTTGACAATACATTATGCTGCTACTATTTTATCATGTTCTGTTGATATATCTTATGCTTATTTCACTTAAACTGGGCTCAAATTCTATGAAACTGCTTATATAACATAATTATAATATAATTTGCATTATTATTGTTTTTGTATGAGCATTGCACCTACATCATGTTCCTTTCTCTCTCTCTCTCTTTTCGCAATGATACCCTCCATCTCTGCCTATTAAGTATTGTAAAACTATTCATATCATTATTATTTTCTTTTTCATGTTCTGTTTGATTGGTGTTTAATTATTCAGGTCTTCGTCCACGGGACATTAGAAGTGTGGATCCATCATTGTTTTTGACAAATTCAATGCCTTCTTTGCTGGTATAATGTCTTTTTTTTTCCTGTTATTTCTTAATACCTCATTGTATGTATATACACACACATTCAAGTTTCATGGAGTGCTCTGCCCTCCATATTATTTTAAAGTCCAGATGGTTTGGCTGAAAATTCGTATGTTTCATCACATAAATTAAGGAATGGAATTTGAACTTGCTTTCATTCTCATCCTCATCCTCTCCTTGCTGTAAAGGACTTTCCAGATACAATCAAGTATATAAATAGGCAACATGGAAAACCAGAACTGTGCCATAAAAGTGGTAGAGTAAAAACTACACGAGACATCACTAAGAAATAAGAACCTAATCAGCCTATCTTGAAGGTGGATGGAAAAGTTGTTCTTGAACTACTCATTTATGGTTGATTATATATGCATAAACACACACACACACACACACTCATTATATGAGATACTCTTTGTTTTGGAAAGGTTACCCCATATATGATGGTAAAGATGAATATACAACATCTAGTAAAGTGTCTCTATCAGCTGCCTTCTTTATCATTAATATTTATTCAATTTCTTCGTCTTGTATTAGGTCCGTGAGTATGCTATACTTCTAAATCTGGGTTCACTACGAGCAATAGCAATGCAAGATTGCGTACTTTTATTTGATTACAATCGGTAATGTTTTAATTTTGAAATAATTTATATATTATGGGCTGAATCACTGTTGTTATTTCTTTGATTTACAGAGTGAACTAAAACCAAACTTCTAACTCTGTTGATATTTATCAGTAAAGGAGGGAAAGCTTTTCTAGAGTCATTGCTGCCTCGGTTGAACCCCAAGAACAACAACGGAGGGCCATCAATGCCATTTGAACTTGAGGTTAGTCTGGGATTTGCTTCTTTCATTTAACGTGCTGATTACTGAATAGGAGAAAAACAAAACTGAATAGAGTTGCAGTCACTTCCTGACATAGTCTTGTGCACTAATGCTATAGTTTTCCCATCTCTTGTGTTGTTCTGCTATATCATTGAGAGCACAAGGTGATTATCAGTCTTCTGAAAGAAAAGGGAAAAAAACTGATTTGAATATGGTTTATTTTCACTAGTTGAAATATGATAATCACCATACAGGCTTGAATCAACTTAATAGCGATCATTTCCTTAAATATAGATATCAAAATAACATGCATTTATTCCTAATTTTATTCTGAGGAATGAGGATAAATGAGAGAAATATTAGAATTATACTTCAGTACATACCTATGGCCCGCCCAAGGTTTGGAAAAGGTAAAGGTGGTTGTAGTGTGTTGGATGTTTGGGGATACAAGGAATAATAAAATAGATAACAACGTTATACAAAATAAATTGGTAACTTAAGTGGAAAAGATGAGGCAGAATGATCTAAATATTATGACAATTCCAATTCAGAAGGCCAAGAAAAATTAAATGGAGAATCTTCTCTGGGGAATGAAAAACTGAGGAGATCATGGATGAAAGTGATATGGAGAGTTACATTTGCCAAATTGTGGAGAAAAGTGTGACCTTAAAGTAAGTTAGGATGCCAAAAGAGAAAACACATTTTGGTGGGTTGGGGGGGGGGGGGGCTAAATGGTTTTGACTTTTGGGTAGTGGATCCCAAACACTTGTGCTTAAGGCCTTTTACTTGTTATAAATACCCTCTTTAAACAACTTAATGAATTTGAATATTGCTGTTCATATGAGCATGCATATGATTAGTTGGTTACCATGGTGTAATTTTGTTTTCACTTTGTATATTGTTTAGTCATGCATTTGGCTTGTCATCATAGGCATACTGTTGTGAATTGTCTTCCCACTAGTTAATTGGTGGAACTTTCAGGTTGTTGAAGCAGCATTGCTTTCAAGAATACAGCGTTTGGAGCGTAGACTGATGGACTTAGAACCTCGTGTGAGTATGGGAACACAGTGAGTAACTGAGTATATTTATGTTGATTCTTTGTCTGTGTGCTTTCAGACGTGTTTCTCTGTTTTTTTATTTTTTTACGACTTTGATAAGTAGTTATTTCTAAATCTGCCTGTGAACTAAAACTGCTGAAAAATTCTGGGCTTTATCTACTACTGCTTGTGTGATATGTTCCTACCACTCTTTCCATGCATGCATTCTATAAGATCTTAAAAGTATCATAAAGTGCATTTTCCATGGTGCTTTATGAGGTACTTTTAGGTTTTAGCATAGCATATTTCTAAAAGCAGAAACTTTATTATTGAAATATTTAGAGAGTAGATTGAGTTTTTTGCCTTCTGGATTCATAACATATTATAAGTTTCCACCTTTTCTTGGTCTCCAAATTCACTCCGAGTGGAATAACTATTTTCTTTTTCTCTTTCTTTCTATCTCTTTTGATCCTAGGTTCAAGCTCTTCTTGAGGCCGTGCCAAATCGGTTAACTGGTGACATATTGGAGCAACTTCGTATTAGCAAACAAACTTTGGTAATTTTGTCTGAAGTTTTTTTCCCCATTAAGTTACCAATCTTCAGTGGTACTGGTAAAACACTGTAGTTTTTTATTTGCTTCCTGCCAAATTGCTAGGTTGAGTTAGGTTCTAGGGCAGGTGCTCTCAGACAGATGCTGTTTGACCTTCTGGAGGACCCCCATGAAATACGCCGTATATGTATCATGGGAAGAAACTGCACACTTAAGAAAGGAAACAATGATATGGAATGCTCAGTGCCCTTAGAAAAGCAGATTGCTGAGGGTAAGCTGTTTAAAGGATTTTTCTTTGTTGCTGACATCAATATGGATCTTCCCATTCTACTGATGACCTACATAGCTTCTCATTTGCTTTTTTTCTCATGATATGTAGAGGAGGAGGAGGAAATAGAGATGCTTCTGGAAAATTATCTTCAAAGGTTATTCTCGTTCCTAATTTGTGCATTACATTTCACAATGAATTTTTGTGTGTACTCACGTGTTGAGGATCTATGTATGATATTTGTAGTACACCATACAGCATTATTACATGCCTTCACGGCCTTACTTTTGTTAAGTTTAAGAAGGCAGCAGTCACAGCACTAACATGGCAGAATGCAGAAACAAGTTGAAACCAATAATCTTAAGCGTATACTTACTATTAATATTCATACACGAGCACTGCATGTTACAATCCCATGGATATCCAGAAAGCTCTCTAATCCATGTTACGATATCTGAAAGGAATCTGCATTAATAAACAAGTCTCATAAAGCTTTCAAACTCCACAAATTGTTTGATGATTCTAGCAAATGCTAGTTACTTTTCATTGTAAGTTTAACATTTCTAATGATTTCATTGCAAAGTTGACTTCTATGTCTAAATGCACTTGCAGATGTGAATCTTGTCATGGTCAAGCTGAAAGGCTTCTTGATTCTGCAAGGGAAATGGAAGATTCTATAGCTGTCAGTTTGAGGTTTGAATGTCTTCCTTCTCTCTTGGCGGGTGTGGGTTTAGACTTGTGTCATCTGATTGTAGAGTACTGTATTGAAAGATTACATAATTTGATGCTAGGAAGTTTAGTGTTCTTCCAAAGCCATGATTATGCTAGCCATGGGATTGTGTTTGGAGACTGCCAACTTTGTATCCAATACGATGGCATAGGCTCAAAAGTCACTTTAGGCATTAAACCGATATCTCGAATTGTTAATGAAGTCAAGATCATAGTGTAATACTGTGACATTCGAGGACTTCAATTTAGACAGGTGAAGACCAATCAAGAATTTCAAAATGCATTGTTCAGAAGCTATCTCACAATCAAGAATGCATGAAATATTGTGTGCTGTTGTTGTAAAGTTAAAAGAACCAGTCAGGTTCCTTCGTGCAACAGTGTTAGAGCAACTTCAGAGCATATGCATATAGTCAGACACCATAGATTAGCTTGGCTTTAAACTCATAATTCAAGAAAAGCAATTTGTTGACGTCAATAACTCTATCAGTCATTACTAACCTTATTTGTTCCAATAACTTTGATTTCATTCTGCAGTTCACGAAGGCTTGAGGTTAGCAGAGTGGAACTGCTTCTACAGGTTGGAACATTCTGTGTAGCAGTTGGTGCCCTTGTAGCAGGTACAGATTTTGGGTGATTCTTTCATACAGTCTGTACAGTGGGTTGTATTAAAACCACCCATAACTTTAACCAAAATATATTTTAATTAATCACACTCAATTCCACATTAACCAGTTAATGAATTGATTTCACATTAACTACATTAAAATTAACCAGTAATTAAAGTAGTTAAAGTGAACTCAAATTTTATTTTTGTTAAAGTTTTGGATGGCGTCAAAACAACCCACTGCACTCGTATCAAAATCAATAATAATTTTTTTATCCTTTAGTTCTGAAGTTTGGGCAAAACATATGAACATACATTGCATCATTTAACCACCTAGGTACATGCTATATAAATATGCTACCATCAAGATCACGGCACAATGTTGTTTTAATGTGCTTCTCTATAAAGGGCTACCAAGATCTAGAATATGGAGGTGTTCAATTTGATCTTCAATGGGATGTTAAAAAGGAATATGCAGATTACAAACTTGCATGGGACTGGTTTATTATCTGAGAATATTATGTCCATTGCCTGATTTTATATCAAGATATATTTTTATGATTTCAGGTATATTTGGCATGAACCTGAAGTCCTATCTTGAAGAACATGTGGTATGTGAGTTAGTGTCTGAAATCTTATTCCATGCATGACTTGATTGATTTTCTTGCAAGTTGTTGCCAATTAGTCTTGTTAAATAACCACATCTTTTGGATTTGATGCAGTTTGCATTTTGGCTGACAACAGCTGGGATAATTGTTGGTGCCGTTATTGCTTTTTTTCTTACGTATTCCTACCTCAAGGCTAGGAAAATATTTTGATTGGAAGAGACTTCAAATTTAGGTAATAACATTTATTACCTTTTAACCTGTTTCCCCAGCAATATTTCTGAGATCTTGAGTATGTGGCAGAGCTGTGATCTATTATCATGATATTACCGATGTTACATTTATTTCAAGATATATGAACTGTCTTTAAGGCTGCTAATGAACTTCCAAGGTTTTGTCATCAATATAATCATAATTCTGTATTAAGTCCTCTGAATTTGAAGGGAATCTAATTCATTTTTCAGGTGATATCATGTTATGAAGAGAATTGAGCACCCAACAAATGTAGTGATTGTACATGAGGATCATCCAAAATGGGTTTGAAAGTATTCATGGTATTACTCACGTTACTAATCTGTGGGAAATGTGCTTACAAGCATTAGTTTTCATCAAGAGATTCTTCATTTGGTTGTTGCTTCCCTCTCTGTGTGTGTGTGTGTGTGTGTGTGTGTTTTGTGTGCTAAAAGATTCTTCAACTTTCAAACTGTGAGCATGTTTGGTATATATTTTTTCTCAATGCAGAAGTCATGCACACGTTGCAATGCACCTTTATCGAAAGGAAGTATTAACTTCTTCCCAGCAAACGTAGCCAAAACAAACAGGCTGACTATCTTTAAGGGTCAAGGTTAAAATATGCATAGGCACTGCATCAAAAAGGAAATTGAATGCACCAATCAATCAGCATTATAGTTGGGTACTGTGACATTATCAAGCGAATTTCTAGGGTGCTGATGTGTGTCTAAAATTAGAAAATCAGGTAATAATAGGAAATATGTCCACACACACGGTGAAGGATTTAACCAATCTTTGTGGAAATTAAAATACTGTAAAATTTACACCATAAAGCAGTTTACAAATATCAGGCTCCTTTAATAATCGAGTGGAGCCCACCAAATTTTAGTGAAAGCTTGAAAGTAGAGGTGTAAACATGTTAGACCAGGCTAAGTTTTGCCGACTTAGTTTGTATTTCAATTATAAGACCTGAGTCTGGTCTGTAAGCCTATAATAAATCGATTTTTAAGGTCTGATCAGTTTATTTAAAGGTCTATTGTGTAATAAAGTTTTTAAATAAGTTAACAGATTTACCTTTAAATAGGTCAACATGTCTTTATATAGGCTAACAAACTTACTTTTAAATAGGTCAATATGTCTTTACTTAGACTAACAAATCTAAGCCTTAAAATAAGTCAACAGGTCTACTTAAGACCAATAAGTCTTTGTTATAAGCATGGAAACACCTGCCCTGCGTTCAAGCCCAAGAAACTCAAGAATCTTTGATGGAGTAGCTAGAAATTGAGACTGAAAAAGTGAAAATTAAGAATAGATTTACGAAATTTTTACTGGTACACATTTGAAAAAAGGAAAAATTCCATGTCAATAAGACTTTTCTTTTTTTTACGTGGTCAATAAGACATTTATACGCATTAGTAAATTTGCTCTTTGATGATGAAAACACGCAACATAAAGAAAAATTAAATAAGTAATGCTTTAAGAATAAACAATTGTAATTGTAAGACTAAGTTATTTATTTAAAAAAAGATTACTAAGAATTCATTTTAAAAATGACTTTCTTTGTATATATATTTTTTAAATACAGAGTGACAATTATTATATTCAGATGTAATAAACTTGAATTTTACTTCACATTTCACTTACGCAACCAACTATATCTTAGATCTCAAGCCAAGAATCTCCATCTCATTAACTGAGCGTTTAAGGTAAATAAAAGAGTAAACTTTCACTTTAGTTCCTGAAATTATATGTATTAGTCATATTAGTCTTTGAATTTTTAAAACTGATAACTTAATCCCTAAAATCTCAAAATATCAGTCACGTTAGTCATTGCATTTTTTTTTTTCGTCAGTTAAACTTAACGGATATGTACATGTGACATGTTAAGTGTCAAGTTGGACACTATTAACGTGACCTCCTACCTCCTCAAAATGACGTAGTTTTACACAAAGTTATAGTGTGAAAGTTTGTATTAACAAGTTTGGTAAAAAAAAAAGAAATTATCTCAAAGTCCTTAAAAAAAAAACACTCTCTCTGTTCTCTCTTTCCCTACTCTGTTGTCCCCCCATGTTTGCTCATCAAAATCATATAGAACCCTATGACCATCTCAGTTGACCTCTGCAAAATTTAAGTTCCATACCATGGCTTTCACCAAGTGCTTTACGATTTCTTCCCTCTACTGCATTGTTCTTCTTCTACTACTTCCCTCCCCCTACTTCTCCTTCACCTATGAGATTGCTAAACTCAATTAAAAAAAAGGTACTAACTTTGAATCTAAAAAAAGATACTAGTTTTGGATCTTAAAAAAGGTACTAGAGTCATATGCACGCTAAATTATCTTTGATTTGAACAAATCCAAAAACTTATGGTTGATTTGAATAAACCCAGAAACTTGTAGTTGATTTTTCAGATTTTAAAATCAGGGACTAATGTAACTGGTGCATAAAATTTTAAGGACTAAAGTAAATGTTTACTCAAAATTTTTCAGATTCTCCCTAATTACAACGACATTTTATCTCCCCATCTGATCACTCATCACATAACACAAACCAACAAAACCCCTTCAAACTCCTCACTCAGCAACTCATCAAAATGCTCCAACAACAACAAACCCTTCAAGAACAACTCCTCGGAAACCACCCATGTGCCACCAGAGCACAACTTCAACTCTCATTCTAGCAGCAAAAGTTATTAGACATACACGAGACCAAGTTGTTGATCCATTAGAACCCTTCATCAATCCTTGGTTTGGAGCTGGGGCTATGATGTTTCCTCTCAGATTAGGAGCTTATGAACGCTGATCATCATCATAAATTTCAGTGTTGCAATTGAAGGGAATCTGAAAAATTTTCCTCCACTTCCAATATGACATTATTTCATTCTTGAGACCTTTGTTTTTTAAGACACAAGCAAAACTACGTCGTTTTAGAAGAGGTAGAAAGTCACATTAACATCCAACTTAACACTTAACGTGCCACACATGCATGTCCATTAAGTTTAACTGACGAGAAAAAAAAATAAGAACTAACGTGATTGACGTTTTAAAATTTCATGAACTAAGTTATCAGTTTTAAAAATTTAAAAACTAATATGACTGATACATACAATTTCAAGACTAAAGTAAAAATTTACTTGTAAATAAAATAATATCAACCGACCTGTAATTTTCTCAAATTTTATCGCTTTATAACAAACCTAGAAACTCTTGATAATGTGTAACATGCTTGTTAATTCTTAAGCAAGTGAATAGTCTTTATCATTTTATTCCATTCAACAAACATCCTTATATTCGGTCAAAATTATGACTTTTTTTTTCCAGTAGCATTGCTCAATATATAATGTCTATGCATATAATGAACCCTAAGTTTTAGGTTAAAAACTAAAGTGTGAATTGCTAAAAAAAAAACCAAAAACTAGGAAACATAAGATGTGGTGGTAAAGTCTACAGCAACAAAATCTGATATGGACACATCAAGAATCAACTCATTCAAATGTACAATTCAAACCCCTCAAATGTAGCATTTTTGGAAGATGAAAATCTAATCTAGGGAGAAGTTTCAAACAAACTCTCCAAAAACAAAAAATATTCGTGTTTATAACATAGTGCGCTTTGTATTGAAAGTGAAGGAAGTAATCTTTAAGGCATTCTATTCTGTAATAAATAGGTAACAGAGGTGATATTACTCCGTTGTAGTAGACATCCAGCTTCCCTCACCCTATGAAGGGCTTCCCAAATCACAACCTCACGTATGACCTATATAGCATATAAAGTCTAATATAAGTATATAACAGTTCCATAGAATATCACGCTCCAAGGACCAAGACCAGTAAGGCTTACCATATAAACAAAAACAGGTTGCATACACCACCCAGACAAGCCAATTTCCATCTATTTTGATGGCTTCATAGGTTGGCACTCTTTGAGTGGCTTTGAAGTTCCATCAATAGCCATATTCCCCACACCAACTTCCACAGCCTCCTGCTCAGCCTTTTCCCTCTTCATCTTTTCAGACATTTCTCCATCCACAGCATCAGGTTGCACAGTAGTAAATGAAGGCTCAAGAGTTCGAGGACCTGCACTGATCCATGGATGACTAAGGCATTGAGCAGCTGTTGGCCTCTTTTCAGGGACAAAATCAAGTAATGGAAGAAGGAAGTCAGTCATGTTATTTGCATCTTCCTCACTGAAATCATACTTCTCCAACAACACCTTATTAAGAGGCCAGAAACGCAACCGACGGATGTGCCTCAAATCACCATATCTATTGAAAAATTCCCGGGAATAGCGGCCACCTAGTGCAATCTGAAGGAAATATTTGTTCAATTTTTGCGGATGGGAACAGATAAAATATTGATAATAATCAATTAAAATGAATTGGAGTAAACTGCCATACTATTTCTTTATCTGACAGCCGAAGAATTCATTAAGACAGAAAAGGAGTAGAATACAATAGGATCAGGAAACTAAGGTCTATAATGGGGTAACTGAATTACACGTGAGATAATTAAGCATCTATAATAGGAATGTTGAATTCTTCTTTTTCTTGAGCATATCAACATGCAGATTGATAATAACTTTGGCAATTTTCAGCAAAACACCTAACTTGCTTACCTTACGAGGCATCATTCCAAGAAGCTCCATCATCAATGCCAGATGATCCTGTAGAGTAAAATCTTAAATATCATCAAAATAATCCATCGATTGAAGTTGAACTCCAAATAACCACAGCATTATTTCACCTTTTTTTTCCCCAAGATAAAAGGAAATGATGACATTTTCAGGAGGTATAAAGCAAGAAAAACAAATTCAACAATATACATCATATTAAATGAAATGAGGGCTTAGAGCCCCAATACTATTTAGTATTGACACAAGCACATTTCTTCAGGTGATCTAGTAGCATAACTTTACAGATTGGGAGCTAAATTTCCGTTTCAACCATCAGAAGACAAAGCTGAGAACAAGTAATTCAAAATCCTTAGTTAGAATAGAAAGTCACTCTTTAACCGAACTATTTAGGCCACAAGAGTTATCAATCTAACACCCTTACACCCACTTTTGGAGTACAAAAGAAGCATTTTGATAGGGTAACATTTTCAGTTTTCACTAAATGTTTCTTATGTTTCACATACAATCAAATTCATAAGACAGCAGACATAAACGAAGAAAAAAAATCAAAAGATGATACAATTATTGGTCTAGGCAGCAAAAAAGAAAAAAGCATAGCACTTCAAGCAACACCAAAAAGTAATTTGTCAGCACAAATATAAATAAGCAGCAAGATGCATAGATTTTTTTTAACAAATATTTACTTAACAAAATCAGTAGAAGTATGGTTTAATGCAGATACAATTCTAACAGCATGAAAAGGGTGCAAAATTGAATTATAGTATTGTATAACAATCAAACCAAACAGTTAAGGACCACAAAAACTTCTATTCTGTTCAGAAAACATTTGATAGCAAGCCACTTTTCAAATCCAAAATAATAATGAATAATATTAACAGTAAGCATAAGATAATGATTGCAAGAAATGAAGCCAACCAGTACTTTTGAAGTCCAAAACTGGTGCACTTACCTCATCCCTATCATAGTTGTCACCACTGTGAGGATCAAAAAGAACATCGCCAGTCGTAAGCTCAAAGCAAATGCAAGCAAAGGACCATAGATCTGCTGGAGTTGAGTATTTAGATCCAAGAATAACCTCAGGACACCTATACTGCCTTGTCTGAATATCATTTGTGAATTGTTTATAAGTCCAACAAGCATTACCAAAATCAACTAGCTTGCACTTAAGATCGGCAGCTGCAAGCAACTTCTTTCTTGTAGAATGGCTACCTCTCCTATGACCATGACTTCCTTGTGGAACATCCTTAGTTTCAAGAGTCATTGTTGATTCATCTTTACTCACAGGACTATTAGGTTTACCTTCACCAGATTCTACACTTGGTTTCACATCATTACTACAATCGTCTTGCTCAGGTGCTTTAGAATCCTCCCCAGCTTCCTCAGGACTTTCCTTCCCAACACAGCCTTGAGATGCCTTTTTAGCCTTTTTCCGCATTTTCTTTTTCTGGTTCTTGGTCAGATCTCCATTCAAACTTTTATCATCTTTTGTGGGCCCATTCTTGGACACAGTCTTGTCGTTGGTGTTTGGAAGGACAAGTGAAACACCTGATTTTCTAGGATCCTTAGATGGATCTATTGGAGACAGAAGCAAGACATTCTCTGGCTTCAAATCAGTGTGTATTATGGAAAGCTCGCGATGCAAGTAATCCAAACCCATCAAAATATGGAAACAGATTTCCTTAACCATGGGAAGGGGAATCCCTCGATAATCACTATACTTGATAAGGGTGAGAAGATTATCACCAAGAAATTCAAAAACCATACACACATGCTGACCATTAGGCCCAGAAAGCTTAAAGTGATCCAAAAGCTTCACAACACATTTCTTGTCATCTGGATCCCCCTCTGCAATTTGTCTGAGAATCTTTATTTCATCCATTGCCGCTTCAGTGTAGTGCTGAGCACTCTTTTGAATTTTTAAGGCAACATATCGCTACAAAAAAATTAATTTCCCCCATCATTAACAGAGCTCCAAATTAAAGATGGTGGCATGTGTGTTAGCTAGGCTTTCAAAGAATGAGGAATAACATAGTCACGAAGTGTATTACCATGTAGTTAAAGGAACTCTAATGACACGCAATAGACATAATCAACAACATAGCAAACTAGAAAGAGTAACACTAACAAAATTTATTTGAGAGAGAGAGAGAGAGAGCCAAAATAAAATAAAGCAGAACATTAAGCAGCAGAATCTCGTGATCCTTTTATTAGTTGAGATTTGAGAATGATAGATTTCTCTTGAAAATCAATCATTGTCTACTATTAAAAAGCTTAAAATTCAATACTAATAATTTCTTTCAATCACCAATGGAAGGGGGTTAAGGCAGGTCCTTTGTTAATTGTTCGTTAGGGAAAAAAAAGGTAAATAGGAAAGCTTACACTTTGCTCAAAGTTCTGTACCACTGACACAGTGACACTCGTTCATAACCCACATAAAGGACAAAACTCAACTTTTCCCTAACCCAAAACACTAGTACACTAGAATAATAGTCAAAATTCAAAAGCATTCATTTTTCCACAGTTTTCTGAGTAAACAAACAAAAGGGTACACGTACCGATTTCTGAATGTCCCAAGCGAGCCACACAGTGGAAAAATGACCCCAACCGAGCTTGCTCTGCACCACATAGCACCCATTCTTGAAAGTATCCCCAATCCGAACCGCATGGTACCCTCCACGCCTGTAATCCTCGGTTCCTTCGTCCTCCGAACTGTAATCACTGACTTCATTGCGGTCCTCCGCCATTGAAGGACCTCAAAGCTCAAAGCAGAGTCTACAGTACAAGCTATCGATATCAATAAACGGAAAGCACAAAGAAAAAAAAAATTGGAAATTTCAACGACGAAGAATCGATTTGTGGAATAATGGTTATAGATGAGATGTATTAGAGCGAGATAGAGAGGAATGAAACCCTAGAATTTGCAGTGAACGGTGGAAATGGGAAATTAGGGTTTTTGAGGGGGGTCTTGCCGGGAAAACGAACGAGAGAAATGAATATATGTATGTATGAGGGCGACCACTATAGTCTTTAGTCCCAGTCAAAAAATGCACACTTTTATAGTCTACAGTTAACTACTGACATTAATTATAGCTGAAAAAAAAGAAAACTAACATTAATGATTCATTCATTATATTTCGTGTCGTACGACCAGAGTTGCTATTGTCGAAAAATATTTATGTAAATCTTGTTTTTACAAATTATATAAACTAAAATTATTAATATGTAATATATTATTATTTTTAATATAAAATAATTATATGATATAAAATTTTATATAATTATCTAAGTATTAATTAATTTAATTTATAAAATTATATAAATAAAATCTACTTAAATATTTCTCATCATAAGCCCGTATAACTTTATCTAATTCCAATCTAATTGGTTGGTTGAATATTTGAATTAATTCTGATCCAACACCTAAATAATGGTTTGATTGGGATTTGAATTTTGAACTACTTCAAATTTAAATAAAATAGATATATTACCTCTCTCTATTTTTAAATAATAATTGTTTAAGGTTTAAATATACTAAATAAAAATTTCATTAAATCACCTGAATTTAAAATAAAACTAATATTTGATAATATTATTCTTGAGAAGATAGGAAATAAATAATATGAGAGAGAAAAAAATTGTTAATGAATATAATAATAAATAAAGATAAAATTGAAAATAAGTAATAAATATTTTCTTGACTCTTTAAAAGTGACAAATAATTTAAAATAAAATAAGTTTTAAAAAGTAATTATTATTTAAAAACAGAGGAAGTATAAAATTATATATTAAACATAATTAAGTTAAAAAAATTAACAAATAAAAAATTGAAATTAAAGAATATTTTATGATCTATATTTTTAAATAAATTATTTAATATAAAATTATTATCATATGATACAGTATAAGATATTAAATAAGTCAATAAATTTATAATTTATCTTTAATTTATAAAAAATTATAAATTTTAAAATATTATATAATAATATAGTAGTAGAGTTATCTAAATAGTTACGTCTTAACTAGCTTGTCAAATTGCTTTTTGTACTGTGTACTTCTACTGAATGTTTATTTTTTAAAAATTAATGCTTCACACATTTATATTTATATTATTTTATATTTACATAAAATTTATTATTTGTTTATAATTAATCTTATTTTATTTTACATGTATTTATACTTTAATTTTATTACTTCACATAAATGTGAAATAATATACTTAATATTTGTGTGTATCAAACATTATTTTTTTGCAAAAGATTCACTCGAGTATTTTTATAATATCCTGATGAGTTTATACTCACAATAAATTATCAAACATTTATTAAATATTAAATTTATAATAAATATTTAAAATAATAATAACTAATAAAATACTTAAGTATCAAACTCAAAAAAAAAAAAAGAGTACCATAGAAATCCCCATATCTACCTACATATTATTTGATTAACTTGATGGTACTCTTGAAAATTTGACACTTGCATCCGGGCACAATGGTTCCTAGCTATTGCATCCATAATTTTCAAAACTAGATCGGATTGGTTAGTGAGATCGAAAAAAATCGACAATTAGTCCTCAAACTAGTCTAATTAACATTCAAAAATTAGATTTTCAAAAATCGGTAAAAAGGTAAAAAATTGATTCTAAATTGATCAACTAATTTAAACTGGTTACAGTTCACAAGATTGAATAGATCCTTTTTGTAGAAAATCTAATTTTTTAATGAATAATATTTTCAAGACACTAAATATTTGGTTTCGAATTGAAAATCAAAATTCATCATCTCTCTTTTTAATTCGTCTAATGTAAGACAAATAAGAGTTTGTAAGTAGTAATACAATAAAAATTTAGTTTTAATTTATAATAAAAAATTTCATCTCTTATCATTTTACTTATTCGATGTGAAACTAATATACATTATAAAATTATGTTAATATTAGTATAATATTTTTAGTTTAATATTTATTTACATAATAAATAAATTTAATTATATTAAAAATATATTTCAATATTTTTTGGTATTATTTATTTAATTAACATACGTGTATTATATTTTTCTTATATATAAAGAGTATATTTGGTGAGAGAAATATTTATTGTAATAAGTGAGAGGAGTTAATTTTGACTATTAGATCTTACTTGAATAGTTAATATTAGAATATAAATGCATGTAATATTTTTAAGTAATTACATGACTTTTAAGTAATTTTTAATCTTAATCATTTATGTATAATTGTATAATCAAAATTTACTTTTCTCATACTCTCATTCTCTCATAATAAAAATTCTTCTCATTAAATATATGTCATATATATATATATATATATATATATATATAAAATTCTATTGAAACTCAAAACCTTCATCATTTCTCTTTTCTGATTCAATTACCGGTTGAATTATGAAAATAATGATTAAATCATCGTTAGATGGATTTGAATATCAATTTTATAATTTAAAATACAGAATCAAACCTTTGAGAACGCCTAAAACCACATTTTATTTAGATTAATAGTTTTGTAAGTTATTAGCTTTTGGTTTGCATGTAATTGAACTTACAAATATTTAATAAAATAAGTTTTTTTAACCAATATGCGCATAAGTAATGTGTATTAGGAAAATGGATCCAATGCAGTTTGGAAAAGAACTACAACAAATCTCCACCATAAAAATTATTTTGTTGTAAGGTTGAATGTTAATAGAATATATAATTTTATAATTATCAATGGTTAGATTTGGAACTACACCTCTGCAGTTTCTCTTACAACTGCAGAGGATCTAGTCCAATGTGTAGATAGACATTTCTAGTTTCATGTTTTATTTCTTTATTTCTTTATAAACTTAAAGCAAGAAGACTAGCATCAAAGCATGTTGGTGCTCTTAGATTGCTGATTCAGAAAACTCCAATATACTCGATGAGATAAGAATATATTGTTTTTGGACTCACATTCCCAAAGCCCAATCGAGAATGCTTTTCACATAATCTATCAGTTTATCGTTACTCAGCACAAATATTGAAATATATAATTGTTCTTATTGAATAATCTTATTATAACTACACATTTTTGTTTTCATATGTTTTGTATCATGATCCGAGACTTAGTCCCATAAGTCAACCTAGCATGTATCTAGCCGCAGCCTATAGTTGACACTCCCAACACATTGTTGACATCCTGACATAACGTATGTCAGACCACGCCAGTGGATAATAACAACATGATTATGAGATTTACGTAGTAGATAAATTTTACGATTATCTGTATCTGCCAATCATGATCATGCGTAATAATAGTATCTATAATTGTCTTTAACTGCTCATAACTACAGTAACAACATCTTGATTTTATAGGGATCCTCTGCAACAATCAAGTGAACGTGTTTCCCTATTTACTCTATAAATATCAAGCTTAATCTCCTTCAACATATAATTATTGCTCTTTTGCTTAAAACTTACTTGTGCACAATCTAACTTGAGCGTTAGAGTGCCTTTACAGGTATCAACCACCTCTGTTTCAATATGCTTCGTTATTACTCAAGGAGAAAAGCGCTTATTCATGCCTATTCAGATAAACCACAGTATCCATTATTGAACATTAGTGTCGTCTATAGGAATCTTTAAATTCCTATTCTCATCCAACCACGGTGAGCACAAGACAAAACTCAAGGAGAGGAGATGTTGTGCGCGTCGCCATAAGCCAAAAGCGAGGTTCAGCGACGCACCACCACACGATTACCGTGTGGCCCAGAATCAACCAATTGTTGAGACCTCCGCCACGAGGAACCAAGAGCCCAACACTAGGCGCCCATGTGATGGACAAAAAACCTCATTTTTTGATGAAAGCCCACACCCATCGTGTAGGACCTCTGTGAGTGATCGACTTGGTCCCCGCGTGCATTGAGTCAATTCTGACAATCATGGGCCTAGAATCCCAATGCATTAGTACCTGGGACATAGGAACAATGAGGTTGATGATTGTGTATCCTGCCCAAAGGGAATGGTTCCATTTGACATGTCTAGAACATGTTTACTGGACTTAGTGCTACAACAAGCGGCTGTGATGGAGGAACAACATCGCCGAAAAGAAAATCTGGAGTGATTTGTGCATGAGGGCCTGGCCGATTCACACCATGATAACGGAAGGCAAAAGACAGTCAACGACCAAGGAAGAATGTCACACACTGACGCTGAAATGTCCAATGTTGTTAATAACAACCCGGACCCTGATGATCAGGAGCAGCCATTCTCTACTCAATTAATGGATTATAAAGTTCTAAGAAACTTCAAGTTTCCAGCCAATGTGGAACTCTATGATGGGACTACGAACCCTCAGGAATACATAGATGTCTATGTTCAATTTATGCGCTTTCATGAGGGATCCTCACAATTGCTATTTCGTGTCTTCCTCCTCTCCTTAAAGAAGGCGGCCGTCAAATGATTTGTAACCCTGCCACCGAGATCTGTAATCAGCTGGAAAGGCCTTATATAGTGCTTCTTGTTGCACTATACTACCAGCAAAGAGCAACCCATATTCATTGAATCTCTTTCTGAGATTTGCCAAGGGCGCAACAAGCCCCTTCGCGAATACCTTAAGAGGTTCAATACGACTAGCATTAATGTGGAGAATCTCGATGAAAGGATTGCTCTCCACTATGTCAATAGCGGCCTCCAGATAAACTCTCAGTTTTTCCAATCTTTAGCAAAAAGAAAGCTAAAAAGTATGGAAGAATTTTGGGAACGGTCCCAGAAGTACATAAATTTGGAAGAGGTTTCTAAAGCTAAGAAGAGCCTGGAGAAGGGTGAGCCCCCTTACCAGAAAGGCAACTATAACTCTTTTCAGTCCCGAAACTCTTCCAATGACGTTCTACCCAAACCAAATACTCAACTTACACCCCTCTGAACACTCCATGCACAACGATTTTGAAGGATGTGTTTCAGACTGAGTTTCGGAATATCAAGAGGCCCGCTCCTTGAAGAAATATGCGCAAAGGGATCGCACAAAGCATTGTTCGTGGCACAAGGGCTACGACCATGACACAGAAGATTGCTTTCAACTTCATGATGTCATTGAGTCTCTATTAGGGCAGAACGACTGGAACAATATATCAGC
Source organism: Ormosia semicastrata (assembly GCA_029884595.1). Lineage (NCBI taxonomy): Eukaryota > Viridiplantae > Streptophyta > Magnoliopsida > Fabales > Fabaceae > Ormosia > Ormosia semicastrata. The sequence goes on along the minus strand of JAQQTO010000041.1, from coordinate 17,049,616 downwards.
CATGTCCAAAACAATGGACTCCACAGAGGACGGAACAAAAGAAAACACAGCCCCAGTCCTATGCGAAGCCCGTCTTTACACAAAAGGAAGAGGTCCTAAAGTCCACCTCGCTATAACACTGACAACTGGCAAAATCAAAACCAAGACACCCCGTCATATGACAATGATGGCCGCCATGCTCAGGTCAACCGAACTATCAACACTATTGCTGGTGGTTTCACATGTGGTGGGTCATCTAATAACACTCAAAAGAAAGTGCTTGGGAAGGCAGTGTTGAACATCTCCCACTTCGTACCAATATCACGGGCCAGAGATCGGAAGGCGCCCCCCATCTTATTTTCAGACAAAGACTATGACGAAATTATCCCAAAGCACGATGATCCGTTAGTTGTCTCTGGGATAATTTCTAATACCGAGATCTGACGTATTTTTGTAGATCAAAGGAGTTTGATTGATATTATGTTCATGGAGCTGTACAAGAAGCTAGAATTTCTAGACTCATAACTGATTCTCTATAATGGTGAGCTCACTGGTTTTATTGGTGAAAAAATCACTCTGGCGGGGTATGTTGAGACTTACATGACCCTGGGAAGTAGCAAGCTCTTCAGGATTATCAAGGTCAAGTTTCTGGTCGTGAGCTGCCACTCAGCATATAATATCATCTTTGGTCATCCTGCGCTAAATGCACTTGGCCCTGAAATTCCTTAACAAAAACAATGAGGTTGTCAAGGTCAAGGGGGACCAGATCATAGTGCACAAATGCTATAATCAGAGCCTCAAATTTAGCAAGACCCTTATGAGAGCGGAAGCTAGCACATCCAGCTCAGCTCTAGACCAAGTCAACATTCTCTTGACCGAGTTAGATATGCGAAAAGAAATCCGAGGTACTAGACCCCAACCATAAGGTGAACTATAGTCGCTCTAACTTGGTGTCACGTCAGATCAAGTCACCAAGATTTAGGTAAGCTTAGAAGAAGAAGAGAGGCGCCAGTTGATTGAACTCTTGGAGAAAAATAAAGACCACTTTGGCTGGACAACCTCCGACATGCTTGGGCTTAACCCTGCCTTCATTAGCCATCATTTATCTATAAGGAAAGATGTGAGGTTGGTCTCCTAAAAGAAGAGAAATGTCAGACCAGAAAGACAGTTGGTCATTGAAGAACAAGTCAAGGAGCTACTCAATACCGGCTTCATCAGGGAGATAACTTACATCACATGGCTATCTAATGTAGTCTTGGTGAAGAAATCAAATGGGAAGTGGAGAATGTGCTTGGACTACATGAATTTAAACAAAGTTTGCCCCAAAGATCCGTACTCACTTGCCAACATAGATAAATCGGTTGACAACTCCTCTGGCTTCCATTTGTTGTCTTTTATGGATGCATATTTTGGGTACAATAAGATACCAATGTACCTGGAGGTAAAGACAAAACCGCTTTCATTACTGAGAAGGCGAGTTACTGCTACAGGGTTATGCCAATTGGACTAAAAACTGTAGAAACAACCTATCAGAGAATGGTAAACAAAGTTTTTGAAGACTAAGTGGGAATAACACTGAAAGTATATATCAGCGATATGATAGTAAAGACCCCACAAGCTAGATCACATATCTCGGACCTCGATGAGGTGTTTGAAAAACTTTGAAAACATAATATAAGGCTCAATCTAGATAAGTGCGTCTTCGGGTTCTAAGCCGACAAATTCTTAGGCTTTATGTTGACTCACCACGGGATTTGGGCAAATCCAGACAAATGCCAAGCAGTGCTCAATATGTGTAGCCCACAGAACATCAAGGAAGTACAATAGTTGATAGGCCGGATTGCGGCCCTTATACGTTTTCTTGCCTAAGTTGCTCACAAATCTCTTTCCCTCTTTAGACTGCTCAAAAAAGGAAAAAAGTTTGAGTGGACTCAAAAATGTAATGATGTCTTTACATCTTTGTAAAATCTTATGTCCTCTCCCCCCATATTGATAAGACCAGAACTTAGTGAGATACTATTCATGTATCTCTCAATTCATGAAGATGCTATAAGTTCAATATTGATCTTGGAGATGGCCGAAGGGCAAAAATTGATCTACTTTGTAAACAAGGTGCTGCAAGGCCACAAGCTCTGTTACCAGAAAATAGAGAATGCTGCTTTTGCACTCTTCACCACGACCAAAAGACTCAGACAGTACTTTCAGTGTCATCCTATGATAGTGAGGACGGACTAACCCATCCTTCAGATACTGCACAAGTTAGACCTAGCAGGAAGAATAATCGCCTGGTATATTGAGCTTTCCAAGTTCGGAATCGCGTATGAGCCCTGTGATAACACTATATTTTATATATTTTATAATCCTCTCACTAGGCTTCTTATGGTTCAATTAGGCTTAATTAAGTTGGTTTTGACACATTTTATGATTTTAAGCCGAATTGGACAATTAAATAAATTATTGCATAAATTAACCGTAATTATCTCTTTGGCAATGTTTAGTAAACTGGCTATAATTTGAGTTGCAAATATCTAATTGATGTGATTTTGGTCTTGTAGGAAAGCTAAGACAATTCCCTTCAACTTTCATGTTGAACACTTTTTCGGAATCAGACTCCTTGGAGGTGATGTTGAGCTTTGAAGTCAGAATAGAGGAGCTGAAACCGAGTCTAAATACTGTGCAGTAATTGGACCATATCTTGAGTTCTAGGCATGATTTTGGACTGAAACTAAAGCCATTTTAAAGCAAATATTCAGGCCTACAACTTTCATGAAGACCACTTCTCTCAAAAATGAAAAGATGACTGGACACACGGCTGTGTATTTACTCAATTATTATTTAAAAAAATAAATAAAAAAAGAAAAGAGAAACGTAATCCATGACGTTTCATTCAGGTTACTGTGCATTGCACAGTAACCTTCCAATTGCCTATAAATAGGCATTGCATTTGCAATTGAGGAGCACAATTCCAGGGGGGAAGACGCTGCTGGGGAGAGGCTTTTGGGCATTGCCCCCGCCTCTCTCCTCTCGATCTCCTTCCAATTTCTTTTCTCTCTTTTTTCTCTTTTCTAGTTTATGTGTAAATAAGTTAGATCTACTTGGGTTAAAGTGTGAAGCTCTTGGTAATAAAATAAGGTTAGATTTATTCCTCTTTTGTGCTTTAATGATTTATTTTTCTAGTATTCTTTATATGAATTATATTTTGATTCTGATAATTTAAAATCCCGGGTGACAGACGGGAATACTCCATCCTTGTAAAGTGGAGTTCTTGATTTATTGTAGACAAGATTTTGGCACAGTGAATGCTTTAACTCATTTACAAGTGGTAGTAATAATTAAAAGAATCATAGTATAATTACGTATATTATTTTAATGGACTTTTAACGTTGTATTTTTCGATTAGAACCTCCATGTTGCGAGGATTCTAATTGAATTATAAAAGGAATTAATCTTACTTTTACTTTATTTACCAAGAGTGAATCTTTTTACCCAAGTAAATAATTTTTATCGTAGTAACAAAATATTTACTTCACCTTAATATTCAACAATTCTGGATCGACTCTGACTCACCGAGAAATTTATTACTTGAGACAACCTCGCACTTGGGTTTGCAATGCAACAATTAAAAAGTGTGCATCAAATTTTTTTATTTGTCTTGGGGAGTTATTTTGAAGAATAAATTTTTGGTGTAAATATTTTTGTACATAATAAAAAGTAAATAGTGTGTGAATAGTGCATGAATAATGTGTAAATAGTGCATGAATAGTAATGAATAGTAGTGTGAATAGTAATGAATAGTATTGTAAATAGTAACATGAATAGTATGTGAATAGTAATATGAATAGTAATGAATAGTATTATAAATAGTAACATGAATAGTATGTAAATAGTAATATGAATAGTAATGTGAATAGTGTGTGAATAGAAAAAAATAAAAATAATGAAAATAATAAAATAAAAAAACAAAAAAATGAAAAAATGAAAAAAATGAAAAAAATGAAAAAATGAAAAAAAAACAAAAATGAAAAAATAAAAAATTAAATAAAAAACGAAAATTAAAAAAAAAAAAATTAACAAAGTGAGGTTAATTTTTCCTTTTATTTTCTTATGCATAAGAGGGTAATTCTCCTTTTATTTTCTATATATACTAATTTAGTGGGGAACCTCTCCTTTTATTTTCTTTGTACATACTAATTCAATGGAGGAAGCTCTCCTTTTTCTTTTCTTGTACATATTAACAATGGGGGGATTCTCTCCTTTTATTTTTATTTATTTATTTTTTGTCCTTACTAATTAGTGGGAAAAACTCTCCTTTTACTTTTTTGTACATCCTAACTTCGTGGGGGAAATCTCTCCCTTTTATTTATTTTTATTTTTTGTACATACTAATTTAGTGGGAAACTCTACCTAATTTCTCTATAATCTTTAATCATTAATGAAATAATATTTCTTCTTCTTTTTCTCTCATTGAGCAAAAAATCGGCTTGCCGATTCTCCGATTTTCATATTTTAAATTTACTTTTTACACTTTATTTTTGGTATTTTATTTTCTGCACTTTATTTATTTATTTAGTTTTTGTTATTTATTTTTGTTTTTTGTTTTTTTTATTTTTTTTGTCATTTATTTTTGTTTACTAACTTACTAACTTTCTTACTAACTATCTAACTTTTTACTTTACCCGCTTCTAACATTTTAATTTATCTCGCATATTAAATTTTTTTTTACTTATTAACTTATTTGGTGGTTGGTTCATACCACACCTTTGTTTATATTTTTTTTTCTTTATTTGGTGGTTGGTTTCTACCACACCATTTTTAATTTTTCTTTGGTGGTTGGTTTAATACCACACCTTTATTAATATTTAATGGCAGGTTTATACCGCCTACTTGTAAATATATATATATATTAAAAAAAAAGAGTTGAGTTTTGTATAAATTTTTATTTTACTTTCTTATTTATTTTTCTCTTTTAATCAAGTGAAGTTTGATCCTTAGTGTTTTAATTTCTTGTATCTTAGTGTTTGTATTTTTTTTTTTTTTCTTTTTAATCACTTTGACAATTCGGTACACCTATCAAAGAATTTCTTCAAGGACTAGTAAGTGCACTACAATCTTGGGAATCTGACTCAAAAAGATTCTGTTTGTCAATTTATAAGAAAATTGAATGGGAAGCCTATCCTCGACTCATAGAAGGCGTTTAAGCCGTTACTGGACGTAAAACCAGAGGAAGATGTGAGCCACAATCATAGCTACATGTATATATTTTCTTGTATAGAATTAAAAAAAAAGAGCAAGAAGTGGTCCGAAGGAAATGTTGTGTGAAGCAGTAAGAAAATGAAGCCAGTCAAGACACTTCATCTGTATAAATAATTTCAATATTTGGTCATATTTTGTTTCTGTTTATATTTGTGTAGGTTGCTCTTTTCAGTAATTGATGTAACATGTACTATCTTCTATCCTTTTCCTTTCTATTTTTTAACATTGAGGACAATGTTGTGTTCTGGTTAGGGGGAAGGATAGTTGTGTGACTAGTTGTGTAAAAAAATGTATGAAAAGTAGAGTTGTGTGAAAAAAATATTTAAAAATCTTTTTTTGAAAGTGTGTTTATGTTTGTTGTGTTTTTATGTTTGTCAGCTATTTTCTAATAGTTAAACCAGTTAAGGATGGCAGAGTAAGGAGTAAATTTTGCTGTGGCGGTAATTTTACTCTTGAGACGCATCTAGATTGGGGTAGAGAACTATTTTGTGTGGAAGTAGCAAATGGATTCAAGGAAAATTTGCATGATTGAATAAATTGTCTTCTTTCTTAAACATCACATGCTTGGTTATGGATGTTAAAATTTTTGTGGATTGAAAATGATGGATATATGCCTTGTGAAATTTTGAGCCTATCAATGAATGGATTGAACATCTGTACCATTCTCTTCTTTCTTGTGTGATTTTTTTTCACTCATGGAATTGTTACTCTAGAACTTGCTTTGATTCTTTTTGAGGCTACATTTTCACATGCATACATAAACATGATTGAGGCAAATTTTCTTGAATTAACTACTTTGACCAAATAGCTAACCTTACATATTTTTCTTTACTTAACCCCTTTGAGCTTATTTGATCATTCTTTGTTTCTAACTCATTACGTGCCTTAAATGAAAAATTATATTCTAACCCAACCTTAGGGAATAAAGAGCATTGACTTTGTTATTTGATGAGTTCTTGAACAAGTGTGGGGGTGCGTGTGCAGATTGGTTATATAAAAAAAAAAAGAAGTGTTGGCCAGTGAATTCTTAGAAATAACAGGAATAGAAGGAGAATGTTCAAGCCTAACAATGAATTCAACTTACCAATTGATCTTTAACAAAACATTAGTCAAATATTGGTCAATGTCCTTTATGAAAAAAAAAATAAATAGAGAAAGAATTAAGAAAATATTGGGAAAGTTAGACTGAATGTTCTCAAACATCTTCTCCACTCTAACTGTAACATAATGCTCTTTTATTCTCTTTGGTATTTAACTTGTCTTATCTATATTACTTCCACCTTTACCTTGACCCCATTATAACCTTGATTAAAGTCCTCATGATTTGTGTATATATGTTGCTTTTGAGTAGCGAAGAAGTAGAAGATAAGCAAGCTTATGGTAGTGCAATTATTCATGAGTTGAATAGAGTGAAATACTAACCTTTTTAAACACTTGAGAGATTGAGAGTGAATTCTGTGAGGATCTATCATTCTTGATTCATTCTTTTCAACCAAAGTTTCCTTACTTGTTGGTTTGAGATATGAAGAAATGTTACCTCATGACTGTTTTGATCCCTTGATTGTCTAGTTTCTCTTCTTGAGTTATTAAATCCTTTAGAGTTTTTAATTTTTGAGTCTGTGTCATTTTTTCTTTGGTTTTTGTCTTTTGTATTTTGCCCAGGAGTGCAAAAGTTAAGTGTGAGAGAATTTGATAACATTGTATTTTATACATTTTATAATCCTCTTACTAGGCTTCTTAAGGTTCAATTAGACTTAATTAAGTTAGTTTTGACACATTTTATGATTTTAAGCCGAATTGGACAATTAAATAAATTATTGCATAAATTAACCGTAATTATCTCTTTGGCAATGTTTAGTAAACTGGCTATAATTTGAGTTACAAATATCTAATTGATGTGATTTTGGTCTTGTAGGAAAGCTAAGACAATTCCCTTCAACTTTCATGTTGAACACTTTTTCGGAATCAGACTCCTTGGAGATGATATTGAGCTTTGAAGTCGGAATAGAGGAGCTGAAACCGGGTCTAAATACTGTGCAGTAATTGGACCATATCTTGAGTTCTAGGCATGATTTTGGACTGAAACTAAAGCCATTTTAAAGCAAATATTCAGGCTTACAACTTTCATGAAAACCACTTCTCTCAAAAATAAAAAGATGACTGGACACACGACTGTGTATTTACTCAATTATTATTTAAAAAAATAAATAAAAAAAGAAAAGAGAAACGTAATCCATGACGTTTCATTCAGGTTACTGTGCATTGCACAGTAACCTTCCAATTGCCTATAAATAGGTATTGCATTTGCAATTGAGGAGCACAATTCCAAGAGGGAAGACGCTGCTAGGGAGAGGCTTTTGAGCAGTGCCCTGCCTCTCTCCTCAATCTCCCTCCAATTTCTTTTCTCTCTCTTTTTCTCTTTTCTAGTTTATGTGTAAATAAGTTCCAGTCTACTTGGGTTAAAGTGTGAAGCTCTTAGTAATAAAATAAGGTTAGATTTATTCCTCTCTTGTGCTTTAATGATTTATTTTTCTAGTATTCTTTATATGAATTATATTTTGATTCTGATAATTTAAAATCCCTAGGTGATGACAGACGAATACTCCATCCTTGTAAAGTGGAGTTCTTGATTTATTGTAGACAAGATTTTAGCACAGTGAATGCTTTAACCCATTTACAAGTGGTAGTAATAATTAAAAGAATCATAGTATAATTACGTATATTATTTTAATAGACTTTTAACGTTGTATTTTCCGATTGGAACCTCCATGTTGCGAGGATTCTAATTGAGTTATAAAAGGAATTAATCTTACTTTTACTTTATTTACCAAGAGTGGATCTTTTTACTCAAGTAAATAATTTTTACCGTAGTAACAAAATATTTACTTCACCTTAATCTTCAACAATTCCCTGTGGATCGACCTCGGACTCACCGAGAAATTTATTACTTGAGACAACCTGCACTTGGGTTTGCAATGCAACAATTAAAAAGTTTGCATCACCCTGGCTAGCAATTAATGCTCAGGCGCTTTCAGATTTTCTGGCAGAGCTCAAATTGGACCCCGGCAATCATGAGGGAATTTTGTGGATCATATTCGTTGATTGATTCTCGAACCCCAAGGGAAGTGGTGTTAAGGTGATCTTGAAAAACTCTAAAGGAATAACAATAAAGAACTCCCTGAAGTTTGAGTTCTCTACTTCAAACAATCAGGCAGAGCACGAAGCATGCATTGTTGGATTGGTGATAACCAAGGATATGGGAGTGCCTGAGATCACACTTTGCAACGACACCTAACTTGTGACCTCCCAGATCCGAGGTGATTATCAAGCTAAGGAGCACTCCTTCAGAAATACTTAGCCAAAGTCCAAGGGCTCCTCAAAAATTTTTAGGTGACCAAGATAGAACACATACCTAGGGAGCATAATTCCAGAGCAGACTTCCTGTCCAAACTAGCCAACACCAAGAGTCTGGGCAATAACTGCTCTGTCATCCAAAAGACCCTTTCTCAGCCTTCCATCACAGACTCAGCCATTTTCTAGATGGAAGGAGAGAAGCGTACTTAGGTCACCTCAATAATAGAGTATCTTTTGTCTGGAACCCAACCTGACGATCTAAATGAAGCCTCCAAGTTAGTCAAAACTATAGTCTGGTACGTTATCTACAATGGACCCACCGTGGATTCTCTTCACCTCTCCTCAAATGTCTCACACCAAAAGAGACAAAATATATTTTGGTTGAGGTCTATGAGGGAAGTTGTGGACATCACTTAGGGGGTAAAGTCTTAGTTTTGAAGGCACTTAGGGCTGGATACTATTGGCCAACAATAGAAGCTGAATCCTTCGTACATATCCGATTTAATGATCAATGCTAGCGACACTCATACTATTATCAAGCTCCTATTGAAGAACTTTCCATGACATCCGTACCTGGCCATTCTACAGATGTGGTATGAATATACTAAGTCCATTCCCTCAAGCACTGGACAGTTGAAGTACTTGGTGGTGTTGTGGATTATTTCACTAAGTTGATTAAAGCAGAGCCTCTAGCCACGATCACCTCTGCTTGGATCCATAAATTCACTTGGTATCATATCATCACCAGGTTTGAGATCCTGGAGTCCATTATGACAGACAACAAAGCCCAAATCAAAGATAAAATTTTTGAGGAGCTGCTTGTCGAGCTCCAAATCAAGCACCATTGCAGCTCCGTTGAGAATCGTAAAACCAATGGACAAGTTGAAGTCGCTAACCGGGTTATGTTCGAGGAATTAAAAAAAAGCTGGATGAAGTTAAGGGAAACTGAGTCAAACAACTAGACTACGTCCTCTGGGTCTACCACCAGACTACGCCTCACACCACAACAGAGGAAACACCCTTCAAACTCACTTATAGGTGTGAGACTATAATCCCGGTGGAGATAGGGAAACCCAGCAGGCGTCGCCAATAATACTCGTCTGATAAGAACCTTGGACTAACTAGAGAAGACTTAGATTTTCTAGAAGAAAAAAGGCGCGTTACTCATATACGTGATGTCACCATCAAACAGAAGATGACGACTCGATATAACTTGAAAGTTATCCTAAGAAAGTTAAAGCCAAGTGATCTAGTACTTCAAAGAGCGGACATTGGTTGTAGGAATGCCTTTCAATGGAAGTTAGGCCCAAATTGGAAAGGCCCCTATCGGATTGTGATTAGCACCGGCAAATGAGCTTACACCCTAAAGACATTAACTGACAATTCAATAAAAAATTATTAAAATACGAACAAACTTAGAAAGTACTATAGTTAAGTGCTTTTTAAGGCTTAGTCTCTTAGTTTTCTTTATGTTTGATATGTCTCAATTTTTTGTGAGTATATATTGTACGAACTTTGGTCCTTCGTTCAATCAAATGAGGATATTATTTCTATACATCTGCTTATACTTTCCTTAAGACCCTCAAGCTGGACTCCATGTTGAGAATGTCTACAGAGCCTGTTTCTTATGGGTTTTGGGTTTTCTTAGAATCTAGATTAAGAGGAATAACCCACAAAATCAACTTCAGCAGTTTTATCATGAGTTGTGGGTCCTTACCCAAATCCTTAACACTTGGTCATAACCATTTTGTGGTTATGTGTAATTAATTGGTAACACGAATTACGACATTCGTGGTCCACCATTCAATTCTTACTGTGGATGTTTTAAGTTAAATTAGTTCTGAACTTGAAAATTCCTAAGTGTTAGGCAGTTTTTCTGAACTAAACTATTAACATTAAAGACCCCGGTTATTGTTCACCTTTTTATTTTGCCTAAGTCCTCAAAGGCGTTCTGAGTGCTCAAAAGTCTGCTCATTAATAATGATTGTTGGACTCAGTGCAGACCATGGAAAAAGAAATAAGCATGCAACCCACAAGTTATAAGGATAAGCAATCGCATTATGTAAGGCTCGGTAATCGAGAAAGTTATTCTTGCAAAAATAAAGTGCCCCACGCAAGGGGCAAAGAAAAGTAGTAAAAGAAAAGAAAGAAAAAGTAAGATTAAACTCTAGCAGCACCTCCTTCCAGGCTTTGATGGTCCGCACCTGCCGCTCTGCCATCCCCTTCAGTCAGGTCGACAGTAGTAAATAGAAGGACCCCGATATCAGCTCGATTGGCCTTTTGAGCTTCTTGTACCAGTATCAAGTGGCTGTTGAGGATCATCATCTCGGAGTTCAGCTCAGCCAAGGCCAAAGCAACCCTCAGATTAAAGAATTGGACTTGGGCGACCATATTACAGAATTGTTCGCCGCTAATGTCTGTACAAATCTTCATCAGCTGTGTATTATCCTCCTGTAGTTGCGCCACCCCTGTCCGGAGATCCTCATTCTCAGCACAGAGGTCGGCGACCACTTTCTCAACTTTCTCCGAGTAGGCTCTCTCTCTCTCCTAGGGTCAGCCTCAGAGTCTGCCAATTTCTTTTTCAACTCATCAATCTTCACTTTGGCGTCTTCTAGGGCTTTCTTGGCCTCCTCCTCTTAGACCTTGAGGACCATCAAGCTTCTAAGCCCCCTCCTCCTCGGCCGCTTCCACCTTCTCAGTCATTTCCTCTTCAAACTGCTCTAAGCTCCTTTAAAGGTAACAAGCTTGACAATGCGGAGTCTGTGGGTCTGGAACCTTGACAGGATCTCTGATGTACTCTTCTTGGAGATGTGGGCTAAGACCTCATCATCCAATAGTTAGAAGTCCATAAATGGTTTGGGTGTCGGATCCCTCCTATACAAGGAAATAAAACCTTGGACATTAGCCCCCCCGGGCCGGCCTCTTTCCGCTGTCTTCTGCCCTACCGCCTTCAGCAACCTTCCTTTTCCTCTTTTGAGGGGGCTGAGCAGGAGACCCTCATTGATCTAGAGCCATCTTGGTAGCCCAGTCCTGGATAGCGGGGGTCAGAGCAACGTGTGCAGGAGCGTTAGAGGGTTCAACACCCTTTTTCTTCGCCTTCATTGCCTGGAGGGCGGCTAGAGCTTGTCTAGATGTCATGCTTTCTACAAAACAAAAACAAAACAAAAGTTAGACACAGAGGATGAAAGTTATTTAAAGAAAATACTAAAAGTAAAAAGTAAAGACGGATTGCGACCTACACTCTATCTAGCATGGCTTCAAGGGTAACATCATCAGGGGTATCCAAAACTTCTTTACAAGCTATGAATTGGACTTTCTCTACCCACATATTAATAAACCTAATGCAATCGACATCCTTCCAATTGAGTTCAGACCAATCTACCCCAATCATCTCAGTAGGAGTGTCATATGCTCAATTGGTTTAATACAGATCAAACACCTGGGTTCTGCCCACATATTAATAAACCTAATGCAGTCGACATCCTTCCAACTGAGTTTAGACCACTCCACCTCAATTATCTTAGTATGAGTGTCCTATGCTCAGTTGGTCCAGTACATATCAAACACTGGGTCCCATCGGTCTCCTAGAAGAATGGATGAATTTTGGATGTCGTCATCAACTTAAAGAACTTGTTCTTGAAGTTCTTAAAGCTTTCTTGGAAGACTTCAAAGACCTTTCGTCCGCCTCGAGCCTGGAGTGTGATTCAATTTTTTCTCCCTGCCCTCTCTCCTTGGGATGACCACTGAGTGAAGAGGTAGAAAAACACCTTCATTGAGTACTGCAATCCGATCACCCGGCAAAACCTCTCAAAGGCGAGGACGAAGTCCCAGCCATTAGGGTGAAGTTGAGACGGTGCCACATTCAAATGGTGAAGGACATGAATTTGAAAGTTAGATAAAAGGTAGTTGAAGGCCTAGTCAGCAAAAGAGGTCTTCATATAAAAACATGAAATGCTTGCCCTCTATCTGGGCTGAACACACTATTTCGTCCTCTCTTGGAGCCAGCATATGATATTAATGGTCTAGTGTGCAACCCTCTGCCAACTCCAAATAGCTCGCGAGATTCTCAATGTCATTAGTAGTCTGAATTTCGGACATACTACTCCAAGCATCATCTCCAACCTAGGGGTACATGTGCCTCTTGGGGGCAAATATCATGGCCCTCTCTACAGTCAGGTTCCTAGGTCTTGCCACTCGTCTCCTTGCCATGGAATCCCTGGAAACAACCACAGAGGCTGGTAAGGTGTTGTCAAAATCAAAGCAATATCTTAAATTCCCTACAGATTCAGATGGGGAGGAGGACGAACCAAGGAAAGGAAGCCTATTAAAGATTGTCTACATCCCCCTCCACCCTTTGTCTCTAGTTAGCTATACCCATTACAGACATCGGTCTCTACACCTTTAAAGGTCTATGAGCCTGAGTTAGGCGCCTTCGCTGCTCACAACGTAGCAACACCATTGAGTGGATCCAAAACTGCTGGTATCTTTACTCATTTTACCAAAAAATGATGGAGAATGCCCAAAAACAAAAATGACAGAAGTTCTCTCCCTAAGGTTGACATTAAGAACAATGAGAATAGGGGGTAGAAGAACACATACCTTGTAGAAATGAAGAAAGTTGGTGACTAGAAGGTGGTTAATCATTGGAATATACTTGAAAACAATGGTCCTTCGTCGTGCACAGTCGCCGAAAATTGCCTCAGTTCCCCAGAGATTTGAAAGAGACGGCAAAAGTGTGAAGGAGGCACCCTCGGCTCCTATTTATAGAGACGAGGCTAGGGGGCAATTCCATCCAAGCACTTCGAATTTCAAAAATCTTCATCATAGAGCACAGAACCTTAACAATAGCTTCCAGTCAGAATGCGCCACGTGGACAATCACAGCTGTCACGCTAGATGAAGCGATGGTTGCTCAAAAAGCTAAATGTTATGCAAAAACTCACTCTTTTGAGTAGGTTTTATGCTACGAAACACGGCAACAACCCTGGTTCATTTTACGGATCCCGGTTCCACACTAGAATGTCCACCTCTAATCACCTGACAAGTGGACCATGGCTGAACCACGATGCATCCATGAGTGTCAAGTAACTTAGTCATGTTAATGCCTCAAAATTAAAACTCTTGATCCCTTGGAGGCATTATGGACTCCGACTTCGTGTAAAGCTTGAATCCCATAACCCGAGGGCATTGAGACTTACCTTGATACTTAGCTATGCTAGCTAGGCACCAAACTGGGGGTAATTATTTTGGACTGTGATCCGGGACCTAGTCCCATCGGTCAACTCGGCACGCATCTAGCCACAACCTACTGTTGACACCCCAACACATTGTTGAGACCCTAGCACAATGTATATCGGACCACGACATTGGGCAATAGCAACATGATTGCGAGATTTGCAGAGTGGATGAACCCCATGATTATTCTTGTTGGTGTATACCCTAAAGGCTAATACATTTTCTGTATTTACATATATTCTATTATGCTATTTTATATATGAGGCATTTCATTTATTGTGTTCTTTTTTATAAACATAATAAAGTCCATAGAATAGTAAGTTTGATGCCATAGGACATCAAGTGGATGACTTGATCGTAAGATCCTTTTGGTTACAACACTATTCTTAAATGTCCCTAGTCAAGTATTATTATTAATTAGGACAACAATAATACATTGAGACTAGTATGTGCAGAGACTGATGACCATATCTCACGGGTCATGGATATGATATATCAAGTCTTCACATAGGTACATATTAGAGTAATGATGTACTGGACTGACCCACCATGAGAACGCTACATGGATCGTTACGTGAGTGTCATAAGCGATTCTCATAGTGACAATGGTGTTTGTGGTCCTTTGACCTGAAATCACTACGATTCCTACATGAGTTGTGTGTTTTAATGCCATCAAACGTCATCTGTAACAAGGTAATTATAAAGTTGGTTATTGGACATACTGCAAATCATGCAGAGGAATGTGAGTGACCTAGATGGGATTTGTCACTCCTACATAACAGGAGCGATATCTTCGGGGCCCCTGATTGAGTGAGACTGTGAAATGCATGGCCATGCTCAAATGAGTCAATATGAGATATTGATCTCATTTGTTGTTACAAAGTCTACTCGAGTATCAGGAAACGAATGATTGGACTATACAAGGGTGACGAATTCCATGCCTTGTGTTCAATCTAGATATCTTGACAAAGGGACTAAACGATACGAAAACATTGGTCACGGAAAGGTTATGTCAAATCACTGGCATTCTTATTACTTGGGTAGCAGCGACGTGTTGCTAAATACCGCTCACTGCTTGTAATATTAAAATGAGATTTTAATATTACTACCAACGTAATAAGAACCTGCAGAGTCACACACATAGAGCAGACTAAAATTGGAGCAATGGATCCAAGTTGGACTAGGATTCAAATATGGGCCAGACTCATAACAGATGGGTCTAGGGTTGCACAGCTTACCTTGTTGCTGCTCACACTCACTTAAGGCAGTTACTATTATAAATAATACGCTAAGGGGGTCGCTTTGAGATACAATTCTGAACCCTAGCCGCACCTACATAAAAGTGAGTGAGAGAGCGACAGGTATCTTCTCTTCTCTTCGCAGCTAGCACTGTGCAAGAGACGTGAGGCTCTTCTTTGCGGACGTTGGACGTTCATGAGTCTGTTCGTGTGAATACCACAGAGACATCGTTTCTATTACGGTGTTAGTGATTCACGCTTCAAGAGGTAAATCATTTAAAAACTCGGATTATGGCTTTTTCGCATGGATCCTCGATGGGAATCCTTCCCGCGTTATATCCGCAAAAATTCCCAACAGTGGTATCAGAGCGTCTTGCGAAACCATGATTCAGTTTTCTATTTTCGTTTACATGAGATAACATGTTTTCTGTTCTTGTTTTTGACAAAAGATATGATCTTTAATATGCTATTTCTGAAAATCGTATGAAACCCTTTGCGAAAACATATTCTGTTTCTTACGTTGTATGCAAAACCGTGATGTTGTTTTCAAAACTTCATGAAGATGTTCATATGTTCTGTGAAAACTGTTTTGTATTAAGATATATGTTTTTGCGAAGCTTTCCTGGTATGTATGTGATACAAACAAAAGTTATGGAATCCTTATTCTCAATGCGCACATAAGGGTTTGGGAAACCTTGTTCTTGGCTTGCGGCAAATAGGGTTATGGAATCCTTGTTTCTCGCACAAGAGGCGCAGCCAAGCAATGGGTTTTGGAAACCCTATTCTTGTTTTGCGGCAGCAGCATCAAGTGTTGATGTCAAGCCACCAACGAGGCGCCTGAGGTTCAAGTGTTGAACGACGGCGCAAGGGTTCTCTACGGCACATGAAGTGTTCATGTTGTTTAGGCTTAGGGTTCCGTGCGGCACATGCTGCACCAAGGGAGGCGCAAGAGATTTAGCTCTTATTTTTTGTCTAATTTTTTGACCCGGGGCGCTGCCCCGCACCCCGCAAGGGGCGGCCTCCCCTTGACCCCCGCCCGCTGACCGGGCAATGAACCCTCGTGCTGCCTCTGCGTAGTGTGTTATTCGAAAGCGCAATATTTTCTATCTTTTTATAACTCACGAAAAATAATTATGTATTATTGTTATGAGTTTATATGTTCTTTGTGATGCATGGTGCATGGTTATGGCCTTAGTCCTCTCTTTTATGCCTTTTGGTTTTAATAAATACGACCTGCGTGTTGTGCCTTTCTCTCTACATTCTGATTGTACATTCTCTTCTCACCTAACTCCCCTCGAATGTAAAAGAGGTTTCTATATAATGTAATTATGATGTGGAGGTAAGAAGACGACATCAAGTGAGGATGTTGATGGGAGATGCTTGGTGAAGCTAGCTTGGTTAATGCTACTCTCTTAGGGGGCATAACCATGTCACTTTTATTATATGCTTTTTATGTATGAGATGCATGGATGTTGTTTATGGTATGATAAACAATTTAATAAATGGTGAGATCTAATAATAATAATAATAATAATAATAATTCCCTCAAAGCAAATATTAAGTCATTATGTGATGCCTTCTAATGTGTAGCACTCGTCAAGACTAGTATCGATCAAGTGCAGGTCTGCCAAAGCAGGATGCCTTTATCTATATTAGTAAGACGCGATAGGATAAAGGTAATATCCAACTGCCAACCATTGGGTCTGACTTAACTAGGCCATTTCAATAGGATTGAAGGCTTAGAGGCATGAAGTTGGGCTTTGGTCCATTAGATGGACTTGAATAAGTGTTATTCACCCAACTATCCAAGAATTACATGTGATGTAATTGGAAAGTGTTTCCTACCTAAATAACTGAATTTTGGGTGATCAGCCAAAGCTGACTCAAAACTAGGTGAAATATGGATCTTGGCCTACTAGGAAATCTTACGATGGGATTTTCCTAGTCAATGCTGAGGGTCATTGACTTGAATAAAATAGTGGGAGGCATATTTAATTAAAAGACCTCATTAAATATGTTTATGGCATGATACTTATATTTTGCATGTTTCTGTTAATAGATAACCATGGCAACAAGCACATCGGTACTTTATCATTGCGATCCGTCCTTGAGAAGGACAAGTTGTCCGGAACAAATTTTCTAGACTGCACAGAATTTGAGGATTGTCCTCAAGCAAGAGAAAAGTTGTATGTTTTGGAACACCCTATTCCCGAGCCACCCGCCGCTAATGCCCCTAGAATGAAAGAGATGCTTATAAGAAGCATCAAGATGATGTCTTGGACATTGGATGTCTAATGCACCATGAACTCGAGCTCCAAAAGCAACATGAGAACATGGATGCATACGATATGATCGTACACCTTAAGAAGCTTTATCAAGAGCAGGCCAGGCATGAGAGATTTGAGGTCTCTAAAGCACCTTCGTTTCAAAGGCAAGTCAGTAGAAGGAAGCCCTGTTGGTGCTCATGTACTCAAGATGATTGGGTACATTGAAAACCTAGAGAGACTGGTTTTCCTTTTTGGGCCAAGAGTTGGCCATTGACTTAGTCCTCGCAATCATTGCCGGAAAGTTTCAGTCAATTTATCATGAACTACAACATGAATGAGATTGACAAATCACTACCAGAGCTGCTAGGCATGTTGAGAACTGCTGAGCAGAATATCAACAAAGGTAAAGGGAAGACCATAATGATGGTCCAAAAGAATATGGGCAAGAAACAAGAGAAAAGCCCAAGGACAACTCGGAAGGGCAAGGGCAAGGACAAGTCCAAGCCTAGCACTTCTAGCTTGAAACCAAGTGGGTGGAGTGACTAAGGAAGGTACATGCTTCCATTGCGGTCGACCGGACATTGGAAGAGGAACCGTGCCAAGTTCCTGGAGGAGCTCAAAAAGAAGAAGGGAAGTGAGACTTCCACTTCAGGTATTTTTATTATTGAAGTCAATTTATCTACTTCTGCATCATGGGTATTAGATACTGGATGTGAATCTCACATTTGTGTAAATGTACAGGATCTAAAGAGCAGTAAACCATTGACGAAGGGCGAAGTCGACCTACGAGTTGGAAATGGAGCAAAAGTTACTGCATTAGTAGGGACTTATTTATTATTATCTCTTGGGCTTGTAATAGAGTTAGAGAACTGCTATTTTGTGCCTGCTATTAGTAGGAATATCATTTTTGTTTCTTGTTTGGACAAGAAAGGTTTTTCTTTTATAATAAAGGACAAGTGTTGTTCTATTTATATGAATGATATTTTTTATGGTAGTGCACAATTGAGTAATGGACTTTATGTACTTGATCTCGAAACGTCCATTTATAACATAAATACAAAGAGGTTTAAATCAAACGATCTGAACCCAACTTTTCTCTGGCATTGTCGTTTGGGCCACATAAATGAGAAACGCATCTCCAAACTCCATAAAGATGGATTCTTGGACTCATTTGATTTCGAATCATATGAGATATGTGAATCTTGTTTATTAGGGAAGATGACAAAGGCCCCATTCACTTTGGACAAGGTGAAAGGGCTAGTGATCTTTTAGGCCTTATACATAGTGATGTATGTGGGCCACTAAACACAATCGCTAGAGGTGGTTTTCAATACTTCATTACATTTACTGATAATTTCAAGAGATATGGATTTGTATATCTTATGAAGCACAAATCAGAATCCTTTGAAAAGTTCAAAGAGTTCAAGAATGAAGTACAAAACCAACTTGGCAAGAGTATTAAAATCCTTCGATCAGATCGAGGAGGAGAATACTTAAGCTAACAGTTTGATGATCATCTGAAAGAGTGTGGGATAATATCTCAACTCACTCCACCAGGAACACCACAATGGAATGGTGTCTCTGAAAGGAGGAACCGGACCTTGTTGGACATGGTCCGATCCATGATGAGTCATGCAAACCTTCCAGGCTCCTTCTGGGAACATGCTCTGTTAACAGCAGCTTTTATTCTTAACCGTGTTCCATCTAAGACGGTTCAAAAGACACCATATGAGATATGGACTGGGAGACGGCCCAGTATGTCTTTCTTGAAGATTTGGGGCTACGAAGCTTACGTAAAACGTCAAGTTTCTGATAAGCTTGGACCTAAATCAGATAAATGCTTCTTTGTGGGGTATCCAAAGGAAACCAAGGGATACTTTTTCTATAATCCTACCGAGGGCAAAGTGTTTGTCGCACGGACAGCTGTGTTTCTAGAAAGGGAGTTTATCTCCAAAGGAACCAGTGGGAGAAAAGTAGAACTTGAAGAAGTTCAAGTTTCACAAAGCAAGAATGAACCAATGGTGGAAATAGAGCAGATCTCCACAAAATGTTGTGGAACAAAGAACTCCTTCTAGTAGCACAAGACTGCGTAGGTCTAACAGATACGTCATCAACCAGAGAGATATGGATTTCTCATGACCCAACAAGGTGACGTATTGCTCATGGATCAAGATGAGTCTGTGACTTACCAGGGAAGCCATTATTGGCCCGAATTTGAGAAATGGCTTGAGGCCATGAGATCCGAAATGGATTCCATGTATGCCAACCAGGTATGGACCTTGGTTGACCCACCGAAGGGTAAAACCCATTGGGTACAAGTGGGTTTTCAAGAAGAAAACCGACATGGATGGTAATGTGCATACCTTTAAGGCGCGATTGGTGGCTAAAGGTTTCAAACAAATTCATGGTGTAGACTATGATGAGACTTTTTCCCGATTGCGATGCTTAAATCCGTTCGGATCTTGCTTGTCATTGCAAGATACCATGATTATGAAATCGCAAATGGATGTCAAAACGCTTTCCTTAATGGAAATCTTCTTGAATATGTGTACATGACACAACCTGAGGGTTTTGTCATTCCAGAGGATGCTAGAAAAGTATGCAAGTTGCAATGATCTATTTATGGATTAAAGCAAGCTTCCAGAAGCTGGAATCTTCGTTTTGATGAGACAATAAAACAGTTTGGTTTCATCAAGAATGAAGAAGAATCTTGTGTCTACAAGAAGGTTAGTGGGAGCACTATTGTCTTTCTTTCAGGTATTGTATGTTGATGACATACTACTTATTGGAAATGACATCCCTACCCTACAAATCTGTAAAGACTTGGTTAGAACCGCTTCTCTATGAAGGACTTGGGCGAAGCCACCTATGTATTAGGTATCGGGATCTATGAGAGATAGATCACTTTGAGACCGCTTGGCCTAAGTCGAGTACATACATAGACAAAGTGTTAAGACGATTTAACATGCATGAATCCAAGAAAGGACTCTTGCCTATGTCACATGGTGTAAGCTATCTAAGGCTCAATCCCTTCCACCCGGATGAGAGGATCGCATGAGCAAGATTCCATATGCATCCGCAATTGGATCTATCATGTATGCCATGTTATGTACTCGACGACATCTCGTATGCTTTGAGCATGACGAGTAGGTACCATCCCGATCCCTATGGAAAGTCAACGGATCGCTATCAAGAACATCCTTAAGTACTTAAGAAGGACTAAGGATTCGTTCTAGGTATATGGAGGCGAGGAAGAGCTAGTCGTAAAAGGTTACACTGATGCTAGCTTCCAAACTGATAAGGACGACTCCAGATCGCAATCAGGTTATGTTTTTTGCCTAAATGGTGGGGCTGTGAGCTGGAAGAGTTCAAAGCAGGAGACAATCGCCGATTCTACCACGGAGGCTGAGTATATTGCGCCTCCAA
Organism: Ormosia semicastrata; assembly: GCA_029884595.1. Classification (NCBI taxonomy): domain Eukaryota; kingdom Viridiplantae; phylum Streptophyta; class Magnoliopsida; order Fabales; family Fabaceae; genus Ormosia; species Ormosia semicastrata. The sequence goes on along the minus strand of JAQQTO010000041.1, from coordinate 17,028,865 downwards.
TGCAAGCAAAGGAGGCCATTTGGATCAGGAAGTTCATTACCGAACTTGGCACTATTCCTAGCATTGTGGACCCAAGTGGACCTCTATTGTGATAATAATGGAGCCATTGCACAAGCTAAGGAGCCTAGATCTCACCAAATGATCCAAACATATATTTAGGTGCTTCCATCTCATTCGAGAGATCATCGATAGAGGAGATGTGAAGATATGCAGAGTACCAACAGATGATAACATTGTTGATCCACTTGACGAAGCCTCTTGCACAGCAAAAGCATGAGGGTCACACTAGGTCTTTAGGCATTAGATATATGCCCGATTGGCTCTAGTGCAAGTGGGAGATTGTTGGTGTATGCCCTAGAGGCTAATACATTTTCTGTATTTACATATATTCTATTATGCTATTTTATATATGAGGCATTTCATTTATTGTGTTCTTTTTTATAAACATAATAAAGTCCATAAAATAGTAAGTTTGATGCCATAGGACATCAAGTGGATGACTTGATCGTGAGATCCTTTTGGTTACAACACTATTCTTAAATGTCCCTAGTCAAGTATTATTGTTAATTAGGACAACAATAATACATTGAGACTAGTATGTGCAGAGACTGATGACCATATCTCACGGGTCATGGATATGAGATATCAAGTCTTCACATGGGTACATATTAGAGTAATGATGTACTGGACTGACCCACCATGAGAACGCTACATGGATCGTTACGTGAGTGTCATAAGCGATTCTCATAGTGATAATGGTGTTTGTGGTCCTTTAACCTGAAATCACTACGGTTCCTACATGAGTTGTGTGTTTTAATGCCATCAAACGTCATCTGTAACAAGGTGATTATAAAGTTGGTTATTGGACATACTGTAAATCATGTAGAGGAATGTGAGTGACCTAGATGGGATTTGTCACTCCTATATAACAGGAGCGATATCTTCGGGCCCCCTGATTAAGTGAGACTGCGAAATGCATGGCCATGCTCAAATGAGTCAATATGAGATATTGATCTCATTTGTTGTTACAAAGTCTACTCGAGTATCAGGAAATGAATGATTGGACTACACAAGGGTGACGAATTCCATGCCTTGTGTTCAATCTAGATATCTTGACAAAGGGACTAAACGACACGAAAACATTGGTCACGGAAAGGTTATGTCAAATCACTGACATTCTTATTACTTGGGTAGCAGCGACGTGTTGCTAGATACCGCTCACTGCTTGTAATATTAAAATGAGATTTTAATATTACTACCAACGTAATAAGAACTGCAGGTCGCACACATAGAGCGTACTAAAATTGGAGCAATGGATCCAAGTTAGACTCGGATTCAAATATGGGTCGACTCATAACGATGGGTCTAGGGTTGCACTGACTTACCTTACTATAAACACTCACTTAAGGCGCTTACTATTATAAATAGTATCTGGGGCCGCTTTGAGATACACTTAACCCTAGCCGCACCTACGTAAAAGTGAGTGAGAGAGCGACAGGTATCTTCTCTTCTCTTCGCAGCCTAGCATTGTGCAAGAGACGTGAGGCTCTTCTTTGCGACGTTGGACGTTCGTGAGTCCGTTCGTGTGGATACCGCAGAGACATCGTTTCTATTACTTGTTAGTGATTCACGCTTCAAGAGGTAAATCATTTAAAAACTCGATTATGACTTTTCGCATGGATCCTCGATGGAAATCCCTGTTTTTCGCTGCGCGTTATATCCGCAAAAATTCCCAACATATTCGTATCTGCCAATCATGATCACGCGTAATAATAGTACTCACAATTGCTTTTAACTAATCATAACTATAGTAACAACATCCCGATTTTATAGGGATCTTCTGCAATAGTTAAGGGGACGTGTTTCCCTTTTTACTCTCTATAAATATCAAGTTTAATCTCCTTCAACAAGTAACTATTACTTTTTTTGCTTAAACCCTACTTGTAGACAGTCTAACTTAAGCGTTGAAGTATCTTTGCAAGTACTAACCACCTCTGTTTCAACACGCTCCGTTGTTACTTAAGGAGCAAAACACTCATTTATGCCTATTCATGTAAATCTCAGTATTCACCACTGAACATCATTATGTGCAGAAAATATTCTATTTATCTTCAAGACTAATCCCATATCCCATTATTTTCAACCATGTTTCCCACCAAATCTACAAAATAGGCAAAAAGATTAACTTCAAGATAATATTAGAATTACAATATATCTTATCTTAAACATGACAATATCTCAATTTAAGCAACTTCACAATCTTTTTTTATTGTCAAATTAACTAATACCATGTGACCATGTCCAATTAACAAAATCAAACAAGAAGAAGAAAGGAGAAGAAAGCAGGGTACTTCATAGAACCAGCCAAACAATAACAAGAAACAAGATAGGGGGTTAGTTGTGCTCTTTTGACCCCTAAGCTGATACCCGGGGCCCAAAGGCTTATATAGCAAAGTTGGGCCACAGTAGTCGCTGCCTTACTTGTTATATTATGAAAAGCTATTTGCCCAAGTCTCATTGCATTGCATGACCAAGAAAAAAAAAAGGTCTCAGTGTATTGAACCTTCATACAACTTGACAAATAACAATGCACATTTGTTTTTTGTTTGGCAGGTTGCAAAGCATCAGTACAAGTTTTCCGAATATTGAGTTCAGTTGAGGATGATTTCGATGTATAAAGTATAAACTATAATATATAAACAAAGAAGAAGCCGTTCTTGTGTGGTTTTATGTTTTATTTTTACTTTTTTTTTTAATTTTCTGCTGTAAAATATAGAAAAGGCAGCTTTAAACATTCGGAGGGACCAAGGCAAAGAGGGCAGGAAAACAACAAAACAGTGGTGGAGTCTTACAAAGATAGCCGTCTATAGACCCCACTGCCTAAAGATTTTCTTTCTCTAGAAAAAAGAAGCCCGCCAAGAAGTTGTTTACTATTACCAAAAAGTTCAAAACAATACTGAAGATTCATGAATGTGCATCCGGTGACTATGACTACTAGAGATGTGTATATGAGAATGATGGCGTATGAAAAGGATAATAAATTGAAAGAGGACCTAGAGGAACATGAGAAGAGAGCCAAAGTTGGATTTCATGTACCACTGGGGCTGTTCAAAATTCAAGTTAGCACCAAATCATGCAGTTACTAGATTTAATTAAAATAAAAAATAAAACAACATTAATCATGATCTTTCAAATTGGGTATTAATTCGAACTGAAGGTAAATCTTTGCCTTCATATTTCATTCTCCCCATTGAGCTGGGAATACTGTGTTGAAGAGCAGAAGAGGTCAGCAATAGCCTTTGTTTATTGAGATGGATTAGCTACTTTGACTTTATTCTTAGCAATTATTGGCCAAAATGTTCATAGTTGATTTGTTTAACATTCTAGAGAGTCGGATGTGTAATCCCATGTCAGATGAGAGAGTTTATGATTTTCAATTAATTATTGATGCAACTATGTGTGGTTCTGGAACCACATCTCTTGCAAGAAAAGTTCAGCATAAGTTGGTGAAGAGAGTTGGGTGTATACGGTGCACAAGTTATATACGCTTTACTCAAGCAGCCACCTGTTCAACTGATTACTCTAAAAACTCTTGGTCAATTTATTGAATGAGAAATGAAGGAAATATCATCATTATATTGACAGATTCAGATTCTTTAATGAGTTTAAAATTTTAAATTAATGACTCAATTTAATTATGGTCAACAAATTTTGTGTCTGCTTAAAAAAAAACATAGTGAATTAGATTTTATCTTTACTTTTAAATGATTTTTTTTTGGCACACTAACCTCATGAAAACTCATGTTTTGGGATTTTCTTTTGTCTTTTTGAAGAGTTGTGGGAAGACAAATAGAATTAAACCAAGTCAATGTTTAGGCTATTTTAGTTTATCAAACTTTTGTCAATGGTTTTGACAACACAACTTCGGAGCTGCTCTATGGTGTAATCTATCTTCTAGAAAACATCATCCTTTTGAATCTTTTTAAGACCTTGATAATCAAACAAACAATAGCGTTCAAATCAAAACAAATAATAAAAAACAACAATAACCTTTACCCAAAATAAAATAAAATAAAATAAAAAACAACAAGAAACAATAGCGTTTAATTTCATCAACCGATGAGGGTGCTTTTACGTCAAACAAGCAGATTAAACTTAACCATTTATTCATGTATACGAAATTATGAGGGGGGAAAATTGAGTAAACAACATTATTTCTAGAAAATGGAAACAGCAATACATTTGTAGTAGGCTAGTAGCAATTCTAAATACAAAACCAATATAATCATTATCAACTAATGTTGGATTAAGGGATGAAGGAGTTTAGTTTTTATGCTGTTTTGCGTCCATGTTTAATAAAATAAAACAAAGATTTTAAAAAACTAAATTGAATTGATATATGAGCATAGGTAACTTTTCCTTTTCAAGCTTTGCAGTTATATGAAAAGCATGGCGTGGCCATTTAGAATGAGCCGTACTTGTCTGATACGATTTCTCTTCTTTGAGGCCTCCTGTCCCGTCCTGTGGAGTTCGCTGAATCAGGTAAGGTTCCCTAATAATGACAATCACCACAGTATTGTCTGCCCCTTTCTTCAAAAAGATAAAGGCAAAGTATTTAAATTGAATAATTCTAAATTTTTTTAACAAATTTTTCTATTAATTTTTAAATTATTAAACAAAAAATTATTAAATATATTTATATTTTTAAGCTATTAAATATATTTATTTTTTATTTAATTTTATTATTAAGTAATAAAATAATTATTAAAAATACTTTAAGAAAATATAACAACATTTATTTAATTAACATAATAATGAAAGTAGAGGCCCTAATTACCATAAAATGCCAGCTCTACCCATTCAAAGTTTTATGGGCAATAATGAAAACAATAAGACTAACAAAAAATAAACTTTCACTAAGTGGATTGGAATCAAATGATATTATTTTATTTTGTTATACACTAAGTCTTCATAGAGGTTATTAAGTTAAATTACTTTTAATAATTTCATAAAAGAATTCTTAATTATTACACTATCCCCAGTTAATAAGAAAAACATAACAAATAATGGGGGTAGATTAGCCAAATGAAAATAGGCAAATAGAAACTTTGGCTTTTAGAATTTTATTTATTGTTATTGTACTTTTTTTTTTCCGTTTTCTCTGTCACAAAATGAGAGCAAAAGATAGTGGGTCGTGGATGTGGACTGCAATTTCCCTTTCAAAAACCGACCATCTAAAGGTGAATTTTGAAATAATTGTGCATTGGGCTTAGTTAAAGCTTGATAAGATGTGGAACAAAGCAAAAGCTCAAAGTACTCGTTTTTCTTATGAATAATAGTAAGCGCACATTTTTACAAATACATTAATTTATATTTGCACACTTTTTTTAAAGTGTTATTTATCTCGATAAAATATGTGAAATTGTGTTTGTGTTTCAGTAAAGTGTAAAACAAATATAGTGGAGGTGGATTTTTTTCGTAATGTCAAAGACTCATTTTAATGTGTTTGGTGGATGAGTCTTAAAGAAATTTTTAAATAACTTCTTAATGGAACTTAAAAAAAGAGTAAAAGTATAAGAAGAGAAAAATTGAGATGAAGAATAATTATAAAAATTAAACTCTATTATTCTTCTTGTATGTCTTTAATTTTAATTAATAAAGCTATGAGACTATGAGACTAGTGTAGTATGTAGATGTCTTTTGAATTATATAATACAAATACTTAAATAAAAGAGGAGAAATGTTAGCTTTAAAATGTAAGATATATAAAATATTCATCATACACTTCAATCTTAACAACTGGAATGGATGCTAGTTGAGCTGCAAATTTATTTGCATCCTAGTTTTTTTATTGGTAAAAGAGGTTGATCACCATATACCAAAAAAAAAAAGGGTTATCACTGAGAAGGTGCTAATGAGTATACTCTAGTAGGATCAAAATAGAGAATATAGCCCACCGAAAAAGGCAACGCTGCAGCTGCTGAGTTTGGGGGCAAGACGGTCCATTTTCATCTGCTTTGTTATGTGGGAATGAAGATATAGTAGCAATTTCGTATATATATATATATATATATATATATATATACATAAAATTTTATTATATCCTCTTAAACTATTTTTTAAATAATTTTTTTATTTAATAAAATAATATTAAATAAAAAATTAAATATAATTAATAATTTAAAAATATAAAAAATATTTAATATTTTTTTATTTAATAATTAAGAGAATTATTAAGAAGATGAGATAGAATAATTAATTATTTTTCATATATATATATATATAGTAGCAATTTAGCAACTGTTTAAACCTCGTTAGCCAAAAAAAAAAATTGCAGTGGGAAATGCTTGTGTCAGTTTCAGTTCTATTAAAAGCCAATCATTAGTGAATAGCAAGTGTCAAGAGACAAGTAAAACTAATTTACCTAGAGAGTTGTATTAATTTAGAGGATGACTTTAGCTTGTTTGGATATATTTCTTTAAAAAATTATACTTTTTATTTTAGTAGTATTTTTTCTTTTAAAAAATTGTTTTGTATTTGAATGTAATATTTAAGAAGTGTTTATTTTAATAGTATTTTCATAAAATTATATTTAAAAATTATTTCTTCTTCCACATTTTTAAAAACAAGGATTTGGTAATTTTAAAATTAAGTAGCTGTAATTTTTTTCTTTTACTTTTTTTAAAAATAACATCTAAACATATTTAAAATTATGTTAATTTTTTTAAAAAGAAAAGCCTTTTTATTAAAAATAATAATCCAAATGGGCTTTTAATCATTAAGCAGAGAGCTATATAAATAAAAGGCCGATTTGTATAACTTACAAAAAAAATTCTAAAACTTTTTAAAATAATGTATTAAAAAATTATTTTACATTTAAAAAGTATTTATATTAAAAATTACTAATATATTTTTTAAATTTATCTTTTTTATCATATCTAAACACACTTAAAAATATTTTAAAACACATTTTTTAAAAACATAAGTGAATCCAACAGACTTACAGTGCGATTAGAAATTGGGGCAATTAAACTAAAAAAAATAAAATAAATGCATATGATACTCATTAAGCAATTAAATTTGATTGTCCAAGATTATGCAAAAAGTAGTATCGTGTTTGTTGAAGAACACTACTACTGATAAGTTAAAAGGTGCACGTAAGATTATTAATTTTCGCAAAACAAAATCAAACAATAACGTGTTTATAGTTGGAAGTTTAAGGTGTGTTTAGATTAATTGTGAAAAAATATATTATTTTAATAATTGATTATATATATAATTATTTTTTTCAATCCATTATGACAAAATTAATCTTGTATTTAGATATGTTAAATGAAAAATAATTTTAAAATAATGTGTTTTGTTTGGATTATATAAAAAAATTATTTTTATGTAGTAAAATTTTTGCAAAAATTTCAAATTTTAATTATAATCAAAATACTACAATAAATCAGTAAATTAACAGAGAAATTTTCCTTCTCTCTCTAATTTGTCGCAAAATTTTTTTGCGATGAAATAGCGACAGATTAGAGAGGGATAAGTTCACCACCTTTTTTTTATCACTAAATAGCAAGGAAATGTATTCCCTCGCTAATACTAAAATTTTTCTCTTTAATTCATCGCTAATCCCTCTCTAACCTGTCACAAATTTAATACAAATGGCACTTGTATTCCCTCGCAAATCAGCAAGGAAAATTCCGTCGCTGTAGAATAAAAATTCGTACTAATTTTGAATCTATTTCAACCAAATTCTCTCGCTATTCCTTCGATAATCCGTCGCTAAATTCCCTCGCTACTAACTTATATGATTTCCTCCCTATTTTGTCGTTAATCCCTCGCAAATCAGTATTTTTTGTTTGCCAATTTACCTGTATAATAGACTTACCAAAATATACCTATATAAATCTCTCAATCAAGACATAAATCTAGCAACAGCAACAAAATTATTATACAAATAATCCAAAATAAATCTACTAATGATTCAAAGTTATAAGTTATATAAATAGTTTAAAGTTATTATACAAATAGTTCATAAAATGTCGTACAAAACAAGAAGAATAAAAAGAACAGGCAATCAGTCTAAGTTTGCTACATCTTCGTCTTTGTCTTCGTCATCATCATCCTCTTGAACTTCCCCAGCTGTTGCACCTTGCGATGGTGCTTGTGGAGCAACATTTGCTGATTGGATCATAGATAAGATGGGCACCAACATAGGGACAAGTTGAGACTGAACAAAGGAAACCATCGATGTTGTCACTGCTGCATTTACAACTTCAGTTATGTCCTATGTTAAAGGTGTAGAGCGGGAAGGACCCGCAACCTCCGAGGATGAAGCTTGCATGGTGTTATTAATGCTAATGTGCAAGTTGTTACCTATGCTATGCACCCGTCCCTTCTTGTTAGGACCCGTCGCATCCAACCAAACCTTCGGATCAACCATAGGATGAGTGAAAGAGTTTTCTTCATATGTTTCTTGTAACACATTCCGTAGAGTATCACATTTAAGACCAATCCTAGTATAACTTACCCAAGTTGCAAAAAAATTAATATTGTAAAAACAATAATTTTAAAATTTCATTTGTGAAAAAAAAGTGAAAATAAAAACTATAAGTACAACTTATAACCGAAAAGAACACACTAGAATATACATAGATATTTCAAAAGATTATCCCCAAATAATTTACATAAATATATTACACTCCAAAAGATAAATATGTACAACATATACATCAAAACATAAACTGTCTAACCAAAACTTGTAAAGACTAAGGATTTGGGCCCTCAGAAGGACCCCCTCCTAAGTATCATCAAAGAACTCAGGCGGGTACATCACTCACCTGACAGGGGTTCTAGCCGAAGACACCACCGAGTCCTCCCGTGGAGTATAGACATTATCACCCCAAAGCTCTCGAATAGGCATCGTGAACTCCAAACGAACAGATACATTCATCGTCATATCCCTAGTTCCACTAAGATTCGAGTCAAATCCCTTACACACAAAACGTTCATTATCTAAGTTAAACCTCCAAGTGTCGGTAACTTTGTGGAACTGTACTTTGGCGCCTTGCCATATTCAAACAGATAAAGAAAATCATTCTATGGAAAGTATAATTTTCAGCTTCCTCGTCTCCTAGGTCTTCATCAAACATACATAATAAAATAGATATAACACAACAAAGAGGTGAGATCCCCTACATCAATACTAGTATGACAGTATAGGAAATGACAGTAAGTATACAGATATAGTATTAACACATTGAATCATATTATCACATCACAGATAAAATATCATATAAATATAATTATCATGTCAATATGTTGACCAACTATGCATATGCACACAGACCCATTCCTACTTCATGGAACTAATCACAATTTCGGAGAGAAAGATAAGGAGTACATGTCTATATATCGCCAGCTTCAAATCATGTGCCAATATATTATATCAATGTGCACAACATGGCCTATACAAGACACTCTCAACCAATCACGAAAAGAGCAGTAACTCTGTCAAAATCGTCGGTGTGTTTGCATAGGATACCACGGCGCAGAGGTGCTATCATCTAGCCACATATGACATTCCACACCCCGACGTCTCCAAGATCACTGAAGATTGTAACTATGCGATTCTCACCCACACGAAGGTGTAAATTCAATCTCCTAGGCATACTGCATTAACCAAATAAGATGACACGCTTTTCAATGCATGAGGTATGATCCAAATACACATGAAATCATTATTCTCACAATATTTCTCACACACACGCCATCTCTTGGTGGTATCACTTTTCAACATAACCGGGCTCACCACAACAGCCCGAAAGCAACCTGCTGTTATTTTCAATCGCGTAAACATTTTATCACATTTTCACAATCGCAGAATATTTTTCTTATGTTTTTAAATCGCGTAAGTATTTTTCAACATTTTCATAATCACAAAAATATTTTCAAATGTTTTCTAAATTGCGTAGCAATTTTAAATCATTTTCTCAATCTGATAGCTTAAAAAAATCACTATTTTAAAAACAAGTGATGTTCCTCTAATATTTTTCACATAAAACAATTATTTTGGCTTTATTTACCATATTTTATTATTAAAATTCTTTAAGTAGCATTTTCTATTATTTCTCACAAAATTACATTTCTTTGATTTAATTTAGATATTACAGTTCAAAATTTTCTAACGCGCTTCAAAACCTAAAGGGTGAGCTATGCGTCAGTAAATTTCAAGTTTTAAATTTTATCTTATCTCATAACCTAATTATACCAAATTAATTCTAAAAATTATTTCATTTTCTTTTTATTTCTAAATAGAAAACTCATTAAATTGAGTTATTGTCACTTAATTACCTAAGTCTACACTTAGTAAAATAATTTTAGATCTAGAATAACAAAAACAAGCATGTTGGCCGAATTTCACTATATGCTTTATAGATCATATTTAATTATTTTCTATCACTTTATTCTTTGCAAAAACCTTTAATCCAATTTCTTATCATTAACTCATTTAATCTTTGATTAGGAAAATAATTTGAAACATTTAGCTCCAATGGTGGTGTTGAGGCCGTGAACCTCCATAGGTTCTTTAGAACCTTCATACACTTTCTCATCATGCATATCACATCCTATTATATAGAATAATCAACATGCTTTCAAAATAACATATTCAAGCATATAATCAAAGTTATAAATCATACCAACCAAAAATCACCATAAACAAAGCAAGCTTAATAAATCTTTATGGATTTTTCACCACAAACAAGTCATTCCCTCACCACCAACACTTGGTTGATGAGGTTAACCTCTCTCTTACCTCAAGGAAGACAAAAACCCTTCTTGTTTGGCCTCCTATGGATTTCGTGAGCCTCCAAAGAAAACCCTAACAAGCTTAAACCAAGACAAAGTCACAAATAAAGCTTGAAAATAAGAAACCATGAATCAATCATGGTTTAAAAACTCAAGAATCAAACTTAGGAACAACAAACAAGAACTTTACCTTGTAGAGTAGAAAACTTTAACTTGGATTCAAGGTAGTAAATGAAAGAACTAGGCTAAAATCATAACATGAAAAGGTTTTAGAATAGCACGTAGGTAAGGAAAATGAGATTGGATGAAATTATGGAAGCTTGGATGATGGTGTTGAGTGTGGAGGCCGAGAGCTTCAAGAGGAAGAGAGAATATAGTTTTTTGTTGTTCTTGGATGAGAGAGAATGGAGAGAAAAGGTTTAAGTCACAAAGTGATAGAAATGAAATAGAATATCATATTTCCCACGTATATGGCGATGTAGATGCATGGATAGGAAGCATAAAACTTGTTCAATAAGATAGTAATTAATCACATGGCTTCACATGACTTAGGTCATTAGATGATTATCCTTTGGTCATAATAGATGACTAGATTGTTCAAAAACACCCTAGAACCACCTAATGGCCGTGGAGCACATAGAGGTAAGTAACTAAGTTTTGATTTCAATTAGTTCCTAGTTACACTTAGTTTAGGTAGTTAGTTCATCTAGTTTATTGTGGTTAGTTCACTTAGTTACATGACTAACTATTTAGTTACAAGATTAGGTCATGCATTGGTCATGCATTGTAGAAGACTCTAGAACCTCCTTGAAACCATGGTGCTCTAAGGAGTAGCAAACTAAGTTTGCTTCATTTAGTTACTACTTAGGCTTTAGGTTAACTTAGTTAGATTACTTAGTTTCTTGGCTAACTAGTCTAGTCACTAAAGTTGACCACATCCTATTGGTTTAGAAAACTCAAGCCATTAACATTGACTAATTCTTATTGGTTCACCAAGTTGTGAGTCACAAAGATTTTTTTCAGTCTATTGTCCAACAGACAAAAGATACAGGGTCTATTACCCAATGAGCAGAAGCTACTGCTCCGAATTCAATAGATACTATCCAACAGATAATAAAATGTGAAATATTTGTATTTCACAGATAAATTCTAAAAATTAAAAGATCGGGTAACGTATCTCTCAGATTCGGATTTAATAAGATCCCCCGACTCTGAATAAATCGTAAAAAAATTTCTCCGGCCTGAAAATTATTATTTTCCTGACTCGGAGTAAATCACACACAATGATAAAAAATAGTCACAGAATAATCAAAATAAATTTACAAAGATGGAAATCACAAAACAAGTTTCAAACATTCTTCAAATAGTAAATTTTAGGGTGTTACATTTCGACATCGCATGTCATATGACTCCTAAAGTAACAAAACAAGAAAAATATTAATAAAAAAATCAATAACTTAACAAATATAAATGACTTTTAAATTTTAAAGACATCTACAATAAAGTTCTTTGAGCGCTCAGAAATATAACTTTCGTCTTTCTTCTTATGAACTTTGGCATAGAGATCTCTGTAAGAAATCATATGCTTTTACTCTGCCTCCTGAAATCACATATGGAAGAATATATAATAAACACATATCAAAAGTAAGACAATCCCTCTAAAATACCAATGCATTTATGTCATACTCAAGATAGGCAAATAACTTAAGTAATTACAAAAAATAAGAGATTATCCTCCATGAATATGTAGCTAAACACTACATAAAAGAAATAATCTAAGCAAACCTATATCTTGTTAGTGAATAATTAATTATTATCCTAATTAGTGAATAATTAACGGGTTTAACTAAGTAGACTCATATCTTCTAAAAAATAAGTAGATAAATAAAGTAAAATAAAACTCAGAAAATTTCAGATTACTAAACAAATTACCATCAAAACTTTAAATGAAGAAGTTATATTACCATCTTGTTCTTATATTGACCAAAGCTTATCAACCCTCCTGTATGCTTCAAGGCATCAGGCATACAACCATTTGTGACTCTTTTCCATTAGGATCTTCCCAAAACCTTAGAAGATGAGTACGATGCCTTCTTAAGCCCTCGTATAGTGTGAGTCTCCATTCCAAAGCTTAGCTTATTCTCTGCCTAGCAAATACAATATTTTAGATATGATTGTAATGTGTCCAACACCCATATTAATCATTTCAAAAAATATTTTCGAGACTATGCGGAACTTTGCTTCAAGGAATTCTGTGATAGGGTGAAGTATTGGGTTACTTTGAACGAGCCATAGAGTTATAGCAATAATGGCTATGCAAATGGGCAGATGGCACTTGCTCTGATTGGTTGAATCAAAATTGCATAGGTGGTGATTCTGCCTCAGAGCCCTATTTGGTTATGCACCACCAACTTCTTACACATGTAGTTGCCGTCCGTGTGTACAAGACCAAGTATCAGGTTTGTTGTTACTCAGCATTATACCTTTTTAAGGTTTGTTAGAATCATTAATTGCTTTAATTCAAGATTCAATACAAATGAGCAGTACCTTTAAAAAATACACATGCTCACTAATATTGAAATCTCAAATGGAAAATTAAGGCTTTGCTCAAATTGTAAAAAAAAAAAAAATAAAGCATTAATTTCAACCATGCAACATGCAGATATGTAAGTACTTGAGATGAGACATCTAATAAGGCTATGGTAGAAAAAACACTATAAACTCCTACAATTTTATGTAATTGTAGATAGAAGAGGACAAAAATGATTCCATTACCATAAATATTGGGTGGACTTATTAAACTTATTGTATTGCAACCTAGGAGAATAAAAATTGATTCTGATATTGCTGAATCAAGAGGAGTTATTTGAATTGGTGTGTCCATAATTAAAAGCAAATACAAATAGAAAGACACTTTGAATCAACAGTTGCTCACATTGAGTTGCTGCCTGTCACGGCCTTACCCTTAAGCAAGAGGCCACCTACAACTAGGTGCTTGCTTGACACTGATTTTTGGTATCTTAGATTGTTTTTTATTTGATTTATTCTATGATTTTTGGGATTTTTTGTGCTAACTGTTGAGATTTATCATCTATATTTTTTGATTGTATTTTATTTGATTTGTTCTTTGATTTTTTACTGTGGAATGTTGATTTTTGGATAGCACATCGTAGGCCAAAACCAAAAAACAAAAAAAAAAAACTCAGCCAAATCACAAAAATTGAACTAACCATTATTAGTCAGTTTGATTTAGTTTAATTGAGTTTGAATTTAACTAATTTTTTTTTATAAAAACTAAACTAAACTAATTGATTTTCATTGATTTAAATTATTTTATCTCTAAAATCGAACTAAACTAATTAATTAAACTCTTATTTCTATGTGGCTCAGTACTACAACTCCAAATCTAGCCATATAAACACTTGAGCAGTAGCTCCTAGAGAAATAACACATACAGAAAGAAAATTAGAAGGGCTTGGGATATTGGATCTTAGAGATAGAGTTATGGGTATGGAGGAGGAGACTAAAGAAGAGGTTGGTGCTTCGCTTCCTTGGGGTCCAAACGCAAAGAATACCTAGTTGACTAATTTAAACCAAAATTCAATAGCTAAACAAATTGCATTCGAAAGTTAACAAACAAAAGAGAAAGAACACGCACATGCAAGCAAAGTAATAAAAAATGTAAATCCTCACATAGACAAGCATCTTAGACATCTTAGGGAGCATTTTAGCTCCAGAAACCATTAATTTCATAGAAAATGGCACATCAAAATCAAGACACTCAATGATGAAATGGAAGCACCTGAGGTAAGCATAATAGCAAGAGTTGTTAAGGCAAGATCAGAGAACTTTGATGGAGAGTGCTCCAAAATTAAGGGAAAACATTACTCCCATAAAATTTTCTCTCTATTTTTTACCCATAAACCAAACATTTTTTTCATGAAAATTTATTATTTTCTTTTAAATTTTCACCTGAACCAAAAGCACCCTAACAGACAGACACCATTTCAAGCCATAAAGCAAAGAATTTCAAATGAAAGAAGAAGTATGCGAGAATCCATGTATTAATCCAACAAATCAAAATCATTCTAAAAATTAAGAGAAACAGAGAGAGAACGAAAGTCAAATAACCCAAAGATCAAGCAATAATGAATCGTAGAAGAAGTGAAATCGGTTTATTCCAATAATTGATTCCATCAGTCAACCAATATTAGAAAGGGCAGAGAGAGAGCGAGGGGGGAATTGATGTTCAGTTGATTACCTTGAGATTATGGATTGATTGTGCTTCGGATTGAGGTGGTCTTGCAGTTCAGATAGCCGAAAATGGCAAAAGCAAGAGGTGGAAGAGAACAACAACGTTTATTATCTTCGACGAACAAGAAAAGCAACAATAATTTAAATAAATATCAAAAATGGAAAATCGAAACCCTAATTTCATTTCAAATTTGCATTACTGGTCACTAACCTTAAGATCTGCCTGCGAATGAGTTTGAAGGCGCGAAGGAGGAGGAAGGTCTTGCAGAGGTTGCCAATGGTGTGGACGAGGCAGGACTCGTTGGGCTCGTGATCACAGGGAAGGGATTTGAGGTGGTGGTGGTGTTGAGCGGCGGCGCAGAGCTGGAGCTCCTGGATGGCGCTGATGGGGGATGGGAAAAAGAAAGAGGTTGTAGGGAATAAGAGTTGGAGATGGGAGAAAAAAGAGGGAATGGGTGGTGGAGGGGGAGGCCATGGGTGGTGGAGGGGAAGGTCGTGGGTGTCGCGTGGTCGGGTCCTGTGGGTGGGAAGGCAGTGGAACGATTTTGAATCCAACCTAAGGGTTTTGACTCTTTATTTGCTCTTTTGTGGGCTCTTTTCTTAGCGAGGGAATTTATCTCTCGCTAATTCTACTAAGTTTTAACTATGCTTGTAGCGAGGGAAATTCCCTCGCAATTCTCTTGCTAATTTTGGCGAGGCAAAATATCCCTTGCAATTACGTCACTATATTTAGTAAGGGAAATTTTTCTTCGCAATTCCCTTGCTATTTTTGCCGCAAAATTATTTTTGAAATTTTGTGAGGGCTCAGATTTCCCTTATAAAATTTCGTCACTAAATTGTGAATTTCTTGTAATGAAATGCTAAAAAAGGAGATTTTAATTATAATAAAATTTACATTTTTTTTTTACAAATCATCTCACAATCTATTCAATACAACTTTTTAAAGAAAAAAATGAAGAAGAAGTTACTTTTGGGAAAATAATTTAATATTTCCTAAATATGTACTTAGTCTACAAACTATTTCACTCTATCTAAGGAGTGGTCTTATGACAGTTTGATCATGTTAAAGAGCTTTACACTAGTCGACAATGATGATTTATCGGCCCAAGGTGAGATAGGGTATTTACAAAGACATTCTGATATTCGAGTTAATCTTAGATCAACAAGATGAAGGTAAAGTTGTAGGTAGAAAAAATAAACATACTTGAAGTGTGTGCTTATATAAATGATGAGGCTCCTAGGGCCTTAGGTAATGGGTCATGTATAAGATTTTGAGCTTAGACCTAATAAGGCTTTCGTAATCGATGAACTAAGCATATGCAAAAAAAAAAAAAATAGTTATCATTGAGAATGTGCTATCGAGGAATTATGATTCTCTTAATATTTTTCTTTTCTTAAGTGATTAATTGTTGGAGAGATAAAAATATAAGATTATAAAAAAAATTATAAATTTTAATTAAGTCTCATTAATAAATTTTTTTATATTTTTTATAATTAACTAATTGAGAAAAAACATTAAAAAAATTCTGATGTGCTAATGAGTATACTATAGAAGGATCGAAATAGTATATGGCCCACCGAAAAAGGCAAGGCAGCAGCCACTGAGTTTGGGAGCAAGACGATCCATTTTCATTTAAGTGGGGAATGAAGATACAGTAACAAATTCATATATATATAATTCAGACTTATTTAGTATGGGAAATTTTTATTAAAAGAATTAAAAAATAAATTTTAATTATATAATTATATATAAATAATTAAAATTAAAGATTACTTACATATTATAGGACCATTGTCTTATCTCTTAATATAGATACTTTTCACTATATACCTTTAGGTTGTG
This sequence comes from Ormosia semicastrata, assembly GCA_029884595.1. NCBI lineage: Eukaryota > Viridiplantae > Streptophyta > Magnoliopsida > Fabales > Fabaceae > Ormosia > Ormosia semicastrata. Next base: position 17,011,962 of record JAQQTO010000041.1, on the reverse strand, counting down.
TTTGGATAAAGTATTTTAAAATTTGAAGGTATTTAAAATTCTAAGAATTTTAATTACATCAATTTAATTCCTTTTATTTGTAAAATATTTTGTTTGGATAAAGTAATTAAATTCCCTTGAAATTTAAATACATTGTTTGGATAAAGCAATTTAATTCTAGACTTTTGTAAAATTTATTTTTAAGATATTTTTGTAAAATTGAGATTTCAATATAAAATTTTACAAAACAAAATAAATATCATATAACATTTTTTTATAAAATTTATTAAGCTTTGATTAAATTTTAATTTTTTGGTTTGATTTTAAAAAATGCTAACTTTGCTCTTACTTTTCTCATTCGCGTCCTATATAAATATACTAAACGCAAACATTCACTGTACTTGTCCTCAGCCTATACCATTTTTATTTTTAAAAAATTAAAAAATCTGCATAAAATGAAAAGATTAATATACTATTTTTTTATAGATAATCTATAAGTACAACTTATACCATTAAGAGTGCAAACTTATGCCTTATCAATAAAAATAAAATAATACGATTTAAGCTACATTGAAAACAAGTCAACGTTCAATGGGCATATGAACCCAATATTATGTAAATGCCTAACAAACGTCTCAAATATATGAACCCAACATCATATGCATATGTAATTAAACAAAGTAATATAAACTCTTAACATGTTTTCAACTTGGCATCAAGACATAAAAGCCAAGATGTAATCCTTCTTCTTCTCTAATGGAAGAGCTTTCACAACCACTAGTTGACTTGGATTTTCTCATCAACCAATTAATAGCTTTCAACCAATGTGGGTTATCAAGATCGGTATTTTATCTAGCTCGTTCATCACTTCTTTAACATCTTTCTCCTCCGTCTTCTTTGTAGTTGCTTGCACAAAATTCTTTCAACGACTCACCACTTCTCTCATTGAAGCAACTATCCCATCTTTTTCTCCACTTTTTCTTCGGGATTGCATGGAAGTAGACGATGAAGATTGTCCTCTTTTCTTTGTTGCGAGCTTGGTTCTTCTAAATCAATATTAACACTATCAACTTCATCCTCTTCATTTGCTTCTTTACTCATGACATCATCTGCATCAAGTGCAGTCTACTGCTCCAATTCCTGTGGCCCTATCTTTGGCACATAGGTCTACAATGTCATCCCAATTTGGAATCACCTTAAACCGAAATCGTTTAGCCTCTTCTTGTGACTTGAAAGCAAAAGGAAACATGTTAATAATAGTACAAAAAAATGATTTGAATTTAATAATAATAACATTAAAAAAACCTTTACCTTGATATACTCATTCCATGCATTTTCATTTTCAACCGAAATCATGTATTTCGTGCCATCCCAATCGAATCCACTTTGGCTAAGAATGTCACTAACAATGCCATACCATGTTCTCCAAAGCTTAATACGGTTCTTGACATTCTCTCCAACAAGCTGGACTTTGAAACGAGTAGATAATTCTTGAGTGCAGTGTTGTATGCCACTTATTTTCCAAGCTCCATCACTCTTGTTGCCCAAATTCCTTTGATCTCTAAGTACATCAGCCAGTACGCGTTCCATCTCCAAATTCTATACGAAGTAACTTCTCGTATCCTCTTTCTTGTCCTCAATGTTACTTTCTGTCATCTTTCTTTTTCCTTTTGTTTTGCCTCTTCCTTTAGATGACTCCATAATAGTTACAAAACCAGAAAATGCACAACCTGACCACAACCATAACATAATTATGAGCTGAATATGGAACACAATTTACGATATGCAAAGCAGCAACCATGGCAGAGGCAGACACAAGATTGACTTATTATCAAAAGAGTAATAGTATGTTGTATGTATTATCAAAAGAAAAATGAGCATCATGCCTCCAAAACACAAGTGGAAAACATGAAAACAAGGTCCTTGACAAAGAAGCTGTATCTTTCAGTGTATACTAATACTAGTACAAAGAAGAGACTAATAACAGAAAATCACATAGACAGTCAATACAAAAGATAAGTGCGAACACTTCCAAAAAATTACACTAACGACCTTCTCCTAGCCTAGATTTTAAACAGACATGAATTAGAGTCGTGGACCAGCCAAACAGCTGTGTAGAAAGATTAGAAGGATTCATTTCAGAGCATACACAGATGTTGCATGAGATCAAATATCCTACACAGAGACACTCCAAAAGAAAAATGGACCCTCTGTCATGCAGCAGAACAACGTTTAGTGTAGGCAACTGAAACAAGACGGCTTATGTGCTTGTCCAACCTCAAACAAGAAAGAAAAACCCGAAGATATGTCAGCAAAATTTTGTGTTAATGGCACATGTAAAACAGAAAAACCACATCATTACCATGAGTATGACTGGGAAGTCAAAAGTTATGAAGATTAAAAACTGTGCAATTCAAAAAAAAAAATCCTAATTTTGGATTTTTAATCTTATGTTACAAACTGACCCTTGTTTGTATCAATTATCAATAAATGTGCATGACAGAATTAAGTATTAAGTATTAAATACAATTTTTAAAAAATTGATAGCATTAAACTGAGTGCATGAGGACTAAATTTATGTATACCATAAATTTGACTAAACTGCCTAATCCAACAACCAAACATACCATGTTCTTCCCATATAATGCAGGGACATTTCTGTATTCAGGTCAAGAGATTTTTCTTTTCAAATAAGACATCCATTCTAGCTTAGGTAAAATACAGGGTAGGGAAACTCCTTTCAAAAGGTAAACTTGGTAAATACAATGTATCTCTGCTTTGTAATAAAGTGAAGGGATAGGTTCACCTCACCAACAACTTAAGTCCTACATACATATAAGAAAGAAACTACTAGGGGTCAGTGAATAACAGTATCACATTAGAAGCATCAAGTCACTTAAAATTACCATCAGAAGAAAATAAGTCTACTTATATCAAGCAAAATATAATTGGAATAAGAACAACTCTGTTAAAGAACATATACAAGGAAATTACATTAAGATTCCAACTGAACAAGAAACTGCTCTGAATCTGAAATATTACCAAAAACAGAACTGCTCTGATATTTCAATAGTCTTTATGTATATCTTTGTGCTCTGATATAAAAAGTACAAAAAGGCAAAAGCTACTACAATAGACTCTTCCTAAGCAAAGTTTCTCCTAACTTGATAATGAGCAAACATATCCATTGCTAAAGTGTCACGAAATCTTGTCCATTCCTCAGTGACTTGAACAGCTGTGACCTCATCTGTGGTATTACTTACAACTCTTTCCCCTTGTTGATTGGTTAATTCTTCATCAACAACAGATAAAAGCTCCAAGTCTTGGACTTCTAAAATTGGATCACTTTGTTGCTCATCTCTTATAAAATTATGTAGTATGAAACAAGCATTAATAATTCTTATTTGTGTTTTTATATCAAAAAATGAAGGAGTTCTTAATATACTCCATCTTTTTTTCAATATCCCGAATGATCTTTCAATCGCATTCCTTGCACTTGCATGACAACGATTAAATAGCTCCTTGTAATTTTGAGGGATGTTTCCAGTCCACTCATTAAGATGATATCTAGTCCCTCGATAAGGCGCTAAAAATCCTGGACCGTTAGTATATCCCGCATCCACAAGAAAGTATTTACCTACAATGGTTTTTAAGAAAATCAGAGTTGTGTTTGATATATTGAATAAAGTATCATTATTTTCAAGATATTACCATTTGGAATTTGGAGACAGTTTTGACGACGTAAAGCATCTCGCAATACTCGAGAGTCTCCTGCCGACCCTTTCCCACCCTGGATAACACATAAATAAACCTTAAATCTGACCACAAGCTCCTAACACATTTGTGGAGATATCGCCTTTCTATTACGATATTTAGGCCTATCTTCAGCAGTAATTGTTACTGGAATATGTGTCCCATCAAGTGCTCCAACACAATTCTAAAAACATTTAAAAATCATAAATAAGTTGTAATCACTGAAGATGTCTTATCAATAGGAAATTTAGCCTAACAATTGACAAAGTTACCTCAAACCATCTCCATTTGTTTGCCTCTCGAGCCTCTAGATTATAGTCGTGAAACTTCAAAAATTCCTTGCTCACTTTCATTATAGCTCGTAGGACATTATTGAATTGCCTACTTATAGTTTCTTTGGATCTGCAATAACTAAATTGCACTTTACTCGTACTTTAGGTTGTGAGCGGGGATATGTAAAAACATTGCCACGGCTTCGGTTGTAGGGACATTTTTTGTTCTTACTAATCCCCCTTCTCTTGTAAAATTCTACAAAGTTTAAAAATGCCTGTTTACTAACTCGTAGTTGTTCAATACAATCTTTTTCTTTCCCCTATACAAAACGATTAAGAAACTGCGCCTATCCAATTCCCAATTATAGGTGGTTCCTTAACAAAATATTTCTCATGATACCAACGTATTACACCCATGAGCATAGCAATGACACTAACAACAATGATTTTTATTTTCTCCTCAAATTTTGCCTTCTCTTCTTCATTTCTTTTACGTTTTCTTGAAATAACTGAGGTACCGACTGCACTAGTATCCATTTCTTCACAATCCACAACATATAACACAACATTAATAACAATGGAGAATGAAGATTTTATGCAGAAGCACATAAAGAAAATCTAACATATTTACATGATGAACATTATATTTAAGTATTCCTTAGTAGTTCAAAGATTGTGCATGATGCAGGCAAGCTAATTTTACATGATGAAATTGCGTTTAAAAGGTACACAATGGTAGTGACTACTCTTATGCACTCTTCTTTACTAATTCAGCTTCACATTGCAATCTGCATCACACTCAAACACACCCCAATTGTGGTATTAGTTGTGGTTGCTTTGCTAGTTCTGGATAATGATACATAAAAAAACCTACCTGATATAAAAGGGTGTGTGGCCGTGTTAGTTTGCTGGCACAAAGATGGGGATTCTTGAACAGCACAACAAGTCTATTGCACAAATCCCCTGTTCTGATTTTATGGGTTTAGTTGCAACTTAGACAAATTTTTGGTATCTGATCTACAAGAATCCCTACCTTTTTTTTTTTTTTTTACATTTTGAATATGATAGATTCGGTTGTAATAACAAGTTAACTAAGGTGAGTTATCAAATTTACACATTGCTAGAAATATATACATCAACTAGACTCTAGATAAATCAATAACAGCAGCTAACAACATTGAATAAATTCTTAAAACACATTATACCCAAATCTTAAAACACATTATACCAACATTAACAGCAGCTAACAACATCAAAATTATAGTGAGAAAACTCAAATTAAATCATGATTATTCCACAGCAGGCAAACAAGCAAAAATAAAAAATAAAAAATTGAATAATAAAAAGGAATAATAGGAGGAGAAGAAAAGGGGAACAAGGGTTAGGGCATACGCCTTACCCACACGGCGACGTGGTGGCAAGGTAGTGGCGCGAGCAGCGGCGGTGGCTCGATCTGAGCTCAAGCGGCGTGGTGGTGGCTCGATCTAAGCGCAGGCGGCGTGGGAAGAGAGAGAAAGGTGGTGGCTCGGGCTGAGCGGACGCCGAAACCAGAGCAGGCGGTGATCTGAGCGCGACGGTGGTGGCGTGCGGCGAGAGAGAACGGAGACGAGAGAGAACGGAGAGAACGGGTGAAGTGCGCGGAGACGAGAGAGAAGGGAGAGAACCGGGTCACGAGGAAGCACGACTACGGAGGATTTTAAGAATTCGATATAATGAGAGGGTATTTAAAATCCTTTCTTTTTAAACTAATAAATTACCCCATTAAAATACTTAGAATTTTAAAAATAATTTAGTAAGATATCCAAACAAGTTATTTTATAAGAAATCATTTTAAATTCCTTATAAAAATTCATTCCTTCTTTTAAATACTTCATCCAAACATATCCTTATATATTTTTATATATAAAGATATAGTAGCAATTTAGCAACTGTTTTAACCTCGTTAGCTAAAAAACAATTGCAGTGGGAAATGCTTGTGTCAGTTTCAGTTGTATTAAAAGCCAATCATTAGTGAATAACAAGGGTGAAGAGACAAGTAAAAGTAATTTACCTGCAGATTTGTATTAATTTAGTGGACGACTTTACCTTGTTTGGATATACTTCTTAAAAGATATTTTTTATTCCTTTTATTTTAGTAATATTTTTTTAAAATAAGATAAATTATTTTATATTTAGATGTAATATTTAAGAAATGTTCATTTTAATAGTATTTTAATAAAATTATATTTAAAAGCTATTTCTTTTTCACATTTTTAAAAAACAAGGAATTTTTAGTTTTAGAAGGAAGTAATTTTAATATTTTTGTCTTATACTTTTTTAAAGTAACATCTAAATATACTTAAAAATATGTTAAAGTATTTTTTAAAAGAAAATAAAAATGTCTTTTTTATTAAAAAAATTATCCAAACGGACTTTTAATCATTAAGCAAAGAGATATATAAATAAAGGGCTGATTTGAATAACTTATAAAAAAATTCTAAGACTTTTAAATGTAATTTATAAAAAAATTATTTATATTAAAAATTACTAATATTTTTTTTAAATTTCTCCTTTTTTAATCATATCTTAACACACTTAAAATTATTTTAAAATATATTTTTAAAATATAAGTGAATCCAACAGGCTTAAATACAATTACAGTGTGATTAAAAATTGGGGCAATTAAACTAACAAAAAAACAAAATAAATGTATATGATACTCATTAAGCAATTAAATTTGATTGTCCAAGATTAAGCAGAAATCAGTATCATTTTTGTTAAAGAAAACTACTACTGATAAGTTAAAAGATGCACGTAAGATTATTAATTTTTGAAAAACAAAATCTAACAATAACGTGTTTATAGTTGGAAGTTTAGGGTGTGTTTAGATTAATTGTGAAAAAATATATTTTAATAATCGATTATATATATAATTAAATTTTTTTAATTAGTTATGATAAAATTAGTTTTGTATTTAGATATATTAACTGAAAAGTAATTTTAAAATAATATATTTTATTTGGATTATAAAAAAAAATCATTTTTATATAATAAAATTTTTGCTGAAATTTTAAATTTTAATTATAATCAAAATTCTAAAAAAGGAGATTTTAATTATAATCAACTTTACAAATTTTTTTACAAATCATCAAACAATCTCCTCCATACAGTTTTTCTTTTTAAAGAAGTTATTTTTGAGAAAATAATTTAATTTTTCCTAAATATATGCTTAGTCTACAAACTATTTCGCTCTCTATTTAAGGAGTAATCTTAAGATAGATTAATCATGTTAAAGAGTTTTACGCTGGTCGGCAATGATGGTTTACCACCAAAGGTGAAATGAGGTATTTGCAAATATGCAAATATTTTCTGACGCTTAAGTTAGTCTTAAATTAAGATGAAAGTAAAATTATAAGTAGAAAAAATAAACATATTTAAAGTGTATACTTATATAAATGATGAGGCTCCCACAAGAGTGGGTCATATGTAGAATATTTGACATGGACCTAATAAGACATATCGCTCTACAACTTTACAATTTGGTAGTCGATGAACTAAACATATCTAAGTGTTAAGGTATAGAAGCTATAACATTTCATTAATATTTATTAATTAATAATTTAATTATACCTAATTTTAATTATACAACTAACATCAGACTAAGATGTGTTAAATAGTTCGAACCCAAAAAAGATATACTAGATTATAAATTATAACTTATTTGTTGCTAAGTTAATTTGTATTCTCTTTTTAAATGAGATTCATCTCTATTTGTTATGTCTTACTAATTCCGTTTGTGACTTTTCTTTAGCTTTTATGGCGTGATAATTTTAAGGTTAAATTATTTATAGGTTTTTATAATTTTTATAATTTTTTAAATAAATTATTGTAATTTAGAAGTCTGAACATGTCTTTATATTTCTAGAAAATTTTAAATAAAGAATAGACTATGACTAATGCATCGAAACAAAAAATTTGACCAAAAGAAAGTATGACATATTCACCTGGCGGGAGAATTAGGGGGCTAAACGTTGACATTGTCATTTGAGCTTATTGCCGCTATCAATCGTCTTCGATTACCAATATGAATTTAGAGAAAAAAAAAATTGTATTTGTGTACTATTATATTAAAAGTGACCGTCTAATTTGTAGGCAAACAAAATTGACCATCTTATTTGCAGAGAAAACAAAATTGACCGCTGATGTTTATGACGACAAATTCTAAATTTTTTTCTCAACAAATAAGACCTTGTTTATTAAAAAAATCATATAGGCGACTCAAAAACACTCTTTTTTTTAAACCTTCCTGTATTTAAAAATTATATTAGGTCTTAATTAATTTAAAATCAAGTTAGATCAAATTATAAAAGTGTAAAATTTTCTTAACGCTAGCTAGTTTTTTTTTAATTTACAAGATTTAAATTCAAAATTTTACTTAAAATAATAAATATCGAACTACTTAAACTAACTACATGTTAATACTTAAAAAATGCTTTTAAAAATTACTATTTACTCCCCTACCCCCTTTCCTCTTTATCATAGTTACTTGTCATAAAACTATCTTATAGTATTTGTTCACGAGGGAATAGCTCATATGACATGAAATACAATCTTTACTCTTATATCTATTTAATTTCATAGGCTCAACTCTATTCCCTTTTTTTTTTTCTTTAATTATTAATTTAGTCCTACATGACATCTTATATAACATACAAAACAATTATGTTTCGTAATGTTAAATTTTGTAAAGATCGTGATGGTTGTGGGTTCATGTTTACCGTGATTTCATCTGATGTATGAAACCTATAATTCAATACAATTACTTATTATTAAAAGATAATTAAAATAAATTTAATTTTAAAGTGAACAAGTAAATATATATTTATTATTAATTTAATTTAAAATACATTATAATCTTAATTTACTAAAACTCAATACTAAATACATCATTACTTATCTATTTTAAAGATAAATTTATTTTAAACGAGTCTTGTTCAAGAAAAAACATATAAAGAATTACATATTATACTATGCCAAAATACTTATTTATAAAAAACCTTATAATTATGTTAATTATGTTTTCATTATTTGGCAAAATTTTTAAAATCCTAATTCACTCTTTATCAAATTATGTTTTAATTATTAAAAAAATTAAAATGATCATTGTGTTTCAATAGTAAATCATAGTGCCTTGTACATTTTATTTTTTAAATTAAAAAATTAAAATGATCAAAACACAACGATTACTATTAAAATTTGTTTTAGAAAATTAAACGTGACTTTAAAGTTTAAACTTTATGGTCATTGAAAGTAAGATCGAATAACGGTGCAAAAGTTATTGAATTCAATTTCTACTAATGATCTTAGTAAGTCACTTATAAATATTAAGCATTACTGCTGAACTTTCTTTCAAAAAAATAATAATTTAAAGTCTATAAATTGCATTTGTAAAACAATGAATTCAAACAGGAGATTTAATTTCAAAATTTTGGCACTCCTTACAAAAAAACATGGTACTTCATTTTAGAAATATAAAATTACTTGTTAATTATAACTTAACAACTTAAACTTCCCATTAAAAAAAACTTAAACTTAAACTTTTAGATAATGACTCATAAAAACAATTTATAATAAAAGAATGGCATTCATTTGCATGAATGAATGAATTTAATGTCAGCAAATCTTTCTTTTTCTTAGCATATCATTTGAATGAGTTTTCAGTTCTTTGACCAAAAAGAAGAAGCTTCCAAAAGTTTAATCAAGCAATCTTTATTTATTTATTTATTTTTTAATAAAAAAACTTGCTAATGTGCGTCTTAAAATATTGGTAAAGAAAAAAAAAAAAAAAGTTAAAAATATCTTTAGTACATAAATATGATATTTATTTTTAATTTAATTCTTATATTAAAATTTTTTAATTTAATCTTTATACGTATAATTGTTTTTAATTTAATTTGTATTGTTTGTTCTTGTATTAAGGATTAAATTATTATAAAATATAAAAATAAATTAAAAATAAATATTACGTATAAAGAATAAAAAATATATTTTAATATATATTTTTAATATTTATATAGAGAGATTAAATTACTTTTTTTATATAAAGGTCGAATTAAAAATTAGTATCGTATATACGGATAAAAATATATTTTATTTAAATAAAAATATAGAATAAAAACTAAAACACTTATTATATTAAAATAAGAAAAAAATAAAAAAATTGTAAACAACCTAAAACGCGTGGGGAGAACGCACATGATTACGTAACAGCAGTTTACCTAAGAAGTTCTTCAATTAAAAAAATGAACAAAAGGCACGTCAAAAAATAAAAAAGAAAAAAGAAAAGAAAATGAACAATAGAAAAATAATAAAATGAAAATCATTCAGCACAAGCACAGAGAAATAGATGATAACTTTACGTAATCCATAGTTGAAAGCAGAAAACTTCAGTTATTTGCTGTTATCTTGGAACTTTCCTCTCTTCCCTCTTACCCCGTCGCGTCCCAACCCAATGTTGCATACAAATACATTCTCTCTCTTTTCTGGAATTACGATGATAAAGCCCAACAACAACAAAAACAATAACAACAACATCCTCATCCTCAACCTTAATCATCTTTGCCTTGTTTTGCTATTTGTTCATATGCTATTGTAGCCATTACTGTCTTAACTCAATTCCATTCTTTTCTTTACTTTCTTCTTCTTCTTACACATACGACTGTTAACTTAAACATACATAGCTAGTTATAGTAACAAACCGACACCAATGGCGGCTTCTTTTCTCATCTCCATGGCGGTGTTGGCGGCGGCGGTGATTGTTTCTGGATCTCCGGCTACTCTGACGCTGGAAAGAGCGTTTCCGTCGAATCATGGAGTGGAGTTGAGTCAGCTCAGAGCTCGAGACATGTTGAGGCATCGAAGAATGTTGCAGTCTTCAAACGGCGTCGTAGATTTCTCTGTTCAAGGGACCTTCAATCCTTACGAAGTCGGGTAATTCTCTCTACTCTTTTGGATTTCAGTTTTCAACTTTTGTTTTTTGTTTTTATTCTTTTTTCGGGTTATGGTTTCGTGTACTTGAAGTCAAGTTGAAAGCTTTTTGGGATTGGATTGGATTCTGAATAATGGGTTTTCAAATTTATTGCTGTTTGATTAATTTATAGCGTTCCATGGTTCCTGCTTCTTATTGTTTACTTAAAACTTAAAACCATAGATTGCTTGGTTTGGTTCTTTGTGGCTCTCAAATTTCAATTTTTTTTTTTTAAACCTCAAAGATAGTTTTCTTCCTGTAATGGTAGGCCAATATATGGTTTCTGAGTTGCTCTCCTTCCGATCCCCAGCTGTTAGTTTTTTCTTGCATTATATCTTCTGTTTTTGTGTGTTTTTTTTTTTATAATTTGAAATTAATGGATTATTTCAGGCTCTACTATACAAAGGTGATGTTGGGTACTCCTGCAGTGGAATTCTATGTGCAGATTGACACTGGCAGTGATGTTCTCTGGGTTAGTTGCAGCTCCTGCAATGGTTGTCCCCAGACAAGTGGGCTTCAGGTAAATTAATTCAGTTTTTTCTATTTATTAATTCAGTATCATGTTTGTAAAACAAAAGGAACAATATACTGATGGAATTTGTCAATATCATGGTTGCTGGATTTTGTCACAGATTCAGCTCAATTTTTTTGACACCGGGAGTTCATCAACATCTTCATTGGTATCTTGTTCTGACCAAACGTGCACTAGTGCAATAAAATCATCAGATGCCACCTGTTCCAGTCAGAACAATCAGTGCTCTTACACTTTCCAGTATGGAGATGGCAGTGGGACATCCGGCTATTACGTGTCAGATTATATGCATTTTGACACTATTTTTGAGGGATCCGTGACTTCAAATTCTTCAGCGAAAGTAGTTTTTGGGTGAGCTATCATGTGCCTGAAATGGCTGAATAGAATCCCTATTTTTTTCTTGTTTGTTGGTTTAATCTTGTGTGTTTGTGCTATGGAGCAGTTGTAGCAACAACCAGACTGGGGACTTGACAAAGCCTGATAGAGCAGTTGCTGGGATATTTGGATTTGGGCAACAGGACATCTCTGTCATTTCCCAGCTCTCCTCACAAGGGATAGCCCCAAGAGTGTTCTCCCATTGTCTGAAAGGAGATAACACTGGTGGGGGCATATTGGTTCTTGGTGAGATTGTGGAGCCAAACATAGTTTATACTTCACTTGTTCCATCACAGTAAGTTCTTTCACCAGAATGAAAATGCTACATTTTTATTTCTTTCTAACCCTTGAACTTATATATATTTTTTAGTGGTTGTTAAGCAATAAATCCATTCTGAGTGTAATCTGAATTCTTTCGTAAATGTAGCGAGTGAATGGAGATTTGTGCCTTTGTTCTTAGGAGCCTAATAAGATGTCTGAATAAAGGTAGATGGCAAGTATTTAATACCGGAAGTCATTTGGTGTTCTAGGCTTCTAATTATTCATCTAAGCAAGATGTTAAAATGAAGTTTCAGGTGTCTACCAATCTTGAACATTGAAATCACTTTATAATTTCTAGTGTATAGGTTAGGAAAGTGATTGTTGTGAAGAATGGAATGTCTAAAGATGAAGATATGAATGTAGCATCTTGATAGTTATTACCAATTTACAGCTATGAAACTATGGACAGTATGTTTTTAGGTTTTGTCATCTACTTAGGAGCCTGCTCTTGGAATAGTGCCTTGAGCAAGGCCAATGTCAAATTCAGTCAGTGGTTGATTAGGTGGTCCTATCTATTTCATATCTGAAAATGGTTAAGACTCAAAGAAGTTGAAATCAGCCCTCAGAAGTCAGAACCCAGAAGGAAATATGTTCTACCATGAACCAGAGTAAGATGTACATTCATTATTGTGTCCTCAAAATTTTATACAGAAGTTGAATAGGAACTGGCGAATGTAAACTTGTTATTGACAAGGTGTTTTGTGCTGAAGTTGGTTGAAAGAATGTTCATCAGAAAGAGCGTTTAGACTAACTGCTTCCTTTGCGAATATTTCAGGCCTCATTACAATTTAAATCTGCAGAGCATCTCTGTCAATGGCCAGAAGTTGCAAATTGATTCATCAGTTTTTGCTACATCAAACAACGGAGGTACCATTGTTGATTCTGGAACAACTTTGGCGTACCTTGCAGAAGATGCTTATGATCCCTTTGTCAATGCGGTGAGTTTCATTTAGGTAATTTCATGTTATTCAATTGATCAATAATAGATATTGCTTTGATGCTTCATGTATTAATTAGCAATAATGGCATGCTTTTTGCTTGGTTGGAGGTTTACCAAATATTGATGGCAAAAATGCTATTTTGTTAATGCAGATTACAGCTGCAATTCCACAATCTGTGAGCACTGTTGTTTCCAAGGGATATCAGTGTTACTTAATCACCACCAGGTTAGGTTGAGCATTTCATACATCTTTTTTCTGGAATTTTTTTTATTCTACTCATCTGTCTTTTGCTGATTGGATGCTAAAAAATAGATAATCTTGACACGTTCTTTCTCTAACTTTTTCTGTCTATACCATGTTTAGTGTCTCTGACATTTTTCCTCAAGTAAGTCTGAACTTTTCCGACGGTGCATCTATGGTTTTAAGACCACAGGACTACCTTATACAGCAGAATTCTGATGTGAGTATTCAAGCTTCAATTTCTATTTCTTCAATTTTCTGAGGACTAGGCTGGTTTGCATGATTTCCAAAGACATTGATTTCAAGTTGGAGTGAGTTGCATTTGACAATGGTTGAAGAATCACTGTCTATTAGTCTAATTCTTTCCTTTCCTTCCACTTCTCTGTCCCTTAAAAGGTGACTTTGGTTTTACTTTTTTTTTCTAAAGGTGCCTCATGTGCCTTTCAGTAAGACAATTTCCATGATAACTTTTGCATAGAACAAATAATTTCTAAGGCATATGATATTACCCAAATTATCCTCCAGTACCAACGAGCTCCTTCTGCACTTCCATTATATTTGGTTAAATATTGTTATTCTTATGCCTTGCTGGCTCTCTTTTGAGTGCATTATGAGAAAAAGAAAAAGACAACTTTTCTTTTAATTCTCATTGCATGTAATTTTCCAACTGAAATCTGATACCTTATATCGTAGAGAAAGTTTTAGGACATGCCTCAAATATACCTCATGGTAAATATTAAATTCTTGGACATTGCTGCTGATAGCTTTGACTACGTGCATTTGTTCTTCATATACATCTTCCTGCTACATTTTCTCTGATTTCTATATACTGTATGTTATCTCACTAAATGCTATGGTGAACCTATGCGTGTTACAGAGTGGTGCAGCAGTGTGGTGTATTGGCTTTCAGAAAATACAGGGTCAAAAAACAACAATTCTAGGAGGTATAATACCAGTTTGAACACTTTAGGTCATATATCCATGTTTTGTTTGGTGATATCTTTCAAGGATACATAAAATAAGTTTTGCATTTGATTGAGGTTCAACTCAAAAATTTGAAACTTGAAGCTATACTTAGAAAGAAAATTGTTATATTGACTAGATTTTTTTGTCCACGGATACTGTAGTGTCATAATATAACCCCCTCCGTTTTTACCTTCTTCCCCCACCTTCGCCCTGAAAAATTCTCGCTGCTGTTGGGGTTTAACACTGGTATCTATTTTGTGAATGGATTTAACACTATTATGTTTCTACACTCAACCTGCTAGAATATCAATTTAAAATGTTGTTCCTTGTACTTAAATGATTGTTTATCATCTGTTAGGGATCATGTTATCTTTTCTTCAAGAGTATGATACTGACAACATTGCTTTCTTTTTTGGCAGACCTTGTATTAAAAGACAAAATTGTTGTCTATGATCTGGCTGGGCAACGCATTGGATGGGCTAACTATGACTGTAAGTTTCAGCTACACTACCAGAAAGGCATATAGTGGATGGCATAAGGAAAAAGGATATATATAAGTTATTGCATTGCTACTCCAACCAAGAAAACTTTTTGTTCTTTTGAGGGTGGGAGCAGGAAAGAATAAGAACCAACTTTGTTTTTGTAGTCTTTAGGCTAGCATAATGATATTTGAGTATGATAAGGTCAATTTGAGGACTTCAACTGATTTTCTATTTTCCCCAAAAATGAGCCTTGAGTGGGATTGTTCAATTTCTGGATCCAAGAAGGATCATGAGATGCCATGATGACCTGGACTATATTTTCATTGCTTCTATTTCTTAACGCTTTTCGGCCTATCTTTGTTTATCTTTAACATCAGATTCTGATGCTGTTCAATTTAAATTCATTAATCTAGGTTCTTTGTCGGTTAATGTCTCTGCAACAACTAGCACTGGCAGAAGTGAATTTGTCAATTCTGGAGATCTAAGTGGCAGCACTTCTTTACATGACGGACTTTACAAGTTGACAAAAACGGGGTTCTTGGCTTTCTTCTTGCACATAACGCTGATTTACTGCTCTGTGTTTTTATAGCATATATACATTGTGGGAGATAGAATTTATATTCTTTTTCCTATTTGTATTATCTTGCCGGTATATATATTGTGACAATTGGCAAGACCACATATTATTTTTCGTGTTGCTTGTGCCTCCTTTCTGCACAATTGATTTGTCCGTTTTAGCTTCAGGTGATTCTGTTGGATACTCTATCAGTCATGTAGAATCAGATCATTACTCTTTTTGGTTTTTGGCAGCATTGTAACTTACTTCACAGGATTACCGATTGTATCACAGATACAAGTTATACACTTTTTTGTTTTGGGTTTAATAAATTTGGTTTCTGCACATAATCATTGTTGTAAATTGCTTACACACACATGTATATAGAAGTTGATGTTTTAACTGTATTAAAGTAAAGCTGAATAAGACTACAATAGCCAAAAATTTATGATCGCAATAACAAAAAAAAGAAAAAGAAAGAAAGAAGAAATAGTTAATTTTGGGTGAAGAAATAGTTAACTTTAGGCGGTAACACACTTAACAGGTTTTATGGCTAAGAAGCATGTTCCATATTCATGCAAGTAATGTATTTTGCTGTACCATGACAAAGGTAACTAACTCGTGGTAGATATACCACCTCTAATGAAGCACAAGCCTGGGGACAAATAAGAATTGTGACAAAAATGGAGCTCATGTGTACATGAAAAATAAAATCACCTACGGGAAAGCAACATTAGGAGTTTTTGAAGTTCATGTAGGAGTGGCACAACACAATACCTCTATCAGATACAACAATTGGACAGAAATTATGAACATAATTGTTTAGTAAGTAGTAACGAAAATCTTTGCATGATTCCCCTTCCTATGCAGGGGCAAAAAGACAGGAACAATATAGAAATGTTACTAAAATTAAAATTGTATTAACCAGACAAAATATACAAATTATTACATTAATGAATAAAATTCAAGAGCAAACAAGAGGACTAAGGTTCAAATCGGATTAGTTTCAAAGGAATACTTATGAGAATACTCGATGAAAAAATATCAATATCAAAGAAAAATCAAGAACAAGATCAGAACTGGCCCACGATCCAAATTTGTAATCTAATCGGGCCAGCCTGAGGGTGCAATTGAGAGAAAAGTAGTAAACCTAATAAACAAGTCCCATCGACCAAAAAAATTAAATAAATAAATAAACAAAGGAGAGTATTCTGTTAGGTGAATCTGACCCGTTTTTATCATCAAAGCTTTATCTACGGCACAAGTTATGACACATCACATCTCTTGAAACACACCGTTTCATTAACCCACCCTAAATAAAGCCCTTTTTTTTTGTTTTTTAAAATTCCTTCAAGACTTCATGTAATTGCAGTACCACCGACTCCACCCGTCCGCCGACGGAGCTTCAGCATCTGTCTCGCCTTGTTGTCAGCCTCACCTCATCGTCGTTGTCGAGCTCGAGCTCGAGCTTCCTGTCCTCTGGTTCAACCTTTATCTGTATGCGTTTTTTCTCCCTCCATTTCTATTTACTTTTCTCATTATTTTTCTGTTTTTATTTTCTTTACTTTTATGTTCAAAAATTGATTTTGCAGATCACCCCAATTTGGTGATCCTGAAGCCATAAGAGACCCTTGTGGTATTGCCTTTGTGGGTCACCTTTCTTGCCTCATCATCTAGTCTTTCGGATTGCCTCAGTTTTCATTAACCCCTACTCCAGAGAGTGTGTGTGACAAGATTGAGTGAGGAAGATTTTTGAGTTTGCTACAATTCCTTTTCTTTTCTCTGCACTTGCTTTTATTTATGTTTGTGATGAATTCATTTAATTATACAATCGATCATTTGCACAAGGATAATCAGCTAGAATGGATTTGGATTTGGATTTGGATTTGGGTGAGGGGTTCCGTGGGTGTGGGTTTCGGTGTGGGGTTGAAAAGGCAGAGAGTTCTTATGTGAGGGGAATGATTTGTTCAGCTGTTGAATAATAAAAGAAGAAAAATGATGTTCATACATCATTTTTTCATATACACCACTTTTCACACTATTTTTTAATTTATGTGATTAAGTGAGAAAAAGTGACGGGAAAAAAGTGATGTAGTCAATGATATGTAGAGTAGTGTAAAAGGATGTAAGAAAATCGGACTTGATAAAAGAATGAGTTTGGGTGTTTTGAAGAATAAGGTGTCACAACTTAAACCATTGATAAACTTTTAAAAAAATTAGCTGCTCAGATTCACCTAATAGGATACTCCAGTCTGCAAGCACTTGAGTTAGACAACAGGGGAAGGGAAAGGGAATGAGGGAAAGAGAAATAACTTCTCGTGTTTGGGAGTTTTAAAATACATGAGAAGTAGAAAGAACACATGAGGAATTATTTTTTCTCTCTTCCCCTCACAGACCCAACTTTTGTTTCTTCTAAAATTGAGGTGAAACCTACGAAGCACAGATACGGACACGGACACGAGACATGAGACACGACACAGACACGGACACGAACACGGAGACACACTAAATTTAAAAGTTGTAGGACACGGACACGACATATATATATATATATATATATATAGGACATATCTAATGAGAGGAGTTTTTATTATGAGAGGGTGAGAGAAGTAAATATTGACCATACAACTATACATGGATGGTCAAGATTAAAAGTTACTTGAAAGTCATGTGATCACTTAAAAAAGTCACATGCATTTATGTTCTAATCTTGATCATTCATGAAAGATCCAATGGTTAAGATTCATTCCTCTCACCTCTCACAATAAACACTTCTCTCACCTGAGTAAGATCCTATATATATATATATATATAATTACAAAACTTAAGTAAAAAAATTCATAATTCATTAATATCATTTCTATAAGTTTGAAGATTTATAATATCTTAATATATGTCATATGTGCTAATATTTACTACCTAGTAAGTCTCTCTTAAAAAATATGAAGCATAATTTCTATTGATATATTTTAAAAAATATCCTAAACCAACTTCTCCTAATAGAACTAACATTGTACGAGTACATGTGCATAAAAAAAAAATTAATTAGAGGGAATATTAGTGTGAAACAAGTTTTGGTGACGACGAAGTGGACGATTTGGTACGAGTAAAGGTAGAAGGAGCAGATAAAAATAGTGGTGTGTGAAAAGATAAAACTTAAAAGTCTAATAGTGATGTGTGAAAAGATAAAACTTAAAATATTGGTATGTGAAAATAGTGGCTTGGGATGTTAGTTATATGATTGGGTTTGGGTGGGTTACGGGCTTACTAATTGAACGTTAATCATGGAAACTATTTTTTTTTTTAAAAATAATGGTTTGTATCCAAGTTGTGTCCTAAACATGTCCAAACGTGTCCGAGACGTATCCAAGTGTGTCTGAGATGTATCCAAATTGAAAAAAATAATCTTTTTAATCGGACATATTCTGACACGCAAGACACGTGTGTTGTATGGGTGTTCTCATGTGTCTGATACGGACAAGTGTCCAATACGTAGACACGCCTCAAAAACAGCGTGTCCGTGCTTCATAGGGTGGAACTATTTTTGTTCTGTTCCTTTATTAATCTTCCAGACAAAGAGAAAGGTAACTATGTTCCATTCCTTTTCTTCTTTTTTCGATTCATCCCCACCTATTCCTTTCTGTTCCATTAATGAAAAAACATCCAAATACAGTGTGAAGTTGTGTCTAGTGTCCTACTCCTAACGAAGCTTGAAGCTTCAAAATCCCGTTTGGAAGAAATCCCTCTCACTTGGCGGCAAAGTTCATGCATCGCTTTGTGAGTTTTCCTTCTGTGTGTCATCTAGGGTTTACTACGCTTTTATCTTCTAGTTTGCTGGTATAAAATCTTGATACTTATTTCTATGTCTGATGCAATTTTGAATTTCGATTTCAAGCGCGTTATAAACAGTATTTATTTGCATTGTTCTTCAGCTGGTCTGGTCCAGATTTTGTTATGCAACTAGAACCTAGAAGCCTAGGTAATTGAATTGAATTGAGTTGAAGGGATATGCGAGATGGAGAGTCCCCACTCTGTCAACAGTCCAAGAAGAACCCTCAGTCTCTCCAAACAGCGGAGGGCAACTGTGTCCTTTCTCGATCCTGATGATAAGAATTCTGGCTTTGGATTGTCTGGAGATCATGGCCCTAAGCCTTCTGAAGTTTATGGTTTTGTCGGATCCATAACCACTGTTGTTGCTTCAGGTCTTGTTTCTTATCCTGCTTTTCACAAATTTAATTTGGCTAAAAAAGTTTTATTTATTTATTTTTGGGGGTCTTTATTTGAGTTCGTTTGACTGGGATTTTTCTTGAGTATTTTAGGCTATTTCCAATTTCTATTGGAATTGTTTAGGGTTTAGACCATTGTTCTGGGCACTCATTGGCTTGTCATCCATTCTCCATATATTTTAATTAATCCATTCCATGTGCGTTGTACTTTTTACATATCAAATGATTTTAATATACAGAACATTTAATGAAGTCAAGCAGAATGATGTTGTTATTCGCCATTTCATAATCATTTCTTAAACAAAGTTTTTTAATGCATACTTGGGATTATAGGTGTGAATATTCTCTGTATTTACGTGTAAGTTGTAACTTGAAAATTTGAATTAGAGTAAAAACAAGTAGGAGCAGGGATTTACCTTGAAGCACCATTCCATCTAACTTCTCTGATGTCTGTTGTTTTGGTTGCCTGCAGCCACAATCAAAATGACTTTTTATATTCATTTCGATATAACTGCTAATGCATCATTTATCAACAAATGTCTCTTAGTCACCCAGGTTTCTTGTGATGTTCGTAAGGCATTTATTTTTTTCATTTTCCTTTGTGAATAGTTATTTTCTTGGTATGGGCATATGTTCCAGAATCATGGCTACAATCTATTGGCATCTCTTACTATCCTAGCAGGTTAGACAGCTCGACTCCTGTTATTATTTGAAGCTTTCGAAACTATCAGGGTCCTCTACCATATGTAATTGTTTGGGCGCGTGAAACAATAAATTTTCATTGAGAAAACTCTAAAGTGAGAGGAATTCTGGAGTGTTAATTTAACTTGTACAAATATAAACTCAGTTAAGGTGCATGAAAAAGGTGTAGTGAGCTCTTCAATTTAGCTGTTAAATGGAGAAGGGCTTTGGGAAGGAGAAGGATGGGAGTGATCCTGACATTTTCTGTCAGCGTGCTTAATAATGAAAATATATGGTAAAGGATTGCAAATCAAGTATGTGAAAAAAGGATGTGAAAAAATTTCAGCACCTTTTGCTTTCCAGATATTGGGCTGGAGAAATCAACTCAAATATATGGAAAAACATTGCAAATTCAACTGTTTATGACAAAATGCTGGAAATCTTCAGCAACTTTTGCTTTTCAGATATTGGGCTCTGGCAGTACCAACTTATGTGATGGTGACCATTGTATTAGTGCTGGGATTCTACGTTGGCCTTAACTTCATTTCAACACCTTCCCCTGCATCTATAAACACAGTTTTTGGTGAGTTTGATGCTGACTTCTTTATTGATACAGTTTTGGTTAATTTTTTGTAAGCATATGTTATTGCTAGATTACTTCCTAAGCTTCTTGCACATGTGAATACATTTAATTGTTTATTTTTCTGCATAAAAAATTTTCTTTTTCAAGTCCTTTTCATCTAAGCAAAGTCATTTTGGCAATGGAGAATTTCATTTGGATTTTTCTTTTCTTAAGGCTGTGCTGTAGGATCTAACGCATTTTTTAGTTGAAGTTTTCCAGTAGCTGATATCAACACTTCTCTTTGTTCAGATGAATTCAGTAGGGATCCTTTGAGTCTTGATTGTTCTCTAGAGGGAGATGAGAAACCCATTGAGCCCATCTCAGATATTGGTATCGACAGAATCAACAATATTATGTTCAATAATGCAACCTGACAATCATACCTGCCTCCAATGTTATGTGGGCGGGAAGGGGGGAATTGCCGCCAAACAGGTGCTGCTAATTTGGGTTGTTGCAAGAGAGGTTATAGCTGTTAGACGTGAAATTGATTGAATTGGTCTTGTGAAAGAATGACTGGATTCGATTTTACTGTAGAATTTATTTTTAATGCTTATGCCTGCTGATTTGGACTTTTGAGCCTTGCTACTTTGAGAATTGGTGGTCAGGAGTTCTAGTTGTGGAAACAACCTCTTTGTTTGTGGGTGTAAGATTTTGTATATCTGACTCTTACCCCAAAATGATGGGTCTTGTGCCCCTTAATCGAGTTAAGCTTGAGGGGGAGTAACTCTATATACACTCAAGCTATGAGGCTCCGTGCACTTATGGTATAAATATACACATAGGGGTCAATTTTCTATCTTCCATGTGCTACAAAATCTGTATCACTTCCTCTTAACATCATGCCCTCCTATTACTTGTGGATGAGTGAGTCACCAAGCCAAGGTCAAACTCAGTCATTTATTGAGCCTTATATATGAAGAAACATGCGAGAATTTTTGTCAATAATGGGAATATTCGACTTGAAAGGGCCGTTGTGTTAACTTCATATTACCTCTGTACTCGACATTTTGATTACCTGGACTGCATTCATTTGATCTCAAATGCAGATGCAGATTTTCATATTACCTCTATATATCATACTGTTCGAGAAATTAACGAGTGTACTGATATTCTTGTTAAGTGTGGTGCTTCTACTGATACGGCTTTATTCTTCATAATCCTCAGATGATTTCTGCATGAGCTTCCTTACGAATAGTATTTCAATTATTTTTTGGAAAGGCTTAATTCTTGTCAGTGTGTTTTCATAATTACGTCTCATAGTTAAACATTATACTTTATTCATGTCTCGTATAATTGAATGAGACTCAAATACCAATAAAACAATTTAATTGTAAAATCAACCAGTTTCTGTTATTTATAATGCTCTTATATTCTTATGCTTTCTCCTATTACTATTCATTAAATAAAGATTTGTATTAATCTTATCATACATATTATAAAATCATTATTTAACAATAAAAAACAATATATAGAGTAATTCAGTTTTGTAGAAAATGAAAATGGGAAGGAGCACAACTATGTAAAACTTTAGAGGTGTTTCAAATTCATTCCAATGTTGACCATGTATATTAAACAGTTCAATTGATGGCCTTCCTTCTAACAAACAAGAAAGAAAGTATAAATCGGCCAATGTTTAAAAGATTGAATTGGCTGCTTCAATCGGTTAGACTGAAATGATTACGAGAAATGACAATTATTTTCAATGAAATACATAAGATTATTAATATGTGTTTTTCTTTATTGGTTAAATGAAATGATTTAATTATATTTTGTTTGCATGTTTCAAAAATCTAAACGTGTTTGTTCGTGTTGTATTAATTTAAAAATTAATCTGAAGATAATAGTATCAAAAGGATTCATTGTTATTTTGAAAAATATAAAAAGGAATAAAAATGTTTAATGAATTCATTTTAAAAAAAATGTTTTTTTTCAGGTAGAAAACAATTGATTTTTTTTTTGGGAATCAGAAAAAAATTGTAATTTTAATTTTAAATTGGCTTTAAATTAAAGTATTTTTAATTTAATAAGTCAAATAATTAAAAAAGAAAAAAACTGCAAGCTAACCTAATCGTTGAGAAGCAATACCATAAACAAGGAGCTAGTTAGCTGGTTACTGACATACTGACACTGTGGGAAGGGAACTGAGTCCAGAAGGCAGAGACAGTGAGAGAACCACATCGGATTGAAATCGAAGAAGTGGCAAAGATGTTAGGTTTGAAGCGATTGATGCCACGACGACGATGTTCTTCGTGTGTCAGAGATTCCATTGTGGCTTCTTCCCTACCCACCACCCAACCCGAGAAGCTCCATTACCCACTTCCCTCCCACCATTTGGCTCGCCTCACCCCTAAACGCTTCCTCGATATCCACCAGGTCACCCCCTTTTCTTTCTTCTCATTTGGGTTTCCTTTGATGGTGTTTTTGCACAACAAAATGTCGGAAAAATCGAATTTTTAAATCTTTTTTTTTTGGGGAAAAATTTGAAATTTTGCAGTTTGGAAATAAGGCAGCAATTGAGAAGGAGCGTGCTCGACTGTAAGTTCAATTTTTTTTTGGGGGGGGGGTGTTTGTGGAAACTAGAAAGCTTTTCATTGAGCTCGTTGAGTTGTAATGCAATGAAGTGTAGTGGTGGTGAGTGATGTTGATGGTGGGGGTTTTTGTGCAGTAAAGATGAAATGAATAGGGGATACTTCGCTGATATGGCTGAGTTCAATCAACATGGTGGTAAGGTAAGGTATTGCAATTATATGATAATAATTCATTGCATTGAATTTACTCTGCTTATATTATATGTAACTCTATTTGTTAGTAAGTGCAAAAGGACTCTTTGATATATATATATATATATTTATTTATTTATTCTATAGCATATGTTACTTAATATAGAATGTATCCCAACTCGCAAGATTTAAGGATAGGATTGACATGCTTAGTTCATGTTATGTGTTCCAATTAAGGTCTCATAAACTAAAATAAATTCCTCAAAACGCCTTATTGCTTAATTTTAGCTGTGCTAAATTGGTCCATTTGAGCTTCCTTTAAGTCTGACTTCTCTGCGAGGTTAACATCAAAACAGTTAACTGTATCACTTTGATCAATTTATACATTTTATTATCTAATAAGCCAGTGGTCGGTTGGTTAGAGTTGAAGCACATTTTGGGTGTACCGGACAAGAGTATAACAGATTTATCTGCGATTTGTGCAGATTGCTGTAGCAAATAAAGTGATAATACCAGCAATGACAGCTGTGAAGTTTCCTGATTTGGAAGTCAACTTCTCAGATGGTAAAACAATGAAGCTTCCTTTCCGAATTTCTGACGATGTAGTTGATGCTGACAAATCATCTGTTCCCAAGGCATCTTTGGTTTGCCTTTCGTTTCGAGCAAGCTCCCAGGTAATAAATCATGGTAGTTTGTAAAGATGTGACTTCTATTATCTACATTATCGTATTGTGCTATTCTTAATGCAGCCAACAACAGCCATGTATGTCTTAAATGGTTAATACATTTGATGGTAGTGTTTGTTGTAGTCTTACTATTCAATTTGAAAGCTGAACATTATCTGCTCTCTGTTGTCCACAGTGAATGGGATTTAAATATCATTAGAGAAAACAGAGTAAATGACAAGAAGAAAATGATAGAATGGAAGATATTGAAAAGTGCAATGAACAGCTGCTTTATTTGTATTCTTACTTGGCTATGTTTGCAATTCAGCCTAGACAATCCTTTTTTTTTTTCGGCTAGCAAATCACTCAGTCATTTCTAAATTATGGTATTTCCTTCTGTACTAAGAAGTACCTTTTAACCTTTGGGTCAGGGAACAAGTGATAATGGAATTATATAGTAGTTCATTGTATTGTTTGGTTATAATTTTGTGGTTTGGTTTTGGTCTACTGTTGCTGCAATAAAGTTCCATTCTTTATCCTTTACAGGAAATGATCAACTCTTGGAGCGTGCCTTTTGTTGAAGCATTTAGTAAATCGAAAGATGTTCATTTATATCAGGTAATTATCTGTTTGGTTCAGGTTTTATGCATTTCCTTGTCATTGATCGTGACATATTAATCTGGTATTTATGAGGACAGCTGTAATCTCACTCCCCAAATGCTGTGTTGCATTTGATGTTTTTTTGCATGTTGTACAAGGTGGTGAAGGTACTTATAAAAGTGCTTAGAAGGTTACCATGAAGTTGAAAACTACTACTTTTTTTTTTTGTTGAAGTTTTTCCATTTTATGCTACTATTTATCTGGGCTATGAAGCTTCCAGACTCGTCTGGTTTAGCTTGTTGAAGAAAGCCTCTCTATCAACCACTTCCTCAATTGGAACTAGAGGTGACCACGTGGCTTTTCATTGAAAAACCACATATGGTTTAGGCCAGGGCCTGGTAAAATTGTGAAGGCTCTTGGATTGAACCCCAAAGTTAAATTACAATTTTAATTTGAAATTAAAGTAGTTAAAAAAGAAAAATCAAGAAGTTATTTTGTATGAAAATGTAATTTTTTAAAATAACATATAATTTTTTAGAACACCTAAAATGTTAAAAGTATCATAATTATATAAGATGTGAGATTTTTATGTTGAAAAATATGATTGGTATAATATATTCGGGCTGTACCAGGTTTGTGCCAAGCTTCTTACAAAGCCTCAAGCCCAGCCAGCATACTAAATGAACTTTGTTACTTTCTGTCAGGTATCACTTATAGATTCATGGCTTTTATGTCGGTTTCCTATAAAGCGTTTCTTTCTCTGGACAATGAAGAAACCTAATCACCATGAAAGCAAGGAAATACTTCAGAGGCAGATGGTGTATTCCTTTGGTGACCACTATTATTTCAGAAAAAACCTAAAGATACTGAATCTCCTTACAGGGTATAGAAGCCTTTCCTTGCTTATTTAATTCATGGTTAGCCAATGAAGTTATTTGTTATGAAGAGTACTGTTTTTAACATTTCAACTTTCACAGGTATATCTTTCTACTTGATAATTTTGGTAGAGTAAGATGGCAGGGCTTTGGATTGGCAACAAATGATGAGCTGTCTTCCCTTCATTATTGCACATCACTTCTTCTAGATGGGTAATGAGGTAAGACCTATACTCTCTGTTTTGATGGCTTATGCCTTGCTACAGTCATGTTTATTTTTGAAATCATGTTTTTTTTTTTCTTTTTCCACTCCTCATCCTCGTTTTTTTTTTTGTGGGTACATTATTTGTTTTATTTATAGTCTTTTTTCTTTTAATTTATATTTTTTTCTTTCTATGCATACCACCTACACTTACGTTCTGTATTTGCAGAGATTTTGGGCTATATAATAAGCATGGTTAGATGAGATTACACAGTTGTAACTAGCCTGTCAGGCCTTTATGGAGCTACTCTCTCGTTGGGGGACGAATACTGTAACCCAAGGAAGAAACTGCATGAGGACTTTTTTTTTTTACTACCAAGATTTTCATTTCCTGGGGAAATAGATTTTTCAAGTTTTGGTTTAAGCAATTCCGTTTCCTAAATTCCAGTAAAATGTTCATGTCGTGTTATTATGTGTGACTGTAATATAAATAGCACCAACGTTACCAAGAAGGTTTTTTTTTTTTTTTTTTTTCCTTTGGCCTACATGAATCAACCTATTTAACCCGTAAGAAAAAGCGGACAAACACAGGGCAGTCCTTGTGAATAATGACAATAAAGAAAAAGAACTTACCAAAAAGAAAAAAATGTATGAAACGGGCCAAAATAGGCTTGCAGCAATTTTAGTCACTTTTTTTAATCCTCATTTATAATATTGATTTTGTCATCAACTTATGTGATGTGAATTTTTTAGTAATTTTATTCATTTTATGTTTTATATAACTTATTATAAAAAATAGCATATGACACGTGGGTAGCATCTACAGTTCTCCATTGTCATGAGGGAGCACCAATGCTTCTTCAATTGGAGCCGTAGATCTTAATCAAAATAAATCAACGACTGAATTTATTAGTTGGCAACCTGTTCAACAAATGGAATTGCTCAAGCTCTAGCAGAGCTTTGACAATTAGGGCTCAAACTGGAGGTGCACCACCATGGCCCACTGCCTGTCATGGTTGAACCCAATAGCCATCTTCCCCAAACTAAGCCATCTCAACCGAACCCCAATCTCCATAGCCACCACCACCCACGAAGTTGCCATAGCCACACGAACTAGTAGCCATGGTCGGACGCCTGTTGTCAAGTCGTAAGTCACTGAACTCAGCAGATTGGAGCTCCTACCGCCTTCGCCCCTCCTCGTCTCCATCGCGAGCTTCGTCGCGCTTGCTCGTCACCCCACATAACCGAGAACCACCCAGTCACTCTGCTTGCAACTTGCGAAACCAACCCTTGCGCAGCACCGTCCAACCTGAACAGAGCCTAGATCTGGTCATCATGCAAACCGCCACCAGATCCTCTCCATCTTAGCCACCAAACCCGAACCACCTCGAATCCCCTCGTCACCTTACTCGCAACCTGTGAGCTCCAGCACTAGTCAGTTGTCACGCACTCGTAGGTCGCAACTTGCCAGAGATGGGAACTTCCAATGGATGGTTCCGACGAGTTCTGAACCAGAAGAGAAAACCCATTACCTCTAATAGGAGGTGAAGTCCAAGCTACACCCATGCTCCAAAACTGAGCAGGGTGCACTGTAGATGCAGTCGACTTGTGGACTTGTATGTTTTAGTTGTGTTTTGTTTATGTTTTATTTTGTTTTTTGTTTTTATCTTTCTTTGTGTTTTGTTTTTGGTCTTAGAGATTACTATTTCTCTCTACAAGTACAAGTACTTTTCAGCAAAGTTTAAAGTTATGAACTCATGCATCGTCCAAAATAATAATAATTATAAAACTCTTGACATTTTGCAGAGGCCCCTTGACATTGCAAAGGCTTCCACATTCTGATAGTGTTGGTCAACATCTAAACGGTACAAAAAGAAGTATGATTAACGGATTTGATTTTTTTTTTCCTCCTTCAGAGCACAACAGTGTCATTTTCGAAGAGAGAAAACACAAATAACTATAATACAATATTTGTACCCTTACATGATAGAAAGTCATAGGTACCAACAAAACAAAAACCGTTTGCCTTTATCTCCAAACATGACATCAAATGGGATAAAAACTAGTGCAGTATTGTTAGAGGACCTAATTTTTTTATAATAAATTAATTAAGAGATTAAATTATTATTATTAATTAAGGACCTCAATTTTATTAAAATATATTTATATTAATAAAAATATTTAAAAAAAAAAGTATCTAACTTAATAGATAAAAAATAATTTATAACATAAGTAAAACACATGACATGTCTTAAATTTTTTAATGGATAAATATTATTAAAATAAATTTTTATTAAAATTGAGATCCTTAATTAATAATCAAAACAAATTTAAAATCCTTAATTGATAAATTTTGAAATTGAAATCTTTAATTAATTATTATACTAAAATTGAAGTCTTTTTACGATAATTTTTTCCAAAAAAATAAAAAAAAAAGACTCCTCTCAAACTTTGGGTAATGTCATTAACTAAGAAAATGATCATCTTACATTTTTTTTAAGAGTGTAAAAATTATTTACACCTTTCTTAAAGAATGTATTGAGTAAGAAAAAATGATAAAAAAATATGGATGAAGTGTAAAAAAAGATGTATGTATTGTTTGATGTAAGAATATAATAATTAATTAACTAATGTATTATTTATTAAACGTGGAAAAAAAAAATCTAACGGAAATAGCAGTACTATAAAAGCCACATGACATGAACATTATTAGACACATCTTCAAAGTTCAAGTCCATCCGTGCCGGCGCACGCTGAAACTGAGTGAGATTTGAAACTGTGATCGAATCGAAGCCTTTGGGACCCAATTTCCTAAGGAAGCGCGTGTTTCCTTCCAAATTGAAGTAAAAAGACAAGAACTTTATTATGGCTATGGGCTTCTGATTGTGGTGGTAGCATTAACAACAAGCTTCTCACTTACTCAGAAAGGGGAAGAAGGATTTGGATTCCTTCACCCAAAACACTATATTTCCAAAAGGAAGGGCTTTTGTATTGGATTTCGTTTACTTTTCCACCCCCGCAATAGATTTAAGTTTGGTGTTGTTGGTGAAGTTGTTTTCTTCAGGGATGGTACGGGTACCCCATCAATGAAGATTGTTTGGAAGAAGGGCTTTATTCGGTTGGTTCTTGTTTCTGGGATCTTGTGGATGTTCCTAATTCTTATTGCATTGCTCTTCCACATATGGTCTTGTCAATCTTATTTCTCCTTTTTATCAGGTGAAGTTCTCTTAACTTATTACATTATGCAACTTAAACATTCTTTTCCTGTTGTTATTTTCTTCACCAAAATTGTCAATTTATGTTTTCACTTATGAAAATTAAGCCATTTTTCTACTTGACTTGCAGCTATATGTAACAGAAATAGCAAGGTATACACCATGCTAGACACAATGAGACTATTATCAAAACCTCAGTAAGATTTTGATTGTTGCAGTTTTGCCTACATCCATGTTTTTTTTTATTCTTCTTCACCAAACAATAACTGGTGTTTGATATTGATGCTGCTTGTATTCATTAGGATGTCCGATTCCTGTTTCCGCCGACCCTGATAAAATAGTAATTCCAACTGGAAGAACTTCTGACAAAACTGTCAAAAATTTATTGTATGTTATGGAAGATGAGGTTCCACATAGTGGATCTCAGTCATCTCCTTTGTTTGGAGGCCATCAAAGTTGGTCACAGAGGGAGGAAAGTTTCAAACTAAATTCAACCATGAAGGTAATTAATTACCTTGATTTGATCAAGTTCATTTTAATTGCAACTGCTTCACAATCTTACGAGTTACAACAGTTGTGGTTTCCACCTTTGATGTGTTGTTTAATATGTGCTCCACCCCGTCAGGTGCACTGTGGATTTATCCAAGGTGGTAGTGCTGAAATGGATCCTGTGGACGACAAATATGTTAAAAAATGCAAATTTGTTGTTTGCATCTGGCATTTTTGATGGCTATGATATACCTCATCAACCTTCGAACATAAGCCTTCGCTCAAAGAAGCTCTTTTGCTTTCTTATGGTGATGGATGGGGTATCTCTGAAATTCATAAGGGAAAATGGTACTATCAACAAAGACAATGATGGCGGAAAATGGGTGGAATTTGGTGTCTTGTTCTTCTTAAGCATCGACCTTATGATGAGCCAAGAAGGAATGGGAAGGTTCCTAAGATTTTAACCCATAGATTGTTCCCTCAAGCACAGTATAGTGTTTGGATTGATGGTAAAATAGAGCTGATAGTTGATCCATTGCTAACCCTGGAGAGGTACTTATATTCACTGGTTATAGTTTATGCCAAGTCTCTCTGATATATGAACATTTCAATTCTGTTTCTCTATAGAATATATTTAAATAGTCATCCGTTTTTTCCTTGAGAAAGTTTAGAAGGAAAAGATAAAAAATTAGAGGAATTTGATTTTGAATTTGATATTTCATGTCCTTCTTATAACATTTAATTGCACAATAACCATTACTGGATGCATGGTTTTGAAGAGCTCAATTTTATGGATTTCTTGTGTTCCCATTTCTCTCCTATATATAACCTTCAGTATTAGATATCATAAGATTGGTAGCCTAAAGAAGCAAAAAATTGGTTTAGAAGGACTTGCTTGTCATGTGTCTATGGATTTTCTTCTGGGAAAACAGAAAAGTATTGATTAACCCTTTGTATTGGGGGTTCTAAGTTAACCCCCATGGTGTTTAGATTGACACCGACATTCCCCTCTCCCAGTGCCCCCCAACAAAAAAAATGGTACTTGAAACTGGGTAGAACTAATGCTTTCTAGCAGAATGGATATCTTTAAGCTCGTCCCTTGGGTTTATTTGCATTTAACACTTAGATCTGTTGTGTTCTTGTGTTGTATAACAGCAGCATGCCTAATTCCTTTAGAAAAAGCCTAATTTATACACTTGTCCGAGTGTCAAAATAAAAGATGGGATCATTTAGAAAGAGCAGTGCTATATCAACGTACGAGACAAACCACACCAAAACTATTGGCATAATCTCTCCCGTCGAAGCTCCATCCTCAGTGCTGCATCTGCATGATTGTAAAAACTGCCAGCCATGTCAGTGCAAGAATTTCAGTTTATCATGTTTGGTGATTTAGGATTTCCATTTTGAAAACATTCAATACCACAAGAAATCAAAGTATATATGTTCCAGTATTTTATTAGCGTCTGAGTCTTCATTAAGTGTAATATATGCTTGTTGGGATGAAAGACATTCCAGCTGGATTCAAAGCATAATTGGTTTGCAGAAACACTTGTTTATAAATTATTGTTCAGTTGGAATCCTGATGATGGTAGATTACTGTGATGACTGTAACATTAAACTATGTTTACTAGGCAGATATCTCTGCCGTGGGAAGCATACATTTGCCATTGCACAGCATAAGCATCACCGTAGTATATTTGAGGAGGCTGATGCTAACAAGAGGAGAAAGCGATATGCACAGCCCCTTATTGATCTCCACATGAAAATATACTATCATGAGGGAATGAAGCCATGGAGTTCAAAGAAAAATACTATTAGTGGTAAGATAGGAAACAGGACTTTTTGGTTTTGTATTATATTTGCGCTGTTTGATAGCAGCATCAATTTTGGTATGTCTTTCTGGGATGACAAATCCTTAGTATTTTAGCACATGAGCTTGTTTTGCTAGAACTGTCAAAATTACCATAAAAGCAAGCAGCATAAGCAGTTAATTCTCTCATAAAACCATTCTGTACATATTCACTGAAAAATGAGAAGAAATGGAAAGACCACACCCTTTGTCTTGGACTAGTTATTATATTTTGTTTCGAGCAAAATCAACTTGAGATCTGAAAGTGCCGCACTATCAGGGTACTTTTGTCCCTTACATTTTAGATGACACCCATTTGGTTTGTTCACATTTTTCGAGTTTGCATTTCTAGTACTTGTTCATAGTAATGTTTGGCTACTACACATTGTTGACTGGAATTTTTTATTTTCAGATGTGCCAGAGGGAGCCATTATCATTCGGGAACATACCAACATGAATAACTTATTTAGCTGCTTGTGGTTCAGTGACGTTAACCTCTTCACACTGAGAGATCAACTGAGTTTTGGCTACGCCGCGTACAGATTAGGGGACTTGTTCAAGTTCTTTATGTTTCCCAACTGTGAATACAACTCACTGTTTGTGTTGCACCCACACACGAGAGCATTCTTCTCCCATAGAATGGGTTAAACAGTTGGATCAACTCAAGAACAGCAATTTAAAAGAAAGTAGGGAAGAATTAGGTTTGTGGACCCCTTACCCGGGGAATCTTAATCTGCCACCTGTAACAAGAACATCAAAAGCAGGCTGACATTTTTTCTTTTCATTTTTACATATTCATTTTGATATGAAATTTTTCAAAGGATCTCTCGATGTTTATTTTTCTTAATCTTGATAAAAGTAAAGATAAAGCTCTACAAGTTTCCATGTTATTTTGATAGTAAAGAAACAAAGCTCTGTGATGCTTTCCTCCCCCTACTCACTCGTTGTAGATAGAATTATCAGAGGTTGAATGAATTCACATTTAAAATTGTTTTGCGTATAAACAAATGTAATAAGTATCTCCATAATAAAATCAAGTTGAAAAAGAGTTTAAATATCTCCATAATAAATACCAGAATAAATCTTTAAATTTATGAGTCTTATGATACAGCCTACATGGTCTAGCAGAAAAATCATTTGCACTCATGGTTGGTTATTGTATGCTGACCATCTTCGATCAATTTGGATGACCAGGAATTCTCCCAGATGAAGAAATGCTCCCCAAGGGATTAGTCTGAGTAATCTGTTGTGATGCCTGAGGCATCCTTGTTGCAGTTGCAGTTGCAGTTGCAGATATCCTGACCCCAGGGCTACGTTCTCTATAAGGTGTTCTTGAAGACAACAAATTTGTTCTCCATCTAGCGTTCCGATTTACCTCCAGTTGATGATCATGGGATGATGATAAATTAGTTCTCCATCTACCAGTACAAATTCTGTCCGGTTGATGCATTGAAGGCAAACTGGTTCTCCATCTAGCTGATTGATTTGTCTGTGTATCATCTGACACCCTATGCATTGTTCCAGACCTTCTGTCATGTAATGACACTCTAGGCCTTGAATTAGCCAACAAGCTAGTTATCTGGTGAGCCTCTTCAATAGAGGAAAAGATTTCGTACAAGAACAAGGACATCAATTCAGCAAGATCTCTGATCAAAATGGTATCTCTGCTGTATTCCGCACCAACTTGCACGGATTGAATTGAAAAGATCTTCAAAGTCCCTTTCCTGTTCCATCCTGATCCAATCACTCAGTCATGAGGGATTCACCTCTGACGGATGAACAGAAGGATGCTCAGACCTAGCATGCTTCCTGAGTTCTGAATATGTCCCCTGGAACTCTCATGTCTCAGAAGAACAACTCCTTGGTTTAGAATTCCTGTACCTACGAGCAGGCTCCAAAACATATATCCATATATTAGGCTCTGACTGAACTTCCCTACTCCTGCGAGAGGTTGTGCTTGTGAGAGGAATTTTTTTGCAGTATTGCTGACGAGAGATGAGAAGCAAATGACTTACAAAACTGGTCAAGGCAGTTGGAATGCAGGTAACTGGTATTGCACATATAAGGTTGGCAACCCATCTCCTAGGAAGAACATTTCAGAAGAACGGCATTATGAGGGGGTTCCATGCAAATAGGGCACCTAGCTTCCTCCCATTCTTTCAAATCCTCAAGTGATCCCAACAAATTAGGGGGTTTGTGCAGCTCAACATTTTTGGAGTTAGAAGGGTTAAGGATATGACTTGATGCAATTATCAATAGATGGGGACTGCAATCCTCCAACTTTCGGTATTTTGAAATTCAAGAGGTTGCTGCTGAAAAATAAACTCTGCCTTATATCAAACAACCCAAAAAAAATCATTTTGTTAAGAAATAACAATTGTAATTGAAGCACAAAATTATAATAAATTAGTCACGAGGAATATTGATAAAAGACCCTTAAACATCATTAGATTTCTCTCCCTCTTTATAACTGAGCAATTTGCTTAGAAGAAAAAGGGAATTGATTCTTAAATCTATACCTGAAAATTGAAGTAGTGAATATCGCTTCAACGCAATACCTAGAAAAATTAACTGGCAGTAGAAAGTTGTAAGTTGACTCCAGCAATACCCATTGATCCAACATATAACTTAGCATGGTCTATCTGTTTCATTATATACCACAACCCTTCACTTCATAATCAAATTTATTATGAAAACACACTAAAACAGGATGGAATAATCTTTTTGAAGTTCTTGGTGAGCATTCGGTGTGTCCTACTTTGGAGCAGTTTTTGATGATTTGGGTATAAATAAGGAGGCTAAAATTTTATGGCATTCTGCTGTTTAAGCAAACCTTTGATGCATTGGGTTAGAGAGCAGTGCTTGCATTTTTTAAGGGTGTCTCTGCCCCAAAATCTATCTATTGTGGGACAGGGCCGTGTTTATGGCTTCTCTTTATTGTTCTGCTGAATTCAAGGGAGTTGTTATTTCCAATGTGCAAAGAGAAAAGACAGCATACTCTTGAAGTTCTTTCCATGCTCCTTGCTGTATGAATAATATTATACACACATCACTTACATATATATAGTTTTATATTTATACAATTTTTATTATCTAATTATAATTAGTTGCACTTCATTTGTCAGCACATCTACACTATGATTTTGCTACCTCCTTATGGTGTGAGGTGATGTGCACCTAGTATTATTATGCTGTATTTAGTTTTATACTTTTCTTTAGTTTAGAGGTTATCTTATCATCCCCTTGGCTGTATTTCCCCTTCTTTCTCTCTAATAAAATTTCTTTTTCCTATAAAAAAAAGAATAGTATGTTCAAACTTTAATTGAGTTGGCTTAAACCACAAAAGCAATTTTTCATATTGAAAAAAAAAAAACCAACGACACCAACCCTAAGATTCTATGAGACCGAAAAATATAAAAGCTTAAAAAAGAACAATATAAAGAATGCATTTAGTTCAATAAACAAGAAACTAGAGAAATTATTAAGAAAGTAGGTCAAAGTGCTCATGTTTTTTACTCAAACTCGTTGAGATTAATTCGAGGTTACACGGAGCATTTAACAAAATCAAAACACAGAAACAAGATGAACAAAACCTATAATATGTTTAGGAGAACGAGGCTCTAAGGAACCAATCAAAAAGGCAAACCTGGTAATCACGAACACAATTCACGTTCAGCATAAAAAACACAAAGTGCTTGATTTTGATTTTGAAATACAAATACAAAGCGAATAAAATAGAATCGCACTTTCCGATTCCAAGTCGTCGGGTCAGTCAAGCACTCAAGCTCCATTTCCTTCCATTGTCTTAGCTTCGCAGTTTAATATTAATTGCATAAACCAATTTAATATTTTCGACGAATTTCATATAAATACTGTATTTTGGTCTCAAGTTCATGGCTTACTGAGCATGTCCAATTTGTAGTTTGGGCATATTAATTGTCGTTCAATGAATAATCTTTCCATAGGAGTTATTACGTTATCCTTTAAAAAAAAAAAAATTTATTAGTAGTTTCATAAGTTGTTGGGTATAGATTCATAAGTTGTTTCAAAAGTTCTCATTTTAGGAGGGAGGGGAATCAAGTTGCTCATGTTTTAGCATCTGTATATGCCTACCACGGAGAGTTATATTGGGTAGAAGATGCACCACCTTTAGCTAGCTAGGCATCGTGCTTACCTTGATGTACTTGCTGCTTATCCTTCTTAATGATATTCATGATTCTCACGTCAAAACCAAAAAATAAAGTTGTTCCATGAATATTTACTAGTTACTCTGATGGACTTCTAAGCATATTTATGTCGAAAATTTTATTTGAAAAACTTCTCATTTGAGCAAGCTTAATCATAATGCAGCAACTTCAATTCTTGCTTATTAACTTGAAGAGTTGAATAGATTATCATAATTTTCCCCCACTTCTTTTATTTGTAATCCTTAGAGTGTGTTTGAAATGTTAAAAAATAAAAAATAATTTGATTTGTAAATCAAATCTTGTATTTAAAATGTTAAAAAATAAAAATGATTTGATTTTTAAAATTTCATTGATTTGATTTTAAATAAATTGACTATTTGTATAAAAAAATAGAATATTTGTTAGGAAATAAATTAATTTTTAAAATCTCTTATATTTCGTTCGTTAGGATTTCTTCTTTTTTATTATTTTTAAACTATGAGATATTTTTATAAATTTGGCTCATTTGAATTGTTTATAAAATTAATTCTCATTTTATTGTAGAACAAAAAGTTATACAATTTTTTTATAAAAGTTATTTTTATAAGATTTAAACTTGTATCTTTATCCTAAGTGATCAAGATTGCTTACTACCTTAATTCACCTTTTGTGATTTCGTTCTTTACGATTTTAAATTCTAGACTATTTTACCAAATTAAACCAACAAGATTTTTCCTTCTTAAAAAATAAGTATTGTGATTTTATGATTTTATATTTATATTTATACAAAAGGGTACAGACTAGATTATTTAGTATAAATAAATATAGAATATTATGGTATAACGATTAGATAGTGTTTAAATATAGGGGTTAGATAGTGTGTAAGCCAACTTACGCGCACCTCAATAATTAATTTCCTTGAGATTGGCATAACAGGATAAATAAATATGAAATATTAATAGAGAATAAACTTTACAATTCATAAAGTTTTAAACTATATTAGCAATGAGAAATTCTGTAATTTCAACCAATATTTAATTCCTGCTAAATATATATATTGAGCAATTACGCATATCACTTTACGTAGTCTGCCGACGTAATGGAACTCCACTATTATTATTGGCTAATAATAATGCTTTAATGTCCCTCACAGCCACAGACATATACAAAGGAACAGATAAAGGTAGTCTTCAGAAGAGGTGGCGAACCCTCACACATCTTCATTAGTGCGTGCTTGCTGCGAGGAAGCATAATTGCGTTATGTTCCCCTCGCAAACGCTAACAACGAGGCCATTCACCAATGCTTTTCTAGGTGCCATTCCATTCGCTGCACGTATTGGTGGATTCCGCGTAAGAAAAAATAAGTCTAAATCATTATAATACTTTCCATTATGTATTTAATTATATTATATATGATATTCATTACAGGCACTCGATCACTAACCCAAAGACTATATATTACAGCACAAACTTTTTTGGGTCTAGCTTTAGTTTCAGCACAATCTTAATTACTACTTTAATGGAACACTAAACACATCATTATCTTGGTCGTAATCTCTTCCTTCACTATTCTGGTTGGACCAATTAACTTTGGGGTTTTGGTGCTTGGATTTGTTTATTTAGTGCTAGTACGTAGATCAGCTTGGTACTCGTCAATCCAGCCTTTGATTATCTTGACTTCAGTACTTCTCTGCGTGACCAACCATTGAGGATCACTTGGTTTTTTTGAGTGTATGTCCAGGCAATGAGACCCTGCAATTGTTATAGATATTCAATGTTAAAAAGGCATTAACATTTTAAGCATGAAGTCATTAACTCAGAGATATGACTCTCTTTAACCATATATATGCATATATGATGATAAAGATGAAGTACCATTTACAGTGGAAACAGCAATGACACTATCTGATATACTCTCCAACACCCTGCGGTCCATTGAGAGCAAAAAGAGGGGAAAAAAGTGGCAGAAACAAATTGAAATTAAAAATAAGGCAAATGATTGCTGAAGAAAATATATATTTATTATATATCAAATTTTGTTTCTTTTCCGTATTTTAATTACCCGCCAGAGCTGTACGGATCTCTTAATCCATTGGAGAAGATGATGTTGCTAGCAAACCTATGGAGAATCAGTTTCAAATCCTGCATTGTGTGTGTGTATATATATTAAAATCATCAATATTTTATAACTAATTTATGGAAACTATATGTTTTCATGAAGCTGAATAATAAGAAAACGATACGTACAGGACCCCCATAATATGTGGTCACCCAATGAGGTTGCGGAAGGACGCCATATAAGCTCCTACACTCATTGACAAATCTCTTCATACTGAAAGGTGCTGGTGGGAACATTAAATCCTTCCTATTATGACCTATGGGCATAACCATCTCGCTGCATGTCTGTTTATGAAGTTAATTTACTCTTAGTTAATGAAAGTTGGTTTCAAGCTTGGCATTCAAGACTAAAATGTGGCTTTTAATAAGGCCATAACAGTCATGTACCAAAATAATAATATTAATAAGACCATAACATTCACCTGCCATCTCCATCCCAGGTTAGTTTCCGTTGGATGATTGTATTCATTCATGTCATAGCATGACCGATGTCGCATATATGCGACAACACCTTCAAATATTTGGCCAAGAATATCGGTTTTCTTAGCTGCTGCATCAATGGCTCCACAGATGACCTTAACTGGGTACAAAGGAGGGTGATTGTACTGTGCTGCATCAGTATATATTGAGTCTAAGTAGTCCTTGAGGTCAAAACTTTTGCTCAATTTGCTGAAACAGGAAAAAGAAAACAGTTTTTAATCAAATTTTTGGATGAATAATTAAGAAGATAAACAGTTGTGTACAAAAGTCTATGCTTACTTGCAAGTTTTAAATCTCTTGCTGAGAATTGAAAGACCATTAGGCTTCTTAGCAACTCTGTCAATTTCAGACCATGATTTACGTATAGTTTGGTAACAACTCTCACTAGTATCCTGGATCACGCAAATTATGCATCGGTTGCAATTCTTAAAGACGGGTTAATTTAATTTAATTTAATAAAAAATGTTTATTATTTTTAATGAAAAGAATAGCATAGATTAATTAGTAGATT
Organism: Ormosia semicastrata; assembly: GCA_029884595.1. Lineage (NCBI taxonomy): Eukaryota > Viridiplantae > Streptophyta > Magnoliopsida > Fabales > Fabaceae > Ormosia > Ormosia semicastrata. The sequence continues at coordinate 16,973,120 of JAQQTO010000041.1, read as the reverse complement.
ACTTTGAAGTCCTTGGTTACAATATAATAGTATCCGGCTTGTGGGGCGACGCCATTGAAGTAAAGAATTGGTGCTGATGAAGCAAGAGCACCAAGAGCAATGTGGGGATACTTTAGACGGAACCATGATGCAAGCACTGCATAATAAATTAAGGGAAGAAAGTTATTTAATTAAACGTAACCCTCGTATACATAGAAAAATCTAATTGAATAAACTACTATATGTGATAAAGCTATATAAGCATTTATTTAAGTCCTAGTTGACATATATTTCACAATTAGAAGAAAGAACTAATAATATATATATATATATATATATATATATATATATATATATATATATGTATGTATGTATGTATGTATGTATGTGTAGTCCTTACTTCCACCATAAGAGCCTCCAATAACGATTATGGGAGAGTTCTGAGCAGACAAACTTTTTTTGATGTGTAAAAGCACAGCAGCATAGTCTGCTATTGCTTGGGCTGAGTTGAAGTAGCCACGAGTACTCGCATTTCTCATAGCTTCATCCCTTGACGCAAATGGTATTGATTCCCCATAGTATCTATGCTGTTTAACAACAATATATATTAGCATATATAATAACAAAGGTAAAGCTAATCATACACATCACTTCACATTTATATAATTTTTATCATCTAATTATTGTTAGACTAATCTAATTTTCTGCATACCTACACTCAAATTCTGCCAAATATCCCGGATGTAAGGTGATGTGTTTCTTAGATATGTGCAAGAAGCATTTTCCTAATAACAAGTAGTAGTTTCTTATTATTTATTATTGCAAGTATATATTAGACTGCCTGATATGGCCTTAACTACTTGTCTTGTTGAATGTTGTTGAGTTTATCTTACACTCTTACCTCAATATAAACAATAAGAGCATTGAACTGAGGAGCGTTATCTCTGAGAAACCCAATAAAGTACATATCCTCATCCACCGGTGCTTCTGCACCAAGGAATGCAAAAATTGGTGCATTTGATTTAACTCCACCCCAGTACTTGAAATTCATCATATACCTTTGTTGGAAAGTGGTGTAGCTGTCAGGCCTGTAGTTGAAGTGATCAAGTCTTTGGGTGTAATAAAATGTCTTGAGGTCTTCAGGCAATTGCGAGGTAGACATGGTTTGGGGTTGGCGTTCCTTGGTTCTCTGCAAAGTTCCTAACCGTGGAATGTTGAAAGCAGAAACACAAACTGAGATAATTAGAAAGAGCAGAGAAAGCCATTGAAATGAGTGCATAATGGATCCCATGGCTGAATGTAGTTGAGAGTATGTGTTTCTCCTAGGCTATTTATAATGTTTTAAGGTTGTAATATAAGCACATATGTATATATACTACATGATTTTTTTTCTTTCACTAATTGTTTATATAATTTCGAATCGGTGAGTAGATAAAATTATTTTTAAAGTAACAATTTTAAGATTCAAATTCTTAACATTATAAGTAATATTCGTATGATATCATTATCTACTTCTACTACTATCAATCATTGTTGAACATATACTACATTATTTGAAAACATGTAAGGCAATACCATAAATAAAAAATTACTAATTAAAAAAAAGAAAACATTAAATAAAAAAAAATATCGAAAAGACTTTGCCAAGATGGTGCTACTTTACTGAAAAAATAGTAAACTAAGCTACTGCAGCTATCAAGCTACACCATATATATAGGTTTAGAATGCAAATTATTGAGACCTTGCAAAATGAAAGTGCACTGCAGTTTCAGGTAATTAAACATTAAAAGATGTGGGTGTAGCCATGATTCATGCATTCGATGATTAGTGATTAAAAATAATGTACAATTTTTTTAAAAGAACTTTTTGATAAGGTAGAAAAGAGTTGTATGAATACAATTAAGTTTATGTCATAAGGTATTATAGGTCTTCTATTATACTCTCATTCCTAGAGGATATATATATATATATATAGCCACGGACATTCACCTTGGAAAGAAGCATGATAACCCTCTTAATTTTAACACTTCATTAACCATATTACAAGAGACTTAAGAGTTGTTCATACTTTGTTCTTTCTTTTGGTTAATAATATCTGACTGCATAAAAATGAAGACACTATCTTTTCGAGCATTACAGCGCTTTATTGGCAGGGAAACCAGTAGCTGACTTTCAGAGTTTTTCTAGCTTATGGTAATGGTCGTTTAAACCTACCAAAACTACAGCATTATACACATCGTGCTATATAGCAAAATCACTCCATTAATTTTATGCAGGAAAGGTTCATTTAACTTTATATTGTATGAGTTATTGCTTCAACGTTAGCATAATGATAGCATCCAATAACTATGATTCATTTTTATTTATTCTTCGATGGTGATTCACCGTGAGAAATAGTAGAAAAAGGAATACATTCAGTCTTCAACACAAATGAAAACGCACTTTTATTTGATTTGCTTGTGTTACATGAATTGAAAAAGTAAGACTATTTAATTCTCTCTCTCTCTCTCTCTCTCTCTCTCTCTCTCTCTATATATATATATAATACCTCTTAACAACTTTTACAATGAATTTAACCATAATAATTAATGTACCTATTAACTAAATACATGCATGAATAAATACTATAAATCAATAAATATATAAATGTATAAATATGCAAATATATAAATAGTAAATAATTAAGTGCATGTATCAACTTTATTTAATTTTTTCAAACATTAATTCTCAAATTTGACATAGATAAAGGAGGGTTACTAGACCATTACGTTGCTATTGGGTTCAAGCACAAGCATGAATCTGACCCATCATTAATTTCTAACTCTAGGGGTCATACTCCCCTATTAAGCATACTAAGGAGATCATCCATACATTATGTATGTTTATTTCTTTATTTACACTCATATTTCTCATTTTACTCGATTTGAGTATCTGAATGTCTTTACAAGTATTCCAATCACATTTTTTTAATCAATTGATGGATCACAATCAATGTGGAACTCTCCTATATATGTCATCAAGCAGTATCAAACCAACCATCCCATTAGATGAAGGCACGAACAAAATGCGTACAATAGATAATTTAGAAATGCTTTATCAAATCAATTACTCTCTAGACTCTAGTGGAGGGTTATGCGGTGAAAAGTTCAACTTATGCCAACCAGATTAGATTAGGTAGCTGACTTTTTTTTCCATTTTATTAAAAAAAAAAGAAGAAGGATCCAATCAAATTTGATGCTTTTTCTTTATTGCAATGATGAAGACATTTTTTGTATTAAAGATGGTGCTTCCAGGAAAATAATGAAGAAAGTGGACGGGGAATTAGAAATACACGAACTGAAGAGAAATGTGAACATTGAAAATTGTAAAAGATGGTTGTGGATAAATTAAGCTGATTTGTTGTACTGTTGCACAATGAAATTGGAAAAGAGGATGTGGAAATGGGAATTTTCTGTTTCAAGATGAAGCCTTTTAAGCTCCACCATTTCTATTTTGATACAACGACAAAACACCACCCAGCTGTAATGGTCTGAGCTCTGATACACTTGGGCCATGGTTGACTGTGAGTGGCTATGTGCTTTCATTAGCAATAGCAAATGCAGGGCACACATGCAATTCACATGTAAACTGTAATCATGGCCATGGACCCATGGTCTCCAAAAAGCCAAGTAGACGGTTTCAAAAGGTCAAAGTATTGTGGAGATGCTCTAAATTCTATAAAGTATCACAAAAAATGCATCAAAGCACATTCTTCTTCACATACACACCATACCATATATATCGAAATGTTGGGAAGCTTCCTTCAAAAGGGATTCTCGATAGTCGATGCATAATATAAGACGACTACCCTTTTATCTCTCTGATTGAAGCATTATGCTTTTCTTAGTTGTTTGCATTTCCAGTTCTTTGTTTAAAGCATAGGTAAACGTAGAGGAAGGAGATATAGAGGCGTAATACACCTTCCAACTTCATGTTGTTACAATAGTGTTTGGGTCATTTGTCATAGAAGTGGACCTACAGTTACATCGATCATCTACCAATGGGTTGAGCCTGGGGTTAAGCGAGCCACTTTCTTAGAAGAAAATTAAATTTCAAATTCTATAAAAGGTAATTGTTAAGAGGAGAAATTTTTAGGTATTCTCAAAATAAGAAAATGTTCTTGTTCTATACCATTCAATATTCACCAACTCAAAGTTCATTTTTAATATAACAAAAGAGGTGTTAAAGATTAAATGGTATAGAGTAAATTTTTTTTACTCGTGGAGTATCTAAAAATTTCTCTTGTTTGGAAGAACTTAAATTGTGACAGTATATGACGGATTAATCTCATAGGATATACCTGGTCAAACACTAAGTCATATGGTTATTATTGTTTCAGCCTAATAATTAAAAAATGTTTCTCTTGAGACTTGTTTGGTTTGTTTTATGTTTTCATTTTCAATTAATCTATTTTCACTACTAAATATAAAAATATCACATTGTTTCATTTTGTCTTCTATCAGACTTTTGTGAAGAAAACATTAAAAATAAGAAAAAGTAATTTTTATCATTTTCTTAACAAAAATTTGAAAACAAAATATAAAATAAAAATAAACTGACATTTTTATAATTATTAATAAAAATATATCATTTGAAAATAAAAATAGAAAACAAACTAAACACTAATTTTTTTAAACATTTATCTTTTGAGAAGAGAGAAAGTCACATTCCTTTTTTTTCCCTTTTTTTTCATAAAAAGTAAATAACAAGTTAAATTTAAGTATAAAAATTTAAACGTAGGAATAATATTACTTAATATATAATAATATTAAAAAATTCATATATATAATTAGAGAATTTTACACTACTTAAGTAGGACTTTACCTAACTACCTTTAACTTAAAATTGTGTTAGAAATTGCAATGTACATAAAAATACACTACACAATCCATTTTTTATTTTTTTATTTTTTGGTACAAAAGGTTACGAAGGAAAGTCTAATGGCATTTAAGAGAAGTCTTCCCTAAAATGAATGGTTGCATTAAGATTCAGACACATGTTTGCATAAGAAAACTCACAAACCACTTAGCACTTAGCCGATTACTTTGGGTACACTACACAATATATACTTTACAAATTCCTCCCATTGAACAATACAATCAATAACACAAAAGAAGGCGGGAATAGTCAGAGACGCAAAGAGTTTATGGTGAGATTCTTGAAAGGACGTGAGAGATAGAGTTGAAAAAAAAATCCTTTTGGGTCAAGGATTTTTTTTTTTAATATCTTTTATCAATTACTTACGCAATTTCGAGTTAGAGACGGCAGTTAGGCAAAATTCTTTTTAAAGTGACAATGGTAAGATTTTTTTTTGGGTCAAGGATTTTATTTCCATTCATTCTATTCACGTTTGGATAGAGGTATGTTCGCTTGTCACCTCTATTGTACGTCTGCAAATGTGTCTGCCTGGGTTTATTAGTTACCATGCTTGCAAATTTAATTGGGCGTGAGTCATGGAGTGTATCAGTGATGACTTTGCTGTTAGATATTTATTTTGATGACACTACTTTTGTCCCCTTTTCTTAGAGTTGTAACACTATGTTTATTTTAGTTCTTGTTGAATGTGACTGCGTTTGGTTTTTATTATGCCATTTGTGGTGCTTTGCTGAATTGGTGAGATTGTTTGTTTGTTTGTTTTTAAATGCATTCATGAGCATGAAAATTTGTTATTTGTGCAAGTGAGTATTGAATGAATTACTCAATTAATTTGGTAAAATGGTACAAATGTTCGGTGGAATGGTTGGGTTTAGAGAAATGATTTATCATCCTACTCAATTCTCTTATTAATCTTTTAATTATTAAATAAAGAAAATATTAAATATTTTTTATATTTTTAAGATATTAGATATATTTATTTTTTATTTAATATTTTTTCATTTAATATTAAGAGAATTATTAAGAAGATTGGATAAGCGGATATAGAATTACTCCTCCATTTATAGGGCATATTCTTGTACAGGATGAAATTGATAGGCATGTCTCGTGACACTGAATGTCATTAATTTGTCCTTTTTTTGTCACTGATTCTTTGTTTTTTCTTGAAATTCATGATTTTTGTTTTTACATGTGAAATGGTGTTTCTTGTTGTTCGTTTTTATGATAATTTTCATAAATCTAGAATTTTTTTTCGTTACTTACCTTTTTTTAATTATTTAGGTTTCTACAAATTTTACTTTTGTAAGACAATTCTCAAATTATAATTCTTTAAAAGTCAAAAGGTTATAACTTGTTGGCCTAGGAGTGAAGTTTATGGCTTTACGTCCAGCTTCACTTCTTGGAATTTAAGGATCGATAATTTGGTGATTCGTATTTTTAATAATTAAAATAAATGTTTGAAACAAAATAAACCATCATTTTTTAATAATATTTTTTAAAAAATTATGTAACTTTAAATAATCTATTGCACTTGGGGGAGATATATATATATATATAGACGCAAAAGTTAAGTCAATTTTTTTTAAATTTAGCTTTTTTAAGGGGTAAATTAAATATATTTAAAATTATTATAATTGACATAATTAATTTTATGATAATTGTCTTAAGATAGATGTATAGAGTGCAATGAAATTAAGTTTTTACCCTTGTGTATATAACTGACTTCAGAATCAAACTCTGATTTAACAAGCTAATTTTTTTTCCAAATGTTTTAAAGGATTTTCCAAGTTTTCCAAAACCAAATAAATTTGGTGGTAACTGTGCTATTTTTTTTTTCTAAATTCAATTGCCTCTCGTGGCAATCCCATTTGCGACAAATATCATTTGTAGTCGTTAGATATTTGTTAATCAACCTAGATGAATAAGATGAAAATTACCATAATATCAAATTATAGCGTAATATGTCTTTTTTTTAATTTAAGATTGAGAGAGTATATTTGAACTCAAAATTTAAGGTAGCGAAATGCAATATACGCAAAAAATAAATTTTCTATAAAACTTTTAAACATTTAAAAGTTGCCATTTAAACAAAACTATGGTCTTTAATATTGATAGTATCATGGTTATTTAATACCTAAAAAACACAAATACAGATACGAGACACTTCGACATGACAGTGATATGTGGACACAATAAATTTTAAAAATTATAGGATATAATATGGTTAAAATATAACATATAAAATTAATTAATATATACTGACATACAAAACATAAATCTTAAATTAAAATAAAGACATCAATACTTCATAAGTCATCTTTAATCATTGAAGATACAATAAAATATTATCATTTATCTAATTATTGTAGTATCCCACTTGCGTTGATATAAAAATTTTAAAAGTAATTTAAAGATATATATTAGAAGTATAAATATCTAAAAGTATTCGATACATATATTTGAGAAGTATATGATATGATGAGTATTGGATACGAATATTATGATTATTTTAAAGTATTGGTGCTATATAGTTTAATACTCATGTTATATTATCATAATTAATCTATTGACTTGTCCCAGCCTTTAAATTCAACATGTTTCAAACCTTGTCAACTTCATCTTCAAAGTTAAGCTCGTGGGGATTGATGTAAGCCAATAGGGTTTAATTTGGTTGGAACATTTGGGTTTAGGTGTTGGCCTGTTAGGTTTAGTGGAGACTTTATAGACCTTTGTAGACTTGTTGGCTGCCTATTTATAACCTAATCAAGAAGTAGAAACAATGCATGGTGAATTAGCAGCACTTGTAACTTTGACGCAACAGGGCACAGAAACACAATTCATTAAATCATTTAATGTTTGAATGTTGAACTCCAATAACATTTGATTTTTAAGATCCAACATCTGCTGAGTATACCGACAAAGTACTTAAAATTGAGTCTAGGAACAGGATGCAAAGGTACTTCAATGTTTAAGTTAATTTCTGTGTATTAGATAGTCTAAAAAATTAATTAGAACAGAGTCTACAAAACCTTATGTACCAGCATTTTATCCCTGCATACACAGTAGCATAATGTGATTTCACGTAGGTTAGTGAGTTATCAATAAAGCTGTCTTAACCGATTTTGTTGTGGGTTTTGCCAAGTGATTTAACGCCCTCGGAGGTAGTAACATTAAGATTGGTTAAGCTTTAGTTGGCTTGATGAATTCAATTTAGTTTTTTATTTTTATTTTTTTGGTCATCGAATTCAATTGAAGTTCCTGGTTGGTGGTTAGTCCATATTATATTTTGCCTGGGCCAGCTTTTACTGCTTTGGACCAGTTTGGAGTTTGGGAATGGGCCGTAGTTGGACCATATTCCTCTCTTTCCTAGGACTCTAAAGATTGTATTTGGATAAAGTATTTTAAAGGAGAAATGTATTTTTTTTAGGGAATTTAAAATTTTTTGTTGTAAAATATTTTGTTTGGATATTAAGTAATGAATTTTAAAAATTCTAAAGAATTTTAATTAAGAATTTTGTTAACCAAAATTAAAGAATTTCAATTCCTATCTACGGAGGTGGAATTTCTAAAATCCCTTGCACCAATCTCTGATTCGCGTCACTCTCCCTTTCACCACATTCACTCTCTTCTCTCCCGTCTTAGTCGCGAAGCTCAATCTGCGTCACTCTCCCTTTCACCACGTTCTCTCTCTTCTCTCTCGTCTCAATCGCGAAGCTCAATGTTCCATGACTGAAGCTCACTCTTCTCAATTTCCATAGCTCAATCTCACTTTCTCAACCTCAATAGCTCGATCTACTCTTCTCAGCAAAATCCAACCTCGACCATCGCTGCTTTCATTCGCGCCACACACCACAACTGTCACACCCAAATCCACCTCGTGCCGCCCATCTTGAACCCAACCAACCACCGCAGCACCTCCATCCACAGTCGTCCCTAAGAACCAAAGCCGTCTAGTGGTCGTGAAAGCTTTTCCATTGGAGAAGAATAAGGATTATATCTTAGTTTTTATGTCTTGATGCCAAGTTGAAAACATGTTGAGTTGATATTATTTTGTGTCATTTTAATCTTTGTTACTAATTATTAGATGTGGAGTTGAAAAAATGTTACAAATTTATTAGTGTAATTTAAAACTCTGTTACTAGTTATATATGTGGAATTACAGATTTAAAAACTCCATTAGTTCAGATATTAAATTGCAGGTTTAGTCTCTGTTTTGTTTTTTACATAGTGTTCAATTTATATCACAATTATATTAATTTTGCTAGGCTTAGTTTTGAGGTGTTTTTTCAATATTTGTTACTATATTTTTTCTTAGTCTAATTTATATTAGATGGTGTTATATTTAAGTTCATACCATCTCACTTTGTTTACATTGCAATTAGATTGTGTGATTTGTTAATTTTTAAAATATTATGACATTTAGTCGAGTTAGATAAATCGGAAGCGTGACCCGAACTTAACTTGAAAATATATTGAGTTTAATTTATAAAAATTGAATGGTCAAATCAATTAGTTTCAGGTCAAGCTAAATTTTGAATACTCCTAATAACAATACTTGTTTTGATAAAAAGAAAATTGTAAATGAAGGGAATTTAATTACTTTGCCTAAATAAAGAATTTAAAATGTTAGAGAATTTAATTATTTCATCTAAATAAATACAAATGAAGAAAATTTAAATGAAGTAATTAAATTTCTTAATATTTTAAATTCTCTTGAATTTTAAAATATTACATCCAAACACAACGTAAAGGAATTCTGAAGCTTAAATATTAAATATAGGTCCGTTTGGTTTGACCTAGAATTGTTTGGCTCTGTCAAAGTTGATTAAGAATCTTGACTTTTATGATTGGAATAAATAAAAATATTGAGGTATAAAATTGTATTTCTGAATTAAATTAAAATTCTATTGTATGGGTATTTTTACTAAGAATATCTAACATAATTTCATTTAGATTAATAAATAATAAAATTCTAAATTATTATAAATAAATTTTGAATAGTATTTGCGTCGTTAGTTATAAGAATATGTCTCCTGTGATAATGGATACCAAAAATGTTGGTTTAACATGACCAAGACGCGTTAGCGATGGCAGCGATCGAAGGACGCTGGCAAACAACAAAGGTCGGCAACAATAGCCAAAGGATGTTGATGGAGACGGTGGTTGGAGGACGTCGATGACAATAGCGGTAGCAGGGCGCCACCAACAACGATGGTTGGAGGAGTCAACGAAGAACAACAACTGTGGTCGGAGGACACCGCTAGTGGCAGTGGACACTAGTGGTGATAGTGGTCGAAGGACACTGGCAGCAAAGTGGTAGAAGGATGCCACTAGAGATAGCGGTCAGAGGATGCCACCAGCTAGGGATGGATCCAGAAATTATTTAGTGGAGGGGACAAAAATTATGAATCACATTATCAAATTATATCATAGTATCTATCAATAAAATTTATATTGTAGTACCAAAAAAAAGTCAAAAGTTATGAATCACATTATTAAATTACATCATAGTATCTACCGATAAAATTTATATTATAGTACAAAAAATAGTATATAATACCCTCATCAAAGTCGAGCACGATGTTCCTTCATATCATAAAACTCATCAATGATAGTCTCTATATCAAACTTCTCAGCAATCCTCCTCTTAATATAAGTGATTAGACAATCAGCCAGAAAGTCATATTTCATCTTATTTCTGAGTCTATTCTTCATAATATTCATAGCTAAAAAAGATCTCTTAGTAGTAGCAATTAAAACAGGAAGAGTCAACACTAAGCGAATCAAATAATCAATCAAAGGATATGATAAAGACTTTCCTGTTTTCATTAACACTTGGCATAACTCAGAAATTGTTAACAAGCTACTCAATTTAGAATGATTGGGAACATCAAGTTTATAATGTTGAGCTTGTATTCTAATGTGCAATTTTTCTTGTTCAATGAAATCATCAAGATAAAATCTTATTGCTAATTCACAAATTTTATCAACATCTAGAAATTTGTAGTTATCTTTTGGATCTAAAGTCGAACTTATAGTAAGCAACTCCACCATACTATCATTGAATCTGCTATTAAGCTCTTGCAATTGAGTATCTATAATTGCAAGAAACAAGTTAACACGATAATGATGCTCTACTAAAATGTGATCAATAATTTTACGATTTTGACCTTTTCTTGGAATATACAACTCATTCATATCAAGAACATCAACTTCATGCTTCTCACAAAATGATATGACTTTTTTGAAAAAAAATTCCTAACCAAATTTCCTCATATTTTGAATCAAAGTCTTAGTAGTAGACAAGAAAGCCATTGTATTCAATATATCTTGATTTTTCCGTTGCAAAACTTGACAAAGATCATGACTAATTCCCAGTATGTCTCTCATCAAATGTAAAAGAAAGACAAATTCAAAAGATGTAATAACATCATAAGCAGTAGTAGCCTGACCATGAATAGAGTAATTACCTTATTCTATATTTTTTTCAAGTACTTCACAAGTGACATCAAACATGCATAATAAGCTGTGTGTAGAATTCAAGTGAGAACCACATCTAGTATCTCCAACTCATTGCAAAGTACCTATCTAATTAAGTCCACTACATGTCTCAATCTCATCATTAGCTATCAAATTTGCAATATTTGTTACTTGAGCAACCCTTAATTGATCATGACACTTAGGCAAAGCAGTAACAACATTCACAATCAATCCAAGTTTTGAGAAGAATTGATGAACATAACTAACTTCTTTAGCTGCTACAACAAGAGCTAATTGTAATCGGTGAACAAGACAATGGATATAATATGCATAAGAACAATCTTTCAAAAACAATGCTTGTAATGCATTCCATTCACCACGTATATTACTAGCTCCATCATACCCCTGACATCTAAGATTATGAATATCAAGATTATGACGAGAAAAAACTGATGAAATTTCTTTTTTTCAATGTCAAAGAAGTATCAGAAACATGAACAAGATTAAATAATTTTTCTTGAACATAACCATGTTTATCCACAAATCTCAAGACCACAGCCATTTGTTCTTGTTTAGACTCATCTCTAGCTTCATCAATAATTAGGCAAAATTTAAAATCACCAATTTCCTCTCAAATTGCTGCACACACTTTTCTACAAAAAATATACAAAATATCTTTTTGAACACTAGGAGATATATACTGAGCATTTCCCGGAGCATTTCCAAGGATAACTTTAGCAACATTTTGATTATAAGAAGCTAAAAGCTCAACCAACTCAATAAAATTTTCCCTATTCTAGGATTAAAGACTTTCATCATTGCCTCTAAATGCACATGCTTAAAATGTAAGCCATCAAATTGCGTCAATGAAAGTCTTTAATTGTAAATGGTTATTTGCAATAAGTTTGAACACTTTTCTTATGAAAATCTTTATCTATATGATGAGATTAAGCCGTTAAATCATCACAACGTTTAACACTTATATTATTATGTGGAGAATTAGGACCAGGACCTTCATGACATAGAAATGCACAATTTTTCTCATCATTTACTTTCTTCTAATTTCTAAATCCTAACTCTGTAAATGCATTCTTTCCATCATTGCGATTACCATAATTTTTACTAAACAAGTAACATGGCAAGCAATAAGTAGCATCTTTTTTCTGGTGAATATTCTAACCAACTTGGGAACTTTTTAAACCAAGAAAATTGAAAATGCCGACGATGATTATCTTTACCAGAAGCTGGATATATTTAATATTTGTTGGTTGATATGGTCCAACTTTTATATAAGCTCTATGAACCTTATCACGTTGATCAACATGATATTTCCAAATTAGACATCGCTTTCTTGGATCTTTTTCTAGTAAGGAGATATCATCAATTTCGTCTTTTTCAATTCTTGGGACTTTAGATTTTTATTGCTCATTATTGATCAATTGTGCATTTGAAACAGGAATAGAGGACTCATTGACTTGAACTTCAAGATTATGTGTAGCTTTTCTCTTAAAAAGTGCATATATTTTAGATTGTTTTCCCATTATAAAAGTCTCTTGTTCTCCTATATTATCATATATGACAAAATAAAATTAATATTAACAACTTAAATATGCTTATAAAACAAATAAATAGAAAAATAAATTAACTAAAATCAATTAAATTAACAGTATATTATAGAAATAAAAAGACATAGTGAAATAGGTCTTTTACTTTCGCTGAAGAGAATTCCTGGATGTATTTTTGTGTGGCCGTTTATTCGTTTGTGGATCACACTCCCTTTGCTGAGATTCGATCTTCTAGAATTCGTACCACATGTTTTGGAGTTTGAACCGCATGAGAGAATCAAAAAGAAAAATGGTTAGTTGATGTCAACATCATCACATGATTCAAAATTTCAAATCCCAATTAGCTAATATATAGAAATAATAGAAGAAAAATATATTGATCCCTGTGATGAGACCGTGTGATAATTGGAATAGATAGACGAATAATGGATCATGATGAATTGAAAACAATAGTATAACACAATTTGGAAGTTGACTACTTGAGAATATTAGAAATTTAGAATTCCCATATATCAAATACTTACATTACTTGGTCATCGTCATTCGTCAGACACTCAGATTATGAACTCTCTGTCTCAGCAAACTTTGTTGACTGCTCGATTGCTCACCCACTCAGTCAAATGACCACTACCTTTTTTATAATTTAATTTTTTTTTTGCTGTCAAAGTCCACATAAAAATGAAATTAACGAGTCTTACTTAGCTTCTTTTAAGCCTTTTAACAAAATAACTTTTTAATATTAACATTTTGTCATCAAATAAGCTTTATTATTCACATTATAGATATATAATAATTTTTTTTTAAAAAGGTCGTGGCCTATGCATGCCCCCTTCAATCGGTTCGTGCCGCCAATGAGTTGGTTGGCATCAACAGTGATAATTGCAAGAGTATGTCGGCAACAATGATTGTTGGGATATGCGTGCAACAAAAATAATGAATAATAATTATAATATATATTTTTTTAATTTTTATCCTTGAAATTGTAATTTTTAGAGTCTAAGTTAATAATTATAAATGGTATAAATAGTTATTTTCTAATTTTATGGAATTGAACTCTATTAAAATTCTAATTTTAATATACTCACCAAATAAGATAATTGAAATTTGGAGACTAAATTCTAATTTCAAATTTAATTCTATGCGTCAAATGGTACATAAAAGATGAAGAATTTTGAATTGCATGCGATTATGTGTTCAATTCTGTTCCATGACCTAGAAATATGACTCGCAAACGAACATAAAAATTTATCAGATGAAAGTCTTATATATATGTATAATTTCTATAGCCAAAAAAAAAAAAAAAAATTCATGGTGCGCATGCATAGAAAGTTTTAAACTTGGAATTAGAATTTCTAAAACGGCGTATGAACGAAGTAATCACAACAATAAGCTAACAATCCCATGCTTTCATTTGTACGAATAGATCCCATGTTTTCATTAACTTAAAATTTTAAATGCAAGGATCTCGAAGAAGATAAAATAATAAGGAAATGTCAAAGTCAAATAGTTTTTCCACTAGATATTCGAAAGCCCGCGTAGCACTCTTTCATATCAAGCACAAATAAAGGATCATGTGATTATGTAACAAAAAAAAAACTAAAAAAAAAATCATGTGATTATAAATAAAAAAATAAAGCACTCATTTCATACATAAGCATTATAAATGTTGTGGCAGCATATTATATATGATATCATATCAAGATATTTTAATAAAAAAAAACGAAGATATTGATTCACCATAGATAATTGTTAATGTATTTATAGTTTATTACACTCAAAGAAACACAATGTTATATTAGTACCTAAATATAAATTTTATATGAAAAATGTACCTAAAAATTATTTATAAAAGTTTAAATTTATTGTATTGTTAGTATAAAAATTTTAACATTATAATTTAATAATATGTTAACATATCATTAAAAAAGTTAAATTTCTTAAGTAGTAGTTATGATAGTCAACCTTTTTTTAAATAATTTAATTTGATAATATATGATCAAATAATAGTGTAAAAAAAATTTATAATGATAATGTATCAAAATTAAATCAACTAATTCTACGTTACACTATAATTTTGTATAAATATCTTTTTGTGTCTATACATCAACAATTATAATATAAATGGATGAAAACATAAAATAATTTTAATTATTGAATTGAGATCACTATATACAATAATTCTATAACATATTGTACAAGTAGTTTTCATAATATATACAAATTAAAAAAAATTTGAAAGAACATTTTAATTTAATTTTTATCACCTTGATATAAGTTTATCATATTTTCAATCCTTATTATCATAAAAGCTTCCTTAGAGGTGGGGGAGGGGGGGGGGATAAGAACTCCAAAATTGTGGATCTTATGGGATCTCTATTAAACAATTTCTTGTACAAAAAAATAATGTAAAGAAGGAAATATTTGAGCCATAACCTAAGAAGATAAAGGAGATCTATCATATATTTATGTGGCAGAATGAACAAATTAAATTTATGATGATCATGATTATTTCCCTATTTCAGGTTTCGTGTTACTACTTGAAAATTGTAAGACGTGAATTGGAGATCTTCATCCTATCTGCTTTGCACGAATTTCTTCCTCTAGGCTCAAGTCTAATGCGTACAAGCTTGGCATATCACACCATATATATCACCATTTTCGGATAGCAGTCGTTCTCTAATCGTTATTAGGAACGCCATCTTTTATGAGCATTTTTTTTCAATCAAAATTAAATGATACGTAATCGATAGCCTATAAATCGGAACTTCTCTAAAATAGTATCATTTTTTTAGGTATATATACATGATAAACTACTATTTTATATATACACGAAATCACTCCATTTTATTTTTTCAAAGTTGATAATGAGTTTAGAAAGACTAACTTGACGTACTTAATGAAGTAATAGTTGTCCACAAAGGTTGGCATAACTGGTAAGGACAAACATGTGTTTAAATCCCGTTAGGATATGTTGTTGATGAAATACTGGTAAGTACTGAGCATAAGTGAGCATGAAGTCATGGCAACACGACATCGTTATTAATGGCAATTACATTGTAATTTAACGGTTTGTTTTTCACCATTTATATATATCATCTGCTCTGGAATTTTGAGGTCCCATTCAGTGCACCAAGATCAGCATAATACTGGGTGATCCACCCTTTGATAATCTTGATCTCTTTCTTCCGTTGTTCGACCAACCATTCTGGATCGCTTTGATTTGCACGCAGAATATCCAAGCAATGAGATCCTGAAAAATCCACGTTCATCAACCATGGTATCATTTGATTGGTTTAATAGAAAATGGTAGAAAATTAGGTACTCCTTAAATATGATATAAGAAAGACTAAAAGGGTTTGATTCTCTTGGTTGGACTATTAGTACGTTTAATTGTTTACTAATAGTTTATTTTAACAATCTCCATTATTTTAAATTTTTAAAAATCGTTAATGATACTGTTTGAAAGTCAAATCAATTTCTTTTTCAAACTTTCAATTATTTGTTTGCATCAAAAGTTTCTTTTCAAATTAAGACAAAATTTTTAAAATAATTTTCACTTTGATTGCTATTTTGCAATTGATAAGTGTGATTAGTTTGAGGCAAAAGAAACAATATTGGTAGCAAAGGATGCAATTGATTTTCAAGAATATTTTAGAAAGGAATTATTGATTTGTTTTTCTTCATTTGTGATTTTTTCATAAACTTTGTTATCCAATATTTGGCACATAATTTTTTTTTTTTTTACTTTTGAGATGTTTATTAAATTATGATACGAAATTCTGCTTAGCCGTACATTGTTCACTATAAATGGTGCTTGGGGAAGTGTTATTTCTTTTTTAAATAAATAAACTTGACAACACTCGGCAAGGAAACAAAAGAGAAGTAACAAAAGGTCTATTCTAATATAAACAGACAATTAAAATATATTAGTAGAATACAAAGGCATACCTTTCACCGTATGGATGGCAACAAGACTGTCTGATATGTTGTCCAGAACCCTGAAATGTATAGAAGGATTCACACAAAGCTGTTTTAAAATATTGTTCTAAAACAATTACCAAAGAAAAATGAAGTTCTGGAACAATAAGATTTATTTAGTCATTGTATTTTACGTTGCTTACCCGCCACTACTATAAGGGTCTCTTAGCCCATTCGAGAAAATGATGTTGCTGCCAAACCTTTGAAGGACCAATTTTATATTCTGCCATTAGCCACAAGAAAATGAAGCGTCCTAGTGTCAATGTAATCTTATAATTGAAAATGATATTTAATTGAAGACCCATTTATTGTTGAAATTATAATATAGAAAACCGCTTGGAGAATGAATCCATGTGGATGTTACAATGAGAAGAGAACAAAGAAGTACTTACATGGCCTCCATAGTAAGTAGTGACCCAATGAGGCCGAGGTGAGACACCAAATTGTTTCTTGCACCCTCTGGCAAAGAGCTTTAAGTTGAAAGGGTCAGGTTTGAACATAGTATCATTTCCTATGCCGATGGGTATCACCATTTCACTACATGTCTGAAATGTACAGAGCAGTTCATATCATTTTCAGATCAATGAACGACAAATATAAACATTCATGTCACACACACACACATATAGCAATAATTAATCAGTTGATCTAAATATGGACACTCATAATCATAAAGCCACTTGGTGGTAGTACTGGAGTTATGATAGAGGTCTTCAATTTAATAATATAGACAAAAAAAAAAAGCATTCATACTTGTTTAGTGAGAAGGACTTGAACCAAGTCAACGCGGTTTAGGAGTATCCTTTAGGAACTGCTAATTAGCATCTCAGTTCTTTTTTATTTTCTTTTTGTTTTTTGAAATATCCTTCAAATTAATTAAAGGTGTGTTTGTTTAAAGAGGTGGAAAATTTAGAGAACAAATTACTCCTCACTTATTTGGCACAACATAAATGTGGAATGATTGAAAATAGTGTAATTTCACTCTACAAATTTTGGCAGCTTAATGAAAGTGAGGTGAAACTGAACTTTTATCCTCTACTATACAACAACGAGTGAAAATCCAAACCTTTCCATCCCAAAGTACTTTAATTCTCTTCTCAAGTATTCACTTTCTAAAACAATTACAGAGTAAATATGATGCTCCCTTCATGAATAATTCAATAACCAGTTTTGCATAGAATTTTCAATTCAAACCTAATTTATTAATTATTTACCCTACACTTTTAATGATGTACCAAACTTACCCTAAAAATTGTACCTAATCAATTGAAGACTTGACTTGGTATGGAAACAACTCTTTATATGATGATGGCAATATAAAAATTCATGTCCATCACGAATGTTATATTGAATTTAATTAAAAGAATGCCATTACCAAATTTGATCACAAGCATAATCAAAAGAAAATACTTAAAACATCTTGCATTTGTAAATGCAATTACCTGCCATCTCCAACCAACTGTTGTCTCAGATATATTGGTAAGGCCATTAACTTTGCATGAGCTGTTTCCCCTGTAAGCCACAACACCTGCATATATCTTACTGATGATATCACTTCCTAAAGAAGCTCCATCAATGCCACCACAGATCACAGTAACTGGATATCTTGGCGGTTGATTGTACTGAGCTGCAGAAGCATACATGGACTCCAGATAGTCTTTCAACTCATTAGACTTGTTTAAGGGACTGCAAAAAGTGACACTGTAAGTAAATGGAATTTTAAGCTTAACTCCAAAAAACAAAAGAAAAAAAAAATCAAAAAACAAAATGGGAGGAAAAAAAATAGTGTTTGTACTGGCAGGTATGGAATCTCTGGCTAAGAATGGAAAGACCGTTTGGCTGAGAAGCTACTCTATCGATTTCAGACCAGGACTTTAGAATAGTTTCATAGCATGTCTCACTGGCTTCCTGCATGCCAATTCCCCATCAAGCCACCTTTATAATGCATTTGATGAAAAATCTAAATAAATAAAAGATCAAAAATCAAATTATGGTAAATTACTCGAAAATCCCTTGTGACAACATCGAAGTAAGCATTTTGTGGCGTGATATTATCAAAGTAGAGGATTGGAGCTGATGAGGCCAGGGCACCAATGGCCAGGTGGGGATATTTGAGCCTAAACCATGTAGCAAGCACTGCATAACAAAGATATATCAACAACATATGTAGGAATAAATGGAAGTAACAAAAAGTACGTAAAGCAGAACACTGTGAAGTGTGAAGACTATTTGAGGAACTAACTTCCACCGTATGATCCTCCAATTACAATAACCGGGGACCTTTTGGCGTGTAAAGTCTTCTTTATATGAATGAGAACTTCTGCATAATCTGCTATGGCTTGAGCTGAGTTGAAATAACCAATAGTTTTTGCTTTCTTCAGTGCTTCTTCCCTGGATCCAAATGGTACTGATTTCCCATAGTAACGGTGCTAATGAGAAAAGTAAGAGTCAGAATTGTCAAGCCTTTGAATTGGATCGTTGAATATTATCAGATTAACAACAACAACAAAAAAAAAAGCAGTTCTATGCAGTACCTCTATGTATACTAAGAGAGCATTAAAGGAACCAGCGTTATCAGTTAGAAATCCTATGCCTGTAGGGGAATTATCTATTGGTGATTCTGCACCCAAGTAGGCAAATATTGGGGCACTAGAATTGGGGCCACCCCAGTACTTGAAATTGATCAGATATCTTTGTTGAAATGTTGTGTAGCTTTCAGGCCTATAGTTGAAGTGATCCAGTGTCTGCTTGTAATAAAATGTTTTGACATCCTCTGTATCAACTGCTACAAGGGCTGCAGGGTCTTGTAAGGTTGTTTCCCATTCAGCAATTGGGCTCAACCTTGGAATGGTCAACGAGTGAGTTGCAGTGAGATAGGTTGAGTATATGAGAAAGATGAAAAGAAGCCTCAAGGAGTGGGTCATTGAAAAAAAGGAGAAGAATGGCTTTGAGGTTTCCTTCTATTTCAGATATAAAATTAAAGACTTCCTTATATTTATAGCATGTGATCCTCATAGTCTGTGCGTGCGTGCGTGCGCGTGTTTTCAATTTCATTCATAAGTTTCGTGCAAGTGGGGAGGCTTAATGATAGTCTACTCACTTTCGTGTACAAAATGCTAAGTATTGTTATTTATTTTGTTATTTGTAATGCTCACTATAGTTCTTTGCACGAAAATGGACTATAAAATCATATGCAACAATACTACATTCATACACTTACACACACATTATTTTATTTGTATAGTTTTTATTATGAATAAGGATGGAAATAAGTTAGTCGACCTGTCAGGAGTCTGTAACCTGACCTGTTTTAGATTTGGTCTGATCTGACTTGTTTAGAAAATGAGTTAAGTTCAGGTCTTTTTAAAATCCTGTTTCATTTAATATGTCAGGCCTGACTTCTCAACAAATCCTGTTAGGCTTACTAGGGTGTCCTGTTTATACTTATTTATAAATATATTTTATTTTTTTTTCAATGGCCTTTCAAGGCCTGTTGAAGGCCTAGGCTTATTTGAGACTTATATGAAGGTCTTGGTCTACTGGCCTATTTAGAGACCTTAATATAAACCAGATTTTTAAACAGACTTCAGGACAGATCAAGCTTCTTAAACAGGTCAGGTCAGATTCAAAAAAAGACCTTTGATAAGTAACAAGCCAGGCTCAGACCAAGTATTTGTAACATAAGTCTGGCCTGTTTAAGGTGAAGTCTGACCTGATCTGACCTGTTTCCATCCCTAATTATGAGTACTATTACTTATGCACATTTCTATTATAGTTGTCAAAACGGGTTGGCTTAATTTGAGCCAAGTCATTTTCGGGTCGGGCCAAATCGGCCTAAGTGAGTTTTTGGCCAACATTTTGTTAACCCAACTCGCTTTTTTTCATGTAAACTAGTCGGATTAGCCCGACTTGTTGTGAGCTGACCCATTCGGACCGAGCTAATTCGAGTTATTTTAATTTCAGGCTAGTATCTTATTAGCCAAACCCACCTATTTTGTCATGTTATTCGAGTCGGCCCATCGGACTTGACTCATTTTGACGGTTCTAATTTCTACTCACATCACCTTATATCTCCACAATTTTTACAATTTGATTATAACTGGGTTCACATAATTTTCTGCATACATACATTCTAATTTATGCCACAAAGGCAAATGTGAGACATATGTGTGTGGTACTAATATATGAGTAACATTTTCTTTTTATCATTTAATTATGGTTGAACCCATTTCATTTTCTGTAAATCTACACTCTAATTCTACCACTTAGACAGATTTGAGAGCACAAATGATGTGCAATTAGCATTTTTCAATAATCAAATAATGGATGTTTGTATGGTAGAGAAAATACGTACAAGTAATAACCTTGAACATATAAGTGGGAGTATATAGTAAATTTTAGACATCTGGAAAAAAAATTATTGTTAGACTTAAGAGTCTTATTTGTGAAAAGTATGTGAGGAAAAAGTCTACAAATTAACATGATTCTAGAAGTAGTCAATAAGATATTTGGCGACAACCACTATTTTCCTTCAGAAAAAATGAGTGACAATTCGACTAGTTTAGTCATTATTGAACTTCCTTGGAATGTTGAGCATTAGGAGTGTTGGCTGGCAAGGTTCTACAACATTTTTTAATCCGATTTGCTCTTTAAAGTAATGGGTTAGGTCGAGGAAATTTTTTTTCTCAATTTGACCAATCCGACCCACTCAAGAATGAGTTGAATTGAGTTTGGTTAAATTTGTGGGTCTGACATATGTTTAAAAAATTTCTTAAAAAAAATTAAAATACGAAATCAAAAATTCGTTACACATAATATACTTTATATAAACATAACAAGTCACATATAATTCACATAACTGACCTTATACAAACATAATAGGTCTTAAATAAACTAAATACACATAAGTACATAACAAATTAACAAGTCTTATTAATTTAAGTTTGGAATAAACTAATAGGTTTAAATATTTATAAACAACAAATTATTCTAACTAACTGAAGTCAATGTCATCACACATATCATATGAATTGACGTAATTATTGACTTTACTCTCTATTTATTCAAGACGTTATAATTCTTGAAATAAGAAATTAGATATTTGAATTTTTTATTTGAGAGACTGAAAATTTAGAAGTGATTGACCGAAATGGTGATTAGTGAGAACGAATATACTATTTGTTTGTGAGCATTTTTGCCTTTTGTTAGATTTCAAAGTAGAACGATATCATTTTATTAGATGAATCTTTTTTTGTAGTGGTCGTTTAGTCACAGTTAAAAATTACAGCCAAATAATTTTTGAATCATGACTAAATGATTTCTCTAAAAAAAATTTAAAAAAAGTAGGTGGGTTGGATGTTTTCAAACCCATTATCCAGTCCACATACTACGAATTAGAATATTTTTTAACTTTAATTCAATTCACAAATCTAACTTAACTCACATTTTATAAATATAAATTGAGTTGAGTTAAAATTTACATATTAGCAAGTTGACCTGACGCGACCGCTTAACACCCTTATTGGGCACGATGGAGCCCGCTAAGTTGATTGTGATCGATGAACGTTTGACGGAACAAAAGGGCACTAATAGAACGCACTTTCTGAATTTTGAGTTTACTGTATATTTGTTTTGACCATTGAATTATTAGCTGTGTTTTGGAAAGCATGTTAAACAAGAGATGTATCTGACGAAACACAAGCAGACAAAATAAATATATAGTAGCTTGAAACAATTAATGTTCCTGTTATCAGCTGTACTTATATGGTTGATCATAACAATGAGTAGACCGAAATTGATCAATATCGAAATTGATTACTTGAGTCATATACTCCTAACCTTGAAGTAGAAGGCTATACTTTTTTGACCAACTAACTTGAATATTGGAAACCCCTTGGCTTGGTTAAACATAGTAAGGCAATTTTTCTTGCATTATAAGATGGCTATATTCCTTTAGATCTACCTTATTAGGGAAATCTGGAAACACTGGATGTCTCTCCACTTTAGAGCAAATTTTGTTAGTTTGCTATAAAGGCTTTGGTAAAAAGAATGAGATTGAAATTTCATAGCATTTTATAGTTTATGTAGTGATTTAGTATGTGTGATTAGAACATAATGCATGAATCTTCATGCAGTGGCAGAGCTAGATCATAAAATTTTCATTATTTGAGGGGGACAAAGCTAAAGAAAATAAAATAAAAAAATGATACTGCATTTTAAAAAACATTTTGAGGGGAGGGGAGGCCAAAGCCTCCTTTACTATACAAGAGGAGCTGCCCCTTTCTTAAGGAGTATTTCTTTGCATTAAACTTTGATTTGAGATAAAGCAACAATTTTTACCTTTCTATGGTGTTTTCCTTGCAAAAGACTCTAGTCCCGGAGACACTACTCACGAGGAAGGCTTATTCCATGTCTGAAGGGACTAGTTTTAGGATGTCAGGATATCTGCAAAAAAAAAATTCCTCCATTGTTTTGTATTAATCAAATAATAATTGGTAAGAGTATTACATCACCTACTTTAATATTTTGAGTGTAATTTATATATCTGTTAGGTCACTCTATTTAATGTCAATTTATTTTAGGTTGGAATCTCAGATAGTATTAAAGCCAATATCCTATCTTTGTTTCCACGGATGTTAAGAGTCACACATCAGAGTCACTTCACTTAATGCTAATTAGTTTTATTCGGGTGACTTTGTTGACCCACTTCATATAGTATTAGGTTAAGAGTCACATATTACCTGTCTCAATATTTTGAGTGACTCAACAATAATGTCAATTAGTTTTATGTTGGAATCTTATAATGACCATCACCATCGTTATCATCATCTAGAGGTGTAGAAGTGGCATAGTTGGAATCTCACAATGACCATCACCACCGTTATCATCATCCACTTCATATCAATTTGTTTTATGTTGGAATCTCACATAGTATTAAAATCAAGATCTCATCTTTGTTTTTGCAAGTGTTAAGAGTTATATATCACCTGTGTCAATATTTCGGGTGGCTCTATTTGTAAATCATAGTTCTCTAGGGTTCAATAATAGAAAACTATCATGCACATCATAAGGATCTTAGAATCTATGATTCTCACATAAATATAAATGATAGTGGCACTTACTTTGATTCATAATCAAATTGCAAGATGAATCCTCCTTTGCCCAATCTATCTCTTCCCTTTTGCTTCCTTCTCACACCCTTTCTTGATGGCAATAGTTCAGAGAACTTTCTAGGGAGAGACAGAACCCTTGGTGATCATAATGTATGTAAATCCCATCAAGTTACCACTATTTATAATTATTTATCAACTTCTCATATTAACCAATAGGTCCCTTTACTTTCATTAATTTACATATAGGCCCAAAACATTATTTCACATGAGTCACACATAATAATAAATTATTATTTTCTAACATTATCCTACTTGACTCATGTAACTTAATAATACATCAATCATGATGTGTATCAAAGGACCTTACATACATTGGTTCCACCATTAATCATAATCAAGAATACAAACTAATAAGAGTCATGACGGTTACATGTTATTTGATCAACAAGTTTCCTTCCATGTACTACTATATTAGACTTTTCTTCTCAATATGATCTTAAAATGAGAAGTCCATAATGAGTTCAAACATAATGTCATTATCGATAACATAATCTGTTTTCAACATCATCATTTGCATGCATCTTCATAAGTAGAAAACAGAAATTTTAGAAACGTATACATTAACAAGCTTAGAGTGTCAAACATACATCATTAATGAACTTAAAACATTACAATTTAACATTCGCTAGCAGACATAATGCCCATATTCTTAACATGACCAGCAAATAGTTTGGGCGGTAACCCTTTTGTTAAAGGATCAGCAATTATAAGTTCGGTGCTAATATGATCAATTGACACTCTATGTTTCTGAACTTTTTCTTTAACGGCAAAGTACTTTATTTCCATATGCTTAGCACCCTTAGAGTACTTGTCGTTTTTAGAAAAGAAGACAACTAGAATTATCACAATAAATTTTCACGACCTGGCAATCTTTGTCGACTATTCCAAGTCCCAAATAAAGTTTCAAGCCAATTAGCCTGAATCGTGGCCTCAAAGCATGCACAAATTCAGCTTCCATAGTGGATGCAACAATGACAGACTGCTTTGCACTCTTCCATGATATTGCTCCTCCGGCTAGAAGATATACATAACCAAATGTGGACTTTCTTGTATCCACACAACCAGCAAAATCTGAATCTGAATATCCAATCACTTCAAGATGATTAGATCTCCTATAAGTAAGCATGTAATCCTTCGTTCCTTGCAAGTATCTTAGAACCTTCTTTGCAGCTTTCCAGTGATCTATTCCTGGATTACTCTGGTATCTACCCAGCATTCCAACTGCAAAACTTATATCTAGTCTCGTGCATGTCTGAGCATACATCAAACTCCCAACAACAGATGCATAAGGAATACTTTCCATCTGTTTCCGTTCCAAATCATTCTTTGGACATTGCATGAGACTAAACTTGTCTCCTTTCTGAATTGGAACGGGAGATGCTTGAGCACTTGTCCATCCTAAATCTCTCTAAAACTTTATTAATATATGCTTTCTGAGACAAACCCAACAATCCAAGTGATCTATCCCGGAATATTTCTATTCCGATCACATAGCTTGCCTCACCCATATCCTTCATTTTAAAGTTGTTAGAGAGAAAGTTCTTAGTCTCACTTAATAGACCAAGATCATTAGTTGTAAGCAAGATATCATCAACATACAGAATCAGGAATATAAACTTACTCCCACTGATCTTCAGATATATACACCGGTCAACAGTGTTTTCCTTAAATCCAAAGGAAACAATAGTATCATTGAACTTGAGATACTATTGTCGGGAAGCTTGTTTAAGTCTGTATATTGATCTCTTAAGTTTACATACCATGTGTTCCTTTCCTTTCTCTATGAATCCCATTGGTTGATCCATATAAACATCTTCCTCTAAATTCCCATTTAGAAAGGCAATTTTCACATCCATTTGATGCAACTCTAAATCATAATGAGCTACTAATGCCATGATAATTCTGAAAGAATCTTTCTTGGAAACCGGTGAAAATGTTTCCTTATAATCAATGCCATCTTTTTGAGTAAAACCCTTAGCAACAAGTCTGGCCTTGTAACGTTCAAGGTTGCCATGAGAGTCACGCTTAGTCTTAAAGACCCATTTATACCCAACTCTCTTGTAACCTTCAGGCAATTCCACAAGGTCCCAAACGTCATTCTGTTCCATTGATTTAAGCTCATCTTTCATGGCATCTAACCATTTTTCAACATTATCACTATTCATGGCTTGTGAAAATGAAACTGGATCATCATCAATTTCTAAGTCATTTTCTGACTCTTGTAGATATACCACATAATCATTCGGAATAGCTGATCTCCTTTCTCTTTGGGATCTTCTTAATGCTATTTCTTGTGGTTGTTCTACTATAGGTTCATTATTAACCTCGGGAACATTAATTTGTTGTTCTTCTTGATTATTATACAGTTCAATAACTTGAGGAACAACAACTTGAGTAGTAGGAACACAAGTTAAAGGAACTTGTATTCTAACTTCATTAATCTCCACATTCCGTGAAGCTTCACTCCCACTAGTTTCACCATTTTCAATGAACCTAGCATTTCCAGTTTCAACAATTCTTGTACTATAGCTAGGACAATAAAATCTAAACCCCTTAGACTTTTCTGGATAACTAATGAAAAATCCACTGATTGTTCTTGCATCTAATTTCTTTTCCTGTGGATTATAAATCCTTACTTCTGCCTGGCAATCCCAAACATGCAGGTGCCTTAAACTAGGTTTCCTTCCGGTCCACAGTTCAAATGGTGTCTTTGAAACTGCCTTACTAGGAACCCTGTTTAATAAATACATGACAGTTTTTAAGGCATACATCCACAGTGATAAGGGTAAAGATGCATTACTTAACATACTCCTAACCATATCCATTAAGGTTCGGTTACGCCTTTCTGATACACCATTTTGTTGTGGTGTACCTGACATTGTGTATTGAGCACATATGTCACGTTTTTCTAGGAACTTAGCAAATGGACCAGGGTGTTGTCCATTTTCGTCATACCTTCCGTAATACTCACCACCTCTATCAGACCTTATGATTTTCACCTTTCTGTCCAATTGCCTTTCAACTTCATTTACATAAATTTCTAAGGCATTCACTGCTTGAGACTTCTCATGCAGTAAATAGACATATCCATAACGTGAAAAATCATCAATAAAGGTGATAAAATATCTTTCTTTACCGAAAGAATTAACATCAAAAGGTCCACATATATCAGTGTGAATTATCTCAAGAAGCTGAGTGCTTCTTGTGGCGCCTTTCTTTGTGTGTTTTGTTTGTTTTCCTTTAATACAATCCAGACAAATATTAAGGTCAGTAAAATCCAAATCTGGAAGGACTTCATTCTTTATGAGTCTTTCCATTCTTTCCTTGGAAATATGACCCAAACGCTTATGCCACAAATAAGCAGAACGTTCATTCACTAAACCACGTTTAGTGCCAACATTATGATGCAAGGTCATAAGTGTTTCAGCATATAGATTATCAAGATTCAATCTATATAAACCATCACTAAGTATACTAGATCCAATCATAAAGGTATGCTTATACAAACTGAAACATCCATTACCAAACTTAAAAGAGTATCAAACAACATCAAGTTTAGACAAAGAAACTAAATTCCTAGAAATATTAGGTACATACAAAGTTTCAAACAAATCTAAATGATGTCCAGTGTCAAGGATCAAACGATAAGTCCCGACAGCTTCCACTGGAACTTTCACTCTATTCTCCATGAAGACGAACTTTTCATTTGGGCTTATGGTTTGGATTGTAAGAAATCCCTGCATCATATTAGAAACATGAGTCGTACATCCAGAATCAATCCACCAAGTATTATGGGGAACTTCAGTTAAATATGATTCGAAACATACATAAGCATTAAGCTCACCTTTCTTTTCGAACCAAGACTTACGTTTGGGGCAATCCTTCTGGAAATGTCCAAATTTCCCACAGAAATGACATTTGTCATTTTTTTATTTCTTCTGGATCTTAACGGAGGACTCATTTATCTTTAGTGGTCCTTTCCCCTTTCCATGTTTCTTATCAGCATTCTTACCAGCTCCTTGATAGTTCACATAATGGATTGAGTGACTTCCTTGATTCTTAAGTCTCGTTTCCTCTTGAACCAACATACTGTGCAATTCATGCACATTCCATTTATCTTTCATGGTGTTGTAATTCATTTGGAACGGGCCATAATCAGACGCTAATGAGTTTAAAATGAACTGCACAAGGAAACTCTCATCCACTTCCATTCCCAATGACTTAAGCCTTGCTGCAATATTTATCATTTCAATAACATGCTCATGCATAGTACGAGAACCATCAAACTTCATGGTGGTTAAAGTACTCATTAATATCCCAGCAAGAGACTTGTCAGCAGTTTGGGAGCGTTCTTTCACATTCTTCATAAATTCTTGTGCACTTTCAGTTTTAGGAAGAGCAGACTTAATGTTACTTGCTATGCTCATTCGCATAAACATCAAGCTTAGTCTGTTTGACCTTTCCCAAGCCTTATAATGAGCCTTCTCTTCATTGCTACTAGCATCAGTAATATAGCAGCAGGCTTCTCAACTTGAAGAGCCAAATCAAGATCCATTACACTAAGGTGAAATTGGATTTGTTCACTCCATTCAGAGAAGTTCAGCCCATTAAATATTGGAACAGATGTAGCATGCGAATGTAAAGACATAGGAACAGATACTGCAATTAACACATGTTTGACATTAATGCTTTGAGTCATAAAATAACATACAAATCAAAATTCAGACAATAAAACATTAAACATTTAATGCACATCAATGTTCTTCTTTGGGTGATACATCAATGCACAACAAAAATAATGATGCTAATACAATCAACATTATTTGGCAATGAAATATGCACTAACTAAAAATATTTACTATCTTTGGACATATAAATAAAACTAATAGTGCATTCACATACCCAACAATCATGTTCATTAATTATAAGAACAACTAATTAGCCTTTGGGTGATCCATAAATGCCTTATAACAATGAACTTCAATTTACCCATAAACTAACAATCATCATGTCATTTATAGCATCACATTCTATGGGTAATTGAAATAAATCATCATTCATTTGGAATTAAATAAACTCTCAGATTTGACCACTTTGGTGATTAACAAATCCATCATACATTTTAATCCAAAAATATACATCATAACATATACAAATATATACAATCATCCTGTATAGAAGCTTTAAAATTCACATAACTATCAATTTCAGAAATTAAAGTTCACGTACAGGGAGACTTTCATCAAATTGATATTTGAATCTCATTTAAAATTGAAATAATTTTCATGCCTTATTCATGTACAGGGTCATTAAGTTTCAAGTGAAATTTGAAAAGCATATAACAATTGTTGGCATGTTACAATTGATGTGCAGCAGGGAAACATGATGCCGACTCCGATTCCAAATATAAAACATATTCATAAATTGAAATTCCAATTACGTACTGGAACGAGTTACGTAATTCTTTTGAAAAGGAGAAAATTTGGAATAAAACTCATCATGATAAATTGGGAGAACATCATTCTCGTTATATAATGCAGCGGAAACATTAAAAACCCATTAACAGTTTATGGATGTACAGGGAACTTGATCACGATTCCAAGAAAAACAGGGCATTTTCATTCCAATTCACATATAATTGCCATATATTTGAGAACTCGTACAGGGAACACATAATTGACATCAAACATAAATCTAATAATCACAGTGCAGCAGAATAACAATCATCATCAATGGAGAATCACAAATTCCATAACACTTTCTCTGATACCACATGTAAATCATAGTTCTCTAGGGTTCAATAATAGAAAACTATCATGCACATCATAAGGATCTTAGAATCTATGATTCTCACATAAATATAAATGGTAGTGGCACTTACTTTGATCCATAATCAAATTGCAAGATGAATCCTCCTTTGCCCAATCTATCTCTTCCCTTTTGCTTCATTCTCACACCCTTTCTTGATGGCAATGGTTCAGAGAACTTTCTAGGGAGAGACAGAACCCTTGGTGATCATAATGTATGTAACTCCCATCAAGTTACCACTATTTATAATTATTTATCAACTTCTCATATTAACTAATAGGTCCCTTTACTTTCATTAATTTACATATAGGCCCAAAACATTATTTCACATGAGTCACACATAATAATAAATTATTATTTTCTAACACTATTGAGTCACTCCACTTAATGTTAATTGATTTTAGGTTGGAATCTCACATAGTATTACAATCAAGATCTCATCTTTGTTTCCTCCTAATTCGTTAAACTTGTTTTCGCCTGTTCACATATGTGGAAGAGGATATTAAGAGTCATACACCGCTTGTCTCAATATTTCGGGTGACTTTGTTGAGTCACTCCACTTAATACCAATTGATTTTAAATTTGAGTCTCACAATGACCATCACCATCGTTATCATCATCTAGAGATGTAGAAGTGGCATAGTTGGAATCTCACAATGACCATCACCATCGTTATCATCATCTAGAGGTGTAGAAGTGGCATAGAAAAAGTCATTGCAAAGCAAAGGATATCTGTGAAAAAAAAATCCTCCATTGTTTTGTATTAATCAAATAACAATAATAACATTATTTGGTCTTAATCAAATAATAATAATAACGACGATACCGACGATGACCATTATCATCATCTAGAGGTGTAGAAGTGGCATAGAAAAAGTCATTGCAAAGCACACCACAATTCTGGAGTTCTAAGTTACTTTTCTTAAGTGCCACGCATTTGTATGATTGCTTAGTAATGATATTCCATCCCATATCATGTAGTGACACGATGAAGAAATCCGAGTCCAAGAATGAAGTGCTACTGAAGCTTCCTAAATCTGCTACCTAAGACTAAGGAGAAGCTTCAAATAGCTGTACAGTACACATTAAGCTAACGAATCTTTTTGGCACGCGTGCAGTCTCTTTGGAGCATACTTGTGACAATGAATGAATACGAGGACCACCCACTTCTGCCTCTTCAACATCATTGTAAAATTCTAACCTAAAATCAAATTATTTGACATTAAATGCCAGAATACATTCAATCTCTTCATAGATGTCTGGTCAGAATAGACAGAAATAAACTTAACAAAGTATGCAGAAATAAAGATATGTCATATGAGATTTCAACTTAAAATCAATTAATATTAAGTGGAATAACTTAAGAAATATATAAATTGCACCCAAAATATTAAAGTAAACGATGTGAGACTCTTAACAATCATCGCTATTATCATCCGCAAAACCATTGTAAACATCATACTTTTCTGCCTCTTGTGAAGTGGCTTCAATCTCTTTCTTGCTACTATTAGTGTAAGAGGAATCCATATGACAAGTTGCGTGATAAGCATGACAGCAAAAGAAAATAATGACTGATACATTCTGTATAGAAAAAGGGGTCAAAACATATACATCTTCCACCCCCCCGGGTCTTTGACTTCACTTCCATGGTTTTCAGACTCGGGGATTTCTCAAACACCTGAGAAGCATGAATATCACTCCGTTTAGCTTGTGGCTCGTCTTCTTCTTTACGTAGATAAATTCCATGCTTTGCCTCTTTGTAATACTTAATTAAGAGGTTGACACAGTCCGCCTATTTTTAATGACAGCAAATCAGTAACATATCTTATTATATCAAATTAATGAGATTCAAAAAACTTTCCTTGTACTAGGGAAAGGGTGGGGGAGAAAAGCACCTTAAGGATATCATTGCACCCATGTCTAAGTGATGTTTCAATCCTGTAATCAGTGATAATTTTAACCAGCCGATCCCTCAACCTATAGAAAAGCAGATAGAGAAATTACAGTTAGTGGAAAACATATAATGCTACTGAATATAGCTGGAATTGGGAAGCCAGAATGATCTAACTATCTGAGCAATAAGTTAAAATCCAAAGCATGGCGAACAGCATGCAGATGCATAACCAGAACTAGATAGATGGGCATCTCCTAGTCCTGCTTAATGCGATCTACAACCCAAATACTAATACTTTATTCCTTGCATATAAGATTAGAAACTATAATGTAATTTCTGTTATTTATTACTTACCGATATATTTTAATCCCGTTGGGAACCTTATTTACAATGTAGAGGGGATCAAGGTTTCCAACTGTGTGCTCCAATAGTATGCCAACCTGTCAATTACAAGAATCAATCTTAGATCAGGTTTGAGAAAGGGTAGGTTTACAAAATAAGTGAATATTGGGCATGTTTGGTGTTGGCCTATTAGGTTTAGTGGAGACTTTGTGGACCTAGACTTGTTGGTTGTAAAGGTGTAAATAAGTTGAATTATTTGTGAATTATTTAAATTTGATACATTAAATGAATTAAGTTTAAGTTTTATTGACATTAAAAGTTTACAAATAGTTTGTGTGTGTTTATATAGTCAAGTTCAAATTTTATAAGTTTTGACATATATTAAAAGTTCATGAATAGTTCGTGTGTGTCTATATATATACCCAATCACTAAAAAAATTAAATGTAATTGTATATGATAAAAGGTTTATATAATAATAATTTAAATATTACTATTACTTAGTAAATTTTAATTTTTTTATTAATATCTATTACCTAACTCTAATTTTTAAAAAGTCTTTTACTCTTTTCCTATTTTCACTTTATCTTCAAGTATAAAAATGTCTATTAAATATTAAATTAATAAATTTAAAAAATACTACAAAGAGAGATTTGACAAAGGGAATAAAAAAATCAAGTTATATATAAGTTAAACAAGTTAAACTTAAACTTCATATTTTTAACAAATCAAGCTCAAGTTTTAAATTTGACTCATTTAAATAAATAAGCTAACCTTAAGTAGCATATTTTTTTCACAAGTCAAACTTAAATTTCAAATACTCGACTTGACTCGACTCATTTACAATTCAAGTTGGCTACCTATTTATAACCTAATTAAGAAGCAAAACAATGGTTAATTAGCAGCATTTGTAACTTTGCTGCAACAGGTCACAAAAACACAATTCATTAAATCATTTAATGTTTGAATGTTGAACTCCAATACAATTTGATAAGGACTAATTATATGAAAAGCAAGCCGTTAAGTGAAAGCTTATGAATAGTTTTATATTTAACATGTTTCATAACACAAAAGTTCTTTAGTTTTGAAGCATGGATAATACACCGAACCATCCTACCTTAAGTCTTAATACTATATCAAGGATTAATTATCTTAAAAACTTAAGATGTTAGGTGAAGATTCATAAATGATTTTAAGCTTAAATATATCTCTAGTCCTTCTAAATATATCAATTTTTTATTTTGGTCTCTCAAGTTTTTGTTACAGTTTGTGTCCATGTACTTTTAAAAGTGAGTGAAATTAGTTCATGCCATCTTTTCAAAAGTGATTGAAATTGAATTAATTCAACTCTCTCATATTAAAATTCTCTTCATTTAAAGGGTTACGAAAAATTTAATATGAGAGGAGATGAATTGAACTAATTTTACTCATTTTTAAAATTATAATAACACAAACCGTTACAAAAAAAATTTGAGAGATCAAAATAAAAATTAATATATTTAAAGATACCAAAAACATATTTAAGCCATGATTTTATATCTAACACCATTTGAACTATTTAAAAGAAACAAAGCAAAAATAAATTTAATCATTGTATAGATGCAACTCTAGGAAAAACTTTGGAACACTTGAACGGTGTAGTAATCTATGGTTATGGTCTTATACACCCTATTAGGTTATAGTGCATCATGTACCTTTGAAAATACTTGTAAATAGAGGTAGCTTGTTTGTCCAAGCCGTTTTATGTTATTTTAAAAGTAACCTAACAAATATTGCCTTTTGCAAATTAGTCCCTCTACATGATCCACGCCAATGGCTTCCACTTGCGTCAACAACATCAAAATCTCGCTTAAGAATTCCCTCAACTTTCTGCAGGCCACCTTCCCCTCCTTTAGCTGGCTCAGTCCTGGACGGTCCCTCAGCCGCAACACCAATAATGACTCATCCAATAACCTCCCCCACTTGCCCTCTAAAAAATCCACCAGATCCTGATGCCTCCACCAGAGACTTCAAGTTCCGCCTCGAAGATCCCATAGCCATGCTCCCTGCCCAGTGACCGGCCTATGAATTTTAAACAGTGAGGGCAAACGTCTATGTGATTGAAGCATATGCGAGTGAGTCTGAGTGAATAATTTTTTCCATCACCACTAGTTTACAGAGATAAAGAACAATGAGAGAAGAAGAATTTTGTGTTTTGAATATATTAATATCAAACCCACGTGAGTACTACTAAAAAATAAAAAATAATATTACATGAGTATACTCATGTACCAAACTAAGTGAGTACTGTTAAAAAATGAAAAATAATATTATATGAGTTTTGTTTTTTATCACTAGAAATTTATTAGTTTATCTGTATATGAGCGCAAAAATTACACATAAAAAAAAGAAAGACATATACATATATACCTATATGGAGTGGAGTGGTGTGGAGGCAAGATAGGATTAAAGAAAAATTCCAAGATAGAGTGGGGGCAAAATTACACATATAAAAAAAATAAAAAAAGACATATACATATATACTTATATAAGATCAAAGAAAAGTTTCAAGGTGGAGTGGGGACATGCGTCCCCACTCCCTAACAAGTAAATCTGTCCCTGTTAACCTTGCCAACGAGCTATTCTTCAACGACAAGCTCTCTAAAGCCTTTCACTTCATAGGGCTGAAGAAGAAGCAGCTCTGCAGAGCACGAACCCTAAGGTTGAGCCACAGAAAACGACATTGTCTCCTTTGACCAAATCCCTGAAGCACTTCCTCCACCACCACTGGAGCTTCAAAAGCAAGATGACGTCGTCTGAAATCACTTCCTTGAGCCTCCCGTTGTTGGAGGAGTCAGACTCGGAATCCGCTTCTATCTCTTCTCGTTTCTCGCTCTCCTTATCCTCCTCCGATCACGACCACGAAGATCTACTCAGACTCTCCCCCGATTTGGTAAATCCGCCGACCCGAACTTGAATCTGATTTCGCTCCATCGGAACCCCAGCGTTTTTGCAATTAGTTACACTAATTTCACATATTTACTCATGCATAATCAATTTTTTATGTAACTTATTCTGTAGGTTGAAGGTCATCAAATCTAATTTAATTATAAATCAACGACTCCCCATTAAAATGCATTCATGCACCTTTCACATGAAGTTGCATATTAGATGGCATCAGTAATCTAATATAAGCTCCTGGTTGAAGCCTCAAATTGAGCCTAGAAATGGGAAGGAGCGTGTAAATACACTCGTTGGTTTATGTGTATTAGATAGTATAAAAATTTAATTAGGACAGAATACCAGCTTTTTATCCCTGCATGCACAGTGGCATAATGTGCTTACACATAGGTTACTGAGTTATCAATATAGCTATCTTCAATATGACTGATTTATAGGCGTTGGAGGTAATACTAATATCATTAGGTTAAGCTTTAGCTGGCTGCCTGGCTTGATGAATTCAGCTGAAGTTCCTGGTTTCTCCATATTTTATTTTTCCTGGGTCAGCTTTGATTGCTTTGGCCTTTGGGCTAGTTTGGTGTTTTTATGGAAATAGGCTGTGGTTCGACCCTTTTCCTCTCTT
This sequence comes from Ormosia semicastrata, assembly GCA_029884595.1. Classification (NCBI taxonomy): domain Eukaryota; kingdom Viridiplantae; phylum Streptophyta; class Magnoliopsida; order Fabales; family Fabaceae; genus Ormosia; species Ormosia semicastrata. The sequence continues at coordinate 16,937,428 of JAQQTO010000041.1, read as the reverse complement.
CCCCAGCCCAATCACTAAATGAATTCTGAAGCCTAAATATAAAAGATGAAGAATTTCGAATGCCTTTGCATGCGCATATGTGTGCAATTCTGTTCCATGATCTAGAAATTTGTCTCGTAAACGAACATAAAAATTTATTACATGCAAGTCCTATGTGTATAGTTTCTATAGCACAAAATGTGATTCTAACTATTAGGGTGTTTATGGTTTGGTTTAAATTGATTTTGAGTAAGAAAAATCAATTAATTCAAATAATGTTATTTTATATTAATTTAGATTGCATTAGACCAGTTTAATCGGTTTTTAATAAAAAAAAAATTTAAGCCTAGAATGCTATTAGTAAAATGTAATTTAGCCTATTAAAAAGAAAAAAATAAGAAATAAAAGAAATAAAAAATATAAATAGCTTATTTCATATACTTAAAATAATATTTGATTATATAAAGTAAGAGAAATATGTGAGAAATTAGAGTTATTATAAGTAAAAATATAAACTCAATAACAAATAAGTATATTATATAATGTTAATTGGTTTGAATTGAATTAGATCAGTTTTAAAAATTAAAATCGAAAATCGATCATGTCCAATTGGTTTTCAAATAATCAAACAAAAAATAATCAAATTTATTAGGTTTCAATTGGATTTTAATTTTTTGGTTAGGTTTTCGGTTTAGTTTTTGATTTGGATCGAATTTAAACACCTCTACTCAAAACTGTTCTGAACCAAACCGCAAACACTCATAGTTAATAGAGATCCCATATGATCGATAATTTTGGAGTTCTTATCACCACCTCTAAGGAAGCTGTTATTTGATAAGGACGGAAAATATGATAAGTTTATTTAAGGTGATGAAAATTAAATCAAATGTTCTTTTATTTTTTAATTAATCTGTATATATTATGAAATTATACTCTACAATATATTATAAATTTATTGTATATAAATATACTGTAATATGTTCATCATTAATTTTTTATAAGTACACATAGATGGTTATAGTTATCTCAATTCAATAAATTAAAACTTTTTAATTTTTTATAATTGTTTATGAATAGACAGAAAAATTTAACAATCAAGATATTATAATATGCTTATACAAAATTAAAATGTAAAACATTTTTATATTATCATCCAATCATATATTATCAAATTATTAAAAAAGGTTAACTATCACAACTACTACTTAAAAAAGTTTAATTTTGTTTTAATGATGTGTTAACACATTATTATTATTATTATTATAATGTAAAAACTTTACAGTATTAGTTCATCAAATTTAAACTCTTATAAATAAATTTTTAACTACAATTTCCATATAAAATTTATGCATAGGTGCTAATATAATATATTCTTTCTTTGAGTATAAACTATAAGCGCATAAAAATAAATTCTTTAAGGTGAATCAACATCTTGATATGATATCATACATAATATGCTGCCACAACACTTATAATGCTTGGGTGTGAAATGAGTGCTTTATTTATTTATTTATTTACACTTGATATGAAAGAGTGATATACCGGCAATCGAATACCACGTGAAAAATCTGTTTGACATTTCCTTATTATTTTATCTTCTTCGTGATTCTTGCTTTTAAAATTTGAAGTTGGTGAAACCATGGGATTTTTCTTGTACAAATGAAAGCATGGGATTGTTAGCTTATTATTGTGAATACTTCGTTTATACGCCGTTTTAGTTTCTGAAAACAAGATACGTAAGACTTTTTATGCATGCACACCATTATTTTTATTCCTTGCCAATTGATACAACTTTTTTAGCCAAAGTTGAATTGGATTATTTTTGCACTTTCACACGTTATCACTGCTACTTTTGTCGCTAATAAGTTGAGCTAATATCTTATGCTCTGGAATTTTGAGGTCCCATTGAGTGCACCAAGATCAGCATAATACTGGGTGATCCACCCTTTGATAATCTCGATCTCTTTCTTCCGTTGTTCGACCAACCATTCTGGATCGCTTGGATATGCACTCAGAATGTCCAAGCAATGAGATCCTGAAAAATCCACGTTCACCAACCATGGTATCATTTGATTGGTTTAATAGAAAAATGGTAGAAAATTAGGTGCTCCTTAAATATGATATAAGAAAGACTAAGAGTTTGATTCTCTTGGTTGGACTATTAGTTTGTTTGCCTTTCTTTTTTACGAGTATTAGTATGTTTAATTGTTTAATAATATATTTTTTTTTAACATTCGATTATTTTTATATTTTCAAAATCGTTAATAAAAATGTTTACAAGTCAAAGTAATTTCTTTTTCAAACTTGCAACTATTTGTTTGCATCAAAAGTTTCTTTTCAAATTAAGACAAAATTTCAAAATAATTATCACTTAGATTGCTATTTTGCAATTGATAAGTGAGATTGAGGCAAAAGAAACATATTCTTGGTAGCTAATGATGCAATTGATTTTCGATAATATTTTCGGAAAGGAATTACTGGTTTGTTCCTCTTCATTTGTGATTATGCTGCAACAATTATTCATTTCATGAACTTTGTTATCCAATATTTGGCACACACACACACACACATATATATATATATATATATATTACTTTCGAGAGATTTCTTAAATTATGATGTGAAGTTCTGCTTAGGCGCCGTACATTGTTCACTATAAACGGTGCTTGGGGAAAGAAAAACTGGACAACACTCGGCAAGAAGAATAAGAAAAAGAAGCAACAAAACGTCTATTCTACTATAAATAGACAATTAAAAATATATGTTAAATTAGAACCTTAATTCATATATATGCTTTTCATTCATTTTTTTTAGTTTTTATTTTTTAAAATTAATTTTATACGTATAAACATTTTCAAATTAGTTTCTACCATCAATTTCTGTTATCATACCATTAATTTAATTACTATTAAAGACATTTTATAAAAAAATAAGTGTATATAAAAGAATATTTATTAGACCAAAAAATACTTATTAAGTTAGTCAATTAATAATATTATAATGACATTAAAATAAAAATTGATGATATAAACTATTTTGAAGGTGTTTGTAAGTGTAAAGACTAATTTAAAAAAAAAAGTTATAGGAATTAAATTAAAAATAAGTGAAAAATATAAGTAACAAAATTTTAATTTAACCTAAAATATATTAGCAGAATACCAAGGTATACCATACCGTTCACTGTGAGTATGGCAACAAGACTGTCTGATATGTTGTCCAGAACCCTGAAATGTATATATAGAAGCTGTTTTAAAACATTGTTCTAAGACAATTACCAAACAAAAATGTTCTAGAACATTAAGATCAATTTAGTTTTTGTATTTTACGTTGCTTACCCGCCACTACTGTAAGGGTCTCTTAGCCCATTCGAGAAAATGATGTTTGCTACCAAACCTTTGGAGGACCAATTTTATATCCTGCCGTTAGCCATAAGAAAATGAAGCTTCCTGGTGTCAATATAATCTTAAAATTGAAAATGATATTTAATTGAAGACCTATTTCTTGTTGAAATTATAATATAGACAACCGTCTGGAGAATGAATCTGTGTGGACGTAATGTTACAATGAGAAGAGAACAAAGAAATACTTACATGGCCTCCATAGTAAGTAGTGACCCAATGACGCCGAGGTGAGACACCAAATTGTTTCTTGCACCCTTCGGCAAAGATAGTAAAGTTAAAAGGGCTAGGTTGGAACATGGTATCATTTCCTATGCCGATGGGAATCACCATTTCACTACATTTCTGAATGTACAGAGCAGTTCATATCATTTTCAGATCAATGAAAGACAAATATAAATATTCATGCAACACACACATGTATATAGCAATGTATTTTAATTCTCTTCTCAAATATTCACTTTCTAATTACAGAGTAAATATGATGCTCCCTTCATGAATAATTTAATGACTAGTTTTGCATAGATTTTTCAATTCAGACCTAATTCATTAATTATTTACCCAACACTTTTAAAGATATACCAAACTTACCCTAAAAATTGTACCTAATCAATTGAAGACTTGACTTGGTATAGAAACAACTTTTTATATGATGATGGCAATATAAAAATTCATGTCCATCACGAATGTTATATTTAATTTAATTAAAAGAATGCCATTACCAAATTTGATCACTAGCATAATCAAAAGAAAATACTTAAAACATCTTGCAAAACATCTTGCACTTGTAAATGCAATTACCTGCCATCTCCAACCAACTGTTGTTTCAGATACATTGGTAAGGCCATTAACTTTGCATGAGCTGTTTCCCCCGTAAGCCATAACACCTGCATATATCTTACTGAGGATATCGCTTCCAAAAGAAGCTCCATCAATGCCACCACAGATCACAGTAACTGGATATGTTGGCGGTTGATTGTACTGAGCCGCAAAAGCATACATGGATTCCAGATAGTCTTTCAACTCAGAAGAATTGTTTAAGGGACTGCAAAAGGTGACAGTGTAAGTAAATGGAATTTTAACTTCAAAAATACAAAAGGGAGGAAAAAAGAATAGTGTTTGTACTGGCAAGTATTGAATCTCTGGCTAAGATCGGAAAGACCATTTGGCTGAGAAGCTATTGAATCGATTTCAGACCAGGATTTTAGTATAGTTTCGTAGCATGTCTCACTGGCTTCCTGCATACCAATTCCTCATCAAGCCACCTTTATAATGCATTTGATGAAAAATAAATAAATAAATAAAAGATAAAAAATCAAATTATGGCATATATATTACTCGAAAATCCCTTGAAACAACATCGTAGTAAGCATTTTGTGGCGTAATATTATCAAAGTAGAGGACTGGAGCTGATGAGGCCAGGGCACCAATGGCCAGGTGGGGATATTTGAGCCTAAACCATGCAGCAAGCACTGTATAAAAAGGATATATCAACAACGTATATAGGAATAAATGGATGTAACTAACAGTACACAAGTGCAACACTGTGAACTGTGAAGACTATTTGAGGAACTAACTTCCACCATATGATCCTCCAATTACAATCACCGGGGACTTTTTGGCGTGTAATGTCTTCTTTATATGAATGAGGACTTTTGCATAATCTGCTATGGCTTGAGCTGAGTTGAAATAACCAATAGTGTTTGCATTCTTCAATGCTTCTTCCCTGGATCCAAATGGTACTGATTTCCCATAGTAACGGTGCTAATGAATAAAGTAAGAGTCAGAATTGTCAATCCTTTGAATTGGATAGTTGATTATTATCAGATTAACAAAAAAAAAATGCAGTTCTCTGCAGTACCTCTATGTATACTAAGAGAGCATTAAAGGAAGCAGCGTTATCAGTTAGAAATCCTATGTCTGTAGGGGAATTATCTATTGGTGCTTCGTCACCCAAGTAGGCAAATATTGGGGCACTAGAATTGGCGCCACCCCAGTACTTGAAATTGATCAGATATCTTTGTTGAAATGTTGTGTAGCTTTCAGGCCTATAGTTGAAGTGATCCAGTGTCTGCTTGTAATAAAATGTTTTGACATCATCTGTATCAACTGCAACAAGAGCTGCAGGGTCTTGTAAGGTTGTTTCCCATTCAGCAACTGGGCTCAACCTTGGAATGGTCAACGAGTGAGATGCAGTGAGATAGGTTGAGTATATGAGAAAGATGAAAAGAAGCCTCAAGGGGCGGTCCATTGCAACAAAGGGGAAAATGGCTGTGAGGTTTCCTTCTATGCAGATATAAAATTAAAGACGTCCATGTGATCCTCAGTGTGTGTACCCTCATGTTTTCAATTTAAAAGAGGGAGACTCATGATATTCTATTCATTTCATATTAAAATAATTAGATTTAACTCCACCACAAAAACTAACTCTACGGAAAACTAACTCTACGGGTGGTCTATTGCAACAAAGAAGAAGAATGGCTATAAAATTAAAGATGTCCTTACATAACATGTGATTCTCAGTGTGTGTGTGTGTGGGCGCATGTTTTCAATTTACATGTGGGCAGGCTTGTGATATTTTATTCATTTTATTTTGTATATTAAAATAATTGAGTATAACTCCATCTCAAAAGTTAATTCAAGAGGAGAAAATTGCTTAAGTCATTATAAATAATTCTTTATTCATATATTCAATCAATGTGAGATTTAATACTTTGGTGTACAAAATGTAAGTATTGTTACTTTGTTATTTATTTGTAATGCCCGCTATACTTCTTTGCACGATAATGGACTACAAAATGATCATATAATGGATGTCTGTATTTTGTGGAGGAAAAAAAAAGGTAATAACCTTAGATATATATATATGAGAGTAAATATACTAAATCTAAAACATCTGACAAAAATTATTGTTAGACCTAAAAGTCTTATTTGTGAGTAGTATATGAGAAAAAAGTTTAAAAATAACATGGTTCTTAGAAGTTGTTGATAAGATATTTAGCGATAACGACATATTTTCCTCCAGAAAATTGAGTGACAATTCTACTAGTTTAGTCACTATTGAACTTCTTTGTCCAAGGAATGTAGGACATGATAGAGGCAGCCCAGCTATTGAAGTTGATTGTGATCGATGACAGTATGATACTTATTTATTGAAGTTAATATATAATCAATCCACATCATATTCATGTTTTTTAAATAGAAACACAAAGGCTAATCAGCAAGACAAGCTTATAATATTCATTTTTAGCATATTCTTATCAATAAATCACGTGATATATATATTCTAATTTATATATACGATTCTCTTTATCTCATGTCAGTTCCTAATTTTATCTAGACATTTAATATAAAAAATTATCTAAAAAAAAAAGTATAGTAACCCAACCACTCATTGTTAATTTTTAGCCCAAAGTTTATTGACCCATTAGGAGCATCATAGCCCAATTATTCAAAAATTGAATGATAATAATAGATGGGCAGAGGAAATAATAAAGATTGAAGATTCTATGGATAAGTTGGTGAGATTTGTGGGAGACGCCGAGAGTTTTTAGTGAGATTTTTTATCAAGGACGTGAGAGATAAAAAGTTGAAATAAAAGGTCATTTTGGGTCAAGGATTTTTATTTCCATTCATTCTGTTCACCTTTGGATTGAGGAATATATTCCTTTGTTTCCTTTATTGTACATCTGCAAACATGAATGACTGCTGCCTGAGTTCTTAGTTATCATGCTTGCAAATTCAATTTGGCGTGGGTACTGGAGTACATCAGTGGTGGTGACTTTGCTGTTAGAGGATGAAATCTTGGGTACCAGAGTTATGGAAATAGTAACACACAATTAAAATAGAATTAAGAAAATTAGAACTGATACAAAATATTTAACGTGAAAAATCTCCTTTGATGATGAGGGAAAAATCACGGATAAGACTAGAATATTTTTACTATGTAGAAAAAAAATTACAAGACCACTCTCTAAATATAAGGAGATAACAATAACACTCTCTCTTGAAAATAGGAGAATACAAACACTAAGAGAACCTCACAGGAGAAACTGTATTTTCTCTCTAAACAAAGAAGCTATATAAGAGAAAAAAGAGAAAATTTTGGGATGATTTAAAAGTTTCACTTACGCTTCTTTATATAGATTCTCAAGAGCCTCTATGGTTTAGAACCCACCGATGTGGGACTTTAGTGCAACAATTCTCCCACTTGAAGATTTGATTGAGTCAATCATATCTTCATACCACTCTTTCTACCTTGTCATTCCATGTTGCTTACGTTTCTGATAGGCCATAGGAGGATTGACACCAAATAAACTTGTCAGTGGTGATTGGCTTTGTCATAACATCTGCTAGGTTGTCTTTGGTGTTAATCTTCTGCATATCTACACTCTTTTCTTCTACTACTTATTAAACAAAGTGATACTGGATACCTATGTGCTTTGTCCTTGAATGAAAGACTGGATTTCTTGCAATGTGCAAGACACTCTGACTATCACAATACAAAGGAATCTTTTGTTGCTTATGCCCGAGTTCCTCCATTAACCTTTTAATCCAAATTGCTTCCTTGCATGCTTGCGTAGCTGCCATATATTCAGCTTTTGTAGTAGATAAAGTTACAACAGTCTGTAACTTTGATAACCAGCTCACAGCTCCTCCTGCAAGTGTAAACATATAGCCTATAGTATATTTCCTTTTATCAAGATCACCCGCAAAATCTGAATCAACATATCTCCTGACAACAAACTCTGATCTTGCAAAACATAATGCAGCATCTGAGGTCCCTTTAATGTATCTTAGGATCCTCTTAATATTATTCCAATGCTCTTGACCAGGATCTGTCATAAAACGACTGACCGTACTAATTGCTTGAGCTCTAGTACAGATAATAGCATACATAAGACTTCTCACTGCTGATGCATACAGTACTCAAGACATTTCCATCCTCTCTACTTCATTGCTAAGACACATACTTGAGGATAATTTATAATTGATAGGAAGTGAGGTAGAGACTGACTTACAATCTTACTTGTTGAAGCGCCGCAAGATTTTCTTCAGGTAGTTCTTTTGAGAAAGCCAAATCTTCTTATCATTTTTGTCTCGGTGAATTTGCATCCCTAAAATCTTGTTTGCTGGTCCCAAGTCCTTCATATCAAACCCCCTAGCCAACTGTGCCTTCAATTCTTGGACTCGATCTTTATTGGAGTCTACCACCAATATGTTATCCACGTACAATAGTAAGATGATAAAATCATCATCATCAAACCTTTTGTAATATGTACAATGGTCTAAACTGAGTCTGTTGTATTTAAGGCTAATAATGAAGAAATCAAATCTCTTGTACCAACACCTTAGCGCCTGCTTTAGACCGTACAGAGATTTGGTTAACCTGCAAACCAAGTTTTCCTTGTCTTTTTCTTTAAAGTCTTCTGGTTAGAGCATATATATCTCTTGTTCTAGCACTCCATGAAGAAAATTTGTTTTCATATCTAATTGTTTAAGATGTAAATCAAATGCAGCACACATAGTTAGGACTACTCTGATAGTGGTAAATCTGACAACTGAAGAGAATATCTCATTGAAATTAATACCCTCTTTCTAAGCATACCCTTTGACTACCAGCCTTACATGATATCGTTCCACTTGATCGTTATCATCTCGTTTGATCTTATAAACCCATTTGTTACCAATGGCATTCCGTCCCTTTGGAAGTTCAACAAGTTCCCATGTCTTATTTCTATGTATGGCCTCCATTTATTCTTGCATTGCTACCATCCATAAGAAGCATCTGAGCTACTCACAGCCTCCTGAAAGGTTGATGGCTCTCTTTCTTTTGTTAGAAGATAATATGCATTGTGGCTTGCATTAACATAGTCTGAGTGCCATGATGGTTGTCTTATCTGACGAGTTGACCACTGAACTTCTGTATCATTGGCCTCATATGGTTCTTGTTCCTCGTGCTCTGGTTCTTGTTCTGCTTTAGAGGAATCTTCTTCTCCAGCTTTTCTATCTATCTGTACCGTAGTAGTCTCTTTCAAAGTGCTGACATCTTCTTGTTTACTTTACAATTCATTTTCTGTAAATATCACATCTCTGCTGACAATAACCTTGTGGGCTGTGGGATCCCAGGCGATACCCTTTAACACCGTTAGCATAACCCAAGAATATGCATTTTCTGGATTTTGGATCCAGGTTTGTTCTTTCTTGGGAATTGTACATCACATATGCAAGACATCCAAACACATGAAAGGAAGAATAATCTGTTGGCTTATCATTCCACATCTCCATTGGTGTTTTTAAACCAATTACAGTTGATGGTGACCGATTTATCACGTAACAGGTAATTTTGGCTGCTTCTGCCAAAAAGGACTTAACTAGGCTTGCAGTTCGCAACATAGCTATTGTTCTTTCTAGGAAAGTTCTATTCATCCGCTCTGCTACACCATTCTACTGAGGTGTGTGTGCAACTATAAATTGCTTTTGAATACCCTATTGCTTGTAAAATGCGAGAAAATTACCATCTGTATATTCTCCTCCATTATCTGTTCACAAGCACTTGATCCTTTTTCCAGATTCAAGTTCTACTCTTGCTTTGAAGTCCTTGAAGATTGGAAATACATCTGACTTCTTCTTGATTGGGTACACCCATAATCTCTTGGAGTAATCATCATTCAATGATACAAAGTATTTTGCTCCTCCTAAGGACATTTCTGGTGACTCCCACACATCAGAATGAATCAAGTCCAGTATATGCTTGCTTCTAGCATTTGATCTATCAAACTTTAATCTATGCTGCTTGCTTGTAACACAGTGCTCACAAAAAGGTAAGTTTACCGATTTGAGCTCAGGAAGGAGATTACATTCTGTGAGAATCTTCAAACCATGTTTTGACATATGGCCTAATTTGCGATGCCACATTATCGTTGATTCTTCTTGGCTAGCTGATGCAACTGATGCGTCTACCTTTTGCAATGTCTCTCCCTTAAGCATGTATAGATTTGCCGCAATCTTTTCTGCTTTTATCATCACAAGAGCACCTTTAATCACCTTCAAGATCCCACCTTCAATATGGGTCTTGCACTTGAGGTCATCCAATTGCCCAATAGACAATAAATTTTTATTTAAACCTTTCACATATCGTACCCCTTGAATTGTGTGAACGGTACCATCGTGTAATTTTATTTTGGCAGTACTAACTCTAGCAATCTCCAATGCATGATCATTTCCCATGAACACAGATCCTTCTGAGATAGGTTCATAAGAACTAATCTAGTCTAGTTGTGAAGTCATATGCCATGTTGCTCCTGAATCTATTATCCAAACATCAGTGAGTTGTTTTCCGTCTTTAGAACTAATTACTACTTCGCTATAAAGGATTTCTCTATCATCAGAGGTACTCGCAACACATCCTTGAGAGGTTGTTGCTTCAAAAGCTTTTCTTGCATTTTTCTTATTGTACTAACAATCTTTCTTCAAGTGCCCTCTCATGCCACAATGGTAGCATTTGAAGTTCTTCCTTCTTCGTGACTTTGATCTACTCTGATCACGGCTCCTACTAGAGCCACTTTTCGTTGATCTTCCCCTCATCATCGACAAAGCCTCTGCTTATTTTGAGCTTTTTAATTTGTCTTCCTTGTTCTTCCATCTGGATTCTTTTTCAAGAATAGCAGCAGCAACATCATCAAATTGAAGACTATCAACATATTATTATTTGTTATGTTGATAATGAGTTGATCATAAGAGTCGGGTAGACTTTGAAGTAGAAGTTCTGCATGTTCATTTTCCACCATGTTGTAATCTGATGTCGTTAGCTAAGAAAATAACGTGCTCAGATTATTGATGTTATCTATTACTGTCGCGGATTCACTCATTCGAAGAGTATAAAGCTTCCTTTTTAAGAATATCCGGTTGTGAAGTGACTTGACTTCGTATAATTTAGTGAGTGCATCCCAAATCTCCTTTGCCTTCTTCTTCTCTGCAACACTTGACAAAATTGAATCTGCTAAAGTTAGATGCAGGTTGCCAACAGCATTGTCATCCATCTCCTTCCACTTGTCATCAGGTATCCCAGTGGGCCTGCCTTCAATTGCTGCTAAGCAATTGTCCTTCCTCAAGATTGCCTTTATCTTCAGTTTGTATAAAGAGAAATTACTCTCATTGAACCTCTCAATCTCATATTTTGTCGCCATGGTTTTACACCAAATAATTTTCAACTGAACTAGCTTACACTATTTCACCGTGAATAGTACCATATACATGAACAGTATTATACGTATTATTGTATACTAGAACAAATCTAGTATACATTAACAATCACTGTAAAAGTATACAACTACACATATAAATAGTCACTGTGAATAGTATCCGCAACATGAATAGTATCATATACTGAAATAGTGCCGTATACTGGAATAGTGATCGTAGACCGTGAACAGTGTACCAGGCAAGTTCCCAAGAAAGAGAGGTAGGTCACTAATGGACACGCTTAAATACCAAGTCTTTCTTAGCCAGAACTTTTCTAAACATACACTCCCACACTAACACACTTTATTTATAGTAACTAGGGGTGATCACGGATCGGGTCGGGTTTAGGCAAAAAAATTTGAGTAACCCGAACCGAACCAACCCGATTAGAATCGAGTTGGTTCGGGTTGGTTAATCGGGTTAGTCGGGTCACCGAATCAGGTTACAAGAAAAAAAATAAAAAAGGGCTTGAATATAGGTAAAATGACGTTGTTTTATTGGGTCATCAGGTTGGTTCACTAAACTCGTTACCAGAACTGATATTCAAACGGGTTTATCGAGTTTGACTCGAACAGACCTGATTACCCGAACCGACTCAAATATATGTGATTAGGTCGGGTCGGTCGGGTTGGCGGGTCTGCGGGTCGGGTTGTGCGCCCTACTAGCAACAAGAATAATTCTTTTCTGATGTGGAAGATTATTCAATGCTGCAATCACAGAGCACACTAAGAATTTTCTTCTGAACTCTGCACCGTAGTAACCGTGGCTCTGATACCACTGTAGGGTACCAGAGTTATGGAAACAGTAATACACAACTAAAATAGAGTTGAGAAGATTGGAATTGACATAAAATATTTAACGTGAAAAACCCCCTTTGATGATGAGGGAAAAACTACGGGCAAGACTAAAAGGTTTTCACTATGTGGAAGAAAATTATAAAACCTCTCTAAATACAAGGAGAGAACAACAACACTCTCTCTTGAAAATAGGAGAATACAAACACTAAGAGAACCTCACAGAAGAAACTGTATTTTCTCTCTGAATTTTTCTCTCTAAACAAAGAAGCTATATAAAAGAAAGAAGAAAAAATTTTGAGATGATTTAAAAGCTTCACTTAAGCCTCTTTATATAGGCTCTCAAGAGCCTCTATGGTTTAGAACCCACCGATGTGGGAATTTGGTGCAATATGAAATTGATAGGATATCTTATGACATGTATCCGTTTAATTAGTTCTTGGAATTGAATATGGAATTGGAACGTAAAATTAGAATTGAACTTTTTAATTCTAATTTTTATGTTTGAAATGATATTTAGAATTAGAATTATAATTCCATAAACTAATTTCATAGAATTGAAAAACAATTAAGTTAAATTTTTCTTAATTCTTAAAGGAGAAAAGCTATAATTAAAGGAGAATATACTACAAGGCAACAAGCCATCAAGACATCATAAAAAGTCATATAAAAAACTATAATTATATTGATAAAAAAAATTGACAACAAATTGAAGCGCCAAGAAGAGGGGAAACCACAGATGCACCATGTGCATGCAACCACAAACAAAAATATTAACCATGCAAGCACAAGTGGCAGGCATACACAGATATACACCAACACGAACAAACTCAACTAGCAGCAGTAGTACACAATATACAACCCATACGAGGACCACCCACCTCTGCCTCTTCATCATCATCGCTATTATCATCCACAAAACCATTGTAAACATCATACTTTTCTGCCTCTTGTGAAGTGGCTTCAATCTCTTTCTTTCTACTATTAGTGTAGGAGGAATCCATCTGACAAGTTGTGTGATAAGCATGCATGACAGCAAAAGAAAATAATGACTGATACATTTTGTATAGAAAAAGGGATCAAAACATATACATCTTCCACCCCCCTTAGTCTTTGACTTCACTTCCATGGTTCTCAGACTCGGGGATTTCTCAAACACCTGATAAGCATGAGTATCACTCCTTTTAGCTCGTTTTCTTCATTACTTAGATAAATTCCATGCTTTGCCTCTTTGTAATACTTAATTAAGAGGTTGACACAGTACGCCTATTTTTAATGACAGCAAATCAGCAACATATGTTATAAGATTAGAAACTATAATGTAATTTCTGTTATTTAATGCCAATTAGTTTTATTTGGGTGGCTCTAGTGAGTCACTCCACTTAATGTCAATTAGTTTTAGGTTAAAATATCACATAATATTAAAGTCAAGATCCCATCTTTGTTTCTGCTTAATTCATTAGGCTTATTTACGTCTGTTCCGTCCAGGCATCTATGGAGAGAGGTGTTAAGAGTCACACATCGCTTGTCTCAATATTTCGGGTGACTCTGTTGAGTCACTCCACTTAATGCCAATTGGTTTTAGGTTGGAATCTCACAATGACCATCACCATCGTTATCATCATCTAGAGGTGTAGAAGTGGCATAGTTGGAATTTCACAATAACCATCACCATCGTTATCATCATTCACTTAATGTTAATTGATTTTACGTTAGAATCTCACATAGTATTAAAGTTAAGATCCCATCTTTGTTTTCACGGGTATTAAGAGTCACACATCGCCTGTCTTAATATTTTGGATGGCTCTGTTGAGTCATTCCACTTAATGTCAATTGGTTTTAGGTTAGAATCTTACATAATATTAAAGCTAAGATCTCATCTTTGTTTCCACCTAATTCGTTAGGCTTGTTTCCGCGTATTCTGTCCAGACATTTGTGGAGAGGGTGTTAAGAGTCACACATCTTCTGTCTCAATATTTCGGGTGATTCTATATATTGAGTCACTCTACTTAATGTCAATTGGTTTTATGTCAGAATCTCACAATGACCATTACCATCGTTATCATCATCTAGAGGTGTAGAAGTGGCATAGTTAGAATCTGACAATGACCATCACCATCGTTATCATCATCTAGAGATGTAGAAGTGGCATAGAAAAAGTCATTGCAAAGCAAAGGGTATCTGCAAAAAAAAATCCTCCATTGTTTTGTATTAATCAAATAACAATAATAACATTGTTTGGTCTTAATCAAATAATAACAATAACGACGATACCGACGAGGACCATTATCATCATCTAAAGGTGTAGAAGTGGCATAGAAAAAGTCATTGCAAAGCACACCACAATTCTGGAGTTCTAAGTTACTTTTCTTAAGTGCCACGCATTTGTATGATTGCTTAGTAATGATATTCCATCCCATATCATGTAGTGACACGATGAAGAAATCCGAGTCCAAGAATGAAGTGCTACTAAAGCTTCCTAAATCTGCTACCTAAGACTAAGGAGAAACTTCAAATAGCTGTACAGTACACATTAAGCTAACGAATCTTTTTGGCACGCATGCAATCTCTTTGGAGCATACTTGTGACAATGAATGAATATGAGGACCACCGACTTCTGCCTCTTCATCATCATTGTAAGTGTCAATTGGTCGGAACAGATGGAAACAAACCTAACGAAGTAAGCAGAAACAAAGAGATATCATGTGAGATTTTAACCTAAAATCAATTGACATTAAGTGGAGTGATCCAACAGATATATAAACCGCACCCGAAATATTGAGGCAGACGATGTGAAACTCTTAACAATCATCGCTATTATCATCCACAAAACCATTGTAAACATCATACTTTTCTGCCTCTTTGTGAAGTGGCTTCAATCTCTTTCTTGCTACTATTAGTGTAGGAGGAATCCATATGACAAGTTGTGTGATAAGCATGACAGCAAAAGAAAATAATGAGTGATACATTCTGTATAGAAAAAGGGGTCAAAACATATACATCTTCCACCCCCCTAGTCTTTGACTTCACTTCCATGGTTCTCAGACTCGGGGATTTCTCAAACACCTGAGAAGCATAATTATCACTCCTTTTAGCTCATGGCTCGTCTTCTTCATTACTTAGATAAATTCCATGCTTTGCCTCTTTGTAAGACTTAAATTAAGAGGTTTACACAGTCCTCCTATTTTTAATGACTGCAAATCAGCAACATATCTTATATCAAATTAATGAGATTCAGAAAACTTTCCTTGTACTAGGGAAAGGGTGGGGGAGAAAACCACCTTAAGGATATCATTGCACCCATGTCTAAGTGATGTTTCAGTCCTGTAATCAGTGATAATTTTAACCAGCCGATCCCTCAACCTATAGAAAAGCAGATAGAGAAATTACAGTTAGTGGAAAACATATAATGCTACTGAATATAGCTGGAATTGGGAAGCCAGAATGATCTAACTATCTGAGCAATAAGTTAAAATCCAAAGCATGGCGAACAGCAAGCAGATGCATAACCAGAACTAGATAGATGGGCATCTCCTAGTCCTGCTTAATGCGATCTACAACCCAAATACTAATACTTTATTCCTTGCATATAAGATTAGAAACTATAATGTAATTTCTGTTATTTATTACTTACCGATATATTTTAATCCCGTTGGGAACCTTATTTACAATGTAGAGGGGATCAAGGTTTCCAACTGTGTGCTCCAATAGTATGCCAACCTGTCAATTACAAGAATCAATCTTAGATCAGGTTTGAGAAAGGGTAGGTTTACAAAATAAGTGAATATTGGGCATGTTTGGTGTTGGCCTATTAGGTTTAGTGGAGACTTTGTTGAACTTTGTAGACTTGTTGGTTGAAACCGTGTAAATAAGTTGAATTATTTGTAAATTATTTAAATTTGATACATTAAATGAATTAAGTTTAAGTTTTATTGATATTAGAAGTTTATGAATAATTTATGTGTGTGTTTAAAAGAATTAAGTTTAAGTTTTATTGATATTAGAAATTTACGAATAATTTATGTGTGTGTTTATATAGTCAAGTTCAAACTTTATAAGTTTTGACATTAAATGTTCATGAATAGTTTGTGAGTGTCTATATATATACCCAATCACTAAAAAAATTGTAATTGTATATGATAAAAGGTTTATATAATAATAATTTATATATTGCTATTACTTAGTAAATTTTAATTTTTTATTAATATCTATTACCTAACTCTATTTTTTAAAGAGTCTTCTATACTCTTTTCCTATTTCTACTTTATCTTCAAGTATAAAAATGTCTATTAAATATTAAATTAATAAATTTGAAAAATACTTTAAAGAGAGATTTGATAAAGGGAATTAAAAATTCAAGTTATAAATAAGTTAAACAAGTTAAACTTAAACTTTATATTTTTAATAAATCAAGTTCAAATTTTAAATTTGACACATTTAAATAAACGAGCTAACCTTAAGTATCATATTTTTTTCACAAGTCAAACTTAATTTCAAGTACTCGACTTGACTCAACTCTTGGCTGCATATTTATAACCTAATTAAGAAGTGAAAACAATGGTTAATTAGCGGCATTTGTAACTTTGCCGCAACATGTCACAAAAACACAATTCATTAAATCATTTAATGTTTGAATGTTGAACTCCAATACAATTTGATAAGGACTAATTATATGAAAAGGAAGCCATTAAGTGAAAGCTTATGAATAGTTTTATATTTAACATGTTTCATAACACAAAAGTTCTTTGAGTTTGAAGCATGGATAATACACCAAAGCATCCTACCTTAAGTCTTAATACTATATCAAGGATTAATTATCTTAAAAACTTAACATATTAGGTGAAGGTTCATAAATGATTTTAAGCTTAAATATATCTCTAGTCCTTCTAAATATATCAATTTTTTATTTTGGTCTCTCAAAAATTTTTATTACAGTTTGTGTCTATACACATAATTTTAAAAGTGAATGAAATTAGTCTATGTCATCTTTTTAAAAGTGATTGAAATTGAATCAATTCAACTCCCTCATATTAAAATTCTCCTCATTTAAAGGGTTACAAAAAATTTAACATGAGAAGGGATGAATTGAACTAATTGCACTCATTTTTAAAATTATAATGACACAAACAGTTACAAAAGAAATATTAAGAGATGAAAACAAAAATTAATATATTTAAAGATACCAAAACATATTTAAGCCATAATTTTATATCTAATACCATTTGAACTATTTAAAAGAAATTAACAAAGCAAAAATAAAGTTAATCATTGTATAGATGCAACTCCAGGAAAAACTTAAGAACACTTGAACGGTGTAGTAATCTATGGTTATGGTGCATGATGAACCTTTGAAAATACTTGTAATTAGAGGTAGCTTGTTTGTCCAAGCCGTTTTATGTTATTTTAAAAGTAACCTAACAAGTATTTCTTTTTGCAAATTACTCCCTCTACATGATCCACGCCAATGGCTTTCACTTGCGTCAGTAACATCGGAATCTCGCTGAAGAATTCCCTCGACCTTCCGCCGGCCACCTTCCCCTCCTTTAGCTGGCTCAGTCCTAGACACTCCCTCAGCGGCGACACCAATAATGACTCATCCAATAACCTCCCCCCCTTACCCGCTAAAAAATCCACCAGATCCTGACGCCTCCGCCAGAGACTTCGAGTTCCGCCTCGAAGATCCCATCGCCATGCTCCCTGCCAACGAGCTATTCTCCAACGATAAGCTCTCTAAAGCCTTTCACTTCATAGGGCTGAAGAAGAAGCAACTCTGCCACCAGAGCACGAACCCTAAGGTTGAGCCGCAAAAAATGACATTGTCTCCTTTGACCAAATCCCTGAAGCACTTCCTCCACCAGCATTGGAGCTCCAAAAGCAAGACGACGTTGTCTGAAACCGCTTCCTTGAACTTCCTGTTGTTGAAGGAGTCAGACCTATTCTGCAGGTTGAAGGTCATCAAATCTAACCATTAATGTATTTTAATTATAAATCAATGGCTCCCCATTAAAGTGCATTCATGCACCTTTCACATGAAGTTGCATATTAGATGGCACCAGTAATCTAATATAAGCTCCTGGTTGAAGCCTCAAATTGAGGCTAGAAATGGAAAGGAGCGTGTAAATACACTCGTTGGTTTATGTGTACTAGATAGTATAAAAATTTAATTAGGACAAAAACTCATACCTTATATACACCAGCTTTTTATCCCTGCATGCACAGTGGCATAATGTGCTTACACATAGGTTACTGAGTTATCAATATAGCTATCTTCAATATGACTGATTTATAGGCGTTGGAGGTAATACTAATACCATTAGGTTAAGCTTTAGCTGGCTGCCTAGCTTGATGAACTCAGCTTAAGTTCCTGGTTACTCCATATTTTATTTTTCCTGGGTCAGCTTTGATTGCTTTGGCCTTTGGGCCAGTTTGGTGTTTTTATGGAAATAGGCTGTGGTTAGGCCCTTTTCCTCTCTTCCCCAGCCCAATTACTAAATGAATTCTGAAGCCTAACTATAAAAGATGAAGAATTTCGAATGCCTTTGCATGCGCATATGTGTGCAACTAGTATGAGACCCGTGCTATGCACGGGTGGATTTAATTTATTTTGTATGTGTTTGTTATTTTAATAATTAAGATTATTTTAATTATAGTTATTATAAATTATTTTTAATTATAAAAATTAGATTGTCCAAATTAATAGATTTAGAATATATAAAATGATAGATAAACTTTCATTTCTTTTTTTGATAAAGTATATTTGAGAAATAAATATGAGAAAAATCACTCGTTACACAAACAAAAAAATTGATTTTAACATTATCTCATCAATTACAAAAACTTATCGTTAGAAAAAAATGAGATAGTACTGAGCAACACATAAATAAAAAGTAGTGTTCTGTTACAAATAGTATTTTGGTGAGGGTTGTTTTTAATCGCGACTCAGCCCGAGAGATTATGCTTCATTGCCTAACCTTTTTCTACCAAATAAATAAATAAAAAGTAGTGTTCGTAATGACTAATTAAGCCAAAATATAAATCAAGTATAAAAAAAATAATTAGTTCAAGTAAAAAGCACTCTTCCAAAGAACCAACATACATGATATCTTTGTAAAAAACCCATAATTCAAGAAGAAAATTGTAACTGGATACATAACTTTAAGTATAAAAATATCAAAGAATGTATAACTAGTTATATAACTCTATCTGATTCATGCTTCTTTACAAAAATATACACGTGTGCTTCTTTGTAATACAGGAAACCTCTTTTAAGATTAAAAAAAACCTTTTTTGTTAGAAAATATAAAATATAAAAGTATGGTTGATTGAGCAAGTTATATATCAACTTTTCATATAGAACGATTTAAAAGGAATTTGCTAATATAGAAAAGGTAAACAATCAGACTAATGTTAGATTTTTTTTAAAAATACACTAACCCACTCATTAGGTACCCAAAAGAAAAAGTTTATATTATTTACAATTTATTATTTGATAAATTAAAATGAATGATATAAACATTAATACAACTTATTTTTTGTGATAAGAAAAGAATTTTACAACAATAAAAACTATTTGCATAAAAAGAATATATATCCACAAATTACAAATGCAAGGGATGATAAGGGAAAATTATATTTTTAAGATATAAATAAAATATTTATTAATTTTAAGGTATCATGAAAAAAATAGAAGATGAAGCATATAACAAAAGAATTTAAAATTTTAAAACAATTATTATATAAACATATCATATATTTTAACATAATTCTCACAGTATTATTGGTGTTGTTACAATTTTTATCCTTAATTTATTTAAAATTAACTTGATCCCATTACACATTATTACTGTTTGATTAATATCTCAAACTAACATTAAAACCTTAAATTGCTAAACATGTAACATACTTTATTAAAATAAATTTTTAACAATAAATACATATTTGAATTAACTCATTTTGTATTCAAATAATTTATAATTAATCTCTTTTTAAGAGAACTTTTTAAAAAAACCCTTGATTATTTTATCAAAAACAATCACAACCCAAACAAACATGCACTAAGAAAGAGATGTATCAAATGCATATCGTGTCTACTTAGGAAATCAATAGATGATTTACTTTGCATATCATATTCAATGACTCTAGAGAATTTGATTGCAACATAGATCACTATTATGTACATTTGACAAACAAAAACATAATTTGTTAAGTACATATATAGAAAATTTTATTACAGCAATAGATACAAAATTAGCAAAAAACCATAATAATGGATACAATGTATTTACAAAGTCTTTATCACCAATTCAAGTGAGTAAAATCTCCATTAAACAATTGTATTACAATAAAAAATATAATACTTTAGTTAATAAACCATTTATAAATAAAATAAAACTAACCAATATACAAAAAGTGTAGAAGATTGAAATAAAAAATGTAGAAAGAAAGCCCAATCATTCCTTTGGCTGGTAGACCTCTATGGTTTAGAACCCACGGATGTGGGAATTTGGTGCAACATGAAATTGATAGGATGTCTTATGACATGTATCCGTTTAGTTCTTGGAATTGAATATGGAATTGGAGCTTAAAATTAGAATTGAACTTCTTAATTCTAATTTTTATGTTTAGAATGACATTTAGAATTAGAATTGTAATTCCATAAACTAATTTCATGGAATTAAAAAATAACTAAGTTAAATTTTTCTCAATTCTTAACTTATACCTTAAGAATTACTAATTTCATAACTTAAAAAATAAACTCTCTCTTTTTCACATTTATTTATGAACAATCATATTTATTGAGATTCTATATTTATATAGAAAATTATTTTTATATTTATATAAAAATTATTATAATAGCTATTTATTTTTTTCTAAAAAAATTAATGAAAAATTTCTTTGTGAAAAAATATGACTATTATATTATAAAAATATTATTGTATGAATATTTTTATTAATTTTAATTTTGTAAATAATTTTTTAATCTTTTAGATCATTCCTTTAATAATAAAATTATAATTGAATTTAGAATTACAATTTCTTATCCTAATTCTTTGACAACCCCAAATATAAATTTAAAATTTTGAATCAATTCTAATTCTAAAAGAATTGGGATTAAAATTAAAATTCTATATTTCAATTCCAATTCTGCTATCCGAACGGATCCGATGTCATTTGTCCTTTTATTGGACGTCACTAATTATTTCTTTTTTCTCTTGAAATTCATGTTTTTGTTTTTACATGTGAAATGGTGTTTCTTGTTCATTTCTATGAAAATTTTCATAAATCTATAATTTTTTCTCGTTACTTACCTTTTCCAAATTATTTGGGTTTCTATCTACTAATTTTACTTTTGTAAAACAATTCTCAAATTATAATTCTTTAAAAATCAATGGATTATAACTTGTTGACCTAGGGGTAATGTTTGTGGCCTAACGCTAAACTTCACTTCTTAATATTTAAGGATCAATAGCTTATTGATTTAAAATTTAAAATTGAATTAAAATAAATGTTCCGAACAAAATAAACCACCATTTTTTAGTAATATTGTTTAAAAAATTACATGACTTTGGATTCTTTATTGCACTTGATAAATACGTAAGCACAAAACTCAAGCAAATTTTTTTTTCTTAATTTAGGTTTTTTTCAGTTTTTAAGGGACAAATTAAATATGTTTAAAACTATTATAATTCGCATAATTAATTTTATGGTAATTGTCTTGACGGATATATGGGGGTGTAACTTCCTTGTCTATAATGGACTTCTGAATCCAACTCTTATTTTATAGACCAATTTTTTTTCAAATATTTAAAGGATTTTCTATTTTTTCCAAAACTAAAAAATGGTGGTGATTGCTCTAATTTAAAAAAAAAATTAGTTGTCTCCTATCTCAACAATTAAATATCATGTGTTGTCATTAGATATTTGCTAATCAACCTAGATGAATAAGATGAAAGTTATCATAATATCAACAAATTATAGTGTAATATGTCATTTTTTTTATTTAAGATTCAGGGACTATATTTGAACTCAAAATTTAAGGTAGCAAAATGCAATATACCCAAAGAATATATTTTCTAAAAAACTTTTAAACATAAAAAAGTTGTCATTTAAACAAATCTATGGTCTTTAATATATATTGATAGTATCATGGTTAATGTTCAATACTTAGGAAGCACGAATACGATACACAGTATGACATGACACCAATATGTGAATACGGAAAGTTTTAAAAGTTACATATGATATGGTTAAGATATAACGTATAAAATTAATATATACTAACATTAAAAGTACAAATCCTGAATTAGAATAAAGACATTAATATTTCATAAGTCATCTTTAATTGAAAAAGATATATATTATTGTAGTATAAAAACATTATTGTAGTATCCCATTTGCGTTGGTACAAATATTCAAAAAATAATTGAAAGATATAAATTAGAAGTATCTAAAAGTATTTGATACATGTAACTAAAAAGTATCCAATACAATATGTATCGAATACTGATACAACGATGATTTTAAAGTATTAGTATAACATAGTTTAATACTCATGTTATATTATCATAATCTATTGACTTGTCCCAGCCTTTAAATTCAACATGTTTCAAAAACCTTGTCAACTACATCTTCAAAGTTAGGCTCGTGGGAATTGGTGTAAGCCTATTGGGTTTAACTTGGTCGGGAAATTTGGGTTTAGGTGTTGGCCTTTTAGGTTTAGTAGAGACTTTTCAGACTTTTTGGCTGCCTATTTATAACCTAAATAAGAAGCTGAAACAATGCATGATTAATTAGCAGCCCTAGACACACACATTCATTAAACTATTTAATGTTTGAATGTTGAACTCCAATAACATTTGATTGTTATGATCACATTTGAGCTAGGTATATTAGTAAAGTATTTTTTATAACGACTTAGACAATCCTTCTTCCTTGAGCTAGTTTTTAGGATTGAGTTAGAGCTAATTCATTCTCAATTCTAATATTGATAAGGATCAATTCTCTCTCACCTACAAAAGAGTGAATCAAGATAGTAAGCAATTTCAACCCTATGGGAAAAGCTAAAGACGTGAGCTCAAATTCTAAGGAAACAACTCTTACGGTCCATTTGGATAGCGAAATTATAATTAAAACATAGAATTTTAATTTCAATTCCAATTCTTTCAGAATTAGAATTAGTCTAAATCTTAAATTCTATGTTTAGGGTTGTTAAAGAATTAAGATAAGAAATTATAATTCTAAATTTAATTATAATTTTATTGTTTAAAAGTATGATTTAAAACATTAAAAATTATTTAAAAAAATTAAAATTAATAAAATATTCATACAATAATATTTTTATAATACAATAGTCATTTTTTCATAAATAAAATTTTCATAATTTTTTTATAAAAAATAAATAGCTATTATAATAAGTTTTATATAAATATAAAAATAATTTTTTATATAAATATAGAATCTCAATAAATATGATTGATCATAAATAAATATGGAGAGAGAGAGAGAGAAAATTTAATTTTTAAGTTATAAAATTAGTAATTTTTAAGGTATAAGTTAAGAATTGAGAATGACTTAATTTAATTATTTTTTCAATTCCATGAAATTAGTTTATAGAATTACAATTCTAATTCTAAATGACATTTCAAACATAAAAATTAAAATTAAGAGATCTAATTCTAATTCTAAGTTCTAATTCCAAGCTCTAATTCCATGCTTAATTCTAGGAGCCAAACGACCACTTATGGAAAGATTGCATAACCTATGTGCTCCTGCAGTCGAATAGAGATTAATTCCATAAAATAGTTCAAATAGAGCGAACTTGTGAAGATACCTCATAGTCTCACTAAAAGAATTCTCTCTTAAAAGCTTAAGCTCTTAAGCAAAGACTCATAAATAGTTTATCAAATATATCTCCTCATATATATAAAAACTCTTTGAGTTTGAAATATGAATAATGTACAAGCTCACTCTCCCTTAAGTCTTTAAATTGTTAGGTAAAAGTTTATAAGTAGTTTTATATCAAACAGCACTATTTAAACTCTTTAGAAGGAACAAAGCAAAAATAAAGTTGATTATTGTATCGATGCAACTCCAAGAAAGCTCTACACTCGAACGGTGTAGTAATATAAGCTCCTGCTTCAAGTTTCAATTTGAGTGTAGGAATAGGAAAGGAATACTAACATAGGCACTCCAATGCAACTATTGTTAGTTTGTTATTTATTTGTAATGCCCGCTACACTTCTTTGCACGATAATGGACTACAAGAATTTTATGAACTAGCTACTGAATTTAGCTACAAAAATTTTTCGTAGCTAATCTGTAGCTAATTAGTTATGGATTAACTATGGATTGAAATTTCGTAGCTAAATTCGATATAATTACAAAATTTAGTTACAAAAAATTTTTGATAGCTAATCCGTAGCAAATTAGCTACGGATTACCTACAAAATAAAAATTCCTAACTAAATTTCAAATGTAAAAAATGAATTTTTATCAAGCAAACAGCTACGGAATTGCTACAATTTAGCTACAAAATTTAGTTAGAAAAATTTATTTGGTAGTTAATCCATAGCAAATTAACTACATATTAGTTACCAAAATATTCCGTAGCAAATTAGCTACGAATTAACTACCAAATATTCCATAGCAAAATTTCAATTGTATAAAAAATATAATTTGACTACTCAGCAGGTCTCTTTAATCTCACACGAGCAAACATTTTTCCAAATCTTAAATCCCTACTCCGTGCGCGCCCCTCCCTCCCTCCTTCTCGTCACCCCCACACACAGATCGGATTCTGTGCACCACCATTCTCCACCGCAAGCCCGGAACCAGCCACCACCAGACGCGAAGCACAGCCACGTAGACCCATGACACTATCTAGCTACCGCGACTCACAGATTCGTGAGCCTCGCACCAGATCCCGCACCACCGAGATGAGGACTGCGCGAATCTGTGCTCCCTCGCTGTTCTGAGCCTCCATCGTGCCCCCTCGCTGCTCGCGGTGTCTGCTCTGCAACCTGGCATTGCCGTCCTCAACCGCACGAGACCCCCGCATTGTATGTATTCTTATTTTACTACTTTCATTTCTCATCAGCGTTTCATTACTGTTCATCAAAGTCCAAAGAGATCGATGTAAAAAAATGGCTCTGGATGTGTCACATGATTTATCTAGCTGTGCATAATACTAAGTATTATTGTTGACTCTTGGATACCATTTTGACTAATCCGATAATCACTCTTGAATCTTGTTAAATTTGGGCTGAATTTTGTCAATTTTTTCTAGCCGTGTAGCATTACTTGATAGTTAATGTATTAATGATGAGTTCCAGCAGTGTTCCTTTGCAAACCCTTATGTACATGTCGACTTTCCATGAAACAATGAAAATAGGTCCTACTTTTGCTGATGCTGCTGTGGGGAGGATTGCTCAGGGAACAAAAGTTCTTGCAGAAGGTGGCTATGAGAAGATCTTTAGACAAACTTTTGAGATTGTTCCAGAGGAGCAGCTTCTGAAAACATATGCTTGCTACTTGTCCACCTCGGCTGGACTGTCATGGGAGTTTTATATTTGTCAACTGCAAAGCTGGCATTTTGTAGCGATACTCTCTTACAAAATGGGTGAGGAGACTCAATGGAGCTATTATAAGGTCAGCTGCAAGTTTCTTACTTCTTATTATCCTTTAACATAAAATATCTTTGTGCCTGTCAGCAAATTGATTTGATGACACGATCTACGAATGGCTTCGTTTTCTATTTGTATTTGCTAACAATAGATATTTATTACTATTTTTATATAATTGAATAGAAAATAATTTCATTCAAGTGTTATAGTTGTGCATATTTCTAAATAACAACGAAATTTAATGAGACATATTCATTTCAACAATTACATTGGTCAGTTTTGAAGTTCAGTTATGTTGCATTTCTTGGAATTAAGGATTATTTTTAAGTGCAGTGGTGGTCTTACATGCTTACTGATATTGTTTGGAAAGAAATAAGTTTTTGTGAGCTTATTATGGAACTCTTTCAAAGTTTGTAGGGGATGTGATATCTTATATCTTCTGGTCCACCTCCTAAATTCTTTTTTCCTATTTTTTTTGATTTTTTATGTGCTTTTGGGTCAAGCTTTTTACTTTCTGGTCCAAGATAATGTGATGCTTTGTTTTTATATTTGACATTATGATAGCTTCTTGTCCATATTGTTTAAGGGTAAACTAAGAACTTGCTAATTCTATATGTCAATATAACTTGAGTTACTGGACACCTTTTTCCTTAATAAGATGTTTTTTAGTTTGAATGCATATTTGGCATTATCATGAAATAAAGCTTGTTGGCAATCTTAAGTTATCATATTTCTATATGTCTACTATTTGGCTTCATCAAATCCCAGTCTTAGAGACTTAGACTGGTGCCAATTGAGTTACAAGCTTGTTGGCAATCCATAGGCATTCTTAAATATTAGAAGAAGCACCTCTGATGCTGGTGTAAAGGAAAAATACAATTTTTCTTTAGGCATGACAGTTTTCTCTTTATGAATCTAGAAATTGAATGCAAACTGACTTAAAATGGTAACATATGAAAAGAAAATTTAAAAGAAAGTTCCTTAAAAGTAGGTGGGAGGGTAAGTAATGGGCCTTTGTGTAATTTGTAGTGACAATTCTCTACGCTTTTTTATGTTATAGTAAAAACATGGCGAATGCTATGATACACCTTAATATGTTTTGGTGTATCATGCACCAATTTTTTTTACCGAAAATAACCGGTTAACCGGTTTTCTTTTAATGTTTTTTTTTTCTCTTACTCTTCATCTTCTTCCCGTTCCCACCGCCGCCACCACTGTCCTTCCTCCTTCTACCTCTTCGACCCCAACCCAACCTAGGCGGCGGAGACGACGCTACACGGCCCAGGCAGCAAGGACGTGCGAGCGGCAGTGACAACGCGCGAGCGGCGATGACGACGCGCGAGCGGTGGGGAGGCTTTCTGGAGACTGCGAGCAGCGGCGGAGAAGACGATGCACGCGATGGAGCCTAGCGGCGGCGGTGTGTGACTCACCGGAGGAAGTAGAGTTCGTTGGTCGAGGTGGACGACGGCTGGGATTCGCGCAGCGGGGCTCGGTTTGGGGTGACCGATTCTCCTGGTTTGCAGATCTTGTGCTCTGGTGAGGTGAAGTGCGATGGAGATTCGGTGGCGGTGGTTGCAGATCCAGCCATGAATGGCACAATGGAGCTCACAGGTTGGGATTCGAGTTTGGCCGGCAATGGTGGTTTACAAGTTATGGGTTGGTGGTGTCTGGTTTATGGGTTCCGGGTTGGTGATTCTGGCTATGGCAGCAAGCGGAGACAAGGTGGAGGAGAGGGTGGTTGCGGAGGACCTCGAGGCAGCACCATGGATTGGGCGGTGGGGTTGAGGGGAGTGGGGAGGAGAAGAGGGAGGGGAGGGACGCGGGTTTGGTGACTGGCTGTGCGTGGGTCGTCCGGTGGAGCGCGACCGACGGTGGTTTTTTTGTCTTTGGGGGTGATGGTGGTTTTTTTGGGTTGCTGTTCTTTTTTGCGGTGGAGGGGCGGCGGCCTGCGACGAAGGGCGGTGGCCGGCGACGGTTGAAGGTGGTGTAGGTTGCAAGTCTTTCATCTCAACCATTGATCTGTTTTTCACCACAATCAATGGTTGAGATGCCTAGAGTGCACCATACACCCTCCAAAGGAGGGTGTATATTAGACAACACCTAAAAACATTGGACTTTTGGAAAAAGTAAAACAGACAGTCAGACATCAAGTGGGGGAATCCCTTTTCCACAATAGTTTCTTTTTTAATTTTTTAAGTTTAGTCAAGTGTAGTGCAACTGTGCAAGTCTCTGTTAACTTAGCATTGCCTTTTCAATTTGTTTTCAAGTTGAGTTACATGGATATTCACGATAACTCTTATATTTGCAGTCCATTAATGTTAATGTGCACGTCACCAGTGATGAGAAGGTATGCTATATGAGAGCTTTCCTTATCTTATTTGTTGAGAATGAATTAACTAGCTTGACAAATTATCTTGTGTTTCTACAGAGAGAAGTGCAAAGATGGCCTTGCTTATGGAATGGGATTCAGAAGCCATGTTACCTATTTGCTAGAAAATTCACTCCTGAAACATTGGATTAGACTGTTAGCAGGGAAGACATAAGAAAATATGAACTTATTTGTATGAAGGTAATAGCTGCAAATATCAGGAAATCGTGAGTGACTCTGATGCTATTGAAGTTACATTAGTATGTTCTATTTCAAAAGAACCTTGTTCATCATGAGATTTTGCTTAGGTTCTTAGAATACAAAATGCATATATTTGATTTCTTCTTGCTGCTCAATTTCTGTATATAATTGAATATCTTTATTTGTCTCTCTTATCAGGTGAAAGCCACAACAGAAAA
Source organism: Ormosia semicastrata (assembly GCA_029884595.1). Classification (NCBI taxonomy): domain Eukaryota; kingdom Viridiplantae; phylum Streptophyta; class Magnoliopsida; order Fabales; family Fabaceae; genus Ormosia; species Ormosia semicastrata. The sequence goes on along the minus strand of JAQQTO010000041.1, from coordinate 16,908,604 downwards.
TGTTGATGAAGCTGTCTGAGAACTTCCTGATGCCAACTTGGTAAGGTATTCCTTATTATTTGATTTGTTATCCTTATTTCAAATAAGATCTTAACTTAAAATCATGATCATAATTATCCTTATTATTTTCTGGTTATCAATTTTTATATAATATATTAAGATACATAATGAACCATTCGATACAATTCTAACTTTTCAAATTGCAAAATGGCAGATTTATATATTTTTATTGGGTTCATAATAATTTATATATTAAATGATATAATTAGTACTTGGATGCTTTGAAATGGCTTGAATTCTTGGCAGATTAATATACTATTGAAACAAACTCGTTTAGTATTGGCAATCATGGTTCATTATAGGCCATAGACTTTGGTCTATCTGTGAAATGATGGACAAGACACCATGCTCTAGATCGTGAGCAATTTCATTCGTAAGAAAGATACTTTTTTAAGTGTTCTAAAAAATAATTCTAAATTCTACTACTAAATCTTTTTTATTATTAAATAAAAAAATATTAAATATTTTTATATTTTTAAGATATTAAATATATTTATTTTTTTATTTAATATTAAAAAAACTATTTAAAAAATTAGAAGAATGTACCAAAATATATCATTAAATGTATACTTCAGATATAGTAAAAGACAACGATAATTCACATAAAAAGGAAAAAACTTTATAAATTGCTTTAAAAAGAAGAAAAATGTCATTGTTCTGGTGATTGCTTTGAAGCTCCATAACTTATGCACTCAAGTATTGTGTATATATTATATAATAATTATCCTTTTCTGTTTTAGATAAGCCTGAAATTCTGTTTTCTTTTTAATGTTAATTTTCAGTGTAGCTTTGATAATCAACCATTTTTTATTTTCTGTGGTCCTCATACAATTGTGTGCTTGATCCTGGAGACAAGATTGTGGACTGCCGTTCGACCTTCACAATGTATGAATTTGATGCTGTAGTTAATGGGGCACTTGTCATCAAAGGTAAGAATAACATTTCCTAAACGTAGTTTTTAAATTTGTTCTTTGTAAAGATTATAGATCTGTTTGTGCTTGTTGTTTGAGATATTAAACTAATCATGAGCCTTCACTTAACAACTTAAGCTTTTAGGAGAGTTGGTCCTTGACACTTGTCAAATGAGAAACAAATATCAGATTGAACCTTAGACAGAAGAGTGGTTCATATCTCATGATTGTAACTATAGGTCTCTAGCTTTTAGACTCATCAATAAAAAATTGTTCCTAAACAGATTAACTTTTACTATATTGTAAACTGGCACATATCTAATGATTATAGATATTTCATCATTAGACTTGTTAACTGAAAAGGCTTGGGTTTTATGACTGGTATATCCTTTTAATTTTTTAAGATTCCTTTTGTCTTCTCAGCATTCTTTGGTTTTCGTATATTAACTTTATGTATTTTCTACTTTTTCTTACCATACATTTTGTTAATCTAAACTATACTTTTGTTATCCACGACCACAAAGGTCGCATATATTGATCATTTGAAACCTTTAATTAGATGATTGTTTATTATATGCAGTTATGCACTATTGCCATTTGTTTATACATGCTCTGTGATACCATGGTCAGATGAGGTTTTCCCCAGTTGAATCCAAACCACATTATTTAAGCAATTTCATTTGGTTGGGTCACCTATTAACGCCATTTACATTTGTTTAAAAACTAGTGACGGATGCCTTTGAAAAGGGCTCACTCGTGATGTATAATATGTTTTGCTGTTTAATGCTAAATTAGTTATATAATATGCATTTCTTACTCATGTCTTCAATGCTTCAAAACTTTTTATTTGATAATCTTCTGAGTTTGCTTAACCTATTCACACAAAGTTATTAGTGAAGAATCTTTTAATTAGAGCAAAGTCATAAACAATATTTAATGGAAAGGATGAATGATCTTATAAACATGTTATCTTCTGTGTAAGATTTCATATTTTATAAATATTCTAACGCAACTTATTAAATTGATTTGTTTCTTTCTTAGAGATGTAGAAGGCTCTGCAAACACTATGGTTGGACTTCCTTTGGAAGCTGTTAATGAAGCGATGACTTTCTTTGTCCAGACGCAGTTGGTGTCTGTTGTCTAGATGCAGCTAGCGTCTGTGTTGGAGCCTATCTTAAAGATTGTTAGCTCCCAAGCAGGAAATGTTGTGCTGCAAGTACCATCACAAGGCGACGCAGTTAGGGAGGATCACGAAGTTGATGATGATGGGGGCTAACTTGGATTGATTAGTTGTGTTTATTGATGATGAGATTAACTTGTATTGAATTATTTGTATTAATTAACTTGGATTAGCTTGTAGAACATGTTTTGAATTTATTAATGCAATTATGATATTTTGTTGTTTTGCACAATTATTTGTTGGAATTTTCTGTTTGGATTAAAATATTTATACAAGTATAATTTTAAAATACATTAATTATTATTATAAAATTAATTTAGATTAGCTTCAGAATAGCTAGGGAATTGCTAGGGAATAGCTACAGATTTTAGCTAGGGAATAGCTACGGAATTGCTACAGATTTTAGCTAGGGAATAGCTACGGAATTGCTACAAATTTTAGCTAAGAAATTGCTACAGAATTGCTATGGATTTAGAAACAAAATAGCTATGGATTTGCTACAAACTTGCTATGGAAATTAGCTACAAAATTCACTACGAAATATTTTGTAGCTAATTAGCTGCGGAAACAAAGGAAATTCTAAACAAAAATTAGCTACGGATTAGCTACAGAAATTTAAAAATTAACTACGGATTAGCTACGAAAACGAAAATTTTTGGTAGCTAATTAGCTACCAAAAATAGACTACGAAAAAATCCGTAGCTAATCTGTAGCTAATCCGTAGCTAAATCGGTTAGCTGCGGATTAGCTACGGATTTTTCCGTAGCTAATCGTTAAAATTCTTGTAGTATATAATGGATGTTTGTATTTTGTAGAGAAAAAAAAAACAAGTAATAACCTTGGATATATGAGAGTAGATATACAAAATCTAAAACATCTAATAAAATTATTGTTAGACTTAAAAACTCTTATTTGTGAGGAGTATATGAGAAAAAAGTTTACAAATAACATGGTTCTTAGAAGTTGTCGATAAGATATTTAGCGATAACCACATATTTTCCTCCAGAAAAATGAGTGACAATTCGACTAGTTTAGTCACTATTGAACTTCCTTGTCCAAGGAATATAGGACACTATAGAGGCGGCCCAGCTACTGAAGTTGATTGTGATCGATGACAGTTTGACGGACGCGCTAATGGAACGCATTTTCTGAATTTTGAGTTACTGTGTTTTTTAGTTTTGGCCATTGAATTATCAGCTGCTTTTTGGGAAGCATGTTAAACAAGATATGCATCTGACGAAGGACAAGCAGATAAAATAAATAGTAGCTTGATATAATTAATGTTCCTATTATTAGCTGTACTTATATGGATTATCATAACAGAGAGTAGACCGAAATTGATCATAATCATACTGAAATTGATTACTTGAAACTCATACTCCTAACCTTGAAGTAGAAGGATATATTAAAAATAAAAAAAACTAACTTGAATATTGGAAACCCCTTGGTTAAATACAGTAGGCCACTTGTTCTTGCATTATTAGATGACTATTTTTCCTTTAGAACTACCTTATTACGGTATTCAGGAAGCACTAGACGTTTCTCCACTTTAGAGCAACTTTTGTTAGTTTGTTATAAAGGTTTTGGTAAAAAGAATGAGGTTGAAATTTTATAACATCTTATTGTTTATGTAGTGATTACTGATTTAGTATGTGTTGCTAGAACAGAAGAAAACGATTAACATGCACCCACAAATGACATATACTAACTATTCAGAACAGAAGAAAACGATTAACATGCACCCACAATGACGTATACTAACTATTTAAACCGTTAAAAATCAAATTAACGGTTGATATTGATGATATGTAATTGAAGGATATGTTATATTTTATTTATTTATTTTGTTATAAATAGTTGAACATACAAAAAATTTGATCTACATATTTTAGTTGGCAATATTTACATACATAATATAAAAAACTTGAACCACTCTTAATTTGTTTTTACCATAAATAATTGTATGTACAAAATTTTTTATAAATTTTAACTGATAATGTTTATATTTTTTTTTTGTTATAAATAAATAACTGTACATATAAAATTTTTTACAAACTTCAACTGATAATATTTACACTTTTTTTACTGTTGATAATTAATTGTACATAGAAATAATATTTATACACACCCATACCAACAGACAAGAATTTTAAGTAGGGCTTATTCCGTGTCTGAATCAAATACTAATAATAACAACAACGATAATGGACGATGACCATCACCATCATTATCATCATATCTAGAGGTGTAGAAACGGCATAACAATGTGGAGTTCTCTATGATTGTGGAGCTACTTTTCTTAAGTTTCAACATTTGTATGATTGCTTAGTAATCATATTCCATTCCATAACTTGCACTGATACGTTGAATAAATCCGAGTCCAAAAAGGAAGTGCTGTTGAAGCAGTGTCGGCTCAAGGGTGAGGCAACTAAAACATAAGCTTTAGGCCTCCCCTTTTACAATGTCTTATTTTTTTTTAATGTTATACGTACCTAATTAAATTTTATATATGTTTAAAAAGTTGATATATATTTTTTAGTAAAATTGTATATCTTATTTATAAAATTACTTACGATAATAATTAATTATACAATTAATAAAAGGTCGCATACTCTTTTAGCATTCTTCGCTTAATGTATAGTTTAATTCTTTTATTATCTTTTTATCTCTTCCTATTAGTCAATCATTTAATAATTATCAACTACTAATTTTCTCTCTCTCTTTTATCTATCCCTATACTTTTATTTTCAATCATATTAAATACTAATTAAATAGTTTTTTCAATGGTCAATTTTTCTAATAAAACTATTTTTCTTTTAATTTTTAACATTTACCCCCTCATTTTTTATTTTCTTACAATTTCTCCTTCATTGTCAATAACATACTCATCATTTTACAATTTAGCTTTAGGGCACCATAAAGGTTGAGCCGCCCCTGTATTGAAGATTCCTAAATCTGCTACCAAAGACTAAGGAGAAACTTCAAATAACTGTATATGTTACAAATTTGGCAAGTATATCAAATTGTAAAAGTAATAAAATAATGAATAAGAGTATTGTCCCATAAGGATCGATTATGTTGTCAAGTATCAAATTCATCAAATTAGCATTATCTAAGTTATCAGAAATTAAGATTTGAGAGGACCGTAAATAATTTTAACATAAAAATCTGAATATAAAATTACTAACAAGAAAATATCCAAAATTAACAAGAGTAAATTTAACCAATCAACAAAGGATGAAAGACGATGATATAAAAACGTTATAGTTCAGATTTTACTTGAACTCTTTTGATGTAAATTAAATGATTAGCTTAACCAAGTTTTATTTCATGATTCATGGTCATATTTTTAAAATTAATCAATATCTAAATCCTTGTTATATTAATCATCTTCATGCTACTTTGAGTTAACTAATTCCTTAGTGTAACCAAAAATAGAGAATGCTTTATAAAAAATGAGAGAATAAAGAGCAAGACCACACAACTTACAATGTCTATTCCTAAAAATTACAGAAATTGAGATGTTTATCACAAGTTCTAGATTCGTGCATAATTTTCTCAAATCATACATAAACCCTAAAATCATTCCAAGAATAGTTAAATCAAGAAAAACATTAAGAGAAGAGAAAAACATTTAAATCTTGAAATAAAAACTTAGATTAAGCGTAAAACGAATTTACATCATCCAAGAATAAGATTCATAATTACCCTAACTAGAGAAGTTTACCTACACAATTGAAGAAAGAAAACAAAGATGAAATTCCAATAAACTCCATGGAAGATAGGTGAAAAAGTTGAAGAAAACTCTGAATCTTTAAGCCTAGATGCTCCCACGTCAAAATAAAGTTTGTGTCTCTACTTCTCTCTCTCTCAATGTCTATCCAAAAATATCACTTTCCTATTTATAGACAGAAATGCAGTAGAATACGTTCTGAGCACTTGAGCACTCAAATTTTGGGAGTTTAATCGCGCAACCCTTATCATTTTTGTGCTTAATTGGGCAATTAAGTGGTCAGAAGTTGAGCGCTTAATCGCCCAGCACCAGAATCTCTCTTTTAACTTTTTGTTTCTTGTTCAAACATCTTGTTTTTTTCCTTGTATAACCAACTAAGAAAACAAATAAAATACGTAATAAAAACTAAGTTTAAAACATTAAAAGTATGATAAAATTTGAAAATAAAGCTCAATCAAAAGAAATTAGAAAATGGTGAAAACCAAGATTTTGCAATAGAAAAACATGAGTTTTTGCAAGTTTATCAGTACACATAATGCTAACAAATCTTTTTGGCACGCGTGCAATCTCTTTGGAGCATACGTGTGGCAACGAATATATTTCTCTTCCACTTAGAAGCACGACCTGTGAGAATGGAATTTCAGATTTGAAAGCAATTCACATTTGCTTTCATGGGAAAAAGCCTTTCAAGTCCCAGTTTTAACAATGGATAGGATGTATCATTTGTAGCTGAGAAGATGAAGGTCTGAATTTTATGTACCGTGTGTTTGGATTCATGGTCTAAAAGGATGATTGTATTCTGCACCATCCTTTTGGATAAGGAAAAAATATTTGCATAAACTATGAGATATGTGCATAATTTAGAACTCTTGGATACACTTTTTTTATAAACAAAATACTTATTCTTTAAGAAAAAAAGGTATTTTAACATATTTTTAAGTGAGTTTGGATATCACTTTTTAAAAAAGATAGAAGTAAAAGTAAAAGTACTAAAACCGCTTAATTATGAAGCTTGTTATTGACTACTTCTAAAAAAAGTGGAAGGAAGAGTGGTTCATTAATACAATTTTATAAAAGTACTACTAAAATAAGTATTTCTTAAATATTATATCTAAATATAAAATAAAATTTTTTCTTTAAAAAAGCACTACTAAAATAAGAGCATAAAAAAGCAATTTTTATAATAATGTATCCAGAAGAACCGTGACCAATTTAAAAAAAAGAGTTAAAATGAGACTAGGATGTTACTTGAGAATATGTGAAGATTGTAAATGTAAGTTTGGAAATGTTTACGATACTCCTAAATTTTTTGGGAGCATTGGTATTCCATGACTAGATACCATTGATTTATTGCTAAAATAAATCAGCAGCCCTGATTTATTAACTATAACCTACATAAAGGGTAATAGTTATGGTTGTTATTATACATACATAAAATATTATAGATTTCAATTATTAATAATTACACACTCAAACTCACACATCACAAACTTGGATTAGTTTTTTTATTATTGTAAATAATTGTACATACAAAAAAAATTATAAATTTTAACTAATAATATTTACACACATAATAATAAAATTAAAAAAATTGATTAACTGACAGTAATAAGCAAAAGCAATTGGAGTAAAAATACTCCAAAAGATTTTCAGAGCACCATAAACATCACGTGTAAGTTTAGACAAATATCATTTAACTTTAGATAAATATACATTTGGTGACATTTACAACGCTCCTAAAAACTTTAGGAGCACCGGTGCTCTAACCAATTTTACCTATTATAACTGGTTAATCGATTTTTTTAAAAAAATCTTATTATTGTGCACGTAAATATTATTAGTTAAAATTTGTAAAAATTGTTGTATGTACAATTATTTACAATAAAAAAAATATTGGTTCAAGTTTCCTGTGTGTGAGTCTGTATATATATAAATATTAAAAGTTAAAATATATAGAATTTTCTATATATATAATGTGGACTATGCCTGTTACCTGTTAAATAGGTAATAGGTAATTAATTGCAACCGTTCATTTATTTTAATAATATATCTATGATATGAGATCATGGAACACCGGTACTCCATAAATTTTAGGAGCACCAGAATGTTTCCTATACATGTTTGGTAAACAAATTTGGCAAATTGTATTTTGTCGTGGATACCTCTTCAAATAACGTTTGCTTAGTTCACTTTGGAGTTCAGACGTTTGTCCATTGATGCTTGGAAAGGTTTGCTTTACCCATTTGCTTTATTTGCATTGAGAAATCGAGTGCTAGTCTAAGGGGGTGTTTGTAAACATTTAAAAATCATATATGTAAGTACAATAGAGCTAGTTTTTACATGAATGTTATTTGGTTTTACCAAAATTTTAAAAAATAGGTTCATATCCGAATTGAATTTGGGATAAAACTCTTAAAAATTTTAACTCAATTGAATTTTTCCTAATCCAATTTTTTTGTGGACTCTCTCCTCTTATTTATTCTCTCTTTCTCTGTCATAATTTGTTTCTACCTTAATATTAAAATTTTAAACTTTGTTATATACCAAAAAACTAAAAATTTAATCTTTTATGATTTTAAAATTGGTTTAAAACAAAATTTAACTAAACTAAGAATAAATTAACCTAAATTTTTATGACCAATTTGTCTTAAATAGTTTTGAATTAGTTTTAAGAGTTGTCAAACTGACCTTAAGATTTGATAGGAAATCAATGGCTAAACTTCATTTTATCCAATATAAAAGGAGAAAACAGACAGGTCAATAATTAGTTGTTTTATCCTCGCTAAATATATTCTCACACATATAAATATTTCTTTTTGATAATTTTACACTCTAGTAATTTTATTTAATACTATCCAAACAAAATTTATTTTTACAAAATTATTTTTGGTAAACATTTCTAAATATAAAACTCATTCTTCCAAAATAACTCTTTCAAAATACATTTTACCATCATTTATATGTATCTAAACAAGCCATAAATAATTTGTAATTCCTCCATTCGTAAATAATAGTCATTTAAGATTTAATTATACTAATTAAGAAACTCATTAAATGACTTAAATTTTAAGAAGAAAAATTAATATTTGATAAAATTACCTTTAAGTTTCTCCTGACAAAAATATTTAAATATTTAATGTGTTAGTAGTGATAACAATTAATAAGGATAAAATTCAAAACAAGCAATAAATATTTTTTAATTCTCTAAAAGTAACAAAAAATTTGAAACAAAATAATAAGAGCATTTTTGACACAGCTTTTTTTACTATTCATTACATGTTTGACAATTCTTATTTTAATTTTTACACAAAATTTAATGTATTATAATAATTTTTTATAAATTAAACTTGAAACTTATGATTCTAAATTTTAGATTATTTAAAAAAATTAAATGTAAATATCATTTTATCATCAATTAAATAACTTTTTAATCATTTTATATTTTTTAATAATTTAATAAATAATAAAAATGATTTTTTTATATTATATAAACAAAAAAATATTTTTAAATTATTTTTTAACTAATATATTTAAATATAAAACTAATTCTATTATCTAATTGATTGTACAATAATTAATTATAATCAATTATTTATATAATTAATCCAAACATATAATAAGTTTTGAAAAGTGACCATTAAAAAGAAAAGAAAGGAGTACTTGGTTTCATTTACCTCTGGTCTCCAACTTTCCACAATCAGGAGTAGTACCAGTAGTCGAGTACTAATCGATGCCCTATGCCCCGTATCCAAGACAATATTATGATACAAGCATTCAAAGTGATTCTAGGTTACTAATCTAAAAGAATTAAAGCAAAGATTACCATTTTTGTTTATCCCTGTGCTTGTAGGTTACTTTCCCTGACTCTTCTTTCAGTAAGTTTTCATAAATAGCATAACAAGAAGTAACTATCTCCCATTCCTTAAAAAAAACCCAACTTTGTTGAATCTCAAAGTCCTTGCATTCATTGCAAAGGACTTCCCCAGCGAATTGACACAGTCTACCTCTACTAGTTCTACTTGCATGAAAGTGTAAACAATCATGAGTTGGAAAACATATCAAGTCGCCACTGCTTTGGCCACTTAACCAGCTACTCATTTTTTCATCAGTTATCGAAAGGAACCTGGTATTTCAACAAGGAAAAACTTGATTTTAAAGGAGAATATACTACAAGGCTACAAGCCATCAAGACATCGTAAAAAATTAAATAAAAAACTATAATTATATTGATAAAAAAAATTGACAACAAATTGAAGCGCGAAGAAGACGGCAAACCACTCATGCACCATGTGCATGCAACCACAAACAAAAATATTAACCATGCAAGCACTAGTGGCGGGCATACACAGATATACACCAACACGAACACACTCAACTAGCAGCAGTAGTACACAATATACAACGCATACGAGGGCCACCCACCTCTGCCTCTTCATCATCATCGCTATTATCATCCACAAAACCATTGTAAACATCATACTTTTCTGCCTCTTGTGAAGTGGTTTCAAACTCTTTCTTGCTACTATTAGTGTAGGAGGAATCCATATGACAAGTTGTGTGATAAGCATGCATGACAGCAAAAGAAAATAATGGCTGATACATTCTGTAGAGAAAAAGGGATCAAAACATACATCTTCCAACCCCCTAGTCTTTGACTTCACTTCCATGGTTCTCAGACTAGGGGATTTCTCAAACACCTGAAAAGCATGAGTATCACCCCTTTTAGCTCGTGGCTCGTTTTCTTCATCACTTAGATAAATTCCATGCTTTGCCTCTTTGTAATACTTAAGAGGTTGACACAGTCCGCCTATTTTTAATGACAGCAAATCAGCAACATATCTTATTATATCAAATTAATGAGATTCAAAAAACTTTCCTTGTACTAGGGAAAGGTCAGGGGAGAAAAGCATCTTAAGGATATCGTTGCACCCATGCCTAAGTGATGTTTCAGTCCTGTAATAAGTGATAATTTTAACCAGCCGATCCCTGAGCCTATAGAAAAGCAGATAGAGAAATTACAGTTAGTGAAAAACATATAATGCTACTGAATATAGCTGGAATTGGGAAGCCAGAATGATCTAACTATCTGAGCAATAAGTTAAAATTCAAAGCATGGCAAACCAGAACTAGATAGATGGGCATCTCCTAGTCCTGCTTAATGCGATCTACAACCCAAATACTAATACTTTATTCCTTGCATATGTTATAAGATTAGAAACTATAATGTAATTTCTGTTATTTATTACTTACCGATATATTTCCATCCCGTTGGGAACCTTATTTACGATGTAGAGGGGATCAAGGTTTCCAACTGTGTGCTCCAATAGTATGCCAACCTGTCAATTACAAGACTCAATCTTAGAACAGGTTTGAGAAAGGGTAGGTTTACAAAATAAGTGGATATTGGGCATGTTTGGTGTTGGCCTATTAGGTTTAGTGGAGACTTTGTTGACCTTTGCAAACTTGTTGGTTGTAAAGGTGTAAATAAGCTTAATTATTTGTGAATTATTTAAATTTGATACATTAAATGAGTTAAGTTTTATTCACATTAAAAGTTTACGAATAATTTATGTGTGTGTTTATATAGTCAAGTTTAAACTTTATAAGTTTTGACGTTAAAAGTTCATGAATAGTTCGGGTGTGTTTATATATATACCCAATCACTAAAAAAATTGTAATTGTATATGATAAAAGGTTTATATAATAATAACTTATATATTACTATTGCTTAGTAAATTATAATTTTTTTTATTAATATCTATTACCTAACTCTAATTTTTAAAGGGTCTTTTACTCTTTTCCTATTTCCATTTTATCTTCAAGTATAAAAATATCTATTAAATATTAAATTAATAAATTTGAAAAATACTTCAAAGAGAGATTTGATAAAAGAAATAAAAAAATCAAGTTATAAATAAGTTAAATAAGTTAAACTTAAACTTCATGTTTTTAACAAATCAAGCTCAAATTTTAAATCTGACTCATTTAAATAAATGAGTTAACTTTAAGTAACATATTTTTTTCACAAGTCAAACTTAAATTTCAAGTAGTCAACTTAATTCGACTCGTTTATACTCCAAGTTGTCTGCCTATTTATAACCTAATTAAGAAGTGAAAACAGTGGTTAATTGCAGCATTTTTAACTTTGCAGCAACAGGTCACAAAAACACAATTCATTAAATCATTTAATGTTTGAATGTTGAACTCCAATACAATTTGATAAGGAATAATTATATGAAAAGCAAGCAGTTAAGTGAAAGCTTATGAATGATTTTATATTTAACATGTTTCATAGCACAAAAGTTCTTTGAGTTTGAAGCATGAATAATATACCGAGCCATCCTACCTTATGTCTTAATACTATATAAAGGATTAATTATCTTAAAAATTTAAAATGTTAAGTGAAGGTTCATAAATGATTTTAAGCCTAAATATATCTCTAGTCCTTTTAAATATATCAGTTTTTTTATTTTGGTTTCTTAAAAGTTTTTGTTACAGTTTGTGTCCATATAATTTTAAAAATGAGTGAAATTAGTTCATGTCATCTTTTTAAAAGTGATTGAAATTGAATCAATTCAACTCCCTCATAATAAAATTCTCCTCATTTAAAGGGTTATGAAAAATTTAATGTGAGAAAGGATGAATTGAGCCAATTTCACTCATTTTTAAAATTATAATGACACAAATTGTTACAAAAAAAAAAATTGAGAGATCAAAACAAAAATTAATCTATTTAAAGATACCAAAAACATATTTAAGCCATGATTTTATATCTAACACCATTTGAACTATTTAAAAGAATCAAAGCAAAAATAAAGTTAATCATTGTATAGATGCAACTCCTGGAAAAACTTAGGTACACTTAACGGTATAGTAATCTATGGTTATGGTGTTATACACCCTATTAGGTTATGGTGCATAATGCACCTTTGAAAATACTTGTAATTAGAGGTAGCTTGTTTGTACAAGCCGTTTTATGTTATTTTAAAAGTAACCTAACAAGTATTGCTTTTTGCAAATTACTCCCTCTACATAATCCACGCCAATGGCTTCCACTTGCGTTAACAACATCAGAATCTCGCTGGAGAATTTCATCGACCTTGCGCCGGCCACCTTCCCCTCCTTTAGCTGGCTCAGTCCCAGACACTTCCCCAGCCGCGACACCAACAATGACTCATCCAACAACCTCCCCCATTTGCCCGCCGAAAAATCCACCAGATCCTGACGCCTCCGCCAGAGACTTCGAGTTCCACCTCGAAGATCCCGTCGCCATGCTCCCCGCCAACGAGCTATTCTCCAACGACAAGCTCGTCTCGCTCCACCTCCAACTCTCTAAAGCCTTCCACTTCATAGGGCTGAAGAAGAAGTAGCTCTGCCACCAGAGCACGAACCAGGTTGAGCCGCAGAAAATGATGTTGTCTCCTTTGACCAAATCCCTGAAGCACTTCCTCCACCACCACCGGAGCTCCAAAAGCAAGACGACGTCGTCTGAAATTGCTTCCTTGAGCCTCCAGTTGTTGAAGGACTCGGACTTGGAATTCACTTCTATCTCTTCTCGTTTCTCGCTTTCATCTTCCTCCTCTGGTCACGACCATGAAGATCTACTCAGACTCTGCCCCGATTTGGACAAACCCGCCGCGAACCCAAACCCAAATCTGATTTCACTCCATTAGAAACCCAACGTTTTTGCAATTAGTTACACTAATTTCACATATTTACTCATGCCTAATCAATTTTTTATGTAACCTATTCTGTAGGTTGAAGGTCATCAAATCTAACCGTTAATGTATTTTAATTATAAATCAACGACTCCCCATTAAATTGCATTCATGCACCTTTCACATGAAGTTGCATATTAGATGGCACCAGTAATCTAATATAAGCTCCTGGTTGAAGCCCCAAATTGAGCCTAGAAATGGGAAGGAGCGCGTGTAAATACACTCGTTGGTTTATATGTATTAGATAGTATAAAAATTTAATTAGGACGGAAACTCATACCTTATATATACCAGCTTTTTATCCCTGCATGCACAGTGGCATAATGTGCTTGCACATAGGTTACTGAGTTATCAATATAGCTATCTTCAATATGACTGATTTATGGGCGTTGGAGGTAATACTAATATCATTAGGTTAAGCTTTAGCTGGCTGCCTGGCTTGATGAATTCAGCTGAAGTTCGTGGTTACTCCATATTTTATTTTTCCTGGGTCAGCTTTGATTGCTTCGGCCTTTGGGCCAGTTTGGTGTTTTTATGGAAATGGGCTGTGGTTAGACCCTTTTCCTCTCTTCCCCAGCCCAATTACTAAATGAATTCTGAAGCCTAAATATAAAAGACGAAGAATTTCGAATGCCTTTGCATGCGCATATGTGTGCAATTCTGTTCCATGATCTAGAAATTTGACTCGTAAACGAACATAAAAATTTATCACATGCAAGTCCTATGTGTATAGTTTCTATAGCACAAAACGTGATTCTAACTATTGGCTAGGGGTGTTTATGGTTTGGTTTAAATTGATTTTGAGTAAAAAAATTAATTAATTCAAATAATGTTATTTATATTAATTTAGATTGTATTAGACTGGTTTAATTGATTTTTTATAAAAAAGAAATTTTAAGCCTAGAATGTTATTAGTAAAAAGTAATTTATCCTATTAAAAATAAAAAATAAGAAATAAAAGAAATAAAAATATAAATAACTTATTTTACATACTTAAAATAATATTTGATCATATAAAATGAGAGAAATATTTAAAAATTAGAATTATTATAAATAAAAATATAAACTCAATAACAAATAAGTATATTATATAATTTTAATTGGTTTGAATTAAATTGGATTGGTTTTGAAAATCAAAATCGAAAATGATCATGTCCAATTGGTTTTTAAAAAATCAAACAAAAAATAACTAAATTTATTAGGATTAGATTGGATTTTAATTTTTTAGTTGAGTTTTCGGTTTAGTTTTCGATTTAGATCGAATTTAAACACTTCTACTCAAAACTGTTTTGAACCAAACCGCAAACACTCATAGTTAATAGAGATCCCATATGATATGATCCACAATTTTGGAGTTCTTATCACCACCTCCTGTTATGTGATAAGGACGGAAAATATGATAAGTTTATTTAAGGTGATAAAAATTAAATCAAATGTTCTTTTATTTTTTTAATTAATCTGTATATATTATGAAATTATACTTCTACAATATATTATAAATATATAGTATATAAAGATACT
Source organism: Ormosia semicastrata (assembly GCA_029884595.1). Classification (NCBI taxonomy): domain Eukaryota; kingdom Viridiplantae; phylum Streptophyta; class Magnoliopsida; order Fabales; family Fabaceae; genus Ormosia; species Ormosia semicastrata. Next base: position 16,893,481 of record JAQQTO010000041.1, on the reverse strand, counting down.
GTAATATGTTCATCATTAATTTTTTATAAGTACACATAGATGGTTATAGTTATCTCAATTCAATAAATTATTTTTTTTTTTTTTATAATTGTTTATGAATAGACACAAAAATTTAACAATCAAGATATTATAATATGCTTATACAAAATTAAAGTGTAAAAAAGTTTTATACTATCATCCAATCATATATTATCAAATTTTTAAAAAAGGTTAACTATCACAACTACTACTTAAAAAAGTTTAACTTTATTTTAATGATATGTTAACACATTATTATTATTATTATTATTATTATTATTATTATTATTATTATTATTATTATAATGTAAAAACTTTACATTATTAGTTCATCAAATTTAAACTCTTATAAATAATTTTTTAACTACAATTTCCATATAAAATTTATGCGTAGGTGCTAATATAATATATTGTTTCTTTGAGTATAAACTATAAGCGCATTAAAAAAATTTCTTTAAGGTGAATCAATATCTTGATATGATATCATACATAATATGCTGCCACAACACTTATAATGCTTGGGTGTGAAATGAGTGTGTTCTGAAGTGGATTTAGAGGGTACCTGAGATAGGCACGTTACAGTGGATTCTCCCTTCGGCAGTAGCTGGACTCGTAACACAGGGGGGTTGGGTACCTGCAAAGGGACTCCAACGCTCAAGTCAGGTAGTGCACAACAAGGTTTTAGGGATTGAGTTTTGAGTTACCTTACTGAGATGACTTAACCTCGTATTTATAGAGCGTGTACAGAATTCTAATGGGATTCTTATCGAATACTGAATGCAGGTAATTTAGGATTAGTATCCTAATGAGGATTGCCTTCCTGTTATTGTCAGATATATCCTTGTAAACCTGAGATTAAGATATGAAAAGTATCTAACCATTAAGGATATCTGTCAATCCTATAATATCGTAAGTTGATGATTGGCAGTTACGGATATTTAGGGATTCATCTTCTGCGCGAATTTATCAATCACGATGTCATATACTGATATCTTGCTCAAAGGTCATGTAATCCGTGGTCCCAATACGTCGTGAGTCTTCCTCTACGCCAGCTAGGAGAGTCCGGTAGTGCTCATGCCGGGTTGATCCATGGAGCTGGATCCCGGATCACGGTCCAGAACAGTTGCCCCCAGCTTGGCTCTTGGATGAGATAGACCAGAGTCAAGTTTAAAACGGATCAACCATTGTGTGGTAATTCGACGGGTAGGTGTTAGACCTCAGGTTATTACCGACGTCCTTGTCCTATTCAGTTACGAGCAAACGTCGCTGCCCCCAAGCATGAGTACTAAGGATTCTTGGAGACATATTCGACGTAGATCCCAAACATGATCTCTGACGTAACAGTCTGCGATTCTCTGGGAAACTGATGCTTGGAATTTATTGGGAAGTAGTGATTCTTTAAAGAAAACGTCAATTTCATACAGATTTTTTCAACTGCTCCCTATCTTTGTAACCAACCAGAGATCAAAAGCATTTATTTTGGCTTACTTCATGGGATCAGGTCACCTTTTATGGGACCAATCAGAATCCCTCATGCATGCTATAAGTACTGAATACTTCTTCGTGGGTTTGCATTCTATTCTTTTTCATTTTCGAACACAGATGATTTCTCCCAGGGGAATAAGTGTAGTTTTTTCCTCATTTCCTCCTTGTGTGAAGAGAGCTTCATCATCTGCAGAGACTATACTTTCATTTTTTTCAAAGTTCTTGAAGAGATTTTATCTTCTCCGAGCGTTTTTCCTTTTTGACAGGGGCCTTTCTATCTTGGCATAAAACCAGGTTGCTATGCATTTAGGGAGGCGGAAGCCTTTCTATCCTAGCGTACACGGGGGTGTCTGATCCAACGTGTTGTTAGGATGGAATAATGCTTCCGTCCTTCATTGCATGGGGACTCGACGGAGCACACTGTTCCTCTCTCTTTCTTCTCGGCAGGCTGCTTGAAAGCACTTGGCCGGTCTTTTTCGTAGTAACGGCTGAAAATGCAAGGATGCCTGGTCAAGAGAGTGAGGACCCCCTTGGAGCAACCTGGGGTGGTCTGCTTTCTTTTACTTGCTTTCAAGGAAGTAGCGCGTATCCGCTTCTGCCGTTATCCGTCGAGAAGGTGGGAGAAGAACGAGTGAGCGGAGAATTCCTACTCCGGAGTGGCTTCACTCTGTTCTGGGGTGGAAAGGCCGCTGTAGCTGCTCCGTGACTTGAGGCAACTTGGAATGATTGACACCGGCGGAGGATTCTTCAGCTAGAGAGGTCGCACCCCTTCCAACGAGCGAAGGAAGATCTCGGCCTTTAGTTGCATCGCAGAGAAGCAGTGCAAAGAATTTTGGCACTTTATTTGGGGTTATGATCCTCGTTTGCCAATGTTTTGCAAAGCCTATCCACTTTTTCAAAAGGCCTGAGTTTAGAGATGTGGATGGGGTACGATCCAGGCAGCCGGAGACATTTGCCGCTTTTCCCGGGGTATCGTTATACATTCCATGTCTCAATATTTTCTTTTTCCTCTTTTTCAGTTGTATGACGATGTATGGAATGAAGATGATTCAATAGACTTTACCTTCTCTGTATTTGTCCTGTACTTTCATTATATATATATGTTTTTCCACCGAGGTAATTCTGCCAGGATGAGTCCAACGCTTATCTCGGTATAACCAAGTAAAGACACTGCCGAGATAGGTCCAATGCCAACCCGGCATAATAGCCATAAACACACCTCGGATATAGCACGCTGTCCGTGATGTCAATAATTAATTGGGCCTGGAATCCGTGGTACAAACCCGGGTTCTCATCCAACATTCGTACGACATTTTGGATTACTGCGTAACCGTCCTTTCAACTGCTATTACAGCTGGGTGGGCCACGTGTTGCGATTTCATTGGAGGGACGTGCCTAGAGCTCCGCGAGCCATGATGAGCACCTTTTGAACTTGCATCGGAGGGGACAGAAATGTCCCTTAACCGTTCAGCCATTTATAAATAAAAGGTTTGTCTTCCTTACTCTATCATTTTTGGCCTCCTTTATTGAAAACACTATGCGTTGAAAGCTTTGGCTTCTTTTCGGGTGCTTTCCACTCGCGGTTTCTTCATTGTTCTGGCACAACTTCTCCACTTTCAAGCATTCTACTTTTACACAGTAAGTTGCTTTCTTTCAGTCTTTTTGTTATTTGCACTTTCAGTATGTCAATGGCTTTTCTGAAAGTAGAGTAGCTTCGCATTTCTGGTCTTGCCTTCAAATAGGGCTTAGTGATTTAGGTAGATATGGTCGCCTCCCTGAAACACCAACTTCGCCGCGCCATGCGCGGTGGAGGAGTTCCCCTGGATGCTTTGTTTCTGGTGGGACAGGAGGTCGGTAGGGGAGGTTAGGATTACCTCGCTCTCCCTGTGTCTGAATCTGTGAAACTATTGATTCTGACAGTTTCTTACCGACTTCTTTGGATGTTCTCAGGATTCCCATGGCCAAAGGAAAAAAAGCTAGGGTCCAGCCCCCGTTTCACGACGTCCGTGATCCGGCAGAAGACGAGCTGGTTCGAGTTCGGCGGGGTCCCGGGTTGGTATGCCCATGGGTAGTGGACGACGTGTGGGACCGTCAGTCCAAGTTTTCAAGCGAAGCCGTACTCCAAGAGTCCCTATTCGCCTTGGAGTTAACTGTGAACAAGGCTCAAGACGACGAGTTTGAAGTTGTCTGCCCAACCTGGAATGAGAGAGTGTGCTCCTGTCAAGAGGAGGGTTCACACTTCATGTTCCTGTATGAGCCTCTTTTTCTCAAGTTGGGGCTTAGGATGCCGTTTTCCGACTTCCAAATAGCCGTCCTCCGTACCCTCTAAGTGGCCCCTTCGCAAATCCACCCTAACGGTTGGGGCTACATCATATCGTTTGAGAGGTTTTTCGGTTAATGAGCCTTAAGTGCTCGGTAAATACCTTTTTTAACTTTTATACAAGAATAAACACCTAGGGAACGATAAGGCAGACGAGCTGGCTTGTCATCCGGTCGCGACTTGGGCGTAAATCCTTTGATGTTTTTGAAGAAAGCTTCAAAGGGTTTAAGACTACGTTCTTCAAGATAAAAGCCAAGGAAGGTTGTCGGCCTTTCTTTCTCAACCCGAACGGGGAGCCGAAGTTTCCTCTTTACTGGATGCAGAGGTGCTGGGATGTGCCCGTCGACTTGATTGAGAAGGAGGAGGAAGATCTCGACCCTGAGGAGCTTAGGACCGTTGGGTTCATAACCCGATATGCCGAGAAACATGGGAATATCAATATTAGAGATGTTCTTCATATCCCTGGTGATGATCTTCTTTACACTTTATTAGGTAGGAATTAGGGAATTTTTAACCCTAGTATCCCTAGGTGTTTGCTCTGTCTTCATATATCAATGTTTCTTGATGTGTTGACTGTATTTGTTTCTGTTTCTTTTCAGTTAGCAACATGACTTCTGGGTCTTCTATGGTTACCATGCAATCGTCAAGGAACCGGAGGAAGGGAAAGAAGGCCGCGGCTTCTTCCTCCACAGCCGTTCCAGACTCTTCCGACCGGGGTGCCGTCATCGGACAGCAAGATCAACCAGGATCCCCTACCCACAGTTCAAGGGGGAGAAAAAGGCAGGCTGTTGGAGAGCCTTCTGAGCATGATGAAAGGTAGTCGGATGTCAGAGAAAAGGAGAGGGCAGACTTCTTGCCAATCATCACTGGGTACTCTGACCCTGGCCCCTTCATATCTGGGCGATTTTTGGGTGGCGAGGTGAGGCAGTATATTGCTGAGCAAGGTCTGGCCCAAACCTTACCCGCACTGTAGAGGCAAGCTCTCCGAGCAGCGACCGAGATCCGTTTCATCGAGGAGACCATCGAGAATGCTGATCGGCAGGCGTCGGAAGAGCTGAAGACTTTGAGGAAAGAAAAGGAGGAAATCAACTAGAAGTTGACTGCTTCCTTCAAAGCCGACGAGGATAGTAGGGCGAGGGCCGTCGAACTTGAAAAGAAGGTCATTGAACTGGAGAAGGCGTTGGCGGACTCAGAGGCTGCCAGGAAGACCGAGAAGCTTGAAGCCGACAGAACCAATGGTGCACTAAGGTCCGAGGTGGTAGAGCTCGAAAAGGAAGTGGAGGAGCTGGACGGAGTAGCTGGAAATGTTGGAGAAGAGCAGTTCCAAAATGCTGTGAAGCAAATCCAACATTTCAACTCCGGGGTCGACCTTATCTTGGAGGGTGTTACCCCGGATAAAACATTCCATAATGGCCAACTTGTAGCTGTTGTGGAGTTAGCAGCAAAGGCTCCTGGTGGTAACCCGGAGGTTATCCAGATCCCGGAAGGGGAAGAGGCCGACGTCTAACCTTTTCTTGCTTTTTTCATTTTACTGTTTTCTGCCCCCTGCGTGGGGTTTTGCTACTTGTATGAACAATTGCCCGTTTTTGGGGTTTTATAATTAATGATTTTGTTCAACCATTTATTCTTGTTTTTCATGGTCCGACTTGGGTCCAACGCCCATTTTCATTATAATGGATTTAGAAAACTTCTTATCATAGAAAACCATGGTCCGGGATCCTTCACTCATACCGTTGAGTGAATGGCATTCCACTTGACTTAAGTAGAAATGACGCCTTAGTCTGTAATCTAACGCTTATAATAATCAAGCGTCAAGAAATTTTAGACTTAAACAAAGTAAAACCTTAATCCATATTCCAATGCTTGCTATGGGAAGCGTTTGGAATTGCAGATATAGGTAAGAATAACGCCTGGCATTTTACGGAAAATCCTTTTGTCTAAGGCATTAACATTGCTTAACCTTGCCCGGGGTAGGTACCCCTTCCTGGTTTAGGTATAAAGAAGGAGTGTGTACATATAATCCGTACTGTCTCCTATCAGTTTTACACTTTAGCGATTAAGGTAGCGCGTTCGACCAACCTTGATACCTGAATAACCATTTTATTGATGATATTTGGAGGACGAGAGTCTGTACACAATGTACTTATTCAAAACAAGAACGGATCAAAGATAATTCTATTAGAGGGCTGAGTCACTATCAGCATTTAGCTATAGTACTTTCTTAGTTTGTCCGTATTCCAGTAATTCTTGATCGGGGTTCCGGATAACATTTCCAAGGTGTAAGCTCCCTTACCCGTACTGGTAATGACACGATAGAGGCCTTCCCAATTAGGGGCTAGTTTCCCTTGGGAGGCATTTTTCCTTCCTATGTCGGCTCTCCTGAGCACTAGATCGCCGGGCTGGAATTTTCTTGGGACCACTTTCTTATTGTACCTGACCGCTGTCTTCTACTTGAGGGCGGCATCCCGTATGTGAGCCACGTTTCTTCTTTCTTCGAGCAAGTCCAGGTCCTCTCTGATTAGACCAGGGTTGCTGTCGGATGAGAACTGTTGGTAGCGCCAACTGGGTTCCCTTATCTCTACCGGGATCATGGCCTCGCAGCCATAGGTCAACTTGAAAGGGGTTTCTCCTATCGTGGAATGAGGAGTGGTCCGGTATGCCCAGAGAACATGGTCAAGTTGCTCGACCCAATTTCCTTTGACTTCGTCGAGCCTCCTTTTTAAGCCTGGCATGATGATTCTATTGGCGGCCTCAGCTTGTCCATTTGTTCTGGGGTTCTCGACGGAGCTACAGTGGTGTTTTATTTCAATCCGGTTAGTAGCTCTTCAAAAACTTTATCTTTGAACTAGGTACCGTTATCTGTGACTACCGATTCCGGTATGCCGAACCTAGTGATAATATGGCGCCAAGTAAACTTTTGAATTCACGCCGAAGTGATGGTGATTAGGGGTTCGGCCTCGATCCACTTAGTGAAGTAGTCTACTGCTACCACCAAGTATTTAAACTGCCCTGGGGCCTGAGGGAACGACCCCAAAATGTCCATACCCCACCTGTAAAAGGGCCAGGGAACCGACGTCATGAACAATTCTTCAGAAGGGGCTTGAAAATGATCTGCATGACGTTGGCACTTGTCGCAAGTTTGAACATGTGCATAAGAGTCAGCTTCCATTGTCGGCCAATAGAATCATGCCCTTAATACTTTTTGGGCTAGGGCTTTGGCTCCCAAGTGGTGACCACAGCTTCCTTCATGAACTTCAGCTAGGGCGTATTCTACTTCTTTGGGGGTTAAGCACTTTAGAAGAGGGGAGGAGAAACCACGTCGGTATAGGCGGCCGTTGTAAATAGTGTATCTGACCGACGTCCTTATCAATCGGGAGGCCTCTTTCGGGTCCGACGGTAACTTCCCATGCTGCAGATAGCCCAGTATAGGAGTGATCCAAGATGGCTGATGGTCCTCCACTTGGGATATGCTGTGATCCGTGATGGAGGGCTGGGAGACAGGCTTCTGTCCTTCGTTGGTTTCTCTGATTAAGACTGAACTTACGGTCTCGTCGTGGACGGATAGGTACAAGTAGAGCATCTCTCCGGTGTCCAGCCTTGTCAAGATAGGAGGGGAGGACAAAAGGTTTTTTAATGACGTGAAGGCATCTTCACACTCCTGAGTCCATTCAAAGCTTTTTCCCTTCTTGAGCAATTTGAACAGGGGGAGAGACTTGTGAGCGGCTTTAGCTAAGAATCTTGTGAGGGCCGCTATGCGCCCCGTAAGCTGTTGTACTTTTTTGACGTTTCGGGGACTTCTCATGTTGAGCACGGCCTGACATTTATCCTGATTGGCTTCAATCCCTTTATAAGTTAGCATGAACCCCAAAAATTTACCGGCCTGGACCCCGAAAACGCACTTCTCCGGGTTTAACCTCATGTTGTACTTCCGGATTTGTGCAAATACTTCCTCGAGGTCCGCCGTGTGTGATCCGCTGTGTGGGGTCTTTACTATCATGTCATCTATGTAGACTTCTAGCATCTTTCCCACTTGGTTTTCAAAAACCTTGTTCATCATCCTCTGGTAGGTGGCTCCTGCATTCTTTAGGCCGAAAGGTATGACCTTGTAGCAGTAGCTCACCCTGTCGGTAATGAAAGTGGTTTTATCCTTGTCCCTAGCGTACATGGGAATCTGGTTGTACCCGGAATATGCGTCCATGAATGAGAGCCATCTGAACCCCGAGGAGCCATCCACTAATTTATCCACATTGGGGAGTGGATATGGGTCCTTGGGACAGGCTTTATTCAGGTCGGTGTAATCTACGCATATCCTCCATTTTCCGTTGGACTTTTTTTACTAAAACTACATTGGAGAGCCATGTGGTATATGAGATTTCTCTGATGAAGTTGCCATTTAGTAGCTCTTTAACTTGGTCCTCGACGACTTGCTGCCTCTCGGGTCTGACCTTCCTCTTCTTTTGCGCGACCAGCTTGGTACCTTCTTTAATCGACAATCGGTGGCAAATAAAACTGGGGTCGAGTTCGGGCATGTCGGAGGAAGTCCAAGTGAAAAGATCTTTGTTTTTCAACAAAAGTTCTGAGAGTTGCTATTTTTCTTTTTCACGCTGACAAGCTCCGATCTTGGTGATCTATTCAGGGTTGGTCCTGAGTTGAAGGGGCTCCAGTTCGCCTTCGGGCTGGGGTCGGGTATTCCGGATCTCTTCTCTAACGTCCAGCTCCGTCATTAAGATGTTAACCTGGTCGATAGCCAGGGTGGATGCTACGGGGCTCGACCTTCAAGGCACTTTACAGATCTTCAAACTCTCATTATAGCACTTCCTGGCTGCAATTTGGTCGCCTTTTACAGTGACGACGTCATTGTTCTTGTTGGGGAACTTCATCATGAGGTGGGTGGTGGATACCACCGCTCCGAGGGCGTTGAGAGAAGGACGGCCCAGGATGATGTTATAAGCCGAGGGGCAGTCCACAACCAAGAACTTTACCTTGACAGTTCTGAATAGTGTAGATGATCTGAGAGTCAGGTGGGTTTCGTAGTATCCAACCGGGGTGATCTTCTCACCGATGAAACCCGTCAGTTCTCCAACGTGGGGAGTCAAGTCGGATTGCGGGAGCTCCAACTTCTGATAGAGATCTAGGAACATGATGTCGGCTGAACTCCCTTGATCGACGAAAATTCGTCGAACTTCAGCATTGAAAATTACCCCGGATATGACGAGTGGGTCGTCGTGATCCAGGATTATTCCGTCGTAGTCTTCGTCTGAGAAGGTAATGAGAGGCGCTTTTCTATTCTCTGCTTGTGTTCTTAGCTCTGAGTGGACCACGCTAAAGATTGCCATTCTAAGGGCTTTCTTTCGAGCTCCATTGGAGGATCCCCCTCCGGCAAAGCCACCGGCGATGGTATGGATCATCCTGTTAGGCTCGGCGCGGTGGTCGTCATTGTCGACAAGGGGAGTGTTCCTGGCTCGACCCTGCCGATCACTGTTATCTCGACGAGGCGGAGTCCAGGATTTTCTCCTAGGGCTTCTTGTCCTTCTTCTGCGTGTAGGGGACGGGCTTCGACGTCTGCTGTCTCTGCGCCTATTATCCCATTCGTTGTTTTGTACTCGGAGGATATACTGCTGCAGGCGTCCAACCTTGATTAGAAATTCAATGGCATCGCGCAACTGATAGCAATCCTCTGTGTCGTGGCCATAGGCTTTATGCCATGTGCAATGCTTGGAATGATCCTTCTGCTTGTGCTTCTTGATAGGAGGCGGCCTCCGGATGTTCTGAAACTCCGTGTTCATTACTTCCCTCAAGATTGTTTCCCGGGGTGTGTTCAAAGGAGTGTAGTCAGCGTAGTTTCTCCGTGGTGGGCTACCCTTTGGGGGTCGTGACCTTGAGGAATTCTGGTTGGGCTTTTGGTGAGAAGGCTCACCTTTGTCCCACCTCCTATGGTCTTCTGTTGCTTCCTCCAAGTAAACGTACTTCTCAGATCGTTTCTGGAAGTCGGTAAGATTGTCCGGCTTCTTTTTTGCCAAGGACTTGAAGAAATCAGAGCCTATCCAGAGACCGCTCTTGGCATAATGCAAGGCTATTCTGTCTTCAAAGTTTTCTACATTCGTGCAGGCAGCCATAAAGCGCCTAACGTAATCCCGAAGGCTCTCATCCTTTCCCTGGAGAATCTTAGCCAAGGATTCGATGGATTTCGGTTGCTCCTTGCTCGTGGTGTACTGCAGCAGGAAACGCTGTTTGAGGTCCGACCAATCCACAATGGCTCCCCGTGGTTGGCTGGTAAACCATCTGAGGGCTCCCTTTTTGAGGGAGAGGGGGAAGGCTCGGCACAACAGTTCCATGGATCCGCCATAGAAACACAGGGACTGCTCGTAGGCGTTTATGTGTTCCTGGGGGTCCGTGGTCCCGTCGTAAATTTCAAGGTTTGGAGGAAACTTGAAATTCCTTGGAACCCGGAATTCCACGAGCTGGTCGGAGAAAGGTTGTTCCATAGTTCCTCGATTCCGGTTATTGTCCCCAGCATAGGGAATTCCGTCATCAGCGTGGGCCGTCCTTCTATTATTTTCCACGTTGGTCCGTCTATCACGGCGGCGCGGCTTGGGTTAGTTTTCATGCATGGCGCGCTGCATGTCCTCCAGCCTCCTGAATTGATCGTTGAGTAAGTCCATATGTTGCTGCAACATATCTTGAAACTGGCGTTGGGAACCTCGAGTTTGATGTGTGCGTTCAGAGCGGGATGCACGATCATCGAACTCGTTGTTCGGGATTCCCAAACGTTGGTGCATTGGAATCCTGCGCTCTTGAAGGCTCTGATCGCCTCTCTGAGCTGGGAATTCAAGTCTTTTCCTGACAGAAATCCTGCGTGATGGGTTGGGAGACTCCTCAGAAAAGGAGGTAGAGTGCCCATCACATCGGCTTCCTGATCCGGGTGCCTGATTTCTCACAGCAGAGGTTTGAGCCACGAGTGGAGGCAGTGGTGGTGGTGGCAGACGTTGCATGTCGGGATCTTGTCTCTGGTTGACAGAGGCTTGAGCAGCGTCTCTTCTGGAGTTTTGCCTCGTATTGACCATGATTGGGTGAGATTGGAAATTTATGGTCCCCATAGTCGGCGCCAATGTTCTGAAGTGGATTCAGAGGGTACCTGAGATAGGCACGTTACGGTGGATTCTCCCTTCGGCAGTAGCTGGACTCGTAACACAGGAGGGTTGGGTACCTGCAAAGGGACTCCAACGCTCAAGTCAGGCAGTACACAACAAGGTTTTAGGGATTGGGTTTTGAGTTACCTTACTGAGATGACTTAGCCTCGTATTTATAGAGCGTGTACAGAATCCTAATGGGATTCTTATCGAATACTGAATGCAGGTAATTTAGGATTAGTATCCTAATGATGATTGCCTTCCCATTATTGTCAGATATATCCCTGTAAACCTGAGATTAAGATATGGAAAGTATCTAACCATTAAGGATATCTGTCAATCCTATAATATCGTAAGTTGATGATTGGCAGTTACGGATATTTAGGGATTCATCCTCTGGCGAATCTATCAATCACGATGTCATATACTGATACTGCTCAAAGGCCGTAATCCGTGGTCCGGAATACATCATGAGTCATCCTCTACGCCAGTTAGGAGAGTCCAGTAGTGCTCATGTCGGGTTAATCCATGGAGCTGGATCCCGGATCACGGTCCAGAACAGAGTGCTTTATTTATTTATTTACACTTGATATGAAAGAGTGATATACCGGCAATCGAATATCATGTGAAAAATCTGTTTGACATTTCCTTATTATTTTATCTTCTTCGTGATTCTTGCATTTAAAATTTGAAGTTCGTGAAAGCGTGGGATGTTTCTTGTACAAATGAAAGCATGGGATTGTTAGCTTATTATTGTGATCACTTCGTTTATACACCGTTTTAGTTTCTGAAAACAAGATACTAAAGACTTTTTTGGCATGCGCACCATTATTTTTATTCCTTGCCAATTGATACAACTTTTTTAGCCAAAGTTGAATTGGATTATTTTTGCACTTTCACACATTATGGCTGCTACTTTTGTCGCTAATAAGTTGAGCTAATATCTTATGCTCTGGAATTTTGAGGTCCCATTGAGTGCACCAAGATCAGCATAATACTGGGTGATCCACCCTTTGATAATCTCGATCTCTTTCTTCCGTTGTTCGACCAACCATTCTGGATCGCTTGGATATGCACTCAGAATGTCCAAGCAATGAGATCCTGAAAAATCCATGTTCATCAACCATGGTATCATTTGATTGGTTTAATAGAAAATGGTAGAAAATTAGGTGCTCCTTAAATATGATATAAGAAAGACTAAGAGAGTTTGATTCTCTTGGTTGGACTATTAGTTTGTTTGCTTTTTTTTTTTTTTACGAGTATTAGTATGTTTAATTGTTTACTAATATTTTTTTTAACATTACATTATTTTAATTTTTTCAAAATCGTTAATAAAAATGTTTACAAGTCAAGTCATTTCTTTTTCAAACTTGCAATTATTTGTTTGCATCAAAAAGTTTCTTTTCAAATTAAGACAAAATTTCAAAATAATTATCACTTAGATTGCTATTTTGCAATTGATAAGTAAGATTGAGGCAAAAGAAACATATTCTTGGTAGCTAATGATGCAATTGATTTTCGATAATATTTTCGGAAAGGAATTACTGGTTTGTTCCTCTTCATTTGTGATTATGCTGCAACAATTATTCATTTCATGAACTTTGTTATCCAATATTTGGCATATATATATATATATATATATATATATATATATATATATATATATTACTTTCGAGAGATTTCTTAAATTATGATGTGAAGTTCTGCTTAGGCGCCGTACATTGTTCACTATAAACGGTGCTTGGGGAAAGAAAAACTGGACAACACTCGGCAAGAAGAATAAGAAAAAGAAGCAACAAAACGTCTATTCTACTATAAATAGACAATTAAAATATATGTTCAATTAGAACCTTAATTCATATATATGCTTTTCATTCATTTTTTATTTAGTTTTTATTTTTTAAAATTAATTTTTATACATATAAATATTTTCAAATTAGTTTTTACCGTCAATTTCTATTATCACACCATTAATTTAATTACTATTAAAGACATTTTATAAAAAAATAAGTATATAAAGAAATACTTATTAGACAAAAAATACTTATTAAGTTAATCAATTAATAGTATTATAATGATATTAAAATAAAAATTGATAATAAAAACTATTTTGAAAGCGTTTGTAAGTGTAAAAATTAATTTTTTTAAAAAAATTATAAGAATTAAATTAAAAATAAGTAAAAAGTATAAGTAATAAAATTTTAATTTAACCTAAAATATATTAGCAGAATACCAAGGCATACCGTTCACTGTGAGTATGGCAACAAGACTGTCTGATATGTTGTCCAGAACCCTGAAATGTATAGAAGCTGTTTTAAAATATTGTTCTAAAACAATTACCAAACAAAAATGTTCTAGAACATTAAGATCAATTTAGTTTTTGTATTTTACGTTGCTTACCCGCCACTACTGTAAGGGTCTCTTAGCCCATTCGAGAAAATGATGTTGCTACCAAACCTTTGAAGGACCAATTTTATATCCTGCCATTAGCCATAAGAAAATGAAGCTTCCTGGTGTCAATATAATCTTAAAATTGAAAATGATTTTTAATTGAAGACCTATTTCTTGTTGAAATTATAATATAGACAACCGTCTGGAGAATGAATCTATGTGGACGTAATGTTACAATGAGAAGAGAACAAAGAAATACTTACATGACCTCCATAGTAAGTAGTGACCCAATGACGCCGAGGTGAGACACCAAATTATTTCTTGCACCCTTCGGCAAAGATAGTAAAGTTAAAAGGGCTAGGTTGGAACATGATATAATTTCCTATGCCGATGGGAATCACCATTTCACTACATCTCTGAATGTACAGAGCAGTTCATATCATTTTCAGATCAATGAAAGACAAATATAAATATTCATGCAACACACACATGTATATAGCAATGTATTTTAATTCTCTTCTCAAATATTCACTTTCTAATTACAGAGTGAATATGATGCTCCCTTCATGAATAATTTAATGACTAGTTTTGCATAGATTTTTCAATTCAGACCTAATTCATTAATTATTTATCCAACACTTTTAAAGATATACCAAACTTACCCTAAAAATTGTACCTAATCAATTGAAGACTTGACTTGGTATGGAAACAACTCTTTATATGATGATGGCAATATAAAAATTCGTGTCCATCACGAATGTTATATTGAATTTAATTAAAAGAATGCCATTACCAAATTTGATCACAAGCATAATCAAAAGAAAATACTTAAAACATCTTGCACTTGTAAATGCAATTACCTGCCATCTCCAACCAACTGTTGTTTCAGATACATTGGTGAAGGCCATTAACTTTGCATGAGCTGTTTCCCCTGTAAGCCACAACACCTGCATATATCTTACTGAGGATATCACTTCCAAAAGAAGCTCCATCAATGCCACCACAGATCACAGTAACTGGATATCTTGGCGGTTGATTGTACTGAGCCGCAGAAGCATACATGGATTCCAGATAGTCTTTCAACTCAGAAGAATTGTTTAGGGACTGCAAAAGGTGACTGTAAGTAAATGGAATTTTAACTTGAAAAATACAAAAGGGAGGAAAAAAGAATAGTGTTTGTACTGGCAAGTATTGAATCTCTGGCTAAGATCGGAAAGACCGTTTGGCTGAGAAGCTATTGAATCGATTTCAGACCAGGAGTTTAGTATAGTTTCGTAGCATGTCTCACTGGCTTCCTGCATACCAATTCCTCATCAAGCCACCTTTATAATGCATTTGATGAAAAATAAATAAATAAATAAAAGATAAAAAATCAAATTATGGCATATATATTACTCGAAAATCCCTTGAAACAACATCGTAGTAAGCATTTTGTGGCGTAATATTATCAAAGTAGAGGACTGGAGGTGATGAGGCCAGGGCACCAATGGCCAGGTGGGGATATTTGAGCCTAAACCATGCAGCAAGCACTGTATAAAAAAGATATATCAACAACGTATATAGGAATAAATGGATGTAACTAACAGTACACAAGTGGAACACTGTGAACTGTGAAGACTATTTGAGGAACTCTTACCAAATTTATTGCTTTTATTATTTCTGCCTTGCTGTCCCACTTTGTTATTCTGTTAGGCATTTGTTATTATGGCCCATTCTTCCTTTTTTAGCAAAGTTTGTTATTTTTCTGTTTTAGTTTAGCTGTTGTGCGTGTGTACAGAGGTATATATATTATATCTCCCTTTGTATTCTCAACATAAGAAAGATACAAATAGCAATACATGTTTCCATCAATTGTTCCTTTCTTTCTTCTTTGCGTTTTTACCATTTTTCATAGCATCAAGATGGTATCAGAGCTCTAATCAAGAGCTCTGGTTCTCATTTGTTGGCTCCGCTGCAATTATTTGCCCTTTTCTGTTTATTCCTCCTCATGGCGAACCAGAGCTATCAAGATTTTTCTACAAACACCTCAAATCCGTACTATCTTCACCCAAGTGAAAACCCATCACTGGTGCTTGTATCTCCTCCCTTAGATGGAAGAAATTATCAATCATGGGCTCGGGCAATGAAGCTGGCATTACAATCCAAGAACAAAATCAAGTTCATAGATGGCAGTTTACTTCAGCTGTTGACCACTGATCCCCTTCATTCCTCTTGGGAGAGATGCAACAACATGGTACTCTCATGGCTCCAACATGCCATTTCAGAACCAATTATGAAGTCAATAATATAGATAGATCGAGCCTCAGAAGTATGGAAAGACCTCCATGATAGATTTTCTCAAGGAGATGTGTTTCGAGTAGCAGAACTCCAAGAAGAATTCCACCGATTACATCAAGGTAACCTCACTGTTTCAGAATTCTTCACACCATGTAAGTGTTCTATCCCATGCACATGTGGCGCTGTTGAATCTATGAGAAAATATAAGGATTAGGATTACGTTATTCATTTTTTAAAAGGACTCAATGACCAGTACTCACATGTTAGATCGCAGATCATGCTAATTGACCCCCTTCCAAACATCAGCAAAACTTTCTCTATGGTTGTTCAACAGGAAAGACAATTTCAACTTCCTATTGTGTCTGATTTTTTCAATGATTCTAAGGCTCAGGCTCTTGCAGTGAATTCCATCTCTAACTCTGGTTTTAATTCTGGACAATCCAACTTCAATAACAATTACAGACGTGGAGGTTACACTAATCGAGGTAGAGGTCGTCAAAATGGAGGAAGGGGGAAAGGGAACAACAAGATTTGCACTCACTGTGGTAGAACCAACCACACAATTGATAGCTGTTATTTCAAACACGGCTTCCCTCCTGGTTATCAACCCAGAACTGCAAGATCTGCCAATACAGTAGGGAGTTGGCCTGCCACCTTTCAATTGGAGACTAATTCATGCAAAGGTTCACCTGGATCAGGAACTGGTTTTACTCAGGAGCAGCTAGCAGGTTTGCTTGACCTTCTCCAGCAATCCAAAAAACCGAACACCAATCCTAATCATACTGTTAATTCTGTCACCACCAATATGAACACTGTCAGCCCATCATCACAAGGTAAAATTCCCAACCAATGGCTCCTAGACACGAGAGCAACAGACCACATCACCTTTGATTTTAATAATTTCATTAACCACCAAAGTACACCACCAGTTTTTATTACATTACCTAATGGTTTTCAGGTCACCTTATCTATATCTGGTTCAGTAAAATTTCTGACTCTCTTACATTACACAATGTTCTCTATGTTCCCAATTTCCATGTTAATTTGATATCAGCCACTAAACTCTTATTGTCTACACCTTGTCATCTCATATTCACTGATACATCTTGTTTCATTACTCAGAATGGTACAGGGAGGACGATTGGTTCAGCTGAACTGCAGAATGGGCTTTTTATCATCACAACACACAATGCAAGTAACTTGGTCTCTTCTGTTTCTGCCTGCACTGACTCTTCCCTTTGGCATCACAGACTTGGACATCCCTCCACTTCTAACCTGAAGCTTATTTTCGCTTAATTTCCTTTTATTCCCTTTCATGACTTTTCCCCCTGTGATGTATGTCACTATGCAAAACAACACAAATTACCATATTGCAATAGCAACACCATGTCAAATAGAATTTTGAGTTATTACATACAGATGTGTGGGGTCCATACTCTATTCCCTGTATTTTGGGACATAGATACTTTTTAACTTTGGTTGATGACTTCTCTCGGCATACTTGGATTATTTTGTAAAAAGCTAAAAATGAAACAAAACAACACTTAATCCAATTTGTTTCCTTCATTGAAACTCAATTTGACACCAAATTAAAATGCATACGAACAGACAATGGGATTGAATTTTTTTTTAAATGATTTCTTTTCTTCAAAAGGCATTTTACATCATAAAACTTGTGTGGAAACACCACAACAGAATGGTGTTGTTGAACGCAAAAACCAACACATCCTAAATGTGGCTCGAGCTTTGTTTTATCAAGCTCACTTACCACCAAATTTTTGGAACTTTGCTGTGCAGCATGCAATGCATCTCATCAATCGATTATGCACTCCATTGCTTCAAAATAAGTCTCCATATGATCTTCTCTATAACCAATCCCCAAGCTTAATTCACTTAAAAGTTTTTAGATGCCTCAGTTATGTCAGTACATTACAAGCCCATAGATCAAAGTTTCAGCCAAGAGCTACGAAAGGAGTCTTTTTGGGCTACAAAGAAGGAACAAAAGGTTACATTGTTTATGACTTACAATCACATCAATTTCTGGTTTCTAGAAATGTGATATTTTATGAAAATGTGTTCCCTTTTCAAAAACTAATTCAAGTATACAGAGACCTTGTTTTGACCTCCCACACATCACATGTACTAACTCAGATATTCACCCTGATCCTTCTCCCACAATCCTTCCACCTGACCCTGCAGAACCTGCAGCGACACACCCTACTCTTATCATTGTTCAGCCACCAATTGATCCAACTACCACAGATTTTGACCAGCTAAATAACCCCCCACCCCTCAGGCAATCCAGCAGAACTAGAACCAGACCACGTTATCTTGCAGATTTTCATTGCAGCCTCACTGCAGTCAGCTCATCCAATCAGTCCTCAGGTAATTGTCTTCATCCCCTTTCTTCTGTCCTCACTTATGACAAATGGTCCCCCTCATATAAACACTTTTGTCTCTCACTTAGCACCTTCACAGAACCTAAATACTATCACCAAGCTTCTAAAATGGATTGTTGGCAGAAGGCAATGCATAGTGAACTGGATGCTCTTGCACAAAACCATACTTGGTCCATAGTGGACTTGCCAGCTGATAAAACTCCAATTAGATGTAAGTGGGTGTATAAAATTAAAAGGCATGCCGATGGTAGCTTAGAGAGACACAAGGCAAGGTTGGTTGCCAAGGGTTATACCCAAATGGAGGGTGTAGACTACTTTGATACTTTCTCTCCTGTTGCTAAGCTCACTACAGTGAGAGTCCTTCTAGCTTTAGCTTCTATCAAAGGTTGGTTCTTGGAGCAATTGGATGTGAACAATGCTTTTTTGCATAGTGATCTTCATGAGGATGTTTATATGTCTCTCCCACCTGGCCTTGAATGCAGTGATTCCTCCAAAGTATGCAAACTACACAAGTCCCTATATGGTTTGAAGCAAGCTAATAGACAATGGTACTCCAAATTGTCTACCGCTTTGCTCTCACTTGACTACGCTCAATCAACTGCCGATCATTCCTTATTTATCAAGGCTACTGCCACTTCTTTCACGGCCCTATTGGTTTATGTTGATGATCTTGTTTTGCCAAGGGACAACTTAGATGACATCCACAGGGTTAAGTCCTTCTTAGATGCTCAATTCAAAGTCAAGGACCTTGGTCAATTGCGATTATTCCTGGGACTTGAAATTGCCAGATCCAAATTTGGTCTCATGCTCACTCAAAGGAAATATACCTTAGAATTATTAGAAGAGGCTGAACAATTGGGAGCCAAGCCGGTTAACACTCCTTCCAATCCATCAGTGAAATTGACCTCCGAACAAAGGAACCCTTATCATGATGAAGCTGGATATAGAAGATTAATGGGGAAACTCCTTTATTTGACAACCACTAGGCCCGATATCTCTTTCTCTATCCAACAACTCAGCCAATATCTCTCCAAGCCTTTGGATTCTCACTTTCAAGCTGCAATTTGAATCCTTAAATACCTAAAAGGTTCACCCGAGAAAGGCCTCTTTTTCCCTGCAACTTCTGCCTTAAGAATCTCTGCCTTTGCTGATTCAGATTGGGCTTGTTGCTTGGACACTAGAAAGTCCATCACTGGGTATTGTGTGCTAATTGGTTCCTTTCTTGTATCCTGGAGATCCAAGAAACAAAATACTGTTTCCCGCTCTTCCTCTGAAGCAGAATATAGAGCCTTAGCTAGTCTTTCTTGTGAATTACAGTGGTTGTCCTACTTACTGCATGATCTTCACATTGCCATTCCTCATCCTACTTCAGTGTTCTGTGACAAAAAATCAGCTATATATTTAGCTCACAATCTGACATTCCATGAAAAGACGAAACACATCGAAATAGACTGTCATGTGATAAGAGAAAAAATCAAATCAGGATTACTTCATTTGCTGCCAATCTCTTATTTTGATCAGCTTGCCCATGCTTTCACAAAGTCGCTCCCTTCCACTGCTCTTCATCGTTTTCTCTCCAAGTTGGACCTCTCAGACATACACAGCCCCACTTGAGGGGGGTCTTATCAGATTTATTGCTTTTATTATTTCTGCCTTGCTGTCCCACTTTGTTATTCTGTTAGGCATTTGTTATTATGGCACATTCTCCCTTTTTTAGCAAAGTTTGTTATTTTTTTGTTTTAGCTCAACTGTTGTGCGTGTGTGCAGAGGTGTGTATATTATATCTCCCTTTGTATTCTCAACATAAGAAAGATACAAATAGCAATACATGTTTCCATCATTTGTTCCTTTCTTTCTTCTTTGCGTTTTTACCATTTTTCATAGCATCAAGAGGAACTAACTTCCACCATATGATCCTCCAATTACAATCACCGGGGACTTTTTGGCGTGTAATGTCTTCTTTATGTGAATGAGGACTTTTGCATAATCTGCTATGGCTTGAGCTGAGTTGAAATAACCAATAGTGTTTGCATTCTTCAATGCTTCTTCCCTGGATCCAAATGGTACTGATTTCCCATAGTAACGGTGCTAATGAATAAAGTAAGAGTCAGAATTGTCAATCCTTTGAATTGGATAGTTGAATATCATCAGATTAACAAAAAAAAAATGCAGTTTTCTGCAGTGCCTCTATGTATACTAAGAGAGCATTAAAGGAAGCAGCGTTATCAGTTAGAAATCCTATGTCTGTAGGGGAATTATCTATTGGTGCTTCGTCACCCAAGTAGGCAAATATTGGGGCACTAGAATTGGCGCCACCCCAGTACTTGAAATTGATCAGATATCTTTGTTGAAATGTTGTGTAGCTTTCAGGCCTGTAGTTGAAGTGATCCAGTGTCTGCTTGTAATAAAATGTTTTGACATCATCTGTATCAACTGCAACAAGAGCTGCAGGGTCTTGTAAGGTTGTTTCCCATTCAGCAACAGGGCTCAACCTTGGAATGGTCAACGAGTGAGTTGCAGTGAGATAGGTTGAGTATATGAGAAAGATGAAAAGAAGCCTCAAGGGGCGGTCCATTGCAACAAAGGGGAAAATGGCTATGAGGTTTCCTTCTATGCAGATATAAAATTAAAGACGTCCATGTGATCCTCACAGTGTGTGTACCCTCATGTTTTCAATTTACATGAGGGAGACTCATGATATTCTATTCATTTCATATTAAAATAATTAGATTTAACTTCACTTCAAAAACTAACTCTACGGAAAACTAACTCTACGGGTGGTCTATTGCAACAAAGAAGAAGAATGGCTATAAAATTAAAGATGTCCTTACATAACATGTGATTCTCATAGTGTGTGTGTGTGGGCGCATGTTTTCAATTTACATGTGGCCAGGCTTTGTGATATTTTATTCATTTTATTTTGTATATTAAAATAATTGAGTATAACTCCATCTCAAAAGTTAATTCAAGAGGAGAAAATTGCTTAAGTCATTATAAATAATTCTTTATTCATATATTCAATCAATGTGAGATTTAATACTTTGGTGTACAAAATGCAAGTATTGTTAGTTTGTTATTTATTTGTAATGCCCGCTATACTTCTTTGCACGATAATGGACTACAAAATGATCATATAATGGATGTCTGTATTTTGTGGAGGAAAAAAAAAGTAATAACCTTTAGATATATATATGAGAGTAAATATACTAAATCTAAAACATCTGACAAAAATTATTGTTAGACCTAAAAGTCTTATTTGTGAGTAGTATATGAGAAAAAAGTTTACAAATAACATGGTTCTTAGAAGTTGTTGATAAGATATTTAGCGATAACCACATATTTTCCTCCAGAAAATTGAGTGACAATTCTACTAGTTTAGTCACTATTGAACTTCTTTGTCCAAGGAATGTAGGACATTATAGAGGCAGCCCAGCTACTGAAGTTGATTGTGATCGATGACAGTATGATACTTATCTATTGAAGTTAATATATAATGAATCCACATCATATTCATGTTTTTTAAATAGAAACACAAAGGCTAATCAGCAAGACAAGCTTATAATATTCATTTTTAGCATATTCTTATCAATAAATCACGTGATATATATATTCTAATTTATATATACGATTCTCTTTATCTCATGTCAGTTCCTAATTTTATCTAGACATTTAATATAAAAAATTCTCTAAAAAAAAGTATAGTAACCCAACCACTCATTGTTAATTTTTAGCCCAAAGTTTATTGACCCATTAGGAGCATCATAGCCCAATTATTCAAAAATTAAATGATAATAATAGATGGGCAGAGGAAATAATAAAGATTGAAGATTCTATATGGATAAGTTGGTGAGATTTGTGGGAGACGCCGAGAGCTTTTAGTGAGATTTTTTATCAAGGACGTGAGAGATAAAAAGTTGAAATATAAGGTCTTTTTGGGTCAAGGATTTTTATTTCCATTCATTTTGTTCACCTTTGGATTGAGGAATATATTCCTTTGTTTCCTTTATTGTACATCTGCAAACATGAATGTCTGCTGCCTGAGTTCTTAGTTATCATGCTTGCAAATTCAATTTGGCGTGGGTACTGGAGTACATCAGTGGTGGTGACTTTGCTGTTAGAAGATGAAATCTTGGGTACCAGAGTTATGGAAATAGTAACACATAATTAAAATAGAGTTGAGAAAATTAGAACTGACACAAAATCTTTAACGTAAAAAATCTCCTTTGATGATGAGGGAAAAATCACGTATTGGAACAGTAATAAACCCCTTAAATGAAAACAATCATTTATAACTTAGAAAATAATCATGTTGATCATTAAGAAATTGTGCGAAAATTGTGCGGAAGCGTATCTAAATTCATAATGACCAATAACTCTTCAGAGTCGTGGGGCTTGGTTTTCCAGATCTACATGTATTCCCTGAGAGAACCCTTTAACTTTTCCTCTGCTTCTTTCTGATGATGGGATGTCAGGAAAG
Source organism: Ormosia semicastrata (assembly GCA_029884595.1). Lineage (NCBI taxonomy): Eukaryota > Viridiplantae > Streptophyta > Magnoliopsida > Fabales > Fabaceae > Ormosia > Ormosia semicastrata. The sequence continues at coordinate 16,870,984 of JAQQTO010000041.1, read as the reverse complement.
ATGAAAACGATACGTGTGACCCGAGGACCATCGACATGACCTGGCGCATCAGAGCTCATACAGTTAAGTACAAGATAATGCTCAGTAGTTGTTTATGTTCACAGCAAAGACGAGACTCCTCTTTCGGTCCAACAGCGCTACAGAGCCTAGGTTCCACATGTGGCTCTTTATAGAACATGGTACACGAACCTTATTTACAGACCGATGTGCGAAGGTCTCCTCCTAAGTCTATGACAGGACGGGCATCCGCCCAGGGCTCCTGATCTAATTAAAGACTAGGTACAACCAAAGTTTTGCCCTCTTTTTTTTTTAGATGAACAAGATAATAACATACATATTGTTGTGATTGTGGCTCACATATTCCTCTAGTTTTATGTCCAGTAATGGCTTAAATGCCTTCTATGAGTCGAGGATAAGCTTCCCATCTAATTTTCTTATAAATTGGCAAACAGGATCTTTTAGAGTCAGATTCTCAAGACTGTAATGTTTATGTCCATCCCTGAAGAGATTTCATAAATTAAGAAGTTCACGATGCACAACTCCACAAGAATGTGTCTCAAGAGTCAATAAGATATCATCTAATGATGCCTTACTCAGTCCATTCTTAATAAAGTATATTTTATTTTCTCGATTTACGAAAACTATCCCCAAAGAATGACATTACTTGTTACAATTTCATCGTGCACATTTATGACAAACTTGCATTCTTTTCGCTCCTCTCCCTTTAGAATACGAATTTTTACCGAGACTTGGCATGTATGAGGCAAATGAATTTGAAAATTCACTTGCTAAAAAGACCTTTGCTTCAATTATCCAACGTATATCTTCCGGGATGCCATTGTGCATTAACAGTCTCAATCTTTCACACTTAACTTTGTAGATTTTTATTAGAACATTTTGAGGAAGAGAAGGAAAATATTTTCTTAAATTCGAGATAATGACATCCATTTTAAAGGAGAATGAATCAGTTATTATGGAAAATTGAAAACAAACTAACTTGAGAGCCACGGAGTACCGTTATCTGCCACTTAACCGGTATCACAAAGAACTGCAAAAAGAAAGCAACAAAGTTAAAATAAATTTTTCTCATAACAAGGATTAGAAAAGAGAGATGGATTCTATCTCAACAACTTGGGTTTCCAGAAATGATTTGAGTCTTTATCCATTGACCTTAAACACATTACTATTCCTAGGGTTCTTAATGTCTATGGCCCTATGAGGATACACATGTTTGATAACAAAAGGGTCACTCTACCTAGATCTCAATTTTTCAGGGAATTTGTGAAGATGAGAATTATAAAGCATAACTTTTTCACCAATTTCAAAAGATTTTCTCAAAATTGATTTGTCATAAAAAGTTTTTGCTCTAACTTTATAAATCTTTGAGTTTTCATATGCATTATTTCTCAATTCCTCAAGTTCATTTAATTGTAATTTGCGTATATTGCAAGCATCATCAAGGTTTAGGTTGAAAGTTTTAATGGCCCAATATGCTTTATGTTCAAGTTTTACAGGCAAGTGACAAGGTTTCCATAGACTAACCAATAAGGTAATATGCCTAAAGATGTTTTAAAAGCAATACGGCAAGCCCAAAGTGCATCTTTTAGTCTTAAAGACTAATATTTACAATTTGGGTTAACCATTTTTTTCTAAAATTTGTTTAATCTCCCTATTTGCTAATTCTACATGTCCATTTGTTTGAGGGTGATAAGGGGTGCCAATTTTGTGTGTAATGTCATATTTCTTCATTAAATATTCAAATGGTTTTTTCTAAAAATGTGTTCCCCCATCACTGATGATAGCTCGAGGGATTCCAAATCGACTCAAGATATTTTCTTTTAAAAATTTAAGAACAGTTTTATGATCATTGTGTCGATATAGAATTGCCTCAATCTATTTTAAGACATAATCAACAGCAACCAAAATATACACAAATTCAAATAATGATAGAAAATGGACCCATGAAATTAATTCCCCAAAAATTAAAAATTTCAGTGACAAGGATAAGATTCAGAGGTATCATGTTTCGTTTAGAAATGGAACCCAATTTTTGACAGTTTTCAACTTTTGTAAAATGTATAGTTGTTCTTAAATAAAGTGGGCCAATAAAATCCACATTGATAGATTTTTGTAGCTATTTTCTTTGAAGAAAAGTGACCTTCACATGCTTCTGAGTGAAAAAATTTAATGACACTACCTACCTCACTGTCGGGTACACATCTCTAAATGATTTGATCAGGATAATATTTGAACAAATATAGGTCATCTCAATAAAAAAATTTCACCTTGGTCAAAAACTTCCTTCTGTTTTGGTGCATCCATTGAGGTGGCATATTTCCTGTTACAAGAAAATTGACTATGTTAGCAAACCAAGGCATGAAATTGACAGAAAATAAAAATTCATCAGGAAAAGAATCATTGATATGTGTGATATCAAAAGATGAGTCTGTTGTAAGTCTGGACAAATGATCTGCAATAATATTTTTGGCTCTTTTCTTATCTTTTATTGTGATGTTGAATTCTTGAAGCAACAAGATCTACTGTATCAACCTAGGTTTAACATCCTACTTAGATATTAAATATCTAACAACAGCATGATCGGTGAAAGCAACAGTAGAAAAACTAATTAAATAAGCTTGAAATTTGTCCAATGCAAAAATTACAACAAGTAGTTCTTTTTCAGTAGTGGTGTAATTCATTTGTGCACTATTCAAAGTTCAACTTGCATAATAAAATATATGAGGCTTATCTTCCTTTCTTTGGCCTAAAATAGCGCCAACAGTAAAATCACTGGCATTACACATCAACTCAAAAGGAAAAGATCAGTCAGGGGTTTGCATAATAGGAGCATATGTCAGAAGACCAATTAATTTTTTGAAAAATTTTTGACATTCTTGAGTCCAATCAATTAGTGCATCTTTTATTAGAAGATTACACAATGGTCTAGATATGACACTAAAGTCCTTAATGAATCTTTTGTAGAATCATGCATGTCCTAAAAATGAACGAACTTCCCTGATTGTTTTTGGTGGAGGTAAATGGGCAATTAATTCAACTTTGGCCTTATCAACTTCAATTTCTTTAGAAGATATCACATGACCTAATACTATTCATGAGGTAACCATGTAATGACATTTTTTTTTAGTTTAACACAAGTCCTTTGTTGATACCCAATTTTGTCCATAAAATTTTTTGATACTTAATACTGTGAATACTCAATTTGGACCGGGCTAACAAGTTCTTTTACTCTTCTTTTTTTTGGCCCAATTGTAAGCCTACTAAAAAGGGAACACTGATCTCGTTTTAAAAGAAAATTTGAAAAAGGGGGCATTGCATTTAATACCTTATGCCTGCACACGTAAAGGAGAAGGCATTAAATGCATTGAGGCAGCAAGCAGAAAAAGGGGGGGCTAAAAGGATGGAGAGAAAAGAAAAAGGTTCTGATAAAGGAGGAGATGGGGGGGCTCAACGTAGGAAGGCTCACGCAAAGAAAAAAAAGAAGGAAATGTCAGGGGAGAAATGATGAAAGGGTGGAGGTATTTAAAAGAGAAGAGCATCAGAAAAGGGGGGATCTTTTTTTCACACATTTTTTCACCTTCAAGAACCAGAAAAACACATTCCATTTTCACCACCCTCATCACCAAAAACAGCACCTTCACCCATTCTCCACTGTGACCATCGTCTTTATCAATCCTTCATCACCATAAACTTCCAAGAGCACAGCCATCACAAGGGAGACAGAAAGAAAGGAACAAGAAGGAGACAGAAGCCTTGCTGAGGAATAGCATTCACTTCAACTGTTCCACCTTGAACTCCACAGGTAACCTTCTGCATTTATGTCATGTAACTCATTTTTGCTAACTATTCTCACTTGCACATAACCCCTGAATCCCTCTGCACTCAACCTGAAATGAATACTACATATCCACTCAAGCCTCCCTGACTGAAACCCAATATCCACTCTCCAACCGTGAATCCATCTCCCTTTTATTACCTTCATCTTCACTACCTCACTTTGGCAGAACTAATATTCATCGTCTCATTATTATCTTCAAGCTCAGGACCTCATTTCCAAAGCACCTCCACTACACCACCTCTCTACCTTCACGTCCAACCCACCCGACAAACCACTCTACTACTATTCATCATCTCCCTCCACATAAACCCTTCATCACCTCACTTTCATAACCCCACAAACCGACCGTCGGACCCCCAAACTCCATCATATCCGACGGTCGAACCATCCAATCTCCCTAAGCCGACCGTCGAACTCAAAACACCGGATACATCATACCCCAACCGACCGTCGAAACCCAAGAAGCCGGATCCTTCCCCTCAACCAACCGACCGTCGGACCCCAAACTCCATCATATCCGACGGTCGAACCATCCAACCTCCCTAAACCGACCGTCGAACCACACCACCGTGACTTTCACCACCAACTTCACCGACACCCTCACCGTCGAACCACACCCGGTGTGACCTTCACCGACCAACACCGGTTACCATCCTCACCGACACCCTCACCGACCGTCGAAACCCAAGAAGCCAGATCTTTCCTTCAACCAACCGACCGTCGGACCCCTGAATCCCTCTGCACCGACCGTCGAACCAACAACCATCATACCCCCACCGACCGTCGAATCCCCATATACCAACCTTCACCATCCCCTCTCACTATTACTGTGAACCCACACCACCATCCTTCAACCATCCATTACGCGAAATCACCTCAAAACCCAACTTATACCCGACCGTCGAACCCCAAATCCGACCACTTCCCTTTCACCTCCAAAATACTCACTATCTTCAAAGCCTCCATAATCCCCATCACCCAAGCGGTTTCCATAACCTCTCCAAACACTACCGAACCACCACTAACCGACCGTCGAACGAGTGAGCTCCACTCCCTTTACCGACAACCCCCGTCCAAATCTTCACACCATCAACCAATCTCCATCACATTCGATCGTCGGACCCCACTTTCCAAACCGTGATCCCATCATCCCCAAACAGCCAATTAACAACCTTGCCTCGTCTCCATCACACCTTCGACCGACCGTCAAACCACACCGGCTACTACCCTTCACCGACAACCCATCCAAACCTTCACACCATCAACCAAACTCCGTCCCATCCGACCGTCGGACTCCACGATCCGCATCCCTTTGCAACCGACCGTCGAATCCATCACCCCGTCCCAACCGACCGTCGAATCCATCCCATCCTTACCCCCAACCGATGTCAAACTCCCGGCAACGTAACCACCCCATCTCCTCAAACCGACCGTCGAACCTCGCCTAGGTCGCCCTCACCGACCGTCGAACTCAACACCGGATCCATCATACCCCCAACCGACCGTCGAAACCCAAGAAGCCATGTCCTTCCCCTCTCTACGACGTCACCCCATCATCTTCATCAACCTTCATCCGACCGTCGAATCTTAAACCGGATCCTCCCCAAACATCCCTCGGCGTGTCTTTAGTGGTTGCCAAAGTCCCAAACCTTTATTTTTTTAAATTGCACTTTGTTGATTATCTGTTGAGTTTGAATTTGATTCACGTGGCCGCTGTCCATTTCATATTAAGGCAAAAATGATACACTGTTTGGTAAAAAAAAAGAGAGAAGGGTAAAAGAAAAAAAATAAATAAATAAAATCTTTTGATCCATGCAATGACCAATGATGATGATTGAGTAGTGAATACTACCTTCAATGTCATTTGGATCATAAGAGTTTATTGAGTAGCCTAGTGCTAACTTGAATTCTGTGCAAGAATGGATTCACTTTCAAATAAAATCTTTCTTTTAAATAAAATCAACCAACCCACACTTATTTTATAAAGAACTACGTGACTTTGAGTTCCTCATTGCACCCGAGGATACGTAGGAGCAGAATCTCTATTCTGTCAAGCCAAAAAAATAAATTTTCATAATTTGGTTGTTTCTTTTATTTCTTTTCAAAAATAAAAAAAATAATAAATAATTACAAAGTCTTTTGTTTAGAGGGTTAAAATAAATATATTTGATATTATTAAAATTTGCACAACTAACATAAGGTACTGCGTTCGGAGCAGGCAGGTGTAGTAAGTGCTAATACCTTCCCTACCAATCGACTCCTGAATCCAAACTCATTTTCAAAAAGACCAGTTTTCCTGATTAAATGGTTTTTCTAATGTTTTCCCAATTTAAATAAACATTGGTGGCGACTCCATTGATTTTATATTTTTTTTTTCGGTCGTCCCGTCGCGATCCCGGTTGCGACAGCTGGCGACTCCACTGGGGAGACTTAGAGAGTCAGGCCTATTGTTGTTAGTTGTGCAAATTTTTAATAATCTTTTATTTATTTATTTTACCCTCTTTTTCTTTGTTTTTGTTTTCTTATTTGTTTGTAAATATATTTTATTTAATACTTTTATGTAAATATCTGATAGCATGTATATGGTGACTTGTATATATTTTGTACTTAATTGTTAAAACCCTAGGGTAGCCGACTGCTGGCTGGCTGTTATATATATGTTTTGCTGGTTAGGGGTATTTTTGTCTTTTAAGTTTTCGTACAAGTTTTTTATGCTCCTTCACACACGTCACTGATCACTTACCTCACACACTTTTGGGCTCTATACCCGAGTCTGTGCGAACCCGAGGAGTAGGAGGGGTCTCGACTTTTGTTATTGAGGAGCCTTGTGCTCACTTGACATTTGTTGAAACACCACTCAGATTGTTACCAGTATCATGGACTAGTCACATTGAGAGGGTTTATCCCTACTTGTGATTAATTCATGAACTGGGTCCTTATCTTTCGAGATGGGGGCAATCTGGGGACCATGACTTTTTAGAAGATAGATCCGTCCTGAAAAACCTTGCACTGATAGAATGAACATAATGACATAGAAGCTTTAGAATCATCCATCTCCTTAGGTTGCACCTCATTAGGACACAAATGGAGCATACTTTTTCTTTATTTTTCCTCATGTCATTCATCCATGCATTCTTGTGGTTAAAAAAAAAAAAAAGAAGAAAAAGATACATGATATTGCATTTGCATTCCTAGTTTTTTTTCTTTGTTCATTATCCATCTTTTCCTCATGTCATTCATCCATGCATTCCTTTGGTTAAAAAAAAAAAAGAAAAAAAAAAAAACATATGATATTGCATTGTCATTCTTAGCTTTTTATTTTTTTTCATCATCCATCTATCTCATGTCATTCATTCTTGTCTAAAAAAAAACATGCATTCCTTTGGTTAAAAAGAAAAAAGAAAAAAGAAAAAACATATGATATTGCATTGTCATTCCTAGCTTTTTATTTTTTTTTTCATCATCCATCTATCTCATGTCATTTATTCTTGTCTAAAAAAAAAGATCATCTTGCATTTTCATGGCTGGCATTTTCATTCATTCTTGCGTCTTCATAAGAAAAAAAATTCAGCAGAACAAAACACACATCATCTTGCATTTTCATAACAGTCTCAGCATTTTAGAAGAAAAAAGAAAAAGAGACAAGGCACCCTTTGGGTTTACGACCCTGTGAGGGCTTCTCCACTTAGACTGTTAGTACATTTTCTTTAGAGTTACCTCGATGAGAGGTATCCTTAGGGTGCATTCTTCTTTTTGTTTTGCTTACATGTTCCCTTCATTACTTCCTTTTTAGGGTGAGTTCTCTTGGCAAAGTGGAAAGGTTAGTACTCGTCAATAGCAAGGGATGGAAGAAACATATCAAGGACAGAACTCCAGCAGTGCAGTCAACCTCAAGAGGAGTATAAGGGTTACAGTAAATGGCAGTGATCTGAGCTATGTGAGGGACATTACCCAACAAATGACCCCTAAGGCTCGATCTGAGTTCTCAAGCAGTTACGGGCAGATTCTGGATTTGTTGCGCATTACAGTTGAGGAGCCCGTCTTGAGTGGCCTTACCCAATTTTGGAACCATTCTCTCAAATGTTTTGAGCTGCCTAACTTGGACATTACACCAACCATAGAGGAGTATGCGATCATGTTGAGACTTCCAATGAATAAGCACCCAAATGTTTATCTTTATGGAGGGTATTACGTATCAGTAGGGAAGATAGCGGAGCGATAGGGGCTCCAACAAGTCAATTGGGCATGAAAAAAAGAGGGGAGGAACGAGAAGCTTGAAGAAAAGTTACTTAGAAGCACATCTTCAATATCTAGCACAACAAGGAAAGTGGGATTTCTTCAACAAAACACGGCCTTAACAATCTTTGGGTTAGTATTATTCCCATTTACCTCAGATGTGGTAGATCAAGCAGCAATAGATGTATTCTTCAAGTTTGAGAAGTATAAAGCAAATCCGGTCCCTGCTATCCTTGCTGATACTTTCCTGACGATGGAAATCTGTCATCAAAAGGGTGGTGGAAAAATTTGATGTTGTACACATATGTTGTATGTTTGGATCATGACGCATATGGATGTACAGAATCGCCTGGGACTCCTACCTGACCCGTTGAGGAACTTTGGTCGCATCCTAGTGAAGCCACAAAAAGCTTATGAATGGAAGAATGAGTTCGTGAGGACGGGGTCAGATTCTTTTAAATGGGTATGCCCGTGGTATCATGGAGAAGAGATAGTTTTTAGCTGTGGTGACTTTCCTAATGTTCCTTTGATGAGCCCTAGAGGTGGTGTATCATACGCGCCAATCCTCGTGCTTAGGCAACTCCGATGGACTCAATACGTGCCCAACGAAGAGCAACTTGAAGGGTTCAGCTTCTTATACCAGCAAGATGGAAGCACAACTAAGCGAGAAAAAGAGATTAGAGATGCTTGGAAGAGTGTTCATATGGCGGGAACAAAGGAATTGGGGAAGCATGTGGTGGTTTGTACCCCTGAATACATGCAATGGAGAGAGGCAAGAAGGGTGCAGAATAGTATCCCTCGGACGGTTTCAAATGATAAAGGTCATCCTCAAACCATACCTCAAATGGCCACCGAGATTGAAAGATTGAAAGCACAAATGAAAGCCTTGGAACAAGGAAAGGAAGCCGCTGAGTTAAAAATAGTCATCCACCAGAGTCGATACCAGAAGCTAGCTGATGAAGTTGAATATCTAAAGGATACGTGTGCAGATATGGTGGGACCCCAAGCCGAGGGAAAAGGGCAAGGAAAGGAAGGAGATAGAATTTGAAAAGACCACAACAAGTTTATGAATTACGAGCCAAGATAAGTGCTCGGGAAGAGACAATGGCATTGGTTTTGCAAGAGAAAGAAAAGTTGGAGGCGAATGCTAGGGTACAAGATCGTAAAATGCAAGTCTTACAAGAAGCTCGACCGAGGCGAAGCGCCACTCGGACAAGGCGAGCATTAGCTACCAAATATCACGATGCACTCTCGGAAGCAAACCAAAAGAATGGGTATTTGAAGCTCGAAATTCAAGAGTTGGGCGAAACCATGAGCGGTGGAGACTTGAAGCCCAAAGACTATTGAGGCAAAAAGAAGAATGGGCAGAAGTGTGGCAATCAGTAGCACAAGACCAAAGGGCTGAAAAAGAAGAATGGAAGAAGAAATTTGAAGACATATCTGATAGCTTACGATATCACGCCACGCAACTGATTACTCATTTCGAAGAAGCAGACATTCAGGCTCACACAAACCCCTGGTTACGACTACCATCAAAAATTGCTGATTTTATGAAGTATTGTCGAAGTCTCGCTAAGGGTTTTAGAAAAAAACAAATGAAATTGTTGATGTAATTGTGTTACATTTTGTGGGAACTAAATCTTGTACTTCTGAAGTTTGAAATGAAAATGGATGCTCATTGCTGTGTTTTGTTATCCTTTTATCAAGATATTGTTCATTGAGGTGTGAATTCTTCCGTGAATAAATTGTCAACCATCTTTCCGCCTCGGGACGATTTGTCCTTGAGTGAAAGTACGGAGAGTTTGGTTCTACGTCTGCATTGCCAGTGAATGGTGTCCATTGAGGAATGAATATTCCCTTGGATTTACCATCAACTACATTTCCGCCTAAGGAGCGATATGCCCTAGTGCTAAATGTAGGGATTTTGCCTTGCTATCGAATGTTTTGCGAACCTTTCCACGGCCACCAAGTATCCTCACGGGGCACAAACTTGTTCCTTTCGCTAACAAGGAATTTCATGCCAGAATCATATTTATCCGCAAAAAAAAAAAATCGGCATAAATAGTCATTGCTTTGCATACATGCATTTTGTCATTTTGGTTTAGTCCATACTAATAATCGCATCATGTTTCCTCGAAGCGTAAAAATAGACACTATAGCAGGAAAAAAACTTTTACGACACCCTTACAGACTCGCTCCCAAGCAAAGATCATGGATGAGATAGAGCAGACGCAAGATTTGAGGGATGAAGTGAACCAGCTCAGGGAGCAAATGTCCAAGATGTTGGAAATGTTACAGTCTATGGAGAGTAGAAGGAGCGCAGATGGGAATCCCTCAGTGACAAATGAAGGACATCCGGCCACACCTCCTTGCCCGCCTGGTTTTGCTGCATTTCCCCTGCAATACCAAGGCTTTAATCCTCAAGGGATTACGATGCCGCTCACCATTTGCCCAAACGGCACCACTCAACCTTCAGTCGCCAGTTCACAGGGTAACCAAGGGGCGTCTTTTCCCCCGTATGGCCTCCCTCCAGGTTATATACCACCATTAGCCACTAATTCCCCCAATAGTGACATGCCAACAGTGTCCCCAACTTCAAATCCCTCGAACCTTACCCAAAATCAAGCCACTCAGTCAAATGTCAACGAACCCCCGCCAACACAACACCCATACCCTTTCTTCGTCCCGCCATATGGTCTCCATCCTAGTTCTGTACCACCACAAACTGCCAATCCTCTGGATAGTAGCATGCCTGCTTCAAACTCCTTAAGTGCAGCTCAACCACATGCCAGTGGAACCCCACTGGGGCAACATTCTGTTCCCACCATCATGCCACAATACCCGTTGAATTCCTCTGTGGAAAACCCCCAGTCCAAGGAGAGGTGGGAAGTTCTTGAAGAAAGACTACGAGCCGTTGAAGGGGCAAGCGGTTATGGTCTTTTGGATGCTTCAGAGCTCTGTCTTGTCCCGAATGTGGTGATTCCTCCCAAGTTCAAAGTCCCAGATTTCGACAAGTACAGGGGAACTACTTGTCCAAAGAACCACTTAACCATGTACATCCGCAAGATGGCTTCGCATGCTTACGATGACAAGCTGTTAATCCACTTCTTTCAAGACAGCCTAACTGGGGCAGCTTCGAATTGGTACACGCATCTTGAGCGTGCCCATATACGATGTTTCAAAGACTTGACTGACGCTTTCTTGAAGCAATATAAGTATAACATCGATATGGCACCTGGATAGACTACAATTGCGAAGAATATGGCTAAGAAGGATCTTTGAGACCTTCAAGGAATATGCTCAGAGGTGGAGGAAATGGCTGCTCAAGTAGAACCCCCATTGACGGAAAGAGAGATGGTGGCTACGTTCATTGACACTCTGCAATCACCCTTTTATGACAAAATGATAGGGAGCGTGTCATCAAATTTCTCAGACATGGTTATCATTGGAGAAAGAGTTGAGGGAGGAATGAGAAGCGGGAAGATCGTTGAAAGTTCAACAGAACATTCAATGCCAAGAGGCCCCCAATGGGGAAGAAAAGAGAGGGAGAAACTCATGCTTTGTTACCTTTGACCGAGAAACTTCACCCGAGAGATATAGCCAAGCACCCGTGAACCATCAACCATCCTTCCAAACTCCTTTCGCACCTTACCACCCGTACTTTCCCACTACTCCACCAATTCCATATCCCCAGCCGTATCACCCCCATGTCGCCAACGCTTCACATGTTCCTCATCCTCAACCTCATCACCCAATGAGGCCTCACCAAGCGCCATATCCTAATCAATACCAGACACCCCCTACCTTACCGCCTCAACAAGCTCAACCATGGACCCAAAGCCCAAACACAAACCAAAGAAAACCACCATATAGCCAAGAAAGGAAACATCTTGACCCGATCCCTATGACTTATACCGAGCTGTTACCCCAGCTCATCCGCAACTCTCTCTTGGCTCCTTGCCCGATGAAGCCAGTGGAGCCCCCGTACCCTAAAGGATTTGACCCAAATGCCAAGTGCGACTACCATGCGGGGGCTGCAGGCCATTCCACAGAGAATTGCAGAACGTTGAAGTTTAAGGTGCAAGACCTAATAGATGCTAAGTGGTTGAATTTCAAGACAAACACTCCTAGTGTGGGTCACAATCCTTTACCAAACCATGGGAATCCCACAGTTAATGCTATAGAGGAGTGTTCTGCCCAGCAGCTCATAAGACAAACGACAGATGTCAAGACCCCCATGAGGGTTATCTTTAAAGAACTGTGTAAATCTGGGATGATGGAAGCTCATATTGAGGAGAAAGGGGGCGACGAAGGTGAAATAATGTGCAATCTCCATGGGAATGTAGGGCATTCTATTGAGGATTGTGGTGAGTTCAGACAAATCCTCCAAGATCTAATGGATATGCAATTAGTACAAATAGGTCACTTAGGTGACAATGGTGGCATAAACATGGTGGATGGATGTACTATTCCACAATTGCAAGAAGGGCAGGAAGCCGTAAACTCTCTGGTCCCTTCCGTTGCAAATCCGGCTATCAAACCGTTGGTTATCTATTATACTGAAGCTGCATATGCGCCATCCCCTTGTGGCCCGAAACCTATCACCATTCAAGTTCCCAGTCCTTTTCCCTTCAAGGACACTCGAGTCGTGCCATGGAATTATAATGTGCAGGTCCTTAGAAGCAATCCCACGAATGATCAGTCGGAAGTTGCGTCTGGTTCGACTTCTATTGTTACTAATATATCGGGGATTGGGGGAGTGACCCGGAGTGGTCGCATCTACATTCCTGAGGAGCTGCGAAAGACCCAAGAAGAAGAAGAAAAGGGGAACCGTAAAGGCAAAGTCGAGAAAGGGGAGACTTCCATTGGGAACGAAGCAAAAGAAAAAGAAAGGCCAGAAAAGTCAAAGGAGTACAAAAAGAGGTATCGGATAAAGAAGCTTGTGAGTTCTTGAAGTTTATAAAGCAAAGCGAATATAGAGTGGTGGATCACCGAATCGCACCCCGCGAGGATATCGCTTTTGTCCTTATTGATGAACTCGAATCGCACGTAAAAGTATTGATGAAAATATTGAATCAGGCTCATGTTTCCCATGACATCACAGCTGACAAGTTAGGTGGTATTATTGGCAACATTACTGCTGATAATTATGTCACTTTCACTGATGATGAGATACCAGCTGAAGGAATGGGGCACAACAAGGCACTGCACATTTCTGTTAAATGTCAAAAGCATATAATGGCTAGAGTGCTCATTGACAATGGTTCCTCCTTGAACGTGTTACCAAAATCAACCCTTTCCAAGCTGCCTTTTGACGGGACTTGTATGAAACCAAGTACGATGATAGTAAGAGCATTCGATGGCACCAGAAGAGAAGTCATGGGGGAGATTGAAATACTAGTTCAAATTGGTCCCTGCACTTTTAATATACTCTTCCAAGTGATGGACATTACGCCATCCTACAATTGTCTTTTAGGACGACCATGGATTCATTCTCATTTGAGTCATGCCTTCTACCTTGCACCAAAAAGTAAAATTCATAGTTGATAATAAGATGATTACTGTCTTTGGCGAAGAGGACCTACTGGTGAGCAAGCCATTAGACACTCCTTATATCGAAGCTGCAGAAGAAGCTCTTGAAACCGCATTCCAAGCGCTAGAGATTGTCAATGCCACCTATGTGGAAGAAGGAGCTCAAGGTCTGAAGCCTCAGCCATCTAATACATCCATGATGATGGCCAAGGTAATGCTTGGAAAAGGATATCAATATGGAAGAGGACTAGGAATGAATGGACAAGGCATCGTGAAGTTCTGGGCACCCTGCGAAAACAAAGACAGATTTGGGTTAGGGTATAAACCCACCAAAGCAGACAGAAGAAGGGTCCTAGAAGAGAAAAGGGAGAGGAGGTTGGCTAGGTTGGAAAATCGGGAGCCTAAAGCTGAGAGGATCCCCATCTGTGACATCCGACGAAACTTCCGAAGTGCGGGATTAATGTTTCTGAACCAAGTGACCGCTATCGAAGACGATCAATCCATCAATCATGGTGTCAACTTGGTGTACCCTTGCTCCCCAGATGCAGAACTCAACAATTGGGAGAGCGTTGATTTTCCCATGACTTGTGAAATTGATTCAAAGTAATTTTGTAATGCTAATCCTTTAGCTCTGCCCAAGGCTTTAGGATAATGTGTTGTGAAAGCGGGCTCACTTGTTTTTTATTTCAATATTTACTATCAATAAATGCATTTTCAGATTATCTTACTATTTCCCCTTTTTTTTTTTTTTTTTTCATCTTTTTGCTCAACCATTTCATTAACCTTTATTCATTACCTTTTTTACTTGTGTTAACACCAATGAATGCAGGTCTGAAAGTGACTCTCTTGAAAATGATAGTGCTATGACCCCATTATGCGATTTTGACCATCCCGTTAATCATGTTGATGAGGATAATGATGACAATTGGGAACCCTCTCCTGAGCTAATGAGGTTAATGGAACAAGAGGCCAAGGAAATTCAACCCCACGAAGAGCCAACTGAACTGATTAATTTGGGGACAGAGGAATGTAAAAAAGAAGTTAAAATTGGCACTACCATGAAAGAAAATGAGCGAAGCAAGTTGGTTAAGCTCTTATCTGATTATTGTGATGTTTTCGCCTGGTCGTACCAAGATATGCCTGGCCTAGATACTAGCATAGTTGAGCACAAATTGCCTTTAAAACCGAATGTCCTCCTAGGTCAAGCAAAAGTTGAGACGAATGAAGCCGAGAGATGTCACTAAAAATTAGAGAAGAGTTTAAAAAAGCTTTGATGCGGGTTTCCTCGCGCTTGCAAAATACCCTCAATGGGTTGCTAACATCGTCCCCTGTCCCCAAAGAAAGATGGGAAGGTGCGAATGTGCGTTGACTATAGAGATTTGAATAGGGCCGCCCCAAAGACAACTTTCCTCTACCTCACATTGACGTTTTGGTGGACAACACTTTGCTCAACATGCATTTTTCTCCTTCATGGATGGTTTCTCGGGATATAACCAAATCAAGATGGCGCCTGAAGATATGGAGAAGACCACATTCATCACTCGCTGGGGAACCTTTTGCTATAAGGTGATGCCATTTGGATTGAAGAACGCCGAGCAACTTATCAAAGGGCGATGGTGGCATCGTTCCATGACATGATGCACAAAGAAATAGAAGTTTACGTGGATGACATGATTGCAAAGTCAAAAACGAAGAAGATCACTTAACCGATTTGCAAAAGCTCTTTGACGATTGAGAAAGTTCGGGCTCGGGATCGAATCCTACTAAGTGCACTTTCGGGGTAAAATCGTGCAAGCTCTTGGGGTTTGTGGTTAGCGAGAAAGGGATAGAAGTTGATCCGGACAAAGTTCGAGCAATCATAGAGATGCCGACTCCTCGCACCGAAAAAGAAGTTCGTGGGTTTTGGGAAGGCCGAACTATATTGCTAGGTTTATATCCCAGTTGACAAAGAACATGTGAGCCAATCTTCAAGTTGTTACGTAAAAACCAAACAAGAGAGTGGAATGAGGATTGTCGGTGGCATTTGAGAAGATCAAGCAAAGATTTGCAAGAACCCCCGGTTTGGTACCTCCAAGCCGGAAGGCCACTCATCATGTACTTGATTTGTGTTGGATGAATCCATGGGTTGTGTACTGGGACAACACGATGAAACTGGCAGAAAAGAGCAGGCCATATATTACTTGAGTAAGAAGTTTACCAACTATGAGGCAAAATACTCATTGTTGGAACGAACATCTTTAACGCGCTTGGCATGGGCGCCCCACCTTAAGAAGCGGTAAGGCAATACATGTTGTGTTGCACCACTTGGTTAGTGTCCAAAATGGACCCGATCAAGTACATCTTTGAAAAACCTGCCCTCACTGGGAGGATTGCACGCTGGCAAGTTTTGCTATCAGAATATGACATTGTCTATGTCACGCAAAAAGCAATCAAAGGCAGTGCTCGCAGATTTCTTGGCTAATCAACCAAGGGAAGATTATGGGTCTATGCAGTGTGAGTTCCCTGATGAAGATGTAATGGCTTTGTTCAGAGAAGAAAAACCCTCGGAAAAAGAAAAATGGACTTTGTTGTTCGATGGAGCTTCCAATTCACTGGGGCATGGAGTTGGGGCCATACTGATTTCCCCTGAAAATAATTTCATCCCAATCACTGCTCGGTTGTGCTTCGACTGTACAAACAACATAGCTGAGTATGAAGCGTGTGCCATGGGAATCCAAGCAGCAGTAGACTCAAAGGCAAAAGTTCTTGAGGTATATGGGGACTCTGCCTTGGTCATCCATCAGCTAAAGGGAGAATGGGAAACTCGAGATGCCAAATTAATCCCCTATCATGCCCACATCAAGGAGTTGATTGAACAACTTGACGAAGTTACATTCCCAAGATATCCCTCGAGAAGATAATCAGTTGGCTGATGCCCTAGCCACATTGTCGTCAATGTTCAAAGTAAGTCGGGATAGGGACTTCCGCTTATAAAAATGGAAAGTCGAGACCAACCTAGCATATTGTCAGATGATAGAAGTGGAACCGATGGGAAACCGTGGTATCATGACATCAAATGCTTCATCAAGAGCAAAGAGTACCCTCCACATGCTTCAGAAAATGACAAAAGGACCCTCAGAAGACTCGCAATGGGCTTCTTTCTAAATGAGGAAGTGCTTTACAAAAGGAACCATGATATGGTGCTGCTAAGATGCGTTGATGCGACAGAGGCAGAGAAGATCATCAAAGATGTTCATGAGGTTCTTTTGGAACTCATGCAAATGGGCATACAATGGCAAGGAAAATACTAAGGGCGGGGTACTATTGGTTGACAATGGAGACTGATTGCTTCAACTATGTGAAAAAATGTCATAAATGCCAGACATATGCTGATAGGATTCACATGCCACCAAAGACCTTTGAATGTTTTAACGGCACCGTGGCCGTTCTCGATGTGGGGAATGGATGTCATAGGACCCATTGAACCAAAGGCCTCAAATGGACATCGCTTCATTCTCGTTGCAATTGATTACTTCACTAAATGGGTCGAAGTTGCTTCTTATACCAATGTCACTAGGAATGTAGTGGTCAGGTTTGTCAAAAAGGAGTTGATTTGTCGTTATGGCTTGCCAGGCAAGATTATTACAGATAATGCCACCAATCTGAATAATAAGATGATGAAAGAGATGTGTGAGAATTTTAAAATTGAGCACCACAATTCCTCACCTTACCGCCCTAAGATGAATGGGGCAGTTGAGGCAGCAAACAAAAATATCAAGAAGATCGTCCAGAAGATGGTTGTAACATACAAAGACTGGCACGAAATGCTACCATTTGCACTGCATGGTTATCGCACGTCAGTTCGTACTTCAACTGGGGCAACTCCTTTCTCTTTGGTTTATGGAATGGAAGCGGTACTCCCTATTGAAGTGGAAATCCCATCATTAAGGGTGCTGATGGAGGCAGGACTAGAAGAAGCCGAATGGGTCCAGACTCGACTTGATCAGTTGAACCTCATTGAAGGGAAAGAGATTAACCGCACTATGTCATGGTCACTTTACCGTAGAAGAGAATGATGAAGGCCTATGCGAAAAAAGGTGCGTCCTCGACGCTTTCAAGAAGGAGACTTAGTACTCAAAAAGATCCTTCCCATTCAAAAGGACTTTCGAGGAAAATGGACTCCAAACTATGATGGACCTTATGTCGTAAAAAAGGCCTTCTCAGGAGGAGCTTTGATTCTCACAAACATGGATGGCGAAGATCTACCACTTCCCGTAAATTCAGATGCAGTCAAAATGTACCATGCTTAAAAAAAAAGAAAAGAAAAGAAAAAAGGAAAAATGGCTCGCTAGGCTGAAAACCTGAAAAGACGACCTGGGCAAAAGTTAGAGCGACCCGCTAGGTTGAAAACTCGGAAGAGCGACCTAGGCAAAAGTTAGGGTTAAAAATGGTACTTGACACATCCGAAGAAGTGAACATACCTCAAGTCACAAACTGGGGCAGTTTGAGAGTATCTGAGCCGAACTAGGGCAGTTTGAATATATGAAGTCTTGTCGGGAGATACTCCCAATATGTAAAAGCTGGATCAAATCATATTCTCAGAAACAGACAAGGGGATGTTCAAGGTCGCGTACATGGGAAATTAGCACTGATCATCCAAGAGAGCATCACTGGAAGGGTTGGAAGATTCCACTCCAACATTTCTTTTGTAAACCTTTTCAATTCGAGTCTCATTTGTACTGTCTTTCTTGTACTTTTCCTGTCTATAATGATAATCCCTTTTTGTTGCAACCCATTGTTGATTTAATATGCATTTTTTATGATAGTTTTATATTGAGATGTGAAACATGTGACAATATGGCAAAAGCATTTGGATTTGCTTTAACAATCTCGAAAAGTCATGGGAAACGCAATGAAATCCTGACAAGGGTTGATGAGAAAAGTAAGAATCATCAGTCAAATCATAAGGCCAATCAATGAATTTTGCTGTTCAATTGCGATCCTGCTGTGGGAAAAAGTCCTTAAGGGTTGCATGAACCAAAGTCGATGAAAAAAAAAAAAAAAAAAAAAAACAAAAACAAAAAAAAACAAAAAAAAGCAAAAAACAAGATCTGTTAACTCAGTTTGCTCATGAGAATCCCTACAGTAGGGCATTCATTGCATCATGCATCATTTCTAGCATCACATGCATTGTCCTCAGGCATCACATGCATTGTACTCAAGCATCACATCCATTGCATCATCATCCATTGCATCATGCACCATCTCTGGCATCGCATGCATTTACAAAATCATTGTCTTTTAGTTTTCTGGGTCCCCGCACCCATTGTCTTTTAGTTTTTGGGTCTCCGCACCCATTGTCTTTTAATTTCCGGGTCCCTGCACCCATTGCCTTTAGTTTCTGGGTCCCCGCACCCATTGTCTTTCAGTTTCCGGGTCCCCGCGCCCATTGTCTTTTGGTTTCTGGGTCCCCGTACCCATTTGCCTTTAGTTTCTGGGTCCCCGCACCCATTGTCTTTTAGTTTTTGGGTCCCCGCACCCATTGTCTTTTAGTTTCTGGGTCCCCGTACCCATCGTCTTTTAGTTTCCGGGTCCCTGCACCCATTGTCTTTTAGTTTCCGGGTCCCCGCACCCATCGTCTTTTAGTTTCCGGTCCCCTCGCACCCATTGTCTTTTAGTTTCCGGTCCCCGCACCCATTGTCTTTTTAGTTTCGGGTCCCCGTGCCCATTGTCTTTTAGTTTCCAGTGTCCCCGCACCCATTTGCCTTTAGTTTCGGGTCCCCGTCCCATTGTCTTTTAGTTTCGGGTCCCCGCACCCATTGTCTTTTAGTTTCGGGTCCCCGTACCCATTGTCTTTTAGTTTCTGGGTCCCCGCACCCATTTGCTTTTAGTTTCCTGGTCCCCGCACCCATTGTCTTTTAGTTTTCGAGTCCCCGCACCCATTTGCTTTTAGTTTCCCGGGTCCCCGCACCCATTGTCTTTTAGTTTCTCGGGTCCTCGAACCCATTGTCTTTTAATTTTCGGGTCCCCGCACCCGTTGTCTTTCTTTTTGGGTCCCCGCACCTATTGCTTTTTAGTTTTTTGGGTCCTCGTACCCATTGCTTCCAAAGCAAGCAGGGGCCTTGTGCCCGTCACCTTTTTCTTTTCTGTCAAGTTCAGGGATACCTGACTCCGCAAACTTTCTACCTCATTTAATGTCCATTCTTTTTGCGTCAATATGCTTTCCAAATTTAAAAAAAAAAAAGAGAAAAGAAAGAAAAGAGAAAAGAAGTGAAAATTTTCATGGACAAAATTAAATCAATTCCTTTGCTTCCCATTTATGTTAAATGTAAAGCAAAGGGGGGCAGCTGTTGATACCCAATTTTGTCCATAAAATTTTTTGATACTTAATACTGTGAATACTCAATTTGGACCGGGCTAACAAGTTCTTTTACTCTTCTTTTTTTTTGGCCCAATTGTAAGCCTACTAAAAAGGGAACACTGATCTCGTTTTAAAAGAAAATTTGAAAAAGGGGGCATTGCATTTAATACCTTATGCCTGCACACGTAAAGGAGAAGGCATTAAATGCATTGAGGCAAAGAAGCGAAAAAAAGGGGGCTAAAAGGATGGAAAGAAAAGAAAAAGGTTCTGATAAAGGAGGAGATGGGGGGCTCAACGTAGGAAGGCTCACGCAAAGAAAAAAAGAAGGAAATGTCAGGAGAGAAATGATGAAAGGGTGGAGGTATTTAAAAGAGAAGAGCATCAGAAAAGGGAGGATCTTTTTTCATACATTTTTTCACCTTCAAGAACCGTAAAAAACACCTTCCATTTTCACCACCCTCATCACCAAAAACAAAGCACATTCACCCATTCTCCACTTTGTGACCATCGTCTTTATCAATCCTTCATCACCATAAACTTCCAAGCAGCACAACATCACAAGGAGACGAAAGAAGGGAACAAGAAGGAGACAAGCCTTGCGAGGAATAGCATTCACTTCAACTGTTCCACCTTGAACTCCACAGTAACCTTCTACGCATTTATGTCATGTAACTCATTTCTCGCTACTATTCTCACTTGCACACAACCCCGAATCCTCTCGCACTCAACCCGAAATGAATACTACATATCCACTTAAGTCTCCCGACCGAAACCCAATATCCACTCTCCAACCGTGAATCCATCTCCCTTTTATTACCTTCATCTTCACTACCTCACTTTGCGTAACTAATATTCATCGTCTCATCATTATCTTCAAGCTCAAGACCTCATTTCCAAAGACCTCCACTACACCACCTCTCTACCTTCACGTCCAACCCACCGACAAACCACTCTACTACTATTCATCATCTCCTCCACATAAACCCTTCATCACCTCACTTTCATAACCCCACAAACCGACCGTCGGACCCCCAAACTCCATCATATCCGACAGTCGAACCATCCAATCTCCCTAAGTCGACCGTCGAACTCAAAACACTAGATACATCATACCCCCAACCGACCGTCGAAACCCAAGAAGCCAGATCCTTCCCCTCAACCAATCGACCATCGGACCCCCAACTCCATCATATCCGACGGTCGAACCATCCAACCTCCCTAAACCGACCGTCGAACCACACCACCGTGACTTTCACCGACCAACTTCACCGACACCCTCACCGTCAAACCACACCAAGTGTGACCTTCACCGACCAACACCGCTTACCATCCTCACCGACACCCTCACCAACCGTCGAAACCCAAGAAGCCGGATCTTTCCTTCAACCAACCGACCGTCGGACCCCCGAATCCTCTCGCACCTACCGTCGAACCAACAACCATCATACCCCCACCGACCGTCGAATCCCTATATACCAACCTTCACCATCCCCTCTCACTATTACCGTGAACCCACACCACCATCCTTCAACCATCCATTACACGAAATCACCTCAAAACCCAACTTATACCCGACCGTCGAACTTCAAATCCGACCACTTCCCTTTCACCTCCAAAATACTCACTTATCTTCAAAGCTTCCATAATCCCCATCACCCAAGCGGTTTCCATAACCTCTCTCCAAACACTACCGAACCACCACCGGAGAAGACCGTCGAACCGTGAGCTCCACTCCCTTTACCGACAACCCATCCAAATCTTCACACCATCAACCAATCTCCATCACATTCGACCGTTCGGACCCCACTTTCCAAACCGTGATCCCATCATCCCCAAACAACCAATTAACAACCTTGCCTCGTCTCCATCACACCTTCGACCGACCGTCGAACCACACCCGCCTACTACCCCTCACCGACAACCCATCCAAACCTTCACACCATCAACCAAACTCCGTCCCATCCGACCGTCGGACTCACGAATCCCTTTGCAACCGACCGTCGAATCCATCACCCCGTCCCAACCGACCGTCGAATCCATCCCATCCTTACCCCCAACCGATCACAAACTCCTGCAACGTAACCACCCCATCTCCTCAAACCGACCGTCGAACCTCGCCTAGGTCGCCCTCATCGACCGTCGAACTCAACACCGGATCCATCATACCCCCAACCGACCGTCGAAACCCAAGAAGCCATGTCCTTCCCCTCTACGTACGTCACCCCATCATCTTCATCAACCTTCATCCGACCGTCGAATCTTAAACCGATCCTCCCCAAACATCCCCGGCGTGTCTTGCCGTGGTTGCTAAAGTCCCCAAACCTTTATTTTTTAAATTGCACTGTTGATTATCCTGTTGAGTTTGAATTTAATTCACGTGGGCTGCTGTCCATTTCATATTAAGGCAAAAATGATACACTGTTTGGTAAAAAAAAAGAGAAGGGTAAAAGAAAAAAAATAAATAAAAAAAATCTTTTGATCCATGCAATGACCAATGATGATGATTGAGTAGTGAATACTACCTTCAATGTCATTTGGATCATAAGGGTTTATTGAGTAGCCTAGTGCTAACTTGAATCCTGTGCAAGAATGAATTCACTTTCAAATAAAATCTTTCTTTTAAATAAAATCAACCAACCCACACTTATTTTATAAAGAACTACGTGACTTTGAGTTCCTCATTGCACCCGAGGATACGTAGGAGCAGAATCTCTATTCTGTCAAGCCAAAAAAATAAATTTTCATAATTTAGTTGTTTCTTTTATTTCTTTTCAAAAATAAAAAAAATAATAAATAATTACAAAGTCTTTTGTTTAGAGGGTTAAAATAAATATATTTGATATTATTAAAATTTGCACAACTAACATAAGGTACCGTTCTCGGAGCAACGGCAAAGTAGGTGCTAATACCTTCCCTACCATAATCGACTCCCGAATCCAAACTCATTTTCAAAAAGACCAGTTTTCCTGATTAAATGGTTTTTCTAATGTTTTCCCAATTTAAATAAACATTGGTGGTGACTCCATTGATTTTATTTTTTTTTTTTCGATCGTCCCGTCGCGATCCCGGTTGCGACATCCTTTTTCTTCACATCGTTTAAGAACTTTTTCCAAATTATCAAGACAAATTTCAAATGAATTTTCATAAACTGTCAAGTCATCCATGAAAACCTCTAAATATGCTAAACCATATCACTAAAAATACTTAGGATGCATCTTTGAAATGTTGTCGGAGCATTAAAAAGGCCAAAAGACATTTTTCTATATGCAAAAATACTAAAGGGACATGTAAAAGTGGTTTTTTCTTGATCCTCTAATGCAATGAGTATTTGATAATAATTGAATAACCATCAAGAAAACAGTAGTAGAGATGTTCTACTAGCCTTTCCAGAATTTGATCAAGAAATGGCAAAGGAAAATGTGTTGGTGTATGCCCTAGAGGCCGATACATTTTGTCTGTATTTACATACATTGCATTATGTTATTTTTTAATATATGAGACATTTCATTTATTGTATTATTTATGATAAACATAATAAAGTCCTTAGAATAGTAAGTTCGATGTCATGAGACATCAAGTGGTTGCCTTGACCGTGAGATCCTATTTGATAAAATTAGAACACTATTATTAAATGTCCCTAGTCAAGTATTATTGTTAATTAGGACAACAATAATGCATTGAGACCCCACATCTCACGGGTCATGGATATGAGATATCAAGTCTTCACATAGGTACATATTAGAGTAATGATGTACTGGACTAACCCGCCATGAGAACGTTACATGGATCATTACGTGAGTGTCATAAGCGATTCTCATAGTGACAATGCTGTATGTGGTCCTTTGACCTGAAATCACTACAATTCCTACATGAGGAGTTATGTGTTTTAATGCCATCAAACATCATCTGTAACAGGGTGATTATAAAGTTAGTTATTGGACATACTACAAATCATGCAGAGGGATGTGAGTGACCTAGATGGGATTTGTCACTCCTACATAACAGGAGCGATATCTTCGGGTACCCTGATTGAGTGAGACTGCAAAATGCATGGCCATGCTTAAATGAGTCAATATGAGATATTGATCTCATTTGTTGTTACAAAGTCTACTCAAGTATCAGGAAACGAAGGATTGAACTATACAAGGGTAATGCATTCCATGCCTTGTGTTCAATCTAGATATCTTGACAAATGGACTAAACTACACGGAAACATTGGTCACAGGAAGATTATGTCAAATCCTTGACATTCTCATTACTTTGGTAACAGCGATGTGTTGCTAGATATCGCTCACTGCTTGTAATATTAAAATAGGATTTTAATATTACTGCCAACGTTATGAGAACCTGCAGGGTCACACACATAGAGCAGACTAAATTGGAGCAATATATCCAAGTTAGACTTAGATTCAAATATGGGCCGAACTCATAACATATGAGTCTAGAGTTACACAGCTTACCCTGCTGCTGCTCACACTCACTTAAGGCAGTCACTATTATAAATAGTACTGCTAAAGGGGCTACTTAGACACAAATTACAAACCCTAACTGCACTTGACAGAAACAGTGAGCGAGAGAGTGACATGTTCTTCTCTTTTCTTCGCAGCTAGCACTGTGTGAGAGACGTGAGACTCCTATTTGTGGATGTTAGACGTTCGTGAGTCTGTTCATGTGGATACCGCAGAGACATCATCGCTGTTACAGTGTTGGTGATTCACATCACTTCCTTTTGATCACGCTTCAAGAAGTAAACAATTTTAAAAACTCAGATTATGGCTTTTTCGCATGGATCCTTGGTGGGAATTCTATTTTTCGCTACGTGATGTATCTGTAATTCCCAACAAAATGATCTTTCCTAGTAGCAACTTTTAATTTTCTAAAATCAATACACATACGTCAACTGGATGAGACTCGCGTAAGTATTAATTTACCTTTTTTATTTTCAACTACTGTTATTCTAGATTTCTTAGGCATAACTTGTGTAGGGCCTACCCACTGGCTATCAAAAATAGAGTAGATAATTTCAACATTAAGTAATTTGAGAACTTCAGCTCTAACTACCTCTTTCATATGTGGATTTAATCTTCTTTGAGGTTGTTGAGATGTTTTAGCATTATCTTCTAAATGTATTTTATGTGTACAAATAAATGAATTAATGTCTTTTGTGTCCTTTAATGTTCATCCAATTGCACTTTTATGCATTTGAAGTACTTCTATTAATATACCTTCTTGTTCTCTAGTAAGGGTCGAAGAAATTACCATTAGAAAGCTTTGTTCTTCTCCCAAAAATATATACTTCAACCTAACAGGTAATGACTTTAGTTCTAGTGTGGGTATTTCTTCATAGGTATTATCATTTATGGGTTTTAGTTCTTTGAATCTCAATTTTTATTCTTTGTATTCTAATACCTGTATTCAATAAAGCAAAAAATATATTTTAGAAATATCATCATCTAATTGCATACTTGAGTCAAATCAATTAATTAAACAAATTTCTAATGAGTCAAAAGAACTTCTGGTTTGAAGATGATCATCTACAATGGCTTCAATCCCATTAGCTTCCTCCTTTTCATCATGGACTTCTTGTGGTTGTATGCACATGTTGAAAATATTAAGCTCTAGTGTCATATTTTTAAATGTTAGCTTCATCACTCTATTTCTGTAATTTATTAAAGCATTAGATGTTGCTAAAAATGAGCAACCTAAAATAACATGAATTGACTTGTAACTATTAACCATAGGTTCAGTTTCTAAGACAATAAAATTCACAGGATATATGAATTTATCAACTTGTACTAACACATCTTCTACTATTCATTTTAAAATTTTAATTGATCTATCGGCAAATAGAAGAGTTACAGAAGTTAGTTTTAACTCACCCAGGTTGAGTTGCTGATAAACTAAATATGGAAGCAAATTAACACTAGCACCAAGATCAAGTAAAACTTGTTCAATTTTATGTTCTCCAATAATGCATGAACTTGTAGGACAATCAGGATCTTTATATTTCAAGGTATTATTATTCTGAAGAATGGACCTTACTTGTTTAGCCAAAAAGGCTTTCTTTTTCACATTTAGTTTCTTTTTAACAGTGCACAAGTCCTTAAAAATTTTGGCATAAGAGGGAACCTGTTTGATTGCATCCAACAGAGGAATATTAACCTTCACTTGTTTAAAAATTTTAAAAATTTCAGTGTTGTGGTTCAATTTCCTTGAATTGTATAATGCTTGAGGAAATGGAGGTGAAGGAGAGAGTTTGATCTCTTTTTAGCTAGGTGGCTTATCAACCCCTTCCTTATCTTAGGGGATTGATTCACCATCTCTCTTACAAAGTTCAGGAATTTTTTTTTCAATAACATTTCCACTCATAAGAGTTATTACTAACTTGACTTAATCTATTTATTAACTTTCTGAACTACCCTCATTTAGACTGTATTGACTTTTGGGATTCAGTTGAGGTTGAAAAGGAAATTTTCCTTTCTCGTGAATGGTGAGTATAGAAGCAAATTTAGCAATAGTGTCTTTTATGTCAATCACGGCTTGAGAGTTTTGGTTATTAATGACTTCTAGCTTTTCCATGAATGCATGCAATGTTACTTCAAGGTTTTTCTTGTATGGTGGGACGTAAGGTGTATATCCTTGAGAATTTTGAGAATCTAGTTGTTCCTGAGGACGTGGTGGTTGCATAAATTGTGCTTGACTATTAGTCCTTCAACTGAAGTTCGGGTGATTTCTCCATCTCGAATTGTATGAATCTGAAAAAAAAGAAGTGAATGACTTTTTAAAATTGTTCATTACATTTACTTGCTTATGCACAACTTCTTTAAAAACAAGAATTTTTGGACATTTATGTATTGAGTGTCCTAATTCATCACAAATGCCAAAAATTTCTTCATTTTATACAGATTTGATTTCTTTTACTTTCCCTGATTCCATGGCTTCAATTTTTCTAACTAAACTGGCAAACTTAGCATTTAGATCTTCTTCTTGACTAAGGTGATATTTTCCTTTACTAGCACTTACAAAGTTAGATCTAATTAAATTTTCATAAGGATTAATATCATACCAAGATTGAGAATTCTTAGCCAAATGGTCTAAATATTCTAAAGTTTCTTCGGGTTCTTTACCAAGAAACTCGCCATTGTACATTGTTTTCACGAATTGTTTAGTTTCAGGTGTTAACCCTTCATAAAAAAAAACTTATAGTGCGCCATTTTTCAAAATCATGTTGTGAGCAATAATTTAACAAATCTTTAAAACGTTCCCAACATTGAAAATATGTTTCATTTGAATTTTGGAAAAAAATTTGAATTTGTCTTTTCAAAGCATTGATTTTATGTGTTGGGAATTTTTTTTAAAAAAACTCACTTTGCATTTCTTACCATGTGCCAATTGATCTTGGTTTCAAAGCGTTAAGCTAAGTTTTTGTTTTATCTTTTAAAGAAAAAGGAAATAATTTAAGTTTAACAATTTTTTCAGTACAATTTTGATCAATGAAAGTGATACATACATCCTTAAATTTTTTTAAATGTAAATATAGGCTTTTAGATTCTAAAACATGGAAATGAGGAAGTAATAAAATCATACCTGACTTAAATTTAAAATTGTTAAAATTGAGTGGAAAGATAAAATATGAAGGATAAGAATTTCGAGATGGTTACAAATATTCACGCATAGTTCACAACGGTTGATTTTCATATTCATCATGTACACTTTTATTTTCAGCCATTGTGTTTAATGTGTGTGATTGTACTTCAAACATATGAATATATAAAGTACCAAGATTAGTTTCAACCAAACAACTAGAATTTGAATCACAATATCAATTAAGCATAAATAAGTGCCTTAAAATAGGAAAAAAATAAAAAATATATACAGAACTCAACCTTCCATAATTATATATATATATTAACAAGTAGGCGGTAAACTAGCCATCAAATATGATACAACTAGAAAATTAAAAGAGTAGAGAAAGAATATACCAGATGGTGAAGTTTACTTAAAGAAAGAAAACCTCAAGAAACTTGTTCTTCAAATTAAGTCCCCAACAACGGCGTCAAAAACTTGATGTGAATTGATATGTTGCAAACCCAACCAGTAATAAATTCTCGGGAGTACAAGATCGATCCACAAGGAATTGATGAAGAAAAATTCTTTGAGGTAAGGAAAGGATTTGTCATAACAATAAAGGTGATGAAAATTGTTCACAAATAGAAATGATTTGCTTAGGCTAGGAGATCCACTTTTGGTAAGTAAATTAAGGATAAAATTAATTCTTTTTATAATTCAATTAAAATCCACGCATAACGGAGGTTCCAATCAGAAAATACAGCATTCAAAGTTCATTGAAGATTATATATGTAATTATATTATAGTTCCTTTAATTATCTACTAACACCAACACTTGTAAATAAGTTCAAGCATTCATTGTGTCAATCTCTTGTCTACAACAAATCAAGATCTCCACTTTACACGAAGGGTTTCTAAATTGATTGGAAACAAAATACAATACATATAATAATCACTTGATAATATATCATTCAAGCACAAGAAAGAGATTAATCTAACCTTATTTCATTACCAAAAGCTTCACCCTTTCACCTAAACAAAATGAAAATTAGTTACTCATAAACAAGAAAAAATAAAGAGAGAAGAAGAAGGAGATGAACATAATTTCTATTTAAAACAAAAGAAAATCACAACAAGAGAAATAAATAATACAAGAATAAGATCTTGATCTCTAAACTAAAATAATTCTAATGAGCAAATAATGGTGCCCTTTTATAGAGTATGAAGGGCACACAATGACAAGGGATGTTTAATGAGTGGGTGGATGAGTGAAAAATGATAATAGAGTTGTTTAATGAGTGGGTGGATTAGTGGAAAATTATTGTCATGCTTGTCTCCCCGCTCAACCAATTCAGCTGTCTTTACACGACTATAACTCTGTCATAATGTCACCTATTGCATAAGTGGTCTTCATGAAAGTTGAAGGGTTTTGTCTAAGATTTCCAATGCCACCGGTTTTAGCACAATCTGAATCCTACAACCTAAGATATGGCCCAATATTTGCACAGCATTCGGGTTTCAGCAATAGCACCTCTGTTCTAACTTCTAGGTCCAATATGACCTACTAGACATCCGATCCAACTCTTGTGTTCTTCGTGAAAGTTGTAGATTTTGGTCTTAGATTGCATTTGGGCTTAGTTTGGTATCAATATAATTGAACTCCTAAATCTCAAGAAATGAGCTGATGAGTATGCAAAGGTCAAGCTATCAAGATCAGAATTCTGACTCTTGCTTTCACTTCAATTTAAATTATCCAAACGTGTGATTCATCTCTTGAGATCCCATGAAAGTTGTAGAAAATTGTCTTAGTTTTTCTACATGATCAGAATCACATCAATCAAATATTTACAACTCAGATTATAATCAATTTACTGAGCGCTGCTAAATAGACAAATTAAAGCTAATTCATGTAATAATTCTTTCAATGATCCAATTAAGCCCAATATCATAAAATGTGATAAAACTAACTTAATTAAGCTTAATTAAACCTTTAGAAGCTCACTCAGAAGATTATTAAATGAATAAAATATATTGCTATCAGTGGTAGTAATGGTGGACCGTGTAAAAAAAAAAAACTAGAAGACCTGCTACTGCAAGTCATTTTGAGTGATGCATCATACACTATAACTTAAGAAGGTGCATAACATCCGCCCATTAGGTTAAGCTTTAGTTGACTTGATGAATTCAGCTGAAGTTATTGGTTACTCCATATTTCCTGGGCGAGCTTTGATTGCTTTGGCCTTTGGGCCAGTTTGGTGTTTTTATGGGAATGGGCTGTGGTTGAACCCTTTTCCTCTCCTCCCCAGCATAATCACTAAAGGAATTCTGAAGCCTAAATATAAAAGATAAAGAATTTCGAATGCCTTTGCATGCGCATATGTGTGCAATTCTGTTCCATGATCTAGAAAATCGATTCGTAAACGAACATAAAAATTTATCACATGCAAGTCCTATGTATATAGTTTCTATAGCACAAAATGTGATTCTAACTATTAGTTAGGGTGTTTGGTTATGTTTGAGTCGGTTTTAAGTTAAAAAATTAATTAATCTAAATAATATCATTTATATTGATTTGGATTGCGTTAAACCGGATTAATCGGTTGTTTATAAAAAAAATTAAGTCTAGAATATTGTGAGTAAAAAACAATTTAGTTTATTAAAAAGAAAAAAACAAGGTTTAAACAAAATAAAAAATATAAATAACTTATTTCATAAATTTAAAATAATATTTGATCGTATAAAGTGAGAGAAGTATGTGAGAAATTAGAGTTACTATAATTAAAAATATAAACTCAACAAATAAGTATATTATATAATGTTAATTGATTTGAATTGAATTTGATCAATTTTGAAAATCAAATCCAAAAATCGATACAATCCAATTAGTTTTTAAAAAATTAAATAAAAATAACTAAATTTATTCAGTTTTAATTGAATTTTGATTTTTTGATAAAGTTTTCAGTTTAATTAGTTTTCAATTTAGATTGAATTTAAACATCTCTACTCCAAACCGTTCTAAACTAAACACCCATAGTTAATAGAGATCTCATATGATCCAAAATTTTGAAGTTCTTATCACCACCTCTAAGGAAGCTGTTATTTGATAAGGATGGAAAATTTGATAAGTTTATTTAAGGTGATAAAAATTAAATTAAATGTTCTTTTATTTTTTTAATTAACCTGTGTATATTATGAAATTATACTTCTACAATATATTATAAATTTATAGTATATAAATATATTGTAATATGTTCATCATTAATTTTTTATAAGTACACATAGATGGTTATAGTTATCTCAATTCAATAAATTAAAACTTTTATGAATAGACACAAAGACTTAACGATCAAGATATTATAATATGCTTATACAAAATTATAGTGTAAAAATTTTTTATATTATCATCTAATTATATATTGTCAAATTATTAAAAAATGTTGACTATCAACCACTACTACTTAACAAAGTTTAACTTTGTTTTAATGATGTTTCAACACATTATTATTTTTATTATATTATAATGTAAAAAAACTGTACACTAACAGTTCATCAAATTTAAACTCTTATAAATATTTTTTAACTACAATTTCCATATAAAATTTATGTTTAGGTGCTAATATAATATATTGTTTCTTTGAGTATAAACTATAAGCGCATTAAAAAATATTTCTTTAATGTGAATCAATATCTTGATATGATATCATATATAATATGCTGCCACAAAACTTATAATGCTTGGGTGTGAAATGAGTGCTTTATTTATTTATTTACACTTGATATGAAAGAGTGATATATACCGGCAATCGAATATCATGTGAAAAATCTGTTTGACATTTCCTTATTATTTTATCTTCTTCGTGATTCTTGCATTTAAAATTTGACGTTCGTGAAAGCGTGGGATTTTTCTTGTACAAATGAAAGCATTGGATTGTTAGCTTATTATTGTGATCACTCGTTTATACGCCGTTTTAGTTTCTGAAAACAAGATACTTAAGACTTTTTTCGCATGCGCACCATTATTTTTATTCCTTGCCAATTGATACAACTTTTTTAGCCAAAGTTGAATTGGATTATTTTTGCAGTTTCACACACTATCACTGCAACTTTTGTCGCTAATAAGTTGAGCTAATATCATATGCTCTGGATTTTTGAGATCCCATTGAGTGCACCAAGATCAGCATAATACTGGGTGATCCACCCTTTGATAATCTCGATCTCTTTCTTCCGTTGTTCGACCAACCATTCTGGATCTTTTTCCGGATATGCACGCAGAATGTCCAAGCAATGAGATCCTGAAAAATCCACGTTCATCAACCAAGGTATCATTTGATTGGTTTAATAGAAAATGGTAGAAAATTAGGTGCTCCTTAAATATGATATAAGAAAGACTAAGAGAGTTTGATTCTCTTGGTTGGACTATTAATTTGTTTTGTTTTTGTTTTTGTTTTTTTATGAGTATTAGTATGTTTAATTGTTTACTAATATTTTATTTTAACATTTCATTATTTTATTTTTTTCAAAATCGTTGATAAAAATGTTTAAAAGTCAAGTCATTTCTTTTTCAAACTTGCAATTATTTGTTTGCATAAAAAATTTCATTTCAAATTAAAGCAAAATTTCAAAATAATGATCACTTAGATTGCTATTTTGCAATTGATAAGTGAAATTTGTTTGAGGCAAAAGAAACATTCTTGGTAGCTAATGATGCAATTGATTTTCGAGAATCTTTTCGGAAAGGAATTACTGGTTTGTTCTTCTTTATTTATGATTGTGCTGCCACAATTATTCATTTCATGAACTTTGTTATCCAATATTTGGCATATATATATATATATATATATATATATATATATATATATATATATTTCGAGATATTTATTAAATTATGATGTGAAGTTCTGCTTAGGCGCCGTACATTGTTCACTAATCACTATAAATGGTGCTTGGGAAAGAAACTGGACAACACTCGGCAAGAAGAAAAAGAAAAAGAAGGAACAAAGGTCTACTCTAATATAAATAGACAATTAAAATATATGTTACATTAGAACCTTAGTTCATATGGTTTTCACTTATTTTTTATTTAGTTTTTATATTTTTTAAAATTAATTTTTATATTTATAAATATTTTTAAATTAATTTCAACCATAAATTTTTGTTATAACACTATTAATTTAATTATTATTAAAGATATTTTATAAAAAAATAAGTATATAAAAGAACACTTATTAAATAAAAAATACTTACTAAATTAGTCAATTAATAGTATTATAATGTCGTTAAAATGAAAATTAATAATAGAGACTACTTTGAAAGCATTTGTAAGTGCAAAGACTAATTTAAAAAAAATCAGAATTAAATTAAAAATAAATAAAAAGTATACGTAACCAAATTTTAATTTAACCTAAAATATATTAGCAGAATACCAAGGCATACCGTTCACTGTAAGTATGGCAACAAGACTGTCTGATATGTTGTCCAGAACCCTGAAATGTATAGAAGCTGTTTTAAAATGTTGTTGTAAAACAATTACCAAACAAAGATGTTCTAGAACATTAAGATCAATTTGGTTTTTGTATTTTACGTTGCTTACCCGCCACTACTGTAAGGGTCGCTTAGCCCATTCGAGAAAATGATGTTGCTACCAAACCTTTGGAGGACCAATTTTATATCCTGCCGTTAGCCATAAGAAAATGAAGCTTCCTGGTGTCAATATAATCTTAAAATTGAAAATGATATTTAATTGAAGACCTATTTCTTGTTGAAATTATAATATAGACAACCGTCTGGAGAATGAATCTATGTGGACGTAATGTTACAATGAGAAGAGAACAAAGAAATACTTACATGGCCTCCATAGTAAGTAGTGACCCAATGACGCCGAGGTGAGATACTAAAATTTTTCTTGCACCCTTCGGCAAAGATAGTAAAGTTAAAAGGGCTAGGTTGGAACATGGTATCATTTCCTATGCCGATGGGAATCACCATTTCACTACATGTCTGAATGTACAGAGCAGTTCATATCATTTTCAGATCAATGAAAGACAAATATAAATATTCATGCAACACACACATGTATATAGCAATGTATTTTAATTCTCTTCTCAAATATTCACTTTCTAATTACAGAGTGAATATGATGCTCCCTTCATGAATAATTTAATGACTAGTTTTGCATAGATTTTTCAATTCAGACCAAATTCATTAATTATTTACCCAACACTTTTAAAGATATACCAAACTTACCCTAAAAATTGTACCAAATCAATTGAAGACTAGACTTGGTATGGAAACAACTCTTTATAAGATGATGACAATATCAAAATTCATGTCCATCACGAATGTTACATTGAATTTAATTAAAAGAAGGGCATTACCAAATTAGATCACAAGCATAATCAAAAGAAAATATTTAAAACATCTTGCACTTGTAAATGCAATTACCTGCCATCTCCAACCATCTGTTGTCTCAGATACATTGGCAGGGCCATTGAATTTGCATGTGCTGTTTCCCTTGTAAAATGCTACCCCTGCAACTATCTTACTTACTATATCACTTCCAGAAGGGGCTCCATCAATGCCACCGCAGATCACAGTGACTGGATATGTTGGGGGTGCATTGTATTGAGCCGCATAAGTATACATGGACATCAGATAGTCTTTCAACTCAGAATAATTGTTTAAGGGACTGCAAAAAGTGAGAGTGTAAGTAAATGGAATTTTAACTTGAAAAATACAAAAGGGAGGAAAAAAGAATAGTGTTTGTACTGGCAAGTATTGAATCTCTGGCTAAGATCGGAAAGACCGTTTGGCTGAGAAGCTATTGAATCGATTTCAGACCAGGAGTTTAGTATAGTTTCGTAGCATGTCTCGCTGGCTTCCTGCATACCAATTCCTCATCAAGCCACCTTTATAATGCATTTGTTGAAAAATAAATAAATAATAAATCAAATTATGGGCATATGTATTACTCGAAAATCCCTTGAAACAACATCGTAGTAAGCATTTTGTGGCGTAATATTATCAAAGTAGAGGATTGGAGCTGATGAGGCCAGGGCACCAATGGCCAGGTGGGGATATTTGAGCCTAAACCATGCAGCAAGCACTGTATAAAAAAGATATATCAACAACGTATATAGGAATAAATGGATGTAACTAACAGTACATAAGTGGAATACTGAAGTGTGAAGACTATTTGAGGAACTAACTTCCACCATATGATCCTCCAATTACAATCACCGGGGACTTTTTAGCGTGTAATGTCTTCTTTATATGAATGAGGACTTTTGCATAATCTGCTATGGCTTGAGCTGAGTTGAAATAACCCCTAGTGTTTGCATTCTTCAATGCTTCTTCCCTGGATCCAAATGGTACTGATTTCCCATAGTAACGGTGCTAATGAATAAAGTAAGAGTCAGAATTGTCAATCCTTTGAATTGGATAGTTGAATATTATCAGATTAACAAAAAAAAAAATGCAGTTCTCTGCAGTACCTCTATGTATACTAAGAGAGCATTAAAGGAAGCAGCGTTATCAGTTAGAAATCCTATAGTTGTAGGAGAATTATCTATTGGTACTTCTCCACCTAAGTAGGCAAATATTGGGGCACTAGAATTGGCGCCACCCCAGTACTTGAAATTGATCAGATATCTTTGTTGAAATTTTGTGTAGCTTTCAGGCCAATAGTTGAAGTGATCCAGTGTCTGCTTGTAATAAAATCTTTTGACATCATCTGTATCAACTGCAACAAGAGCTGCAGGGTCTTGTAAGGTTGTTTCCCATTCGGCAACTGGGCTCAACCTTGGAATGGTCAACGAGTGAGTTGCAGTGAGATAGGTTGAGTATGTGAGAAAGATGAAAAGAAGCCTCAAGGGGCGGTCCATTGCAACAAAGGGGAAAATGGCTATGAGGTTTCCTTCTATGCAGATATAAAATTAAAGACGTCCTTATATAGCATGCGATAGACCCAGTTATTTTAATATACAAAATAAAGTGGATAGAATATCACAAGTCTCAGCACATGTAAATTGAAAACATGCGCCCACAGACACACTATGAGGATCACATGCTATATAAGGACGTCTTTAATTTTATAGCCATTTTTCTCCTTTGTTGCAATGGACCACCTCTAGAGTTAGTGCCCACACACACACTACGAGGATCACATGCTATATAAGGACGTCCTTATATAAAAAATCCTCTCCCGGCCCTTGAGTTTACAAATAACATGGTTCTTAGAAGTTGTCGGTAAGATATTTAGCGATAACTACATATTTTCCTCCAGAAAATTGAGTGACAATTCGACTAGTTTAGTCACTATTGAACTTCCTTTGTCCTAGGAATGTAGGACACTAAAGAGGCAGCCCAGCTACTTAAGTTGATTGTGATCGATAACAGTATGATACTTATTTATTGAAGTAAATATATAATGAATCCACATAATATTCATGTTTTTTAAATAGAAACACAGGCTAATCCGCAAGACAAGCTTATAATATTCATTTTTAGCATATTCTTATCGATAAATCACGTGAGATATATATTCTAATTTATATATACGATTCTCTTTATCTCATGTCAGTACCTAATTTTATCTAGACATTTAATAAAAAAATTTCTCTAAAAAAATAAAAAGGGTAGCAACCCAATCATTCATTGTTAATTTTTAGCGCAAAGTTTCTTGACTCATCAGAAGCATCATAGCCCAATTATTCAAAAATTAAATGATAATAATAGATGGGCAGAGGAAATAATAAAGATTGAAGATTATATGAATAAGTTAAATGAAAAAGTTCTTTTAAAGTGAGTTTCATTTTATAATGAACAAGTAAAAGTATATTCATCTTTAAAATATTTAGTGAGTTGAAATCTCAATACAATTTATCATATTAAGGATAGATATACCTTTACTTGTTCACTTTAAAGATAAATTCACTTTAAATTTTGGTGAAATTTTTTATCTAGGAGATGAGAGATAAAAAATTGAAATAAAAAGTCTTTTTTGGGTCAAGGATTTTTATTTCCTTTCTTTCTGTTCACGTTTGGATTGAGGAATATATTCCTTTGTCTCCTTTATTGCACATCTGCAAACATGAATGTCTTCTGCCTGAGTTCTTAGTTATCATGCTTGCAAATTCAATTTGGCGTGGGTACTGGAGTGCATCAGTGGTGACTTTGCTGTTAGATATTTAACTTCATGAGACTACTTTTGTCCCCTTTTCTTAGAGTTGCAACATTACACTATATATATGTTCATTCATATCTTGTTGAATGTGAGTGGGTTTGGTTTTTATTATGTCATATGAGGAGCTTTGCTGAATTGGTTAGATTTTTTTTTTATATAAGCATGGAATTTTGTTATTTGTGCAAGTGGTATTGAATGAAATAGTCCTAATTAATTTGGTAAAATCGTGCAAATGTT
The DNA here is from genome assembly GCA_029884595.1 of Ormosia semicastrata. Classification (NCBI taxonomy): domain Eukaryota; kingdom Viridiplantae; phylum Streptophyta; class Magnoliopsida; order Fabales; family Fabaceae; genus Ormosia; species Ormosia semicastrata. Next base: position 16,834,033 of record JAQQTO010000041.1, on the reverse strand, counting down.
CAGTGGAATGATTGGGTTTATATTCTTGTACAGGATGAAATTGATAGGATGTCTTATGACATTGAATGTCATTTGTCCTTTTATTGGTCACTGATTATTATTTTTTCTTGAAATTCATGATTTTGCTTTTACATGTGAAATGGTGTTTCCTTGTTCATTTCTATGAAAATACTATTACTATTTTACCTCATTTTTTTCATTCAACGGTTTATATTAAAAATTTATCTAATTATTTATCCTTAGAATAAAGACATTAATGTTTTATAAGTCATTTTTAATAATTGAAGACAATAAAATACTATTATTATTTATCTAATTATTGTAGCATCCCATATGCATTGAAAGAAATATTCAAAAAAATAATTGAAAGATACAGATTAAAAGTATTTGATACATGTATTTGAGAAGTATCCAATACGATATGTATCGAACACTGATACAACGATTATTTTAAAGTATTGGTGTTATATAGTTTAATACTCATGTTATATTATCATAATCAATTGACTTGTCCCATCCTTTAAATTCAACATGTTTCAAACCTTGTCAACTGCATCTTCAAAGTTAGGCTCGTGGGAATTGATGTAAGCCTATTGGGTTTAACTTGGTCGGGAAATTTAGGTTTAGGTGTTGGCCTGTTAGGTTTAGTAGAGACTTTGTAGACTTTTGGCTGCCTATTTATAACCTAATTAAGAAGCAGAAACAATGCATGATTAATTAGCAGCACTTGACACACAATTCATTAAATTATTTAATGTTTGAATGTTCGAACTCCAATAACATTTGATTGTTAAGATCTCAACTAAGCTGGGTATATTAGTAAAGTACTTCTTATAATGACTTGAACAATCTTTCTTTCTTGAGCTAGTTTTTAGGATTGAGTTAGGCCTAATTCATTCTCAGTATTTTTAATATTGATAAGGATCAATTCTCTCTCAATACCCACAAAAGAGTGAATTGAGGAAATAAGCAATCTCGATCCCATGAAACAAAGACATGCGTCCAAATCCCAATGAAGCAACTTTTTGTGAGAAAATTGCATAATTTATGTGCTTCTGCGTTCGAATATCGATTGATTTCATGAACAATTCAAATGGAGCGAACTTGTGAGGATATCTCATGAACTCATTAAAAGAATTATCCCTTAAAAACTTAAACTCTTAAATGAAGACTCATGAGTAGTTTATCAAATATGTCTCCTCATATAAAAGCTCTTTGGGCTTGAAGTATGAATGATGTTCAGGCTCACTCTACCTTAAGTCTTTAAACTGTTAGGTAAAAGGTCATAAGTAGTTTTATATCAAACACTATTTAAACTCTTTAGAAGGAACAAAGCAAAAATAAAGTTGATTATTGTATCGATGCAACTACAAGAAAAGCTCTACACTCGAACGGTGTAGTAATATAAGCTCTTGGTTCAAGTTTCAAATTGAGTCTAGGAATAGGAAAGGACTACTAACATAGGGACTCCAATGTAACTATTGTTAGTTTGTTATTTATTTGTAATGCCCGCTATACTTCTTTGCACGATAATGGACTACAAAATCATCATATAATGGATGTTTGTATTTTGTAGAGAAAAAAAAATACAAGTAATAACCTTGGATATATGAGAGTAGATATACTAAATCTAAAACATCTGATAAAATTATTGGTAGACTTAAAAATTCTTATTTGTGAGACTTAAAAATTCTTATTTGTGAGGAGTATATGAGAAAAAGGTTTACAAATAACATGGTTCTTAGAAGTTGTCGGTAAGAAATTTAACGATAACCACATATTTTCCTCCAAAAAAGTGAGTGACAATTCGACTAGTTTAGTCATTATTGAACTTCCTTGTCCAAGGAATATAGGACACTATAGAGGTGGCCCAGCTACTGAAGTTGATTGTGATCGATGACAGTTTGACTAATGGAACCCATTTTCTGAATTTTGAGTTACTGTGTTTTTTAGTTTTGGCCATTGAATTATCAGCTGCGTTTTGGGAAGCATGTTAAACAAGAGATGCATCTGACGAAGCACAAGCAGATAAAATAAATAGTAGCTTGATACAATTAATGTTCCTATTATTAGCTGTACTTATATGGATTATCATAACAGAGAGTAGACCGAAATTGATCATAATCATATTGAAATTGATTACTTGTAACTCGTACCCCTAACCTTGAAGTAGAAGGCTATATTTTTTTTTTATAAAAAAAACTAAGAATATTGGAAACCCCTTGGTTAAATACAGCAGGCCACTTGTTCTTGCATTATTAGATGACTATTTTCCTTTAGAACTACCTTATTACGGTATTCAGGAAGCACTAGACGTTTCTCCACTTTAGAGCAACTTTTGTTAGTTTGTTATGAAGGTTTAAAAAGAATGAGGTTGAAATTTTATAACATCTTATTGTTTATGTAGTGATTTAGTATGTGTGGCTAGAACAGAAGAAAACGATTAACATGCACCCACAATGACATATACTAACTATTTAGAACAGAAGAAAACGATTAACATGCACCCACAATGACGTATGCTAACTATTTAAACCGTTAAAAATCAAATTAACGGTAGATATTGATGACATGTAATTGAAGTATATGTTATATTTTATCTATTTATTTTGTTATAAATAGTTGTACATACAAAAAACTTAATTTATATATTTTAACTGATAATATTTATATACATACTCAAGTCCAAACATAAAAAACTTGGACCACTCCTAATTTATTTTTACCATAAATAATTGTAAATACAAATTTTTTACAAATTTTAATTGATAATATTTATATACATTTTTTATTATAAATATTTAATAATACATACAAAAAATCTTACAAATTTCAATTGATAATATTTATATTTTTTTACTGTTAATAATTAATTATACATACAAGTAATATTTACGTACCAACAGACAAGAATTTTAAGTAGTGCTTATTCCATGTCCGAATCAAATAATAATAATAATAACAACAATAACCGACGATGACCATCACCATCATTATCATTATCTAGAGGTGTAGAAACGGCATAACAATGTGGAGTTCTGTTTGATTGTGGAGCTACTTTTCTTAAGTTTCAACATTTGTATGATTGCTTAGTAATCATATTCCATTCCATAACTTGTGCATGCAGTGATACGTTGAATAAATCCGAGTCCAAAAACAAAAAGGAAGTGCTGTTGAAGCAGTGTCGGCTCAAGGGTGAGGCAACTAAAGCACAAGCTTTAGACCTCCCCTTTTACAATGTCTTATTTATTTATTTTAATGTTATACCTAATTAAATTTTATATATGTTTAAAAAGTTGATATATATTTTTTAGTAAAATTGTATATCTTATTTATAAAATTACTTACAATAATAATTAATTATACAATTAATAAAAGGTCGCATACTCTTTTAGCATTCTTTGCTTAATGTATAATTTAATTCTTTTATTATCTTTTTATCTCTTCCTATTAGTCAATCATTTAATAATTATCAACTACAAATTTTCTCTCTCTCTTGTTTATCTATCCCTATACTTTTATTTTCAATCATATTAAATACTAATTAAATAGTTTTTTCAATGGTCTAATTTTCTAATAAAACTATTTTTCTTTTAATTTTTAACATTTACCCCCACATTTTTTATTTTCTTACAATTTTTCATTCATTGTCAATAACATACTCATCCATTTTACAATTTAGCTTTAGGACACCATAAAGGTTGAGCCGCCCCTGTATTGAAGCTTCCTAAATCTACTACCTAAGACTAAGGAGAAACTTCAAATAACTGTACATGTTGCTAATTTAGCAAGTGTACTAAATCGTAAAAGTAATAAAATAATGAGTAAGAGTGTCGTCTTATAAGGATCAATTATGTTGTCAAGTATCAAATTCGTCAAATTAACACTATCTTGGCTATCGGAAATTAAGATTTGAGAGGACTGTAAATAACTTTAATAAAAAACCTGAATATAAAATTACTAACAAGAAAATATCGAAAATTAACAAGAGTAAATTTAAGCAATCAACAAAGGATGAAAGACAATGATATAAAAGTCTTAGGATTCAGATTTCACTTGAACTCTTGTGATATAAATTCAATGATTAGCTTAACCAAGTTTTATTCCATGATTCATGCGGTCATATTCCCAAAATTAATTAATATCTAATTTCTTGGTATATTAATCATCTTCACGCTACTTTGAGTTAATCAATTCCTTAGTGTAATAAAAAATAGAGAAGACTTGATAAAAAATGAGAGAATAAAGAGCAATATCACACAACTTACAATGTCTATTCCTAGAAATTACAGAAATTGAGGTATTTATCACAAGTTCTAGGTTGGTGCACAATTTTCTCAAATCATACATAAACTCTAAAATCATTCCAAGAATAGTTAAATCAAGAAAAGCATTAAGAGAATAGATAAACACTTAAATCTTAAAATAAAAACTTAGATTAAGCGTAAAACGAATTTATATAATCTAATAATAAGATTCATCATCACCCTAACTAGAGAAGTTTAGCTCCACATGGAGGAAGAAAACAAATTAAGATAAAATTTCAACAAACTCCATGGAAGATAGGTGGAAATGTTGAAGGAAACTCTGAATCTTCAAGCTTAGATGCTCCCACGTCAAAATAAGGTTTGTGCCTCTGCTTCTCTCTCTCTGAATGTCTGTCCAAAAATATCACTTTCCTATTTATAGACAGAAAAATGCCCTAGAATACGTTCTGAGCGCTTGAGCACTCAATTTTTGAGAGCTTAATCGCGCAACCCTTATCATTTTGTGCTTGGGCAATTAAGCGGTCAGAAGTTGGGCGCTTAATCACCCAGCACCAGAACCTCCCTTTTAGCTTTTTATTCCTTGTTCAAGCATCTCATCTTCTTCCTTGTGTAATCACCTAAGAAAATAAATAAAACACGTAATAAAAACTAAGTTTAAAACATCAAAAGTATGATAAAATTCAAGAATAAAACTCAATCAAAAGGGATTAGAAAAAGGTGAAAACTAGGATTTTACAATAGAAAAACATGAGTTTTTACAAGTTTATCAGTACACATAATGCTAACGAATCTTTTTGGCACGCGTGCAATCTCTTTGGAGCATACCTGTGGCAACGAATATATTTATCTTCCACTTAGAAGCACGACCTGTGAGAATGGAATTTCAGATTTGGAGGCAATTCACATTTGCTTTCATGGGAAAAAAACCTTTCAAGTCCCAATTTTAACAATGGATAGGATGTATCATTTGTAGCTGAGAAGATGAAGGTCTGAATTTTATGTTCTGTGTGTTTGAATTCATGGTCTAAAAGGATGATTGTATTCTGCACCATCCTTTTGGATAAGGAAAAAATATTTGCATAAACTAAGTGAGATATGTGCACAATTTAGAACTCTAGGTTACACTTTTTTAATAAACAAAATACTTATTCTTTAAAAAAAGAAGAAGGTATTTTAACATATTTTTAAGTGAGTTTGGATATCACTTTAAAAAAAGATAGAAGCAAAAGCAAAAGCACTAAAACCGCTTAATTACGAAGCTTGTTGTTGACTACTTCTAAAAAAAGTGGAAGGAAGAGCGGTTCATTAATACAATTTTATAAAAGTACTAGTAAAATAAGTATTTCTTATATATTATATCTAAATATAAAATAATTTTTTCTTAAAAAAAAAGCACTACTAAAATAAGAGCATAAAAAAAACAATTTTTATAATAATGTACCGAGAAGAACCGTGACCAATTAAAAAAAAAAAGTTAAAATGAGACTAGGATGTTACTTGAGAATATGTGATGATTGTGAATGTAAGTTTGGAAACGTTTAGAATACTCCTAAATTTTTTGGGAGCATTGATATTCCATGACTAGATACCATTGAATTATTGCTAAAATAAATCAACAGCCCTGATTTATTAACTATAACCTACATAAAGGGTAATAGTTTTGATTGTTATTGTATATATAGTAAATCTTATAAATTTCAATTATTAATAATTACATACTCAAACTCACACATAGAAAATTTGGACTAGTCTTTTTATTACTGTAATACTTGTACATATAAAAAATCTTATAAATTTTAACTAATAATATTTACACACATAATAATAAGATTAAAAAAAATCGATTAACCAAATGTAATAAGTAAAAGCAATTGGAGCGTTGGTGCTCCAAAAGATTTCCAGAGCACCATAAACGTTGTGTGTAAGTTTGGACAAATATCATTTAACTTAAGATAAATATACATTTGGTGACGTTTACAACGATCTTAAAAATTTTTGGAGCACCGGTGCTTCAACTAATTTTACCCATTATAGTCGATTAATTGATTTTTTTTAAAAAAATCTTATTATTGTGCGTGTAAATATTACTAGTTAAAATCAGTAAAATTTCTTATATATACAATTATTTACAATAAAAAAAAAAGGTTGATCCAATTCCCTGTTGTGAGTTTGCATGTATATAAATATTAATAGTTAAAATATATAAGATTTTCTATATATATAATATGGACTATACTTGTTACCTGCTAAACAGGTAATAGGTAATTAATCGCAACCATTCATTTATTTTAATAATATATCTACAATATGAGATCATGGAGCACCGGTACTCCATAAATTTTAGGAGCACCAGAATCGTTTCCTATACATGTTTGGTAAACAAATTTGGCAAATTGTATTTTGTCGTGGATACCTCTTCAAATAACGTTTGCTCAGTTCACTTTGGAGTTCGGACGTTTATCCATTGATGCTTGGACATGTTTGCTTTACCTATTTGCTTTGTTTGCATTGAGAAATCGAGTGCTAGTCTAAGGGGGTGTTTGTAAACATTTAAAAATCAGATATGTAAGTACAATAGAGCTGGTTTTTAGATGAATGTTATTTGATTTTACCAAAATTTTAAAAAATAGGTTCACATCCGAATTGAAATTGGGATAAAACTAGTTCTTAAGGAAACTAACTCAATTAAATTTTTCCTAATCCAATTTTTTTGTGGACTCTCTCCTCTTATTTATTCTCTCTTTCTCTATCATAATTTGTTTCTACCGCAATATTAAAATTTTAAACTTTGTTATATACCAAAAAACTAAAAATTTAATCTTTTATGATTTTAAAACTGGTTTAAAATAAATTTTAACTAAACTAAAAATAAATCAGGACAAAACTTAGGTCCATTTCTTTTTATCCATTACATCCATTCTACCAATCAGATTATGATATGTATACATTTTTATAAAAAAGAGAGTAAGAGAGAGAACATTAATGCATAAGAGAGAGAACATTAATACACGCATGTTATAATTTGATTGATGAAATAGATATAATGAATATAAGAAAATGGACCTAAGTTTTTTTCAATAAATTAACCTAAATTTTTATGACTAATTTGTCTTAAATAATTTTGAATTAGTTTTAAGAGTTGTCAAACTGACCCTAAGATTTGATAGGGAATCAATGGCTAAACGTCATTTTATCCAATATAAAAAAAGAAAACAGACAAGTCAATAACTAATTATTTTATCCTCGCTAAATATATGCTCGCACATATAAATATTTTTTTTTGATAATTTTACACTCAAGTAATTTTATTTAATACTAACCAAACAAAAATTTTTACAAAATTATTTTTGGTAAACATTTCCAAATATAAAACTCATTCTTCGAAAATTACTCTTTCAAAATACATTTTACCATCAATTATATGTATCTAAACAGGCCATAAATAATTTGTAATTCCTCCGTTCCTAAATAATAGTCATTTAAGATTTAATTATACTAATTAAGAAACTCATTAAATAACTTAAATTTTAAGAAGAAAATTTAATATTTGATAAAATTACATTTAAGTTTCTCCTGACAAAAATATTTAAATATTTAATGTGTTAGTAGTGATAACAATTAATAAGGATAAAATTCAAAACAAGCAATAAATATTTTTTTAATTCTCTAAAAGTAACAAAAAATTTGAAACAAAATAATAAGAGCATTTTTTACATAGGTTTTTACTATTAATTCATTGCATGTTTGACAATTTTTGCTTCTATTTTTATATGAAATTTAATGTATTATAACAATTTTTTTATAAATTTGAATATTGAAACTTATGATTCTAGATTCTAGATTATTTAAAAAATTGAGATGTAAATATTATTTTGTCATTAATTAAATAACTTTTTAATCATTTTATATTTTTTTGATAATTTAATACATAAAAATATTCTTTTTATATCATCTAAACAAAAAAATTTATTTTTAAATTAATTTTTAATTAATATATTTAAATATAAAACTAATTATATTATATAATTGATTATGCAATAATTAATTATTAATGTTAATCCAAACACACAATAAGTTTTGAAAAGTGACCATTAAAAAGAAACGAAAGGAGTACTTGGTATCATTTACCTCTGATATCCAACTTTCCACAATCAGGAGTAGTACTAGTAGTCGAGTACTAATCGATGCCCTATGCCCCGTATCCAATACAATATTATGATACAAGCATTCAAAGTGATTCTAGGTTACTCTTCTAAAAGAATTAAAGCAAAGATTACCATTTTAGTTTATCCCTGTGCATGAAGGTTACTTTCCCTGACTCTTCTTTCAGTACGTTTTCATAAATAACATAACATGAAGTAACTCTCTCCCATTCCTTAAAAAAAACACGACTTTGTTAAATCTCAAAGTCCTTGCATTCATTGCAAAGGACTTCCCCAGCGAATTGACACATTCTACCCCTACTAGTTCTACTTGCATGAAAGTGTAAACAATCATGAGTTGGAAAACAGATCAAGTCGCCACTGCTTTGGCCACTTAACCAGTTACTCATTTTTTCATCAGTTATCGAAAGGAACCTGGTATTTCAACAAGGAAAAACTTGATTTTAAAGGAGAATATACTACAAGGCTACAAGCCATCAAGACATCGTAAAAAGTTAAATAAAAAACTATAATTATATTGATAAAAAAAAATTGACAACGAATTGAAGCGCCAAGAAGAGGGGAAACCACACATGCACCATGTGCATGCAACCACAAACAAAAATATTAACCATGCAAGCACAAGTGGCGGGCATACACAGATATACACCAACACGAACACACTCAACTAGCAGCAGTAGTACACAATATACAACGCATACGAGGACCACCCACCTCTGCCTCTTCATCATCATCGCTATTATCATCCACAAAACCATTGTAAACATCATACTTTTCTGCCTCTTGTGAAGTGGCTTCAATCTCTTTCTTGCTACTATAAGTGTAGGAGGAATCCATCTGACAAGTTGTGTGATAAGCATGCATGACAGCAAAAGAAAATAATGACTGATACATTTTATATAGAAAAAGGGATCAAAACATACACATCTTCCACCCCCCCTAGTCTTTGACTTCACTTCCATGGTTCTCAGACTCGGGGATTTCTCAAACACCTGAGAAGCATGAGTATCACTCCTTTTTGCCCGTTTTCTTCATTACTTAGATAAATTCCATGCTTTGCCTGTTTGTAATACTTAATTAAGAGGTTGACACAGCACGCCTATTTTTAATGACAGCAAATCAGCAACATATGTTATAAGATTAGAAACTATAATGTAATTTCTGTTATTTATTACTTACCGAGATATTTCCATCCCGTTGGGAACCTTATTTACGATGTAGTGGGGATCAAGGTTTCCAACTGTGTGCTCCAATAGTATGCCAAGCTGTCAATTACAGGAATCAATCTTAGAACAGGTTTGAGAAAGGGTAGGTATAGAAAATAAGTGAATATTGGGCATGTTTGGTGTTGGCCTATTAGGTTTATAGTAGAGACTTTGTTGACCTTTGTAGACTTTTGTTGGTTGTAAAGGTGTAAATAAGCTTAATTATTTGTGAATTATTTAAATTTGATACATTAAATGAGTTAAGTTTAAGTTTTATAAGTTTAATATTAAAAGTACACAAATAGGTTATGTGTTTATATATATATATATATATATATATATAATATGAGCAAAGTTCAAATTTTATAAATTTGACATTAAAAGTTCACAAATAGCTTGTGTGTCCAATCACTAAAAAAAAATTGTAATTATATATGATAAAAGGTTTATATAATAATAATTTATATATTGTTAATACATAGTAAATTACAATGTTTGTATTAATATCTATTACCTAACTCTAATTTTAAAAAGTCTTTTACTCTTTTACTATTTTCACTTTATCTTCAAGTATAAAAATGTCTATTAAATACTAAATTAATAAATTTAAAAAATACTTCAAAGAGAGATTTGATAAAGGGAATAAAAAAATTAAGTTATAAAAGAGTTAAACAAATTAAGCTTAAGCTTCATATTTTTAACAAATCAAGTCCAAACTTTAAATTTTACTCATTTAAATAAATGAGCTAACCTTACGTAGCATATTTTTTCACAAGTTAAATTAAATTTCAAGTACTCGACTTGACTCGACTTGTTTTCACTCCAAGTTGGTTGCCTATTTATAACCTAATTAAGAAGCGAAAAAATGGTTAATTAGCAACACTTGTAACTTTGCCGCAATAGGGTACAAAAACACAATTCATTAAATCATTTAATGTTTGAATGTTGAACTCCAATACAATTTGATAAGGACTAATTATATGAAAAGCAAGCTGTTAAGTGAAAGCTTATGAATAGTTTTATATTTAACATGTTTCATAATGCAAAAGTTCTTTAGATTTGAAGCGTGGATAATGTATCGAACCATCCTACCTTAAGTCTTAATACCATATCAAGGATCAAGGATCTTAAAAACTTAAATAAAGGCTCATAAATGATTTTAGACTTAAATATATTTTTGGTATTTTTGGTCTTTCTAAATATATCAGTTTTTTTATTTTGGTCCCTCAAAAATTTTTGATATAGTTTGTGTCCATGTAATTTCAAAAGTGAGTGAAATTAGTCTCTGTCATCATTTCAAAAGTGATTGAAATTAACTCTATTCAACTCCCTTATATTAAAATTTTCCTCATTTCAAGGGTTAAGAAAAATTTAATATGAGAGGGGGTGAATTGAGTCATTTTCACACACTTTTGAAATTATAGAAACACAAACCGTGCCAAAAACATATTTAAGCCATGATTTTATATCTAACACCATCTGAACTATTTAAAAGAAACAAAGCAAAAATAAAGTTAATCCTTGTATAGATGCAACTCTAGGAAAAACTTAGGAACACTTGAACAGTGTAGTAATATATGGTTATGGTGTTATACACCCTATTAGGTTATGGTACATCATGCACCTTTGAAAATACTTGTAATTAGAGGTAACTTGTTCGTCCAAGCTGTTTTATGTTATTTTAAAAGTAACCTCACAAGTATTGGTTTTTGTAAATTACTCCCTTTACATGATTCACGCCAATGGCTTCCGCTTGCGTCAAACACATAGGAATCTCACTGAAGAACTTCCTCGACTTCCAGTCGGCCAGCTTCCCCTCCTTCAGCTGGCTCAATCCCAAACACTCCCTTAGTCGCAACACCAACAATAACTCATCCAACAACCTCCACCACTTGCCTGTCGAAAAATCCACTAGATCCTGACGCCTCCGCTAGAGACTTCGAGTTTTGCCTTAAAGATCCCGTCACCATGCTCCCTGCCAACGAGCTATTCTCCAATGACAAGATCATCTCGCTCCACCTCCAACTCTCTAAAGCCTTCCACTTCATAAGGCTGAAATAAAAGCAGCTTTGCCACTAGAGCACGAACCCTAAGGTTGAGCCGCAAAAAATGACATTGTCTCCTTTGACCAAATCCATGAAGCACTTCCTCCACCACCACCAGAGCTCCAAAAGAAAGATGACATCATCTGAAACTACTTCTTTGAGCCTCCTATTGTTGAAGTACTTAAACTCAAAATCCGCTTTGATCTCTTCTCGTTTCGCGCTCTCGTCTTCTGATAACTCCATGTAATGTAGTTATTTGTGCCCCATAATTGTGCTTCATAGAATGCTATGTCTTTGTTATTATGCATATATGGGAGATTTTATGCTTATACTAGTTAAATTTCTTTTGGATATCTCTCTATATGATTATGAGCAATTTGTGTGTATTTGTCAAATGATTAAGTGGATTTATAATTTGTATTTAACTTGGTAATTTTTATAATGTAAGATGGGCTTAAAACAAAAGAATTGGAGCGATTCAAGGCTCAAAAGCCCAAGAGAAAGTTAAGGAGACATTCTAGAAGAGAGCGCTGTGGCACAGGTTGTGTGCGTTGTGGCGCAAGAGTGCATCATCAAGATTGTCATACTGAGACTTGAGGCTAGAGCATCGCGGCACAAAAGAGTGTGCGCCGCGGCCCTTTGTGACCTACTCAATGAGCGCCGCGGCACAAAGTAGTGTGCGCCGCGACGGTGAGGTGTAAAACTGAGCCTATAAATAACTTTTTATCAGATTTTCTATTAATGGCTTTCTAGGTTTTAGAGAAGCTGCGTTAGTTCTCCATTTTCTGAGGCTGAAAGAGGCCAAGGGAGTCAAAGTTGGAGGCTATCTTCCTCATGGAGGGAGATTCAAGCATGAATAACAACATCTATAAGCTTTTCCTCTTTTCTCCCTTTGTTTTCTTCTCTTTCTCATTCATTTGAGCATGTATTTTGATTTGTAATCATGTGTTCAATGATGTAGCAGCTGTTTTAGGGAATACTTTGAATCCTTTTTATGGATATTAATGATTTTGTTCTCCTATGAGTTTGTATGGATGTATAGTTTTGTTCAATCATATTGTGTTTAATGCTTTTGAATGTTTGATCAGCTTTTGAATGATTTGTTAAAATTTGATGAATCTAGACATAGGAATTTAAATTTTAGATTTAATGTATGATTGATGCATGTTCGATTCTATTCCAATGGCAAGATGAGTTAATTCGCTAATTGGATAGAAATATACCTTTTAGCCATGCATAGCGTGTGATTGAGAATAGATCATTCAAGAGTGGATTTTGTGTTAGCTCTCATGGAAACATAGTGAGTTGGGCAATTGAAACTATGGTTAGATGACCTAGACATAGGCTTTTAGCTAATGAAGATTCTCAAGCTAACCTAATCATTGCATTCATGTTTATGAAAAGGATTGCATATTGTTAGTTGAAGTAAAGGGTGAAGAAAGATTTCTCTAAACTCTAAATCATTATCTTTATTGCTTTTGTAGATTAGATTTACACTACAAGAAAAATCGTGATTTGCGAAGGATAAATCTGCCGCAAATCACATAAAATCCGCCGCAAATGATCTTTTTGCGGCGGATTCGTGCCCATCGCAAAAACTGTCATTGCAATTTTATTTGCGGCAGATTTTAATTTCCGCCACAAATTTGAGGCGGATTATGCCGCCGCAAATCCGCCACAAAATTTCTCCGGCAAGATGCCTGAAACGTTACTAGAATGCCGGTAATTTGCGGCGGATTTTATTCACCGATAATTTGCGGTGGATTTTATCAGCCCATAATTTTTGGTGGATTTTATCCGCCAGTAATTTGTGGCAGATTTTATCCATCGGTAATTTGCGGCGGTAATTTGTGGCAGATTTTATCCACCGGTAATTTGTGATGGATTAATTTGTGGCGGATTTATTCGCTGGTAATTTGTGGTGGATTTTATCCGCCGGTAATTTGTGGCAGATTTTGGGGTGGAATTGCATTCGTCATGCATCATTTTGCAGTGGATTTTGTGGCGGATTTTTCTGTCGCAAATTTTTTAATATGTTTAATAATAAAAAATAATTGTTCAAAATCTATAATTATATTATTAATTCATACAGCACTCAGATTTTAATTTCAACCTGCCAATGCATTCAAAACAACACTCAAACATCAATTTTAACTTGTTAATGCATTTAAGTAATCCATAAAACAAACATAATCCATACAAAGTTTCGTCAAATACAAAGTTTAACAAGAACTATCATAATCCTCAAACATCAATTTCAATCCATATGATCATTATCATTGTCATCTTCATGATCATCTTCAGTATCCTTATTGTCTTCTTCTATTGGTGGTTGTTGTTGGCTTGGCTGAGTGTCAGCGGCTTGCAAATATGATTTCATCATATTACCAAGCATTTGTTGTTGTTGAAGTTGGTATTGTTCAAATCGCATTCTCCACTCCGCCTCATGTTGTTGGCTCCGTTGCTCCATTTGTTGTTGAATCTCCTGAACTCGATCCAACATCTTCTGCTGCAACTGCTCCTTCACCTGATTAACGTATATAAATACAAATTCATTAATCATTCCATAAATAAATTATTTAACCTAAAATACGAAAAATGGAATGATTGAGTACATCCATCAATATTCTAAAAACCAATTAATAAAAAAATATTGTAACTATTACTTAACTTGATTAATAACGTGTTCAGGAACTTGACTCGATCCAGGCCTTGAGGAGGATGATTCTTCATGGTCATAGATAGATGCTTGAGAACCAAGACCATAAACACGCCCCTTTTTTACCCCGCCAACAGTCTGAATCCAAAGCTCACGACTGGTCAGTTGTGTACCAGATGCCCCTTCTTCATTGGAGCACTGAGAAGATTGTTCAGATTCCTTTGCTTTGAATTCCTCCTAAAGATGGAAATAAAAAAAATGTTATGGCTATTATTATAAGATGAGTTAATATTAAAATAAAAAATTCTAAGTTAAGAAATACTAACATATATATCCTGAGCTTTTGTAGAAACCCATGCAGTACGATTTTCTTTCCTCAAATGTACGTGACGAAAGGTTTCATCAATCTAGAGCTCTCTACCCCAAGCCTTAGCCTCGTAATAATGAGAAAATAAGTTAATAACAAAATAATAAAAATATTACTAAACATCCGACGATAATAGTTACCAATTTTTGCGCATGGGTGCCTGAGAAATGCAACCACCATGTGCAAGCATCCACCAGTGTCAGAAGCACGATTCATCTTTGCTTGCTGACATTTCTCCTTATAGACGCTACTAGCCCAGTGCCTGCATAAGTCTTCCCATATGCCTTCTCCAATCCAAAAAGGCCTTTCATTTAAGTTGCGTGCCTGCCCTAGTAAACCTGATAGTCTCTTCGAACTACGACTATTATATGCCTTTCGCATATGGTTATGATGCTGAGGCATCCACCAAACATAACCCTTCAGAAATATATCGTAAATATCAAGACAGTTAAAAAATTTTGCATTATTATAAGATAAACAAACATAATTAAATAGATAAAAAAATGATACATACTTGAAACTCTCGAAACCACATTTCTCTAGTATCCTTGGGTATTTCTCCCCAAGATGTCCAAGGTTGATTATACCTAGATCGTATAATCTTTGTTATGGCATCAGCAGCAGGTTTAGATGGCAGAAACCTACGATACAATTTAAAAAAGGAAATGTAAATATTCTCAATAAAAAAAATTAAATGTGCATAACTATAAATAAATAACAAGTACTTGTACACATACCCAAAATCACTATCGGGCTCAACAAATGTCTTGTTGCTTTGATTTGTTGCAGAAATGGGAATATTAGAATCACGAGTAACCGGTGACTAACGTGTACCCGGCGACTCACGGGTACCCGATGACGGGCCAATAGTAGGTGACCCAGAATCATACGATGTACCATGTAGTGAATGTGAAGTATGTGACAGACGCTGTGATCCAGGTGTGGGTATCATAATGTACTCATAAGATGGTGGTGGTTGAAGCAAACCTGTAGTGGGTAATATTGGATCTGGGGGTAGAGATGATCCTGATGTTTGCCCCCTAGGTGGCCTCCCTATATTGATCCCAAGACGTCGAGGTTGTTCCTTCTCCTTCTCCTTCCCTTTTCCCTTGTCACCTCGTGATGATGACATCTACACAAATAATAAAAATATAATGTAAATAAATTCCAAACACAACACAATAATTAATGTATAACTAGTAACTACAACATATTAATATAATTCTATACTCACAGTTATGAGGAAACATTGTCCTCATCACTATTTGTTTCATATTCATGATTGGAAGATGTTTCATCATCGTCGTCATTAAAACTTTGCTCATCTTCATCATTTTCATCCTGTCTACTAGAACCAACATCTTGAACTATATCAAAAACCACATTAGTGTCTTGCAAATGGTCAATGAGATCCACATCAACAATTGGATCCACAGGAGTCATAGTATCCTCTTGAAATGCAATTTCTTGAACACTTTCAATTTCAACTCGACCTCTTGCCTTAGTCTTTATTACCACCCACCATTGGACCTTATCCTTTTTCTTTCCAGGGAAAGGAATGTAATACACTTGTCTCGCAGAGGAAGCAAGGATAAAAGGATCAAACCTCTCGTATCGTCTAGTGTGTCGAACCTCGACAATCTTATAATCTTTGTGAACTCTTGTACCTCTATTAATCATAGGATCAAACCATTCATATTTAAAAAGAATAACTTTTTTTTTGGTTCCCCAGGATATTCTAACTCAACCACATCTTTTAGTATTCCATAATAATCATTTTCATTTTCACCATTAGTTGAGCCTTTAACACACACGCCACTATTGATTGTTTTCTTCCCATCTGACCAAGCATCTGTGTGAAATTTATATCCATTGACAAAATATATTGGCCAAGATGTCACACATCTACTAGGCCCCCATGCCAAATCATGCAAGTAAGAATTATTCATCATATTTTGTGGATTGTGAACCTAGAAAAAAATATAGTTAATGTTAATGATCTAAATCATATATAATGATTGGGATCAACAATTTAGTAATGTTTAAATACTTACATAACTTTTGAACCACTCTATAAAATTTGCATTTATTCTTTCATTTGAATGTTCCTCAAGAATGTTGAAATGTTGTAAAAAAACACTGAAAAATTAAAAGTTTATGATTTGATTGTTAGTTAGCAATACATTTGAAATTTAAACTTAGCTTATTAGTACCACTTACTTGAGATATGGTTCAACTTCTTCACAATTTAGCAAGATGTGCAATGTCGCAGATTTCATCTCAGCATCATTTAGCCATTGTATTTTTGATGTTCCATAACCTCGGCCAGGTTGATTAAAAATTGACAAAGTCGATTCCATTGACATATTTTCATCTGTATCATCATTTCGTCCAACTCTAGTTCTCATTGACTTAACATGAGGCTCAAAGTAAAATGAACAGAAATGAGATATCTCTTGAATCAAATAAGCTTCACAAATAGAACCTTCAACCCGAGCTTTGTTCTTAACTATTTTCTTTATCTTGTTTAAGTACCTCTCGAACGGATACATCCATCCGTATTGAACTGGCCCACCTACTCTTGCTTCATAAGGTAAATGGATTGGTAAATGTTCCATGGAATCAAAGAAACCCGGTGGAAATATCCTTTCCAATTTACACAAAATCACCGAAATGTTCTGTTCCATTTGAAGCATGTCTTTTTCTGTCAAAGTCGTTGAGCACAAGTCTCTAAAAAATTGACTCAATTCAGTCAATGGCTTCCAAATTTGATCTGGCAACAAAGAAAAGGCAATTGGAAGCAAACTCTCCATAAACACGTGACAATCATGACTCTTCATCCCAGACAATCGTAATTGATTCATACCCACACATCTGGCTAAGTTTGAAGCATAACCATCTGGCATTTTTAAATGTTGCACCCATTCACAAATAATTTTCTTTTGCTCTTTTGTAAAAGTATAATTAGCCTTTGGTTTCATGATCTTACCATTTGGAAAATCAATAAGCTCCAATTCTGGTCGTTGACAATATTCTTTTAAGTCCATTCTTGCCTTGATATTATCCTTTGTTTTGCCCTTAACATCCATAACAGTATTGAATATGTTATCAAAGACATTTTTCTCAATATGCATGACATCTAAATTATGCCTAATTAAATTATCCTTCCAATAGGGTAACTCCCAAAATATGCTCTGCTTAGTCCAATTATAATAAACACCATACACATGGTGTTTGCACGACTGCATTTTAGTTATTTTACTAAAGACACTAACAATCTCACTTAATTCATGTCCAGATAATCTTGGTGGAGGCAAATCAGTCACCATAGTTTTCTTCTTGAATGCATTTTTGTTTCTTCTAAACATGTGATCAACATGCAAGAATTGACGATGACAGTCAAACCACGAATTTTTTCCCCCATGTTTCAAAGTGAATGCCTTTGTTTGATCCATGTAATATGGACATGCTAATTTACCAAGCCATCATCCATCCAGATAACATTCCATATCTTTGGAAAGTCATTTATTGTCCACATCAATGCCGCCTCATCATAAAATTTTGTTTGCTTGACACGTCATAAGTTAAAACACCAGCCCATAAAATTTTCAGTTCATCGATTAATGGTTGTAAATAAACATCAATCTTACTCTTGGGATTGTTAGGACCGGGAATAATGCATGTTAGGAACATGTATGGGGCGATCCATCACATTTCGGAGGCGATTATATGGAGTGACTATCACAAAGCCAACAAGAATAAGGAGAAGCAGATTGATTGTATGGAGTGAAACCATCAAAGACACAAACCAAGCCTAACATTTCTAGGATCAATTGCAAATTCAGGATATGTCCTATTAAAATGCTTCCATGCTTCACCATCGGATGGGTGAGACATCTCCCCCAACTTCCTATTATTTTCAAAGATGTCATCCCATGTGTGCAGATGAACTCATAGAGGAATACAACCTCTTCAGCCTAGGAATAAGAGGTAAATAATGCATTCTTTTCACCGGAATTTCATTGTTATTTCCATTACTGGTTTTACGAAGTTCGTATCTTTCAGCACCACAAAACTTACATTGTCTGGCATTGTCATAGTATAACATACAACCATTTACACAACAATCTATTTTTCTTGAAGCAAGCTTGAGAGTTTAGAAATCAATTTTTTTGTTCTATAGTAATTCAGAGGAATTCGTGATCCTGGAGGAGCAACCTCTTTTAATATCTCCATAAATGAATCAAAGCACGCATGCGTTACATTATAATCAGATTTGAGGCTTAACATTCGAACTGCCAAGGATAACTCAGAATGAGTTTCGCAGCCAGGCCATAATGGTTGACTTGAAGCATTTAATAGATCATAAAACTCTTCGGCCTCTGGATGTGGAGGCTCCTCAACACTCCGTTGAAAACGACTCCTAAAATCCCCAAATTCTGTTCCAGCCGCATCACAAACCATATTTTGATATCTATCAACCACGTCTTCCTCCTCTAATATAGGACTACTAGCAGTGTTTACATCAAAGTTTATATCTACACTAATTGGATCAGCTCTTCCTCTCCATGATCATCCAATACCAATACCTAGGTTTGAATCCTTTTTTATACAAATGAACTTTCACAATCTCAGGTTTCAACAATTTCCCACTATAACACATCAAACATGGACACCTAATTGTTCCTTCACTTAAGCAATGAGAAGATCGACATGCATAATTCACAAACTCTTCAACTCTATGTACAAAATCTTGTGTAAGTCCTCTACGACCCGAATGAGTCCTATTATACATCCATCTACGATTTTCTGGAACTACCATTTTCTGCAATTATAATTTTACACTTAAATCAAAATACAAAAATGTAAAATGCACAACATATGTTGCATAATTAATACATTTTAAAATTATACTTGTATAAATATTTCAATGCAAACAATTATTATCTCCAAAATCTTAAAATCTCTTGACATGGTATGACCCTATCCCATTCAAGAAGAAACCTTTTCAACACTTGATTGATAGTACTCTTAAAAATCACACATCATATACTTGACGAAATTTCGACAGCATTTCCCATTGGTCTCCAAGTGCACGACTAGAAAGTGGTGACATCTACCACAATCAAGTGTGCACCCAGAGAACAAAAGGATATGTTGCACAACAAAATTTCATCAAGTATATGGTATGAAATTTAATGAGTAACTATAATCAAGTGAAGTAAAAGTTTCTTCCTAAACTGTCCAAATTGGACAATTCAAGATTCAATACAATGAGCACTTCCTTCAAAAAGTACGTGTGCTCACTAATATTGAATCTCAAACGGGAAACTAAGGCTTCGCTCGGTAATACGATTTACCACATGCATCAAATATATTACAAAGATAACAATACCAGGCAGAGTCACAGTACATTGCAATAATCAAATTCAAATTGATCATAGAGATAAATTTTTGAAACCCAGTCGTTACCATGTGATCAAATTCTAAATCTCTATTTCACAATCTACAAATCACTCATCTTCTCAGCAAACAAATCATTGGTTTAAACACTAAACCAATTAACAGAGCAATCAATTAACAGTGGGGTACCTACTTGGTAGGTGGGCGAACTGGTGGAGGCGTGGAGCAGTGGTGGCGGCGGCGGGTCGCAGGTGCAGCGGGGTCGGGGGGTTGCAGGCGACGGTGCGGCGCGATTAGGGGGTCGCGGGTTGCGGTGCGCGGGTCGGTTTGTCGCTGTAGCGGGTCGGTGGGTCGCGGGGGCTGGTGCCGCCGGTCGCGGGTGGGGGTGTGAGGTCGGTGGGTCACTGCCGACGGCGCAGGTTGGTGAGTCGCTGCCGACGGCGCCGGAACGGGTGGAGGTAAGCGGGTGGCGGTGCGCCGGTCGCGGCTCGAGGGTGAGGCGCGGGTCGCCGGTTACGGTGCCTCACGCGTGTCAGCGGT
Organism: Ormosia semicastrata; assembly: GCA_029884595.1. Classification (NCBI taxonomy): domain Eukaryota; kingdom Viridiplantae; phylum Streptophyta; class Magnoliopsida; order Fabales; family Fabaceae; genus Ormosia; species Ormosia semicastrata. The sequence goes on along the minus strand of JAQQTO010000041.1, from coordinate 16,813,383 downwards.
CGATGGTCGGTGGCGACGGGCAGTGGAGGTCCCGGTCGGTTGAGAGAATGGAGGAGCTGAAGGAAAAATCTATGGATTCGGAAAAATGAAAATGGAAGAGGAAGACATGAGGTAGATCTAATTTTTGTGGCAGATTTTTTGCGGCAGATTTTTCCACCCCAAATTTGAATTTTAAATTGCGGCAAATTTTGCGGCAGATTTATCCGCCATAAATTATTTTCACAAATTTTTAAATTAGTTTTAATTTTTGTGGCAGATTTTTTGTGGTGAATTTTTTTGCCACAAATTCAATTTTTAAATTGCGGCAGACTTTGCGGTGGATTTATCCGCCACAAATTATTTTCTCAAATTTTTTATTAGTTTTATATTTGCGGTGGAAAAATCTGCCGCAAAATTTATGTTAAATTATGGCTTATTTTTTGTGGCAGAATTCATCCATCGCAAATTTATTATTTTATAATTTGTGGCGGATATTTGGGCGGATGAATCCGTCGCAAAATTTTTAAATTTTTTTAAATTTTTTATTACATTTGCAGCGGATATTTTCACCGCAAAACTTTTTTTTCCAATTGCTACAGCCTTTCTCGGTGGAAATTATTGTCAAAAAAATTTACGGTGGCTAATCCGTCGCAAAAATCTGCTGCAAAAATTATCTGCCACAAAATCCGCCTCTAATTGAGACGGATCATAATCCGCCGCAACACCTTTCGCAATTGCGACGGATACGAATCCGCCGCAAAAAATCCACCACAAATTTCCTATTTTCTTGTAGTGTTAGTTTAGTTTATGCCTTTTCTATTTCATATGCTCTTGTCTAGAATTAGGTAAGCTATTAGTTAATACTTAGCATTGGAAGTAAACTTATCCTCGAGGGAAACGATCTTTACTTTTCACTTTATTACTTGGATGACCCATGCACTTGCGGCCTATTTTGGGACAAATAAGTTTTTGGCACTGTTGCCGGGAATAAGACATTATTTCTATATTGTTAATATTGATAATGAGTTTGCTTAGTCCTAATTCAAGTTTTTATGTTTTGTTGATTGTAAATAGTTTTAGTTTCAAGTTTTTATGTTTTTGGTGTTGATTTGATTAAATATGTAGTTATAGTTTGATTTTGTGTTTTTGTTATATTTTTGTTGTACATTCTGTGTTTTAAGTTTGTAGGCACATTTTGTTGGTGCTGGAGGCCATATTGAAGCAGAAATGACAGCAGAAACCATTTCCCTGCAGAATTCTGCAGGTTGAGTTCTAAGCGCCACATAGTCTTCTGAGTGTCACAGCGCACGTCCACATTTTTTGTAGAATTCTGCAGCTTTTTACTCACGCTGCGGCTCAGGCATGGTTACGCCGCGGCTCAACACCCTATTTTTGCCTTTTTCTGTTTATTTTCTTTGTTTTTCTTTATTTAGTATGCTCATTACTAGTTTGGTTGCTATTTTAATATGCTGAGGTACCCTATAGACCATGTGCAGAAAGGAACACATTCACTTTGGTTTGGGGGAGTATCTTTATATGTTTTCACCATTAATGCTTAATGTTTACACATATTTTGATATTTTTAAAGTATGTGCTAGTAATAGTCATCATGCTTTCATGATTATATCCTATTTTGGCTATTACTGGTGAGCTGTTGATGCAAGTTTTAATTTTTCACACTTTGAACATGATGTTATGCATCCTTGAATGGTAAATGATGGATCTTTGGAATGCATGACATATTTCCATTTGTTAGTGTGTGATGGTTGGCCAATGATATAAATGCTTGCGAATTGCCCTCTATTTTGTGAAACCATTTGCAATCTTGAAGCATGTCAATGCAATCTGGTTTGTTTTTATGCATGCTGTGTTTTTTCACTTAGATGTTTGTTTAACTTTGAAAAGATATGAATGTTTGTTTAGAGAATGTTTATGAATTGTGCATGTGGATGATTTCTTTTATCCTTAAAATTGTTCTCCAACTCTTTTGAGGCGAAATCCTAAATTATGTATGATTGAGGAAATGATTAAGGTATTGTTTGGACCGTTTGAGCTTTTCAAGCTCAACCTTAACATGATTTTATCATAGATCTCTTTTTGAAGCCTTATATTGTTTGGCCTTATTTGTTTTTCACCACCATTGTATTCGTTAACATGTTAACCATTCTAATGCATGTGAAAGCATTGCATTTTCTTCCTTTTATCAATGTTTGTTGAGTTCATAATGTGTTATTTCTTGAAGTGAGTTTAGTGATTAGGAGTATTAATATTTTCAATACAAAATGAGCCTGAAGGAACTAGATGCAGTTAAAGAAAAATCATTGGTTTGCAAAAGAAAAGAAATAGAAAAAGAAAAAGAGAAAAGGAGAAAAAGAAAAGCAAAGCATAAGTAAAGAAAACTGTGAAAAGCATCAAAAATCGTTTTGGCAAGTTTTCTATGTTCACTGTTGAATACCCTCCTAATATTAGTTAGAGGCTCATGACTTGAAATATCATGTTTATGTTTCTCAATGTTTGTGTATCCTTTCCTTTTATTCTGTTACCCATTACTCTTGGCCTGACATTATGCGCTATGAAAGTCCCTCTTGATCTTCAGTTATGTGTGATTTACATTAGCGGAGAGAGGATTGGATTAAAATTTTGTGGATTCTTTGATTTGTATCCATGTGTAGGTTCATAAATTTATCTGGATGAGCATGATTTGAAAAAGATAAGTTTGACTTGCATGTTTTTAGGAAATGTCATGTGCATGATTGGAAGCTAGATTGAGAGCATGTTTAGGATTGTATATGTGTTGAGCTTAATTGTGAGGCATGTGCATCTTTTGAGGGCTTTAACAATCATTGTGTGTTGGTTGTGGTTAAATAAAAATTGAAGTGTTGAATGCATATGAGCATAAATTGATTAATGTGAGTTTACTTGATCATACTTTGTGTTGCTCGAGGACTAGCAACAGCTTAGATTTGGGGGTGTGATAACTCCATGTAATGTAGTTATTTGTGGCCCATAATTATGCTTCATAAAATACTATGTCCTTGTTATTATGCATATATGAGAGATTTTATGCTTATATTAGTTAAATTTCCTTTGGATATCTCTCTATATGATTATGGGCAATTTGTGTATACTTGTCAAATGATTAAGTAGATTTATAATTTGTATTTAACTTAGTGATTTTCGTAATATAGGATGGAGTTAAAATAGAAGAATTGGAGCGATTCAAGGCTCAAAAGCCCAAGAGAAAGCCAAGGAGGCATTCCAGAAGAGAACGCCGCAGCGCAAGAGTGCATCATCAAGATTGTCATACTGAGACCCGAGGCTAGAGCGCCGCAGCACAAAAGAGTGTGCGCCGCGGCCCTTTGTGACCAACTCAATGAGCGCCGCGGCACGAAGTAGTGTGCACTGCGGTGGTAAGGTGTAAAACTGAACCTATAAATAGTTTTTTATCAGATTTTCTATTAATGACTTTCTAGGTTTTAGAGAAGTTATGCTAGTTCTTCATTTTCTGAGGCTGAAAGAAGCCAAGGGAGTCAAAGTTGGAGGCTATCTTCCTCATGGAGGGAGATTCAAGCATGAATGACAACATCTATAAGCTTTTCCTCTTTTCTCCCTTTGTTTTCTTCTCTTTCTCATTCATTTAAGCATGTATTTTGATTTATAATCATGTGTTCAATGGTGTAGTAGCTGTTTTAGGATACTTTGAATCCTTTTTATGGATATTAATGATTTTGTTCTCCTATGAGTTTGTGTGGATGTATAGTTTTGTTCAATCATATTGTAATTAATGCTTTTGAAGGTTTGATTAGCTTTTGAATAATTTGTTGAAATTTGATGAATCTAGACATAGGAATTTAGATTTTAGATCTAATGTATGGTTGATGCATGTTTGATTCTATTCCAATGGCAGGATGAGTTGATTCGCTAACTGGATAGAAATATACATTTTAGTCATGCATAGCGTGTGATTGAGAATAAACCGTTCAAGAGTGGATTTTGTGTTAACTCTCATGGAAACATAGTGAGTTGGGCAATTGAAACTATAGTTAGATGACCTAGACATAGGCTTTTAGCTAATGAAGATTCTCAAGCTAACCTAATCATTGCATTCATGTTTATGAAAATGATTGCATATTGTTAGTTGAAGTAAAGGGTGAAGAAAGATTTCTCTAAACTCTAAACCATTATCTTTATTGCTTTTGTAGATTAGATTTAGTTTAGTTTATGTTTTTTCTATTTCATATGCTCTTGTCTAGAATTAGGTAAGTTACTGGTAAACTTATCCTCGAGGGAATGATCTTTACATTTCACTTTATTACTTGGATGACCCGTGCACTTGCAGCTTATTTTGAGACAAACATCTTCTTCCTCTGGTCACGACCACAAAGATCTACTCAAACTCTCCCCAAATTTGGACAAACTCGCCGCCAAACCTAAACCCGAATCTAATTTTGCTTAATTGGAACCTCAACGTTTCTGCAATTTATTACACTAATTTCACAGATTTACTCATGCCTAATCATTTTTTTACGTAACCTATTCTACAAGTTGAAGGTCATCAAATATAACTATTAATATATTTTAATTATAAACCACTGCTCCCCATTAAAGTGCATTCATGCACCTTTCACATGAAGTTGTATATTAGATGGCACTAGTAATCTAATACAAGCTCCTAGTTGAAGCCTCAAATTGAGTCTAGAAATGGGAATGAGCGTGTAAATACACTCGTTAGTTTATGTGTATTAGATAGTATAAAAATTTAATTAAGACAAAACTCATACCTTATATATACCAGCTTTTTATCCATGTATGCACAATGGCATAATGTGCTTACACTTAGGTTAATGAGTTATCAATATAGCTATCTTCAATATGATTGATTTATTGGTGTTGGAGGTAATACTAATATCATTAGGTTAGGTGGTGTCTAATATACACATTGCAAAAGAGTATGATACTCCTTCAATCTTGACCATTAATTTCAGTTAAAATTAGATCAATGGTTCAGGTAGTTCACTGGGAAGTTGTTCTTGTGGTAATACCCCTAACTACTCCTACAACCACCTCGCTATCATCGGCAGCACCAACCTCTAACCAACGATTAGACCTTGACCCGCGGCGGCAGCGGAAGCACTATGGGGAAGTCTCCTCTGGCACCTCCCGCTTCTTATTTCTTCTTCCTCGGACCCTAGTTGTGAGATTGGTTGGAGGGGTGGTGGTTTTCGGCAAGGGGAAGCAAAGGCGGAGTTGGGCAGCGAAGTAGGACATCGAGGTCGTAGTGGTGAGTCGCAAATCTCCCATGCATGGCCACCATCACAAGATCTCCCACCGGCCATGGCCAAAGTCCTCCCTTCACCCATATATGCCCCCAACCACTCGACCTCGAGCTCTGTTGGTTTAGGAATGACTCCGGTTCGCGGAAGAAGCAGGTTGAACACCACCACACTCGAATGGTTGAAGTCTGTGGTTGTCTGGTGATGTGTGGTGGCTCCGAGGACGATGCCTGCTCGAACCCCAAACTCGTGGTGGTGGCTGGCTGGTTTGCGGGCGACAAGAGCAAGGTTCTGGTTAGTAGCCATGGCGAAATATGGTCGTTTGCGACTGATCTAGGACATTGGCGCACCACCGCGAGTTAGATCTGGCCACCACGAGTCGGATCCACCCATTGTGACTCAGAGAATGGTGTGGTTGTGGTTTGTTAGGAAGTGGACATGCGCAATAATGGGGTTTAGTGGTGCGGTAGAGGGTGGCTCTGATGACGATTGGAGTGGTGGCGTTGGCTGGACGTCGTTGTGGCTTGGATGTGGAGGCGAGGGTGTTGGTGGTGGTGGCAGTGGAGGGAGGAAGGGTGGTGGTGGTGGTGGTGGTGGTTGTGGTAATGGTGGAGCGTGTAAAAAAAAAACAACAACTAGAAGGCCTGCTACTGCAGGTCATTTTGAGTGATGTATCATACACCATAACTTAAGAAGGTGCATAGTAGCATCCACCCATTAAGTTAAGCTTTAGTTGGCTTGATGAGTTCAGCTAAAGTTCTTGGTTACTCCACATTTTATTTTTCTTGGGCCAACTTTGATTACTTTGGCCTTTGGGCCAGTTTGGTGTTTTTATGGGAATGGGTTGTGGTTGGACCCTTTTCCTCTCCTCCCTAGCATAATTACTAAGGCTATGTTTAGTACACTTGATAGTATAAACACTGATAGTATACGATAGTAGGATAAGAGCAAATAGTATAAAGAACATGATAACTCCTTATACTATCGGTCATTTGATACACAATAAGATAAGTAAGCAGATAGTATATTAATTATTTATAATGACAATACTGCCATTTCTCTAAAATAATACAACAATAGCAAAATTTTCATACTCAGATGATCATTTCCTCAAACCCATAAATGGGATTAGAGAACCCATGCCGCCCTTCACCGTCAAGCTCACCACAGATCCGTCAACCCAAACCTCCAACAGCCACCGGATTCACCCTCACCCAACCGGCCACCATCCCGTCATCCCCATAACCACCATCCAAACACCTAGCAGAGCCCCTCCACGAACGAGCTACCACCCAACCTGAACCCATCCACCGCTGTCCACGCCCGGATCTGCTCTGCCTCCGCGCGCATCACCCAACCAGAACCCCCATCAACCAGAACGCCAACCTCCCCAAACGAAACCAGATCTGCGGCCCAGTAGATCCACCACGATTCATACCCAAACCCATATCTGGTTACGACCCACCACGCGAGCTACCTCGGACCACCGCCATCCCCATCTGCTGCCGTTGGAGACCTCCCAACACGCCGTCACCGAAGCTGCGTGTCAGCTCCTTCCTCTCTGCTCCTTGTCTCCATGACTTCTCCTGGCTGAAACTTAAAAGCTAGAACCTTTCCTTTTATTTTGTTTTTCTGTTTCAGAGGCTGAAAGCCTTTTTCTCTTTCAAAAAATGACTTCTTATTTTAAAAAGAAAAGGGCTATGACAGTGGCGGAGTGGTGGTGGAGGGAGCCCAAGGAGGAGGTAGTGGAGAGGTTGTAAAAGTGGATGGTATCGTCAGAGCCACCGGAGGCCACGACGGAGCCGAAGACGGTGACAGTTTTGATAAGGGAGAGGTGGGAGGGGTAGAAGAAAAGAGGGGCTAGGGTTGGTGGGATGTGCACAATCAAACACGTGCTGGGGGAGATGGAAGGCAAGATTGAAATGAAAATTTTATCAGGTCTTATCATATGTGGTGGGGAGGATAATTTTATCAGATTACAACAGGATAAAAAATATTAACCTGATATGACTATACAATCACATGAGTATACTAAACATCTGATATAACCTGATAGTATAAGCTTGTACTATCAAGTCTTCCCTATGCGATGCACCAAATGCAACCTAAAGGAGTTCTGAAGCATAAAAATAAAAAGATAAAGTATTTCGAATGCCTTTGCATGCACATATATGTGCAATTCTGTTCCATGATCTAGAAAATTGACTCGTAAACGAACATAAAAATTTATCACATGCAAGTCCTATCTGTATAGTTTCTATAGCACAAAATGTGATTCTAACTATTAGTTAGGGTGTTTTGTGGTTCTTTTTTAAATCGGTTTTAAGTTAAAAAATTAATTAATCTAAATAATATCATTTATATTGATTTGGATTGCATTATACCGAATTAATCAGTTTTTTATAATAAAAAAATTAAGTCTAGATTGTTGTGAGTAAAAAGCAATTTATGTTGTGATTAAAAAGAAAAAAAAAGAAAAAAAAAAACAAGGTTTAAAGGAAATAAAAAATATAAATAGCTCATTTCACAAACTTAAAATAATATTTAATCGTATAAAATGAAAAAAATGTGTGAGAAATTAGAGTTCTTATAATTAAAAATATAAACTTAATAACAAATAAGTATATTATATAATGTTAATTGGTTTGAATTGAATTTGATCAGTTTTAAAAATCAAATCCGAAAATCAATACAATCTAATTAGTTTTTAAAAATTAAATAAAAAATAACCAAATTTATTCAGTTTTAATTAAATTTTGATTTTTTATAAAGTTTTTGGTTTAATTATTAGTTTTCGATTTAGGTTGAATTTAAACACCTCTACTCAAAATCATTCTAAACTAAACCCCAAACACCCATAGTTAATAGATATCCCATCCAAAATTTTGGAGTTCTTATCACCACCTCTAAGGAAGCTGTCATTTAAGGTGATAAAAATTAAATTAAATGTTCTTTTATATTTTAATTAATCTGTATATATTATGAAATTATACTTCTACAATATATTATAAATTTATAGTATATAAATATATTGTAATATGTTCATCATTAATTTTTTATAAGTACACATAGATGGTTATAGTTATCTCAATTCAATAAATTAAAACTTTTATGAATAGACACAAAGACTTAACGATCAAGATATTATAATATGCTTATACAAAATTATAGTGTAAAAAAAATTTTCTATTATCATCCAATTATATATTGTCAAACTATTAAAAAATGTTTACTATCAACCACTACTTAACAAAGTTTAACTTTGTTTTAATGATGTGTCAACACATTATTATTATTATTATATTATAATGTAAAAAAAAAAAAACTTTACACTAACAATTCATCAAATTTAAAATCTTATAAATAATTTTTTTAACTACAATTTCCATATAAAATTTATGTTTAGGTGCTAATATAATATATTGTTTCTTTGAGTATAAACTATAAGCGCATTAAAAAATATTTCTTTAAGATGAATCAATATCTTGATATGATATCATATATAATATGCTGCCACGACACTTATAATGCTTGGGTGTGAAATGAGTGCTTTATTTATTTATTTACACTTGATATGAAAGAGTGATATACCGGCAACCGAATATCATGTGAAAAATCTGTTTGACATTTATTTTATCTTCTTCGTGATTCTTGCATTTAAAATTTGAAGTTCGTGAAAGCGTGGGATTTTTCTTGTACAAATGAAAGCATGGGATTGTTAGCTTATTATTGTGATCACTTCGTTTATACGCCGTTTTAGTTTCTGAAAACAAGATACTTAAGACTTTTTTGGCATGCGCACCATTATTTTTATTCCTTGCCAATTGATATAACTTTTTAGCCAAAGTTGAATTGGATTATTTTTGCACTTTCACACATTATCACTGCTACTTTTGTCGCTAATAAGTTGAGCTAATATCATATGCTCTGGATTTTTGAGATCCCATTGAGTGCACCAAGATCAGCATAATACTGGGTGATCCACCCTTTGATAATCTCTATCTCTTTCTTCCGTTGTTCGACCAACCATTCTGGATCGCTTGGATATGCACTCAGAATGTCCAAGCAATGAGATCCTGAAAAATCCACGTTCATCAACCATGGTATCATTTGATTGGTTTAATAGAAAATGGTAGAAAATTAGGTGCTCCTTAAATATGATATAAGAAAGACTAAGAGGGTTTGATTCTCTTGGTTGGACTATTAGTTTGTTTGTTTTTTTTACTAGTATTAGTATGTTTAATTGTTTACTAATATTTTATTTTAATATTGCATTATTTTTAATTTTTCAAAATCGTTAATAAAAATGTTTAAAAGTCAAGTCATTTCTTTTTCAAACTTTCAATTATTTGTTTGCATCAAAAGTTTCTTTTCAAATCAAGAAAAAAAATTAAAATAATTTTCACTTTGATTGCTATTTTGCAATTGATAAGTGTGATTAGCTTGAGGCAAAAGAAACATTCTTGGTAGCAAAGGATGCAATTGATTTTCAAGAATCTTTTGAAAAGGAATTATTGATTTGTTCTTCATTTGTGATTTTTTCATAAATTCTGTTATCCAATATTTGGTACATAATTTTTTTTTACTTTTGATATGGTTATTAATTAATTATGATACGAAATTCTTCTTCGCCGTACATTGTTCACTATAAATGGTGCTTGGGGAAGTCTTATTTCTTTCTTTTTTTTAAATAAACTTGACAACACTTGGCAAGGAAAAAAAAGAGAAAGAACAAATGGTCTATTCTAATATAAACAGACAATTAAAATATATTAGCAGAATACAAAGGCATACCATTCACTGTATGGATGGCAACAAGACTGTGTGATATGTTGTCCAGAACTCTGAAATGTATAGAAGGATACACACAAAGCTGTTTTAAAACATTGTTCTAAAACAATTACCAAAGAAAAATGAAGTTCTAGAACAATAAGATTAATTTAGTCATTGTATTTTACGTTGCTTACCCGCCACTACTATAAGGGTCGCTTAGCCCATTCGAGAAAATGATTTTACTACCAAACCTTTGAAGGACCAATTTTATATCCTGCCATTAGCCATAAGAAAATGAAGCATCCTGGTGTCAATATAATCTTAAAATTGAAAATCATATTTAATTGAAGACCTATTTCTTGTTGAAATTATAATATAGACAACCGTCTGGAGAATGAATCTATGTGGACGTAATGTTACAATGAGAAGAGAACAAAGAAACACTTACATGGCCTCCATAATAAGTAGTGACCCAATGACGCCGAGGTGAGACACCAAATTGTTTCTCGCACCCTTCGGCAAAGATAGTGAAGTTGAAAGGGTTAGGTTGGAACATGGTATCATTTCCTACGCCGATGGGAATCACCATTTCACTACATGTCTGAATGTACAGAGCAGTTCATATCATTTTCAGATCAATGAAAGACAAATATAAATATTCATGCAACACACACATGTATATAGCAATGTATTTTAATTCTCTTCTCAAGTATTCACTTTCTAAAACAACTACAGAGTAAATATGATGCTCCCTTCATGAATAATTCAATAACCAGTTTTGCATAGAATTTTCAGTTCAGACCTAATTCATTAATTATTTACCCTACACTTTTAATGATATACCAAACTTACTCTAAAAATTGTACCTAACCAATTGAAGACTTGACTTGGTATGGAAACAACTCTTTATATGATGATGGCAATATAAAAATTCATGTCCATCACGAATGTTATACAACAACAATATTCAAGTCTTTTCTTATTAAGCGAGGTTAACTAAATAGATAAAACGACGCTATTGTGCCATTACCAAATTTGATCACAAGCATAATCAAAAGAAAATACTTAAAACATCTTGCACTTGTAAATACAATTACCTGCCATCTCCAAGCAACTGTTGACACAGTTACATTGGTAAGGCTATTGCATGAGCTGTTTCCCCTGTAAGCCACAACACCTGCATATATCTTACTGAGGATATCACTTCCAAAAGAAGCTCCATCAATGCCACCACAGATCATAGTAACTGGATTTGTTGAGGGTGCATTGTATTGAGCCGCAGAAGCATACATGGACACCAGATAGTCTTTCAACTCAGAAGAATTGTTTAAGGGACTGCAAAAAGTGACAGTGTAAGTAAATGGAATTTTAACTTCAAAAATACAAAAGGGAGGAAAAAAGAATAGTGTTTGTACTGGCAAGTATTGAATCTCTGGCTAAGATCGGAAAGACCGTTTGGCTGAGAAGCTATTGAATCGATTTCAGACCAGGAATTTAGTATAGTTTCGTAGCATGTCTCACTGGCTTCCTGCATACCAATTCCTCATCAAGCCACCTTTATAATGCATTTGTTGAAAAATAAATAAAAAAAGATCAAAAATCAAATTATGGCATATATATTACTCGAAAATCCCTTGAAACAACATCGTAGTAAGCATTTTGTGGCGTAATATTATCAAAGTAGAGGATTGGAGCTGATGAGGCCAGGGCACCAGTGGCCAGGTGGGGATATTTGAGCCTAAACCATGCAGCAAGCGCTGTATAACAAAGATATATCAACAACGTATATAGGAATAAATGGATGTGACTAACAGTACATAAGTGGAACACTGTGAACTGTGAAGACTATTTGAGGAACTAACATCCACCATATGATCCTCCAATTACAATCACCGGGGACTTTTTGGCGTGTAATGTCTTCTTTATATGAATGAGGACTTTTGCATAATCTGCTATGGCTTGAGCTGAGTTCAAATAACCAATATTCTTCAGTGCTTCTTCCCATGATCCAAATGGTACTGATTTCCCATAGTAACGGTGCTAATGAATAAAGCAAGAGTCAGAATTGTCAATCCTTTGAATTGGATAGTTGAATATTATCAGATTAACAAAAAAAAAATGCAGTTCTCTGCAGTACCTCTATGTATACTAAGAGAGCATTAAAGGAAGCAGCGTTATCAGATAGAAATCCTATAGTTGTAGGGGAATTATCTATAGGTCCTTCTGCACCCAAGTAGGCAAATATTGGGGCACTAGAATTGGCGCCACCCCAGTACTTGAAATTGATCAGATATCTTTGTGGAAATTTTGTGTAGCTTTCAGGTCTATAGTTGAAGTGATCCAGTGTCTGCTTGTAATAAAATGTTTTGACATCATCTGTATCAACTGCAACAAGGGCTGCAGGGTCTTGTATGGTTGTTTCCCATTCAGCAATTGGGCTCAACCTTGGAATTTTCAACGAGTGAGTTGCAGTGAGATAGGTTGAGTATATGAGAAAGATGAAAAGATGCCGCAAGGGGCGGTCCATTGCAACAAAGGAGAAGAATGGCTATGAGGTTTCCTTCTATGCAGATATAAAATTAAAGACATCCTTATATAGCATGTGATACTCGGTTGAAGCTTACTTTTCTCCTTTATTATTATTTCACTTAAATTATATTAAGTATATAATAGATTAAAATAAAAAAATAAAAAAGACATATAATTAATTTTAAAATACTTAATAAAATTTAAGTACAAAGAAAGAGAAAAGAACAAAAAATGAAGATAAGTTATCTCGTTCGTAATCCTCGCAATGTGTGTGCCCGAGTGTTTTCAATTTACACGTGGGAGGCTTATGACACTCTATTTACTTCACTTTGTATATTAAAATAATGGCTATAAAATTAATGACGTCCTTATATGGCATGTGATCCTGTGTGTGTGTCGGCGCATGTTTTCAATTTACATGTGAGGGAGTTTTTGATATTTTATTCATTTTATTTTGTATATTAAAATAATTAAGTCTAATTTTATTTCAAAAATTAACTTAAGAGTAAAGAATTAAATCATTATAAATAATTCTTTATTCATATATTCAATCAATGTATGATTTAATAATTTGGTATACAAAATGCAACTATTGTTAGATTGTTATTTATTTGTAATACCCGCTATACTTCTTTGCACAATAATGGACTACAAAATCATCATATAATGGATGTCTGTATTTTGTAGAGAAAAAAAAAAGTAATAACCTTGGATATATGAGAGTAAATATTACTAAATCTAAAACATCTGATAAAATTATTGTTAGACTTAAATGTTATGTTTGGTACATATGATAGTATAGTATAAGATAAGATGATAGGGTAGTATAAGGTATGATAATATAATTAATATGATAAGACATAATCCTATCTTTTGTTTGATAACAAAAGATAAATTAGTTGATTGTATAATATTTTTTAAGACCAAAATATCATTTAGCATAAAAGTTAAAATAATTAAAAAATAATAATAAAAAAACTTTATGGTGGTGGTGGTGGTGGTGGGGATGGTAGTGGTGGCGGTGGCGGCGGTGGTGGCGGTGGTGGTGGTGGGGATGGCGTGGTGGTGGGGGTGAGGGTAGTGGTGGTGGTGGTGGCGGCGGCATCGACGGTGGTGGTGGTGGTGGTGGCGGCGGCGGCGGCGGCGAAAGTGGTGGCGACGGCGGTAGTGGTGGTGGTGAAGTGGTGGAGGTGGTGGTGATGGTAGTGGTGGTGGTGGTGGCGGTGGTGGCGGTGGCAACGGCGGTGGTGGTGGTGGTGGTGATGGTGGCGGCGGTAGTGGTGGTGGTGGCGGTGGTGGCGGTGACGGTGGTGGTGGTGGTGGTGGTGGTGGCGATGGTGGTGCCGATGGTGGCGGTGGCGGTGGTGGTGGCGGCGGTGGTGGTGGTAGTGGTGGTGGCTGCGCGGTGCCGAAAAGAGGTGGTGGTGATGGTGGTGGTGGTGGGGGTGGTGGTAGTGGCGCAAGGGAGAGGAATGATAAAAATGAAATTGAAGATAATATTAGAATAAAAATCCTATCATGTCTTCGTCATCTTTAGGGAGAGATAGAGCTACCACCTAGAATAGGATAAAATGACTATTTCATTATACTTTCAATTGAACGATAATTGAATAAGACCTGATAATATTTACTTATATTATCATATCTTCTTTATACGATTCACCAAACGTAGCCAAAAAGTCTTATTTGTGAGGAGTATATGAGAAAAAAGTTTACAAATAACATGGTTCTTAGAAGTTGTCGATAAGATATTTAGCGATAACTACATATTTTCCTCCAGAAAATTGAGTGACCATTCGACTAGTTTAGTCAATATTGAACTTCCTTTGTCCTAGGAATGTAGAACACTAGAGGCAGCCCAGCTACTGAAGTTGATTGTGATCTATGACAGTATGATATTTATTGAAGTTAATATATAATGAATCCGCATAATATTCATGTTTTTTTAAATAGAAACACATAGGCTAATCAGCAAGACAAGCTTATAATATTCATTTTTAGCATATTCTTATCAATAAATCACGTGAGATACATATTCTTATTTATATATACGATTCTCTTTATCTCATGTCAGTACCTAATTTTATCTGGACATTTAATATAAACAAATTTCTCTAAAAAAAAGGATAGTAACCCAATTACTCATTGTTAAATTTTAGCCCAAAGTTTCTTGACCCGTTAGGAGCAACATAGTCCAATTATTCAAAAATTAAATGATAATAACATATGGACAGAGGAAATAATAAGGATTGAAGATTTTATGGATAAGTTAAATAAAAAAAGTTTTTTTAAAGTGAATAAGTAAATATATATTCACTTTTAGATTATTTAGTGGGTTAAAATCTTGATACAATTTATTAAATTAATGATAGATACACATCTACTTATTCACTTTAAATATAAAGTCACTTTAGGAAGTATTATTTAAGTTAAATAGTCTCAATTAAATGAGATAAGAGTAAATTTGGTGAAGTTTATAAAAGATAAGAAAATAATTTATCATTTTGATAAATAGGATAAGAGTTTAAAGAGAGAATGTTAAGGGAGATTATAGAAGTGATAATCTCAAATTAAGTGATATGGGAGATAGGGTGAAAGGAAATAGACATAGTTCAAGGCTTGGTGATAAGATAAAATATTCATATCTTGGCCTTGTCTTATGAATACTATCAATAACACACAAGAAAAGAGGGGTGGGTGGGGTGGGGTGGGGAGGTGTTTATGTTGAATTTTAGTTAAGACTAATTCCAACAAATAAATATTTAGTAATCAGTCGAATGTGTGTTCAGAGTTATGTGATAATCTCGTTTAATAAAAGGGTTTGAGAATAAACTTAAGATAAAATAACAGAACTTTGCAAAATTTAATGCAAGAAACAAGAAATAAACAAAAGTTCAATAAAAAACTTTCAAGAATCTAAAGCAAATAAAGAAACTGACGTAGAAAATTAAAGTGCAAAAGTTTAAAAGAAAGCAGTAAAATAAAGCATGTAAAAAAAATGCAATGAAATGTAAAGAAATTTAAAGAACAAGACTTGAAAATAAAGGAATTAAAAGAATATTACATTAAAGCAAATGACTTGAAATGAAAATGGAAGGCATACTTGGATCAAATCTGTTAATCTGCTTGAGTGAGATTTTAGGATTATGTATTAGTAAATAACTTCCCTTTGTACATTGTGAACACTAGTATTTATAGGCAATCTATAAAAATAACCGACTTCTAAAAATTAGACACGTATATGGTAGTTATGTCACATATTCGACACTAGTATTTTGCCCAATTTTTGACAAAATTAACTTCTGATCATTTAATACTTTTGTCGGTTCAACACTTGAGAAATTTATCCAATGTCAATATTCATCCGTCGAATTGAAACTTCTGACCATTTAATACTTTTCTCGATTTAATACTTAAAAGGTTTTTCTAATATCAACATTCAGTTGTCGAATTGGAACTTGAATATTTCACCCCCAACAAGAGAGGGGTGGGGAATTGTGGGAGACGAAGAGAGCTTTTGGTGAGATTTTTAATTTATCAAGGACGTAAGAGATAAGAGTTGAAATAAAAGGTCTTTTTGGGTCAAGGATTTTTATTTCCTTTCATTCTGTTCACGTTTGGATTGAGGAATTTATTCCTTTTGTCTCCTTTATTGTCCATCTGCAAACATGAATGTCTGCTGCCTCGGTTCTTAGTTATCATGCTTGCAAATTCAATTTGGCGTGGGTACTGGAGTATATCAGTGGTGACTTTGATGTTAGATATTTAATTTCATGAGACTACTTTTGTCCCCTTTTCTTAGATAGAGTTGCAACATTACACTATATATATGTTCATTCATATCTTGTTGAATGCGAGTGGGTTTGGTTTTTATTATGTCATATGATGTGCTTTGCTGAATTGGTTAGATTTTTTTTTTTTATATGCATTCATGAGCGTGGAATTTTGTTATTTGTGCAAGTGGTATTGAATGAAATAGTCCTAATTAATTTGGTAAAATCGTGCAAATGTTCAATGGAATGATTGGGTTTATTGGGCATATTCTTGTACAGGATGAAATTGATAGGATGTCTTATGACATTGCATGTCATTTGTCCTTCTATTGGTCACTGATTATTTGTTTTTTCTTGAAATTCGTGATTTTGTTTTTACATGTGAAATGGTGTTTCTTGTTCATTTCGATGAAAATTTTCATAAATCTATAATTTTTTCTCGTTACTTACCTTTTTAAAATTATTTGGGTTTCTACTAATTTTACTTTTTAACACTTTTGTGAAACAATTCTCAAATTATAATTCTTTAAAAATCAAAGGATTATAACTTGTTGACCTAGGGGTGATGTTTGTGGCTCTACGTTGAACTTCACTTCTTAAATTTTAAGGATCGACAGTATATTGATTTAAATTTTTAAATTGAATTAAAATAAATGTTTGAAACAAAATAAACCACCATTTTTTAGTAATATTTTTAAAAAAATTACGTGACTTTGGATTTTCTATTGTACTTGATAGATACAAAGACGCAAAACTCAAGCCAAAATTAAATTTCTCTTAATTTAGTTTTTTTATCATTTTTAAAGGGATAAATTAAATATGTTTGAAACTATTCAAATTCACATAATTAATTTTATGGTAATTGTCTTGACGGATATATAGGGTGCAACTTCTTTGTCTATAACCGACTTCTGAATCCAACTCTTATTTCATAGACTAATTTTTTTTTTCAAATATTGAAAGGATCTTCTATTTTTTCCAAAACCAAAAAAAAAATGGTGGCAATTGCTCTATTTTTTCTAAAATAAAATTTAGTTGTCTTCTGTTACAATCCTGGTCATGACACATATCATGTGTTGTCATTGGATATTTGTTAATCAACTTAGATGAATAAGATGAAAGTTACCACCATAATATCAACAAATTATAGTGTAATATGTCATTTTTATTATTTAAGATTGAGAGACTATATTTGAACTCAAAATTTAAGGTAGCAAAATGCAATATACCCAAAGAATGATTTTTCTAAAAAGCTTTTAAAAATAAAAAAGTTGTCATTTAAACAAAACTATGGTCTTTAATATTGATAGTATCATGGTTGTTTAATACTTAAGAAGCATAGATACGGGACACAATACAACACGACACCAATACGTGAATATTAAAAATTTTAAATTTTATAATATACGATATGGTTAAGATATAACGTATAAAATTAATATATATTAACATACAAAATACAAATCTTAAATTAGAAAAAAGTCATGTTTTATAAGTCAACTTTAATTATTGAAGACACAATAAAATACTATTATTATTTATCTAATTATTCTGACATCCCATATGCGTTGAAACAAATATTCAAAAAAATAATTGAAAGATATAGATTAAAAGTATCTAAAAATATTCGATATGTGTATCCGAAAAGTATTCAATACAATATGTATTGAATAATGATATAAGATCATTTAAAAGTATTGGTGTTATATAGTTTAATACTCATGTTATATTATCATAATCTATTGACTTGTCCCGGCCTTTAAATTCAACATGTTTCAAACCTTGTCAACTGCATCTTTAAAGTTAGGCTCGTGGGAATTGATGTAAGCCTTTTTAGGTGTTGGCCTGTTAGGTTTCGTAGAGACTTTGTAGACCTTTTTGGCTGCCTATTTATAACTTAATTAAGAAGCAGAAAGATTGCATGGTTAATTAGCAGCACTTGACACACAATTCATTAATATTAATTAATGTTTGAATGTTGAACTTCAATAACATTTGATTTTAAAGATCTCAACTGGATATCTTGGTAAAATATTTCTTATAATGACTTGGGCAATTCTTCTTTTTTGAATTAGTTTTTAGGATTGAATTAGGCCTAATTCGTTCTCAATTTTAATGTTGATAAGAATCAATTCTCTCTCATTCACAAAAAAGTAAGTCGAGGTAATAAGCAATCTTAATCTCATAAGACAAGGACGTAACTTCAAATTCCAAAGAAACAACTATTGTAAAGAGATTACATAATTTATGTGCTCTTGTGGTCGAACAAGAATTAATTTTATGAACAGTTTAAATTGAACAAACTTGTAAGGATACCTTATAGTCTCACCAAAAGAATTCTCTCTTAAAAGCTTAAGTTCTTTAAGTAAAGACTCATGAATAATTTATCTAATATGTCTCCTCATATAAAAGCTCAGTGGACTTGAAATATAAATAATGTATAAGCTAACTTTACGTTAAATTTTTAAATTGTTAGATAAAAACTCATAAATAGTTTTATATCAAAAACTATTTAAACTCTCTAGAAGAAACAAAGTAAAAATAAAGTTGATTATTGTATCGATGCAACTCCAAGAAAAGCTCTACACTCGAACGGTGTAGTAATATAAGCTCCTGGATCAAGTTTCAAATTAAGTATAGGAATAGGAAAGGAATACTAACATAGGCACTTCAATGCAAGTATTGTTAGTTTGTTATTTATTTGTATTGCCTGCTATACTTCTTTGCACGATAATAGACTACAAAATCATCATATAATGGATGTTTGTATTTTGTAGAGAGAGAAAAACAAGTAAAAAACTTGGATATAAGAGAGTAGATATACTAAATTTAAAACATCTGATGAAATTATTGGTAGACTTAAAAAGTCTTATTTGTGAGGAGTATATGAGAAAAAAGTTTACAAATAACATGGTTCTTAGAAGTTGTCGATAATATATTTAGCGATAGCCACATATTTTCCTCCAGAAAAATGAGGGACAATTCGAACAGTTTAGTCATTATTGAACTTCCTTGTCCTAGGAATATGAAAAAATGGAAATGTAAGTATATATAATTCGGAATCTTTGTATGGGATGTAAAGAGTATCAACCAATTAAAAAAATTTAAAAAATACAAAAACACAAAAAAGAAAGAGTTTACTTGTTTATTTATTTTATTTTTTTTCTTTTTGTTATTTTTTTTCATTGTTAATAACTGTCAAGGCATAGTTTTTTTTTCTTCTCTTATAATTATTAAGCATTTCAAGTATGTAACTCTTTTCTATTATTCTTTTTTTTATCCCAATAATTATCTTAATGCATATTGGTAATTATTTCTTAAGTTTGAATTTAATTTTAAACATTAATGACAATGTTTGGTTTTAATTGGGAGCGAGCATTACTTGAGTATTCAGTCATGTTATCATTATGTCACTTTTGTGTGAACTTTTTTTTTCTATCATCTTACTCAAATTGTTTCACATACTCATATAGCTACTTATGTATATCTCATTGTTAAAAAAATGAAATAATTAGAGAACTCAAAGATGAACATGTGAATATTATTTTTACCTAGTGAGTTGTGAATCATTCGTTTTTATTGTGAGAGTATTTTATTGACCTTCTAATATTTCTTGTCAATGCTCATAATTTTTTTCCTCACTAAATCATTTCATTATTGTTATTTTTGGCTAAAGAGAAGTTTTATATTATACTTGCATTTAATTTGATGCCTTGAAAATTGATTAACTTAAATATTTTCTTAAGAGATAATATTAGGCTATATTTCTTATTTCAAGCCTTAAAATAATATTATTTGTTCTTTCACATTTTATAACTAGTTATCCATTTGATCATGTTTATTAAGTTTTTCTTTCTTAATCGTTTTTTCACAGTGTTTCAGGAAGGAAGTATTGTGATTGCAATATGGGGGGTGATATGAGGAATGTTAAAAAAAATGAAGTGAAAAAAGAAATTTGAAAAAGTCAGAAAAGAAAAAATAGAAAAACGTAAAGTTTGAAAAACTTAAGAAAAAATGTGAAGAAAAAACAATTTTGATATTGGGGATTAGCTGAATAAAGTGATTTAAAGAAAGAGAGAGAAATGTTGAAAGTATAGATGTGAGCTCCAAAATATTTTTGGAACACTTTTGATTTTCATTTTTACCTTTTAGTTTTCATATTTTCTCATTACCTGTATTACAAGCTTAATAAAGTCCTATTTGATTTTAAGAAATTGTATGGTTCTTTCAATGTACATGATTAATCTAAAAGTGTGATATAAATTTTTTTCTTAACATCCTCTCATAAAACAATATTTGTTTTGTTTCTTCAATGTTCTTTCATTTATTTTATATGTGAAATATTTATTTTGATTTGTGTTAACTACTGTTCTCACATATGCTTACTATGAGTAACATCATATTTTTGAGTGATTTTCACTGTTGAGGGTAACAGTTGTGAGGATTACATGTGGTTGAAATGTGTTTTCTAATGAGGATTCTAGTTAGAATATTTGGAGACATTATGTATATATTGTAGTAGCTAAATTATTCATATACTTTGAGTATGATGATGATATAATTTTTGTGACAAATTTGATATTCTGATGCATGACTGATATTCATGAGTAGAGATACATTGGATTTGATTAAATTGGTTGGAGATATTGTTCACATTGAGCTTTCTTCTGAGTCGCTTTCATTGTTAGGAACTAACAATAAGCTGATTGTGAGTTGTAATAATAGTCTAATTTGTATATATTTTTCTTATAAAAAAAATAAGCACTATTATATCGAGGGCATATATAGTGAAATGAGGTTTTATTGTGAAAGGCTGAGAGGAATAAATATTGATCATACAACTATATATGGATGATCAAAATTAAAAGTTATTTAAAGGTCATGTGACCACTTAAAAAAATTACATATATTTATGTTTTAATTTTTACTATTCATGTAATATCTAATAGTCAATATTCATTTCTTTCACCTCTTATAATAAATATTTCTCTCACTAAATACATTCTCTTATTATATCTCAATATATATAATTTTATTGATTTTATAACATTATTATTTATTTTTTAAGATAAATTAATTATTAAATTATGTACTAATTATAAATATTTACAAATAAAAATTATATAATTAGAAAGATGTTGTAACATGTTATAAAAAAGAGTGATTGAAAATGAGTCTTTACATCTAAATTTATTAGACATCACAAATGCCATTATGCTAGATTAAATTACGTAAATCTACATGGTCAAAGGCATTTAGTATAGGCTTGTTGGGCTGTCTCGGTAAAGTTGCATACAAAATGCTATTAGGCTATTGAGCAGATGGGCCCACGATTAAAAAATAAATCAAATGAAAAGTTGGGAATAATTGGAAAGTCACATGTGCCCACGTGCGAGAAACAGTAATAAAAAATAAAATAAAATCAAAAGTTGAAGGGGCCGTGGATTTGCAGTTAAAAAGGGTGGCAGAATATTATAAGAAGAGCACGCGATACAAGGTTTTGGGGATATTATAAGAAGAGCACGCGATACAAGGTTTTGGGGATTTAAAAAACAGAAATGAGAACTGAGGGAGGAGAGGCGAGTGGAGCGCAGCGTGGAGCGCGAGGAGCGTCGAGTTTGGGGAGCAACGCATGCAGCGCAGTCCGACAGTGTGATACCAAATCATTTCATGGCATTCTCTCATAAAATAATATTTGTTTTATTATTTTAAGTAATTTTTTATTTATTTTATACGTGAAATATTTATTTGAATTTATGTCAATTATTATTTTTATATATATTTTTATTATGAGTGACACTATATTTTTTAGTGATTTTCATGGTTGAAGATAACATTTATAAAGATTATATATGGTTAAAATGTATTTTTTAATGAAAATTTTAGTTATGATATTTAAAAACATTTGGTATATGTCACTAAGCAAAATTGTTCATATATTTTGAGTTTGATGATAAAAATTTTTTTGTGACAATTTTAATGTTATGATACATTACTAATATTCCTAATTTAAGATAAATTAAATTTGATTAAATTAATTAGAAATACTGTTCACTTTAAACTTTGTTTTGAGTTATTTTTATTGTTAGGGACTAATAATAAATTAATTAAAAATTATAATAATAGTCTAAATTTTATATATATTTTTTATAAAAAAATAGATATTATTATATTTTAATATATATAATTTTATTAATTTTGTGATATTGTTATTTATTTTTTGAAATAAAGTAATTATTAAATTATGTATTAATTGTAAATATTTAAAAATAAAAATTATACAATTAATAAAATATTAAGACGTATCATAAAAAAGAATAATTAAAAAGAAATCTTTGTACCTAAGCTTGTATATGTTATTAGGTAAGATTAAGTTAATAACTTTACATTGGTCAAATGCATGTATAGTTTTGTTGGGCTGCCACGGTGAAGTTGCATACAAAATGACTATTGAGCAGCTGGCCCACGATTAAGAAAAAATCAAATGAAAAGTTGGGAACAGTCAGAAAGCCACATGCCCCCACGTGCAAGAAACAATAATAAAAAAATAATAATAAAATCCAAAGTTGAACGGGCCGTGGATTTGAAGTTAAAGAGGGTGGCAGAATATTATAAGAAGCAGCACGCGGTACGAGGTTTGGGGGATTTAAAAAAATAGATACAATATGACGGGAATCATCATAAAATTTATCAATTTTAAATAATATTTTTATATATTTTAAATAATAATTTGAATAATTAAAAAATATCGTGATAAACAATATTCCCTGAGAATTTCACTTAAGAATTAAGAGAGGAGACGCCAGCGCAACGCAGCGTGGAGCACGAGGAACGTGGAGTTTGGGGAACAATACACGCAGCGCAGTCCGTGAGTAGGAGAAAAAAAAATTATAAAAAAAATTTTACTCTTTATATTTTATACTCTTATCATAAGTTATTAATTTTAATTTTTAAGATTAAGATAAAATTTTAATATTTATTTTAGATAATTTAATTTTATTTGAGATTTTTTTATTCTATAATTATATAATAATGATAATTATTAATCTTTAATTACTGTTTAATTTAATTTTTATTAATTATCTTATTAATTAATAAATTTAAATTGATATATTTTAATTACATACTTAATTCTTGTAGTCTATAGTAAGAGTTATCCAGTAGTATTCAATACTTTTGTAATTTAATGATTGAATAATTCATGTTATATTAAATAATTTATGTCATAATTTGAATATATCATATTATTTTAAATGAATTATGTCAATAATTATATTTTAATAATTTTTAATAGTGATCAAATTTTGTAGCTAAAGATATTTCATAGAATAAGATTAATTCTCATTCAAATTAAATTAATCTTTTTTAATAAATAAAAAGGTTCAACGCTCAAAAAATTCATCTTTGCGTAATTAATGGTAGATTAGAGGTCTTGAAATTGTTCTTTGATTGATTTTGTATTTTAATTTGAGTTATTTTATTTATATTAATTATTTAATTTGAGTGTTTAGTTTAGTACGTAATTTAAATTCTTAGATTAATTATATTAAGTCAAAATCTTTTTTAAAATCAATTTAGGTAGATATTAGATTTTATTAATTAATTATATCATTCATTGTGAGTATAACATCCTTATATTTGTCGAATATTACATAGATCTTGTGTACTTACAAATAAAATGATAATTTTATTACTTAAAAATTTTCTACCACTACTATTTAAACCATTGAAAATTAAATTAATGATTGATATTAATGACATGTAACTTGAAGTATATGTCGCATTTTATTTATTTATTTATTTTGTCATAAATAATTGTATGTACATGAAATTTTATAAATTTTAATTAGTAATATTTACACACACACTTAAGCCCACACACAAGAAACTTGGACCACTCATAATTTTTTTTTATCATAGATAATTGTACATGTAAAAAATTCTATAAATTTTAATTGATAATATTTACACATACTTTTTTGTCATAGATAATTAATTGTATATACAAAAAAACCTTACAAAATTTAATTGATAATATTTACATATTTTTCTTTACTACAAATAATTAATTTAACATACAAAAAATTCTATAAATTTTAACTAATAATATTTATACATATTTTTTATAACAAATAATTAACAATATATAAAAAAAACTTTACAAATGTTAACTAATAATATTTATAAACACTCAAACTCACATATAAAAATTTTGACGATGACCATCACCATTGTTATCATCATTTAGAGGTGTAGAAGTGGCATAACAATGTGGAGTTCTGTTTGATTGTGGAGCTACTTTTCTTAAGTTTCATACATTTGTATGATTGCTTAGTAATCATATTCCATCCCATAATTTGCAGTGATACGTTGAATAAATCCGAGTCCAAAAAGGAAGTGCTATTGAAGCAGTGTCGGCTCAAGGATGAGGCAACTAAAGCACAAGCTTTAGACCTCCCCTTTTACAACGTCTCATTTTCTTTTTTCTTTTTTATGTTATACCTAATTAAATTTTATATATGTTTAAAAAGTTTATGTATTTTTTTACTGAAAATGTATATTTTATTTATAAAACTACTTACAATAATAATTAATTAATATTATTAACAAAAGGCCACATATTCTTTTAGCATTCTTTGCTTAATGTATAATTTAATTCTTTTATTATCTTTTTATCTCTTCCTATTAGTCAATCATTTAATATTTATCAACTACAGTTTTTTTCTCTCTCTTGTTTATCTATCCCTATAATTTTATTTTCAATCATATTGATTATTGAATGCTAATTAAATAATTTTTTAATGGTCAATTTTTCTAATATAACTATTTTTCTTTTAATTTTTAACATTCATCCCCACATTTTTTATTTTCTTACAATTTTTCCTTCATTGTCAATATCAAACTCATCCATTTTACAATTTAGCTTTAGGGCACCATAAAGGTTGAGCCGCCCCTGTATTGAAGCTTCCTAAATCTGTTACCTAAGACTAAGGAGAAACTTCAAATAGCTGTACACATAATGCTAACGAATCTTTTTGCAAGCGTGCAATCTCTTTGGAGCATACCTGTGGCAACGAATATATTTCTCTTCCACTTAGAAGCACGACCTGTGAGATTGGAATTTCAGATTTGGAGGCAATTCACATTTGCTTTCATGGGAAAAAGCCTTTCAAGTCCCAGTTTTAACAATGGACAGGATGTATCATTTGTAGCTGAGAAGATGGAGGTCTGAATTTTATGTACTGTGTGTTTTGATTCATGGTCTAAAAAGATGATTGTATTCTGCACCATCCTTTTGGATAAGGAAAAAATATTTGCTTAAACTAAGTGAGATATGTGCATAAGGAAAAAATACTTATTTTTTTTTTATAAAAAAAAGGCACTTTAACATATTTTTAAGTGAGGTTGGATATCACTTTAAAAAAAGGTAAAACCAAAAGTAAAAGTACTAAAATCGCTTAATTTTGAAGCTTGTTATTCATTACTTCTAAAAAAAAGTGGAAGAAGGAGTGGTTCTTCGATACAATTTTATGAAAGTACTACTAAAATAAGTATTTTTTAAATATTATATCTAAATATAAAATATTTTTTTCTTTAAAAAAGCACTACTAAAATAAGAGCATAAAAAAAGGTTTTTATAATAGTGTATCCAAAAGAACCCTGACCATTAAAAAAAAAAAAGGTTAAAATGAGACTAGGATGTTACATGACAATAATAGAAGATTGTGAATGTAAGTTTGGAAATGTTTACGGTACTCCTAAATTTTTTGGGAACACTAGTATTTCATGACTAGATATCATTGATTTATTACTAAAATAAATTAACGTTCCTGATTTATTATTTGTAACCTACATAAAAGGTAATAGGTATGGTTGTTATTGTACATACAAGAAATTCTATAAATTTCAACTATTAATATTTATACACTTAGACTCACACATAGAAAACTTGAATTAGTCTTTTTTTTATTATTGCAGATAATTGTAATATAGAAAATCTTGTAAATTTTAACTAATAATATTTATACACATAATAATAAGATTTAAAAAACTAGTTAATTGACTGTAATAAGCAAAAGCAATTAGAGAATCGGTGCTCCAAAAGATTTCTGGAGCACCATATACGTCGCGTGTAAGTTTAGACAAAAATCATTTAACTTTAGATAAATATACATGTGGTGAAGTTTACGACGCTCCTAAAACCTTTTGGAGCACCGGTGCTCCAACCAATTTTACTCATTATAGTTGACTAATCAATTTTTTTTCAAAATTTTATTATTGTGTGTGTAAATATTATTAGTTAAAATATGTAAAATTTTTATATGCATAATTATTTATAGTAAAAAAATAGAGCTAGACTAAGTTCTCTGTGTATGAGTCTGTGTGTATATAAATATTAACAATTAAAATTTATAAAATTTTCTATATATATAATATGGACTATACCTATTACCTGTTACATGTAACAAGTAATTAATTATAACTATTCATTTATTTTAATAATATATCTACGATACGAGATCACAAAGCATCAATACTCCATAAATTTTTAAGTGCATCATTCATTTATTTTAATAATATATCTACAATACGAGATCACGGAGCACCAGTACTCCATAAATTTTTAGGAGCACTAGAAACGTTTCCTATACATGTTTGGTAAACAAATTTGGCAAATTGTATTTTGTCGTGAATACATCTTGGAACAACGTTTGCCCAGTTCCCTTTGGAGTTTGGACGTTTGTCCATTGATGCGACTTGTTTGCTTTACCCATTTGCTTTGTTTGTGTTGAGAAATCGAGTGTTAGTCTAAGGCGGTGTTTGTAAACATTTAAAAATCATATATATAAGTACAATAGACCTGATTTTTAGATGAATGTTATTTGGTTTTACCAAAATTTTAAAAAATAAGTTTATATCCGAACTGAATTTGGAATAAAATTGGTTTTTAAGAAAACCAACTCAATTAGTTTTTTCCTAATCCAAATTTTTTGTGGACTCTCCTCCTATTTATTCTCTCTTTCTCTCTCATAATTTGTTTCTACTTCAATATTTAAATTTTAAACTTGGTTATATGCCAAAAAATATAAATTTAATCTTTTATGATTTTAAAACTAGTTTAAAATAAATTTTAACCAAACTAAAAATAAATAAATTTAAATTTTTATGATCAATTTGTCTTAAACAGTTTTGAATTAGCTTTGAAAGTTGTCAAACTGACCCTAAAATTTGATATGGAATCAATGGCTAAACGTCATTTTATCTAATATAAAAAGACAAAACAGGCAGGTCAAAAATTAGTTATTTTATCTTCACTAAATATATGCGCACACATATAAATATTTTTTTTTTATAATTTTACACTCAAGTAATTTTATTTAATACTATCCAAACAAAATTTATTTTTACAAAATTATTTTCCGTAAACATTTCCAAATATAAAACTCATTCTTCCAAAATAACTCTTTCAAAATACAGTTTACCATCAATTATAAATATCTAAACATGCCATAAATAATTTGTAATTCCTCCATTCCCGAATAATAGTCATTTAAGATTTAAATATACTAATTAAGAAACTCATTAAATGATTTAGATTTTAAGAAGATAAACTGATATATGATAAAATTACCTTTAAGTTTCTCTCAACAAAAATATTTAGTGTTAGTAGTGATAACATTTAATAAGGATAAAATTCAAAACAAGCAATAAATACTTTTTTAATTCTCTAAAAGTAACAAATAATTTGAAACAAAATAATAAGAGCATGTTTGGCACATCTTTTTTACTACTCATCGCATGTTTGATAATTTTTACTTTAACTTTTACACAAAATTCAATGAATCATAATAACTTTTGTTCATATTTTTGAAACTTGAAACTTGTGATTTTAAATTATAAATTATTTCAAAAATGTTAAAATCTAAATACTATTTTATCATGAATTAAATAATATTTTTAATTATTTTATACTTCTTTTGATAATTTAATGTATAAAAATAATTTTTTTACACTATCCAAATGAAACATTATTTTAAAATTAATTTTTAACTAATATATTCAAATATAAAATTAATTCTATTATAATCAATTATATAATAATTAATTATTTAAATAATAAAAAAATTTATAACTAATCCAAACATATTAAGTTTTTGAAAGGTGACCGTTAAAAGAAATGAAAGGAGTACTTGGTTTCATTTATCTCAGATCTCCAACTTTCCACAATCAGGAGTAATACTAGTACTCTAGTACTAATCGATGCCCTATGCCCCGTATCTACGGATAGAAATAGGACAGACTAGTCTAGACTTTGCCTTAAACAAGTCTAATCTATATCTCAATTATAAAGTCTGAGTCTGACTTATAAGATTGTAATAAGCTGATTTTTAATGTCTGGCCTAACTTTTTTAAAAGTCTAGTCTGACCTAAAAACCTATTTAAAGGCTTACTTTGCAATGAGGTATTTAAATAGGTTAACATGTCAACTTTTAAATAGGCTAACAGACATTTACATAAGCTAACATGCCTACCTTTAAATAGGTCAACATACCTTACATAGACTAACAGACCTACCTTTAAATAAGTCATATACTTTTACATAAGCTAACAGGCCTAAGTCTTGAAATAAGTGAACGGGTCTACTCAAAGCCAATAGGCCTTTATTATCATTTAACACGCACCTTCTAATTTTATAGATGCTCACTATTTTCTTACTCTAGTTTTTGGTTGATGTGGGACTTAGAGATATGTCAAGTTGCTCATTTTCTTACTCTAATTTTTTAAGTTTCACATCGACCAAAGATCAGAATAAGAAAGTAGTGAGTATCTATAAAAATAAGGGGTGAATGTTAACTTATTATTTTTATTTTAATAAATATATTACATTAAAAATATTAATAAATATATTATTTCTATTCTAACTTACTAACTTAAGCTTTAGTTCTTGACTTTTATTAAAATTTAATTAAAAAATATATTAATATATTATAATAAATTATAATTTATAATCATTATAATTTATAATTATCATAATAATATATATTATATTATACATAATTAAATAGATCAAGTCGACCTGTCAAATTTAAAAAACCTATTAGATGACTTAAAATCTAACCTTTTTAGTTAAAAAAAATTTAAAAAAAACTTTAATCTAACTTATTTAGTAAACAGGCTAAACCAGACCCGACCTCAGACAAGCCAGACTATAAGCCCCTAACGAGTAGCCAAACTTATTTCCACCCCTACTCGTATCCAAGACAATATTATGATACAAGCATTCATAGTGATTCTAGGTCACAAATCTAAAAGAATTAAAGCAAAGATTACCGTTTTAGTTCATCCTGTGCTTGTAGGTTACTTTCCCTGACTCTTCTTTCAGTACGTTTTCATAAATAACATAACATGAAGTAACTCTCTCCCATTCCTTAAAAAAACCCCAACTTTGTTAAATCTCAAGTCCTTGCATTCATTGCAAAGGACTTCCCCAGCGAATTGACACATTCTACCTCTACTAGTTCTACTTGCATGAAAGTGTAAACAATCATCAGTTGGAAAACAGATCAAGTCGCCCCTGCTTTGGCCACTCAACCAGCTATTTTTCATCAGTTATCGAAAGGAACCTAGTATTTGAACAAGTAAAAACTTGATTTTAAAGGAGAATATACTACAAGGCTACAAGCCATCAAGACATCGTAAAAAGTTAAATAAAAAACTATAATTATATTGATAAAAAAAATTGACATCAAATTGAAGCGCCAAGAAGAGGGGAAACCACACATGCACCATGTGCATGCAACCACGAACAAAAATATTAACCATGCAAGCACAAGTGGCAGGCATACACAGAGATACACCAACACGAACACACTCAGCTAGCAGCAGTACACAATATACAACGCATAAGAGGACCACCCACCTCCGCCTCTTCATCATCATCGCTATTATCATCCACAAAACCATTGTAAACATCATACTTTTCTGCCTCTTGTGAAGTGGCTTCAATCTCTTTCTTGCTACTACTAGTGTAGGAAGAATCCATAAGACAAGTTGTGTGATAAGCATGACAGCAAAAGAAAACAATGACTGATATATTCTGTATAGAAAAGGGGTCAAAACATATACAACATCTTCCACCCCCCCTAGTCTTTGACTTCACTTCCATGGTTCTCAGACTATGGGATTTCTCAAACACCTGAGAAGCATGAGTATCACTCCTTTTAACTCGTGGATCGTCTTCTTCATTACTTAGATAAATTCCATGCTTTGCCTCTTTGTAATACTTAATTAAGAGGTTGACACAGTCCGCCTATTTTAATGACAGCAAATCATCAAGATATCTTATTGTATCAAATTAGTGAGATTCAAAAAAATTTCCTTGTAATAAGGAAGGGGTGGGGGAGAAAATCACCTTAAGGATATCATTGCACCCATGTCTAAGTGATGTTTCAGTCCTGTAATCAGTGATAATTTTAACCAGCCGATCCCTGAGCCTATAGAAAAGCAGATAGAGAAATTACAGTTAGTGACAAACATAATGCTACTGAATATAGCTGGAATTGGGAAGCCAGAATGATCTATCTGAGCAATCAGTTAAAATTCAAAACATGGTGAACATCATGCAGATGCATAACCAGAACTAGATAGATGGGCATCTCGCCATCTCCTATTTAATGCGATCTACAACCCAAATGCTAATACTTTATTCCTTGCATATGTTTCATGATTAGATACCTCAAGGTAATTTCCGTTAAAAGTCATATTTATTGCTTACCGAGGTATTTCCATCCCGTTGGGAACCTTGTTTACAATGTAAAGGGGATCAAGGTTTCCAACTGTGTGCTCCAATAGTATGCCAACCTGCCAATTACATGAATCAAACTTAGAACCAGGTTGAGAAAGAGCAGGTATACAAAGTAAGTGAATACTGGGTATATTTGTTTCTGTTTCAGTTTTTTGGGTTTCTAAAACAAATTTGTAAATTCTATCAATGAAAACAAAGTATTGTAACATATTTGGGAACAACTTCCAAAACAAAAAACAATTAAAAAATCTATTCGGAAAATTTGCTCGAGTAAGATTTATCATTTTTTCCCTCAAAAAATGATTTGTACAATGATCGCACATCCATTCCGTCTAGATAGGCATACAATGGCCAAAAATATCTCACTGTAGATGCAGAACGCGATCATCTCTAAGTGTGGCCACACTTCATCTGGAAGCACCTTCAAAATGAGAGGGGAGGGGGTTTCTCCAAAACCAGGCTATCCCACTGGAAAGATCTTTAGTTCATCTGATTCCAGAAAAAGGCTGGTGTAAGAAATGGTGAGACAAAAGAAAATGGGGGTGCTGGCATGTCAGAGACTCACAGTCCTCACGAACAATAACATGCACTAGACACGAGACACAGAAAATAGAGAAGAGCAGTTCAGCCTTCAGACATTGCTGGCGGTGCTGGAGTAGCATGCAACTCTTGAGATGACAAAGCATAGACGAGTGGCCTAGTGATGGAAATTAGAAAGATGAGAGGCCAAGCGATGAGACACTGGAAATGAAGGTAGAAACGCACAGGAAGAGATGAGACTGCTCAAAATGATTGAGATATTTGCAAAAATTGCAACCACATTTTTGGAAAAAATGAAAAAGAAAACAAACGTGGAGAACATCTAAAAGATGTTTCAGGTTTTTGGTTTTCAAAACAGCTGATCTGTTACTAGTCTTTAAAATATGGAATAGGAAACAACTTCCAAACAAATTTCATTTTTCAAAAAACAAAAACCTGTTCTCAAAACAAGTAATCAAACAGGCCCAAATCTTAAATATACAATTTAGTTATCAAGATATACCATTTCAGGTTTGTGAAGGCATTGCTTGATTAATTCTTCCCAAAGTTCATCATCATGCTGCATGGTTACAAACTCTACAGCCTGCATAAAATTATGACCACTTCAAACTCAACATAAAATCCCTGAAGTTCCTGATTCAAGATTTAGATGTTGGTTGACACCAAAAACCACTTATAATTGAAAAAGATAAAATACCTCCTCTATATCGCCTAATTTATTTATAATAACAGCAAGGGCTTGTTTTGAGTTTCCCATCCTTCCTAGGATGAAGACTTGTTCTCTCATTTGGTCTCTTCTAATGCAAATTTCATAAGCCTGAAAAACAATTTTGAGAATTTGGTTCACAGGCATGCATGTATATAACTGTCAAAGTCATTGGTTGATCCCAAACCTTCTCAAGGGTATAGTGTTGACTGCTTCGAAGAAAAGGTAGCAGCATCTTTGGATCATAGTCTGGATAAAGTTCTACCTATGAAGTAGACAAAAAGATGATATTAACTGAGAAAAAAAGCATCTAATCACAGGCAACAGCAGCACATAAAACCACTATTCATGTTTAGCTTCAGAAGACACAATGTAATAACCAGACAAAAATTTAAGGCAAAAAATGGGAGAAGAGTAAATAATTAAGCACTAATATGGTATTAAAGCCTGCAATGAATAATGATGCAACCAGACCACAAGAAAGAAATGCATCACTAAAGCAAGGACATGGCTCCGCAGTTTGCAAACACCAATTGGCAGCAATAGCTAACAATTGCTAGTAAACCAGATTGAATCTGAATGAGACCAGAACGGATCAAACATTCTAGTATCAACGAGCCACACATGATCAGTCACTCTATTACACTAAAATTAGATATGGTGATTCAGTGGACAAAATTCTGCTTGGGTGAAAAGGAGGGGAAGGTACCACAGTCCACATAGAGCAGCAAAACAATGTGTCCAGAGAATCTAAAAACCTGTAGCTAAGGACTCAACCACATAGGACCAAATTCAAGCTGTTACCAAAAAAAAAAAAAAACCCTCCTCCATTCATAGTTGCATGTGAATAAACGTATAGGTATTGGAATTCTGGAAGGACAGGATTGGAAAGGATACCATATATGGTAACTATAAGTTATCAACTCACGTTTGGCGCATGAAAGTGTATATTCTTTTAGTTATGACATCTCAGCTAGGCTTTTCAATATTTGTTCTTGCACTTTAATTTGTCTTGGTTATCCAATTGTCTTTCCCCTCTCTAATGAGATAATTTATCCAATTGTTTAGGGATAAAAAAAAATGTTTGTTCTCTAGAGATAAACTTCAGCAAACACACACACACAAAAACCCCCCACAAAATCAGGACAGGATGACTTCTATCTTTTCCAACCAGAAAAACAGAGTGCCAAATGGAGCCTGTGAATTAGAAAATTTGTCTTTAAGGGATGGAAGGAGTACTAATAAAATGGCTATTAGGGTGAGATGGGTCATGTAGAAGTCGTGAAAAATCTGAAGAAACTCTTTTGTGAAGGATGCATAGCAAAAACTCATAATGGCAAACACATGGCTTTCATCAATTCTAAATACAAATATTGCATTGGATTACACCAGAGAATCCAACACAAAGAAAGCTTGAAAAGGTTAAATGAAAGAAACAAAGGCTACCTGCATATCATGAAAGTCCTTGCCGGCATGTGGATTTACTTCAAATAATGAATGGAGATATAAATGTAAGAAATATCTGCTGTCGCACTTAATATCAGCATTTAGGAGTTGCTTCACAACTTCAGGTGGACTTATTAAGTCCTTATTTTGGATTAATAGAGAAACTGCACGCTTGCAATCTAGCAACATCAGTTGGACAACCTGAAAGACACAGGTTAGATAAATAAGATTCCAGTGATCATATAAATAATTTTTTAAGGATACAGTATATTAATAACAAAAGTGCTTTGGGTATTAAACAATTAGTTACTCATTAAGAACCCAAAGTAAAGGGTATAGTGTCATTTCATAGTTGTAGTATTAGTATAAATAAAGGCATAGGGTCAGCTTAAGTTCTTTGATTGATGGTTATGTTCTTTGTTTTATTTTAATTTTGATTTTGGTTTTGTTAACAAGGTGAAAGCTTAGTAGCTTGAGGGGAAGTGTTAACGATATAATAGTAACAAGGAAAGTGCTTTGGATTTAAGTAATTAGTTACTTATAATGCTCTCTCAGAATAAAGGGTATAAATGTCATTTTGTGGTCATATATAAATAAATAGAGGTATAGGACCAGCTTATGTATCACCAACCATCTTGAGTAATTTTCAAAATATCATGAATAGTCTTTGTCTCACATCTCTATTTTCCCTCTCCCCATTCTAACAGAAATGGTAACAAGTACAAACAGAACAAGAACTCCAATGAAACTCCAAGAAGAAAATTCAACAATGTTTTCTCCTCTTCAAATAAGTCTGAGAACATACAAATCTTAATCAACCAATTCCAGTTATTTGGGATGTGACATTGTCAGTTCATCCATTTTTCTAATGCATTCAATAAATCTAATAGATGTGACCAGATCCTAATATACTACACCAAAACTTGTAAAAAGATTCTTCAGTTGCATTTGTTGGAAACATATGTAATTAGGTGTAATTAGTAGTACAACTGTTAGTCCCACATCATGTAAATTGTATAATTATTTATTACCTATTAGTATATATTCAGCCTCCGTTATATAGCTGAAACACAAAGTTCAATATATGTCTTTCTTTTTCTCTCTCTCTCTCTCAACATGGTATTTAGAGCCTAGAGAAAGGCAACCCCAGAACCGTGCCTACTTGGAGGACCCACTGTCCCCTGGTGCCAAAAATTTTTTCGGCCACCCGTGTCATCACTCTGGGTACCGGATCTCCTCGTCGTATCTTATTCCAACAAGTCTCAACCCCTGCTGCCACCACCGACGTCCTTTTCGGCCACCGCCACTCAGAGCACCACCCTCTGCTCGGCCCGATCCTGGAAGTGACGGCCCAACCACCCAGCCATGCGCCCGCACGCGCGAGTTCAGTGGGCTGTGAACAGCACCCACGCGCCTCTCTCCAGCCGCATGTGACAACGCGTCCGGCCACCTTTCCGGCCGTCATTTGTCCCACCGTGCTCGCCGGCCTCTCCTCTGTTGAGCCCAGTCCTCCACCTCCCCAACTGCAGCCTTAAGACGTGTCGTATACCTACTTGTATCCATTTCAGGTACTGTTGGTTGAGTTTTTTGGTTATTTGTAATATGATCCATGGTTTCCTTGAGTCCTACAGATGCTCCGAAGGTGGAACCTGGTGTTTTCACTAATTATATCAGTGCCCATCTCTCTACTGACAAATTGGATGGCACTAATTATGATTCTTGGGCCTTCGACATCAAACTTTGGCTTACCGGTCAAGGGTACGAGGATCATCTCACTACCAAAGTTGATTCTGTGCCTGAGACCAACCGTCCCAAGTGGAAAAAGATTGATGCCTAGTTGTGCAGTGTGCTTAAGTACACCATTCACTCCTCTTTGAAGCAGATTTTTCGGGCTCATTTGACATGTGAATCAGTTTGGGTGCAAGCCAAGGTCCTATACACCAATGACACTCAGTGACTGTACGGGATTTGTCATGATCTTATGAGTCTTATTGCCCCGAGGAGAGTTGATGGCCCTATGTCCGCTTACTTGGGCAAACTTCATGGTGCTATCCACGATTTCAATAAACTGTTGCCTCTAGTGGATACCCCGACAAAGGAACTTGAACAACGAAACACCTTCTTCATGCTCTTGGGCCTTTATGGTTTACCTACAGATTACTCCACCATCCGTGATCAGATTTTGGGATCTCCTACTGCTCCTACTCTTTCCGCAACATGCTCTACTTTGCTTCGGGTTCCAACTAAGCACAGTCCTAATTCTCTTGTTGCTCCTATCACCAGTGACACCTCTACCCTTGTCTCTCAGACCAACAGTCGTGGCCGTTCCCGTGGGGGTCACTCAGGTTCCAAACCTCGTCCTAAATGTGATCATTGTCATCGCTTGGATCAAACCATTGATAAATGTTGTACTTTACATGGTCATCCTCCCCGTACTGCTAATGTTGCACAGACTACTCAACCAGACACCCCTGAGCCTTCTGAACCACCTAGAGCTTCTCCGGTTGATTATGCAGATTTTCTGAAGTGGTTTGAGCAGCGTCAATCTTCCAATTCCACTATTTTTGTTGCGCAAACCTGTAATTCCTATGCTTATCTCTCTCAATCACCATCCCTTGGCCCTTAGTTCTTGATTCTGGTGCATCCGACCACATTTCTGGTGCATCCCTTTTAATATACTTTCCATTAGTCGTTTAACCCATTCTCTTGATTGTTCCATTACTTTCACTAAAGATTTTGTTCTTCTACAGGACCGGAGTTCGGGACGGATGATTGGCGCCAGATATGAGTCCAATGGCCTCTACCTGCTCTCCAACCCTTCTCGTGTTTGCTCTACCACAGATTCCCCTCCTACCATCCATGCTCAGTTGGGTCATCCTAGCCTTGCCAAACTACAGAAAATGGTGTCGAGCCTCTCCAAGTTATCGAGTCTTCCTTGTGAGTCGTGTCAGTTAGGGAAACACACCCGTAGTCCGTTTCCTAATCGTTTCGGTGCTCGCGCTGCGTCTCCTTTTGCCTTAGTTCATTCTAATGTATGGGGTCCTAGTCGTACTATTTCTACTTTAGGGTCAAAGTACTTTGTTACCTTTGTTGATGATTACTCTCAGTGTACTTGATTATTTTTAATGCAAAACAGGTCTGAGTTATTTTTCATATTTCGAAAGTTTTATCAAGAAATTAAAACTCAGTTTGGTGTTCCTATTCGTACTCTGCGCAGTGATAATGCCCGTGAATACTTATTTCATCAATTTCAGCCCTTTACAGCTTCTCATGACATTCTTCACCAAACATCTTGTGTCCATACACCCCAACAAAATGGGGTAGCTGAACGTAAAAATAGACCTTATTGAAACAACTCGGACCTTCTTACTACTACATAGTCAGGTTCCCTTTCGTTTTTGGGGTGATGTTATCCTTACTGCATGCTACTTTATCAATCGCATGCCATCCTCTATGCTTGATAATCGGGTCCCTCATTCCGTCTTGTTTCCCCATCAGCCTCTTCATTCTCTTCCGCCTCACATCTTCGGGTCCACTTATTTTGTCCATAATCTCTCTCTTGGTCTAGACAAACTCACAACCCAATCCCTCAAGTGTGTCTTCTTTGGTTACACTAGGTCCCAAAAAGGCTATCGTTGCTATTCTCCTACTCTACGACGTTACCTTATCTTGGTCGATGTTACTTTCTTCGAATCTGTAGCCTTCTTTGAGTCGTGTCCTTCGACTCCCGAGTCAATCTCTGCAGTCCTTCTGGTTCCTCTTGTCCTCGTCACTATCGAGTCTGAACCACCCCAACCATTACCCATACAGGTCCCCAGCACCACTGACCGCTTCTCCCACACCTATCACTGCCGACCACAACCTCCAGTACCCCCTGTCCCTCCTCCAGATATTGTTGCTAAGTTCATTGCAGACTTTTTCTTGGAACCAACTCCTTTACCAGCTCCGGCATTGCCAGACGACTCTGATCTTCCCATTGTTGTGGAAAAAGGTATCTGGTCTACTCGTAATCCTTCTCCTCATTATATTACTTTAAGTTATCACCGCCTTTCTTCCTTGCACTTTGCTTGTCTTTCTTCCTTGTCTTTTGTTTCCATCCCTAAATCTTCAGGTGAAGCCTTATCCCATCCTGGATGGAGACAAGCAATGGTTGATGAAATGAGTGCGCTTCACAACAGTGGTACTTGGGAACTGGTTACTCTTCCTCCAATGAAATCTGTTGTTGGCTGTCGGTGGATCTATACAGTCAAGATGGGTCTTGATGGTAAAATTGATCGTCTCAAGGCCCGTCTTGTGGCAAAAGGGTACACACAGATCTTCGACTTAGATTATGGGGATACTTTCTCTCCTGTGGCTAAAATGGCCTCTGTCCGGTTGCTTTTGTCCATGGCTGCCATTCGGCACTGGCCTCTTCATCAACTTGAAATTAAAAATGCATTCCTACATGGTGATCTAGAAGAAGAGGTATATATGGAACAACCTCCTAGATTTGTTCCTCAGGGGGAGTCTTCTAGCCTGGTATGTCGTCTCCACAAGTCTCTTTATGGTCTCAAACAATCTCCTAGAGCCTGGTTTGGACGATTTAGCACTGTGATTCAGCAATTTTGTATGATTCAGAGTGAAGCAGATCACTCTATGTTTTATCGCCACACAGCCCAAGGCTACATTTATCTGGTCGTGTATGTTGACGACATTGTCATCACTGGAAGTGACCACCATGGCATATGCAAGGTAAAACAACATCTCTCTCTTCACTTTCAGACCAAAGACTTGGGCAAACTTCAATATTTCTTGGGTGTTGAGGTAGCTCAATCCAAGGATGGTATAGTGGTGTCTCAAAGAAAGTATGCTATGGATATCCTTGAAGAAACATGATTGTTGAATGTCAAGCCGGTTGATACTCTCATGGATCCAAATGTCAAACTCCTACCAGATCAAGGGGAACCTCTATCGGATCTGGGAAAGTATAGGAGATTGGTTGGGAAGGTAAACTACCTCACTGTTACTCGACCAGACATCTCTTTTGCAGTCAGTGTAGTTAGCCAATTCCTAAACTCTCCTTGTGAGGGCCATTGGGATGCAGTGATATGAATCCTTAAATACATTAAGGGAGCTCCCGGAAGAGGCCTCATCTATGAAGATAAAGGACATACTCAGGTCATTGGATATTCAGATGCTGATTGGGCAGATTCTCCTACTGACAAACGATCCACTTCTGGGTATTGTGTACTCATTAGAGGCAACCTAATTTCCTGAAAAAGTAAGAAGCAAAATGTAGTTGCAAGATCTAATGCCGAAGTAGAATATCGAGCTATGGCCTCAGTCACTTGTGAACTCATTTGGTTGAAATAACTCCTCAAAGAACTTCAATTTGGTGAGGTTATGAAAATGACACTCATATGTGACAATCAAACTGCTTTGCATATAGCTTCCAATCCAGTATTCCATGAAAGGACCAAACATATTGAGGTCGACTGTCATTTCATCAAGGAAAAGATTCTATCAAGAGACATCACTACAAACTTTGTCAACTCAAATGATCAGCTAGCAGATGTCTTCACCAAGTCCTTGAGAGGTCCACGAATAAGTTATTTGTGTAACAAACTTGGTGCATATGATCTATATGCTCCAACTTGAGGGGAAGTGTTGGAAACATATGTAATTAGGTATAATTAGTAATACAACTGTTAGTCTCACATCATGTAAATTGTATAATTATTTATTACCTATTAGTATATATTCAGCCTCCGTTGTGTAGTTGAAACACACGGTTCAGTACATGTCTTTCTTTCTCTCTCTCTCTCAACAGCATTAATGCTTAAAAACCAAATGCCAACAGAGACATATGAAATGTTTTGCACATTAGCCGACACTGTAAAAGTTAAAACTATATAGAAAATATAGAATTCCAAGATAAATTCCACTTCTACAAATTACAATCATACCTTTTCACGAATTGCATCATGTAGGTTATGTTTATCAATGAAGTCAAATACTTCTGGTTTCATAAGCTGAAAGTTTCAACAAAAAAAGGGGGGAAAGTAAATCAATAGTCAAAACAAAATAGACAAAAGACTCTAGTATCAAAGTATTTGACATCATTCAGTTAATGCAATTGCTTCCTGAACATAAGACAAATTAATACCACCTACATCAGCATACAATGAGAAGGCTTTCTCATGTTGGCCATCAATTACATACAACTCTGCTAATGCCTGACCTAGAAAAGGAACATGTTAATATAAACAGATGGTTAAGAGATTCAAAATGCAAATATAATCAGTCAGACTAACCTCCTTGAGTGGATCAGTCATGGATGGAGTATTAAGCTGAGGTTCAATAACTGAAATAACAGGCAATTCAGAATAAATTACAGATGGCCAGGATTTAACAGTGGACAAGAGATCCTTATGAAAAGACGGATTTGTAGCCAATGCAACAAGAGCAACCTGTAGAACCAAAAGCAGAATAAATCCCAAGTCAGTTGATTACAGATACTATGCGAACACATTACTTGTAACAGAGACTGCTTTGTTTTAGGCTTTAGCTAACCTCATAAGCAGTATCACGCAGTCTAGGGTTTTCTGTAGGCATGTAAGGAACCAAAACAGGGAGTTGACGAAGGTGTGCAAAGTGGAAAACCCATCTGTTGAAAGCAGTCCATTGACACTCAATTACCAAACTGTACAACAGACTAACAACTAATGGTATGTGGTACTGTTACCTCTCCCATGCAGAGGCTGATCCTTGCAGCAACTTGGGACACAAAGAAGCTGCTTCAGCATACTTTCTCTCCACGATCAGATGATCAAGATACCTAGATCCTACCTGCAAAGATAAATCTCAGTTACATTCAAATGGACAATTTCACCAAGAAGAATTCATAAATACAATACAAATATAATACATAATATATAGTAATGATGACTCAAGAAATATTAGCAATAATAGCATAATAATTAAATCTCAAGGAGGAAACTACAGAAGAAAGAGGGTTAATCATGCTTCAAAACTGACCAAATCAATTTCATGTTTCTCCATAGATGTAGGGACAAGGGATTAATCTATTATGAAACCATACTTCAAATAGATAAATTGTGTGTTTCATTTCATTTCCCTTTGAGCTTGCATCTTTTGTCAAATATTATACAGTGTTATTAATAGCAAAATAAATGATGGCAAATTACTTGACGAACCTTCAAATACATGCAATCAAAATAATTGAGTGCCTCCATAAGCATACATGCATAACCTTATTCCACTGTTATGTGCTACATGCTTACCCTTTTCCATACAAGCATACACATCTAACTCTAATAATCATTAAAAAAAGTATAAAACATATAGAATTAGAGAGAATTGGAGGAATTGTGTGTCTATTCACACACAAGTATATTGGTATTTATATACAAAAGTGGTACATTGAATAAGTAAATACAAACACTAATTCCTATGAAGTGATGATTACAATATCTAGTAATCATCACTTATGAGTCAGCTATGAAACATGTGAAGCGTGTGAAACATGGCTTAGTTCTAACAAAACAAGTAGAAAGGATGAAAACTGTATATCTTTCCTTACACTTTTGTACATGGTTTCTTACAATATATAGAATTCAGGACTCAATATACAACGTATGGACATCTATAACGTATGGACTCTAGGACTTCCTACAACGTAAATAACTAATGATATTCACAATAATTTACAATAACTACACATAAAGGAGACGGTTACAACACTCCCCTCAAGCTGGTAAATGAATATCTATCATTCCCAGCTTGCTAGTAAGATCTTGGAACCTCTCTGTGGTTAACCCTTTAGTCAACACGTCAGCAATCTGCAGTTCAGAGGGAACATATGTTGTGGTTATCAACCCGCTATCTAACTTCTCTTTGATAAAGTGTCGGTCTATCTCAATATGCTTTGTTCTGTCATGCTGAACTGGGTTGTGAGCAATGTTAATGGCAGACTTATTGTCGCAGAGCAATTTCATAGGGGTCTCATATTTTATCTTCAGATCATCCAATATAACTTTCATCCATAGCACTTCACAAATTCCTTGTGCCATAGCCCGAAATTCAGCTTCTGCACTTGACCGAGCTACCACATTTTGCTTCTTACTTCTCCAAGTTACTAAGTTTCCCCCTAAAAATGTACAATAACCAGAGGTTGACCTTCTATCAATGATTGATCCTCCATAATCAGCATCTGTATATACTTCCACGGATAAGCTCTCACCTTTCTTGAAAAGTAACCCTCTTCCAGGTGTAGTTTTAAGATACTGTAGAATTTTGTCCACGGCCTGTAAATGTCTTACCCTTGGGTCATGCATAAACTGGCTAACAACACTGACAAAGATATGCTATATCTGTCTAGTGTGTGCTAAGTATATCAACTTCCCTACTAACTTCTGATATCGAGCTTTATCCACCTTGGAATTCTCTTCATCGTTCCCTATTCTATGATTCTGCTCAATGGGAACACCAGTAGACTTGCAACCCAACTTACCAAGGATTTAAATTGTGCTGTAACTTTTTTCCCCTCTCATTGTGTCTTTCAGGATCTTGCCACGGGGAGGACGATTGGAGTTGCTGAGGAACGAGGAGGGTTGTATCGTCTCCTCACTGGTCCAGATGGCTCCAGTCAGAGCTTGTTACTTTCCTGTCATCAGTCTAACCCTGAGATTTGGCTTCAACACAGGCGTCTTGGACATCCTCCTTTCTCTTTACTTAAGTCTATGTTTCCATCTTTATTTTTAAAAGAGTCAGTGGAGTCTTTTCATTGTGATGTCTGTGAGTTTGCTAAACATCATCGTGTATCTTTTCCCCCTAGCATTAAGAAAAGTGTTGAGCCTTTTGCTCTTATTCATTCCGATGTTTGGGGACCCGATCTGTTTCTAATATTTCTCGGAGCCAAATGGTTTGTTTCATTTATTGATGATTGCACTCGTACAACTTGGCTTTTCCTTATGAAAGACAAATCTGAAGTGTCAAAATTATTCGTTCAGTTTTATCATATGGTTCAAACCCAATTTGGAAAACCCATTAAAAGACTGCGCTCTGATAATGGTAGGGAGTTTGTCAACCAAACACTTTCTAACTTTCTTAAAGAGTGGTATTGTTCATGGTGACATGTGTTGATACTCCTCAGCAAAATGGGGTTGCTGAGAGAAAAAATCGTCACTTACTTGAAATAACCAGGGCACTGCTTTTCCAAATGTCTGTTCCACATTCATATTGGGGGGAAGTTGTTTTAACTGCAGCATATCTGATAAATCGATTACCATCTCGTGTCCTTGGTAATGAAAGTCCTGTTCAACTCATGACATCCTTTTTTCCTTCTGCTCCTATTATGCAGAGTCTCCAGCCTCGTGTTTTTGGCTGTGTGGCCTTCGTACATGTCCATCGGCAGCATCGCACTAAACTTGATCCTCGTGCTGTCAAGTGTGTCTTCCTAGGTTATGCGCCTGACAAAAAGGGGTATAAATGCTATCATCCTTCGAGTCATCGTTTCTTTGTCTCCATGGATGTCACTTTTCATGAAGCCGAGTCTTATTTTTCTCGCACTCACTTCGGGGGAGAGTTTTTCGAAGCTGAGTGGTCTGAGCCCTCTGAGTTCTTTTTCCGAGCCTTTCGTTCCTTTGCTGCCTGGGTCCAAATCTGTCCTAGATCCTATCTCTCCTAGTCCACAGGAGTTAACATCCTCTTCTGGTACCCCATCTGAACCAGTTAAGGTCAAGACCAAGGCTGGCCCACCAAAACTGGTATATAAGAGGAGACATAAACCCGATCTAGCTCAACAGCAACTCCCGTTGTCCGAACCTATGGTAAGTACTGAAGGTATAGTTTCCCATATTTCTGATCCCAATACTTTCAATAATATTAATATTCCTTTGGATAATTGTGATCCTGACCCAGTTGACTTACCCATTGCCTTGAGAAAAGGGAAAAGGTCGTGTACTCGATACCCTATTTCTCAATTTGTTTCCTCCAAAAATCTGTCTTTACAACACAAGAGTTTCATTTCATCCCTTGATTCTGTTCAAATTCCAACATCAGTACAAGAAGCATTAAAGGATAAGAACTGGGTTCAAGCCATGAATGAGGAGATGAGTGCTCTGGAGAAGAATGGAACATGGAAGATTGTTGAAAGACCTAGTAACAAAATACCAAATGGGGTGCATTGGATCTATACCTTGAAATATCGCTCTGATGGTACATTAGATCGATATAAGGCAAGGTTAGTTGCAAAAGGATACACTCAGACTTATGGAATTGACTATCAAGAGACATTTGCTCCAAAGTAGCAAAGATGAATCTTGTAAGAATCCTACTTTCTCTTCTTTGCACTCCTTGGTTGGGATTTGCATCGCTTTGATGTTAAAAATGCATTCCTTCATGGAGACTTGGAGGAAGAAGTTTATATGGAGATTCCACCCTAGGTTATGACTCCACCAATGGAAAAAATAAGGTATGCAAGTTAAAAAAGGCTCAGTATGGGTTAAAGCAAAGTCTCCCAGAGCATGGTTTGGAAGGTTTACAAAGGCAATGGTGTCCTTGGGATACGAGCAAAGTCAAGGTGATCATACCTCTTCTTTAAACATTCACGAGAGGTAAACTCACTTTGTTCTACTTGTGTATGTGGATGACATTATTATCTCTGGGATGACTTGGTTGAGCGACAGTTGCTAAAGGAAAAATTAGCAACTGAGTTTGAGATAAAGGATCTTGGGA
The DNA here is from genome assembly GCA_029884595.1 of Ormosia semicastrata. Taxonomy (NCBI): domain Eukaryota; kingdom Viridiplantae; phylum Streptophyta; class Magnoliopsida; order Fabales; family Fabaceae; genus Ormosia; species Ormosia semicastrata. The sequence goes on along the minus strand of JAQQTO010000041.1, from coordinate 16,768,821 downwards.
GACTAAAGTATTTCCTTGGGATTGAGGTTGCCTACTCCAAACAAGGCATCTTTATTTCCCAAAGAAAATATGTTCTTGATCTTCTCAAAGAAACTGGTAAGTTGGGTTGCAAGTCTACTGGTGTTCCCATTGAGCAGAATCATAGAATAGGGAACGATGAAGAGAATTCCAAGGTGGATAAAGCTCGATATCAGAAGTTAGTAGGGAAGTTGATATACTTAGCACACACTAGACCAGATATAGCATATCTTTGTCGGTGTTGTTAGCCAGTTTATGCATGACCCAAGGGTAAGACATTTACAGGCCGTGGACAAAATTCTACAGTATCTTAAAACTACACCTGGAAGAGGGTTACTTTTCAAGAAAGGTGAGAGCTTATCAAAATTCTACCTCTGGTGTCATAGAATTCCATAACCATGTCATAATGAGAGAGTCCTCATTATCCCATTCTTCAAATGTCGGGTCAGTTTTACTAGGGGCTGTACCTTCGATGTGACTTAATTTTCGACGGCCTTTGAGGGTAGTACGAACAACTTGAGCCCATCTGTAAATAGTTCTTGCCTGTTAGACGATAAGTAGGATGGAAAACAGTAGGTCATTGGGATTAAGAGGCGTGGTGATGCACGGAGTGGTTGTCTTGGTGGTGGTGGAGGTGATGGTGGTCTCGGTGTCTGACATGATGGTCTAGGGTCACTGTTTGGCTAATAGGATGAGTAACAGGTCACTGTTTGGCTGAAAGGATGAGTGTGCGGTTGCTGTTTGGCTGAGAGGATAAGAAACCGGTTGTTGTTTGGGCAAGGTGGTGGTGGATTCGTGTAGGGAAAGACAAGACGAGTCAGAGGAGACCAACCTCGTCGGGAACGAACGGTGGACGCGCCGCCACGCGCGGCTAGACTGTCGGCGCGTGGGTTCACGCGCAGAGAAGGGAACCGCGCGTGAGAGCGCGTGGAGTATCTTCCGGTGGTGGGCTTTCGGTGGTTGGCCGGAATAGGGACGGCGATCCGTCCGGTAGGGTCACCGGAGTGAACAGTGGCGGTGACTGGCGGCAGACGGTGGTGACAGTGGCGTTGGACGCGATTAAGGCGCAAAACAGACCAGGGAAACCAATCGCAATGAAGGCGGAGGCAGCTGCAATGAAGGCAAGCTAGCCTAAGGATTGCGGAAGCAGAGTCTCCCAGATCGGGGATCTCTGATACCAAGTAGAAAGGATGAAAACTGTATATCTTTCCTTACACTTTTGTACATGGTTTCTTACAATATATAGAATTCAGGACTCAATATACAACGTATGGACATCTATAACGTATGGACTCTAGGACTTCCTACAACGTAAATAACTAATGATATTCACAATAATTTACAATAACTACACATAAAGGAGACGGTTACAACAAAACATATTGAATTAAGATAAATTTAAATACCTCATCAAGTAGTTCACTCCGTCCCTGTCCAGATTCAACAGCAGCCAAAGCTTTTTCGTGCCACCCATGTTGAAGAAGCCAAGCAATATGATCTTCAGCATCCCTAATTATTAAAATGCATTAATTTCTCTTCATATTTTAATTTCTTTTTTTTTTCCCAATTTGTATACCAACTTATAAAAATAAAAATAGCATAACACTTTAGGCATATTAAAAAAATTTCATCAACACTTTTGAGCAAGAAACTTAAACAACAGCCTTCATTTGTTTTGATTTAATTGTTCTAGTCCCTTGAGGAAAATGGTGGTTACATTGATTTCCTATCAAAGGGAATATAACAAATGTTGAAGGATCTCTGGCATAGAGGAGAGCATTGCCCTTTTTCTGTAGTCAATTTGATGCATCTGAATTTTCTTGACTAAAACGAGTAACAAATAACGGCTCCTTAGATTATCATTCTATGATATGCGAAGCAGAATAAGATAGGAATAACACAATCACTGATAAACTGGACAACATTGATCACCCAAACCAAACCACAGCATCATAACATTCTTAATGGCAAGCAGTCAGCTGGCAAGTGGCAAGTCAAGGGCACATCATGACATATATACAAATCTAAGTAGAATATCCATCACGCTAGGCGGATACAATGAAGCTTAGACAATTTTTAACATAAGATTTTTTTATTTTTTTATTTCTTCCAGAATCCCCTACCCAAAAAGAAAGAAGCATTTAGAGTATGGTAGGATAAAGTCATAAATAACATAGCATCCTTCTTTTCTCCCTTTTATCTTTTTTTGGTGATAATTCAACATAAATGCATCAATCACTTAGAAGAATACAATAGGATCAAGAAGTAGTCATTAACCTTGGCTTTGCAATAACTACATCCTTTGGGGATACAATATAGTAAAGCGGTTCATCACCTGCAGCCCACTGACCACCAGCATAACTGCTACCTACATTTGAATGAAAGAAGCAACTATTATTATGCAGGACCATTTCATACACAAAACATGGATCACAAATAAAATTAACCAAATGTTAACCTGAGAAGGGAGCATGAGCAAGGGAATAGTCCTTTGCCTTGTAATGCTCAAAGCCATGTACTGGTAAAGCATCTGTCGAAAGTTCATCATTGTTCCATGTTACTATTCGTACTTCTGGTCTTTGTGCATTGCCCTGTTCAAAATTACAGTTACTCATCTTAAGAACAAAGCAATTTACAATATCCAATGAAGAGGACGATGCAAGCACTGCTTCACTTCCCTTGCCTTTTATGATACGCAATAAGCATTAAATTGCTTCCACATTTAAGTGCAATTGACATTATGCAATTAATGTTAACCATTCTGTAAAGTTCTATACAACTGATGCTAGCAAGGAGCAGTATCAAAGAAAACAAAGCTTATATATAAACTCAACGAAACAGGCCACACCAAATAATGTAACATCAAAATGTATAGGAAGGACTAGTTTGTAGGAAACCCCATGATGCTGGTTTGATACTGTGGCTTATTCAACATTATGAAGCTATCTAAAAATTTTAATTGAGCCAGCTTATTATTTGAGCCTTCACACCAAAAAATTAAAATTCTAAATTTCCAGTATGTCCAAGTATTAAGGGCCAGGACTATGATAACTGTAAATTTAAATGCTCGGAGGCAGCCTTTATTAAAGTGAGCATAAAAATGAACTATGAAAACTAGTTGTAGCTTCAAAAATAGGAAGAGGTGGGGAAGAGAGAAAGAGAGAGGAATCTACAGTACTACAGGTGCAAGGTCAGCGTGAGAAGTAAAATGATTTCTTTTCATCAAATCATATGCAAGGAATATAAATACCTGCCGTGAAGGAGCAGTGCTACTAAAATCCTTTTCTCCATCTTCTTCTCCAGGAATATAAGCTAGAACAACCAAGGCATCACCAAAGGGGGCAATTCCTGAGATGAAATAGCTAGTTTGAAACGATGCCACAATATCCACCTGGGTCATACCAGACAAAGGAACTTGCCTGTATGTCCCATTGGCTGCTTGATGGCGGTTTGTCCTTAGTGAAGCAATTTTGACAGATGTTCCCCAGCCCATAACCAAGAGGGTGTCATCCTGTAAAATATGGAAGGACATTAAGCTACAGCAGTCTCAAGAAATGATATGACCACATATAAAATGCTATTGCATCTTTTTAAAGCATTAAACAAGCCTTCAATTCAAGTATAGCAGTGGACTACTGCTTCTCGTAATGACATAACCAAATAGCAAGTCTACATACATATTTGACTAACCTGCCAAACCAGGTGAGGAAGCAAAAGCTCTGGCCGTGGGCTACCTCGTGGCCTTTCGATAAAAGTTACACGCTGGTCATTGGCAGTATCATAAACCTTCACTCCTGCATCATTTGCCCAAGCAACAAGACTTGTTCTCCACTTCACTGCATGTATCGGACCTTCGCCAGAGTGCAAAACCTTTGTTTTTTTGTTCCAGAAGGATGGGATATTTTTGTAGTTAATAATACACAAAAAGTGTACTACCAAAAATATATGGGTCAAGGGTCAAAAGAATATTACAAACCTGGTCACGATAGCCTAACCATTTCTTTGAATTTAAATATAAATTCCCTGCTAAACCACCGGCGACAAATCTCCTAGACGTGTTTCTTGCATAATCTGGGTCCAAAGCAATCGCCTTCATAGGGCGATGATACTCAAATCTCATTTTCTCATCCGAAAAAAGGCTGCTTATTACAATGGATCCATCATCAGAACAGCTTCCAATATATTCACCTTCTATATCAAAGCTAAGGTCGTTAACAACAGCAGCATGAGAAGAGAACTCTTTCACCTGGAATGAGATGACTCAGTAAGACAGGTTTCTAAAAAAAAGAAAAAAAAACACTGGCAAGCTGGTTTATTAGCCGTGACATATCAACAGCTAAAAGCAACCATCTAGAACACTGCATACGATATCGGATAAATTCTTGCATAAACCATGTATTAACATACCATTAATTATGATAGTTAATTAATAATTAACTGTGGTAGCTAATCGTTAATTAATAATGTGTCAATAATTATACTTTAATGGCCGTGTGCACCCAACTCGGGTATACCAAAGAATTTCTCCGTTATCTCTTTGCACTGTCAACGTAAGCCTGATAATAGCCATAATTTCTGGCATACACTTGAAGAACATGTGCTCGATCATATTACAAGCTAGGGAAAGGGCACCATTATCAATTGTCAAGCTCATAAGACTTGAGAATGTTAAAAGATCACCTAAAAGGAAAATGAACTAGACAGCTCCAATTTGAAGGGACGAATCGATAGCTCAAATTTCACCTAAATATACGCAAAACCAAACCAAACCAAAATTGATGCAGAAGAGCCATTCGGCACTGTAAAATTAGGTAAGGAATGGAGATAACCGTAGCTGACCTGATTCCCGAGAAAATCAAGGATATAAACGATGCCGTCGTGGGTGCCGAGGGCGATCATCCGTTCCGCAACCGCGATGCAAGACGCTCCATCGCTCGCTAGCAGCGAAGGTATGCTTCCTCCCATTCTCTGGTACTTGAGCCTGGGCTCCTCTTCGTCCTCTTCTTCTTCATCCTCTTCCTCCTCTTCTTCTTCGTCCTCCTCTTCTCTCTCATCATCTCCATCGACGCCGTTCTCGGACGGAATCGGAGCCATTCGAACAGTTATCACCGGCGAGAGGCGGAGAATGAGATCTGTTTGGTTGCTTAGAATGAGAAATTCTCTCTTCTTTTTTTTATTTTCTCTCTCTTTTTTTGGTTAAATTAAAAAAAAAATTATTGTCGTTCAAGTTGAAGGGGACAAGAGGAAGAAGGCCTCGGAAGGTTTTGGTTTAAAACGGTTCTTTGGTCGTTAATATTAATTAAAATAATTAATGGAGTAGACGACAATAGCAACAAGTAACAACCAGGGGCATTGATTGTTGAATGTGATTGACGTCTGAGAATGACGAATAATGACCCCGACACCTGTATCTAACGCAACTGGTTAAAGTAGAGCATGTGTTTGGCTGTTAGCATTTGGACTTTTTTTGCTCCAGTGATAAGAGGATCGCCATTTTTATTATTTCCTACGTCATCTTTTCACTGTTGTGGCACTCTACAATTTGCGTAGAGTGAGAATAGTAGCAGTGCGTGTGGTCGGTGGATTTCGCAGCTCATCAACTCAGTTGAGGTTGAGTTTTAAAAAATAATTTTTTTTTAATCTTATCAATATTCAAGAATGAGTTGAATTGAAATTGTTTTCGATCGTAATTTAGGATTTCGTTTAATTGGATTAATTCGGTATATGTATAATTGGACTCTATCTTATACGATGTAGTTAAGACATTGAAAGTAGTCTAGATTTCGAAGTTATGCACACTAAGCGACGTTGAGTCATAATATCAAGATTATTAGATACGAGCAGATGATATATTTTTAAATATTCGTAACTATCAATCATCTATTTATGATATTATAGAACTCATAACTATCTCAGATCGATGAGTAGCTCTCGTATCAAGAGTTCTTAACTGATAGGGATTCACTCCAATAATAATGGGAAGGTAATCTTTACCAAGATACTAATTCTAAATATTTGTATTCAACACATATTGTATGAGGATTCTATATACGCTCAATAAATATCAGGCTAAGTAGCCTTAATCAGGTATCAGTAAATTACTCACTATATACTGTCTTACTTGTGCACAACTTAACTTGAGCGTTAGAGTCTCTTTGCAAGTATCAACTCCTTTGTTTCAACACGTTTGACTGCTGCTACTCAAGGAGGAAACCACTATCACGTGCCTATTTTAAGTACCCTCTGAATCCATTTCAGAACATTGGCATCGTTTGTGGGAAGCTGATAAACTTCTAATCTTACACAATAATGGTGAACACACGTCAACATTCAAGGAGGGATGTTGTGCAACCCCTTACAAAACCAAGACAAAAGCCAGCAGCACAGCTGTAACACCCGTGAAAACATGATAGACTTGTATAAAGTTATAGAGGTAGCCTAATACTTGATTATCTTGTCTGTGAAGTTTTGTGATCATCTGAGCACGTTTAGTCATTTTGCTGCAACTCTATGTGTAAAATATAGTAGTTTTTCAGCCCCATTTTTGACTTAAACTGCTTAGTTGATGGAAATAAGTATGAAGAACTTGTTTCTAGGTCACAAATATATGGAAGTAGTAGTGGTTAAAGTTTGAGAATTTTCAGAATTAGTTTAGTATTTTTTAAGCATATTGGTTGTGTGTTTTAGTGTCAAATTGACCCCAAGCAGATATAAAAAAATGTGAAAATGGTGTAACAAGATTTTTAATGAATCTTAATATTTATTTTAAACTTGTTGGAAGTTAGGAAACTTGGTTTGATGATAACTAAGTGTTCTTAACTGTTCGGGTGAATTTTGGTCACCAAAGTGACCAAAATAGTGGGGCACGATTTTGGTTTTTGTCTCTTGGCCTATTTAAGGCCAAAATGTGAGTCTTAACTCACTTTTCTCTCCTATTCTCATGGCTGCACAGGGAAAACAAAAAGAGGAAGGAACTCAAGGTGCTAAAGGAGGAGGATCTTCATCAAAGTAAGGGAAAAAGCTTAGCTTTTCAAAGGAGCAGCTAATCGATTTCGTTTCTGGAAATTGAGGTAGGGGGAATCTGATTTTACTTGCTTGTTTTCATTATTTTCTTTTGGTTCAAGATAAGCTTGAAGAGGAAATGACGGTTTGAGAGGTGTTTTGGAGATTTATGAGTTAAATCTTGATGTAGATAGATTGGTTGAGTTAGGAAAGGTCTATACATGTTGAGAATGACAACGGAATAAGGGATGCGGCCCATAACATAAGAAGGCTGCCCCGTGATCAGGGCAGCATTATTGCTGGAAACAATGCCCCGGCTCCCGGTGTCCAACAACAACCCTTCTCGGATGAATTAATGATGTACAAGACTCCGAGAAACTTTAAGTCTCCCTTCGATTTGGAGCCCTATGATGGGACAACGGACCCTCAGGAACACCTAATCTCATGAGTTCAGTCTATGTAATTCTATGGGGGATCCCCAAAGCTACTGTGTCGTGCTTTCCCTCTTTTTTTAAAGAAAAGCACTTTCCGTTTGTTTACAACCTTACCTATCAAATCCGTCACTGGGTGGGATGACCTTGCGACTCGCTTCTTGCTACAATATAACATCGCCAAGGAGCAGCCTAAATCGGTTGACTCCATTTTTGGAATTCTCCAAGGGAGCAATGAACCCCTTCGCGAGTACATTAAAAGGTTCAGTGGCGCCCTAGCTCGTGTGGCTAGCCTGGACGATTGAATTACCCTTCACTATGCCCGAAGTGGTCTCCAGACTAATTTTGAATTCTTCTGGTCCCTGACAAAAAAGAAGCTGGCTACCATGAATGAATTTCATGTCCGCTCCGTGAAATACATTGACCTTGAGGAGATCATCAAGGATAAAGAGACTCTGATTAACTCTCTCACCAAAAGAATAATCAGAGCTCTAACTAGCCTAAAAGTTCTTCGAAGGGTGAAATGTATCGTCCTAAATATTCTGATTACACTCCTCTGATCACCTAATGAGAAATTATTCTAAAAAAAGTACTCCAGATCGAGTTCTGGGATATTAAAAGGCCGCCTCCTCTGAAAAAGGTGAAAGACCACTCGAAACACTGGAAATGGCATAAAAGTTATGGCCATGAAATAGAAGAGTGTTACCATTTTCGTGATGTCATTGAGTCCCTAATTAAAGAGGGGCGGCTGCAGAAATATATCGCTGGAATCCGAAGTAACGATAACCGCGGAAGATGGAGGGGCCGAAGACGTAGTCGCTGTTCACGGCGAAGTTCAATCCCATGCTAGAGGAGAAGGACTCGTAACCTTACTAAAAAATCCAAGACTCCACCTCACCGTGACACTGACAACTAGCAGGATCGGAACTAGGAAACTCAAAACGAGGCCAACAGAACCGACCAGCTTGTTAGTACAGTTTCTGGGGGATTTGCAGGTGGGGGATCATCCAGCAATTCCCAAAAGAAAACACTACGGATCACGGTATTGAGCATTTCTTGCTCTACTCGCAAACCTCATGTTGAAGACAGGGAAGAACCACTGATCTCCTTTATCGCCAAGGACTACGGTGATATTATTCGGGATCATGATGATCCACTCGTAATCTTTGGGATAATATCTAACGCCGAGGTCTGGCGTATTTTTGTCGACCAGGGTAGTTCGGCAAACATAATGTTCACAGACACTTTCGAAAGGTTGAAATTCCCCATATCCGTATTAACCCCCTATGAAGGCGAGCTCACTGGCTTCTCTGGAGAAAAAATCATCCTGATGGGTTATTTTGAAACATTTCTGACCCTTAGAGATGACAGAGTTTACAAAACCATGAAAGTTAGATTCTTGGTGGTAGATTGCCCATCGGCGTACAACATTATTTTGGGACGTCCTACGTTGAACGGCATCGCCGTTGTAGTGTCCACCGCCCACCTGGCCATGAAATTCCTTAACAAAAATAATGAGGTGGTCACGGTCAAGGCCGATTAGATCGCATCACACAAGTGTTATGAAAAGAGCCTCAGGATCTGCAAAACCCCCAAGAAGATCAGAACACGTAGATCCGGCTCGACTTTAGACCAGGTCAATATCCTTATGACTGAGCTAGATATTCGTAAAGAGATCCAGGGTACCAGACCCCAACTAGAAGGAGAACTGCTACCACTCCAGCTAGGTGACAATTCTGATCAAGTCACCAAAGTAAGCGCAAATCTGGAGGAACAGAAGAGACACCAGCTAATAGAGCTCTTAATGAAGAATAAAGACCTATTTTCCTGGATGTTCTCCAACATATCTGGGCTTGACCTTGCTTTCATCTGCCATCGTTTATCTATTAAACAAGATGTGAAGCTGGTCTCTCAGAAGAAGAGAAAAGTGGGCCCCAAAAGATAGAAAATCATTGAATAGCAAGTCAAGGAGTTGCTCAGTGTCAAATTTATCAGACAAATCTCGTACACCACATTGCTCTCCAATGTGGTCTTAGTAAAAAAGTCAAACGGGAAGTGGAGGATGCGTGTGGATTACACAAACTTGAACAAGGCGTGCCACAAAGATCCATACCCCCTCCCTAACATTGATAAACTTATAGATAGCTCATCCGGCTTCTGGCTACTATCTTTCATAGATGCATACTCCGGGTACAACCAAATCCCGATGTACCCCGGGGATAAGGATAAAACTACATTCATCACTGAAAAAGGCCAGCTACTACTACAAGGTGATGCCCTTCAGTTTGAAAAATGCAGGAGCTACCTACCAATGGATGATGAATAGAGTTTTCGAGCATCAAGTAGGGAAAATACTAGAGGTTTACATTGATAACATGATAGTCAAAACTCCACAATCTGGATCATATACCACAGACCTCATAGAAGTGTTCGCATAACTAAGAAAGCACAATATAAGGCTTAACCCAGAAAAATGTGCATTTGGGGTCCAGGCCTGGAAGTTCCTAGGCTTCATGTTGACTCACCGCAAAATTGAAGTGAATCTTGACAAATGTCAGGCGGTACTCAACATGCGTAGCCCTCAAAATGTAAAAAAGGTCTAGTAGCTGACAGGGCAGATAGTGGCCTTTACACAATTCCTCGCCAAAGCTGCTCACAAATCTCTCTCCTTTTTCAAACTGCTAAAAAAGGGGGAAAATATTTTGAGTGGACTTTGGAATGTGAGGACCCATTCACATCATTGAAAGGGCTACTATCCTCTCCCTCTATTTTGACGAAGCCAAAACCCGGAGAGATGCTGTTTGTGTACCTCTCGATCCATGAGGAGGCCGTAAGCTCAGTAATAATCCGAGAAATAGCAGAAGGCCAAAAATCAGTTTATTTCATGAGCAAAGTGTTACAGGGTCCCAAACTCTATTACCAGAAGATCGAGAAGGTTGCCTTTGCCCTAATCATTACAGCTAGAAGGGTAAGGCAGTACTTCCAGTGCCATCTTGTGGTGGTGAGAACGGACTAGCCAATCCGCCAAATATTGCACAAGCCAGACTTAGCAGGGAGAATGATCACCTGGTTCATTGAACTCTCTGAGTTCGGTATAACATACGAACCCAGACTGGCAATCAAGGCACAAGCACTATCAAACTTCCTTGCTGAACTTGTATTGGACCCCAGTGATACCTAGGAAGTATTGTGGATTGTGTTCATTGATGGATCCTCTAACCCTAAAGGTAGTAGTGTCGGGGTAATCCTCAAAAACCTAGAAGGGGTAACTGTTGAGAGCTCCCAGAAGTTCAAATTCCCTACCTCGAACAATCAAGCAGAATACGAGGCATGCATTGTCGGATTAACAATGGCCAGAGAATTAGGGGCAAGAAAGATCATGCTTTGTAGTAACTCCCAGCTTGTAACCTCCCAGATTCAGGGCCACTATCAGGCCAAGGAGTCCCTCTTACAAAAATACCTAGTAAAGGTACAAGGGCTCCTCCAAATTTTTTAAATAGTCAAGGTGAAGCATATACCCCGGGAGCAGAATTCAAGAGCTGACCTCCTGTCCAAGTTGGCCAGCACAAAGAGTCTGGGCAACAACAGCACCGTGGTCCCAGAAAACCTCTTATAGTCTTCTATCATGGATTCCTCTATTTTTCAGGTAAAGGAGTAGGGAAAAACTTGGATCACCCCGATAATGGAGTATCTGCAGTTCGGCATCCGTCCCGAATACCCAAAAGAAGCCTTCAAATTGGCTAAGACCGCGATCCGATACACTATTTATGATGGGCAATTATACCGGCGTGGATACTTTTTGCCTCTCCTTAAATGCCTCACGTCGAAGAAAACTGAATACATACTGGCCTAGGTCCATGGAGGGAGTTGCGGACACCATCTGAGAGGCAAAGTCTTAGCTCTAAAAGCACTCAAAGTTAGATACTATTGACCTATAATGGAAGCCGATTCTATGGCAGACGTCCAAGTTTACAACAAGTGCCAGAGGCACTCAGATCACTATAATGCTCCCCCAGAAGAACTCTCCACAACATCCGTACCCTGGCCATTCTACAAGTGGGGTATGGATATCTTGGGTCCGTTTCCTCAAGCACCTAGACAACTGAAGTTCCTAGTGGTAACTGTGGACTATTTTACTAAATGGATCGAGGCTAAACTTTTGGTCACTATTACTTCGGCCTGAATCCAAAAGTTCACATAACGCCACATTATTATAATGTTTGGAATCTCAGAATCAGTTGTGACGGATAACGGGACACAATTTAAGGATAATGGGTTCGAAGATCTACTCGCTAGTTTGAAAATCAAGAATCATTGTAGCGTTGTAGAAAACCCTCGAACAAATGGACAAGTTGAAGCTACTAACCGGGTTATTATTCGAGGACTAAAAAAAAAGGTTGGATGAAGCCAAAGGAAATTGGGCCGAACAACTAGATCACATCATTTGGGCCTACCATACTACTCCCCACTGCACAATAAGTGAGACTCCTTTCAAACTCACTTATGATTATGAGGCGATGATTCTAGTAGAGATTGGAGAACCCAGTTGGTGCCTTCAACATTTCTCACCAGATAGTAACCTCGAACTAATCAGGGAAGACCTAGACTTCTTAAAAGAAAGAAGGTGTGTTGCTCACATACGCGACGCCACTATCAAACAAAGGACGGTGACACGCTACAACCTGAAGGTTGTCCCCAGAAGATTCTAACTAGGCGACCTCGTACTCCACAGGGCTGACATTAGCGGTAGGAATACCTCCCAAGGAAAGTTAGCTCCTAATTGGGAAGGCCCCTACCGAATCATGATCAGCACTGGCAAAGGAGTCTACACGTTGGAAACACTAACAAGCAAGCCGATGAAGAACTTTTGGAATGTAGACAAACTTAGAAAGTATTATATCTAAGTGCCTTTTAAAGCCTAGTCTTAGTTTACTTCATATTTAATCTGCCCCAATTATTATGGGACCACTTTGTACAGACCTTAGTCCTCTTTTGAATTAATAAAACAAAGTGATTTTTATTCCATGATCGTTGCCAACATGGACAAATTATTAAGGAACCCACCGAGAGTTGTATTGTGTTAAATAGGTTGTGTAATAGAAAAATCACAAGTCTTGGGAAAATTGTCAAACTAAAACATAAGCACGAAAGACCTCGGCAATGACCAATTATGTCAAGGTCAAGAAGGATCTTAAAAGCCAAAATGATTAGTAACTGACCCCAGACAAGGTGTCTTTTCTTTTATGCCTAAGTCCTAAAGGGATCCCCAAGTCCTCTAAGGGCATCGGATGTCAGACCCCGAACAAGGCTTTACTTAAACCAAAGTCACGTAAGATCCTAAAAGCCAAGGTAATTGGCAAAGGGCCTCGGGCAAGGTATTTTTTCTCAAACACCTAAGTCTTAAAAGGGACCACAAGTCCACAAAAGACGTTGGATCCTGGACCACGGTTCCTGAACATGTGGAAAATATACAAGTCCACAAAGGGCATTGGACCTAAAATGGAACGTGAAAGAAAACGAACATGGGAGTAAAGTTAAAGGAAAATAAATAAATTGAAAAACCCTGGAGACTAGGGCAATTGTTCTTACAAAATTAAAAAGCCCCACGCAGGGGGCAACCAAATGGTTTAAGAAAAAGGAAGAAGTAGTAGACTATTCTTCGGCTTCATTCCCCTCTGTACTCTGCTGATCTACGCCTAGATCCCTCTCAGTTAAATCCACTACGGGAGCAGGAACCTCTTCAGTAGGGGTTGGGGTTGCCAATTCTCTACTTGGCCCTGCAATAACTAGGTTTCCCTCTCGAAAAATCTTATCCGGACTAAGCTCCCCTAAAGCTAGCTTGACATCAAGATTGAAGTACTGAGCTTGAGCGATCGCATTGTATAACTTATCAATGCCTATATTGGCGTTAATGGTAAACAAATCATCACTTTCTTTCTCTAGTTCTGTCACTTTAGCCTGAAGGGTGGCATTGACGGCATCAAACTGCTTATTTTCATTGGCAAGCAGAGCCTGAGAGTCAGCAAGCTCCTTATCCACCCTCGCAAGTTTTGCCTCTAAATATTGTTTGCCTTTAAGGGCTTGTTCTAGTTGCTGTCTCCCATGGACTTCCGCTGCTCTCAGTTCATCCTGAGCCATTTTTTCGAAAGCCGCCACCATCTTCTCAAGAAGCTGAGCTTTAGTAGCAGTTCAGAAAGCAAAAGTTTGGAATACAGATAGGGCATTTGGAACCCTAGTCCGAGTAATGAGTCTAACAACATCTTCGCTCATAAAGACCTGATCGATGAACTCTCCGGGTGTCCTATCCCCAATGATCAAAGGTAAAGGATTTATCATTTGACTGGGATTTCCTTCTACGACTATGATTTGGCCGGGCTCTTCAGTTATAGCGTCCTCCGTAGCCCTCATCTTCCTTCCTCGTTGAGGTTGCATTGGAACCTCCACAACCGAATCCCAGATTATAATGCCTGGAGCGATGTTGGGTTGAAAGCAAGAAGATCTGGCCTGATTCTTCCACACCTTATAGGCTTGCAGCGCTTCAATAGAAGCTCCAGCATCCTTGTTAGTGGCCATGTTATCTGCAAGCATAATAAGAGAATGAAACAGGTCACAGAGGCATAACAAATCAAATGAGGAATAATAAAAAGAAATAAGAGGGGCAACTGATAGCGGCCACATGCCCTACCAAGAATAGCCCAAAGAAATTCATCGCAAGCAACACTCAAAATATCTTTACATTTGATTAAGCCAACCTCAATTTCCCATTTGGTTATGAAGTTGACGCATTCAATATCTCTCTCGTCTAAGTTTTTCTTTTCCTTTTCAATGGACTCAATGGGAATGGCTCAGGCATGCCGGTTCCAGTATAAGAAAAACATCGGCTCACCATTAGGTTTTAGATAAAACGGATGGGTACCAAGTGTCATCGTCAGCTTAAAGAATTTGTACTTGAATTCTTTATAGTTGTCCTGAAAAATTTCAAATGTTTTCCTCCCCGGCCTCGATTTGAATGACATCCAGAACTGCTGCAATGCATTCCTTCCCTGGATACTCCATCGCATAAATAAAAAAAAGACCCTCTCAAAATATCAGAGCCCAACCACCTGGAAAAACCTTTCAAAGGCTAAGATATTACCCCAGCCACTAGGGTGAATTTAGGTTAGGGCGGCATAAAGGGTCCGAAGAATTGATATTTGAAAATCGGTGAAAGAGAGCCGAAGACCAAAATCAAGAAAGAGGCCCTATTACAAGAACATGAAGTCTTGACCTTTTTCTCGCTGCATGCACACTCTGTCATCATGCTCTGGATATAGAAATTGAAACTCTCGGTCTCCCAAACCTCTCTCTGTCAACTCTAAATAGCTTAAAAGTTCCCTAAGACTTTCCTCAGAGGAGTACATTGACGTATGTTTCCAAACGTCATTGGTAACCCAAGCATACATAGGTCTCATAGGGGCGAGAACCAGAGGCTCATCTACAACCGCTTTCCTTTGCCTTGCCGCCTTTTTCCTCGCCATTGAACACTTAGAAAACACCCATCCAGACCATTAAGCTAATGATGAAATCAAGGGTTCCTATTAGATGAAGAATGGGGGTACCCCGAAGGTACCACGTCCACCCTCGAACCCTAGGATTACGGCCTCGAAGCCCATGAAGGTTGAAACCTTGATAGGATTCCTCTATCGTTCTTGGCACGGCGGAGGAGGTGCTCCATAGAAAAAATAACACGAAGAGGAAAATTGACAGAAAATAAAAATAGAAGGTAAAGATGGATATACCTTTAGAACTGAGAAGACAAGAGAAATAATCTGATCAAGCACTGCAAATTTAAAATGCCATTCTTTTGGCTACCAAAGTCTGTCAGAATTTCTCTTAGAAGATCACAAACACTTAGGAATAGTAAAGAGTGATGAAGACGACATTGGCCCTTATTAAATGGGATAATACGGTTAAAGGACATTTTTGTCAAAGCCTCCCAGTTTCGAAAAGAAACCCCCATCATGGCGTACAGAACACTAGGCACGTCCATCCAGTTGAAGCACGCCATGTGGCTTTCACAATTGTCACGGTATTTGAAAAGACAATTAGAAGCAAAACCAAACGTCCCATGAACCAAATATTTTTCCACGGACCACAGATTTTTAATCTGGACCCCAGCTATTGAACAAAGGTCTAATTGGTATCAAGTTAAACCTCTTCGTCCCATGAGGAACATGAACCCCGGGGGTAAAAGTTAAAACTCGTCATTTCATTATACTAACTAAAAGCCGAGTTAGGGGAAACTTAGTATAGCTACAGGGTAAGCATTGGACTCACCCCAGATAACGTAAAACAGAAAACAGAAAAGAAAAATGGAAGATACAAAATAGAATTCGAAAATGAAACAATTTTATTAATTAATCTCATTCCATACATCGCCAACATCCACGGAATGAGAAGAAAAAGTACATTAATAGGAAAGTGAAAATAGTGTCCGTAAGAGAGCTTAAGGGTGGAACCAACATCACCGCTGAGGCATCCAACTGCATTATCACATCCTCAGTTCCTCCATTCTCTTCACCGGAACAAACTGAAGCCACTTCATCCCACTTCTTCTTCTCTGCCTCCTTCACAGTGATAAGAAAAGGTCGACAACCACCCTAAGAGCAAGTCCAAGAAAGCAGATCACCCCAAGTTGCTCCAAGAGGATTTTTCCTTCCAAATGGGTCGCATTCTTGCATATCGAATCGCTCTACGAAGAAGACTGGCCTGATCCCTCCAAATCACTCAGGAAGGAAGAATGAGAGGGACAGAGTGCCCTCCAGTGTTCATATGCACTGGTTTACGGAAGCAACACTCTTGCCAAACAACACGTTAGATCAGACACCCCCGTGTACGCTAGGAGAGAAAGGCTTCTGCCTCCCTAAATACATAGCGACTTAACGTTACACTAAGAAAGAAAGGCTCCCACGAAAGAATAAGTTGTTCGCAAAAAGTCAAACACCTTCAAAAATTTTGGAAAAAGTAAAAGGATAATCCTTGCAAGGGATGAAACCCTCCACACAAATGCAAAAAGTGAAAGAACCACTCACTCAAAGTGAAGCATCCTCGCATGAAAACTACTGTGGAAATAAGTTCGCCCCAAATAATTTTATATGTTAAGTTTTGATGATGACAAATACAAGACAAATAGAATGATGCTTATGCTTGATAGATGTGCTTAATGTGATATATTGTATCATGCATGATATGTACCTTATCTAGTTATATTTTACTTAATAATCATGTAATATGATATATGTAACATTCATCATATAGTATATCCAATAATGCTTTATATGAGTTATAAATGAATTAATATTGGATTTGACCTTTGTGCAATGTGTTCTGTTGCATCCTACATAGAGCATATCTATTAATAATTGTTAAATGACTTATTTGGATATGTCTATGAAAGTTTTATATGCATGTTAAACTAACTAAAGGTATATATTTATGAATCATGCATATGAAGACATTGAATTATGTTTTTGGACTAATTATGCTTGTTTAAGTGAGCAATACTTTACAGGATAGTCCAAATATTAAGGGTGAGCTTGCAACAAGAAAGCAATAGATATCTATTAAGCTCAATACAAGGAGAATGCGACTAAGCATATATCTTTGAAGAATGTTTTTAATGATAACAAACATGAAGACAAAATGAAGATGATGGGAAGACCAAGTCCAAGATCTTTAAAGGATAGCTTTAGGACTTAGAGTTTCTTTGTTCGAGGATCTCTTTGGATATCTCCTAGTGCATTAAGATAAAACAAAAATGTTTTCTTAAACTTATACTAAAACTGTTTTGATCTTGAAAATAACTTTAAAATGTTTTGGTATTTTTGATAAACTTTCTGGGATGTTTTTCAAGCTTTTATAAATGTTTTATAAATTGAGTTATTCGAATAACTCATTGGTTATTCAAATAAAGCTTTGTTTTTTAGCTGCTGCGTAAATCTATTTTAAAGTGTTATTCAAATAACACTCCTGTTATTCGAATAAAAGCTTTCTGAAATAGCTTGTTTTATATCAGCTATTCGAATAACTCTTCAGTTATTCGAATAGAACCTTTTCCCGAATCGCTTAACGAATGTTATTCGAATAAACTTAGAGTTATTCGAATAACCAGTTTTCTAAATGTTTTCTTAGTGGCAGAGTTATTCGAATAACACGAAGGTTATTCGAATAACCAGTTTCAAAAACGTTTTTAAAAGAACGTGTTATTCGAATAGCCAAAGGCTTATTCGAATAAACACGGTAAATACAGATCCGATTATGGTATGTAACGGACACTTTTTTCATAATAATTACAAGATTAATTTCTACAATGGCTATTTTCTATCTGACTCTATAAATAGAGACCATGGGTCTCATCTGAAAAGACCCCAGCTATCTGTTTAATTTGCGCTGAAAAATGTGATTTACAATTTACGCCTATTTTCTGTACTCTTTTTGCTGAAACTTTGAGATATCCTTTGAGAGCCTCTTAGCACTTCAATTTGTATAATTTGTTCTGAGTGAGAGTTTCTCTTCATCTATATTTCTATTCTTCTATATTGAGGGTGAGGTATCCTTCAAGGTTTGTAAAGGGGGTGAGGTATCCCTCTAAGGTTTGTATAAGGGTGAGGTATCCCTGCAGGCTGAGACTTTAGCACAAGGGTAGAGTTTCCCTGTATGTGAAAAGTGCTCTCTTATGTAAAGGTTGCAAGCACCTATTGGAAGCTTGTATACATAGTGAAAAATCTCGAACTATGTTTCGGGGACTGGACGTAGACCACAAGTGGTTGGTGGTCGAATCAGGATAAATATCGTGCCTGCTCTTCTTCTCTTTATCTCTTTATTTTATGTAATTTTATTTTATTGCACATTTACTTTCCGTTGTTTTTAAAGTTTCTTTTCTTCATCACATTCATTCTGTGCTTTTATTTAAATAGCTTAAATATTTGTGTTTATTTTAAGAGCATTTGTGAAAAAGTTTTTATACCAAATTCACCCCCCTCTTGGGTAATGGTTGCCATGACTAACAAGTGGTATCAGAGCTTCGTGCTCTGGTGAAAGCTTAATCGCTTAGAGTTAAAGATCCTTGTTTATTAGGAACCTTGAAAGTTTTTCAAAATGGAAGGTTTTGAAATTGATAAACCACCATTCTTTGATGGTATGAATTTTATTTATTGGAAAACTAGAATAGAGTTTTATATGCAATCTGTTGATTTGGATTTGTGGGATATTGTGCTAAATGGATTTACCTACAAATCAAAACAGACTTGGAATAATTTTGACAAAAAATACTTTTCTTTAAACATTAAAGCTATGCAAATTTTGAGAAGTTGTTTGGATGATTTTGCTTATGGTAAAATTAAAAGTTGTTCTAATGCCAAAGAAATTTTGGACACTTTTAATGCTATCTATCTTGCTAACAATGATTTTATGCATAAAGTTGTATATACAAAGCAAGAAGAGCAAAAGTCATTGAAGGAAGCTTGTCATGAAACGCATCCTCAAAGAGATGTTCAAACTATTGAAGGGAGTGAAATGCCACTTGGTGACGATAGTGCTCAATTTGAAGAAGAGGCAAAGCAAAACAAAATTGATGAGGAAGAAGGTGATTCTCTTAAAGAGGCAAGTACCTTAGAAATTGAAACTACTTCCTTTATAGCTAAAAATGACTTTGAGGTAAATAATTCTAAACTATATTATAGTCCTTCTTATGATGAGTTACAATGTGCATATAATGAATTATATGATGGTTTATTGAATTTAGAAAAGAAAAACTTATTGTGTTTGGAAAACATTTCCTCTATTGAAAATAAAATTGAGACTTTGAAAAATGAATATGCTTTTCTTAATGAGGAAATGCCTTTGAAATATGAAACCTCATCTTCTTGTGAAAAATGCATTAATTTAGAAAATTAAGTTGAGGACTTATCTTTCAAACTTTCCAAAGCTAATGATTCTAAATGCTTACATTCTATACTTGTTAATGAAAATAAAATCAATGTTATTCCACATGGAAATTCAAGTAAAACTTGTGGCAAAAATAACATAGAATGTAATAACAAGAAAAAGCTTAAGTTTTTCAAAGATGATCTTCAAAAGACCAAACCATCATTAAATTCAATTGTTTGTAATTTTTGTGGTCATCTAGAACATATTTCTCATTTATGCAATTATAGAAGAAATTTTCATATGAGAAATTGTATGGTATAGGTTCCTAAAAATCCTAAAGGCCCTAATATTAACATTCAAGGACCCAAAATGAAGTGGGTACCAAAGTGTCCTCCTAGTATTTCAACTGTGCAGAAAATTTCTCAAAAGGATGGACTTATTGGTCAAAGGAAAGAGGAATCATCACAAAGAGCGCTTCCAAAGCCCAATGAAAGAAATTTTAGTCAAAGAAGGAAGATGACTTCAACCAAAGCTTCTCAAGTACACAATGTGAAACTTGCAAAGTTCAAAACACCGAAAGAGAAGCAATGGGTAAGGAAAAGAGTTTCCTTAATTACCAAGGCCAAGGTATCAACAGTTTTTACCTCTCATGAGCATTTACTTGTAAAGTCAATTAATTTGAGGTATATTCATTGTAGGCCTTAAGTGATTGATTGAATCATGTGTACTTGGTAAAAATTGAATATTAAATATAGCACATGATTATATTCCTGTTACACCCTTTGCTCACTGTCTTGCATATTTATTGATCATAAGATATTCTATGACTATGTATGCTTTATATGCTTTAAAATTGTCTATATATCATGAAAGTGAGCATGCTATCAACTATGTGCTTAATGATATTTAATTATTTAATTTATTGTACTCGATTACATACTATGAAAAATTAATCTTTATGAGAGCATAATAGATTAATTTTTGAAAACTAACACACAAGGACCCAAGAAAATTTGGGTACCAAAAGTCAAAGTTGAAGTGTGTTGTAGGTGTGCTTGAAAGCCAATAGTTGACTTTTACTTCTTGAAAGTGGTTGCTGCAAGTACAAAGACCAGAAAAAAATTTCAAGCTCTTTTCCTTATCTGTGTAAAGTTTGGACTTACAATCCTTGGATAAGTGAAACTTTTATTATGCTTTTCTAGCCTTATAATTTGAAAATATTTCTATATGTTAATATGCTAGATAAAATATACTTCTTGTTTGAAATAATAATATCCTTGAACTTGAGTTTTTGATCAATCCAATATATGATTGCATGTTTTATTGCTGAATATTATCTCTCTTTAAATCACACACACACACACACATATATATATATGCTTTGAATTCTTGAACGTATGCATCTCTGTGTTTCTTTGTTAGTTTTATAAGGTTTTTATTCGAATAAAACTCTTTACTGCTTGTGTTGCATATCAGCTTTATTCGAATAATTCTTAGTTTATTCGAATAAACTGGTTCCTGTGTTCAAACCTATGTGTATCATGTGCTCTCTCTATTCGAATAAATGCATCCTTATTCGAATAACCAGACTCCTCAGTTTATCAGTCTCTGTTTTTGCACTCTGTCTATTCGAATAAATCCTTTCTTTATTCGAATAACCTGAATCCTTGTTTTATCAGTCTCTTACGTTTGATCTCTGTTTATTCGAATAACCCCTAGGTTATTCGAATATATCCTGTTAAATGGCCAAAATGTTTGGCCGTCGTAGATCCTTTATTCGAATATGATCTTCCTCTTATTCGAATAAACTCTTTTTTAAACAAAAAGGTTCTGCTACGTCTTGTTAATATATGCTGAATTCTTTAGATTGAAGATACAAATGCTTAATCAAAAGTAATTGACTATTCTTTTGATAAATATATGTAATTGGCTAAATTGATCAATGAAATGAAATATCTTTTGCCCTTGTGAACTCATTTGTTGTCCTATTATTTTGAATGCTTATTTGCATATGAGTTTGACATAATAACTAACCTTTATGGATCCAAAATTGATGGATACCAAAGAAAATTCTTTGAATTGTATTGTAGGGTGATAACTGCAA
The DNA here is from genome assembly GCA_029884595.1 of Ormosia semicastrata. NCBI lineage: Eukaryota > Viridiplantae > Streptophyta > Magnoliopsida > Fabales > Fabaceae > Ormosia > Ormosia semicastrata. The sequence goes on along the minus strand of JAQQTO010000041.1, from coordinate 16,747,359 downwards.
GCATTTAAATGGAATAAGTTCATTCAACTTGAGGATAGTAAAGTTTAAAAGGATTCAACTTTTAAAAAGGGGTGCAAAAATTTCTATTCCCTCATGAAAACTTGAAGCTTGAAAATTAGTGGAAGTAGGAGTCATCTACAAAGACTCAAAGAGTACATTATTGGTGATATCAATCTATTATTCTTTTTCTTTATACTTTAAATTTGATATCATGTGGTATTTGAGAAAGTAGAGAGTTATTTTTACATGCCTTACATGATCATTATTTGCCCCAAAATGCTTATATATATATGTTTTGATGATGATTATGTCTTTCTTGACAAACTTGAATCTTGCTTTGAAAATGCTTAAACTATGCTTTTGAATTCAAGTGCATATGTACTTCATACATTCTTGTTAAAGCTAACATTGCATGGTTGATAATGTGATACATGCTTTAAATTATATATCAACCTAAATTATGCTTATCAATGGGCATACATGATATTTGATGCTAACCTATGTTTTAGAGGACTTTTAAAGTTAACTTTGCTAGTCTCTCTATGTGTTTCAAATATAGCCATCAGATTTTTACATACAAGCATATGTGGATAAATGAGAAAATTTGAATGGAATTCAAATGAAGAAGAAGATAAAGAAGCATTTCTTCAAGTGCAATGAAATGGAATACTCAATGGAAGAAAGCTCAAACTCAAAGGATAAATAAACGAAGAACATTCTAAAGAAGCATCACTCTTTATCTAACTCAATAAGTATCTCTATCCCTTAGCCTTTTATGGTATTCTATATGGTATGGATCATATGATACTTGTTGAAAAATTGATCTTAAATGATTATATGCTTTCTTTACATGAAAAGTATGCTTAGCATTGACAAAGTGCCTAATTGGATATTAACTTGCTATTTTGTCATTGCATTTAGGGTGAATGATATTAGTTCTATACATGCTTTGATCCCTATAGCATATTTCATTAAGGAGATATACATATGTTCTTTTAACTTGGATTAATCTGTCTTAATGAAATTTTTTTAATATAAAATATTTCTACCCTTCTAAAATGATTTTCAAAAATATAATATGCTCTTGTAAAATTCTTTTTGAAAGGGGGAGAAGTTTTAAAATGTTTTTTTAGTTGAATGATTAAGAAGATGTATATTTGATAATATGCATATTTTGAGGGGGAGTCTAGCTCTTGAGTTGTTTATATCTCTTGCCTTACATCTTTATTTGATTACATAAAGTGTTTTAATATTGTCATATGCTAAACGTTGATATACAAATATATGACAAGTACTGCATGAATAATCTTCTATATCTTGAAAGCATGATCGTTTCATCTCTCTATTCTTGAATCACATGTAGAATGAATAAATGGGAACAAATATTATTTTTTTTCTTTTTAAGCCTTTTTGTTGATGTCAAATAGGGGGGTGAAAATTAGAAAGAAAAATATGTGCTTGATATGCTTATTGTTTGATATGCTTACATGAATATCATTTCTTGAATATTGTTCGTATATTTTTCTTTGGTGATTTGTCATCATCAAAAATGGGGAGATTGTGAAAATAAGTTTACCCCAAATGGTTTTATATGTTAAGTTTTGATGATGACAAATACAAGACAAATAGAATGATGCTTATGCTTGATAGATGTGCTTAATGTGATATATTGTATCATGCATGATATGTACCTTATCTAGTTATATTTTACTTAATAATCATGCAATATGATATATGTAACATTCATCATATAGTATATCCAATAATCCTTTATATGAGTTATAAATGAATTAATATTGGATTTGACCTTTGTGCAATGTGTTCTGTTGCATCCTACATAGAGCATATCTATTAATAATTGTTAAATGACTTATTTGGATATGTCTATGAAAGTTTTATATGCATGTCAAACTAACTAAAGCTATATATTCATGAATCATGCATATGAAGACATTGAATTATGTTTTTGGACTAACTATGCTTGTTTAAGTGAGCAATACTTTACAGGATAGTCCAAATACTAAGGGTGAGCTTGCAACAAGAAAGCAATAGATATCTATTAAGCTCAACACAAGGGGAATGCGACTAAGCATATGTCTTTGAAGAATATTTTTAATGATAACAAACATGAAGACAAAATGAAGATGATGGGAAGACCAAGTCCAAGATCTTTAAAGGATAGCTTTAGGACTTAGAGTCTCTTTGTTCGAGGATCTCTTTGGATATCTCCTAGTGCATTAAGATAAAACAAAAATGTTTTCTTAAACTTATACCAAAACTGTTTTGGCCTTGAAAATAACTTAAAAATGTTTTGGTGTTTTTGATAAACTTTCTGGAATGTTTTTCAAGCTTTTATAAATGTTTTATAAATTGAGTTATTCGAATAACTCATTGGTTATTCAAATAAAGCTTTGTTTTTTAGCTGCTGCGTAAATTTGTTTTAAAGTGTTATTCGAATAACACTCCTGTTATTCGAATAAAAGCTTTCCGAAATAGCTTGTTTTATATCGGTATTCGAATAACTCTTCGATTATTCGAATAGAACTTTTCCCGTAAATCGCCTTAACGAATGTTATTCGAATAAACTTAGAGTTATTCGAATAACCATTTTCTAAATGTTTTCTTAGTGGCGAGTTATTCGAATAACACGAAGGTTATTCGAATAACCAGTTTCAAAAACGTTTTTAAAGAACGTGTTATTCGAATAGCCAAAGGCTTATTCGAATAAACACGGTAAATACAGATCCGATTATGGTATGTAACGGACACTTTTTTCATAATAATTACAAGATTAATTTCTACAATGGCTATTTTCTATCTGACTCTATAAATAGAGACCATGGGTCTCATCTGAAAAGACCCCAGCTATCTGTTTAATTTGCGCTGAAAAATGTGATTTACAATTTACGCCTATTTTCTGTACTCTTTTTGCTGAAACTTTGAGATATCCTTTGAGAGCCTCTTAGCACTTCAATTTGTATAATTTGTTCTGAGTGAGAGTTTCTCTTCATCTATATTTCTATTCTTCTATATTGAGGGTGAGGTATCCTTCAAGGTTTGTAAAGGGGGTGAGGTATCCCTCTAAGGTTTGTATAAGGGTGAGGTATCCCTACAGGCTGAGACTTTAGCACAAGAGTAGAGTTTCCCTGTGTGTGAAAAGTGCTCTATTATGTAAAGGTTGCAAGCACCTATTGGAAGCTTGTATACATAGTAAAAAATCTCGAACTGTGTTTCGGGACTGGACGTAGACCACAAGTGGTTGGTGGTCGAACCAGGATAAATATCGTGCCTGCTCTTCTTCTCTTTATCTCTTTATTTTATGTAATTTTATTTTATTGCACATTTACTTTCCGTTGTTTTTAAAGTTTCTTTTCTCCATCACGTTCCTTCTATGCTTTTATTTAAATAGCTTAAATATTTGTGTTTATTTTAAGAGCATTTGTGAAAAAGTTTTTATACCCAATTCACCCCCTATTGGGTAATGGTTGTCATGACTAACAACTACAAGGCAAAAAGAATACAAGGGAATATCAGCTTCAGTGCAAACATTCCCTATTTATAGAGAGAATGAAGCACTCTGATTGGTCCCGTGAAAAATGAACTAATCCCATGATGGCAGCCACATTAAATGCTCTTAACTTCTGATTAGTCACAGGAGCAGCGAGCAGTTGGGAAATAGTATGAAAATGAGATCTTCTTTAAAGGATATTTAATTCCCAATGAAGTCAAAGCAATAGTTTTTCAGAGAATCACAGACTGTTAACACCTGCAGTTTCAGAGATTGTATTCAGAGTTTGCGTATAGAACAACCAAGGGAATCCCAAGAATTAATACTTGGGGGTAATGAACTTGAGAAACGTAATAGCATGCCATGGACACCGGTATTTCGCGTAAAACATTCAGGATCCGATGTTAATTTTTTAGACTTTTATGTTAATCGCATGCCTAGGTGATCCTGTTGAAAGTTGACACTTGGTTGTCCTTTCAAGCGCCAAGTTGCGGGCAACTGTTCTGGACCATGATCCTAGATCTCGTCTAGTTAGATCAACCCAGCACACGTACAACTGGACTCCTCCCTAGACGATGTAGCTAAGGTCTTGAAGGCAGTATGGACTTTAGAGCCATGCACATTGAGCGACGTTAGGCCATAATATCAAGATTACTAGATACGAGCAGAGGACATATCGCTAAATATTCGTAATTGCTAATCATCTATTTACAATATTATATGACTCATAACTACCTCAGATCAATAAGTAGCTCTTGTATTAAGAGTTTCTAACTTATAGGGATTCACCTCAACAATAATGGGAAAGTAATCTTTACCAGGATACTAATCCTCAACACCTGCATTCAACACAGATTGCATGAGAATTCTATATACGCTCTATAAATATCAGGTTAAGTAGCCTTAATCAGGTATTAGTAAATTACTCACTATATATTGCATTACTTGTGCACTGCCTGACTTGAGCATTGAAGTCCCATTGAAGTACTCACTCCTCTGTTTCAACACGCTCGGCTGCTACTACTCAAGGAGGAAACCACCATCACGTGCCTATCTCAAGTACCCTTTAAATCCACTTCAGAACAAAAATAAATTTGTGGATTTAATGTATATTGAATATATATATATATATATATATATTGAAATAATTATCAAAATACAAAATTAAAATGTTTTATATAACATATTTTAAACATATTTTAATTAAAAATTAAATATATCTTTAAAAAATTAAAAAAATTATATAACTAATTTTATATAAACATAATAAGTTTTAAATAAAATAAATAAATATAAAAAGTCTTTAAGTTAACATAGGTCTGAAATAAATTAAATTAAATTAATAAATCATCAAAAGGCATAAACAATAAATTACATTAGTTAACTAAAGTCAATGTCATCATATATAATATATAAATAGATATAGTTATTTACTTCATTCTTAATTTTTTTAATATACTTTTTCTCATTCAAATGATTTATGAGATTTTTATGGTAATAGTCAGTTAGATACTTTATGAGTTTCTTATCAATATTTTATTGGTTACACTCTCAATGTGACTACAATGCCTACTCATAAATTTAATTGGCGGCACTGTAAAAAAGTCATTGGAAAGTAACTTGAAATGTCATAATGGCTAAATGACTTTCACACACACACACACACATATATATAGTATTTGATTAGAGAAATGTTTATTGTAAGAGGTGAGATGAGTAAATTTTGACAATTGAATCTTATATGAATGGTCAATGTTAGAATATAAATACATGTGACTTTTTAAGTAGTCACATAACTTTTAAGTAACTTTTAAGCTTGACTATCCATGTATAGTTGTATGGTCAAAATTTACTAATCTCATTAGATATGCTCCTTACATGTGTGTGTGTGTGTGTGTGTGTGTGTGTGTGTATTACTTGAGTGGATTGAGTTTGTGCAGGTTAATATATTTCAAACATGCTACCTGACTCGTACTTTCATGGATTGAAGAATTTTTTAACCCGACCCAACTCGCATTTTATGAGTTGGATTAAGTCAAAACCCGTAAGTTTGTGAATTAACCTAACCCGCTAGACACACATAGAGAATTGGAATACTCGTCCAATGAAAGAAGTTATGGAAATTGTAATGGTAATGGACGCAAAGACTAGTAAATGCGATAAAGGCCCATCATTCATCGCTAGGCCTAAATACCCTACACTAGTGTTTTAAAAACTAGACTGAACCATCTGGTTGAATTGGTTGGAACATGAATCGGCTATGTCTTTGGTTCGATTGATATCCAGTTCAATCACGATTCAATTACGGTTCAACTATAAATTTAGCCAGTTAAACTAATCGAACCATAACCCGAAAGTCTCGTTAGTTCAATCTTTAGTTCAATTTTAAAAACATTGCTATAGACATTAGCATCGACTTCGTGAATTCGTGATTGGGAACCCAAAAGAGACGAGATTTTGACAATAACAAAAATGCATATACATAAAATGGATATTTTAATTTTTTAAAAATAAATTAACTATTTAACTATTATTAATTAAATTAACTAATAGTTGTCTATTAACTATTAATTTAATATAATTAAATATTAATAAATTAAAATTAAAATAATTGCTAAAAACAACTAGATTCAATAAAATTTCCCTTTCGTACTGTAAAATACTCAAATAAAAAATATTGTCCAAAAAAATATTCAAATTAAAATTGTTTTTCTTTTATTGATAATAGGATGATGATGTAGTGGGCAGGGACAGATCTATGTTAATGAAAGTAGGGACATGCGCACTCACTGACTTTTCAAAATTTCTATTATTATACTACTATATTATTAATTTTGCTTTCAAAGTTGTTTACAATTTACATTTATTCATAAAATTTATTAAGTAATTTTTATGACATTAATTTTTTTTCATATGAAGTATGGATAAAGTCTTAGTAAAAAATTCACTAACTTTTATCGTATGTGAGCATTCATTAAGTTGTTTATCTAAATTTTCAATTTGATATTTGTTGCCTCCACTACTTAGAATTCTTGAATCCGTCACTGGTAGTGGGAGCAAATAAATGATCTTTATGTTGGATTTTGTTAATAAAATCCAAATGCTCAATTTATGTAACATAAAATACAAGGTTAAAATGTACTTTTAATTTTTATGGTTTTAGAAATGTTATATTTTGTCTTTCTTCGTCTATATATCTATATTTATATATCTATATCTATATATATTATTATAAAGGGAATAACTAAAATTAATTTAAATTATTAATAATCCTCTCATGTGACTCTCTGCTAGGGTTTGACAGCTTTATCAGGCTCTAATAGGTTTCATGTGAGTAGTGTTTTGGATTACGATCTGTTTCATCGAGTTTGGTTTCCATCACCTGAGTGCAATTCAGTCTCTCCCCTTTTGTGGTTAGTTGTCTTCTTTTATGGTGTCTGAAGGAGGATTAAGGGTAAATGAAAGAAGGGAAGATAAAGGTAGATACGATCTTGAAAATGAACCTTTCATCCTCTTTGGTGATGAAGACATGGTTGAAGGACTGGATGAATGTGAACCTAGTTTGGTTGGAAAGTTCATTACAGAGAAACCATTAAACAAGCAAAGCCTATAAACAGCTTTAACAAGCATATGGTTGAAACCCAAGGGCTTTCATATTGATGAGGTGGGAGACATGCTTTTCCAGTTCTTTTTCTCTAATGAGTCAAATCTCCATAAGGTCCTTTGAGGCAGTCCTTGGCGTCACAGGAATGCATGGCTAATCCTAAAGAGGTGGGGTAGGGATAAGGAGCCATCTTTAATGGAATTTAATAGAGCATTGATTTGGATTAAAATGTGGGGTCTGCCCCCTCATTACAGGACCAAGTAGATGGGTATGTAGATAGGTGCATGCATGGGAGAGGTTCTAGAGTCTTATGTCTATCAAGTCTCTGACTCACAAGGACCATTGTGAAAACCCTAGTTAGCATAGAGATTACTAAGTTATTAATTGTTTTTATTGATGATTGATCTTAAAATTCCTAAATTTTTGTAAGTGTCTGATATTATCTCTACTATATATATATCGTTACCTTAAATTAATTAATTATATTTTCAAATTACTTTATTTATTCTATATTATTTAAAAAACTTCAATATATACATCACATGGAAGTGAAAATTTTACATAAAAATATAGTAAAATTAATTAAATATAATTTATTATGAGGAAACTAAAAAATTATCAAGTGTTTTTTGAAATTTTTTCATTCATATATATAATATATAATATTTAAATATTTTATATTTATATTTTTTAGCATTGAAAACTTTAAATGAAAATGTATTAATATTTACATATATGAAATAAAAAATTTACAAGAAGACATGATAAAATTAGTTAAAAAAATTTAATTTATAATAAAGTTTGTTTAATAAGATCATTTAAATGCAATTGGAAATACATATCATATAGTTCCATGTCATATTGCAAAAAGAGAATAAGATTAAAGAACCTAAGAAGCTATATGTCAATTGATTAATTTAGCTAATGTGTTATTTTATTTAGTGTACTTAAAATGTGTAAACTAAATGTAAATGTTATAAAATGCTAAGGAATTTGAATGCATTGAGTATCATTTGATTATATTGTTAATAACCATTTCAATTTTTAGTAAGTTTTTTTTATTTGTCATTGTAATATCTATTCATCTAAGATTATTTTGTTACACTAATTTGATATTAGGGGCCAACGTGGTATACTATTAATAATAAGTTGATCAAACATTTAAATGAATAAACATATAAAAATTAATATTAAAAAGAAAAAAATTTATAGAATCAAAAATTGAAATTATTTGAAATTACATAAACTAATTATTTATTGGGAGGTCTTATAAAAAAACTATTTATTAACATTATGTTTAGATGATAGGTAATGAGAGGAACAAAAATAGAATGAGGGGAACAGAAATAACTTCCATTATTTAAAAATTTTAAAATACATGAGAAGGGAACGAAACAAATGGAGAATAATTTCTCCCCTATTCCCCTCAAATGTCCAACTTTTGTTTCCCTCAAAATTGAGGTGGAATGGAGGGAACATATGGGTAATTCCGTTCCATTCCGTTCTGTTAATGAAATTTCAAAATAAAGAGAATGGAAACTGTGTTTCATTCCATTCCTTTCCTTTCCGCTCAATCATTACCTATTCCATTCCGTTAATGAAAAAACATCCAAACACAAGATAAGAGAAGTTACCTAATCTAGTTAACATAACATGAGAATAGTGAGTTAATAAAAATAACAAAATAATTTTAAGTGAATTCTACTATAAACTCCACTAAGTATATTTTTTCTTATTTTTTTAATATTTTTTAATTTATTTCATACATTACTTGAATACAAAACACACTAAAATATGAATTATCCCTTATACTTTACTTCATGTGCACTTTACCATCTATATTTTAAGAAACTATAATTTATCCCACAAACTTTATTAATATTGCTTAAAAGCTAAAACCTCTATTTCTCTAACTATATCTAAATAATTAACGTTGCTTTAAAATCTAACCAAATTAAATTTCTAAAAGAGGATGACACTATTAATACTCTAAAATGTCTATTTCCATTTTCTATTAATCAATAAAAAATTTATTTTTTTAAAAAATCATAAATGTTTAATGAAGAGTGTAAAAAAATAATTGAAAATATTAATAATAACACTTTTTAAAAGAATCCCCAATCTTTCTCCTTTAAGCTCCAGCAAATCAAACATCGAAGTTCTTCTTTCAGCTAGCAAACTACACCGATTCTGCATGATGGGGCCTTTCTATCCTTCGAAGTTTGCTTTAACTTCTTTTTTTCCGTAGTTTTATTGAGAATTGAAAATTGTTTGATTCTAAGCTCTTATAGACACTTCCTTTAATTATTTCAGGATAATTAGGACCCGTTTAGTACGAAGGATAAGATAAGGCCTGATAGTATTAAATATGATAGTATAAGACCTAATAGTATAAGACCTGATAGTATAAGACTTAATACGTAATGGTTGAGAATATCGAAATGTTTAAAATTATAATGAAAAAGTCTTTATAACACCTTATACATTAAAATCTAATCAGGCCTAATCCCACCCCCCAAGGCTTGATTAAATTATCCATCATTTTAATGTATAAGAGAGGTTTAATGGATAAGCTTATACAATACAGTGTTTACACCAAATAACTGATAAAGTCATAATGTATTGTATTAGCTTATCCTATCAGGCCTAATACAGCATGCCAAACATGCCCTTAGGGTGCTGAAAATGCTGTATTATGTGTGATTTTATTAATCATTTGGGTATAAATTTATGGGAAGGAATCTTTTGCTTCATTAGTAATTCTTAAGAGTTAAATTGCACATTCTTATAATACATGGGATAAAACAACACATGAGCTCAAGTTTAAGGAAATAAACTATATTTTATCTTAAAATAAATTCATATATGGATTGTATTATTTTTTACAATAGTTGTTAAATTATATGGGCTGTTAATAAAATTTATTAATTTTTAATCTATCTAATCTATTTATATTAAAATCAATCTAATTCATCTAATTAAAATAATATATCTTATTGGATTAGATTTAATGGATTAAATTTAATTATGGATGATTAGTAATCCAACCAACATATGTATTGAATATCCAATTAAAAATCAATCTAATGGATATCCATTATTTAGAGAGAGAATAAACATTCTTTAGAGAGAGAATAAACATTTTTAGAGAAAGAAATATATTTTAGAGAGAGAATAAAAATTTTTAGAAAGATTTTTTTTTTTTAAATAAGTGAGTTGGATATCCATCCATTCAATCTATTAAAATAGATTAATAAATGAATTGAATATTTATCTATTAAATTGGGTCATGGATGGATTGAATAATATTAAACATTTTGTAATAGATCTTAAATAGATTAATGATTTATTTTGAATCCATCCATTACGATCCAATCTAAAATCAAATCAATCTATCTATTTGACATACTTTTACTTTTATATATTAAAAAAACTTACTTATTTATGTGAAGAATAAATTATAAAAATATAAAAAAATTGTTATAATAACAACTAATAAGTGTTTTTTTTAAATAATATCAGGTGTTTAAGCGGAGATCCCTTTTAATAACATTATTTTTAGTTCAATTTTTATTTTTACACACATAAATTTAGAGATTGAATCCAATACCACACACTTAAAAGAACTCAAGTCTTTTTCACTCGAATTAATACAAGTTGCTAAGTAAGAGTAATCTATAATTAAGTTTGACATTTATTGTTGTTTTAAAAAACTTTAAATGTAATTTACCAAAAAACATTAAACAGATTTTTAAAATTGTTGGCCAAAAAAAAAAGATTTGAAGTCTTTTTTAATTAATACAAATTCAGATATCCCTATTTTATTTTTAGGTTAACTTATAATTTTGATTCCTATAGTTTTTATTTATTTTTAATTTAATATTTATAAATTTTTTTAAATCAATTGTCATACTCACAAACACTTTCAAAATAATTATAATTGTCAACTTTTATTATAACGCCCTTACATGGTCAATGTTTTTTGTTTAGTAAGTATTTTTTTATATGTTTTTTTTAAATGCTTGATAGATGTTCTTTCATTTCAAAAAATGTTTTTAAATCAGAACGTATACTTCTTTATTTAATAAATATAATTTTTCTTCATAAAAAGTCTAAATTAAAGATGTTATCACTGAAATTAATAATAATGATTATTTTAAAAATATTTATAAATGTGAGGATTAATTTTTTTTAAAAAGTTATAGAGGTTAAATTAAAATTTAGTGAAAAACTGAAAATCATAAGTAACAAAATTATAATTTAACCTTATTTTTAACCATTTATAGTTTGGATCCCCTGTGATACTGTGTTGCCTGACAAAATTGTTAGCAAAAGCAACCAGACAAACCAGCGATGCGCAAAGTCAGCCTTTTATCCTTACTTCCAACCCAGTTATCGTCATTCGTCAATAAACGAACAATCACATTCATCATTCATGCAGAGAGAGTAGCGACCGTTGTGGTCAGCAAAGAGACCAAACCTGTGTACGATACAAGCCAAATAATAACTTAACTGCAAGTTAAAGACTCGTATTCCAGTTCCTCACTCCATTCTCAATTACCACTATCAAAATAATCAATAATCAGATCTCAACCTGTCACCCGCACCGCACGCAGCCAAAGACAACTGATTCACTCTGAAATGGGACTATTACCGCTGGATCTCGAAAACTCGAGTTGAAATTGAGAATAGATTCATGCAGCCGAATTTGTTTCCCTTTGGAAGCGCTCTTGGAAATCCGTTCATCTTCAATGTCAATGGCGATTTGACTGAGAGCTCTAGGGTTTTCTTCTTGCTTCCTTTGTTGCTCTTCCAGGGACAAGAAGGAATGGATTTGTCTAAGGTCGGAGAAAAGATATTGAGCTCCGTCAGGTCCGCCAGATCGCTCGGACTGCTCCCTTCCCTTTCTGATCGCCCCGATGTAAGCCGCTAAATCTTCACTCGTTCCAGTCAATTTCATGTTTGATTTTTGTTTCTAAATTTAAATGTGTGCTTTTAGTTTTAGTTAATTGCCGAACAGAATCAACAGATTAGATAGATAGTTGAACAGTTTAGTCTTGTGGTGGTGGTTATGGATGCGGTCGTGATTGCGGTTGCGGTTTTGTTTATAGAAATTGTAGACAATTGCTGGAAAATGCGGTCGCAATGAAGTCGGACTGCAATTTAAAACCATAGGATAATGTGTTAACTTCTATATTTTTGTAATGTCGAGTTTCAATTTTAATGATGGACTAATGGTCCAATCGCTTAGGATATAAACCATTGATATGGGACGTGTTCTTTCTGACCTGATGTGTTGTTTGTTCTATGTGAATCACCAAGTGTGTGAATTAGAGTTGTGTTTCATGTTTTATGAATCTTGTTGTGCAGGTTCCGGCTCGAGCTGCTGCCGCAGCTGCCATAGCTCGTGCTATTGCAGGATTGCCTCCTCATCAGAGGTATAGTCTTTCGTCAAGTTCAGAAGAACTGAGTTTGATATACGGAAGCATGCCTCATGGTGAAGAAGTGGAGGAACTGGAGGATGAATTCTATGAGGAGGTGCTACTTCCCCTTATCACTTTACTTTCAATTTCATGCTGATATTTTCTTGCACCCACCTTTGTGTTGAATGACAGAAACTCATTCATGGAGGAGCCTATTTCACTTAACCTGGAGCTATACTTTTACATATATCTATATTTATGGGAAGATGACTTTTTTCTTTGTCTTTTTTTTTTTTGGGGGTGGGGGTTTTGTGGGGTTGTAGAAGTTCCGTAATATTTCCTTGCACCTGACCATGAGATGGTTGCCAACACTTTAGGACATAGGACTCTTCTTTGTGTCAAGTGCAAGTTGACAGCTACATTTCAGTTGGAAATTGTTTTGTAGCCTTAGACCGATGATTTAATTCTTCATATTAGAAAGTTCAAATCCCAACTTCTCCCATGTTGTAGAAAGTTCAAATAAAAAACGTTTTGATTGATATTTGATTAGCCCGTTATTCTGAACTTGAGCTTCTGGGACCATATCCAGCAGAGATCACAATTTTCCTTTTTTGGGATCTTTTTTTGGCTTATTTACAGAAGAGACACATTCTTTACTCTTTTTCTCGTTGGTTTTGCTTATAGCCCATCTGCTTATTAGCATAAAAATATTGGATAAGTTTTATATTCTGTGATTTTTCTTCATCACTCTGTCACCCATGAAGAAACTAATAAGGAAAAATATTCAACAACATAAAACTTATGCTACAAATATAGTGAAAGAAACTATTTTCCTGTTCCACATGAAATCATTTTGAAAAATTTCTCTTCATGTTTGCACTCAATTGAAATTGTATACAAATTACTTGCATTTCATTTCTATTTTTAATAAGGTGAATGGATTCTTCGCAAATCTTAGTAAACTCTTGTAAATATCTTACTGCAGGACTTTGATCCAGTTAGGCATGTATTAGAGCATATTCCAGCTGAAGAAAACGAGTTAACATATTTCGAAAAACAGGTATACTTCCTGTTTCTCAAACTTACTATTAGTGGACCGTATTTCAATTCTTCCTTTTCTCCAAGGGTAAATTGTTTGGGTTATTTGATAAGTTGTTCTTCTGCTTACCAAAAAATCATGGTATCCATCATGTTACTAGTATGCTTGGAAGAAACTTATTGCTTTCTTATACTTGCAGTTGATGACGTTTATTAACCTCTGGCTTCCTCTTTATTTGTTAACAGTACAGACTTGTTAGATTTGATACTCAACTTGCTAGCAATTACTGTTTCTATAATACTATTTGGCCCATCTCCTCAATGCATTTTAGTTTAGGACTATTTCAGTGAGCTTTAAAGTTTTGCTCACTCGACTTTTATTACCATGATTACTTATTCGATTCCATCGTTTCTCTCTAAACTCTAGATGGCAGAGTGTATCTCACTTTGATCTTTATATATGTTTTTAGTTGTTAATATAATTGTAAATGCAAATTTAGTGTTCTTTGGTGGGTTTAATGCTCTCTCTTTTGGTGACTTTTGTTAAAGTGGATGATTGACATTGGCTGTTGTTTGGTTTAGAAGTTAGAAACAAAGGGCAGTTTGTTATTTTCTGTCCCTTGCTCTATACTTCTATTGCAACTTGTTATCTCTTGCATTGAGTGGTTGTGTTTCCAAAATTGCTTTATTCAAATGGATATGTGGTAGCTTCTTATGGGTGTCTGTTTGGGAATAATCCTTTATGTGAACCATTTAGTGGGAGGAGTAGATTAAGAGTGGTGTTGTAGGAGTGGAGCTCTCCCTACCGAGTTTGCAATCTCTCTCTCTTTATGATCTAGTTTGATTGGATGGAGTCTTCAGGTCCTTTTTCATGTTATTCCTTTTCTGACTTACAAAGTTGCTTCTCTTATATGTTTGATGCACGAGCTTACCATATGTCAAGTTGTGGTTCATTAAGCAATTGAGGTCAAAGCCATACAATGTGACCGTGCTATCCTCGTATCTTCTTGTCACTTGAGTGGATCAAATACTACTAAGTTGCTATATGACTTTTTAAGTATTTCATGGTTAATTTAATTAATAATTTTGATTTTATGGTGTGTATTAAAATCTTGTTGACACATATGCTCAAAGAATCTTATAATTTTTTCTTTCTGTGAATCTTGTTATTTAATAAAGTTAAGTTGTATTATCCTGTTGCACGTTATCAATTCTCTTGATAAGATGCTTGGACTTGGATTTTGTCTCATAGGCTGCCCTTAGATTGGCACAACTGGATAGAGTAGCAGAGCGTTTATCACGCCATGTTATGAAGCATCATGAAGTAATGGGTAAGTTAGAGAAGGTGGATTTAGAGTGTTCACCACCTCCTTTGTGCAAGTTTCGGTAAATGATGCTATGCATTTGTTGTTATCCTCTCTCCTTTACTATCTTAATTCATGATTGTCAATTTTTTATTGTCTGGACATTATTATTAATTGTTAGAGTATTTTTTAATAAAGAGAGCTAATTACTTATTAATTGATCCAAAACTATGTTTAAGTCATACTTGTATCTTCATAAATTAATGTATTTGGAGGAATGCAATATCATTTTCTGCCGAAATAATCAACCATTTTGTTCTAAGTTTATTAAGAAATTTGGGAAGCAGGATGCATGCCACTTTCTTGCAGTTGCCATTTCTCTATCACTTAGTTTATTGAGAAAGTTTTAGAATAAGGAGCTGATGCTTACTTTTGCCCAGTGAAGGGGATGAATTTGGTCAGTGAATTGGAAAAAGACTTGAGAATTGCAAATGTCATCTGCATGGTAAGCATCATAAAGGTTTCAACAAATATTAATGTTACATTTTTGCTCTATGTGGATCTTAATGCATTCTTTTCAATGGTTTTGCAGAATGGAAGAAGACACTTGACATCATCTATCAATGAGGTTTCAAGGGATCTCATTGTGAATTCTTATTCTAAAAAGAAACAAGCTCTTCTGGTATTTTCCTCTCTCTATATACATACACCTACCAATTCTTTCTTGCATCCCTATGATTTGTTCCCCTTTTTTCATGATTTTGTTTTAATATATGTTGTAAAAACTGATTTCTTGTTATTCATGAGTTGTTTTAGGGGATTAACATAGCATTCTAGGACAAGTGTTTTTTATTTTTATTTTTTGGTGGAATGTGGGTGCATAAAATACATGTTTATACTCTGGCCTTAATATAGTTTATGGTGGTAACTTCATGATACATGCTTTTCCTTTCATAGGACATGCTTCCAATCTTGACTGAACTTCAGCGTGTATTGAACATGCAAACAACACTTGAATCACTTGTTGAGGAAGGGAATTACTGCAAGGTGCGCATCTATATCTGTTTTAAGCTGAAGATTATGGCCAATTACCCACAACACAATTGATTTTCAATTTTTGTTTGCCCTTTATTTTTTATATAACCTAGCTTCTTAGATGTATATTTTTTACGTTGATCATTATGCAGGCATTTCAAGTCTTTTCTGAGTATTTACAACTCTTAGATAGTTTGTCAGAGCTTTTGGCAATACAAAAGATGAGTCGTGGCGTGGAGGTGAATGTTAAATTACTGTTAGGAAGCATTTACTGTGATGTACCACTGCTGTATTTTAAAATTTTCGTTACATCTTAGGAACTTGTGTAATTAAATCATTACTTTTGTACTTATGTTACTGTACATATTCCTGATGATAACTTAGGATGTGTTTGTCTCTAACTGTTTCAGTTTTCTCCATCACGTTATCAATGTAGGTTTGGCTAGGAAGAACTCTACAGAAGCTGGATGCTCTTCTGTTGAGAGTATGTCAAGAATTCAACGAAGATGGCTATATAACAGTGAGTGTCTTTTTTTTTTTTTCTGGGAAATTGATTTGCTGTTCTATTCATATGGAGCAAGTATGGAGTAGTTAGTGTCCGGGATGAGCATATGTACTTGCTCAGTTTATCTTTTTGGAGTGTCTGGAAATCTAAAAAACTTGGTCTGGACTTTGAAGGTTAAAATAGTTTTATAAATCCATATAAAGTTGAACTAGTTGCAAATTATGCTCAATCTGTCAAAAAAAATTTTCTGACCAAACTAGTTGAATATTGAGTGTGATGAAAATGAAAAGAGAGAGAATTCATAAGCCATAAACACACACTTGTGTCAGGCACTGATTTATATATATATATATATATATACTAAAAGCAATTATAGGATACTCAAAGAGTACCCTGACATGTTTTACACATGTATCACAAGTTATTATCATTCTTAACACTCTCCCTCAAGTTGGCACATAGATATCAATCATGCCCAGCTTGTTATATATAATATTCACTTTATTTCCTACTAAAGCTTTAGTGAACATGTCCGCTAATTGCTCTCCAGTTCGAACATGCTTTAACAAAATAAATCCTTGTTGAAGCTTTTCTCGAACAAAATGGCAATCCACTTCCATGTGTTTCGTTCTTTCATGGAACACAAGATTATTAGCAATATGTATAGCAGCTTGGTTGTCACACCATATCTCCATAGGATGAGAAATCTCAACACCAAGTTCCTTTAATAAATGAGATATACATATGAGTACACTCGTAACTTGAGCCATTGTCCTATACTCCGATTCAGCACTAGAACGAGAAACAACACGCTGCTTCTTACTCTTCCAAGATACAAGATTATCACCAACAAAGATACAATATCCAGTTGTGAACCTACTGTCAACTGGTGAACCTGCCTAATCTGCATTAGAGAATCCCTCCACTCTGCAAGTACCTTGATCTCGATAGATAACCCCACGACTTGGTGGTCCTTTAAGGTATTTCAAAATGTGAACAACTGCATCCCAATGTGTAGTTCTCGGTGATGACATGAATTGACTAACTACACTCAATGCAAAGGCAATATTTGATCTCGTCACATTGAGGTAGTTTAATTGTACCACAACTCTCTTATATCTCTTTGTGTTTTCCAACAAATCTCCTTCCTCATTATTCAACTTCACATTAGCTATCATAGGAGTGTTAGAACTTAGAAGGCTTACATTCTATATGTCTAGTATCTATCGGTAAGTCTATTACATACTTCCTCTAGGAGAGGAAAACACCCCTCTTGCTTCTATACCCTTAATCCCAAGAAAGTAGTTCAGCTCTCCAAAGTCTTTCATATAGAAGAATGTACCAAATCTAGTTTGTCGATAAAACACAGAGTGATCATATGCACTCCTTTGCAAGCCAAATTCAGTCACTGTTGTACTAAACCGCCCAAACTATGCTCTAGCCAACTGCTTCAACCCATACAAAGATTTGTATATGTGGAAAACTATTTTTATATATATTATTATTATCAAGAATGTTTACAATGGAAGTAATATATAGGTAGCTATACATTAAACTAGTCCCGAGGAAACAAGCTAATCAAGCCTAGAAAAAAGCAACAATAAACGCTAAAAACAATATGGGAGCAAGACCAAGAGGCCACCGTCCACAGAAGCCACCGTCCAACAACTCCTAAACTATAGGGTTTTCTACAATCCCTCTCAAGTTGGATCATTGATGTTGATCATATCCAACTTGCCAATGAGATCCTCAAAGAGTTGTCCAGGTAGTCCCTTGGTGAATGTTTCTGCAGTCTGCTCCTTAGTAGGGACATATGTCATGCAAATAGTTCCTTCTTTAATGAAGTGTCTGCCAACTTCCACATGTTTGGTTCTGTCATACTGGATAGAGTTGAGAGAGATAATGATAGCTGCCTTATTATCACAGTATAACTTGATAGGTAATTCTAACTCAACATATAGTTCTTTCAATAACCTCCACAACCATAATCCTTCACATATTCCCGGAGCAGCAGCTCTGAATTCTGCCTCTGCACTGCTCCTTGCTACAACATTTTGTTTCTTGCTTCTCCAAGTGACTAGATTTCCCCCTCTCAAAGGTGCAATATCCAGTTGTGGATCTTCTATCCTCTGTAGAGCTAGCCCAATCAACATCAGTGAATATTGCCACTTCCTTTTGTTCACTTCGCTTGAACAATAAGCCTTTCCATGGAGATCCCTTTAGATATCTTAGGATCTTGAAGACTGCTTCCTGATGTGCTTCTTTTGGAGATTGCATATGCTGACTTGCTACATTTACTGCGAAAGTTATGTCTGGTCTAGTATGTGACAGGTAGATCAATTTGCCGACTAATCTTTGATATCTCTCCCTATCTACTGGCTTCCTAGCATCTTCTGTTCTTTTTCCAACTTCAATAGGTGTGTCGCTTGGTTTGCAACTTAGCATGCCTGTTTCGGTCAGGAGATCAAGGGTGTATTTTCGTTGTGAAACACTAATTCCCTTCTTTGATCTAGCTACCTCCATCCCTAGAAAGTATCACATTTGCCCCAAGTCCTTTACTTCGAATTCTGTGGCTAGAACTTTCTTCAATCTTTCCATTTCCTCAATGTCATCTCCAGCGAGGATAATGTCGTCTACATACACAATTAGAATAGTCTTCTTCTCATCTCTTTGTTTGAAAAACAAGGTATGGTCGAACTGTCCTTAACAGTATCCCTCTCCTTTTATCACCTTTGTAAATCTATCAAACCATGCCCTGGGAGATTGTTTGAGTCTATATAAGGACTTTCTCAATTTACAGACCTTGTTCTCCTTGCCCTTCTTACTGAATCTAGGGGGTAATGTCATGTACACTTCTTCTTCTAGTTCTCCATTGAGGAATACATTTTTTATGTTAAGTTGTTGAAGTGGCCAATCTAGATTGCCTGCCAAGGATAGGAGCACTCGGATAGTGTTCAACTTTGCCATGGGTGCAAAGGTTTCTGTGTAATCGATGCCATAGGTCTGAGTGAATTCTTTTGCAACCAACCGGGCCTTGTATCTCTCCATTGTCCCATCTGCTTGGTATTTTATAGTGAAAACCCATTTACAGCTTACTGGTCTCTTTCCTCGTGGCAAATTCACAACCTTCCATGTTCCATTCTTTTCCAATGCCCTTATCTCCTCCATTACAACCCCTCTCCATTCTAGAATTTTAAGTGCTTCCTCAATGTTCTTTGGAATTTTGACCTTGTCAAGGTTAGAAGTAAAGGCACGATATCCCATGGACAAGGTATTATAGGACACAAATTTTTCAATTGGATGAAGAGTACATGAACGAGGTTGTTTTCTGAGAGGAATGGGCAGATCAATATTATCAGATTTATTAGAAGTAGGTTCTATTACCTGTTCTGAGCTGTTGTTGGGAGGTTCTTGGATGGGCTCTTGGTTGCTCGGAGTTGCCACCAGTTCTGACTCTCTTGGTGCTTTGGGTATGAGTTTGTCATTACCACTTGGCTTCGGCCTTCGTGAGTAGACTAGTGTCTCCTTGTTATTCTGTTGTTCTATCTCTCCCCTTGAGTTTAAGTTTCCTTCTGTGATTGGCAAGGAAGTGGAGGAGGATGGTAGATTGGTGAGAGGAAAGTCAAGAGAAAACATGTCACCATTGGAATTATTCCGAGTCTGAGATCCACTCATATTCTCCCCTTGAATGGAAGACTTGGGATAGAATGGAGTTATCTCGAAAAAGGTGACATTTATGCTGATAAAGAGATGATGGGAAATAAAGTCATAGCACTTGTAACCTTTTTAGGATGGAGAATACTAAAGGAAGACACACTTGGTGGCCCGAGGATCCAGTTTGGTGCACTAGTGAGGATGGACATGCACAAAGGCAGTGCAGCCAAATAAACGAAGAGGAAGATTGGAGTCCAGCTGAGAGGTAGGGAAGAATTTGAGGAGTGTCAAGGGGTGTAGCATAGGACAAAACACGACTGGGCATTCTATTGATAAGGTAAGTGGTTGTTAGAACAACATCACCCCAAAACATTGTAGGCATGTGGGTAGTGAGCATTAAGGTTTGTGCTACCTCAAAAATGTGTCTATTCTTGCATTCGGCAACTGCATTTTGTTGAAGGATGTCAACACATGAGCTTTGATGAATGATCCTTTTTTCTTGAAGAAAGAGACCTTAGGTGCGGTTGAGATATTCCGTGCCATTGTCAGTATGCAATATTTGAATTTGGGTGTAAAATTGTGTTTGGATCATGGCGTAAAAATTAATAAACATTGAACATACTTTAGACATATCTTTTAAGAAGTAAACCCAACAAGTGCGAGTGTGATCATCAATGAATATTACAAACCATTTTGTGTGAGTGCGATTAGGGGTTCCAGAAGGTCCCCATACATCACTATGAATGATTGTGAAAGGTTTTGTGGGTTTGTATTTGGATTTTGGGATTGAAGTTCTTCGGTGTTTTGCAAGTTCACACACTTCACATTGAACATCAAGAAGCATTTTATTCGAACATAGCGAAGGAAATAAATGACACATGTACTGAAAATTAGGGTGATCCAACCAAGAATGCCATAACATTAGGTCACTATTCTTAGGGATAAAAACAGAATTACAAATAACACTTTGACACTGATCATTCACTTTGGCTTCCTCGAAGTAATAGATTCATACTCCTTAGCACTGCCAATCGTCGTCCCCGATGACAGGTCCTGAAAAACACAATGGGATGAAATAAATTTAGCAGAGCAATTGGAGTGCTTAGTGAGTTGGCTGACAGACAAAAGATTGCAAGATAATTTTGGAACATGAAGAACAGACTCTAAAGTAATCAAGTTAGAAATTCAAATACTCCCTTTGCCGGCAACAGGAGCAAGAGATCCGTAAGCAATTTTGACTCTTAGATTACCAGCACATGGGGTATATGACAAGAAAAGGTGATAAGAGTCTGTCATTTGGTCAGAGGCTCCAAAATCTATAATCCAGGGTGTATGGTTATGAAAGGTGTATAGGGCATGTGAGAAATTACCTCTTTGTGCCAAATTACTAGATACAATATTTTTTGGTGACTGACCTGAGGCTTGGAGAGTGGATAGCATCTCCATGATTTTCTATAGTTGGTCATGGCTGGAGGTGCTGCTGCTGCCATTATCAGAGTGGTTGCTTTCCACTTGTTGTCTCTTGGGTTGAGGCTCAGAACAAGCTTGATAGCCTCTGGTTTTGGTGCTCTGTCGTGGTTTCCAACTAGCTGGCTTGCCATGGATCTCCCAACAATTATCCTTGGAATGGCTAGGCTTTCGGCAATGTTCACACCAGAGGCGGCCCTTTGGTTGCTTGGTATTTGGCCCACTGTAGGTCCCTCGGGATACAAATGCTAAGCCTTCTGGTACCGTGGTTGTGACCTCCTTCAACATGAATTTTTGCCTTGCCTCTTCACGCCTCACTTCAGCAAACACTGCTCGAGTGGATGGTAGAGGTCTGCGGTTGAGAATCCTTCCTCGTACATCATCTAAATCTCGATTAAGGCTCACAAGGAACTCAAAAACTCTCTCCTTTTCCAATCTCTTCTTGAACAGTGCACTGTCCTTAGCACAACACCATTCTTCTTCACTGCTTAAATCCAGTTCTTGCCATAGTGCCAGCATCTCCATGTAATAGTCTGTCACCTCCTTCTCTCCTTGTTTCATCTGCGATAGACGTGTCTTAATTTCAAAAATTTGAGAAGCATTCTCCTCATCAAAGTAGGTTTTTCGGATTGCATCCCACACCTCTTTTGCTGTGGGTAGGAACATATATGTTTTCCCAATAGTTGGCTTCATGGAGTTGATAAGCCATGAGGTAATTAAGGAATTTTCTGATTTCCATTGCCGGAGTGCCACAACATTCGTTGAATCAGGTTTCTTTGAGTCGCCGGTAAGATACCCAAGCTTTCCTCTGCTGTCTACTGCGAGTTTCACTGACTGGGCCCATTCTTGAAAATTCTTCCCGTTGAGTTTTTCTGTCGATAGCTAGACAAAAGAACCATCTAGTCCATTCGAACTGAGGATAACATTCGTTCGACTCATTTGAGTATCTAAGGTTGTCGACTCTTGGCTGTTGATAGAGTCATTCGCCATAGTTAGTGTGGTTTAGAGAAAAAAAAAAGGCTCTGATATCATATGGAAAACTATTTTTATATATTATTATTATCAAGAATGTTTACAATGGAAGTAATATGCAGGTAGCTGTACATTAAACTAGTCCCGAGAAAACAAGCTAATCAAGCCTAGAAAAAAGTAACAATATGGGAACAAGACTAAGAGGCCACCGTCCACAGAAGCCACCATCCAACAACTCCTAAACTGTAGGGTTTTCTATAGTATAGTTTGCAAACCTTGCCTGGCTCCCCCTGAGCAACAAACTCGTGGTTGCTCCAAATATACCTCCTCATGGAAGTCTCCATGAAGGAAGGCATTCTTCATATCCAGTTGATGAAGGGGCTGATGATGAGTGACTGCAAGGGAGATAAAAAGACGAACATAAATGAGTTTTGCCACTGGAGAGAAAATCTCAAAATAGTCAACTCCATAGGTTTGAGCATATCCTTTAGTTACCAATCGAGTTTTCAAGTGAGCCACAGATTCATTAGGATTCATTTTAACAGCAAAGACCCATTTACAACCAATAGCCCGTTTGCCAATAGGTAAAGGAACAAGATCCCATGTATGATTCTGCTCAAGAGCGCTATCTCATCCTCCATGGTAGCACACCAGCCAGAGTGAGCCAAAGCTTCAGACACATACCTAGGAATTGCAATAGAGTCCAAACAGGCAACAAAGGACTGGGAAGAAGGTGATAAGGCATTATAAGAAAGAAAGGTAGAGACAGGATAGGTACAAGTGTGTTTACCTATGCTGAGTGCAATGGGCAGATCAAGACTAGGATCAGGGGGTGGTGGTGTGGAGGATCCAAAGATGAAGTAGTGGGTGGAGGCAATGGGTCACGGGGGATAGAAGGTGCCATAACCTGTTGCTGAATGCGGCGCGTATAAACCTGTTTGAGAGGAGGGCGAGAGGGAGCAGCATGAGGTGGAACAAAAGGAGCAAATGCCTCAACATAAACAAGGTAATCAAGCTCAAACTTAACAAGAGAAGGAGAACTCGAAGAGAAATCTAAAGGAGTTGACTCAAAGAAGGTAACATTAGCAGAAACCAAGAACTTACCCAAAGTAGGAGAGAAACGTCGATATCCCTTTTGATGATGGAAATAACCAAGGAAGACACATTTAAGAGAGCGAGGATCAAGTTTAGTAAGATGAGACGTACATATTGAACAAAACAAGTGCAACCAAAGATACGAGGAGATAGATGAAACAAGTTGTGGGAGGGAAACAAGACAAAGTAAGGTATAGCACCATCTAGGGCAGAGGAGGGCAGACGATTAATCAAGTAACAGGCAGTGGCCACAGCCTCCGACCAAAACACCTTTGGAACTCACATGCTAAATAACAAGGCCCGAACTGTCTCAAGCAAATGACGATTCTTGCGTTCAACCACCTCATTTTGTTGAGGAGTAACGATGCAAGAAGATTGATGAATGATACCTTGCTGGGAAAGAAAAGTAGAAAAGGTAGAAGAGAAATATTCTTTAGCATTGTCATTGCGCTAGACACAAATAGGGCACCCAATTTGTGTTTTAACCTCAGCACAAAAGGCAGAAAAATAGAGAACAATTCATAACGATGCTTCATGAAATAAAGCCAGGTGACTCGAGAATAATCATCAACAAAAGTAACAAAATATTTAAAACTAAGTTTCGATGAAATAGAACATGGACCCAGACATCAGAGTGAACTAACTCTAAAGGAGGCACAACTCGCTTGTTGATCCTACGAAGATATGGTAACCTATGATGTTTGGCAAACTGATACAACTCACATTCTAAGTGTGATACAAACGGTAAAGAGGAACATAATTTCTTCAAAGTGGCCAAGGATGGATGACCAAAACGAGAGTGAAGCTGAAGAACAGAAGGATCATGAGCACCAGTATCACCAACAGAGTATGGCACACACTGCGAGGTATCCAAGATGTATAGGCCACTAGACTCACAACCTCTACTAATAATTTGCTTCGTCTTAAGATCCTAAAAGACACATTGGGATGAATAAAAGTGAATGGCATAATTAAGGGACTGAGTAAGTTTACTAACAGACAGCAAATTAAAAGGAAAACTAGGTAAACATAAGACAGGGAATAGAGTCAAGGATTTAGTGGGATGAGCATTACCATTGCCACTAATGGTAGCAATAGAGCCATCAGCTAACTTGACACTGGGTAATGAAGTGGAAGGGGTGAAAGAGGAAAGAATACCTGTATCACTAGTCATATGATTTGTTGCTCCTGAATCAATGATCTAGCGGTGAGAGGTGGTAGAAAGACAAGTTGTAGGATTAGCTGTCTAGGCCAATGTGGTAGTTGCAAAGGGCTGGGACTGAAGTAGGTGAGTAAGACGAGCATACTTATCCACAAATAGGGTCACCTGTGGCTCAGTGGAGATAGAGTGAGCAATAGGAGATGGAATAACACCAGAGGTTGTTGACAATAAACCATCCTGGGCAGCCACATGAAGTGGAACAACTGTATGTAAGGATGTACCAGTAACCTTGGGGCAAAACCTCTGAATGTGACCACCCATACCACAACCAAAACAAGAATCACAACCACTCCGACCTCCCTTGATACCTCTCCAGCCATTTCTTACATTATCCGCCTTAGAGTCCAAAAAACGCAGGCAAAGACAACCCAACTAGTAAAGAGAAGCCACCACAACAATGGAATAGAGAAAGAAATACTGCAAGCAAACCAGAACTCCAAATCAGAACCCCACATGTCGCTGAAAAATCAACTAAATCAGACCGGAAAGCACCAACATCAACCGGAAGCCGAGCTAGAAGGAAACACCACCAACAAAGTACAAACTCATGAACCCAACCTGCGAAACCTTGCCAGAGAACCACCGGCGAACACAAACCCAGCCGGAACCGTGAAATTTGCTGCTGCCGTCAGCCAACCGCCGCCAGTTAGCATCCACAAGACCTCCTTGAGCCTCGGTTGCGGTCGTGGCAAACCCATGGCTCAACAGACCATCAAAATTCTGAAACACAGATCTAGACATGCAACCACCCCAGAGACTGGCAGAACCACCACCGCTGATACCAACAGATGTCGCCAACTGGCCACTCTCCACGCGCCTAGGCCAGATTGTGGCTTCCCACGCTCAACAGATTCCAGCCACGACGAAACCCACACAGACTTGAATCAGGACTCACGACTCAGGGTGCTGGTTGGTTAGTTGCCGCCAGTCCTCACCCCAGAAGCATCACCAGAAGGAAGGAAAGGGGTGTCACCGCCAGGAAGGGAGAGGAGATGGTGCACCAGGAGGTTAGGGTTTCTGAAAAAAAGGCTCTTTTTTTCCCCTTTTTTCCCTATTTTCTTAATTAGGAAAAAAAAAGGTTCAGGCTCTGAAACCATGTGATGAAAATGAAAAGAGAGAGAATTCATAAGCCATATCACACACTTGTGTCACACAATTATAGGATACTCAAAGACTTGGGTACCCTTACATGTTTTGCACATTTATCAGTAGCTATTATCATTCTTAACATTAAGTATTGTTTGGTGAATCTTGGTGAATCAATTGTTGTGAATTTCAAATTTCAAATAAAATAGAAAGGAGGAGAAGAGAGACAAGGAAAGTGTTGATTCATATAAAAACTGATTAGATAAAAACCAGTTTTGTGTAGGATTTTGTTTGAACTAGCTTTGACTTTAAAACTAATATGATAAGAACTGATTTTTCAAAATTCAATTGACTGACAAACACGTGATTTAAAACTTACCCTAGTGCACTTAGTTAAACATTCTGAAATACATTCATGTCTGTTTTCTCATTACATGTTTGCTCTGCACTTGTATATGTTAGCATGTTTACAATATGGCAATAATTTCCATCTGTGGTTGGATTTGAAGTCAGAGCTTTAGCTAGTTTTTATTTGATGCAAGTAATCACCTCTGACATTTGACATATTTCATTGCTGTCCCCATTGGATGGTATGTATGTATGCAGAGATTCACTCTTGGACTATTGGTATATATTATAAATGCAAATGTAACATAAGATGAGGTGATACAGGTAATTGATGCATACGCATTAATAGGGGATACAACTGGTCTTGCTGAAAAGATACAAAGTTTCTTCATGCAAGAAGTTATATCAGAAACCCACTCTGTGTTAAAGGTTATTGTGCATGAGGTATGCCAATATATTCTTGCCTACTTCTTTTTAGGATTACCTGGATTTTGAAAGTTTTTTTGGAGGTAGGAATGTGAATTAATAGTATCTTTTTCCTATTTGATATGTGATTTTATTATTATTTTTTTGATAAAAGAAGAAATTCATTAAGACCAAGAGAAGAAGATTACTAAAAGTTAGGAGGATAAGTGATCCTCCTTAAAATAAAGAGAACTACAGAGAACAAATAAAACTTCATTTAAGCAAAGCTACCCAATCCCTCATCATATCTGTAATGGAAACCCCTTTAAAAAGGCCATGTGCTTTACACCAAGTAGAAGCCAATTTCCAAATCTTATCCCAAAGTAGCTGCTCATCCAAAGAAATCTCCTTAAAGATGCAAGAGTTACATTCCAACCAAATGCACCGAAGTGTAGCATAGAATGCACATTGCTATAACTAGTAAAGCTAGTTGTTAGAATGTTGGAAATAAGCAATAAGAATTAATTAGGTTCATGTATCAATAGCCAAGATAGTGTCATAGGAAATAGCATCATAGGAAATAGCTTAAATTCATTATTATTGTCTTGTAAATAGGTGATGTATTTATTCTCTTGATACATATAAATATCATGTATGTTGAGTGTCATTCACTCAAGCAGATTCAGAAACCTTTCCTCTAAATTTCTGAGTCATTCTCTAAATTCAAGTCTAGTCATCAAAAAATGGTCCAAGGACCTAGGGCACACCCAGCATTCTCCAGAAATGTCAAACAAAGAATTCCGCAAAGAAACAACAGCAGAACACTGTAAGAACAGATGAGGAGCTGATTCTGAGCTTGCACCACACATAACACACATATAAGGGGAAATAGCTTTGTTTGGCCTATGAATCTGCAACATGTCATTGGTATTAATTCTTACTTCTAATTAAGCACTGCAGTCCAAACAAAGACTTAACACTAGAGGGAGCTTTGGACATAAAATTAAATTGAGTGTGGCGCTGTAGTTCATTTATAGCGACAATGATATTCTTCATAATTTCATTCTGGATATCATTAATTAAGGTACCACTACCACTTTCCATTTTATATAAACATATGGATATATGGTGGTTGCTGAAGTTTAATGGTGTTATTCAGAGTTTACTTATATTGGTTCAAGTGAGGATTGACAGAATGATAGACCCCCACCATTGTCTAAGGTGTATATTAGGAAGAGATTTAGGAGAAGCACAGGTAATAAGGGAATAGCAGCTCCGGGCAGTGAAGACAATGTGAGAAAGGGGCAAAATGGGGATTAGAGCTGCAATAATCTTGCTCCCGTGGCAAGAGTGATGGAAAGCATGGGTGGGAACAGTTAGGAGGAAGGCATTAAGAGGAGGGAAAGGGGGGCTGGAGAGAGTATCTGGAAATTAAGTAAGGTTTTGGGAGGGATGGGGTAAGCACCTCAAATAGTCTACAGCTCTATTTTCATTCTGTATTTTCCTTTTCCTGTTAGAAGGAGATCTATGTACTACATTCCCTCTGTTTCTGAAATCTGTTAGTATAAGTAACAGAGAGTGAATTTCAGTAAATAATACAGTGACATTTCTGCTCTGGTTATCAGTTTACCCCAAAAAATTGATATTGTTAAGAGCGACGGATAAGCATTAATTTTTTTTATTATTTAAAGGATTGTAATATCTTTTTCCTTCAACCAAATTGTTAAAGTACTTGTTCAATTAGGATGTGGATTTTTTTGCAGGAGGAGGAGTTGCCTTCACAAAATAGTAGGTACTTTTTTCTTTCACAGGCATAGTTACCGTCATTTGATCACTAATTACAGTATTTTACTTTTGCTCTACTTCATAACTGTTATTTTGATTCCAGGTTCACTTACAGCGATCTATGCCTTCAAATACCAGAATCTAAGTTTAGGCAGTGCTTACTAAGAACACTGGCTGTTCTATTTGAGCTTATGTGTTCATACCAGGAAATTATGGATTTTCAGCCTGAAAGAAAGGTAAATTTTGGTTTCTTCTAAATAAAATAATATTTTTCCTTCATTATGTTTTTTTTTCCTTTCTGCTATGTGATATCAAATATTCATTAGGACTAGAGCTAGGTCACTTTTGGCATTTTGTGATCTTTATTTATTTATTTATTTATGGTTTTTCTTTGCCAGAAATATAAATCATTCTTGAGCCTCCTCCTAGCAGCTTAAGATTTTGGGTTGATTTGGTTTTTGACATGGAATTGAAGCATCTGTGACCCAAGTGATTAGGAGTCCAATCTTTGTGCTCCTATTACAACAACAACAATAAAGTCTTATCCTGTTAGGTGGGGTTGGCTTCATGGATCAATTAACACCATTAGGCTCTATAAAAATTTAATTTTTAGTAAAACCATTTATGGCGAGGTCTTTTTTAATAGTTTCTCCTAAAAATTTTAGAAGTCTTCCTCTATTCTTTTTTATCAGAATATGTTCCATTGGATCCACTTTTTTCACTAGAGCTTCTATTGATGTAACAAGCTTGTGTGAGTGTGCTTGTGTGTGCTTGTGTAACAAGCTTTTTTAGAAGTCTTCCTCTATTAAGTAGATGGTTTGAGTATGCTTGTGTGCTGCCTATGCTTCATGCTCAGTGAGCTTTAGCGTGAGGGGGAGTGTTGGAGATAGAAACCATCCTTGGGATGTCACCTAATGGCTGAGTGTTTGGTTTGATTTGGTCCTTGACACTTCGCAGCCATCAATTTTTTAATTCTGTTATTTTGAAAAACCATCTATAAAATGAAAATACTAAAAAAAAAAAAAACTTTAATTTCAAAAAATTAGTAGCATTTCCATCTTCGTAACTATGACTACATTAAACTTTTTACAAAAAATATAAAGCTGAAAATACCTCATTGAAGTTCAATTCATGAATGGAAGTTACCCACTTTTGAGCAGATAAAAAGTAATTTTAATGTGGCTGCAACAGAGAAAAATGGGGAGGAGCATTTGGCCTCCGGAAAATAAGGTAGACATCATAAGAAAAATAAATTTGAAAGGAAAAAGATGAAAAGGAGAAAAATTTAGGGCTTTCTATCATGTGGCTGGTGTAGGTGAGCTCAGACATGGAACAAAGATGTTGAGCTCCATTTTATATTCCCTTTCTTTGATTACAGGATGAATCTACTGTTATCTTAGCTGCTCAGATGCAGAAAAACATCTGACTTTCAGCATGGAAGTTGGAGAAACCGTGGATTTGATTTTGATGAATAGAGAAACACTATTCAGTGATAACATTAAATATTTCAATGTGCATCTGATCTTGAGACTGGGAAGAAAGCTATTCATGCTGAGTGCATTTATGATTACAGGAACTATAGTTGTTTGATATATGCTATTCAGTCTAAATACATTTGGTCAATTTTACTCTCAGGACTCGGCAGCCCAAACTTCAAATAAGTGCAATGATGACATCTCCTGTAGTCCAGGTGAGGCTCGGGAAGTTGATTCAGTTGTAAGAGCCTGCAACAATTCTATGTCCAGTTCTGGGGATGTAATACGTGACTCATCTTCTAGGGAGGAGTCTGCAACAGTCAGCTCACTGGCTGAAACTAATGGAACTACTAGTTCACCATATAGTGATTCTTATGATCCAGTTGATGAGGCTAGAAAGGAGGACAATGCAGCATCAAGCATTGAATCCCCGTGGTACCATCTTCACAAAGAAGCTACAGCATTTGTTTCACAAACCCTTCAAAGAGGACGCAAGAATCTGTGGCATCTCACTACGAGTCGTGTGTCAGTATTGCTTTCTTCTGCTGCAGCTTCTTCTGCAAGCATTCACCAATTCTTGAAAAATTATGAAGATCTCAGTGTCTTCATTTTGGCTGGGGAAGCCTTTTGTGGAATTGAAGCAGTTGAATTCAGGCAGAAGTTGAAGCTTGTTTGTGAAAATTATTTCATAGCTTTTCATAGACAAAATGTGCATGTAAGTGACCTTAAGGCTTCTCATTCTTCATGGTTGTTAGAGTTACATAATGTATTGTGATTTCCAATGCAGTGCCTTTGAGCTTTTTATGATATGTAGAGTAGAAGTACAATGTGATAAGTTGCCTCTTACATCTTCTTGGTGTCACTAAGCTGGTTATGCTAGTGCAGATGTCAATAAGATTATGTTAATTGATAAATCATTAAATGTAATAATTTACATTTAATGATTTATCATTAATTGATTTAATATAAGATTATGTTACTTGTAATAGAAAATAACCAAAATTGCAGACAGCTTTGGTACTTTTGGATCCAGAAATGGTCACAATAATTTTTTTTCTCCCCTTGATGAAACATGCCAACAGGGTCATTTATGGCACTGTTGTTTTTCTTTAGTCTAGCAGCGCCTGAATGTCCAGAACCCAGGAAACTGCTGTGCTGTAATTGATTGGAAGATATAGAAAATTTGCTTTAATTTGTTGAAGACTATTGCAATATGCAGAAAAGTGAATAATTCATCACTGGGAATATAACTTAAATTAGTTACTTGTACTACTTTTTTCATTCAGGTACTCCAGATATGTGGTGCTGAATAGTCAATGGGCTATATAATTGCTAAATTGTTGTTTAGACTTCGTTATATGCCAAGCTCTGCATAACATGCTTCTGAACACTATCCACAATCCATAATCATACATAAATGATTAAATTTGTCGGTTTGTTTCTCTTTTTAGGCACTTAAAATGGTTTTGGAGAAAGAGACTTGGTTAAAATTACCTCCAGATACAGTGCAAATTGTCAGTTTTGCTGGACTTACTGGTGATGGTGCACCGTTGATTTCTTTATCTAATGGTAAATCAATTAATGTCAGTGCAATCCATTCTGATAAATCAGTGAACTTGGTTCACACCAGTGCTAGGAAGAGTGGGTTCTCTCATTGGATTAAAAGAGGAAACCCTTTTTCGCAAAAAATATCAACCTCAAAAGAAGGCCAAGGTTACTCCCAACCTAATGGACTGATTTATGTTGAATTTGATGGAGGTTCAAGCGACAACTTTCATGGTGATAAAGTCCTGCCTAGAAAGAATGATTCTGATGAAATGAATGGTGCTAATTCTGTTTCTGAAGAAGAAAATGAGGATCTTCTTGCAGACTTTATTGATGAAGATAGTCAACTGCCAAGTCGAATTTCAAGATCCAATATTTCAAGAAGTCACTCTTTACATTGTAATGACGAAGAGAATACAGCACAAACCGGGTCTTCTCTATGTTTGCTCAGGTGAATTGCTTTCCATTTTGTATTAGCAAAATCAACTATTGTCTTCCACATAATTTTGACTATGTTGTTTTTAATGGATTTATCGAGTTGTTTTATGTCTTAAACATGTTAGGTCTATGGATAAATATGCAAGGCTTATGCAGAAATTAGAAGTAGTAAATGTTGAGTTCTTTAAGGTAGGCTCTTTGTGCCCTTAAATGGTTTGCACTTCTTTACCCTTTCTTGGTTTTTCCCCCTCTTGTCAGCTTACAGATATAAGTGTTGATGGTGCTTTTCTTCCCTTAAATGTTGATGGAGCTTTTAGTTTTTCCTCTGAATTCTTTTTCCTAATTCAGTATATTGCTACAGGGAATATGCCAGTCGTTTGAGATTTTTTTCTATTTTATATATGAAACATTTGGTCAGCTAAACACTAGTTCAACTGGAAAAAGCTCAACCGACTCTCTTAATTGTAAGTTACGGAGTGTATTACATTCTCAAACATTGGTAAATAAATCCAATTTTGATTTATGATTAGTGGTTGAATATAATTGTGACTTGCAGATCGGCTGAGGACAGCCTTGTCCAGAATAAACCAAGATTGCGACCAGTGGATAAAACCCCAGTCATCTTCGCCCACTTCTTTGAGTTCACCATTTGTACATGCAGAGTTGACACCGACAAGCCCTCCCAGCACAAATTTTGGTCACTCCTCAGGGAATTCTTTGGGTCTCCAGGTATGCATGTGAGTTCATCATTTGTATCATATAAATGTGGGTATATAACTTGATTATTATGTTGCAGGAAAGATGTGTGGCAGTTGACACTCTATCTCTTGTTGCTCGAATACTGAATAGATCCAAATCTCATCTCCAGTCAATGCTTTTGCAAAGTAATACAACTGTACTCGAGGATTTCTATGTGCATCTGGTATGTGGAATATTTAATATTTTAGTTACAGTGGTTAGAATCATGAAAATCGATGTTGACAGATAGTTTAAGTTGATTTTGTTGACCATTCAATGAAAATTTGATTCTATAATGATGTTATTATGACATAGGAAATTGATTTACAAAGATGTGAAATTTTATGGATTAGATACAGTTGAAATCTTGTTAATATTGATATTTACTGTGATTCACATCTTAGATTTCTTTAGATTGTGTTTGGAATTATTAAAATTGGAATTGATTTTATTTGATTTGAAATTTTGGATCGATTTAATTTAAAAATCAAATCTTATGTTTAGAACCTAACCTAAAAATAGGATTAGAATTAATTCGCAAATCCAATTTTATGTTTGGAGCACCTTAAATGTGAACGGAATTCATTTTTTTTTAATAATTTTACTTTCTTACCTTAATTAGAATAGGTAGAAGGATGAACAAATAAGGGTAAAATTGTCAGTTCAAACAATTAAAAGAAAAATCAAATCAAATCCTACCAAATTTGAGTAGATTTCTAAAATACACCACTTAAATGAAAAGGGTTTCAAAATCAAATCAATTCTTATTTTAAAACTTTCCAAACAAAGAATTTCTTTTATAAATCAAGTCAATTCCCAAAATTAGTCATTTCAAACAAACTCTTAGTAGGGAAGATTTGGAAGGGAGGTAAAGGAAATGGACCAATGTACCTAAATTGGGGGCTGGTCCACGTCCTTTCTCCTAAATTCATATCTACTTCACCAAATATGCAAAAAGGAAAGCACTGTCTGAGTCGTAAAAAGTTGTATTTTGGAGGGTCCTACTACATATTATGCATACATGTGGAGTAACAGAGCGTAATTTGATTTGAACATGCAGCCATTGGTGGCTGTAAGGTTACAAGTGAAAAACTATTTATCATGGCATAGGAGTCAGAGAGCAGAGTTCATTAAAACCCTTTTGTTGAAGCCTTTTTTGGGCACACTTTACATATATAATTAAGGTGTCTACTTCCAGTGGAAGAGCATGTTTGGATTGGATTGTTAGGATATTTATTTTAATCTGCTTGTTTATTTCTGCTTGTTTACTGTTAGTTATAGAGTTAGTTAAGAGTAGTTGTGCTTTTGCTAGCTGTATAAATACAACCGTGTACACTGTTGAATCTGTTGATTACAGTTTTCAGTTTTCAGTTTCTAGAGAATTCTCATTCTCTCTCTTCTCTCATCCTCTCTCTCTTTTCTGTGCTTTCTTGAGTTTTCTCTCATTTTCTCACCTGTTAAGATTTCTCAAAATGCTTGTGTTTATTTAAAACCTCTAGTGGTCTTACTTTGGCCTCTTCAATATTATTATTGATTGTGGATTCTAAGGTGTAGAAAGAGAAATTTCTGCCTTATTTTGAGCACTTTCAACTTTATTCTATTGCATGGTCATTAGTTTAAACTCAAATTGTTTGACATTTTTTTTAAATGAAAAAAGCTCAGTATGGATGACATTGATCTTTAATATGTAAGGATTTCTTTAGGTGGATGCTGTACCAGATCTTACAGCGCATGTTAATAGGACAACAGCGAGACTACTGCTGCATATTAATGGGTAAATATGACTTGAATTGTTGCTAATAATTAATAAATATTACTTGAATTTTCAAATTGACATCCAGTATAACATTTTAGGTTGTTCTGTTTTTGAAGAAAATCCCTCAATAAGGGAAATTATATTCTGCTGAAATTATTATTTAAGAAAAGTGGTATCGCGATAATGTTTTACTTGAAATCCCTTGATATCCCTTAAAATGTAAGTCAGACTTGGGCAATACCACAATACTGAGATCACCAAAATGACTCCTACTGATTTTGAATTAGTTTGGCCCTACTTAGTTAAGGAATCTTATCATCCAAGAGAGTGAATTATAGTAACAAGGACACATGCAAAACTTACCATTTACAGAGCATCTAACTATCTTCTATGATTTCCACTGCTTAAAGAGCACATAATTATCTTGCCAAATAGACTGAAAGGATTGTGTCCGGTGTCCGATACAGTTTGTAATGGTCAGAAATTAGTTGTCATTATTGATGCTCATTAGAGTATATTGTGTCAGGTGTTATCAACTGTTAGTATAGTTTAGAATGTACTAGAGTTTCTAGAATATCAAGTTAGTTAGAATAGATCCGATGGCCGTCAAATGGCCCCACATGTGACAGATGAAGTTCGCTTCCTACCAGTCAGCTATTCTTCAACGAATCGCTGGGTTGTTGACTAGAGGGAAGCTACTGATCATATGGTCAAATTCTTCCTCACATTTGTTGTCTTATAAACCATCTTACTGAATAGGTTAGTAACAGAATTAGTTAGAGTTAGTTATAGAGTTAGTTAAGAGTAGTTGTGCTTTTGCTAGCTGTATAAATACAACCGTGTACACTGTTGAATCTGTTGATTACAGTTTTCAGTTTTCAGTTTCTAGAGAATTCTCATTCTCTCTCTTCTCTCATCCTCTCTCTCTTTTCTGCTGCACACTTTCTCAAGCTTTCTTGAGTTTTCTCTCATTTTCTCACCTGTTAAGATTTCTCAAAATGCTTGTGTTTATTTAAAACCTCTAGTGGTCTTACTTTGGCCTCTTCAATATTATTATTGATTGTGGATTCTAAGGTGTAGAAAGAGAAATTTCTGCCTTATTTTGAGCACTTTCAACTTTATTCTATTGCATGACCTTGGTCATTAGTTTAAACTGTAAACTAGAATTTATGTTTTGTATTAGTTGCAATTTTTTATATTCTTTGTTTATTGTTAACTTTTTACAGGTATGTTGAGCGTATTGCCAATTCTAAATGGGATGTGAAAGAGCTAGGTCTAGAGCATAATGGGTTTGTATTTCTGGATCATCTTTATATTTTGATGCAAATAATGTATTCTGAATTTTTTTTGGTTTCAATTACTTATAATTGAGTACATTAAGTCCGAGTTATTACTAATCTTATATCAAAGATAAACAACGAGAAAAGGGAAAAGGTCGTGTATAACTAATTGCATGCACCTAAACACAAGATTCATTTCATCCCTTTTCAAATTTAAGATCATTAAAGGATAAGAACTTTCAAGCCATGAATGAGGAGATGAGTCTGAGTATGGAAGATTTTGAAAGACCTAGTAACAAAATACCGGTGGTTTGGTACATTAGATCGATATAAGGCAAGGTTAGTTGCAAAAGGATACACTCAGACTTATGGAATTGACTATCAAGAGACATTTGCTCCAGTAGCAAAGATGAATACTGTAAGAATCCTACTAATTTGCATCGGTTTGAGTTACCTTCATGGAGACTTGAGGAAGAAGTTGGAGATTCCAAGGAAAAAATAAGGTATGCAAGTTAAAAAAGGCTCTGTAGACATGGGTTAAAGCGGTCTCCCAGAGCATGGTTTGGAAGGTTTACAAAGGCAATGGTGTCCTTGGGATTCAAGGTGATCATACCCTCTTCTTTAAACATTCACGAGAAGGTAATGACATTATTATCTCTGACTTGGTTGAGCGACGAGTTGCTAAAGGAAAAATTAGCAACAGTTTGAGATAAAGGATCTTGGGAGACTAAAGTATTTCCTTGGGATTGAGGTTGCCTACTCCAAACAAGGCATCTTTATTTCCCAAAGAAAATATGTTCTTGATCTTCTCAAAGAAACCAAGTCCTTCTACCGGTGTTCCCATTGAGCATAGAATCATAGAAAGGTGGATAAAGCTCGATATCGAAGTTAGTAGGAAGTTGATATACTTAGCACACACTAGACCGATATAGCATATGTCGGTGTTGTTAGCCGCTTTATGCATGACCCAAAGGTAAGACATTTACAGGCTGGACAAAATTCTACATTCTTAAAACTACACACGAAGAGGTTACTTTTCAAGAAAGGTGAGAGCTTATCCGTGGAAGTATATACTGATAAGGATCAATCATTGATAGAAGGTCAACCTCTGGTTATTGTACATTTTTGAAACTTAGTAACAAAATGTGGTAGCTCGGTCAAGTGCGAAGCTGAATTTCACCATGGATGAAAGTTATATTGGATGATCTGAAGATAAAATATCCCACCAAAACCAAAGCATATTGAGATAGACCGACTGGATAACCACAACATAAATTGCTTGACGTGTACTAAAATGATAGATATTCATTTACCAAATTGTAAATTATTGTGAATATCATTAGTTATTTACGTTGTAGGAAGTCCTAGAGTCCATACGTTATAGATGTCCATACGTTGTATATTGAGTCCTGAATTCTATATATTGTAAGAAACCATGTACAAAAGTGTAAGGAAAGATATACAGTTTTCATCCTTTCTACTCGCACCATTCTCCCACCAAAACCTCTGGATCTAAATAAAAAGAAACTGATCTAAATTCAATTAACATACCCAAGATTCACCATCATATGCTTCTGGGCACGTAAAATATTTAATTGTCGTGAGAGTGGCTCATCTTCTTCCTCCCTTTTTACATATTTATAATTTTTCCTTTCTATTTCAATATGGTAGATTTGGTTTTTGATATGACACAGTGGCATTATTTGATCCATGTAGCCGATCCCACCTAATTCGAAAAAGCTTTGGTTGTTGTTGTTGTTGTGGTGGTATTTTAATATGGTAAAGGCTGTTGAGAGCAATAAAAGTGTCTATTAATTCTTTTTATGCACCTTTGACTTCCTTTCTGGATTAGGTTGATGTTTTCGCACTAGGGTTTTCTTCCTTATTTTTTCCCCCTATTTATATCCTTCTGAAGGTTTTGCATTTGTTAATGCTTCTATAGTTTTTTTCCCCTTTTGAATTCTTTTTTTGTTTATGGAAAAGGTTTATGATTTGATAAATTGGCTGTGCCATGTCAAATGCCGCTTGTCTTGTTTTGTTTTGGCCCAATACAGGAGGCTCCCACTGTTGTGAGGTCTGGGGAGGATTAAATGTACTCAGCCATTCAGCCTTACCCCTTGAGTGGAGAGGTTGTTTCTGCGACTGAAACCTGTAACCACTAGGTCACAAGGCAGCAACCTTACCATTGTGCCAAGTCTCACCCTCTTCCCTTGTCTTGTTTACTTATTTTAAATACATATTCTGTTTTAAGTATAGGCAGCCTATGTTTCTTTGGTTTTACATCAGTCCATATTATTTTAACCCTCACCTTGTTGGCTTTATTTTTGTGGCGCTGTGCCTGAACCTTACTACTGAATGATTCCGATGCCAACATTGCTTATATTGTTATTGTCTGATCAACTTTGGTTGAATGTATTTTATCTCATCAAACAGCCTTTGATGTTTGTGTCTTTTGGTCACATGGTATAACTTGTTAAAGTTAAACTCTGTTGGCATTATCAAACGGCAACAATATAGGGAGGATTTGTGTATTATTTACATTCATTGACACTAAATGTAACTAAATTTTTTTCAGAATTTTTATCTTGAAAATGAGCTGCATTCTGTCTGCAGTTCTGACATTAAATTGTTGTACGGATATTGGATAGGTATGTTGATTTGTTGCTGGGGGAATTTAAGCACTATAGAACACGACTTGCCCATGGTGGAATTCGTAAAGAGGTATTGCTTTTACTCGTTATCACATAAAACATACTCATCGTGTGCATGTAACCAATTACACGAAGCTCATACTTGTGTTTAAAAATCTCTTTTAAATTCATGAAAAGGAAAATCAAAGAGAAGTATCTCCTAGTATCTAGAGTATAAGCATCATCTTTGAATGTGTAGATTCAAGACCTACTATTGGACTATGGGCTTGAAATTGTGGCAGAAACTCTTGTCGAAGGACTTTCACGGGTGAAGAGATGTAGTGATGAAGGACGAGCTCTAATGTCATTGGATCTGCAGGTTATTTCTGACCGATGATCAAATTTTTTAGTGCTTTGAACAGGTTGTATTTCATGTCAATATGGCAGATTCTTAATTATGGGCCTTATGGCACAACATAATTTAAACTTAATTTACTGTTGAATTATGTCATAAAGTCCTTTAAAAAATTTACCAGTGTCTGAATTACTTTCCAAAGTTGAGCTTTCAAGACCACATTTTATTTTCAGATTTTAATAGCAATCAAACCTTAGAAGCATTGCATTGTTATGGAATAAGTATTAATTCTGATGTAATGCAGACAATGACCAATATATTGATGAACCTTCCTGCTCATCCAAGTAGTTAAGTTGTTATATGTTGTGTTAGAATTGATGTTTACCCTCCTTTCAGGTTTTGATCAATGGGCTACAACATTTTGTGTCGTTGAATGTGAAGCCCAAGCTACAAATGGTTGAAACTTTTATTAAGGTAAGGAACTAAGGATCAACATGGTAAAACATTCCACTATATTGTTTGCAAATACAGATTAGATTTGGTCACATGGTAGAAATTAGTTTGGTTTTGCTGCCTGACCTGTTCATATTGGTATGTCACACGTTTGATACTTCCATTGGTGTAATCAAAATTTTATATTTTTACGGACATCTTTACCTTCCACTTTTAAATCAGGCTTACTACCTACCCGAGACAGAATATGTTCATTGGCCACGTGCACACCCGGTAAGAACATTCCATATCTATGGCATCATTACATTTCTGATTGCATAGGTTTTAACAAAGCATCCCATCCTTTGCAGGAATATAGTAAAAGCCAGATTGTTGGACTGGTCAACCTTGTCGCCTCTATGAAAGGTTGGAAGCGGAAAACCAGGTTGGAAGTACTAGAGAAGATTGAATGAGTTGCTTTTTTTGGTTGTGTACGAGGTCAGGCATATAGAATCTTTTGCTCCTTTTCCCCTTAGCCATTCATTTTTGGCAGGTAGTATATATTTCTTGGTATTTAATCTCTATTAATTATGGAGTACTTTCCGATTTTGTGTATCATCCGGTGCCCTGTAATATATGATAGTCCATTAAAAATTAAGCTGTAAATTAGATCTCATGATATTACTGGTTTACGTTAGTATAATGAAGTCCCTATTCCATAATTACACACATGCATGACTTGATGCCTCCATTTGCTCATTCTATTTTTATTCAATTTACTGCGCCTATCTCACCTCCAGAGCGGGTTGGTCTGTGTACTAGTGGTCTTTCACTTTACTATTGTGATTTTGATCTGTAAATCGATTATCAGAAATCCATATTCGAGTTTAATTCTGATCCAATGTGATCATAAATAGATTCTATATTATTCAATCATATATTTTTACATCATTAAAATGGTTTGACTTCGAATATAGTTGTTAACTTGCTATCATGGTCAAACTCACGATGTAGCAACTAACAACATAATGATTGTTGATAAAACAAAAAAACTTATACTAAAGTAGATCAGGAACTAGCACTAAAAAAAAAGTAGATCAGGAACTAACATATGGTCAAATGAATTGGATATCCTTTTCTTTATTTGTCTTTTGACTAAAGTATCTTCACGGACAATAGGCTAATCTTCTGATTGGAAGTGGTGCTTAGGTAAAGTCTTCTTCAAAGGACGATTCTAAGATTCTTTTAACTAATTAAAATAAAATAAAATATTAAATTGAATACCTCTTCTCTATTTATGTAGGATTGCTACAAATGGTTGAAACCTCTATTAAAGTATATGAACATGTTTATAGATATAAAATCATTTTGGTCACCTGACAGCTTATAAAATCATTTTGTTTAAACTTGTAATTTCAGTTGGTGTTCAATATGTTACAGCTGGGAATGGATAATTTCATGTGAATTTTTACATGACAGTCATGTGGAGGAGAGAAATAAACATAAAAAGGTTTTGTTAGTGAGATATAATTAAAATTTGTGAAATTTGTGTTTATTTCTTTTTTTTCACATAACATTGTTATGTGAAAAACCACATGAGAAGATTCATTTATGCTATACCTTAAATTGTAAGTCTTGACAATATGTTCTACATTTTCCACATTTTTCACAAGAACTTTGTTTTTCGTCATTTGTTACTTAGAAAACAAAGACAAAGGAATGGTAAAACGTTTTAAGAAAAAAACGTTTATATGATTATTGCATAAACATAGAATGACATTGTAAAAGTAAACAATTAATGGCATCCCTGAAGCTCTCCCTTCCATGAATTAATTGCTATTCTTGGTTTGATTCTGTTCTAGTTTGCTTGTTGACTCTTTCCTGCCTAATATGTCATTCTCTTTATTGTGCGCCTGTATTTTATTTATTCTATAGTATATAATAAATATATACTAACTCCATGCCGCTGGCGACTGTGTAATTTCACCCACCATATTTAGTGCCATGCAGGGTTGATCAATGGGTACCTGCAGCAGTGAGCAGCCAAATAAATTACTGAGACAAAAGTCGACAAACATAGACACGTATATGAATTTTTGAGGAGATAGACTCGTCGGATCTTATAACTCGGACTCTCACAATAATGTCTCCCCGATTTGGATCATGTGCAGCTTTCTTTTAACTTTTAAAAGCAGGACATCTTTCACCCTTACAAATAATTTTTTCTATCTTAAATTATGAAAGAAAAAATGGGGTGGTGAATGCAGATCTCTAGATTGGAATTGCACTACCAGTAGTTCGTTTTTGAACTACAGGGGATTCGGGTCCAATGTCTCCCACACAAGTAATAATGTAGTCAGCATTATAATTAATTTGGGATAAGATTTCTCTAAAGTAAATTTATATATTAATTAAATAATTAAAGATATATTCACCTTAAATTATTAGTGAATTAATATTTTAATACACTTTAAATTAAAAATAAATATACCTTTATTTACTCTCTTTATTTATAAGCTCACTTTAAAGAAACTTTTTCTATTAATGTGACATTTTCGTACCCTCTTCATAAATGCCTCTATTTCAACTGTATCTTTATCATCTTAGGTCATTTTCAGCAACTTCCCCACCCTAGACTCGCACGAGGGATTTCTATAATATATATAGAGAGAGACTTCCGCTCTGTTTTAGTTAATTTGGGGTACATTAAAATTATTTATTATTATTTTTCATTAAAGTATCTTAATTATTTAAATAATAAAATATTAAATATTTTTTAAAATTTTAAGATATTAAATACTTTTATTTTTTATTTAATAATATTTATTTTAATTCCTTAGTCAATACTCAAGGACAAGCATTAACAAAATCCTAATTTTCATAACAGGTTCTTCATTATTTTTCTTGAAAATACATTGAGAAACAAGAAAGAAAATCGTACAATGCACTCGATATCACATGTCTCCACATAACATGCAAACTCATGAGAAACTTTTATGTACACTAAGGGTATTATACTCGTTACACAACATAAGGACTTGTTCAGATGGAAGAGTTTGGGGAGAATGAAAAGCATAGGTAATTTTTCATTATAAATAAATATTCTCTTGATTTAAGAGTTTTTCAAATGAAATATTATCATGCATCATTCTAATTATCCCTTATTTAATTTCATATTTTATAATTTTCTTAATTTAAAAATTAAAAATTAAAAATTAACACACCCCATCTCTCCTTCCAAACATACCTTTCCTCATTAGGCCCAAAGAAAGTTTTTTATTGTTTTGTGGTTCTTCCCTTGGAACGGTCTGAATATATGACAACATGACACGTTTTCATTTAACAAGTGCTCTACCCTGCTATGCATGAAAATATTTCAAACTAAATAATAATTTATTAAAAACATTGTTTTAATAAAAACAAATGAAATCAAACTCAAAACATTTAGATTAATGTAGCTCGATTCAGTCAATTAAGCCAATCCTCATTTGTAGTTGCAATCTAACAAAAATGAACAAGTGATTAAAATGTTTTATTGGACGAGACAATACATTTATATAAGAAATAATTTAAAATTAATAAAGCTAAAATATTTGAAAATTAATTAGATTAATACTAGTATATGCAAATTCTTTAAAAGTTTGATGGATACATATAGGCATATAATATGTTGCATACTAAACTGAAATAGAAAAAAAAAATCTAAATCCACACTTTTAAAATGAAAATACTCTTTTGACGGATGAAAAGCAAAGATAAGAACAAAATGCACTTTTCTTAAATTAATTGTGCAATCAAATTAAGTATAATTCATTAATTCATCTACCTTAAATATATTTTTATTATTTAGATTTAAACCATAAAATACATGCAAAAATAATAAAAATTATAAAATATGACTAAATATACAGGCGTTTAGTTTATTATTTAGAAAGGGCGATAAAAGTTCATTAATTTCAATAAAATATAATAAATATATTGAACAAAATGCACTTTTCTTAAATTAATTGTCCAAACAAATTAAGTATAGTTAACTCATTTACCTTAAATATATTTTTATTATTTAAGTTTAAACTTTAAAATACATGCAAAAATAATAAAATATGACTAAATATACATAGATGTTCAGTTTATTATTTAGAAAGAACGATAAAAGTTCATTAATTTTCAATAAAATATAATAAAAAAGTTAGAATTTTGTTGCACAAATTAATCTTGAATAGATAAAATGAAAAAATAATAATAATAAAAATAAAACTCAATAAAATATAATAAAAACTTTAGAATCTTGTTACACAAATTAATCTTGAATAGATAAAGCCCTTTACATGTGAATACAAGGATTTGACATCAAATCCTGTCTTTACTCTTCCCATTCCCCACTGTGTGTGAATCACTTATTGGTTAAACTTTGTAGGATTTCCCATAACAATTATCTATGACAAATAAATAAATAAATAAATTTGTCAATTTGATTTTTCCTTTTATTTTCTTTAAACTTCAAGTATTTTAATGAATATACTCACCAACAATACATTAAGGATTATTAGCTTATATAGATAAATATTTTATTTACAAAAAGATGAAAATGACCCAAAATACTTATGTATATTATGATAAAGCTATTTGTGAACAACAATTCCAATAACCCATCACTAACAACAAAAACTTAGCAATTCAAGCAGGGGCGGAGCTACCTTCTCCATGGAGAGTTATGGCCTCTCCAAAAATTTTAAAAACTTTTTATTTTACATGGTATTTTTTCTTTTAAAAAAAATATTTCTTAATCTGAGTCCCTTCAATAATAGTGGTATTTCTGTTTTGCCACCCTTAAGTAAATGATGTAGCTCCACTCCTGAATTCAAGAAGGCTTCATCCCCTTTCTATTCAGAACAATGCCGTCACAATCAATATTTTAGTTGCATATGCTCAAAACTTGCATAACACCTAAGTTGGTCTATCAAGGTTATGTTAAATGTCTTATTCAACAAACTCTGCCTAATCAATGGTGACTGACACAGGAAAAAAATATTTAAACACCAAAATTTTCACATTACTTTTACACTAGTGATTAACATATAAGTAACTAATAATTAGTGTGCATTATATAATGATAAAAATGATAATTAATTACCACTATGTAATAATTGACGTATTATATAACGATCAACGTATATTATGTAATAATCATGTGAACAGTGTAAAAACGGTATGCAAATTTTGATGTGAATAGTAAAACTGACTGCAATACATGACTTTATGGGAAAAAGATGAAATAATACTTGTAAGTGGAAGGAGCTTTAGTACACAATAAGTTTTATATATATATATATTGTTGATTCTTTTATATGTGCTTTCATTATTACTTAATATATTTTCTTTAAGTAAATTTCATTAAATCAGATCTCTTCGACATTTACAAAGTTTTATTTGCCAAAACCATGACGTTGACTAGCAAAATTCTTCCTTCCTCTTTCTGTTGTGATTATTATATCTTCATAGATGATGAGGATGAGCACATGAA
The DNA here is from genome assembly GCA_029884595.1 of Ormosia semicastrata. Lineage (NCBI taxonomy): Eukaryota > Viridiplantae > Streptophyta > Magnoliopsida > Fabales > Fabaceae > Ormosia > Ormosia semicastrata. Next base: position 16,702,735 of record JAQQTO010000041.1, on the reverse strand, counting down.
AAGTGATTCTTTTAGACTTTAATAGTATTTCTGCATTGAAAACAAATGCATAGATAGCTATTGAGAAGATGATTGGTGTTGACTTACAAAATGGCCAGCTCCAAGGATCCAATAGAAGTGTAGGTTTTTGTATGACTTATAGAAGGCTTTGGTTGTTCTGTCACTTCCACAGTAGATTGGGGTTCTGTCTTTCCCCAAGAAATTTGGAAGCCCTGGCCATCTACACAATGAACCAAAAAAATAAAAATAAAAATGGAGACACAGTAATACACATTGATGTTCGCTTTCACCAATCCTGAAGGGGTGAATAAATAGGAGAGAAGAGTTGCTTACTTGAGTTTCTTAAGCCAAGCTTCAGTGCCCTTGGTTGCACAAATGAGATCAACCTATAATAATAATCAGACAGATTATGCAATTACCTGATAATGGAACGGAAAAATAAAAAAGAATCATCTATGTATAGCATGTCCAAATCAATATAAGGTCAAATCAGGTTTAAGAGCAACTCGCTCATCCATTTGCTCTCCTTGTTAATTTGCTTAAATCTACAATACTTTGGAACACATGTCAAATAACTGGGGTGGACCATATATATATATATATATATAGCCTGTCCAATTCAAGAGTCTCACTTGCATCAATTTTCGTAGGAACTTATAGTGGAAGTGTTGTGGAAAGGGACACTTACTTGTCCATTATACACAGTCACATTGACCCCATGAGCCAGCAGTTCATCAATCTGAGGGAATTAAACTAGAGACGTCAAATATACCAAAAATAAAAATAAAAATACAAGAAATGAAAAGAAAAAAAGAAAAGAAATTACCTACATTCAGAAAGCCAGAGAGCAGAATGTTTACAAGAAACCATTTCATTATCAATACGATTTTAAGCTAAAAAATGACTAATTAGGTGAATTTGATAGTGTTAAATTGAAGCTAAAAACCAAAGTTCCCAACTTGTTCTAAGCTTATTATTGTCTTCTTACCTCAGCAATTCTAGGCTTCATAAAATCACCTTCAAGATTTGTGAAAACATCATTGGACATTTCAATCCATCTGTCAGCACAGTAGCTATGGGATCATGGATTTGAATTAGAAAAGTCTGGGTACACTTCCTTTTTTTATTCAAAGAATTATAGACTTACGTAACATTCTCAGGAATGATCTTTAACTTCTTTTTTATAACACCGTTTAATAAGCTGTGAAGATTACCCTCACCACCACCAGGAGAAAATCTCATTGAAGTAAGATACTTGGAGTACTGCCTCATTGATATTTCTTTGAATAATCCCAGCTCCATTGCAGATGAGGTTGCTGAAGCACTTTCTGAATCCACCAGAAAATTATAGAAATCCTAGAATACCCAAACATAAGATTTTTAGGAGCTGTGCTACAAAACTTTAATGCATTGTGGATTATAAAGAGATCTATTTAAGCTATTAAAAATATAATGAATGAAAATTAATAGTACCACAAAGTTGCTGCTAGTCCTAATCACGTTCTCAAGTTCACCCCATGAGTAAGTTGCATCAACAAATTGACCAGCCTCAAGTTGCTGCTTGATCCTCTCAGCTATACTGTTCTCTAAAATGTGTTTGTCAGATAACAGAGAAAATGTACATGCATCCTATACAATAATAATACTGTTGCTGTACATTTTGTCAATTTGAGAAGATGGAAAGCAATTTTACCTGTTTGATTTTTGCAATCCATTGTCATCAAGTCTTGAGAGGTCCTTGAGCAAAGGTCCCCATGAGAACTACAATGTGGGATTGAATATTAAAAATGTGAAAGTTGAAGTGTTGGACTACATGAACTGGTGGCTAGAACAATTCTTGTACTTACCACAAAATCTTCTGGGGAGATCCAACTATTTCCTAATGCCACACCTAAATAAGAAAAAGTTACTCGGTATCATACAATTGTTGCAGTTCTTCCCATATTTAAACAATACATGGATCCATTTTTTTTTTCTAATAAGAAAGAAATCAACAAATTAACGTCATTCATAGATGAGAATTGTTTTCAGTCATCATAATCTGGAAACTGACATATGATACATTTCAAGAAAGGATTACCTCCAAGTTTAAGCTTCAATTTCCCATTTTGAATAGCTTTTAGAGCTGATAATCCAAGTTTGGCGGCAAATTTGCCACCGTAAGACTCTCCCACAATGAACAAAGGGCTCTTTTGGAGGCTGGCATTCCTATTGAATATCTCAATCAACAATGTAGTTAAGTCAGTGGCTGCCTCCTCATCTGTTTTGACAAAGACTCTGGAATCCTCCACAAAACTGTACCCGGTTCCAACTGGATTGTCCTATATAATATGGCATTAGAAGCATTGAGTGATGAGAATCACAGTTAAAAGAACCAGAGAATGTAAAATTAAATAGGCACTGTAATCAACTGCATCTGGGGGGGAAAAATCAGAGTTAATGAGTTACCACAAACAAGAGATCTGCTTTTTTCAACCATGTGGAATTCCTTGGCTTCAAATTGGTATCCAAAGGGCCAATCTCATTAAAATTTCCTTTCCCAACTCCTGAAGTGCCCTGTTCAATGTTTTGAAATTTCATACAAGAAACACAGAATCTGGGTTGTTCTTGTTCAAATCATAACCTAATTTGAAAATTACTTACAGGTCCTCCCTGCAACCAGAGAATGATTGGCCATGGCTTGGAGGGATTGTGCACTCTGTTGGGACTTCTGTAAAGCCACCAGAACATGTGTGCTTCTGTGATAACACAATCCAAAGTAAAAATGTAATGTAACTATTGTTTCACTCTACATTCCTTTTCCACACACACTCAACAAATGCAAAAAAGATGAAGTGAATCACTTAGTATGCAACACACTTGTTCAAGATAAGTAGATAACACCATTGTGGAAACTACAGAATTTTGTAATGCATTTGGCTTACTGGGTCTGACGTCTACATATCCCCATTCCTCTAATCCATCTTCACTCCTCAAGGAAGTTACCGTTCCTCCATGAAATAGTATTCCAAGGAATACAAGAGTGGCCACAAAAGCACAAAGCTTTTCCATTTTAAACAAAGGAAGTAGTAACAAGGAATGAGTTAGCAGCAAAGGAAATGGCAATTTATATCGGATTGATTTGGAGGTAAGTGTGAAGTGACGAAGCGTATTTTTGTCAGTGTTTACCGACAGAAACAACACGAGAATGGAAGGCTAAGAGTACAACGTACACGGGAAGAGAAAAGATGGGTCAAAAGGCATGGTGCCCGTTGAAGGCATGAGTATAACGTATCCTTGATTTTTCATTTTTAGGTAATAAGACCATAGTAAGAGTATCCTTAAAGGCATGGTGCTCGTTCTTCTGCCAAGGCTCCTACAAGAAAATCGTGAGCAGTGTAACCAAAAGTTAACTGGGAATGTAAACAGCAAGAGTTATGTGGTCTAAAATTTGGAAGGATATTAATAATGACTATAACTGTAAAAGGAAATCGAGGCTTTGGCTTGATTAATATGTATGAATTTCATGCATGATTTCTTCTATACGTTACTTTTGATAAACCCATGAAGCAAAAAATCTCCTTTTTTCAAGAAAGTTACTACTACAAGGAAAAGATTTACCGATGCTACTGTGAGCGAGTCCCACATTCTTAATTTGGACAAAAAAAACAGTGCACATGCCATGTGAATAAGAAAGATATAGAAAGGGGATGAGGTTTGAATGATTAATCGGCAGAGTGGGGACTGGGGAGATTGCGTACAGAGAATTCCAGTAAAGAAGGGGCCCTCATATCATATCATAGACATTAGGCAGAGTGAGTGAGTGAGTGAGTGACTTCTCTCTGAAATTCAAGTTGCCACACAAAGTTACTGGGAAGTTATCTGTGTTGAATAATTTTGAATACAGATGTGATGGTACACGTTACCTCGCGTATAGATGATAAAATTAGTGTATAAACATATAAAAAAAAATTTATTGTAATTAAATGATAAAAATTATATAAATATAAAATAATAATGTATGTAAATGTATATTTGCATTGGGTAGCATTATTTATGTGTATTCTATTATTCTGTGCTCTACTTTCTTTCTTTTTTGGTTAAATTGGAGTTTGTTTTAGACCATGTTTCGAGTTAGTAATTTAAGAATAACTCAATATGTTAGAATTAGATTCTAAATATTTATAAGTGTTATTAAATAAATAAATATGTCCATTTATGAAGAATAAATTTTTAGTAGAATCTCTCATAAACAAAGGAATCAATTATATCTCTCATAAATAGATGAGACGATTATAAGAGATAATAATAATCTTACTAGATTCATATCCTGATTAATAATACTTAATGCAGATTTAAACATGATTCTTATTTATCAAAAGGTTCAAATAAATATCACACAAGTCAAAAATATATGCATCTAATTTCGAATACTACCCACCTTGTACACGGTCTAACTTCATCAGAGTGCCTTTTACAAGTACACATCCCAAGCACCATTGTCGCTGTCATCGTGTTTTGAAAGAAACCACCCTATTTAACCTTATTCGGGTGATTATCTAAAACTCATTCAGAACATTGACTCTATCTATGAGAACGATAAACTTTGATTCCCATCACCACCATGTGGATAATGCGGAGAGCGAATATTAGAGGCAAAAATGTGAAGAAATAAAAACTAGTTCCCAATTGGAAATGACCATACCAAATCACTTCCAAGATAAACACTGGAGCTTATACCTTGGAAACCCTCACTGGCAAAAATATTAAGAATTTTATAGAATGTTGATAAACTCATAAAATATTATAGCTAATTGTCTTTAGTTTATGCTTTTATCATGTAAGTGACAAGTTTCAACATGAGTAAATTGGTAATCATATTTCTAGTACTTGGTTATTTTACACATTTATGACTATTGCAACCCACAAAGTTATTGCACCTAGGAGAGATCCGAGGAATAAAAGGTCCAACTCGGGTCAAATATTCTAATGCACAAATAAAAGTCAAAAAGGGTAACCCACTTGACCGTATTCCGTGATCAAGAAGTGAGTTCAAGGGTTTTAACTCATGCCCTAATGAGCCTGACTTTAACTCATAAACTTAAAGAAAATTTAAAAAGGTTAACAGTATATGACCGATGCCCGAGATAAGGCAATAACATTTATCGGTGTCCGAAAAAAGATACCACCCAAAAGGCTTCTGCGTCAAAATCACACTTAGAAAATTTCACACTTAGAAATGTAGTTAAGTATCAAAAGACTATATAAAGAAGAGTAAGAGTCGAAATACAGTATATAACAAAGGCAAAACCTGGAAGACGGGCTGTTATGCAATCAAAAGACGAAAATTGGCTAAGTGTCAATTAAGAAAACCACCGAGATAGAGCGTTGGAGACATCCTGGTTGGAAAAAAACAAAGGCAGTAAGAAGAATATGCAAGTGAAAGCGTAAAATATTCTAATTATTAAAATTTATGCTTGAAATACGAGACTTATCCGTACATATTTAAAATTAACCCCACGCAAGGGGTAAACAAAAACAAGAAAAAAAAAAGAATGAAATCAGGTATCCGGATTGGGCTCTCCTTGGTCAGCCTCCTCTACCTAGACTTCTTCTTCATGGCCACCCTCCTCACTCTCCTCGCCCTCCTCCTCGCCACCATTCGCAACGGGAACCTGGTTTACTGGAATGACTTTAGAGATGGCATCCATGATGAAACCATCTCAAACCACCTTCCGTGAACCGATCCCATTGATAACAAGGTTCGAGTTCAAGAGGCGTAGTTGGGCGAGTGTGTTGGCGAAGGAGTCATCTATTGAAGCAACTCACTCATCTTCAAGATATAGGAGGCTGTTCTTCAGCGTGGCCTCAGATTGCTTAAGAATCTTATTCTCCATGCGGAGCACGGTTAGGCTCGACTCAATGGAAGAGATTTGATCTTTCAAGACCTTCTTCCGAGCTTTGGCCTTTTCCACCTTCTTATGGAGGTCAGTGATGTTGGTCTTTCGCAAATCGAGCTCCATGCTGACTTAGGCCAGATGCCCTTCCTTTTGGGCCACCGCGCTAGATGGACCTGGCAGCAAACTGAAGAAGGGCGCCCTCCAAGACTTCAGACTCCTAGCTAACAGTGAGGTCGATTGGTGCCACCTCGGTCATCGGCCTTTTGCCCTTTGGCTCCCGTCGTCCATCTCCTTTCCTCTTGCGTGGCCGGAGTGGTTGAGCATGAGACACGAGATCTGCCTCCTGAAGTTGAGATTGAGGTGGAGGGACTGGGATCATTGGCTGGGATCCGGAGTCCAATGCCCTAGCCTTCTGTTGCGCTAAGCATAGAGCAAGAGCTTCAAGTCCACCAGAAGGTGTCAAACTCTCTACAAAAAGGAAACAAACATATTATTACACTTAGAAGAAATTATGAAATATAAATTCATTAACATATTCAAATATGAATACCTAAAAGTGGTCTTAAAGCATCTGATGGCTCATCCAAAACTTCTTTACAATAGATGGCCTCACGTTTATCAACCCACTCAACTAAAAAGTTAAGGACGTCAGCCTCATTCTCTTCCAAAGTGGATAACGAAGTCTCTATTTCTTCTTGGATCTGGTCCCATATTGATTGTGTCTAGTATAGGTACATCTTTGGCACACCCTCCGGGGTAATATAAAAAGGCATTGTCCCCCGAACCCATTCTATTCTGAATAAATCTTTTTTAAAATTTTTGAAAAATTCTTGATAGGGCTTGAACACTTTTCACCTTATCTGAGCGCATAAGGTGACCCACCCTTTTTGGAAGCTATTCCCAGAGGGTGAAAAGGAAAAAGAAGGCTTCTACCAAATACATCCAACCAAAAACTTTATAGATTAGATTGTAGGTTCAGATGAAGCTCCAGACGTTTGGATGAAGGTGTGTTAGAGCCACTCGTAAGTGATTTAAGACTCCAATTTCGAAGTCGGAGAATGGAAGGCGAACTCCAATCTAGGTGAATAGTGCATCATACATATAAACAAAGTGGTCACCCTCTGTTCTAGTTGAACAAACACGTTCTTGGTCTAGTGGAGCCTGGATGACGTATTCATTATCCTGCAGCCGATCTTCATTTAGATTAAGATATTCTTGTTTAGCTTTGGGGTCGTCCGAGGTCTTGACACTAAACGGGTTACCTAGTACTTCATGATCAACCCACTAGTACAGGTCGACATCCTTTTGAAAGATACATTCTTTTGGCTTAGAAGTAGTCACTCTCCTCCGTCTTATCTCTGAGCTACTAGTATTATCTTTAGAAGTCGTATTCATGTCAGAATTAGAAGAGGTTTCATAATAACTCTCTAACTCCCTCATAAGTACGGAGAGCAAACATGATCATCTTTGCTTTGCAAGTTCTCTTATTGTGTCTGCCCTCTGTATCATTTCTAGGATGTCCATCCTGGATAGCGGCCTCAGTCCCCTACCAGTACCTCCACCACAAGGAGAACGTCTCCGCTGCGTCTGAGACAGTGGAGCACTCAAAATCTCTAGAGAGATACTCTCTCCATCGCAACTATTTAGTGTTATCACCCTCATCATTATTTTTATAGAATTAAAACAGAGGGAGAAAAAGGAATACCTTGAGAATGTGGGTGAGAGAGCTTGAAGGAAGCAAAAATCGCCAAAAACTATCACCGAAAATTCACCGAAAATCGCCTGGTCGCCAAAGGAAAAGCACAAAAATTGAGGAGAAGGAGAACGTGAGGGGAATAAAAACCTCCACTCCTATTTATAAGTGCAAGGGTAACCCCCAACGCCCACTACAAGGGTAAAATGACCTTTTTTGCATTAAATTTGAAATTCTACATTGAATTTGAAAACAACAATCATGGCGGCACGAAGATCAAATGACAACTTTCAATACCTTTTCGTCATGTGGCAAAACATGCTTGACACAACAACCAAAAGAACTGCGGACAAATTTGAAACGGCGCATGTTAAAACAAAATAATACTTACACCGAATATCGGATCAACATTGTGTCAGTTTTATAATACATAATGCGGATTACGAATTTTATTTTGGTCAACTCGTGATTTACATATGGATCCCATTACCCAAATTGGTATGAAGGAAATTCAGTATGAATCCCAGACAATGGTGTAGCGACTCATACGCGTAAAATACACTAAGAGCAAGTGCACTCTATCGCCAAGTAATATAGGACTTGAATCCCAGTTATCAATCTCTCGAGGAATAAATGGTAATTATTAGATTCGCAAAATCCTTTGTTATCCAGACAATCGAAAGTATATAAAGAAAAACAATGAACAATTAAACAAAGAAAAGATAATCAATGAAAGAGAGACTAGGGCGTAAGGTTCACTTAAATTCAATTATTCAGATTTTCTTTCAATTATGATGAAGGTAATTCTTTTGCCAATATTCTCTTATTTGCTATTGAATCCCAATGGTCATGAATGAAACAAAATTCTATTCCTAATTTAATTCACCTATTTGATCATTTAGTTGAATTAATCAAGAATGCATTAAGCTCAATTCAAGAGATGAACTAACATACCGTCAACTTCATTGGTAGGATAAATTGATGTTTGGTCATTCATCAATCTAATCCTAGGCTTACCATATAAATCCACTCATTGAATGCGGATGGTCACCGGTCAAATAATGAATTAACACATGCCAAAAATGATTAAATTCTGACAAGAATATAGGCAATATGATAAACTCAAAAAGAAATTATCATAATCAAATTAGAAATCAAATCCAAATAATAAGAAAAACAAGATCCCCCATAGCCCTAGCTATGGGTTTAACTACTCATGTTCAATAAAAGTAAACTCATATCAGAATACAAACTCATAGATAAAAAACCTAAAGAAAAAGATAAACTAAAAGAAAGAAATCAAAACCCTTTTAATGGAGATTATGATCTCTATGTCTTCAAGAATCAATTCCTCCTTCAAGTCGTCCTCCAAGATCTGCCGTCGCAAAACAACTCTCTCAGGATTAGGAATTTTCTGCATAATGTGCTCAATGTGTTGTCTCTAGTATAACTCTTTAATTTAAAGAAAGTCAGGCTTGCTGTTGCGCAACTAGCGCTTAGGCGCTGGTTACTGGGCACTTGGGCGCTCAGTCACTTAAGCCCAAATGTTCTGCTGCTCCTCTTGTGCGCTCAGGCGCTCCTTCTTAGCGCTTAAGCACTGAAACATTAATTCACCATTGCTGCATACGTTTCCAGCGCTCAGGCGCTACACACCAGCACTCAAGCGCTGGTCACTGGTGAAATTTTCTCTTTTTCTTACTCTTTTACACATTCAATCTTCTCCCGCACAATTACCTGACAAAGCACATAAAATACTTAATAAAAACACATTTAAACAAAACTAAAAATATAACAAAACTAACAAACAAAATTCATTTAAAAAATAAACAAAAAGAATATGAAAAACCAAGGAATTGAACCGTAAAAATAAGACATATTGACGGTTCATCAGCGACTATAAGGCAAAGTAATCTATATCAAATCACAGCCTAATTCATCAATATTGGGAGCATAGTTTTTTATTTTTCATCACAGACTTTGACCATTTATTAAAGACATCATTATATTCAACATCTATATCATGACTTTGATCATTTTGTCCTACGCATGTCATTTGCTCTTGATAATCTCGGATATCTTGACACTCAGCTATCACATCTGAGTGTCAAGCTGAGGGCAATTATTCTGAACCAAATTCTGAGTTAGCAGTTTAGGACCAACTCGGCCCGCTAGAATTAGATCCTAGATATTTATGAGTGCTATTAGATAAGTAAATATGTCTATTTATGAGGAGTAAATCTCTAACAGAATCTCTCATAAATAGAAAAATCAGTTATATCTCTCATAAATAAAGAAGACAGTTATAAGAGATAACAATCTTACCGGATTCTTATCCTAATTAATAATATTTAATATATATTTAAACATAATTCTTATCTACCAAGATGCTTTTTGGATATCACATAAGGTCATAAAAATATACATTTAATTTTAAATATTATCCACCTTATGTACAATTTAACTTAAACATCATATTACCTTTTATAAGTACTCATCTCACGCATTATCATCGTTATCACTATATTACAAAAGAAACTACTTTCTTTATTTTTATTCAAGTGATTCTTTGAAATTTATTCAAAACATAGCCTTATAAACAAGGAAGGAAGGAAAAAAATATTACGAAAAATTGAACTCATGACATCATTGTAAATTATTAATTTATCAACCAAAAGTTATGTGTATAGCATAACTACGTGTTGTAGCTGCGTTCATGTGTGGAAAGCACTATCCACAAATGCAGAATTGCGGCAATATATATATATATATATATATATATATATTACTCTTTCGTTGCGGCAGATTTTTTTTTGTTTGTACTGTTTCTATGTTTCAAGAGGGTGTCCTTGAGTTTCTAACTTTCTTTTGGCACATCCCATTGAAGCAGGGCGGCTATCTTGCTTATTACTAGCTCACAAAGTAAATATTTCAAACTGTCTCTATTTTTATTCTGCACACAAGTAAAAGAAATTTTGTACCGATTCACATCCTCTAATGTGAACTTTTCATATGATATCATGTTATGTTATTGGAGAAAAAAATACAAAAATAAAAATAATTATAGTATGTAACCATTATTTATGTAAAGTTCATTAGTTTTTTTTTGTTTTTTCTCTCTCTTACATAATATTGACGTCTGAAAAGTTCAAGAGAGAGGATTCAAATTCGAATTGCGTATAAAAGAATAAAGAAGAATTTTTGCATAAATCTTACAAGCATTATTAATATAATAATTAATTAAAATTATTTATTAATTAATTATGTGTTGACCTAATACACTTAACTTAAATACATCATATTTATGTTATAATTTCTCAACAAAAATAATCACTAATCATTTAGCAATATTCATAATTACTCCTACGTGCTGTCACATTCATTATTGTTTATAATTGCTTACTTAGTAGTTGATCGGAATATCAGCCTGGTAAATATCTTCAGAGTTATTTAGCTACTGCCAAATGTCTAACATTTGAATTTGATGCAAAAAAATTGATTATGCCTTCCACTTGTGCCTTTTTCTTGACATTTTTTGTTGAGCATTCTAGTAGAGGAAAACAGAGGATACTGAAGTTGATTAGCAGACAAATAGTTGTGCGAAAGGGAGATTATTAATCACTGTTACCATGGTATGTGGTGAACCTCGTCAGAGACAGCATCAATGATTAACTTCCATTATTAGCTTTCTAATCATAACATCTACGAAATTAAAAGTCTTAAAGGTAATTCACCACAAAGAAGTCTTAAAGGTAAGACAAAAGGAAAGGTGGTTGGTCGTTGAAAGTATAAGATAGTGGTTGTGTCACGTTGGTTTATGCCTTATTATTTATGGAGAGTTTTAACTGGCTGCTGCTCTGGTCAATGTGATGTGTGGTTGTGGTGAACAAAATTAAGAGTATCAAGTGTGTTGAATCAATCTATAAATATGTGAGTTTTGAGCCAACTCATAAAATATGAGTTAGATCAAGTTGAAAAATATTCTAACTCAGAATCTGTAGAGTCGAGTAGTGTGTTTGAAAACGTCCAACTCACTGGTACTTAATCCATCCACATTTTTAAACAAAAAAATTAAAAAAATCGGTTAGTCGCGGTTAAAAAGTTATTTGTTTTAAACTGTGACTAAATGACAATTGGAAAAAAAAAGCTTACTTAGTGGATTGACGTCATTTCACTTTGCAGCCTAACAAAAGTCAACAGCGCTCACACAGAAATAGTACACTCGTTCTCATCAATCACCATTTTAACCACTCACTCTCAAATTCTCAGTTTCTCAAAATAAAATAAAAAATTAAATCTCTAACTTCCTATTTCAAGAAATACAGTGTATTGAAAAAATAAAGTATGAAATCAATGATTATGTTAATCAACATGGTATGTGTGATGACATTAACTTTAATTTGTTACAGTAATTTGTTGTTTATGAATATTGAGACTTATTAGTTTAATTTAGTTTATTACAAACTTAAATTAGTAAAACTTGTTAATTTATTATATATTTATGTATTTTTAGTTTATTTGAGACTTATTATATTTATCTAAGGTCAATTATATAAATTAATATGTGACTTATTATATTTATATAAGATATATTATGTGTAACAATTTTTTTATTTCATATTTTAACTTTTTTCTAAGAATTTTTTTAAACATATATTAGACTCACGAGTTCAACTTATCTTAACTTACTATTGAACAAGTCAAATTAGACCGAGTTAAAAAATGATGTAAAACCTACTAAACTCACCTAGCCGACACCCTTAATTGATGGTTACAAACAATAACAACAAGAAAGACCTTCTTTCGTTTCTTTGCCTTTCTTCAGCTAATAATACAGGTGTTTATATAGCATATGATCATGTGTTATTAGAAAATATAACGATGGAATAAGGTTCTTTAAAAGTAAATTTATTTTTAAAGTGAGTAAGTAAAAATATATTCATAATTAAATTTTATTAAATTAAAATCATGATACATTTTAAATAAAATTTTAAAAAAATAAATTCTTATTTATTAATTTTAAAAATAACTTCACTTTAAAATGACTAATAAATAATCCTAAAATCACAATGCGTGTAAGATTGGTTTTATCACTTTTATGGTATATGATAATTGCAGGGTGTCAAATGGATGGATTGGTTTGATTTTGAATCGGATTGTAATGGATTGATTCAAAATAAATCATTAATCCATTTAAAATCTATTACAAAATGTTTAATATTATCCAATCCGCTCATGACCTAATTTTATGGATGGATATTCAATTCATCCATTAATCCATTTTAATGGATTGGATTGATGGATATCCAAACCACTCATTTAAAAAAAATGTTTCTCTCTCTAAAAACATTTATTCTCTCTCTAAAATATGTTTCTCTCTAAAAAAACATAAAATATATTGATATCCATTGGATTGGTTTTAATTAGATATCCAATACATATTTTGGTTGGATTACTAACCATCCATAATTAAATTTAATCCATTAGATCCAATCCAATAAGATATATCATTTTAATTGGATGGATTGGATCGATTTTAATATAAATGAATTGAATGGATTAAAAATTAATGAATTTTTACAGGGGATAAAAATTGACATCCCCTCTCGCGTTAAAGAGGAGAGGTCCTATTATCAAAAGAAAGACAAAAATCATACATATCACATGTGGTATATTATTAAAAAAAAAATTACACATACCACATGTAATATGTTAAAAAATATATATTATTAATTAATAAAATCCTCTCCTATTTTTTGAGAATTAAAGAGGATCCTAATTCAAAAATTACAACCCAGCCAGCTAGGAGTATATATAAAATGGAGTAAGGGAGGTGGGTCACATATTACGCATTTTCTCATTAGAACTTAAAAGCATCAGCAGCTGTTTGTCATCAATTTGCTGGGCTCCGTATCTGTGAGGTGTATGGATACATTACACGTCCAAGCGGTTAATATGGTGAAAAAAATCGTTGAAAGTGATCAATATTTGATGGATATTGAAAAATGGCTACCTGATAAACAGGTAAAGCCTTTAAAAGTTACAATTTTCGGTGAGTTTATCCCCGGCTACAATTTCCAATCACTGGAATCTGAAACTACAGATGTTAAATGCGTAAATGGGGACTTGATGTAGAGATCCGGATATAATCAACGAGGGCTTTTTTTTCTTTGTACAATTACCTGCTACTTTGATTTTGTCATGAGCAAGCCATTTTCAATTCTTAACCACCTGTTTTTTTTTTCTTTCAATTATTTCAAGTTTCAACTAAACAAGGCCAGGAAAATGTTTGATATGGGAATCGTCACTTGCAAATGCTAATGACAATGAGAACTCCGTCTTGAGTTAGGATTCTGGGTGTTTTTCTGTTTTGTTTTTATTTCTTTTTTCTTTTTTTCAATGAAGAAAGAAAAGAAATATATAACTAAGTTCTTATGAAATAAATTTCCATTCTATCAAATAAGATAGACGAAGGTGGAGTGTAAAAAAAGTGTACTCATATAATTAATATATTTTTAAAAATAATTACTGTTATTATTTGTCACTTTTCTTAACTCTGCAATAATAAATAATATATATGTAACCTGTGCAACGTGCAATTCTAAGTAACTGTGTGGTGCATAATGGTATAAATGTTATTTTACACTATAAACCGGTGCAACCTGCAATTATAAGTAACTGTGTGGTGCATTGGTGCACTACTCTAACATGAGGTACATAGCATTATTCTCCCAATTTGCTGTGTTTGTCCTTTTTGGTCTTTCACGTGAATCTTATTATTTACATTTATAATATTTTTACCATAATAATATATATATCTTTTTTATATATTTTTTAATATTATTTATTATATTTTTTATTATTTTATTAAATTTAACACTCTTAAAAATAATATCAATAATACATACACATCTTTATGATCTTTTTCATATTATTTAGAATCCATGTGTTGTGCCACAGTGCCGCTAAATAATCTTTCACTAAACCTAATGGTTTATCTAACCAACCCGTGATACACCTACATAAATATTCATCCTGTCTCTCCCATATAATTGATATATGGATGTTACAAACCCACACATGCGAATTTTTTTTAATATCTATTTACGAAATTAGAGAGGGTGTTAGGTGTAAGTCATGAGCTTGAATTATTGAGAGGAAGAAGTTTGTTAACAGAGGAAAAGAACAAAATGTTATTCTTTTATGTACTATATACAGTTTTGATCAAGTGAAAGATTAAGTGACGATTTCTGTTTTGATCGGACTAAAATTTTAATTGAATATTCGTCATTGATAGTTCTTCAATTTGTACGATAAAATTGTGTTTGGAACTTCGTACTTAAAAAATTGGTAAACAATAGTCACTTTTTTAGTGGCAATTTTTAACTTATTTTTATTTTTATATTTTGATGACTTTGGTCAAGTGCATTTGACTATTAATATTGTTGTTTGATCGAACTGATCGCTTCTTGGTTGTTTAATATAGTGACATTTTTCAACTATTCATTCTATCTGAAGTTACAACTTAAGTTTAAGTTCAATATAGTGGAAAGTGGAAACCCTCTATTGGAACCCACCTGCGGCTGGAAAGCTTAAGTTGAATTTTGATGCTGCAAACCATAGTGATGGTCAGATACTCAGACTACAGCTGGGGCCATTGTTAAAAATAAAATGAAAGGGGGGGGGGCTGGGGGCTGGGAGGGGGTTCTGTTGTCATTTGTAGAAAAATGAAGTTGGACATATTATGGCAGGTGCAACTTCGAGCCTTCCAAATGGTGTGGAGGCCAAAGGCACAATGGCTGAGGCTTATGCGTCTCGCCTAAGTCTTTCTTGGGCCCAGAATCTTTGCTTTATGGACATTGTTCTTGAAGAGGATTGCTTAGAGGTGATTAGAGCTCTTTCAAGCAATATTTTAAAAACCAAATTGAACTGGTTAGTTGAACACATGGAAATATGAATCGGTCTTATCTTTTATTCGAATAATATTCAGTTCAATGGTTTAATTATAATTTAATTATAAATTTAATTAATTAAACTAATCAAATTATAATTCAAAAATTTTATTTATTCAATTTCTAGTTCGATTTTTAAAACATTGCTTTCAAGAAAAACTATCTCGTTGACCCAAAAAAAAAAAAAAACTGTAAACCATCTCTGCTGCATACTTTATACTAATTTTAGAAGAAAATAATTCCTTTAAAATGAATAAGTAATGATGTATCTATTTTTAATTTAATTTAAAATATATTGTGATATTAATTTATTAAAATTTAATATTAAATATATATTTATTTATTCACTTTAAAAAATATTTATCTTTTTAAAAGATTGCATTACGTTCTTTCAAAGTTTTAAATCTTTTGGCTATTCATATAAAAAGAGCAGGCAACAAGATAGCACATGCTTTAGCTCAACTTGCTTTCACAAATCCAAACTGTGTATGAATTTAGGAAGCTTTTAAGTGAGTTTAAATTAAGTTATTTTATATTTAAAATAATTTATAATTAAAAGTTCTTTCAGCCATGAGAGAGCTTTTGAGAAAAAAAATAAAGTGATTATTCTCTTAAAAATAATTGTTTCTAAACATTCACTAAATCTATTCGTAATCCGGTAATTTTGAACATTTTGAATCCCTCTTAATAAAGTTTTATTTTCAAGTCAAAAAGAAAATGTTACACCTTAATTTTAATAATTTTACTTATATTGTTTGTTGGGATTACTATAATCGTTTACGTGGCCTACTATAGTTCGTTCTTCCCTTCAACATGCACAAAATTTCAGACGATGTTTACGCATCACAAAAAGTTATGGGGCATGGTGGGCTCTGCGTCCATGCCCTGTAGATCCTCACGGGTTTTGCAGGGCCACACCCACTCTATTTCAATATTTGTTTCCAGTTGGATGGGACTCCATTTGGTCTTGGACCTTCAACCTTCGCCCTTAACCAGTATTGAGCCTTTTCCAACTTAGCCATTGAGGGATTTTTAAATAATGATTCTTACAATTGCGAATAATTACGTTTAAGTGCATGAGACTTTTATTTATTTATTTATTTTTCCGGGGTCAATCCGTAAAACCATCTTTACAATTAGATAGTTGTAAATGGAAAAGTCATGTAAGTACTATTATTTTATTTTCTCTACAAAAAGAGAAGTTTGATTTTATTTTTTGTTTTATTGAAAATGATTATACTAACAAAACACGCTGTTAAAACATTTTTTTCTTTAGTGAATACATATTTAATTCCAAATTGGGTCTTGTTAACTCAAAATTAATTGGCCGATCTGGCATTGAATTATGATTTTAAAAGAATTTTATCAATAAAGTTAAGGGTTTGAATTCAAAAATCATCACTTTTAAAATAGTTTTACGTAACTCTCACACTCAACCAAAAATTACATAAATAATTACCTGCACTAAAAAAAATTGGGTCTTGTTATATAAGCCCCACTTTTGAATGGGGTCTACCAACATAAGACTACTCTAGGGGTAGTTTCGGATGAATCATGATTCTCTATTATTATTGAATAACATGATAGTATTCTATTAGAAAGAGAAATATATATTTTGTTTTCATTATAACTAATAGGACTTATAACTAATCATGATAAATTATTACATAATAAAAATTGTTTCTATTTCTCTTCTTTAGAACCATCTCATTAAGAAGAGGATCCAAACTCATATCGGATTTAACATTCCGGACTATATATTATTTTCCTTTCAAATTTACACTCATTAATTTTATTAACTAAATCAATTAATATCTGTAATTTTAAAATTTGAAGAAAATGTTATCGGCCTTATCATTTAATTTTCAAAAATATTCCTCTCAAAGATTTGAATCAAATGTTTTAAAATTTTTTCCCTCCTCGTACATGTAGACCCAAAATAAAAAATCAAAGATAAATAGAGGAGTAATTGAATTTATATTATGGTAATAAATGTCGGTTACCTGAATACAGAGCTTTTCACCCACGAAAGATGACAAAATAGGTATAAATTAATGTTATGGTAAAGAAACAAATAAAACTTATTTGGGGACATTTAATTTACTTACCATATAAATATATTGCACTTAATGTAAAAAAAAAAAAAAAAGTTGTCTAATATTACAATAGCAACATGCAGTAAATTTATTGCATACTATTAGAGTTTATTTGAAATGTAAATAAGAAATAATTTAATTTGTAAAATAAATTTAATTAAAATTTGTATTTGAAATATTAAAAAATAAGAAATGATTTGATTTTTAAAATCTCATGGATTTCAATCCTTTTGTTTTAGAAATTTCATCAAATTTGATAGGATTTGATAGGATTTGATTTGATTTAAAATGAATAGACTATTTTATTCTTAGTAACTACCTCTAACCACCTCTCATGAGAGCTAAAATGTAAAATAATAAAACCAAATTAAGTTAATTCTCATTTTAATAAATTTCAAATACAAAATTTAATTTCTAAATCAATTCAATTCCTATTTTTTTTTAAAGTTCCAAACATAAAATTTGATTTCTAAATCAAATCAATTCAAATCAAATCAAATCGAATCAAATCATTTCCCATTTTAATTTATTCCAAACACAACTTAAGTGTGTTTGGAATGTAAAAAAATAAGAAATAATTTGATTTGTAAATCAAATTTAATTAAATTTTGTGTTTAGAATGTTGAAAAATAGGAAATGATTTGATTTCTAAAATTCTATGGATTTCACTCATTTTATTTTAGAAATTCCATCAAATTTGATAGGATTTGTTAGGATTTGATTTGATTTGAAATGAATAGACTATTTTACCCTTAGTAACTACCTCTAACCACCTCTCATAAAGGTTAAAATGTAAAATAATTAAACCAAACTAAATCAATTCTCATTTTAATGAATTTCAAACATAAAATTTGATTTATGAATCAATTCAATTCATTTTTTTAAAAGTTCCAAACATAAAATTTGATTTCTGAATCAATTCAATTCCTATTTTTTTTAAGAGTTCCAAATATAAAATTTGATTTCTAAATCAAATCAAATCAATTCAAATTAAATTAAATCAAATCATTTCTTATTTTTATTCATTCCAAACACAACCTTAGAGTGGCAGAATTATACATACCAATTGATGATAAGGTTTCTTTGGGTTTGGTGGGGCGTTTTTATCATAATATAACTTTTTTTCTTTTATTTATCCTTTTAGGGTATCTTTTAGATTATGTATTAAAATAAGCTTATTTTACAATATGTTCAAAAGTCATTATGAGCGGTAGTAATTTTTGATTTGTGTAATTTTTTTAGTTAGTAGTTTAAAAGTTATCATGGATGATAGTGACTTTTGATTTGTATATTTATTTATACTTTTTGTTAAGTAACTTTGAAGTTGATATGACTAATAGCGGTTTTCCAACATTATATTTTTTTAAAAATGTGCATTTTGTTCACAAAAGTCACCATTCATGAGAGTGACTTTTATGCATGTAATAAATAATAGAAAAATAAAATATCTATAAAAATCATCATTGTTTATGATAGTTTTGTAGAAGATAAAATTAAAAGATGAAGAATCCACCGTATAACATGATTCTGAATACATTTTGCTATGTGTTGCATGACTTGATTGACTACTTGCTATTGCATTACATGCATTTGCATAAGCTTCATTATGAGATTATTTGAATTATTATGTGCATGATGTAATATCCTTCATAACCTATTAGTCTTAATAATGGTTATAATAGCTTATTAACCTTTGTGTGAGTCATATATTAATTTGTGTAATTTTCTGAGTTAATTTGAGCATAATGTTCTAACACAAAATATGAAAAATAACTTAGAAATTAACATAAAATGCTTAAATAATGAAAATAAATATGAAAATTTTATTTTTAGGATTTAGAATTAATTATGATGATTTTTAGGGAATTAAATAAATTATTTTGATATTTTTAATAATTAGAATGCAAATAATTTCTGAGCTATAATGCAAATTTTGGTATTTTTAATAAATTATTTTGATAATTAAAATATTTAAAAATAAAATGCATTTTTTAAATATAATATTTAAAAACTATCATCATGATAACTTTTTAAGTTATTTAACAAAAAATATAAATAGTACAAATAAGAAGTCATCATCATCCATAATAATTTATGAGCTACTTATTAAAAAAATTATACAAGTTAAAAGTCATCATTATTTATGATAACTTTTGAAATACTTACTAAAAAAATTATATAAATTAAAAAATATTATAACTCATGATAACTTTTGAACATATTATAAAAGAAGTCTATTTTGATACATAATTTAAAAATACCCTAAAACGATAAATAAATAAAAACTATATTATGATAAAAATGCTGTTTGGTGGACCCTCGAGTTAGATTGCACGTGAGATACATTTACCATATAAATATATTGCAGTTAATGACAAAAAAAAAAGTTGTCAAATATTACAAAAGCAGCAATAAATTTATTGCATACTGCTTCATCTTATTTAAAATGTGTCATTAAAGTAATATATAAGGGTCAAAAAAGTTATTAAATAATTTAATTTCAAATATATAATTATATTTAACTAAATTAATTTTTATGAAAATATTTAAAATATTATCATTTCATTAATATTTTCTTTCATTTTATTTTGTAGAAATACTAAGAAATAAAAATAAAGATAACTATGATTAATACTTTTTAATTTTTTAAAAATAATAAATAAATCGAAACAAAATATTTTTTTTAATGTTGGAGAAGGGTAGAAGACACAAACAGAAACTTAAAAGGTATGTGTCATCCAATCCAACGGTCCAAAACCCAATTAACCTATCATCATCTCATCTCAATCATTGTCTTTTTCTTTTTTATTCACCTTAACCCTTGTCTTATCTATATATAACTATTGCAAAACTCTTAAAAGTTAATACTATTTATATTATTTTTAAGAAATGTAATTGAGTGAGAAAAAATAATAAAAAATATATATATAATGAACTATTAAATAAGATGAGATATATGTATTATTTAATGTAAGAATATAAGTGTTGATTGCAAAACTAAGTTAATTTACAATAGTATCTATTGTGTAAGGAGTTAATATAATAAAATAAATTCTTTTAGATAATTTTTTCTAGGTGTGTAGGCAATATGATAAAATAAATTCTTTTAGATAAAATTTTCTAGGTGTGTAGGCAAAGTATGATAGTCTACACATCCTATTGCTGTATTTAGGCTTTTCTCTACAAGTCTTATATTAGGTATGGTTAAATCTTATATTAGTTGTCTTTCTATCTATTATCTATTATTATATTTTAAAGGAATTATTTTTTTTAAGTTCTTTTAAAGTAAATTTGTTTCTAAAGTAGGATTGTAACCGAGTCGGTTTTGTTTGACTTTTAGAGAAAAATAAATTCGAACCAATTAAAATTAATTAATTTAGTTTAGTTAAGTTTTTATATTTTTTGATAGCCAAATTCGAATCAAATTAAACTAAATATATACGAATTAGTTTGGTTCAGATGATCGAATTGATCATTTTTTTACACAAAAATTAATTAAATAATTACTTTTTCATAAAAAAATACATAATAAACTTATGAATTTTTTTTTAAAAATAGAATCAAACTTATTTATCTCAATAAGTATACTATAGTACAACAAATAGACAAAGTCTAAACAAACAAACATAATTAAAAGATACATAATAATGGATATCAGTATAAAAATAAGTACACAATAACACCAAACTTAGTCCAAACATAATGAAAAGAAAACATAAGTACACAACATAACAATGGGCAGCACCCAAAGTCAATACAAACTTAATCCAAACTCAATCTAAATATATATATATGGTTTAGTTCGGTTTGGTTCTCGGTTTTAAAATTTCAAATTTGATAATCGAACCAATTAAACTTTTATTGGTTTAGATTTTGTCTGAACCAATCAATATATCCAAACCAAACTGAATCAATTTAATTAGTTCGGTTCGGATTGATCGAATTGGTCGAGTTATCTGAACCAATTTACACCCTACTTTAAAGTTAGTAATTAAAGATGTATCTACTCTTGATTTAAGCTAAAATGTATCATAATCTTAACTTATTAAAATTTAATGATAGATATACTATTACTTATTTACTTTAGAAAGACTTTATCCCATCATTTTATGTGTCAACTTATAGGAATATATTTTTCACACTAAAATCTTTGCTTTTTTTACTTTTCTATCTACATTATTTATATATACCCATATGAAATTATTATTTATATATTCTCATATTGAAATGTCAACAAAATGGGGTGAATAGTGCTTCTTGTTCCCATCGTAGGTACCCATTTATGATGCTTATGGGAAAGGCGGATAGCCATGGATATCCTTGAGTATTTAACAATTCAATATAAAAATTAAAAGGTCACTAAAAGAAAACATAAATAAAATAAATTTTAACATCCACCGAATTTGTGAAAGCCAAATTATATCTACTGAGGACAATATCTTTTGTTGAAAACTCAATGAATAAAAAATCTTATTGACTACATTGTTAATTTTATTCTTATTTTTATTTTCTTATCAATATTATTTACATGTTCCCATAAAGTAAAGTCAACGGGGTGGCTAAGGTACCTATTTATGATCCTTACGGGAAGGCACTCACGAGTATTTAAGAATATTTAATAATTCAATATAAAATTTTAAAAATCACCAAAAGAAAACATAACAATAAAATAAAATTTTTAACATCCATTGAATTTATTGAAGTCAAATTTTATCCACTGAAGATAGTTATTTTTTTGAAAACTCAATGAATTAAAAATCTTATTAGCTACACTGCTAATCTTATTCTTCTTTTTATTTTCTATCTACATTATTAACATGTTACAAGATGTTAATGTCAACGAGGCGAGGGCGGGATAGGGTAGTGCTTCTCATGTCTGCATTGCAGGTACCCATTTATGATCCCTATAGGGAGACATGTGTCCATGAGTATTTGCGGGTATTTAATAACTCAATATAAAATTTTAAAATTACCAAAATAAAAAATAATAATAAAATAATTTTTAAACATCCATTGAATTCATTGAAATTAAATTCTATCCACTGAAGATAATTTCTTTTGCCAAAAATTCAATGAATGAAAAAATCATATTGGTTATATTACTAATTTTATTCTTCTTTTTATTTTCCTATGTTCATTATTTACATGTTTCTAAATGGGAATGTCAATGGAGCAGGGGGTGGGTAGTGCTTGCCCAGCCCCTATTACAGGTACCCATTTATGATCCCTATGGGGGTACTTATAAGTATATGTAAATATTTAATAGTTCAAAAATTTTAAAAATCACCAAAAGCAAATTAAAATATCAAAATATTTTTTGTATATTTGATAAGTTTTGTTATTTGTGTTTAATTTTGATGCATTACTAGTATATAACTTTTTACACAATCAACTAATCACATATTATTACATATGTGACTTTTAAATAATTAATATAAGAGTCAAATATTTTTAAAGATGTGATAATATATAATTAATTGATGGTATACAAAACTACTACATTGATAATGTATATAAATTAAATTCTTATTTTTATGATATTTTCTTTTTACAATTGTTGGTGTACAATTTTTTATCCTTCTAATTACTAACTTATTAAATGAATTAACAAGTTACATTAATATTTATTTTTAAATGAATAAAGTAATTGAAGGAAAGAATAACCTTGCAATTGCACGGGTATTATGGTTGTATAATATATATGGAAAACGTTTTTTGTCTAACAAAAATACTTACAACTTTTGTCCATTATATCTCAATGTGAGATAAATGTCAAATCATGTTATATGCGATTATAGTATTCCCATGGGATACAGTATGAGTTTGTGAGTGAGTTGAAAAAAAAATGAAGTATAAAAGTTAGACGAATAACGAGACTGAATATATATGTACACTTACTTTGTCATATGCTCTCATCACTATTTTTCGTGGAATGCGATGTCAGAAATGCAAAGTCCACACCAGTTTAAGACTAAGTATATAAAGTGTGAAGTTTGAATAATTTGATATCTGTGAGCTATGAAGCAAAGATACAGACACAGACATAGGACATAAAACGGATACGGACACGAGGACACATTAAATTTAAAAAATTATAGGACTTGATTTATGTATACATATAATAAAAAATATAAGAAAAAAGATTCATAATTCATTAATATCATTTAGTTTGAAAATTTATAATATCTTAATATATGTCATATGTGTCAATATTTCCTACCTAATAAGCCCCTTCCAAAAAATATAGAGCATAATTTCTATTGACATTTTCTAAAAAATCTCTTAAACTAACTTCTCTTAATAGAATTAACCATATACAAATATATGCGCATCCAAAAAAATTAACTAAAAGGAATATTGGTGTGAGGCAAATTTCAGTGATGGCGAAATGGACGGCTTGATACGAGCAGAGATAGAAAGAGCAGATAAAACTTAAAAGTCTAATAGTCACTTGTGAAAAGATAAAACTTAAAATATTAGTATGTGAAAAAAATGGCGTGGGACGTCAGTAATATAATTAGATTTTGGTAGGTTATAGGCTTACTAATTCGACATTAATCATGGAAATTATTTTTTTTAGAAAAAAATATATTAATAAGTCGTGTCTAAGTCGTCTTCTAGAGTGTCCAAGCGTGTCCAAGTCGTGTCCTTGACATGCACAAGTGTGTCTGAACCGTATCCAAGACAAGTCTAAGTAAAAAAAAATTTTTTTTTTAATCAGACACGTAGGACACATGTGTTTTACGCGTGTCCCCATGTGTCTAACACTGACATATTTTTAACATGCAAACACACTTTAAAAACAATATATCCATACTTCATAGTCAGTTAGTAGTTCCATTAAAATAGGTTATAATATTATATTAGAGTAATTAAACTTAATTCTATCCAAAAAATTAGATCATAAGAAAGAATTACCCAAATCCTTTAAATGATACTTTACCAATATATTTAATCGATTTGGAACCTTAACAACCAATGAAGTTGTTATTGCATTCCATAAAGTCATAAGGATCATCACGTTATTCAAGTGGGTGAATACTTTTGCAGGGATTGAGGGATCCATGGTATATGGAATTATTATCAATCATTTAAAAATCGAATAGAAAGCACCAAAAAAAGAAAAATCGAATAAAAAATTAAAACGATAAGATTTCTGAGTTATGATTCGATTAGTTGAATGAACTAAAGTTGAGGTTAAACTATTATTAAACTATAATTAAACTAAATAATATTCAAATAAAAAATATGACTAGTTCATAATTCAATCGATTCAACCGACTGATATTTTTAAAGCACCCTGTTAAGAGTTTAAAACTAATCTTTTGGGTTATATACTATAACTCCACTTAATGTCTTAGTTTTATTAGAATCTAGCATGGTATCAGAATCAATATCTCATCTTCCTGTGTCGCTTATTTCGTTAGGCTACCTTTTTGTGGAATCCCACATCGCCTGCCTTAATCTTCCGGGTGCGGTTTATATACTTGTCGAGTCACTCCACTTGATGCCAATTGATTTTAAGTTGAAATCTAACACACCCAACATTATAACTTTTCTTGCTTTTTTTTTTTGCCAACCTTTAATCGTACTAACATCTGAAAAACATAACTTAGTGCATGTTTAATCTATTGCCAACAACTTTTTTCTTTTTTTTTAAGGCTTTTTTTACTGTTTAATCATGTTTAGCAAAGTTAATTTCAATTTTTGCACGAAATTTAATGTATTATAATTTTTTTTTCATAATGTTGAAGATTGAAATTTATGATTCTAGATTATAAATTATTTCTTACACTTTGAGATGTAAATACCATTTTGTCCTCAATCAAATTATTTTTTTAATCATTTTATACTTATTTTAATAATTTAATGTATAAAAATAATTTTTTTTTATACTATTCAAATAAAATAGATTAACTTAAAATTATTTTTTAACTAATATATTTAAATATAAAATTAATTTTATTATAAAAATTAATTATAATAATAATTGATTATTAAAATAATAAAATTTTCATAATTATTCTCAAACACTCCCTTAATGTTAACTGCATTATCTTTATTTCTCAAAACTTCTCTGTTTTGTACTGATAGTCGTGGCCAAGGATAATATTGTTATTTTTAGCTTCTAAACTCTCCAAAGATAGTACTTTGAGGTCTTAATTTGTTTTGGATAGTCATATTAGATATTAAATTAGCATTTATGCGATACACTTGCACGTTCAGTGTGATGCACAGGATAAATGAATGATGATATGATGGATAAAATAAATAATAAGTAAAAAAAATCTAGTTATCATGATTATAGTAATGATAGAATTGTTGTAAATTTAAAATTAAAATTATTTCATAATTTTTTATTAAAAATTTGAATTATTCTTTCTTAATTACATTATACACATATTATTATTTTAACGTGTCATATCATGTAGTAATAAGAATGACAACGGGATGAGATAAGGTGGGGGTGGGTAGTGCTTCCTCCATCCCCCGTCCCCGTCGCCAGCACACATTTATGAATTTCATAAGAGAGGTAGGTATTCGTAAGTATCCACGAGTATCTAATAATCCAAAATAAAATTTTTAGAAAAACACATAAATAAAATAAACTTTTATCATCACATATAACAATATCTTTCAACAATTTAAAATTCTTACAAAATTTAAAAAATGTCACAAATAATATATCAAATTCAATTATATTTTGTAATAATCAATTTATATAAATAATTATTACAAAAATAATATATATTTATTAACAGTTTCATTTAAAATAATAAAAAAATATATTTTTTATCTCATCTCAAAGTGAAAGAGAAAAAAAGTATTATATATGTGTGTGTGTGTGTGTGTAAAACATTAAATGAAAAAAAAAATATTTGACAAGTTTGAGGGTATATCTGCAGGGTAGGTAGTATGACCCTGCTCCCATTTATTAATTGGGTATCCATCTTCCCATCGCGAGTAATCCCTGCAGATATCCACAAGTACTAATATTTTCGTCATTCCTATAATAATGTATAAAGAAGAATTTGTTGATATTTTTGCCATCCTTTTAATAATATTCATGAAAATTTTCCTATTTTAAATCCTTAACATGTGTCCTTTGGCTATGTTTGGGAGGTTGATAAGGGAGGGAATGACATGAAATGAACTGGAAAAACTTAGAGTATGTTTGAATTGGTGGGATTGAGTGGAATTGAGAGAAATAGAATGAAATAGAGATATGTCCAATTATTTAAGTATATTAAAAAATGATGAAATGAGATAGAAGTAGGTGGGATAAATTCCATCCTATCCCACAAAAAAACTATCAATTTTCTTCCCCCTTAATTTGGGGGGTATGTGATAGAATTATTTTTTTTATTATTATAATTAGGATTCTATCTCATCCCATAAAAAATCATCCACTTTCCAAACAATGGAGTGGTAACTTTACTCCATTTCATCCTAAAATATCTAAATAATGAAATGATACTTTTATCTCATTTCATTTCATTCCATCTCATCTCATCCTATCCTATCGCATTCTATTTCATTCTATGAATTACTAAATATCCAAACATAACCTTAATGAAAGTGTGTTTGTGAGTTAATTTAAAGAAATGAGTACAATGACAATGGAAGATCAATGAGTCCCTCCCCTGTCATTCAAAGCCTTCAATTTTTGTCCTCCAGATTTGGGGGGTTGAGAAATGAATGACTGAAACATTCCACTTCAATTTCTTATTAAATTCATTAAATATCTAAACAATGGAATAACATGTTCTTTTTCATTCCATTATGAATGGAATGGAAAAAATGTGCCATTTGACTATGTATGGGAAGATGGCAAGGGAGGGAATGACATGGAATGAAATGGAAAAATTTAATAAAAATGAGTTTGAGAATTAATTTAAAGAACGGAGTGGAATGATAGGGGAGGTTCAATGAGTCCCTCCCTTGTCATTCAAAGCCTCTAATTTTTGTCCCTCAATTTGGGAGGTCAAGAAAAAAATGACTTAAACATTCCACTTCATTTCTTTATCAAATTCATTAAACATTTAAATAATGAAATGATATTTTTTTTCCATTCTATCTTGAGTCACTCCCTTCCGTTCACTTCAAAACTTCTAAACATAATCTTAGTGCGCTACTTAACAAAATGTTTTCATAAATAAGACATTAATGAAATTTAAATTTTAAATTATTTGTAATGAGAGAATAGTATTAATTAGAATTTTAAATTTTAATTTTTTTGTAATGATTAGACATTAATCATTGTTTTATTAAAAATTATGAGAAATGTTTTATATATACCAAAATCGTATATCGTTATTAATATCATATGTTAATGTGTGAAGATGTCAAATTATTTTGTATATAATTATAATATTTTTGTGATATATAAAATAATTTTATAAATAAATTAAATAAAATTAAATATATTTTGATTGAACGAATAATGAAAATAAAAATTCTTATGTTATTTTTTTTATGTTCTTTTGACACGTCTAGCTCCTGTCCTGCCTTTCTAACACGTGTCTCTTATGTTATTACTATTGTTCGTTCTTCTCTTCCACATGCACAAAATTTCAGACGATTTTCGGCATCACAAAAAGTTTTTGGGCATGGTGGGCTGCAGTGATTTTTGAAGGGCCACACCCACACCATTTCAAGATTTGTTTCCAGCTATGACAAAAAAAAATTAAAATAAAAAACTGTTTCCAGCTGAATGGGACTCTAATTGGACCTGGACCTTGGACCTTTGCTCTTAATCACTGTTGGGCCTTTTCCAAGTTAGCCATTGAGGGATTTTTGAATAATGATTCTTAAACAATTGTGAATAATTAGTTAATTACGTTTAAGTGCTTTTATTTAAATTTTTTTTGGGCCAATTCATAAACCATCTTTACCATTACCCAATTCTTCATAGTGAGAGTGAATTGTGAACTTAGATAAACTTTACATGTAATATCAGAAGTTCAAATTCTGCAATCATCATTTTGAAATAATTTTACTTAATTATTATTTTTGATTTAAAATTACGTGAATAATTGGTTAAAGACAAAATAAAAAAATCTTTACAATTAGATAGTTCTAAATGTAAAAGCCGTGTACGTAGTACTGTTATATGGATTTAATTTGAATGTCACAGTTCATGAAAAATATTTTATATTATTATTTAATTATGTATTGTCATATTATAAAAAAATGTTTTACTCTTACAATAATTATCTCAAAATTAATATATATAAAAATATATGATTAGTTGATAATATAAAAAATTTTACAATAGCAGTATATTAAAATTAAGTTCTTATTTTATTTTCTCTACCAAAAATGTATGATTTTATTTTCGATTTTATTGAAAATGAATATACAAACCAAACACGCTCTTAGGCATTTTTCTCTCTCTTTAGTGAAGACATATTCAATTCTAAATTGAGTTTTGTTAAACTAAAAGTGATTGGTTGCAGTGGAAGTGAATTGTGATCCCAAACAAATCTTACCTACAATATGAGGAGTTCGAATCATGAAATCATCACTTTGAGAGGACTTATACTATAGCTGTCAAAACGGGCCAGGGCAGCTCAGTTCGGGCCAGACCATTTTCGGTCAGTTTCGGGTTGATATTTTGTTAGCTTAACCCACTCTTTTTAAATGTAAATGAGATGGGCTAGCCCAGCCCGTTGCGGGCTGGTCCATTCAGATCGGGCTAATTCAGACTATTTTAATTTTGGATTGATATTTTATTAGTTTAGCCTGCCTATTTTGTCGGAGTTGACTCATTTTGACGGCTTTAGACTTTACTTAACCACCACCCTCAACTCAAAATTATGTGAGCAATTACTTGCACTAAAAAAATTGGGTCTTGTTATATAGCCCTAAGAGTGTTAAAACAGGCCGGCTGACATTGGGCTAGTTAATTTTCAGGCTAGCCCGCATCGGGTCAGCATTTGCGAGTTGGTAATTTGTTGGTCCAACCCAACCTTTAATGCAAGTTGCGAGTTGGGTTGGGCCGGCCTATGGACTTCCATCATACTTTTTTTTTTTTTAGTTATTAACACTTAAAATAAAATTTATTCTTATGTTTTAGTATTTTTTTTCTTTTGCATAGTTTAAATCCCATCAAACATTAAAAAAATTATGATAAAAAATTATCTTACATTTAAAAATAAGAACAAAATCTTTATATATCATATAAATAATATAATAATATCATAATTAAAAATTAAACATCATGCTTACGAGTCAGCCTAACTCATTGCAAGACAGCCTAATCATGCCAAATTCTATTTTTTCATTAAATTTTTCTACTCAACTCGCCTATTTTATCATATTATTCAAGTCGATCCAATCAAACTTAACTTATTTTAACACCTCTTATAGCCCCCACTCATTAATGGGATCCACGAACATAATGACAATCCTATACTGTTTTCCTTCCAAATTTATACTCACGAATTTTACTATTAACTTAATTAATTGATATATGTAATTTTAATTTTTGAAGAAAATCTTATCGGCCTTATCTTTTAATTTTCAAAAATCTTCCTCTCAAAGATTTGAATCAAGTGTTTAAAAAATTCTTCCCTCCTCATACATGACCCTAAATAAAAAATTAAAGATAAATAGAGGAGCAATTGCATTTATATTATGGTAATAAATGTGGGTTACCTGAATAAAATACAGCTTTTCACCCACGAAAGGAGACAAAATGGGTATAAATTAATGTTATGGTAAAGAAACAAATGAAACTTATTGGGGGACATTTAATTTACTTATCATATAAATATATTGTAATTAATCCTTCACAAAAAAAATTGTAATTAATGTAAAAAAAGTTGTCAAATATTACAAAAGCAGCAGTAAATTTATTGCATGCTCTTTAGAGATGGCTGAGTTGTACATACCGATTGATGATAAGGTTTCTTTGGGTTTGGTGATGATGACCCTCAAGTTAAATTCCAGAGATGCATATGTGAAAAATGTTAGTAATATTTTTTCTAAAAATATTTTTTAAAATATTTTATTATTAATTTAAAAATAAATATTATTAATATTTTTTAATAATTCTTTTAAATATATAAAATTAAACAATAATAAAATATATATTAAAAAATATAAAAAATATTACTAACATTCCTCGAGATATTCACATATTGATATATTTCACCATTTCTACAAATTATTGTTTTCCTTTTATGTTTTCTCCCTCCTCAAACTAAACATGTGACAAAAAAATTGCTGATGTCATGAGAAGAAACATAAAGAGACTGAAAGGGTATAGTGTGGTATCTTCCAATCCAACGGTCCAAAATCCAATTAACCTAACATCCTCTCATCTCAACGGTTACCACAACTCTAGTCTTATATAATATATATATAACACTTTCTTCTAGCACCTCTTTCTCTTATGCTGGCCCTCTCGGGGCACAATCAACCTAGAAAATGGTAATGTATACTCATCCCAATTCCAATGTCATGTTTAATTCTTTGTCCCCTTAATTTATTCCTATTACAGTTGTTGTGTTTGTCTATCAGGAAGGCATGTCTTTGCCGGAATGGTTGAAATATCTACTGTCAACCACATTTTTCTCAGAATGTGAAGTCCATACTAAAGTATACAAGAACGAATGCAACAAGTACTGCCTCGATTGTAGGGACCAAGCATATTGCTCTCATTGCATTCAATCTAGTCATAAGGATCATCAAGTTATTCAAGTGGGTGTTTAATTTGATTAAATTAATATAACTTCTCATAAATCTGTCTTTGTATGTGTTTCTCTACATTTATTTATTAGATTCAAGCGATTTTAATTTTAGTGATGGAAAGATTGAATCTTGATAAGTGCAAGTGCAAATGCAGATAAGGAAGTCATCATATCATGAATGTGTGAAGGTAACGGAGATTCAGAAGGCTTTGGACATCAGTTGGGTTCAGCAATATGTGATTAATAGCTCTAAAGTTATTTTCCTAAATAGGAGAACTCGTAATGAGCCTCAGGCCAAAAATGCTGGTAGAAACAGTGGTAAAAACAACACCCAGTGTGAGATATGCCAAAGAAATCTAGTGGACCCTTATTGTTTCTGTTCTATGGAATGTAAGGTTGGTCTCTCATTAATCCCCCTTTTCATATATCTCTTCTTCTTTTATATATCCCATTTTTTTCCTTCTTAATTTGTTTTCTTTTTTATTTAATTTTTTGTTTTATAAAACAGTGGGGGCAGATGATGGATAGCTTAAATTGTCATTTTTATTTCGTTCATTGCCAAGGGTGCCATAGCTTTTGATAATTTGTTATTAAACCAATGTCATTATGCTGCACAAATTTTAACTATCCGCAATTGTGCGTTTAATTGAAACCATGGAACCACATTCACATATAACGAGAAAACATCAATCAGTGGGTTTCTCTTGTTCATTTTCAGGGAAAGAAGAATATATATATGATTTAAAATTTATTAACAGGTTCGATATCGGAGTTGTTAGTTTCATTATGTTTTTAAAAAAATAAAATAAAATAATGTGCACTGTGTGTAATATGATAACAGCTTGCATGGATAAAAATGAAGGAGACTGAGAGCTTTGTCTTAAGTGCAAAGGAAGACGAAGAAATGAAGAGAATGCCGGAAGAAATGCCAAGAAAATTGCCATCAAAAGGGAAAGGCAAAGAATTGCGTGAAGAAATCCTTAAACAAGCATACCAAAGTATGATTTCCCCTCGTCCTCCGCCAGCTCCACAAGCTTGCTCAAATTCAAGGAAAAGAAAGGGAATACCACAGAGGGCACCCTTTTTTTAGGGACCTAAATCAAAGTACTGAAAGAGATTTTGATATTATAGTCTCATGCTCACAATCCCATGCAGATTGAATCTCGATCTTTAAACCAAAGGATTATAAGCTGTCTTAATGGATAGCTTCAATTAAAGAACAACAAGTAGACGGAAATGTTTAGTTTACTTTTGAAGATAAGCTTGCTTTGGAACAATAATGCTTTGCTTTGCATTAGACTCATTAAATCAATATTTGAAACATGCTTGGTGTGAATGTTCTATTACTATACCCATGAATGGTTTTACATAAAGTAAATAAGCAACTTGGTACATGATATTATTCTTCACATGCAATCTAATGTTACAAGTTAATTAGTCTCTAAATTTATAAAACTCGTATCACATTAATATTTTTCGTATTTAAATACTTTAATATTTAAGAAGGATTAACTTGATACAAAATTTATAAAAAAAAATTAACTCATATACACAAATGAATTTAAGGATCAACTACAAATGAAGAATAATTCCAGAGACTAAAACTGTTTATTTACTCCTTCTATATAAGGAAGCAAGTGCTTTATCTTTGATCTCTTGTCTTCTTGTTTTAAGATATAAAACGTGCAATAATATGTAATGGAAGTTATGACGATCAGGAAGTTCATATAATTGTTAAGAATGTTAAGTGATTCTAGCTAGAGATGTTTCCAAGGTTAACCCTGCTTACATATATCCCAAAAGAAAAAAAAAATTATAGATCCTGAAATAGAGATATGCATTCCTAGTCGATAACTTAAGCTTTATATGAATGAACTTTACAAAAATTTGAATTTTTCTAATATTAATTTGTGGTTAAGGTCACACACTCGAGTGATGACTAGTCCTACACTAAAAAAGATGTGAAGATCCCTCATAAAAAACTAAAAAAATATACATACATATGATTTATATATGAATTCGAATCCTCTCATATAAGTTTTGTATATGTTGAAAAGATGAAAATTATAATATGTAATTTAACGTGTAACATTTTGTTTAACTTGGGCCTTGTGTATAATAATATTATTTTAGTAATTTTAGGACTTGGAATATGTTTTTTTCACTTGTTTCTGGGTTAACGATTGCGATAAATAGTCATATTCAGTTCTTCTAATGAAGGAGAGATTAAAATATATATGAACTTATATTTAGAGTTTTACATGTGACTGACTATGCACAACATCAAATAAGATATCTCTAATATTGACAGCAACTTCCGGATTTTATTTTGTCGTTTCTTTTAGTTGATATTCAATAAATTTATCTACCAGATAAATAAAAAAATGTTGACAAGATATATCTATATTTAGGTTGTCAATCTTATATTCAAATATTAAAAAAAAGATTTTACTTAATTACACAACGTACTCTTCTTCATTGTAATAGTGACTCTTACGTACTGTGTTTATTTAAAACCGAAATTTGTTAGATCACTTAGATTTAAATGAAGTCACATGTATAGTTATACATAATTATGAAAGAAACAACTGTGTTAATAAGTCTTTAAACATTGAAGAGACATATGCATCCAATCTCTTATTTTTTTTGGGTACATTTATGCATCCAATATTTTTTTCTTTTTTTGGGGTACATTTATGTATCCAATCTATACGTTTTGAAGTATCTCGTACATGTAAAAAATACACATAGCGTTAGCTTTTTTCATGCATAAAGTGTGCAGTACTGTTGATTAATTTGATCCATATAGACTATTTTACAACTCGGTTGGGATTGAGTTTATGAGAAAAATAAATAAACACTTCTTTCCTTGACATAAAAATGTTGCTGATAAAACCAAATCACATATAAACATGCAGACACATACATAGGTTAGAGCAAAAAACTATTAGACTATATATTAGTCTATGAGTCTTAGATATGCAAATGCGTTAAAATTTGGTTAGAAAAATTTTGTTGTCTTACGAGGTCTTGTCTTATTCGAGAGATTAATCTCTCACCTTTAGATGGGGAAACACTCTGAAAAACAAAAAAAAAAGTAAAAAATATTATTTGTTCACTAAAAATTTCACTCTCCATCTACATTTTGCATTATGACAGGTTTTTTGACATATATTAAGAAGTTGTTTTGCTTTCTTGTTAAGAAATTATTCTAAAAGCCTAAGTTATTAGATGAAGGCTTATAAATGGATTTATCTGAGATACCCCTCACACAAGAGCCTTCCCACACCTCTTTAAGCATGCAAGAGCATAAAGCTTGGCTTTCACCAGTAATTGTATGAAAAAATACCGATGTTATGAATGATATGTTTGCCATAATTGGGTTTCTCGATAAGCTTTATCTGGACTATATATGAATTTATATATGTGTTTTATCTCATGGTGATCCACACCATGAGCAGCTAGCATCTTGTGTCATGACGTCTCTTCTTGATATATAGGTTTGCCGAACTCAATTAACGTTAATGCATTATTGGTTTCTGTGGGGTCTTGGTTTGTGATTTGTCAATGTTTTGGCCTTTTGGGCAATGGTTGATTGGATTTTACTGTTGTTTGGGGGTTACAACTAATATACAAGCATAACTTCCTTAACTATTGCTCTACGGAATATTGGTTTAAGGTTTTGTGGGATATGTTGAATGAATATGAATCTGATTCCTTTGAGGCTTTGGACCTAACGGATAAGGTCAAGCGCGCTGAGAACCTTGCCTTTGGTAGCTTTGGTTTGGACATTTGATAACAACGAGGATTAACTCAACTGGGTTCGATTGCACCTGCAGGTGGTCATTCATTGACCATTGATAAGTCATTTTATAAGTTTCACTAAGCTTTCGTTAATATTTGTAACATGTTTATATACTTTAAAATTGGACAACTTCCTATCCTCCTAATTTTTCTTTTTTATAAAAAAAATGGAATATCCCTGCAAGAACCGCAACTATCATTTGCAGATGACTCCGATCCTCTAGACTTACAATAAGTTTGTTTTGTGAAATCCACGCACTAACTGTCCCCTGTTGTTAGTCTTTTGTTTTTTCATCAAAAAATATTTAACATAATTTGGATCAATACACTAGATTTAAAACCTAGTTTTTGAAGGTGAAATTATAATTAATATAGTTTGTCGGTATATGTCATCGACAATCCCGAGCTAATTGAAACTAAACCAGAAGATATAAAAGAAATAGTAAATTACATAAATGCTCCAAAAGTTAGGAAAGTTTCTGTAATTTAAGAAGGACAAATTGCAAATATAATTTAAGTATTGTCCACTTTCCTTTCAAAAAGTTTTTACAATAAAAAAAAATCAAAAAGTGTTACATAAAAAAGCCTAAACTCAGGCGGGAACAAGTTAGTCTAAATAATATTGCTTGATCCAAACATTTTATTCTACAAAGTCGCTTTGTCTCTATTGGTCTACCATTTTTTCTTCACGCCAAATCATAAACTGCACTATATATATATATATACTAACTTTCAATATTTCAAGTGATTATATATAAGAATACTAACCTTCAACATTTCAAATAAATATTAATACTTTTTACTTTTTTTAAAAAAAATTACTTTTATCTTTTATTAATTAAATTAAATGGTTATATATATTTTAGTAATTAAAAATAAATCTTTATCTCCCTAATAAATGCTAACTCCATGAATTTTCTCTTTCCCAAAAACTACAAACCATATAATTCTTTCTCACTCCAAATAATAACTAACTCCATTAATGTTTCTCTTTTATTATTCTTTTTTTTACTTTTATCTCTGCATTTAAAAATTTTGATTTGTCTAATATTATCTATCTATTTCAAAAATTAAAGAATATTTATTAATTTTTTTCTAACTTTATCTTAATATTTTATTATCTTCATTAAACTCAATAAATATATATTAATTGATTTTTAAAACTTTCTAAAATCAATTACTCTAGCCAATCCGTGAAATATGTGCTTTTGCTTAATCAAGTAATTAAGATATGTAATTTGGTGACTTTGCCTAGCTATGCTTGCTTCAACTTTTAAGAATCATCATAAACTTAAGCCTTGTTTTATAAAACAAATTTGGTGGAAATTAAAATCACCAAAATTCATAATTTTGGATTGAAAATTTTGACGAATGAACATTTTCAAATTGAGAAAAGAATGAGTTTTAGTTTCAAGTTTTGAATTTTGAAGTGACAAAATAAATTAATGTTTAAGATTAATGGTAGATTAATGGAGAGAGAAAATTAGTTTGTCAAAAATGGAGAGAGTATGAGATTCTAGAAAGGGGGAGAAAATGTGAGATTAATGGAGTGAGAAGGAGAGAGAGAATGTGAGAATAATGAAAAACAGAGCTAGAGAAAGAAAATATTAATTAAATGAGAGAAATAATATTTTACTTATGTTAAAATATTTTTTATTATTTAATATATTTAATAGCTTTCTTAATCTGTGTGCATTAACTTTAATTAATGAACAAAAAAAATAGACAGAGGGAGTATTATTTTTAAAAATAATAATATGACAATTTAATAGTTTTAAAAAAGTAAATAGTAGATAAATTTAAAATGGTGATATAGTTTAATATTAACTAATTTAAAAAAATCATTTTACTATTTTTCTTCAAAAATCAATATTATAAATTAAATATTAATAATTGATTTTAGTGCATTTATATGCATGCATTTAACGTTTTCCCAAAATTTGGGATTTGACATTTATAAATTTAATCACATTACAATTTCCCAAAATTATTCTAAATGATTTTATTCTTTTAAAATTTGTTTTTCTTAAATTATAAAACATTTTAAACTTATCGATTTATTTAATTTTTTTAATAATTAAATTATAACTATAGTTTTTATAAAAAAAAGCAATAAAAGGGAAAAATTTATGAAGTGAGAGGTTATTAAGAGAGAAAAATCTATGAGATTTGCATTTATTAAGAAAGAAAAATATTTGTAGATTTAATTAACGATGTTCTTAATTACAAAAAGTTTAAAAAAAAGGCATGGTCATTTGAGTTTACTAACAAAAGATAAAATTAACATTTTTGTCAATGAAAAGAGTGAAGGGTGCTAATATTTAGCTGAAGTATTGAAGGTTAGCATTTTACACACACACACATATATATATATATATAAATTTTTATTGTAAGAGGATGAGAGGAGTAAATTTTGACCATATAACCATACATGGATGGTCAAGATTACAAGTTAGTTAAAAATTATGTGACTACTTAAAAAAGTCATATACATTTATGTTCTAATCTTGACCATTCATATAAAATCTAATTCACTCCTCTCACATCTTATAATAATCATTTCTCTCACCTGATACGCTCAATATATATATGTATGATTGTATGGTCAAGATTACGAATTACTTAAAAATCATGTGACTACTTAAAAAAGTTACATGCATTTATGTTCTAATTTTGACCATTCATATAAGATCCAATGATCAAGATTCATTTCTCTCACCTCTTATAATAATCATTCCTCTCACCAGATACGCTATATATATATATATATATGGACATATCTAATGAAAGGAATTTTTATTGTGAGAGGGTGAGAAGAGTAAATATTAACTATACAACCATACATGGATGGTTAAGATTAAAAATTACTTAAAGATCATGTGACTACTTAAAAAAAGTCACATGTATTTATGTTATAATCTTGATCATTCATATAAGATCCAATGATCAAGATTTACTCTTCACATATCTTATAAAACACTTATCTCACCAAATACACACACACACTCTCTCTATATATATAGGGAAGGAATCCAAATAATAATTACCATTAATATTTCTCTTTTATTGCTCATTCGTCCACTTTTATTTGTAAATTTAGGAATCTTGATTTATCCAACATCATTTTTCTATTTAGAAAACTAAAGAATATCTATTAATCTTTTTTCTAACTTTACCTTCATCTTTTGTTATCTCTATGAAACTCAATAAATATATATTAATTAACTTTTACAACTTCATGAAATTAACTACTCTAGGCAATTCGTGGAATACATCCCTTTTGCTTAGTCAAGTAATTAAGGTCTGGAATTTGGTGAATTTGCATATCCATATTTGTTTCAGCCTTTAAGAATCATAAACTTAAGCCTTGTTTTATAAAACAATTTTGGTGGAAAATCACAAAAATTCATAATTCTAGATTGAAAAATTTGGCGCATGAACATTTTCAAATTGAGAAAAGATTGAGTTTTAGTTTCAAGTTTTGAATTTTGAAGTGACAAAATAAAGAAATGTTTAAGATTAATGGTAGATTAACGGAAAGAGAAAATTAGTTTGTAAAAAATAGAGAGAATTATTAGAGCATGAGATTTTAGAGAGGGGAGAGAATGTGTGATTAAGAGAAATTTTTATGTAGGCACAATCTACTACGTCATTATTTAGACGTTCAAATTATTATTTGACATGTATAAAAGTATTATTAAAGATTTATGTAAGAAGTGTTTTGCTATATCCTCCTAAAAGATGCTCTAATAATCATCCTAATACTAAATAAAGAAAATATTTAATTAAAAAGTAAATACATTTAATATCTTGAATGAAGAAGGTATTGAATATTTTTATATTTTCAAGATATTAAATGCATTTAATTTTAATTAAATATTTTTTATTTAGTATTAAGAAGATTGTTAAGAAGATCTTTTAAGAGGATATAATAAAACTCTTTGTATAATTCTATGATAGTTCCCATTACTTTACACATGTCAAATAATGATTTGAGTACTTATGGTAGACCGTGTCTGCCTAAAAATTACTCGAGAGATTAATGGAGTGAGAGAGGGAGAGAGAATATGAAATTAGTGAAGATAGAGGGCGAGAGGGAGAAAATATTAATTAAGTGTAAGAAAATGTAATTTAGATATATATTTTTTTATCTGAATCTCGAATTCATTAACTCAAAGCATCAACTTCCAATAGGGGAACAATGAAGCTCGGTGGATCCTCAACCCAAACACTAGATACACCATCTCTAGCATAGTGAGCCAATGAGTCAGCCACCTTATTACAGCTTCTAGGAGCAAAATTGCAATCAAAATAAGAAAACCAAGTAGCAAATAAAAAACAGTCCTTAAGAATAGAACCATAGTGACTGAAATCTTCGATCAATACCTTAAAAAATACTGCTATAGACCTCCTTCGCATCCCCTTCCAAGATGATCTTCCTGAATCCCATATCCCATGCAAAAAGTAAACCCTCCCTAGCAACCACAATTTCCCCTCTATAAGGGTCACACAGCCAGCAATGTGTTGGGCCTTCCCAGCTATGAAAAGCCCTTGGCTGTCCCTAACAACAATACCAATCCCTATGGAATGGCTCTCAACCGAGATCGAAGCATCCACGTTAACTTTAAACCAACCCAACCTCAGTTTACACCATTTTTGTTGTGAGTTGGCTGCTACAATATTTGAGATTGCATTTTGTTTAAACAGTCTAAAGGAGTTGAGGTTCAGCAATGCTTCATCTCCCACATCAAGTGAAGGTCTATGTGGCTTCTTTTGCCAAATTAAATTCGTAGTGAGCCATTATAAGTTGTACCACACCACCACCACTAATTCAATTTGATGTGTAGATAAGCTTTGCAATGCCTTAACCAACCTGTCCAGCCAGCTACCTTCTTCACCATCCACTATAATTAGGCTTGGATCAATACCGAAGATGGCATAAAGGACAATCAAAGCAAAAATGGGGTAGCGATTCCACAGGACCATTACACAGATAACAACATCCCTGCACCACAATTTGCTTAAACTGAAGCCTATTGATGGTTGGGACAGCTTCCTTGCAAATATGCCACTTAAACATCGGAATATTTGGTTGAATATCAACTTTCCACATTCTGGTCCACCAAGACGCGTGGCTTTCAAATTGATTCAATAAATTGTATCCCTGCAAGTTCCTATCAACTTTATCATTTAAGGCATTTCTCCATGCTGTCCTATATATATGCACTCTTAACAAGGAAAGTTCCTTTCTTATCGTGGCACCAAAATGGAATATCTTCATGTTGACCATAACTCAAAGGAATGGACAGAATCTTTACCAATTTCCTCTTCACTGAACAAAAGACTTAGAAGAGGAACATTCCATTGTCTTGGCTCATTTATAATTAGGTCCGAAACCCTTTGAAAGTTTTGGGGGTTGGGATATTGACTTTGATGCCTAAAATCCATAGTATTAGGAATCCAAGGGTCTCTCAAAACGTTAATATTGAAGCCACTGCCCACTCTCCAACGAGTTCCTATTTGTAAAATTTTCCTCCCTTCCAAAAGACTCCAATGAGCACTTAAGAAAGTACCAGTTGAAAAGTAACAGTCCTTAAGATCCTTGCTACTAAAGAATCTGGATTGTGCAAGATCTTCCAACTTTGTTTTGCTAACATAGCAAGGTTGAAAGTATTAAGATCCTGAAATCCTAGACCACAACACTTCTTGCGCCAACATAATTTTTCCAAACTCACCCAATGAATTTTTCTCTCATCGATCTGATTTTCCCACCAAAATTTACACATCATACTCTCCAACTCTTTGCATAAAGAAATGGATACCTTAAAACATGACATAATGTAGGTCAAAATAGCTTGTGCCACGACTTTGATAAGAACTTCTTTTCCCCCTTTAGGTAAAAGCTTCTTCTTCCATCCTTGAAACCCCTTCCAAACTCTATCCTTCGAGGATTGAAGATAGTTATTTTTTTATCTACCTACCATGGTGAGGAGCCCGAGATACTTCTCTAAATATGCTATATAATGGACATTGTAGGCATCAAGGATATATCTTTTTGTTTTGGCCTTTACATTTGGGCTTAAAAGGAGGTTTCATGACTTCTCAAAATTCATTAACTGGCCCGAGGCTTCTCCATAAAGATTCAAAATAGTCAGATCTGTTTTGCAATCTTCCATGGTTGCCTTGAAAAAGATAAGACTATCTTTTGCAAAGAACATGTGAGAGTAACCATTGGGGCTGCTCTACAAACTCTTAGACCCGATAAAGATCTTTCTTATTCTGCTTGTGCCAGAAGAGAGAAAAGGCCTTCTACACACAGAACAAACAAGTATGGCAATAGCGAGTCACCCTATCTGAGTCCTCTTTGTGGCTTAAAACTTTTACCAAGAAATCCATTTAGGAGCACCGAATAGGACACTAATCTAACACAAGTCATAATTTTATCAATCCAACCCTCATTGAAATCTAGCTTCCTCATCATAGCTTCTAGGAAAGGTCATTCAACTCAATCATAGGCTTTACTTATGTCAAGTTTCATGGCTAAGTACCTTTTCTACTAGACCTCTTGCTTCTTAGAGCATGGACCAACTCGTAGGCAATAGGACATTATCCGTGATATTTCTATTCCAAATGAAAGCACTTTGAGAATTTGAAATAGTAAAAGGAAGCACAACCTTCAACCTATTAGCAATGACTTTGGTGATAATCTTATAAATAACATTAGAAAGGGAAATTGGACAAAACTGCATCATATTCTTTGGGGATTGAATCTTGGGAATTAAAATAATAAAAGTTTGACTAACATCATCAATGAAGTCCCTATTATTTAAAAAATTCACAATTGCATCAGTCACATCATAACCAACTATATTCCAGTATTTTTGAAAGAAAAGAGCAGATATACCATCTGGGCCTATGGATTTTGTTGCACCCATCTAGAACAAGGCATTTTTTACATCTAAAGCAGTAAATGACATAGAGAAAATCATTCATCCCTTCATCAATCCTCCCTTCCACTGCTGAGATTGTAACGTCCTAGTTCGATTTACAACAATACATTCGAAAATATACCTACATAAATATAATTGGGCCACTACTACTAAATTTTTAAAATATAAATTATTTGTAATGCGTTTCAAAGTTTTATATGTAATTGAAATTAGAGTCTCGAAAAGAAGTAATCGAAGTAGAGTACTCAAAACTATCCATAAACAAATACAACTAAACTTTCTATTCATTGCTGAAATATCAAAAATTACATAATTTGTACATAAGTATTTGAATACAACTAAGCCTTCATGACCTATATATACAACATGTACAATCGAAATAAACCCTACTCAACTACTTTTCCCTTTCTTGGAATGATCTTGATTTCAATATTAAATATCAAAGGAAATAAACAAACAAACAAATGGGTGAGAATTCAAAAATTCTCAGTAGCATAACATCAGACAGAAACATTCGAAATATAATTCAATAGTAAATATACAAGACAACGTTTCAAATATAAATATGTGTCGTGCTCTTCGAAATGATAAATGTTAATGATAATGAAATGTATTATGTTGATGCATATAAAATGAAAAATGTTAATGTTGATGCTTATGTAATGTCATGTCCTTGACAAAGGGTTTTTCTCACTCATTTGACCTTAGAAAAATGTTTTTTTTTTCGCTTCTTTACTCTTGGTAGAATGCTTTTTTTACTCCTTTATCGATTTTGATAAAGGGCTTTGCTTGCTCCTTTGACCTGAGCTGAGTGATTCTCACTCTTTAGCCATGCTATGATGATTATGACATGTTAATGACATTATGAAATTCTATTATTCGAGTAGCATTTCTAGCCTTTTTGATTGGCAACTGAAATATCCCTTTTCGGTTAGTATTTTAAAATAGCTTACTTTGTCTTTTTCGATTGTAATCGAAAACATGCTAGTCGAATAACTCTTAGTATATTCGATTATTGTCAAAAACACACCTAAAGAAAGTTGTCTATTCATCTTGCCTGTTTCGAACATAATAAAAAACTTACTAGTCGAACAACTCTTAGTATATTCGATTAGTCTCGAAATCCTACCAGTCGAATAACGCACTTAGTCTACTCAGTTAGTCTCAACCCTACCATTTTGGAATGGTCTATTTGAATAGTTTTCTTAGTCGATCCAATCAAACTCGAAAGTATATTATTCTAAACTATTGTTCTAATAACTGACATTCTATTTCGATTAACATCGAAATCTCAATAAATCAAGTAGTACACTTAGTCTACTCGATCAATTCTAATAGTATCTTTCAGAATTATGCCGATCGAATAACTCTTTTAGTTTATTTTGATTAGCCTTAAAATCATGTCATTCGAATCGCTCACTTTATCAACTCAATTTATCTTTGAAAGCAAGCAAATTCGAATAGCTGATACTTCAAAAACCCATATGTATTTGTAATATCCTATTTCGAATTGCCCTTTTGGCCTAATTTGAAAAGAACACTATAGAAATATATTCTATTCTATTAGCCCCTTTTCCTATTCGAATAGAATACTACAGAAAGACATTCTGAAACATCAGAATAACAACTTTTCTATTCTTTTCATCTCTCTACCAATCCTTTTTTACTACGGTTATCTACTATAAACATAACTCATGTAGAAAAATATTGGCAACCATAAACAATAATTTCTGATAATTGCATTCATATATGTGTGTGTGTATGCGCGCGCGTTCATATATATCATGAAGAACTTGATTCTATTCATAAATAAAGAAATGATAAACACAGAAATCAATCACAACAACCCCTTACGTCAATTTTTTTATGGATTGAAGATCGATTTTGTTTCCTTATTCTGCTGCTAGTTCTTACTTCTTCCTCCTCTTCCTTCTTTTGATTTAGTTTTCTCTTTTCTGTTTCTTTTCTTTCTTCTATGTTTTCTCTTTTTGTTTCTATCTCTAATTTTCCTTCTCATTTCTACTGATAACAACCATGTGAAATGAGAGAAAATGAGAGATATCCATGCATGAGTCAAAGATGGTGGAAGAAAAGAAGATTTAAATAATATCTCTTTGACTTTAAGGTAACTTTGAAATTGTTACACTACTTAAGACATTTTAGTGTTTAACGTTCAACAAAACTGTCATTCTGCCATTCTATTACTTTAACTTATATAATTGCATTTCTATAGTCAAATTAAAACTAATAGGTTAAAGAAGATATTACATTATGCATCAGGTAAAAAAAAAACCATTATGCATATGATTCTTATTATAAAGAGTGACTCAAGTAAAAAATAAGTTTACATTTAACAATTGAGAGACTTATGTAACATACATTTTGAAAAACACTTGTAATTGAAGAAGTAATATTTCAAACAAGCAGTATTAGTTTCATATACAAAGGATGCAGAAAAGTTTTGTAAGGTTTAAAATAAAAATAAATAAATAGTTGCCCCATGTCTATAAACCTTTTTGTTTCTATGTACATTTACTTTTGTTTTGGAGTAAAATGCATATATATCAATATGATTATATGAATAAATTATAAAAAGCAGGGATATTGCTAACTATCTAACTCAACTAATTAAGTGAAATGATAGAATTGATAGGATCTATATAATGAGTTAAAACACCATAATAATGAT
The DNA here is from genome assembly GCA_029884595.1 of Ormosia semicastrata. Classification (NCBI taxonomy): domain Eukaryota; kingdom Viridiplantae; phylum Streptophyta; class Magnoliopsida; order Fabales; family Fabaceae; genus Ormosia; species Ormosia semicastrata. The sequence continues at coordinate 16,657,978 of JAQQTO010000041.1, read as the reverse complement.
TAATTAAAATTAGATAGCACCTAAGATAAATTTTCACATATAGATATATTTCACCATTTTCACAAATTATTGCTTTCCTTTTATTTTCCCTCGTCTTAAAGCTAAATATGCTACAAAAAATTTGCTCATGTTCAAGAAGACGCAAAAAGAGACGAAAAATGTAAAGTATAGTATCTTCTAATCTAATGATCCAAAACCCAATTAACCTACCATTCTCTCATTTGAACCACTATCACAACCATTGTCTTATACCATATACAATATATATATATATATTGACACTTACTTTGTCCTTTGCTCATCACTATTTTATTAATAATTCTTATCTTACTCTCTTTTTTCTTCTAGCACCTTCTCTCTTGTTGCGTCCCACTTAGCGCATAATCAACCTAGACAATGGTATTGTATACTCATCTCAATCCCAATGTTATGTTTAATTCTATGTCTTCTTAATTTGTTCCTATAACAATTGTTGTGTTTGCATCTCAAGAACGCATGTCTTTGCCAAAATGGCTGAAACATCTACTGTCAATCACATTCTCTTATAATGTGAAATCCACACTGAAGTATACAAGAACTAATGCAACAAGTACTGCCTCGATTGCAAGGACCAAGTATATTGCTCTCATTGCATTTGATCTAGTCATAAGGACCATCAAATTTAGGGTTAGAAACGAGTCGAGTTAAACCGAGTCAAGTCTAACTTAGGCTCAACTCAATAAGAAATCGAGGTTATTTTATTGGTTTAAGCTCAATTTGTCTTAAGCTTACGAGCTACTCGAGCTCAGTAAGTCAATATCGAGCTTAGTCTTCAGGTAAGCTAGAGTTTGTTAGAGAAAAATTAATTTAGAAGTTAACTATTTAACTATATATAGTTGACTTAACAGGACCTCACCTATTTATAATTGCTCCACATCCTTAATAGAGGGGATTAGAAAGTGGATATATATAGTCAAGTATGTGATGATGATAAAACTCTAGAACCTTCCCCACCTAACTTATAAAATATCTAGATATTTATAAAACTTATATAATATCTCTAGTAAATATATCTAAATATCTTTAATAAATATCTAAAATATTTATAACTATTTTTCTAAAAGTTCCTTAACTTAATTATTTTATTTAAGGATTTATACTATTCTTAAATCCTTTAGACTTGAATTTATAACTCGATAATTTTGTGTGTGCATATATTTAGTTAAAAAAAGATATAATCGTACAAAAAAAATAAAGTACTAATATATATTAAATTAAAATATTATTGTTATACTTAAAAAATAAATAAATATATATCAAGCCAACTCATGAGTTAATGAATTGAACAACTGAAAGCTCAAACTCGACTCATTTAATAAACGAGCTAAGATTTTTAATTAATTAGACTATTATTGAATCGAGTCACGAGCAAATTCAATAGTTGGCTCGTCTCATTGTCAGCCCTAATCAAATTATTCAAGTGGGTGTTTAAGTTGGTTCAATTAATATAATTTCTCATAAATCTGTCTTTTTATGTGTTTCTCTACATTTTATTTATTAAGTTTGAGCGATTTTAATTTTAGTGATGTTTTTTGAATCTTGATAAGTGCAAGTGCAAATGCAGATAAGGAGGTCACCTTATCATGAATGTGTGAAGGTAACTGAGATTCAGAAGGCTTTGGACATCGGTTGGGTTCAACAATATGTGATTAACAGTGCGAGAGTTATTTTCCTAAACAAGAGGACTCGTAATGAATGTTGGTAGAAACAGTGGTAAATGTTGAAATATGGGTTTGTAGAAAATGCACATCACACCTCTGCTATATTTATAGCAGTTTATATCCACACAAAAAAAACTAACAAACTATGATCCCTATCCTATCAATATGAGATCCTATCTATACAATTCTGTTATGCATTCTGTTATCATGCATTATATCTATCATTCTGTTACATTCATTCTTATCCTCTAATACTCCCCCTTAAGTTAGAGGGTGAGGATTATAAACACCCAACTTGACCGTTAATTCTTGAAATGTCTTTGCACCTAGAGCTTTTGTGAATATGTTAGCCTGTTGTTGCTTAGTTGGAACATAGCTGGTGGATATCGTGCCTTCCTGTAAGTGTGTGCGAAAGAAATGATAATCCACTTCTATATGCTTCATTCTTTCGTGATAAACTGGATTAGCTGCAAGATGTATTGCTGCTTGATTATCACAATGAAGTACAATAGGAGAAACATAGTGAACTTGTAGACTTGACAATAAGCTGCGCAGCCAAAGAACTTCACTAACAGCTTGTCCCATAACTCTGTATTCGGCTTCGCTTGAAGACTTAGACATGGTGGTTTGTTTCTTGGTTTTCCAAGATATTGGGGCTGAACCAAGCTTCATCAAATACCCAGATGTGGACTTTCGAGTGAGTGGGCATGATGCCCAGTCCGAATCACAATACGCAACCAAATAAAGATCATTTTCTTTTGGCAAGATGATTCTTTGACCTGGTGAAGACTTCAAGTAACTTAGAACATGCATGGCTGCATCCTAATGAGCTTGTTGTGGGGACTGCATGAATTCGCTCAAAATATGCACTGAGTATATAATTTCTAGGCGAGTTATAATGAGATATATGAGCCAGCCAACAAGCCTGCGATAACGAAGAGGATCTGCATGAGAAGGCCTTAAGTCTTGTGCAAGTTTATGATTTTGTTCCATGGGAAAGGAAGATGGCTTGCAGTCAAGCATTTTGCACTCACTTAGAATATCTAGGGTATAATTACGCTGACAGATGAACAAGCCAGATGGTCCTCGAATAAGTTCCAGCCCGAGAAAAAATTTAAGAGCCCCAAGGTCTTTCATATGGAAACACTTGCATAAATATTGTTTAAAAGTGCTACAAATTGAAGTGTCATTGGCAGCAATTACAAGATCATCAACGTAGACTACCACAGTTAGAAAAGTGCTCCCCTTTGAATAGGTGAATAGGCTATGGTCTGCATGAGATTCTTGGAAACCATATTCTATAAGTGCTTGGGAAAGTTTCGAATACCAGTTGCGAGAAGCTTGCCTTAGCCCATATAGAGACTTTTTTAAGTGACATACCATCCTTGCCTTAGGAACTGTGTAGGCTTGCATGTAGACTTCTTCTTCTAGTTCTCCATGCAAAAATGCATTGCTCACATCCATTTGATGGAGCTCCCAACCTTTGCCTATGGCAACTGATAATAAGCAATGAACCATTGTCATCTTTGCAATGGATGCAAAGGTCTCATTAAAATATTCTCCTTCCACTTGTGTGAACCCCTTTACTACAAGACGAGCCTTGTATTTTTCGACCTCACCTAAAGCTTTATACTTCACTTTGTAGACCCACTTGTAACCCACAATTTTCTTTCCCTTGGGTGGCAAAGCTAGGTCCCAAGTCCCATTTTCTTCTAGTGCTTTGAGCTCTTGAGCCATGGCTTCTTGTTATTCTTACTTCTGCATGACCTGTACATAAGTCTTTGGCTCTTCATGGCAAGTGACTGCTGCAAGGTAAGCTTAGTACTTGTGGGAATAACAATCATAACTTATAAAATTATTAATTGGATAGGCTTTACCTGAAGAGTTTGAATGGGCCGAGCTCATTCATGTGGGGTGTTCGCGAGCACTGTGATAGTAGTAATCGCGGAGGTAACTTGGTGGATTTCGCGTGAGTCAGGCAAGTTCTGCAACTTCTATTTCCCTGTGAGTCTCCCCCTCATTCTGGACCTCCATTATTGTCCTTTCCGAAATTTCTTGCTCCTCATTCTCCATGTCTCTTTCTTCAATTACATGGTCCTCCTCCCCTTGCGGTTTGGAGATATTAGGAAACGTGTTTGTTGATGGCCTAGTTGTTGTATTCTTCTCTTGTAAAACATAAGGCAACGTATGCTCATAAAATATCACGTCCCGAGAAACATGAAACTCACATGTCCTTAGGTTGTATATTTTCTAGCCTTTCTGTCCTTGTGGATAGCCCACGAAAATACATCTATCAGCTCTTGAGTCAAATTTATCTCGCTGCTCGGAGCTAGTCCCTACATAGCATAAGCAACCAAATATTTTTAAATGATCATAGGTTGGTGGCCTTCCAAAAACATCTCATATGGAGTGATTCCCTGATTAGCTACTGTGGGTGTTCTGTTGATAATGTGAGTAGCAGCAAGTACGCATTCTCCCCAGAAACGAATAGGAAGACTTGCTTGAAACCTTAAGGCTCTGGCAACATTTAGAATGTGCCTGTGTTTCCGTTCCACTCGTCCATTTTGTTGCGGGGTGGCTACACAAGAAGACTCATGTAGTATTCCTTTTTGTTGAAGGAATGTTTGCAAGATTGAATTGGTGAATTTGGTGCCATTATCACTCCTAATTTTCTTAATGCACGCGTTGAACTATGTTTGCACCATGTTCCAGAATTTTATCAAGATCCCAGCAATTTTGAGTTTTGTGCTTCATTAAATATACCTAGGTCCCACGAATATAATCATCAACAATAGTAAAAAAATAGTGAGATTCATCATGTGAAGCTGTGTTATACTTCCCCCATAAATCACAATGTATTAAATCAAAAGGCTCTTTGGCTTTATTATTACTTTGAGGAAAAGAAGGCCTAAATTGCTTTGATCTGTGACATATGTCACAATAGTCAATTTTATTGAAGTCAAAATTACATTTGAGTAACTTAGAAAGATGTTGAAGAGCTTGGACTGAGGGATGTCCTATTCTGGAGTGCCAAAGGATGGTGCTATCTTCATGAGTAGTGGCAAATGAAGCTCCTTGCATTACTCCTTTGAACACATATACCCCATTATGCATGCTACCCGATCCAATCATCCTCTTCATGGTTTGGTCCTATATCACACAAGAATCAAATTTATAAGTTACAATGTCGTTAAGATCTCATGTCAACTTGTGAACAAAAATTAAATTGCAGCTAAATTTAGGTACATGGAACACATTATTTAGCTTGATATTTCTGTCAATATCAATACTTCCCACTTTTTCTACTAACACAGTGTTACTCGTAGGAACTGTGATATAGAAAAGGTTGTCAAGCTTACGTACTCCCTTTAAAATGGAAAAAAAGGGGGTCATGTGGTGTGATGCACCACTATCCAAGATCCATTGGATCTCTTTATTACCAGCCATGTCATCATAGGATGGTCGAGTGTTCTTCATACGCATTCCATGTAATGCGTGGGCTTTGGTTGCCACTTCCATATCTTCCTTTTGTGAATTTTCATCAATGTGAGTAACGTGTGCAACGGTGTGTCCTCCTTGCTTGTTGTTCCCACACTGTGTTCGTCAAGTATCCCAGTTGGATGGGCACCCAATTATTTCAAAACATTTTGCTTTGATGTGTCCGATCTTACCACAGTGATCACACTTAGGCCTGGGCCCATCTCGACCCTTCTGCTTATTCCCCTAGGAAGAATGAAAAGCTGCTGCAATCTCAGTTTTGACATTGCTCTTCTCCTTTTCTGCAGCTAAGTGTCCTTCTTCCCTCAAGATATGATTGAACGCCCGTCTGAGTGAAGGCAATGGATCAGCATTAAGAATGGTCGTCTTGACATGACCGTATTGCTCATTATCAAGGCTTCCAAGAAACAAATGAACCCGCTGATCTTCTTCCCTTTGTATCAACTGCTTTGCTGCTCCACATGTACATTTTGGTAACGGTTGAAGTTAGTTCAATTCATCAATGAGACCTTTGAATTTTGTGTAAAATTCTGTTACACTTAAGTCATCTTCCTTTTGCATTAAGGACAGCATGCGCCATAACTGATGGATCCTGGGTGCATTTGTCTGGGCAAAGCGTTCTTCGAGATCGAGCCAAACATCCCTCGCGGTTGCTGAGTGAGAAATGCTGCTATGTAACCTTGGATTAGTAACCTTGGATTAGTAACCTTGGATTAGTAGCATTTATGATCCAAGCCATCACCATCGAATTCGCCTTTTCCCAGTTGAAATAATTTGCTATGTGACGTTTTGTTTCCTTGATTGTTCCATCAATGAAACCCAGTTTCGTCTTGGCACGAAGTGTCATCTTTATCGAACGTGCCCACGTTTGGTAATTTTCTCCATTGAGAAGAGCTGCTACTAGAGGTGTCCTAGGATTATCAGAGGAACTAAGATAATAAAGGGAACTTGGAGTCAGGGAGTTTTTGCCGGAATTGAAGGCATTCTTCAGCTTCGATTCTGTTTTTTTAAGATCAACCTACTCTGATGCCATGTTGAAATATGGGTTTGTATTGATTGAGTTGAAAATATACATCACACCTCTGTTATATTTATAGCAGTTTATATCCACACAAAAAAAAATAACAAACTACGATCCCTATCCTATCAATATGAGATCCTATCTATACAATTCTGTTATGCATTCTGTTATCATGCATTATCATTATCATTCTGTTACATTCATTCTTATCCTCTAATAGTAAAAACAACACCCAGTGTGAGATATGCCAAAGAAATCTGGTCGACCCTTATTGTTTTTGTTCTATGGAATGCAAGGTTGGTCTCTCATTAATTATCTCTCATTCTTCTTTTTATATATCCCAATTTTGTTTCTTCTTAATTTGTTTTCTTTTTTATTTTTATTTTTGTTTTATAAAACATTGGGGGGCAGATTATATGGGTAGCTTAAATTGTCATTTTTATTTTGTTCATTGCCAAGGGTGCCATAGGTCTTGATAATCTGTTATTAAACCAATGTCATTATGCTGCACAAATTTTAACTATTCGCAATTGTGCGTTTAATTGAAGCCATGGAACCACATTCATATATAACGAGAAAACATCAATCAGTGGGATTCTCTTGCTCATTTTCAGGGAAAGAAGAATATATATATGTATGTATGTATAATTTAAAATTTATTAACAGGTTCGATATCGAAGTTGTTAGTTTCATTATGTTTTCTCAAAAAATAATAATGTGCACTGTGTGTATATGATAACAGCTTGCATGGATAAAATTGAAGGAGACTGAGAGCTTTTTCTTGAGTGCAAAGGAAGACGAAGAAATGAAAGAGAATGCCGGAAGAAATGCCAAGAAGATTGCCATCAAAAGGAAAACGCAAAGAATTGCGTGTAGGAATCCTTAAACAAGTATACCAAAGTATGATTTCTCCTCGTCCTCCGCCAGCTCCACAAGCTTGCTCAAATTCAAGGAAAAGAAAGGGAATACCTCAGAGGGCACCCTATTTTTAGGGACCTAAATCAAAGTACTGAAAGAGATTTTCATATTATAGTCTCATGCTCACAATCCCATGCAGGTTGAATCTCGATCCTTAAACCAAAGGACTATAAGCTGTCTTAATGGAAAGCTTCAACTAAAGAACAACAAGTAGAGGGAAATGTTTAGTTTACTTTTGAAGATAAGTTTGCTTTGGAACAATAATGCTTTGCTTTGCATTAGATTCATTAAATCAATGTTTGAAACATGCTTGGCGTGAATGTTCTATTACTATACCCATGAATGGTTTAATATAGAGTAAATAAGCAACTTGATTCTTGAAATTATTCTCCACTCTCAATTTAGTATGTGTATAAGTTAGTCTCTAAATTTATAAAACTTAAATTATGTCAGTTTTTTTTTTATCTCACTTTAATCTCTAAGAAGTACTAATTTAATACAAGTTTTGTAAAAATAAAACTAACCCATATACATAATAAATTTAAGGACCAACTATAAAAGAAGAAGAATTCTAGAGACTAAATTGCTTATTTACTCGTTTTATATATGGAGTCAACTACTTTATCTTTGATCTCTTGTCTTCTTGTTTTAAGATATAAAACGTGCAAGAATATGTATAATGAACTGGAATTCATATAATTGTTAAGAATGTTAAGCGATCGTAGCTAGAGATGTTTCGAAGGTTAACCCTGCTTACATATATCCCAAAAGAAAAAAAAAAGAATTATGGATCCTGAAATAGAGATATGCATTCCTAGTTGGTAACTTAAGCTTTATGTGAACAACTCTACAGCAATTTGAATTTCACTAAGCAATTTGAATTTCGCTAATATTACCTTGTGGTCATGGCCACACACTCGAGTGAAGATTAGTTTCACACATTACTCAAAATGTGTGAAGATCTCTCAAAGAAACTAAAGAAATATACATTTATATGATTTATGTATGAATTTGAATTCTCTCATAAGTTTTGAGATGTTAAAATGATAAAAATTATAATATGTGATTTATCTTGTAACATTTTGTTTAATTTGGGCCTGGTGTATAATAATATTATTGGAGTAATTTTTAGGACTTGGAATATGTTTTTTCACTTGTTTATGGGTTAATGATAAATAGTCATACTCAGTTCTTCAAGTGAAGGAGAGATTGAAATATATATGAACTTATATTTAGAGTTTTATATGTGACTATGTACAATATCAAATAAAATATCTCTAATGTTGACAGGAACCTCCGGATTTTATTTTGTCGTTTCTTTTATTTTTTTTTTTGTACATTGGCAAAGAAGAGAAAAAACAGACAGGAAGTTAAATTCTAAGAATTATCTTGCCCATAACGTCAGCTCTAGCAGGAGATGATCCAAAGCTGAAGGAGGCGCGTCCAGGATTTGAAGAGCACTATTAGAAACTGCACCCTTTTTTTGCAAGGAAGTCTGCACACGAGTTGGCTTCCCTATAAGTTTAAGCATGTTGGAGATGCACTTCCCACTCCTGAGCTAGCAGCTTGTTGACCACAACAATAATTGTCCTGAAATGATGGAAAGGTTCTTCAGCTGAGAGGAATAAGGTATGACTTTCACCAGAGGCAAAATTATACAACCAAAGCCGAACGTCTTGTATAAAGAAATTTGGATGCCAAGCAAGAACCAGATTCTCCCAGAGCTATGGCAATCACGCAAACAGTGTAAAACGCTCTCTTGTCTTGGGAGCTATATATATATGACATCTAGGACAGTTCGGGCTAGGAGCCAGACCTCTAGTAGCACGCAGCATGTTAGTGGGAATTAGAGCAATAGAGCATTATGACAAGTGAGCCAGACCAAAATTCTGCACTTACCAGAATGATGAATTACCATCTCCCAATTTTAATTTGAACCCATCTTTAAGCCACCTCATAGCTTTAGATATGGATCGCCAAGTGTAAGAAGAGTTGCTAGGAGGATTATGATCAAGAATACCTCCCTGGGGTATGCATTTGTCAAGTAAAAGTGTAACCCACAGCTTATCCTAGCTTGCAATGTATAAGAGATTTCTTTTAGTTGATATTGAATAAATTTATCTACCAGAAAAAAAAAAATTGTCAAGATATATCTATATTTAGGTTGTCAATCTTATATTCAAATATTAAAAAAAAATGATTTTACTTAATTACACAACGTACTCTTCTTCCGTAATTGTGACTCTTACGTACTGCGTTTATTTAAAAATAAATTAGATCACTTAGATTTATACGAAGTCACATATATAGTTATACATAATTATGAAAGAAACAACTGTGTTAATAACTCTTTAAACATTGAAGAGACGTATGCATCCAATCTCTCTCTCTCTCTCTCTCTCTCTCTCTCTCTCTCTCTCTCTCTCTCTCTCTCTCTCTCTCTCTCTCTCTCTCTCTCTCTCTCTCTAGGATACATTTATGCATCCAATCTTTCTTTTTGGGTACATTTATGCATCCAAATTCCAATCTATACATTTTGAAGTATCTCATACATGTCAAAAACACTTAGCTTATTTCATGCATAATGTGTGCAGTGTTGATTAATTTGATCCACATATAGACTATTTTACAACTCGGTTAGGATTCAGGTTATGAGAAAAATAAATAAACACTTCTTTCTTTGACATAAAAATGTTTCTGATGAAACCAAATCACATACATGCTGACACATAAAAGGTTAGGGTAAAAAATAGTAATTTTTTCACCAAAAATCTAACTCTCCATCTACATTTTGCCTTACGACAGGTTTTTGACATGTATTGAGAGGTTGTTTTGCTTTCTTGTTAAGAATCAATTATTCTAAAAATTTAAGTTATTAGATAAAGGTTCATAAATAATTTTATCTAATGTTTTAAAAATCGAATTAGAGATTAAACTGACAAGATTTCTAAGTCATAGTTTAATTAATTTAATTAGTCAAATTTATAGTTGAATCATAATTAAATTGTAGTTAAACAAAAAAAATGTTAAAATTAGAAGTATAATCAGTTCATGATCTAATCGATTCAACTCATCAAATTGATTCGATTTTTAAAACATTAATTTTATCACTGGTATATCCCTCTCACAGTTTAGACTTGAAACGTCAGAAAATTTACTGGCCCACACCTCTTTTAGTATGCAAGAGCATATATAAAGCTTGGCTTTCACCAGTAATTGTATGGAATATGTGGGACAGAAATTATCGATGTTATGAATGATATGTTTGCCATAATTGGGTTTCTCGATAAGTCTTAAAATGAGTAAACTTAATTACATGTTATCTGGACTAAGTGGAGGACGATATATGAAGCTATATATGTGTTTAATTGCTCGATAAGCTTTATCTGGACTATATATGAAGCTATATATGTGTTTAATAGCATGGTGATCCGCCACCAAGAGCAGCTAGCATCATGTGTCATGACGTCTCTTCTTGATATATAGGTTTCCCGAACTCAATTAACGTTAATACATGATTGGTTTCTGTCGGGTCCTGGTTTGTGATTTGTGAATGCTTTGGCCTTTAGGCAATGGTTAATTGAATATTACTGTTGTTTGGGGGTTACAACTAATATGCAAGCATAGCTTCCTTAATTATTGCTCTACGGAATATTGGTTTTAAGGTTGTGTAGGATATGTTGAATGAATCTGATTTCTTTGAGGCTTTGGACCTCACTGAAGTTCAAGCGCGCTGAGAACCTCGGTAGCTTAGGTTTGGACTTTTGATTTGTTAATAGAAATGGGACACTGCAACAACGAGGATTAACTCAACTGGGTTCGATTTCATCTGTAGGTGGTTATTTATTTGGTAAGTCATCTTATAAGTTTCACTGTAAGCTTTCGTTAATATTTGTAATATGTTTATATACTTTAAAATAGGACAACTTCCCATTCTCCTAAAAAAAAGGGGAATCCCTGCAAGAATCGCAACTATCATTTGCGGATGACTGTGATCCTCTAGACTTACAATAAGTTTGTTCTGTGAAATCCATGCACTAACTGTCTCCTGTTGTTAGTCTTTTTCTTTTTCCTTTATTTCATAAAAAATATTTAACTTAATTTGGATCAATACACTAGATTTGAAACCAAGTTTTTTATGGTGAAATTCATAAGTTAGGAAAGTTTCTATAATTTGAGGAGGACAAATTACAAATATGGTTTAAGTATTGTCCACTTTCCTTTCAAAAAGTTTTTACATAAAAAATAAAATAAAATCAGAAAGTGTTACATCAAAAAGCGTAAACTCAGGCGCGAACAAGTTTGTTTAGATATATTGCTTGATCCAAACATTTTTTTTCTCTATAAAGTCAGTTTATATCTATTCGTCGACCATAGTCATAAATCCTATATATTTATTTATTTATTTATTAAAATGTTACCCTAAAAATGTGAGTAAATTATCGTGGTATACCATCTTTAAAAGTTGATATAAAATGTAAGTTCATTTAGCTCCTCTTAATTTGAATTGATGCTTCTGGTAATTAATTTTTCTTTGCTATTTGGTAACTATAAAAAATATTTAAATACTATAATGCGACATATATATGATGCATTGTGTATCAAGTTTATATATATATATATATATATAATATGTTTCTTATTATAAGAAGTGACTGAAGTAGAAAATAAATTTAATAAAACTGATAACTCAAAGAAGGGACCAGTAAAGTCATAATGCAACCTTAGCATAAATTTAGAGAAGAAAGGGAAGGGTGATGGTTCCCAACTTCCAAAGTGAAACAAGCAACAGATCTCGGATTTTTTATAGGAAAAATATAGTTTTATATATTTTTTAAGAGTGTATTATTGTTTATATTTTTTTAAGAGAAATAATTGAGTAAAAATAATAATAAAAAAAATATAATAAATAATATTAAATAAAATATAAATATATATATATATATACTATTTAATTTAAAAATATAAGAGTTATTTTTTATAATTACGATTACAAGGAATGCTGCTTGCTATTGCGCTGTTGGCATGTTGGACGTTTTCGAGCGGTTGTTTTATAATCTCTTGTCATTATCTCTGTCCATCTTCAGCAGCAACCAATCAGTTTGGAGCGAACTCCAAAGTCCAAAAGGACAATGTGCCGGGTATTCTAAACCGATTTTAAAGAATCACTTTAATAAGATTAAAGAAAGCAATTTTTTTTTATGTACGATATTTGTGATGGTAAAGTGAGAAGTAAATATTTATAAAAAAAGTATTTTAATGTTCAAGTTAAATCGTATATAAGATAAATAGAGTGTTTAAAATTAGATATATATTTGTTATCTTATATGGCATTTATAAGAACACATTAGTAGATAAGAATCATAGTTGAATTTGTATTAAATATTATTAATTAGGATAAAGTTTAAGGAAATTTTTATATCTTATAACTAATTCATCTATTTATGAAGGATATAATTAATTTTCTTATATGTGAAAAATTTTGTTAGAGATTTACTCCTCATAAATAGATAAATTTACTTATCTAATAACACGCATAAATATCTAAAATCTTATTCTAGTGGGTCAGGTTATGTAACCATACATGAATGGTCAAGATTAAAAGTTATTTGAAGGTCATGTGACCACTTAAAAAAGTCACATGTCATTTATGTTTTAATGCGATTATTCATAAAAGATCTAATGTTTTAATTTTAATTAAACACTTATAAAAGATCTAAAATCATATATATATATATATATATATATTCTTACATCATTTCCTTATTAAGTAATAAAACAAGAGAAACACAATTTTTAATATACATTCTCTCTTTTTTTTTCTTTCCCAAATAGATATAAGATGTAAAAATATGATTTGTAAATATTATTTTCCTATATATATATATATATATATATATATATATATATATATATATATATATATATTATATATATATAAGCATATTGCTACCACCATGTAGGGCATGCGAAAGAATATCTTCACTCAATAAATGAAATATTAATTTGTCAAGATACGATCAAGTGTCTAAGTAAGGATCTCTTTTAATAATATTTTTTTTATACATATAAATCTCAATATCTAATTCAGAATCACATACTTATGAAATCTGAATCTCTTTCACTTAGATTATCACATGTTGGTGTAATAGAATATTTTTATGCCACACCATTTGTATTGTAAGATATTAATTATGTGTTACTATTAACTTCAATTTTAACTACCATATTTGATTTTACAATATTAACTATGGTTAGAATGTGATTAATGTCATCGTTAGTGTCTTATAATTCAATTTTTTTATCTGGTCTTATAATTCAAACAATAAATACAATGGTTCCTGTCTAGATAAATAAATACATATATACAATGATTGTAAAGGACAAACAATAATCAACATGAGTAATATACTGATATAATATAAGTTGAGTGCTAATAGTGCTGTACATAAATGATATACTGATATGATATACATTTTAGTTGGTTTAATTATTCTTGCTAATTAAAGTCCCATATTTTTTAAGTATCGGATGTTATATATATCTTAAACCTTAATCTAGCAACTTAGATTTTTGATAAAATTATCCTAAACATAGTTGTTAGAATTGCTTTGATATAATATTAGAATAATTGAGCTTAATTTCGCTTCAAAAACTAGTTCAAGGGGAGAGATTGTCCAAATTATTATAAATTATTCTTTGATCATATATTTAGTTAATGTGAGACTTATTACACCTCCTCACCCAAGAACATCTGAAGCATAAAATGTATAAAATTGAACATCTACAAGTGGCCCAAATAAGATAAGGATATCATACCATAACACGAAAATGATTTGGATGAAAATGAGTATCTCAATCTTTATACGTGAGTGTTGTATTTATATACAGTTTGTATCCTAACCGCCTAACAGAATACAGAAGAGAAAAGAAAGTTCTAGAGCTGCTATAACCTATCTATTACAGTAGTCTTTGTGACAAACCTAACTAACTAAACTGAAACAGTATGTAAAGATAAATAACAATTCATGAAGTACATGAATTATGTATAGCGTTCTCTGTTATGTATAGAGAAGTATATCAGTCTTACACAAAAATAGTTTATAGTTTTTCTTACAAGATCACACTGTCACGTTCTTAATTTAAAGAAATAAGGATATTCAGATCCTTCTTACAGTACGCATGTAGAATCTGTGATTACACAATATCGGAAACTGGTATCGAATAATGCGGTTTTGACAGTCAGTGATGTGCCCGTAATGTATGACACGACGGCCAAAGATGGAGGAAAATAAACAAACAAGCTGGGATTCATGTCGAGCGGGTGGATCACAGTTTTGAGTGAAAGTAATAAAAACAAAATACCTCCACATTACTTAATTCTTACTTTTACTCGTGAAAGAAATAAAAAGACTGATCATGCATGAACAGATTCATTAATAATTAACACGATTTTCATTCCTTATTATTATATGTACTTTCTAAGAGATGCTACTTAATAAGTGATAATTAAGATGCCTATTATTGTGATAACTTAACAATCAAAGTTTTCATGTCTTTTATTTTGAGTATGTGTTACAATAATCATTTTGACTAGGAAGCTTTGAACTTAGTTGTTAATAAGTTGTAATTGCATAATTTTTTAAAGGTGGGCAAATTATAAATATAAAATAATCATATAATCTAGGCTAAAATATATTTTAGCCCCTAAACATTAAGCCCATGCAATTTACCCCATGAGCATTATTATTGGATCTTAAAATCCCTTACGAACTAACAAGGCCAATACAATTAAAGGTATATTTCAATCACCTAAAATGATGGATGAAAATTAACTGTGTCTCCATTTCTTGTTCTTTTTTTTTATCTTTTTATTTAAATTTTGATAAATATAAAATAAATTAAGTAAGAATGAGACATATAATTAAGTTTAAAATATTAATCAAAATTTAAGTAAAAAGACAAGGAATGAAATAAAAAATAAAGACAAGTGATCCTCATTCTAAAATGATAATTTTTTTAGTTTCTCAAATTTGGAAATCTCTCTCTTCCTTTATCTCTATTGACTAAGAACAACTCTAATTTTACCATCTTCTTCACTCATCTCCTTGTTCTTAATTAATTAAGTCCATTATATGCATCCTAAAACTACGTCATTTACTTGGCAATGGCTTCCCTTGCGGACTCACAACCACTGTCAAGTCCTTAATTAATTGAGGCCTGAACAGACCAACATGAAACTCTAAAAGCTCATCGCTCCTTTAAAAGAGCATTCTTCTTCACGGTTTCTAAGAATCGTCGGTGGCACCTTTTTCTACTCTAATTCCTTTTTTTTTCCTCTCTTAGGGCGAGAATTCCTCATGGTCAGGAAATGTTACCTATGATGGGTATGGTAGAAATGCTTAGTGGTATCCTCTTGTTTCAGGTGACACTAAGAAGTAGTGTTTTGAAAACTGGTCTAACCTCCGCCGACCGGACACTACACTGGCCGGAGTTCAAGCACAAAACCGTGAGAATGGTTAGATCGGATCAAATAGGAAAAAAAAGAGAAAAAAAAGGGAAAAATGGAAAAATAAAATGAGATGCTGCAAAACGAAGGAAGCAGATGCTGGTAGTAGTTGAAAAATGATGAGATTCATTTTGTATTT
This sequence comes from Ormosia semicastrata, assembly GCA_029884595.1. Taxonomy (NCBI): domain Eukaryota; kingdom Viridiplantae; phylum Streptophyta; class Magnoliopsida; order Fabales; family Fabaceae; genus Ormosia; species Ormosia semicastrata. The sequence continues at coordinate 16,642,193 of JAQQTO010000041.1, read as the reverse complement.
TATTCTAAAACAAGAGAAATTGTTTTATTCTGCATAATTGTATTATATTTTTTTACACACATATTTACAAAAAATTAGAGAAAAAAATAATTTTTTATGATGAATAAGTTTAAAGAATCTATTTTTTTCTATTTTTAATTTTTTATAAATATATGTAAAAATAATATGATACAATTGTGTATAATCAAGAATATCTCATGAAAGAGTAACACTCGCTGGGCCTACATGCTGACTTTCTCATTCTCATTGCCCATTGGTTCCTTTTAGTAGGATAAGATTACTGATTTTAGATAAGTAGAAAAAAGTAAAAAAAAAAACAAAAAACAAAAGAAAATTAATAATTAAGGCAAGATTTTGGCCTTTTTTTGTTATTAATGTGATCATAAATGATATAGTATTATATATGTTTATAATAATAATAATAATAATAATAATAATAATAATAATAATAGTAATAATAATAATAATAATAATAATAATAATAATAGTTTAACTATTGATTAAAACGATTAAACAAGTTGAATCATAAACCACTTACTTTATTAGTTCAACAGTTCAACCGATTTTTAAAATATTATTAAGAAGGACTTAAGAAAAATGATAGACAAATGAGCTTTAGGATACATACAACTCCATTTTTTCTATTTTTCTTAGTTTTCTTTTTTATAATGAAAACTAAAATCCTTGCTCTAATTCCCCCATTGACATATTTGAGTTACACCCATTTGAGTATTTATATATTGCAGGTTGTTTGAGGGATGTGATGATGATGCATGCATCGTTTGAAAGGTTGTTCGAAGAGAATGCGGTTTTCTTATTTAGTGGGGCTCTATCCAAATCAAGGCCAGTGTTTGATTCGTTCAGTGTTCTTGAATTATATATGGAATTCAGGAGAGAAGGATTATAGAGAAATGTTTCGTTTTGAGAAGTTTTGTAAAATACCATTAATTATTTAGACGGTGTTAAATAAAAGGGTTTTAAGCTCTATTAATAAATTTTATGAATTTTCATGACGTAAATTACATATAAGGCAAATTTTAAGAGGATGAACTATACTTTAGCCTGTAAGTGATACATGCTCAAAGATATAGTTCGTCCAATAAAATCACGAGCACTGGACTATTAAGTAGATCTTATCTGTTTTCGAAGATTCTCGCCACTTAACTGGAAACTGTTCCTAGAATAAAAAACAAAAGACATCTTTTCAGTTACTATGCAGTCTTAGTGAAGTTTTTATTTTTGTTTAGCTTAAACCTTTTCTAATGTCTTAAACAGCTGTTTTAAGAATCCACTTTGTATATTTTGGGTTAATCTTTTTTTTTTTTTCCTTTTTTTATAGAGTTTGGGGCAAAAGGCTGAGGAGAAACAAAAGCACGTAAACAACAAACTACAAGCCCTTAAGGCGAAGGAGACCAGCCAAATCTTCTTTTAGAATTTCAGCGACGCAAAAAGGAGGATCTGAGAAAACCTCTGATCCAAAGTTTTGCAAGTGACCCCAACTAGCAAGCCTATCATCCAAATCTATTTTTTTTTTCTTGAAAGCATTCAAAAACTGTTATATTTTTAAGCTTCCTGCTTAACATGTATTTTATTTAATTTTTTTTCCAAAATCAAATTATTCTATTTACAAGTGATTGAGTTATTATTGTCCTAATCTCACTAAAATATTGTTCCAGTCTACCTAAATTTACTTTAAATTCTTCCTTTATTTTTTAATTAAAATAACTAGCCTTAGATTGAGTACTAGCAAGTCTTATTTATTGCGAGATCGAAATCTATTGAGTTGCTTTACTTTTATTTATATATATATACATATATATATATATATATATTATTTCATAGAATATCCATCATCATTCGATAGATAAGAGACTAATCTCTTTTATATTGTTAGATGCGTAAGTGAAGATTCCTCCCAACGATATTATTTTCATATATATGAATCTTAAGATTAAATTTAATATCTTATGTTTAAGGTATTCGAGTTCCATTCTACTCGAACCGACACACTTTAGTATATATATATATATATATATATATATATATATATATATATATATATTATATATATATATATATATATATATGTATAATAGTATAATATAATATTATTATTTATATTATTATTTTTTTGTGTAAATCTTTCGATATTCAAAAGTTACATTGAATCTCGACTAATTTGTAATCGAGCAGGGTTAGATCACAAATGTATAAAGTTCTCTCACCACTAGTGTTTTCCATTCACAATACTCAAAAATTCGAAACATTATTTTAAAAAAACGATTGTTGAATCACTTGAACTATACAAACGTTAGTTGTATCAATATATTTTATTCATTACGAAATTTTAAACTTGAACCCAAAGAATCCTATATCAATATACATATGTATTTGACCAAATAAGTTATTGTTGGTATGGTCATAGCAATAACAAATTCAAACAATGCATATTTTAGCAAGATATTAAATTGGAGGTTATGCATTAATGAGATTATTAGGAAAAAAAATTTTGCTAATATAAAATTTACCATTTCAAACAGTAACGGTCTGAAAATTCAAGCATATAAGGCAAGTCACTCAAACGAATCCAACGCGTTGGTCCTTAATTACCCAAATAGGATTCGAGGAGTGCCTTTCTTGCCAATGTACATTGGTCACATTCTTTCTCACATGGGTTGGTCATTGGCAACAATAACCGCACGCCACTCTCATTCTTTCAATTTTCAAGCTTGAAGCAAAGAAGGTTGAGAGAGTAACAGAAAGTCTTCCAACAAGAAAGGGGAGAAAAAAAGGGTACAAATTAATAGCAAAAACTCCCAATTTTCTAGCACTCTCTATCTCTCTTTTTTAATATCTTATTTTATTTATTTTATTTTATTTTTTGGCCAGGTTTTTTGAAGATCTTTATAGTTTATTGGCTATTACTTATTTGCTTATACTTTTGGGTTTGAGTTGTTAGTGAAGCTCCATGACTACTGGGTCAATAGAGAAGCAAGGTGCTCCACAAACTGAAGGATGGACTGGTCCTAAACAAGGAGAAAGAGAAGGAGATATGGACCTAAGGCTGATTCAACCAAAGAAGGTGATGGAGCTGGAGGAGGCAGAAGAGTGCAAAACTCCAACTTGGTCAGGTAACCAGATACCGGCCGTTGTGAAGTGCCCACCTGCACCAAGAAAAAAGAAAAGAGTGCCAGGGCCACCGGTTTCGTCGCACATGATGGGAAGATCATCAGCATCTGAGTTGAGCTTCTTTGAAGAAATAAGGCCTGCGGAGGTAGAGTTGTTCTTCCAATCCATGTATGAGTTTACTAGGGCTAACAAGAGATGCAAAAGTATATGATATGATAGTTCTCATTATATTTGCTGCGTAACTGTGGGTGAATAGCCTCACATGAATTATCCATCCAATGTTATTAGGATTTTAGTGGTCTCTATCAGACTATGACTATATGAGTCTATGAATGTCGTCCCTGTAAGATTAATTTCCATATATATGAGAAAAAAAAAGGAACAGGAAAAAAGAATATGAATGCTAATAATTAAATTTGCAATTCAATGGATCTTTTTTTATATTTTTTTTTATTTTTTATTTTTTAATTTTTGTGTGCAAGTTTACAATCTATGAACCCACATGCAGTTGGGTGTAGTAGTAATTAGTAAAGGAGCTGTGCCCTTAGGAGTAAACAAATGTTTGAGCTTTGGAGATGCCAAGGGTCTAAGCGTACACCTTGACTCGACTATGTATTCCAATAAACTCTTTTTTTTTTCTCTGTGAATGTATTCCAATAAACGCAATATTGCGGTAAGTATTATCTGCACATGTCTTTGATACTTACAACAACGACTATTCATTACAAGAATTTGTACTTCCATGTTCCATCAGATAACATAAAAAGGGATGGTTCCAAAGGTTGCAAAGGGTACTCATTCAACAATCCCAACTTGGATTGTACATGGTACTCTGGAGTTTAGTACAGCTTAGATATTAATCACAAATTATTCAAACGATACAGTTTGGATGTTGTTTGTATTTTGTGAAGCGAACTTACAAGGATGAGAAGAAAATTTTAAGACTTATATTCTCTTTATTTATTTATTTTTGTAAATTGGCATCTAAGACTTCATATTCAAAACTCATGATAAAGGAAGAAAGAAATTGGATAAAAGTAATTGAAGAATTGGAGTTTTTTCCCCTTCATTTAGTCGGAGTTACTCACAGGACCAGAATACGTTTGGGTGAAAGAAAATTGAAAAAAGGGAATGGGAAAAATAAAGTTTTAAGTAAAAAAAATAAGAATTTTTTAAAATTAGGGCCATGTAATCTTTTTTAAAACTAATAAACATTGTAAGTTCTCTAAATTTGAATCCAAAAGCCTCCCATCCTCTTTTTTCTTTCTCTTCATATTTTCTTTTATTTAATTCCTTTCCCTTGTAACTCTCAAACATATCTAAGAAAATGCCGTAATGGAATGTTAAATATTGAACTTTAAAACTCTCAAGGTTTAAATTTATTATCAACGATTAGGGCAAAATTTTTGAAGCAAAAGATATATGGGCGCGTATATATTGGTTTCAAGTTAAACTCTGATGCTTAAGAATTTTCTTCTTGTTTTCATAGTGAGAATTACAAAGCAACAGAGAAGGCAACAAAACAAGTAAAAGTGAACCAGAGAAACCTGCTCCACTCCTGACTCCTTTATAAGCATAGGAGTCACGCTCAAGCGGGTAGCTTATTGCCACAGTGCCATCCCATCCCTAGGGACCAAGACAAACACCCACGAGTAGCACGAGAGAACAAAAAGTTAGTTCATAATAAGCATAAGTTCCTCTTGGTCAGCCACAACCCATGGCCCTATGGCGTTTTGGATTTAAACAAATTGTATTGTAAATGAAACCTAATCCTCTTGTCTATGTCCAATGGACACAAATTATTTATGCCTTTCCATTCTCAGATCTTTTCATTCATTTTTCATTTTTCGGGTTAAAAGATTTTTTTAAGGTGGGAACTCCGAGAAATTAGAATGGGAGAATTATTGGACATTTTTAGAATTATATTAACACGTCTTAACCACTAAGGCTGCGTTTGGTGTATCATATAAGAAAGACCTGATAATATAAATTTATACTATCAGGTTATATCAGTTGTTTGGTATAATTACATGATTGTATAATTATATCAGGTTGACCTTTTTTATCCTATTATAACCTGATAAAATTATCCTCCCACCTATCATATGATAAGACCTGATAACATTTTTATTCTAAAGCTACCCTCTATTTCTCTATACATTGAATCTCTGGACTAACGACAACTCCTCCGTGATGGAGGCCTTCATGACCACCACCTCCTTGTCTGATCTCTCCTCCCTCCGGCCACCCCCTCCGCTGCCACCTCTGCCGCAACAGCGTGTCTAGGCCCTCAAAATTACCTCCTTCATGATTCCTCCTCCTTCTCTTCTCTCTCCCCTCCGCTCTTCCCCAAGAAGCCATATTCGACGCCGCCAATGTCCTCACTGATTGAGGCTTCGTCTCCATGGCCCTCACCCTCGAAATCGTCGTGGAAACCTTCCTTGAACACTCACCACCGTCTTCGCCTCCTCCGACTCCGCATTTAGGAAAACCAGTCAGCCCTCCCTCGAAGTAAGAATTTTGACGCAGTTTGAAACGGGGCCAATAAACGAAGAAGGGGCATTTAAAAAAGGAAACTTTATGAGAAAACAAGAGAACCCAGAAGAGAGAATGAATTTAAAGGAGTAAGAATCACCTGTACCCAACGGAGGAGGGATCGAAGGTGCCTTGGACTGAGAAGTCGACGACAATGCTAACCACACCTCGCAAGATTCGAGCGTGGTGGGCCTTGTCGCGAGCCCTCAGGGACTCCAGCTCCACACGGTGCCTCAGAGGAATGGCACGTTCCAGAGGGAGGAAACCGCTGTACACCACTGACACCGGTACCACCACCACCACGGTGGTGGCTATGGCTAACAACGTCGGAAGGCAACACCGCATTTTCATGTTTTTTTTTTAGGGGGGGTTTCTAATGAGAAAAATGATGGAGTCGATGCTGGCTTTTTATACATTGAAAGTTTAAACTTAAAAAGAGAGAGAAGATTACAGTTTCAGGATATGGGACATGAGAGCTGCTGATTACTGTTAAACACCTAAATTCGTGTTAGATTAAGTGATTAGGATGGCCAGTGCAGAGGAAGTAGTGAGGATGATGAAGGATAAGATAGTCATATTAAATAATTATCTATACTATCAAGTTGTTTATACTATTTTTACTAAATGTTTGATAGTATAAGACCTTATCCTATTATTTATACTATCAGACTTTATCCTCTTGTCTTATACAATTATGTCCTATATTATTATATATACCAAACACGCCCTAAGATTACATTACAATATGTAAAATACGATTCCTTTACATATTTTAATAAAAAATCACAGAATACATGCTTTAAGGCTTTCAAATCCCACCTTGTTTAGTAATCTTGCTTGGTGGTCTTCTTTTCAAAAACAGATTTCTCAGGGATCGTGGATGAGTAATTTTTGTATGAAATTTCTTCTTCTTTTTTTTTGAGTCGAAAGCAATCCTACAATAGATCCTTACATGTCCTTCTGGCTATGCTTAAATAACTTATGATAGGTAAAATAAAATGTAATGTGATATGATAAAATGACATAAAGTTTGTATATCATTGTCTAGATATTTAATGATGAAATAGATGAAAGATTTCATTCCATTGTTTAAAATTTCTAGTGGAATGAAATAAATAATGTTAAGAATTATAAGTGTTTTATTCATATGTCATTCAATTTCATCTCTTTCCCTCAATTTACAGATAAAAAAAAGTAGAATTTAAGATAGAATGATATCTTAATTTTTAAAAACCAAACAATGATATCTAAAATCATCTCATTACTTTTCACTCTATTTTATCTCTTACCACCAATTCAAACATGCTTTTAGGTTCTGAGGCATAAGCATTTATACATTTTTTTCACCATTTTCCAAATCTGTTAGATTAGATATTTTGAAATTATATTTGTAATCACTACATCTTGTGAAATTTTGTCTGAAAAATCTCTCCAAAATTCTAGAGTATTGATAATGGCCTAAATATGCATGTTTTCCAAATTAAATGTTAGCATTATTATATCCCAATATAATATAATTCTAATAAATTTGTGACGTTATTAAATATTTTATTTGAGAAAAGCTAATGGAATTTTGTTTATAAATACGAACTTTTGGCAATATTTCATGAAGATATCAATAACCAGCGGTAGAAATTTCCAGTTCAAGACGATATAAAGAGAGGGGGGGGGGGGGGAATCTGCTTTCTTTTGCATCCAAAGATTATACATTAAATGACAGTGTACACAAATAGAAGAGTACAAAATCCTAAAAAAAGAGTCATTATTAGTTTTGGGACCAATAAAATAAGTATAAATAGGATTAGTAACGACAAGAAGAGAGAGGCCGCACAAGGAAGTCTTTTAGAGGCAGTACTAATGCTGTCCTTAGAATTCAATGAATATGTGTGGTTAGATTTTATTTACTAAGGAGATGATGAAGTCTTAGCCTTGTAGTAGAAGATATAATTTTGTTTGTGAAATTTTTATTTTTAATAATTGCACAATAATAATTGATTCTTTTTTTTATAATGATTATTGATTCTTATTTATTATTCACTTAACTTTTATTGATTAATTTGTAATCAACTGATACATTCGACTTGATATTTAGGTTGTGTAATAGAATTTAAAATATTTGTAATTAAGGGATGAAAATATTCATGTTTGGTAAATAATTTATGTCATAATATAAATAATCAATATTACTTTAGATGAATTATATATCACTAATTAGATTGCAATATAGCGATCAAAGTGTCCTACTTCACTATCGGTGATACAGGAGTATTTAGCTTTGCAAGGTGCTCCTTGCTAATTCACAGGGGATTCCACACACTATTAAAAATTCGCATTGTATGGATAGTCGCATTTGCACAAAATTGGCCGAAAATTTGCCACAAACCAAAATTTTCGATGGATTTGTGGTCGCCAAAAAATCACTTGAAGGAATGGAAAAAATCCGGCAAAAAAGAAGAAGCTCAATCCTGCAAGCAAAAGAGAATGCATATATGGCATAAAAGATATGAGCACAAAACGAATCCAACTTGACTTTTGGCAACTCACTAGTGAAGCCATTCTTTGATGGATGCTAGGCAAATCATCTAAGCACTCTGGGCTAGAACCAAATAATGCATTGGAGGTCACATTGATCTTCCAAAATGAGTTAAGATCAACATATTCTTTTGGGATATTACTCAAGAAGCAAAAGTCATGAAAAATAAAAAAGAGACACATACAGTTATTTCTCAAAAATGAAATACTGCAAGTATTCTATTAAACTAAACTATTAATTTGGATTTATTTGATAAATATAGAAACTTTGTGTCAAGTACAAGTTGTATAATGATAGGGAGAAACAAAGAGAGAATTCATCGATTCCATTTTTGTATGAACTAAATTATTAAAAATGAACTATTCTATTGGGTATATACGAGATGTAACTAACTATCATTTACAAAAATCTAACTAATTGCCCAAATACAATTAGTGAAACAAACTTTCACCTAATAGTTAATACCCCCCCCTCAACAATGTATATCCCCCAATGGAACAAAATCGAATTAAAGGAAGTAGAATGGAGAAAATATGTCTACAAGAAAGAAGAAGAAGGCACGGGCCATTTCGATGAATTACTTGGAGTTGATCTTTTCTCTAACTCATTCTCGCTCTATGTGTTTGCTCCTTTCATGAAAGGTTGGATTGCGAGCAAGGTATATTGCGACTTATTATCACATGAACGATCTTGGGCTTTGAGAATCGCAACTAAAGATCATCAAACATGTAGTGCGACTCTCGATCTCACGGTTTAAGAGGCTTCTTCATATTGTTCTTAATCCTCTTGTTTCTTCATTGATTTCAAGAAATAACAAGAACCTGCAAAATCCGAGGAATGGAAGAGCGAGGCAACATGCCCAATCTTAATCAAGCAATTTTATTTTCACTCTAATTAGTGTTGTTTAAGTTTTACATGTATTTGAGGAAAACCATCACAATGAGGAATCTTTGATTTTGGTTCATGAAAGATCGCTCGTTGTGGTGAGATATAATAATCTACCAATTAACCTTCTATATGAAGAGGCATCGGGCGGTTCCCTTCATGAAACAACTTTGTGGAAGGGTTAAAAGGTGTGCGGGCGGGTTTGGAAGCTAAGGATCCGTTCTTCTAACGTCCAAAGCATACTTTCTTTGATTACATAATTGAAGATTTGTGATTTGTTTTTCAATATATTTAAGCCCATTAGGTTCTTTTATGCGATTTGATGTTTGATTTTTCACTGTTTAGCTACTCTATACAATGTCATCAACATAGACTAATTGAAGATTTGGATTTGTGATTCACAAATAAGATGGTCGACCTAAGACGAGAATAGCCGAGAAAGCGAAGCGGTGGATAATTTTGAGTACCATTGTATTTTTTAAACCATCATTTGTGAAGCATGCATACTCTTTTAGAAAACAAACAAAATATACATGTTAAAATGCAATTTATTGACATCTAATTGCTCAAGATGCCAACCTTTAATTGCAGCAAAAAAGAACTTCCTTTTTTGAACGGAGAAAATGTTCTTTAGTCAACACCTCTCTCGTTTCAACTTTGTTAAACCTGTGATTATTTTTGGAACTACTATTGATTTAATTTTATACACCCACTTTAGATTCTTTACCGATGTAGTTAACAATATGTGTTGTTATTGGCAAGACTCTTATTTTGAAGCCAACTTGGAGGCTTGGTGAAAGCTTGTTGAGTTGAGGAAATTTGAAAGAAATGTTTGTATGTAGAAGAACAATTATCATATGAAAGACAAGAAATTAAATGGAATTACAATTATTCAATGGCAATTGAGTTGAAAGAGAGCAGTGATAGTCCTTGAGATAGCTAGGTGGTTGTCTTTTGCCTTACAGGGCGAGAATGGCCATAAAATTTGAGATGAAGAAGATTTCTTAATGTAGGAAAGGATTAATTTATTACTTGAATACAGGATCATTACTTTTAGCCAAGAATTTCATTACAAATTCTAACTAAAAATGAAATTTGTTCATAAAAAATGACATTTATAGAAACAAACAAGTGTCAATTAAGGTCATATAAATATCCTTTGGTTTCTTGTAACCAAGAAAAATATCATGCTCTGAATTAAATTTGGTTCTTGTGCAATTGTAAAGTGGAGGCATAAGCCAAACAACCAAAAACTTTGAGATGCACTAAGAAAGAACTCGGAGAAGCACTTCAAAGTTTTGGACTTCAAAAGTGGTGTTGGAATGCGGTTTATGAGGTGGATATGATCACATGGTTAATGGAACATGTTCTAAATTATTTAAAATGTGTTGGTGTTTTCTTTCAACCACCCCATTTTGTTGGGGTAAACACATGATCTATGATGTAGAATGCCTTTAGAGATAAAGAATTTTTTCATGCAACAAATTCGGATCCATTATCGAGATCTTAAGCATTTCAAAGTTGTGTGAAATGGAAAATAAGCAACAAAGTTTTGTAAATGAGTGCTAGTTTCATCTTTGGTTTTAAGTCTAAGTTAAAGAAAAGTATCATGCGATATTGCATCAAAAATGTTTAATACCACAAATCGACTTTTGGTTTAGTGAGAAAGTCTTTTTGGATTGAGTGTATGGTGCTAGAGTATCATTGTAAGAAATGAAAGGAAATGCATGATTTGCATGAATTGGAAACTTATAGTCTTAGGTGCCAAACATGGGCGAATTTATTGTAATTAAAATATTGGTGTTACAAAATCAAGTCTTCCATTTGTAATGACTAAACACCATAATTCTCTTGTTTTTCCAATCATCTTCCTAATTGTTTACACAAAATATGCTTCTTGTTTGGAATGAACGAGGAAATTAGTGTGTGGTTAATGAGAAATGCTAATTGATCTTGTTATGGTATCAACATTTAAAGTTAGAGTTAGACACATCTCAACATTCTCGAAATGGTATCATGTGTTTAGTTTCCATTTCCTTTTGAAACTCAACATTCAAGTTTAGTTTCATCCATCTAAATTAACAAGTTTACTAGTATCAATGATCTAAGTGTGAAATCATAGTAAATCTTTGAGAATTGAGTGCAAAAGATGATTTTAGTTGAACCATTTGTGTCGTCACCCAAGTTTGATTCTTTGCAATAAGGCAAGAATGCCTTGAACCTGTTTGTAATGAGACATTCTAAATGATTATCTTATATGTAAAAAATTTGTAGGTTAGATATTAGGATTTCCACACTTTTGCCCTTAGATTTGTACCCATAGTTAATCCATGCAATATGAAACAAGTATAAATTGTGTGGTTTGACCTTTTGTGCAAACGCGATTAGTGATTCTTGTTATAAGGATTCAACCTTTCCTTTGCCATTGTAAGATTTCCCTTAAAATAACCCGGGCCCCTTTGCACGCATAATTTTAAAAAAAGCCAAAAAGTTATCGGCATTGGCTTCATGATTAGCATGACCGGTAATTCTCTTTCTGTTGTATAACTAGAGAAAAGCCTTGTCAACATCAGGTAATGGGTCCATGGCCATGATCTGTGATTTAGTGTGAATGAATCATCATTTAAACCTTTCAAGAACCGAATGACATAGTCTTGTTCCCTAAAAGTTTTCATGGAAGCATAACCTCCACAAGAACAAGGAATGGAGCATTTACAGTATGCAATGGGACGATAATCCTCAAGTTCATCCCAAAAAACTTTCAATTGTGTGAAGTATTTGGATACATCAAGATTTCCCTGTCTAAATCGATACGCTTCTTCTGAATGTCGGAGATGCGAAAATATCACCTTGTGAAAACCCACATGGGCTAGTAGAAATGGAGAGAATAGACCTAGCAATGGATTCGGAGCAGGAACGTTGAATCAGGAAATAACCATAGTGTTGCATAGCTCCAAGGAGTCACAGAGATCTTCCAAAAGAGTTAAGATCAACATATTCTTTGTTCTTGGAAATTAGGGATATTATCAAGAAGCAAAATCATGAAAATTCTTGTAAAAAAGAGATACATACAATTATTTTTATTCGGATGAAATACCATATGTATTCTATTAAACTAAACTATAATAAGGAATTGGATGTATTTGATAAATAACCTAGAATCGGAAATGTAAAGTTGAGTTTTAAACACGTAATTGCAAGATCGCAAATGCGTAAAATAAGATTTGTGAAATGACGAAATGCACAAAAACAACGATGTGCAAGAACGAATGAGAAGTAAAGCAAATCGGATATGGAATGATACCATGTAGATAATGAAAACACGAGAGAACAAAGAGAGAATATAAATCATCGATTTCATTTTTGTATGACAAATTGTTGTTCGAAAATAAAGATAACTAAATTTTGCTAATATTGTAACTACACATGTAACTAACTATCATTTACGGGACATTTAACTAATTGCTTAAAAATACAATTAGAGAAACACCTTTCAATTTAAAAGTTAATACAAGTTGAGGCAAAAGCAAAAAATTAAACACGAAGATTCATGGATGGTATGAACTACACGGGCACAGACATATAAATACGAGACACGACACGAAAATAAAGATACACCAAATTTAAAATATTGTAGGACACACACACACAAATACGAATACGATATGAATACAGAGATACACCAAATTCAAAAAATTGTAGGACACACACACATATAAAACTTAGTTTATGTATATATATAATTGTAAAATTTTAAAAAAATTCTTAATTTATTAATATCATTTCTATAAACTTGAAAATTTATAATATCTTAATATATATCATATGTGCCAATATTTATTACCTAGTAAGCTCTTCCCAAAAAATATAGAGCATAATTTCTATTAATATTTTTCAAAAAAAATCTCCTAAATCAACTTCTCCTAATATAACTAACCATGTACAAGTACATGTGTATCTAAAAAAATTAACTAGATGAAATAGTGGTGTGAAGCAAGTTTCGGTGATGATGAAATGGACAGCTTGGTACGAGCAAAAGTAGAAGGAACAGATGAAATAGTAGTGTATGAAAAGATAAAACTTAAAAGCCTAATAGTAGCATATGAAAAGATAAAACTTAAAATATTGGTATGAAAAAATAGTGACTTGAGACGTCAGTCATGTGATTAGGCTTGAGTGAGTTATAGGCTTACTAATTGGACGTTTGTCATGAAAACTAATTTTTTTAAAAGAATATTATATTGAGGGAAATACTACATCCCCCTTTCAATCTTTTGGGGAATACCGCATCCCTTCAATTTCTTTGAAAATATCACATCCCTTTTTATACAAACATGCAATAAATATTAGTAATTGGAAAAAGCATCACACAAATCACGCACAAAATTTAACATGGTTCGGCTAATATGCCTACATCCACGAATGAGAAAAGTTAAATTTACTATCAAAACAAATTTAACCTGCAGGCCTTACAAGACAATTTCTCTCAGACTCTCATTCTTACTCCCATAACCCTATCAATTCCCAAATACAAGTATTTATAACTCATCCTTCCTAATTTCTTATTGTAAACAAATCTCTCATAAATTTTATACATATCTCACAAATCTCTAACATATTTTTTAAATCTTTTAACATATCTTGACATATATTTGCATATTTTCATATATTCACAAATAGGAAACTAGCGATAACAATCTTTAATGGAATTTGGGTCAAACCCAACAATCTCCACCTTGATATAAATTCCATCATCATCTCTAACAAAACAATCTTCAAATCTTTAAACCTTCAAATCTATTGTTATCAATGGAACACGCCGCTTGACCTCTATGCCAAGAAGACTTTCGACAACACCTGCCACTATTCATAATGCTCAATCTTCCAAATCTTCAAATCAAATTTTCATGCTTGCACTGTCGTTATATGGAACACACTGCTTGACCTTAATGTCAAGAAGAATTTTGACACATCTACTACATTTGCCGCCATCATAACGAGACACGTCACCTGACCTCCATTGTCAAGAAAACTTTCGACACAAGAGCCCAAAGGAACCATACTATCGCCTAGATCCTCAAACCATCAGTTCTGATACCACTTGTTGGGGGAAATACTGCATCCCCCTTTCAATCTTTTGGGGAATACCACATCCCTTCAATCTCTTTGGGAATATCACATCTTTTTTTACACAAACATGCACTAAATATTAGTAATTGGGAAAAGCATCACACAAATCACACACAAGATTTAACGTGGTTCGGCTAATATACCTACATCCACGGATGAGAAAAGTCAAATCTACTATCAAAACAAATTTAACCTGTAGGCCTTATAAGACAATCTCTCTCAGACTCTCATTATTACTCTCATAATCCTACCAATTCCCAAATACAAGTATTTATAACCTATCCTTTCTAGTTTCCTATTGTAAACAAATCTCTCACAAATCTCTAACATATTTTTTAAATCTTTAACATATCTTGACATATCTTTGCATATCTTTCATATCTTCACAAATATGAAACTAATGATAACAATCTTTAGTGGAATTTGGGTCAAACCCAACATATTAATGGGTCGTGTTCAAGTCGTGTCCTAAACGTATTCAAGTGTGTCCAAGACGCGTTCAAGTCGAAAAAAAATAATTTTTTAATTAAACACATTCAGACATGTAGGACACATGTATCGTACGCACTTCTCCATATATCCGATACGGACACGCTTCAAAAATGATGTGTTCGTATTTCATAGGTCTGAACTAACTACCGCATACTTAAGACTGAGTAAGGACAAAGGCGAGGAAGTCTGAACAGCAACAGTGGAGCAAGTGACGATGATGAAGGAGTCTGAGTAACAATGGTGGAGCAAGTGACAATGACAAGGGAGTCTGAGCAACAGCGGGAACAACACGTTTGAGCTCCAGTGTCTGTTTGAAGGAGAAGCTTTCCAGACTCTAAGTGTTGCATTTCACTTGAATAAGCGTGCAAAATTTTCAGTGGATATTCCATCGATATCCACCAGAAGCTTTTCCAATTTTTTTCATTAATCATTTTTAAAATTTCATATACTTTCCGATAGACTTATTTGTCAAAAATAATATTTTTTTTCATTTTTTTAATTTCAAAAAAAATTTTGCACCAAAATTTAAAAAGTTTTTAGCAACTTCATTTCTATTAATAAAACGTAAATTTCTTGTAGTAACATACCCATGTTACTTGGGTCAATGCGTAAGCCAGTGATACTTTCAACTAGACTCTCACCATCTAGGGTACAATATTCTACAATGTTGTATAACATAGCTCTCCTACAAACCCGTTTTCTCAATTTAAGCTACTCCCATTTTGCTTGCCACTCCTACATGAATCTATTTTCCTTTCTTTTTCTCTAGTTACTAAGATGTTAGAATCAGATTGATTCTCATTCAAATTAAATATGCCATTATACAATTTGACCGCTAAT
Organism: Ormosia semicastrata; assembly: GCA_029884595.1. Classification (NCBI taxonomy): domain Eukaryota; kingdom Viridiplantae; phylum Streptophyta; class Magnoliopsida; order Fabales; family Fabaceae; genus Ormosia; species Ormosia semicastrata. The sequence continues at coordinate 16,626,649 of JAQQTO010000041.1, read as the reverse complement.
GGTAAATACTTTAGCTTAGTCAATTTAAATTTGGTTAATTTCTTTATTGTTATGTTGCGTTAGAGTCTTTAACTACACTTTTTAATTTATATCTTTTTAATCTTAATTTTTATTATAAAGATAAATTTATTAATTGCCAAACTTGACTTTCTTACGGAGACTAACATACGATTCATCGTATAGTTGCAAGTTATTAAGTTTTTAAAAAGTTACAACAATACAAGCCAAATAAGATCTTGTCCAGAAAGTTACCACAGGTTGTCATCCACCGCAGAATTTCTGTGTAGGAACTAGGAAGTCCTGTGCCAGTGTCAGACAAGACTTACGGAAACAATTTGATTCTTGAATTTCCCATGTAGTTTTCAGCTTGGTTCCTGAGCACAGCCGTGACAAACTCTCATGATCGAGCAAAAATTGAATTCACCTGCTTTAAATTTTAGAACCTAAATTTTGATAAGAAAATTAAGTTAATTAAGTTTAAAATATTTGTCAAAATTTAAGTGGAGAGACAAGAAAAAAGATAAAAAATGGGGACAAGTGATCCTCATCCAAAAATTGAACCTATATTAAAAATTAGCCACACACACATAGAGCGGGGTTAAATATCGTGATTTGTGCCAAAAAGAAAAAAGAAAAAAATTTCTCATTATTTTGGTAGAGCTAAAATAAAAGTTTTCCATTAATAAAATATTCGATTATAACGTTTAAGTTACTAACTTTATCACTAAACATACACTCAAAAATTGAGATCTTCTACTTTAAGGGAATTTCTATAATATTTTAATTGGTTTGGTATCTATGATAAATTATTAAATATTTATTGAATACTAAATTTATAATAAATATTTAAAAATAATGAATAATTAATAAAATATTTGACAATTCATTCTAAATAAAAATGATAGTTACCATAAAAATCTCATTAATTTAAATAAAACTGTAAGATATCTCAACCGTAAAAAGTGTCTTACTTTACAACAAGATAAAATTTGTAAACATAATTTAATAAATGTAAACCATTGATGATAACTATACCTTTCACTCCAGAGAATTCTGGTCCCCCAATAGCCTTATAAATATACTACTACTCCATTGACGTGATGTTCTGAGGATCAGGATCTTTTGCAATTTAAAACAACAGTACAGAAGATCCTAACCTTTAAAAGTAAATTTATTTAGGATAACATGTCCAAGAAAAACATGATTATATAAATGACATTGGATCTTAAACGCAACACCTGCAGTTCAAATATGAATTGCACATGATCCAGTTCAAATGTTCTACCTCTATATACAAAAACTTGTTTATATTTGGATAGTGAAATTAAAATTGAAAGGTAAAATTTTTAATTTTAATTTTAATTTTTATAGAATTATAATTAATTTTAAATTTTATATTTTATATTTAGAGTTATTAAAAAATTAAGATAAAAATTATAATTTTGAATTTAATTATTATTTTATTTTTTAAAATATGATCTAAAATATTAAAAAATTATTTATTAAATTAAAATTAATAAAAATATTTATATAATAATATTTTTATAATATAATAGTTATATTTTTTCATTAAAAAAATTTCATGATTTTTTAACAAAAAAAAAATAGTTATTATAATAATTTTTATATAAATATAAAATCTCAATAAATATAATTATTCATAAATAAATATAGAGAGAAAAATTTAATTTTTAAATTATGAAATTAATAATTTTTAAAATATAAATTAATAATTAAAAAATTAATTTAATTATTTTTAATTTAATAAATTAATTTATAAAATTTTAATTTTAATTTTAAATAATATTCTAAACATAAAAATTAAAATTAAAAAAATTAATTTTAATTTTAAACATTAATTTTATGCTCAGTTCTAAAAAATAAACGGAAACTTATACTTATCTAATTTAGGGATGTGAAACTTGGATTGGTTACAAAAGAAATACATGTTCCATTAAATGTGTCAGAGAATCCAAGACCGACGAAGAATTCTGCAGAATTGTAGACAATGCCAAATAAACATTTTTTCCGCACCTCCTGGGAAGCTGCAAGTATGCAGAGCAGGGGTTGAAAAAATAAATAAAAACAAAGCAAGCACATGGAAGAAAATGAAAATTCATACTAGAAGTCTAGAACTTCCAAAGGGACACAAACAGCGTGGCACATCCTCCAATCTCTCCCCAGAACTTACCATTCACTTTTAACCCCACGTATCTACTTGATTCATTGGCACTTGACACATAGCCCCCCACACGTCAACATCTAGTACCCCCAGGCCAGAAGGCCTGGCTGGTTATTAAAAAGAAAAAGATACTCCATTAACCTTCATCGACCATTTTCCATTTCTACCGTTGCAAAGAAGCTTGAAAGGTGAGGGAAGGGATAGTTAATGGCTCCAAAGCGTGCTCAGAAGATGGTGGTCAGATCCAGCAGGAAAGTTGTGCAACAAAGTGTGCAGGTTTCGGTTGTAGGCAGCAGCAAAAGATTAACCCGAGGAAACACAGACATTCAGATAGGTGAAGAAGTAGGTACTCTAGGACAAGAGCATGTGAGGATCATTCCCGTTCAAGAAGTGACTCCTCAAGCCAAAGAGGATCCAAGTACCATCACTATCACTACTGAAGACAAAGCAGAACAAGAAAATACTCCAAATGGTGGACTTCAATATCAAACAGAAGAGCAAAAGAGAGACACTGCCATGGGTGCTGAGAAAGAGGAACCCAAAGTGCCACCCGCGAATAAAGAGCAGGTGAAGAAGGCTAAGACCCAGGAAGGGAAGGATGGTGGTAAAGAGAAAAGGAAGAAGAAAAAAGGGAGGAGAAATGGAGAAGGGTACCAGAGATATGTGTACAGGGTACTAAAGCAAGTGCACCCTGACATGGGAATTTCTTCTCAGGCCATGACTGTTCTGAATAATTTGATGAATGACATGTTTGAGAGGCTGGCTGATGAGGCTGCCAAGCTGAAGACGTACACAGGGCATATGACATTGTCGTCAAGGGAGATCCAAGGGGCGGTGAAGCTGGTTTTGCCAGGAGAACTTGGGAAGCATGCCATTGCTGAAGGGGCCAAAGCTGTGACCAACTATATATTCCATGATGCCTGATATAGGCCCAAGTCTTTAGGTTTCTATGGCTTAACCTACTGTATAGTAAGTAGACGTGTGCTCCGTATGTATACATGTAAATATATGCGTATGTGTTGGTGGGGGGGAGTGTTTCTTTCTTTTAGCTTGCTTTTACGAGAAGATGCAGACAAATGGAATAGTTGCCTTGTACGTGAACTGCGTCACTGGGCTAGGATTGTAGTTAACTAGTTGCTGCCTATAATGGGAGTTACTACTTTTTTACTAGTTTTTTAGGTTGCTCATTATAAGTTTGCATTCAAAAATAACTTTTCAACTTCTTTCTCGAGCATTAAAATTTTTTTCAAACACGCACGAGTACTTTATGTAAGAAATTATAGTAAAAAATATGTCAATTGTATAACAAAAAAATCCAGAAAAAATATGACCCAACGAGTTCATCGTTGAGATAAGCCGTCGTTGTCAAGTAAATTCTGCTTCTTATCAGGGCACGCTTCATTAAGAAACGTACACGCAATACGCAATACGCAATAAACAGAAAATGCAATTGGTACGGTTGATAACAGGAAGGCCAGCCCCTAATGGCCTAATCCACTTCAGAGCCACAAACCGATCTGATTTGATCTAATCTAGAATCAAAGGAAGGAAATCTCCAACACCCAAATCAAACAAAACATCAAAATAATAATAATAATAAAACAAAATATACTTGTCATTCATTTCAGAATCATGGCCCCAAAAATTTGCCATCAGGTGTTTCCATTGATGCACTCGACGTAAATACAATAATCACGGCAAGATACAGAAATGTTTTTAAAAAGACGGCAAGATACAGAAAAAATTTAAAAAAAGAAAGAGTACCTGGAAACGTCCAGGAGATAAAACTCGTTAGGATCCTGTATTTTGTCATAAGTGTGACCCTTTTAATGTCAAAATTATAGTATAGAATAAGCACGTATCACTTCCACCACTGGTGCTTGACACATTGGACACTTTCTTCTACTTTGGAGCAAATCATTGGCACATTTTGAACATGTGCACATGTGCCCACATCTGCAAGTAAAGCACAAAAGTATGTAAGTGATTGAAGTCAGGTGCAAACGGGCCACTGATGTGTCAAACTGATACTGAATAGTACCTGTACAACAAGGAATCAATATTGCTTTCGCAGCATATACAGCAATGTCCATTTCTCACACATTCCCATTTAGATTTATCATCTGGTGAATCATGGTCATGTATTCCTGTGATCAATTTAACTTGGTCATCTAAGGCTATCAATATAGGAAAGTTAATTTTTCTTAAAGAATAACATCACAGATCACGTAGAAAGGCTGTGAAAAAGGATATGAAACGTGAAGGGGGTAAAAAAATGGCAGACCCGATGAACCAGTTGACCGATTTAGGGCTGCAGAAACTTCTTGTCTTATTGAGCGTTGCAACTCAAGCTGCATATCCATACAGGCCTCCATCATTCTCTGCATATTATTCATCCTTTGCTGTAGCCTGACCATGTCAATTCTCAAGTCATTAATAATATCCCACTCCTGCCAAAAATCAAATCAGGAAATTATTCAAATAATTAAAAGATTATAAAGTGGAAAAAGTGGACAGACTAGTGTCTACATTATGGAGCACATTAGCTAAGGAAAAGCAGTTATGTCTGTAAATGAACGCACAATTCCTAGGCGCTGATTATTTATGTCATTCTGTGACCAGTTGTCATGGCGGGAGTGCCGATCCCATAGAGGCTGAGGAGGCGGTGGTGGTGGCAAGGGTAGGTCAAGTGGACTATTAACAGTATCCTCCGGACCAACGATCCGATCCCTGCTCTGCTGCTCCAGGTCCTGTTCTGCTGAGGGAGAAGAAGGGGTTGTTTCTTGCAGCTCCCACTCAACATGAGCATGACCTTGCCTTTCAACATATGATTGTATCAACTGGTCAAGACTTTCACGAAAACTGCTGCGAAGGAGGTTTGAGACACTTCTTCTGCAAAAAAAATATATATTTATTATAAATTTTTCATTTAAAAAGAGATTTGCTGAAACTCTACAGTCATATATACATACCTACTTAGAAGTTCCCTGAGTTCGACACTGTACACATTGTCATCTTCTGGAAAATAAAATCCATGAATTCTACCAACTGGAGCTACTTCATGATCAGAAGGTCCTCCCAACCAAATTTCCACTGCCTCTTGAAAGCTACCATCTTCTTGCCACACTTCAGCGGCTTCTTGCAGACGAGAATTTTCTCCATCTTCATTTCCCAAGATGTTTTGAGGCCATTCATTTGATGTGCTACTGAGCTGATTATCATCCACACTTTCCTCAGTGCTATTTCTCCATGCAACGTTAGTTTGATGCCAGTCACTTCCGTCATTTTCAATAATAACTTCTTCCTGTTGCTCTCCTTCCAGAGCAACAGATTCAATCCAATCTACATCATCAACAATATTGCCCTCTACACGATTGTTGTGATTTGATAAATTGCCTTCATCATCAGTTATATCACCCAGCTCAGATTGCTCAGTGTGTACCTCGCTTAATTCCTGCATATTGCTACGCTCTGTATCTTCAAGTTGCAAGCTTTGTTGGGTAAGCTCATTAGCAGTATCTTCAGTTGGCATCATATCAACATGTTGTCCAGTGCCATCTCTTCTTTCAACTCCAATACTGGATGACGATTCCCAATCTCTTGTTTCTACATGAGCAGTAGAATCTTGCCAATCTAAATTCTCACAAGTGGTTCCTTGTGAACAATTTTGACCACCTGATATCCCAAGTCTGTCACTTTCCCTGTTATTAGGATCAGATTTTTCAGAATGTACAGTTGGGACCATTTGTGAACTGCTAGCTCCAGTTTCAGTTTGTTCAATTGTATTAACATCAAGATCACTACTAGATGAGGTGTCAGATAGGTTGCTGGTTGCTTGACTGCAACCAGAATTGTCCTTTCTAGAAAAGAATCCTTCCCTGTTCAGAAGACCAGTTAGTCATTAGCATGAAGCAGATACATAATACAATTAAAAATGAAGGGAGGAAAAAGGACTCAGTAGCTTTAAGTGGTAAAGCAACAAAGAACAGTTACACTTCATTTGGTTTAAGGGAAAATAAGGTAGAGAAGATTATTTTCAACAATTTGGACGCAAGGTGAAGAAAGGAGGGGAAATTTTGACACAACATTAATTTCAAAATCACCCTCAAGCAGTGGTTGTCTTCAACCATCAATTTGTGAGAGAAAATTGGGAGAGCCAAAAAGTCACAAGTAAAAACGTTGTGAGAGAAAGAAAGAATCCAGAAGACTACACATAAAAATAAAATTTAAGTTTCTTCTCAACCTAATGGCAATATGCATACCTTAGACCTGATACAGTCTGTTTTTGCCTCAATAAGCCTAATTCACTTTCTGCAATGGAAGTGGACCTGTTATTATCAATTGATCTGTCATTTCTCAAGAACCTGCCTCTAAGCAATGCCTGAAAATAATTTTAACAAACAATCATCAATTGCAAGAGATAAGCTCAGATCAAATCAAGTCCTAGATTTTTAAATTCTTTGTTCGAAAGGATTCAGATTTTTAGTATTTTCCATTTTCTTCTTTCCTAGGTTTTCTAAATTATTTGTATTTCAGATTCTAGGACTTTTCCTATTCTAAAACAAACATACTACAATTATCCATTTACGATGCCTACAATGAAATAGATTCACTTCAAGTTCCCCTAGAAATTGAGTGCAAAAGTAAAACCAAAGTGCTCACTTATAGGTACTGTCTTACTCAACTAAAACAAATATTTTACTCATTACATGGAAAAAAAGGTACAGCGTCCACACTTTATACCCATATGGTACAGGAAAGTAAAGAAATATGATCAAAAAGATATAAATCATTTAGAGGACAAACCTGAATGCGATTGCGATGGGGGAAGTGAGATACAGCCTGATAGTCCAACAATTCCTGAACTTCTCTTTGCCTTTCCATCTCAGCCTTCTTAAGCATATCAAGCAGGACCTGTCGGCCACGTAATTTACGGATTCCCCTCCGTGGATGCTCAGGTTGGCCCTCGTTCTGATTAACAACAAATCCATCACGAACACGTTCGATTTGGGTACCAATTTCAGAAGATTGTTCTTCCCTATTTTCCCCAGAAGAAACACCTCTCTGCCGGCTACTCATCTGTACCCACTCCCTTATGATACTCACCCTTTCCTGCTCGGTTTCCCCAAGCCATTCTCCCCTTGAACCACTATTTCCTCGGGGAATATTTGATGCATGATCCCTAGCACCACTATTCATCCATTCCCTGAAAATTTGCCTCACTCTTTCCCTTTCAACTTCTCCAAAGTCAGAAGAGTTTTCACAGCTAGAATTGTTTAACTCCTCCGGTTCATCATGGGACTCACTCTGACTTTGTGACTGTGACCATGTTTCAGACTCATTCTCACCCAAAACTGCATCTTCTATCATATGCCCTTCTCCTCTCTGATGGCTATCTGGCATATTTTCCTGTGAGAGGTCTGCAGTTAATCCGTCACTCCTTCCTTGAATTGATACTTCCCCAGGTCTTCCTTGAACTTCACTCACCACATGCTCATCTTCAATCTCTCGCCACATTTGCAAGAGTGTACATGGCCGGGTGCCACCCCTCCCTCCATCTCCGCGGCTCTCGGATGACTGAGAAGGAGAGTCCCTAAGGAAAGTAGATTCAAGCACAGCCACACTGTGCAGACCAGCAACAGCCATTTCGAATGTAGTTTTCAAACAAGCATACAAGATCTTTTCAACCCATCTGATTCAAATGCACTAAAATTTGCATAGCAGGGGAGAAAATCAAAGGGACTCAGAATCAGGTCATTTTACATTTCCATTGATTTGAATCACATTTGCCATTAGCTCTCCTTGCTATCATCATGCTATTTCCAAATTACAAATTGAGCCCCATCAAGAAAAGGAATTACAAACTTAGAAGCTTCCAACTTTCCAATTGAATGTATTACTGCTAACTATACCTTAGCCTGCCAAAATAAATAAATGAATAATAAATCAATCAATTTGTTCAATTTTTATTCCAAATAAAAAATATAAGTTTTTTAATAATAAAATGACCAACGTGACCAAATAAATAGCTAAGCTAAGCTAAAATTCCCAAAGACTGAGAACCTCAAAATTTCAAAAAAACAAGACGGAACTCAAATCGGCATTGCAAATTATTAAATTTTCCGATAGGAAAGAAGCAAAAAACAAAGAAATCGGAATATGAATCCAGACAAATCAGTAACAGAACCCGAAACAAAGCATTTAAGTATGCGATTCAGTTGTAACATTGAAGCGCGAGAGTGAGCGTGAAACATGAAAAGGAACGTACCAGTGAAGCTCTGCGTTTGATTTTTGAAGTAAAGAAAAAGAAAACCCTAGCTGTGAATAAGACTCTGAGAATGAGAGAGAGAAGAGAGTGACACAACGAAAATGGAAGACACAGTAGAGAGAAACAGAGAGAGAGGGATTTGGATTGTCAGATGATGGTGAATAACATAAGAGGGTCATTAGAGTGAAAGACACATTTTTTTAAAATATAATTAATAGACGTTATAATTAATTAAGGTAGGTATTTATATAATAAAATTTGTATTTATTTTTGATTATCAGATGATGGTAAATAATATAAGAGGGTTGTATAGAAAAAAAAAAGATACTTTTTTTAAGTATAATTAATAAATCTTATAATCAATTATGCTAAGTTTTTATATAATAAAATTTATATTTATTTTTTTCTAACATAATGGTTATATTATAAGAGATGATATAGAAGAAAGAGCGCCGATTTAGAAATAATAAATGTGGGCACGTCAGTGGCTGTTAGACTTTTCCATTGAAACCGCCTGTGATTTTAACGTCTGATTTTTTTTTCTTGAATCAGTTATCATTCAGTGACACGTGGCCATCTCTCTTGTCTTCTGGCTCATTGACGAAATCACGAAACGTTCCAAATCTTAAATACGACGTGAAGTTTCAGATAAGCCTAATCAAACGAAGTTAAACGCCGTCGTTTCCATATCTTTTGCATTTCAAAATCTTTTTTCAACGATTTTACTTTTAATTGGATAAGTTTTTTTTTCGTTTTCCCCACCAAACAATAGTGAAAATCGGAAAAGTAATGATAATAGCAGATTGAAAAATTTAATAATTGAATTATAAAAAATAACTTAATAAAAACAACCTGCTAATTTTTTATTATAATTATCAATTCTACACTTTATTTTATCAAATACACAGAATCTAGATTAATATTTGGTGATTGGTACCCTTAAATAAAAAAGTGTTTATAATTTTTTTCGGTAAATAAAAGTTTATATACAGAAGAGATTATCTCATTTCTATGTTAAGACATGTCAACAGCCTTTTAAGTAAAGGCTTGTAATTTTTTTCTTATAAAAAAATTAAATATTTTGGGTTAAATGTAAGAAATTTTCTTTAATTATAACTTATTTTTAAAAAATATTTTTTAGGTTTAAAACTCAACAATTTGATTTCATAAATTTCATAAACTATTCATATTGACTCCCTATATAGGGTTTTCTACACATATACAAGGGATAAAGATGGCAATTCAACCTGACCCGTCCTATCACAATTTGTAATAATTTAACAGTTGATTGAGTTTTGAGGCGAGTTCGGATAAAATCTAAATACACTACCTTTAAGTATGGAGCAACGTCAGATATAGGGTGACCTGTGCCGAACTATATATAGGGTGAGTGACAACAAATTAATTGGAAGGTTTGCCTTTGGTTATACTATGCGTGAAGGTAATTAAAGAGCTGATAGTTTGGACAATTTGAATTTATCTCATGACTATGACATCAATTTATAGAATTCCCCCCTCATTTTTTTTAAGCTTTTTGCTAATGTTACATGGGTTCTTATGCCTTACAGATCATCTTAATTATTATTATTTTTTTAGTTTAGGTCTACTTCTATAACAAAAAATAAAAGTTGACTGGCAGCATATAAAGTGTGATTCTGGGTAGGATGGGGTGTGGATGGGGCAAATAAATTTTCACATATTTGAGTATAAAGCAAAAAAATAAACCTCATCAAGCAATGGGATAGAGAACTAGACAACATGTGAGTGAATAGGGTATGGACGGGTATTGAAAAACCTATCCCAATTCGTCTCATTGTCATCCTTATTAAGGGATAAAATTTATGCTACTTTACACATTTTATGAAGTCCAAGTAATTAAATTGTTAAGTTTAAATCAAAGGAGGTTTTTTAAAAGTGACTTATAATTGAAGGAGTTGTTTACATTTTAGCCAATTTTTTAAGTAAAGGCTTATAATTATTTGTTTATAAGTAATTTATTAATAAAATTCCACAAACATAAATTGGATTTTTTTTCGTCATAATACCTTTTCGTAGCTTGCCATCATAGTACTGTTATGTTTGCTTATTATATGATATCTTCAATTAATTACTCTATTGAATTATTACTCACGTCAAAGAAAGTAATCAAGTAGGTATGACAATAGGGGAACTAGGTTAGGTATCAATTGACTAAAAAATTCATTCATAAAGAAAAATGACTAAAAGGTCCAGTTGCAATTTGTAAATAAAGGCTCTACATGCCAAATAAGATTAGAGGAAAAGCTGAATCAATTAATTTTCAAACAGTATAAAATTATTGCCAATCATGAAAAGTGCTAAACACAAATAATTTCAGATAATATATTGCTTAGATAATTGCTATAATCATGGGGTCATTTTTTATATGAAAATAATCATCTTACACTTTAAAAAAATATAAATATTATATTTTTAAAAAAATATAAGTATTATATATATTCTTTTTAAAAATATATAATTAAAAATAAAAAATAAAAAAATATATAATAAATAATATTAAATAAAATATAAAAATAAATATATATATTTTTTGATAAAAATATAAAAGTTTTTTTATATATCTCATCCATTTCTGCAACAAGTTCCCTCTTCATTGACGACATTTAGCATAACTGAAAAGTGAGGCAAATTAATCATCATCGGGAATTCGGGATAGTTACAAGTCTGTGTAAATTTGATGCCTTTGGTCATCCTCCAAGTATTACGAAGTTGGTGTGACCTGTGGCCATTTAGGTTTAGGGTTACATAGAAGGTATGGTCATCATTAAGTTTTCAAAAGGCTGCCTCCAACATATGGACACTTTTGTGGATACAGACCTTACTTTATATTGGTCATTAATTGGTTCATTTAAGTTCCTAAACTCCATGAATAGATTCGGATATATGTTAATATAACTCTAAGTATAACTAGTTGAAGAAAAAGTTCTTTATTAACATAAACTACTGATAAACTTGTCTACCTAAAGGTGCTTCAACCTAATCATCAGCTTGCTTTATATACAACAAATATATGCCTCATTAACTTTATGACTTCATCTTGTGCATTCGGTCTTCTTGGAACTAAAGCAATCCCAAATTTGGCTCAAGTTTTGCAGCCCCATCACCTACCCCCCCCTCCCTTCCTCCTCCTTTTGCTTTTGTTATCCCTCTCTTTCATTTGTGTCTACAAGTACGGAACTCTAGTTTTAGAACATAGGAAATAAAGACGAGGAAAGAAAATCTATTACGTTCAATGCTTATCATGTTTTCTCGGCCGATTCATGAAGTTAGAAGTTCAAAGAATGACTTGACTTTAGGTCACTGCCGACAACGTTATTGCAAATAATTGTGTTTATAATTTTCATAAAGCATTAATATAGTTGATGATGTAGCCCCAAACAGGTACCCATCTATGTGAAGGGTGGAGTTATCCTCATTTGTCTCCAGCATATTGATATACCAAACATGCACAGCCTGAACTTTCAAGCAATCAAGCTCGTGGAAGGACAAGCACAAAGGAGCCCTAGTATATTGGCCGGATATTCATAATTTATATAACCCTTAAAATATCTCACAACTTACCCTATTAAACTATGGCCCCTAGTCTCAACAGCACCTTTTGGCCTCTGATTGATGATTGTCTTTCTTAAGCGACAAATTTCCGAACACATTGCATGCATACTCCGAAATGCTCGGAACGGTCACGTTCTTCTGTCTCAATTTCTCACTATCACAACCGCAATGGGTTAAATTAGTAGTGGATTAACATGTGATATATAGATAAATATATAGTTTTAAGAATATAAGAAATATCTTTGTTATGTCAATTACTTGATTCACACTAAAAGAAATATTTTTATGAATTTAGTAATCTAGATATAAATAGCTTACACATTTAACTAAATCGGAAAAATAAATTAATTATGGTCTTAGCAAGTTGATCTAAATATCACCTAATCATAATATTATATATATATATATATATATATATATATATATATATATATATATATATATATATATATATATATATATATATATATATATATGTTAACATATCAAGATAACTTGTTTATTTTCTAGTTTTAGTTTTGCCTTTATTATTAACTAGCTTATTGGCAGGCCAATTCACCTTAATTTGTTTTAGTTAAGATTAAGATAAAAGACAAATATTGATAAGGAGAGTTTGAAGTAAATTATAATTATATATTTAATAAAAAGGTAAGAAGTCTTAAGATAATTATAACTATAGAATAAGAAGTATTTACAATTTTATTTTTATCCTTGTTATATTTATATTTAAACTTTAAATGATCATTAAATGAGTAATTGATAATGTAATTTTTAAAAAATAAAAATTAAATACAAAAATAAGGCATCCCCTTTATAATAATATAGAATAAATATTAATAAGATTTTACTAAAGAGTACCTTAATGGTAGTTGTTAAAGATTTAAAATAAAAAGTTTTGCATGAAAAGTAGAGTTTATTAAAAAAAATTACTTTTCATGCAAAACTTCTTATTTTGAATTCTTTAACAAGTAAATAAGGCACTTGCTAGAAAAACTCATATTAATATATTCTCACACTTTTAACTTACAACATTTGCTATCTTAATTCTTATTCTTATTATCTACAAATAGTATTTTTTTAATTATTTTTCTAGAGAGCAGAGGTTCCATTTGGAGGGAGGGGAAATGGTTGTTATCTTTCTTAATAGGGAGAATTTTCGTTTTGAGATGTAGCAAAAGGGAGAGGAAATGATCCCTTGGTGATTGGGGTGAGAATATATTAGTTGGGTATTTTATACATGTCATACAATTCAAAATATATGTATATGAAGCATATTAAGTGAGACGAGTAGTTTATTGTGAGAGTGAGAAGAACAAATCTTAACTATTGAATCATATATAAATGGTCAAAATTAAAATATAAAGTTATGTGACTTTTTTTAAGTGATCATGCAACTTTTAACTAACTTTTAATCTTGACTATCTGTATATAATTTAATAGGCAAAATTTGTTTCTTTCACCTCTTATAATAAATTACTCCTCTCACTAAATACCCTCATATATATATAGGATTTAATTTTAATGGACTGTCAATATAAAAAAAATTTACTGTCATTCAGTTATGCATTATCACGTCATTAAAATTATTTGACTCTCATAACAACTATCTCAAAAGTTATACATATGGTAATATATGATTGATTGTTAATGTAAAAAATTTTACACTAATAATACATCGAAATTAAACTCGTATATATTAGATAGTGGGTGGGGTTATCAAATACTAAAAATATATACTTCAAATAAATTTTGGCTAGACTTAAAATTTATCCGCTAAGAATTTATATGTAAAATACCCCCAAAAATATTAAAATTAATATTTTTTTATAATTTCTAACTATTAAAAATTTGGGTACAAAATCTAAAAAGTAATCAAACCGAACTAGCTAACTGAATTGGTCGGACTGTAAATTAGTTATATCTCTGGTTTAAATATTATTCAGTTTGACTTCTAGTTTAGTATACATATATCACCTCATATCTATACAAATTATTTGATTATAATTAATTTTACCTCACTTTTTATATACTTACAATTTGATTCTGTCACATACTTCTAAATGTGAGATGATGTATATCTTGCATAAACATTTTTCAAATCCAAACTCAATTTGGGTTAGATTTTTTATATATAAAATAATAATAACGTATCATGTTTAATTGATTTAATCTACACAAAAATCTGCCTCTTAATTGTATCTCAAGTGGTGTTTCCTAGCCCTTCCAAAAGTGGAGATATAGGATTCGAGCCCCATCTTCCAACCCTTGCCCAAGTCCTAGTTGCAAAGGCAGCTCCCCTATTATCTATGAAAAAAAAAAACCACAAAAATCTATGATATCTAACATACAAACAGTTGCACTGAGTTAGAAAGGTGGTGTTGAATATGTTACGTTAGCTGTCTTTCAATTCTTTCCTCTGTTATCTAATCGACATTGGTCCAATGTGACGGGTACCGCAAACATAATTAAGTGGCTGAAGACACAGTGACTTTACTCTTTGACACTTGAAAGTCACCAATAACATGCCAAATTTCACATATTTGAGTATGATCTGGATGTGAAATGATGTAGGCCATGGAGCCGAACCATAGCTTAGGTTATGCTTGCTTTAAAGTTATTGCCTAGTGTGACATCCCTTGTCTCACTCTTTTTGAGAACACAGTCCCCTCCCTCCCGTTCTTTGTTTCTATCTTTGCTGATTCAAGAATCAAGAGAGACCCCTTTTGAAAACAAAGGTTCGAAATTTTACATCACTAATTGTATGGATAAATAAGTGCGTAAGATATATTGCATATATATCTCTTGCTCTTTCTTATTCATACATCTTTATTTTCATAATCGTGCCTTCGATACTAGAAATATACAAAAACAAGTAAAAAAACAATCAAATGGAATTGCATACTTAAATCAGTTGATGTTATTAAACTTTATCAAAAACTAAAATTTTAATACAATCGTTTAGCGTCATATTTCTTTAATGGCTTTTCTTAAAACTTTTTAGTCAGATTATTACACATAACACCCTCTTTTTTTTTTGGTAATTTTTGTTTGAAGAAAAATGTTGGGTCATAGGGATAGTTCAAAAGCAATGAGATCTCCATTAATAGATTAAGTAAGAATCTACAATAATGTGTATAATGTTATATCTTGATCAAAAACCTTAAGAGTGTATTTGAAATGTAAAAAAATAGAAAATGATTTGATTTATAAATCAAATTAAATTAAATTTTGGTTTGAAATATTAAAAAATAGAAAATAATTTGATTTCTAAAATCTCATGAATTTTACTCCTTTTGTTTTAGAAATTCCATCAAATTTGATAAGATTTGTTAGGATTTAATTTGATTTGAAATGAATAGACTATTTTATCCTTAATAATTACCTCTAACCACCTCTCACAAGGATTAAAATGGTAAATAACTAAACCAAATCAAATCAATTATCATTTTAATGAATTCCAAACATAAAATTTGATTTCTAAATCAATTCAATTCTTTTTTTTTTAAGTTCCAAACATAAATTTTGATTTCTAAATCAAATCAAATCATTTCTCATTTTTATTCATTCCAAACACAACCAAAAGCAATGAGTTTATGAGTCTTCCCACTTATATACTCTTCACTTAACCCACTCTTGACAAATATGAGATTTCAACACTCACACTTGAATTTTTAACATTCTCCCCCTCAAGTGTGAGTCTCAACATTAGTATGCTCTTCCTCAAGCGGAAGTAATTCTGAGTATTCACGGAGTTACAAAACCAAGACACAAGTATTATCAATGTGTTCCACAACATAGGTTTGTACTGAACCCGAGCACTAACCACCGTCTCCAAATACTCGACCCAGATAAACCATTGTCTTTGATACCACTTAAAAAATCATCAAGAATTATATTAATAAAGACAAACTGATAGAGTACGCGTATTATTAACATAATCCTCAATATCACATTATTAACAAAATATCAACAAAATGACACCTCAACATAATTGGTCTCGCGAAGGCAGACTCACAATCATACAAAATGTCTAAAAAAAGTACCACAATACTTAAAACAACAACTCTCGGAATCAAATCGCATAAATAACAACAAAATAAATTTTTTAAAATATTATATATTAATTTATGCATAAAATAATATCAAAAATTATTTTAGTGACAAAATAACATCAACTCTGAGAGAACACAATATATATCATGCTCAAAAATATCACAATAATATACAAAAATTTCTAGAGGCAAAAAAAAAGATAGTTCCATATATTTTTAATAATTTTAATCTCTAAAAATTTTAGAATAATTAATAAATAAACATAAAAAATAAATAAATTTCACCAAAAAATAAATCAGAATGCGTGGAGAATAATGCAAAAAATGGAATTAAAAAATCAATTTTTTATAAATCACATTTTGTTTAAATCAGAAAACTAGTCATGTTGTAAAATAAATCAATTTTCTTTAATCAGAAAATTCCAAGGGAAGCACAGAATCCTAGTCATGGCTTTAATTTGTCCTGGTTGTCCAATTGAAGTAGATTTTTAAGGTGCAACTTGATAAATGAAAACTGCTCTATTTTCACTTTTCAGTTTGCCTTACAAATCTTATGAGCCTGAGACGAAACAACAATGTCATTGTGGTTGGGAACAACAAACGGGATTACATCATAAGCCCTGTTAGGAGATGCCAAAGAGTCATTTTCCTTGAAGTAATTAGTATTGCTTTACTTGTGAGGCCTGTTTCCTCTCATCATTACTTTTTTATTTGTTGGTCATCCTCTCATCATTACTTGAAAGCTTGGTAAAATTGAAAGTATTTGGTGTCACCGGTACGGGTCACGGCCCACCACCAACTACACTTCACCACCAACTACACTTCACCAGCAATGAATACAAGCCACCTTAAAACAATGGGGTTTTCTGTTTTTTTTTGGGTCAGATGGGGTTTTCTGTTTATAAGACATTTTTGAGAGCTTAGATATAGATCTGGATTATACATCGTGGATCACATCTTAGCAATTAACAAATGGACATAGCCCAGATTGTTGTACTTCCAATTGATGCCCAAAAATATAAAAAGGTTGCTTCTGCTTCTGCACATTGAGCTCAACTGTCATTTACGAAGATCTGATAATGGGGCCTTGATACCCAATGGCCAACATTGTTGCAACTTGCAAGTATGCAGCTGTCGGCTGCTAAAGCTTACTACCATATTCCCTTCTATATCTCTAATCAGTTAGACTTCCAACAACACTAGCTGTATGAAGATTTACCCATGCCTTAAACTCAAGGTTTCATTAGATGATTTTGATGATAATAAAATTTTAGTCACATAATATTTGAATATAAAAGTTTGATTTTATGGTTGTAAATATATTTTTAAATTTTTATAGGCGAAAATATTTTATATTTGCTAAACTAGGATTTAATTCTATTTTTCATATTAAATACACCAATTATACAACTCTGCCTATCTTTAACATAGTTGGTCCTAGGAATGGCAAAAACTCGTACCTGTAGGTATTCGCAAAGGTTACCTACAATGAGATAGAGAATGAGTACTCGTTTAATAAATGAGGATGGGGGATCATACTACTCGTCCTGCGAGTATCTGCTAACCCGCGAGTATCCACTAACTCACCAAATATATTTTTTTATTTTTCATATTAAATACACAAATTATATAACTCTGCCCATCTTTAACATAGTTGGTCCTAGGGATGACAAAAACCCTCACCCGAGGCATCCGCGAGAGGATTACCTACAACGGGATGGAGAATAAGTACTAATTTAATAAATCGGGGCGGGGATCATACTACTCGTCCTATGAGTATTCGCTAACCCACCAAATATATATATAATTTTATATATATATATATATATATATATATATAGCATTTTTGTGTGTGTGTTGTGTGTGTGTTTATCTTTCACATTAAGATGAGATGATATTTTACAATGAATTTTTTAATAAATATATAATATTATTATTATTATTTATGTAGATTGATTATTATAAAATAAATAATTTTAAATCTTCCAACATAATCCTCTTACTAATCTTCTTAATTATTAAATAAAAAAGTATTGAATGTTTTTTATGTTTCTAAAACATTAAATGTATTTACTTTTTTCATTAAATACTTTTTTATTTAGCATTTGAAAGATTATTAAGATGAATTTTTAGGAAAATATAACAAAACTCTTATAAAATATAATTGAACTTTATATATTGTTTGTGATATTGTTTTAATTTTGTAAGAGTTTTAAATTATTAAAAGATATTTCTATATGTGATGTTAAAGTTTATTTTATTTATGTTTCCTTTTTAATTTAATTTCATTTTGAGTTATTAGATATCCGTATGGATACCAATGAATACCCACTTCCCCATGGGGATCATAAATGGGTACCCCCGATAGGGACATGAGTGGGGGTGGGGGAAACACCCTACCGCCACCCCACCCCACCCCACCCCATTGCCATTCATAGTTGGTTCCAAGCTCAAATAAAAGAGGAAGATTGAGTTAGACAATCGACAGTCAACGAAAAACTTGGTCAAATCTTTATGACATAGACAAATGATTCGAAAGATTTGAATTTTAATAGAATACAGTAACATCATTTGATCTATGTAGATGATTTCACTTAGTGAAAAATGTTAAGAAATACTATGTTTATTCTTTAAGGGTAGAATAGTCTTTTATTACTTACTTTGTTTGGCTATATATAGCCTTGTTATGTTTAGCTTCAAATCC
Source organism: Ormosia semicastrata (assembly GCA_029884595.1). Taxonomy (NCBI): domain Eukaryota; kingdom Viridiplantae; phylum Streptophyta; class Magnoliopsida; order Fabales; family Fabaceae; genus Ormosia; species Ormosia semicastrata. The sequence goes on along the minus strand of JAQQTO010000041.1, from coordinate 16,607,852 downwards.
TAAGTTTTGTATCTTCAGCTTTGTGCTCTATCAATAAAACCCTCCTTCTTCTTCTCATATTCAATTTGTTAACATGGTATCAGAGCAGGTTTGCAATGGAGAGAGTTTAATCCTAACTACAGCTTTCGCGGATCCTAACTCCTTCTTCTACTGACACTTTGCTCTCTCGCACACATGAAGCTCCTTCTACTCCTGTGGTTTCCTAAGCACCCTTTGAGATTCTGGATCCTCCTCCTCGTCAATCCCTTCGCACACGTAAGTCCACAAAGTTATCAGATTTTGTTTATTCTTACTATTCTCAGTCGTTTACATCATTTTTAGCTTCTATTCATTGTCTCTCTGAGCCCTCTTCATATCACGAGGCAATTCTTAACCCCCTTTGGCAGCAAGCTATGGATGAGAAACTTTCTACTTTGCATAAGACAGGTACTTGGGATTTGGTTCCTCAACTTCCTGATAAGAGTGTGATTGGTTGTCGTTGGGTGTATAAAATCAAAACAAAGTTTGATGGGTCTATTGAGCGATACAAAGCTAGGTTGGTTGCACAAAGCTTTTCTCAACAATATGGTATGGATTATGAGGAGACTTTTGCTCCTGTAACAAAAATGACTACTATTCGTACCCTTATTGTAGTAGCTTCAGTTCGTCAGTGACATATGTCTCAATTAGATGTTAAAAATACCTTATTGAACGGGGACCTTCAAGAAGAGGTTTATATGAAACCTCCTCCTGCTGTTTCTCATGGTTCTGGGTATGTTTGCAAGCCCAAGAAAGCCTTATATGGTCTCAAACAAGCACCTCATGCTTGGTTTGAGAAGTTTTCTGATGTAATTTGTTCCCTTAGATTTACCTCTAATAGTCATGATTCTGCTCTCTTTGTTAACTGTACCGCTGCAAGTAGTATCATTCTTTCTTTATATGTTGATTATATAATTATTACTGGTGATAATATTGATGGAATTATCGCTTTGAAAACAGAATTAGCCAGACAGTTTGAAATGAAGGACTTGGGTTCTTTACGTTATTTCTTAGGTATTGAGGTGGCTCACTCACCTAGAGGTTATCTTCTCTCTCAGTCAAAATATGTAGAAGATATTCTTGAGCGAGTAAGACTTACTGATAATAATACTGTTGATACTCCAATTGAACTTAATGCAAAGTACTCTTCTTCTGATGGTATCTCTTTATCCGATCCTACCTTGTATTGCACTATTGTTGGCAGCTTGGTTTATCTCACTATCATTCATCTGGATATTGCATATGCTGTTTGTAACACCCTAAAAATGATTTATTTTATCATAAATAATTATTTTATAATATTTATGATTTTTGAAAAAAAAATAGATTTTTTTGAAAATGTTAAATATTTTAATATTTTTTTTATTTTACGTGCACACTGAGCAGAGCCAATGTAACACCCCAGAAATTATTTGTTTCATGATGAATAGTCATTTTCTAATATTTGTGATTTTTAAAAAAATTTGTGGATTTTTTCGGAAATGTCGAATATTTTAATATATTTCTCGTTTTTGCGTACGCGTTGAGTGGAGCCTGGAAAATGAAATATTTTTCCCGAGGCTAGTAAACTTTGAACTGTGGAAACATCGACGGGGATCTTACTAAACCCAAGGTCGGGTACAGTTTACAAGATTTACGTTTTTTGAGGTTTTATCTGATAAATAAAATCTCTGTACGTATTGTTAAGTAAAATTTTGTGATACGCTCTATTATCTGTTGGATAATTAATACTGGCTTTGTGCACTGTAACAATTATCCATTGGGTAATAGCTTGTAGTTAAAACCTTAATCACCTTATTATTTTAATCACTTTATCACCTAATCATCTTATCTAAATGCAATCCATTTTATGTCTAATCAAATCCATTTTTGAAAAAGCTACCAAGCTTCTCAAAGAAGCTACACACCCTCTCTCCTCCTCCCACACTCCACGGCTGCATGGCCTTTTTGGAGCCAAAAATGTGCTTTCACTTAATTAAGTTTTCTATTCTAATTTCAAAAATCAAAAGTCATCATCATTTTCTACTATCAACTTCTCTCTCTACACTCATATTTCTCTCATTTTCTCCTCATTCTCTCTACCACCCACATGGCCTCACTCCCTCTCTATGCCTCCTTGATCACAAAAATTTCAAGCAACCACATTTCCTTAATCTCCACTACATTCTAAACACATTTTTAGTTGAAGATTTCTTGAAAAGCTTCCATCTTCATCATCTTCTTCAAGTTTCAAGTTTGAAACTTTAGGGTAAGATTCTTGGTTCTTCACCTTTTCTTCTTCATTTTCGTTTTCAATGTCATCTTCATGACTATTTATTTTCTCTTTTTCAAGCATTAGTGTTGATTTGTTGAAGTTAAAAATTTTAGAGTTTTGAAGGAGTGAAACCGAATTCATCAAGGAGCTACAAAGGAAATTCCTATTCTTGTTTTCTCTTGGGTAAGAGGGAGATGATCCTCTTCAACCTCTCTTGGTAGTGAGAGACTTGATTTTATGTTATTTATGAGGAACCCTTATTAGGGTTACTCTCTTTGATGTATGATTTTTGTGGTTATGGGTTGATTTTGCTTTGTTTAATCTATTTGGTTGATTTTGTATGTATATTGATGATCTTGGATGGATTGAAAACATGAAATGGAAATAGAAGTCCCTTGCTTTCCTCATGGAGGCTCACGGCCATGACCCCCAATTGGAGGGATCATGATTGAAATTTTGTGACCAAGATGGAAACATACTTAATCAAGTGAATAAGATGTAATGGAGTTAAGAAAAATTTTAGGGTTACTACCCTTGAGAGGCCACTGCCTCTAGGCCATTTTAGGTCCAAAAGATGTAATTTTTAGTTAACTTTGGGAATTCAATAATCAAGTAATAAGTAGTTAATAAGGTGATGGAAAGAAATTTAATTAATAACTTAAAAGTGAAACTTAATTAATTTTATAATTAGGAATTAATTAGGGACTCATAAAATAGAAAGAACCAAGAATGAAATTTTATCCAAAAACTTAAAATAACTTTTAATTAAAGTAAGACCATGTGCATAAGTAAGAATGTTGAATAACTCACTCTAAATCATTCTAAAGGAATTAGGTTCAAAATTTGGTAATGGACTTATTTAATTAAAGTATTAATGATTAAGTGAATAATGTGAGAGGATTTCTCTAAAAGAGAAACTTATTAATAAGAATGTAGGAATTTATGCATAATTCCATAATGTATCCTAAAAGTGTAATGTATTATTTAAGGACTTGATAATATTTATTGTGGGTTCATGAGTGAGACCAAGAATGTGTTGATGTTTATCTTAGCCAAATTGTGGCATGACATAGAAAGTACATTATTGTTGAATATACATGGTATGTGCATTGAGTCATCATGCATTGTGAAAGTCCGATGGATTGTTGTTAAGGCTATGTTGCCTAGAAGATTGAACACACCTTAGTGCGGGTACGAGTAGACTAGTGTAGGTCATAATGTTGACCTTGGGGGCGTCGAGGTGCGGGTACCTCGCAATGGGCAGTTGGTAGCCCTTCTGTCCATGGGGCAGACCGATGCAAACGCACCGACAATCCGGACCGAGACACTGTCCTATATCGCGATCTAGTGAAGAATGTTTTATACAATGCCTTGATGTGCATGTGGATAAATTGATGAATTATAGCACGTTGGTCACGACAGCCGAGTTATAGACATGTCTCATGATCTTTCTCTTCGAATGTTTGTGTCTAGCTCCATGGAGTAAGATTTTGATATTGTATGCATATGCATAGTGGGTCAATATACTATATGGCATTTAATTCTTATGATAATTGGAATTGTTACATTACTGATGTATAACTGCCTAGAATTGCTAAGTTATTTAATATTTGCCTTTTGATTACTGTTTATTACTCTTGTAATGCTATGTGGGCATCCTACACCGTTCTGTTTCTTTACTGTCATAATTGGTAATGAATATAGGATGTCTCACCTCTTTTCAGTATTTCTACTATCTCTGTTATATGTGTTTCTCTGAAAACGGTGGTGAAGAAGGAGAAGTTCATGAGTTCCCCGATTTTTGGCCTGACTTCGATTAGTACCTGTTTGATCATGACGACCTATCCGTAAGGCTTCTTGGGGTATGTGCGCCTAACTTTCTTCAGAAGTCCAAACTGTTGGCACATCAACTTTAGCTCAGACTGCTGTGTTTATCTGGGTGACGTGACGATGTCGTTAGCTTGGGGGTGTTATGATCTGTCTATATTTACCTGTAGCGTTCGACTGCATTTAGAATTTTATTTGCCTATTAGGGATATGTGGGGTGAACGTTATTACTCCCCACAGGAGGATTCATTCCTTTCTACTGCCCGAGCCTCGGCCCACAACTCGGTGGCTTCGATGAGCCCTGAGGAGGATCCTAACACGATTCCTTCTCTTTCTCCTTAGGGGCTGATACTGTCGATAACTACTGATGGCTATTTGTGTTCTTTTTGGGGCCTGATGACTTATCTTTTTGGTGGGCTGTACATGTATAATCTTTTGGGGCATGCATAGTTTTGTTTTTTGTATATCAGGTGTTGTAATTAAACAAGTTTGATATGATTATATACATTTATGTATGTTGTTCGAATGTATAGTTTACTTTTATTTTACCTTTTGCTATGAATACGTCTCATCACTTTATTTTATCATTTTTAGTATTAAAGAAAAAAAATATTCACTAATTTAATCACACGATTACAACTAAGCAAGTTTATATTTATATAATGAACCGGGTCTTAATTTTATACTTTTTATTTTCCGCATCGTAATTAATGATGTGACGTTCCCTCCCAAAAAGGGGTGTTACATTATTCATACTGTTAGCCAGTTTGTTGCCTCTCCCACTACAGTTTATTGGGCAGCTATTCTTCGTATCTAGCGGTATCTTCGAGGCACAGTCTTTCAGAGTCTCTTATTTTTGTCCACCTCATCCTTGGAGTTGCGTGCCTACTCTGATGCTGATCATGGTAGTGACCCCACTGATCGTAAGTCTATTATTGGTTTTTGTATCTTTTTGGGTGATTCTCTCATTTCGTAGAAGAGCAATAAACAATCTGTTGTTTCTCAATCTTCCACGGAAGTAAAATATCGTGCTATGACATCTACTACTAAAGAGATTGTTTGGCTTCGTTAGTTACTTACAGATATGGGAGTTTCTTTATCTCATCTTACTCCTATGTATTGTGACAACCAAAGTTCTATTCAGATTGCTCACAACGTGTTTCATGAGCGAACGAAGCACATTGAGATTGAGTATCATCTTACTCGTCATCACCTTAAGCACGACACCATTACGTTGCCATTTGTTCCTTCTACTTTACAAATTGCATAGTTCTTTACTAAGTCGCATTCTATTTCTCGTTTTCACTTTCTAGTTAGCAAACTCTCGATGCTTGTTGCAACAGCATCATGAGTTTGAGGGGGGATGTTAAGAAATATTATATTTATTATTTAAGGGTAGAATAATCTTTTATTACTTATTTTGTTTGGCTATATATAGCCTTGTTATGTTTAGCTTCAAACCCTAAGTTTTGTATCTTCAGCTTTGTGCTCTATCAATGAAACCCTCATTCTTCTTCTCATATTCAATTTGTTAACAAAAAAAAGTTTTAGTTGTTGTTGGAAGTACACTAATTATATGTTTTTAGATCAAGTACAAAGAAGTTTATCAATTAATCTAGTGTTATTATTGAATTTAAGAATCAGTGCATAAGCTTCCTTTTAGTTGTGGAGTTTTTTTTAGATAAAATTTTTTCTTTTTGTTTTTTCAATTACAAGTTTATTATATTCGTCACACTTATTTCTTACAATTTGATATATATTGATTGTAGAAAAATGTCACATGCGCAATTTGTAAGAGTTTTAACTATCATAAAATCTCTACAGTTCTAGTCTTCCTAACAATTTTGATTGTTCAATAAATGTTTAAATTTAAGTTATATGCTTGGATTTAGTGTCAATTAAGTTTCTCATATATATATATATAAATATATATATTTATATATTTATTTATTTATATGTTATGAGTCTTATGTTGAGTAAATAAGAAAGTTTAACGTGATACTTAAACCATGAGGCTCTTTTACTTAATGGGCTAGTCTTTTTAGATTGGACTTTTAAGATAAGCTTAAGTCATAACACTTAGTACTTTCATTGAGAGTTGGGCTGTGAAAAAAGCTACCTATAGGTTGAATTAAGGTATAGTACGCTCTTGCGCGGGTGTTGGGTGCTATACTGAATACTGATAGATGAGTGAAGCTACCCACCGAATGACTTAATTAAGTACCATATTGACCTTCATCTTTTATTTAATTTAGGATTTATAACATTGTCACCCCTTCAAAAGTCAGCGTCAGCGACGGCCCACTCTAAGTACCCACTTACGATGGCTTTCACTTTGACCCTCTTAATGAAGATAGCTCAATCATTTGTCATTCTTTTATAAGCCATCCCCTTTGCGTTAGTCGACTTTCAATAAAAGCACCAATTGTTATGATTTAAGCTATGAGGAGAGCCCAAACCAAAAGACTAATCCACTATGTGAGAAAGTCTTATGGCTAAAGTACCGTATTGAGTTTTCTTATTTATTTAATGTAGCACTTATTCTAAAACGAGTTTCTAAAGATTACCTGAATGAAGTTGATCAAGGTAGTTTACTCCATAACACAATGGCAGCGACAATGGTACGAGGGGTGAATACATGCAAAAAGCACTCCGACGCTCAAGTTAGATCGTGCACAAGGTGTGTAATGTTTTGGAATTAAATACATATCTTTGCTATCTTATGCGATATTTATAAGAATATATTAGTAGATGAAAATCATGTTTAAATCTATATTAAATGTCATTAATTAAGATAAGAATCCAATAAGATTATTATCTCTTATAACTAACTCATCTATTTATGAAGGAATCTATGAGAGATTTACTCTTTATAAATAGGTATAATTATTTATCTAATAGCGCTCATAAATATCTAAGATCTAATTCTAACAGGTTAAGTTTCTCCTGAATTGCTAATGCCGGTCCATAGGAGTGGACCTGTATCCCAATTATAAGGCCTGAGTCTAGCTTATGAACCTGTAATAGGTCAATTTTGAAGGCTTGACCTAACCTTTTTAAAAGTTTAACCTGACCTGAAAGCCTATTTAAAGGCCTACTTTACAATAAGACCTTTAAATAGGCTAACAAACCTACCTTTAAATAGGTTAATATGTCTTTTATGTAGGCTAACAGACTTACTTTAAATAGGTTAACATGTTTTTACATAAGCTAACAAACTTAAGCCTCGAAATAGGCCAACAGGCCTATTTAAAGTCAATAGGCATTTGTTATAACTTAACATCCACCTTCTAATTTTATAGATACTCACCACTTTCTTACTCTAATCTTTAGTCCATGTGGAACTTAGAGATATACCAAGTTACAAAATTATTAGAGGCATATATCTTCAAGTCTCACATCGACTAAAGAACAAAGTAAGAAAGTGGTGAGTATCTATAAAAGTAGGGAGTGAATGTTAACTTATTATTTTCATTCTAATAAATATGTTACATTATATATATTAATAAATATGTTATTTCTATTTTAACTTATTAACTTATGTTTTAGTTATTGACTTTTATTAAAATTTAATTAAAAATATATTAATATATTATATATAGTTAAACAGTTAGACCGGCCTGCTAGGCTTAAAAGCCTATTAGATGGCTTAAGACTTGACCTTTTTAGTTAAAAAGACTTTTAAAAAAGTCTTAACCTAACTTGTTTAATAAACATGTCTAGTCAGGTCAGGACTCAAGCAAGTCAGGCCATAAGCACCTGATGGGCAGCCTGACCTATTTTCACCCCTACTGGTCCAGAATAATTGCTCTTAGCTTAGCACTCAGATGTGATAGCTAAGTGTCAAGGTATTCAAGATTATCAATAACAAATGGCACACGTGAGACAAAACGATCCAAGTCATGATATAGATGTTGGATCTTGCAATGTATCTACTAAAATGCAGAAGTCCGTGATGAAAAATAAAAATCGAGATGCTCATAGTATTAATGAATTAGGTTGGGATCCGATATAAACCATTATGCCTTAAAGTCGCTACACCATTATTCGGGATTCATACTGAGTTGCCCCATACTAATTTTGACAGTGGGGCCCATCCATTAATTGTGAATTCTTTGAAATAAAATTTGTGATCCACATTATAAATCTATAGCAACAATATATTGTTAATCCAATGTTTGACATGACTACCATCCTCTCTGGCATGTGTCGCTTCAATTCTGACCATTGTCATTTCAACTATTGTGTCAAATTCGTATCGCCACATGCCAAAAAATGAGTGGAAGTCGTAGTTTGATTTTTGTGCTGCCATGATTGCCGTTTTTAAATTAAATGCAAATGGATGCATTTACCCCTGTGTGTGGTGGTTGTTGGGGGTTATCCCTACGCCTATAAATAGGAGTGGGGGTTATCACCCCGTACTTTACATTTTCTCCTTTGTCTCCTTTCTGTCTCTAGCGAACCAGGTGATTTTTAGCAAGCTTTGAGCGGTAGTTTATGGCAGTTTTTGTGACATTTTCAACCTTTTTCACATTTCCCTCCTTTAAACACCAAGGTACTCTTTCTACTCCATTTTAATTTTCTTGCATAAACACCATGGTGAGAATATCAAACAATAGTGATGGGGAGGGATGCTCTGTAGAGACCTTGAGCACGCCACCGTCTCCACTTCCTCAAGCGCGGTAGAGAAGGTCCCCTAATGATGAAAGCCATAGTAGGGGGCAAAGGCCGTTATACGAAGTAACCATCCTAGAGATGATATAGACGGCAGATAGGGCCAGAAAAATAGCGAGGTCAAAGTCATCTCGTCTGCTGCTCTATACTCATGGGAAGGTTAGAGAGTCATTATGAAACCTCTTCTAATTCTAACATAAGTATGACCTCTATATGTAACTGCAGTAACACAGATATGGGACGATGGAAAACGACCACATTCGAACCTAGGGAATTAATTTTCCCTCGAGACATCAACTTATACTGGTGGGTTAACAAAGAGGTGTTGGGTGTAACATCCTCCCTACCTAATAACTCTAATCAAAGTTATAGAAGCTCAGTAAGGCTAGTAAGAATTATCTATTAATTCAGATAATTTTCTGAACTTGTTTGAGCATAATTCTATAACAATCAATACAATAAAATAATTAAAGTATCTGCTGAATCAGTCGATATGTGATCGACGATGTCGCACTCGCCTCAAAATAGACTAGGATTTACAATGGAATATAGCATAGTGTATAACCTAGGTCATCTCCCAAGGACCAATTCGGATTCTCAAGTATGTTAGCAGTTAAAATAGAATTAAAATAAGTAAGGGGGGTTTTGTTCATTTCAATAACAGAAAACGAATTCAAATTGTAGGAAAAATCAATTAAGAAAACACCAATCCAAGGTCTTCAATTCAAATGGCAGAATTAATCATTGTTCAAAGAGAATATAATTACATTTGCATTAACCTCTGTTAATTCGAATTTAACTAGATAATCATCTAGGATTTATCAACAAAAATAGAATCACAATCGCAATTCTTGATTAAGATTGATTTAGGAACAAATTCAGATTAACATAGATTATCAATCGATGATCTATTCTCCATTAGAATCAGATTAATCAACCTTACTTCTAACTTCAATTTCAAATCTCAATCAAATCAATTGAAGGAGGGGAAGAGGAAAGAACACAACGTAATTCAAAATTAAACAAGAGAACTCAAAACTCTAACCACAATCATTGAATTCCTTGGATTGATTTGGAGTTTTAGCCTTCCATAGCCATTATGAAAACGCAGCAAAGAAGCTAAGACGAAAAATAGAGAAGATGAAAAGAGAGAAAAGGTTTCTTTGAATAAGATAAAACGAACAATAACAATCAAAAGGTAAATTCGGAATACTGTCTTGACCTATTTGTAACTGAAAAATCTTATATAATTCCTAATCTACCCCTGGCCCATACTGTAGCCCTCTGAAACAGCTTTTCATAGACATATCATTTGCTTTATTTGGGCTTAAATTGAGAGAATTAGGCCCAAATCATTGAGGAAAGGTCCAAGCTTTGTGACAAGCAACAGCGTCCTAACTTTGAGGCCCAGTTTTCGCCCTGAATCCAGCTGAATTGGAAAAACTGCATTAGACGCAAAATTGTGTATCTTCGTCTCAGCTTTCAGGGGACACCAAGATCATCCAAATATGACATTTTTATCCCAAGTTATGGCCTGCACAAGACAGAAAGGTCAAAATGAGTTAAAATCCGAAAATTAATGAAGTTTTTACAATTAAGCTCAATGTAGACCAAACATCTAAAACTCATCTACAAACATAATATTGGGCACAATTATCATCAATTAGGCCAAATATAAAACAATAATGAATGCCTAAAAATTGATTGATCAAATTCCCCCACACTTGAACCTTTGCACTCTTGGGCAAAATTTAAAATTGAACCAAAAGGGGTTTCCTCACAAGCACACAAAAACAACATACCTTCCAATGAATTGCAAGAATGCAAGGTAGTGATCAAGATTCAAACATCCAAAGTATCAAGGAGTCAAGACAAACATGAATATATCCCTCAACATCTCAAGCAAGCAAGAAGACAAATCGAGTCAAATGATGAACCAAAAGTGATAGGATCCTCACTAGGCATACTATACTCTCAAGTACTCTCAAGTGTTTAGGATTGTATTTACACTCAAGGCACCCATGAAAGCAAGTACTACCATAAGCTTGACAAGTCTCTAATTTTCACCACTTGAAACACATGCAAATAAAGATCAAAAGGACTTTATTCAAGGTTGTAATGGGGCCAAGGTAAGGAAGGAACAATATGGATATGGCAAGTTAAGCACCCAAGAGAATAAAAGAGCAATGAGAGGAACTCAAATGACAAGTAATGCAAATTCTCTTACTTTGATCACCTTTCCTTTTGCCTTTCACAACCTTTCTAGAACCTTTTTTTTTTTCATTTTTTTTTCATTTTTTTTTTTTCTTTTCTTTTCTTTCTCTTAATTTCTTTTTTTTTCTTCTTTTTTTTTTTATTTCTATTTTTTTTTTTGAACACCTTGCACATTGCAAATCAATTACATAACCCCCACACTTGAACTTCTACCCACAAGCCAAAAGAGCTCCTCCAATGAAATGAACCAATGCAATGCTCTTCCATTCCCTAAGGTATGGGTAAAAACATGGTTTTTCACATAAGGTATAAAATGAGCTAAAACAAAGAATAGGCAAGTAGGCTCAAGGGGGTTAAACAAAGGGAAATAATGCAAGGTTGGCTATTTGGCCAAAGTAGCTAAACAAAGAAAGAAGGCATCAATCATCTCAATACATGCATGTGAACAAGAAGCTTCAAAAAGAATCAAGTCAAGTTCTAGAGTACCAACAATCATGAGTGAGATCACACAAGAAAGAATGGAGAATGGCATAATGCAATCCATCCATTATAAGGTCCAAAATCTCACCAAGGACAAGCCTATCACAAATGATTCAACACTTTAATTCTCAATGCCAGCTTGCTAAACTAAAAATGCAAGAAAAGTATTTACATTATGTCATGAAACCTCAAACTAAGAATGACGAAATTGCTCACAACCTTTACAACTCAAGAAATGCAATGAAAGGCATGCAAAATGGATCAAAACAAATTAAAACAAACAAAAACAAAAATAGAAATCAAAATAGCGAGAAAACAAAAACAAAAATAACAAAACAGAAACGAAGCAGAATTGCATGACAAAGAAAAGTAGAAAACAAAACAAAAAAAAGTAAAACAAAGAAAAAATGAAACGAAAATGAAAACAGTAAAATGTAAAACAAAAAAAGAAAATAAAAACAAAAAACAGAAATAGAAAATGAAACGAAAAATGCAAAATGTAAAAATGTAAATGTAAAATAGAAACATTATACGAAAATGAAACAAGCAAAACAGAAAATAGCAAAACATAAAAACAGAAAAAACAGAAACAAGAAAACAAAAACAAAGAAAATTCCTCCCCACACTTAAATCACACATTGTCCTCAATGGAAAGACAAATCAAAAGACAAGTAGACAAGTGAAATAAAAGAGCAAGGGAAGAAAACACCCTTATCATGGTGGAAAGATTTGCACTTGGGGAAAAGTGGGCGTTGCCAAGGAGAACTCTTCTACAAAGTGCGGGGGCTTGCGGGGCTCTCAAGAAAGGGCTTAAGACGGTGGCCATTAACCTTGAAACTCTTATTGGTGGCTTCATTCAAAATCTCCACCGCACCATAAGGGGAAGATGCTAGTGACAACAAAAGGACCATCCCACCTAGAACTGAGCTTACCGGGCATGAGTTTAAGGCGAGAGTTGAACAAAAGCACCTTTTGGCCAATGGAGAACTCCTTTCTAGAAATCATCTTATCATGAAAATGCTTGGTCTTTTCCTTGTAGATCCTTGAATTCTCATAAGCCTCCAAGCGATGCTCTTCCGCTTGTTGCAATTGAAGCTTCCTCTCTCGAACTTGCTTGGTCAAATGCTAAGTTACAACTCTTCACCGCCCGATGCACGATGCTCTATCTCCACCTAAGGTGACATGGTTTACCAAAGACAACCCCGAAGGGAGACATCCCTATAGGTGTCTTGTAAGCGGTGCGATGAGCCCAAAGAGCATCTTCTAACCTATGGTGGCTCCAATCTTTCCTATTTGGTCGCACCATTTTCTCCAAAATCTGTTTTATCTCTGGTTAGAAACTTCGGCCGCCCGTTAGTTTGGGGATGATATGTCAGTAGACACTCTATGCACGACCCCATACTTCCGAAACAAGGCCTCCATGGTCCTAAGTTACAAAAATGAGTCCCTTGGTCACTAATGATAGCTCGGGGCACTCCAAACCCGCAAAATATGTTAGACCCGACAAAATCCACAACAACTCGAGCATTATTAGTCCTGGTGGCCTTAGTTTCCACCCATTTAGAAACATTATCAATTGCAAGCACAATATAAGAGAAACCAAAAGAAACAAGGAAAGGGCCCATAAAATCGATACCCCAAACATCAAAAACCTCGTAGAACGTAATGGGTGTCAAGGGCATCTCCTCGCTCACGAGTGATGGCCACACCGCTTCTCTGCACTGCTCACAAGTACTGAAAACCTTAAATGCATCTCTAAAAATGGTAGGCCAGTAGAATCCAGAATCCAGCACCTTCCTAGCGGTCCGCTGTGGTCCAAAGTGACCTCCAACTGGAGAAGCATGACAGAAATGAAGGACGGACTGGATCTCATGGTCGAGGTGCATCTGCGAATCACCTGGTCACTACAAAACTTCCACAAATATGGATCATCCCACACATAATATTTAGCATCACTCTTAAGTTTAGCTTTCTGTGATCTAGATGCATGAGGAGGAAAAACAGATGCAACCAAGTAATTAACTAAATCAGCGAACCAGGGAGAAAGTGGGGTATCATGTAGCTGCATGAGCTGCTCATCTGGGAAATCATCTCGATAGGAGAAGGGTCAACAACTCCTTCTATCCCGCTCAAATGATCTGCCACCAAGTTCGCCGCACGCCACTCCTATCTCGAATCTCCAAATCAAACTCCTGGAGGAGCAAAGATCCATCTAATCAATCTAGGCTTCGAATCATGCTTCTTCAACAAGAATTTTAATGTTTGCATGATCGGTAAAAACAACCACTTTAGAGCCAAGCAAATATGATCTAAACTTATCAAGTGCAAATACAATGGCAAGCAACTCTTTTTCGGTGGTAGTATAGTTAGCCTCTGCGGCAAAGATCTAAAGTCCGAGAAGCATATGAAATGACATGAGGCGATTTGCCAATTCTCTCGTGCAAGGATAGCTCCCAATGCATAGTTAGATGCATCACACATGAGTTCAAAAGGAAGCGTCCACAAAGGTGGTGAATGATGGGAGTGGTGGTCAAAGCTCCTTTTAGGCAATCAAAAGCCTCTCTACACTTGCCATCAAAATCAAAAGCAACATCTTTCTCGCAACAAGTTGGACAGGGGAAGGGCCTTTTGTCAAATCTGAATGAACCGCTTTGTAGAAACCTGCATGGCCAAGAAAAGAACGAACCTCTCGCACGCAAGAGGGTAAGGCAACCGGGAAATAACATCAATTTTAGCAGGATCTACTTCTATTCCCTTCTTAGAGATGATATGCCCTAAGACTATGCCCCGTTCTACCATAAAATGACACTTCTCATAATTAAGAACAAGGTTAGTCTCAATGCATCGATGCAAGACTCTATCCAGATCGTCCCAAACAGCATCAAAGGAGGAACCATAAACAAGTGAAATCATCCATAAATACCTCAATGCAATCCTCTAAAAGTCTCGAAAAGATACTTACCATGCATCGCCGGAAAGTTCCAGGGGGCATTACATAGGCCGAAAGGCATCCTCCTGTAGGCAAAAGTGCCAAAGGGCAAGTGAAGGTGGTCTTCTCCCTCGTCCTCGTGCTATATGGATCTGGAAGTACCCTCGAAAAGCCATCAAGAAAGCGGTAGAAAGACTTTCCACCAAGCGCTCAAGCATCCGATCGATAAAGGGCAAAGGAAAATGATCCTTTCTTGTTGTTTGGTTGAGCGCACTGTAATCAATACAAACTCTCCAAATACTCTGACTCTAGTAGGAATCACTCATCATGATCATTCTTCACTACCGTGATTCCCGATTTCTTTGGAACCACTTGAACTGACTCACCCAAGTACTATCGAGATAGGATAGATGATGCCCCTTGCTGCGAAGCTTGGTCACCTCTTTCTTTACCACATCAAGGATCAAAGGGTTGAGTCGCCTGGTGGTTGTCTCACTGGTTTAGCACCATCCTCAAGTAATATTCTGTGCATGCACATGGAAGGACTAATGCCAGGAAGGTCAGCCAAGGTCCAACCTATAGCTTTCTTATGCTTCCTCAAAATTTGCAGCAGCCTCTCCTCCTGGTCAAGCATGGAGGGCGAGAAATGATCACTGGCAGCTGCTTATTCTCCTCTAAATATGCATACTTAAGGTGTTCGGGAGTGGCTTAAGCTCTAGTATAGGTGGCTGCACTATAGATGGAAGGATCCCGGTGGAAGTAATCGTGTTTACACTGCAATCCAACGAAATCGATGCAAAGGTACTTGTCAGTAATCAAGCTACTACATTCGACTCCACACAATCAGTATCCACACAATCAGATCCACACAATCAGATCGAATCACCATTTAAACAAGAAGCAATCTCAAGACAAGCACTTTGCACATTTCTAAAACAAGACAAGCATCACATGTATAGGTATCATCAAAATCGAAAAGGATGGAAGATCGTGACATAAGATGCTCGGAAAAGCCATCATCAACTACATCACCAAGAAATCTATGTGGAAAACTCAATGGTCTTCCATGGGGTGCTTCATGGCATCCAGGATGTTAAATCTAACCACATTTTCTCCAAACTCCATAGAAAGAGTGCTCGCATGGACATCAATTTTGGTTCGCGCGCTTTGAGGAAGGGTCTACCAAGAATGATGGGAGCCTTATCGATTCGGATTCTCCATCCATATCCGTAATGTAGAAGTCATAGGAAAGATCAAATCATTTACTCTAACAAGGACATCCTCAATGAGTCCAAATAGGTATGCATTACTCCCCGTTTGCCAACCGAATAATAACTCCCGTATTCTCGCAAGGGCCCAAGAGCAAGAGAGTTGAATACGACATAGGCATAACATTAATTGAAGCACCTAAATCCAACATGGCATTTTCGAATTTGCTACACGCCTATGGTGCATGGGATAGTAAAAATCCCTGGATCCTTGCATTTTTGGGGCATTGTGGGTCATGAGTGCAGTACACATTTCTTCCCATGCTTGATCTTCTCATTTCCTTCGCCTCCTTCTATGAGTACACAAATCCTTAAGAAACTTGGCATATCTTGGAATCGCTTGATTGCTTCAATGAGAGGAATGTTCACCTCAACCTTCCCGAATGTCTCCAAGATTTTCTTATCCGTGTCGATCTCAAAAAAAGTCTTCTTAGGCGCATAACTCTCTCGAGGGAATGGTAATGGAATGGACCGCCACCGTGACTACAGAATGGGACCGTAATACTGGATTCGTATTTTTCCTGCTACATGGAATTTCTGGCAAGGCTTGCTTCTCCTTATCTCGATTCTTGTTGCAACCCACGCTTGGTGCATCAACATTCTTACCGATCTTAGAGTGATGGCACTCACATTTCTTGGATTTACCACAGCTTGTGCAGGAAGTTTATCGAATCTTGGGACCGTAATTGATTCATAGAACTAGCAAGTTGCCCAATCTGATTCTCCAAATTCTCGAATGGTGGCTTCGTCTCTCTGCCGGAATTGCAAATTGTTCACAGCCCATCTGTTTCATCAATTCTTCCAAGGTTGGCTCGGATTTAGGAGGGACTGTAACAAGTCTTCCGATTTTGCTTCTGTGCATAAAAGGTGGCCGGTATGGCCCTGCTAGGTCCCGCAGATGGGCTAGAAGGGTAGCTCGCTGCTTCGCCGCCCTAAACCGAGTAGGGGACAGCCGTGTGGGGTATTTCCCCACCTCGATTTGGATGATTTCTCCATCCGGGTTATATCTGTTGGAGGACAGATCATAACTCTGTGGTTGCTGCTGCTGAGGCCTATTATTGTAGATGTTTGCTGCATAGGCCTGGGGGGTACCATCAGTATCAACCTCTTGCAATGTAGGGCAGGCATCTGTTTGATGATCAGCAGAAACACAGATTCCACATACTCTGGCAGGAGCTACTGCAGCAGGCTGCTGCTGTTGAGTAACAGCTAATTGCCTCACCAAGGATGCAAGGTCATCAATTTTGCTTTCCAATTTTCTGTGATCTGCAGCATAAGTTGCCTCAATTTCGTGGACACCTCTACTCAAGACCACTGAGTTGCTTCTGGTGCCAAACTGTTGGGAATTAGTGGCCATATTCTCAATCAATTCTCTTGCAGCCATAGGAGTCTTGTCTACCAATGCTCCTCCACTAGCAGCATCAATCATGCTCCTATCCATAGGCAGCAAACCTTCATAGAAATACTGGATTAGTAACTGGTCACTAATCTGATGGTGAGGACAGGTAGCACACATCTTCTTGAATCTTTCCCAGTACTCAGACAATGGCTCTCTATCAAACTGTCTGATGCCACATATCTCTTTTCGGATTGAGGCAGCCCTTGAGGCAGGGAAGAATTTCTCCAAAAACAGCCTCTTAAGGTCATTCCAGCTAGTGACAGATCTTGGATGCAAATAATACAACCAGTCCTTAGCAGCATCCTGTAATGAGAAAGGAAATGCTCTAAGTTTGATGTGATCTTCTGAGATGCCTTGAGGCTTCATGGTAGAACACACAATGTGGAACTCCTTGAGGTGCTTATGAGGATCTTCTCCTGCATGACCGCTGAACTTAGGCAGCAAATGGATTAGTCCAGATTTAAGTTCAAATGGAACATCAACATCGATACTGAATGCATAAAGACTGATATGTAACATCGAGCGCCAAATTTCCTTCAAAGTTCTATTATCCATAATCTCAAGATGCTCAATATGCTCAAGTATGCTCAATATAATCGAATCGGAAGATGGATGAATGACAGAAAGTGCGAATCGAAAAATTCGTGGCGAATCACTAGTATGATAAGTATGGGGAGAATCACTACTTCCTATATGCTCAACAAATGCAGAATCAGATCTATTGACCCTATGCAAGGTATGAAAAGTCCTATCTATCTCAGGATCAAAATGATGCAAATAACCAGGATTAGACCTAGTCATATAACATGCAAAACTTGAAAACAACAAAGCAACAAAATGGAGAATCCAACACTAGAAATGCACCAAAATAAATGTAGTTAACCTACCAAATGATTTTTAAAAATATGGGACCACCACACAGTGAAAACTACACTAAAATGGAACTCAAAAATGCAAAGAAAAAACTTCAAAAAATGAAAAAGTGGTCTAAATGAAGGAATTAGGGTGAGATAGGGTGGTGCTCACAGCATAGCTGTGAGCCTTGTGGAGAATGCCATTTTCCTTCAACCAGCCAATTTTCAGCTCATTCTGAGCATGTTTGATCAGCCAAAAATTACAAAAATACCATTGTTTCACCTAAATCTGCTCAAAAACCCTACCAAACGATGGAATTTGGCCAAATTATGCAGGAATGATCCTTTTAGGATCAGTTTGCTTAGAATGATGGTTTACCTTTGGGGACTAAGTTTCAGCTCAAGACTCCAATGCAAGTACAATTCCTGTCTACTAGTCCCTTTTTGGATTCAAAAATTTGGGAACAAAGTGAAACTCAAAAGTGAAAATGGGGGTAAAACTCAGGAATGAAGATGAGAACTTTCATATGTCAATAATGAAGTATATGGATGCTCAAATGCAACAAAATGACATGCAAAAGCCGATTGTGGTGCAATGGAACCAATGGAACAGTAACAAGATGTTTAGCACAAAATTATGCACCAATGCAAAAGCCCGAATGTGATGTCAATTATGTTAAGTGAGGCAATGCACATTCACAGAGTCATCAAATGCAGCAAAAATTCAATGGAACAAGAAACCACCAATGGAACAAGACACGCAAAGAAAGATTATGCAAGAATCGTAAATTCAAATTCAAATAGATTATGCAGAACTTTTGTAGCAGATGATTGTGGTATTTGGGCAACAGAAGTATCAATTGTGTTAAGTGAAACAATGCACAATCATAGGAGTCACGGAATGCAGGAAAATCCAATGAAACAGTAACAGTGACAATAAAATGAAAATTATGCAGCAGATGAAACAAAAGCCAATAGAACAGTTGATTAATGCATCAAAAGCAATGCAAGCAGGCAAGCACAAAATGTGAATTATGCAATGAATTCATACAAAAATCCAATGCACAAGTAGTTCAATGTAGTTGTGCAATGTAAAGGCGAATCACCAAAGAAGAAACAAATTCTGCAGATGAAAATCCAATGAATCAAGATTATGCGTGCGAGAATGCAACATAGCAGAATAAACAAGCACACTGCGCAAATAGGATGGACAATTATGATCGAGAATGCTTAATGTATAATGCAAAGAAAAGCAAATGCAATGCAACAAAATGCACCTAATATAACTACAAGAGTGTAACAAGATGCGTAAAACGAGTAATGCGTAAAATGGTATGCAAAAAAAACAAAATGCAAGAATGACAATTATGCAATGAAGCGTAGTAATGACAATTATGCGAATCGAGAGAACAAAATATGCAAGAATGTAATCGTAATTCAAAAAAGAAGACGGCGGCAATTTTTTACAAAGCAGATGTAATTATGCAAAGAACATCGTAATTATCAAGAGAAGAACAATTATCAAGAAGAAATTATGCAAAGTAATCAATAGATAGCGAATCGATGCAGTGAGAGAGTAATCAAGAATTCGTGCAAGAAGCGTAATCAAAATTCTCGCAGAGACTCAAATTATGCGCAGAAGTAACACCTAATAGTAACAAAAATAGTAAAATGCACTTTGAGTCTCATTGATCACGAATGCAAAGAAATTAGGAACTATTAAGAACACCTAATAAACCTAAGAAACCGAAAATAGGTCCCCTGCAAGAATCGCGCTAAATTTTGATCGACGATGTCGCACTCGCCTCAAAATAGACTAGATTTACAATGGAATATAGCATAGTGTATAACCTAGGTCATCTCCCAAGGACCAATTCGATTCTCAAGTATGTTAGCGCTAAAACAGTAATTAAAATAAGTAAGGGGGTTTTGTTCATTTCAATAACAAAAACGAATTCAAATTGTAGGAAAAATCAATTAAGAAAACACCAATCCAAGGTCTTCAATTCAAATGGCGTAATTAATCATTGTTCAAAGAGAATATAATTGCTGCATTAACCTCTCGTTAATTCGAATTTAACTAGATAATCATCTAGGATTTATCAACAAAAATAGAATCACAATCGCAATTCTTGATTAAGATTGATTTAGGAACAAATTCAGATTAACATAGATTATCAATCGATGATCTATTCTCCATTAGAATCAGATTAATCAACCTTACTTCTAACTTCAATTTCAAATCTCAATCAAAATCAATTGAAGGAGGGGAAGAGGAAAGAACACAAATGTAATTCAAAATTAAACAAGAGAACTCAAAACTCTAACCACAATCATTGAATTCCTTGGATTGATTTGGAGTTTTAGCCTTCCATAGCCATTATGAAAACGCAGCAAAGAAGCTAAGACGAAAAATAGAGAAGATGAAAAGAGAGAAAAGGTTTCTGCCTGAATAAGATAAAACTGAACAATAACAATCAAAAGGTAAATTCGGAATACTGTCTTGACCTATTTGTAACTGAAAAATCTTATATAATTCCTAATCTACCCCTGGCCCATACTGTAGCCCTCTGAAACAGCTTTTCATAGACATATCATTTGCTTTATTTGGGCTTAAATTGAGAGAATTAGGCCCAAATCATTGAGGAAAGGTCCAAGCTTTGTGACAGCAACAGCGTCCTAACTTTGAGGCCCAGTTTTCGCCCTGAATCCAGCTGAATTGGAAAAACTGCATTAGACGCAAAATTGTGTATCTTCGTCTCAGCTTTCAGGGGACACCAAGATCATCCAAATATGACATTTGTATCCCAAGTTATGGCCTGCACAAGACAGAAAGGTCAAAATGAGTTAAAATCCGAAAATTAATGAAGTTTTTACAATTAAGCTCAATGTAGACCAAACATCTAAAACTCATCTACAAACATAATATTGGGCACAATTATCATCAATTAGGCCAAATATAAAACAATAATGAATGCCTAAAAATTGATTGATCAATATGATAGAAATAAATATGAAAAATTTATTTCCTAACTAAGAATAATTAATAAGAGTCGTGAAAAATTTTGGGGAATCAACAGAGCAAATTTGGTATTTTTAAGAATACTGACAGGGGATAAGTGAATAGTAAAGTGAATAGCTAATTAACTCAGAAAATTATGAAAATATTTGGAGATGGTAAGTATGTGTCGCTACCGGGATCGCGACGGGACGACCAAAAAATATAAGATCAATGGAGTCACCACCAATGTTTATTTAAATTAGGAAAACATCAGAAAAACCCTTTAATTAGGAAAACTGGTCTTTTGAAAATGAGTTTGGATTCGGGAGTCGATTACAGGTAGGGAAGGTATTAGCACACTACACTGCCCGTTCCATGAACGGTACCTTAAGTTAGTTGTGTAAAATTTAATAATCTCAAATATATTTATTTTTACCCTTTTTTAGAAAAAGACTTTGTAATTATTTATTTTTTTTTTTTTTTTATTTTTTAAAAAAGAAACAACCAAATTATGAAAATTTATTTTTTTGGCTTGATGAGAATAGATTTACTCCTACGTATCTCCTGCAGTGCAATGGAGAACTCAAAGTCACGTAGCTTCTTTAAAAATGATTGTGGCTTAATTGATTTTAATTAAGAAAGAGATTTTTTTTAAAAAGAGATTTTGTTTGAAAACAAATACATTCTTGCACGGGGTTCAAGTTAGCACCAAGCTACTCAATAAACCCTTATGATTCAAATGACATTGAAGATAGCATCCGCTATTCAATCACTATCATTGATAATTGCATGGATTAAAAATCTAAATTTTTTTTTATTATTTTATTTTGGGAGTACTCTAAGACAAACAAATAAACATAATTTTTCATGAACCAAGTAAATATAATAAAATAAAATGAAAACACAACATCACAAAACATATTTTCTTCTTTTTTCTCTTAACATTTTTATTTTTATATTTTTATATTTTTTTATTTTATTCTTATTTTTTTACTTCCTATTAATCACAATACATAACACCAAAAAATAATTAAATTAAATAAACACCACCACGTATAATAATCCTAAGTAACACAACCAATTAAATTCAAAATATTTTTTATTTTATTTTTTATTCTTTTTTACTTTCTCGATTTTTTATTTTTTTATTTTTATTTTCCTTATTCTAAAAAATTATTTATATCCAAATATTTACTTGATTTTTATTTTTTTAAAGCAAAAAGGTCATAGAAAAAAAGAAAAAAAAAAAAGAGAAAGAAAAAAAAAGGTAAAATGGTCTTCACGACTGTACCAACTAAAAATGGCCCTAAAAACTAATAAAAAGAAAAAGGGGTGGGGAAAGGTGGGTCCACGTGACCAATTCAAAATAAAAGAAGAAGAGACTTTTTAGTCTCTGGAAGTGGAAAAGCAAAACGGGAAAAGAAAGAAGAAATGGGAAGGGATAAAAACGTAACAGAGAGAAAAAAAATGGGGTTCGATTACGGAGGGCAAAAGAAATGGAAAATGGGGAAGAAAACTTACCAGCAGATCGACGATGTGGAGGACGGAGCCGGTGAGCTCGGGCGGGGCGGGTCACCGGGGGGCGGGGTGGAGCGACGGCGCGCTGCGGCAGGAGATCCGGGAGCGACGAGCTCCTATTTGAGTGTGGTGGCGTGCGGAGCGGTGCTAGTCGGCTCGGATCCGGTGGGTGCTTGGTTTGGGTGCTTGGTTTAGGGTTGATTGATGGTGGTTTAATGGTGGGTATGAGTAATGGAGGTCTTGAGCATGTAGTGAGGTTGGGTGGAAGAGATGTTGTTGGTTTGTTGATGGTGAAGGTTGTGAGGTGAAGGTTTTGTTGGCAGTAAGGTGGAGTGGAGATTGGAGAAGAAGATGATGAAGATGCTGGGTTTTGGTTCTTGTTATATGGAAAATGAAGGTTGGAGATGGTGGTTTGAGTGGTGAAGATGGTAGTGAGTTAACTCGGTGGTTAGAGATGAAGTCAGTGGCTTGAAGGGTGGTGACAGTGTTGAGGCTGCTGAGCTGAAGATGAGATTATGGAGATTGGTTCTCTGTGAGAGCCAAGGTCTGGTCTTCGTCTCTAGAAAAACCTCCCTCTCTCCCTTTGCTTGCCTTCCCCTGCTTGCCTTTGTATCTGAAAAAAGGAGGCCTCCCCTGTCCAAGGTGGAGAGGCTGCCAGGTTGACCCAGCTTGGGTCACCATAACACTTCCTCATTTGTGTATGTTGCCCTCTGCTCCAAGCTCTCTTTCTCCAATGCCCTCTTTCTTTCCCCATCCATGACAAAGGCAGCTCCCAAGGTGTGCGGAGTCTTCAAGAGCCACCGACACACGACCATGTAAAGTCGCATTTTCTTTTATTTATTTTGTTTTTTTGTTTTTTTTTTTTTTTGTAACAACGAAAGGGATTTGTTGTATTTATCTTTTGTTTTTGTCTTTTTGTTTTTATTATATTTTTATTTTTGTTTGCACAAATAAAATAAACTAAAATAAAAACTGACCAAGAAAACAAAATGCTCACAACGCTGCAATTAAACATTAATCCTTGATTAAGTGACAAAATTTTATGAACAAAATTAGGTATTAACAGCTGCCCCCCTTTGCTTTGCATTTAAAATAAATGGGAAGCAAAGGAATTGATTTAATTTTGTCCATAAAAAATTTCATTTCTTTTTCCTCTTTTTTTTTTTTTTTTGGAAAACAAATTGACGTAAAAGGTAATGGACATTAAACGAGAGAGAAAGTTTGCGGAGTCGGGCATCCATCGAAACTGGACAAAGGGTGAAAAGGCACAAAGCTTGCGGAGTCGAGTATCCGCTGAGGCTTGACAGAAAACTTAAAGCAAAAAAAGATAAAAAGCTTGCGGAGTCGGGTATCCGCTGAAGCTTAACAGAAAGGAAAAAGGCTTACGGAGTCGGGTATCCGCTGAAGCTTAACAGAAAAGAAAAACTTAAAACAGAAAAGACACGAAGCTTGCATGAGTCAGTTATCCGCCGAAGCTTGATTGAAAAACTTAAAGCAGAAAAGACACAAAGCTTGCTGAGTCGAGTATCCGCTGAAGCTTGACAGAAAACTTAAAGCAAAAAAGATAAAAAGCTTGTGGAGTCGGGTATCTGCTAAAGCTTAACAGAAAGGAAAAAAGCTTACAGAGTTGGGTATCCGCTGAAGCTTAACAGAAAAGAAAAAACTTAAAACAGAAAAGACACGAAGCTTGCAGAGTCGGGTATCCGCTGAAGCTTGACAGAAAACTTAAAGCAGAAAAGACACAAAGCTTGGAGTCAGTATCCGTGAAGCTTGACAAAAAAACTTAAAACAGAAAGACACAAAGCTTGCGGAGTCGGGTATTCGCTGAAGCTTGACAAAAAAGAAAAAGGCAATGGGCACAAGGCCCTGACTTGCTTTGGAAGCGATGGGTACGCGGACCCGAAAACTAAAAGGCAATGGGTGCGGGGACCCAAAAACTAAAAGGCAATGGGTGCGAAGACCCGGAAACTGAAAGGCAATGGGTGCGAAGACCCGGAAACTGAAAGACAATGGGTGCGGGGACCTGGGAATTAAAAGGCAATGTGTGCGGGGACCCAGAAACTAAAAGGCAATGGGTGCGGGGACCCAGAAACTAAAAGGCAATGGGTGCAGGGACCCAAAAATTAAAAGACAATGGGTGCGGGGACCCAGGAATTAAAAGACAATGGGTGCGGGGACCCAGAAATTAAAAGACAATGGGTGCGGAGACCCAGAAACTAAAAGACAATGAGTGCGGGGACCCGGAAACTAAAAGACAATGGGTGCGGGGACCCGAGAATTAAAAGACAATGTGTTGACTTTGTAAATGCATGTGATGGCAGAGATGGGCATGATGCAATGGATGCAATGAATGTGATACCAAAGGATAATGCATGTGATGCCAGAGGCAATGCATGTGATGCCAGAAGTGACGCCTGAGAACAATGCATGTAATGCCTAAGATGAAGCATAATGCAATGGATGTGACACTTGAGGATAATGCATGTAATGCCTAAGATGAAGCATAATGCAATGGATGCCCTACTGTAAAGATTCTCATGAACAAATTGAGTAAGCAAATCTTGTTTTTTTTTGCTTTTTTGTTTTTTTGGTTTTTTTTGTTTTTGTTTTTTTTTTTTCACATCGGAGCTTTGATTCCGCAACCCTTAAGGACTTTTTCCCATAGCAGGATCGCGATTGAACAGCAAAATTCGTTGATTGGCCTTATGATTTGTCTGGTCATCCTTTTTTCCTCATCAACACTTAAAGGGCCTCGAGCCAGAAAACTTTATGCAATGGGCCTTGAGCCTAAAAACTCATGAAGTGGGCCTTGAGCCCAAGAATTTGTACAATGGGCCATGAGCCAAAGAAATGAATGTACTTGAGGAACTAAACGCTTCTTGGAAAACATTAACCAACCAAACTCATATTCAAAAGGGATCATTGTTGAATTT
The DNA here is from genome assembly GCA_029884595.1 of Ormosia semicastrata. Taxonomy (NCBI): domain Eukaryota; kingdom Viridiplantae; phylum Streptophyta; class Magnoliopsida; order Fabales; family Fabaceae; genus Ormosia; species Ormosia semicastrata. The sequence goes on along the minus strand of JAQQTO010000041.1, from coordinate 16,582,483 downwards.
CTCTTCATTAAATATGGCTCGTGTAGAAGCTTGTGACTTTCTTCCCCCAAAAGTTCCTATTTCCACCGGACATACTTCAATATGAATTAGCCATTGAGGATGTCATTTCCTTCATCGATTGAAACTCTAGAGCTCATTTGGCTTGAGTTGTTCATCAAGAGGCTACCATTAGATGGTTAAATTGTATTATTGTGCTCATGTTCACCCAACCTGAAGCATCATGTACCAGATATGCATGGATTCAAAAGTATAACATGAAAGAGATTTACTACCCAAGTGACCTTTTTTGGCTGATTTTGGGAGTATGACTACACGAAGGACATTTACAAAGGATAAAAACACAAGTAGTGGAATAGTACAAAAGTCAAGAGGTTTTTTTTTGCTTTTTTTTTTTGCTTTTTGGACCCAGTTTGGATGTGATTGATCTTTACTTGACAACTGGACATCGTGACCATTATTTTATCAGGTATCTACAAAAATATGCCCCTGTGTATAGTATCAAATGAATTTGACTCAGGGTATGTCATTTGATAACAAAGATGCCCCAGTGTAGGCCATTTGACAACAAAAATTGTCCCAGTGAGGAATTTTTTTTTTTTTTGCGTAAGGCCAAATAAGACAAAGCAAACTGTCCCAGTTTAGAACTGAATTGAACATGGTAGAGACTTGTCCCAATGTAGAGCCAGTTGAACTAGAAGATTTACCCCAGTGTAGGGCCAAATTGAACAGGGTAGAGACTTGCCCCATGTAGAGCCAGTTGAACTAAAAGATTTGCCCCAGTGTAGAGCCAGCTTGAACACGGCAACAATTTGCCCTAATGTAAGTCCCTTTTTTTTTTGTAGACCGCCCTTGCGGGTTTTTAGCCTAACAATTTGTTGATTTTTTTAAATTTTTTTTAAGAGCAAGGATTGAAAATTCAGCAGTGCATAAACTTTTTGTCTCAAAATTAAAGTTGATGAAAATGAAAACGACCTTTCATTGATCAGAATGGACTTTTTAGGGCTTGTAATGTGGCCAAGGTTAGGGGTTATGAAATGAAAGGTATAAGGCTCAAACAAATGTTTAAAGGTTAAGTGGGACCAAGGATCCTTGTTCAAACTTGAACCTTGTCAATTGCTTTTGCACTATCAAGCACACTTTTCTCTTGTTGTTCTCCATTTTTTTTTGTTCTTGTTCAAACTTGAACTTTGTCAATTCCTTTTACTTTCCGCCTCTTTCGCCTTTTGATGACAAGCTAGAATGCAGTTATTTGTGCCTTATTTCTGTGCTAGAATGAATGCTATGTCCTTGTTTAAATGCATATTTGGAGGGTTTTGTGCTTATATTTGTCATATTCTGATTCTAAGCCTTTCCGATGTGTTATTGTGCAAAACTGAGCGTTAATGATCATGAATTAGGTAGATTTATATGTAATACTGATTTGGTGTTTTCTCTATGATAGGAAGGGCTCCAAACAAGGTTAAATGTGGAGCATATGAGCTTAAAGAGAAAGAGGAAGCCAAATTGGCATTTTGGCAAGTCACCGCCGCGGCCCCCATTAGTGCGCGCCGCGGCGCGCAGGCGCATGATCAGAATTCCATACTTGAACCCGAGGCGCGAGGGCAGCGCGCCACAAAATGGGGGCCGGGCGCGAGGCCAACCGACCTAGCGCAGGGCGAGGCGCTCGTAAGTGGGGGCCGCGGCGCGGGCGGCCGTGAGTCTATAAATAGATTTTTACGCATTTTTTCGTAGCTTCTCTCCATCTCTCTAGTTTTTCTCTGCTTTTTTAAGGGTTCGGCCATTTGGCCGCTTCTTTCTTTTAGGTTTAGTTAGTTTAGTTAGTTTAGGTTAGTTTTAGGTTAGATAGCTTGGCTAGATCTTCATGGATGGTGGATTGGAGGCAAGGATCAAAGGATTGAAGGAGGATTCAAGCTTCAGAGACAAATCAATGAGTTTCTTTCTCTCTTTTCCCTTTCTCTCTTCTCTTCCTTATCTTTTGTATAGCTAAGCTTTGTTTAGGAATACTATGGATCCTTTTATTTATATTAATGATGTGTTTTTCTCTGAGTTTGTGTGGATGTTTGATTATGGTTCAATCATTATCTGTGTTTAATGCTTGTTCTTGGTTGGCCTCAATTGCATGATCTTAATATTGGCAAATGAACTAGACATAGGGATTTGTTGATATGGATATGGTGTAGTTGATACATGTTCGGCTATGAGCTGTTTCGTTAATAAGGTTTAATATACCTATTGACCATGTATAATGTGTGATTGAGAATAGATCGTTCATGAGTGGAAGTTGTACTAGCTCTCAAGGAAACTATGTGAGTTAGGCAAGTAGAAACCAGGGTTGATTGACCTAGACATAGGCTGTTGACTAATGAAGATTCTCAAGCTAACCTAATCAATGCATTTGTGTTTATGAGGGGAATTGCATGTTGTTGATAGATGTAGGGGGTGAAGGAGGATTTCCTGAAACCTAACCGCTTTTAGGTTTATAGCTTTTGTAGGTTAGTTTAGTTTAGATTATTATTTTCCTATTTTCATGTCCTTGTCTAGAACTGATTAAGCTATTGGTTGGTATTTAGCTTTATAACAATATCCTCGTGGGAACGAACTTTTACTCCGTATCTGTATTACTTGTGCGACCCGTGCACTTGCGGTTAGCAAAAAGGGCAACATGTTTGACCCCTAACAAGTTTTTGGCGCCGTTGCCGGGGACATTTCGTTATAAATGGTTTGCCTGATTAGATTCTAGTCCTGTCAATCCCTAACAAGTTTTTGGCGCCGTTGCCGGGGATATTTTGTTATAAATGGTTTGCCTGATTAGATTCTAGTCCTGTCAACGCCTAACAAGTTTTTGGGTTACCAGGGTTAGTTTTTATAATGCTAATATCAACAATGAGTTTGATTAGTTCTAATTCAAGTTGTATATAAGTTGTATATAATCTATGTTTTGTTTATGTTTAGTTGTAGTTTCAAATAAGAAGCTGGGTGATTTCATTCATTCGAGGCCCTTAAGGGACTTCGCGACTCCTGAAAGGATACCATTGGATCAAGTTCTTGAAGACTACTTATCCGCGATACTTCAATTTTGGTGACAAAGTCCTGCTGGGACTATAACTCAGGCCCTTCGTGGGAGGATACCCCATGTTTATGTTTCATTCTTGTCTTTACTTTGTGCATAAATACATAGTATATTAATATGCTTATTTGGTTAAATATGTTAGTATATTAGTATGGTGTGTTTTGTTAGTTTTGTTAATATGTTTTTGTTAGTATGTTAGTATATATGTATGTTAATTAGGTTAGTTGAATGTTTTAGTTAGTTTTTAAGTTTTAAGTTGTTTTAGGTTTGTATATAGGTTAAGTATGTTGTTTTTATGTTTTATTAGGTTTATGTTGTACATTTTGTAATCTAACTTTTTGAGCAAGTTTTGTTGCGCTTAGAGAACCTTATGGACCATTCCAAGCAAAGAAAAATCGCGTAGAGCTTTTGCTAAATTTAGCATTCAGTAGTCGGCCGCGGCCCGAGGCATAGGTGTGCCGCGCCCAGTGGGCATTTTCTGCAGAATCAGAGCTTTTTGGGAGCGCCGCGGCCAGTACATGGGTGCGCATGCCGCCGAGCCCCTGCTTTTTTTTTTTTTTTTTTGTTATTTTTCTCTGTTTTTGTTTTATTTTTGTTATTTTCTCTATTTTTTTAAATATATAGTAATGCTCGACTAGTCTTAGGTTCCCTATAGGCCATGTTCTTTAATGATACATTTTATTTTAGGTTTGGGGAGTATTTTTACATGTTTAATTCCTTTGAGCTTAATGTTAACATGTATTGGTATTTTGAGTATGCAGTGATTTTAGTCATCATATTTTCATGATTATATCCTGTTATGACTATCACTGATGTGCTGATGACCTGAATTTCAATTTTCACATTATGCAAATGATGTTGTGTATGTTTGAACTTAGAAGTGAATCCATTTGAATGCATGACATTTTACAAGAATGCTGGTGTTGTTTTTGGTTGTCCATGATGTGAAAGGTTGCTATTTGTCCCCTTTTCAGTGAAACCTTATGTGATCTTGATGCATGTGAAATAATTTAGTTGCTTTTGATGCATGATTTACATATCACTTAGATGTAAGTGTAACTTTGAAAATGATAAGAGTGCATGTTTTGAGAATGTTTATGGATGTACATGTAGAGTTTTGACTATCCTAGAAATTGTTTTTGAACTCTCTTGAGGCGAAATTCTAAGTTGTGCATGATTGAGGAAATGATTAGGGCATTGTTTGGACCGATTGAGCCTTAAAAAGCTTACCCTGATATGATGATATCCTTAGGTCCTATTTTGAAGCCTTATACTGTTTGGCCTTATTTGTTTTTCGTAACCATTGTGTTCGTTAACCTGTTAACCTTTCTAATGCATGTGAAAGCATGTCATTTTCTTCCTACCCTTATTGTTTGTTGAGTATATGATGTGTTATTTCTTGAAATGAGTCTGATGATTAGGAGTATGAATACTCAATTCAAAATGAGCCTGAAGGAACCAGATGCAAAACACAGAAAAGAAAAAAAAAACATTGCTTTGCAAAAATAGAAAAGAAAAGAAAGAGAAAATGAAAAAAAAATGAAAATGAAAAGAAAAGCAAAAACTTAAGAAAAGTAAAGTTCAAAAAGCATCGAAAATGGTTCTGGCAAGTTTTATGATTCACAATTGAATACCCTGCTAGTGTCATTGGTGACTCATGTCTTGAAGTAGTATATTATGTATTTCAATGTTTGTATTGTATCTTTCCCGTTCATTTCTTTCGCCCATACCATTGGCCTAACATTATAAGCTGATTAAGTCCCTTTTGATCCTCAATCTTGTGTGATTTACATTAGTGGAGAGAGAGTTGATTTACAATCTTGTGGATTCTGTGAATCATATGCATGTATGCTTATAAACTTATCTGAATGTGTATAACTTGATTAGGAGAAGTTTATTTTGTATGTTTGTGATAAATGTGAATTGCATGAAGAGTTGTTTGGATTGTTAGCATGTTGAGGGTTATGTATGTGTGGAACTGTTTACGGGGCATTTGTACTTTTTGAGAATTGATGCAGTCATTACATACTAGTATTTGTTTTTGATTGAAAAAGAAGATTGAAATATATTTGCTGAATGGAAAAAAAATTGATTTTAATGTTTAAGTGATTTACTTAGTTCTATTTTGTTTTGCTCGAGGACTAGCAAAATGTAGGTTTGGGGGTGTGATGACTAACTAGAATGCAGTTATTTGTGCCTTATTTCTGTGCTAGAATGAATGCTATGTCCTTGTTTAAATGCATATTTGGAGGGTTTTGTGCTTATATTTGTCATATTCTGATTCTAAGTCTTTCTGATGTGTTATTGTGTAAAACTGAGCTTTAATGATCATGAATTAGGTAGATTTATATGTAATACTGATTTGGTGTTTTCTCTATGATAGGAAGGGCTCCAAACAAGGTTAAATGTGGAGCATATGAGCTTAAAGAGAAAGAGGAAGCCAAATTGGCATTTTGGCAAGTCACCGCCGCGGCCTTCACTAGTGCGCGCCACGGTGCGCAGGCACATGATTAGAATTCCATACTTGAACTCGAGGCACGAGGGCCGCGGCGCTCACAAATGGGGGTCGGGGCACAGGCCAACCGACCTAGCGAGGGCCGAGGCACTCGTAAGTGGGGGCCGCGGCGCACGGCGGCCAGCTGAGCCTATAAATAGATTTTTACGCATTTTTCTCAGAGCTCTCTCCATCTCTCTAGTTTTTTCTCTATTTTTTAAGGGTTCTGGCCATTTGGCCAGTTCTTTCTTTTTAGGTTTAGTTAGTTTAGTTAGTTTAGTTAGTTTAGGTTAGTTTTAGGTTAAATAGCTTGGCTAGATCTTCATGGATGGTGGATTGGAGGCAAGGATCAAAGGATTGAAGGAGGATTCAAGCTTCGAGAGACAAATCAATGAGTTTCTTTCTCTCTTTTCCTTTCTCTCTTCTCTTCCTTATCTTTTGTATAGCTAAGCTTTATTTAGGAATACTATGGATCCTTTTATTTATATTAATGATGTGTTTTTCTCTGAGTTTGTGTGGATGTTTGATTATGGTTCAATCATTATCTGTGTTTAATGCTTGTTCTTGGTTGGCCTCAATTGCATGATCTTAATATTGGCAAATGAATTAGACATAGGGATTTGTTGATATGGATATGGTGTGGTTGATACATGTTCGGCTATGAGCTATTTCGTTAATAAGGTTTAATATACCTATTGACCATGTATAGTGTGTGATTGAGAATAGATCGTTCATGAGTGGAAGTTGTACTAGCTCTCAAGGAAACTATGTGAGTTAGGCAAGTAGAAACCAGGGTTGATTGACCTAGACATAGGCTGTTGATTAATGAAGATTCTCAAGCTAACCTAATCAATGCATTTGTGTTTATGAGGGGAATTGCATGTTGTTGATAGATGTAGGGGGTGAAGGAGGATTTCCTGAAACCTAACCGCTTTTAGGTTTATAGCTTTTGTAGGTTAGTTTAGTTTAGATTATTATTTTCCTATTTTCATGTCCTTGTCTAGAACTGATTAAGCTATTGGTTGGTATTTAGCTTTATAACAATATCCTCGTGGGAACGAACTTTTACTCCGTATCTGTATTACTTGTGCGACCCGTGCACTTGCGGTTAGCAAAAAGGGCAACATGTTTGACCCCTAACACCTTTTCTTCCTTTTTCTTTTATACTTCAAAATAATCACCATGACAATCAACCTTTATTTTGTGTCATCCCCTAGTGTAGGGGTGATCCTTGTCCAGGGTTTATTGAAAAGAAAAACTTTCAAGCTCGAAATAGGACAACGAGGGATAATGGCAAGATGAATTCTTGTGAGAGAAAGAGAAATATAGCCAATCTTCATTTCAAATCTTGATTGCTCATTTTCAAAAATTTTAAATTTGAGACAAAATGATAATACCCACCAAGTGATTATTTATTTGCTCCTTTTTTTTCTTTTTTTTGATTTTTGTATTTTATTTTTTTATTTTTTTGTTTTTTTGTGTGCAAAGAACACCTGCACTCATGGGTCTCATGACCACAAACAGTTTTCACAATGAGAGTCCAATAGGATATGAACCAAACGAAAGCAAATAAAAAGCATAAAAGAATGACAAAAAGGATCTGACAAGAACATGAGTGCCAAGAACATGGGAAAAGAAAACAATGTATGCTGAGATCCACACAAATCCATCACATTAATGCTTCAAGAAAGTTTACATAAGTTCAAAAACTCGAATGGTCTTAACGATTGAACAAGCATGACGTTAGTACAATTAAATCATCATTCATGGTAACAACTTGGTAAACAAATCAGAATACCAAATTACGCTCGAAATTTTCCAAAGTCTTTGGAGGACTCCAAGGTATGGTTCATTCTCAATTGTTAGAAAAATGAATCATCACCTTGTTGAACTTTCTAAGATTGCCCCTGATCAACCATTGTAGGCATTCGTTCCTATTGCAAATAGGCATGTGTAGAAACCTCTGACAATGCTTGGTGATTTACTATTTAGGTAACTGTTGTCATCCATGAGTTTTTCTGAAGCCCCATTTAACTCATTCAACTTGAAGTCCACCCTCAGTCGGTTCAACATTTTCCATACTTGTCTGTCTGTCATTCATTTGGTGCAGTCTTCCCTTTTTCATTTCCCTTTCAATCATTTCCCCAATTATCACAATATCAGAAAAATTTGACGACACACTTCCAATCATATAATCATAGAATGGCACGTGCAGTGTATCAGTGAACATAGCAACCATCTCTTTTTCTGACAAAGGGGGTTCTACTTGTGCAGCTATTTCCCTCCACCTCTGAGCATATTCCTTGAAGGTCTCAGCATCCTTCTTAGACATGTTTTGCAGTTGCGCTCTATCTGGTGCCATGTCAATGTTGTATTTATACTGCTTTAGAAAGGCATCAGCTAAATCCTTAAAACTCCTTATATGGGCACGCTCAAGATGTGTGTACTAATTCAAAGCTACCCCAGTTAAACTGTCTTGAAAGAAATGGATTAACAGTTTATCATCGTGAGCTTGTGAAGTCATCTTGCGAATGTACATTGTCAAGTGATTCCTTGGGCAAGTAGTCCCCTTATATTTATCAAAAACTAGGACCTTAAACTTTTGGGGAATGACAACATCAGGGACCAGACAAAGCTCAGTAGCATCCTTGAGGCCATAACAACCTGCTCTTTCAATGACTCGTAATCTCTCTTCCAAAGTTTCCCATCTCTCTTTGAACTGAGGATTTTCAACAAAAGAACTCAATGGGTATTGAGGCATGAAAGTGGGAGCAAAATGCTGCACTAGTGGGGTTCCACTGGCACCTGGGTAATAGGCATATGGTTGGGTTGTGCTCAATGAGTTTGAAGCAGGCATGCCACTATCAGGGGAATTAGCAAACCATGGTGGTACAAAGCTGGAAGGGAAACCATATGGTGGGATGAAGAAAAGGAATGAGTGCTGTATTGGTGGGGTTTCATTAGCATTTAGCCGAGTGACTTGAGTTTGGGTAAAGTTCAACAGGTTTGAATTTGGTGTCGCTGTTGGCATGCTACTACCAGGGGGATTGGTGGTCAATGATGGTACATAGCTGGGAGGGAGGCCATATGGTAGAAAGGGTGGCACCTGGGTTTCCTGAGAACTAGTGACTGAGGGTTGAGTGGTGAACGGCATCACAACTCTTTGAGAATTAAAGCATTAGTATTGCAGAAGATTTGGAGAGAAACCAGGCAGGTGAAGAGGTGTGGCCGGATGTCCTTCGTTTGCCACTGAGGGATTCCTATTTGTGCTCCTTCTATTTTTCATGGACTGTAGCATCTCCATCATCTTGGACACTTGTTCTCTGAGCTGATTCACCTCATCCTTCAACTCTTGAGTTTGATTTATTTCATCCATGATCCTAACTTGGGAATGATCCTGTAAGGGTGTCGCGGAAGCAATTTTTCATTATAGTGCCCATTTTTTCGCTTGGTGAAACATGATGTGAATATACAATTATCAACATTGACTGAACAAAATTGGCAACATGCATGCATGCAAAATATTATGCAAATGAAATTTATTATTATATTTTTTTTAAAAAGAATGCTATGAATGTCATGGTAATGCAAAATGATGTATTTTTTTCTTTCTTTTCCTTTTTTAGAGTCAGGAATGCGATGAAAATGTAAGATGATATTTTTTATGGGGATGTCATGCAAATGCAAGATAATGTATCTCTCCTTTTTTATGCTAGAAATGCTATGAAAATGCAAGATAATGTATATTTTTCTTTTGTTTTTGAATGCTAAGAATGCTATGAAAATACAAGATGATATTTTTTGTTAGGCATGTTATGAAAATGCAAGATGATGTTTCTTTTTCACTTTTTTGATGCTAGGATTGTCATGAAAATATAAAATGATTTTTTTTTATGAATGCTAAGAATGTAATGAAAATGCAAAATGATATATCTTTTTTTTTAAAATAAGAATGAATGACATGAGAGATAGATGAAAAATGAAAATGCTATATGATGTATCATTTTTTTGTTGAATTTTTTTTTTTTTGCCAAAAAGAATGCGAAGATGAATGACATGGGGAAAAGACAGATAAAAAGAAAAGTATGCTCCATTTGTGTCCTAATCAGGTGTAACCTAAGGAGATGGATGACTTTAATTTTATGTCATCATGTTCAATCTGCTAATGCAAGGCTTTTCAGGACAGATCTATCTTCTAAAAAGTCATGGTCCCCAGATTGCCCCCCATCTCGAAAGATAAGGATCCAATTCATGAATTAATCACAAGTAGGGATGAACCCTCTCAATATGACTAGTCCATGATACTGGTAACAATCTGAGTGGTGTCTCAACAAATGTCAAGTGAGCACAAGGCTCCTCAATAAAAAAAGTCGAGACCCCTCCTACTCCTCGGGTTCGCACAGACTCGGGTATAGAGCCCAAAAAGTGTGTGAGGTAAGTGATTAGTGATGTGTGTGAATGAGCATAAAAAACTGTACAAAAACTTAAAAGACAAAAAAATACCCCTAACCAGCAAAACATATATACAACAGCCAGCCAGCAATCATCTACCCTAGGGTTTTAACAATTAAGTACAAAATATATATACAAGCCACAATATACATGAAATAATCCTATCAGATATTTACATAAAAGTACTAAATAAAGTACATTTACAAACAAATAAGAAAACAAGAACAAAGACAAAGAGGGTAAAATAAATAAATAAAAGATTATTAAAAATTTGCACAACTAACAACAACAGGCCTGACTCTCTGAAAATCCCTAGTGGAGTCGCCAACTGTCGCAACCGGGATCGCGACGGGACGACCAAAAAATATAAGATCAATGGAGTCGCCACCAATGTTTATTTAAATTAGGAAAACATCAGAAAAACCCTTTAATTAGGAAAACTGGTCTTTTGAAAATGAGTTTGGATTCGGGAGTCGATTACAGGTAGGGAAGGTATTAGCACCCTACACTGCCCGTTCCATGAACGGTACCTTAAGTTAGTTGTGCAAAATTTAATAATCTCAAATATATTTATTTTTACCCTTTTTTAGAAAAAGACTTTGTAATTATTTATTATTTTTCATTTTTTTTTATTTTTTTAAAAAGAAACAACCAAATTATGAAAATTTATTTTTTAGCTTGACGATGTAAATGGATTTCTGCTCCTACGTATCTCTTGGTGCAATGGAGAACTCAAAGTCACGTAGTTCTTTAGAAAATGATTGTGGGTTAATTGATTTTAATTAAGAAAGAGATTTTTTTTAAAAAAAAAGAGATTTTGTTTGAAAACAAATTCATTCTTGCACGGGGTTCAAGTTAGCACCAGGCTACTCAATAAACTCTTATGATTCAAATGACATTGAAGATAGCATCCGCTATTCAATCACCATCATTGATCATTGCATGGATTAAAAATCTAAATTTTTTTATTATTTTATTTTGGGAGTACTCTAAGACAAACAAATAAACATAATTTTTCATGAACCAAGTAAATATAATAAAATAAAATGAAAACACAACATCACAAAACATATTTTCTTCTTTTTTTCTCTTAACATTTTTATTTTTTTATTTTTTTATTTTATTCTTATTTTTTTACTTCCTATTAATCACAATACATAACACTAAAAAACAATTAAATTAAATAAACACCACCACATAAGTAATAATCCTAAGTAACACAACCAATTAAATTCAAAATATTTTTATTTTTATTTATTTTTTATTCTTTTTTACTTTCTGATTTTTTATTTTTTTATTTTTATTTTCCTTATTCTAAAAAAATTATTTATATCCAAATATTTACTTGATTTTTATTTTTTAAAGCAAAAAGGTCATAGAAAAGAAAAGAAAAAAAAAAAGAGAAAGAAAAAAAAAAAAGGGGAAATTTGGTCTTCACGACCACCAACTAAAAATGGCCCTAAAAAGTAATAAAAAGAAAAAAGGGTGGGAAAGGTGGGTCCACGTGACCAATTCAAAATAAAAGAAGAAGAGACTTTTTAGTCTCTGGAAGTGGAAAAGCAAAACGGGAAAAGAAAGAAGAAATGGGAAGGGGATAAAAAACGTAACAGAGAGAAAAAAAATGGGGTTCGGTTTTGGAGGGGCAAAAGAAATGGAAATGGGGAGGAAAACTTACCACAGATCGGCGACGTGGAGGACGGAGCCGGTGAGCTCCTGGGCACCGGGTCACCGGTACGGGGCGGGGTGGAGCGACGGCGCGGCTGGCAAAGGATCCGGGAGCGACGAGCTCCGGTTGAGTGTGGCGGCGTGCGACGCGGTGCTAGCCCGGTCGGATCCGGTGGGTGCTTGGTTTGGGGTTGATTGATGGTGGTTTAATGGTGGGTATGGGTAATGGAGGTGCTTTGAACATATAGTGAGGTTTGGGTGGAAGAGATGTTGTTGGTTTGTTGATGGTGAAGGTTGTGAGGTGAAGGTTTTGTTGGCGAAGGTGGGAGTGGAGATTGGAGAAAAAGATGATGAAGATGCTGGGTTTTGGTTCCTGTTATATGGAAAATGAAGGTTGGAGATGGTGGTTTGAGTGGTGAAGATGGTAGTGAGTTAACTCGGTGGTTAGAGATGAAGTCAGTGGCTTGAAGGGTGGTGACAGTGTTGAGGCTGCTGAGCTGAAGATGAGATTATGGAGATTGGTTCTCCGTGAGAGCCAAGGTCTGGTCTTTGTCTCTGGAAAAACCTCAATCCCCCTTTTCTTGCCTTCCCCTGCTTGCCTTTGTATCTGAAAAAAGGAGGCCTCCCCTGTCCGAGGTGGAGAGGCTGCCAGGTTGACCCAGCTTGGGTCACCATAACACTTCCTCATTTGTGTATGTTGCCCTCTGCTCCAAGCTCTCTTTCTCCAATGCCTGCTGCTCTTTCCCCATCCATGACAAACTCCCAAGGTGTGCGGGAGTCTTTGAAGAGCCACCGACACACGCCATGCAAAACTGCATTTTCTTTTTATTTATTTTGTTTTTTTTTTTTTTTTTTGCTGTAACAACAGAAGGGATTTGTTGTATTTATCTTTTGTTTTTGTCTTTTTTGTTTTTATTATATTTTTATTTTTGTTTGCACAAATAAATAAACTAAAATAAAAACTGACCAAGAAAACAAAATGCTCACAACACTGCAATTAAACATTAATCCTTGATTAAGTGACAAAATTTTATGGACAAAATTAGGTATCAACAGTATGATATGGAGAATATTTTGGTATAAAATACCAACTAAAACAAGCATTAGTAAGCATAATTACTCAATTTGTGGTTTAATTTAACTTGAGACTAAGTAATAAAGTTTAACTGATAAACAGTAGTGTATGAAAAGTTATGAAAAAATGGATCTGAGGACTAAGATGAGTCCTAAAATTTTCTCTAATACTTATGGATACTTTAAAACTCAACTTTGAAATATTAAAGTATTCTTCAGATATATGAGTTGTGTGAAAGGACAAAATTATCCTTAAATGCTTATTCTTAAAGTGAGATTTCTCACTTCCTTCTCTCACATACGCGCCCTCCAGCAGTAAAAAATAGGGGCAGAAAACATGGGAAGAAAAGGTGGAGAAGAAGGAGGAGAAATGGAGGGGAAAGAAAGGAAATCAAGGACCAAGGCTTGAAGGCCAAGCACTCCATATGAGGTAAGGGGTTAGCTTCCATAATTTCATCTTTCTTTTCTTCCACTTTGTTGCACATTTTTGGAGAAAAATCGTGAAGGGTTTTTGAGTATTTTTCGTGATTTCTATGCTTGGTTCCTCTCTTTTTGAACTTGTTAATGGCTTAGTTGAATGTGGTTGTTGCCTAGATCAAGAATATTTTCTGATTTTCATGGATTTTAATGATTGAAAAATGAGTTTTCTTGGGGTAAAGGTGCTGCGGTTTTTTTTATCTGAGTTCTTGTGCCAAGTAGGTGTTTTGGTGTTTTAATGTGTTTGTGATGTTAGAAATTACTTGAATGCTTGATTAATTGGAAGAAAAATGGTTGGAGTGGAATGATGAGGCAGCTGTGAAGCTGCTGTTGGGCTGCTATCAATCATGAATAGTAGCATGCATCACTGTTCATCTGTGAACAGTATATGCAGCTAGCTGCCTAGCTGTTGGGTGAGGGAAAATAATGGTATTTTAGTGCTTTACAATGCTATTTTGATGAAAGTAAAGTAATGAGTTAAACTTGAATTTATTTATGAAAATTGAATTTGAAAGGCATGTATGGAAATTGAAAAAATATGTATATATAATGTATTGGTTTATTCGTGATACAAATCATTGTATATACTTGTATAGAATAAAAGATAAGTATATTTGGAGTTATGTAAAATGTGTTTATGCATGAGATTTGCTATGAATGCCAATGATTATGAAATGGAATGGATTGTATATGATTATGAATTTAGAGAAAACAATTATGCATAGAATTGTACATTAAATTTATGTATTGTACAATTTAAGTTGTATGTGGATGATGTTGAAAAGCATAATGAGAATGTTGGTTTGGAATGAGCATAATGCTCACGGTTAAATGTGTGCCATTATGTAAAGTATTTGAATTATGTATTGTATTTGAATGATATTGGAATTATGAATTTGAGATGTATATTGAGAATTTGGAATTTGCATTGCTCCTTTAAGTCATTAAGGTTGAGCTAGTATTTGAAATTGTAATTTGAGAATATAGTATTGTACTTTGATTATGTACTAAAGAATTTATTACTCCTTGAATTATCAAGTTGAACTTGAATTTAGAACTATAAATTGAGAATATGCTCCCTTGAATTAAAAAGGTTGAGCTAGAATGATATTGAATGAATGTATGATTGATCAGTGCTCGAAGAATCAGAATTTGAATTTGAATTAAGAATGAGAATTGGACAATTATCCTTGAATGGGGAGGTAATTGTCCATGCATTCCCACTCAGTATCCTTTAGTATATGAACCATTGGTTCACTTAGTATAGTGGATTCGGAGATGATCTTGTATGAGGGCAAGGTATTTGAGATTCCATTTGAACCATGTAGATAACCTCTCGTGAGGAAAAGGGGTCCTGTGTTCTGGTATAAATTCCTCACAGTATCAGTATCAGTATAATCTTCACGTATTAATTCCCTCATAGGATACTAGTGGTAGTGTGCCTGAATCATTCCCTACCATGAGTATATAGAACCCAAGCTATGTGAGGTGGCTCCTATCCTTGAAGTGCTTGAAATATGGGTTCTATGGGATAGCGAGTAATTGGAATGACCACTGAGATTTGAATTGTATTCGTGTGTCATGATATGACTTGAAAGTGTATTTGAATATTCAAATGAGAATGGTACTATAGAATTGGTATTTGGAGACAAATTTCTGAAAGTTATTTGTGATTAAAATTTGTATTGAATTTGAACATGAATGTTTGTATGCTTGGTACATTATGAATACGAATATTTGTACTAAATTGATATCATGGTAGTTGTGTTTGGTACAATTACTGGAACTACATATATTTGGAATTTGTATTGCTGATAAAGAATATTTTTTAAAATTATTAAATAGAATTCTGTTTTAGGAAGAGAAGGGATATATTTGGCCTTTTGCCACCCTTCTACTATAATAATATATATATGTATTCAAAATTGAATTTCAAAGAAATATATATTTTCCCTGAAATATCTGGAATTATTGTGAGGACACGTTTTCATAATAGAACTACTAAGAATTAGTATTCTCACCCCAGTATATGTATGTATTCCATGATAATTCCAGGTTCAGCATCGACAGCACAATGACATGGACAGAAGAAGTTATTTTTTTTTTGACTTAGTATTTTGTATAAAGAAATGTATGAACAATGCCTTGGAGGCGGTTTATGTATATTTTTGTACTATAAAATACTCTTTGTATAGATATCCTTCAGTATATGTATATTATCTCACTTGTACATGCTCATATATTCGTATATTTAAGAAAAGTATATTTCAAATTTTTGTAGTAAATTTTTAAGTGATGTGCTTACTGTTGTTACTCTGGTGTAAATCCGGATACACTAATAGTAAAAATAATAAGGGCGTTACATTTTGGTATCAGAGCGAGACTTCTCCCAGTATGGTGTAGTTTAGGGACGAACCACGAGGAAGCTGGTGGGCATATAACACCTGGGGCTGACGAGGGCGGGGAGTGGTCGCCGGTGCAAAAAGATGAAGCACGGACAAGGAACGGCTCCTGGCAAGCTTCTAGGCGGAGGGGCATATGAATGAACTGAATACACACCGGAATGAGAGGGATCTAGAGACTGTGCAGGTATGCGACTGCATAGTTGAGGATGACTTAAATGAATTGATCAGCACCACCCATATAAACAAGATGCATTTTCTTTATGGGAGCCAAGAACATAAGTACTCCATAGTTAAGCGTGTTTGACTTGTAGCACTTGTGGGATGGCTGACCTCTTGGAAAGTTTCCTAAGATGCGTGTCAGTGATGACAAAGTACGCTGAAAAGACTCATGTTGGTTTGTGGGGACACACATCGATCCTGCAGGCAGTCTTGGGATGTTACATTGGGGACACCATCGAACATAAGGACTTCAGAAGATGTAGTGGATAGACAAAAGTATTTGCAGCTGACAGAAAAGGGATGCCAGGATCATGAATTCGTAATTCGGGCTCCGATGGACTAAGAAAGATCTTGTTCAACCAGGATGGAAGGCAACTATTTTATATATTTGTAAGAGGCGATGTTTACTCATGTTGGAGTCCAACTACCTTTTACCGACTTCAAAATGAGTGTTCTAAACCATCTGCGAGTGGCCCCAATGCAAATCCATCTGAATGCCTAGGGCTTCACACGGACTTATGAGCTGATGTGTAGAGTTTTTGAATGGTCATACTCTGTGAAGGCCTTTTTCTTCATTTTCACCCAATTCTCACCCTCCGAGAATAGTTTTCAAAAAGGATAGTTCACATTGCGGGCTTAGGCTGAACATTGAGCCTTTAAGCCATACCAAAAGGCATTTAAGAACTTCAAGAGGGATTTTTTTTTTTGCTTGGAGGATGCTCTGAGAATAACACCTTTTTTTGTTACCCCGGAGGGTGCCCCCCGAATATATTTATACTGGACTTTGGCTACTTGGGAGCGGAGTCAATAAGAATTTAAGACTCCGCTTTCCACTCTCACCAAAGATAAAGCCGACATCCTTAATTTTCTCGTTAGGTGCACTGATGAAAAAAAAGTTATCTATTGTAAAGATATGCTAGATGAGCCCTTTAATTCTTTGAGATAATTTTTAGGTATGTTACTATTAGTATGTTAATGTTTTTATCTTGCATGATTTTTTCTAAGTATGGTAACATTATTTGCTTCCATTTTGTAGAGAGTATGACACAAATCGGTGGGGCCGAGGCATTGGCTAAGTGCCTCGCAAAGAGGAAGTAGAGAGCCTGTAATTCCATATCCTAGCCCTCTACTCAATCCTCTCAACCACAAATTCCTCCTCCACCACTAATCTAGGGGGCGGAGCCCGAATCCCCTCTGGAGACCCTCAGGCTGCTTAAAGAACAGGTGATGGGCCAAAAAAGGTGGAAAAGAAAAAGGCTGACGTCCAAAGAGGTCCCCATTGACCTTACTACCGGTATGGAGCATGAGATCCCGGAGGGTGCTCTTCTCCATTTTACTACTAGATTTGTCTTGGGTTCAAGGGTCAGTCCTGGTCGGATAATTGACAATACTCTTCTGACCCTGATAGATCAAGACGTCTTGATCGAGCAGGATCTAGTCAAGCTACTCCAGGATGTGCAGGTCCGGGCCTGGAGTAATGCTTCCGTTCTCTGATTTCTTGAGTTAGCATTCGAATTAGTGTGCCAAGCTCAGGAGTTGGAAAAAAAGCTTGGCACCCTCCGGGGTAAAAAAGTAGAGTTGAAGATGGCAGTGGCCCAGAATGGTGGGCAGGTAAAATAGGCTAAGGAGGATCTCGGTCTTCAGAAATACGAAATAATTGGCTCCAAAAAAAGATTGAAGAATGTAAGGCCTAAGAAAAAGCCCTTAAAGATCAGATCGCGACTAGTGAGTCTTCACTGACCACACTTCGGGTTAAGAACAAGCTTCTCAGGCAAGCAGAGGCCAATTTGAAGGTCGACGTTATTTAATTGGAAAATGAATGGGTGGCCTCAATTGAATCTTTCTTCGAGAATGCTCTGGCCCAACTCCAACTTCTAAACCTGGATCTTATTGTGGAGGAGGTCAAATCACGGAGGGTGGTCACGGATGGCACCATTGTGGACATCATCATTGAAGCTACCTCCGTGATATGTGTCTTTATAGAGGACTACGGTGAAGAAGGAAGAAGGGGAGGAGAGCGATGAATTTATGCAGGAAGAGGAGGCTAAGGTCGAAGAGCTCACCGCTGAAGATCATAACCTGGATGCCTAATTATTTCTTGCTCCTGTTTTTACCCCCTGTATAGGGTTTTCAATGTTTGTATGGACAAGTCTCATTATTTTAGGCAATTATTAAGATGAGTCCTGGACCCCGGGCATCATCTTATGATTTATAACTTACAATTTTATTTTATTCACCTAAAATAATATTTCTAATATTATTTTTTTCTCTCCAACCAAAATAGGTCCAATGCCTTATCTCGATGGTTTTTCAACTAACACTTAGCTAGTATACTTGGCAAATATTCGTCTACCTTTATCTGTGTAGTAATCTGTGTTTTAGTTTTAATCATTATGATATGATTTAGATGACTTGCACTTAAGGAATGCTGGCATCAGATCTCGGACAGGATTACTTAAAAGTGATAACAAACTTTGATCCTTATTCTTCACTGAAGTATTGTGACATTTAGTTAAATTTCTAAGTGTGAGTTTGACGCAAAAACCTTTTGGGGTGGTTTCCTTTTTCCAGATACCTGCAAATATTATTGTCGTAACCCGGGCATTGGTCGGATACTCTTAACCACTCTAAACTTGCCTTAAGTTTATGGGTTAAGGTCAGACTCATTAGGATGTGGGTTAAAACTTTTAAACTCGCTTCTAGGTCGTGGAGAATGCGGTCAAGTGAGTTATTCTTTTTAACCTTCATTTTTACATCAAAATATTTGATCCAAGATAGAACTTGTATTCCTCAAACCTCTCCATGGTGCGATAATCTTGTGGGTTGTAATAGTTATAATCATGTAAAATAACTATACTAGAAAAATATTCATCAATTTATTCATGTCGGAACACGTCTTACATGATAAAAACATAAAATAAAGATAATTAACTGTAATATTTTTTGAGTTTATCAATGTTTCAAAAATTCTTGATACTTTTGCTAGTGAGGGTCTCCAAGGTATAAGTTCCAATATTTGTCTTGGAAGTGATTCGATATGGATCATCCCAATTTGGAGCTAGCTTTCATTCTTTAGAGTTTCTGCCTCCAATATTTGTCCTTTTCAAAACGAGATTGCGAGGTACAAACCTCTATGGTATCAGTTTGGAATTGTATCAGGCTATAATCCTCTAATTGATTGCGGCTTCATGAATATAGGCAATGCAACAATGTTCTTCCAATAAATCCAAGTTATGGCGAATGAGGTATAACTTGACTTCTTTAGAGAAATTTTGTCTCCTTCAGCCCGGTTCTCCTATCTCGACCGGGATGGCCTCGCAACCATAGGTAAGCTTGAAGGGAGTTTCCTCTGTTGAGGAGTGGGGCGTGGTCCGGTATACCCACAGGACGTGGTCAAGCTATTCCACCCAATTCCCTTTTGTTTCATCAAGTCTCTTTTTGATCCATTGAAGTATAATCAATTTTGCGACCTTAGCTTGTCCATTAGTTTTAGGATGCTCTATTGAGATAAAATGTTGCTTGATCTTGAGCTCGGCAAAAAGATCCCTAAACTTTTGGTTGGTAAAATGGGTTCTGTTAACAATGGACTCTGGAACACTGAACCTGTTGATGATGTTCTTGTAGGTGAGCTTCTGTATGCAGGTCGAGGTGATCATGGATAATGGTTCTTCCTCTATCTACTTAGTGAAGTAGTCTACAACTACCACTAAGTATTTCACTTTGTCCTGGGCTTGAGTGAACAGACCTAGGATATCTATCATGCACTGGTAGAAAGGCTAGGATACAAATACTATAGATAGTTCTTCTTGTGGGATAGAGAAGATATCTGAAAATCATTAACATTTGTCACACTTCTGTACGTACTCCATACTATCAACTTCCATACTAGGTCAATAGTACCCAGCTCTCAACACCTATCGTGCTAGTTTCCTCCGAGATGGTGGTCATAACTTCCTTTGTGGATTTCAGCTTAAACATACTCAGTTTTTTTGGGCCAAGACACTTGAGGAGAAGAGAAGAAAATTCGTGATGGTATAGCTAATTATCCATAATGATGTACCATGTCGATATTCGTATTAGTTTATGGGTTTTATTCTGGTCTTCGGGCAAAATGTCATCATAAAGATAGACAACTATAGGTGTGATCCAAGTTTTGCTACCTTCCACTAAAAGGACCTCAGAGTCCATAATACTGGGTGCAAGCATTGTCTCCTAGATCACATACATGTTATTACCAGAGTTGTTGGTGCTAGTGAGCTTTGACAATATATCAGCTCTTGAGTTTTGTTTTCTAGGGATGTGATCCACCTTAACACTATTGAAGTTTTCCATTAGCTTTTTCACCCTAGATAGGTATTTCTACAATAAGGATTCTTTAACCTAGTAATCATCTCAGATCTAGGACGTTGTCAGCTATGAATCACTACATAGGAATATATTTGTGCCCCTATTTCTTTTGCCATGATGATGCCTGCAATACACGCTTCATACTCTGCCTAATTATTTGAAGTTGGGAACTCAAACCTTAAAGAATGTTTCAGTATGATCTCGACTCCATTTTCTAGTATGAGCCCAGCACCATTCCCTTTGGGATTCGAGGAACCATCAACATAGATGGTCCAGGAATTCGCTCTAGGATGGCCGAAATTTAGTGTAAGCTCCACCAAAAAGTTAGATAATACTTGAGCCTTTATGGCTTGCCTTGGCTCGTAGATGATGTCGAATTCAGACAGCTCCATGGACCAAGCGATCATTCTTCCAGTGAGGTTTGACTTATGTAGCACCTGACAAATTGACTAATCTATCTTCACAATCACAGGGTGGCACTAGAAGTATTATCATAATCGTCTAGCTGTGGTTAGCAATGCTAGAGCCATTTTCTTAATCTTCTAATATCGGTGTTAGGGGGCCTTGTGAGTCCTTACTCATAAAATAAATCGGCTTCTGACCTTCATTAGTTTCTCTTATCAAGACTGAGCTGATCGTGTAACACCCTCCTTAGGGCATCACATTTCCGACTCCCGACTCATAATCTGAAAAGAAGTTCGCACAAAGTTTGAGTTATAAAAGATGGGTTTCAAAATTTCTTCTTTACTGAAACGTAAATTTACTGAAAATATTAGGTAATATTGAAAATCATGTTTCAACTATTCATTATGCAATATTGACACCAATTAATATCACAATTTAAAGAGAAATATAAAATTAACAGACTTATTTTTTTTTACAGTAGCAAACCCCATGACGGGTCCTACTTAATAGCACGGTACAACACTAACATTAAATCTTAACATACTCGTTCATTCTCTTGTATCAACTTGATGCATCAGAACTTTTCTCCTTATCTACCCGGCACACCTTCGAACTTGAGACAGCCACTTTTCAATGTTTCCATCAATCTCTGAGTATCTACCACTCGTTATGTCTAAGACAACTCATTCCTTCTACTGTATAATTTTAACAATACAGACAAAGTAAAACAATATAACAAAGAGGTGAGATCACCTACACCAATACCAACATGGCAGTACAGAGATAACACAAACAGCAATATCATACAAATAGATCATACTATAATCATGCTATCAGCATTAATCAACTATCATCATCTAATCATTTATCAGTTCAATCATCATCCAAGTACTCAAAACAATTGTCATAACTAATATTCCTCAATTAATATATCACACAGATATAAATGCTCAGATTTATGCATATGTACAAAGACTCAGTTTATCAAAAATAACTTCATGGAGGTTTTCACAATTTCGAGAAGAATGCTCTGATTAATTGTCAGCCTTATCCCAAAGACAATCTCCCAGTCGTTGAAAAGAATCGTGTTCTTGTCGGGTATCGTCAATGCGTTGCAACGGACTGCGTCGCCAAGTGGCACAGGGGTACTCGCTAATCGTCCATCGCGGTCGATATGGCAGCGCTGACGCCCCAAGATCCATCATAGACCTCACTATCAATTCTCATTCCCTCTTCAACCACAAGGGTCATAATAGCTATTAGCTATATTTTATACAATGCACGAATATATCAGTGCAAGTCCAACCCCAAAGGACCAAATCTTTTCAATTTCATTTGTTCAATGTAATCATATGCTTCAACGCATATTTTTCCAATGCACGTATAATGCACCAAATCCAATCACAGACATATTTTTCTAATGCATGTATAATGCATCAAATGCCAATCACAGGCAAAACATGTCATTTTCTCACAGCATCCATATATTGGTTCTACAGTATTTACACTGTATTTTCAACAGGAAAATCATATTATCACATTTTCATAGTTATAAAATACTTTTGTCGTATTTTTACAAAATTGCGCAACATTTCCATTTCGTTTTCACAATTCCAAAACATTTCTGTTACGTTTTCACAATTCCAAAACGTTTCTGTTATATTTTCACAATACCATAACACTTCTTTTACATTTTTAAAATTTCATAACATTTCTGTTATATTTTCAAAATACTGCAACACTTCTGTTGCACTTTTAAATCACGTATTTAATTTTTTAATATTTTTCTCAGTTACATAAAAATATACGTTTCTCAAATTGCGTAACGATTTTTCACTGTTTTCAAAATCGCGTAACTTAAAAATCATTCTTTTAAGTTGCGTAAATTATTTTTCATCATTCTCAAAATATTTAAAACACTTTCCAAATCACATAAGATTTTCTCATTTTTTCACAATTACGTAAAAATATTCTATCATTATTTAATCACGTAGTGATTTTTCAATAATATTTTTAATAGTGTAAAATATTTAAACGCTTTCCAAATCAATGTAGAAATATTTTAACATGTTTCAAATTAGCGTAGAAATATTTTACTTGTATTTCAAATCGTTTTTAAGATACGTAAAATATTTTTCAACATTTTACAATTACGTAAAATATTTCTCAATATTCCAAATATTATTTTGGACTTAAATAAATCAATCTTAATTTCAACACATTCTTCAAATTGCGTAGCTTAAAAATCACGTTTTTAAGATACGTAAAACATTTTTCATCACAATTTCATTACATAAATATTTCTTAACCTTCAAAAAAAAATTTAACTTTTCTCAAAATAATATAACTTTGTATTTTATTTTTCATATTTTCCTATTCAAGAAAATCCTTTTTCATAATATATTTCACAAATTCACAATTCCATTGAATTAAATCAATGTTTCTAACTTTAAAAATTACTAATGCTTTCCAAAATCCAACGGGATTTTAACAAAAATAAATTCTTTTTAAAACAAATTGAGGCTCACTTGCAACCTCTCTTTTCCATTTACATAAAAATTCATTTCTCAAGTGCTAAAATACTCTGATTCCCTTTTCAAATTCCTTGTGTTAAATTAATTATATTTTCACTTGAAAAATCACTTTGTTTCATCAAAATCAATGCATTACAAGCCTTCGAAAATGTGGACATGACTATTGAAACCATCAAATATTTTTCCTTCTAAATTGATATGGTTTTACACAAACAAAACCATTAAAAATTTTGTTTTCAAAACCGCAAGACTTATGGTTATAAAATCAAACTCATTTGTTCGAATTCACTTTTATTTTCTTTGCAAATCCTTTTTCACTTTCTTTGCAAATCCTTTTTCACTTTCTTTGTAAATTCTTAAAATCATCATTGTTATTTTCATTTAAATCTCATGTTTTGTAAAACACTTAGAAACTTTTTACACAAAATAAATCAATAAAAATTCCTCAAGAACCATGTTCTTGTACTCTTTGAAAAATAAACTCTTTGTTTATTTTCTTTGTTTTTCTAAACATCCATTTTTATCATTCATGAAAATATTCATTTATGAACACCTATCTTGAGGTGTCTTAACCGATATTCACCATGTTTCTAGAGATCAAAAATTAATTCCCTTGTTCTTGAAAAATTTTAATATGAACCCTAATCAAGAGCATCAAAACCGTAGTCCTTCCTTGACCATTGGGACCAAAATTAATTTTCTTTCCATCACCAAATCATGGCATACACATACATACACATCATATATATATATATATCAAAAGTATGCCATATTATCATCATGCATAGTATAAGCATACCATCAAAATCATAAACTCATGCAAAGTATATATTAAGCATAAGCAATTAATCAAAGCTCATAAACACATATAAATTATTACATGACCATGGATATGAATCCTCACATGGATTCACTATCCATCAAATATAAGACCATCTCTCACCACCATGCTTGGTTGGTGAGATGGATCTTCCTCTTACCTCTTGAAGATCCTCAAAAACTCCTTGTTTTTGCTTCTTTTTCCAAGTCCTTCACCACCAAAGGCTTCTCAAATACAAAACAAAATACATAGAAATTAGTATACTAAGCTTGATTAAGAGGAACCATGGATCAAACATGGTTTAGAACATGAAAAAGAGAAAAGAAATGAAGTTTTCTTACACTTCACCTCAAAAACCCAATAACTTTGATCTTGAAGAAAGTCTACGAAGATGAATGATTTAGAGAAAGTCTTCAACATGAAAGTTGCTTAGAATATCATGTAAATTCAAGATCTATGGTTGGATTAAATTAAACAAACCATGGAACAATCATGGCTTAGAAAATCATAAACATGAATTTAAACCATAAAAACTAAAGTTTACCTCTAGGAAAGTAAGGTAAAAGTGGGATTTTGAAGCACTTAGAGTGAGATTTTGGGAAAACTTTCTAAATGAAAAGTGTTTAGAATATTGTTTAGCTTTAAGAAATGGTGAGAGTGAAAATTATAGGTGATGGATAGTGTATTTGGTGGTGGAGGCCGAACCTATGGAGGAAAAAGGAAGGAAAAATGATGCTTTGGTTCTTGGGATTTTTGAGAGAAAGTGTTGTAAGCTTTTTGATGTGAGAGAAAATGAAATTAGTGAGAGTGAATGAAGGGCTGCTGCTGCCGTGAATGTCATGGAGATTTAAGTGATGTACTTGGCTCAAAATATCACTAATTGGATGCACATGGATGTGCACATGGCATATGTCATCAACTTGACTTTGCATGGCTATTTGGATTGTTCAAGATTCATGTAGAAGCCTCCCAAGCTACTGTCAAAACCGTGGGACACTTTGGGGTTTTAGGGAATTAATTGTTTTCAATTTACACCTAATTGTATGCTAATTAATTAGGTAATTAGTTAGGTTAAATTTTCTAATCAATCTTAATTAACATTCTAACTATATAACTAATTAATTAAACATATTATTTCATATATTATAATCTCTAATTAAAATTAGGATATCTAATTAAGAATTAAATTATAACCAATTAACAATTAAATTAGTTTACTTAGCTTGTTAATTAGGTAATTAAATTAACCAAATTAGGTTTAATTAGTTATTAATCAAATTAAAGCTACTATTGTTGACTTCATCTTTTTCTTTGGCCTAAAAAAGCCTATTCAAAGTTGTCTCCTCCTTCCTATGCATTCTCCAAACTGTCCCCCCTATTCCTAATGCATTCATGAAGTTGTCATCATTATTAGTCACTATCTAGAACATTTCTAGCCATTGATTAATTCAATGGTTAGGATTTAGGTAGACTTTTGATTTAGAAGACTTAATCTAGGCCATTAGATCTTTTTCCTTTAAATTCTAACCATTAGATGTGTCTCCAAAATGAAGGGCCAATATTACTCCTTCTTACTTTTAATCCAAGAGTCATAATTAGTCTTTGCTACTTTTTAAGACCAAACCTCCACCCTTGATTAATTCTTCATTCAATGGTCATAAATGGTCTTTTTCACTTTTTAAGACTAAATCTCCACCCTTGATTTAATCTAAATCCAATGGTTATAAATGGTCCTTGTTACTTTACAAGACCAATTCTACACCATTGATTAAATCCACGGTTGATATTGAGACTTTTCTTATTAAGCTTGTCTAAATTAAATCTCTACCATTGATTAGATCAATGGTTAATATCCAATGTTTCTTTATTAAATTTATTTCTCAACCGTTGATTAAATCAAGATCAAGTCTCCACCGTTAATTAAATCAATGGTGGATATCCAAACCACTAATATTGACTTAAGCAATATAATTTCTATTTTTACCTACTAAAAACCTCACGAAAGAATATATTTACTGTATTTTTATCGCCCGATAATTAAATACAGTACCAAACACAATACAAGAAAATTTCTAAAACTGTTTCCGGAGTCAGGTTTAGTAACATCCCCTGTCTCCGTCTAAACAGTACAAATTTTTCTATGCGTAGAAAAATTTTCACTTTGCGGGACCCACCTGGGCCCACGTAAGGTCACCCGGGCACACATAGGACCACCTGGGCCCACATACAGAAAAAAATTCATAATCATCTACAAAAATCATAAATATTAGAAAACGTATGAAAATCAAGTCAAATTGTTAAAAATAATTAACAGCCAAGAGAAATAAATACAGAAAGATTTTTTCCGACCCAAAAATTATTATTTTCCTGACACAGAGTAAATCACTCAAAACGATCAAATACGCTGACGGAATAAACAAAATAATTTTACAATATCCAGAAATTACTAAACAGTAAAATTCTGTTAACTGTCAAAATTACTGTTTAAGAGATACGAAATTTGGGTTGTTACAGATCGCTTCATTGTTGACTAAAAGATAAGCATATAAGGTCTCTCCAAGATCCGACCTTGTCAGGATTGAGGGTGTTGCCAACATTTTTTCTTCAACTTCTGGAATGCGGCTTCGCATTATGGGATCCACTCAAAGTCGTTCCCTTTTTTTAAAGTTTTGTAAAAAAGAATAGATTTTGAGCGTGTTTGACTATGAAACGAGTGAAGGCTGCTATTTCTCTTATTAGTTGTTGCACCTCCTTCACGGTTGTGGACTATGCATATCAAGAACCACCTGACATTTCTCTAAGTTGGTTTCAATGCCATGATTCATCAATAAAAACCCTAGAAACATATCAGCCTGTACCCCAAAAGTGCATTTCTCTATATTCAATTTCATGTTATGCTTCCATATCTGGGCAAACACTTCTTCTAAGTCTTCCACATGGTTACCAGACTTTATTGCCTTGATAATCATGTCATCAAAATAAACTTCTAGCATCTTTCTGATCTGATATTCAAAAACTTTATTCATCATTTGCTAGTAAGTTGCGTCTGCATTTTTAAACTGAATGATATAACACGACATCAATACAAATTTTATCTATATTGGGGAGTAGGTAAGGGCCTTTTGGACATGCTTTTATTTAGGTCAGTGTAGTCGATGCATATACGTCACTTCCCGTTAGCCTTCTTTACTAGGACCACATTAGACAACCAAGTGATATAATAAACTTCTCTAATAAACCCAGTGTCTAAAAGTTTTTTCACCTACTTTTGTATTACCTCCTGTCTCTTTGGTTTAATTTTTCTTTTTCTTTGTGCCACCAGCTTCGCATCTTTTTTGATAGAAAATCAGTGGCAAATAAACTCAGGGTCCAGCCTTGGCATATCAGCGGATGTCCAAGCAAAGAGATCATTGTTCTTCTTAAGAAATTCAATTAGTTGGGATCTTTCTTCTTGATATAACTGCCCTCTAATCTTTGTTGCTTGGTCTGGCTTGGTTCCAAGTTAATATGGTTAAAGTTCTCCTTCAGGTTGGGGATGTGTATCACATATCTCCTCGCGAACATCTAGTTCAATCAAGAGGAGTTGACGTGGTCTATAGTGACTGTGGCTGAATTGTTATTATTGTCCATGGCCTGCACTTTCTTGGTAATCTTTAGGCTCTCATTGTAGCATTTCCAAGCCATTGTCTGGTTTCCTTTAATTGTGACAAGCTTGTCGTATTGGTCAAGAAACTTCATAGCCAAATGAGGTGTGGATATCACAGCCTTAAAAGCATTAAGTGAGAGGCGACCGAGGATAACGTTGTATACAGAAGGGCAATCTACCACAAGAAACCTAACTTTAAGTGTTTTAAACAAAGGATCCTTTCCCAAAGTCAAATGGGTCTCAACATATCCTATCGGGGTGATCATTTCACCTATAAATCTAATCAACTCACCGATATACGGGATCAAATCTTTCTTTTCCAGCCCAACCTTATCGAAGAGATCTAAGAACATAATATCAGTCGAGCTTCTTTGGTCAACAAATATATGCTACACTTCAGCATTGGTTATTATCATTGAGATTACCATGAGATCATTGTGGTCTGGGATAGTGCTGCCATAATCTTTATCAGAAAAAAAGATTGGCAAAGTCTTGCTGGGTTCGTTTTTAGATTTTAATACCAGATGGGAGCTAAGCTCATCCCGAAGAGCTTTCTTTCTTGCATTTCCTAATTCACTGCCACTCGTGAAGTCCCCTGAAATGGTATTGATTGTTCGGGGTTACTTCTGTGTGGCAGCATTCATTATCCTGGGTGGGATTGTCTCGGGGTTGTGTCATTTCTTGGTTTTAAGCATTGTCCCATCCCAAAATGGATCCACTCTAGGATTTTCATTCCTGGGGGGTGACTGCCCTCTCTGATATGGAGATGGGCTTTTCCAAGCACTATAACTTCTCTTCCTGTAATTTCTTCC
This sequence comes from Ormosia semicastrata, assembly GCA_029884595.1. Classification (NCBI taxonomy): domain Eukaryota; kingdom Viridiplantae; phylum Streptophyta; class Magnoliopsida; order Fabales; family Fabaceae; genus Ormosia; species Ormosia semicastrata. The sequence goes on along the minus strand of JAQQTO010000041.1, from coordinate 16,554,063 downwards.
TCCCCTCTGATTATCATTTTGGGATTAGCAAACATATCGGCCCAGACGTCCATCTCGGATTAAGGATTTGATAGCATCTTGAAGGTTGATGCAATCCTCAATGTTATGTCTGTAGCCTTCGTGAAACATACAATGCTTGAACATATCTTTTTGTGCTTGTTTTCTCAATGGAGAAAGCCTTTACATATTTCTGAACTCCGTGTTCATTGCCTCTTGGTAAATTTGTGCTCGAGGTGTATTGAGGGAGATATAATTTTCGTACTTCCCTTTTAATGGTGGCTTTAAATTCCAGGATTGTGGGGGAACCTGACCAAGTTTTGGTTTGGCATCTTCTCCCTTCTCTAGATGCCTCTTAGTGCGGATAACATCCTTTGCATTGATGTACTTATCAACCCTAACCCATAACTTTCCCATCGTCTTGGACTCTTTTTTAACAAGTTAAAAGGAAAATGTTTCGGGGCGGAGGCCTTCCCTTATGTAATGCAGGCCGAGTCTCTCGTTTCAGTCACAAATGTTTACTACTTCTTTATTAAATTGAGATATATAATATTGGGGCGATTCCTCTTTTCCCTGCTTGATATGGGAAAGACATGAAATGAATTTCGGATGCACCTTACTAATGGTGAAGTGCAACAAAAATCTCAAGGACAAGTTATCCCAATCAACTACGTACTTTGGAGCTAAAATGGTGAACCATCTCAAGGCGGCTTTCTTCAAGGAAAGAGAAAAAGCATGACATATGAGTGAATTATCTCCTCCAACAAACAACAAAGCAGAGACATAAGCATCCAAGTATTCTTAGAGGTCCGTGGTCCCATCGTAGGCTTCAATATTGGTTGGGTATTTGAAGCACCTAGGGATCTCATATGCCATCAACTCATCAGAGAAAGTTGATTCTGTTTAATCGACTTCCTTCGTTCAGGCTCCTGTTCTTGATTTTCTCGCATTGGGTTATCGGCTCTTTGTCTGAGTTCTGTTACCTTGGAATTTTCTGGGTCACGTCCCCTGTTATGAGCTGGTTCCCTTATGTTGTTCTGATTCCTGTAGGGAACTTGATTTTCATCCTCCCTTTCCTGGTTAGCAGCTATTTCCAAGTCATGAATACATTCATCTTGGAGTGTGACCAGAGAGGTCAGTTCCTCTTGTGATAGTTTAGGCAGACATGATTTACCTTGTTGGGACCGAACTCCCTCATTGCTATCCTTCGCGCTTAAATGCTGCAGAGCTGATATCCGCTGTCTGGCTTCACCTGAGGGGGCTCCGCGTAGACCAAGTCACTGTGTCACCAGAATGAGAAGTCTCTTCCCCATCACGCTTGGATTCCAGTTGAATAGTAATTAGATCTTGTATAGGACCAGAGGCCAAATAGCGGCCAAAGGACGGTTGATTCTGAGTAGCAGAAGTGCAATTTTCCTTGGTAGTGATCATGGTGGTAATGAGAATCAAAGTTTATTATTTCCTACAGACGGCGCTAATGTTTTGAACGGGTTTAAGAAGATTAACTAAGTGAGGTTGATGAAGTTGATTTCTTCCGTAACACGATGACAGCAACAGTGGTGCGATAGGTGATTACCTACAAAAGGTACTCCGACGCTCAAGTTAGACTGTGTACAATGTGGGTAATGTTTAGAATTAGATGCATACCTGTACTACCTTATGTAGTATTTATAGGAGCATCTTGGTAAATAAAATTCATGTTTAAATCAATATTAAATGCCATTAATTATGATAAGAATCCAATAAGATTATTATCTCTTATAATTAATTCTTCTATTTATGAAGAATTTTATGAGCAATTTACTCCTTATAAATAGATATATTTACTTATCTAATAACGTTTATAAATATCTAAGATTCAACTCTAATAAATTAGGATGCCCTTAATCTGCTAATCCAAAATTCAATTCAGAACCGCGCTCATAACACTATAATCCTTAGAAATGACAAACTTTTTACCAATAATCTGAACAGTGACGAAATAAAGGGGGATCTATGTATATTAACTTAATCTCACACGAGACGAAAACAAATAATTGAAATACATATCGGAGTTTACCGTGCAATTTCAAACTTTTCCTTATTAGTGATATATTTTTTTTTTGCCTCGAAGTTAATCCAAATTCAGTATCACTAATGTCATTGTCACTAACACACTCGTCATAAAATAACTTCTCACAAACGAATAGATAGAGGCATATTTAGTTGAAGTTCTAGGTAGCATTGGCTAAGGTCTGAGTTATAAATTACTGAGTTCTAATTGGACAAAGCACGGTGAAAAGCATCGTAGGATTATGATCAGCAATCCTGAATATGCTAAACGGCTGAATCACGATGCACGAGATAAATCCAAAACAAACACGAACTAGGTATATACCTTGTAAGGTTCTTGCTAGCCACTTGTAAATGCTAATGCCTGACCTAAATCACTACCGCACTCATATATTCCTTCCATATATTTGATGAGTCTCACATGTCAAGCCAACCCCCAACTATCTTTCTTTACCAAATTATTTCACACCATTTTGCAATCAGAATGTGGGACGAAACTTCTACTTAAACCACCCTTTTCACCTTTTCGAAGTTTTAACCAAATTTTTTTATGAATAGAGAAAGGCATTGCTTTAGTTAATTTAAAATTGATGGAGGAAAAAAGGAAGTTTTCTTCCTGAAAGCATATACCACATGCGCATCAAATTGTATGTGTTGTCCATACTCCATAGCTTTGAGAGCTGCCCTCAAAAGTAGCGCGTGGCTCGTGATGAGGGGCTGAATTTGACTGTATAGGATTATAATTATAAGTGTAGGGCATTACTGCTGTACTCCCTTTTTTTTTAAGATTTGGTATTCATGGTTGTTAAGCATTTCATTACATATATTTAATACTTTAATAATTTTTTAAATTTTTGTTATAAAATTATTAATCAATAAATGCTTAAAAACTAACCCTAAATATCAAATTCATAAAATTGATACAATTTTATTATAACTATTCCTAACTATGTTATGCAAACTTCCTCACTTCCTGTTGAAGTTTGTAATAGAATTGACTGTAGGAATTTTATCTGAGGTTCTTCTAAGAATGCTAGGAAGTTGCATTTGGTTAATTGGAATAATGTGTGTCGTCCGAAAGATCAAGGTGGTCTTGGCCTTCAGCATGCTTAAAATATGAATCAAGCTTTTATGATGAAATTGAATTGGGGTCTTGTTCATAAGCTCGATGCTCTTTGGGTGAAAGTGCTTCGGTCTAAGTATGGCTGTGGGGATGATTGGGTTCCTATGGTGAGAAGGAAGAATAATTGTTCTAATGTTTGGAGTGGCATTTATAGTACTTGGAACAGTTTTCATAATAATCTTATTTGGAGAGTTTGGTGATGGGAGGACTGCTAGATTTTGGATGGATCATTGGATTCGTGTAATTTCTCGTTAGTTTTATTATTTTAGGCTTTTGCTCCGTTGTTATTAAAAAAGAAAATATCAAATTCATAAAGATACCATATCAATCCTTGTAACAGTAAGAGAGGCAAAAGGGTTGGGAAAAGAAAAATTCTAACATATTCTCATAATACAATAAATACACATTTTAAGAAGAATTTTTATCATTAATTTTAAACAAATTTATGTAAATATTAATTTATTAATTAATTTAAAATTAATATTAAATATCTATTATGAACAATCCCAATAATGTTACTTATTTTTTATATTATTTTTTATCACATAAAATTAGTTAATAAAATATAAATTTATGATTAATAATATATAAAAATTAATTAATAAATATGTAAAATATTGATTAATGATATATATAATGTTATAATTAATTAATAAATCAAATTAAAAGAAATATATATTTATATATATTCATTAATTAATAATTTATATTTTATTAATTAATTTTTATATGATGTTAAAATAAGTATAAATAGTATTATTTGAGATAAAATAATCATTATTCATTACCAATGATAAAAAAAAAGTATCGAAAAGGAGTGGTCTTCAAGTGTGTGGGGGCAATGAAGGTGGTCGTCGCATATCCTCTGGAAGATGCTGATATTTCAGTTACAAACCCTTTTTGGATACTTATGTCTTCTCTCCTTTTTAAACCCCTCCTACTGCTTCATGGCCTTCCTGTCTCGCTCTAGCTGATCCTTTCCCACGAATTGAGGCTCTGGTATTTCTCTCTCTCTTATAATTAGCGCCATCAAACTATGCCTTCCCCACCACCCAGTTTGGCTATTTTATGGCCTTCAGTTGGTGGGGAGGCGTGGGAAGGTGTTGGAGGTGGCTGAACGAGATTATTCATGTGTTTCTTAATTTGCACAAAATGGGAGTGGTGGGGGTTACAGTTACGCACCCTATCTCCATTCCTCTCTCAGGGCAACTTCAATCCTTTGGCATATACCTCTTTTTTCAACCTTTTCTTTGGTCCGTACGTACGAACTTATATATTCAGGTCTTGATGCATGACTTAAGTTAATTAGAGCTCTATTTCTTTTTATCTTCTGTAATCTGTATTGACAACAATCTGGGGGATTTTATGTAGTTTGGCTTTGTTTTGTGGATCAATCTGCTATCTGCATCAGTCTTCTGGCTATCATCCAGATCACTATATATGTATTATTCTCATCATATACATATACTTAGTATTGTTGTATTAGATGTATTAATCGCATCTATATATGCATTGGAACTTTGAAATCACAATAATCTTGAATAATATAAGATGCATTTCAGTAAATTGATTCAATACTTTTTCTCTTTACAAAAATAAATGTATGTCTACTTCTACTCCCAAGTGGATGCTTTCAATAGTACGCTTCCAATTCTCAACGCAGAAGCTTTTATTATCTATATTAATTGCTTCTGCACATAACCGTTCAATCAAATCAGATATTTGGTTCTAAAACAAATTCTCCGAAATGTAACACATGGCTCTTTCACAAAAGAACAAAAACTCGACAATCGTAATCAAATTTAACAAGTTGCTCATCTACCAACCAGCCCCTTTATACGACTCGGACTACTGACATTTCAACCTTTAACAAACCCAATCGGCGCCCTTTTATTCCATGCTCGAACTTCAACTTTGTTTCTTTTGAGGCCAGTATATACCAAACCGGTAAAAATTCTTACTTAATCTCACAGCACTCAAATTAGTTATATTAAATTAATTATATTATTAATTGTAATAATTATAATAAGTTGTAGTAATAAATCAAAATAACTATTACAATTAATTAATAATTAATTACTATAATTTATATTAATTAATTATTATAATTATAATAATTAATAATATAATTCCGCCTTAAGTAAGTTTATACAAGAATTTCACATCAATCCAGACAGTGTTGTTTCTTTACGTTTAATCAATTTGCCATTACATGAAATTAACATTGAAAAAAAGTAGAAATAGGACAGTTGCCACTTTGGTGCTCTTTTTGCGGCCACAAGGGATTCCATGTCCTTTGTCACTGTCAAATTACCAATACTCAATGGGTACTAGTAGACTAGTAGTGCTCACTTGCACTGCTTACTGATGAATAATCGAATTTCCATTGCTCGGTGATATTGGAAATTACTTAAATATACACACAATCGCACGCAAACTTTTTAATCCTTTCAATTACTTAAATATACACACAATCACTGCGTTAACAAAAAGTTTAAATTCTTTCATATAATATGACCATAGACAAAAATAGGCATAATCATTATGTTAACAAAGGAGTTTAAATTTTTATGTCACATGACCACCATATTAAAAAAAGATAAACACAATTATATTATATAAAAATCCATTATAATTGATTATAAAACTTATTAATTATATATTTTTTAAAAATTGTCTTTTTTTATATTCTAATGTGACCACCTTATATTATTCAATAACATAAGAACATTTAAATCCTTACTAAAAGCATGCATTAAATTTAAAACTATTCATATATGGATCTAAGGATTGATTCTAGAAGAGGTGGTGCAAGTAACTTAGGACTGTTTTGCAATCAGAGACGTTAATATTCTTATGTTACGAAGAAAAATATTTAGCGGCAGATACTATATATAATGTATATTAACAATCTAATTTTTTTTTTGAAAAATAGCAGTGTTATTTTTTACTAAACTTTATTTCACGAAAAGTACGAATAACGCGTTATGTTATATTTTTATACTCTTTTTACACATCAATACATGATAGATTGAGCGATTAATGCTAAAATGGTCTCAGTTTTTTTTTTTTAAATGTGTGTGCCTTTTCACTAAATCTAATTCCTAAAATTTATATATTATTATGATTTAATTTGAATACATTACTAATATTTTTTTTTACATTTTATTCAATTATACATTATTATGTTATAAAAAATATTTGATTCTCATCATAATTATTTTAAAAATTAATTATATAATACTGTATTATTAGTTAATAATATAAAAAAAATTATACTCACAATGCATTAAAATTTAACTCATATTTTTAACAAATTGTACCCAAAATGTTTCTAACAAAAAATATAGTGAGACTTTATGTTATTTAACGACTTAGAAATAAATATTTGAAAACTGCGTAAATTTTAAATATAAGGGTTATGCTACACAACCCAGAAAACATGAGGATCGGACTAGTCCAAGAAGACACAAAACAAAATCCCATTATAAAGTGGGACCCTAAATTGTAGATCCCACCAATTTACAAAGATCTGGGTGGCTCCATCATAAGAGAAGCTGAGCTACTCATCATTTCCCTAGATATAATAGTATTAACTATTTATTATATATTTTATAATTTAAATATTTGTTAAGCATCAAGCTTATAATATGTATTGTTTGTCATGTATTAACTAAAAATAATTTTTAAAAAGGTTAAGCTATACCTTGAACATGTGGGACATCCAAAAAAAAAAATCAGACCACAAACCTCGGAATACTCTCTTTTTATTATTATTATTATTATTTAGCTAGCAATTAAGTGTTCAAATTTTCGTTATATTATTATTATTATTATTATTATTATTTTGGAGTTGGACAATCACATCTTTCCCTAAACTTCTATCAAGAAATAAAAAAAAAATAAATAAAAGAAAAAATCTCCATAATGGCGTATAAGTTTATTTAGCTACCAATTTAGATCATTTTAAAACATTTAAATTAAATTGCAAGTCAATTTTCATATTCAGAACACATTAAAAATTAATTGGATTAATTTTATTAAAATAAGTGTACTTTATTATTTTTATTTACAATAGGTAAAATGACTAAATTAATAAAAGTGTAATTATTAATTAAATAATTAAAATCAAAATCAAAATCAAATCAAATCCATTCAAGTTTAACTATATTTAAATAAATTTTAACATATACAAAACAAAAAAAGTTATATTTTATAAATTTTTAAATAAAAGGATTTATTTATATATATAAATTTAATAAATTCCCAAATTTATTTCCAAACATATATACTCATAATATTTTCTCCTAATATTAATTTGAGTGACTAATCACAATCACCTTCCATACTTTCTATAAAATGTCAAAATTTTCCTATTTTTTCTCTTTAGATTTTCTTTTCGAGTTTTATTATTTGAACATTCAGAATATGACACTTCACTCATATTTATATATGAATATTCATTTTAACTTGACATATGATATATGAGAACAACGAGTCATACTCACATATAGCTAGGGATGTTCACGGGTCGGTTCGACTCGGATTTGGTAACAAAATAAACCTAAATCGATCAAATTTAATTAGTTTTATTTGGTTTGATTCTAACTTTTTTTTGTTAATCCGAACCAAATTAACTTGTCCAAAAAATAAATTTAAACTAATCAAATTTAATTAGTTTATTTTGTTTTAATTTTGTAATTTTTTTACTAACCTAAACTAAATCAACTCGATCTAAAACAATTTGATTAGGTTGGGGTCATTGAGTTATTCATTTAAAACAAAAAATTGTTAATGAAATAAAAATAAAAAATACAATAAATTAAACATAAAAAATGAATAAATAAATTGTTAATTGAACAAATAAAATAAATATGACAACAAAATATTTTTTATCAAGATAGAAATTACATAAAACAATAAATTGCACATGTATAGAAAAAAAAAAAACAAAGTCCAATCATAGCTCATAAGGTAGAAGTTAAGACAAGATAGTTCATTAATTAGGTAAATAAATTAGTATGTCATTTGATCTTATAAAAATATTTAAATAAAAAATAAAAATAATAAATTTAATTTAAAACTTAATTAAAATACGTAATATAAGTAATAGACATTTATAAAAATTAAAAAAAATTCATCAAATTAATAATTCGTATCATTTGATCAAATCACAAATTCGAAAAACAAATTAGTAAATATTGATTTTTATCAGATTTGATATAATGTAATTCGATTATTTGAATCAATTTTAATTTATTTGGATTAAATTTCCAATTTCATCACGCCAATCCGATCGAATGAATATCTACACATATATTATGGTATCTCAAACAGGTATTGTATTCTGACGAAGGCATACGAGACATCAGACACCCAATCATGTTTCTGTTAACAACTTGACATTAACATCATCCTTCACGCTCTTCCCATGGACGCGTGGAACCAAGAAATGCTTTTTCCTTTTTCACATTTGGGGTCTCCGTTACGATTGGCTCGGCCGCGAAATTTCTCTTATTTCAAAAATCTCCGAAAAAAACAAAAGCGCCACTAATGGAAAAGAAATAAAATAAAATAATGATAGCACTTGCCCTGCTTTCCTTGCACGTAAAAGCCCTCTCATAATTATGTAAATCACCACTGTGTCCTTGCCACTCTAACCTCTACACTCTACAATAAAGGAGTTTTTCTATTTTTGTTACACTTTTTTAAAAATGTAATAGTTTCACACCAAAAATAGTAAATAAATTTATTATAAACAAAATAAATATACAAATTAATTTCGTATAAAAAATATAAAAATTATTATTTTTTGAGCTGAAAATAAATTTCATTAAGCTTGCAAATCAATGTTTACAAAATATACAAATTATTATTGTAAAATTAATTATAACATTTCATTGCTTACACTTGCTTTTTTTTCTATTTTTTATATATAATAATAAAAATTTGAAATTATTTTATTTTAATCTTAAAATTGAAAAACTTATTTAAAATATAAATTATTAAATTTTTATAATGATATGCACAACGTACACACTATCACAATATTTACTTAGCTTATGCACATGTATGTTTTTTTACCAATAAGTTTTGCAAAATTATTTACTTATATACACAAAAAATAAAACTCTAAAGTGTAGATGTCACACAAAAGACTTGACTATAATAATCTTACTAAACAAGCCTTGTTTTGGATTTCATATATATATGTTACAAAGATATGATAGATACTCTGAATTTTTATGATAAAATGAATATAAGGTAGATATATTAAAAGAAAATAAATGCTTAAAATGATGATTGTTATGATCAATGATGTAATACCTTCCAATGTTGTAATAAACAAGTGATTATATACTTATAAGACACTCTAGCATTTAAGTTAAAATTTATATATACAAGTGATTAAACTTTTTATTTATAATGTAAAGTTGTTTAATTTGGGAGCAATTCTCTATAAATTCAAATTCCTTATAACTGTGAATTTAAAAGATAATGTAGGGATTTAATCCGCTATTATTATTTGGGGATTCAATTGCAACCATAAGTTTCTTTCTATAAAGTTGGCTTATTAGCCTTTGGATCGTTGTAGGCCTGAATAGGCTTCGCATGTTATCTAGCTTGAGCCATGGTCTAGTGGGACTCTAACCAAGGTCTGGAATCCAATATAGAACAATGATGATTAGCCTATTAATGTGTTTGTTTATTTTTTTTCTTACTCAAATGTGTTTGGTAAGTTAAAAAATGGAATTTATTTTAATTTGTAAATTAAATATTGTATTTTACATACTACAAAATAAGAAATTATTTGACTTTTAGAAGTCCATAAATTTAAATTATTTATATTAAAAAATCCTATCAAATATAGTGAAATTTGTTGGGATTTGAATTTTCAAAATGAGAGAGATTATATTAGAAGAGTAAAAATAAAAAAAATATAAACAAAATAAAATCATTTCCATGTTTAATAAATTTTCAACATAAGAATTGATTTTCAAATCAATTCAAATTTAAATTTTTTAAATACGTTCTAAATACAAAATTTAATTTTTAAATAAATCAAATCTTTTCTAATTTTTAATAATTCCAAATACAACCATGAGAATTACTATGATACTCATATATTTTTTAAAATTGATATATTAAAAAATTATTATTAATTAAGTATATATCAATTACTGATTCTATACAATGATTCTTACATTTATAATGAAAATTAATAATTAATAATTTCTTAATAATTTATTAAATTATGAATATTAAAAGAATATATGAATAAAATAATAATAATCAGAAGAAAAATATTAGAAGAAACCTCAAATTTATAATTAAAATTAATTAAAAACCTTAACTTCAATATTTTCATAAATATTTATTAGTTAAAAAATAATTTAGTTCACATTTGTTATATGCTTTATTCATATTATAATATATATATATATTTTCCATGTTAAGTTTGGTCTTTAATTAGTAATAATAAAAAATTAGCCTTTTTAATAATTTATAATAAAAAATTAATAACATTCCATCCAAACCCCTTAAAAAATTTCAGATAATCAAATAATACTTCACTCCAATTATGTGGGCGTATAAAGTAATAAACTATAAATAATAATAATAATAATATTATTATTATTATTATTAATTATTAATTATAAAGATAAAGATGATACAAAAAAGAAATACACAAAACAGAAGGACCAATGGAAAAACTGAAGAAAACGGATCGGCATGGCAGGGTTAGTTTCGGCATTGGAGAAAAGAATACCCTCTCCTCTCATCTCTCTTCGCTTTCTTCAAGGAAACCCACCAAATCCTGTCTCCTCCTATCCCTTCCCATTCCCAAACCTTCTTTTTAATTACTCCCAATTCAAATCTCAAATCTCCCTTTTTTTAATTAATTTTTTTTCTGAGAACCCTAACTTTCCCTTACCCCTTTCAAATTCACCCCTCTCATCAATCGATTTTCGTTTCAAGTTGAATCTTTTATTATTTTTGAGCATTGGGGTTTCGGTTCTGGTGATTGAATCGATTGGCGCGCGGGTCTATGGCGAAAGGTGCGGATTCGGACGAGTTTGTGTTGCTTTCTAGGGTTCGGACGGGTCTCAAGAGGGAGTTTGCATTCGCCATGAAGGCTCAATCCGAGATCTGTGGCTCTCTGGGTCGAACCCGGGCCAGCAAGAACAACCGGAATGGGGTTCTCGTTCAACCCGCTCCGGCCACCAAGCGGTCCAGAAAGTCCGGTTCATTCGAGGAGGAGCAGAAGGATCAGGAGCATGAAGATGAGGTAACACTGAGAAATTCGGAGGATGTGGGCGGTGCTATGAGCGAGGAGGAGGCGACAAGTGACGTGGTGGATCTTCCGAGCGACGACGAACCCAAGAACCAAGTGGGGGAATCGAAATCCAAGGAGGGTGAGGCTGCAATGCCCATTTGTGAAGAGGAACCGAAGAGTGATCTTGTGGTGGAAACTGTGATCAATGAAGAACCTCATATAGTTGTTGAATCTTTGAAGGAAGGGGTTGTGGATGAGATGGCGCAGGCCGTTTGTGAAACTGGGATCAATGAGGAGCAAATTGATTTGCAGGAGTTGGAGAAGGGAGCTACAGGTACTTTAGAGGAAAATGGTGCTAGTGGGACAACCCCGGTTTTGGTTAATGATGATAATGATAAAGGGAAGAAAATGGCTGTAGAGAAGCCAGTGATGAGGCGGTTTACGCGGTCAGCATTGAAGCAAAAATGTGATGAATCAAAGGTCATAAGTAATGGGGAAAATGTTAGTGCCATTGGGGAAAATGCTAGTGCTAAAGCAGTTGGAATTAATGATAATGTTAGAAGGGAAGCAGAGGATGCCACATTAATTACCACCCCAACTCCAACAAAAATGCCTAGGAGTACCTTGAAGAAGTTCCCTACCAAGCTGAAGGACCTTCTAGCCACAGGGATTCTTGAGGGACTGCCAGTGAAGTATGTCAGGGGAATGAAGGTATTATCTGATTTTTTTTTTCTTATTATAGCTCTTGAGAGTGTTGAATGTTGATGTTTGGGAATTTCTGCATGAGGTGTGAGTGTGTAATGCATTTGAGAAATTTGTAGGCACGTAGACCTGGAGAAACAGGGCTTCAAGGAGTGATTAGTGGCTCTGGGGTTTTGTGCTATTGTCACATTTGTAAGGGGGTTGAGGTAAGTAAAATGAAGATATGTTCATGTTTAAGCGTCTAACATCTCATAGGCTAGTAATGTGGTTTTTCGATTTGGTTTTTGCTGAAAGTAGGTTGTCACGCCCACTGTGTTTGAGCTGCATGCTGGTAGTGCAAACAAACGTCCCCCAGAGTATATTTACCTTGAGAATGGGAATACTCTTCGTGATGTCATGAATGCCTGTTTGAGTATTCCATTGGACACCTTGGAGGAAGCGGTTCAAAAGGTCCTTGGTGGCTTCACTATGAAGAAATCTACCTTCTGTTTGAACTGCAGAGGTTTGAAATGCATATGTTTGATTCCCTACCCTTCATCCCATGTGTTTGCATACTTATTTCCAGGCAATATAACAAGTTAGACTAATGAATTAGAGTGTCTATTTTTGAAGCTGGCAAGGGTGTGTCGAGACTGCTATGTGATTCATGCCTGGAGTTGAAAGACTCTCAACCTTGCCCCACTCAAACACCCGCGACAAGCAATATAGGTGTTTCAGTAGCTGTTCAATCCAGGTATCTTTTTGTTTGTTTTAAAACATCATGGTACGTTTTTCATAATTTAAGATAAGCACGTGCCTCATCTAGACAACTTTGCCTACTAAATTCAAATTTATGCGAAATCTTTGCATTTCTTTTGTAAGTTTTGTAAACTGTTTTACATCCCTCTTTGTTTTACCTATGCTAAAAAACAGAGTTTTTTTATATCTATAACAGGTTCTAATTTTTTATTTACTGAATAGTATAGGATGGCATGTTGTTTCATTTAATGTCACTTCCACTTTTGAAGACTGGGGCCTTTGGTCATGTGCACTAAACTACAAATGAACACTTTGCATGCTTGTATTTGAGTACTCATATAGTACACGTTATGTGATGTTACTAATGTTAACTAGAATTTCTGCGTATCATTATATAACACGTGCACATTCCAACTATTTCAGAACACCAGAACCTGTTGTGGTTCCAAAGTCATTAAACAATGGGATGAAACACAGCACATCTCGTGGTAAGAGTCAGGGAAGGCTAACTAGAAAGTAAGTATGTTTGTAAAGCACATATAAATTTTTTTTCTTCAATTAGAACTTGAAGTATATATATTTTTTATATGTATTAACATATCATGTTTTAGTCTTATATGGGATTTAACTTTTGCCCCCTTTTTTTAAAAATTTTGAAAGGGATCTACGGTTGCATAAGTTGGTCTTTGAAGAAGATGTGTTAGCAGATGGAACTGAAGTAGCCTACTATGCTCATGGAAAGGTTGTTTTGATTGAAATGGGCTGTGCTTTACCTATTTTTATGACTTTTATTTTTTCTGAGTGTGCTTTTGTTGTTTGTGCAGCAAGTGTTGCTTGGTTATAAAAAGGGATATGGAATTGTTTGTACCTGCTGCAACAAAGAGGTGCTTTTCCTTATGATATAGTATATATTGTGCCAAATATTAGGCTTAGTCTAGATATTTGACTCTTGTATTTTTATTTTATTTTATTTTTTTTACAATTGAATGATCAGGTCAGTGCCTCTCAGTTTGAAGCTCATGCTGGTTGGGCATCTCGACGCAAGCCGTGAGTTTTTGTTTAAATTGTGTTATTGGATGTAGGGTGTACCTGCTTTGTGTATCTAGCTTTGCATTAAATGACTCATCATGCAATTGTTTTTATCTTTTTTCTTCTATTTATTCTTTTTGTCTTTCCTTTTCTTTTTCTTTTTTTCTTTAAATTCCCCAATTTCCAAGGCCTACATGATTTTGCCACCCATGATTTAAAGTGTGGTGCTTTATGAAATTGACCAACTTTTCTTTCCCGTTTAACATTATTGTATTGCAGTTACCTGCACATATACACATCTAATGGAGTCTCACTTCATGAGTTGTCCATCTCTTTATCAAAAGAACGGAGGTTTTCTACCAATGATAATGATGATCTCTGCAGCATATGTCAAGATGGAGGGGATCTTTTGTGTTGTGATGGATGCCCAAGAGCTTTTCATATAGGTGAAGTCTTGTTTGCTTTTTGCTGTATAAATTTATTCTGGGTTTATGTGTGTTGCTTTGCCCTATCTTGTAATGCAAGACAGTACCTTATTACACTGATCACTGATCGTATTGCCAAATAACCTGTTCCATTTCATATATTAGATTGTTTTGAGCTGGGTTAGTTTCTAGCGTGGTTGTTAAAAGTACCTTTCGCTACCCTGACTAGGAAGGGCTATTATCTGAATCCTTAAACGCATTAGTTGTATGATTTAATTACAAAGTAATAAATAGATTTTAATTCGAGGCAAGCTTGATGATACCAATAACAAAATATGTCTGATGTTCATATTTTTGAATTTTCTCATAATTTGTTTATTCTCCAATATGGATTTTTTTCATTGTTTGAGTTGTTTCTATGTTCTAGTTTGATTACTTTAATTTATGTCTACATTTAATAGGTTGGAGTCTACAAAAAAGTTCAAGAACATGAAAATTTAGTTTTTCCTCCCCTTTCTTTCTTCAAGTTGAGGGATACAAGTATTAGGTTAGATAAATAGAACATCATAACAAGCATCTTGATACAAAAACGAAACTAACAAATGGATGACGACAACTTTTGGCTGCCCAAAACAGGGAAAAAATGAGAGAGCAAAGACCATAGTACAGCCCTTTCTAAAACATTAAATGAAAGGAGACAGTTAATTGAAAATGGAAAAATGTTTACAGAGCTCCTTTCAAGGATGTAGGTCTCTACACAACACCTTAAAAGTTGTGGAGGTAGAGTAATTCAAGGCAGGCTTGATACCATCAACAAAATATCTGATTTTCAAATTTTGATTTCATTAGTTTTTTTGCTTTCCTTGTTTAATTTGTTTCTTGATTTTTATCAAAAAATATTTCTTTCTTGATTCTATTTTGATTTTTTATTTTATTTTATTTTATGTTTATCCTTAATAGCTTGAAAGGAAAATATCAAGTACATTAAAAAACAAAAAGTTTCTGCAAGCTGTGGTATACAAACATTAAGATAGATGATCAAACATAAGGGTGTCAAATGGATAGATTGGTTTGATTTTGGATCGGATCGTAATGGATGGATTCAAAATAAACCATTAATCTATTTAAGATCCATTACAAAATGTTTAATATTATTCAATCCATCCATGAACTAATTTAATGGATGGATATTCAATCCATCCATTAATCCATTTTAATGGATTGGATGGATGGATATCCAAACCACTCATTTAAAAAAAATGTTTCTCTCTCTAAAAAAATTTATTCTCTCTCTAAAAAAACATAAAATATATTGGATATCCATTGGATTGGTTACTAATTGGATATCCATTGGATATCCAATACATGTTTTGGTTAGATTACTAACCATCCATAATTAAATTTAATTCATTAGATCCAATCCAATAAGATATATCATTTTAATTGGATGGATTGGATTGGTTTTAATATAAATGGATTGGATGGATTAAAAATTAATGGACTTTATTGCAAGGCGTATTCAAACATCATAACAAGCAGCTTGATATAGAAAAAGAACTGGCAAACTTTTGACTACGGCTTTTAGCTGTTTAGAAAAGAAAGAAGACAGCAAAGACCATAAAACAGCCCTTTCTAAAACATTAAATGAAGGGAGACAATTAGGGGTGTAAATTGAGCCAAGCCAGGCCAAGCACTTGAAACTCAAGCTTGGCTTGTGAAAAAAAGAGGCTACTCAGGTTTGGCTAAATGAGCCAAATTTAAAGCTTGAGTTTGACTTGTTTAAAAATATGAAGCTTGAGCTTGACTTGCTTAATTTCTTTATGGCTTGATTTTTTTCTTTCCGTTTATCAAATCTCTCCTTGAAGTATTTTTATGTTTATTTATTTAGTATTTAGTAGATATCTTCATGCTAGAAGAAGTAAAAATAGAAATAAAAGATTTTTTTTGTATTCATCATCCTTTACATAAAAAATTCACAACCTTCCGCATTACTAAAAGAAATTTCAAAACAAACTTTAACGCCCTAAAAAAACACATATTTCCACAATGGTAAACTATGCTTACTTCTATTAACGTTTATGCGAATGATGGAGCTTGGCTCATTTATATAAGTATTAAGCCTAATTCAAGCTTGAGCTTGGTTATTTAGTTAAACAAACAAGCTTGATCAAGCATTTAATGAGTCAAGCTCAAATAGTTCATGTATAGCTTTACTCATTTACACCCTTAGAGACAATTAACTTGGAATTAGAAAAGTTTAAGAAGCACCTTCAAGGATTTAGGCTTGCCTAAGGCATTAAGGCGAGAGGCCAGAAGGGGTTAGTGCTTCTTTGTGGTTGAGGTGCTTCCCATTTGGTGAGGCACTCACGCCTGTGGCACATTAGGCGTGCCTTTTTAGTAAACTGAACTTTTTAATCGTTTTTATTGGTAACTGTTAAAAACCCAAAAGACTGAGCCATCTAACTTGTTAATTAAGATGCTGAAAGGAATAAAATAGTCGTAATTTTAAAATACTACTTATTGTCTGTCTTTGGTACTCTTAGTAGCAAGTAGCTTAGGGTTTTGTAAACTGAACTTTTTAATCGTTTTTATTTTTACGATGAAAGATGCTTCCGTAGTTACTTTATGGTAATTTAATGCAAAATAGTCAAATATTTTTAGTACTTTATTCTTTTTCTAATGTTAATGTCTTTCTTTAATGAGGCATGTGATTTTTGGTGCCTCTCGCCTATAGGCATTAAAAAGGTGCAAAATTGATTTCAGAAATGTTGGACCAGCCGGATCCAACCTGTGTCTGTTGCAATATTTGAATACCAGAATCAGCTAAATTGCTGATAGCATGTTTGTTTCCACGTTTGTGGAAAAGAGAAACACGTTTGAGGTGCAAACATGCCTTGTAGACTATGCCAACTTGTTTGGTACCATATGGGGTAAAAATGTCATCGTGATTTGATATTATACTATTATTTTAAGTTTATTTAAACGTGTGAAATCCAATAATTTTTTTAAAAATATTCTTATTATACTTAAAAAGTGATTTTTAAATTTTAAAATAAATTATTTTAACATCAATTTAATTACTTTCAATTATTTTACAATCTAACCCAAGAGGGAACTCATATCCGTTTTTGGTAAGTACACATGCATAAGTGTTCCTTTATCAACATTATTGAAAAATTGCTAGAGGTGGTTCAACGAGTGGGATCAAACAACTTTGTTAAAAGGTCTTGGGTACACTGATTCTTGCTGGTGGTCCTTGATTGGTATGGTACTGTAA
Source organism: Ormosia semicastrata (assembly GCA_029884595.1). NCBI lineage: Eukaryota > Viridiplantae > Streptophyta > Magnoliopsida > Fabales > Fabaceae > Ormosia > Ormosia semicastrata. Next base: position 16,536,442 of record JAQQTO010000041.1, on the reverse strand, counting down.
GTACCGTTATAAGCCTTTGCTAGGTTTGTGGTAATGTCCTGACCTTGGAATGGGGCAACCTCTCACACTCCACTCAAACTTTTAATTGTCAAAACAAAAATTATCCAAACAACATTTATTCTGTGAAATAAATTTTCAGATAAAGGTTTCAAACGTGAAATTACTTCACCACAAACCCGCTGACTTATTAGGAATTTTGGTGATTACATTTGATTCTTTCATGAGGTTCCCGGTGGGTGGGGTGGATTTTGAATGTTGGTTATTTTGTCAAAAGAACATGTCTATGTCATCAATGGCTAATTTTGTACCTGTAAACAAAATATTTTCGGCTGATCTCATGATTCCTTTTGTCATGCGCTTTATATAAAAATATATTCTGTTTCACTGCAACTTGAACTTGAAGCTGGTGTTGTATGTCGTTCTCACTTTCATATTTGCCAATTCCAGATTGTGTTCCTCTGCCATGCATTCCCAGTGGTACTTGGTATTGTAAGTATTGCCAGAATCTTTTCCAAAATGACAAACATGGGGAGCGTAATGTGAATGCTCTGGCAGCTGGAAGGATCGCAGGCACTGATCCTTTTGAGCCAATAAACAAAAGATGCATTCGTGTTGTCAAAACTGCAGAAGTTGACCATGGTGGATGTGCCTTGTGCAGGTAATGGACTGTGTTATTTCTTTTAGCAAGTTTTATGATGAATTGTTTATAATCTCTTCTTCTTATTGCTCTTCTCTGCTTTTAATCTGGTGGACATATGACAAATTTGTTGCTGTGCCGTATGACATACTTCTTTTGACTTGAATCTTGTGTTATTTCTGTTTCCCTTTATTTTTGGCAAGTTCCTTTGGATTTGCTTTTATGTGCTAGCTCTAAGACATTATTCTCAGCCTCCTGATGCTTGATGTAATGTACAGACGTCATGATTTCAGTAAAAGCTTTGGTCCTCGGACAGTGATTATTTGTGATCAGGTATTGTTTTATGTGATTTATAGATCGTCTAGTCTTAATAGTTAGGTGCTTTTATTCATATATCAATCATCACGATATGTTTGTTTAAAGCACTGATTGATGTGTTCTTGCAGTGTGAAAAGGAATATCATGTTGGGTGTTTGAAGGATCATAACATGCAGACTCTAGAGGTACTATAATCTCTTCTTTTTCTCCTCTCATTGAAATTTTGTTTGCCTTTTGTTTATCGATAATGCATACATATATTGACAGAGGCTCTATTTACCAGGAATTGCCTGAAGGAAATTGGTTTTGCGGCACAAATTGCAATCAAATTCATTTTGCTCTGCTGAATTTGGTGGCTGGTGGGGAGAAGAATCTTCCAGTCCCAGATTCCCTTCTAAGTTTGATTAAAAAGAAGCATGAAGAGAAAGGTTTAGAAACTGGTGTTGGCCTTGATATTAAATGGAGGGTTCTAAACTGGAAATTAGATGCTTCTGTTGAAACTAGGCAATTGCTTTCAAAGGCTGTTGCCATCTTCCATGTGAGTATATTAGTGTTTCTGTATTATTTAATTTTGATTTTTGTTCAGTTGCTTTATCATTAGCAATGAAATTTAGAGCTAGTTGTCATTTGTATTTTGAAGGCTTACCGCTTACCTTTAAGTTTATTATATGTTTAAGCTTGAGGGATGTACACTTTTATTCAGAGTTGGAATCTTTTTGTTTTCCAGGAAAGGTTTGATCCTATAGTTGATTCTACTTCTGGTCGTGATTTCATTCCAACAATGCTTTATGGGTAAGTAAAGCATCATTTGCTTCTTTCTGTGCTCTTTTTTTTTTTTTGACATTAATGGGTTTGACTGAATTTTCCGTATTGTTGGTTTGATTTCCACAGAAGGAACATCAGGGGTCAAGATTTTACTGGAATGTACTGTGCAGTGTTCACTGTCAAGTAAGGATGAGGGTGGAATGATTATTATTATTATTATTTCCAAGTGCATATTTGGCTTGAAAGCACACCTGATTCTGGTGGTGTATTTTATTGTTTTGCAGCCAAGTGGTCGTTTCTGCTGGAATATTTCGTGTCTTTGGGCCAGATGTAGCAGAGCTTCCATTAGTAGCGACAATTGCAGATTACCAAGGACAGGTTATTTGATTTATTTACTTCTGTTAGTAGTGACAGTTGCGTTTAAACTTGATGAATTATTTAAAGTAAATCAATATATTGTTTTCTTTAGGGTTACTTTCAGTGCCTGTTTTCTTGCATTGAGAGGCTACTTGCTTCTTTAAACGTGAGACAGCTTGTCCTACCGGCTGCTGATGAAGCTGAATCAATATGGACCAGTAAATTTGGGTTTTCAAAGCTAGGCCAAGATGAGGTGTGTAACTTCTTATCTTGTTTGCTTTTTACGGTTTCGTTGGTTGCTACTCATTAGACTAACTTTCATCCTCATTTCAGATTAACAATTATAAGAAATTCTATCACATGATGATATTTCAAGGGACCTCATTGCTACAGAAGCCTGTTCCTGCACTCTGAAGTACTTTTTGCGTGGAATTTGTGTAAAGTTTTGTGGGTGTGTGCTTTGCACATGCCTGTTTTTGGTTGTTTTGCTGGGTGCAGAGCACACTTCTTTATATTATGTACAGGGATATGCCTTTTTGGTGTACAGAAAAACAGACAATCACCTCTAGTTGTTATATATTGTTTTTGGTAGCAAAGAAATGAAAGGAGGTTAGAGTTGAAAATAGAGGAAACTAGGACCAAGGGATTTTGAGAAACTTGCCAAAATTTTGGTGGTTATATTCATTTATTAGTCGCCACTGAGCGGTTTTAACTTGATTTTGGTGGTTATATTCATTCTTACTCGTTTAATCAGAGGTTCTTATCGGTATCATTCCTGCAAATGGTTCTTAGCTTCGTTAGTTTCATGTTTAAATCTTGGTTTCAGAGTATTGAGACTGGGAATGTTTTAATGCCTACGTGGGTTTAGGTACACTTTGAGCCGATTATACCGAGTCTTCTACATAGGGAGCTACAGAACTTTGAATCATACATTTAAATGTAAAATTCAATAGTTGATATCGTAATACTTATTTTATTTCCTAAAAATAGCTAGTAATTATTTAAAACTTAAAATAGACAATTTGAAATTTTTAATTTTGATTATTTAAATATACGTAAAAGAAAAAATGCGTTTGTTTACTGTTCAAGAAAAGAAAATACCACTGACCTTGAGTTTGATAATCAGCCGTTTGTTCATTGTTTTTTATTATTTATGAAAAGGACGGGGTTCGATTGTGTTGAAAATTCCATTTATAATGAAGCGGGAAATCTCAAAAGTTGAAAATTTTAAAACGTGTTCCTAGTTCTAGTTGTAGTTCTAGCCGTTAATTCATAAGTTTTAAATTTTTAATTTGTATATTAAAAAAATAGTAAGAATATACGAACGAATTTACGTTTCAGTCCCTTTGTGAAGTTTCCTTATAAGCCCGTATACCTCTTATCCCCGATCTCTATCGTTTTATCTTTCTGCTGTGCGCGCTCTCTCTCATCTCTGACTCAGGTAAGCAATGACAATGCAGCGTAATTGAAAGTTGTGTGTTCAGTCAAATATCAATTCAGTTGTTTTTTTTTATAATTGAAAGTTTTCATATACCAAAATTTTCACTGAAAATTCAAAATTGTTGTGGACGCCTTATAGCAGATTGAATCGAATCGAATCGAGCAAGTGAGAAACCCTAGTGTGTAGTGAGTAGTGATGGGTCAGATCCAGTATTCTGAGAAGTACTTCGATGATACTTACGAGTATAGGTAAGTTATTAACCTATCCACATCCACATTACTTACTCTTCATTTTTTATTTACCTTTTCATGATTCATTAACCCATGGAAACGGAAACACTGTTAACTCATATTTATAATGGTAATTTGTAGCTCACTTCAGGCATGTGGTTCTGCCTCCTGAAGTCGCCAAACTGCTTCCCAAAAATCGCCTTCTCTCTGAAGTATGTTGTTTCTTTTCTTCTTTAATTGTGTCATTCTGATTCGCCGCCTGCTGCATTATCTATCTTGTTTGTTTTAACTTCCTTTTAATTTATATTCATTTGTTTTAACTTCCTTTTAATTAATGATCATCTGTACTCGAAAGTAGAAATGGCTGCAAATTATATTTCCTATTCTCTAATTTTTGGGCATACAAATTGAACTCCAACATGGGGGATTGATTGATCCCTGCACCCTAACTAAACTTAAACCAATAATCAGTTGTCATTTTTATCCCCCAACGAAGACAAAAGGAAATCTGTTCAAAAAATTCAATCAAGCAAAGTCTTAAATTTTTATTCAAATTCTGTCTGGCATTGAATGCTGTGTTCTTTTATCATTCTTTTCTTATTATTATTATTATTATTTTTTGGTGCCCAAATATTGTGATATCATGTTGAATTTTGAGGATTTTTGCTTTTCATAAATAAGGCATGAGAATTGTTCTGCGTTCCTTTATCTATACTAGAAATTTACATGGTCCGAAACTTGTATGTTTCTTTTTTATTGGTTTTGTTATACAGAATGAGTGGCGTGCAATTGGGGTTCAGCAGAGTCGTGGCTGGGTTCATTATGCAATTCATCGCCCTGAGCCACACATAATGCTTTTCAGGAGGCCTTTGAACTTTCAGCAGCAACAGGAAAACCAAGCACAACAACCTATGCTTGCCAAGTGATCATTTTTCTACTTTGAAAATCCCAAAGTGAAACTCAAAAGTTGTATAGGTTTATAGTCTGTTGGAAGCTGGATGTTACCTGACCTAGCTATTGTGGAATTCTCCGTTGTGGAGAATTTTGATATGGTTTCAGGGATCATCTGAATTGTCTTAAAGACGTGATGTCTTATATATATGTTGGTTTACCTCTCGTGTATTCGTATGATTGGTGGATTTTAATAGTCACTGGCTTTTCAGTGTTACATTCTGTCTGTGATCCTTGTAGGTTCCATGATTCTGGCATTTGTGTTCAATGATCACGTAACATTCTTATGTGTTCTGTTTTTCATGTTTGCTTATTTTTTTTCTCCCTTTTTCATGTGTTAATTGCAGGGGTGGGGTTGGTTTGTTGGTAGTTTAACTTGTCCTAAAATACAATGAATTGTCGTTTTATTTTTTTTCCGAGAAAAGGGTAAAGTGTAAACGTACTCAAGTGTAGAATGCAACTATTCAATGGAATCAATTGTCCTATACCAAGCGCCACTCTTCGTCCTATTTTGGCACTTAGTTGTAATTTAATGAAGTAGTTTGCCAGGTCGTTCGTTAGGAGGAAGAAAGTGAAACCGGTCAACTGGCCTTTGCATAAAAAAGAATATGGCCAATGGTTTGGTATATGTATTTGTTTTGCTGGTCCATATCTTATTGCGGTTGCTGCTACAATGTTCATTTGTTAGTCTTAAAAGGACTGGAACTTGGGGATGCTGTGGATTCCTTGGATAGAAGATTCCTCATTGTTGCAGCTTCCTTGATTGTTGAAGCAGGTAGAGTAAAGTACTTGCAAAGACATTTCAATGTTCAAATAAGTTAAGACTCAAGGTGTAGATAGCGAGGAGAGGCTCCTTATCTTGAAACTATAGTGAGCTATTTATAAGAGAGTGAGTGTTGTAGGCACTAAGTAGTAAGTGGGGGTAGATTAATCATTCTAAGTGCATGGAGGAAGTTTTTCATCACCTTTCTTGTCTCCAAGTAGTAAGTGGGGGTAAATTAATCATTCTAAGTGCATGGAGGAAGTTTTCATCACCTTTCTTGTCTGTGAGTTGACTTCCCTCATATTCTCTTTTGGGGGAAAATTCTTGTCTGATCGGCTTTTGGGTTTGGCCTTATGAGGCCAAAATCGCAGTATAGAATAGACAATGTGTTGTCCATAGAGAAATTGGTATATGAGCAAAAGGCAGCCATTACAAGGAGGGTGCGGCACTTGCTCTTGGCAAATAACATCCTGTTTCTTCTCCATTTCTAAAATAACCATCTACATGGAGAAGTATTCCGGTATATGAATGATTCAGACTGAATCCGGTATCTCTGTTTATGCTACCTGGCAGCAGCAGCAGCATCAACCTTCGAAAATTGAAATCGAATACACTTGAGAGTTGTGTCAGCCCATTGTTGCCCGACTCCAGAACTGATTTTTCATTGTTCTCACACTATGGAAATTTGTCACCGTCGTTAGAGAAAAGCATCCTAGCAAAACTTTGACTAACAACTTTGACACAAACATGGCAAATAATTTTCTGAGTGTACATATTTTTTCCTGCGAAAATGTTTGATGTAAATCTCCTTAACTCATACACGGTGCTTTCGGTCAGATTTCCTTTATAGGTAGATTGTGACATTGCTTTTAGAGTTGAATGTGCCTGATGAAATATTTTGGAAAATGCATGAGACAATAATTTCTAAGCAAAATCAAATGTAAAGAACTCGGGTGAAGGATGCAGAGAACTCTGCAGCTTCCTTGATGATTCGAGCCTTACAAGAATCTAATTATATGTGATTCTAGCTTGTTGCTGGAATTGTGTTGTGATTGTTGTTTAGTGTTTTCCAAAAAGCTCTCAACTACCTAAAAATCATGCAGGACTTTTGGGGAAAGAACAAAAATAGAAAAAGAAAGAGGCTCATAGAAAAATAACTTGGGGATAATGTGTGGTTCAAATATTCAGTAAAAAAAATTAGATATTTCATAGGATATCTATATATCTTTACAAGTTAAAGAGAAATTTCACTGTCAAAAAACAAAGCACAAGTAACCTGTAAAATCAAGTATGGTACTCCCGACGCCAAGAAACATATTTGTTGCAAAGAACAAATTATGTGTAATTGTCGATTGTGACTCTAGAGGATACCTAAGAGTGATAGCTGTGGAACTTGGAACGAAAGAAGCGAATGAGAGGCAGAGAGAATGAGTAATTGTCTATTCTGACTCTAGAGAAAAAGAGAGAAAGGACGTTTCTCAAATGGAAGTATATTGTGTTTGAAAGAATTTAAACCAAACATGTGGTATTTGACATGCTATTATAGGAAACGAGGAAGGGGTGGGTATTATATTATATATACTTTGAGGCACTTTGTTCATCTACTTCAACGCTTTTGCTACTTTTCCAATGGCTTAAGGCTTTTGCATTGGAAGTACATGTCACATGTATCTGGGTTTTTTTTTTCAATGGATATTATTTAATGCCTGCGTTCGTTTAATAATGATGGAGTTTTGCATGAATTATATTCATGTTTATGGCAAAACAATTTTAAAAAAAATAAAAATTGGTGAATGTTCATCTTTAAGGAAAAAGTCTAAGGTAGCTTTCTAGTATAATATATTAAATCGTAACTAGTAATTGTCTTGATTCACATACTTGCAAAATGAAATTCCAAGTATATAGAATCAAAGCTTCCTCAATGCGTGGATGAATTCAGTACTCACAATCTATATGGGTAGCTTACACAAATCTTAATCGAGTGTTTTCCTCTTCCTCATTTTCCTTTTTCCTTTCATCACTAGGCAAGTAATTTGGTAAAAACACTCTGATCAAACCTTAATACACCATGTGCTGTTTAAGATGAGACATGTCTCGCTTAGGTAGCTGCATCTTCACACCTTCAGTGTGGTAAGTGAGCTGCTTGGAAAGTACTCAGATCAATTATGTGGTTCATTTAGATAATCCACGAACGTCAAGTCAAGCATTAGGTACACTTTTTTTCCTATTATTATTGACACTGACATCTACAGTTAATGCAGTTCGAAGCACATATGAGTGACGGTACATATGCTACATTTCAAGTTGCTTTTCAAATTACTTTATGCTAGGATGCTGTCGGTTTACTTTTTCATGTTGTTGCTACTGAATCTCAATACACTTGCATTATTATTGCAGAATTGAGATTGATACCAAACCCCCTTGGTGACCAACAATGGGTAATGTAATGCTAATATGGATATGTTCCTTCAATGTACCCATGGGCACAAGGTAAGACTCGCTCCATTGTTTGAAGGGCAAGCAAGATTTATAGTTCACGACTGTCACTTCCCTTCTGCTTTATGAAAGCACACATGCATTCTAGTCTGTTTGCTTCTGTGATCTTTCTTCGTTTGATCTAAACAAATAACTTGCTCTTTCGTGATGGTAATGGTGTAGCACATTTTATACTCTCAATCTCTTCCAAGTTACAACTTTGAGGAAAGTTTGAATAACTCGTTTAGTTTGAAAGCTTACATAAAATGAGAACACTCTAAAATGAAATTTGTTTTGCATCCCCTAAATATGGTTCATGACTGAGCCCATTAAGCTTTCCTCAAAGCCCACCATTTCATCACATGCTATGGACATGGTTGCATGCAGTATCCGTTTGATTAAATCAGTAAATAAATGTTCTTAACTTCTATGATACTGTCTTCATCTCCTACTTGCATGTAGTTAAAGAGGTACATCTTGTCCATCAATTTAGGAGACAAATACGAGCGTCAGATTTGAATGTTTACATTATAGTTCATGAAGATGGTATGCCCCAAAAAAGTGCATTAACTAAAACATTTTTTGGAGCAATTTTATTCTTACGTGAGATTGGCAATGGGAGCGCTTTTCAGAGGACATGGTCAACTGTACAGACCATGATGAAGGTTAATGAGTTTCAAAAGACCCTATCGTTAATTTCATGACTTTTTCTATTTTTTTTGCTGTGGCGAGTTGAGAACTTTGAACTTGGTATTCTCTGTTTAGAGTTTGAACACACAAAGCCCCTTTCCAAAAAAAAACCAGATTCGAGCAAATATCACATTCCAGAATTCATTCATTTGTCAAAATCACAATTCCATTTCCATTCAGAATTCAAAAAACAACCTACTAAGATCAACAAGCCTTTACAAGTAGCAACAATTTTAGACGTTAAAATCAACACAGAACCATAAAACCCTAAGAGCTAGTGAACTTGGTAACGGCTTTAGTCCCTTCAGAAACAGCGTGCTTGGCGAGCTCACCAGGGAGGACCAACCTCACAGCGGTTTGAATCTCCCTGGAAGTAATGGTAGGCTTCTTGTTGTAGCGGGCGAGACGCGAAGATTCCTGAGCGAGCTTCTCGAAGATATCGTTGATGAAGCTGTTCATGATCCCCATGGCCTTGCTCGATATCCCGATGTCAGGGTGCACCTGCTTCAGAACCTTGAAGATGTAGATCTTGTAGGTTTCCACGTTCTTCTTCGCCCTCTTCTTCTTCTTCTCTCCAGAACCTTCCTTCGGAATCTTCTTCTCCGCTCGCGGCTTCTTCTCCGCCGCCTTCTTCTCCTCCGCTGGCTTCTTCTCTGCTGGCTTCTTCTCCGCCTTCGCCATTCTCAGACCGAAATTTGCAGGGATGAATGAAAGGTTGAATTGAAACGAAGAGATTGTGAATTGTGAAGTATGAAGTGAATGAGATTTGATGTTTGTGGTTGGTATATATATATAGGTTGTTGTGCTGAGATCTGATTGGTTGAATTGGGTACGGTGCGGATCGGTGACGTGGACCGTTGGATCTTTGTTTCGTGAGTTTGCACGGAGTGGATTCGTTTCGCTTTGAGCGGTTCGTGTTTCGCTTTCCTTCAGATTTCGCGGGTATGGATAAAAGGCGCGGTCTTGCAAAATTCAAACCAAAAGATTCTGAAATCCCAACAACATTTCTCCAAATTTGTTTACTTCATGTTTTGATCAATTCAAATTGATTTATTGAGCTTAAATTTTATTTAGAGTAAATATTTATTTATATTATCAATAAATTATAGATTGATAAAATGTCATATTATTAGAACTAGTATCTTGATTCTTGGAGTTGTTATGAAATTTATGTAAAATCATGGATTTGAAAACCTATATTGACATGGCCAAATTAAATAATGTCATATGGATTAAGTTATTCTTAATAAGTATTTTATAAATTTAATTATAAATAAACTCTCTTTAAATATAAAATTATATAATAATCCCTTTTATTTAAGTTTTTACACTAAGAGATTATAACTATGGATTATATATATGGTGTCACCTATGGTTTTAGAGAATAAACTAAACCGACAACTGCAGCTTAAAAATCATATCAAATCCTTGAAGAAATAACAATCCTTTATGTGAGTAGTGAGCATAGGAACATGATAACACGATAGAAGTTAATGAACCTCTAATAACACACAATATAAATTTGCCCAAATTTCACAACTATGGGTTCAACTCGTAGTCTATTTGGGTTTTCTTCTCATGTTGAGATCAAGATTTATGTGGAGACAAAAAGATAGAGAGAAACATAATTCTAAAGACTTTTCTATATTAGGAACCTACAAATCGTCATATATCACGCTCCAACCAATCCATTTTGTTAAAAACAATAGATAAAGGTTTATCTTGCAAATTTTATCTCCTTATGTGTTTTATAAAATTAATTATTGAAGGATGTCATTTAGCATGTTATCACCACTATTCCACGTAGTTAATTCTTATTAGTCCATGTATATAAATGTATGTTTAGGTTCCATAAAATTTCCTTGATTCTTAACATGTATTCTTATATTTTTATTTAAATACTAAAATAAATTAGAATTTGAGAATTTTGATAAGTTATCTATTTATAATTTACCTTTCTAAAACTTTCATACGTTTTCGAATAAAGTTTATAGGGTAAAAAGATGTTGGATTATTTTTATTAAAAAATGTTTACATTAAATAGTTAATAAATTAATCATTTGTATTAAAAATGAAAATAAATTCTCGAGTTCGAGTCTTATGAATGAAAAAAATTAGTATTGAAAGAGCTTTACACCTCTATAATTTGACCCAACTTGAATATAAATTAATCAAAATTTAATGTAACTTTTGAATACTAGTGGGTTTATACTAAAAAAAGAGATATAAAAATGGACATAATCACCTTTTGATAACATATTGATATAGCATTGTCTTTTAGATGAATAATAACTAGTTATTTTATCCGATGCGTGGCAAGAATTCTTTTAAATTTTATATTAATAACTATGAGTTTTTAATTTAGTGGACAAATATTTAGTACATATTTAAATTATTTTTATTTTATTGTTCTTTCAACTATAACTTTCACATTAATTAATGCAAATAACATCACTAAAGGATTTTTCGCTTAAACATTTGATTATATTTTAAAAGATTAATCTATCATCTATCAAGTAGGGAGATACTCTAAAATATATATAAAAAAATAAATAGCAAGTCTGGTGCATGCTATCTTAAGAGCGCACTTCTAACATCAGTTAGAGGAATTATTTGATTTATACATATTTCAATTCTTATGAAGTGTAATAAAGATATTAATATTTAAAATTTTAAAAATTTATCACTTGATTTTATTTCATCTTTTTCTAGTAATATTTAGGTGTGTAAAAGTAAAAAAAAAATAATATGTTAAGTGACTTTTTTGTAACATTAAAAAAACATATAATTTACTCGTTCTTTTTTATTACATTTTTTTACATTTTTACTCTTTGTTAGAAACAAAAATGTTATTAATCCATAAAATGTATAATTAATACTTAATAATGTAATTAATAGTTTTTTAATATAATATTACATTTGAGAATTAGTAAGAGTATTAATTGCTAGCTTCGCTAGGCAATTTTACTATATAGTATAAATGATCATATGTGTTACATATCCGTTATAACATATATTTTTCTAGAATTGGGTATACAAGCTAATATTTGATATGTAGAGTCAACCATGTAACTCATAATTTATGCAAATTAAGACTAATCAATTTACAAGTCTATCTAAACATAAGTCTACAATCCCTACTCATTTAACCTACGGATTAAATAGGTTGGCTTGCTAACCTGCAAGCTAGCACTTATTATGTGGTCAATGAGGCTTGGCAGAGAGGTACAAGGTGGCTTGACGTTGTTCCTATTTTTAAAAATAATGCTGAAACTTGGAATAGGGAAAATTATGGTATAGAAAGAGGAACCTCATGGTTCGTCTTGAAGGCATACAGAGACACCTTGCTATGGGTCCAAACCCTTTTTTAGTGAAGCTTCAAAAGGGACTTTGGAAGGATTATGACTCCATTTTATTACAAGAGAAAGTGTACTCGAGATAGAAAGCCAGAATACTAATTTTGGGGATCAGAATACTATTTTTTTTCATTCCTCAACTGTGGTTAGGCATAAAAGAAACAAAATAGAGGCTCTTAAAAATGCCGAGGGAAATTGGGTTTCTGAACAAGTTGATTTGTGCAACATGGCCGTCAAATTATTTCAAGGATCTTTATATTGATCAAGGTGGGACTAATAATTTTCTTATTCTGGGCTGTTGATGTGAATATTGGAAAGCGCATCAAATTGATAAAAGTAATAAAGAGTGAGTAAAATATCATTCTCACGAGAATTATGTTATTAATTACTAAGTTCGTTAAATCAACACTATTCAAACTATCGAAAAAAGAGTTGTTGTAAATTCAATTAAAAACAATGATGCTGAAGAATTAGGACTCAGATTTTACTTAAACTCTTTAAATGCACATTCAAATATTGATTTAACTATATTCTATTTTAATGATTTATGGTCAATTCTCAAAATTAATTACTACACAATTCCTTGGTATACTAATCCTCTTACGCTGATTGAAATTAATTAATCCCTTAGTCTAACCCCAATTAGAAAGACATTATCAAGAATGAGGGAATTAAAAGAAAGATTACATAACCTACAACGTCTATTCCTAACGATTACAGAAATTATGGTGTTTATCATAAGTTTTAAGTTCATGCAAATTTTTTCAAATCATACATAAACCCAAAAGATCATTCCCAAATTGATCAGGTTTAGAAAAGCATTAAGAATAGAGATAAACATGTAAATCATGAAAAAGAAACATAGATTAAACTTATAAAAGAAAGTTACATCATCCAAGAACAAGATCCATCATCCCCCTAACAAAGAGAAAATTAGTTACACATGAAAAAGAAAAACATAAAGGGAAGAATATGACAAACTCCATTGTAGAAAGGTGGAAAGGTTAAAGAAAATCTCTAATCTTCAAGTCTAATTGCACTCACACCACATTAGGATTTGTGTTTCTTGACGGCTGTTGTGTTCTGTCCAAGTGTGTTTTGCATTTGGCGTAACTTATGAATTTATAAGAAAATAACGTGGGCTTTCCGCACATCCAGCGCTCAGGCACTACGTTACTAGCGCCTAGGCGCTGACCCATTAAAACCGCGGTGTTTTACGTATCGAGCTCCTAGGCGCTCTGACTTCAGCGCCTAGGCGCTAAATGCCTAGAAGACCTCCTCCTCTGCCTTACTAGCGCCTAAGCGTTGGATTTCCAACGCCTGGGCACTGTACCACTAGAATGCAAAATCAACTCTCTGTCTCATGCAATCGTCCAGTCTTCTTCCATGCATAATTACATATCAAAAATACATAAAAATACACAATTAAAACATAATATAAAATAACAACAAACAAAAGAAACTTAAGAACAAACTCAATCAAAAAAATAAAAGAGAATGAAAATTCAAGACTTTGAGCCGTAAAAATATGAATTTTTGTAAGTTCATCACTCTCCCAAACTTAAGCTTTTGCTTGTCCTCAAGTAAAAAGAAAAACAAAAACAAAAAGACTAAACAAATAACAACTCAAAACACACAACCAAAATATGGCAACACCAGGTAGTGAATATCATACATATCCTCAAAAATTGTTTTACAATCTAATTTCAAAGTGTCACACATGAACAATCCAATTATCACATCGTCTCTCACATACAACTCTTATGCACAAATGACTTTTCAAAAACATGAATGAAAGGCACAATTTCTTCATAAAGTACAAGCTCAGATAGGTTCATAAAATTACAAATGCACATCAAACCCACATCCATAGAGTTATTTTTCATCTGTCTCTCCACTAATGTAAACAACACGCAACCAATAATCAAAAGGGACTTTACAAAGTTTGTAATGAAAGACCAAGGGTATGAGTTAAGAAAGAAGTGGTAAAAAAATGAAAACAAAAGTTGAGATACAAAATCAAGCACAATTCAAAATTCAAGCCTCAAAATACTGAACAAGTGCAAAACAGAGCATAGGAAACAACACATCATTCACTTTCTTTCTTTCTTTCTTTCTTTTCTTTTTTCTTTTTTTTTCTGCAACCTCCACCCCCAAACTTATTTCTTTGCAATACTTTGGGTGAAACTTCTCTTCTTTTCTTTTGCTTTTTGAATTTTTTTTCTTTGAAATTTTTCAGCTCTACAAAACTTCATGCACCAAAAATAACGAAAACTTAAATAATAAAATAATACAAGATATGCACTCAACAAACGTTATGTAAGAGAAGAATTATTTTTTATTTTTTATGTGAGTATGAGAAAAGAAAAATGTGGGTAAAAGAAAAGAAATAGAGGTCAAACAATAACAAGGTTGCAAAAAGAACTTAGAGATAAACTGTGTTCACAGGTTGGCTTGAAAAGCTCAAACGGTCTAAAGAAGGTCTTTATCATTTCCTTAATCATGCACTGCCTAGGATTTCACCTCAAAAGAGAATCAAACAACTTCTAGATGCAAATCATCCATACACATGCAATTCCATAAACTTTCTCTAAGCTTGACATACAATTAAATTCCAAGGTCTATCAATCATAAAGATGAGAAGAACATCCATACACAAATGAAATAATAGAGATAAACATAACTCATGAAATCTCATGTACTATCCCAAGAAAATAGATCAATCCACAATTCAAACAATCATTGGATATTCAATTCAACACACCGACATGCACAGTTTCACACAAAGATAATATGGGTGATGATGACAAAATCAAAACCAATTAAAACAAATAACTAAATGAAATAAATGCAAGAAAGAAAAAGAAAAACTCTTTTTGACAGCCGACAACTATATACATCATCCTACAAAGGCTTTGAACTTGGGGAGGCACCTAAGTCAACTCAACATTACCTTCAAAACAAAAACAAAAAAATAAGAAATAACAAAATAAAAACAACAATAAAATTAAAAGAGAAAAATAGAGAAAATTAATAAATCAATGCTTGAAATCATTAGAGGATTTTTTTTTCAATTAATCAATTTTTGAAAAGAGAAGTATGATGACTTTTTCTCTTATCAGTTCTTTGCCTCTATACTCTATCACTGCCTTTGGAATCACTCTGCAATAAATCAATGGATGCTAGAGGATTTTTTTCAATTGTAACAATTTTTGAAAGAGGAGGGTCTTTCTCCTTTTCATCCACAATCTTGGAAGTGAGAAGATCAGCATTGATTGATGATGAAGGGATCTTACTAGCCAAATCCTGTAGAGACTTATCTTGAATGCATTTGATAGGGGCATAAAGATTTGATGTCGGTGTAGATTTATCAAAAACATTAATAGTCACCTGATCACCATCCACCCTTAAAATGAGCTCTCCTCTAAGTACATCAATCACGCTCCTGAAGTAGCCAATAACGGTCTTCTAAGAATCAGAGGAATATTAGCATCCTCATCCATATCTAAAATCACAAAATCAGCTGAAAAATTAAATTTGTCTACCTTCACTAGCAAATCTTCCACTATAACATATGGTTGTTTAATTGACCGATCAGCTAGTTGAAAAGACATTGTAGTTGGCTTCACTTTATCAATCCCAAGCTTACGGAGAATTGACAATGGCATTAAATTGATGCTAGCCCCTAAGTCACATAGAGCTTTCTTAATAGTCAATTCACCAATAGTGCACGAAATAGTGAAACTACATGGATCTTTCAATTTAGGTGGCAGTTTCCTCTGAATTATAGCACTGCACTCTTTAGTAAGTGCCACAGTCTCATCTTCACTGAACTTTATCTTCTTTAAGAGTAAATCTTTCATGAATCTAGCATATGAGGGTATCTGTTCAAGTGCTTCAGCAAAGGAAATGTTTATCTGCAGCTTCTTGAAGACATCTAAGAACTTTGAGAATTGCCTCTCTTGATTCTCCTTCTTTAACCTTTGAGGAAACAGGAGTCTAACATATAATGAAGGATCAACTATTTTCTGCTCATGTTCCTTCTTCTTCCTCTGCCACTTTGGTTGCTCCTCTTTAGCTTCTTCATTACAGCACTCTTGAGTTGAGACATCCGCAACAGTAACATCAGTTTTTTCAGCTTCTTTACCTTGTCCTTCCAAAGTCTTGTCACTTCTCAGTATAATTGCATGACATTGCTCATATGGATTGACTACAATATCACTTGGAAAGGTGTCCAGAGGTCTCTTGATTTTCTAAATTTTTAATAACAGCTCATTGATTCTAAAAATTTACCTTTGTTTCCTCCATAAAAGTAAAAATCTATTGCACAAAAGTAGATGTCTGTACAGAGAATTTCTCAAGTGCAATCTCCAGAGGAGACTTCTTCTCTGATTGAGGATTCAATGACACTGTTTGATTGCTCCAAGAAAAATTGGGATGATTCCTCCACCCTGAATTATATGTATTTGAAAATGGAATACCCTGAGGTATGGAAGGATTACCCATATAATTTACTTGTTCTTGAGAACTAAAACTAGAATTGCTTGCCTCACATCCACCATTAGCATGGTTACCTCCACAGAAATCACAAATTAATACTTGGTGATTCACAGAATTTACCTGTATACTCTCAACTCGCTTGGTGAGGTTATCTAACTACTGAGAAATACTTTTGTTTTGAGCAAGTAAGGCATCGAGAGTACCAAGCTCCATAGCTCATTGTCTGACTACTACTCTCCCACTAGGCAACTGATATTCATTGGTTGCCATGGTCTCAAATAGTTCTTGAGCTTCTTCAAGAGTTTTGGTATTTAGAGATCCACTTAGGGGTGATCACGGGTCGGGTTGGGTCGAGTTTGGGGGTTAAAAAAAATCCAAACCAACTAGGTGATGTCGGGTCGGGTTGTGAAAAAAATTTTAAGTAACACGAACCGAACTAACCCGATTAGAATCGGGTTGGGTAGTCGGGTCGGTCGGGTTGGTCGGGTTCGCGGGTTGGGTAATCGGGTTGGTCGGGTTGTGCACCTTAAGTGGTTGGGTTAGGCAAAACGACATCGTTTTAATCGGGTCATCGGGTCGACTCCTTGGACCCATTACCCGAACCAATTAATGGACGAGTTAGTCGGGTTTTACCCGAACGGACCCGATTACCTGAACCAATTTAGTTGGATCGGGTCGGGTTATCCGGGTCATCGGGTCAGGTCGGGTAAATGTGCACCCTTAGATCCACCTGCAGATGCATCCACCATAGCCTTGGTAGGATGAGTTAAACCATTATAAAAAATTTACACCTGCTGCCAAACCTCAAATGCATGGTGAGGACATCTCCTTAATAACTCCTTGTATCTCTCCCAAGATTCATATAACGACTCCCCTTGATTTTGAGTGAAACAAGTTATTTCACCCCTCATCTTCACAAACACTGATGGAGGGAAGTATCGAGTCAAAAATTTTCTAATCAGGTCCTCCCAAGTAGATATGCTCCCTTGTGGTTGGGCTTATAGCCAGCTCTTTACTTTGTCTTTGAGAGAAAATGGGAACAACCGTAATCTAATGGTATCACCAGTAACGCCATTATACTTAATAGCACCGTAGAGTTGCAAGAAATTTGTAATGTGCAAGTTTGGATCTTCTGCCTGACTTCCCTCAAACTGATTATGCTGCACCAACTGTAGAAGTGCTAGTTTAATTTCAAAATTATTGGCCTGAATAGCAGGGCGCACAATACTGGTAGAAAAATTTTCAGCAAATGGAGTAGCATAGTCAGCCAATGTGCGTCTTCGCTCTGCAATTACAACTATTTCTGCCATCTTTGCTTCTGTTTCTTCAAGTTTCTTCCTTTCTCTAGCTGTTTTCCTGTTTGCTCTAGTTGTTCTCTCTATTTCTAGATCAAAAAATAATTCTTCGAACTCTAAAGACCCTTGCATAAATGCATAAACAAGCAAATCAGAGTGAAGTAAAGAAAAGAAATCAAAATTAAAAATAAAAATAAATGACTAATAAAAATAAACAAAGAAAACAAAAAAAAAAATAAACAAATTAAAAAAAAAAAAAATTAAAATCAATAATTAAAAATAAAATTAAACAAAGAGAAATAAATACTTAAATTAGTATCTTTTCAACTACTATTTAATATTAATAACAATAATCCTAGGCCACGGCGCTAAAAACTTAATGTGGATATTGGCAAGTGCACCAAATCGACAAAAGTAATAAAGAGTGAGTAAAGTATCGTTCCCACGAGAATTATGTTATTAATTACTAAGTTCGTTAAATCAACACTATTCAAGTTATCTAAAAGAGGGTTATTACAAATTTAATTAAAAAAATATAAAATCAGCAAACAATAAATTAAAAGGGTGAAAAACAATGATGTTGAAGAGTTAGGATTTAGATTTCACTTGAACTCTTTAAATGCACATTCAAATATTGGTTTAATTATATTCTATTTCAATGATTTATGGTCAATTCTCAAAATTGATTAATACTAAATTCATTGGTATACTAATCCTCTTACGCTAATTAGAATTAATTAATCCCTTAGTCTAACTCCAATTAGAAAGGCATTATCAAGAACGAGAGAATTAAAAGAAAGACCACATAACCCACAACGTCCATTCCTAGCGATTATAGAAATTATGGTGTTTATCACAAGTTTTAGGTTTATACAAATTTTTTCAAATCATACATAAACCCAAAAGATCATTCCTAAATTGACCAAGTTTAGAAAAACATTAAGAATAGAGATAAACACATAAATCATGAAAAAGAAACATAGATTAACACATAAAAGAAATTTACATCATCCAAGAACAAGATCCATCATCCCCTTAACAAAGGAAAAATTAGTTACACATGAAAAAAGAAGAACACAAAGGGAAGAATATGACAAACTTCATTGTAGAAAAATGAAAAGGTTGTAGAAAATCCCTAATCTTCAAACCTAATTGCGTCCACACCACATTAAGGTTTGTGCCTTTTGACAGCTTCTGCGTTCTGTCCAAGTGTGTGTTGCATTTGGCGTAATTTATGAATTTATAAGAAAATAACGTGGGCTTTCTGCACATCTAACGCTCAGGCGCTGTGTTACCAGCGCCTAGGTGCCGACCCATTAAAACCACAATGTTTTACGTATCGAGCGCCTAGGCGCTCTGACTTGCCAGTGCCTAAGAGCTGGATTTCTAAAGCTTAGGCGCTATACCACCAGAATGCAAAATCAGCTCTCTATCTCATGCAATCGTCCAGTTTTCTTTCATGCATAATTACATATCAAAAACACATAAAAACACACAATTAAAACATAATATAAAATAACTAAAAACAAAAGAAACTTGAGAACAAACTCAATAAAAAAAAATAAAAGAGAATGAAAACTCAAGACTTTGAATCGTAAAAATATGAATTTTTGTAGGTTCATCAGCTGTTTTCCTCCTCTTGATGCTTTGGTCTTGGAATAATTGCAATCTCCTTTTACAGATGAGGAAATTAAATTAGTTATCTTTTATATGGGGGCTCTCAAAGCCCTAAACCCTGATGGTTCGCACCCAATCTTCTTCTTTACTCAAAAGGATATTATAGGAGCTTCTGTCTATGATATGGTGAGGCAGGTGTAAAGTGATCTGATAAAGGTTTGAGATATTAATGAAACCTTGTTGGTTTTAATTCCTAAGATTGACAATCTTGAGAGAATGAAGGATTTTTTACCTATTAGTCTTTGTAATGTGATATACAAGATCATTACTAAGATTATCTCTACTAGGTTAAAGTCTCATATGGATTATCTTGTGTCCTCAAATCAATGCAACTTTATTCCTGGTTGGCATAGCTCTGATAATATTGTTGTCACCCAAGAGGTCATTCACACAATGAGAAAGTTGAAAAGTAAAAAAGGTTATTTTGCTATCAAAATTGATCTTGAGAAAGCTTATGATAGGGTTAATTGAGACTTTTTGGAGGATACTCTAAAAGATCTGGGGTTTCATAGTCATTTCATTAATGTTATTATGAATTGTGTTTCCCTTTGATCTATGCAAGTTCTTTGGAATGGGGAGAAGACTCAGAGTTTTGTTCCTTCTAGGGGCATTCGTCAAGGGAATTCACTTTCTCTCTACTTGTTTGTCCTTTGTATTGAGAGGTTGTCTCACTATTGATTTGGAAATTTGAGAGGGATTTTGGAAGTTTATTAAGTTGTCCAAAAATGGTCCATTGATCTCTCACTTTTTTTTTGCTGACGACCTTATTCTTTTTGGGGAAGCATATATGACTCAAAAGGAGACTATTGTGAAGTGCTTGGACATTTTCTATCAAGCTTCTGGGCAGAAAGTCAAATTGTGAAAAAATGAGAATATTCTTTTCTAAGAATGTTAATCATACAAGAGTTACTGAGTTATGTAATTTATCGGGTTTATCTGTGACTACTAATCTGGGTAAATATTTGGGTGTACCCTTACTTCATAAAAAGGTGAACAAGAGAACGTATCATTTTTTGGTGGAGAGAACTCATAAAAGGTTATCATCCTGGCGTGCTAAATTCCTTACCTTTGCTAGAAGGATAACTCTCACTAAATCTGTTTTGGAGGCTTTACCTACGTAAACAATGCAAACTACCCTTCTCCTGAAAGGTACCTATGATACGTTGGAAAATATTTCTAGAATTTTTATTTGGGATTCTAGAGATGGTAGGCAGAGATATCATAGTGTTGCTTGAAGTGATTTATGTATGCCAAAGTTTTCTGGAGCCACTCATCTTAAAAACTTACGTTTGTTTAATGAGGCTCTTGTCATGAAGCTTGGTTGGGACCTAGTGGCCAAACCAAACTATTTATGGGTCCAAGTTATGAAATCTAAATACAATTGTGGGAACATTGTTATCCCTTGGGTTGGAAAAAGTAGCGATTCTTCCTACTGCTGGTGCAGTATATGTCACGTGTGGGACCATATTCAGAAGGGTATTAGATGGATTTTGGGTGATAGTTGTTTAGCTCGCTTTTAGTCTGATTCTTGGTTGAGTTCGAGTGTGCTTTTGAAATATATTGCTCTAGATGAGGTTGGTGAATATATTATCAATCTTCCTCTGGTGAGCTATGTCACTCCTTCGAGTCAATGGGATCTTTCTAGTTTCCAACACTTGATCCCCCATTTATTTTGTGTTGAAGTTACTAGCATTCCTCCCCCTCAACCTCTCCTTGGTAATGACATTCTTGCATGGAAATTCACTAATAATGGTGGCTTCACTACAAATTCAGCTTACCAATTACTGACTTCTCATCTCAACAAGCAATGGGATCGTGTTTGGAAAGTGGTGTGGCGTTGGCCTGGTCCTCAAAAAATTCATTGTTTCCTTAGGCTTCGTCTCGTCAAGCTAGCTTATTGGTCTAAGTTCTTTTCTAGTGATGTGAAAGAATGGGTGCAGAGTGCTCTATGCATGCGCATGGGTTGTTATAAGGATGGGGATTGGCCATTAACTTTTGACTTCACGGTTTGGTTAATCTAGCTTAATTGTAACCAACTTATTTTTGGTGAAGGGAATACAAATGTGCATCGCTTATACTTTGTTATTCAGCAACATGTAAAGGAAGTTTATCAACTCCTTGATTCAACGTTGCAAGCAGCTATTAACAAGAACTCTTATAGAAGCATGGCTATTGGGTGGGAGTTTCCTTATGCTAGTTAGTTTAAAGTTAACGTTGACAAGTCTTGTAGAGATGGTGGTCGTGATAATGGTTGTGGTGGTGTTTTTTTGGGATGATTCTGGTGTTTGGATTAGTGGTTTTGTTTGTAATATTGGTAGCTCTTATGTGCTTCAAGCCGAACTTTTGGGAGTTTTATCTATGCTTTAGCTTGCTTGGAGTATGGGGTGTGATAAGCTTTAGATAGAAGTGGACTCAGCCATCGTCGTGAAGTTGATAAACGGTGGGTGTAATCTAATCCCTGTGCTCCCTTGGTGTCCATAATTCTTTTGTTGTTGAACAGATTTTGGCATATTCGTTTGTCTCATGCTTATCATGAAGCAAATCGGGGTAGCACATTGGTTAGCTAGTTATGCTCATCAGTTTGATGTGGGTTTCCATGTTTTGCCTTCTCTTTCTCAAGGTTGTGGATCTCTGCTCCTTGATGACTTAGTTGGTGTTTCTTTCTTTAGATTTATTGTTTCTTAGGGACTTTTGCCCCTCTTGTTCACAAAAAAAAAAAAAAACTAGCACTCATGATATATTTATTGAAAAAAAAATCTAAACTCTTTTTTAAGCCTAATATTTTTTCACTTACTCCAAACATTCAAAAAAAGTCTAATTCATATGCTTTAGAAGATACTAACACTCAAATGGTCTTATTTAAAAACTCTTATTTCTTATGATCTTGGCATTATATGCTTTGAAGATCCTCCTTCATGCATTGCGGGAATCTAAGGATGATATGATTAGGGTGGCTTTCTGTAGTCTTGTTGTTTAATTTTTGTTTGGTTTGGGCAATGTTGTAGCCCCATCTACCTACGAAAAGGAAAAGGAGAAATTCTAATTCATATTAGAATCTAGAATATTAAGGCAAATGAAAAAATATCCTTTAAAATGTGATTATTTGTAAAATGAACAAGTAAATGTGTATTTACTTTTGATTTAATCTAAAATGTATTGTTATCTTAACCTATTGAATGATCTAAGGCAGATACATTTTTATCTACTTATTTTATAAACAAACTCATTTTATATTGTATTTGGATTGCAGGTAATGAGAGGAATGTGAAGGGAATGAAGAGAAAAGGAATAATATCCCCATGTTTGGAAGTTTAAAAAACATATGGGAAGGGAAAAGAAGTCATGGGGAATAATTCCCGTTCACTTATCCTCAAAGACCAAAATTTTGTTCTCTCTAAAATTGAAAACGAGGGGCGGGGGGGGGGGAATAAGTTTTTATGTGTCAAAATAACTATTTTTCATTTCATTCCATTCCATTTCATTGTAATTTAACCAGAGACATCTCTCTAACCAGAGACTCAAGCTTTTACATGATAAACTACATTTTTTGAGTCTAAATATTCTTTTAATCCTTGCAATATATGTCCTTTAGCTAAACAAAGAATACTATCCTTTACTGCATATAATAATCTCTAACCTGCTCCTTTTGATTTAATAAATTGCGATATTTGGAGGCCTTATCATGAGCCCACATACACCGGACATAGATATTCTTTAAACATTTTTGATGATCATACTCGATATACTTGGACTTAGTTGTTGAAACATAAGTCTGAAGCTACTCAAATCAT
Source organism: Ormosia semicastrata (assembly GCA_029884595.1). Taxonomy (NCBI): domain Eukaryota; kingdom Viridiplantae; phylum Streptophyta; class Magnoliopsida; order Fabales; family Fabaceae; genus Ormosia; species Ormosia semicastrata. Next base: position 16,513,196 of record JAQQTO010000041.1, on the reverse strand, counting down.
TATAAAGTTCTTCACTCTTATAGAAACTCAGTTTGGAAAGGTTATAAAGAGTATTAGAACAAATAATGCCAAAGTACTTCTTCTCAATGATCTCTTGGCACATAAAGGGATATTGCATCGATTTTTTTGTGTGGAAAGGCTTGAGCAGAACTCAGTTGTAGAAAGAAAACACTAGCATCTGTTAAATATGACTAGAGCTTTGTATTTTCAATCCAAAGTCCCTTTGTCATTCTGGGGATATTGTCTTCAAGTTCCCACTTATATCATTACTAGGCTTCTTTCTCCTATTTTAAAACATCAAACACCATTTACTCTCTTACATAAAACTGAACCTGATTACCATTTCCTGATAGTTTTTGGCTATTTATGTTTTTCTTCTACCCTTTTATCCACCAGGGATAAGTTCTCACCAAGAGCTAACCCATGTGTCTTCTTAGGGTACCCTGCAGGTTACAAAGCCTATAAGATTTACAACATTCAAGCCAGAAAAATTCAAATTTCTAAAGATGTTATCTTTCATGAAAACATTTTTCCTTTTCATTCTACTCCACATTCTTATCCTAACATAGATCCATTTCCCTCTCTTGTTCTCCCACAACCTTTAGATCCTTATATTACACACACCAATCCTGCAGCTCCTGCAATTGCTGTAGATACTTCAGTTGCAGTTGAAGCTATTGTTCCAATTACTTCAAACACTCTATCACCTAATTATGTCCCTGACTCTTCGGTTCCCCCACCAGAATCAATTCATGTTGCTTCTCTTCTAGTGAGAAAATCTACCAGAACTTCTAAACTCTATACCTACATGTTTGTTTGATTATAGATGCAACCAAGTGTCTCCTTGTCCATCATACACCATTACCTCACCTTCTTCATATTTGAAGCTGAGTCTAGCTTATAGACAATACATCTGTCAAATTTCTGTAGTTTATGAACCTCAATATTATTCCAACCAAAATAGGATTAGATTGGAAATACCATAAAGATTGGAGGCCAAAAATTCTTAATTTGGTCAAGGCCGTGCATATGTAGATTATTATGTATTATTAAATTCTTTTAATTATTTAATATAATTCAATTTTTTAATTGTTACTATTTATAATTTGGTTATGCAGTTATTATATAATCATTTTAAATAATTTATTTTAATTATTTAATAAAATCAATTTTAAAACCCTTCTCATATAATAAATATCAAATTATTTTTTTGAGTTAAAATTTATTACATTCAGTCTTTTTTTTTTTCTCAAAAAATAATATTTAGATTTAGTTATTTCATAAATATGACAACAAATTTTAATAATAGTCATTAATAGCTATTAACATATTAAAAAATCCAAATCAATTAGCCATTTATATATATTTAAGGACTTCATCCTAAAATATTCACTTTCTAAAATTATTTAATTAGTTCAACTAATTTATACAACTCCCATTTTAGGACTAATGTGATTGAACTATGTTGTTAAACGAATCTTTCAGTAAATTCAAATACATTTATTATACTAGAATTTAGAGGTATTTTTAGATATGAAATATATAATTAATAGCGTGTAATCAATTTATATAAATATATTTTAATTTTAATAGTTCAGTATTATAATAGATAATTTTGAAGAAAAAAAGTCAACTACTAGACTACGTTCTACGTATAGCCTGGAAAATGATGTATTTTTAATGAAATTTGTTTTTTTCACTATTAATTTAATCACTATATTAATACTAAAGATCTTATTTCACATTCACGCCATCTACTATTTCAACTTTATAACAATACACTTACATTCAAGGGCAATTATGTTTAAGACTGAGTAGGGGCATAGAAATAAATTTGTGTTTACTTTTATGCTTCAATATTTTAGTCAAATTTAATATCTTTTATGATGATTGTTTACTTAAGTGCTTAGGTTTCGTAAAATTTTTCACTAATATTCTATAAGGTTTTTGAATCTAAAATATCAAAAAGCTTGAATAGAAATTAATTTTATTTTATTTTATTCTTTCAATATTATTCTTACTTTTATGTTAAAACAGTAGTAATAATAATATAGAAAAAGAATATACATGACATAAAATTTTGTCATGTGTCATTTAAGTTAATTAGTAAATATTTAAAATTTTTATCATATGTCATTCAAGTCAATTAATAAATGCATTAAACTTTTAACATGTAACAAATATATTATTTATTTTTTTGTCATGTGTTATTTAATGTATCAACTTAAAAAAATATTGACATTTGTAAAAAAATATCACATATACATTAATATAATAATTAATAAATATAATTGTGAACATTTAATTTTGTTCGGATCGCTTTTTAATTTTTTTTTAATAAAAAATAAAAAAGATAAAATATACAAAAGAATAAAATAAAAAAATTAATTAAAAAAATTACACTGACAAAAGTCTACCAACTTACTTGACCAATCTTTTGCTTTCATCCAAATTTTCTTGAAGTCCAAACTTGTAACCAACTCTAACCCAATTATAAGAAAAAAAAAGACGAAAGAAAAAGAAAAAAAATAAAAGCTGAAAAATGGAACGTTGAATTGCTCTGGCTTTCATTTTTATTTTTGAGTAAAAACAAAGACTTTTTTTGTTTGTTTCTCCTTGTTTCCTTTTCTTCCCCTGCATTATCTGAAGCTCACCAGCACAATTGGCACAGTAAGAACAAGGCTGCTATGCTCCCATGCCACTGCATACACCGTTACACAACAACATATTTTGGCTTCATTACACGACACTCACTTTCACATACACACTTACGATTTTACTCTCACACACAACATTTTTACACTTCATACTTTGATCACATACACTTAACCTGCAACTCAACTCCACCATGAAGAACTGGCCATGAAGAAAAAACCATGAACACAACAACCACCCTTGCAACCATACCCAGGACCTCCATTGTCAACACCTCTTGATCCATTCACCATCAACTTCACCACAAAAGCCTGTAACAAGCCCACACCTAAACTTTCCTTTCCTTTCAAATAAATCATTTAACATCTGATAAATCTCTTCCATAGTTTTAAATTGCGGTTACAATCGCAGTTGTGAAAACTACTAAAATCACAATATTACAGACAATTGCAAAAAATTACAGTTGATACAATCGCAATTGCGATCAGGATATGATTGTGAAGACTACTAAAACTGTAATATTGTGGTCATAATTGTGATTGCGGACTACAATTTAAAATCATGATCTCTTCAAACCTCAACTTTTTATAATCCAAAACACTTCATTCATTATTGTCATTTTCAAATGAACAAACACCATCCCAAATCTCTCAAGCCACACAACTCTCACCCAACGTGCAAATCAATCAATTCAAGAACTGAACTCACAGACCTCAAACCACCACAAATCGAATCACTCACTCCATACCTTATCAAATATTAATGCATTTTGATAATGGAAGTGAAAAATTAAGTATTTAATTTGTAATATAAATTTATTAAAAAATGTCATTAATGAATTTTTTTAAAAATATTTAATATTTAATAATAATTATAAAAGAGAATATTTTTTTACATTAAGACTTAGTCTAGTATGCTTTTTAAAAATAAAAGTGAAAAGTTAAGGGAAGAATTTCAATATAATTTCATTTGTATTTTATCTATGATTTTTTTTATCGATAATACATTAAAATGACTATAAATGATAATATAATTTTTATATTATGAATCATTTTAGTATAACTTTAAGAAAAAAACTTCGATTGTATTATTTAGAAATATTAATTAAGCAAGATGATTATATAATGAGATAAATTAATTATAAATAAACGAGGACTAATGTGATAAAAGCAAGAATAATAACATAGAAATATATTGGTGACAAAATTTATATTCATAGATTAGATTTAATACCATCAAATTTTAAAAATTATAACAATCAATTTTTCATGAAACATATGGACTAATACATTAATGAATAGAATTTATAGTAATAAAAACTCAAATGAGTAAAAAATATAATAATTAATACCTTAAAGTATTGACTAAAATCCAAATAAGTGATATAAAAAAATTTAAATGAGTACAAATATAATAAATGATATTTTATATATATATATATATATATATATATATATATATATATATATATAAATTATAGAGTCTAAAATTAAAATTAGCTAAAATTATATAAGTTATTTATTTTTAATTTTTCTCTAATTATCTCGTGCTTTACACGGATACAAAATACAAGTTATCTTAAATGACGGATATTTTGAAATAAATGAAGTATAGTTTATACACAAACTTCTTATAGAACATTATTAATTAGTCTCATGGATACTGTCATCAATGTTTTATCCATTATACAACGTGAGACAACACCAAATGGCTCTAGAGACTTGGCTTCTCTAAAGTGATTCTTTACTTTTCAAAGTAAAGGATCTCAACTATTTGTGAAAAAATCAACTGTTATTTACATGTATATACATAACAAACTATAAATTTGTTAAATTTCACCCACTTAATTTGTTCATCAATAATTGATATTAATCACATTTTTCTCTAAAATAAGAATTCACTTTTAAAAAGAGCCAAATTATTAATCTACAATATAATAATTACACGCTAATCCGTTAAAAGCACCACCCAAAAAAGAGAAGATATATAACTTGAGAATGCTTAGTGACCAAAGTTGTAGACCGATTAAAGAAATACCGCTCAGGAAGTGCAAGACACTTCTCTACCATTCCATGCATGACCCAGAGTGCCATGCCAGCGCCACAAACTATTGGAGCCAACTGAATGCAGCAAGACCAGACTTCATCAAGGCATGCACAAAGCACAACCCAAAGAGTTCATACAAATACAGAAGCTGCACCTAAAATGATATAGATGAAAATCTGAATTAGTACATGAGCTTAAGAAAGGAGCAATATTATTGGATTAATTAGTCAGTTTTTCTTGTGAAGTATGTATATAATAATGTCTGAAAATGCTTATTTCTGATAGTATGTAATTTAACAACAATGTTGTTTGCATACTCGAATTTGTATGCTATTTTTATATCGGATAAAGTTATTTTAAAGTGAATTTTTATCTTTAAAGTGAACAAGTAAGACTGTATCTATTATTAAATTTTAGTGAATTAAAATTAGGATACACTTTAAACTAAATTAAGAGTAGATACAATTTTACTTATTCACTTTAAAATCTAGCTTACTTTAAAAGAATTTTTTCTTTTTACATCAATTAATAATGTATAACTTTTTTATTAACAATAAGTATTTTTTATTAACAATTAATAATCAATTATCATAATATAGTAATCGATTATTACCCTAGAGATATTTTTCTATGCACATAAATGTAACACACCATCTTTACACACAAGACACAAAAAATTGAAGGAAAAAAAATAAGTCTCACTAAATTCATTGATCATAAAAAAAACTATTTTCTTTCTTTAACTTTTTATGTCTTGTGTGTAAAGATGATGTGTTATATTTGTAGAGAAATTATTGGTTACACATAAATGTAACACATCATCTTTATACACACTCATAAAAAATTAGAGAGATATGATAATTTTTTCTTTCTCTAATTTTTTTGTCTCTTATGTGTAAAAATAAAGTATTATATCTGTATGCACACAATAATATCTCTACATTTATATGCAATCAAAATTTTCTCTAAGTAGTGTAAGCATAATGGTGTGCAAATAACAATTAATTTTGGTAATTTAATTCATCAAAGACAAACAGTTTGAAGGAGATAATAGAGCACCTTCATGATCAATCTCATAAAGACGTAAACATCATCTTGAACTACCATCAATCTGCAGTTGCAACGCCTGCTGCTCTAATTTTCCAGAGTATGGCAAGCCATTAGTAGCTGGTTGGTGCCCCACGAACAAAGCAACATGACCCATGAGCTTGTCTTTCCTAGAAAACGTAGTGCCACACGAGCACAGCCACTTGAGGTCCCCACAGTGCTTCTCATGTGTCCTAAGGTCAGAAAGCACCGAGAACTGCTTTTGGTTACACCTCTTGCACACGTACATCTTGGGGCAATGGCTTCTCTTGTAATGATTCTTTGCACAAATCATAGACTTCAATGGCTGGAACTTGGCATGCTTTTGGTTCCACCTACACCCTTCTTGAGGACATGAATATTTGTTGGGCTTCACACTCATCAAACTGTCTCTGACCCCACCCAATAAGCTCCCTCTACTCTTCATTGGGTTGCTCAAGGCAGCACTAGTCTTGTACTCATCCCCATGAGCTCTCATATGCATCCTCAAATTTGCATCACGCTTAAATCCTTTCCCACAAACTTGGCAATAATGTGTGTACTTGGCCAATAAATCCGCAGCATCCAATTCAATTATATCATATATCTTTGGTGAATTAAGCCCTCTATTATAGCCTTCATCATTTTCATCCCCTGGTGACAACCCTCCCCTACTATTATTGGTTTCACTAATTGCCACACTTCTATCATCATGCTTAAGGTTACAATTATTAATATTATTATTATTATTATTATTATTGTTATTATTATTATTATTATTATTATTATTATTATTATTATTATAGCTTTCACCAAACCAGTCCAGTGCCTCTGACTGATCAGTACCAGAAAAGAAACTCTGACCTCTAATATTATCTGTGCCTATGTTACCAAGCACACCTCTATTATTATTGCCAAAATTTGAGTGAGGCAACCTGTCATGATCATGGTGCAATTCGTTGGTGCAAGCAGTAGTAGTACCTGGAGGAGCCATCATCTGTTGGCAGGTGAACATCATTGAAGTAGCAGTCACTATGATTTCTTGGATTGTGGAGTTCATGCTGGATATGGCCATGGAAGTTGACTCGGGTAAACTCTGATCTGGGGAGAGAATAACACCAACCAGGGTCTGCACTTGACTAAGCTTGTCTTTGAGAACAGAGAGATTGAAGAGGAGGGAACTAGAGTGTGAACCTGAGCCTGCAGAGTTTACTTCCACAGAGGGTGACACCAAATCTTCGGTCACAGGAAACATCTGCAACCCTTGATGGAAGCTAGATGTGGTCCTTGAAATCATTTTCGATATACCTTCTTCCAACCTATGAACTGTGGCTTTGGTTTGTATAGCAAGCGGTTGTGTGAACATTCGCTTTGAGTTTCTTGGTTCAAAGAAAGATATTATATATATTGGGAGCATATATGCGGAGTTAGCTTTATATGAAATCGCAGAAACATATAGTTATCTGGGTACTATGATACTGTGAGAAATAGAGAGAGATAGAAGTCAACTGATATATGTAACTTGAAGTTCATCCCCACTTACAACCTCCCTTGCATGTACCCTAACTCACGTTGGGACCACATTCTTCATAGAAAATTGAAAAAGAAATTGCAGATGACGTACATAAACCAGAATGGGGTATAACTTTATTGGACTGCCCAGCATTAAGTTTTTGCATGTTGAATATTATAATGGTTTTGTTATATAGTACATATTTTAAAGAATCAAAATGATATTTTTTTATTTTTTTATTAATTACTTAGTAAAAAAAATTAAATATTTATATTTTTTACTTAATAATTTTTTTATTCCTTAATTTGTATCTTAGAAGTACATGTTAACAAAACTCATATTTTAAGTTACTTAAATCTAAAACCCTTCATCCTTTTGTCCGTATCTTCTCTCCATCAGAATAAAGAAAGGAATTATTTTTGTCTTGTGCACATTTCAATCGTCCTTGTTTATTCTTTAAAGTTTATGTAGTCAATCTATGAGCATGGTTTAAAATATTGATCGGATGGACAATCTTACTCATAAGGCTGTGTCAATACGTCATTTTTTTTTTTTTGCTTAGAAAACCTATCAAATATTTATATCATGGTGGGTGGTGGCATGACATAACTTGACCCCGGCCCACAACAAAACAGTCAAAACTCATGCGTCCTTGCCTTTCAGCCCTTGCCATCTAGCCCAGCTAATTATCTATTTCAGTCCATGCTAAAATACACGAAATTCCTTCAACAATGGGTTAATTTAAGAAAATCTTCGTTTAAAATTCAATTTTATTCCTTCAACTTATCAAATTGTACATATTAATTTTTATAAGAGATTTTTTTAACACATGTATAAGGGGTTAATTTTGATTTAAATTGAAGAAAGTTCCTTACATTTTATCTTTTCTTATTCATATAATGAGGTTTAAGATTCGTACATGTTTAAAGTGTTTCTCTTTTTCAACGAATAAATACATACATATAAATTTACCAAAAAAACAAATAAATACATATAAATATTCTCAATTTTTTGGGTGAGAACTTTTTTTTCTCGACACTGGCTTTGTTTAACACGAATTTTTATTGAGACCGGCGTTTTTAGTTTTTAACATTAATTGATTCCTTGCATTCTACAGGCACGAAATAGACCATCATCGACTAGTCAAATATCTTGGTAATTAGTCGATGAATTCCTGAAATGATAAGAGGCCTTGATTTTGACCTCTCAAAGACATGAAATCACCTAAATTTAATTTTGAACTTTTCATACTTCAACCCAATTGATGACAATGAGCCACACGCCTCGTATTAATTAAGTAAGAAGTATAACTTGTACCAAAAATTAAAAAAAGTAATAAGTATAACGAATCGCGGCTAACCTCGTTTCTTAAACAACCTATATAAATGCGCATAATTGAAAAAGACAAAAAAAAAAAAAAATAGAGAGAAATAATCTCAATAGCATATTCCTGTGTTACAATCTAATTTGACTTTTCTTCAATTAATTACTCCATCTTCCAAAAATATATTACAGTCAAGGAAATCACAACCAAAATGGTATTTTGTGCACATATAGGACTCCATATCTAATAATCTTTCTTTTTCTTAATATTTGTATTTTAAAATTTTTACACAAAAGTAAAAGTACTATTAAATAATCTCAAATATAAAAAAAAAATATAATTTTTAATATAATTAATTTATACTTTTTTACTTGTTAATATTTTCTCTCTCCTCGATCATTACTAATATGTATAGTTAGTGAGTTTAGTTGAAATAATAAATAATAAAAGTAAAATTTTAAAAAATAATTAATATCTTTTTAATATTTTCAAATAACATGTAATTTTAAACAAAATAATATTTTTTAAAAAGGCAAATATAAACGAACAGAAGAAGTACTTAATTTTCATTTCAAGAATCTCCTTCCCTGATTCACGACTTGACTATCACTACAATATTTTATAGGGAGTTACTAGGAAACGCTCGAGGTTACTAGCCTTTGGATGCTTTATTTTGCTTGAGATATGTTTGTATGTAGTAACAAATTAAAAAAAAAAAAACGTAAATAAAGCTGCAAATGCTCAAGCCTTTGTGCACTCGAGCTGACAATAGCAAATCCCTATTTTAAAATTAACCTGTTGACGGATAAGACTGTGTCTTGAAGAGGGAAATTTTCGATTCTCAATGTAAATTTATATTCATGTTTCATGCATTCAGGTGTTTATTTAGCTTTGGACCAAATTATATTTGGATCTTGAGACGTGTTCGATGTAGCAGCTGGCAGGCTAAAACGAATTATTCTTAGCGAATGATTCATACCTTTTATTTCATTAAGGTTAAAAATCCTCGAACTTCTTCATTTATATTTGAATTGACTAAATTTTATTTTACATTGACACATTAAATTCTTTCTTGCATTCACTCAACTTTCCTATCTTGCTTGTAAGTTAAGGTGGGGGTGGGGGGAGAAAAACGAGGAGAAATTCTTATTTAAAGAGTTGTTTAGTATGCTGTATTAGATTTGATAGGATAAATTAATATAATACATTTATAACTTATCATTTGTTTGATATAAATATTATATTATATAAATTTATCTATCAAATCTCTTTTATACATTAAAATGATAGATAACTTAATCAAACCTTAATTGATGAGATTAAGTCTGATTGAATTTTGATGTATAAATTCCTATAAAAAAATTTCATTACATTTTTAAATATCTCGATATCTCTAATTCTTATGTCTTTAACCTTATACTATCAAGTCTTATATTATTAAGTCTCTAATCCTATTAAGTTTTATTATATCTTTCGTACCAAATGCACTCTAAACATAACCTATACAAATTGTGCTGACTATGCTAATTATAAATTAACACATTTTTAAAAATAAAGTAGTTGTTTGGCAACGGATATTCATACAATTATTTAATATAAAATAATGACACATGCATTGTGTAATTGACTATTTTACACAATTTATGTAAGAGAAATTTATAGATGTACTTGAAATAAGATAATTTTATTGTTTTATACTATTAAATTTATTATATTAGTTTTATGGACTATTTCTATCACACTTTAATTATATTTTTAATCCTATCATTGATATGTAACAAATTAATAATATAAAACTTGTTCCAAAAGCATTTAAAAATTTCTCTTTATGTAGACTAAGTGTAAACAATTTTTTTTTAAAAAAACAAAAGGTTATAAGTGAAATTTTATGATTTTGTATAAAAATGTATTCTCAATTTGTTTTAATCAAACTGACTGTCATAGTTGACAAAAGTAATAAAATAATCTAAACAAACATTGGCAGCCATGGATGGGAATCTCAAATCTAAAGGATTATTTTATTAGGCATTTGGGTTATTGGGATATTAAATTAATTGTTTGTGTGGCCGTGGATTCAGCCCAATGTGAATGATAACTAATATAATATTAGTGGTAGATACACATTAGTTGGGGTTGAGTTGCATTATAACAACGGCATAAGTAGTACCTACTTCTTGGTGGCATTTATGGTGGATGATTTGATCCATAAATAATTATGATTTTTTTATATTATCTTTTTTACATAATTTTTTACATTATTGATTAGATTATTTTTTTATTTTATTTAATTATAATTATTAAAAAATATAATAAAAAATAACATAACATAAAAAACAATATAAAAACAACATTTTTCGTCAAAAAAATATTCAAAAAAACTTGCTGTAGTAAGTTAACCTAACCCTAACCCTAATTATAGTCAACACAACTCCAGCGGCTCCACCATGTCCAAGCCACTCGTCAACCCTACTGACAGCCCTCCCTCCAAGGCTTAAACCACCATCCTTGAACCTTCCTTACCATGAACCAAACCTACACTCTGCTCCAGCCATCATTGCGACGCACCACACGCCGTCAACACCCAACTACCGAGCTCCCTCGTGCCACCTTAACCTCCGTCAACCAGCCCCACCGCATCACTCATTGATGAAGCAGCTTCACCCTCCGCCACGACGTCAACCGCCACTGCCCATCTCACCTTCGCCACCGCCGGCGAGCCTAGAGGAGGGTGGTACTGTAGATGACAGCGGAGAACGTGAGGCTGTTTGAAGGCAAGGGGATTCGATTTTCGATCTATTTCAGACTCTCAGGTTGGTGTTTGGTTGTGAATGGTGGGTTCCATTGGAGGTGGTTCGTCGTGGTGGTCCAACGGCGGAGTTCTGGTTGAGGTGGAGGAGTAATTTTTTGGGGACTTTTTGAAATAACCTGCTTAAGTATGTTACTCTTCTTTAATCTCTACCGTTGATTTAATTTTAATACATCTAATGGTTATAAATTGATGGTTCACACCTGTTCCATTGGCCAGCTGGTCCATATTAACTGGCACCCTTTTTACCTAAATTCTGGGCACTTAAATAAGTGCATTAGACTATTAAAATTTAATATTTTTATATATTTTTGTGTTATATAATTAATTTCATAAAAATTCATAAAAATATTAAATCTTAATTGATCTGATACATTTAATTTGGGTGCCCAAAGTTTAAATAAGAATTTTTCACTTCTATGTTGCTTCAAAACTCGAATGAGGCAGCTAAGTTTCCAAACAACAGGATGGGCTTTCAACATTGCTAAACTAATCAATAATCAATATAACTGATTATATTAATTTAAAGAAATTTGTATTGTTTAGAGCAATTAAACAGCCCACTAGGCATAGGCGTATAGCTGGCCCTTCTCTTTTATTATAAGGGCCAGGATTTTGTCAGTCAAAAGCCCTAACCCTTTTATTATATGGTTTGGGCCAGGCCCGGTTTTTATTACTAGTTTTTTTATAAAGTACTAGAAGGTTAATATTTCTAAAAAATATATAAAACCATCCCAAGTAATGAAAAAAATTATAAAGGATAAGTATTTATATAAGCCCATACATCAAATTTAGAAGTTCAAAATGACACGATAAAGTACATACTTCAAGTTTTTTCTTGAAATGTTATTATAAAAGGGCCAATAGGGTTGGTTTGTGGCCCTTCCGGGCCAGCCCTTTTCCTAAACGGGCTTCTCATAAGCCAGCTCAGCCCTCCTAAATTCCTAATTAACTTTTTTGTGATTCACTGGGGTCATTTGTCAATCTTCCTAGTGCAATGTGGTGTTACGTATATGGTTATTTTTCTCTTTCCAATTGTTTGCTAAAATTACATCTTTACATTCTAGGCTGTAAGTGGTCCTTGCATGTACAATTTGGCTGTGTTCAGTCTATACAATTTTCTGAGAAATAGAAAAGATTTGGAGAACTTTCTGGAAATTTTCCAAATATAAGCTGCTTGATTGGCACTCTGCCGATGTCACTTGAGCACACCTGATTGGTCATAATGTTTTATGTGGTTCAATATATCCACATGCGAGAAAGTCATCCTAGTTCTTGGGATTTTATCCAGTTTTTCCCAGGGTAGTTGATGATTCTTTTTTTCTTTTTATTTCAGCTGTAAAATAATTGAAATGGGGGAGAAAATTGTCTTTCCCCCAACATGAGCTCATGTTTGTATTTTGTAGTCTGTTTGATTAATTGCGTCATGTTTTTCTGTCATTAATCTCTAGGGTGGGACACGAGAATTATTTTCCTTCCTGAAGAGTTAGGCTGTGTTTGGATAAGGGATTTAAGAGAGGGGATTTAATTTTTGAAAGGATTCAAAATCCCTTATGATAAAATTTTCTGTTTGGATACATAACACAATCATTTTAAAAATTCCGGAGAATTTTAATACGGTATTTTATTACCCAAAAATAAAGTATTCAAAATTCTGCCTAATTAGGTGGAATTTTTAAAATCCCTCACTCACCCCACTTCGTCTATTACTCTCTTGATAGCTGCGCATGTTCATGTCGTGCCGCTGCTTCTTCTTCACCTCCATAGCTCTAGCTTGGTAAGTTGAGCGCTGAACTCAAATCTACTCTAGGTAATCATATGTACTCAATCTTGCTTTGTTGATGTTATATTCTACGAATTTGACCACATTTTCGTTTTTGTTTTTTTGTTTTGTTTTGTTTTTGTTTTTCTTTTTTTTTCTTTCTTTTTTGTTTTTTGTATTCTTTGTTCGATAGCTGCTGTAATCTTGGTTTAAGCTTGATTTGTATCATCTTCTTGTATGGTAAGCTCTCTATGCTCTGATCCATCATTCCCACTTGTCAAATTGCCATGACCATGAGCATGAGAATTGATCAAATGTTTCTGGAATAATCTTTGTATGTTTTAAATTAGCTGTTTGCTTGTTATGATGATTCATGAATACGTGTATTTTAAGAAGTCCAAAATGGATTTTTCACTTTTGTGCACATTGGGTTTTTTTGAGATGGAATAGATTGTTGCAAGCCTTGTGTCATTCTTTTGGCGTGCTTGTTGCATTTTCTCTGTTTGATAATATGCCAAGAAGGGAGTTTTGTGAAGTTTTATAGGTTCAATAGATCTCTGACGTATACTGTTTGAGTTTGAATATCAATTATGACTTGGTGGGTCTTTCTTTTTGAAAATCCAACAATTTGAGTTTGACTGGAAACCTTCTCAAAAAAAGAGGTTTCACTTGTATTATTCTGTCTGTCGCGGGATTCTTACTCACTTGACATGGGAAGACTTTTCACAGGATATGGAATTGGAGTTATCTCAAACATGATAATTAATCGATAACAAAAAAAAATTTGTTTATATTTATTTCGAAAGTTTAAGAGCACGCCATACAACTTAAATGGTTATATTTTAACGTTTTATTTTTGTTGAAATTTGCTAGGCTTGCTTTAGTAGATTGAAATGAATTGCACTGTCTTCATTACGTCTGAAAAACTGCTTCTTGGTTTTCTTTGCTTTTATATTTTCTTTGTTTTATTTTGTTTGCTGTCACTAGGTGGTGTTGCCTTTGTTTGCATTTACATACCAGTGAGTTGCTTTCTTAAAAGTATAAGCATATTGGAATAATTTATAAAGAGGAAATGCAATTTTTCTTATATGTATAAACATATTGATCAAGTAGATGCTTTCTCCTTTTTTATTCTAAATGCTATTTGTTTTACAACCAAATATGTTGATAGTTAGGACCAAATCCAACACTTAGGTTCTCCACTTTTGATCATGTTGTCTAGAACAGTAAAATATGTAAGATGATGAACTTTGATTTCCAGGAGTTGAGTTCAGCTACTTTCATGCAGCTGTAATAGATTAAATACCCAATATTCCACTGAACACATTGTTGTGTGATTCTGTTTCAAAACAAAGGTATATCTATTATCATTATTCTATGTAAACATACAAGGAGGAGGAAAATGGAAATTATGAGTTGAAGAATTGTTGAACATTAGACTCATTGTATACATGCAACTATAAGATGAAGAACCAGAAAATGTAAAGGTGTTATTTGGTTGATGTTGCTTTTTTTCTTTTGGGATTTTATCAAACTTAACATTGCTTCATGTAACCTGTATTTAGGTTTCATTTCCTGTTTTATTGCTTCGCAAATAAAAGACCCATCCAAAAGCCAGATATGTGGAAGAAAATGTTTTATCCTTTATCTTCTGCAGGGAAATTTGTCTGCTGCATTCAAGATTGGTCAATTGTCATTACTACAATGAAGATGGTGGACCTGGATTGATACTGTCATATTTTGTGTACTTGTGCCAAGACAATACTTAGAATTACTTTTGAAGGATGAATAGTTTAGTATTGATATGTTCTCCTTATTTAGTTCAATTCAAACTCATGGCTCTAATAATTCAAATCTCTTAGAATGCCCGGCCCTTTTTTACTAATTTATAATCTGATTGTAAGGCATTTGCCTTCTTCACGGCCTATTTCTAAGCTTCATAATTTTTGGATATATTATATATTGTTAACTTTAAACACTGCATCCTACCCAAATCCATTAATTAGCATTTAGCAAAGACTAATAATTGACTGACAAGTGCTCTTTGGATGTGAATGGCAATGAGTTTATCAACACGATAGGTTCCTAGCATCCATGTATATAAAGAGTCTTGTTACTCGAAAAAGACATTGATCAAGTGAGATTTCAGAATGGATCAAATATTCTGGGAGAGCTAGTGTTTTGTTTAATAATAATAAAAAAGAGATGTAAATTAAGCTTAAACTCGATAAATATGAATGTTGCTGCAGCAAGAATGATGTGGAATTACAGATTTAAATCTATTATTAGTGTGATTTAAATCTCTGTTAATAGTTATAAATGTGGAATTACAAATTTAAAAATACCATTAGTTGAGATATTAAATTGCAGATTCAATCTCTATTTTCTTTCTCAATTACACCATTAGTCTTTAGTGGTACAGATATTGTGACATAGATGATTCCCAATTACATATGCACATGATATTAGGTTCATATATTTGGGATATTTGTTAGGTCTGTACATAATGTTGAGTTCATATACTCATTGAAAGTTGACTTATTTTTAATGTAGTCTAAATTGTGTTATTTTATTTTTATTGATAAGGTATAAGTTTGCACTCTTAATGGAATAAGTTATACTTATAGATTATCTATGAAAAAATAGTGTTTTAATCTTTTCATTTTATGCAGATATTTTAATTTTTTTAAATTCATTTTATTTTATTTATTTTTATTTTTACTACAAATAAAAAAATGTTATATAATATTTATTTTGTTTTGTAAAATTTTGTATTGAAACCCCAATTTTATAAAAGTATCTTAAAAAGAAATTTTACAAAAGTCTGTAATTGAATTGCTTTATCCAAACAAAAAATTTGAAATTCAAGAGAATTTAATTACTTTATCCAAACAAAATATTTTACAAATGAAAGAAATTAAATTAATACAATTAAAATTCTTTAAATTTCAAATACCTTGAAATTTCAAAATACCTTATCTAAACACAACCTTAAAGTTTCACCCTGAAGTTACAGCTAGAGTGAGGTTGAATGTTTATGCTAACTAAGAAGCACAAGCATGTTTTAGAGTTCATGTGCTGAATGGACGATTTGGAGCAAGCAACTTGCATCACTTTAAGGTACATAACTTTCTTATGATGATAAATCTTCAAGGGTGAAGTAGTTTTGTAGTTATTTCCTGAGGAAGGACTTTAAATGGTCTTTTCATCTGGCTCATCTCCCTTCCTTTCCTTGAATGTCTATTCAGTTTTTAGGATGATGTTTTTAAAGTACGGCTACTTTGATTGTAAAACACACCTTTGTGGTCCTTAATTCATTGGCCTAGCCCTGGCCCTGGTGAACATAAAAACAATAAAAAAAAGGGCCAACTTTTTTTTTTCTCTATGCTTTGGTTCAATGCCTAAATTTTAATAAAGGTGAGTGATAAGGACCAGTTAATTCTTGGGTTCCTATCAGTGAGTAAGCCTCTTAATACTTTTGGAGAAACTGTCAAAACTTTTTTAGCTTGTTTTCCAACGTGGGTAGTTTTAACTTCACGCAATGCAGATACTCCATCTCCAACTATTGATAATGAGTGACCTATGCTTGTTTCAATGGAGACAAGTTTATCCGCCCCCTTGTCCCATTCTAGCTTTTCCTGGCTAATAACCATAATTCTTACTATGTACGCAAATTATGCTTTGATGCTTTGAGAACTCACCTTGCGGCTCTCGTTGCTGTTTGGTGCAATGAAAAATTGAAAACGCGCAGGAGTCCAATGACATTTTTATGTTGCCTTATCTCAGGCTGAACTTGATAGATTTGTAGCACTAGCAGTGCCTATTGGAGATCAACAAATATGCTGAATTAAACTCGTGTATGCAAGCATCCATTGTCTACATTGTCTGTTCATACTGTATTCAAGCATCGCAACACCAATGTTGTCAAATCTTTTTTTTTTTTTTTTTTGCATTCTTAGTTCGTGTTCATTTCTTCTTTAATTAATCTAACTAATTATTGAGCACGCGAGGTTGACTACATTAACTAAACTGAACACATGGAAGCAAAAGAAAAAAAGAAATCAGACAACATCAAAATGTTGCTGCCCAGGATCGAACTGGGGACCTTCAGTGTGTAAGACTGACGTGATAACCACTACACCACAGCAACATTTGTTGCTGATGATATTTATATTTATCATAATAATTTTATTATCCATATAATATTTGGCGTGAAAAATATTTTCTTAGTCAGTTATTATAAACCTTTAAGGAGTGAAAAATGAAATTTGTTTTTCAAGAAGATTTTTTTAATAAAACAATAGTAAAAAATATAAAAAAATGCATAATTTTTTTAAAGAAATATCTTTATCCAAAGATTTTTTTTCTTGGAATTATTATTTTTTACTGAAAATATCTTATATTTTCTGTAAAGTTATTTTTCATTGAAAAAAAATAAAACGGAGCCATAGATGCATACAAAACCAGCATGTGTGGCTTAGCATTTGTAACCAGCTGAGCTGATTAAAAATGGATTTTACCATTTCCCCCAGGTACACAATTAGTTGGAGTTTAGACAAATTAGGCCCAACTAACTCGAAACTACATGAACCAACCACGAATATGCTTTCCAAAGGTTTGAGTTATCCTTGGCTTAACTAAAAAGTTAATGGCAATTGCCACTACATTGCTAATGCTTCCATCTAGCTGCTACAACCCACTAATCCTCTAACAAATTCGGACTTAATCCTGATTATGGTTTGTTAAAGGGCATTATCAAATTTGTTACTAGGGCTACTTTACAAACAATGCTACCATGTGTTAATTACTACATCCACATATAACCCTGTATAACCATGGAAATTGGAAAAGCCAACAAAACCCAAACCAGTGGAGTAGATCTTAGGTAGCCACATTCCACCAAAGTAAGAACTACCACTAAAATAATGGAAAAGAGGGAAAATATTCTACATTTATTGTTCCGTCGCCGCAAGCCAAACCCGGTTAGTATCTTATTAATGAATTGAGCCAAATCTTGTTGATGATCAAAACTGAATATAGTATGAGTTGTATTATATCCTTCTAATATTTAATAAAAAATATTAAATATAAAAATTAATATATTAAATGTCTTGAAAATATAAAAATGTATTTAATATTTTTTTATTTAATAATTAAAAGGATTATTAAAAATATAAGTTAGAAGGATTAAGAATTATTCATAGAAGATTAAGCAAGTGAAGCAATTCATTGGTTGAATGGAAGTTCGTTCAACACTAATACGCAAATAGAAGTGAAGGCCGGCCAATGCCCACTTTTTTGGTCAAGCTTACAAGTAGGGAAAGTAAGCCACATAGTAAACCAACTCATGCATTTGATGCATTTGTCTCTATCTCCAAACCATGATCCAATGCTACTACCAATACACCTCGTGGAAGCAAAAAGGATAACAACTACACAATGCTTGCTTCAGTCTACTTGAGTTTCCTACACAACTGGATATATTCCCAATATTCAATCGCAGCCATTCAGCTGTTGAGGTTGGAAGGCACGGCAATCCACTTTAAGATAGGAAAAATTGTAGTTCACTCTAATACATGTGGAAACCAGATTGTGATATGTGATAAACAAATTAAATGTGAATAACCATATTAACTTTAACGTTTAATTTAAATAATTAAGTGTAAAACTCAAAATTTACACAAGAGAAAATATCAACATGTGGTCCACATGTCACTTCTAATTTCTACAAGATTGCGTTGCAGTTTCTCTCTCTCTCTCTCTCTCTCTCTCTCTCTCTCTCTCTCATTGCTGGATTAATTAAAATATTATGGATCAAAATACCAAGTTACTCCTCTTTCTTTTTCCTCATAAGGACATAGACTTATCTCATCAGAATGTGAACCTGTCTCGCCGTGATAAGTAATTGAAGAGTAAGTGTGTATTTGTATTTGAATTGGAGTTTACAAATTTCAGTTTGAATCAACTTAATTTTATAAATTAAAATTTTAATAAAAGTGAATTTGTAATAATGAAATTTATATTTAAATTTTTTTTATCTCTAAACGGACATATTTTTAACACAAGCAAAAAAATCTTGCTTTAACTCAAACGTGTGCTTGAGAGCAAAATCACGTTCAAAGTGAGTAAATGGAAAGACACCTAGACAAGAAAGGATCAAAGTTCGAAGAATTTAAAGATATGTTTGGTGTCTCAAACGAAAAAACAAATGCCATTTAGAGCACGCAAAGTAACAAAGTGAAAAGTTAAATTAGTAAACAACCAGGGCTCTTGTTTGAGTTCATCTTACATAATGGGCAGTAAAATCCGGGTTCTGTTCTTCTTTGAAAAAGGATACAAATCGATATTGGGCGTGTCCTCGTATTATGGCGAAGTTCATGCCATTATTGCTGAGATAATTGAAGAAATGTTTTAAGTACAGACTATAAAGAGTTGAGAGTGACCAGAAATTAGGATAGGCCTAACAAAACATGGAAAGCAATTATTTATTATTACGGTATTAGGGTATAAGTTCCTCTTTTAGTATAATAAGAAACGTAGAATATTATAATTTATATAAAGAAGAATATGTAATGGGAGGTTACACGACATGGAGGGAACTTTCCAACCTACATGTGCTAATGTCAATGAGTGATCACTTCTCTCCCATTTCTTATGCATTCGGACACCTCACGCAATGTATGTGTCCACATGCTTCGCTTACCAGCATTCACTAAAACGTGCACATAACTAACTTTAGATAAGTGGCTAGTGTAAGTGACTTAAAAGTCTTCCATCTCTCTTTGTCTCTCTCTTGCTGAATTAAGTTTGATCTCTCACTCTATAATACATGTTGACATATATGCCCTCGTTCAGGCTAAGACAAATTAATACCATTTATTTATATCTTGGTTCTCATTTTGTTATTTTTCATGGAAGAGAGAAAATAGAAATGTTGTGATTCGTCCTGTCCTTTTCTCATCTTCATTCTGTGAACTACATAAATAAGGTTGAAGCTTATAACTAGAAACTAGAAAAAGAGTATGGTTGATGGGTCCAAAATAGTGGCCCATAGTATAGCTCCTAATCAAATGTCTGTGGTCTGAGAGTAGGCAGTATCCTCCTTGAGAGCATCAACTTTGTATGGGCTGTAACTCCTATGAGAATCCCAAAGCTAGCTAATTATTCAATTTTCTTATATATATATATATATATATATATAGAGCATCAATAAATCAAATTTAACCCGGTTTAATTTATTAATATGTTTAATTATTGATTTTTGCAGAGTGAGAATAAAACAATTGGTTAATTTAGGTGAAACTTTTAAGCTTTGAAAGCTAAAATAAAGGAATATATATAAGAGGGGGTGGACCAGGAAATATAGTAATACTTAATTCATTATTTATTAGTGGAATTTTAAATAATAGTTATAGATACATAGCCAGCCATAGAAATTAAAAGTTACACATGTAGGGTGGTTGTGTAGATCATAGTTGTATGGACCATACCAGTCCAATTGGTCTGATCGAAACACTCGTAACTTGAGTTTTAGGTTGGTCCAATCATTGATTAGAACAATTTTATTCATTGACCCAATCAAGCTCGGGTAACTGGACGACTCGCCTAGTCAGGTTAACCTGGGTGACTTGACGACTTGCCCAACTAGGTTAACTTGAGTTTTTTTTTATATTTTAATTTATTTTTAAAAAAAAATTGTAAGATTTGAACATAATACTTAAAAGACTTATAAGATAAAATGTATTTTACCATTAGAATACATGCATTATTGGGTAATATTTTTTATTTTTTAATTTATATTATTACTTAACCAATTCAAAATTAAAAAATTAAAACTAAATAATTATCACAATTAGTTTGCTCACACAACATTAGTATTTTTTTATATAATATTTTTTATGTAATATTTTTTTACTTTATTTAGATTTTTCGATTCAACCGTTTAATTCACTGTTAGACCACTATGTTGTTAACTTGATCCTTTGACCAGATCAAACTTTGTTAATCCTTTATTCTTGTCAATAAATGAAAGAGAGTCTGAGTGTAGTAGAGTGAGTGAGAAAGAGATCTTTTAAGATTTATTATACATATTAATAAAAAAATATCACACAATGGAAGCCTAATGCATGACTTTTGGTTGTGGTGGTGGTGCAACCAAACCCTAGCCATGCCCATCCATGCCACTTCTCCCTGCTCTTCAGTCTTAATTACACATCGCTTTCCCGTTAAAGAAACAACAAAACTAAAACTAGATATAGACCCAAAACATTAAAAAAATAAAAATAAAGAAAGAAATAAAGATGCCCTATGACTCAGTTTTCGTGAATGAAAGGCAACCATGAACACTAACCACTTACTTACTCAAAGTATTCCAAAACTTCAACAAGTAGATCATCCAAATGGAAATTATTAATAAACCAAAAAATAATCCAAAAAGAAAAATCAATAATTAAGAATAATTGTAAATTAAAATAAAGCTAATAATTCACATTGATCATTATTGATCAAATAATATAATTTCTATCCCCCCTTTCATCCAATTCCCACCCTGGCCTAATAATGGCAACCCACCAAAGCCGGAGCAGCTGACAGCACCATAGATTTTTGGGTTGTCGTAAACTGAAACTTGGAATCCCGGACATCGTCCTCAGGTGCCGGAAGGTTAAGGTCCAATTCTAGAACATTCCGTGGCTTAACTTCCACTGGGTCGGCGATGGCGGTGGTGGCAGCGTCAGCGTCACAACTTGTCTCAATGCCACTCATTATGTCCACCACCTGAGTACTAGTATTCGTAGATGCCCTGTGCCTTCTCATGTGGCCACCCAAAGCTTGGCCAGATGTGAATTCTGATCCACAAATAGAGCACTCATGAGTCTTGGATTTGTTGACATGAAAAGCTCTATTACTAACGCAGCCAAATTGAAGGGAAATTGGAGGGCTACTTTTGACATGGGTTTGCTTTGCTTCCACAAACTCACAATTGGCGACAAGTAGCTGCGATGGCGGCGGTGCCTGCAGCGGCGCCGGTGGTGGTGGTGGTAGTTTCTTTTCCTCTTGAGTCACCTTGGGCTTTTTGTGGCTGGCCCTGTGTCCACCCAACGCTTGGAACGAAGGGAATGTTCGGTTGCACGTTTTGCACTCATATATATAGAAACCAATTTTGGCAATTGAAGTTGTGGTTGTGGTTGCAGTTGCAGTTGCGGTTGACCTCTCTATCATCTTAATGTTGTTGCCACCACCGTCATCCCCTCCTCCTTTTCCTTGAGCCAGGAGAATCAAGCAGTTAGCCATGTCTTCCTCTTCCTGACCAGTCCCCTCAAAAGTGGTTGTGGTGGACGAAAACGACCCATAGTCACCACCGGCGCTGACGTGCTCCCCGGAAACACTTGAGCAGCTAGAAGTCATGGCACAAGGGGACAAAGGCCTCAGCCTCTTTGTGCGCTTCCCCTTGGCGACTTGGGTGGAATCGTTGTTATTACACGATCCCACAAGTTCCTCCGTGCCTATGCCTGCTTCCATGTCCATTCTCAGACAACACCCTCAAAATTATTACTCAAACAAAATGGGATATATATATATATATATATATATATATATCAGAACTGAAACAAACAGTGAGTATGAATAGCAGTGGGATTTAACAATATGCAAGGGAAGGTAGTAGAGAGAAAGATACACACATGTATATTTATATGGAGGAGAGGAGTGTGTGTGAATAAGTTATATATATTTGGTAGTGAATGGCAACAAGAGGTTTTGTTACAACAGCTACTCTGAAATAGTCTGCCACCCAAAATCTTCCTTGCTTTTCCAACCTTGGAAGTGTTACTAACAAGAAAAGTTCTTTCCTTTTTTTGACGCGCCTTTCAGTGCATGTCTTTGTACGCTTCTATCATAGCCACACTTTTCGCTCACTTTCTGTTTCACTGCTGCTACTACTACTAGTATTATTTTCTTTTGTTTATATTTGCACAGGGTGTGTTGTTACTTTTATGAAGGAATATTTTATTTTCAGTAATTGTTTATGCCAAGCACATTATATTGACGTACAGTGCATGCGTATGATTCATCAATGATTAAACATGCTTTGTATTTTGCAATTAATGAGTAGGAACATGTCAATGTTATGTATAACTTGCGAGTGGCCAAGATTAATTACGTACTAGTATTAAAACATATTAAGAGACGGAGATTAGAGGCAGCTGAATTTGATTTCAGGTAACTGATAAAGTGGGAAAATATACGATGGTTTAAAAGCGTTGAAGAAAAGAAAAGGTTGTTGTTAACGTTCTGAGTCGGTTTCACTCTCTCTTTTGGTTAGACTATTATTTAGGCCAACAAAAGGGAGGGGTAACAACTTACACAAACCCATTAAAGCAAAGATTGCACGTTAAAAGCATGCCATCCCGTCATTCAGTTCAGATTTAAATAAAAGTACTAATCCAATTGGAGTGATTAGAAATTCGGGTGGCTTTTAAGCAAACCCATTTTTTTCCTTTGAATTATTATTATTATTATTATTATTATTATCTTGGTTTCGTGGGAATATATAGGGTTGTGTATAGTGTATATAGGCAGTAAATGAGCAGTCCTACAAGAAAAGAAAAGGACATTAGTGGCATGTGATTAAGTATAGGATTCGGTTAAGGACTAAGGTGTAAGGAGGGTATATGTGGCATACAAGTATATGACATAAGCACTTTAGGACGGTTCCTACTTTGAATACTGCTTCATTTTAATTCCTTAGTTAGACTTAGTCTTCTGCTTAAAGGTACGTTGAGGTTTCAGCTAATCTATCATAATAATTAATTATTGCTAAACCATGTTAATGTTAATGATTTCATATTTCCGAATGGGAGTTTTAAAAGTTAATCAAATCATCTGTTTTATTTGGCTTTGTGAAGAAGTCTTTTGTTTCATTTTCAACGAATGCTCCATATAGAAGATCTTTACATAGTGGAATAGTGGGCTTCTCGCATTTGTCTTTCTGGTTTTCATAATATTATATGTCTCTATAAATGTTTTTTCCGAGTTCAAACCTATAATATTCTGTAGAGGCACATCTACTGTTGAGTATAAATTTACTTAACACTCAAGTTATCTCTACGAGTTTTTTCGTGCTTGTTTGTAAGATAATAATCAAGCATAGTATTCAATTATTAGATCATGCAATATACAAATAGATAGATAGATTATCAACCATATAATTTATTTGTAGATCATCTGTAAAAATAACTTTGAGTTCTCATTGAGATTTTGTGGCATGTCCATACCTTGAAATGGGACAACATCTCCTCTCCTAAACTAGTAAAAATAAAAAATATCACTGTTTATGCATTTAGTTAAATCTAAAACAAAACACAACTAGCTATATATTAATGAATAAAATGGTCCAAAATTCCAAATCACACTACCACGTGATACCATTCCAGATCTAATGGAAACTTAACAGTAATTTTAGATACTTATTGGATATATTAAATAGATGAAAGTATGATGTGAGTTAGCATAAATGGAAATTAAAGGAGGAAAAAGCAAAAGGCTATGCTATTTGGAAGCAACGGTGGTTAAGAGGGAAATTGGGCATGTATATTGTTCTGACATTATTAGTATGGGTTAGAGACTCCAAGAGATCATTGATGCATTCCATTCTCATGGAGTGGTCCTGTATTGGTTTAATAAAATGTTAGTTACTGATTAAGTAGATCTCAAATCATTGACTTAATCGTCTTTACTAAGACATGGTCCACTAGTAGGTGAGCAATGCACATTACCCATTAATCTCTAATACCATTCAAAGGAAGAACAACATACACCACTAACAGTGACAAAAAAAAAAGGTTCTTCGTCAGTAGATGCACAGGATTCTACTTCAATGAAACCGAAATCTTCAAACCCATTTGGTGTATCTACTATAAGTCAATAGTTAAATGTACCATGGCACTAATACTATTGTCTATTGGTGTCTAGTGGCATCGTATCGTGAAGACCCAGTTCATTCTTAACATTATTACCACTATACTAGCTACCGTCTTTAATTTGGTGTGAGGATTTGTTTGCTGGCTTAAATCTAAAGTAGTCCATTATCTGGTTCATGTACCGTTGACCCACATCTTATGATGCTGTAGCTTATCAATCTACTAATTAATTTGCAGTTGCTCAAAGATCAAGCAAGTTGGTTGGTCCAAAAAAATCCTTTAATATATATATATATAGGAGACATATCTAGTGAGAGGAGTTTTTATTGTGAGAGGGTGAGAGGAGTAAATCTTGACCATACAATCATATATAGATGGTCAAGATTAAAAGTTACTTGAAGGTCATGTGACCACTTAAAAAAGTCACATGTATTTATGTTCTAATCTTGACCATTCATAAAAGATTCAATAGTCAAGATTCACTCTTCTCACCTCTCACAATATAAACACTCCTCTCACCTGAATAAGATCATATATATATATATTGAAGTTCTATATATTTGCGTTTGAATTGAAGACTATCCAGGCTCATGTAATTAGGAGATCAAATAATAGTCGTGACTAGTGAGGGAGAGAATAATTGAGACTAACAGATCAATTATATATATGTTGTTCTGTCCTCTATCTGAGGGGTTTGGAGAGACCAAAGTCGGTCGTTTGACAATTTGTTGGTGTCGAAGTACTTTGACCAATAATCTTGAAAGTCAAGAAAGTGATGAAGGCATAAGTAGAGAAAAGTGAACATCTGGCTTAGGCTGCCAGGCCAGTTTATATAGAGATACGAATGACTGACTCTCTAAATACCTTTCGTTTAAATTATTTAGGATTCTGAACGTTATGTTTGGTAATTATGGCACAAAGACGTTATGTCTGATTATTATAGCGCAGGACCGTTATGTTTGATTATTATAGCACGAAGATATTATATCTGTTGGTGGGTTGTATTAAGCACGTGTTTATCGAGATGTTACCTATTCAGGTATAAGCCGGTCAGACCTTGCAGACAGAACATTAGTCAGGTCTTTCATGGGCCTAGCGTTCCAAAATGGGCGTAATTTATGATCGGATGTCAATTGAGTCAGGATGATCTACAGTCCTCCAACTTAGTCATCTATGAAGATAAACTGAGCTTATGAATGGTTGAACGTTAATTGGGTTATGATGGTTTACAACCCCTTAACTTGGGTAATTAGTAATGATAACCCGATTTTGTACTATTGATAATATTTATACTTATTCAAACTTATGAGTCGGATGGTCTATATGCTAATTGGTAAAATTCAAGAGCTTGGAAACCAAGTCATCAATTAAGTCACGATTAAAAATTTTAAAACTAAATTACTGTGTATCACGTTTTTTTATTTAAAATCATTGCACAGATCAATGTGTATGCTACTCTAACTCTCTTTTCTTTCGTAGCTATGCAACGTAGATACAATAATTATATATGTAACAAACAAAGGAAATGAGTTATAGATATAAAATTAATGGCTGAACATGATCTCAAATTCAGAAGTACTGTCTGCCCAAAACTATTACATATTATTAGGTTTAAGTGCTAATAGAATCAGAATTAATTACGAGTGAGGGTATTTAATTGATATTTTAATTCAAATATTCTTTTAATTCAAATATTCTTGGTTTTTTTAAAAATTTTGTCAGAAACAAACATATATGAGAATTTATAGCAGTAGGTTTTACTGCTAGATTAATAATTTACATTTATTTGTGCAAAAATGGTTAGCTACACAAACCAAAATGGTAGTAGTTTTGCAACAAAAATAGTTGAGACAGGGGAATGGTGGAGAGATTGGCTTAATTTGAGAAAGGTCATAGAGACTTGATTATCATCTACATTTATTATATATATGCACCTAATTACGTTCCCGTATTTATTAGTGTTGTATACATCCGCCATTTAATTTGTTGAAGAAACAAAACATAAATGAGCATCATGTTCCCACAAATAAAAAAAAAACCATAAATAAACATCATCATCCCTTTGTTTTTGTCTTATTAATATAGCAAATAGTACGAGCTTCTCATTTGTTCTATATTAATTATATAACAAGGTTTTTATTTTTAATTTTTTAAAAAGACTTATATTATATACGTATATAAGTAAAGTCAGGTAATTATATTTAAGTCCAGATGACATTCAAAACTTTTATCCCATTATATTTGATATTTAAAAAAAAAAGACTTATATTATATGCGTATATAAGTGAAGTCAGGTAATATTTAAGTCCAGACGACATTCAAAACTTGTATCCCATTATATTTGATATTCTAATACCAATTATTTTTTCTGACTTTCTCTGATACATTTCCAATACCAATTAGATTCAAGTACATGCGCCAACGGAGAATCAACCTCCTTATAGAGTGATATATAAGTAAGTAACATGCATATCTAGCAGCCACAGTGGAAGGTTCAATGTACAGTGAAGTTTGCTGAATAAAAAGAATGGAAATGATCAGGCAAAAGGACGGCAGATTCTTAGCGTAGCAAATTAAATGTGGTTAGTTGTGTTGTGTGAGGCACGTAACGTGAGGATTGGATGCTGCCATATCCTGCTAGTGACATATTGGTATATATATAATTGCTTTACTCTGCCTTTCTTTCCACCATTTCCTTTTGAGAAAGATAAAGAAAATATTAATTAGTGGAAGAGAAAGATAAAGAAAGAAAGAGATTTGGAGGGGAAGGGGTGGTGGTTCAGAAAGTATAGCATTCTTCCTTATCCCTTATGTACTCAATTTGAGATGAGAAATGTGACTACGCAGCCTTTTGCAACTAAGACCATTTTCTAGTATTTCACTTTTTCAACTTCTTAGTTTAACTTGAAAAATTTTGGTGAGCAAACATTTATTCATCTTACAAACTAAATGCACATTTTTATGGGTCATCACTCACCATATTTGAATGTAAAATAAGCGTGCTTAATTACAACATGTATATGATCAAATATGGAAGGATTAGGACATATTCTTCCCTGAGAGTCGAAAAAATATGTAGAATCCGCCAAATGCAAATGCAATAAACTTATCAATTAAGACAAAAAAAAAGGGGTCAAATTTCCATCTTATGTATGATGTCATGGTATCCTCCTATTACCTAATGAAGGACTGCTTAATTGTCAAAGAGTGAGTTCTCATTTTCAGAGGAAGATAAAGAGAAAGAAAAAAGGACATCTCATGCAGCACTTGGATCACATTCAATATTTATATATATGGTTATTGAAAGAAAAATTTTTGAATCTATTAATCCTAATAATTTATGACATATTAATTCATATAAAAGTTTTAGGATTATCTTGAAATAGCATTGATGAGGAAGTCATTGTTGAAATCTTGAAAAAGAAAATACGATGAGGAGAGATATTATTCCTATCCCACTAATAGTGCTTCGCGTCGATATCGATAGAACAATTATGACGCATATTTAGAGTGGTTAGGAATAGGGGACTCTCCTGTATATATAAAATAATTAAAATGAGTTAAACTTATCCACTATGACAAACTCATATACAGGACCCATGAAACAAAACCCACATATATGAGCAGTGCTTTAACAACAATAGACCCATTAACAATACTGATCACAATTTGAGCTAAACAAAATTACTCTAATAATTTTGACATCCAATTAATCTGGGTTCTATATAATATGATTTATGTTTGTCCATAAATAAAAAATTCTAACATTCTCCCACTTTGACAACATAAGTTACATTATATCACTTTAATAAGAAAATAATTCTCCAGATTAATCAAACAATATGTGACCACAACATGATGTCAAAATCGAGCTAGTACTCTTAATAACTGGTCCAAAATGAGACTACAAGTATCTCAACAATGTAAAAAATCATACTCGAAGGAGTACTGATATCATACATGCAACATACTCATATCTCGGTGACCCATCAAAATGTGGTAAATGGGTAATAGGAAAGCACATCCAAATTTGCATGCCAATATGTGATCAAAGTGCATTTTCCAACAAAATGACCTCAAGCATCTGCCCAAGATGCTTTCTGAGATTTTTTTAAAAAATCTTAGCACAACAACAAAATAAGACTGGGTCCAAAATATCTCTATAATATGTCATATCATGAATAAACAAAACTGCAATAACAACATTATATGGCAACGATAATAATAATAACAATATAATTATCTTGAGGCATAATAAAATGAGGTCATAACAAAATTACAAAATTAAACTCCCACTAACCCAAAACATCAAAAGACCGATCACTATACCCATACGGGTCACATGATCAACAAAAACTTTAACAGCTAAACCTTTGGTTAGTGGGTTTGCAACCATAAATTCTGTAGGGATATGCTCGACACGAGTCTGAAACTCCTGAATCTTCTCTCTAACAAATATGAATTTTGTATCAAAATGCTTTGAACGCTTTGAGCTTTTATTAATTTGAGAGAAGCACACTACGACAGAATTATCACAATAAATATTAAGAGGCCTAGAAATACTTTTCACAATAAAAAATTCAGTAATCAAATTTTTTAACCATATCGCTTGACACGTAGCCTCATAACAAGCTATATATTCTGTCTCCATGGTAGAAGTAGCTGTAAGTGTCTGTTTAACACTCTTCCAAGAAATAGCTCCTCCTGCCAACATAAAGATATATCCTAATGTGAACTTGTAGTCATCTGAACAACCACCATAATCAGAATCAGTATAGTATATCACCTCAAGGCTGTCAGACCTCTTATAGGTGAGCATACAATCTTTGGTACCTTGTAGATACCTCATAACTCGTTTTGCAGCCTGCCAATGAGCCACACCAGGTTTGCTCAAGTATCTCCCAAGTACACTAACAACAAAAGCAATATCAGGACGTGTACAAACTTGAACATACATAAGGCTGCCAACAGCAGAAGCATATGAGACTTTCTCCATTTCAGCAACATCTTTATCACTTTGAGGACACTGGATATTAGAGAATCTTTCACCCTTTTGAATAGGTGCAGTACAAGGATTACAAGATTTCATATTAAATCTATTCAGAATCCTTTCAATATAAGCTTTCTGAGACAAGCCTAGAGTACCACGAGATCTGTCACGGTGAATCTCAATACCTAACACAAAAGAGGCATAACTAAGATCTTTTATATCAAAATGTGCTGTCAACATCTGCTTTGTCTCATTCAAAAAAATAATATCATTACTAGCCAACAATACATCATCAACATATAAAACAAAAATGATGAATCTGCTCCCACTAAACTTTAGATAAATGCATTTGTCAACAGTATTCTTTTTGAAACCAAGAGAACTAACAATATAATCAAATTTCAAATACCATTACCTGGAAGCCTGTTTCAATCCATAAATAGACCGTCTCAATTTGCACACCATATGATCTTTATCATTTTCAACAAAATCATCAAGTTGATCCATATACACATCCTCATACAAATCACCATTTAGGAAGGCGGTCTTAACATCCATTTGATGAAGCTCCAAATCAAAATGAGCAATCAATGCCATCACAACACGAAAAGAGTCTTTAGTGGAGACCGGTGAGAAAGTCTCATTATAATCAATGTCTTCCCTCTGGTTATATCCCTTAGCAACAAGTCTGGCATTATACCTCTCAATTTTACCTCTAGCATCATGTTTGGTCTTAAAGACCCATTTACAACCAACAATTTTATAACCAATAGGTAATGCTACTAATTCCTAAACATTATTCTTTCTCATAAAAGCCAACTCATCCTCCATAGCCACTAGCCATTATGCACTATCAGGACTAACCATGGCCTCTTGAAAAAAAATAGGATCAGAATCCTCAACTGAATTAAACTCATGCTTCTGCAGATACACAACATAATCCCTGAATCTAGTAGACTCAGTGGATATAGGAACCCGTTTAGATCTTCTCAGTGGAGTCACAATAACATCTAGAATCTGTACATTATTTTTGACTTGTTGAGGGATATCGACATTATCAACAGGATTAACAACATTATCATTATAGATAAAAGGAAATGACATTATCCTTGGAAAGGGATCAACATGAATAGGAACAACAACATGCTCCTCACTAAAATCAACAATACGCGGCTCTTGAGTTCTACCATGTCCTAAGTCCCCTTCAAAATAGACAGTCCGATCGAATTCAATAACTCTAGTAGTATGAGAAAGACAATAGAACCTAGAACCTCTTGAGCCAATACAATAGCCAATAAAGA
The DNA here is from genome assembly GCA_029884595.1 of Ormosia semicastrata. Taxonomy (NCBI): domain Eukaryota; kingdom Viridiplantae; phylum Streptophyta; class Magnoliopsida; order Fabales; family Fabaceae; genus Ormosia; species Ormosia semicastrata. The sequence goes on along the minus strand of JAQQTO010000041.1, from coordinate 16,481,816 downwards.
AACCACAGATGGTTTTGGGATCAAGCTTCTTTAAATGTGGGTTGTAAGGTCTCACCTCTGCCCTACATCCCCAAATACGAAAATGCCTCAAGGTAGGCCGTTTGCCTATCATAAGTGTTGGGAATTTTTGCGGATACAACACGCAGCGGAAAACAGGGATTCCCACCGAGGATCCATGCGAAAAAGTCATAATCCGAGTTTTTAAATGATTTACCTCTTAAAGCGTGAATCACCAACACCGTAATAGAAACGATATCTCTGCGGTATCCACATGAATAGACTCACGAACGTCCAACGTCCGCAAAGAGGAGCCTCACGTCTCTCACACAGTGCTAGCTGCGAAGAGAAGAGAAGAAACCTGTCGCTTTCTTACTCACTTTTCTGTAGGTGCGGCTAGGGTTCTGAATTACCCACGTTAGCAGCCCCCTTAGCAGTACTATTTATAATAGTGACTGCCTTAAGTGAGTGTGAGCAGCAGCAAGGTACGCTGTGCAACCCTAGACCCATTTGTTATGAGTCTGGCCCATATTTGAATTCGAGTCCAACTTGGATCCATTGCTCCAATTTTAATTTGCTCTATGCGTGTGACCCTGCAGGTTCTTATTACGTTGGTAGTAATATTAAAATCCTATTTTAATATTACAAGCAGTGAGCGGTATCTAGCAACACATCATTTGCTACTCAAGTAATAAGAATGTCAGTGATTTGACATAACCTTTCGTGACCAATGTTTCCATGTCATTTAGTCCCTTTGTCAAGATATCTAGATTGAACACAAGGCATGGAATGCATCACCCTTGTATAGTCCAATCATTAGTTTCCTGATACTAGAGTAGACTTTGTAACAATAAATGATATCAATATCTCATATTGACTCATTTGAGCATGGCCATGCATTTCGCAGTCTCACTCAATCAGGGGGCCGAAGATATCGCTCCTGTTATGTAGGAGTGACAAATCCCATCTAGGTCACTCACATCCCTCTGCATGATTCGCGGTATGTCCAATAACCGACTTTATAATTATCTTATTACAGATGACGTTTGATGGCATTAAAACACACAATTCCTCATGTAGGAATCGTAGTGATTTCAGGTCAAAGGGCCACAAACACCATTGTCACTATGAGAATCGCTTATGACACTCACGTAATGATCCATGTAGTGTTCTCATGGTGGGTCAGTCCAGTACATCATTACTCTAATATGTACCCATGTGAAGACTTGATATCTCATATCCATGACCCGTGAGATATGGTCATCAGTCTATGCACATACTAGTCTCAATGTATTATTGTTGTCCTAATTAACAATAATACTTGACTAGGGACATTTAAGAATAGTGTTGTAACCAAAAGGATCTTACGATCAAGTCATCTACTTGATGTCCTATGGCATCAAACTTATTATTCTAAGAACTTTATTATGTTTATAAAAAAAGAACACAATAAATGAAATGCCTCATATATAAAAATAGCATAATAGAATGTATGTAAATATAGAAAATGTATTAGCCTCTAGGGCATACACCAAAAATAAGCTCATATGGAGTCTTTAGCACAGATTTACTTGGCACATGATTCAATATATAAGCAGCAGTCTTCAAGGCATCTCCCCACAATAATTCTGGAAGAGTAGAATGACTAAGCATACATCTCACCATATCCATAAGAGTACGATTTCGTCTCTCTGTAACTCCGTTTTGTTGTAGAGTGCCAGACATGGTGTACTGTGCCTCAATACCACAGTCCTTTAAGAACCTAGCAAAAGGTCCAAAATTTCTACGAGTTTCATCATACTTGTCATAGTATTCACCACCTTTATCAGACCTGACACATTTGATATGCTTACTAAATTTCAATTCAACAGTGACTTTGAATGCTTTAAAGGCATCTAAAGAATCAGATTTCTCATGCAGCAAATCAATCTACCCGTATCTAGAGAAGTCATCAATAAATATGATAAAGTACCTAAAATCACTCATAGCAATAAGAGTAATAGGCCCACAAATATCTGTATGAATCAACTGTAGTATTCCTTCGCTCCTGGTAACCCCACTCTTTCTGGCTCCAGCTGTGAGTTTCCCTCTTATACAATCAACACAGGTATCAAAATCAGAGAAGTCCAGATCATGAAGAATATTCTCCTTGATCAATCTCTCCATTCTTTCCCTAGAGATGTGTCCTAAATGTTTATGCCATAATATAAATTTTTTTTCAACAACTCTACCATATTTGTTCTCAACAACATTATTGACATCTGAATCCCTTTGATCAACATAGAAAGAATCAACATTTAACATGTATAAACCATTAGACAAGACTCCAAAACCAACAAGAACAGAATCATAATATAAAGAAACTTTTGCATTACTAAAATGGAAAGAGTAGCCACAACTATCCAAAACAGAAACTGAAATCAAATTCCTCCTCATAGAAGGTACATAAACTGTATCTTTCAAAACTAAATCATGTCCAGTACATAACTTTAATGAAACCATTCCTATATATTCTACTTTGATTTTAACTTCATTTCCTACTGTGATCATCAACTCCCCTTCACTTGGTTTCCTCCTGCTTCTGAATTCTTGCAATGAATTTGTAATATGAATAGTTGCACCAGTATCTAACCACCAGGTATTTAAAGGAACATCAACTAGATTTGATTCAAAACATACTAGAGCCAAGGGGTTACCTTTCTTTTTCTCAAGCCAGCTCTTAAACTTCAAACAATCAGACTGCTTATGCCTATATATATCACAGAACTTACAATTTCCATTCAAACGATATATGAGCTTAACACCAGAAGGCTCAGCAGGACCAGAAGATGACTTAGAAGAATATCTAGGCTTATCATACTATTTTTTCTTAAACTGAGGCTTACTGTTCTTCCCTTTAGCAAATTTCTTTTTCTTTTCACCATTATTGTGAGAAACAAACTGAACACTATGAGCCTTGCCCTTCTTCATGGTATGCTCCTCTTGAGTAAGAATAGATATAAGCTCATCAACAGTCCACTCCTCCTTTTGAGCATTGTAAGTGGCTTTCAAGACATCAAAACTAGCTGGAAGAGACTCAAACACTTGTCAGACCAGGAAATCCTCTCCCAACTCCACTTTCATAGACCTTAACTTGTTGTACTAGTTCACAAGCTTCAAAACATGTTCACGAACACCACTCACACCATCATATGTAGTCTTTGTCAACAAAGAGAGGTAATAGGCCTTTTTAGTTTTATCAAACTTCTTGAATTTCTCACTAACAGACTTGAGGAACTCTTTAGCATTATTTGTTTCAGGAATGTTCTCTTTAATAGTCTTTTCCATGCTATACTTCATGGTCATCAAACAAACTTTATTGGATTGAACTCACCTTTCATGTTTCTTCTTATCTGTAGCAAAAGATACATTTGTGGGTCTCTGAGGTTCATCCCCAGTGAGAGCAGCATCAACATTAGAGACAGTAAGGAACAATTTTACATAATCCACCCAGTCCTCAAAATTAGTCCCATTTAATTTCGTTATAGCACTCATTTGCATCGATAAAGCTGAAAGAACGATACATTAAAGGGAGATTTTGTCAAGCATATCAATATGTACAATATTTGAGCAAAATCATAATTGAGTTTTCCCATGCAATTGCAATCCCGCCTAAGGGTCCCGAATTACAACACATAAGTAGACTCTCACAGACATTAAAATCATGTCCTTAAAGCTAGTGCCAAAAGGATACTGAGAACTCTAAGGTCAAAACCTCAATGCCTTTAACAAATCATCAGGAATCACATTAATAAAGGCAAATTGATAGGGTGAGCGCATTATCAATATAATCCCCAAAGCCACAACATAACAATATTTTATCAACAAAATAACACCTTACAACAATTGGTCCTGCGAAGGGGAGCTCACAATTATGAAAAGTGCCCAAAATAACATCACTTAACAAATCACTAAAAATTACATTAATAAAGACAAACTGATAGGATAAGCGCATTATTAATATAATTCTCAATGCAACATTATTAACAAAATATCAACAAAATTAACACCTCAACATAATTAGTCCCGCGAAAGCAAACTCACAATCATGAAAAGTGGCCAAAATATTACAAAAAAAAACTCTAAGCAACAACTCTCAGAATTAAATTGCATAAATAATAATAAAACATATAGTTTTCAAAATATTATATATTAATTTATGCTCAAAATAACACTAAAAATTATTTAAGTGACCAAACAATATCAACTTTGAGAATGTGTAGTATATATCATGCCCAATAACATCACAATAACACACAAAAATTTTCAAAAGCAAAATTGGAGAGTACCATATATTTTTAATAATTTTAATCTCTAAATTTTTTGAAATAAATAGAAAATGTACATGAAAAATAAATAAAAATTGCCAAAAAATAGGAAAGGGCGCGTGGAGCACAACCCAAAAAATAGAAGTTGAAAAGCACTCTCAGTGAGGCTACATGCGCCTCCACGCTCCACCAGCGCGAGTGGGCGTTGTCTGGGAGGAAGATTCATCTTCCTCACCCGTTTCTCTGAAGCGGATTGCGCGACCCAGTTCGTCCAGGAACGAGTCGCGCTGATTTTCTCCATTTATTCTCCACCAAATTTCATGTTTTTGGTGCCTAACGATTCAGAAAAACGTGCTCTTCAAAATCCCTAAATTAATTTTCAAAAAAAATAACACAAAAGGATGGGTTTTCTCAACCAAATGAAGAACACAAGCGCGTGCTGTATTTTGAGAATTTCAGGTTGTTTCACACAAAAAAAAAATGATCCATATGTTTTCTAGACTCGGGAAACAGGGATCTACAATAGCCCTAAATCAATTTATTGAAATAATCTCCAAAAGGAAAACGAATCATAAAGATTGCACCTTTAGGGTTTTTTGGGTTTGTGTAAAATTATTTGTAAATTCATAATATCAAAATGCAATAAACATGTTTCTGAATTCAGGACAACTCAATATACAAAAAACCCTAACTTGATTTTTTGAAATCAAATTTAAAAAAAAATTCATTAAATATCACATATGTTAAGATTTCGAGATTAAAACAAAATATTAATTGTTATAATCAGGATTAAAACATTGGCTCTGATACCAATTGAAAGAAAATTTTTTAGATCTATTAATCCTAATAATTTATGACATATCAATTCATATAAAAGTTTTAGAGTTACTTTGAATTAACATCGATGAAGAAGTTATTGTTGAAATCCTGGAAAAAAAATACGATGAGGGAGAGATACTATTTCTATCCTACACAATATTCGCCACACGTCGATGTCAATAGACAACTCAGACATGCATGTATTTAGAGTGGTTAGGAATAGGGGTCTCTCCCTGTATATATAAAATAATTAAAATGAGTTAAACCTACCCACTATGACAAACTCATATACAAGACCTATGAAACAAAACCCACATATATGAGCAGTGCTTTAATAGCAATAGGCTCATTAACAATATTGATCACAATTTGGGTTAAACAAAATTGCTCTAATAATTTTGACATCCAACTAATTTGAGTTCTATATAATATGATTTATGTTTGTCCATAAATAAAAAAAGTTTAACAGTTATAACTTATAGATAAAATCAGATCTTCATTTTTTTTTAAATTTGCTTAATTTGTAATAAAAGCAGACAATAATAGTTGGGTTAGTGCTGAACACGCTCTTGAGAAGGGAGTGGGGACTGTCTCAGTGTTTGTGGAGCTCATATATTCTTATGTATATTTAAGTGATATACTATCTAGACACACTAGAGACACTGCACACACTAGCAATTAGCACAAAGACACTGAAAGTAGTGGACTTAATACTCCAACTCCACTTTAACAGTTCACACGTCACTGAGGGAGAGAAGCATGTGAACCACTCATGAGAACAAACAAGTTGGTTGTAGCTAAAGCACCTCATATAAATATATATTGCCTTCTTTTATTTATATATATCACAGTTCACAAACAAACACATTTATTTTTTTTTTCTTTGGTCAGCAGTGAACGAACTGCCTTTTGAAAGCGAAAATATTCGTATTATCCATACAACATTAACGATGTCTAACGCATGCGACAGAAGACAATGACAGGCCCAACCGCCCAAGACAAGCCACTTTAATTTTTTGTTGGAAAAAATTCCCACTTCACTAGCATAGTTTTTCTTTTTCCTCTGGGATAACAAGAAAGATGCTTTTGTTGCTAGTTGCACAATGTCCTTGAAGTAAGTCAGAGCATTATGTTCCCTCACTGAAGATGCTTCAATTATGTTTTTTTTTCTCCCTCTCAATTTGCCACAGCGGAAATTCTTGTACCGATAAATTCTTAGGTTGTGAATATGCGCATAGTAATAGAGAGAAATAAAAAGAAAAAGGAAAAGCAAGTATATTATGAAGAAATGAATTAAAGCTTACAACAAAGGGGGAAAAATAGTCAAGCTACCTTCCTGCCTTTTCTAGTGACTAAGAAAATACAAGCATCTATAAAATATGCTTTTTTTCCTCCATTTTATGTGGATGAAAAACAGTCAAAAATAAAAAAATGCTACAATGGTAGATTAGATCAGGCCTTTCTTATTATTATGACGATGGAATACTTGAATAATGAAGGTCAACACACACATTCTCTCTCTCTTGATGAAGGTCAACTTTCAAAGAATAATATAAGCTAATTAAGGTATGCAAACTGCCAAACATAGTTGTTACAGGCACTACTAGTACAGGTGCAAGTGCAATTAGCTTGGCATTGCTTATCTCCAAAGTCATGTGGAATGCCGCAAAGAAAACCAGTAAACCTAATACTCACTCCACCTCATGACGTACGGTAAAGACAAAGTAGTTTGTTGCAACAAAGCATGCACCAACTCGCATTTACATTATAACAAACTAAGGTACTCTCTGCACTCTTTACTTTGTTTTTATTCAATATTATCGGTTGTTAGTGAAGGAACCAGCTTTGACAACACAATTTTAATTAAGAGACTCTATATACGCTTATCTATAGAATATTATATCATGATCTACCTAAAAAATTATAAAAGCAAATAAAAAGGTACATATAATCTCTATACTGATAAGAAAGGGGTTTCTAAGATTTGATATCCACTTTTAGGTTACACTATATTTATGCTTCTTATATGAATTTTTTTTTAATTTAGTCCAATTTAGTTATTATATGTTTAATCATTTTTAATTTGGTCCACATCACCGTCTATTAGAGTTATAACATAGTGAAGCGAATGATTAACTACATTGAAAATAAGTGTCACATATAAAGATAGGAAATATAGATTAAAATATGTTTTTAATCTTTATATAAGACATTTATTTTCAATTTAATCTCTAAGTTTCATAATAATTTAGTCTTTACACTTACCATGTTATAAGGGCAACTAACGGCATGAATCAAATTGAAAATGGTTGTGTGTCTAAGGACTAAATTAAAAATATTTTTTGTATAAAGACTAAATTAAAAATAAGTGTCACATATAAAAAACAAAAATATATCTTAACCCCCTTTTAAATGCCTAAACAATTACAAGTCAAAGATTTACTAAATAAAAGTAATGGAAGGTAATTTTATAAAATTAGAACCTGTGATGTATTGAGTTATATTTTTTGTGTAATTTTGCAAAACTAAATTCTTGACACGCAACAGTTTCAACTGTCATCAACCAGTTTCAGCAGTTTCAAACTTGAATCATGACAAATGAAACACCCAGTTATTATACCAAGTGAGTGACCATCGAACCAAATGCTTGATGACATTTTTATCTAATCATATAAATTTTAGGTGTTGCACATTTTTTTCTGAATTTTTTTTTGACACAATTGTTTATTTTCTATAGTATCGGCGAGCGTTGTTTGCATCTTATGAAATCACAGAGAATATTTTGATCGACACACTTGGGGTCATAATTAATTTAAGTTTCTAAGAGAATTTTTTTTATTATATCACTTCAATTGCCAGCTTCATATATATTATTGAGAATGAAGAACAACATAAGTGGCACATTTGCAAGTAACAGTATACAAGAATTAATTAGTATTTATCAATATTGGTGTATTTTTAGTTGTCAATGCAATGATCATTTGATTTTTTACCCCTTTTTATGTTGAAATTTTCTAATGAAAATCTTCAAGCATATATATATTTTTTTGGGGTACAGAAGTAAAGAAATAAAAAATTAGGCCCTAACAAATCATAACATTTATAAAAGAAAAGAAAACCTTAAAAATCACCTGTTTCTTCTTTCTCTTATTACCTAGGCACCAAATATAGTAGTTGGTACGTAGAACTAATGTGTTTGTTTGAAAATTAATTTCCTCGTCTTATAACTGGCAGCACATAATTGAGTAATGTACATAAAAGATTAAAAGTTAAAAAAAAAATTACAGATATAATATAACAACTCTAGACGTTAATTATATATTTTTTTAATCTCTCTAACATTATTCTATTAAATTATAACCCGCTATTAAAGTTTCTTAAAATCAGCATTTTTCCTTTTTCTACCTCACGACAAGCCTGAGTAAGTGACGAAAGGTTGTAGCTATATATCTAAAAGAGTTCATTACTTCACGTCATCTTCACACACAGCACAGAAAGGACCAGAAAAAAAGACACTGTCTCGTACAGCCACTTAAGGTAGTTGGGCGTTCAACAATTAATAAATAAATAAATAAATAATGAAGAAAAAAAAACTCTCGATCTCTCTGGTAAATCCACTATTGAATGGTGGAGAGGTTGTGAGATCAGTAAACTCATGGTAGCTTTAGTGATGTTACGTTGGAGAGCCACTTAACTAGTTAACTTGAATGAGTGGAAGTTGCAAAACTGGAGAGTGGAGACAAGGTGGTCACGGGTCAGTAAGTACCTTCTTTGAACGAAAATGACTCGGTGCCGACTCTTCCTTATGTTAGGTTTACTGCTTGCAGAGAACTATTTCACTCCCTTATAGCTACTATATACTTTACTTTCATTTCTCACGCCTACCTCGTGAGAAAACTTTTCCAACAAAATCCCACCACATCTTCTAACTGCAAGGGCAAACCAATAGCCATACTCATTACAGCTTAATTATGAGCATGTTCTTTAGGAAAGAAAGAAAGAAATAAAGAAAGAAATTGCCATACCAACTGCCCTCCTGCTTAATTTGCAAGGGCCACGTGTACATTGCACCCTTAATTTGTGACTCTAGCTGGTCAGAATCATACACATGTATGAAGTCCATTTGTTTAGGTGGTCTCACATGAATTTGTTCTTTTTAAACCTAGTGGAACTAATTAACGTCCTTGTACAATATGTGTATTGTGTTACTAAATTCTAACAGCTCATGTTACTGCAAGGTTACCATTCACCGGTAGATTCTAGATTGTACTCTGCTGAATACCTAATTGCAAGTTGCTTGCTTCCATTCTAAGCCCAACTGCTAACTAGAAAAAGTTGTCACTTAATTGCGAAAGCAGTCATGACTCATAATTAATAATGGAGAAAGGAGTTAGCTGACTCTTTCAAAGCTACATTATTTCATTATGCGAGCAGAAGCTTCCTTAAGCCACAAAATCGATAGTTCTTTAGCATAAGTAATATACAAAGAAAAAATCGTACTTAAATACATTTCAAATATACTTACAGGCGAAGTTAAGCAGGGGTTAAAAGGGTACTTGTCCCTTTGGATACCTTTGAATTTTCTTCTTCTTTTTTTTCAATTTTTAATTTATGTTTCTCATATATATATAGTTCAGAACTGGGTTCTGATAGGGTTACTTATATAAGTACAAAACAATGAGTTCTTCTATAGCGCAACCACAACAGCGACGAGTAAGAGGGTGAATATCTACAAAGATATTCCGACACTCAAGTCAGCAGGTGCGCAAAAAGAGTATAATGAGATTTTGAGACTTAACTCATATTTTTGTTTCTCTTGCTTACTATATTTATATGAACGTTAGTCTGAGCATTTAGTGTGTATCGAATGCTGTTATACGGGATCGTGCACGGGAGATAGGATTGTGGAGACAGGATCGTGGAGACTACTACTCCTTTGTCCTTACTTGCCTGCTTGTACGAGATAGGATCAAAATTTGTTCTTGTCCTTATGCCTAGTGTTTAAGCTGCTTCATGCGTACTGTATGCTCAGGTGCCAACCTAGCAGGTCAGGCTACTCCAGCTCTTTGGGTCCGTAGCTCGGTTCAGAACATATATATATTATATCTAGTGAGAAAAATTTTTATTGTGAGAGAGTGAGATGAGTAAATATTAACCATATAACCATATATGAATGATCAAGATTAAAAGTTATTTAAAGGTCATGTGACCACTTAAAAAAGTCACATGCATTTATGTTCTAATTTTGACCATTCATATAAGATCTAATAGTCAAGATTCACTATATATATATATATATATATAGGGGACATATCTAGTGAGAGGAGTTTTTATTGTGAGAGGATGAAATGAGTAAATCTTGACCATACAACTATACATAGATGATCAAGATTAAAAGTTAGTTGAAGGTCATGTAACCATTTAAAAAAATTACATGCATTTATATTCTAATATTGACTATTCATGTAAGATCTAGTGGTCAAGATTCATTCTTCTCACCTCTTACAATAAACATTCATCTCACCAGAGTAAGATCTTATATATATATATATATTTCTGATTTATTTCTTCATTTTGATGCAAGCACAACCGCTAGCCAGAGGTGAACACATAATCGATCAAAATTAATTTTGGATATGCATAGCAACTAAGCATGATAGAGAACAATTTGATACTTTAGGGCATGCTGTTTCTTTTACTTTGCTTTTAGGGGGCGGGAGGGGGGGGGGCACTCGTTCTAAGGAATTTATTTCATAACGGCCGAGAATGCCTCATGATAAAATTACAATTGATTGTTGATTAATCAAATTGCATGCACGACGATAGTTGATAGTACCCATAATCCAAGTTCGCTAGAGTGGAAGGTTCCTCCATAAGCATGGATCAGACAAAACACGGATGCCTCTGCTGTATCAACAGAATCAACCCATATGTTATAGGGGCTGCAGGAATACTCAGAAACGACCAAGGAAAATGGATTACCGGATTCTCTAGAAGAATTGGGCATGGTACCACCATAATTACTAAAGTTTCTGTATAAGTCATCCTAGTCTCTCTCTCTCTCTCTCTCTCTCTCTTTGTTGGCTACATCCTAGTCTATACTGTGATTACAACCATATGTTGAGATGTTGACCACATGGCATCGCCCATTACCACCGCCCATGAACCAAGTTACAGGTTCTTCTGTTTTTCATGGGCTTAACTACAAGTTTCTTTAGATGGAGGCCTGTTTGTTCCTTGAAAGCCAGACTAGCACTAAAACATTCCACTCCAAGAGTCATCTATGGTAGACCCCAAAAAAAAAGGTGACATCTATGTACCACCCACTCTTTGAAGCAAACTCCCAGTCCAAAACACCAACTATTTAAGCAAAAAAGTCTTACACTCCAACTGAACAAAATAAAATTTAGACCCAGGTAACCAGTGAAGGGCAAATAAATAGCAATCTGTCAGAGACGCTCCTAGTGTTTAGGCACAACCCTACATGGTTTAAACTTTAAACTCACTGTTGTACCATTTATAACTAAGCTGTCACACAAGCAAAATGCTATAAAGCCGTAGTTTATACATGCAATATAATATCATCAGTCTCGGTATTAGACATCAGTCTACAAAAACATGATGAAAATACTGGACTATCAACGGTAGGTTCATTCACGAGCAGGCAACAAGGAAATACATCAGAAGTCGAATTTTATTGAGTAAACACCTAACAGCATGATGAATCTCTGGTACCACATATCTCTTCACGATTCCATTTTGCATTCATCTTTAGAAGGAAATCATGGTTCATAGTTTACATGGGTATTTGAAGAAAGCAAACAACAGATAAAAACATGACTGCTACGAAAGCATTAGTTGCATTTACACTGGAGTCAAGCCAACCACACCTGCAAACAAGCAAGCACAACAGAGATGCTATTATAAAGGAGAAACATAAAGTTTATGATACAGAGACATTGAAGTACAAATATTGCCACAATTACAGACATATAAATAAGCAGCAGCTTTTAAGGATTAGATTATGCAATGAGATTACCCATGCCTTAGAGAAGATAATCAATGGATAAGTGCTGGTAAAGCTTTTTCACACCAAATCTCATGTTTGAAGACTCATTGCAAATTCAATCGAGATTTTGAGTTTTTACATTTATAAATAAGTTTAGCCTAAGCATGCCAAATTTAATTTCCACTCTATTTTGTATATCCAAGGAGCAAGAAAAAGGGAATCTGAGATATATTCCTTGTTGCTTTTATTGGACAATCCCACGGCTATATCATCGGTTCAAGTCTCTAAAATCATTATAGATAGATCTTCTATCCAGACCTCCAACAACCATCTCTTTATATCCAATATGAGCATGCACTAATACTTTGCAATATACATCATGTCAATAAAGCATGTCTCTGATCAACCTAGCTGTGGATGGCAATCATCAGTTATAGATCAGGACCCAGCTTATTCAGCAGAGTTATATGCACAACTTACTTTTGAAATTTACCTATGGAGTGCGCTTCTGAATCATATCAAAACTCTGCATTATTTTTTTGGAACCATTTTATGAGAAAATAACTGGCCATTGTATCAAAGAAATAAAATTAATCACAAAGTCATAGAAAATTATTCATCTTTGAACATCAAAGCAAAAAGTGAATCAAATAACATATAATCATATCAGAATGGATGGATTGATGAATTTGGAAAGAATAGAACTGTTTTAATTTGTTTTTTTTTTCATACCACATGCCAATCTTCCACCAGCATTTCCAGTGCTCAAACTAAGTTCATGCCCACCTACAAAAGTATATGCAAATGCAAATGAGACTAAAGTGAAAATGCTCCAAATATGATTAGGCATGAAACTTAATATACAAGTCTACAATTGCAGTATGAGATATAAAACATTAGCGTGCAGAGGAAAAGGCAATCTCATTTTCATGACATTCCTCCCTGTGGTAAGTACACATCCACTGCACATTCATCTATTGTTTACTTGGCTAAGACAAAAGTGCTGAAGCTTGTAATGTAACATCATCTTTTTAGCATGTTAGACTAGTTTATGGTTACAAAGGTAGCATACCACTTGCTTGACATGTCTGCTTATTTTTGTGACAAACTGAGTTAGTTTAAGTACTTTGTTACAACTCAGAGTGTGAAAAGTAGCTTAAAATGATTCAGATAATAGCATAAATGGCTAAGTTGAGAGAAATAAATCTAGAGAATTTGTATCTAAGTCACAAATAGGTGGAAGATGATGTAGTTAAAATTTGAGAATAATTAAGTTAGTTTGGTATTTTTAGGCATACTGATTGTGCGTTTTAATGCGAATTGACTAGTAGCAAATATGAAAAAATAGGTCAATGGTGAAACAATAATTTAGATGAATCCTAAGATTTATTCTAAAATTGTTGGAAGTTAGAAAACTCAATTTAGCAAAATCTAAATGTTCTTAACAGATCAAGATGTATCAGTGAAATAACTTAAGTGCTATAGTCATATACGGCCAGCCCTTATATTGACTTTACCACCTGATATTTCATTTGCTCTTATTCCATTTCACTCACTTCTTTCTCACGAAAAAGCCAAGGCAGCAGCAGCCAAGAAAAACAAAGAAAGAAAGGAAGACGAAGCAAAGTGGGAAGAAGAGAGAAAGAGGAAGGAATCAAAGGGGAAAGCAAAAGCTTGATCTTCACCATCACCAACCACTTGAGGTAGGGGTTTCTAACCTTAAATCTCATCTTTTTCCTTCACCAACACTCTGGTTGATGTTAGGTTACATAGATGGAGAAAATGGGTTTGAGATGTAAAAATATGTTTTCTTTGTTAGTTCTTGTTTCCATTGATTGGAATTGGTCATTTTCAGCTTAATAGATGCAAGATAGATGATTTTGTCTTTTGATAAAACTAAAGAGTTCCTTAAGTTGGAACATAGAAATTAGGTATGTGAGGTTATGGTTTTAGCCATTAATCCATGTTTAAGTGAACCAACAAGTTGTATGAGTGCTACAACATTTTTAGAGAGTGTTAGTGGTGTTAGAAATCACCTAGAAGTTGATTTTAGATGTTTGGAATTTGCTATGTTCCAATGGAATAGTAGCAGAAATTTGCAGATTCTGTATTATGCGACCAGCGTTCAGGCGCTGGGAGTTGGGCGCCTAGGCGCCCATAGTCCAGAGAGCAGTTTGCGTGCAACAGGGCATTTGGTGCCCAGGCGCTGGGTGCTGAGCGCTTAGGCGGCAGCGATAGAATAGAACAAAGCAATGCTCTGCCCAACCAGCGCCTAGGCGCTGGTTCCAGAAAGGGCCAAGTCCATTTTATGGACATTTTAAGCTTCTCAACCAATTGGAATCCTTAGTATATGCTTTCTAAAGTGTGTTAAGATACTTTTAGGAATATTTCACAAAGGAAATAACCACTTAGCATATAAGAATAACTTTGAGTTTTTAAGCTTTTCAAGAGTAATGGATTGCTTGAAATTGGTGTCTAGAACCTTAAGCACATTAGTTTGACTTAGAATTACCACTTGTGTTGTGATTGTAAGGTAAGCTAAATATAAGTTTGATAAGGAAGTTAGACTTATCATAGAGGCATAATTTACTCTCTTATAGCCAAAGTTGAACTAATTATGCTAGTTTCTAGAGAAATACTCTATTATCTCGTTAAGATGGGTTGAAATAGAGTGTTAGCAAAGAGTGGTTCAACTTTAACGAGTGATTCCTTTACTCGTTAAAGTTGAACCATAGTACAATTATCCTAATTAAGGGAATGAGTTAATCCCTTAACCTTGGTAAGGAGTGAGTAAAGCTCTTTGTTAAGGAGGAAGTTGTGAGAGTAAAGTGTCTGTACAACACTTTACCTAAGACAAAGTAGTGAGTTAAGCTATTTGTCAAGTAACATGAGGAGTATGATCAACCCTTATGTAGAGTAGCAAAGTGAGTTAAACTTACTACCAAGAACTATAGGATGAGTTAAGTCCTAAGTTAGGCAAAGAAGCGAGTTAAGTAATTTGCCAAGTATAGTTGATGTTATACAGATGTATGGGCGATTGTGTAATATTGAGACAGTTTAGATTTCTATATGCTACACAATTGTATGGGTGATTGTGTAATGTTGATATAGTGGATTTGTATGCATTTTTCATTGTTTAATGTCATGAGATATATGTATATTACTGAAAAATTTTATGTTCTCACCCATTTCCGTGTTTCCATGGTAAAAGCAGATCAAGACTTTTCTAAAGAGAAACAGAAAATGAAGAAAGAGCAACAAAATTAGATAGTTTTAGTTTTTGTTGTATGAACAACTCTTGTATATTTTACTTTGAGTTGTACTGAGTTGTATGTATATTACTTTGCCTTTGAGGCTTGTTGTAAATATATGTATGACCTTCTTTTATCGTGGCTCTCCATATTGCATTATGTTTAAATGATATGGGATTAGAATGCTAGTGAGTGAAGTAGTAGCATGGCTAATGCTTATTATCTTTATATATGTAAATTTATCGAGATAATTGTATTAGGGTGTTACATGTAACAGTAATTTCCTCTACAGCACAGAGATGTAAGGCAAATATAAATAAATGTATAACAAGGAATTGCTAACCCTTTCCAAGGTCATCCTCAAGCTCGTGAACCACCAAGGCTCTTCCAACTACTGAATTGGGGCCAATGAGTGGTATCTGCATGTTTTAGGCCAAACACCACAGTTGGCTACTATGAAAAAGAAACTATAGTTCTTACAAAAATGACTTGGAACTCAAACGAAGGGTTACAGAACATATTAAAAGACAATTATATCAAAACACAAAGAGCACCTAGAGCACCTGATTGTCCACAATTGTTGCCTCTGCAATCCCTGTGTTTCAAAAATGATACACAAATGGGTTCAGCAAGCATTCCAAAGCAGAGGGAAATATGCAAGAGAAGGGAAACATGCATTACCATCGGCATTAGCAACTATGTTTCCCAGGTCACCCGCATGGCGTATTTCATCCTTTGGAGCACCATGTTTCAGTTTATTAGGATTAAAATGTGCTCCTAAATATGTAATTCAATAAGCACACACTTCTGACTTCATCAACTGAACCATAATAAGAAAAGAAAACCAAGGTAAAAATAGAAGCTAAGGTTAGGCCTTACCAGTTGATATACACCCATTTGTGGTATCACCATACTCATGCTGCAAGAGAAAATAGCACAAGCTAGAAAATTATTTCAAAAAAGGGATGACTAAGCAAAAGCCGTAAACACTCACTAGGTGAAAACCATGAGGCCCTGGAGTAAGACCAGTAACACGAACATTAACCGTTGTTGGGCCTACACACCACACTGAGGTAGTTAGCAAGCTGAGAACTAGTGCCACAAGAGGACTTATAATTTCCTTAACAAAATCTTGAAAACAAGAAATAAAAAACATTTAAAAAAAAAACACCCTTTTTCACTTGTGTATTTTTTTGTTTCTCCATCTTTTTGGTGCATTGTATTGATTTTCAATAGGAAACGCAGTTTCAGCATATTTACATTCTGAAGAAGGGAGTGTTTGAAAGTTTCAACCTTTGATGAAATTTTGACTATTGTGTACTTTATTTCTAAGTATGTGCCGATTGAATTGAAGTTTGCTAACAAACCATTGTCTTGTTGGGTTAGCGTGACGACGCCTTCCACGGGGGAATTGCCTTTGAGGACAGCGACGGCTTTCTTGGTAGCGGCGAGGAGGGCGAGGGGCTTAGAGTTAGAGGGAGTGGCGGCAAGGGTTATGGAATAGGGAGGGAAAGGGCAAGGGAAGGAAGAAAACAGAGGTACTTGAAATGGCGACGGTGCTGAGAGAATAGTGTGGGCCGCCATGGCTGCCAATACTGCTTGCATTGGGCTTGTGAAGAAGAGTGAAGACGCAACGCACAGTGACAATGGAGGTTAAGTTGTGAATTCTGATTCTGATACTGAATACTGATAATGCAGCACTTGAGTCAATGGTGGCTAAGTCATCTTCTGTGCCACTCTCTCTGCCCTCCACATACCACATACCCACCCCCCCCACCACCGGTTTTTTTTTTTTTTTGAGGTGGTTAAATTTTTTTTTGATACAATGAGGGGGTTAAATTTAAATGGACAAAGTACAAATTATCTCATCTAATTACAGGGGTTGTACAAAAACGGCGATGCTAATATTCATCTTCCTATGTTGGCGTGTACAATACACCTTTTATTTTACAGCCATTAGTATGGTACACCTTGTTGAGTTTAGATGTACATTCTTAATTTTTACTTGTAAAAGTAAATTTTTTTTAGACAGATTGCTTTCTTTTTTTTTAAATCATACTGTTCATATTAGAGGTAACTTTTATTGTTTACACCAAAAAATATATTATTTATGTCAGAAAATATATTTTTATGCCAAAAAATGTATTGTTTATGTTGAAAATTTTACTGTTTATGCCAAAAATTTCATTGTTCACTAAGCCAGAAAAGATTGATATTATTTTTTAAGTTCTGTGATTGTATAAATAATATAATTAAAAATAATAATAATTAAAATTATAAGTCTTTTATTTTTTTATTAATAATTATACATACTAAAAATCTTACAGTATATGTAAATTATTATTAGTTAAAATTTGTAAGATTTTTAGTATGCTGTGATTGTTTATTAAAAAATAAAAGAAATCTGATTTTAACTAGTATTATTTTAAATGGTATTATTTATACTGATTGTGAACTTAAAAAAAAAATAAATAGTATAACATTAAAAAAAAGTGGTGACAGCTGCTGGTGGTCGGCGACGGTGGACAGTGGCCGACAGATGATAGACAGTGACTGGAAACCACAAAAAACATAAAACTTAAAAAAATGTAAAAAAAATATAAAACAAAAAAAAGGAAACCTGCTAAGCAGGTTTATTGTAATTGATCCAAACCATTGATTATTTTTATGATTAAATCAATGGCTTAGATCACATGGTGTATCATACACCCTCCAAAGGAGGGTGTATGTTAGAAATAGCCTTTATTTTACATGTAATAGTAAGTTTTTTTGGTGAGTTTCTTTTTTTTTAGTTTTATATTTTTTTCACACATCCCTACCACTATTGTCATTATCGGCTACTGTTCATAATCGATTGGCCCAACCACCATACTCCATGGACCGCCCACTGTCCCTGTCGGTACCGACCACCATTCGTTGCCGTTCGGTCACCGTTTGTCATCACCATTTTTTTCATATTATACTATTTTTTAAGTTATACTGATTATGTAAATAATATCGAAAAGTTATACAAATTTATATATATATATATATATATATATATATATATATATATTTTTATAAATAACTATATATACTAAAAACTCTACATATTTTAATAGTAATATTTACACACAATAATATTTTTTTTAAAAAAATTCCTTACATTTTTTTCGTATAGGTGTAGGGGGCTTTTAAAAATATATATATAATTTTTTAATTGATAAAAAAATATTATCATATTTTAACTGGTAATATTTTACAAATAATATTTTTTTAAAAATATTATTTTTTCTTAAAATCATAAGTCGTAAATCTTAAAAATCCTAAATTTTAACTTATAATATTTATATTATTGTACAACTTAAAAAAATAGAATAAATCACCATGTTACAAGTCATTCATCATAATTATTAATGTATTTTTTAATACAATCAATGACTATAATTCACAATATATATAGTACACCCTCCTTTGGAGGGTGCATGTTAGACGATGTCGTACAAAAAACACCAAAGTAGTTTAGAAGTTTCGAATTTAACTATGGCCATTTTTAATATACACCTCATAATTTAAGTCATTGATTTATTTATAAAATAAATCAATGACTTAGATCAATTACATGAAACCTACTAAGCAGATTTCTTTTTTTTTTTAATATTTTTTTTAAATTTTTTTTAATGTTATATTTTTTTTACATACTATTACCATAATTTAATCAAATTATTCTGCTTGCTTGTCGACTTCCACTGGTCACCTCTAATTTTTTTAAATTGTATGACTGTATAAATATTATCAGTTAAAATTTATAATATTTTTTAAAAAATACAGTTATAATTTTAGGAAACACGATCACCTCTAATTTTTTTAAGTTGTATAACTATATAAATATTATCAGTTAAAATTTATAAGATTTTTCAATAGTAATAGTTTTAGAAAAAAATTTCAGTATGCACAATTATTTATGAAAAAATATAAAGACTAACTTATATAATTTTAACTAGCATTATTTACAGAGCTGTGTAATTTTAAAATATGTGAACAGTAATCAACAGAGGTGGGTGGCGGCCGGCGGTGGCGTTGACCGAGGTTGACTGTCATTGACCGGTGTTGATCAGTGGCGGTGTGACCGGCGTTGATCAGTAGTCGGCAAATTTGACCGGTGGTGGCGGCAGGTGGCGTTGACCGGTGGTCGGACCCGACGCAACGTGTCTTGATCACCTGAAAAAAAAACAAGCTTGAAAAAAGAAAGATGCAACCAGTAAATAAAAAACAAAACTTACTATTACAGTAAAAGTTGGATGTATGGTATACTTTCAAACTTGGCGGGGTGTATAGTAACACACACCTCTAACTACTTACAGAGTTACTGATTTTCGAAAAACTAACGAAAAATCTTTTTTTAACTTTCCATCCAAAAACTAATAAAAATTCAAAAGAATATGAAACTAAAATTAAAAAAAAAAATAAAAGTACCACCTTTAACCAAAAATTCAAAAAAACTTACCCACAAAACCTTTTAAACTCATTATTGAACCCAAAAATACATCTCAATTCTCAAATAAAACACATACTTAGAAATTACATAATCAAGCCAAACAACATAAAGATAACATGACCACACAAATTCGTAAGCCAAAAAGCCGTAATAGAATGCTCCATGAAGCTCATACCATCAAGAACCTTCATAGTTGAACCAAAAGAAACCTAGCATTCATAAATCACACCAACATAGGTCAGTCCCTCACAAACAACCACCATCATACCTCACTCCCCTAAAATTATGAACATTAGCCACAATCTAAAGTCTCACCTCATTTAAGGCAAAGCCGCCCTGCACCACTGACATTATCGAACTCATACCTAGGCCACCACGAATCCCCATCAATTGTTGTCTCATACAGGATACCAAAACCCAAAATAGCTATTAAAACCCAACCAAAAACAGAGCAACACCTCACCTTAGAGGGCATAAATTCCCATAACTCATGGCCACACAAACTGAACTGCAGCATTAGACCCACACGACCCTAGCCATCCTCCAAGTTATCGCTAACAGAACTACACCCATGGTTGAAATCACCTAAGCCCCCACAAACCCATCGTCCATGCTTTCGAACCAGTGCTTAGAAGAAGCCCCTGTCGTGAAACACTTTGCCACCATCAAGCCACTATAATTAGAGCTGTCAAAATAGGTCAAGTCCGATGGATCGATCCGAATAGCCCAACAAAATAGGTAGATTAGACTAACAAAATGACAATCTAAAATTAAAAATATCTCGAATTAACCCAACCCAAATGGGTTGGCTCGTTAACATTACATGGAGACGGATTGAGTTAATAAAATGTCAACTCGAAACTCACATAATCCGATATGACCAGTTCGAACTGGGTTGACCCGACCCGTTTTGACAGCTATAACTACAACCGACCAACACCACCACTCAACCGAGTATTCAAAATTTATGATGATACTTTTCGGTTGTGAGGATTTTTGGGTTTATGGGATTATGATTTTATGGATATTTTTAAAACTTAAGTGTTTTATAGGTTGATAATTTTAGGGTGAGATAAGGATAGTAATTGATTTTTGGGTTGTTGGGTCTTTGAGTAGAGTTTTGGATTTTTTTGGTTGATGGTGTTGTTTATCTTATTTTTTATTTTTTTTTATTATTTCTGTTGGTTTTGAATGAAAAGTTAACATAATAGTTTTTCTATACATTTCTAAAAGTATAAGTAGTTGAATTTGTGACTTCTAAACTACAATGGGTATTTTACACAACCCCTATAGTTGGATGAGGTAATTTGCAATTTGCTCAATTTAAATGGACACCCCTCAACTTTTGCATATTTAGCTAAACAACATTTTTATTTTATTTTATTGTGAAAAAACATTTTAATAATTTTAATTAAAATGAGATCTTATTTATCTATCCCAAATTCCCAATATACTGCCTTGTTTCATTGTAGTAATTGTTTACACATGCATTGCTCTTAAAGTCTAATACTTAAATTTTATGGCATATGTTTTTTAAATATTTATAAATCACCTTTGTGTACACACATTATAATTTCCTTAGCATAAATTTTGTAATTTGCTTTCGTGCAGTGCAAACTTGTGTTGACAATATTACGAAAGTGTTCAAATCAAAGTAAAAAAAACAGAAAGGAAGATGAATTAGTTTTGTAAGATTTGAAAAGCCACACCATTCTCCCACATACTAAGTGTATGAGATGCAAAGTGATAAATCTCATATCCATCTATATACTAAATATTATCATTTTATATGCATAAACGAAGAAATACGTAAACCAAACTTTTTTTAGGGAGAGATATGTGAAGAATCTGAACCTTTCAACACAATTAAAATAGAGTATTAATGACAAAGTATGAAAAGTATATGGTAAATGATATTCACATATTAATATTATATACATCTATTTTATATTTATGTATGTGATAAAATTAAAATATAAATATATAAAAATAAGATAAAAATAGTTATAATTAATGGTAAAAAATGTAGAAACATAAGATTAATAGAAATGTGTGTAGGAAATATTATTAATATGCAAATGCTTTTCTAATTTTTTTTTTTCAGTTTTTAGTTGAAGTGTTTAAACCAGACACGAACTTGAAACAGGTTACAAATAGGTAAGAAGTCGAGCAGTGCAAGTGCAAACTGCAAAAGTGTTAGAAAAAAAAAAAAACAGAAATTCACAAAAGCAAGAGACATGGGATGAAGGTGGAGCATCGCCTCGCCTAGCCTCAGTTCCAAGTACAAATCTCACAAAGCAAACGAAACTAGTTTCTCTTCCATTCCGTTAATGGACGCACGAAACCCTTCACCCTCACCCTCACCATCACCAGTTCGAGTCCTCATTCGCCCTCCTCCTTCCCCATCTCCATCTTCATCTTCTCCCTCACAGCCCCCTCTCTCCCCCGATCATCCACCACCCCCACCTCAGCCGTCGCTCCCTCGCTCCTCCTCCTCCGACGGCGTGGTGGTCGTCGGTTTCATTGCTCGACGACAGGACGATTCCGCTCACCTCCTCAACCGAGTCATCGACTCCAACGCCTTCGGCTCCGGCAATCTCGACAAGCCGTTACTCCTCGACGATGACGAAGCCAGGGAATGGTTCAAGCGCAGGCGAGTCAGTTACTTCAACGACCACGATAAGGGGATTCTGTTCCTGCAGTTTTGTTCCACTCGCTGTCCCGCGATTCACGGCTTCGCAGAGCCCGCACTCGGATTCGATTCCGTTGTAGAAGAGCACGAGTTCGGTGACCTCCAGGGAATGCTTTTCATGTTCAGTGTAAGCCATTTTATTCACTGTTTAATTACTTTGTTTCTCTCTAAGTATCTTATATGCAAATATTACAATATCAATAGCCTAATCTTATCGTCTAAATTACAGACAAGTTCTAATAATGTTTCAATCTTTTGCTCGTGCGAATTTTGCTGAATTAGTGTGTGTTTTGGATTAGCTTAGTTTGTGTTCAACACAGTTTATAATTAAAATCCTACTGAGAGAGCATTTGAAGAAAAAAAATAAAGTGGTTATTTCCACCAAAATAATCAAATCCAAAAATGCTGTTCAAGTAGGATTCAAGTTTGAGGAATTACAAATGGATTAGGAACTCCAATTTTATTGTTTTAGTTTCTTGATATAGTGGGGTGTGTCCTGTGTGTACTTTCAGTTATAAAAAATTGTGCGTAGTTGGTGTAATTGACAACTTAGAAATGCAGGTATGCCATGTTATCGTGTATATTCAGGAGGGGTCACATTTTGGGACTAGGATTTTAAGGAATTTTCGTGTGCTACAAGCGGCCAAGCATGCTATGGCTCCATTTGTTAGATCCCAGACTACGCCACCCTTACCGTCTAGATCGCATTCTTCGGCGTCATCCTCAAGACCTACATCATCAGCAAACAATACATCTCCAGGTAGAGGTGGTGGTAACTTGAATCGCAATGCGTCGGCCATATCTCTCATGTCAGGTTTAGGTTCTTATACTTCTTTGTTTCCAGGACAGTGCATACCTGTCACACTGTTTGTATTTGTAGATGATTTCTCCAGTTTACCAAATTCCAGCACAAATGGGGAGGACTCCTCGGATACCTCTTCACTTAATCAGTCTTCTAGTTTGAGTAGTGTAGCCAAGACAAATTTGCCTGCTAAAGGTTCTGGTTCAGTTGTTGTGCTGGCGCGGCCTGCAAGTCGATCTGAAGGTGGATTTAGGAAGAAACTACAGTCTTCTCTCGAAGCACAAATTCGCTTTCTGATTAAGAAATGTCGTACATTATCTGGTTCTGAAATAACTCATTCCGGTGTGAGAACTGGGGGTACCTCAACTTCTGCACCATTGTTTTCACTTGATGCGTCAAGGGCAGTTGTCTTGTTAGATCGGTTTTCAAATCAAAGAGGCGACTCTCTTGAGTTTGCCACTGGACTTGTTGAAGATGTCTTAAATGGGAAAGCAACCTCAGATTCCCTTCTGCTGGAAAGCCATGGTCAAAGTGCAAGCAAAGAAGATTTAATATCTGTTAAGGAGTTCATTTACAGGCAATCTGATATTTTGAGAGGGAGAGGGGGACTAGTTAATACCAACAGTGGCTCAGCTGCTGGTGTTGGTATGGTTGCTGTTGCAGCAGCTGCAGCTGCTGCCTCAGCTGCATCAGGGAAAACATTTACTACTCCTGATCTTCCAAATTTTGAAGTTTGGTTAACTTCTAGTCATCATATCTTGAGTAGAGTTCTCTGTGCAAAAGGGGGTTGCTTGGATGAACTAGAAATTATTAAAAGAAAACCTCGTCCAAGGAGCACTGTTTCACCATCAGTGGAAGGATCTTTGAAGGGTACAAATCCTTTAGATGTTGCCGTATCTTGGTTGCAAAGTGGTAGAGGGCTGAACACTAAGTTTTCAACTTTGTGGTGCCAGAGAGCCATTCCAGCTGCAAAGGAGATTTATTTGAAAGATTCGCCTGCTTGTTATCCTACTTCACAACATGAAGCCCATTTAGGTAAGGCTTTGCATGCATTTCACTCAATGGTCAAAGGACCTGCAGTGCAACTTTTTGCAAAAAAGTTAGAAGAGGAATGCACTTCCATTTGGAAATCAGGAAGGCAATTATGTGATGCTGTTAGTTTGACAGGCAAACCATGCATGCACCAAAGACATGATGTTGAGACTAGTAATTCAGACTTAGGAGCTTCACCCAAGCCACACTCCAGTGGCTATTTTTTCCTTCGTGCCTGTGCTTGTGGTCGTTCCCGACAGTTATGTCCTGATCCCTTTGATTTTGAATCAGCTGATGCTAGTTGCTTCTCTGATTGTGATAAGCTACTTCCTGCAGTCAAATTACCAGAAATAAAAGTTGCAGGACCTATTCAATCTTCCGCTTGGAGTTTGCTTCGTATTGGGGGCACAAGATACTATGAACCTTCTAAAGGCTTACTTCAAAGTGGATTTTGTGCCACTCATAAATTTCTTTTGAAGTGGACAATATACCTAGAGAAACAGAAAAGACCAAATGGTTCGACAGAGAGTATAGTGAAGCAAGGTTCTGTAATTAGGCCACCCAAGGTTGAATATATTGCAGATGCAAAGAAAACTGGTGTTAGACAATCCCACCCTGCTGTGCAGAATGGAGTGGAAGACCAAAGAGCATCTCTAGATATTACCAATGCTGATGATAAAAAGATCAGTTTTGGTAGAGGTTTTCCTATTTTTAAAATGAGAAAACCTTTTTCTGAGGTTGTTGCTGGATCAGTGGCTGCTGACTCAGGATTCCCTCCTCTTCAGCAAAGGAAATTGCCTGCACCAGGTTCAGAAAAGGGTATGAAGCAAAGCAGGCCAAGTAATCAGAGTGCAGAACGGGTTAATGCAGCCATCAATCATCAGGTGTCTCAAAAGTCTCAAGATATATCGTTTACTCAGGGACCTCTTGATGGTAATGGCAATAATAGCTGCAAAGACAGTGACCCTTTTTTGAGGATAGGTAGCAACGTAGTGCCAGTATACTTGAATGGCGGTGAAAGGAACAAATCACATTCTTCTTTAAAGCATGTAATAGTATATGTTGGATTTGAGCATGAGTGCCCCCATGGCCACCGTTTCCTGTTAAATGCAGAACATCTCTCTGAACTTGGACCTTTATACTCTTTATCTGAAGAATCTCATATATCTTCTTCTATGGAGCCTACTGGCAGAAATCAGGCATATCATGCTAAAGTAAGCAAGAATGCTTCCTGGGGCAAAGTTCATCGAAGCTCAAATGAAATTGTTGCTGCATCCATAAATAAGGAAAGAGATGTGGACAAATCAAATGAAATGATTCCTAATGGTGATTTGCATTCAGATGGACCAATATATACCTCCATTCCACTGAAGGAACACAATTGGACATCGATGACTGTATTGGCAAAACCCCCCAATCTTATGAAAGATTTTGGAGGGGATTTTCAAGCTATTAGCATGGATGGTGAAGATCTTGCATTCTCCATGTTGAATCGAAACTTGCCTATCTACATGATCTGTCCTCACTGCAGGCATTCTAGGAATAAGAAGGATACACCAAAGGTTAAGTTTGCCAGTGGTATCTCACAGCTTAAAAGGATTTTTCTGGTATGAGTTGGTGCTCATTTAAGCATTTTAATTTATATTGTTTCAATTAGCATCATTGAATTTTTTCTGTTAATATTATGCATATTAATACTGAAACATGTTCTAATTTTGGAGAGTGTTTTATCATTTAGTTTTTTATTATTATAAACTTATGGGGGTTGCTCAAATTTCCTTTTCTTGTTCGTGTTTTACAATTTGTCCGTGTTGCACATTTGCTTCACAAATGAGATATCACTTTCTAGGCTAATAAACTTTATTGCTTTCATCTCTGTTAACTTATTTCATTTTCTTTTTTATTGCTTAACAACAACAACCAAGCCTTTTCTCACTAGGTGGGATCGGCTTCTTTTTTTATTGCTTAAGATAAACTAAAATTTCTTTGGATGTACTTCAAGGTGAGGAATCATTGATTGATAGGGTGCCGGTTTCTATAACAAAATTGATGCTTGTGATACTTTTAAAGAAAGGCACCATATGAATTATGAAATATTTTCAACTTCATGTGATGTAAATGCTGTTTTCTTCTTTAAAATAAAATCTTACAAATCACCAATTACTTTTTAGGGAGTTATGTTTTACCCTTTGGCATCTTCAAGGTTGAATTAATTGATGACTAATGAGAGGTTTATCATTAATTCTTGTTTGTTGGGCATTAATCATCTGTGATGAATTCATGCTTCGTTTGTATAGTTCTTGTGTTGTTTTTTCTGGTGTATGTATCGGGTGCTACATGATATTGATGTTAAATTTCTTTTCATGTTAATAATTTTTTTGTAATTATTATCAGATCAGCAACCTGATCTATAGATATTGTTGTAGGTGACACCTGCATTTCCTGTGATACTAGCAACATGCCCTGTCGTACAATTTGAGGTATGTCTTTCTCCTTTCAGTGTGCATTTCATGAAATGTTGAATTAAATTAAAAATCTTTCACTTATTTAAAATGCTAGAGCTTTAGGTGGATAAAAGTGAACCTTTTCAAGAGATGGGTGTTTTAAGATGGGAGGGAACAACCTTCCGTTGTGTAGCCTGTAGGGTTTTGATATATGAAGTAAAGTATTTGTCTAACGCCATTGTTTCATCTTTGTAATTGCTGGGATTACTTTAACTATGACATTGTACAATCAACAGAGAACTGGAAAGCCTTTTAGAGTTACCTGTGATGTATTAGCTGCTATCCCTGAATGGGTTTCATTATTGCAGTTAAATTTATGTGGCTGGCATGTTTGATTAAATCCAGTTTTTGTATGCTTATTTGCACTTTTCCCAGCATTGTTGTTTGGATTTCTAAAATTATATTAAGATTGTTGTACTTTTTGTTATTCTGCTCAATTGTATAATATTCTGGCAATTTTGTCCTTGTAGACATCATGCCTGCCTCCATCAATTCCAGATCGTGAACGAAAATTGCAGTTTAGCCTTGGATGTCAAGTGATCTTGCCACCAGAGAGTTTCCTGACCCTTAAATTGCCATTTGTGTACGGCGTGCAGCTTGAGGATGGAAACAAGCATCCTCTTAACCCCTTTGAACAACAGCCAGAAATGACTGCCTGGATTTCCAAGGGCTCAGTACTGCATATCTTGTCCAAGGGGAGCAATGATGAGGGATATCAAACACAGTAAAGGCTTATTAAATCTTTGAGTGGAGTTTCTAGAGTGAAAAGGGAATGATGTGAATAGCTTCTCCAAAACTCAGGTGAAGTTCACCACCCCTTCCTTTTAGGTGACATCATGTTTTGAAAATTTAATGGGCGAAGTAAGCACCTTTCAACAATTATCTGATTATAGAAACTAGACGCTGTTTATTAAAGAAAACAAAATTATATTATGTGCATAATGATTACAATGTTTAGTTCCTGCTAATCTCAGTTCAGATTATATTGCTGTACTCTTCCTTCATAGAGAAGAGACAGTAGTAGACAGCTATGAACTGCTAACATTATTTTCTTTTTTTTATTTATATATATTTACAATCTGATTAAATGCTTTAGTGAATGATCATAACTTGTGTAGCTAATGAGAGTGATCAAGCATTGATTGACCTTTTGGAGAAATACTTTTTTTTGTGTGAAAAGACATACTGATTTTATAACTCTACAACATACAAAGATGCTCAAATCCAAGCAGAAGGGTTCTAGATGAAGTTAAACTTGGTTTACTGTGTCCCTTTCAAGGTGCCTTGGCTCTTTTATAAAAGGAAATGAAAAATAATGGTTCAAGATGAGAAAGGTATATCATAGAAAGCAACTTGCAAGAGGATATTGTGGCAGGGTCACAGCTAGGGAAAGGCTTGTGCAAGAAATTCTAGGTAATCAGGCTCCCACATATGACATATCTATCATGAAGGACTAGCAGAAACCTTGCCATAAGTGCGTTGTTTCTTTAGGCTTTGTTCATTCATGACAGAATTTATACAATTTGTGATTAAACTTTTAGGTGTTGCCCCTAAAACAATGTGTGAAGTTTTCTGCACTTTTTTTCTTTAGCTAAATGATGGCATCGAGCCTGCTGTAAATAGAGTTTATGTCAGAAGACATAAGCCCAAACCCAATAAGACCTAACTAACTTTAGTTAGTTAGTTAGTTAGAGTTAGTTGGTACTCGGTTAGGAGTTGGGGGAAGGGGAATAAGGATATAAATAAGGGAAACTGTAGGAGGGAGGGCATCTCATCATTTTAGGTAAAGAAAGGGAAGCCACATTGGCTTAGAGGGAGGTTACACAGACCTCGAATCTGTGTTAGAAGAGATTTCTGGTACTTGTATACAGTTCTTGGGAAATATGTCCCAATTCTTGAAATAATATCAGTATTTTACCAGTTCTATCAACTGGTATCAAAGCTTTCATATCTTGGGAAGAAAAGTATGCATGGTAAGCACGTGAATGGAGACAAGAATTGAAGCTTTGGAGCACAGGTGTGAGGATTTCGCGGAATGGAGGCAAATGAGTGATGTTCGTATGAGTTTCATGGAGAACAAAATCCAAGAAATCTTGCGCAAGCTGGATTCAGCGATTCATGGGAATGGAGGGCCTAGGGTGGAGGTCCATTGCAATTCCGAAGGTGAGAACAATCTCGGAGACGTGTGAATCCATGGGGGCGAGGAACGTTGGCGCAAGATAGAGCTTCCCCTGTTCGAAGGGGAAGAAACAAAGGAAGATGCATGTAATTGGGTGCATAAACTGGAAAGGTTCTTTGAAATTAGAGGGGTTCCTGAGGGAGAAAAGCTTAAGGTGGCTTCTATGGCATTGGAAGGGCAGGCACTATCATGGTTTCATTGGTGGGAAGGAGGGGATGGAGAGGTTTCTTGGCCCTGTTTCAGAGAGGCCATTATTCGAAGGTTTCATCCTTCTACTGCACAGAATCCATATGAATTGCTAATGGCATTGAAGCAAGGGGATGGACCAGTGAGGGGGTACAGAAAGCAGTTCAAAATCTATGCTGGGTCCTTGAGGATTTCAGACCACCAATTCTTGAGGAGCATTTTCTTGAATGGGTTGAGGGAAGGGATAAGGAGGGAACTGCGAGTACACAAGGTGAATTCTTTGAGGGATGTGATGGAGTTGGCTCAGCTTATTGATGAGAAAAATGAAGAAATCATCAAGGAGCTGATGGAAAGAGAGTGGAAGAGTGTTTCAAATGCAAGGACAATGATCAACAACAGGACAGGGACCCAAAGCACTGTTGTGTCATATAATAGTGGAGGCTGAAAGGGGTCAAATACAGGCAGCAATTTTGGTTGGAAGGAGGCAAATTTTGGGAGCATGGTGGGGTCGTCTTCAACAAGGGCAAATGATAAACCCCTACCCAAAGGCCAAGAGTTAGCAAATGTAAGTAAGAAAGGGAGGAATTTCAGAGAGTTACCTAATGCTTTATCTTGCCAAATGATGTATGCAGCTGTTTCTATAGCTGTTCAGGAGGATTGGGGGGAATTATGTGAGGAGATTCAGCAAGATCCCAAGCTGAAGAAGATTGTACAGGAGTTGGTTGGCCAACCTCAAGCTTGGCCTGCTTATTCTTTGCAGAATGGCCAACTGTTTTATAAAGGGCGATTGGTCCTCCCTCGATTTTCACCTAGGATTGCTGATTTACTTCATGATTTCCATGCATCATCTTTTGGAGGTCACTCGGGATTTTTGAGAACATAAAAAAGGCTGGCTGGAATTTTTTTCTGGGAAGACATGAAAAAGGATATTGTGGATCTTATTGCTAGTTGTGATTTATGTCAGAGGAATAAGACACAGACTATATCACCAACGGGATTATTACAGCCCTTGCCTACTCCAACACTGGTTTGGAGTGAAGTCACTATGGACTTTATTACTGGTTTGCCTAGATCCAAAGGTAAAGACACTATCATGGTGGTTGTGGATCGTTTCACCAAATTTGCCCACTTCATGGCCCTTTCCCATTCTTTCACAGCACAAGAGGTAGCTCAAATATTCATGAATGAGGTGGTAAGGCTACATGGGTTTCCCACATCCATTATTTCTGACAGAGACCAACTGTTTTTGAGTAAATTCTGGTCTGCCCTTTTCAAATCAGCGGGTACAAGGCTCAAATTCAGTACTGCATATCACCCTCAAACGGATGGGCAAACCAAGCTCTTGGTCTCATTGGTTGAGTTGGGCTGAATATTGGTTTAACACCAATTACAACCGATCCATTAGGATGACACCTTTCAAAGCTCTTTATGGACGGGACCCACCTGTGTTGTTTAAAAGGACAGCTTTCTCTTCCAAGGTGGAGGCTGTATCACAGTTATATCTGGACAGAGACATGCTGCTGGAGGAATTATGGCGCAATTTAGATACGGCTCAACAACAGATGAAAGTGTTGGCAGACAAAAAATGTAGAGATTTGGTCTTCAATATAGGAGATTGGGTCTATTTAAAAGCTCAACCTTATAGACTGAAATCCATGGCTAAGAGAAGAAATGAAAAACTGAGTCCTCGTAATTATGGGCCATTTCAGGTGATGGACAAGGTGGGGGTGGTGGCTTACAAATTACAGCTTCCTCACTATAGCAAAATCCATCCAGTTTTTCATGTGAGCATGTTGAAGACAGCCATTCCTAAGGACCAGCAGTCCCATCCTCTACCTCCTGAACTATCTGCAGATTAGATCTTAGAAACACAACCAGCAGAAGCTATTGATCTGAGATATAATGAAACAGGAGCTGCAGAGCTCCTCATCTAGTGGCAGGGAGCTCCTCCATGTGATAACTCCTGGGAGTCTGTGTCCTCGCTGAAGCTTCATTTCCCTTCTTTTCACCTTGAGGACAAGGTGAAAGCTTTGGGGGGGAGTATTGATGGCATTGGGCCTGCTGTAAATAGAGTTTATGTCAGAAGACATAAAGCCCAAACCCAATAAGACCTAACTAACTTCTGGTTAGTTAGTTAGTTAGTTAGAGTTAGTTGGTACTCAATTAGGAGTTGGGGGAAGGGGAATAAGGATATAAATAAGGGAAACTGTAGGAGGGAGGGTATCTCATCATTTTAGGTAAAGAAAGGGAAGCCACATTGGCTTAGAGGGAGGTTACACAGACCTCGAATCTGTGTTAGAAGAGATTTTTGGTACATGTATACAGTTCTTGGGAAATCTGTCCCAATTCTTGAAATAATATCGGTATTTTACCAGTTCCATCACTAAATTACAGGAAAAATTGTGCTTTTAGAGATTATATGCATGAATATGAAATTTGAAGGTTAAGAACTGAGTGGTAAATGTCTCAGATCAAACATTGGACCACTAATGCAGATTGAATTGATACATTTAATTGCTGTCACACGTGAAATAATTGTGTTTGTGACTTTGCTGGCTATTGTTTATAGTTGGATGCACTTTGTCATAATATTTCAATTATAGTTTTTAATACAGTTGCTAGGTCATATGTATAAACTTACGATTGGAGATCTGCGTGCAGGACAAGGAACTTTGTGGATGATGAGTATGATGAAGAATGGGATTTCTAAGCTGTATTGGAAACACGGAGTACATCATCATTCAGGCATGAACTGGTAACATGATTTACCTGATTAATCATAGTAAGGTATGATAATGTGAGTTGTTTATACTGACTTGCCAGCCTTTTAATTAGGTCATTTATTAGGTGCAGTTTTGGACCTCTTGGTTGCTTATAGCCTTTGTGTGGCTTTGTAGCTTGTTCTTCCGCTCTTGTATTTTCTCATGTGGATAAATGCAAATGCATAGTTCAAGTATTGCTGTCTAGAATCTGGATTGATTTGGAAGTTACTGCCTTATAGAAAAGAAAGAATACTACAATTGGAGGAGCCTGAGATATATGCATCAATAACCAGGGAACTGGAGTGGTCCTTGTAATGGTACGTGCTGTTAGAATCGGTCCTTATTTTTTATATATTTTTTCTCATTGGCCCACTCTCAAAATGATTTCATTTATTGTGATAAGATTTACTCTAGCCGTCATGACAGTGAATTTGTTGTGTTTTGCTGGGATCTTCACTTGTAGCTTGTTAGTAATTTGACTAGTTAATATATTCAGAATAATGCTACACACTTACACTATCATCACCTTATATCTGCATAATTTTCATCATATGATTATGCCACCTACTCCTGATGTGAGGTGATGTGAGTCTTTGTTGTGCACCATGCATTTTCCTATTTCTATCAACATTGTGCAGTTTGTTTTAACAAAATACATAAACAAATAAAAAAACGCAGTTTGTTGGATCATGCAAGGTTGGGGGAAGTGTGGATTTATGGCTTATTATTTGCATCTGTGATGGCTAATTGGATAAGCAACTCTTGAATTTAGAGTGGAGCCCATTAATTGATTTGCTACTGGAATTAGATGTTGAGGAGCAACTCTTGATTTACTAATTAAAGAACCTCATTATTTGGTTTAACATGATTCTTGGACCTCCTTAAGAATTATTGTCCCAAATCCCAATAATAATTAGGGTGCTTCCATCCTGAACAGAGACCTTGTTTATTGTCATATTTTTCTTTTTGTATGCTGCTTGTTTATGTTCATGTGATTGCCACTAAACCTTCCTATTATTTAAATTTAACTACCACAAACTTATTATGAAGGTGTAGTTCTTGCAGGAGAAGCCCCTCAAAGTTGTAGTTGATGAAAGGGTGGCATCAACATAGAAGATCTTGTAACCAAGACACTGATTATTGTCTTTTATGTAGTGATCTTATTCTTCAACGTGTTGCACAAAAATAAAAGAGCAATGATATTGATCCTGTGCATTTCAAAAAGGTAAAATGGAGGAGCGGGGGCTACCAAGGATTTACCATACGCATTGTCGTGTCTTGATTTCCAGGGTGATGGGGAGAGCTGCAGCCTGCAGTGGATTTAGTGCCATAATTTTGTTTGTGGCAATAAGACAAATGTTATACGTGACGTCAAGTTTGTCGCAGTGTTTGAGTTCTTGGTTTAGTGTAAGCTTGCTGATCATCAAGATGCTAAAAAATCGTTTGACTGGAGCCTGTGGATGGTCTTCGTGAAGGACTTATATTGATGTATTCTTTAGATGAGGTTGAACTTTGTTGGTTTACGCCCTACGTTCTCAACCAACGAACATTAGAGGGGAACAAGCAAACTCTATCGTTTTTGGAATCCTCTTATACGTGAAGTAGTCCCAAGTCCTAACTCTCTAAATTATATACTGTTTTCCTGATGAAATGATAATAAATCACATCTAATAATTTGTCTGTCCAATAATTCATTAGTTTTAGCATAAACTTATTTTTGATACATTAGGAATCAATGTTACGAGTTTTAACTTTAATATGTTATATTTTCACACGATTAAATAGGGATTTCTTTGTTTTAGGGGTGAAATTTTTTTTATGATTATTCTTGTATTAGAAAATTCCCAGTTTTGCTGTTTTCGAATCACTCAAGTCACAGTCGAAGGTGTGCGAAAAACTTAAAGGGTCTCTAATAGATGGACGAGGATTACTTGTTCTCAATTCTCGTCTTTTCACTTAAATTTTATAAGTTCTAAATTTAATTACATGTTTTAATTTTTTTTTATTTTTTACTTGACAGAATTTAAGTAGAGAGACAAAGAAAGAGATAGATGATTTTCATTTCTAATGAACAAGCGGAAGCATCAATATGAACTATGAAATATAATTATGAAATATAAATACCTGGATGTCTTTGTTGGGTTTTAAATAATCTTTGTAGTGCGCTTTGCTTTTATCTAATATAAATCTAAAAATATATAGTTTATTGATGGATTAACAATAATGAATTATTAATTTATTAATTAAAAAATTAATAATTGAGATTAATTATTTAAAATTTCATAAATTTTAATTAATAATATTAAATTTGTACACAAATTTATTTAGATTATATTTTTTTATAAATAATTATATATACAAAAATTTATAAATTTTAACTAGTAATATTTACCTATATCTAAATTTGTATATAGATCTCATCACAAAAAAAAGTAGTGCATCTATTAATCCAAACATAATGCACTATAATACTCCTTGTAGTGCTATTATATGTTTTGAAAATTGGAGAATTATACAGAACGAAAGTAGCAACTATGGTGTGGTTGTAATAAGTGGTACTGCTTTTATAGTG
Source organism: Ormosia semicastrata (assembly GCA_029884595.1). NCBI lineage: Eukaryota > Viridiplantae > Streptophyta > Magnoliopsida > Fabales > Fabaceae > Ormosia > Ormosia semicastrata. The sequence continues at coordinate 16,447,227 of JAQQTO010000041.1, read as the reverse complement.
AAGATGATGGGGGCTCATACTTGACGGTAGTATGTCAATGCTCAAATTTAGCCAGCAACGAGAGGCATGCATATTATACAGCATTTGGTGCCTCATCATAATCTCTGTAATGCAACCTTTACGTCATACGACTTATAAATTTGTAGTTAGGAGTCAAGCATGAAAAGATGCCATGATTTCAAAGCCTTGGTTCAGAAGAGCGCCAGTCACCCATAGCTTCAAATTTGGCAGGTTAATTTCTGGTTCAGAACCTTTTACCTGTTTGCAACACATAAGCAAATATCATGGCTTATTCAAACAAAGAATAGAAAGATTAAATTGAAAGGAGAGAATAGCTTACATTCAATATAAATGTAAGTAAAAGACTGTCACAAACCGTAGCCAAGTTTGAATTCCGAACATTGAAACCTGCAAGAGATTCAAGAGCCCTGTACAGTGAGGCAGCCACCCCTTCTCCTTTATTGCACACTATTTTCGCATAATACCCTCTTTCCTCCACTTGAAACATGTCCATCTACAAAGCCGCACTCACAAATGTTACAGTAGTGTATACACACACAGACTAACTAAAAACTTAAGGAGTTGACAGGATTTTTATCAAACCAACCTGCATGATCTTCTTGCATATTATTGGATGGCTGTTGTGGGTGAGTTGAACCTCTATGGGGTTGTCAATTGATCCTTGATAATTTTCGGACACTAATAAGGAAGCTTCAAGTCCTGCAATCTCAGCCTTCAGTTTCTTAGCTTGTGCTTGAAGCTCATGCACATATGATACTGCATCTCCAATGATAGAGACCTTATCCATCTGTGCATATAATTATATCAGTTACATTTCAATCTCAAATGTAAAGCATGTCATATTTAACTAAACTTTTTAATACGTTCCCATTAAGTTTGTTTTTATATGAAACTTAAGAGCTAGCCATCTCAACGATGAACCTTAATCTTCTGCAAGAAAAATTATAAATGTTCAATGCTCTTTGCAATGTATTGACATGGTGTAGACAGGTTTCTAAAACTGATACGAGTTTCAAGCTACTAGTTGTTACGGAGAAGAAGTTGGCCTGGACTTTTTAATATGTGCAAACCTTTTACATTGGCTCTAATGCTTCATGGCCCATCATTAGGCCTTCATTAAGAAAAGGTTATGACTTTAATAACAGTTTTACTAGCTTAAATAATCTAATTGATTCCCTTATAAGTAGTCTTAAAATTTGCAATGGAGAGACGTACCTTAGTTATGTTGGGAACCAAAGAACGCAATGCATAAAGCTTCTCCTTCATTTGGTCTCTCCTCCTCCTCTCAGAAATGAGAGTCTTGGTCCTATCGGTTTTTAGCCTCGGTTTGGCATTAGCAGTCCCAGTTGCTGTGGTGGTGGTTGTGGTTGTTGCAGAAGAAGAAGCTCCATCATTTTCTTCTTCTCCTTCTCCCTTGACCTCCCCATTAAAGCAAGAGAAGGAGCTCAATGTATAGCTTGGATCATAGACATTCACAGCATTATTATTGGTCTGATCAAATATTGGGTTTCCAGGACATGAAAGGAACTGGTTATCAACAAAGCAATCATTGATAAGGTCAGAACCAAAGTTACAGATGGCATCTTCATTCTCCCCACGAATCAAATTGATAAACTGATCAAAGTTGGGATCGTCAATGAAATCGCGCAGCTCAAAGTCATTAATGTTCACTAGATTGTCTTGGTGAACATCCATTGCATCCATGGTTGGAACTTGGATAGTTAGAGGTCTAATTGTAATATATAGAAGATTGACATGATTATTAATTAATATAATACTTTTGGTGTGAATGGAATAAGATGAGTTCCCTTGCACCAAGGTCTATTATTTTAATTCTGGTAGTTAATTAACAAGAGTAATAGATGTATTTTTTTCCAGTCTAATTGTTAACTACCAAATGACAATGATCGGTATTTGGTTAATATGTGTCCAAGGTTTGGTGAATATATATTTGTATAGCTAACGAAGTGACCAACTTGTGATTAAATTCACACCAGATGAGATCTTCTTGAAGCTGGTTTCAAAGATATAACATTTAGTATGAGTTCCAACGATGTACAATTAACTTGAACTCAGAGACTGTTGAAGAAACTACTCTAGTTACTTTGTGAATTATAAATTTTCTATTTGAAGCATATTTCAATAGAAATCAACCTAGTAGCCGCCCGTGGATGTCAACCTTCAACATCTGCAGTGTAATGATAATAAGTTTATATATATATCTTCTCTTCTAGTTTAATCACAGATTTCACTTTCATATCATGCTGGTTAGCATTATTTTAGGTAGTTTTAGAAGAAGTTGAATCTGGTGTAGCGCAATTTGATTCGAGGTTTAGTTATATATGATTAAAATCTTATTTAGTTTTTCAGAGAGGTAAGAATGTGCATAAACATTTCACGACTTATGTATTAGTTAAAAAAAAATTAATCAATTCACACTAATTTTTTTACACTTTCTTTCATATCACTTTTTTAAGAAAAAAAAAAGATAAAGAAATAATGTATTAGAATGTGTATTTTTCTTGTTTTATTATTTAAAAAAATTAATAAAAGAATAATGTAAAAAAATAGTGCGTAAAAGTCATAGTTGTTAATTAAAGCCAATTTTATTGTTTAGCTCATTGGTACAAGGGTTTTTTTTTTCTTAAAGATCAAGGTGTTCTCACACTATTTGGGAGCAAAACTAATTTTCAAACCTCAATTTAGTCCTAAACACAAGGTGCTTTTAGTAGGTTTCGAAGCCTTATACTGCAGGTAAAATTCCCCCATATAAAACTCAGTTCGCAAATTGAGTCACTAGGGTCACTTTCTAATGATGAGCAAAGCAACTTCTTGTTCTGGATAAATTATAGACGTGATCTCTCTATACTATTCTTGTGTGAACGGAATCAAATGGGAGACGTAATGACGTTGTTCCTCACATATTATAAACTTTATCTAAAATAAAATAAATGTGAAGTACTGTGAAGGGAAGTTAGGGATAGCAATTCCATTTACAAAGTAGACCACCAAATTATTAATTAGAATAATCGGGAGATCCCTCAAATTTCCACCCCCCGTCTATATATGGCTCCTGTTCCTTGACAATCAAAATGGAGATCGAAGTATTAACAATAATAATACTACGTAATTGCTGAATTACATGCAAGCTGACCCCAAAAGTTTTACGCCTAGAACTAGAATTGAAGCAAATCCATGGGTTTGTTTATGACTAATATTTATTTGTTCAAGCAAGCTAGCTTGATTAGCTATAGTGATCTTGCTTTTGCTTTATTTTTAATTATTGACTTACTGTTAACTGAAAGATGTAATGTGGTGATATTATATCTGTATATGAACTCCAAAACTCTCTATTGGTGCATGTGTGAGTAAATAATTGAATCCTGCAGATATATACTGAGTCTAGCTATTGCAGCTATCTTGTTGCCCTAATTTGATCTTAATCAAATAATTGTAGCTCTAGATCCTGTGACTTTTTTTGGAGAATCTAAACTGAGATCAGCGACCACTGTTTGATCACAATTTTTTTGGTTCTCTTTTTTCTCCAAGTTAACCATGGTCTAGCCAACAGAGGAAGGAAGATGCACGCACAGCTGAATGATTTTTTTTTTCATCTTCACTATTTTTGTATAACACTTTTTTTTGTTACAATTTTTGTACAATACTTAAAACGAAGAATATGGATGACACGCACAGGGGCGTGGGAGACAGCAGTTTGGGCTGACGCTTACACGTGCCATAACCCACCGTCATAATTTTATTTGCCCAAAATCACAGCTAACAAATCCAACAGTCTCATTCCCCCACGGGTATACCATAAGTTACACAACACTATCCTATTGGGAATTCAGTTGATAAGAGCTGATGAAGAAAGAATAATGGGATTCAATTCTTGTAAATATTTTTCATATTAATTTTTCTTTTTTTATCTTTTATTTCTTCTCTTGGGCTCTATTTAGGGATCATCTAGGGTCATAATAGAAAACTCCTCCACCAAGTTCACAAATAGTTCTAGCATTTAAAAACAAAATTCACCTAACACAATTATATATAATAATGAAATAGAAATTTTAAGGTTTGTTTTACATGTCGTATTAAATCTAATAAGATAAGTTAATATAATATATTATAATTTTATCAATTATTTGGTGATCAATATATCGTATAATATTTTCATTAAACTCTTCTTTTTTTTTTTAATTTTTCAGAATATCCTATCATTCGATAAATAAAAGACTAATATATCGAAATACTTAAACACTTAAGTGATAACTCTTTTTAATAATGTTAATTTATACACATATATTCAGTAATCGAATTCAAGATTACATAGTTAAAAGACTTAGGTGTCTTTTATTCAGACTAATACATATTAATAATCAAATCTCTTTTATATATTAAGATAATGAATAATTTAATCATGTCTCATAGGATAAAATTAGACTTAATTAAGTATTAATATATAAATTTTTGTAAAAACTTTCCTAGTACGATCTTAGTACCTTGATACTCCTAATATCTGGCCTTATTCTATAATGTATACGTTAGTTCTAGAAACAATAAGTAGCTGGCATATCCTACGGGACCTATACACACACCCGAAAGAAAACAAAAATAATGCTATAAGGTGCTCGTAATTTTTTTTATCTAAGTTTCTTAATTTCTTGTGACGTTTCTTTGCGGCATGACCCATTCTCTTTCTTTTCATTAAAGTACGAAACGGAGTTAACTCCTGCATTATTATTATTATTATTATTATTATTTTGGTCTCAAATACCAGTCCGGTGGCCTAGTCAGTGAAAAATAATGTAATCCTTAATATATGGGAGACTTCTGTCATGCACTCTAGGAATGTCAAAACAGGTCGGTTCGGTCCATTTGAGCCGGTCTATTCTGACCACGAGTCATTTCGAGTTAGTTTATTTAGGTCATGTTAATTTCGAGTCAGTAAAATACTGGTGCAGTCCAACCTATTTAACTAAATGTAGTGTTATTATAGCGGGCCAGTCTAGTTTATTCGGGCTCGACTCATTCGAGCTCAGCTCATTAAGGTTATTTTTAATTTTGTATTTATTTTTACTAGTCCAACTCATTCATTTTATCGAGCCATTCGGGTCAGTCCATCGAACTCGACCCATTTTGACACCTCTTGCACTCTGGTCATATGAGGTGCATGAGTGCTCTTTATTTTTACCTCAAATGATAGGCAAAGTGATTGAAAACTGATTTTTGCATAATTAAGTTTGCACCCAATATTACTGTTCCATTTTTTATGATCTAACCCCAAAGGTATTTTTTTTTTCTTTTAGAAAACAACAAAAAAGTGCACCTGGAACATATATGTACATGTTATGAATTTAATTAGTTTCACCATGCACCCTTGTAATAATAGAGAGTGCATATAGGAAGGAGCCTAATACATGGAACGTTATGCACCTGGGTTGGAGATTACAAATGCAGCTTTTAAACCGGATCTCAATCCATTTCACGCCTGATAAATATTGAAGATCTATTTATTCTTCTTATTCATTTTTCATCTTTGATATGTATTATACTATTATCACATCACTTTATATTTTAAATTTATTATACATTTATAATTTAATGATTATGATTTATTATTCTCACTTATATACATACATATATATCTTTTGAATGCAACAATAGACTGTTCAAAAATAAAAAATAAAAGATTACACATCATTATTATTTATTCATGAGGCATTCAAATATATAATTTACTAATTAGTAGTCCGTAGTGATATTTTTTAAGTTTTAATCTTTGTTTAGAAAGTAATTTAAAGACTAAATTTTTAATATGTTATACATATGTAATATGTTATGAATTTAAACTCTTTAAATTGTTAATATTTTATAACTCTTTAAATTTTTAATATTTTATTTTAAAGTAATAGAGAAACTAAAAAAAAAGATAAATATTTTAGATTAGTTCAACCATGTATAAAAGCGTTATACGTATTAATTTTTGCATAAAATTGTGCATGGAAACTTCCATTTGATTAAGCAAATTAATAAAAAAAAATAGAGAATTGATTGATATGGAGTTAATTGTCTTGATAACTAATAGAGAAAAAATAGAAAACAATAATATTGTGCACAAGAAAAAGGAAAGGTTAGAATAAAAAAAGAAGGCAAGAAACTGTATGTATAGGTAAGAAGCAATATTGATTTTTTTTTACTAAGAGACTATTGTAGCTAACTGAGAGAGAGGGTAGCTAAATACATTTTGTTACTCTCAAAGAAAAAATAAATATTGTTTAAGGATGAAGATAATATCTAAAGATGAATTACTTATTCTCAAATATGAATACTCAATTTTATAATATAGGTATGAATATAAAAATTTATTTATTTCATAACTAATAATAATGATGTATAAATTCTTATTGTATATTTTCTTTTTGGACTTTCTTAAGAAGGGCCTTAGAACATTTGTTAAGGAATCAAAAATAAGAAATTTTATATGAAAAAAGAGTTTTTAAATTTTTTAATATATTAAATACTTTACTTTGCATAAAAAAAAAATTAATTTTAAATCCTTAACAAGTGTCCGGCACTCTTTAATAAAACCCTTTATTTTTTCTTTTTTAAAGTGCAAAGTTGTCTAATTAGAGTGTGTTTTAGTGCCAAAATTGTAGTTTTCAATAGATGATAAGTTTAATTGGGAATTTTTTTTATGTTCTTGGAGTAAGAAATTTTTTTGTTTTGTACCATTGAATATATGTCAAATTAATTTTATGAACTATCATTATTTTATTTTAACTATATTTTAAATATTATAACTAATTTGTCATATATTTGATAGTGTAGAATAAGAGAATTCTATTGCTCTACTTAAATACCTAAGAATCTATCAGTTTAATATGCATTAAAAAAATGTGAATATCTCAATACTCATTAGATTAGTGTTTCTTTTTTTTTTTACGTGATACTCATTAGATTAGTTTCATATATCATTGTTGATATATATATATATATTGGAAAATATTGTAGATACTTATGATAAGGATTCATTGTAATATATATGATTTGAGATTTCCTTGCCTTCCTAAGATATTTTGTCCGAGTCAGACACGACGCAACGGTTCATTCAAAAGTTTCAAACAAGCACACATTCTGATTCAGAGGAAGATATAAGAATAATGAAACGGTGGCTATAATAAGTTGGTATTTAAATGGCTATCCTTCTCTTTCTCAGACTCCGTGCATATAAATGGGTCTCACGCACAAGCAATAGAAACCAAGACACACGTGGTTGCATCCCTTTTTCACATAACATATGATGTCACAGTCTTCTATGGAGCTTGGAATTATGAATTTCGGGTATGTCTTTCTTCTTTCACGTTCTCCATTTTCACATTACAATTCAGAAACATGGGTTGGGTTAAGTCTTTCTTTTTATCCTTTTAATTTTTTCTTTTAAATATTTTAGTGATTTTTCCCCCATGTTTTGTTTGAGGCAGCTGCACGCATTACAGAAGGAGATGCAAGATGAGAGCACCATGTTGTAACGAGGTTTTTGACTGTAGGCATTGCCATAATGAAGCTAAGGTATAAATTTATGTGCTTTCTTTTCTTCTTGGTTGTTGCCAATGTTTTGGAGTTGAGTTGTGTTAGCACTTAGCAGAAGTCTCAAATATGTTTCTTAGTTCTTACCCTTTTTTTTTTCTACTTTTGTTTAAACAGAACTCTGAAGAAATTATTCCTGTGGATCGTCATGATATCCCACGCCATGAAGTTAAAAAGGTTTGCATTTGTTCCCTTGTTTTCACTCACTTTGTTGGATTTGAATTCCATGTTGGTGTTGGTGTTGCATCTTAATGGTAAAGGTTATCTTATCCCTTCTAGTAACTCATATGCTCTACATCATCATAATAATAATCTGAATAATACCTTTCACCACATAAACGAGGCTGGGGAGGAGTTGCTGTAATCAACATTTTGATTCATGAGAATGAAAGAAAGATAAAAGATCAATTTCCCCTGTTTAGGATATCTCTGTTTCCCACAAAAACAAATCAGAAATCAAAGGACGACAATTTCACGGCCATACAAACAACTTTCATTCATAAAGTATTCAGCTCAATTTGCTGTAAATAACCTTCTTAATAATTTTCTGGTTCTTTACAGCTTTCAATTTTTCAGTTTTCTTACAATGTTATACCATGTTTGTGGCTCTTCACTCTCTTACTTCATCCTCTTTCGTTGATTTGCAGGTCATCTGCTCTTTATGTGATACTGAGCAAGATGTGAGTTCTCAAGATTTGAACCATTAAATTCAGAAGATATACATAAACAAATATGACTGCGGTTATGATCTTTTCATTCTCTCTCTTGCTCCATCAGGTTCAACAGTACTGCATTAACTGTGGAGTATGCATGGGCAAGTATTTTTGTGCTACATGCAAATTCTTTGATGATGATGTGAGTTCTCTATTGTATTAAAAATTGAGTCAGATAATATGTACACGTTTTTTTTCTTTTCTTTTAGTGTATTAAAGTAGTATTCAATATTTCAGATTTCGAAGAACCAATACCATTGTGACGACTGTGGCATCTGCAGGTAAAGTTCTTCAATCGGTTTTGCCAATTATTATATTTGATATTCCATAATTCCTAGGAAAATTTTATCAATCATCTCTATATATATTGCTTTTACAGAACTGGAGGCAAGGATAATTCTTTTCACTGCAAGACATGCGGTGAGTTCACTGTTTGAAGTGTATTATTTGAAGTCACTTCCCTGAGCCCTCAGTTTCTTCCATACTTTTTCTGGAATAATCTTTGTATGTTTTAAATTAGCTGTTTGCTTGTTATGATGATTCATGAATACGTGTATTTTAAGAAGTCCAAAATGGATTTTTCACTTTTGTGCACATTGGGTTTTTTTGAGATGGAATAGATTGTTGCAAGCCTTGTGTCATTCTTTTGGCGTGCTTGTTGCATTTTCTCTGTTTGATAATATGCCAAGAAGGGAGTTTTGTGAAGTTTTATAGGTTCAATAGATCTCTGACGTATACTGTTTGAGTTTGAATATCAATTATGACTTGGTGGGTCTTTCTTTTTGAAAATCCAACAATTTGAGTTTGACTGGAAACCTTCTCAAAAAAGAGGTTTCACTTGTATTATTCTGTCTGTCGCGGGATTCTTACTCACTTGACATGGGAAGACTTTTCACAGGATATGGAATTGGAGTTATCTCAAACATGATAATTAATCGATAACAAAAAAAAATTTGTTTATATTTATTTCGAAAGTTTAAGAGCACGCCATACAACTTAAATGGTTATATTTTAACGTTTTATTTTTGTTGAAATTTGCTAGGCTTGCTTTAGTAGATTGAAATGAATTGCACTGTCTTCATTACGTCTGAAAAACTGCTTCTTGGTTTTCTTTGCTTTTATATTTTCTTTGTTTTATTTTGTTTGCTGTCACTAGGTGGTGTTGCCTTTGTTTGCATTTACATACCAGTGAGTTGCTTTCTTAAAAGTATGAGCATATTGGAATAATTTATAAAGAGGAAATGCAATTTTTCTTATATGTATAAACATATTGATCAAGTAGATGCTTTCTCCTTTTTTATTCTAAATGCTATTTGTTTTACAACCAAATATGTTGATAGTTAGGACCAAATCCAACACTTAGGTTCTCCACTTTTGATCATGTTGTCTAGAACAGTAAAATATGTAAGATGATGAACTTTGATTTCCAGGAGTTGAGTTCAGCTACTTTCATGCAGCTGTAATAGATTAAATACCCAATATTCCACTGAACACATTGTTGTGTGATTCTGTTTCAAAACAAAGGTATATCTATTATCATTATTCTATGTAAACATACAAGGAGGAGGAAAATGGAAATTATGAGTTGAAGAATTGTTGAACATTAGACTCATTGTATACATGCAACTATAAGATGAAGAACCAGAAAATGTAAAGGTGTTATTTGGTTGATGTTGCTTTTTTTCTTTTGGGATTTTATCAAACTTAACATTGCTTCATGTAACCTGTATTTAGGTTTCATTTCCTGTTTTATTGCTTCGCAAATAAAAGACCCATCCAAAAGCCAGATATGTGGAAGAAAATGTTTTATCCTTTATCTTCTGCAGGGAAATTTGTCTGCTGCATTCAAGATTGGTCAATTGTCATTACTACAATGAAGATGGTGGACCTGGATTGATACTGTCATATTTTGTGTACTTGTGCCAAGACAATACTTAGAATTACTTTTGAAGGATGAATAGTTTAGTATTGATATGTTCTCCTTATTTAGTTCAATTCAAACTCATGGCTCTAATAATTCAAATCTCTTAGAATGCCCGGCCCTTTTTTACTAATTTATAATCTGATTGTAAGGCATTTGCCTTCTTCACGGCCTATTTCTAAGCTTCATAATTTTTGGATATATTATATATTGTTAACTTTAAACACTGCATCCTACCCAAATCCATTAATTAGCATTTAGCAAAGACTAATAATTGACTGACAAGTGCTCTTTGGATGTGAATGGCAATGAGTTTATCAACACGATAGGTTCCTAGCATCCATGTATATAAAGAGTCTTGTTACTCGAAAAAGACATTGATCAAGCGAGATTTCAGAATGGATCAAATATTCTTGGAGAGCTAGTGTTTTGTTTAATAAAAAAAAAGAGATGTAAATTAAGCTTAAACTCGATAAATATGAATGTTGCTGCAGCAAGAATGATGTGGAATTACAGATTTAAATCTATTATTAGTGTGATTTAAATATCTGTTACTAGTTATAAATGTGGAATTACAAATTTAAAAATACCATTAGTTGAGATATTAAATTGCAGATTCAATCTCTATTTTCTTTCTCAATTACACCATTAGTCTTTAGTGGTACAGATATTGTGACAGAGATGATTCCCAATTACATATGCACATGATATTAGGTTCATATGTTTGGGATATTTGCTAGGTCTGTACATAATGTTGGGTTCATATACTCATTGAAAGTTGACTTATTTTCAATGTAGTCTAAATTGTGTTATTTTATTTTTATTGATAAGGTATAAGTTAGCACTCTTAATGGAATAAGTTATACTTATAGATTATCTATGAAAAAATAGTGTTTTAATCTTTTCATTTTATGCAGATATTTTAATTTTTTTAAATTCATTTTATTTTATTTATTTTTATTTTTACTACAAATAAAAAAATGTTATATAATATTTATTTTGTTTTGTAAAATTTTGTATTGAAACCCCAATTTTATAAAAGTATCTTAAAAAGAAATTTTACAAAAGTCTGTAATTGAATTGCTTTATCCAAACAAAAAATTTGAAATTCAAGGAATTTAATTACTTTATCCAAACAAAATATTTTACAAATGAAAGAAATTAAATTAATACAATTAAAATTCTTTAAATTTCAAATACCTTGAAATTTCAAAATACCTTATCTAAACACAACCTTAAAGTTTCACCCTGAAGTTACAGCTAGAGTGAGGTTGAATGTTTATGCTAACTAAGAAGCACAAGCATGTTTTAGAGTTCATGTGCTGAATGGACGATTTGGAGCAAGCAACTTGCATCACTTTAAGGTACATAACTTTCTTATGATGATAAATCTTCAAGGGTGAAGTAGTTTTGTAGTTATTTCCTGAGGAAGGACTTTAAATGGTCTTTTCATCTGGCTCATCTCCCTTCCTTTCCTTGAATGTCTATTCAGTTTTTAGGATGATGTTTTTAAAGTACGGCTACTTTGATTGTAAAACACACCTTTGTGGTCCTTAATTCATTGGCCTAGCCCTGGCCCTGGTGAACATAAAAACAATAAAAAAAGGGGCCAACTTTTTTTTTTTCTATGTTTTGGTTCAATGCCTAAATTTTAATAAAAGTGAGTGATAAGGACCAGTTAATTCTTGGGTTTCTATCAGTGAGTAAGCCTCTTAATACTTTTGGAGAAACTGTCAAAACTTTTTTAGCTTGTTTTCCAACGTGGGTAGTTTTAACTTCACGCAATGCAGATACTCCATCTCCAACTATTGATAATGAGTGACCTATGCTTGTTTCAATGGAGACAAGTTTATCCGCCCCCTTGTCCCATTCTAGCTTTTCCTGGCTAATAACCATAATTCTTACTATGTACGCAAATTATGCTTTGATGCTTTGAGAACTCACCTTGCGGCTCTCGTTGCTGTTTGGTGCAATGAAAAATTGAAAACGCGCAGGAGTCCAATGACATTTTTATGTTGCCTTATCTCAGGCTGAACTTGATAGATTTGTAGCACTAGCAGTGCCTATTGGAGATCAACAAATATGCTGAATTAAACTCGTGTATGCAAGCATCCATTGTCTACATTGTCTGTTCATACTGTATTCAAGCATCGCAACACCAATGTTGTCAAATCTTTTTTTTTTTTTTTTTTTTGCATTCTTAGTTCGTGTTCATTTCTTCTTTAATTAATCTAACTAATTATTGAGCACGCGAGGTTGACTACATTAACTAAACTGAACACATGGAAGCAAAAGAAAAAAAGAAATCAGACAACATCAAAATGTTGCTGCCCAGGATCGAACTGGGGACCTTCAGTGTGTAAGACTGACGTGATAACCACTACACCACAGCAACATTTGTTGCTGATGATATTTATATTTATCATAATAATTTTATTATCCATATAATATTTGGCGTGAAAAATATTTTCTTAGTCAGTTATTATAAACCTTTAAGGAGTGAAAAATGAAATTTGTTTTTCAAGAAGATTTTTTTAATAAAACAATAGTAAAAAATATAAAAAATGCATAATTTTTTTAAAGAAATATCTTTATCCAAAGATTTTTTTCTTGGAATTATTATTTTTACTGAAAATATCTTATATTTTCTGTAAAGTTATTTTTCATTGAAAAAAAATAAAACGGAGCCATAGATGCATACAAAACCAGCATGTGTGGCTTAGCATTTGTAACCAGCTGAGCTGATTAAAAATGGATTTTACCATTTCCCCCAGGTACACAATTAGTTGGAGTTTAGACAAATTAGGCCCAACTAACTCGAAACTACATGAACCAACCACGAATATGCTTTCCAAAGGTTTGAGTTATCCTTGGCTTAACTAAAAAGTTAATGGCAATTGCCACTACATTGCTAATGCTTCCATCTAGCTGCTACAACCCACTAATCCTCTAACAAATTCGGACTTAATCCTGATTATGGTTTGTTAAAGGGCATTATCAAATTTGTTACTAGGGCTACTTTACAAACAATGCTACCATGTGTTAATTACTACATCCACATATAACCCTGTATAACCATGGAAATTGGAAAAGCCAACAAAACCCAAACCAGTGGAGTAGATCTTAGGTAGCCACATTCCACCAAAGTAAGAACTACCACTAAAATAATGGAAAAGAGGGAAAATATTCTACATTTATTGTTCCGTCGCCGCAAGCCAAACCCGGTTAGTATCTTATTAATGAATGAGCCAAATCTTGTTGATGATCAAAACTGAATATAGTATGAGTTGTATTATATCCTTCTAATATTTAATAAAAAATATTAAATATAAAAATTAATATATTAAATGTCTTGAAAATATAAAAATGTATTTAATATTTTTTTATTTAATAATTAAAAGGATTATTAAAAATATAAGTTAGAAGGATTAAGAATTATTCATAGAAGATTAAGCAAGTGAAGCAATTCATTGGTTGAATGGAAGTTCGTTCAACACTAATACGCAAATAGAAGTGAAGGCCGGCCAATGCCCACTTTTTTGGTCAAGCTTACAAGTAGGGAAAGTAAGCCACATAGTAAACCAACTCATGCATTTGATGCATTTGTCTCTATCTCCAAACCATGATCCAATGCTACTACCAATACACCTCGTGGAAGCAAAAAGGATAACAACTACACAATGCTTGCTTCAGTCTACTTGAGTTTCCTACACAACTGGATATATTCCCAATATTCAATCGCAGCCATTCAGCTGTTGAGGTTGGAAGGCACGGCAATCCACTTTAAGATAGGAAAAATTGTAGTTCACTCTAATACATGTGGAAACCAGATTGTGATATGTGATAAACAAATTAAATGTGAATAACCATATTAACTTTAACGTTTAATTTAAATAATTAAGTGTAAAACTCAAAATTTACACAAGAGAAAATATCAACATGTGGTCCACATGTCACTTCTAATTTCTACAAGATTGCGTTGCAGTTTCTCTCTCTCTCTCTCTCTCTCTCTCATTGCTGGATTAATTAAAATATTATGGATCAAAATACCAAGTTACTCCTCTTTCTTTTTCCTCATAAGGACATAGACTTATCTCATCAGAATGTGAACCTGTCTCGCCGTGATAAGTAATTGAAGAGTAAGTGTGTATTTGTATTTGAATTGGAGTTTACAAATTTCAGTTTGAATCAACTTAATTTTATAAATTAAAATTTTAATAAAAGTGAATTTGTAATAATGAAATTTATATTTAAATTTTTTTTATCTCTAAACGGACATATTTTTAACACAAGCAAAAAAATCTTGCTTTAACTCAAACGTGTGCTTGAGAGCAAAATCACGTTCAAAGTGAGTAAATGGAAAGACACCTAGACAAGAAAGGATCAAAGTTCGAAGAATTTAAAGATATGTTTGGTGTCTCAAACGAAAAAACAAATGCCATTTAGAGCACGCAAAGTAACAAAGTGAAAAGTTAAATTAGTAAACAACCAGGGCTCTTGTTTGAGTTCATCTTACATAATGGGCAGTAAAATCCGGGTTCTGTTCTTCTTTGAAAAAGGATACAAATCGATATTGGGCGTGTCCTCGTATTATGGCGAAGTTCATGCCATTATTGCTGAGATAATTGAAGAAATGTTTTAAGTACAGACTATAAAGAGTTGAGAGTGACCAGAAATTAGGATAGGCCTAACAAAACATGGAAAGCAATTATTTATTATTACGGTATTAGGGTATAAGTTCCTCTTTTAGTATAATAAGAAACGTAGAATATTATAATTTATATAAAGAAGAATATGTAATGGGAGGTTACACGACATGGAGGGAACTTTCCAACCTACATGTGCTAATGTCAATGAGTGATCACTTCTCTCCCATTTCTTATGCATTCGGACACCTCACGCAATGTATGTGTCCACATGCTTCGCTTACCAGCATTCACTAAAACGTGCACATAACTAACTTTAGATAAGTGGCTAGTGTAAGTGACTTAAAAGTCTTCCATCTCTCTTTGTCTCTCTCTTGCTGAATTAAGTTTGATCTCTCACTCTATAATACATGTTGACATATATGCCCTCGTTCAGGCTAAGACAAATTAATACCATTTATTTATATCTTGGTTCTCATTTTGTTATTTTTCATGGAAGAGAGAAAATAGAAATGTTGTGATTCGTCCTGTCCTTTTCTCATCTTCATTCTGTGAACTACATAAATAAGGTTGAAGCTTATAACTAGAAACTAGAAAAAGAGTATGGTTGATGGGTCCAAAATAGTGGCCCATAGTATAGCTCCTAATCAAATGTCTGTGGTCTGAGAGTAGGCAGTATCCTCCTTGAGAGCATCAACTTTGTATGGGCTGTAACTCCTATGAGAATCCCAAAGCTAGCTAATTATTCAATTTTCTTATATATATATATATATATATTATAGAGCATCAATAAATCAAATTTAACCCGGTTTAATTTATTAATATGTTTAATTATTGATTTTTGCAGAGTGAGAATAAAACAATTGGTTAATTTAGGTGAAACTTTTAAGCTTTGAAAGCTAAAATAAAGGAATATATATAAGAGGGGGTGGACCAGGAAATATAGTAATACTTAATTCATTATTTATTAGTGGAATTTTAAATAATAGTTATAGATACATAGCCAGCCATAGAAATTAAAAGTTACACATGTAGGGTGGTTGTGTAGATCATAGTTGTATGGACCATACCAGTCCAATTGGTCTGATCGAAACACTCGTAACTTGAGTTTTAGGTTGGTCCAATCATTGATTAGAACAATTTTATTCATTGACCCAATCAAGCTCGGGTAACTGGACGACTCGCCTAGTCAGGTTAACCTGGGTGACTTGACGACTTGCCCAACTAGGTTAACTTGAGTTTTTTTTTATATTTTAATTTATTTTTAAAAAAAAATTGTAAGATTTGAACATAATACTTAAAAGACTTATAAGATAAAATGTATTTTACCATTAGAATACATGCATTATTGGGTAATATTTTTTATTTTTTTAATTTATATTATTACTTAACCAATTCAAAATTAAAAAATTAGAACTAAATAATTATCACAATTAGTTTGCTCACACAACATTAGTACTTTTTTATATAATATTTTTTATGTAATATTTTTTTACTTTGTTTAGATTTTTCGATTCAACCGTTTAATTCACGGTTGGATCACTATGTTGTTAACTTAATCTTTTGACTAGATCAAACTTTGTTAATCCTTTATTCTTGTCAATAAATGAAAGAGAGTCTGAGTGTAGTAGAGTGAGTGAGAAAGAGATCTTTTAAGCTTTATTATACATATTAATAAAAAAATATCACACAATGGAAGCCTAATGCATGACTTTTGGTTGTGGTGGTGGTGCAACCAAACCCTAGCCATGCCGATCCATGCCACTTCTCCCTGCTCTTCAGTCTTAATTACACATCGCTTTCCCGTTAAAGAAACAACAAAACTAAAACTAGATATAGACCCAAAACATTAAAAAAATAAAAATAAAGAAAGAAATAAAGATGCCCTATGACTCAGTTTTCGTGAATGAAAGGCAACCATGAACACTAACCACTTACTTACTCAAAGTATTCCAAAACTTCAACAAGTAGATCATCCAAATGGAAATTATTAATAAACCAAAAAATAATCCAAAAAGAAAAATCAATAATTAAGAATAATTGTAAATTCAAATAAAGCTAATAATTCACATTGATCATTATTGATCAAATAATATAATTTCTATCCCCCCTTTCATCCAATTCCCACCCTGGCCTAATAATGGCAACCCACCAAAGCCGGAGCAGCTGACAGCACCATAGATTTTTGGGTTGTCGTAAACTGAAACTTGGAATCCCGGACATCGTCCTCAGGTGCCGGAAGGTTAAGGTCCAATTCTAGAACATTCCGTGGCTTAACTTCCACTGGGTCGGCGATGGCGGTGGTGGCAGCGTCAGCGTCACAACTTGTCTCAATGCCACTCATTATGTCCACCACCTGAGTACTAGTATTCGTAGATGCCCTGTGCCTTCTCATGTGGCCACCCAAAGCTTGGCCAGATGTGAATTCTGATCCACAAATAGAGCACTCATGAGTCTTGGATTTGTTGACATGAAAAGCTCTATTACTAACGCAGCCAAATTGAAGGGAAATTGGAGGGCTACTTTTGATATGGGTTTGCTTTGCTTCCACAAACTCACAATTGGCGACAAGTAGCTGCGATGGCGGCGGTGCCTGCAGCGGCGCCGGTGGTGGTGGTGGTAGTTTCTTTTCCTCTTGAGTCACCTTGGGCTTTTTGTGGCTGGCCCTGTGTCCACCCAACGCTTGAAACGAAGGGAATGTTCGGTTGCACGTTTTGCACTCATAAATATAGAAACCAATTTTGGTAATTGAAGTTGTAGTTGCGGTTGCAGTTGCAGTTGGGTTGACCTCTCTATCATCTTAATGTTGTTGCCACCACCGTCATCCCCTCCTCCTTTTCCTTGAGCCAGGAGAATCAAGCAGTTAGCCATGTCTTCCTCTTCCTGACCAGTCCCTTCAAAAGTGGTTGTGGTGGACGAAAACGACCCATAGTCACCACCGGCGCTGACGTGCTCCCCGGAAACACTTGAGCAGCTAGAAGTCATGGCACAAGGGGACAAAGGCCTCAGCCTCTTTGTGCGCTTCCCCTTGGCGACTTGGGTGGAATCGTTGTTATTACACGATCCCACAAGTTCCTCCGTGCCTATGCCTGCTTCCATGTCCATTCTCAGACAACACCCTCAAAATTATTACTCAAACAAAATGGGATATTATATATATATATATATATATATATATCAGAACTGAAACAAACAGTGAGTATGAATAGCAGTGGGATTTAACAATATGCAAGGGAAGGTAGTAGAGAGAAAGATACACACATGTATATTTATATGGAGGAGAGGAGTGTGTGTGAATAAGTTATATATATTTGGTAGTGAATGGCAACAAGAGGTTTTGTTACAACAGCTACTCTGAAATAGTCTGCCACCCAAAATCTTCCTTGCTTTTCCAACCTTGGAAGTGTTACTAACAAGAAAAGTTCTTTCCTTTTTTTGACGCGCCTTTCAGTGCATGTCTTTGTACGCTTCTATCATAGCCACACTTTTCGCTCACTTTCTGTTTCACTGCTGCTACTACTACTAGTATTATTTTCTTTTGTTTATATTTGCACAGGGTGTGTTGTTACTTTTATGAAGGAATATTTTATTTTCAGTAATTGTTTATGCCAAGCACATTATATTGACGTACAGTGCATGCGTATGATTCATCAATGATTAAACATGCTTTGTATTTTGCAATTAATGAGTAGGAACATGTCAATGTTATGTATAACTTGCGAGTGGCCAAGATTAATTACGTACTAGTATTAAAACATATTAAGAGACGGAGATTAGAGGCAGCTGAATTTGATTTCAGGTAACTGATAAAGTGGGAAAATATACGATGGTTTAAAAGCGTTGAAGAAAAGAAAAGGTTGTTGTTAACGTTCTGAGTCGGTTTCACTCTCTCTTTTGGTTAGACTATTATTTAGGCCAACAAAAGGGAGGGGTAACAACTTACACAAACCCATTAAAGCAAAGATTGCACGTTAAAAGCATGCCATCCCGTCATTCAGTTCAGATTTAAATAAAAGTACTAATCCAATTGGAGTGATTAGAAATTCGGGTGGCTTTTAAGCAAACCCATTTTTTTCCTTTGAATTATTATTATTATTATTATTATTATTATCTTGGTTTCGTGGGAATATATAGGGTTGTGTATAGTGTATATAGGCAGTAAATGAGCAGTCCTACAAGAAAAGAAAAGGACATTAGTGGCATGTGATTAAGTATAGGATTCGGTTAAGGACTAAGGTGTAAGGAGGGTATATGTGGCATACAAGTATATGACATAAGCACTTTAGGACGGTTCCTACTTTGAATACTGCTTCATTTTAATTCCTTAGTTAGACTTAGTCTTCTGCTTAAAGGTACGTTGAGGTTTCAGCTAATCTATCATAATAATTAATTATTGCTAAACCATGTTAATGTTAATGATTTCATATTTCCGAATGGGAGTTTTAAAAGTTAATCAAATCATCTGTTTTATTTGGCTTTGTGAAGAAGTCTTTTGTTTCATTTTCAACGAATGCTCCATATAGAAGATCTTTACATAGTGGAATAGTGGGCTTCTCGCATTTGTCTTTCTGGTTTTCATAATATTATATGTCTCTATAAATGTTTTTTCCGAGTTCAAACCTATAATATTCTGTAGAGGCACATCTACTGTTGAGTATAAATTTACTTAACACTCAAGTTATCTCTACGAGTTTTTTCGTGCTTGTTTGTAAGATAATAATCAAGCATAGTATTCAATTATTAGATCATGCAATATACAAATAGATAGATAGATTATCAACCATATAATTTATTTGTAGATCATCTGTAAAAATAACTTTGAGTTCTCATTGAGATTTTGTGGCATGTCCATACCTTGAAATGGGACAACATCTCCTCTCCTAAACTAGTAAAAATAAAAAATATCACTGTTTATGCATTTAGTTAAATCTAAAACAAAACACAACTAGCTATATATTAATGAATAAAATGGTCCAAAATTCCAAATCACACTACCACGTGATACCATTCCAGATCTAATGGAAACTTAACAGTAATTTTAGATACTTATTGGATATATTAAATAGATGAAAGTATGATGTGAGTTAGCATAAATGGAAATTAAAGGAGGAAAAAGCAAAAGGCTATGCTATTTGGAAGCAACGGTGGTTAAGAGGGAAATTGGGCATGTATATTGTTCTGACATTATTAGTATGGGTTAGAGACTCCAAGAGATCATTGATGCATTCCATTCTCATGGAGTGGTCCTGTATTGGTTTAATAAAATGTTAGTTACTGATTAAGTAGATCTCAAATCATTGACTTAATCGTCTTTACTAAGACATGGTCCACTAGTAGGTGAGCAATGCACATTACCCATTAATCTCTAATACCATTCAAAGGAAGAACAACATACACCACTAACAGTGACAAAAAAAAAAGGTTCTTCGTCAGTAGATGCACAGGATTCTACTTCAATGAAACCGAAATCTTCAAACCCATTTGGTGTATCTACTATAAGTCAATAGTTAAATGTACCATGGCACTAATACTATTGTCTATTGGTGTCTAGTGGCATCGTATCGTGAAGACCCAGTTCATTCTTAACATTATTACCACTATACTAGCTACCGTCTTTAATTTGGTGTGAGGATTTGTTTGCTGGCTTAAATCTAAAGTAGTCCATTATCTGGTTCATGTACCGTTGACCCACATCTTATGATGCTGTAGCTTATCAATCTACTAATTAATTTGCAGTTGCTCAAAGATCAAGCAAGTTGGTTGGTCCAAAAAAATCCTTTAATATATATATATAGGGGACATATCTAGTGAGATGAATTTTTATTGTGAGAGGGTGAGAGGAGTAAATCTTGACCATACAATCATATATAAATGGTCAAGATTAAAAGTTACTTGAAGGTCATGTGACCACTTAAAAAAGTCACATGCATTTATATTCTAATCTTGACCATTCATAAAAGATTCAATAGTCAAGATTCACTCTTCTCACCTCTCACAATATAAACACTCTCTCAATTGAATAAGATTATATATATATATATATATATATATATTTATTGAAGTTCTATATATTTGCGTTTGAATTGAAGACTATCCAGGCTCATGTAATTAGGAGATCAAATAATAGTCGTGACTAGTGAGGGAGAGAATAATTGAGACTAACAGATCAATTATATATATGTTGTTCTGTCCTCTATCTGAGGGGTTTGGAGACCAAAGTCGGTCGTTTGACAATTTGTTGGTGTCGAAGTACTTTGACCAATAATCTTGAAAGTCAAGAAAGTGATGAAGGCATAAGTAGAGAAAAGTGAACATCTGGCAGGCTGCCAGGCCAGTTTATATAGAGATACGAATGACTGACTCTCTAAATACCTTTCGTTTAAATTATTTAGGATTCTGAACGTTATGTTTGGTAATTATGGCACAAAGACGTTATGTCTGATTATTATAGCGCAGGACCGTTATGTTTGATTATTATAGCACGAAGATATTATATCTGTTGGTGGGTTGTATTAAGCACGTGTTTATCGAGATGTTACCTATTCAGGTATAAGCCGGTCAGACCTTGCAGACAGAACATTAGTCAGGTCTTTCATGGGCCTAGCGTTCCAAAATGGGCGTAATTTATGATCGGATGTCAATTGAGTCAGGATGATCTACAGTCCTCCAACTTAGTCATCTATGAAGATAAACTGAGCTTATGAATGGTTGAACGTTAATTGGGTTATGATGGTTTACAACCCCTTAACTTGGGTAATTAGTAATGATAACCCGATTTTGTACTATTGATAATATTTATACTTATTCAAACTTATGAGTCGGATGGTCTATATGCTAATTGGTAAAATTCAAGAGCTTGGAAACCAAGTCATCAATTAAGTCACGATTAAAAATTTTAAAACTAAATTACTGTGTATCACGTTTTTTTATTTAAAATCATTGCACAGATCAATGTGTATGCTACTCTAACTCTCTTTTCTTTCGTAGCTATGCAACGTAGATACAATAATTATATATGTAACAAACAAAGGAAATGAGTTATAGATATAAAATTAATGGCTGAACATGATCTCAAATTCAGAAGTACTGTCTGCCCAAAACTATTACATATTATTAGGTTTAAGTGCTAATAGAATCAGAATTAATTACGAGTGAGGGTATTTAATTGATATTTTAATTCAAATATTCTTTTAATTCAAATATTCTTGGTTTTTTTAAAAATTTTGTCAGAAACAAACATATATGAGAATTTATAGCAGTAGGTTTTACTGCTAGATTAATAATTTACATTTATTTGTGCAAAAATGGTTAGCTACACAAACCAAAATGGTAGTAGTTTTGCAACAAAAATAGTTGAGACAGGGGAATGGTGGAGAGATTGGCTTAATTTGAGAAAGGTCATAGAGACTTGATTATCATCTACATTTATTATATATATGCACCTAATTACGTTCCCGTATTTATTAGTGTTGTATACATCCGCCATTTAATTTGTTGAAGAAACAAAACATAAATGAGCATCATGTTCCCACAAATAAAAAAAAAACCATAAATAAACATCATCATCCCTTTGTTTTTGTCTTATTAATATAGCAAATAGTACGAGCTTCTCATTTGTTCTATATTAATTATATAACAAGGTTTTTATTTTTAATTTTTTAAAAAGACTTATATTATATACGTATATAAGTAAAGTCAGGTAATTATATTTAAGTCCAGATGACATTCAAAACTTTTATCCCATTATATTTGATATTTAAAAAAAAAGACTTATATTATATGCGTATATAAGTGAAGTCAGGTAATATTTAAGTCCAGACGACATTCAAAACTTGTATCCCATTATATTTGATATTCTAATACCAATTATTTTTTCTGACTTTCTCTGATACATTTCCAATACCAATTAGATTCAAGTACATGCGCCAACGGAGAATCAACCTCCTTATAGAGTGATATATAAGTAAGTAACATGCATATCTAGCAGCCACAGTGGAAGGTTCAATGTACAGTGAAGTTTGCTGAATAAAAAGAATGGAAATGATCAGGCAAAAGGACGGCAGATTCTTAGCGTAGCAAATTAAATGTGGTTAGTTGTGTTGTGTGAGGCACGTAACGTGAGGATTGGATGCTGCCATATCCTGCTAGTGACATATTGGTATATATATAATTGCTTTACTCTGCCTTTCTTTCCACCATTTCCTTTTGAGAAAGATAAAGAAAATATTAATTAGTGGAAGAGAAAGATAAAGAAAGAAAGAGATTTGGAGGGGAAGGGGTGGTGGTTCAGAAAGTATAGCATTCTTCCTTATCCCTTATGTACTCAATTTGAGATGAGAAATGTGACTACGCAGCCTTTTGCAACTAAGACCATTTTCTAGTATTTCACTTTTTCAACTTCTTAGTTTAACTTGAAAAATTTTGGTGAGCAAACATTTATTCATCTTACAAACTAAATGCACATTTTTATGGGTCATCACTCACCATATTTGAATGTAAAATAAGCGTGCTTAATTACAACATGTATATGATCAAATATGGAAGGATTAGGACATATTCTTCCCTGAGAGTCGAAAAAATATGTGGAATCCGCCAAATGCAAATGCAATAAACTTATCAATTAAGACAAAAAAAAAAAGGGGTCAAATTTCCATCTTATGTATGATGTCATGGTATCCTCCTATTACCTAATGAAGGACTGCTTAATTGTCAAAGAGT
Source organism: Ormosia semicastrata (assembly GCA_029884595.1). Lineage (NCBI taxonomy): Eukaryota > Viridiplantae > Streptophyta > Magnoliopsida > Fabales > Fabaceae > Ormosia > Ormosia semicastrata. The sequence continues at coordinate 16,423,618 of JAQQTO010000041.1, read as the reverse complement.
GAGTTCTCATTTTCAGAGGAAGATAAAGAGAAAGAAAAAAGGACATCTCATGCAGCACTTGGATCACATTCAATATTTATATATATGGTTATTGAAAGAAAAATTTTTGAATCTATTAATCCTAATAATTTATGACATATTAATTCATATAAAAGTTTTAGGATTATCTTGAAATAGCATTGATGAGGAAGTCATTGTTGAAATCCTGAAAAAGAAAATACGATGAGGGAGAGATATTATTCCTATCCCACATAATGCTTCACGCGTCGATTAATCGATAACCATTTGACTGCACTAGAGTGGTTAGGAATAGGGGACTCTCCCTGTATATATAAAATAATTAAAATGAGTTAAACTTATCCACTATGACAAACTCATATACAGGACCCATGAAACAAAACCCACATATATGAGCAGTGCTTTAACAACAATAGACCCATTAACAATACTGATCACAATTTGAGCTAAACAAAATTACTCTAATAATTTTGACATCCAATTAATCTGGGTTCTATATAATATGATTTATGTTTGTCCATAAATAAAAAATTCTAACATTCTCCCACTTTGACAACATAAGTTACATTATATCACTTTAATAAGAAAATAATTCTCCAGATTAATCAAACAATATGTGACCACAACATGATGTCAAAATCGAGCTAGTACTCTTAATAACTGGTCCAAAATGAGACTACAAGTATCTCAACAATGTAAAAAATCATACTCGAAGGAGTACTGATATCATACATGCAACATACTCATATCTCGGTGACCCATCAAAATGTGGTAAATGGGTAATAGGAAAGCACATCCAAATTTGCATGCCAATATGTGATCAAAGTGCATTTTCCAACAAAATGACCTCAAGCATCTGCCCAAGATGCTTTCTGAGATTTTTTTAAAAAATCTTAGCACAACAACAAAATGAGACTAGGTCCAAAATATCTCTATAATATGCCATATCATGAATAAACAAAACTGCAATAACAACATTATATGGCAACGATAATAATAATAACAATATAATTATCTTGAGGCATAATAAAATGAGGTCATAACAAAATTATAAAATTAAACTCCCACTAACCCAAAACATCAAAAGACCGATCACTATACCCATACGGGTCACATGATCAACAAAAACTTTAACAGCTAAACCTTTGGTTAGTGGGTCTGCAACCATAAGTTCTGTAGGGATATGCTCGACACGAGTCTGAAACTCCTGAATCTTCTCTCTAACAAATATGAATTTTGTATCAAAATGCTTTGAACGCTTTGAGCTTTTATTAATTTGAGAGAAGCACACTACGACAGAATTATCACAATAAATAGTAAGAGACCTAGAAATACTCTCCACAATAAAAAATTCAGTAATCAAATTTTTTAACCATATCGCTTGACACGTAGCCTCATAACAAGCTATATATTCTGTCTCCATGGTAGAAGTAGCTGTAAGTGTCTGTTTAACACTCTTCCAAGAAATAGCTCCTCCTGCCAACATAAAGATATATCCTGATGTGAACTTGTAGTCATCTGGACAACCACCATAATCAGAATCAGTATAGTATATCACCTCAAGGCTGTCAGACCTCTTATAGGTGAGCATACAATCTTTGGTACCTTGTAGATACCTCATAACTCGTTTTGCAGCCTGCCAATGAGCCACACCAGGTTTGCTCAAGTATCTCCCAAGTACACTAACAACAAAAGCAATATCAGGACGTGTACAAACTTGAACATACATAAGGCTGCCAACAGCAGAAGCATATGAGACTTTCTCCATTTCAAAGAACATCTTTATCACTTTGAGGACACTGGATATTAGAGAATCTTTCACCCTTTTGAATAGGTGCAGTACAAGGATTACAAGATTTCATATTAAATCTATTCGAATCCTTTCAATATAAGCTTTCGAGACAAGCCTAGAGTACCACGAGATCATCACGGTGAATCTCAATACCTAACACAAAAGAGGCATAACTAAGATCTTTATATCAAAATGTGCTTTGTCAACATCTGCTTTGTCTCATTCAAAAAAATAATATCATTACTAGCCAACAATACATCATCAACATATAAAACAAAAATGATGAATCTGCTCCCACTAAACTTTAGATAAATGCATTTGTCAACAGTATTCTTTTTGAAACCAAGAGAACTAACAATATAATCAAATTTCAAATACCATTACCTGGAAGCCTGTTTCAATCCATAAATAGACCGTCTCAATTTGCACACCATATGATCTTTATCATTTTCAACAAAATCATCAAGTTGATCCATATACACATCCTCATACAAATCACCATTTAGGAAGGCGGTCTTAACATCCATTTGATGAAGCTCCAAATCAAAATGAGCAATCAATGCCATCACAACACGAAAAGAGTCTTTAGTGGAGACCGGTGAGAAAGTCTCATTATAATCAATGTCTTCCCTCTGGTTATATCCCTTAGCAACAAGTCTGGCATTATACCTCTCAATTTTACCTCTAGCATCATGTTTGGTCTTAAAGACCCATTTACAACCAACAATTTTATAACCAATAGGTAATGCTACTAATTCCTAAACATTATTCTTTCTCATAAAAGCCAACTCATCCTCCATAGCCACTAGCCATTATGCACTATCAGGACTAACCATGGCCTCTTGAAAAAAAATAGGATCAGAATCCTCAACTGAATTAAACTCATGCTTCGCAGATACACAACATAATCCCTGAATCTAGTAGACTCGGTGGATATAGGAACCCGTTTAGATCTTCTCGGTGGAGTCACAATAACATCTAGAATCTGTACATTATTTTTGACTTGTTGAGGGATATCGACATTATCAACAGGATTAACAACATTATCATTATAGATAAAAGGAAATGACATTATCCTTGGAAAGGGATCAACATGAATAGGAACAACAACATGCTCCTCACTAAAATCAACAATACGCGGCTCTTGAGTTCTACCATGTCCTAAGTCCCCTTCAAAATAGACAGCCGATCGAATTCAATAACTCTAGTAGTATGAGAAAGACAATAGAACCTAGAACCTCTTGAGCCAATACAATAGCCAATAAAGAAACCACAGATGGTTTTGGGATCAAGCTTCTTTAAATGTGGGTTGTAAGGTCTCACCTCTGCCCTACATCCCCAAATACGAAAATGCCTCAAGGTAGGCCGTTTGCCTATCATAAGTGTTGGGAATTTTTGCGGATACAACACGCAGCGGAAAACAGGGATTCCCACCGAGGATCCATGCGAAAAAGTCATAATCCGAGTTTTTAAATGATTTACCTCTTAAAGCGTGAATCACCAACACCGTAATAGAAACGATATCTCTGCGGTATCCACATGAATAGACTCACGAACGTCCAACGTCCGCAAAGAGGAGCCTCACGTCTCTCACACAAGGTGCTAGGCTGCGAAGAGAAGAGAAGAAACACATCGCTTTCTTACTCACTTTTCTCGTAGGTGCGGCTAGGGTTCAAATTACCCACGTTAGCGGCCCCTTAGCAGTACTATTTATAATAGTGACTGCCTTAAGTGAGTGTGAGCAGCAGCAAGGTACGCTGTGCAACCCTAGACCCATTTGTTATGAGTCTGGCCCATATTTGAATTCGAGTCCAACTTGGATCCATTGCTCCAATTTTAATTTGCTCTATGCGTGTGACCCTGCAGGTTCTTATTACGTTGGTAGTAATATTAAAATCCTATTTTAATATTACAAGCAGTGAGCGGTATCTAGCAACACATCGCTGCTACTCAAGTAATAAGAATGTCAGTGATTTGACATAACCTTTCTGTGACCAATGTTTCCATGTCATTTAGTCCCTTTGTCAAGATATCTAGATTGAACACAAGGCATGGAATACATCACCCTTGTATAGTCCAATCATTGGTTTCTTGATACTCGAGTAGACTTTGTAACAACAAATGATATCAATATCTCATATTGACTCATTTGAGCATGGCCATGCATTTCGCAGTCTCACTCAATCAGGGGGCCGAAGATATCGCTCCTGTTATGTAGGAGTGACAAATCCCATCTAGGTCACTCACATCCCTCTGCATGATTCGCGGTATGTCCAATAACCAACTTTATAATCACCTTGTTACAGATGACGTTTGATGGCATTAAAACACACAATTCCTCATGTAGGAATCGTAGTGATTTCAGGTCAAAGGGCCACAAACACCATTGTCACTATGAGAATCGCTTATGACACTCACGTAATGATCCATGTAGTGTTCTCATGGTGGGTCACCCAAGACATCATTACTCTAATATGTACCCATGTGAAGACTTGATATCTCATATCCATGACCCGTGAGATATGGTCATCGATCTATGCACATACTAGTCTCAATGTATTATTGTTGTCCTAATTAACAATAATACTTGATTAGGGACATTTAAGAATAGTGTTGTAACCAAAAGGATCTCACGATCAAGTCATCTACTTGATGTCCTATGGCATCAAACTTATTATTCTAAGAACTTTATTATGTTTATAAAAAAAGAACACAATAAATGAAATGCCTCATATATAAAAATAGCATAATAGAATGTATGTAAATATAGAAAATGTATTGGCCTCTAGGGCATACACCAACAATAAGCTCATATGGAGTCTTTAGCACAGATTTACTTGGCACATGATTCAATATATAAGCAGCAGTCTTCAAGGCATCTCCCCACAATAATTCTGGAAGAGTAGAATGACTAAGCATACATCTCACCATATCCATAAGAGTACGATTTCGTCTTTCTACAACTCCGTTTTGTTGTAGAGTGCCAGATATGGTGTACTATGCCTCAATACCACAGTCCTTTAAGAATCTAGCAAAAGGTCCAAAATTTCTACGAGTTTCATCATACTTGTCATAGTATTCACCACCTTTATCAGACCTGACACATTTGATCTGCTTACTAAATTTCAATTCAACAGTGACTTTGAATGCTTTAAAGGCATCTAAAGAATCAGATTTCTCACGCAGCAAATCAATCCACCCGTATCTAGAGAAGTCATCAATAAACGTGATAAAGTACCTAAAATCACCCATAGCAATAGGAGTAATAGGCCCACAAATATCTGTATGAATCAACTGTAGTATTCCTTTGCTCCTGGTAACCCCACTCTTTCTGGCTCCAGCTGTGAGTTTCCCTCTTATACAATCAATACAGGTATCAAAATCAAAGAAGTCCAGATCATGAAGAATATTCTCCTTGATCAATCTCTCCATTCTTTCCCTAGAGATGTGTCCTAAATGTTTATGCCATAATATAAATTTTTTTTCAACAACTCTACCATGTTTGTTCTCAACAACATTATTGACATCTGAATCCCTTTGATCAACATAGAAAGAATCAACATTTAACATGTATAAACCATTAGACAGGACTCCAAAACCAACAAGAACAGAATCATAATATAAAGAAACTTTTGCATTACTAAAATGGAAAGAGTAGCCATAACTATCCAAAACGAAACCGAAATCAAATTCCTCCTCATAGAAGGTACATAAAGTGTATCTTTCAAAACCAAATCATGTCCAATACATAACTTTAATGAAACCATTCCTATATGTTCTACTTTGATTTTAACTTCATTTCCTATTGTGATCATCAACTCCCCTTCACTTGGTTTCCTTCGCTTCAATTCTTGCAATGAATTTGTAATATGAATAGTTGCACCAGTATCTAACCACCAGGTATTTAAAGGAACATCAACTAGATTTGATTCAAAACATACTAGAGCCAAGGGGTTACCTTTCTTTTTCTCAAGCCAGCTCTTAAACTTCAAACAATCAGACTGCTTATGCCTATATATATCACAGAACTTACAATTTCCATTCAAACGATATATGAGCTTAACACCAGAAGGCTCACCAGGACCAGAAGATGACTTAGAAGAATATCTAGGCTTATCATACTATTTTTTCTTAAACTGAGGCTTACTGTTCTTCCCTTTAGCAAATTTCTTCTTCTTTTCACCATTATTGTGAGAAACAAACTGAACACTATGAGCCTTGCCCTTCTTCATGGTATGCTCCTCTTGAGTAAGAACAGATATAAGCTCATCAACAGTCCACTCCTCCTTTTGAGCATTGTAAGTGGTTTTCAAGACATCAAAATTAGCCGGAAGAGACTCAAACACTTGTCAAACCAGGAAATCCTCTCCCAACTCCACTTTCATAGACCTCAACTTGTTGTACTAGTTCACAAGCTTCAAAACATGTTCACGAACACCACTCACACCATCATATGTAGTCTTTGTCAACAAAGAGAGGTAATAGGCCTTTTTAGTTTTATCAAACTTCTTGAATTTCTCACTAACAGACTTGAGGAACTCTTTAGCATTATTTGTTTCAGGAATGTTCTCTTTAATAGTCTTTTCCATGCTATACTTCATGGTCATCAAACAAACTTTATTGGATTGAACTCACCTTTCATGTTTCTTCTTATCTGTAGCAAAAGATACATTTGTGGGTCTCTGAGGTTCATCCCCAGTGAGAGCAGCATCAACATTAGAGACAGTAAGGAACAATTTTACATAATCCACCCAGTCCTCAAAATTAGTCCCATTTAATTTCGTTATAGCACTCATTTGCATCGATAAAGCTGAAAGAACGATACATTAAAGGGAGATTTTGTCAAGCATATCAATATGTACAATATTTGAGCAAAATCATAATTGAGTTTTCCCATGCAATTGCAATCCCGCCTAAGGGTCCCGAATTACAACACATAAGTAGACTCTCACAGACATTAAAATCATGTCCTTAAAGCTAGTGCCAAAAGGATACTGAGAACTCTAAGGTCAAAACCTCAATGCCTTTAACAAATCATCAGGAATCACATTAATAAAGGCAAATTGATAGGGTGAGCGCATTATCAATATAATCCCCAAAGCCACAACATAACAATATTTTATCAACAAAATAACACCTTACAACAATTGGTCTGCGAAGGGAGCTCACAATTATGAAAAGTGCCCAAAATAACATCACTTAACAAATCACTAAAAATTACATTAATAAAGACAAACGATAGGATAATGGCATTATTAATATAATTCTCAATGCAACATTATTAACAAAATATCAACAAAATTAACACCTCAACATAATTAGTCCCGCGAAAGCAAACTCACAATCATGAAAAGTGGCCAAAATATTACAAAAAAAAAACTCTAAGCAACAACTCTCAGAATTAAATTGCATAAATAATAATAAAACATATAGTTTTCAAAATATTATATATTAATTTATGCTCAAAATAACACTAAAAATTATTTAAGTGACCAAACAATATCAACTTTGAGAATGTGTAGTATATATCATGCCCAATAACATCACAATAACACACAAAAATTTTCAAAAGCAAAATTGGAGAGTACCATATATTTTTAATAATTTTAATCTCTAAATTTTTTGAAATAAATAGAAAATGTACATGAAAAATAAATAAAAATTGCCAAAAAATAGGAAAGGGCGCGTGGAGCACAACCCAAAAAATAGAAGTTGAAAAGCACTCTCAGTGAGGCTACATGCGCCTCCACGCTCCACCAGCGCGAGTGGGCGTTGTCTGGGAGGAAGATTCATCTTCCTCACCCGTTTCTCTGAAGCGGATCGCGCGACCCAGTTCGTCCAGGAACGAGTCGCGCTGATTTTCTCCATTTATTCTCCACCAAATTTCATGTTTTTGGTGCCTAACGATTTAGAAAAATGTGCTCTTCAAAATCCCTAAATTAATTTTCAGAAAAAATAACACAAAAGGATGAGTTTTCTCAACCAAATGAAGAACACAAGCGCGTGCTGTATTTTGAGAATTTCAGGTTGTTTCACAAAAAAAATGGATCCATATGTTTTCTAGACTCAGGAAACAGGGATCTACAATAGCCCTAAATCAATTTATTGAAATAATCTCCAAAAGGAAAACGAATCATAAAGATTGCACCTTTAGGATTCTTTGGGTTTGTGTAAAATTATTTGTAAATTCATAATATCAAAATGCAATAAACATGTTTCTGAATTCAGGACAACTCAATATACAAAAAACCCTAACTTGATTTTTTGAAATCAAATTTAAAAAAAAATTCATTAAACATCACATATGTTAAGATTTCGAGATTAAAACAAAATATTAATTGTTATAATCAGGATTAAAACATTGGCTCTGATACCAATTGAAAGAAAATTTTTTAGATCTATTAATCCTAATAATTTATGACATATCAATTCATATAAAAGTTTTAGAGTTACCTTGAATTAGCATCGATGAAGAAGTTATTGTTGAAATCCTGGAAAAAAAAATACGATGAGGGAGAGATATTATTCCTATCCTACAATAGTCGCACACGTCAAGATTCAATAGACAATCAGACGCACTGCTGTATTAGAGTGGTTAGGAATAGAGCCTCTCCTCTGTATATATAAAATAATTAAAATGAGTTAAACCTACCCACTATGACAAACTCATATACAAGACTATGAAACAAAACCCACATATATGAAAGTCTTTAATAAGCAATAGCTTTCATTAACAATATTGATCACAATTTGGGTTAAACAAAATTGCTCTAATAATTTTGACATCCAACTAATTTGAGTTCTATATAATATGATTTATGTTTGTCCATAAATAAAAAAAGTTTAACAGTTATAACTTATAGATAAAATCAGATCTTCATTTTTTTTTAAATTTGCTTAATTTGTAATAAAAGCAGACAATAATAGTTGGGTTAGTGCTGAACACGCTCTTGAGAAGGGAGTGGGGACTGTCTCAGTGTTTGTGGAGCTCATATATTCTTATGTATATTTAAGTGATATACTATCTAGACACACTAGAGACACTGCACACACTAGCAATTAGCACAAAGACACTGAAAGTAGTGGACTTAATACTCCAACTCCACTTTAACAGTTCACACGTCACTGAGGGAGAGAAGCATGTGAACCACTCATGAGAACAAACAAGTTGGTTGTAGCTAAAGCACCTCATATAAATATATATTGCCTTCTTTTATTTATATATATCACAGTTCACAAACAAACACATTTATTTATTTTTTTTCTTTGGTCAGCAGTGAACGAACTGCCTTTTGAAAGCGAAAATATTCGTATTATCCATACAACATTAACGATGTCTAACGCATGCGACAGAAGACAATGACAGGCCCAACCGCCCAAGACAAGCCACTTTAATTTTTTGTTGGAAAAAATTCCCACTTCACTAGCATAGTTTTTCTTTTTCCTCTGGGATAACAAGAAAGATGCTTTTGTTGCTAGTTGCACAATGTCCTTGAAGTAAGTCAGAGCATTATGTTCCCTCACTGAAGATGCTTCAATTATGTTTTTTTCTCCCTCTCAATTTGCCACAGCGGAAATTCTTGTACCGATAAATTCTTAGGTTGTGAATATGCGCATAGTAATAGAGAGAAATAAAAAGAAAAAGGAAAAGCAAGTATATTATGAAGAAATGAATTAAAGCTTACAACAAAGGGGGAAAAATAGTCAAGCTACCTTACTGCCTTTTCTAGTGACTAAGAAAATACAAGCATCTATAAAATATGCTTTTTTTCCTCCATTTTATGTGGATGAAAAACAGTCAAAAATAAAAAAATGCTACAATGGTAGATTAGATCAGGCCTTTCTTATTGTTATGACAATGGAATACTTGAATAATGAAGGTCAACACACGCATTCTCTCTCTCTTGATGAAGGTCAACTTTCAAAGAATAATATAAGCTAATTAAGGTATGCAAACTGCAAAACATAGTTGTTACAGGCACTACTAGTACAGGTGCAAGTGCAATTAGCTTGGCATTGCTTATCTCCAAAGTCATGTGGAATGCCGCAAAGAAAACCAGTAAACCTAATACTCACTCCACCTCATGACGTACGGTAAAGACAAAGTAGTTTGTTGCAACAAAGCATGCACCAACTGGCATTTACATTATAACAAACTAAGGTACTCTCTGCACTCTTTACTTTGTTTTTATTCAATATTATCGGTTGTTAGTGAAGGAACCGGCTTTGACAACACAATTTTAATTAAGAGACTCTATATACGCTTATCTATAGAATATTATATCATGATCTGCCTAAAAAATTATAAAAGCAAATAAAAAGGTACATATAATCTCTATACTGATAAGAAAGGGGTTTCTAAGATTTGATATCCACTTTTAGGTTAAACTATATTTTTGCTTCTTATATGAATTTTTTTTTTAATTTAGTCCAATTTAGTTATTATACGTTTAATCATTTTTAATTTGGTCCACATCACCGTCTATTAGAGTTATAACATAGTGAAGCGAATGATTAACTACATTGAAAATAAGTGTCACATATAAAGATAGGAAATATAGATTAAAATATGTTTTTAATCTTTATATAAGACATTTATTTTCAATTTAATCTCTAAGTTTCATAATAATTTAGTCTTTACACTTACCATGTTATAAGGGCAACTAACGGCATGAATCAAATTGAAAATGGTTGTGTGTCTAAGGACTAAATTAAAAATATTTTTTGTATAAAGACTAAATTAAAAATAAGTGTCACATATAAAAAACAAAAATATATCTTAACCCCCTTTTAAATGCCTAAACAATTACAAGTCAAAGATTTACTAAATAAAAGTAATGGAAGGTAATTTTATAAAATTAGAACCTGTGATGTATTGAGTTATATTTTTTGTGTAATTTTGCAAAACTAAATTCTTGACACGCAACAGTTTCAACTGTCATCAACCAGTTTCAGCAGTTTCAAACTTGAATCATGACAGATGAAACACCCAGTTATTATACCAAGTGAGTGACCATCGAACCAAATGCTTGATGACATTTTTATCTAATCATATAAATTTTAGGTGTTGCACATTTTTTCTGAATTTTTTTTTTACACAATTGTTTATTTTCTATAGTATCGGCGAGCGTTGTTTGCATCTTATGAAATCACAGAGAATATTTTGATCGACACACTTGGGGTCATAATTAATTTAAGTTTCTAAGAGAATTTTTTTTATTATATCACTTCAATTGCCAGCTTCATATATATTATTGAGAATGAAGAACAACATAAGTGGCACATTTGCAAGTAACAGTATACAAGAATTAATTAGTATTTATCAATATTGGTGTATTTTTAGTTGTCAATGCAATGATCATTTGATTTTTTACCCCTTTTTATGTTGAAATTTTCTAATGAAAATCTTCAAGCATATATATATTTTTTTGGGGTACAGAAGTAAAGAAATAAAAAATTAGGCCCTAACAAATCATAACATTTATAAAAGAAAAGAAAACCTTAAAAATCACCTGTTTCTTCTTTCTCTTATTACCTAGGCACCAAATATAGTAGTTGGTACGTAGAACTAATGTGTTTGTTTGAAAATTAATTTCCTCGTCTTATAACTGGCAGCACATAATTGAGTAATGTACATAAAAGATTAAAAGTTAAAAAAAAAATTACAGATATAATATAACAACTCTAGACGTTAATTATATATTTTTTTAATCTCTCTAACATTATTCTATTAAATTATAACCCGCTATTAAAGTTTCTTAAAATCAGCATTTTTCCTTTTTCTACCTCACGACAAGCCTGAGTAAGTGACGAAAGGTTGTAGCTATATATCTAAAAGAGTTCATTACTTCACGTCATCTTCACACACAGCACAGAAAGGACCAGAAAAAAAGACACTGTCTCGTACAGCCACTTAAGGTAGTTGGGCGTTCAACAATTAATAAATAAATAAATAAATAATGAAGAAAAAAAAAAACTCTCGATCTCTCTGGTAAATCCACTATTGAATGGTGGAGAGGTTGTGAGATCAGTAAACTCATGGTAGCTTTAGTGATGTTACGTTGGAGAGCCACTTAACTAGTTAACTTGAATGAGTGGAAGTTGCAAAACTGGAGAGTGGAGACAAGGTGGTCACGGGTCAGTAAGTACCTTCTTTGAACGAAAATGACTCGGTGCCGACTCTTCCTTATGTTAGGTTTACTGCTTGCAGAGAACTATTTCACTCCCTTATAGCTACTATATACTTTACTTTCATTTCTCACGCCTACCTCGTGAGAAAACTTTTCCAACAAAATCCCACCACATCTTCTAACTGCAAGGGCAAACCAATAGCCATACTCATTACAGCTTAATTATGAGCATGTTCTTTAGGAAAGAAAGAAAGAAATAAAGAAAGAAATTGCCATACCAACTGCCCTCCTGCTTAATTTGCAAGGGCCACGTGTACATTGCACCCTTAATTTGTGACTCTAGCTGGTCAGAATCATACACATGTATGAAGTCCATTTGTTTAGGTGGTCTCACATGAATTTGTTCTTTTTAAACCTAGTGGAACTAATTAACGTCCTTGTACAATATGTGTATTGTGTTACTAAATTCTAACAGCTCATGTTACTGCAAGGTTACCATTCACCGGTAGATTCTAGATTGTACTCTGCTGAATACCTAATTGCAAGTTGCTTGCTTCCATTCTAAGCCCAACTGCTAACTAGAAAAAGTTGTCACTTGCGAAAGTAATCATGACTCATAATTAATAATGGAGAAAGGAGTTAGCTGACTCTTTCAAAGCTACATTATTTCATTATGCGAGCAGAAGCTTCCTTAAGCCACAAAATCGATAGTTCTTTAGCATAAGTAATATACAAAGAAAAAATCGTACTTAAATACATTTCAGATATACTTACAGGCGAAGTTAAGTGGGGGTTAAAAGGGTACTTGTCCCTTTGGATACCTTTGAATTTTTTTTTCAATTTTTAATTTATGTTTCTCATATATGTATAGTTCAGAACTGAGTTATGATAGGGTTACCCGTATAAGTACAAAACAATGAGTTCCTCCATAGAGCAACCACAACAGCAACGAGCGAGGGGGTGAATATCTATAAAGATACTTTGACGCTCAAGTTAGCAGGTGCGCAAAAAAAGTATAGTGAGGTTTTGATACTTAACTCATATTTTTGTTTCTCTTACTTACTATATTTATATGAACGTTAGTCTGAGCATTTAATGCGTTTATTGAATCGATCTTGTTACGGATCGTGCATGGGAGATAGAATTGTGGAGACAGGGTCGTGGAGACCACTACTCCTTTGTCCTTACTTACCTGCTTGTACGAGATAGGATCAAAATTTGTTCTTGTCCTTATGCCTAGTGTTTAAGCTGCTTCATGCATACTGTATGCTCAGGTGCCAACCTAGCAGGTCAGGCTACTCCAGCTCTTTGGGTCCGTATCTATATATATATATATATTATATTATATCTAGTGAGAAAATTTTTATTGTGAGAGAGTGAGAGGATTAAATATTAACCATATAACCATACATGAATGATGAAGATTAAAAGTTATTTAAAGGTCATGTGACCACTTAAAAAATCATATGTACTTATGTTTAATTTTAACCATTCATATCGATCCAATTAAAGATTCACTATATATATATATATATATATATATATATATATATATATATATATATAGGGGACATATCTAGTGAGAGGAGTTTTTATTGTGAGAGGATGAAATGAGTAAATCTTGACCATACAACTATACATAGATGATCAAGATTAAAAGTTAGTTGAAGGTCATGTAACCATTTAAAAAAATTACATGCATTTATATTCTAATATTGACTATTCATGTAAGATCTAGTGGTCAAGATTCATTCTTCTCACCTCTTACAATAAACATTCATCTCACCAGAGTAAGATCTTATATATATATATATATTTCTGATTTATTTCTTCATTTTGATGCAAGCACAACCGCTAGCCAGAGGTGAACACATAATCGATCAAAATTAATTTTGGATATGCATAGCAACTAAGCATGATAGAGAACAATTTGATACTTTAGGGCATGCTGTTTCTTTTACTTTGCTTTTAGGGGGCGGGAGGGGGGGGGGGGGCACTCGTTCTAAGGAATTTATTTCATAACGGCCGAGAATGCCTCATGATAAAATTACAATTGATTGTTGATTAATCAAATTGCATGCACGACGATAGTTGATAGTACCCATAATCCAAGTTCGCTAGAGTGGAAGGTTCCTCCATAAGCATGGATCAGACAAAACACGGATGCCTCTGCTGTATCAACAGAATCAACCCATATGTTATAGGGGCTGCAGGAATACTCAGAAACGACCAAGGAAAATGGATTACCGGATTCTCTAGAAGAATTGGGCATGGTACTACCATAATGACTAAAGTTTCTGTATAAGTCATCCTAGTCTCTCTCTCTCTCTCTCTCTCTTTTTGTTGGCTACATCCTGGTCTATATTGTGATTACAACCATATGTTGAGATGTTGACCACATGGCATCGCCCATTACCACCGCCCATGAACCAAGTTACAGGTTCTTCTGTTTTTCATGGGCTTAACTACAAGTTTCTTTAGATGGAGGCCTGTTTGTTCCTTGAAAGCCAGACTAGCACTAGAACATTCCACTCCAAGAGTCATCTATGGTAGACCCCAAAAAAAAAGGTGACATCTATGTACCACCCACTCTTTGAAGCAAACTCCCAGTCCAAAACACCAACTATTTAAGCAAAAAAGTCTTACACTCCAACTGAACAAAATAAAATTTAGACCCAGGTAACCAGTGAAGGGCAAATAAATAGCAATCTGTCAGAGACGCTCCTAGTGTTTAGGCACAACCCTACATGGTTTAAACTTTAAACTCACTGTTGTACCATTTATAACTAAGCTGTCACACAAGCAAAATGCTATAAAGCCGTAGTTTATACATGCAATATAATATCATCAGTCTCGGTATTAGACATCAGTCTACAAAAACATGATGAAAATACTGGACTATCAACGGTAGGTTCATTCACGAGCAGGCAACAAGGAAATACATCAGAAGTCGAATTTTATTGAGTAAACACCTAACAGCATGATGAATCTCTGGTACCACATATCTCTTCACGATTCCATTTTGCATTCATCTTTAGAAGGAAATCATGGTTCATAGTTTACATGGGTATTTGAAGAAAGCAAACAACAGATAAAAACATGACTGCTACGAAAGCATTAGTTGCATTTACACTGGAGTCAAGCCAACCACACCTGCAAACAAGCAAGCACAACAGAGATGCTATTATAAAGGAGAAACATAAAGTTTATGATACAGAGATATTGAAGTACAAATATTGCCACAATTACAGACATATAAATAAGCAGCAGCTTTTAAGGATTAGATTATGCAATGAGATTACCCATGCCTTAGAGAAGATAATCAATGGATAAGTGCTGGTAAAGCTTTTTCACACCAAATCTCATGTTTGAAGACTCATTGCAAATTCAATCGAGATTTTGAGTTTTTACATTTATAAATAAGTTTAGCCTAAGCATGCCAAATTTAATTTGCACTCTATTTTGTATATCCAAGGGGCAAGAAAAAGGGAATCTGAGATATATTCCTTGTTGCTTTTATTAGACAATCCCACGGCTATATCATCGGTTCAAGTCTCTAAAATAATTATAGATAGATCTTCTATCTAGACCTCCAACAACCATCTCTTTATATCCAATATGAGCATGCACTAATACTTTGCAATATATATCATGTCAATAAAGCATGTCTCTGATCAACCTAGCTGTGGATGGCAATCATCAGTTATAGATCAGGACCCAGCTTATTCAGCAGAGTTATATGCACAACTTACTTTTGAAATTTACCTATGGAGTGCGCTTCTGAATCATATCAAAACTCTGCATTATTTTTTTGGAACCATTTTATGAGAAAATAACTGGCTATTGTATCAAAGAAATAAAATTAATCACAAACTCATAGAAAATTATTCATCTTTGAACATCAAAGCAAAAAGTGAATCAAATAACATATAATCATATCAGAATGGATAGATTGATGAATTTGGAAAGAATAGAACTGTTTTAATTTGTTTTTTTTTTTCATACCACATGCCAATCTTCCACCAGCATTTCCAGTGCTCAAACTAAGTTCACGCCCACCTACAAAAGTATATGCAAATGCAAATGAGACTAAAGTGAAAATGCTCCAAATATGATTAGGCATGAAACTTAATATACAAGTCTACAATTGCAGTATGAGATATAAAACATTAGCGTGCAGAGGAAAAGGCAATCTCATTTTCATGACATTCCTCCCTGTGGTAAGTACACATCCACTGCACATTCATCTATTGTTTACTTGGCTAAGACAAAAGTGCTGAAGCTTGTAATGTAACATTATCTTTTTAGCATGTTAGACTAGTTTATGGTTACAAAGGTAGCATACCACTTGCTTGACATGTCTGCTTATTTTTGTGACAAACTGAGTTAGTTTAAGTACTTTGTTACAACTCAGAGTGTGAAAAGTAACTTAAAATTATTCAGATAGTAGCATAAATGGCTAAGTTGATGGAAATAAATTTAGAGAATTTGTTTCTAAGTCACAAATAGGTGGAAGATGATGTAGTTAAAATTTGAGAATAATTAAAGTTAGTTTAGTATTTTTAGGCATACTGATTGTGCGTTTTAATGCCGAATTGACTAGTAGCAAATATGGAAAAATAGGTCAATGGTGAAACAATAATTTAGATGAATCCTAAGATTTATTCTAAAATTGTTGGAAGTTAGAAAACTCAATTTAGCAAAATCTAAATGTTCTTAACAGATCAAGATGTATCAGTGAAATAACTTAAGTGCTATAGTCATATACGGCCAGCCCTTATATTGACTTTACCACCTGATATTTCATTTGCTCTTATTCCATTTCACTCACTTCTTTCTCACGAAAAAGCCAAGGCAGCAGCAGCCAAGAAAAACAAAGAAAGAAAGGAAGACGAAGCAAAGTGGGAAGAAGAGAGAAAGAGGAAGGAATCAAAGGGGAAAGCAAAAGCTTGATCTTCACCATCACCAACCACTTGAGGTAGGGGTTTCTAACCTTAAATCTCATCTTTTTCCTTCACCAACACTCTGGTTGATGTTAGGTTACATAGATGGAGAAAATGGGTTTGAGATGTAAAAATATGTTTTCTTTGTTAGTTCTTGTTTCCATTGATTGGAATTGGTCATTTTCAGCTTAATAGATGCAAGATAGATGATTTTGTCTTTTGATAAAACTAAAGAGTTCCTTAAGTTGGAACATAGAAATTAGGTATGTGAGGTTATGGTTTTAGCCATTAATCCATGTTTAAGTGAACCAACAAGTTGTATGAGTGCTACAACATTTTTAGAGAGTGTTAGTGGTGTTAGAAATCACCTAGAAGTTGATTTTGGATGTTTGGAATTTGCTATGTTCCAATGGAATAGTAGCAGAATTCTGTAGATTCTGTATTATGCGACCAGCGTTCAGGCGCTGGGAGTTGGGCGCCTAGGCGCCCATAGTCCGGAGAGCAGTTTGCATGCAACAGGGCATTTGGTGCCCAGGCGCCGGGTGCTGAGCGCTTAGGCGGCAGCGATAGAACAGAACAAAGCAATGCAAAGCCTAAACTAGCCGCCTGGGCGCCGGTTCCGAAAAAGGCCAAGTCCATTTTATGGACATTTTAAGCTTCTCAACCAATTGGAATCCTTAGTATATGCTTTTTAAAGTGTGTTAAGATACTTTTAGAGATATTTCACAAAGGAAATAACCACTTAGCATATAAGAATAAGTTTAAGTTTTTAAGCTTTTCAAGAGTAATGGATTGCTTGAAATTGGTGTCTAGAACCTTAAGCACATTAGTGTGACTTAGAATACCACTTGTGTTGTGATTGTAAGGTAAGCTAAATATAAGTTTGATAAGGAAGTTAGACTTATCATAGAGGCATAATTTACTGTCTTATAGCCAAAGTTGAACTAATTATGCTAGTTTCTAGAGAAATACTCTATTACCTCGTTAAGATGGGTTGAAATGGAGTGTTAGCAAAGAGTGGTTCAACTTTAACGAGTGATTCCTTTACTCGTTAAAGTTGAACCATAGTACAATTATCCTAATTAAGGGAATGAGTTAAACCCCTCAACCTTGCCAAGGAGTGAGTAAAGCTCTTTGTTAAGGAGGAAGTTGTGAGAGTAAAGTGTCTGTACAACACTTTACCTAAGACAAAGTAGTGAGTTAAGCCATTTGTCAAGTAACATGAGGAGTATGATCAACCCTTATGTAGAGTAGCAAAGTGAGTTAAACTTACTACCAAGAACTATAGGAGGAGTTAAGTCCTAAGTTAGGCAAAGAAGCGAGTTAAGTAATTTGCCAAGTATAGTTGATGTTATATAGATGTATGAGCGATTGTGTAATATTGAGACAGTTTAGATTTCTATATGTTATACAATTGTATGGGCGATTGTGTAATGTTGATATAGTTGGATTTGTATGCAGTTTTCATTGTTTAATGTCATGAGATATATGTATATTACTGAAAAATTTTATGTTCTCACTCCTTTCCGTGTTTCCATGGTAAAAGCAGATCAAGACTTTTCTAAAGAGAAACAGAAAATGAAGAAAGAGCAACAAAATTAGATAGTTTTTGTTTTTGTTGTATGAACAACTCTTGTATATTTTACTTTGAGTTGTACTGAGTTGTATGTATATTACTTTGCCTTTGAGGCTTGTTGTAAATATATGTATGACCTTCTTTTATCGTGGCTCTCCATATTGCATTATGTTTAAATGATATGGGATTAGAATGCTAGTGAGTGAAGTAGTAGCATGGCTAATGCTTATTATCTTTATATATGTAAGTTTATCGAGATAATTGTATTAGGGTGTTACATGTAACAGTAATTTCCTCTACAGCACAGAGATGTAAGGCAAATATAAATAAATGTATAACAAGGAATTGCTAACCCTTTCCAAGGTCATCCTCAAGCTCGTGAACCACCAAGGCTCTTCCAACTACTGAATTGGGGCCAATGAGTGGTATCTGCATGTTTTAGGCCAAACACCACAGTTGGCTACTATGAAAAAGAAACTATAGTTCTTACAAAAATGACTTGGAACTCAAACGAAGGGTTACAAAACATATTAAAAGACAATTATATCAAAACACACAGAGCACCTAGAGCACCTGATTGTCCACAATTGTTGCCTCTGCAATCCCTGTGTTTCAAAAATGATACACAACTGGGTTCAGCAAGCATTCCAAAGCAGAGGGAAATATGCAAGAGAAGGGAAACATGCATTACCATCGGCATTAGCAACTATGTTTCCCAGGTCACCCGCATGGCGTATTTCATCCTTTGGAGCACCATGTTTCAGTTTATTAGGATTAAAATGTGCTCCTAAATATGTCATTCAATAAGCACACACTTCTGACTTCATCAACTGAACCATAATAAGAAAAGAAAACCAAGGTAAAAATAGAAGCTAAGGTTAGGCCTTACCAGTTGATATACACCCATTTGTGGTATCACCATACTCATGCTGCAAGAGAAAATAGCACAAGCTGGAAAATTATTTCAAAAAAGGGATGACTAAGCAAAAGCCGTAAACACTCACTAGGTGAAAACCATGAGGCCCTGGAGTAAGACCAGTAACACGAACATTAACCGTTGTTGGGCCTACACACCACACTGAGGTAGTTAGCAAGCTGAGAACTAGTGCCACAAGAGGACTTATAATTTCCTTAACAAAATCTTGAAAACAAGAAATAAAAAACATTTAAAAAAAAAACACCCTTTTTCACTTGTGTATTTTTTTGTTTCTCCATCTTTTTGGTGCATTGTATTGATTTTCAATAGGAAACGCAGTTTCAGCATATTTACATTCTGAAGAAGGGAGTGTTTGAAAGTTTCAACCTTTGATGAAATTTTGACTATTGTGTACTTTATTTCTAAGTATGTGCCGATTGAATTGAAGTTTGCTAACAAACCATTGTCTTGTTGGGTTAGCGTGACGACGCCTTCCACGGGGGAATTGCCTTTGAGGACAGCGACGGCTTTCTTGGTAGCGGCGAGGAGGGCGAGGGGCTTAGAGTTAGAGGGAGTGGCGGCAAGGGTTATGGAATGGGGAGGGAAAGGGCAAGGGAAGGAAGAAAACAGAGGTACTTGAAATGGCGACGGTACTGAGAGAATAGTGTGGGCCGCCATGGCTGCCAATACTGCTTGCATTGGGCTTGTGAAGAAGAGTGAAGACGCAACGCACAGTGACAATGGAGGTTAAGTTGTGAATTCTGATTCTGATACTGAATACTGATAATGCAGCACTTGAGTCAATGGTGGCTAAGTCATCTTCTGTGCCACTCTCTCTGCCCTCCACATACCACATACCCACCCCCCCCACCACCGGTTTTTTTTTTTTTTTGAGGTGGTTAAATTTTTTTTTGATACAATGAGGGGGTTAAATTTAAATGGACAAAGTACAAATTATCTCATCTAATTACAGGGGTTGTACAAAAACGGCGATGCTAATATTCATCTTCCTATGTTGGCGTGTACAATACACCTTTTATTTTACAGCCATTAGTATGGTACACCTTGTTGAGTTTAGATGTACATTCTTAATTTTTACTTGTAAAAGTAAATTTTTTTTAGACAGATTGCTTTCTTTTTTTTTAAATCATACTGTTCATATTAGAGGTAACTTTTATTGTTTACACCAAAAAATATATTATTTATGTCAGAAAATATATTTTTATGCCAAAAAATGTATTGTTTATGTTGAAAATTTTACTGTTTATGCCAAAAATTTCATTGTTCACTAAGCCAGAAAAGATTGATATTATTTTTTTAAGTTACACAATTGTATAAATAATATAATTAAAAATAATAATAATTAAAATTATATCATCTTTTATTTTTTTATTAATAATTATACATACTAAAAATCTTACAAGATATGTAAATTATTATTAGTTAAAATTTGTAAGATTTTTAGTATGCATGATTGTTTATTAAAAAAATAAAAGATGTACTGATTTTAATAAGTATTATTTTAAATGGTATTATTTATACAAATAAGAACTTAAAAAAATAAATAAGATAACATTAAAAAAAAGTGGTGACAATTCTGGTGGTCGGCGACGGTGGATGCAAGTACGGCCACAGATGATAGACAGATGTTGGAAACCACAAAAAACATAAAACTTAAAAAAATGTAAAAAAAATATAAAACAAAAAAAAGGAAACCTGCTAAGCAGGTTTATTGTAATTGATCCAAACCATTGATTATTTTTATGATTAAATCAATGGCTTAGATCACATATTACAGATCATCACCCTCCAAAGGAGGGTGTATGTTAGAAATAGCCTTTATTTTACATGTAATAGTAAGTTTTTTTGGTGAGTTTCTTTTTTTTTAGTTTTATATTTTTTTCACACATCCCTACCACTATTGTCATTATCGGCTACTGTTCATAATCGATTGGCCCAACCACCATACTCCATGGACCGCCCACTGTCCCTGTCATGACCACCATTCGTTGCCGTTCGGTCACCGTTTGTCATCACCATTTTTTTCATATTATACTATTTTTTAAGTTATACAATTATGTAAATAATATCGCTTAAAGTTATACAATTTATATATATATATATATATATATATATATATATATATTTTTATAAATAACTATATATACTAAAAACTCTACATATTTTAACTAAGTAATATTTACACACAATAATATTTTTTTTAAAAAATTCCTTACATTTTTTATGTATAGGTGTAGGGGGCTTTTAAAAATATATATATAATTTTTTAATTGATAAAAAAATATTATCATATTTTAACTGGTAATATTTTCACAAAATAATATTTTTTTAAAAATATTATTTTTTCTTAAAATCATAACTAAGTAAAAATCCTAAATTTTAACTTATAATATTTATATTATTGTACAACTTAAAAAAATAGAATAAATCACCATGTTAAAGTCATTCATCATAATTATTAATGTATTTTTTAATACAATCAATGACTATAATTCACAATATATATAGTACACCCTCCTTTGGAGGGTGCATGTTAGACGATGTCGTACAAAAAACACCAAAGTAGTTTAGAAGTTTCGAATTTAACTATGGCCATTTTTAATATACACCTCATAATTTAAGTCATTGATTTATTTATAAAATAAATCAATGACTTAGATCAATTACATAAACCTACTTAGCGATTTCTTTTTTTTTTTTAATATTTTTTTAAATTTTTTTAATGTTATATTTTTTTACATACTATTACTGTACCATTTATCTGATTCGCCGCTTGTCGACTTCCACTGGTCACCTCTAATTTTTTTAAATTGTATGATTTGTATAAATATTATCGCTAAAATTTATAATATTTTTTAAAAAATACGCTTATAATTTTAGGAAACACGATCACCTCTAATTTTTTTAAGTTGTATAACTATATAAATATTATCGCTAAAATTTATAAGATTTTTCAATAGTAATAGTTTTAGAAAAAAATTTCAAGATGCACAATTATTTATGAAAAAATATAAAGACTAACTTATATAATTTTAACTAGCATTATTTACAGAGCTGTGTAATTTTAAAATATGTGAACAGTAATCAACAGAGGTGGGTGGCGGCCGGCGGTGGCGTTGACCGAGGTTGACTGTCATTGACCGGTGTTGATCAGTGGCGGTGTGACCGGCGTTGATCAGTAGTCGGCAAATTTGACCGGTGGTGGCGGCAGGTGGCGTTGACCGGTGGTCAGCGACCGACGACAGTGTCTGACTGCCTGAAAAAAAACAAGCTTGAAAAAAAGAAAGATGCAACCTGTAAATAAAAAACAAAACTTACTATTACAGGTAAAAGTTTGGATGTATGGTATACTCAAACTTGGCAGGGTGTATAGTAACACCTGCCTCTAACTACTTACAGAGTTACAGTTTCAGAAAACTAACAGAAAATCTTTTTTTTAACTTTCCATCCAAAAACTAATAAAAATTCAAAAGAATATGAAACTAAAATTAAAAAAAATTAAAAGTACCACCTTTAACCAAAAATTCAAAAAAACTTACCCACAAAACCTTTTAAACTCATTATTGAACCCAAAAATACATCTCAATTCTCAAATAAAACACATACTTAGAAATTACATAATCAAGCCAAACAACATAAAGATAACATGACCACACAAATTCGTAAGCCAAAAAGCCGTAATAGAATGCTCCATGAAGCTCATACCATCAAGAACCTTCATAGTTGAACCAAAAGAAACCTAGCATTCATAAATCACACCAACATAGGTCAGTCCCTCACAAACAACCACCATCATACCTCACTCCCCTAAAATTATGAACATTAGCCACAATCTAAAGTCTCACCTCATTTAAGGCAAAGCCGCCCTGCACCACTGACATTATCGAACTCATACCTAGGCCACCACGAATCCCCATCAATTGTTGTCTCATACAGGATACCAAAACCCAAAATAGCTATTAAAACCCAACCAAAAACAGAGCAACACCTCACCTTAGAGGGCATAAATTCCCATAACTCATGGCCACACAAACTGAACTGCAGCATTAGACCCACACGACCCCAGCCATCCCTCCAAGTTATCGCTAACAGAACTACACCCATGGCCGAAATCACCCAAGCCCCCACAAACCCATCGTCCATGCTTTCGAACCAATGCTTAGAAGAAGCCCCTGTCGTGAAACACTTTGCCACCATCAAGCCACTACAATTAGAGCCATCAAAATAGGTCAAGCCTGATGGATCAATTTGAATAGTCCAACAAAATAGATAGGTTAGACTAACAAAATGACAGTCTAAAATTAAAAATATCCCGAATTAATCCGACCCGAATAGGCCGGTTCATTAACATTACATGGAAACAGATTGAGTTAACAAAATGTCAACTCAAAACTCACATAACCCAATATGACCGGCCCAAACTGGGCTGACTCGACCTGTTTTAACAGTTATAACTACAATTGACCAACACCACCACTCAACCGAGTATTCAAAATTTGTGATGATACTTTTCAGCTTTGAGGATTTTTGGGTTTATGCGATTATGATTTTATGGATATTTTTAAAACTTAAGTGTTTTATAGGTTGATAATTTTAGGGTGAGATAAGGATAGTAATTAATTTTTGGGTTGTTGGGTCTTTGAGTAGAGTTTTGGATTTTTTTTGATTGATGGTGTTGTTTATCTTATTTTTAATTTTTTTTATTATTTCTGTTGGTTTTTGAATGAAAAGTTAACATAACAGTTTTTTTATACATTTCTAAAAGTATAAGTAGTTGAATTTGTGACTTCTAAACTACAATGGGTATTTTACACAACCCCTATAGTTGGATGAGGTAATTTGCAATTTGCTCAATTTAAATGGACACCCCTCAACTTTTGCATATTTAGCTAAACAACATTTTTATTTTATTTTATTGTGAAAAAACATTTTAATAATTTTAATTAAAATGAGATCTTATTTATCTATCCCAAATTCCCAATATACTGCCTTGTTTCATTGTAGTAATTGTTTACACATGCATTGCTCTTAAAGTCTAATACTTAAATTTTATGGCATATGTTTTTTAAATATTTATAAATCACCTTTGTGTACACACATTATAATTTCCTTAGCATAAATTTTGTAATTTGCTTTCGTGCAGTGCAAACTTGTGTTGACAATATTACGAAAGTGTTCAAATCAAAGTAAAAAAAACAGAAAGGAAGATGAATTAGTTTTGTAAGATTTGAAAAGCCACACCATTCTCCCACATACTAAGTGTATGAGATGCAAAGTGATAAATCTCATATCCATCTATATACTAAATATTATCATTTTATATGCATAAACGAAGAAATACGTAAACCAAACTTTTTTTAGGGAGAGATATGTGAAGAATCTGAACCTTTCAACACAATTAAAATAGAGTATTAATGACAAAGTATGAAAAGTATATGGTAAATGATATTCACATATTAATATTATATACATCTATTTTATATTTATGTATGTGATAAAATTAAAATATAAATATATAAAAATAAGATAAAAATAGTTATAATTAATGGTAAAAAATGTAGAAACATAAGATTAATAGAAATGTGTGTAGGAAATATTATTAATATGCAAATGCTTTTCTAATTTTTTTTTTTCAGTTTTTAGTTGAAGTGTTTAAACCAGACACGAACTTGAAACAGGTTACAAATAGGTAAGAAGTCGAGCAGTGCAAGTGCAAACTGCAAAAGTGTTAGAAAAAAAAAAAAAACAGAAATTCACAAAAGCAAGAGACATGGGATGAAGGTGGAGCATCGCCTCGCCTAGCCTCAGTTCCAAGTACAAATCTCACAAAGCAAACGAAACTAGTTTCTCTTCCATTCCGTTCATGGACGCACGAAACCCTTCACCCTCACCCTCACCATCACCAGTTCGAGTCCTCATTCGCCCTCCTCCTTCCCCATCTCCATCTTCATCTTCTCCCTCACAGCCCCCTCTCTCCCCCGATCATCCACCACCCCCACCTCAGCCGTCGCTCCCTCGCTCCTCCTCCTCCGACGGCGTGGTGGTCGTCGGTTTCATTGCTCGACGACAGGACGATTCCACTCACCTCCTCAACCGAGTCATCGACTCCAACGCCTTCGGCTCCGGCAATCTCGACAAGCCGTTACTCCTCGACGATGACGAAGCCAGGGAATGGTTCAAGCGCAGGCGAGTCAGTTACTTCAACGACCACGATAAGGGGATTCTGTTCCTGCAGTTTTGTTCCACTCGCTGTCCCGCGATTCACGGCTTCGCAGAGCCCGCACTCGGATTCGATTCCGTTGTAGAAGAGCACGAGTTCGGTGACCTCCAGGGAATGCTTTTCATGTTCAGTGTAAGCCATTTTATTCACTGTTTAATTACTTTGTTTCTCTCTAAGTATCTTATATGCAAATATTACAATATCAATAGCCTAATCTTATCGTCTAAATTACAGACAAGTTCTAATAATGTTTCAATCTTTTGCTCGTGCGAATTTTGCTGAATTAGTGTGTGTTTTGGATTAGCTTAGTTTGTGTTCAACACAGTTTATAATTAAAATCCTACTGAGAGAGCATTTGAAGAAAAAAAATAAAGTGGTTATTTCCACCAAAATAATCAAATCCAAAAATGCTGTTCAAGTAGGATTCAAGTTTGAGGAATTACAAATGGATTAGGAACTCCAATTTTATTGTTTTAGTTTCTTGATATAGTGGGGTGTGTCCTGTGTGTACTTTCAGTTATAAAAAATTGTGCGTAGTTGGTGTAATTGACAACTTAGAAATGCAGGTATGCCATGTTATCGTGTATATTCAGGAGGGGTCACATTTTGGGACTAGGATTTTAAGGAATTTTCGTGTGCTACAAGCGGCCAAGCATGCTATGGCTCCATTTGTTAGATCCCAGACTACGCCACCCTTACCGTCTAGATCGCATTCTTCGGCGTCATCCTCAAGACCTACATCATCAGCAAACAATACATCTCCAGGTAGAGGTGGTGGTAACTTGAATCGCAATGCGTCGGCCATATCTCTCATGTCAGGTTTAGGTTCTTATACTTCTTTGTTTCCAGGACAGTGCATACCTGTCACACTGTTTGTATTTGTAGATGATTTCTCCAGTTTACCAAATTCCAGCACAAATGGGGAGGACTCCTCGGATACCTCTTCACTTAATCAGTCTTCTAGTTTGAGTAGTGTAGCCAAGACAAATTTGCCTGCTAAAGGTTCTGGTTCAGTTGTTGTGCTGGCGCGGCCTGCAAGTCGATCTGAAGGTGGATTTAGGAAGAAACTACAGTCTTCTCTCGAAGCACAAATTCGCTTTCTGATTAAGAAATGTCGTACATTATCTGGTTCTGAAATAACTCATTCCGGTGTGAGAACTGGGGGTACCTCAACTTCTGCACCATTGTTTTCACTTGATGCGTCAAGGGCAGTTGTCTTGTTAGATCGGTTTTCAAATCAAAGAGGCGACTCTCTTGAGTTTGCCACTGGAGTTGTTGAAGATGTCTTAAATGGGAAAGCAACCTCAGATTCCCTTCTGCTGGAAAGCCATGGTCAAAGTGCAAGCAAAGAAGATTTAATATCTGTTAAGGAGTTCATTTACAGGCAATCTGATATTTTGAGAGGGAGAGGGGGACTAGTTAATACCAACAGTGGCTCAGCTGCTGGTGTTGGTATGGTTGCTGTTGCAGCAGCTGCAGCTGCTGCCTCAGCTGCATCAGGGAAAACATTTACTACTCCTGATCTTCCAAATTTTGAAGTTTGGTTAACTTCTAGTCATCATATCTTGAGTAGAGTTCTCTGTGCAAAAGGGGGTTGCTTGGATGAACTAGAAATTATTAAAAGAAAACCTCGTCCAAGGAGCACTGTTTCACCATCAGTGGAAGGATCTTTGAAGGGTACAAATCCTTTAGATGTTGCCGTATCTTGGTTGCAAAGTGGTAGAGGGCTGAACACTAAGTTTTCAACTTTGTGGTGCCAGAGAGCCATTCCAGCTGCAAAGGAGATTTATTTGAAAGATTCGCCTGCTTGTTATCCTACTTCACAACATGAAGCCCATTTAGGTAAGGCTTTGCATGCATTTCACTCAATGGTCAAAGGACCTGCAGTGCAACTTTTTGCAAAAAAGTTAGAAGAGGAATGCACTTCCATTTGGAAATCAGGAAGGCAATTATGTGATGCTGTTAGTTTGACAGGCAAACCATGCATGCACCAAAGACATGATGTTGAGACTAGTAATTCAGACTTAGGAGCTTCACCCAAGCCACACTCCAGTGGCTATTTTTTCCTTCGTGCCTGTGCTTGTGGTCGTTCCCGACAGTTATGTCCTGATCCCTTTGATTTTGAATCAGCTGATGCTAGTTGCTTCTCTGATTGTGATAAGCTACTTCCTGCAGTCAAATTACCAGAAATAAAAGTTGCAGGACCTATTCAATCTTCCGCTTGGAGTTTGCTTCGTATTGGGGGCACAAGATACTATGAACCTTCTAAAGGCTTACTTCAAAGTGGATTTTGTGCCACTCATAAATTTCTTTTGAAGTGGACAATATACCTAGAGAAACAGAAAAGACCAAATGGTTCGACAGAGAGTATAGTGAAGCAAGGTTCTGTAATTAGGCCACCCAAGGTTGAATATATTGCAGATGCAAAGAAAACTGGTGTTAGACAATCCCACCCTGCTGTGCAGAATGGAGTGGAAGACCAAAGAGCATCTCTAGATATTACCAATGCTGATGATAAAAAGATCAGTTTTGGTAGAGGTTTTCCTATTTTTAAAATGAGAAAACCTTTTTCTGAGGTTGTTGCTGGATCAGTGGCTGCTGACTCAGGATTCCCTCCTCTTCAGCAAAGGAAATTGCCTGCACCAGGTTCAGAAAAGGGTATGAAGCAAAGCAGGCCAAGTAATCAGAGTGCAGAACGGGTTAATGCAGCCATCAATCATCAGGTGTCTCAAAAGTCTCAAGATATATCGTTTACTCAGGGACCTCTTGATGGTAATGGCAATAATAGCTGCAAAGACAGTGACCCTTTTTTGAGGATAGGTAGCAACGTAGTGCCAGTATACTTGAATGGCGGTGAAAGGAACAAATCACATTCTTCTTTAAAGCATGTAATAGTATATGTTGGATTTGAGCATGAGTGCCCCCATGGCCACCGTTTCCTGTTAAATGCAGAACATCTCTCTGAACTTGGACCTTTATACTCTTTATCTGAAGAATCTCATATATCTTCTTCTATGGAGCCTACTGGCAGAAATCAGGCATATCATGCTAAAGTAAGCAAGAATGCTTCCTGGGGCAAAGTTCATCGAAGCTCAAATGAAATTGTTGCTGCATCCATAAATAAGGAAAGAGATGTGGACAAATCAAATGAAATGATTCCTAATGGTGATTTGCATTCAGATGGACCAATATATACCTCCATTCCACTGAAGGAACAAAATTGGACATCTATGACTGTATTGGCAAAACCCCCCAATCTTATGAAAGATTTTGGAGGGGATTTTCAAGCTATTAGCATGGATGGTGAAGATCTTGCATTCTCCATGTTGAATCGAAACTTGCCTATCTACATGATCTGTCCTCACTGCAGGCATTCTAGGAATAAGAAGGATACACCAAAGGTTAAGTTTGCCAGTGGCATC
Organism: Ormosia semicastrata; assembly: GCA_029884595.1. Classification (NCBI taxonomy): domain Eukaryota; kingdom Viridiplantae; phylum Streptophyta; class Magnoliopsida; order Fabales; family Fabaceae; genus Ormosia; species Ormosia semicastrata. Next base: position 16,394,580 of record JAQQTO010000041.1, on the reverse strand, counting down.
TCACAGCTTAAAAGGATTTTTCTGGTATGAGTTGCTGCTCATTTAAGCATTTTAATTTATATTGTTTCAATTAGCATCATTGAATTTTTTCTGTTAATATTATGCATATTAATACTGAAACATGTTCTAATTTTGGAGAGTGTTTTATCATTTAGTTTTTTATTATTATAAACTTATGGGGGTTGCTCAAATTTCCTTTTCTTGTTCGTGTTTTACAATTTGTCCGTGTTGCACATTTGCTTCACAAATGAGATATCACTTTCTAGGCTAATAAACTTTATTGCTTTCATCTCTGTTAACTTATTTCATTTTCTTTTTTATTGCTTAACAACAACAACCAAGCCTTTTCTCACTAGGTGGGATCGGCTTCTTTTTTTATTGCTTAAGATAAACTAAAATTTCTTTGGATGTACTTCAAGGTGAGGAATCATTGATTGATAGGGTGCCGGTTTCTATAACAAAATTGATGCTTGTGATACTTTTAAAGAAAGGCACCATATGAATTATGAAATATTTTCAACTTCATGTGATGTAAATGCTGTTTTCTTCTTTAAAATAAAATCTTACAAATCACCAATTACTTTTTAGGGAGTTATGTTTTACCCTTTGGCATCTTCAAGGTTGAATTAATTGATGACTAATGAGAGGTTTATCATTAATTCTTGTTTGTTGGGCATTAATCATCTGTGATGAATTCATGCTTCGTTTGTATAGTTCTTGTGTTGTTTTTTCTGGTGTATGTATCGGGTGCTACATGATATTGATGTTAAATTTCTTTTCATGTTAATAATTTTTTTGTAATTATTATCAGATCAGCAACCTGATCTATAGATATTGTTGTAGGTGACACCTGCATTTCCTGTGATACTAGCAACATGCCCTGTCGTACAATTTGAGGTATGTCTTTCTCCTTTCAGTGTGCATTTCATGAAATGTTGAATTAAATTAAAAATCTTTCACTTATTTAAAATGCTAGAGCTTTAGGTGGATAAAAGTGAACCTTTTCAAGAGATGGGTGTTTTAAGATGGGAGGGAACAACCTTCCGTTGTGTAGCCTGTAGGGTTTTGATATATGAAGTAAAGTATTTGTCTAACGCCATTGTTTCATCTTTGTAATTGCTGGGATTACTTTAACTATGACATTGTACAATCAACAGAGAACTGGAAAGCCTTTTAGAGTTACCTGTGATGTATTAGCTGCTATCCCTGAATGGGTTTCATTATTGCAGTTAAATTTATGTGGCTGGCATGTTTGATTAAATCCAGTTTTTGTATGCTTATTTGCACTTTTCCCAGCATTGTTGTTTGGATTTCTAAAATTATATTAAGATTGTTGTACTTTTTGTTATTCTGCTCAATTGTATAATATTCTGGCAATTTTGTCCTTGTAGACATCATGCCTGCCTCCATCAATTCCAGATCGTGAACGAAAATTGCAGTTTAGCCTTGGATGTCAAGTGATCTTGCCACCAGAGAGTTTCCTGACCCTTAAATTGCCATTTGTGTATGGCGTGCAGCTTGAGGATGGAAACAAGCATCCTCTTAACCCCTTTGAACAACAGCCAGAAATGACTGCCTGGATTTCCAAGGGCTCAGTACTGCATATCTTGTCCAAGGGGAGCAATGATGAGGGATATCAAACACAGTAAAGGCTTATTAAATCTTTGAGTGGAGTTTCTAGAGTGAAAAGGGAATGATGTGAATAGCTTCTCCAAAACTCAGGTGAAGTTCACCACCCCTTCCTTTTAGGTGACATCATGTTTTGAAAATTTAATGGGCGAAGTAAGCACCTTTCAACAATTATCTGATTATAGAAACTAGACGCTGTTTATTAAAGAAAACAAAATTATATTATGTGCATAATGATTACAATGTTTAGTTCCTGCTAATCTCAGTTCAGATTATATTGCTGTACTCTTCCTTCATAGAGAAGAGACAGTAGTAGACAGCTATGAACTGCTAACATTATTTTCTTTTTTTTATTTATATATATTTACAATCTGATTAAATGCTTTAGTGAATGATCATAACTTGTGTAGCTAATGAGAGTGATCAAGCATTGATTGACCTTTTGGAGAAATACTTTTTTTTGTGTGAAAAGACATACTGATTTTATAACTCTACAACATACAAAGATGCTCAAATCCAAGCAGAAGGGTTCTAGATGAAGTTAAACTTGGTTTACTGTGTCCCTTTCAAGGTGCCTTGGCTCTTTTATAAAAGGAAATGAAAAATAATGGTTCAAGATGAGAAAGGTATATCATAGAAAGCAACTTGCAAGAGGATATTGTGGCAGGGTCACAGCTAGGGAAAGGCTTGTGCAAGAAATTCTAGGTAATCAGGCTCCCACATATGACATATCTATCATGAAGGACTAGCAGAAACCTTGCCATAAGTGCGTTGTTTCTTTAGGCTTTGTTCATTCATGACAGAATTTATACAATTTGTGATTAAACTTTTAGGTGTTGCCCCTAAAACAATGTGTGAAGTTTTCTGCACTTTTTTTCTTTAGCTAAATGATGGCATCGAGCCTGCTGTAAATAGAGTTTATGTCAGAAGACATAAGCCCAAACCCAATAAGACCTAACTAACTTTAGTTAGTTAGTTAGTTAGAGTTAGTTGGTACTCGGTTAGGAGTTGGGGGAAGGGGAATAAGGATATAAATAAGGGAAACTGTAGGAGGGAGGGCATCTCATCATTTTAGGTAAAGAAAGGGAAGCCACATTGGCTTAGAGGGAGGTTACACAAACCTCGAATCTGTGTTAGAAGAGATTTCTGGTACTTGTATACAGTTCTTGGGAAATATGTCCCAATTCTTGAAATAATATCAGTATTTTACCAGTTCTATCAACTGGTATCAAAGCTTTCATATCTTGGGAAGAAAAGGATGCATGGTAAGCACGTGAATGGAGACAAGAATTGAAGCTTTGGAGCGCAGGTGTGAGGATTTCGCGGAATGGAGGCAAATGAGTGATGTTCGTATGAGTTTCATGGAGAACAAAATCCAAGAAATCTTGCGCAAGCTGGATTTAGCGATTCATGGGAATGGAGGGCCTAGGGTGGAGGTCCATTGCAATTCCGAAGGTGAGAACAATCTCGGAGACGTGCGAATCCATGGGGCAAGGAACGTTGGCGCAAGATAGAGCTTCCCCTGTTCGAAGGGGAAGTAACAAAGGAAGATGCATGTAATTGGGTGCATAAACTGGAAAGGTTCTTTGAAATTAGAGGGGTTCCTGAGGGAGAAAAGCTTAAGGTGGCTTCTATGGCATTGGAAGGGCAGGCACTATCATGGTTTCATTGGTGGGAAGGAGGGGATGGAGAGGTTTCTTGGCCCTGTTTCAGAGAGGCCATTATTCGAAGGTTTCATCCTTCTACTGCACAGAATCCATATGAATTGCTAATGGCATTGAAGCAAGGGGATGGACCAGTGAGGGGGTACAGAAAGCAGTTCAAAATCTATGCTGGGTCCTTGAGGATTTCAGACCACCAATTCTTGAGGAGCATTTTCTTGAATGGGTTGAGGGAAGGGATAAGGAGGGAACTGCGAGTACACAAGGTGAATTCTTTGAGGGATGTGATGGAGTTGGCTCAGCTTATTGATGAGAAAAATGAAGAAATCATCAAGGAGCTGATGGAAAGAGAGTGGAAGAGTGTTTCAAATGCAAGGACAATGATCAACAACAGGACAGGGACCCAAAGCACTGTTGTGTCATATAATAGTGGAGGCTGAAAGGGGTCAAATACAGGCAGCAATTTTGGTTGGAAGGAGGCAAATTTTGGGAGCATGGTGGGGTCGTCTTCAACAAGGGCAAATGATAAACCCCTACCCAAAGGCCAAGAGTTAGCAAATGTAAGTAAGAAAGGGAGGAATTTCAGAGAGTTACCTAATGCTTTATCTTGCCAAATGATGTATGCAGCTGTTTCTATAGCTGTTCAGGAGGATTGGGGGAATTATGTGAGGAGATTCAGCAAGATCCCAAGCTGAAGAAGATTGTACAGGAGTTGTTGGCCAACCTCAAGCTTGGCCTGCTTATTCTTTGCAGAATGGCCAACTGTTTTATAAAGGGCGATTGGTCCTCCCTCGATTTTCACCTAGGATTGCTGATTTACTTCATGATTTCCATGCATCATCTTTTGGAGGTCACTCGGGATTTTTGAGAACATAAAAAAGGCTGGCTGGAATTTTTTTCTGGGAAGACATGAAAAAGGATATTGTGGATCTTATTGCTAGTTGTGATTTATGTCAGAGGAATAAGACACAGACTATATCACCAACGGGATTATTACAGCCCTTGCCTACTCCAACACTGGTTTGGAGTGAAGTCACTATGGACTTTATTACTGGTTTGCCCAGAGATGCGGCGGCCGAGATGCCCGTGAGAATGGAACTTTCGCTGGTGCAGATCCAAAGGTAAAGACACTATCATGGTGGTTGTGGATCGTTTCACCAAATTTGCCCACTTCATGGCCCTTTCCCATTCTTTCACAGCACAAGAGGTAGCTCAAATATTCATGAATGAGGTGGTAAGGCTACATGGGTTTCCCACATCCATTATTTCTGACAGAGACCAACTGTTTTTGAGTAAATTCTGGTCTGCCCTTTTCAAATCAGCGGGTACAAGGCTCAAATTCAGTACTGCATATCACCCTCAAACGGATGGGCAAACCAAGCTCTTGGTCTCATTGGTTGAGTTGGGCTGAATATTGGTTTAACACCAATTACAACCGATCCATTAGGATGACACCTTTCAAAGCTCTTTATGGACGGGACCCACCTGTGTTGTTTAAAAGGACAGCTTTCTCTTCCAAGGTGGAGGCTGTATCACAGTTATATCTGGACAGAGACATGCTGCTGGAGGAATTATGGCGCAATTTAGATACGGCTCAACAACAGATGAAAGTTGTTGGATGAGCTCGAAAAACGGGTCATGGGTTACTTACTTCTCGAAATTAGATTTAAAGTCTAGGGTTGGTGGATGAGCTTCATCATCAAAGATACGGGTGAAAGAGGAGGATGTGCACAAAATGGCAGACAAAAAATGTAGAGATTTGGTCTTCAATATAGGAGATTGGGTCTATTTAAAAGCTCAACCTTATAGACTGAAATCCATGGCTAAGAGAAGAAATGAAAAACTGAGTCCTCGTAATTATGGGCCATTTCAGGTGATGGACAAGGTGGGGGTGGTGGCTTACAAATTACAGCTTCCTCACTATAGCAAAATCCATCCAGTTTTTCATGTGAGCATGTTGAAGACAGCCATTCCTAAGGACCAGCAGTCCCATCCTCTACCTCCTGAACTATCTGCAGATTAGATCTTAGAAACACAACCAGCAGAAGCTATTGATCTGAGATATAATGAAACAGGAGCTGCAGAGCTCCTCATCTAGTGGCAGGGAGCTCCTCCATGTGATAACTCCTGGGAGTCTGTGTCCTCGCTGAAGCTTCATTTCCCTTCTTTTCACCTTGAGGACAAGGTGAAAGCTTTGGGGGGGAGTATTGATGGCATCGGGCCTGCTGTAAATAGAGTTTATGTCAGAAGACATAAGCCCAAACCCAATAAGACCTAACTAACTTCTGGTTAGTTAGTTAGTTAGTTAGAGTTAATTGGTACTCAATTAGGAGTTGGGGGAAGGGGAATAAGGATATAAATAAGGGAAACTGTAGGAGGGAGGGTATCTCATCATTTTAGGTAAAGAAAGGGAAGCCACATTGGCTTAGAGGGAGGTTACACAGACCTCGAATCTGTGTTAGAAGAGATTTTTGGTACATGTATACAGTTCTTGGGAAATCTGTCCCAATTCTTGAAATAATATCGGTATTTTACCAGTTCCATCACTAAATTACAGGAAAAATTGTGCTTTTAGAGATTATATGCATGAATATGAAATTTGAAGGTTAAGAACTGAGTGGTAAATGTCTCAGATCAAACATTGGACCACTAATGCAGATTGAATTGATACATTTAATTGCTGTCACACGTGAAATAATTGTGTTTGTGACTTTGCTGGCTATTGTTTATAGTTGGATGCACTTTGTCATAATATTTCAATTATAGTTTTTAATACAGTTGCTAGGTCATATGTATAAACTTACGATTGGAGATCTGCGTGCAGGACAAGGAACTTTGTGGATGATGAGTATGATGAAGAATGGGATTTCTAAGCTGTATTGGAAACACGGAGTACATCATCATTCAGGCATGAACTGGTAACATGATTTACCTGATTAATCATAGTAAGGTATGATAATGTGAGTTGTTTATACTGACTTGCCAGCCTTTTAATTAGGTCATTTATTAGGTGCAGTTTTGGACCTCTTGGTTGCTTATAGCCTTTGTGTGGCTTTGTAGCTTGTTCTTCCGCTCTTGTATTTTCTCATGTGGATAAATGCAAATGCATAGTTCAAGTATTGCTGTCTAGAATCTGGATTGATTTGGAAGTTACTGCCTTATAGAAAAGAAAGAATACTACAATTGGAGGAGCCTGAGATATATGCATCAATAACCAGGGAACTGGAGTGGTCCTTGTAATGGTACGTGCTGTTAGAATCGGTCCTTATTTTTTATATATTTTTTCTCATTGGCCCACTCTCAAAATGATTTCATTTATTGTGATAAGATTTACTCTAGCCGTCATGACAGTGAATTTGTTGTGTTTTGCTGGGATCTTCACTTGTAGCTTGTTAGTAATTTGACTAGTTAATATATTCAGAATAATGCTACACACTTACACTATCATCACCTTATATCTGCATAATTTTCATCATATGATTATGCCACCTACTCCTGATGTGAGGTGATGTGAGTCTTTGTTGTGCACCATGCATTTTCCTATTTCTATCAACATTGTGCAGTTTGTTTTAACAAAATACATAAACAAATAAAAAAACGCAGTTTGTTGGATCATGCAAGGTTGGGGGAAGTGTGGATTTATGGCTTATTATTTGCATCTGTGATGGCTAATTGGATAAGCAACTCTTGAATTTAGAGTGGAGCCCATTAATTGATTTGCTACTGGAATTAGATGTTGAGGAGCAACTCTTGATTTACTAATTAAAGAACCTCATTATTTGGTTTAACATGATTCTTGGACCTGCTTAAGAATTATTGTCCCAAATCCCAATAATAATTAGGATGCTTCCATCCTGAACAGAGACCTTGTTTATTGTCATATTTTTCTTTTTCTATGCTGCTTGTTTATGTTCATGTGATTGCCACTAAACCTTCCTATTATTTAAATTTAACTACCACAAACTTATTATGAAGGTGTAGTTCTTGCAGGAGAAGCTCCTCAAAGTTGTAGTTGATGAAAGGGTGGCATCAACATAGAAGATCTTGTAACCAAGACACTGATTATTGTCTTTTATGTAGTGATCTTATTCTTCAACGTGTTGCACAAAAATAAATGAGCAATGATATTGATCCTGTGCATTTCAAAAAGATAAAATGGAGGAGCGGGGGCTACCAAGGATTTACCATACGCATTGTCGTGTCTTGATTTCCAGGGTGATGGGGAGAGCTGCAGCCTGCAGTGGATTTAGTGCCATAATTTTGTTTGTGGCAATAAGACAAATGTTATTCGTGACGTCAAGTTTGTCGCAGTGTTTGAGTTCTTGGTTTAGTGTAAGCTTGCTGATCATCAAGATGCTAAAAAATCGTTTGAGTGGAGCCTGTGGATGGTCTTCGTGAAGGACTTATATTGATGTATTCTTTAGATGAGGTTGAACTTTGTTGGTTTACGCCCTACGTTCTCAACCAACGAACATTAGAGGGGAACAAGCAAACTATATCTTTTTTGGAATCCTCTTATACGTGAAGTAGTCCTAAGTCCTAACTCTCTAAATTATATACTGTTTTCCTGATGAAATGATAATAAATCACATCTAATAATTTGTCTGTCCAATGATTCATTAGTTTTAGCATAAACTTATTTTTGATACATTGGGAATCAATGTTACGAGTTTTAACTTTAATATGTTATCTTTTCACACGATTAAAGAGGGATTTCTTTGTTTTAGTGGTGAAATTTTTTTATAATTATTCTTGTATTAGAAAATTCTCAGTTTTGTTGGTTTCGAATCACTCAAGTCACAGTCGAAGGTGTGCGAAAAACTTAAAGGGCCTCTAATAGGTGGATGAGGATCAAATGTTCTTAATTCTTGTCTTTTCATTTAAATTTTATAAGTTTTAAATTTAATTACATGTTTTAATTTTTTATTTTTTATTTTTTATTTAACAGAATTTAAGTAGAGAGATAAAAAAAAAGACAGATGATTTTCATTTTTAATCGGCAAGTGGAAGCATCGGTATGAACTATGAAATATAAACACGTAAATGTCTTTGTTGGGTTTTAAATAATCTTTGTAGTGCGCTTTGCTTTTATCTAATATAAATCTAAAAATATATAGTTTATTGATGGATTAACAATAATGAATTATTAATTTATTAATTAAAAAATAATAATTGAGATTAATTATTTAAAATTTCATAAATTTTAATTAATAATATTAAATTTGTACACAAATTTATTTAGATTATATTTTTTATAAATAATTATATATACAAAAAATTTATAAATTTTAACTAGTAATATTTACCTATATCTAAATTTGTATATAGATCTCATCACAAAAAAAGTAGTGCATCTATTAATCCAAACATAATGCACTATAATACTCCTTGTAGTGCTATTATATGTTTTGAAAATTGGAGAATTATACAGAACGAAAGTAGCAACTATGGTGTGGCTGTAATAAGTGGTACTGCTTTTATAGTGAAGATGATCGGGGCTCATACTTGACGGTAGTATGTCAATGCTCAATTTAGCCAGCAACGAGAGGCATGCATATTATACAGCATTTGGTGCCTCATCATAATCTCTGTAATGCAACCTTTACGTCATACGACTTATAAATTTGTAGTTAGGAGTCAAGCATGAAAAGATGCCATGATTTCAAAGCCTTGGTTCAGAAGAGCGCCAGTCACCCATAGCTTCAAATTTGGCAGGTTAATTTCTGGTTCAGAACCTTTTACCTGTTTGCAACACATAAGCAAATATCATGGCTTATTCAAACAAAGAATAGAAAGATTAAATTGAAAGGAGAGAATAGCTTACATTCAATATAAATGTAAGTAAAAGACTGTCACAAACCGTAGCCAAGTTTGAATTCCGAACATTGAAACCTGCAAGAGATTCAAGAGCCCTGTACAGTGAGGCAGCCACCCCTTCTCCTTTATTGCACACTATTTTCGCATAATACCCTCTTTCCTCCACTTGAAACATGTCCATCTACAAAGCCGCACTCACAAATGTTACAGTAGTGTATACACACACAGACTAACTAAAAACTTAAGGAGTTGACAGGATTTTTATCAAACCAACCTGCATGATCTTCTTGCATATTATTGGATGGCTGTTGTGGGTGAGTTGAACCTCTATGGGGTTGTCAATTGATCCTTGATAATTTTCGGACACTAATAAGGAAGCTTCAAGTCCTGCAATCTCAGCCTTCAGTTTCTTAGCTTGTGCTTGAAGCTCATGCACATATGATACTGCATCTCCAATGATAGAGACCTTATCCATCTGTGCATATAATTATATCAGTTACATTTCAATCTCAAATGTAAAGCATGTCATATTTAACTAAACTTTTTAATACGTTCCCATTAAGTTTGTTTTTATATGAAACTTAAGAGCTAGCCATCTCAACGATGAACCTTAATCTTCTGCAAGAAAAATTATAAATGTTCAATGCTCTTTGCAATGTATTGACATGGTGTAGACAGGTTTCTAAAACTGATACGAGTTTCAAGCTACTAGTTGTTACGGAGAAGAAGTTGGCCTGGACTTTTTAATATGTGCAAACCTTTTACATTGGCTCTAATGCTTCATGGCCCATCATTAGGCCTTCATTAAGAAAAGGTTATGACTTTAATAACAGTTTTACTAGCTTAAATAATCTAATTGATTCCCTTATAAGTAGTCTTAAAATTTGCAATGGAGAGACGTACCTTAGTTATGTTGGGAACCAAAGAACGCAATGCATAAAGCTTCTCCTTCATTTGGTCTCTCCTCCTCCTCTCAGAAATGAGAGTCTTGGTCCTATCGGTTTTTAGCCTCGGTTTGGCATTAGCAGTCCCAGTTGCTGTGGTGGTGGTTGTGGTTGTTGCAGAAGAAGAAGCTCCATCATTTTCTTCTTCTCCTTCTCCCTTGACCTCCCCATTAAAGCAAGAGAAGGAGCTCAATGTATAGCTTGGATCATAGACATTCACAGCATTATTATTGGTCTGATCAAATATTGGGTTTCCAGGACATGAAAGGAACTGGTTATCAACAAAGCAATCATTGATAAGGTCAGAACCAAAGTTACAGATGGCATCTTCATTCTCCCCACGAATCAAATTGATAAACTGATCAAAGTTGGGATCGTCAATGAAATCGCGCAGCTCAAAGTCATTAATGTTCACTAGATTGTCTTGGTGAACATCCATTGCATCCATGGTTGGAACTTGGATAGTTAGAGGTCTAATTGTAATATATAGAAGATTGACATGATTATTAATTAATATAATACTTTTGGTGTGAATGGAATAAGATGAGTTCCCTTGCACCAAGGTCTATTATTTTAATTCTGGTAGTTAATTAACAAGAGTAATAGATGTATTTTTTTCCAGTCTAATTGTTAACTACCAAATGACAATGATCGGTATTTGGTTAATATGTGTCCAAGGTTTGGTGAATATATATTTGTATAGCTAACGAAGTGACCAACTTGTGATTAAATTCACACCAGATGAGATCTTCTTGAAGCTGGTTTCAAAGATATAACATTTAGTATGAGTTCCAACGATGTACAATTAACTTGAACTCAGAGACTGTTGAAGAAACTACTCTAGTTACTTTGTGAATTATAAATTTTCTATTTGAAGCATATTTCAATAGAAATCAACCTAGTAGCCGCCCGTGGATGTCAACCTTCAACATCTGCAGTGTAATGATAATAAGTTTATATATATATCTTCTCTTCTAGTTTAATCACAGATTTCACTTTCATATCATGCTGGTTAGCATTATTTTAGGTAGTTTTAGAAGAAGTTGAATCTGGTGTAGCGCAATTTGATTCGAGGTTTAGTTATATATGATTAAAATCTTATTTAGTTTTTCAGAGAGGTAAGAATGTGCATAAACATTTCACGACTTATGTATTAGTTAAAAAAAAATTAATCAATTCACACTAATTTTTTTACACTTTCTTTCATATCACTTTTTTTAAGAAAAAAAAAAGATAAAGAAATAATGTATTAGAATGTGTATTTTTCTTGTTTTATTATTTAAAAAAATTAATAAAAGAATAATGTAAAAAAATAGTGCGTAAAAGTCATAGTTGTTAATTAAAGCCAATTTTATTGTTTAGCTCATTGGTACAAGGGTTTTTTTTTTCTTAAAGATCAAGGTGTTCTCACACTATTTGGGAGCAAAACTAATTTTCAAACCTCAATTTAGTCCTAAACACAAGGTGCTTTTAGTAGGTTTCGAAGCCTTATACTGCAGGTAAAATTCCCCCATATAAAACTCAGTTCGCAAATTGAGTCACTAGGGTCACTTTCTAATGATGAGCAAAGCAACTTCTTGTTCTGGATAAATTATAGACGTGATCTCTCTATACTATTCTTGTGTGAACGGAATCAAATGGGAGACGTAATGACGTTGTTCCTCACATATTATAAACTTTATCTAAAATAAAATAAATGTGAAGTACTGTGAAGGGAAGTTAGGGATAGCAATTCCATTTACAAAGTAGACCACCAAATTATTAATTAGAATAATCGGGAGATCCCTCAAATTTCCACCCCCCGTCTATATATGGCTCCTGTTCCTTGACAATCAAAATGGAGATCGAAGTATTAACAATAATAATACTACGTAATTGCTGAATTACATGCAAGCTGACCCCAAAAGTTTTACGCCTAGAACTAGAATTGAAGCAAATCCATGGGTTTGTTTATGACTAATATTTATTTGTTCAAGCAAGCTAGCTTGATTAGCTATAGTGATCTTGCTTTTACTTTATTTTTAATTATTGACTTACTGTTAACTGAAAGATGTAATGTGGTGATATTATATCTGTATATGAACTCCAAAACTCTCTATTGGTGCATGTGTGAGTAAATAATTGAATCCTGCAGATATATACTGAGTCTAGCTATTGCAGCTATCTTGTTGCCCTAATTTGATCTTAATAAAATAATTGTAGCTCTAGATCCTGTGACTTTTTTTGGAGAATCTAAACTGAGATCAGCGACCACTGTTTGATCACAATTTTTTTGGTTCTCTTTTTTCTCCAATTTAACCATGGTCTAGCCAACAGAGGAAGGAAGATGCACGCACAGCTGAATGAATTTTTTTTTTCATCTTCACTATTTTTGTACAACACTTTTTTTTGTTACAATTTTTGTACAATACTTAAAACGAAGAATATGGATGACACGCACAGGGGCGTGGGAGACAGCAGTTTGGGCTGACGCTTACACGTGCCATAACCCACCATCATAATTTTATTTGCCCAAAATCACAGCTAACAAATCCAATAGTCTCATTCCCCCACGGGTATACCATAAGTTACACAACACTATCCTATTGGGAATTCAGTTGATAAGAGCTGATGAAGAAAGAATAATGGGATTCAATTCTTGTAAATATTTTTCATATTAATTTTTATTTTTTTTATCTTTTATTTCTTCTCTTGGGCTCTATTTAGGGATCATCTAGGGTCATAATAGAAAACTCCTCCACCAAGTTCACAAATAGTTCTAGCATTTAAAAACAAAATTCACCTAACACAATTATATATAATAATGAAATAGAAATTTTAAGGTTTGTTTTACATGTCGTATTAAATCTTAATAAGATAAGTTAATATAATATATTATAATTTTATCAATTATTTAGACGATCAATATATCATATAATATTTTCATTAAACTCTTTTTTTTTTTTTTTAATTTTTTGAATATCCTATCATTCGATAAATAAAAGACTAATATATCGAATACGGTTAAATACTTAAGTGATGACTCTTTCTAATAATGTTATTTTTATACACATATATTCAGTAATCAAACTCAAAATCACATAGTTAAAAGACTTAGGTGTCTTTCATTTGGACTAATACATATTAGTAATCAAATCTCTTTTATATATTAAGATAATGAATAATTTAATCATGTCTCATAGGATAAAATTAGATTTAATTAAGTATTAATGTATAAATTTTTGTAAAAACTTTCCTAGTACGATCTTAGTACCTTGATACTCCTAATATCTGGCCTTATTCTATAATGTATACGTTAGTTCTCGAAACAATAAGTAGCTGGCATATCCTACAGGACCTATACACGCACCCAAAAGAAAACAAAAATAATGCAATAAGGTCCTCGTAATTTTTTTTATCCAAGTTTCTTAATTTCTTGTGACGTTTCTTTGCGGCATGACCCATTCTCTTTCTTTTCAGTAAAGTACGAAACGGAGTTAACTCCTGCATTATTATTATTATTATTATTATTTTGGTCTCAAATACCAGTCCGGTGGCCCAGTCAGTGAAAAATAACGTAACCCATAATATATGGGAGGCTTCTGTCATGCACTCTAGGAATGTCAAAACAGACGGTTCGGTCCATTTGAGCTTGGTTATTCGACCACGATCATTTCGAGTTATTTATTTAGGTCATGTTAATTTTGAACAAGAAAAATATTAGTGTGAGTTCAACTATTTAACTAAATATAGTATTATTATAATGCGGTAGATCCCAGTTAGTTTATTCGGGTTCGACTTCATTCGATTCACTCATTATTAAGGTTATTTTTAATTTTGTATTTATTTTTACTGACCCAACTCATTCATTTTATCGAGTCATTCGGCGGTCCATCGAACTCGACCCATTTTGACACCTGATCATCTGAGGTGCATGAGTGCTCTTTATTTTTACCTCAAATGATAGGTAAAGTGATTGAAAACTGATTTTTGCATAATTAAGTTTGCACCCAATATTACTGTTCCATTTTTTATGATCTAACCCCAAAGGTATTTTTTTTTCTTTTAGAAAACAACAAAAAAGTGCACCTGGAACATATATGTACATGTTATGAATTTAATTAGTTTCACCATGCACCCTTGTAATAATAGAGGGTGCATATAGGAAGGAGCCTAATACATGGAACGTTATGCACCTGGGTTGGAGATTACAAATGCAGCTTTTAAACCGGATCTCAATCCATTTCACGCCTGATAAATATTGAAGATCTATTTATTCTTCTTATTCATTTTTCATCTTTGATATGTATTATACTATTATCACATCACTTTATATTTTAAATTTATTATACATTTATAATTTAATGATTATGATTTATTATTCTCACTTATATACATACATATATATCTTTTGAATGCAACAATAGACTGTTCAAAAATAAAAAATAAAAGATTACACATCATTATTATTTATTCATGAGGCATTCAAATATATAATTTACTAATTAGTAGTCCGTAGTGATATTTTTTAAGTTTTAATCTTTGTTTAGAAAGTAATTTAAAGACTAAATTTTTAATATGTTATACATATGTAATATGTTATGAATTTTAAACTCTTTAAATTGTTAATATTTTATAACTCTTTAAATTTTTAATATTTTATTTTAAAGTAATAGAGAAACTAAAAAAAAAGATAAATATTTTAGATTAGTTCAACCATGTATAAAAGCGTTATACGTATTAATTTTTGCATAAAATTGTGCATGGAAACTTCCATTTGATTAAGCAAATTAATAAAAAAAAAATAGAGAATTGATTGATATGGAGTTAATTGTCTTGATAACTAATAGAGAAAAAATAGAAAACAATAATATTGTGCACAAGAAAACGGAAAGGTTAGAATAAAAAAAGAAGGCAAGAAACTCTATGTATAGGTAAGAAGCAATATTGATTTTTTTTTACTAAGAGACTATTGTAGCTAACTGAGAGAGAGGGTAGCTAAATACATTTTGTTACTCTCAAAGAAAAAATAAATATTGTTTAAGGATGAAGATAATATCTAAAGATGAATTACTTATTCTCAAATATGAATACTCAATTTTATAATATAGGTATGAATATAAAAATTTATTTATTTCATAACTAATAATAATGATGTATAAATTCTTATTGTATATTTTCTTTTTGGACTTTCTTAAGAAGGGCCTTAGAACATTTGTTAAGGAATCAAAAATAAGAAATTTTATATGAAAAAAGAGTTTTTAAATTTTTTAATATATTAAATACTTTACTTTGCATAAAAAAAAATTAATTTTAAATCCTTAACAAGTGTCCGGCACTCTTTAATAAAACCCTTTATTTTTTCTTTTTTAAAGTGCAAAGTTGTCTAATTAGAGTGTGTTTTAGTGCCAAAATTGTAGTTTTCAATAGATGATAAGTTTAATTGGGAATTTTTTTTATGTTCTTGGAGTAAGAAATTTTTTTGTTTTGTACCATTGAATATATGTCAAATTAATTTTATGAACTATCATTATTTTATTTTAACTATATTTTAAATATTATAACTAATTTGTCATATATTTGATAGTGTAGAATAAGAGAATTCTATTGCTCTACTTAAATACCTAAGAATCTATCAGTTTAATATGCATTAAAAAAATGTGAATATCTCAATACTCATTAGATTAGTGTTTTTTTTTTTTTTTACGTGATACTCATTAGATTAGTTTCATATATCATTGTTGATATATATATATATATATATATATTGGAAAATATTGTAGATACTTATGATAAGGATTCATTGTAATATATATGATTTGAGATTTCCTTGCCTTCCTAAGATATTTTGTCCGAGTCAGACACGACGCAACGGTTCATTCAAAAGTTTCAAACAAGCACACATTCTGATTCAGAGGAAGATATAAGAATAATGAAACGGTGGCTATAATAAGTTGGTATTTAAATGGCTATCCTTCTCTTTCTCAGACTCCGTGCATATAAATGGGTCTCACGCACAAGCAATAGAAACCAAGACACACGTGGTTGCATCCCTTTTTCACATAACATATGATGTCACAGTCTTCTATGGAGCTTGGAATTATGAATTTCGGGTATGTCTTTCTTCTTTCACGTTCTCCATTTTCACATTACAATTCAGAAACATGGGTTGGGTTAAGTCTTTCTTTTTATCCTTTTAATTTTTTCTTTTAAATATTTTAGTGATTTTTCCCCCATGTTTTGTTTGAGGCAGCTGCACGCATTACAGAAGGAGATGCAAGATGAGAGCACCATGTTGTAACGAGGTTTTTGACTGTAGGCATTGCCATAATGAAGCTAAGGTATAAATTTATGTGCTTTCTTTTCTTCTTGTTTGTTGCCAATGTTTTGGAGTTTGAGTTGTGTTAGCACTTAGCAGAAGTCTCAAATATGTTTCTTAGTTCTTACCCTTTTTTTTTGCTACTTTTGTTTAAACAGAACTCTGAATAAATTATTCCTGTGGATCGTCATGATATCCCACGCCATGAATTTAAAAAGGTTTGCATTTGTTCACTTGTTTTCACTCACTTTGTTGGATTTGAATTCCATGTTGGTGTTGGTGTTGCATCTTAATGGTAAAGGTTATCTTATCCCTTCTAGTAACTCATATGCTCTACATCATCATAATAATAATCTGAATAATACCTTTCACCACATAAACGAGGCTGGGGAGGAGTTGCTGTAATCAACATTTTGATTCATGAGAATGAAAGAAAGATAAAAGATCAATTTCCCCTGTTTAGGATATCTCTGTTTCCCACAAAAACAAATCAGAAATCAAAGGACGACAATTTCACGGCCATACAAACAACTTTCATTCATAAAGTATTCAGCTCAATTTGCTGTAAATAACCTTCTTAATAATTTTCTGGTTCTTTACAGCTTTCAATTTTTCAGTTTTCTTACAATGTTATACCATGTTTGTGGCTCTTCACTCTCTTACTTCATCCTCTTTCGTTGATTTGCAGGTCATCTGCTCTTTATGTGATACTGAGCAAGATGTGAGTTCTCAAGATTTGAACCATTAAATTCAGAAGATATACATAAACAAATATGACTGCGGTTATGATCTTTTCATTCTCTCTCTTGCTCCATCAGGTTCAACAGTACTGCATTAACTGTGGAGTATGCATGGGCAAGTATTTTTGTGCTACATGCAAATTCTTTGATGATGATGTGAGTTCTCTATTGTATTTAAAATTGAGTCAGATAATATGTACACGTTTTTTTTCTTTTCTTTTAGTGTATTAAAGTAGTATTCAATATTTCAGATTTCGAAGAACCAATACCATTGTGACGAATGTGGCATCTGCAGGTAAAGTTCTTCAATCGGTTTTGCCAATTATTATATTTGATATTCCATAATTCCTAGGAAAATTTTATCAATCATCTCTATATATATTGCTTTTACAGAACTGGAGGCAAGGATAATTCTTTTCACTGCAAGACATGCGGTGAGTTCACTGTTTGAAGTGTATTATTTGAAGTCACTTCCCTGAGCCCTCAGTTTCTTCCATACTTTTTCTCCATTAACTGATTATTTTAAATTTGCCAATGTTTTCAGGATGTTGCTACTCCAAGGTAATGGAAAAAGGGCATCGTTGTATGGAAAGAGCAACCCATCACAATTGCCCTGTTTGCTTTGAGGTAAATCAAACCACTAGTGCATTCTAGTCTGTGAGTTCAGTAGAAAGCTGTCTGTTTCTCTGTGAGATGATTTCTTTTTTCTTTTTTCTTTTTTTATTTTTTAATTTGCAGTATCTATTTGATACATTGAGAGATATTACCGTCTTACCTTGTGGGCATACAATACATTTGGAGTGTGTTAGAGAGATGGAACAACATTATAGGTAAGACATTTATGTCTTCCAATGAATGATTGAGATGCTATAATTCTGGAATAGCTTTATGCATTCACATCATGCAAGATCCATCTTATGCTGCACTGAGTTCACTGTTTTATACCTTCAGCCAAACTTCAAATGTAGTAGTTAATTCATTCCTTGAAAATCCAGGTACTCATGTCCTATTTGCTCAAAATCCATCTGTGACATGTCAAGTTTGTGGAAGAAGTTTGACCAAGTGGTAAGTGAATAACATTTTTTTTTCTCTTTCACACAAATCATTAATGCAATGAATTTGGTCTTCACAAAATGATGACATTCTTGTATAAAAACTTTTTGGTCAGGTTGCCTCAACCCCAATGCCTGAAACGTACAACAACAAGAAGGTAAGTAACAAACAAGATATTTGGTGAACTATAAATTAACGTTAACTTGTCATACATCTCTAAGTGATGCCCTGCATGAAATCAGGTGTGGATACTGTGCAATGATTGTGTAGTAAACTCTCAAGTGCAATTCCACATTGTGGCACTTAAGTGCTTGAGTTGCAACTCATACAACACACGGCAGATACAAGGAAGCCCTGCTACCTCATGCTCGTCTAGAGTGACTGAGATGGTAAGATGAGCATTGGATTGTGAAGAGATCTCTACTGTAATCCTTGTCTTGCCTCAAGAGGAAACAGCTTTAGATGAGCAGTGAGCACCCTTACCTCAACACCAGTTTCTCAATTCTGCTTTTGCTGAATTATTTCGATGATAATGGAAGAGGGTAGAAAGCTTGCACAAGAAAGTAGTCAAGATCCAAATTTTGTACATATAAATTTTTTCCTGCAATGCAAAGCTTGCTCAAGAAAGTAGTCAAGATCCAAATTTTGTACATATAATTTTTCTTTTTTCCAGCAATGCTATTCTTTAAATATTTTTCTCCTGTCTTTTGCTTCACCAGCTGCCAAAAGCGTACAGTTCCAAACTCATTCCCGCATAAGGGTGTGAAGTCGGGTTTGGGCCGGATGACCACATCAATTTTAAGTCGGGGTAACAATTTGTTAGCTCAACACAAACTCAGCTTTCATATTTCAATGATGTCCAAAAACAAAAAAGGCTTTCATATTTCAATATGTGATATACATAAGAATAGAAGTATATAACACTAGAACAAAACAATATTTACCATATGGAAAACCAAAATCGAAATGAATAGTTATTAATAGGGATAAGATAGTTTCACAAACTACATGAAGTATGTGCATAATTTAGACTATTAAGGAAAATGTTATAATAAGATAATTAGGATATTATCCAATGACTTGTACTGAAATATGTGGAGGTGTGAGTGTAAGTTTGTACAAGCACAATTACTCTTAATAATAATCAAAGATAACATAACATAGCTTACTAGATCGCTTCTTGTTGTGTGGTCGTCTTGTCCACCCAGGGCTCATCATTCATGTAGAGCTCGTGCTACATGGAAACAGGATCAACTAGCTTAACGAGCTTGAAGACGCAAGTGTCAATTCATGTAAGCTCGTGCTACATATTTACATGCACATAATTTTACAACTGTACAATTTTCTAGTTTCACTTCAGTTTCTTCACAATCACATGCCTTCTCATATAAAGGTGAGGTAGTGTGAGGAAAATTCTTGTATCCTCGAGTCTTGAAAGATTTTCTATCATTCATTTGTTGTTGAGACTTGTAAAGTCGGTGGAATTCACAAATATTTGATGGGAAGAATTTAAGAATTTTCTTCCTACAAGGAGACAAGAATTTTAGTAGTATGATAATATGGGATGTGTATAAAGCATTTTCCATGTCAATTTACATTTTTTTTATCATTGCAAACTGACACTGCCACTCTCATAAATTAAAAATCCACCACCACCTCAAAAGGAGAAACATAAGGGGTAAAAAGAGGAGATTGCAGAACAAACACGATTCCTTCATGCTTTATGTGAAAGTGAAGTACAAGATTTGTTAATTCAATTTTCTCGGTCCTGAAGATCTCAATGACCAGACAAGAGCACAAAAGGACTAACCCATATACACCTTTCCGAATAACAAGCATTCTGACGAGGTCTTTTGTCTTTATGACACTCTCTCGGGTTGCAACAAAAGATTGAGGAAGGGGAGCGCATAGAAGAGCCAGTTTAAGGTGAGAGAGGCCCTGTTTCTCTGCATCAAACCTTGGAATAAAGCTGTCACACAAGTTAATCTATTTATGGAGCGGAGCCCATATATTTTTGGTTTAAAATTGTCCTAGTAACATTAAGATTCTTATTATTTTTTGGGTTAATGCCTTCCTTCAGACCTTATCTTGTTACATAGAAATCCTATGTTTGAATGGTATACCATCAACGTAGAACCAACATTGTTTCAAGGAATGTCCAATATGGACAACTTACAAATTGATCTATGAATGGTATAATTAATTTTTAACCATTGATTTATTGGTAAAATAAGTTAATAATTGAGATTAAAAAGTTAAATCTTTATAAACTTTAATAAGAGATTAAAAATTAAATTTTTTAAAGTAATTATACATACAAAAAATTTATAAATTTCAACTGATAATTTTTACATACACTAAATCTGCGTATATACATTATCAGATAAAAAAAAAAGATACATCCATATACCCAATCTTAATAAGTCCATGATAGAAGGCCCCTTGCTTCAAAAAATAGAATCCCACCTTTTGCTTTAAAAAGGGTTAAATCACCACCTTTTTTTAAATAATTATAAATCATTTTTAAAAAATTTATAAAAAAATTTATAAATTTCAACTGATAATTTTTACATACACCTAAATCTTCGTATATACATTGTTAGATAAAAAAAAATGATACATCCATATACCCAATCTTAATAAGTCCTTGATAGATGGCTCCTTGCTTCAAAAAATAGAATCCCACCTTTTGCTTGACTCCCTTTTGTAGGCTTAAAAGGGTCAATAAAATTAGCTTTTGGCCACCTTTTAACTTTGAGAATTACATGTGGTTATCCAAGTTATTCTAATTTAATGTTAAATACAAGCGCATTCAATGTCAAATTCAATCTCACATGTTTGGCAACACCTGCACCAATGCTAAGAGAGGATGAGTTTTGAAAACGACCCAGCAATAATTTTTTGGCACCTTTTAGCCTTGGAGGTGCAAACAAAGTAGCAGGCACTAATTTGAAACAAATAAATGCAAGGGAGCTAAAGGATATTTATCTGTAGTTACAAAAAAAAAAAAGTGCAATTACTACATTTCAGATATCAGTCCCTATAACAGCACAGAAGATTTACAAGAAGAGTAATGGACTACTGGGACCACACCTGCATTATTAGCCCCCTTTGCAGTGACTCATCTGTCATAACATTTTCACTTTGTAGATTTAGGTAAATGTTACGTGGACCTACATAGATACATACCATCAAGTTGTATTCAAACTAAAGCTGAAAACTAGCAGTTTTGCTAGTTGCCAAACCTCTGAAACATAAATTTTTATGAGCTGTTAGATGCAGTGTCGCAAGATAGTTTAGATTGGATTATAACCCGAGCTCCTGAAGAAAGCCTGTTGATTTAAAATCAAAATTGTTACTCAATGATTGAAAATTGTAATGACACACTTAACAATTTTAAGAAATGATCAGGATCCTCTCATGTTAGTTACTAATACGAGAGTGTCATATTATGAGAGAGAAAGATATAAAAGTAATTATAATAGTGCCCACCTTCATTTATATATGGTCTATTATAAGTACTTCTGTGTCTTTTTCTTTCCTAACATAACCATCACATGTTAGTAAGTAACATAAAAACATCAGTAGAAAGTAATAACAAGATAAAGTCAACACTTAACTTTCTTCAATTTTGATCACCTTCTCCTCCTCTCTAAATGAATCTATCCTCTTAGATTGCTTTTTCCCTGATGAAGGATCACTGATTCTTTTGCTGCTACCGTTAGATGGTACTGGGGATGTGCCTGGGCCTTCAATTCTATCCATGGAGTTTCTTGGTCCATCAGAAACTGGGGATCTCATGGATTCACTTCGTGGCTGCTTGGTCAATGAAGCCTTAACTGACCGCGGAATGCATTTTGAATGTCCCGTGGATGATTCCTCTATGTCTTGTGATTTCAGCTCTTTAGATGTCCTGCACATTTGTGTACAAGTTTTGTTACAGATGAAACATTGGCCAGAATGTGATGACTACCGTGTTCCTATCAGATGCCAATCAAAATCAATTACAAAACTCTATAGCATGAATCCACAAAACTATCCATAATAATTCTTGATCCCAAATCAATTTAACATGTGATATAAGATAAGTCTCCAAGTAAAGGACCTCATTTTGTAAGAAAGCAATAGCACATACATTAAAATAAAAGGCTGGACAAAGGATGAGAGAAAGAATTCCTTAAAGTGCAATATTTATTTAGCAAACAATATACAAGAGAAGTTTACAATTTATTCCCATGGGGTTTCTATATCAACTGTTTGTGCTGACTATATCATCAAATCGTGATATTATCCCCAACATTGTTTCAAAAAGATAGCTATAAAACCTGATGATAAATGCTATTCTCCTTCTTTATGAATCCACAGATTCTTTTCGTCAGATTTGAGTGTTTCACATCATAGGAGACAGAAAAAACTCTCGAGAGGATCCAAATCCCCATTTGTCCAGCCTTTTGCTTTTATTCTTTTTTATTTTGCTATCTTCTTTCGTTCCCCCCCCCCCTCTGTGTAGGGTGCCTGATATCAGAAATTTTAATGATATATATTTTTTCCTTAGGATGATAATTTCATTAAAACAGCAATGAAGCCCCCTTCTTTTGAGCCTTTGAAGCCTCCATTTCCATGAGACATCTTCCCATACAATCATAAATAAAGTTCTAAACAAGTATGTGAAAGCACTTATATTCCATTAACTATTGTTTAGCTTTAAAAAGCAACTGTCAAAAGAAATACAAAGACAAATGGCAAGGCAAAATTTTAGAATCTTTCACCATCAACAAAATCAGAACTAATAAAGTGATTAGAGGGAGATGTTCAATTGATTTTTTTATCCAAAGAAATGTTAAAGTGATATTGTCTAACTTTTAAATTTAATTCTTTTAAAACAGGAGTGAAAGCATAAGCAAAATGTGGAAGTAGAGCTGCAGTGCTTAGTCATTGCATCTGAGTTTTGAATTGGTAATAACGAGCAGCGCAGTGGATTGTTTTGTATAATAATGAAATCATTCATTTAATGAGAGAGAAAGTGAGATTTGGCTCAATCTGGACAAATTTCAGGTCTGAAAGAAACTTTATAAGTAGCATAAGCATTCTACCACCAGAGTCAAGCATTTTCCACCTTCAGACTACTGCACAACCTATCTGGTTATTTAGCCTAATCTAGAATTATACACTATTTAAAGAATGACTATAAGCTAAAAATTGGTCCTAATTACTTCATCAGATCTCAAAAACTCCATATGCCATTTCCCTCAGCTTTGAACAAGTCTTCTCTCAAGTTATGACTAGTGGTCCATGTGCAACCAACCAAACAGCATCATGTAATGCACCATCCAGTGTTGGATTGAGTTGCTGGTACCATAATTTTTGGAAAAGGAAGCAGTAACTCTTCCCAATGCTAATTTGTAATGTTGCAAGAAAAGATTTGAAAGCAAAACCTACCTCTCAGCATTGTAGGAAGAAGAGCGTTTCAGAACATTATGTCCATCTCCTTCTTCCTCCAGTGTTTTAGACCCAACTACGCTCCCACTAAAATACTCTTTGTCTTCCAATCTGAGGCCTATCACCTTTGGATTCTGTGCTAGGCAATCAAATTCCCCCAGCATCATAGAAGTTGAGAACAATGGGGAAGGGAATTTTGAATGGGAAAACCTAGCCTTATAGGAAGGAATAAAGCCAAAACTATGGGTTTTCACTGATATTGACCCACATGAGATCAGTTGCATCAGCAGATTTGAGGCCTTCAGCCTTGTGTTGGTTGGCATTCGAACGCCCTCCTCTTCCAAGATCCTAAAGCTGTTCATTTTACTCACATCAGCTCTAATCAGGGATTCCAAAGTTTCAGTCTTCCCTCCAGAAGATGATGGACTAGAAGTTGAGGGAGGAGGAGGAGAAACAGCATCCCTACAGATTTCTGGATTATCTTTCACTTGTGGTTCTTCGGCTTGACATATTTCATGGCATTCAGGTTCTAATGACCCGTCCTCTGTTGATACACCCCTGGTACAAGTATTCTGAGTTTTCGGTTTATTAACATGTTCTTCTGTCTGAGTTGAAGCATCTGCCAATCCATCAGTCTTGTAGATTTTGTATTCTGTCAATGGCATGCTTAGAAAACCGCTCTTTCCAGCTCTAGACTCCGGCGAAACATCAGAGGAACCAGTGTGTTGTCCTGGGGAAAGCTCATCTTCTTGGAAGATTCTTGTCTCTTTCCCATTCATGCTAGAAGAAGAGGAAGCTTCATCATGACTCCTACAAGAAACTGGCTCTGGTAACTGCTTCAGGCTTTGTATTTTGACATTGCTAATGGGGTTGAAACGATCTGTGAGGAAAAATTCACAATGACTAAGGTTTCAGCCAGGACCTAAGAAAACACTACATGTTGAAGATAAAGAAAACAGATACATAATATTCTTGACCTGAATTCGATTCGTCAAATAGCTCAGAACCTTTGAGGACATATTCATTTCCATGAGCAGGTAGAATTAGATCATCTTCACAGAGATCATGCCACACAAATCCGTTCTTGTAGCTTCTGAATTACATAATAAACCAATAATACAAGGTGAAAACTGAATACAAACAATTTGACCTTAGTGTGAAACAATTTGAAGCTTAACAATCTTGATTGCTCCATTTAAAATTATAAACTTTAAGCAGCGTTGACTTTACTAAAATTCAAAAGAGCAACAAGGGACAAGCACAAACCCTATCAAGTCTCAGTGCTTTTTTGTTGGTACAGAAAAATTTAAGGTTAGGGATGGTTGCCCCATCCTAGGATGAGAACGACCCCAGGCTCAACGAGCGTTTACAAGGTACTTACACATGATCCACCAATAACTTGCTCACCTCTTACAAGACCACGAATACCAGGAAGCCATGCCTCTACCTCTCAATGCGTTAAGTCTATCAATCACATCTGCACACAAACAATCACTCAAAAAAACCACACCCCACAAAGCAAAAACACAATAAAATAAAATAAAATCCCAAAAAGTGTTGGTTTTTGGTTTTCCTGTTTCTACCTCTCAAGAATAATCCATCAGGGGATGAAAGTGAAACCTCCATGAAATGAGGGTGCTCTAGCTGCCTGTTCCTACAAAGATAGTAAATCACCGGCACCTTCCGGTTCTGATGGTACTTTGGCGACTTCTCCGTCCATACTTTGGCCCTCTCCGGACTCACTTGCCGGTACTTCTTCATTCTCGCTTCCATTCCCACACTCCCAACCCCATCACTGAGAACATACCAAAAACCAGATCTAACTAGCTAGCTTGTAATAATAATATGCTTATTGAAAGGTGAAATCTTTAACAATAAAAATGAAATAATAGATAATAAAGAAAATAACTTTGCAAAAAAAAATAAAGTACCCAATTAGAAGCTCGTACAAGAATATATGTAGCCATGTGTTAGTTTGATCAGTTGCAAATTATGAGAAGTTGAGCTTCGAAGAACGTGAAGTGGGGAAAATTCCAAATGAAATGGCCGTGAAAAGGAAGGGAAAAAAATGAGGAGTGAGAAAGAGAAGGTGCGTGTGTGTGGATGAAGAGGAAATGGTCGCCCGGTTTTAAAGCGTTGGGATAGAGACAGAGTGTGGTGTGGATGTGGGAGCTTGAAGAGCGAATTCAGACAATGAAATGAAACAGAGACAAGACAGGAAGTGAAGCTCAGTAGCTTTGCACCTTATTTTCTGGTAATCTTTTGGCTGACTTGATGGACGGATGCTTGTGTTATATTTTAGGAAATGTTTATAATTTTTCAAAAATTCATGGAGCACTCATGTTTCACCATTTATAATTATAAATATAATATTAAAATAAATAAATAAATGAGATTAATTATATATTATTTGATTAATAAATAATAAGCATAGTTTATATTTTATATATAATAAATTTTATAAATTTTAATTATTAATATTTATATATAAACAGGCTTATATAAAAAAATTTAAATTAATTTTATTTTTTATTATAAATAATTATGTATATTTTTTATAAATTTTAATTAATAATATTTACACACAATAATAAAATTTTAAAAAAAACTAATTCATCAATTATAATGAATAAAAACAAATAATGCTAAAACACTTGGGGAGCCCCGTAAAAATCTCCTGTGTTTTATGTTCGCTCACTCGTCTACCCTTTCTGCTTTTGCTCTTTCACCCTTTTCATAATACTATTTTTGGTGTCCCTCTGTCGTTTCTTCGAGTGCCATCTTTGCCCTTCAATTCATGCGCGGTAAAATTCAAAAATTAATGTTCTGGCACTCACAATTTCAACAACTACACATGAACTTTGTATAAATTTAAGTGCTATTTAGTATTAGAGTGGAGCAATTAACGTACATATATTTATACATTATTTAGTTATAGTTCATTTTACTTGAACTTTTGCATACTGAAATTATGCTTTTGTCACATATGCAAAGTATGAATAGATGTACAGAAAAGTATATGCAACAAGTATTTTTCTTAGTATTTATTATATGATATCTACTATTTTTTATTAGCAAGTTCCGAGTAAGATTAGCAAAATTATTAGTATCCATAAGAATTTGTAAAAATTACTTGTGATAAGACAGAGATAAGAATTCATTTAATAAATAGGAATAAAAGTGAGGATTATAATATTCTGTTTTGCAATATTTGTAAATACGTGAAGTATATTTTTTTATTTAATATATATCATATATATATTATGTTTCTTTTTAGATGAGATGAAATGTATTTCTTTTTATTTTACATTGAATTTTTTTATTGAATGAACTTATAATGATAAAATTTATCAAAAAAATATATTATTTAAGTAATAATTATTTATATAAATTAATTATTACAAAATATAATTAAATTTAATTTATTATTTGTAATATTCTTTTAATTTTATAAAAATCTTATATTATTAAACAAAGTTATAGTATATAATATTAATTTTTTTATAATTTTTAAAATTTTATTTTTAAATTATTAACTATTTACAGATATTTATAAATACCTACTTACCTACGTGTATCATAATTGGATATCCGCCTCTTGACATCCCTAATGGTGAGTCTAATATTACATGGTAGTATTTCTCATGTTCATTTGTACCAACTACCCTGTTAGCTTCTTGCCCTTGTATGTTGTTACTTTTACAAACAACATGACCTTGGTTCAAAATTTGCATTGGAGACTTTTTTTATAAAATCTCGTGTTCATTGTACAATCTATAAATGTAACAGTTATGAAACTATGTAAATAATATTTTTTTAAGGCAAGTTTAAACCAAGTTTAGTATTTTAGTATATTAAAGCTCAAAAGTTTAAACCAAGTTTCTATTGCAAAATATTTGAACTAAAAATTTAGCGCAAATTATTCAAGATTTTAACTATCAGCCTAGTCGTAGTTACTTTAAATATTTGTGAATGAGTTAGAAAAAAAAAACTAATTAGACCTTAATAGAACAATTAAAAAAAGTTGGTGCCAATACGAAAGTAGCTTTACTCTTTAAATCCAATGATTTTTGATTTGGGTAAAAGAGTAAATGTTTTGAAAGTGAGAAACAAAGATGATTACCAAGTATGGTGTAGCTATGAGTATCTTGATTTGTATATCATTACATCCTCTAAACAATGATTTGAACACCATAACGCAGTTTCTCCACCGTAACGAAACAATGGAATTTTACATGGAATGGAGATATTGCCATATTGGGTTGCCTTTCTACGTGGTCAGGTCACCTCATACTAGCAACGATTTTCCCCATACTTTATGCAATTAGGAAACCATACCATTGAAGATCATATTTTAACAATTTTAAATATTTCTAAGTAACATATGGTCAATTGACCATAAATATTCACATGTCAATGAAATAAATATTGTTCGATTTTTTTTAAATGCATAAATAAAGTAAAACTATAATTCATAAGAATCCTATGCAAAAAATAGATGGAAAATGGTTCGCATCATCCCTTCTTTTTATGACCATTTATGGTTTTCCAGATCTTCAATGTGATACATTAACTATTTTATTTGCAAGTGCTCCTTCCCTTTACATTTAATTTAATGGAAAAAAAAAACAGTTAGTCTTATTCACATCTCAAATATACAGATGAGCAAACAAATGAATTTTAAGTTCATGATCCTCTTCAATCAGAAAACTAAAAAAAAAATGTTTGTAGTCTTATTTTTACAGAAAAAATTGTAACAGATGTAAATTAGACATGTAAAAAAATTATTTAAATATTATAAAATCTAATAAATAAAAAGTTTTGTTAACGTGAACGGTTAAGGCATATGTTAAAAATTAAAAAGAACATTTATTATTCATCTTAATTACTTTAAAAAAAGTATTAAATATTTTTTAGTTTTTCAAGATATTAAATATTTGTACTTTTTATTTAATAATTTCTATTTTTGAATTCTAACATATGTCTCACATGTTAACAAAATTCATAAATAATATCAAAGATATTTTTATTATTTACATTTTATAATATTATTTTTAAAAAGATATTTCCTGTTTTTTTCAACTATACATACACTTCAAATTCTGAATAAGATAATTGTTAGTAAAGTCTCTTAATCATAATAGTATCTTCGAGTTAGTCTCACAATAATACTTATCCACTATTTGGTCAAAGATTAAAACTATGCATACACTTGTTTTTGGTAGCTAACATACAGACTATTGACTTAAATATTGAGTCTCACAAGCTCCTGTCATGAGCATATTCTTCAAAAATTTAAGTTATTAGGTAAAAATATATCAATGATTTTATTATATTTCTAACACACCTACTCATGGGATCACACATGAGTTCTAACACTCAATTTTATTCGGACTTAAAAAAAATAAAAAAAATAAAAAAATAAAAAAAAAAAAAAATAAGCTACTGCATTGTCCCAATTCGGCTCCCACCAGTAACCACTCTCAATACTTTGCTCCCCACTTAGTTTCCCACTTGCACTACTGAACAAACAGATTCCCTCACTAATTGCACCTGCTCCCTCACTAATTGCACCTACTCCCTCACTAATTCACCCACTCCATTATGCATAATCGCCTGCTCCATCATCAACTCTCCACTCTCAAAATCATGACCACTGGCATCAATTAAACCTCCACCCATTTCACTATAAAAGCCCACCATCTCTCTTCAGAAAAGGGCTCCAGAAGGTGGAACCCAATTTGAGCCTTCATTTCCCTCACCCTCAAGCTCACTAACAGACCCTCCTAAAAACAATCCCCACCCGACACCTTCCATCCAAACTTGCAACCGTGACCATATTCCACCCTCACCCATCTCTGCCACCTCCAAAACTACCTTGCACCTTCAACTTCTCATCACTTTCATCATCAACCACACTCTCAAGAACTCCTCACCCATAACCGTCTTGACAACTACCGACCTCTCAACCGACCGAGTCGGACAACTACCACCTCTCAACCGACCGTCGGACCGCATGAAGCCAAAACTTGATCTCACCTCTTTCCGACCGACCGTCGAATCATCACCCCTAACCGACTATCAAACTCCAAAGCAGAATCACTCAACTTCACCTCTAACTCGACCGTCGGATCGCACATAAGAAATCAGCCAGCTCCCGACCGTCGGACCATAGGAACAGTTCTCGGCCGTTAGGTAGTTCCCGGCCGTCGAACGTCCTTCCAAAGACCGACCGTCGAACCTCGGACTAGATCCCTCCACAAACGTCCCCAGTGCGTCTTGTTATTGTTGTCAAAGTTTCCAACTTTTATCTCATTAAAATTGAATTGTGATTGTCTTTTGGGTGTGTGAGATTGAATCACATGGATCATTGTCCATTTCACATTAAGGCAATAATGATGCATTTTGGTAAGAAGGGAGAAGGGTAAAAAAGGGTTAAAAATAATAAACAAAGAAATAATTAAAAATTTCTAAAAAAGGAATAAAAATGGGTTACCTGATTAAATGCACTTCTAACCCTTATATTTTGTAAATATCTGAGTTAAACAACTTGATAATTTACATTTATTATTATTATTACATTTAAATTATTATCATGTTTTTTTATTTTTTAGTTAAATCGCTAATTGGTAATTTTAAATAAAAGTTTTATAACAAACTTGATAATTAGTGGGTGACGTCAGTAGCGTGACGCTAGAAACTTCACCTATTCAAATTGATTAATCGAGTATGACGGCATTGTTAATTCAAATTTTTAATTTTTAAAAATCAATCAACCCACAAATATTTTCTAAAAGAACTACGTGACTTTGAATTCCTCATCTGCATTTTGAGGATCGTAGGAGCGGGAATCATATTCCGTCAAGCCAAAAATTAAATTTTCATAATTTATTTGTTTATTTCATATTTTTTTACAAAAGGGTAAAACAAATATTTTCAAGATTATTAAGAATTTGCATAATTTATTTGAGAGTCTTGTCTTAGGGCAGTGTGTTAAGTCTTTGTGGGATTAACTTTCCGCCCTTCCCTAAGCATAACCGACTCCCGAATCCAATCTGGCTTCAAAGACCAATTTCAACAAAAGGTTTTCCAATTTTTCCTAATAAAAATAAAATTGGTGGCAACTCTTAAAATTAAAATAATTTAATTTAAGTTGCTATCTCGCCGCGATTAATTTCGATCGCGACAAGTTCTTTAGGTTTGAAGCATAAATAATGCACAAACCTATGTTTACCTTTTTTTTTGTAAAACTATGAAGTATATTATAGATTCAACTCATTTAAACTACTATAAAATTAATATCCGTTTGACTACAAAACATGAGTATCATGCAATTTCTCTACAAAAATTATATCCCTAAAATTTGAACTTATGTCCTTCTCCTAAAGATCAAGATTGTTTACAACTTCAACCTACCTTTGTGGTAGACATATAAATAGTTTTATTATATATGAAACACTCACCGTCACAAGTCACAACAATATATACCCTTAAGAGACAACTCTATAACTTTTACAGAGGCCCACGTTCTAGAGATCTGATGAAACGAATTTCTTCCACTTCTTTCTGGGTAAGCAATCCATTTTATTGCTTGGTTAGCTCAAAAGATCCATCTGCAATTGTGGAAGTTCGCTCCCTTTAACGGCGAAGGAAGCATGAAAAATTGAGAATGAGAATATTGCGTAGCAAAGTGCAAAACTGCAAGCAAATACATAGATGGGGGAAAAAGAAAAGAGAAAAAGAAAAGGAACGGTTTTCATGATATGATGAAGACACTTGTCAATGACTTAGATATCTTACTTTTTCAAGTTAAAGAAATAGTTGGAATTATACCAAAAGAAACAGTTGGAATATTTTTCTTTCATCTCACTCGATCGCTTTATCTTCTTTAATTATATGTGTACGTTGCTAAGCAAACAAATCTTAAAATAATGAATTTTTCTGCATCTCGTGGGCCATTGTATATTTGTATTGTAAGCTTTCACTTTGTTCTAAACAAGAAAGTTGTTGCCTAAGGACTAATTAAGGAGCACCTTCTCCCTTTCGTTACAGATGGTACTATTTCGTAGTTTCTCAATGGGGCAATTGTTTTAAGTGTTTCACTTCCCCTGAAATCCGTTGGTTAATTGATGTAGGCGGAAATATGCCGTCTTGATTCTAATATTATGTAATATTTTAACTTAACATTAGTTAATATTAAGTTAAATAATCTAATAAATATATAAACTGTACTTTAAATGTTAAAATAGACGATATCAGACTCTTAACAATTATCTTCAAATATAAGTAAAACTGTATACTTTTACTTGATCATATAGCTTGAACATCACTTTCCAACAAATGTTAGCCATAGAGAAAATAAAGGGTATTGTTTTCTCCATGTTCAAAATAGACATTGTAGGTATCTTCTATGTGTGTAAAGTAAGAGTTTCTCCTCTATGTGATCATAGAGTTGCCTTTTATAATATTTTTGGGATGAGAGTATTAGTCCCTTTAACCCAGCTACTAGAGCCTAGGTATGGTCCATATATAAGGAGTGATAGAAGAGCAAACGAGCTAAAAAAGCAGCCCAAAAAGTGAAGGGTCTCGCAATCAACCATGACCCTTCAACTTCCGGAATGAAAATCCCACAGCTATTAGGTTGGAGTCTCTTAAATAACTTGTTGACGATGCTGGACACAAAGAAAATTAGAAAAGTAAGCAAAGTGGATTTGGTCAAGATGAATATCATGTTGTTAACTCACCTAATCAAATGAAAATATATGGGATACCTTATTTCCCACTAATGATTTAGCTGCATCACCTAATTGTCATCTTCCCGGGATAGGTTCACTCTAATGTTCAAGTATGCTATGAGCAAATTAACTGAAGAAAGGGGTTAAAAAGAAATGGGAAGGAGTAAGCATGGCTCAAATTAAACAAGTACATTGCTGTAGGTTGTGGGATAAGTAATAAATGTTTGTCAATTACAATCAGTCCATAGTATTATATGGATGAGGATCACCTGTCCCCATTCCCTGTCTCCTTTCCTGTCTTTCCAAGACAAGTGTTAAAACTCCATCATGCATTGTTAAAATTTAAATGGAGGGACAAAGTGAGATATCCGATATATGTTTGATAAGACAACCTCCATCATGCATATGTGCAAAGTGAGATAGATTGGACAGTTTAAGGAAATCCCGCACTGATCATGAAAATATCTAAATTACATAAGTGCGTGGACAGATTCCTTAATTGACTTGACTAAAAGTAAGGTTAATTAGACATCAACAGATTAGAGGCATCGTCGTGTCCTCATGGAGTTTCCTTTTATTTTAAGAACTTTATGCATCACATTTGATAAATCGCCTGCATTTATATGATGCAGATTGCAGCAGGTAATCATCTGTTATAAAGAAGCAAAGTGGAAAAGGAGTATTCATTATGCTGTCTCAACCAATTAATCAGATATTTAAAGTGGTGCAGATCTGGAGTTATAACATATTCATCACTTTTTTGGGGTCTTCAAGAATTTTGTAGAAAGAAAGAAGTATAGAAAAGCACTCTAAAGGTAATAGCGTTGAGCAGGTATAGTTGTGTGTAAACCTAGTGAATTTTATTCAGCCAACTGGCTACATATTTAAACTTCATTAGTCACAAAGTGGTCTAAAAAGATTCCCATGAATCAGATACTAGTTGATCTTATTTTTAACAAATCTGTGCGTATTTTTTCCCTGAGCCAGTTTAAGGCTAAATAGTAAATAGCATCATAAGATAAAAGATTTGTAGATAACAATTCACTCTGAAGTAGAAAAGCAATTCTGTTATTATGAAAGAAAAGAGCGCCTTAACAATTTATTTGACTAAGACACTTAGTTTTAGATGATCTTAGCCCAACAAAAATATGAAAAAAAGGGTTTTAGACATGAAAAAAAAATGCTGGGATCTCAATGGTTCAGATTTCAATAGTTAATAGCATGAGAAAACCAGGTAGAATCATTGTTTCCTAGTCTCTGGAGAAGATAACTCATATAGTACGAAGGAATATTTATTGTGAATATGAAAATACAATGCCAACGAAATCAGTTTATGCAGAGAAGCATTAGTAACTCCAAATGGACGGACCATACCGTATTCCACAAAAGGACATTTATCACAAGGTACTGCTAGTCGGTTGCAGCATTGATGGTGATCAAATATATCCATATATATGTACCAAATAAATAAATATATATATATATATACTACTTTCCAACAAGGGCGACTCTTACCGTAAAAATGAAGACAGATTAATATTTTCTCTCTATGCTACAACAAGGGTAACATAGGACTATAAAACAGGATTAGTGGTCGTACATTCTTCTTCAGTCTTTACTTAATTTTTATATTTTAAGTAATACTAACTAACAACGTACAGATGAACTAGCCCTGGTGGACCCGTTCATGCCCGGCATTAATTCAATTGAACTTAGCCAAAATCCACTTGCATTCAACATCATGCATAGCATTAATTAAATTTGATATGTATGTGCCCGATTCATCAAGGCAAAAGGCTTGAAATGAAGTTAGGTTATAACAAAACTCTCTGCTTAACATAGGCCCACAAATCAATTCAAGCAACTATTCCCTTTTACTGGCCTACTTTTCTAAAGAGTGATTCAATGGCAGATGATTCAGATAGGCTAGACACAACTACACCATTTAGATTAGGATTAGGAATAATGATATCGTACTTGTTCCATTTCATCATTAAATCCTGGGGTATACTTGTTCAAGTGCTTGCAAGTCGTGCATCCATCATACCAGTTTCCCACGTTGAGGGCAACTAAACCAACAAGGACCAGTGTGTGCAAATCTGTACAAGAGACAGAAACCGATGGCTCATGACAGAGGGGAGTACAACTCCCTTCTCCAAGGGCAAAACTAATTATAATGGAAGTTTGACTGGATCTCAGCAAGTACTAACTTTTTGGCAATAAAGGAAGATAGAGATTAATATACTTAACAAGAAAGAGATGCACAACTGTATTGATATTCATTATAGATTAATGCAGTTTTACAACACTTATCCACAGTTGCTTAGGTAGTTGTATTTGAGTCCGAGCATTATTTTTTTAGATTTTAAATTCAACTTGGACCGTTTGTGCGTAAATATGCATGTTGTTCAGATATCTTTTACGCTTTGATTGGTATGCAGTTTCTCGAAGGAAAAGAAAGGAAAGATGCAATGGAAGGAGTCTTTCCTTCAATTGGTATGCAATTTAATACAGGAGAGAAATGATTACGAGAGATCCATTTTTTGTGGATCCCACTAATTTTGCATTCATCCTTAGATCGAAAGAGGCCCCTTAACCAAGTTGTCCAGGGTTCGAATCCTGGCCTTAGGTATGGAGTTAACCATGTTAAGAGAGGATTACCCACCTTATATACGCTCCAGGTCTCTAGCAGAGATTAGTCATTGTTTTTGACGGTGTATATTTCGTACTAACATCATGATAAACAAAAAAAAAAAGATTGGGAGAGAGAAAGAAGTGGGCATTGGATGTGAGTCCCACATCTATTGTAGTGATTGGATGATTTAAATGATAAAAAAATAATTTTAATATTTATTTAAAATATAAAGTATAATATTATTTTCCTTTCTTTTCATTTCCATTAAATGATACTAAATAAAAAAGAGATAATTCTTCTACTTCTCATTTCTTTTTCTTTCCTTTATTTTCTATCATATTCTTTTATTTTCTTTTTCTTCCATGATACCAAACAAACCTTTAATCTTAATAAAGTTTAGGTATAGTCACTTGAATTACAATAAAAACTTGAAACATTGGTTATGTAACATAATTGACATAAAAATTTAGATAAAAACCCTATTTACGTACATGATGTTTTATGAAAGTTTTGATTTGGTATCAAAAAAAATTTCTATCACCTTTACATCTTAAATGTTATTTTTCTTGTTTCAATGTTGTCATTTTGCCTAATGTCGTCCAAATTACTAAAGGTAAAGGCTAACGTAGATTTCAAGTATTTGTTTTGGGCTCAAATCAAATTTTTCGTGAAACGTAAAAAATGTAAATAGGATTTTAACTTAATATAAGCATGTTATCTTTTTCTCTAAATTTTAGGGTTATAGATATTAATCTCATATATTCCAATTTTTTTTAATCTGAAATTCTCCAAATAATTTGATGTCTTCAATGGTAGTGGCAAACTAAAGTCAATACAAACTCAAATAGCAAATGTGACAAATCCCATTTTCCCATTTTCTCACAAATCCTAAATTGAACCAACGCCAAAACTCAGAACCAACAAAAATATAAAACTCTTTGGAGAATCATGAGAACGTAGTCATGACATCTATGTTTATGAGTGGTGTCTTGGTGAATTAGGCTTTGCATGTCAGTGAAGGCTGGAGATTTGGTAGCAAAGATGGATGGGCATCATTTGGGTCTTCGTGGCTAGACAGTGGTTACAACTATGGGTTTGGGTGGAGGAACGATGAGGGGTCCGATCTGTTGGTATATGCCCTAGTGGTCAATACATTTTCTGTATTTACATACATTCTATTATGCTATTTTATAGATGAGGCATTTCATTTATTGTGTTCTTTTTTATAAACATAATGAAGTCCTTAGAATAGTAAGTTTGATGCGTCAGTGGATGACTTAATCGTGAGATCCTTTTGGTTATAACACTATTCTTAAATGTCTCTAGTCAAGTATTATTGTTAATTTGACAACAATAATACATTGGACTAGTATGTGCATAAACGATGACCATATCTCACGGTCATGGATATAAGATATCAAGTCTTCACATGGGTACATATTAGGTAATGATGTACTTTGGATTGACCCACCATGAGAACGCTACGGATCGTTACGTAAGTGTCATAAGCAATTCTCATAGTGATAATGGTGTTTGTGGTCCTTTGACCTGAAATCACTACGATTCCTACATGAGGAGTTGTGTGTTTTAATGCCATCAAACGTCATGTATAACAAGGTGATTATAAAGTTGGTTATTGGACATACCGCGAATCATGCAGAGGGATGTGAGTGACCTAGATGAGATTTGTCACTCCTACATAACAGGAGCGATATCTTCTTCGCCCCCGATTGAGTGAGATCGCGAAATGCATGGCCATGCTCAAATGAGTCAATATGAGATATTGATCTCATTTGTTGTTACAAAGTCTACTCGAGTATCAGGAAACCAATGATTGAACTATACAAGGGTGACGCATTCCATGCCTTGTGTTCAATCTAGATGTCTTGACAAAGGGACTAAACGACACGGAAACATTAATCACGGAAAGGTTATATCAAATCACTGATATTCTTATTACTTGGATAGCAGCGATGTGTTGCTAGATACCGCTCACTGCTTGTAATATTAAAATGAGATTTAATATTACTACTAACGTAATAAGAACCTGCAGGGTCACATACATAGAGCAGACTAAAATTGGAGCAATGGATCCAAGTTAGACTCGGATTCAAATATGGGTCAGACTCATAACAGATGGGTCTAGGGTTGCACAGCTTACCTTGCTTTGCTGCTCACACTCACTTAAGGCGACTCACTATTATAAATAGTACGCTAAGGAGGTGCTAAGAGACATAATTCGAACCCTAGCCACACCTACGAGAAAAGTGAGTCAAGAGCTTGGTGGGAGACGTGAGTTCCTCTTTGCGGACGTTGGACATTCGTGAGTGTTCGTGTGGATACCGCAGAGAGACATCGTTTCTATTACTTGTTAGTGATTCACGAGGTAAAAGTTTAAAAACTCGGATTATAGCTTTTTCGCATGGATCCTCGGTGGGAATCCCTATTTTCCGCTGCGTGTTGTATCCACAAAATTCCCAACACGATTGTGGTGGAGGTGCAATGGTTTGTGGTGTATTGTAATTGCTGGGATTTCATTTTGGAGCTTTGATTGAGTTTGGTGCCAAACAGGGGTTGGGGTAGCATAATGAGCTACAAGAGCCAGAGGAAAGGTAGGGACGGTGGAGGACAATGACTAGGGTAACTCGGTTTAGCTTTAAAAGGCTATGAAAGTCACTATTTTGACTTGAAGGGTGTGGAACAGAGGGCGTCTAACCTGGGTGGAAGAATGTGACTGAGTTGTGCATTTTTTTTATGGCTAGGAGAAGAACTTGGTTATTGATGGTAGTGATTTTGTTTGGTGATTGTGTTGGAGTAAAATTGCAAGGATGGATAGTGGTGGTTCTACAACCCTAAATCTTGGGAAGAAGATGAATTTGGAGTAGAAGATGACATGTTTATGTTAAGTTAAAATTCTATTTATGTCCCTTACGTTTTACGAAAATTTCGATTTGGTCTCGAAAAAAGACACATAAGATCTACACCAGGTAGAAAATGACTACATGGGATCAATGTCAACCTTTGTTGTTAGCAATTTGGATGGTATCGTACAAAATGACGACATTAAAACAAAAAAATAATGTTTAGGACATAAATTGGACAAAAAAAATTTAGAAACCAAATCAAGACTTACATGAATCATGAGGGATGTAAATAGAGTTATAGCCTAAAAAAGCTAGTTGCAACTATTGGATAATTGCAATAGCTGCCCAATCAAAATAAATGTGATCTAAATCCAAGGAATGCCTTAGTAGTAAACGAGCATGTAATATATAAGTAAGTGCATGGTCATAGGTTCAAATTTTATTTATGTCAATTTCTTGAAATCAAGCTACAATAAATATCTTTGTAAATCTCCTAATTTGACATGTCTTTAACCAAATCAAATGTGTGGTAGATCTAGTTGAGAAGTGTGTAAGCTAACCTAAATACCACTTGACTATAATACTAAAAAAATTGTTATCTTATTTCTTTTTATTTTTCTTCCATTCAAAAACTTCTAAAGATAAACATAGAAGATCTCGGAAATTAGACTACTGTCGCGGAAAAGGAGAAGGAGAAGGAGAAGGAAAATGCTAAATCACACCAAGTGGGATTCATAAAACGCGCATAAAACATGAAATAATAGTGCTGTGCAGTTGCATTTTATCTGTCCACAGTATTTAGTTTTTTTGTTTTTAAATTTCAGTTACACGGTTGGAGTGGTTTTACTCAATCCACATGATTCCTGAATCTCTTGCGAAATTACTTTGTGGGAAATAGCAGGACTGAAAGGAGAAAGACGGATCATACAGGGTAGCATATGGCCGAACCTCAATAATTGACTCTTGTTGGGTTTGTGAAATCAGAAGGCAATAAAGATTCTTGGGTTGGGCGGGACAAATAATGGAATGAACGATATGGCCTTCTAGGCCTGGAAACCAAAAGCAAAGTTAGATTTGGCCTACTCATTAACAACTGTTTACATTTGTGTTTTTAGATACTTTGGACCACCATCTTTGTTTATGGGCTCCTAATCCAATGAGCGCTGCTTGGACATGACTGGAGTCATCATCTGAGCTGGTAAAAAACTGGTGTTTGGACCCCCCCCCCCAAAAAAAACTGGTATTTGCACTTAGAGCCTAATTGTATTTGGATTCTGTAAACTATTTATCCATTTTTTTTTATAACGGTGGCAATGAAATTTAAACTTAAGATATCATATAAATTACTTAAATCTCTCACCACTAATCCATTCCTAATGACTTGACTATTTATCTATTTTAAGCGTTAAGAATTTATTTATTTTTCAATATATAATATAATTGTATCATGTAAATTATGTCATTATTAATTTCTTTCTTACTGTAGATGTCACTCTTTTTAAGTCTGCTAAATTTAATGCCTCATGGATCTGACTCAAAAGAGAAGTTTTGAATATTATGTCGAATAAAGTCTTTTATTATAGATTCAAAATGTTTAGATTTATGGATGGATTATTATTTTTAATTTGATAGTATTTATATACAAATTTGAGTGTATAAAAAATTATTAATTAAAATTTATAATTTTTTTGTATATATAATTATTTACAAAAAAATTAATTAAAATTATGTACAAATCTAATAATAATAAAATCTATAAAAAATTAATCTTTTAATCAACTATTAATTTATTTTAATAATAAATTAATAATTAAAAATTCATTGATTCATTCATCAACCACTTTACAAATGATCCATATTAGGTAAATCCATGTCGACCATGAAGTGGTGGTGGCTAAAGTCTTTTGAAAGTCAGAGAAACTATAGAGAGAAGGGACTGGGTTCAATGATTGACGTGAAGGAGACACTTAGGTGGAGTCTGCCTAATGTTTTGAACAATGGAGTATCTAGTCAAGCAAGTGATCATCTTCAAGACTCCGCGTTCTGTGGAATAAGCCATCCTAAACTGTTCACCTTCAACTCAGTTTTGGATTCATCTTTCTTTTTTCAGACTTGTAATATATTCTATTATATATATATATATATATAAAAAGGAGATCAACTTATATTAGTGTAAATTTTTTTTTTTACATTCATTTTTATTGTTAGTTTTACTTTTATCTAATGGTTATTTTTAATGAAATAATCTCAATTATTAGATAAAAATAAAATTAACAATTAAAAATAAGTGTAAAAAAAAACTTACACTAATATAAATTTATCTCTCTCATATATATATATATATATATATATATATATATATTATTGCTTCTGCTTGAAACTCGTATTTGTCCTGGCTGTTCTTTGATTTTTCTTTTAATAAATTTTTTTTGTCATAATAAATTAAATTCGTTTTCTTTGAACGTAAGGTTAACTTGGGCCCCTTTTTATAAATATGGACCTGGGCTTTGTAAGCTAAAACTTTGTTTGTGATGTCAACTTTGTGTGCATTTGTTTGGCTTATCAGCCTCCTATTGATTGACCAAAGTTCGAATATCTCGTCATCATGTGCAGCATGAGTCGCGCCATTCGCGGCCTATTTCACTGTCAAGAATGTGGCTTGGCGTGCTTTCCAGGATTTCTTGTTGCCGTCCCCGGCAAGGATACATTGACTTGATGTTTATAAGCATAGCTAGCTATATGAAAGTAACAAGCATTTTTTATTTTTTTCCTTTCCACTAGTAAAGCAGTTTGCTCCGTGCACCTTGCACTGAAGAGCATTGAGGCTCTTGAATAGGAACAATAAATCATAATAGTAGATAATGCTAATATGGTGTAACATTTAGAAAAATTACTATTCTTGAGCAAAGCCTTACACTCTTTACATCTACCTGTCTCCTCTGGATAAGACTATCCATGTGACTACTACTTCCCTTTACCTGCCCTTGACCCTATCACCTCGAGTGAGTGCACCATGGCATTGCTACACTTGTATTAAGATGGCTAAGCTTCCAGTGTGAACTGTGAAGTTTACAATTATATCCTTGTATTGGACAACTAGTACCAAATTGGGACAGAAAACAATAAAGACAGTTTGGTAACAATAAAGGTTTTTTCAGATAAGAGATGTACTAGAAGAGAAGTGGCATACGAAGAAACAGAGGGATAAGCTACCTGCTGCAGTAATAAGAAATGTTTTGAGTGTACATAATTTAACCTTTTTTTGGCACAATATAATCCAACTCCTTTTTTAATACCATAATCTAGCATGTTTCACTTGTCAGTAGAATCTTATTTTATTTTTTCTAATGAAATGTTTTGAGAATATACATAATTTAAACTTTTCATGGCAAAAATAATTCAACCATTTTTCTATACCATAATCTAGCATGTTTCATTTGTCAGTAGAATCTCTGATTTTTTTTTTCCTATTGCCATGCTTTCATTGAACATGATAGTGAGATAATAGTCAACATTATCTGCTCTTATACTGGAAGAAATATTCGTGCCCTCTTAATGGAAGCATATAAGTTATAACAGGTTGAGTAGGAGCAGATACCAAAAATGGGTTTAGGTGAATTAGCAATATAAAGGGCGAAGAAATAATTTTTCGAAAAACATAAGATTAGACTTAAATAATCATAACTTCCCTAACAAAAGGCTTGATATAATCATACATCACACCAGTAATAAATCCTGATTCTAATTTTTGGGTCCACCCAACCCGACAAGAAGAGCTCAAAGAACTTCCCTTTGGTTGTTGGTCACAATCATCTCCCAATCCAACCACTCCACACCCGTTCTCTTAATTGTTGATGTGATCTTATAGATCAATCTCACTCTTGTCACAAACACACACACTTAAATCACATGCTGGACTACAGTATCTTTGTAACTTTGTTACATTACAATTTCAGAGAAATCAAGGGCCCTTTCACTTCACAAAGCAAAAGTAGAATGTGAAGAAGGGAAAATACCAAGGATAAATTCTTCACCCAAACATTGCCAAAAGCCTAAATCAAGCACATTTTTCTTCTTCATCTTCTCTCTCAGTGAGTTAAAATCCGGATAACTTGTGTTCTAGAACAAACCAACTGTACAGATGCTAGATCAGTCTCATACCAGCTTGCTACTCTTATCATCTAACCTTTAATCCTATGAACTTGCAAATATATAAATTAAACAAAAAACTATGTGGATAAATAAATCTGACTTAGTAGAAGTCAGTGAAGTACAATCCTTTGGTACTTGGCCTCTGTAGGAGAATCAGAACCATCACAAAAAACCCTTTTACTACTAACTCTTCCACAGTTGGAGGTAGTGCTGCTACCATTAGTGTTAAAAAAGGAATCTTGGTGGAGAAGCTGTGATGGTGGTGGTGGTGGTGGTGGTGGTGGGGGTGAAGGTATGGTGACAGGGGGAATCTCAAAGGACTCAAGTGGTGGTGGTGGGTGTCTCCATTGAGGAAGTGGTCCTGCCAGGAGCAGGGTCTGAAGGAGAGGGCCAGCTTTCATCACTGCCTGTAGAAGCTTACCCTTTTCTGGTAATGGTTTGTCTGGTGTTAGTTCAATCATGGATTGTGTCATGGATGGTAATGATGGTGGACCTGGTGGTAGTGGTGGTGGTGGTGGTGGCGGCGGCGGCGGCAAATGGGGCTGAGGCAAATGGTCAATAACTGGGGAGGAAACAATGCTTTCTTCACAATCTGATGATGACAGGCCATTGTTGGAGTCAATTCCTCTTCTGGGTTCATCTTCAATGCTGGAAATTCCAGATAGTGGAGCTGTTTGTTGTTGTTGTTGCTGAAAAAGGAGCTTCTCCAAGAGAAGTCTCTGGCATTTATCTTGTGCTTCATCTCTTTCTCTTATGGTTTTGTTAAGCAGATCCTTCAGATTAAATAGTTGATCATCCCTCTTTCTAAGTTCTTCTTGCACTGCAGCCCTTGTTTGTTCAAGCTCCAGAGTAGTGTATAGGAGGGTCTGCCTCAGCTCCTCCATTGACTGTATCAATCAAGTTATACAACACCAATGAAGAATTAGTCCTAAAATTCCAAAGATTATGAACCGCCCATTACA
Source organism: Ormosia semicastrata (assembly GCA_029884595.1). Lineage (NCBI taxonomy): Eukaryota > Viridiplantae > Streptophyta > Magnoliopsida > Fabales > Fabaceae > Ormosia > Ormosia semicastrata. Next base: position 16,351,651 of record JAQQTO010000041.1, on the reverse strand, counting down.
CATTTTTTTATGTCTAAGACATACAATTAAGCAGCATCAATATGTGTAATCAATGGAAATAGTTGAAGGATAAAATAAAGTAGCTACCTTTCCTGGGTAGTAGTAAGCCCAACTTAGAAGAGGACTACGCTGATTGTCCATGTTCTTTAAGTCTCAAGCTCTCAAGAAGACAATTGATATAAATTTATGCTTTTTGAGAGGAAAGGGAAATGGAGGGAAGGGAAAGGCAATGGAGAGAGAAGAAAAGGAGGGATATAGTTAGGGGGGTTTTGGGTGGAGGTTCAGGGTCTTTTATAACAACTAGTCCAAGTTACTGTTGAGCCTTGTGAATTGCATTTGATGCTTTCTCATTGGGGGTTGAAGAAGAAAAGCACATAAAAGCCAAAAGCCTAACAAAGGCCAAATCCTAGTACCTTAGCTCTCGATCTATGGATCCCTCTGTAACCGGTAAATAAGGACTAAGGAAGAGTCAGTACAGTTAATAAAAAAAAAAGGACGAGTCAGTACAGTAGTATTTTTTTTTTTCAATATGGTAACAACTAACAGGTCTGTGATGGCACCATTGCACAAAGCAAAAGGGATAGTGGGATTGAAAAACCTACCATCGACTACTCCAAAATAGTCTATTCATGGACTATAATCTCTTATTGATATATTATTAAAATAAATTAATATTTAAAATTAAAAAATTAAAATTTTATAAATTTTAATTAATATTTAAATTTATTTAAATATATAGTTAATTTTTTTATAAATAATTATATATATATAAATTTTAATTAATAATTTTTATATATACTTAAATTTGTATATAAATATTATTAGATAAAAATAAAAATTCATCTCTAAACCCAAACAAATTAAATTCTTTATAAACTCCTCCATTAGTAGTAGTCTAGGAGGAGTCTAATACTCACTTTGAGGTTGTGAGTATTGATACTCACTGAAAATTACCCTTAGTAACCGGTAACCATCCTTAATGTATATTATATTCCAAGTGATTAAAATTGCTTTTGAGTCCCCTGAAAAAAAGGAAATGTTAGCCCATATCTCTGCCGTCTCTCTCACTTTTCTTACAAGCTATCATCGGAAAACCACTTCCACCCTCTTCCAAAACCACCCTCTCAAACCACTATGTAAAAAGGGAGAAAATTAGCACCGCACAACAGATTCACCCCGTCCACCACTCTTGGGCAACCAATCAGCGGAAACAGTGGCAGGGACACCGTCTACAGCGTCTGAAGGAATGACGTCGGAGGCAGCACCATTATCGATGACGGAACGTGCCGAAGCCCTGGCCTTAACGGTGCTGAGCGTCCACTTGCTATCTCAATGCCGTCGTCCTCGGTGGCGCCGGAGGCGTCGTTGGAGGACTTTGTCTCGAAGCCCTTGGAGAGGGCGGAGGTCTCGATCAAGTGATTAACGACGGCGCTAGGTGGGAGGCCATATGCTGACGGAAGCGCCGGGCTTGGCCGTGGCAAGGTTGGGCTGTAGCGGCGCCTGAACCTACCGTCGGAGGAAAGAAAGGAAACGGAGCTGCTGAGTACCTTTCCTTTTTTTATTTTATTTTTAATTTTTTTTGCTGATTTGGTTTTAGCTTGCTGAGTCGCCTTTAGTGGGTCCATTTTTTATGTGTTGTTATTTGGCTGTGTTTAAATGTTTAGTAATTCTTTAGGCAGAAATAATTTATTATAAATATTTAAATTATTATTTAATATGTGTAAAATTATATAAATTATAATAAAATTTTATTAATTTTTTAAAAAATATTTTTATATATATTAAATAATAATTTAAGTGTCTGAAAAATAACGTAATAAATTATATTTACTTAAATTTTTTTTTTCAATTTATAGGTATATAAGAATTTCTTAACAAGTATTGATGAAAACGTATCTTTTTATTTTTTGAATCCTGCAAGTTGCTCCTAAGAAGATATTATTATTTTTTATTTAAAAAATTAAAACCTAATTAGTAAATTGGTTAGTGCTCTTACCTAAGAATTTTTCTCTATTTATATATATGCAAGAATTTCTCAACAAGTATTGATGAAAAATGTATCCTTTTATTTTTTGAATTATGTGAGCTACTCCTAATAAGATACTATTATTTTTTATTTAAAAAATTGAAACCTAATTAGTAATTTGATTAGTTCTCTAACTTAAGAATTTCTCTCTATTTGTATGTATGTAATAATTTCTCAACAAGTATTGATGAAAAATTTATCGTTTTATTTTTTGAATCATGCAAACCATTCTTAAGAAGATATTATTATTATTTATTTAAAAAATTAGAACCTAATTAATAATTTGATTAATTCTCTAATTTATTTGTTATTAGTTAAAAAATATTTTTTTATGTTTATTTTAAATTTTTTAAAATTAAAATTAATAATTTTTTTAAAACAATAGATTTGTCAAGTTTACGGGTTGATCCGATCAACTCACAAGAGATTAAATTGAATTAGTAAAATATTAACTTAAAATATATTATATCTGACTTAATCGACTTGAAAGTATCCTAGTCTCAGTTCATTTTGATAGATATGTAAAAATTTGTAGTAGGTAAATGTGTGTGTATATGTATTATATATATATATGACTCATTACTTGTCTAGTAAATTAATTACAACTCAAATTAAATGAATTATCAATAGAAAACACAAAAATAGAAAAGTATTAGAAAGTCATATTTTTTTTAGATTAATGTGACATTTTATTAATTTTTAGATGAGTAAGTAGTCTCTATAATTTTATTTTATTCAACAATTATTTATGTATTCTATCAAATATTCTAATTATTTATTTTGAATGTGTAACATTACTAAAAAAAAATCCATCAAATAGTGACACTGAACATTTTGGATTGTATCCCTTTGCAATTATCCAAAAGTCGAGACACTAACTTTGCAATTTACAAAATGTTACCCGCTATATGCGTTGCAAGTAAAAAATCTAATCCATTCCCTTTATTTACATTGTATGTATCTATGCTCACAAACTTAAAGTGAGTATTTTAGAAATTTCCAGTAGTCTACTGCTACTAGTGTCTAGTAGCGCGGGGAAGCAAAAATCAGCGGTTAAAGCGGCGGCAAAAAGCCAGTATCTGACACAAGTCCTCTTCAAATCTATTTACTTTGCCTTATTAGCCACTTGCATACTATTGAGCAGGAAAATCTAAGAAAGTGACCGTAAAAAACAGTGATCCCCTTTCAACTATAAAATTAACAATAATAACAAGAATGAAGAGCTGGACGTGACATTTAACTTAAAAAGGCCCATTATACTCAAATGATATTTCTTTGTTTCCTTTTTGAAAAACAAAATTTGTACAAAATTAGAAATTTGAAGGGATTGTAAGTCTCCCGAAATCTCGTAGGGTTGTAGTCAGTACAGGACTGAGTAATTTTTAGGTAAGGTAAGTGATTTTTAAATTATTATTTAATAAGTATAAAATTATAAAAATTATATTAAAAATACGTCTATTTTTAATATTTTTTTATACATATTAAATAATAATTTAAATATTTAAAAAATAATATGATAAATCATACTTACTAATAAATTTCTCTTATGGACTGTCTAATTCGTTCTAGTGTTAATCATATTTTATGTGGATCTTAAATTTATTACTCATTACCCGTTTTCAATGAAGCATCCTTGGCCAGACATTATATGTGAAAATCACTCAATAAGTGAAATTATTTTAATCTTATCATAATATAATATTAAAAATATAAGTACTTCTTCTATTTATTTTTTAACTAGTAATTTAGTTCTTGAAACATAAGTTAGTTAAATATTAAAATTTTGAAAATAGTTATATATTTTTCAAAAAAAAATTGAAAAGAATATATTCATTTCTTTATTATTACAATAGAACTATAATTCTTAGGTGTTGCATTATTTACTATAATAAAATGGAATTTATCTATAAGGTGGGGCTCAATTGACAAGTTAAATTTCATGTAGATAAATTTTATGTTACGCAGAGGTTGGAATCATAGTGATCACATCTTGTAACTAGGATCATGTCATTAAACGCTTGAGCAAGATTAGTCATACACAAAAAAAAAAATATGAGAACACCTTACAGGACACTAGAAAATATTCAAATGAAATTTTAGAATAATGAATATTTTAAATATTAAATACCTATTTTAGTTTCAATATGAGTTTCATAAACGGAATAAAGTTGTTGATGGTATTTCTTAAAATTGAAAACTTCCTGGCCTTTTGACCAAGATCATGCCTATATTATGATAGGGATTTGAATCCTTCGTACAGCCCCAATCGCATGTGTAGGGGTAAGATTAAGTGAGGTGGTATATTAAGAACTTATGATACAATTTATTTTTAACTTAAGTAATGTAAACCTTCAAATTAACTTTCAGATCAAGTTAAATTTTTATATTTTAAAAACAGGTCAAGTTAAACTTAAAAAATGAAAAACAATAATGAATAACAGGTTAAGTTATACTATACATCTATGTTTATTTAGATAAATTCTAACTTAGCTTAATATATTTTCACCCTTACTCCTGTGTAGAAAAATAGGGCTATTCTACTTTGTCCAACTTTTTTGAGTCATATTTAAAAAAAAAAACAAAGAGGGTTGAGTATTTAAAAATAAGAGGATTAATTATTTTTTTCTTAAATACCTAGGTTCCACAAGCCACTAGAATTTGGTTAGTAACGAGAGATTGTAATAGTTTCCATGAGATCATAAGTTTAAACTTTATTTCTATTATTGTAAAGAAAAAAAAAACACCTGAGTTCCAACTTATGAAACCCGTTGGAGGGACCTTTAGTAAGGTCTTCGGGTGACTCCTCAGTGGAGAAAAAAATAGAGAGAAATGAAAAGGAGAAAAGGTTGAAAAATATTAATAATGGACTGAACTGTCTCCACTTTTAACATTTTTCTTGATGTCGCAGTTTTTATCCAACTGACCTACACAAAAAGATCAAACCATTTTGTTGTGCACTACGCACTTTGACAGTAAATTTATTATTGGCCATGCACCAATATATATTATATATTATATTATATTATGTTTTATATATATAATATATAAAAATATATCTAGTTAAAAAAATTATTTTAAAAAAATAAAAAGAATAAATTTTAACTAATTATATTTAAATAATCAATATTAAAAATTATTTAAAAATTATATAATTATTTAAAAAATCACATACATTTATATTTTCATATTAATTATTTATATAAAATTTAATAATTAAAATTTTTTATCTCTTATAATAAATACTCTTTTTATAAGATACATTCTTTTATATATATATATAATTGACCAAGCAAACGTATCATTTTTTTCCTTACACGTGGGCCGCGTCGCGCAGTAAATCCAATAGTTGTTTTGTTTGTATTGCGCAATTCCAATTGGTTGAATTGAGTCAATTGACATGAGTGCCACTTTTGAATTTGCTTCTTTGTCTAAAATGCCGATAACAAAATTTGTATTATTATAGTTATTATTTGATACAATAATAATAGTATAAAAATAAAATGGTTATATAAGTATTTAAAATTTAAAATTAAAATCTTATAACTCATCAAATAAAAAAAAAAATCATAATTTATATTTTATGATAGTTATACATCTTAATAGAGCTGTCAAAATAAGTTATCTCAACTTATTTGGATAGGGTCAATTCGGGCCGAACTATTTTTTGGACCGAACCAAATCGGGTTACATAAATTTTGAATTGATATTTTGTTAACTCAACCCAATCATATGCGAGCTACGGGCTAACCCACTAGCCTACTATATATATATTAACATGAATATTATTTTAAGAAATAGAAAAAATAAATTAAAAAATAATAATGGTTGTAGAGAATGGATGATAAAGAAATGAATGATTGTAGAGAAGAGCAGTCACAATTACAAAAAAATTGTTGGAAGAAACAAGAAAACCCTCCAACATCCAGCCAACCCTTTGCTCTGCCTTGGATCTCCATGACTCCATCTCTACTCTCAATAGTCACCATAACCCGGCCAACATAGTCCATATAGACTCAAGCCCAACCACCACGAACCTCCATCTTTACTCTTAATAGCCACCCACCAGAACCACGTCGTCATCCCCAAACTTAGAGCTGGTAAAATGGGTCAACCCGCCTGACCCACCTTAATTCGCTAAAATACGGGGTAGGGTGAGTTGGCCCGTTTTAAGAAATGAGTTGGAAGAGCCAACTCACCCCGTTTTAAGGTTGGTTGACAAGTTGGCGGGTTGACCCGCATAAAAGATAAAATAAAAAAAAGTAAACGAGTTAGCAGGTCAACCCGCTTAACCTCGCTAATATATATCTATATATATATATATATATATATATATATAAATATATAAAAATATATTATAATTTTTTTATAAAAAATATAATAAACAATAATGATAAAAAAAAATTACAAATCACATATCTAAAAAATAATTTTTAAAATAGCCTAATTAAATATTCAAATATAAATTATATAACATCAAAGAGCTTTTCATTTATAGTATCATTTGTCATTTTTTTTTTAAAAGAAAAGAGTAAACCGACAGGCCAACCCGCCCTACCTCGCTTAACCCGCAGTTAAGGGACGGGTTATGCGGGTTGAAAAAAAATATGGGTTTAATCCTTGAACCCAACCCATAAAAAAATAGCGAGTCAACGAGTTAACCCAACGGGTTGAACCCATTTTATCAGCTCTACCCAAACTGCTGGCCATGAGCCCATGACCCACCATTGTAAGCCATCGACCCACAACCACCACCCATCCTTGTAAAACCATTCCCAGCCGCACAACCTTCGTTGCTGCGCCACCACGGAACTGTCACCAGACTGTTAACATTAGACATCATTACTAACGATGTCCATAAATCATGAATTTAGAACACTATATTAATAATCCAAGGTGTACCTCTTGTAGACATCTTGTTCTTCTTTAGTTTTCGATCAAGAAAGGACTAATGATTGTACACACTTTGTGGACTACAAGAATCAAGATCTTCTTTTCCTTCTCCTCTCTCTTTTGGATGGGGCAATAGTAATTTGTGAGTAAAAAATTATGTCTCTGTCTTTAAAAGACACACACATATATAGAGGGAATTGAGAGGGGACCTGCCCCTTCTTTGAAGAGTTGTTTTGTTCCACCCATCATGGAATCAAGCAACTGAGCCTTACACCTTTTCAAGCACACATACTATTTGAACTCAAAGTCTAACATGTGATTTTCAATAAAGCCATTGATTACAATATAAAATGGATTTCATGAAACATCAGGTTACTATTCAACCAGTTTTGACAAACAGACAAATCAATGGAAATCCAAAATCATAGGAAATTTTCTAACATTCTCTCACTTAGACAACATTGATTCAATTTAATTTAACTCAAAAGAATTTCAAAAATAAATAAATATATAGGTATTTTTTTACAAATTCTTTTTGAAAAGAAAAGAAATTTTGGTTGAACAATTATGGCCACTAAAATAACTTAATTATACTCACATTAAACATGATCAAAGAATTCAATAAAACTACCAATTAAGAGCCATAAGTGATAAATAAACTATTAAAGTCTAATTCACTAATGACTACGTAACTAATAATCTTATTGACATGATCATAATACAAGTGTGCTAGTGTAGATACACATTATAGCTTAGTTTGTGATCATTTGTCCCTTTAAGTTAATGTATATAAATCCTACATTATGTTTCCCAAGAAAACACAATCAATCTCCCCAAAGAGATTATAAACATGTTTATTATTAAACACCATTTTCTTCAAGAAAATTAAATATCTCGAGACAACACAGTAATAAAATTATATAATAATCATTATAACAATAATATAAAAATAAACATGCACATAATTTTATTAAATGAGCATTACATAAGTTCAATGTAATAAGTATACAATAAATAACAACTCTCACTAATCAATTACATCAAAGGATCTTAAAATACTCATGTTCTTAACATGTCTCATAAACACTATGGGTCTGAGTCTTTTAGTTAGGGGGTCAGCAAGTATCCCATCAGTAAGCATATGTTCAACAAGAATCTTTCCATTATCAAACATTTCTCTCACCACTAAGAATTTAATCCTTATATGTTTAGAGGCATAAGTGGTTCTATTATTCTTAGTGAACAAAACAGCAGATCGATTATCACCATAAATTTTTAATGGTTTAGAAATAGAGTCAACAACACCAAGAGCGGAAATGAAGTTCCTTAACCACATTGCTTGTGAAGTACAATGCAAGAAACTCAGCTTGCATTATGGAAGAAGCTTTCAGAGTTTGCTTTACGCTCTTCTAAGATATAACTCCTCCGGCTAACATAAAAATGTATCCAGAAGTGGATCTGTCATCATCTATACATCTAGTAAAGTCTGAATCAGATAGCCAATGACATTTAAATCATCCACATTCTTGTAATCAAGCATGTAATCCTTTGTCTTCTATAGGTACCTCATAGCCTTCTTAATAGCTACCCAATGAGCATGTCTTGGATTAGATAGATATTTACGCAATGCACTAACATCAAATGACAAATCAGGTGTAGTGCACACCTGAACATACATAAGGCTACCAACCGCACTAGCATAAGACACATTTGTCATGGAGCTCCTCTCAATATCATTTTTAGGGCACTGCTCCTTACTTAACTTGTCTCCTTTGGTAATTGGTACATCACCAGGCCTACAAGTTTCCATATTATACTTTTTAAGAACACAATCAATATAGAATTTTTGAGATAAACCCAAAAGCCTACGACTCCTGTCTCCATGAATTTCAATGCCCAAAACAAAAGAAGCTTCTCTAAGATCTTTCATATCAAAAGCTGACAACATATCTTTGGTCTCAACAAGTAGATCATAGTTGTTGCTGGCAAGCAAAATATCATCCACATAGAGAACAAAAAAATGAATTTACTCTCATGCACCTTAAGATATATGCATTGATCTACCTTATTCTCCACAAAGCCAATAGAAGAAACAACTTCATCAAATTTAATATACCATTGTCTAGAAGCTTACTTCAAATCATAAATAGACTTCTTCGATTTGTATACTATATGCTTATTTCCATTTTCTATAAAACCCTCTGGTTGCTGCATGTAGACCTCTTCATAAAGATCTTCATTCAAGAAGGCTGTCTTTACATCTATTTGGTGCAACTCCAAATCATAATGAGCAACTAGAGGTATAATAATCCGAAAAGAATCCTTGGAAGAAACAGAAAAGAAAGTCTCTCTATAGTCAATTCCCTCCTTTTGAGTGAATCATTTTGTCACTAATCTTGCTTTAAAGCGCTCCACATTTCCTTTAGAATCTATTTTCGTCTTAAACACTCATTTGCACCCAATAGGCTTAACATCTTCAGGAGGTTCCATAAGCTCACGCACATCATTATGATTCATAGAGAGTATTTCATCATTCATTACTTCAATCCAATTATCAGATAGAGCACTAGAAACTGCTTCTTTATAATTTTCTAGATCTGACATGCATCCAACATTAATATCCATCTCCTCCGGAAAAGTATAGTAATCATCAAGGTTGACCGACTTTTTTTCTCTTTGAGATCATCTAAGAGGAGGAATCTCAACAAGGTGTTCAGGAGCCGCCGTTGGTAGTTCTTCTATAATTTCTTGTTGTGATTCCTCATCAACCCTTTCAAATGACTCACTGACAATTCTTTCTTGTATAATAGGAGTAGGTACAATAACCTTTTCTCCACTAGAACTTGTGCCCTCATCTATAGTAACATCAGAACTCCCCACATCATTCTCAAGGAATTTGACAATAATTGCTTCAACTATTTTTGTTCCACTGGTAGGGCAGTAGAATATGTAACTTTTAGCATTGATATGATAACTAATAAAGTAATATCTAGTAGTCATAGGACTTAATTTTGATACAGTAGGGTTGTAGATTTTTACCTCAACGGCACAACTCCACACATGAAAATGGTTAAGACTAGGTTTTCACTCTTTAAATAATTCAAACAGAGTTTTGGGAACACACTTAGAAGGCAGTCTATATAGTATATACATGGTTGTTTTAAGGGATTCTCCGCAAAGGAAATCAAGTAATTTAGACACACTCATCATAGACCTAACCATATCCATTAAAGTGTGATTTCGTCTCTTAACTATCTCATTTTGCTCAGGAGTCCCTGACATAGTAAATTGAGAAACTATTCTACAATTCTAAAAGTATTTAACAAAAGGTCCCTTAAATTGTCCAGTCTCACTATATCTACGATAATATTCACCACCTTGATCCGACCTTACTATTTTTATTCTTCTACCACATTGATTCTCAACCTCGTTTTTAAATATTTTAAACTTTTCTAAAGGTAATAACTTATCATTTATTAGGTAAACATAAGCAAAATGAGAAAAGTCATTAATAAAAGTAATAAAATATTTATTCTCACACAAGGTTGGTTTCAAAGAGCCACAAATATCTGTATGAATTATTTCTAAAAGTTCTTTACTGCGTGTAGAACCCTTTCTACTTGTCTTAGTCATCTTTCATCTTATATAGTCTACATAATCCCCAAAATCTATAGAATTAAGTGACGGTAGGATATTATCATTTATTAACCTATTAATCCTACCCTTAGAGATATGACCTAGACACCTATGTCATAAAGTTAAGGAGGTGTCTTTGATTAATGTCCTTTTGTTTCCTATAGTTTGAACATGTAGAGAATTGAAAACATTAGAATCAAGATTTAAACAATATAAAATATTATATTTAATAGTCTTATCTACAACTTGGGAACCATAAGATAGAAGACAAGATCCATTATTGAAATTAAAGGAAAAATCACAATTGTCAAGTTTGGACAAAGAAATTAAATTCCGTCTCATAGACGGTACATATAAGGTGTCTTTCAAATGTAAAACAAATCCTGACTCTAACTTTAATTCAACTTGTCCTATAAACTAAACATTGACTTTATTTTCATTCCCTACAAACAAATTGACTTCATCATCACTTGACTTTCGCTTGCTCTTGAACCCTTGCAAGGAATTAGTAACATGAATAGATGCTCCAGAATCAAGCCACCATGAATTCAAAGGAACATCTACCAAACTAGATTCATAGCAAACGAAAGCTAGTGACTCACCTTGACGTTTCTCTTTAATAAAAGATTTGAAGGCTTGACAGTTTGATTTCTTGTGACCTACAAACTTACAAAACCAACACTTTAAGTCATTCTTATGAATATTTGGTTTTGGACCAAGGGGTTTATGAGATGGACCGGGCCTATTGTCATACCCATTCATACCCTGAGGCTTCTTCTCCTTTTTCTTAAAATATTTCTTATGGTGTGACTGAGAAACTAAATTCACACTTCTAAAAGTCAAATGATTCATCTTATCATCTTCTTGTGCGCAAACTGATATTAAGGTATTAATATCCTACTCTTCTTTTTAGGTATTATAGAATGTTTTTAAGGCATCAAACTTAATAGGTAGGGAATTCAAAGCATAGTGAACAAGAAAAGTATCAGTTACAGGGCACTTAAGGTCGCTAAGTTTATTGGCAATGGTTACCTTCTTCATAATGTGTTGCCTAACACCACCAATTCTATCATATTTAATGTCAATAAAGTTTTCCATCAATTGACCTGCTTCGGCCTTTTCAGATACTGCGTACCTTTCCCCAATGAAAGCAAGAAAATTTTTGACATTGTCGGAATGTAGAACTGCTTTTACAAATGTCTCGTCAATGGAGCACTTAATCTGCCAAGTAGCTGTATTAAAATTAATAATGTAAAAAACTTGTACACTAATAGTGTATTAAAATTAAATTATTAAATTTCAACTCAAGTAGCTGTAAATAATTCAATCAATTTCCTTAATCAAGTACCTTGTTTTAGAAACTTTTAGCTAAAATAATTTGTTAGGTATAGAATAAGTTAATCCAAACATTTAGTGTCAAAACAACAACTTATGAAATTTGGTTTAAAATATTATTTTAACATTCCAATCTTGTCCCATACAATAATTTATGAATTTACTATCTGTGGGTAAATTTAATTCACAAATTAATTAAGTAACACAATATCCCTAAAATTATTCATAAGTAACCCTATCAATTTCAGTAAATAATGTACTGTGGTGGCATATATTCACTTCAATTAATAGAGCCCTAAACATAGATAAATCAATAATAATCCAAATAATCATTTTTTAACTTATTCTTTAATTTTTTTAATGTACTTAGATAGTGCCCTACCCAAACTTAACAATTAGGGAGAGTGACTATCATAGATAGGTTTATCATAATATTAAAATGTTTTTCATGTTCAGAATCACTAAAAATTGATTTTCGCAAATGCCTAATCTGAATAAATAAGAAATAAATTAATATTAAATATTTTTGAAATCCAAAAAATTATAGAACCTATATAGAAAAATTATAGGCATCAATACGAGTGTATAAGAAGAAACAACATACAAAACAGAGCAACAAGTGACGACCCGGTTGGTAAACGAGTCAATTCTTTTGGTAAACGAGTCTTGCGACCCGGTTGGATCCAACACCATTTTCCACCATATTTTACACGGTTTTGATCCCGAAACGATTTGGTCTTCCTCTAAACATGATTTCTCATCATTTTGGATGATTTTTATGAGGAAAATGACGCAAGAATAGATCATTTTGGATCCAAAAACATGAAAACAGGTATGTTTAAGGTTTGGGAAAATCACGTCCTTTTCCATTTTTGAACGTGTTTTGATCGTTTCTAAGGCCTGTATTCATGCCTAAACATGTTCTAGGATGGATTTATACAATTATCATAAATAAAAACAATTAAAACAATGATTTAGAAACATCAAGTGTTCTTGAAGTTTTCATCCATGGAAGTTGGATACGGGTTCCAAGTTTTCAGTCATTTACAATGACTTAAAATGACTTATAACATCTAAAAATCTTACAAAAATAAACTTAAATAATTATTATCCTATATCCACATAACCATGCATAAAGAATACAAGTTATAAACCCTAAATTATTAGGTTTTCATGTAATCATGCATCTACATATTTGAATGGATTCTAAATCATGTATCTAAGGCTTTGATACCACATGTTAACATTAGACATCATTACTAACAATGTCCCTAGATCATAGATCATGAATTTAGTATATCATATTAATAATCAAAGGCGTACCTCTTGTAGATATATTGTTCTTCTTTGGTTTTCAATCAAGAAAGGACCAATGATTGTACACACTTTGTGGACTATAGGAATTAGGATCTTCCTCTCATTCTCATCTCTATTTTGGATGGGACAATAGTAATTTGTGAGTCAAAGATCATGTTTTTGTCTTTAAAAGACACATATATATAGAGGGAGTGGAAAGGGGACCTATCATTTCATTGAAGAGTTGTATTGTTCCATCCATCATGGAATCAAGCAACTGAGCCTTACACCTTTTCAAGCACACATACTATTTGAACTCAAAGTACAACATGTGATTTTTAATAAACCTATTGATCATAATATAAAATAAATTTCAGGAAACATCATGTTACCATTCAACTAGTTTTAACAAACAGACAAATCAATAGAAGTCTAAAATCATAAGAAAATTTCTAACACAGACTACTGTCGTCGAGAACCTCCACTAACCCAGACCACCAGCTACACACACCGCCATCAACCACGATTCCAGCTTCAAGCCCTAGTCAGCGACCGTCGCGCAGCCACCATCGAACTGTCCAGCTACTGTCCAAGCAGTGAATTGGAGGATGAACGTGTTGACTTTTTCTCTTATTCTCTCTTTGTCAATTAGTTTTTTAGGATGAAAAAGAGCTTGGTACAATTTTTAACTTGTTCAGCAGAAAGTCATCTCATCACTTTCTTTTCATTTCTTCATGTTTTTCCTTTGTTGCATTAAATGCTGCACGCTGCAGCTTTCAAAGTTTGTTTTTTTATTTTTTTATTCACTTTTTTTGCTGCCATGAAAACTATTAGTCATAAAAAAAAGTTAATCGGGGCTGGCTGGACCCGAATTCTAGTCGGGTTAATTTGGGCTAGATTTCATTGGACTATTTTTTATTTTGTGTTTACTTTTGTTAGCCCAACTCATACATTTTGTTGGGCTATTCGGGTCGCCCCATTAGATTTGATCCATTTTAATGGCTCTACATCTTAATACAATATACAATAATAATATAAATATACAATTTTATCTTGCTAGACGATTTCAACATTTGAGCGGGCAATGCTTACCTTTAACATTAAAAAATTTAATGGGTTATGTCCAAACAATACTTGCAGCTAGGGGTAGAAACAAGTCAGGCCAAGTTTTACCTTAATTAGGCCTGATCTGTATCCTAATTATAATGCCAGAGCCTGGTCTGTAAGCCTATAATAGGCAAATTTTTAAATTCAGGCCTGACCTTTTTAAAAGTCTGACCTAATCTGAAAGCCTATTTAAAGACCTATTTTGCAATAAATCCTTTATATAGGCTAACAGATTTACCTTTAAATAGGTCAACAGGTTTTTACATAGGCTAATAAACATATCTTTAAATAGGTTAACATGCCTTACATGGGCTAACAAACTTACATTTAAATAAGTCAATATGCATTTACATATGCTAATAAACTTAAGCCTTAAAATAAGTCAACGGACCCACTCAGTCAATAGACCTTTGTTATAATTTAATACTCACATTCTAATTTTATAGATGCTCACAACTTTCTTACTCTAATATTTGGTCGATGTGGAACTTGAAAATATACCAAGTTGCTCACTTTCTTACTCTAATCTTTCAAGTCCCGCATCAACCAAAGATTAAAGTAAGAAAGTAGTGAACATCTATAAAAGTAGGGAGTGAGTGTTAACTTATTATTTTTATTATAATAAATATATTACATTAAATATATTAATAAATGTGTTATTTATATTCTAACTTATTAATTTAAGTTTTAATTATTGTCTTTTATTAAAATTTAATTAAAAAATATATTATAATAAATTAATAGTTATTATAATAATATATATTATATTATATATAATTAAATAGATCATCAGTGACGTGTCGGACTTAAAAGACCTATTAGATGGCCTAAGACATAACTTTTTTAGTTAAACAGACTTTTAAAAAAATTTTAGCTTAACTTGTTTAGTAAACAGGTTAGGTCAGGTCAGGCCTCAGGCAGATCAGGTGATAGGCTCTTAACGGGTAACTTGACTTATTTCTACACTTACCTGCAACAGTATGAAAGATGACTAATCTCTGAAGTTTACCAATAATTTAAACGTTAAATCGTTAATCATATTAAACTACGATATTAAATTTCAATTAGGTAGGATTCTTTTAACTTACACTTAGAATTTAGAGAGAAATTTTGTTTGCTAGTTTAAATAAAATAATTGGTTTCCCGTTGAAGAAACCCACTCACCGGTTGTCTCTACTCTCTACATTCCCTCATTTTCTTTCATTCTATTCAATAAAGTTGACTATCTAGAACTAGATCAAACCCACTTAATCAAAGAGGTATTTCAAATTCGATTCTTTATTTATCAAAATTTCACACGGCTAGTTAACATACACTCCCCTTTTCGAAAAAAAAAAAGATAGCCTCAGGACTATGTTGCAACATTTTATTTATATGACTACTTAACAAGTGTCATTAGTTTTCATTGTCACACAAATAGATTGCTTGCTTTAATATGTATAATATCTGAACTACGTGGTTTGGTTATGAGAAATTGATTTTATTTTCCCAATCTATTAATTTTCATTTTGGATTTTGATATAGAAGAAAAAAAGGGGGACAGCAATTTAAAAAATATATAAAGTATGGTCTTATGCAGATGTTCTCTTACTTAGACGCTTCCACACTGCGTTTTTCCTATATTAGATGCTACCATTTCTTGAAAGGTAATCATATAGAATCCAGGTCACTAAGTGTATGAAAATCCCATTAATATCGAATTATATGATGAAAGCGTGCCTCAGAATAGACTTTCTGGTGCTTTTAATCAATAAGCAAGCCTTTTCTTGATGTGTATTTTGGAAAAGCCAATTGTCACTCCTTTGTGTTTATTAGTATTCTTATTTTATTAATTTTTTACTAAATGACTTTTGATTTTATTTAATCAATAGTTTAAAATATTTAATTTAATAAAAAATTAATAAAATAAAAATGATAATAAACACACAAAAAATGACAATAAACACTCTCCTATTTTAGTATGTACTATGCGAGTCCTTCTGATGTGATTTTTTTCTTTTTTAAGCAGCATTGTTTTTCTCAGCATGCCATTTTTGACAAACCAAATAAATGAAAGAAATAATTATCAAACACATCATGGCACTCATCTTTGACTTGGCGAAGTATCCCTACATGTGCTTAGCCGTAGCAGACTACCTAAGAATAGAACCCTAAATAATAGACATTACCCATTTCAATCTTTCTCTGTCTCACTCGGTATGTTAATATCATAAACAGGGTCAAGGGATATTAGTTTTATTGGTCAGAAAATGGAGCTGGTAACCAAACTTTCCCACCAATATTTGCCCAAAGAAACGTGATGGACCCCTTTGAAACAATAAAGTCCTAGTTGTAGGAAAGGAGGAGGCTTCCATTTGACTTAATCAAGACCCTAACACTGTAGTTTGTAGGAACATTAATGATATTTTGATTAAGTTAGCTAGGGTAACCTACATCTTATTAATATATCCTCTGTATAGGATAAGACACGTATACGGTTTCAGCCTTAAAGACAAGCAAATGTTTAATAATTTATAGGATAAAATTTAAATAAAATTCCTTATATATTTGTAATTTTATTCACCAATAAAAACATAATATGTGGCTTATTCTTATTTCTTAAAGCATCATCTTCTTTTTTAAAGTTTTATAGTGGACCCCCAAAATAAAAGTTTTTACAGTTGAGATAATAAAAAATAATATATATGTTATATTCTTATTAGGAAATATAACACCATAAATATATAAGAAAATTTATCTAAATTTTATCCTAATTTATAATGAGTTATGGCCGTTAAACATAAGAGGGTAAACTGGTTAATTCAATGATGTGGTATCATATAGGTCACGTACTAATTACATATTTATAATTAATGGCAAAATCTTATCATTCCTTTCCACTTTCAAGAAAGAGAAGGGTAAATCCTAATTGATAATACAAAGTCCAAACCCAAAAGGAATAAAATGGGACGCCGGAGCTTTATGTCCCATCTTGGTTTTGATTAATATCTCTCTGCAATTTGGTTTTACCTTTCTCAAAATTACCTGCATGCTTAAGTGTGCCAATTAATAGGAAGCTAGCGGCAGATTTAAGCATTAGAGGTGCTGCTGATAGCGCAAGGACACCTTAATTCGTGAATAAGCTTGCTGGGTAGGGAAGATGCCAGACAGGATGGACCTTGAAACCCTACTTATGTTTTTGAAGACTTTGGTTTTGATACTCATTAGTGAATAGTGAGAACTTGATTTCTACTCTTATTTTTGTCAATATAATATTTATAGAAATGGTAGAAAGAGATGGCATAGATATGTTGTCCACTTGTATAGGGTTCAAGAATTTGAGGAACTTTAGGCCTTTGTGCTCTCCACTACGGTCTTATAATTTATACAATCGATTAATTAGTGTGTGGCATATGTTATTATACATCTTAGCAAGCGTGCAGGGAGGCCATTTTCTTACTTGTATCCAGTATAATTTCATATCCACAGTCAATGTTTCTTATTTTATAACCTTCAATTAGTATATGCTATAAAAATTAAATGTTAGTAGTTAACACACTCGCTTTGCTCTAAAAAAATTGAGGATATAAGAGCAAGAAGTGGCATTGCACTATTGTAGTGACTGTTTTCAAAGTCATATAATTGTATGTCTTAGGCATGTTATGAAGCCATAATCTAAAATAGTGATAGACATAGCATGATACTAGCAATTATGATTATTATTTTAATCAATCAAATAACCAAAAGGCAAGCCATGGTCCATATAAACTTGAGACCTCTCGTCTAATTGATCTTCCTAGAATGCAGAAGAAATCTTTGGGAAAGTCATCCCAACATTAAGAAAAGAGGGAGACATCATGCACCATTACCTTATTACCTTTAATTACTAAAATATTTGCCCACGCTACAATAAGTTGCCAATATTTTAATACGCTAATTATATTTTTATATAATTTAACAAGCATTAGCTACACAATATCTAACTTGGTGGGAGTGGGACCAATTCAACTTGGCCCCACATTATCGTCTATTCGTGGTGCCCTCTTTGATGACCATATACTACTACGTTCCAGGAAAGGCTATGATCCGGTTGGCAATTTGGAGTGCAGAATTCTAATGGACTGATGAGAATTAATGAGTATGAACCTTTACAAGCCTACAAGATATTCCAATATGCTTTAAAATATGGGAATCAAAAAAGAAAAATACGAATCAGAGTCCCCCCCATTTAGGTTGTAATTTGAGATATTCTTAGCAGTACTTTGTCGGCCAAATATGGTAACGTCGATGTTGTTCAGGCATGGATAAGAAATTCATTGCAAAGACACAAACACGTGAGAGCAGAGTGGTTATTCATTGTTTTGGCATCTATGTCTTAGGAGTGACAATTACTCCATCTCCATGTCAGTTATTTTGTTTTGAATAATGTTTGATATATATTTATACATATATCACCTTATTTTCACATAATTTTTATTATATAATTGTAATTGGTCTAACTAGAATTTCTTCACACTTACCACCTCATGTTGAAGTGAAGAGATGTAAGATGAAAAAATGTGTAACAAGCATTATTCAGATCTTTTTGTTTTCATTAAGGAAAACAGAAAACATAGTTGAACTTTAGGTGCCTATTCGGATCTTTTGTACTTTATTTTTGGTACATGTATATTTTATACTACTTTATTGAGTTAAGATTTGTCAAGGTTTTTTTTTTATAGCATTGATATTTTAAAATAATCGTCATATTAGTATATGATATGTATTGTATCAAATATTTTAATATTTTTAAATGTTTTTGTCTATATATTTTTAATTAATTTTTAAATTTTACCATACCATCGCATTCGTATCTTGTTGTATCTATACTTCTTATATTTTTTTTCTCTATATAATGATAGCACGGAGCCTCTTACAAAATATTTTTAAAAGTTAGATATGGGGTTCAAATCTAGCTAGAATTAGTCCCATACTTGTGGCGAGGATCAAGTCATTAGACGCTTAAGCAAAAATTAATTTTACACCCAAAAAGTATGACTATACCTTGTGAGAGAACAATAAAAGATTTAATCATGATTTTTTTATATCATATTCATTTCAAATTAGTTTTTACATTACTTTTCATACTATTGATTACATCACTTTTTATTATTATTTTTCACTTAATAACAATAATTAAAAATATAATAAAAAATAATATAAAATAAAAAAATAATATAAAAACATCATTTTTAAAAAAGATTAGTTCATTTTGCATTAAAAGAATCTTCACTCAAATATTTTCTCTTAAATATTTTTTAAAAGATTTTATAAAAATAAAATAAACTAATTCAAATACCATTTAATCAATGTATGATGCATAATATTTCAGTGAGTGTAAGATGAGATTATTATTCAATTATTGTCAAGAAAAAAAAAAGTGAGAAGAAAGTAATTTAAAGATACAAGTGTAATACATTTGATGACCTAGCAGTTAGGATGCTTTTCATGACCTGATTAGGATTTAGGATGCTTTTGATGAACTAGTTAGAGACCGAAAGGCGAAAAGTGATCACGAGGGGAAGAAGAGACTACAGTGTAAACCTTCAATTGTTAAACGTAAACCAGATGTGACATTCGAGAGTAGAGAGCTTAGAAAGACGGTTGCGTGCTTAGAGATAGCAATAATGGTAGAGTAAATAGTAGTTTCTGATGAATGTTCCGTTACTTGGCCTGGCTTTTCCTTACAATATTTATATTCTTATATTAAATAATATATGTATTTTTTTTAATTTCATCTAATATTATTTATTATATATATTTTTTATTTTTATTCAATTACATTTTTTTAAAATAATATAAATAATATTTATATCACTTTTAAAAAATGTAAGATAATTATTTTTATTCCCTTATCATTGTAGCTAGAAAAATTGCTGGTAGGACAGATTGAGCAGTGGTGGCCGTACTATATAGGTGCAGGGTTAGTAACTAGTGTACATGTGTCTTTTATTTCTCGTATTAAAAGATTTTTGTAATTTTTATTTTCTTATAATACGTGAACAAATTATTTTGTTCATTATCACGTGCAGGTAATTAATAACTATTATTAGATTACGTTTTATAATAAATTCTAATTTTTGAGGTTCTATTTGTTTCGTCCTGAGATTAAGAACAGATTTGTGTCCATGCTTAAGTTAAGGATACAAGGGAATCGCTTTAATAACTTGTGTTGATAACGAAAGAAAGGAAAAGATAATACTTAACAAAGAAGATGTTTAGTGGCCGAAGAATCATTTTGCTCGCTAAACATCAAAGTGATCCCTAAAATTGTCTCGTAAGAGAAAACAATGACTACGGAAAAGAACTAACGAATTTCTTTTGGGGCAGTTAAAGAGAGTCATATGTCTGGTATGGTATCAAAAGGGTACATGGATAAAGTCATATTCGACCCTTTTTGACTCGTCCACTTTTTAGTCTTTTATATACACGAAAACATACACCTAGAGAAAATGCGAGAGTAGAGAGAGAGAGAGACAGAGAGATTAGGCCATTGATTATGTCTCAAATCTCAATGATAATATTGCAAATGGATCCTCTAATTAATAACAATGGACATAGCCTTCACTTTAAGCCTGCAAATAAAACTTCATGCTCAACATATGCACATATATTATTTTCGTGTCTTCAATTACAATAAAAACAAAACTTTAAGAAGTGTTTATATTTATCCAGTAAGTAGAACGTTAATATTTTGAACAATAACTTTTATTTTTAAAACCGTCTAAAAATCAAAATCAAATAAGAAGAGTGTATCCACTTCAAAACCTTTGATCAACTAGATAAACTACAAAACACGGCCACACGTTACTTTCAAGTACTGACACATAACAGATCTTATAAACTTAACTAATGTACGTACAGTTTGAATATGAGCAATTGTGTACATGTGATGAGATGAACAATCAAATTGAATTGTTCTAAACTTAAATCAAATCAAACTGATTCACTAGGGTCTGTAATAAACATACAAGCGCTAATTTACATAAGCTTGAAGTTATATCAAAGATGGAATATACCTTTGTTTAAGTTGGAAGAGATTAGATTAGTCCATAACAAAGGGGAGTGCCTAAGTCCACCATGAGTGGGGTCCTAATGGAACCTAGAGAATTATGGATGCCAACTTTGTTTAAACCGTGTGGGCTCCATTAACTCAAAGAATTTATGAGCAGAAAAGGATTAATTAATTACAACAATGGGTCACTTAGAGCCAACCCTTTTTATTAAAGTCTTTAGGTGGGTCGTCAATTCCATCTCCAATCATATCATGTTTTGTAGGTCTTTGGAATCCCAAGCGGTCGTTAACACAAAAGTTGGGGCCCCAATTAACTAAAGACTAAAGTTAATATTATATTCATTACATCATTATAAATTTCAAATTTGAATAACGAATTTAATCATAGAATAATAAATTAACAAATTATCACGTAGCTTATAGCTGCCCTACCCTTGTAAGCAAACTCTACTTGGA
This sequence comes from Ormosia semicastrata, assembly GCA_029884595.1. Taxonomy (NCBI): domain Eukaryota; kingdom Viridiplantae; phylum Streptophyta; class Magnoliopsida; order Fabales; family Fabaceae; genus Ormosia; species Ormosia semicastrata. The sequence goes on along the minus strand of JAQQTO010000041.1, from coordinate 16,329,872 downwards.
CAATGACTTCAACAAGACCATCTTTGAAAGATCCTTCGATGTGATTTATAGTTACCTACATCTCTCTCTCTCTCTCTCTCTCTCTCTCTCTCTCTCTCTCTATATATATATATATATATATATATATATATATATATTTATTTATATTTGAATGAGTGTTTTACTATATAGATATAGATTAGAAAAATTTCATTTACTACTTTCAAAGAGAAAACAAGGAAAATTTTGAAAATATCAATGTATTTCAAAAGTTAAATAGAGGTCAATTGGCATGATCATTAATTTGTTAAATTAGCGTAATGATTTAATAAAATCCTCACTTAACGAAATGGAGAAAGGAAAGAAATTCTAAAAAAATGATTAATCTTCTTAATACATTCTTTTAATAATTTTCTTAATTATTAAATAAAAAATATTAAATATTTTTTATATTTTTAAAATATTTATTATATTTATTTTTTATTTAATATTTTTTTATAAAATAATATAAAAATTATTAAAAAATATTTTAAAAAATATAACAAAGTTCTACTACAAATTATTAACCAACATCATCGTGGCTTATAAATGTAAGAATTACAGCCATGTGAATGTGATATGTTCGAAATCCAAAATATACAAATGCACAAATACTTTTGTTGGAACTTGGAAGAAAAAAAATCCGTGGATGGACGCGGTTTTGGGTCTCGAAGTGGGATAAACGACGGGACATTTGTCGCATTGTTCCTACCGGATCTATCACATTTGATATGCGAGGAATTTTGATTGGTAGTCATTGTCGCTTAGATACTGCCGCGTGGCCTAATCTGATACTATAAACACTACTCTACATTCTACAACAACAATCCCAAAAACAAGGGATGTTTTTTGTGCATGGGGATCAGTGGGGGAATATATATGCCTTCGTTGCTCACCTGAGTCCTGACGAGACTCAATTGTATTTATTTTAGAAAAGAGAGGAAAAAGAAAGATGCATGCATGAAAATCCAGGTGAAATCTGATTATTATGGAGAGAGTTGTCAATCATAACGACAGGGATTAAGGGTTAAGCAAAAGAATCTCTGTATATGGAGTAATGGAATGCACATCATTGTCTAAACAAGCACCAAAAAGAAAGGATTACTGTTGTTTTTAGGCATCAAAATGGAATAAAATGTATCGAAGAGGAGGTCCCACGCGGTTTCTCTATAGGCATTTTAGTTCACGGAAGAACATGGGTGTGCTATGCTACTCACAGCACGGAAGAATTGTGGTTTTGACTATAAGTCTCATATCACATGGCTGCACAATTTGTATTTGGTCAGTAATCACTTGTCAAGAAAAAGTTCACATGGCTTTAAGACCGTTAAAAGCTTAAAATAATTTGTTATGTCATTTTCTTTAATTTAATGTTTCTGTCTTTTTCTTTAAAAAAACTGGCTCCAACGACTTCAAAATTTTTAACAATCCTGATTGCAAAATATAAATAAATAAATAAATATTTATTTAGAAAAAAAAATTAAACCCTAAATCCTAAAAAAAAAAATTCCATTGCCCTCGCCCCTAATATCAAAATCCTTTCAACGTAGTTTCTCCTGTTTCTTTTGTAAGATGCAGATTCAGCAAAAATTTCAGACTGCTTAAATTATAGGCCCACATATAACCCCTAATTGGAGAAATCTCAGTCCAAATGGCCCATAGGTAACCTAATCCATCACCACAGATGTACTAATTATTGTAAGGAAAAAACTCGTGTCAAAAAATAAGTAATTAAGAATGTATCCCTTTTAAATTATTCAGTGAGTTAAAATCAAAATATATTTTATCAAATCAAATATAAATACACACTTATTTACTCACTTTAAAAACCAACTCATAAGATGATTCTTTTCCTGTTTGTAAATAGTTTTGTGAAGATTGCTACAGCAATGACATCAAAGCCCAGACCACAACATGACTTATTATTAACATGCTGATTTAATGAAAGAAAAAAACAGTAATGAAATAACTTGATATATGATAACACACAAATCCACATAGTAAACAAATGATACAAATGATTAAAAAAAATATGGTTCTAATCGTTTCAGTCAGTTGATTCTCCTTGCTCTGGTCTTGGCAGATTGACTTTGAGAGGAATTAATCTCCTTGTAAGATTGAGTCCTCTCAACTGATTTTCGCAGAGGTATTCCAAATGAAGTTCTTGGAGCTTCATTTCTTAAAGCAGAGCTGTGTCCTGTTTCATCTTTTACAGCTCGGGAACTCAGCAGGTTAGGTCTAGATTGAATGGCAAGATATTTAGCATCCTCTATCTCAAACAAATTCTCTAGAGGTTGTGTTTCTAACCTTTCAGAATACCTCCCAAAGCATGACCTGAGCACCCAAAACGAGGAATTTATCACACTAAAGTTTTTCTTTCTATCATATTATTATTTTGGAATCTTGAGAAAATATTTTACAAGAAAGATAATCGTAAATATCCTTGATTCATTTTCAAGCATTTCATGCTACCTTTTACGACTAATTTCAGAGATTTCGGCATTTAATGAAACGATTACTTTCTAAAATTAATGCTTTTTTTGAGTCAATCATGCGAATGACTCAAAATTCAACACAGAAATATTAAAACCTTTTAATTTACCCCAGAATCATACGTCACACACTCACACTTGCTCTAAATATCTAGAACACTACAGTTTAGTAAAATACATGAGTTTTACTAAGATGTATCGAGATTTATTATCTTCTAAATTGGATAAAAACATACCAGTGAGAAAAATTACGAATTTAGTGCGTAAGCACGAGAAATGCTGTGTATCTTGGTGGGTTTTTTCTAAAGAAAATGATAACAAGTGTGGCATATGGCCTATGTGTCACCATTTTTAATGACATGCAGACATATGACATTGAAATGTGAACTAACCTTTTGTCTTCAACCTTCTCTTTTCTTGCATTCTTCGTGGAAGCAGTAGAAAAACCAGTAGCTGCAAAGTTCCATAACTCGGTTAAACAAGACAAAGAAAACAAAATGTCAGAAATATTGACTTGAAGAACAAAGGCCCTAGCATTTACATCTACGTCTTATGCATCGTCTTCTATTCATATTGCATTGTTTATGATTGCTAGCTTTAGGGGACGGCTGCCCTGCTTTTTCATCTCCTTCCTTGATCCAATCAAAACATGACACAAGGAAATAAAAATAAGGAAAACCATTCATCAATGCCATCAATATGATGATCAAATAATTGAAGGGCTTAGCATATGCACCTGAGGCTGTGACAGTGATCCATTGTTTTCATTGTTCATCTCCATGTTTCCCTGCAAAAATGGTTTGTTTAACTAACAAATAATATGCTAAGTGCAACAAATATATCAACAAAGTTTTATGATTTTTATTCTGAATCCGGTATTTCTATTCACAAGAGTCTTATATGCTTTACTGCTTTATCAAAAATAGAATTTTCAATAGCTTAATATCACTGTGGCTACGAAGCACGCATAGATCCTCTATTTTTATCCAACTTAGATCATAATTCATATGTCTCAAACTAAAATGTTTACTAGGCTTTTTTCCACATAACTAACTAAACTGTAAGACACTTTTTGCAAATTGGCACCACATATTGAAGATAGAGATAGTATTTAGTAGAAACTTAAAAGACATCTAGTAGAAAACTTTATTTGAGTATGTTATATGACAACATACCATTTTAAGATACCTTAAAAAGCAACAATCTTCGGTTAAGGACATAATACAGATTATTTCATAATAGCTGATGATATAAAACCAATATTGAGCTTTCACCTCACAGCTTAAACTTTCAAGAGAGTTGGTCCTTATTTAAATTTTTAATAAATGCTGTATATCCTTACTTAGTTGCAAATTTGAAAACACTTAAGACAAGTGCTTGAAGGAACTTAACTTCCCAGCCAATCGTTGCCTAAAACTCAGTACATCATGTTGACACGAATTGGAGCACCCATAAAAATACGTGTATAGTTATGTTAAGAGATAAACTTTCTACACATATTATTTTCAATAACGGCTTCTCTTATATGTAACATTCTACACTCCAGGTGAATGTTCTATCAAATTGGGTTAAAAGCATGCTGCAATAAAGTAATTGAGGTGAGGCTCAGAATTTAAAGTTAGAGGCATACCACCACTTCCGTGCTCTTTCCTTTAAGTAAAGCAGCCCTCCATAAAATCTCATGTTGCAGTGCTTTTATCTGAAATATGAGTATCACCAAAAGGCTTGTTGTAAGATATGCAAATTGAATTGCAGTCCACAAATAGTAGCTTGGAGAAATGAACTCACCCTTTCCCTCCCTAAATTAAGCTCCTGCAAAATGAACTAGACACAATTATTACCACATTCAAGTCATGAAGAATTTATATTCACAATGCAACTTGTAAACAAACCGCTAGCAGGTGGCTATTTGATTGAGCAAGGTTCCAGTTTTGTAGTTGCAGTTTCTGAACATTGGCTCGCAGCATCTGCAGCTCAGCTCCATTCCATTCAATCATTTTACTGTTTCAATTTTAATCAAGGAAAAACCAATTTCTCCCTAATAAATTGCACTTCACTAAACAAAATAGTCATCACATGAGTGATTCATGCATAAACATGGAACACCCAAATTGAACGCACTAGACTAATCACATAATTAATTATGATAGATTATGATAACTAGTTATCATCAATTAAGTGTAGTAGTTATTTATTAATTAATAATGTGATTGGTTAAGTACATCCAACTTGAGTATTTCAAGTTTATATAAGAATTTCTCTCATCACATAATTGCTTTCGCAAATCTTTAAAAAATCATCTTTTTTTTTGGAATACTTATGAGAGGATACTTTTTTTCAGCAAGGAGCTGCATCAAAGTCACTCTTTCCTGCATCAAATTTCAAGAGAAAAAAAAAATGAACAATATTAAATAAGACTAGAAACACGTAAACAACCAAGAGAAGAGAAGAGAAGAACCAAATATTGTACCTTTAGTAGTTGTTGAATGCAATCCTTATCAGTGGAGCAAGTGTCAAGTGGATTTTCTTCTTGAGTGGGGAGTTTGGGTTGCCCCTGCAACTGGGAGTTGGTGATATCAGAAAGCTTCTTACGCATTAAACTTCCAATAGATCTCTTTGCCATTTTCTCCCCTACCATAATTATTGAACTTCAATTGGATTCACTTCAAGTATCCAATAGCTGTTTCATTCCTTCAAAGGCATACAAAGTGGGAGAATTTCGAGACAGAAACAAACGGCACTTACGTTGGATTCTATTTCTGAGGATGTCATGTGTCATGAGATTAGAGAATGCCGAAAGGAAAATATGGAAGAAGGAAAAGAAGCCAAAAGAAAGCTCATTATCCAAAGGGACCGGACCGTTGCATCGTCCCAATCTAATTTCAAATATTGCAAAGTTAGCGTTCCCAACCTCCGTTTAAAATAGTACTACACCAATCAAACAGCATTTTGATGATTTGCTTTTCCTTAAAGAACATGTATTGTGTAGGACTAGGGGATCGCGTACCTACACATGGAAAACTTGTATTTCTCTCTCATAATCTTTTCACTTTCAACTTCAACTTTTTTTTGTTCACACCCTTACAAAAAGAAACAGATGATATAATTTCCTTCATCTTGGAATGGGAAAAAAAGTGACTCTTCCTATTGAACTTTTATTATCAAAAGTAAAACACAACAATTACATTATCATACGTGATGCACTTTATAGTTCATAAATAATAATCATACGTGATGCACTTTTAATTTAAAGATGTATGTGGTAAGTAGGCATTTTAATTTCTCAAGTATTAGAAACTTATTTATAACATATATTTCAACTATTTTCAAGTACTTTAAAAATTAAAATATCCATTGACAATACATCTCCTAAAATTATTCTTTATAGGTTATATCAAACACACATAAAAAGAAAAAGAAAAAGGCAATTATGGTTGATCCAATATTGAGCTACTCCGTCGCAATTAACACCACATTTCCACCTGTAGTTTGCACTTTGCAGATTGTTGATGCTAGGAGCATTACCTCGAACATGGATAAGCATTGTTGCTAGTGCAAAAGAAACTACAGAAAATATTAAAATAAGCCGTTGTAGATAAGCACAAAAAAACACATGCCGTTTTAACACAGTTACACTTGGATTTTTTCCATGACAAAGGTTGGTACTAGTTACTTGTTAGGAATTTACAGCTTTGGATGATCAGCAACATATTTTACTTCATATGTCAGCCAAAAAAGAAGCAAAGAGAACCCACAGCCGCCATGCATAATCTTTGCTATTAAATCGGCATAAAATTATCTTAAGCTTAAGGAAAAAATGCAATATTCTAGAGTTTGAATAATACGGACCAAGAATTTTTTCTTTGTTAAAGAGCATCTAAAAATTTCTTGAATAATATAATGTCATGTCTAAATGAGGTATGTAGTTAGAATGCCAATGAATGCGCATACTTCAACCTTTCTCCCTTTTCACCCTTCAAGACAAAACATGAGTATCGTAGTAATTTTTCCTGCAAATTGAAGTAGCAAAATTGACATTAATTTTGCTAATGCGAGGTTGCTGGCGTTTAAAAGCATTGTAGCGGGAAGGAGCAGCGTGTGGTTAGCTAGAAAAGAGATGCTCCACAATATTTATAACCATTTACACTTGTCATAATTAATACTTTGACATTATTAAAAAAATGTTTATATTCCTATACATATTTATATATTCTGTTAGAGTATCAAATATCAAATAATTTTTTTTAAATAAATATGTTTTTTGTGCTAGTAATTACTCACAATTCTATACTAAAAGTAGTAATTAGATAATTTTTTTTTGTAAAATTAATGAAGACTGTAAGATTAAACTTTTAATATTATTAGTATTTATACTCGTGCGTTGCAATGCATATATATAATTTTAATTTATGATGATAAAATTTTTAATTAATTTATTCACTATTTGTTATAAAAAAAAATGATAGATTGTTGTGATTATATTTATTTAGGGCAAATCGAACGCTAACATATGGTAAATGCTCAAAATATATGTTGCTTTTGAAAAACGTGTTTGGGTAAAATCATTAAAAGCTGTTATTTGTAAAAATATGTATGGTAACAGATTTTTTCTAAAAGTTGAAATTTGAGCATTTTGCATTTTAGCTGGGGTGATTATTTTTCACTTTGAAATGTAAATATTATTTTTTTCAATTAAATAATTTTTTATTTATTCTATATTTATTCTTCATTTTATACCTATTCTCGATAATTTAATGCATAAAAATGATTCTTTTTACACTATCTAAACGAAATAAATTAGAAATAAAATTATTTTGCAACTAAAATATCCAAATATAAAACTTTTTTTTTCTTATAATCGATTATAACAAAAAAATTTAATACAATAATCGATTATTAAAATAATCAAATTTTCATAATTATCCCAAATATACACTTAATATGTATATATTAAATGTATCCTATAATTATTAAGAGTACAATAATCATTTTTTAAAAAAAAACATTGTATAATGTATAATGTAAAAAGCACATAGCATGTCAAAAATGCTAAGCTATCTATTTGGTTTCATAAAAATTGTGGATTGAACCCATACAATTCACATGGTAGTAAAATTTTTAATTTATAAAATTATTAAAAACATAAATAAAAATAAATAATAAATTATTTTGAAATAAATATATCTAATTAATTTATTATGCCAATAATAAATTAAATTTAATTAATTTTATTATGTATTCTTGTAAAACATTCAACCCGTGGAATGTAAATTACGTTTTCATGCATTGTCTTCATTTAGTGAAATGCAGATATTAAAATATTACAAGAAATAGATATATTTGAGTACAATTAATTAAAGTTATAATTATAAATTATTTTAGTTATTTTTATTATATGTTCAGATAAAATTTTCACTCTCATGAGATATAAATCTATACTTTAAATTTCTATATGAGCATTATTAAAGTTGCACAAAAGTTACAAATCTATTTTTGTTTCTCTCCTTAATCTTCATAAACTTCAGCTTTTAAAAAATGTAAAATATTAACAATTCTCTATCAACAAGATAAACTTAAAAATTAATTCTTTAAAAATACTTAAAAGATCAGCTAATGCCATATCTTTTAATGCCTCTAACCAATATATCTAATTTTTACAAAATTATCAACCTTGAACAATAGTTATCTACATTCAAAATTACAAAAGAAAGAGTAAAATTCAAATATCATGCCAAAATAGGTAAATTATAAAAATTTTAAGTACATGAAAAAAGGTACTACAAAACTATAATGATTTTAATGACAGTTTACTCAAAACCAATCATTACAAAAACTCTAAGGCCACAGGCGATGGCTTGTAAAAAAATCATCTTAGAAAAGGTAAGAAACCACCAAAGAATATCTACAAACACCTGTAAAGATAATATTTAAAATAAAACTCAACAATTAGAATAAGACTAAAGAGTTACCAATATCCAATATTAAAAATTAGAATGAGTAAAATAAAAATTCAATCAATGCACTGGATGATATTCTTTGAGATTATTAAAAGGAAAATAAAATAAAATCTTTTAGACAATTATAAGCAATTGAATTCAAATACCACTAGAAATAATTAAACAAATAGGTTGACAATAAAAAAATATTTAATAAATGATAATAATTTATTCACATTGAAATAATGCCCATTATATACAAATATAACTTGAAATTTGTTCTAATTAGAAATGTAACTCATGCTTTTAATAAAACAAAATATGATAGAAACTCGCAATATCAAATTAAATATAATAAGGGAAACAATATCCCTGTAGAAGCTTTAAACATGGTTTGAAAGTATGGACACCATATCTGAATGGTGTGAAAATTGTAATGCACACATATATCCTGAAGACAAATAGTGTTTAACTAAATATATTACCTAAAATTTAGGAGCTTTAAGCCGAGGATAATCTTATAACAGATAGAAAGAACTATACCCGGTAGGAGAAACATAACCTGGTATTACATATTCATTCCAATATTAATGATTTCATTATCAAAATTTGAAAAATCAAACTGAAAATTATATGATGGACTTTAACTAACAACAATGAAGAAGTAAATGTTAAGATCAATAACTTATGAGGTGATAGTACTTAAGATTTGTTATTCTCATATAAATGGGTTGTTAGTATATATAACTTAAATTCCTTGATTTATTCTTGAGTGACTGTAGCCAATTTATTTACACTTAAGACACATCTAATCTAAAATAGAATACTTACATTGATTGCTTTGCTTAGAAGCATTGATATTAATGCTTGCAGATTTTCTTATCTGTAAATTTAGAATTCAGAATCAAAATGTTAAGTGATTTGATGAACATTAAGCACCTCTCTTGCCAGAATCTAACATATTTTCACCTGAAAGTTAAATTTAGGTATTGTTCCACATCTCTTGACCACAAATACTCTCGACCTGCATAGTTATCATTGGATGAAAATAGTAAATTTTTTTATTATTTTGCTGCCTCTGCATAAATGATGGTATCATATTAAATGAGATGGTTGCAACTATTATGAGGGCGGAAAAAGTACAAATATTTATAGAGAGAGACATCCTAGATAGGAAATTTCCACATGAACAAACTTATAAACAAACTTCTAAAAAAGTGACATGGAACAAAAAATTGACTAAATTTTGACATGGTTGTATTTCAGCTGAAGGAATTCTCTTCGCCAGTTAAAGAAAATTTTGATCTTTACTTGAAGATAAAAAATCATACAAATTTGAGTTTCAGACAATAAAAATTTACTTGTAGGTACAAATAAATTCACTATTAAGAAATATTTTTCAAGTAATTGCCTCTTAAAATAGACAAAGGCAAACGGGTTATACCTATAGTACTATGAGCAAACTAACATTTGTTTTCAATCACCACCATTTTTTCTTGCTTATTGTACAAACTTTGGCATGAAGAACAACAACTGAAATTTTGTCAAACAATGAACATCATGCATAATGTGGTGTCATTGAGACAATGAATACTAAAAAATAAAAAAAAAGGAAGCAAGTGAAAGAATATAAAAATCGGAGACTATAAAACAAAAAGAAACTAAACTAATATTTTAGACTGTATTTTTTAAGTGAAAAATGGAAAAAAAAATAAAGGTACAAGTGACTGACTACATTCAAAGGATTCAAATTATATACAAAAAAGGAAGTTACCAATTCTCAAGCAATTTTTTTTTCCCATCTTCTTCCACTTGATGAACTCCACGTTCTCATAATGGCACCTCAGTCCAACGTCCTTTGACGACGCTATCAACATCGCCAATGTTGGGATTGGATTTCCCACCACATTCACAGTGCTCATCCATGTCTAATTCATCCTTCTATACCTCATTTCACTTTCACTACTAGCCAAAAAAATTATTGAGAAGAGATGAAAATAGAAATAAAAGATAGACAATGAGTGGTAGAAACTTATGTTATTGGAATGGTAGATAAACAAAGTTATAGCAGAGGAAGAGGGACGCGTTGTGTTGTTGCTTAAGGAATTCTCTTTGGTAGTTAAAGAAAATTTTGATCTTTACTTGAAGATAAGAAGTCATACCAACTTATGTACCCAAAAAAAAAGTCATATGTTTCAAACAATAAAAATTTACAAAAATTTACCTGTAGGTACATATAAATTCACTATTAAGAAATATTTTTCAAGTAATTGCCTCTCAAAATAGGGAAAAGCAAATAGGTCATACCTACAGCACCATGAACAAATTGACATTTGTTTCTAATCACCAAACATTTTTTCTCTCCTATTGTACAAAGCATGGCATGAAGAACAGCAATTGAAATTTCTTCAAACAATGAACATCATGCATAATGTTGTGTTATTGAGACAATGAACACAAGAAAAAAAAAAAAGAAACAAGTGAAAGAGTCTAAAAATCAGAGATTATCAAACAAAAAGAAGTTAAACCGATATTTCAGACTATATTTTTAAAGTAAAAAAAAATAAAAAAAGAAAATTACCAGTGACTAACTACATTAAAAGGGTTCAAATTATATACAAAAAAGGAAGTTAATAATTCCCAATCAATTTTTTTTTCCTTCTTCTTCCACTTGAGGAACTCCACGTTCTCAGAATGGAATCTCAGTCCAATGTCCTTCGAATAAGGCATAAATTTTTCCAATTAAAACAAAGAACAAATTTATTTATTCATCTTATGACTCTAATGCATAAATTTCCAAAACCAAAATCACCGTCAATTGAATTTGCATCATTATTATTCTATACGATGGAGTGGAAAGACACATCCACATTATATGTTTTCTAGAAAGGAAACTATTTACAATTTCTAATATTTTTTACCTTACAGCTGAAAGGTTGATGATAATCAATAACCTGCAACACAAAACAGTTGGAAAAAAACCCAAATAAAATGGAACGGTGAACAACTCTCCTTTAGATGTAGATTAAAAAATTTGAAGATTGAAAAATATTAATGAACCCAAAAAAACAAAAATGAAAAATATGAAAAAGTCAGAAATGATACATGAATCCTAGAAATAGAATCAAGACAACCATTTGCGAAAACATAGAGAAAAAACCTTTAGACCCATTATGTAGAAATGCTTTTGGAGTATTTCTCACTTTTTTACCCTTTTGGCTCCGTTCAACTCAAGCTTGATGATTTCTAATCATATATAGAAGAAAACAAAAGATCACAAATTAAAAAATAGAAAAAAAATGGTTAACCGTATCTCCTTCAAATGCAAATTAAAAAAAAAAACTAACTTCATCAATTGCAAATCGAACCAATAAAAAAAACTTAAGCTAAAGAAGATATATGTGAAAATTGGCAGAGACCAGAGAGAAAGATCAAAAGAGTGAAAATGGCAGACGGAAAAATGAGGAGAGATGAGAAAAGCATACCTTTTACAACCTTTGGCCTACTCGTTATTGATGAGAGCTTGAGACAAGAACGATGGATAATAGTCGAAAGGTAGAATCGAGAATGGCAACTTAGAGAGAGTATTGTGAAGGAGATACGAGAGAAAGGGGGAGAAGAGGAAAAAATGAGAGCTAAATGAGAGTGAAATTTGAGTTGAGTTGAAAAGGCCTACAGGTTCACAAAAATATTAAAAGTGGGTGCCTAAGTGGGAATTAAAATTTAAATGTCAGTCGAGTGGAAACCGATATCAGTTATCACAAAGAGGATAGAGAAATGCATTAAAAATAATCAAGATTTTAAATTGCGATTGAAAGCGGCTGTTTTGACATGATGCGAGTTGATGCGATTGTAATCATACTCTGTTGTGGTAGTAACAGTCATTGCAACCATTTGTTGAGGTTGCATTAGGCTAGCGGACCGTTTTTTAAAACCTTGGAAATAATATCTAATTAGATTCTTGAATAAATTATCAAAGATAATTAAGAGCAAATCACAAGAAATTGAATATAATTAATACTTAATTAGTCGAAATTGAAATTTAAGGAATAAATAAATTAACAAATAACAAAAATAAAAAATATTACTAACTAATACTTGGTTGATTCAAGTAATTTAATATTTATTCTTCTTAAATAAGATCTCAAGTTTAAATCTTGTGCATGAAAAAAAAATCAACATTGAGAGAAAAATTTGCAGTTGGTGAAGTTAGTTCTATAGGTGAAGAAATACTCTTCTAGGAGAGTAGTAATAAATTTGTGCTCATAAATGATCTCTATTATTGATTTAATTTATTTTATTTGAAAATTTGATGAAGCTTAGAGAGTTCAGTCTCCAAAGCAATTAAGATATTGTAATGAAAATAATTTTTTTATTAAATTAAAATAAGAAATATTACTAAAATGACTTTAGTTTGTGAGAGAATAAATATTAGGGGAACTGCAGACTAAACCCAAAGGTAACTTTTGAAAATAAATTTTTTTTTATAATTGTGTTTGAAAACTTTTTAAGTGATAAATTTTTTTAATAAAAATATAATTAAGAGAGTTATGTAAAAATTGTAAGACTTGAAAAAATTAAATGTAATTAAAATAGTTGCTTAAAAATTTAAAATACTTAATATTATTAAAATGTCTAATACAATTAATTAAAAGCACCTAAATATAATATATATATTGTTGAAATGTCTAATACAATTAATTAAAAGCACATAAATATAAAATATCTTAAATACTCTCAATTTAAAATAAAAATTAAACTTCAAGACAACCCTAAAACAACACTAATATTTGTCTTTTCTATATATAAAAGATAAGTGCAATTGCAAGTCAAACATTCATAAAATATCATAAATTATGTTTGGCAAAGGGCTTATCATTTTCTTTTACTTTGAACAAATGTTTAGAAGGTTAAAGGGATCGAAAACATTAAAAAAAAAAATTTTTTTAAATCTGTCCATCCTCTGCTCCTGATTGCTTCTCCCGCCCCCAATATGTCCATATTAACCTCTTCTCTGTTTTACCGGGCAGAGGATGTCTGTTGTTCCACACAATTCTCTCGAGGATCTCTAAACCTCTTATATATGTCTCCCTCATAAAACGTTCTCGTTCTTTCCATCAAAATCTGAGAAACAAAAGCTCCAAGGATTGTAACAGATGCCAAAACCGTAAACGAGTCTTTGAAACACAACTCCCCGGAGCATATCAAATCCTCCACACTGCTCCCATCCACTGCCAAACTCTCCGCCATTCTCTCATAATTCGGCTGCACAATCTTAACATTCAAGATATACGCGCCTAGAGGGCTCGCAGATTGGCCACAGTTGAACAATGTGGAATAGTACTTGAGGCCAAACAGCTCAGAAATTATTGCATTTGCCAAAGGTAATTGTGAACCAAATGAGAACCCAATGATGACACATGCAACATATATGGAACCCCTGAATGGGAATGCAACAAGGATGTACCCCAAGCTTGATAAGGCTAGCATGAAAGTTAACATGGTTGGTCGAGGGACTCTATATCTACGAAGAAGAAACTCAGATACAAAGCCAGAAAAAACTCTCCCCACGTAGTTCCATGTGCTCACAAGAGATGCAAATGATTCTATGGTTTCTATTGGGTACCCCAATGCCTCACCAATTCGTTCTAAGTTGTTTATGGCAGTCAAGCCTGCCCCTAGTCCACAAGCTGTTGTCACAAACAGATACATCATGTCAGTGCTTAAGATTGCTTGTAAGATTGTGTGGTCTTCCCCTCTCTCAGGTTTGTTCCATATGTTGCTGAAAAATGATTCACATTCATGTTCATTTTCATTCCCTTTGGACTCAATGTTAGCTTTAAGATAAGGATTGTCTATGGTGCAATCGATGTAATCTTGTCTAAGGGAAATCAAGAGAGGCAGGATGAAGAGCAACTGTTGAAATATTCAAAAGAAACTACTACCAGAACAAAGAATAATAGTGTGACTGAAACTTCATATATTTTATTGAAATCTTCCAAGAGAAACTAACGAACTACTTTTACTTAAACTAAGGAGATAAAACAAGGCCATAAGACTCCTAAAGACATGGCCTATAGCAATTGAACGTACGTATAAGGAAAAATCCCAAAAAGAATAGGACTTGACTTATTCAAAACAGGTTACCGAATCAAAGCGAGAAAAATACTAATTAAAATCCAACATTTCTCCCTTAAACCGAAAGTCCCATAAACATCGCACAGAGAGGAAACTCCAACAACCAACTTTTCATCATAACAAGATGAGAGATTTTTTCTTGAACAAACTTCAAGCATACTTGAAGCTTCTCAAATACAAGCATGTGAGAGGTTTGTCATTATATCTCAATCCGCTCCTCACTCTCAATAGATAACATCAATAACACCATCCTTGCCAATCACGTAAGTGAAATCTAACATCTATATGTTTGCTCCTCCCGGGAAAACATGTAATTCTTTGACAACTTAATTGTGACATTATCACATAACACTGGGGTCCTTCTTGATCATATCCAAGCTCCCCAAGTAACCTTCTCAACCAAATGGCTTGAAGCACATGATGTTGCAATAAACTTGGGTTTGGAGGATAAAGTAACAATTGGGGCTTTTTTTATGACCATGAAATAACACCGAACCCATCATGAAGACATATCCAGGTGCCATCATCTTCATCCCCAAAGATAATCACAAAGTTTGAACCAAATAAACCTTTGTATACAATATTCCAAAATCGTCCTTTCAAGTACACCGAAAATTCTTTTAGTCCGCTAAGAGGTGTAGCTCATTCTCCATATATCGACTAATAGGCTAACAACATGCATTATATCTCTTTGAAGTTAAATACATCAAACTCCCTACAATTTGCTTATAGATTGTAGCATGTACCTTCTTCCCATTTAAATCCATTTTAGCTTCAAATCTGCATGAAGTAGGAGTGCATAACATTGCACTCCTCCATTTGGAACCTACTCAAAATCTCTAGAACATACTTCTGTGTAACAAAAATTCAGATTGTACTACCTCAATGCCAAGAAAATAGCACATCAAACCCAAGTCTGTCATCTCAAATTCAGTCATCATAGAAGCTTTAAATGCATCAATCATGACTTTATCATTACCTGTGAAGATCAAGTCATCAACATATAAGCATACTATAAGCATTTTCCCACCATCTCCATGCTTTATGAAAAGTGTATGCTCATATGGGCATTTATGAAAGCCTGCTCTAATGAAATAAGACTCTATACGACTATACCAAGCTCGAGGTGCTTTTTTTAGCCCGTATAGTGCCTTCTTCAACTTGTAAACCTTCTCCTCATTTCCTATATGTACCAGGCCCAGGGTGGGCTCTGACACCAGAATGTTGAAATATTCAAAAGAAACTACTACCAGAACAAAGAATAATAGTGTGACTGAAACTTCATATATTTTATTGAAATCTTCCATTTACATATATAGTAGTGGAACGAACTACTTTTACTTAAACTAAGGAGATAAAACAGCAACTTGAAAATACTAGGACTCCTAAAGACATGGCCTATAACAGCAACAAATCCCAAAAGAATAGGACTTGACTTTTTCAAAACAGAAAATTACTGAATCAAAGCAGAAAATACTAATTAAAATCCAACAGCAACACACAAACAACGATGGCGCTATTTGCATAGTTTGCTGAAGAGAAACTAACGTGCCTTTCAGTTTTGGCAATGATCAAGGCCATGAGAAAAACAGCCATAGCAATTGATACGTAAAGGAAATGGTAGAAGACCCTTATCTCCTGAGGTTGCCTAATGAACTTCTTTTCTCGGAATGTGAACATAAATGTGACATATAGAAGAGCCGGGAACCATGCAATGAATAAGATGAGAGATTTTGGATCATTTCCATAGAAGGCCAGGTACAAGCATGTGATGATGGCTCCGCTTAATCCAATGTAACTCTTTAAAAGTCCCAACACAACACCCCTACTTTCTGGGAAATTCCTTACGCTTGTGACAATAGCTGGGGTGTCTGAAAAGTTGGGGGCATTGGCTCCAATGGAGATGTAGAGGCACATTTGCCAAAACTTGGGTTTGGCTATCTTCTTGGTAACGGCCAACCATACCATGAAGTAGCTCCCAAAATTCATTGCTGCGCCAAGGAGGAGGACAAACCATGATGGGGCTATCTCTGCAAAAAGGCCATTGAGTATGGCAAAGTTTGAACCAAAGTCTTTGTAAAAGGTTAAAGTCCTGAGTTCTGATTGATCATATCCTAGACTAACAGTGATCTCTTTGGAATAGGTTCCAAACATGTACACTGTTCCGCTTCCTGCCATGACTAAAAATGCCGCATAAAAAGAGAACCATCGACCCCTAATGCTGTGTAATGCAAAATCAGAAGATTGGATGTGGCTGCTGCCTCTGCTAATTCCCATGACTAACTTTTGCAAAGAGAAAGGTAAGATTTGTTTGAATTGATCAAAGTTTAATTCTTTAAGATATTGGATTGGCAGAAGAGTGCAGTGAGCAAAATGCCAAAAGCCATGGGACGCCTTGGCAAATTGGTATTAGCTCCTGATCCCATTGTCAAACAAAAAAGAACTGTCCAACTTAAAGAACCTGAATTATAGGAAAATTGGATGATATTAATGTTTAAAACATTATTAATTTATTGTTAACAGTAGTTAGGAATTAGGATCGTTAATAGAAAAACAGCAGGACATACAGGGATGTGGTACAATCACGTTGTTACAAGTTTGTTGGTGCAACTGTATATACGTATTAACACCAAAACAAACTGTATATGTATGTAATTATATATTGTCAAGTTATCTTCATAACCTCAAATATAGTAACCTGCTGGAAACAAAAAATTTTCTTTTCGGAGAGTACCTTACAATTACAATAATCAGCCCAGCAGGCATTTTCTTAATCCAAAAATGAAAAAGACCAAGAATAAAAAGACAGTCATTTCAATTTGCAAATGTTGTCTGGTAAGCTTGAGAAGAATTGATGGCACCAGAGCAGGTGCCAAAAAGAAACATTATACCGCCTGATCCTGCCAAGAAGGTAAGGAAGGAGGCAAAGAGCATGAATTACGGTAATTTAATTTAATTTATGTATTCATACTTCTATAATTATTTTAATTTTTGTTAATTTTCTTTTTCATAGCATACTGTTCATGTAAAGCCATAGCAACTTGTCCTACTAATTTTTACTATTTGAAATATCATTAAGAGGACAATATGTTAAATTAGTAATATAACTTTTTGATAAAATAAAATATATTATATTAAACCTTCAGTTATCTTTTATGAGATATAGTTATTATGAAATTATATTTTAAGGAATAAAAGTCTTAATGATCCAATTTTATTCTTATGATAATGTGTACATTTTTTATGAGGATTTATAGTAGCAATATTATAGACGACTTATTTTGTTCTTATACAATATTTATGCTTTTACTCATAATAAATTTAAAAAAAAAAAACGGTCTACATATATTATTTTAATATTGTATATATTTTTTCGATATAAAAATTACACATCATATCTTACTCATTCCTCTCTCTCGGTTTTACAATGACAATAAATCAAAATTAAATTTGATTTTAAATGAGTTCATTTTAATTATACTCAAAAGTCATAGTCATAGCTTAGTTTTGATTAATTATAAGTGTATAATATCTTTACTCATCAAATCATGTATCGTTATATTGCTAAAAGAGTTTAACTTATAAAATAATTATTATCATAATTAAATTAATTAGAAGATAATAAAAAATTAAATGATAATGTAATATTCAAAATGAATCAAAATTAAATCCTAATTTTTTTTTACTCAATACAAAAGTTTATGTTTAATATTCTTAAAGTTTGACTTCAATAAAATTAGCAGGTAGGTCAAGGGAATTTAGGAAGTCAAATCCATAAAGTATTAGTGGATGGAAAACGCTTGACATTCAATGAAATTCTCTAACTATTCTATCCATCGTATGCTACGTTGGAGTATTTTGCTGACTCGGTTTCGTTCCTTCATTTTCTCCTTTTTGTTCCCTCCCTTTCTTCTTTTCATTCCCTCCCATTCTGATTTCTTTCTTTCGTTCAATACTTTCAAACGTTCTTTTCCTTTCTTCTCTCACTCTCTGTTTCTCCCCTCTCTTCTTTGACTCTTGGTGCCATCTTCTTCCTAAAGCCGCCGCCACCATCCAGTTCTAGCCACCAAAACCAGCACCTCATACACTCAACTTCTGCCCAAACCCCAAAGACCAGAACCCTGTACGCTTAACCTCTGCCCAAATTCTCAAACGCAGAAGCCCCAAACGCCAAACCCCTAAACCCTGAACCCCCAAACCTAGAGCCCCGTACGCTCAACCTCTCGCCCAAATCCTCAAACGAGACCCCCAAACCCTGAACCCATAAACCCAAAGCCCCGTACGCTCAACCTCTGCCTAAATCCCACCATACGCACCACACCTACTAGCCATTGTGTTCTCCCTTTACCCATTGTCCCACACCGATGAATGTGCATCATCCGGGTCACCACACATCGAGCATTTTGTTGCTGAGCTGTGTGAAGAGAACTCTGTCATCCAGACTTGTGTTGTTGCCTCCTCTGGGATAGCCTTTAGTGGTACCCTATTTCATTCTCTCTACTATATAGAATCTTTTTGAATGAGATTATATATTAATGTTGTGATCCTTTTTAATTTCATGGGTTGAAATTTGATGTGTGATTAATTCTAGATAGTATGCTTATTAGCTTTGAAATTGGCAATAAATGCATGAGGAGTTAGATTTTTTGTATCATTTTTTATTCTAAAGTATGCTAGTTTGTGTTTGTGGTGGATATGGATTGAGCCAAGCGTGGTTTATAGTACTATTGACCTTGACAATCTGATTCCTCAGAAAGGAAAATGAAATGTGGTTTGTTGTTTTGTTTTCATTTATATGCCTTCTGATGATATTGTAAGATTGTAAGTTATCCATTATGAATGGATTTATGACATTGTCTTTCTTTATTTGTTGGTCAATCTATATAAACCTAATAATTGATATTTTTGTATTTTATATTATTGTGTTATGTTCAGTTATGAGTTATCAATAATCATAGTTGAACCTAGTATTTGCATTTAAGGTTTGTTTGTTGCTGTTGATTAGTTAGTTTTCTTGACTAGTTGTATTATAACTCAGTTCAGATTTATGAAACAAGAGAATAAAGGATTGAGGATAGTGAAATATTTGTTATTAGATTTTTTTGTTAAATAAAGACTAAAATTTTCAAGTATATTACTTTTGCATTCTTTTGTCTCACCTGTTTTTCACTTTTCTGCTGTCCCACTAATAACTTGTATGATTGATGGGGGAGTCTTACATTTGCACAGAAATGTGAGATGGGTAGATTGTAATATCACTATTCCTATTAAGCTTGATCCTTAATTGAATTGATTTGCTTGTTGCATGTGTTCATAATCATCTCTTTTCAAATTTGACTTAACAAGCACAAAAGGCGACTTCAAAATTCCATCTCTATGGCATTATTACTAAATATTGAAGGAAACTTACTAAAATCTGAATTCAAAATAGACATAATTTGCATAAAAGTTTAGGGCAATATATCTAACATGTATTGCATATTATCATGGTTTCAGACGTTACTCCACCTGCAAGAAAAATTGTACATAATGAATGGACAGAAAACTTGAAATGTCACTATTAGTAGTAAACAAATGCAACTATAATATAAAACGAAAAAATAGATTAAAATTTTGACTTGGTTAGGACTTTACTTGACTTGAAATAATTCTTATATTCTCCTTATTCATTTCTAATCCTAATATGTATAGAATGCATGTAATGTGTATAGAATGCATGTAATTCCATGTAGAGGAGGAGGAGGTATATATTGTTTGAGGGTGAATGATAGTAATGTATTATTGCAATGCCTCACTTTTCAACATCAACCAAGATACATGTTGTGATAAATAGGCGATACTAGGTTTTTTTTTTTTAAACCAGGTGTATCGCATTTGTATTTACTTTATTTATGTATTTTTATCAACAGCCTTAAGAGTAGTTGACGTTTAAAGAAATATCAAATTTGAAGTTCAAAGAAATATGAAATTGACCCCCACCACTGGAGCTCATTTTTTGATTCACCAAAAATTCATAGAGATTAATCACTTTTACCTAATGTATTAACCAGTTATTTTCGATACACTAATTAATGACTTTCACCAGAAAACCATGGGCATTCACCATTTACTCCCAACGTGTTAACCACAATAATACACATGTCAACTCTAACTAGTCATGTATTTATAACAAGTTTCTCCCCCCTTATTGGGAACTCATTTTTGAATTCACTAGAAACTGATATAATTTAACTACAATTTCCTAATGTACTAATATCCTAACTTGGATTCACCAAGTAAGGATATTCACCACAAAACCATGGACACTGACCAGTTCTTCCTACAATATTAACTAGAAAACTACACACCCCAACTCACTCCACTAGGAATTCATTTGTAAATAGTTTACACCCACTATTGGGAACTCATTTTAGGATTCACTAGAAATTCATAGAAATTAACCACTTATTCCGAATGTATTAACCAGTTAATTTGGATTCACCAAGTAATGAGATTATCTAAAAAACCATGGATATTGACCAATTCATCCTAATATATTAACCAAAAAATTTACACATCCAAGTAATGACTCCACTAGCAATTCATATGTAAGTAGTTTACCCTCATTTTAGTTTACCTTGTTCTTTATTTGTGCTTTAATCTTGTTGTACTTGTGAAATTTCATACTTGGTCTTTTACATATGCAAAATACTTCCATGGATAGCTCACGGACAAGATGGGGTTGTGATTTGTCCAGCACCAATCAGGTAACCAACTTGGTTAATATAGAAAAAATTGTGATATGTGTTTGGTTACGCAAATATGTTGACCAATTTGTTCTCTTAACGCAGAAGGTGGGATTGAGACATGTTTGCATACCGAGGTTGTCGATGTTGGTGTATGCCCTAGAGGCTGATACATTTGTCTGTATTTACATACATTCTATTATGCTATTTTTTAATATATGAGGTATTTTATTTATTGTGTTCTTTTTAATAAACATAATAAAGTCATTAGAATAGTAAGTTTGATACCATAGGACATCAAGTGATTGACTTGATCGTGAGATCCTATTGGATAAAATTAGAACACTATTCTTAACTGTCCCTAGTCAAGTATTATTGTTAATTAGGACAACAATAATGCGTTGAGACTAGTATGTGCATAGACTAATGACCACATCTCACGAGTTATGGATATGAGATATCAAGTCTTTCACATGGGTACATATTAGAGTAATGATATACTGGACTGACTCGCCATGAGAACACAGCATGGATCGTTACGTGAGTGTCATAAGCGATTCTCATAGTGACAATGGTGTATGTGGTCCTTTGACCTGAAATCACTATTATTCCTACATGAGGAGTTATGTGTTTTAATGCCATTAAACGTCATCTGTAACAAGGTGATTATAAAGTTGGTTATTGGATATACTGCGAATCATGTAGAGGGATGTGAGTGACCTAAATGAAATTTGACACTCCTACATAATAAGAGCGATATCTTCGGGATCCCTGATTGAGTAAGACTGCGAAATGCATGACCATGCTCAAATGAGTTAATATGAGATATTGATTTCATTTTTTGTTACAAAATCTACTCGAATATCAAGAAACGAAGGATTGGACTATACAAGGGTGACGCATTCCATGCCTTATGTTCAATCTAGATATCTTGACAAATGGACTAAACGACACGGAAACATTGGTCACAGAAATATTATGTCAAATCACTGACATTCTTATTACTTGGGTAGCAGGGATGTGTTGCTAGATACCTCTCACTGCTTGTAATATTAAAATGAGATTTTAGTATTACTGCTAACGTAATGAGAACCTGCAGGATCACACGCATAGAACAGACTAAAATTAGAGCAATAAATCCAAGTTGGACTCGGATTCAAATATGGGTCAGACTCATAACAGATGAGTTTAGGGTTGCACAGCTTACCTTACTGCTGCTCACACTCATTTAAGGCAGTCACTATTATAAATAGTACTGTTAAAGGGCTACTAAGACACACATATTACAGAACCCTAACCGCACCTACAGAAAAGTGAGTGAGAGAGCGACAAGTTTCTTTTTTTCTCTTCGCAGCTAGCACTGTGTGAGAGATGTGAGGCTCCTCTTTGCAGATGTTGGATGTTCAAAAGTCTGTTCGTGTGGATACCACAGAGACATCATTGCTATTACGGTGTTGGTGATTCACGTCACTTCCTTTTGATCACGCTTCAAGAGGTAAATATTTTAAAATTCAGATTATGGCTTTTTCGCATGGATCCTTGGTGGGAATCCTATTTTTCAGCTGCGTGATGTATCCGCAATTCCCAACAATTGATTGACGTGAATAGCTCATTAAAGGATGCCCAGAAGTCCCGAATTGAGTCTACCTCATTCAAGTCACTGTTATATATGCCGAAGAATTTAAAAATCAACTGTGTCTTGTTGTGGGAGTTAGCGTGTAGATAGGATGAAAGATGTGGAGATTTAGAGTGAAGGGTAGGGTTATCCCATTCAGTGCATTAGATGTGTGCTTGGCACTTGGATTATGGATTGCAGGGGAACGATTAATCCCACGTGACGATGGAGTGGGCCGAACTCTGTCCTTATTTAAGGGGGCGATGTAACTCTTGGCACAATTTATTATAAGCTGTATCAGCATATAGGGAATAACAATGTGGATAACTTTTGTCGACTTTATATCCTTCTTACTATTGGGGAGTTTTATTTTCCCATTACAGGTGTCCATATGCATTCTGCCTTCACACACCTGTTAGATGAGTTAGATTCCCTAGATAATTATAGTTGGGATTTGGCGGTGTATGATTTTTTGGTGGATGACCTGACCCGAGTTGCACGTGTAGTGAACGAAGGTAAGAATACCTGTCAAATCCATTTAATGGGATGTGCTGCACTTCTACAGGTACATGTTTTGTTATTTACTATGCTTCCTAGTTATTATAATTGTTTCATGCAATATTGCAGCTTTTTTATGTTCTTTTCCTGTTGCATCATTTTAATACCAGACATATGATTTTCTACAAGGTTTGGGCTTTTCATCACCTGTCATTGCGCCCCACATCAACTGTGATAACTGCTCAATCCTTCCTATGTTACTTGAACTGGCATGTGTTTAGGGGGAGGGAGGAGAAAGTGCGCACGACTTTTGAAAAAAATAAGGTAACATACAACTTTTAAATGGTGTGTATTGCTGCGACATTGTACGAAAATGATTTTGCATATAAAAAAATCTCTAATATATAACTGTAGTAGTCCACATTCACTATACTCGTTAACTACGTATCTATTGGTTATTGACATCTAAGTAACCGAAGATCTGGTTGCATCGAAGGAAGAGCATCAGATTGATATAGTCAGGGATGCATACACACAAGAGCAGCAACATGATGTTGGACATCGGCGGTTAAGGCCATTTGATGTGGAGGACCTTACCAGTGATATTTTTCGTGTGGTTGCTGAGAATGTGCAAATGAAGAAAAGGATTTCTATTCAGGAGACGGAAGTGAGCACACTGAAACAACTATTATTACATCATTCAGTGCCTCCACCTTCAAGTTATCCTGTAGGCAGTCTAGTGTGTAACCAGGGTACTCAATCATTGAATCGTGTGAACACTCCTTTCTACGGATTCAGTCAAGGTGATAAGCCGAGCGATCAACAATCGCCTGCATGTGGCTTCCCTTCAGGTGCACCTGTTGGCTACTCTGATATACACCCGAACCTAGTGACAGACAACCCTAACTCCAACATTTGCATGCGAGTTAAGGCTCAGCCCAGGAAGCGTGTACAAGGCAAACACACCCAGACTCTTTACACTGAACTGCAAAAGAATAAGAAGACAGTGCCTCCACCACAAAGTTGTCTTGCAGGCAGTCCAATGTGTGACCAGAGTGCTAAGAAAGCGAATCTGCATAGAAGGCTTTTTACCTACTGCACCAGAATGCTTAAAAAAGAGGAGCACGATTCCAAGTAAGTTTTTGAACTACCAACATGGCATGCTTGATAAGTATAATACTGATTTTACTTAGGCTAACATTTGTCATTTGCATCTTGTACAATTTCAACATTAGGTAAATATAAATGCTTATATAATTTTTCTGCTTTGCATGGTTTTATATCAAATTAAGAGTCTAGCAAAAAAGTAATATAGATAAGAGTTATAGCAATTAAGTCATCATAAACTCTTTTATTCGTAAACAACATTGACCACAAATATTAGTGAAGCATATCTAGTTGAAATTATTGTTCAGAGTGGGAAACTAGCTAAAAGCCGATGTTCAAGCAAGTTTGATTCCCTTAATTCTTGCGATGAAGTACACTATTGTCTAGGTTGCTTAAAACTATTTGTGATTATTTCTTTTCTTTTTATTCTTCCTTATCTCTTCCATTCTATGTTGCCAACGAATCTCAGTGGATATCTAACTAGTTTGCTCTGTGACTGTCTTTAAACAATTTGTTTTGGGTTATGGTGTAGGGTAGTGGTCAGACTCTACGGTCAATTCCTTACCATTGCAGATGCATCTTGCATGAAATCAAGAGGGTGGATCAACAATTTGGTAAGAACGAATTATGTTCAACTTATGATTTAGATTATGTATGTCATATGTACTTATTACGCTGGTTCACATAGAAGGACCTTTTTTAATTACGTTTTCAGGTTATTATGTTGGCTGCAATGGTTTTTGTGAAAAATAAAATGGAGCGAGCACGAAGAGTGACCCATCACATGTTTAGTCTCGCATTTATGGTAACAACAACATACTCAATTAACTTAGAACTGTATGACCATTCACAATGAAACCTTATATATTAAGTTGGTTATTTATAAAATGTAGGATTTAATAAAAAGTGGACTATAGCATTCCAAATCACTTCACCACAGGCCCTGGCGAAGTATTAATGACTTCATGCCTCATGCTGAAGTGGGATATGACATCACTCAATGCAATTTAGTAACTTTTAAGCATTATGTGTAAAAAATGACATGTATTTGGCTGCATACACTTTATTGGGCCACATATGGGGTTTAACCCATCATTTACCAAACATGGATTGCATATAGTATTTTATTTTCTAAAACTGCATAAGACATTATGTTCCAACTATAATGCATATCACTATTATATGTCTACATTATCAAATAACTATGTAAAATAAAAAAAGCATTTTAGGAATAGTAATAATATTTATGTATGGATATTACAAGGAACACATTCAATGAACTTGGATACATTTCTTCATGTAAATATTTGCTCCCGTCGTGTTTGACGGCCATTGGTGGTGTTATGCGTTGGATCCGAAAATTAAAAAGTTGTATGTGTTGGATTCATTGGGCAGTCACAATGACACTGAAAAAGCTAGGCTGGACATTTTAACTGTATCATAATTCTCTAATGACATTGTAATGATAATGTATTAGTTGTGCTGTATAATTTGACTTTTAACTTTACTTTGAATTTGTAGAAGTTTCGGTTTGAAGAATTTTTGCAGTTAATTAGCCCAACCTTTGAGAATCACAGTCCTTTAGAGCTAGTGGAGGTTGACTTTTCCCGACAGCACAACTCGTGAGTAGGGTTGCACTATTTAAAAAATATTATTTGTTATGTTGAGGTAAAGGTGTTTAATTTTTTCCTTTGTGCTTGCTTGTATGTTACTGAAATAGGGATGATTGCGGAATATACGTTATCAAGTACATAGAGATATGGGATGGACACAAAATGTTTGGAGATAAGACTATGCCCGAATGGGAAGAGGTGAGGGAGTTGTTTTATTTTCTGATTTAACAATTACATTCTTTTGGAATTTTTATTTATTCATACTATACTGATACAGGGAGTAGTCATGCAAATACGACGTGACTTATTATGTGGCTGAGTCTTACATCCGAACAACGAGTACAGAGAAGAAGTTTTAAGAGCTGCAAATGCTATGGAGTTGCTGGCTTGATTTGTAAATGTTATTCTACACTCTTTAGCTTGACTCTATGTTTAGTTATTGTAATGTCTCACTGTTGATAATGTATAGGGATACATATTATGATAAATAGTCAATAAATGACTTTTTTTTAAACCAAGTGTATTATTTTATATTTACTTTATTTATGAACTATTTACCTGCAACATTTAGAATATTCGAAGTTTAAAGAAATATCAAAGTTACCCCCACCATTGGGAACTCTTTAGTGGATTAACCAGCTACCTATACTAATTAATCACTTTTATGTAATATATTAACCACTTATATTGGAATTAACTAAGTAATGAGACTCACCACAAAACCATGTACATATTTACTCACAACGTGTTAACCACATCATTACACAACCAAACTCCAACTGGTACTTCATTCATAACACTATTGCCCCCACTATTGGGACCTGATTTTTATTTTTTCATAAACTTGTAGATATTAGCCACTTTTTCGTACTATATTAACCATTTATATTGAAACTCACCAAGTAATGAGATTCACCAGAAACTTATATAGATTAATCACTTATTTCTAAAGTATTAACTAGATAATCATTAATTCATTAAGTAATGAGATTCACCACGTTTTCCATGACATTCTGACCATTTACTCCCAACTTGTTAAAAACAACATTACACATGCCAGTTCCAACTAGTACTTTATTTCTAACTAGTTTGCTCTCACTACTAGAAACTGATGTTTAGATTAACCAGAAACATGTACATATTAACCACTTTTTCTAAATATATTAACTAGTTATATTGGAGCTCACCAAGTAATGAGATTCACCACTTTTTCCATGGTATCCTGATCATTTATTCTCAACGTGTTAAAAATAACACAACACATGTCAACTCCAACTAGTACTTCATTTCTAACTAGTTTGCCCCCATTACTGGGAACTGATGTTTAGATTAACCAGAAACATGTACATATTAATCACTTTTTCTAAATGTATTAACCAGTTATATTGGAGCTCACCAAGTAATGAGATTTACCACTTTTCCTATGGTATCCTGACCATTTACTCCTAACGTGTTAAAAATAACACAACACATGTCAACTCCAACTAGTACTTCATTTCTAACTAGTTTGCCCGTACTACTGGGAACTGATGTTTAGATTAACCAGAAACATGTACATATTAATCACTTTTTCTAAATGTATTAACCAATTTTTTTAAATATATTAACCAGTTATATTGGAAATGTACATTGCCAATATTGTGGCATTTCAATAATACATTCCTACCATTCACCCTCTAATATGGGGTAAACTTATGACAAATCAATGACTAGTTATTTTTAAGATGTGTAAGGTTGTTTCTAACACGTTGAGAGTAAAATGGTAACCACCGAGATTGAATTACTTAGATCATATTTCCTGATTTGAAGACACGGGTCGTGTCTGATGACACGATACACCCGTGTTTTGAGTTTATGAACACAATTCTAACAGGATTTGAAGGCAGAGAAGAACACGGCTTACCCCGTGCCATAGGACACGGGCCGTGTTCTTGGGAGCACCCATTATTGGGTTCCAATTTGTGATATCAGAGGAGGACATGACCTACCCTATGTTTGAGGACACGGGCCGTGTTTTTGGTCAGCTCTTGTGCAGAATCCTGTTGAAGTACCAGAGAAGCACACGGCCAACCCCGTGTCTGAGGACACGGGACGTGTAACCTAGCTTCTTCATATTTTGTAATGAGATTCTTCACATGTTTAAGGTGCATTGAGTTGTGGTCAGTCTCGTGGTGAATCCATTAGTGTATCAGTTTCTGTAACTGGTGAATCCAAAAATCAAATCTCAAAGATGGAATGAACTTGTCACATATTCATGATTAGTTATTTGTAAGAGGTGTAAGGTTGTTTTTAACACCGTAGGAGTAAATGGCTAATGTTCATGGAGTTGTGGTCAGTCTCATTAATAGGTTAATGCATTAGTGTATCAGTTTCTGTAACTAGTTAATACATTACAAATAAGTGGTTAATCTGTATCAGTTTTTGGTGAATCCAAAAATCAGTTCTCAAAGATGGGGTGAACTTGTCACATATCCATGACTAGTTATTTGTAAGAGGTGTAAGGTTATTTTTAACACCTTGTGAGTAAATGGTTAATATTCATAGAGTTGTGATCAGTCTCATTAATTGGATAATCCATTAGTGTATCAGTTTCTGTAACTGGTTAATACATTATAAATAAGTGGTTAATTTGTATCAGTTTCTGGTGAATCCAAAAATCAGTTCTCAAAGATGGGGTGAACTTGTCATAAAGCCATGACTAGTTATTTCTAATATGTGTAAGGTTGTTTCTAACACGTTGAGAGTAAAATGGTAATCACCGGGATTGAATTACTTAGATCATATTTCTTGATTCGAAGACACGGGTTGTGTCTGATGACACAGTACACCCCGTGTTTAAGTCTGTGAACATAATTCCAATAGGAATTAAAGGAAAAGAAGAACACGGCTTACCCCGTGTCATAGGACATGGGTTATGTTCTCAGGAGAACCCAGTATTGGATCCAATTTGTGATACCAGAAGAGGACACGACCTACCCCGTATCTGAGGACATGGGTCGTGTTTTTGGTCAGCTCCTATGCAGAATCCTATTAAAGTACCAGAGAAGCACACGGCTAACCCCGTGTCTGAGGACACGGGACATGTAACCTAGTTTCTTCATATTTTGTAATAAGATTCTTCACATGTTTAAGGTGCATTGAGTTGTGGTAAGTCTCGTTAATTGGTGAATCCATTAGTGTATCAATTTATGTAACTAGTGAATCCAAAAATTAGATCTCAAAGATGGGGTGAACTTGTCACATATCCATGACTAGTTATTTATAAGAGGTGTAAGGTTGTTTTTAACACCTTAGGAGCAAATAGCTAATGTTCATGGAGTTGTGGTCAGTCTCATTAATTGGTTAATCCATTAGTGTATCAGTTTCTGTAACTGGTTAATACATTACAAATAAGTGGTTAATCTGTATCAGTTTCTGGTGAATCTAAAAATCAGATCTTAAAGATAGGGTGAACTTGTCACATATCCATGACTAGTTATTTGTAAGAGGTGTAAGGTTATTTTTAACACCTTGAGAGTAAATGGTTAATGTTCATGGAGTTGTGGTCAGTCTCATTAATTAGTTAATCCATTAGTGTATCAGTTTATATAACTAGTTAATACATTACAAATAAGCAGTTAATCTGTATCAGTTTCTGGTGAATCCAAAAATCAGTTCTCAAAAATGGGGTGAACTTGTCACATATCCACGACTAGTTATTTGTAAGAGGTGTAAGGTTGTTTTTAACACCATCGAAGTAAATGGCTAATGTTTATGAAGTTGTGGTCAGTCTCATTAATTAGTTAATCCATTAGTGTATCAGTTTCTGTAACTGGTTAATACATTACAAATAAGTTTTTAATCTGTATCAGTTTCTGGTGAATCCAAAAATCAATTCTCAAAGATGGGGTGAACTTGTCACATATCCATGACTAGTTATTTGTAAGAGGTGTAAGGTTTTTTTTAACCCATTGGGAGTAAATGGTCAGAATATCATGGTTTTTGTGGTGAATCTGATTTCTTGGTGAGTTCTAAACAATCCTGGTTAAGTTAGTAGGAAAAAGTGGTCAATATCTACTATTTTCTAGTTAATCCAAATACCAGTTCCCAATGCTGGCGATAAACTAGATACTTCTTTCAACATCAATTACACCTAAGACTACGAGTAAAAATACATAAATAAAGTAAATATACAAAAAAAAATAACTGGATTACCAAAAAGCCTTTGATGGCTTATGTATCACAGTATATATCCATATACATCATCAATATTGAGGCATTGCAATAATACATTCTTACTATCCACCCTAAAAAAATATATACATCTTCTTCGTCTACATGTAATTACATGCATTTTATACACATTACAAGTGACCTATATAAAACTATAGCACAGAAACAATCCACTTAAAAAGACAAAAAGACTACTTACGTGGGTTCATGGTGATCCATTAAATGTTGTAGACTCTATCATAGTGTGAGCGCACATGCCTCAATTTACACATAAGCCATTGTCTGCACACTTGACCTATATAAAAACAATGAAGAAGCCACTTGTGCACTCATTATCCTCTATACCAAAAAAGGGAAATCAACCTGCAAAAAAACATGGATTACATTAGTGCTAAAGTATACCTTTGAAGCATGTACATAGCACCACCCTATATAATTTATACAAATTCAGACTTGTACTATGTCACTGATTCCCAGCCTATGTGTCTTCAAATTGCCTTGCATTACCACAAACGAACAAATTGGTGTATGGCATTTGACTAGGACAACCCTGGATAAAAATATATAAGCATGTCAATTTCAATCACTACAGTGAATTTAATGAGCATATGTTGGACATACCGACACATCATGTTGGACATTTCTAATGGCCTTTATTTGATAGTGACATCATGCTCTAACATTTGAACTTCCTTCTAATAATGATAAAAAAACTAAAGTTTATGAATTATTTGATAGTTGCGAAACCTAATAGCTACCGTCACACATTGGTGCTCTAACATTTGAACTCAACTCAACAGCTGTGGATTGTTAACCAACAATATACTAAACATCTATTCATTAAAACAAACAATCAAAGTTTACGTAGCTTAAAACTTAACAAGCATTTCAACAATGATTACAAAAGATACACAGTTTTGGTGTATACACACACCATAGTACAATAATCACGACATTCTCCATAGATGTTCGTTTTTGTCTATAGACGACAAGCAATGGGTGACTAAATAGCTATGCATAACTTTTTATATAAAAGTGGTCAATTAAATTGGTCCTTTATTAATTAAAAGAAAAGAATTTTTATTTTTTTATTTTGACATATGTCAAAATTTTATTTTTTTTTAAGAGCTTCCATCAATGCACTCCATTATATATAACCAAAGTAAAATAACTTAATACACTAATAAAAAATGGATGCTAATCAAGTTTAAATAAAACATTTAAGGATTTTTTTTTTTTTTTTTACAAAAAAGAATCAAAACATCCCATTTTACAATAATAATTAACAAATTCATATCTACATACCTCAATTGTCAAAGTTTGATGACGTTGGTCCTTTTTCCTCTTTATTAATTTGTGGACTACTTAATCAATACAAAGATAAACTATAATCTCAAATTAGCCCACAAATTAACTTTCATCATTTTTTTAATCCTTTTACATTTTTCATGTTAGATAATTTATCTATATTTTTTACTTTTTTATAATCTATTTCATTTTTTTTAAAGTTAAAAATAGAATAAAAAATAAAAAAATAAAATAATAATAATAATAATAAACTGATCTTCATGTTTTAAAAAAAGAAAAAAAAGAAAAAAAAAGACAAAAGTGACCACCCAAAAAAAAAAAAAAAGAAATGAATAGTAAAATAAAAAAATAAAAGAAAGACAAAAAAAAACAAACAAAGAGACTTCAAAATTGAAAACAAAGAGACTTCGTCCCTTTTGGAAAACGCTAGATAAAGAAATGGGGAGTTGAGAGTGGAGCTTACGTAATGGAAGAGGAACACGACGTGGAGGTCCGCGGTGGAGCTCCGACTTTGGATCCTAATGGGGTTGAGCGCGCGGCGGTGCCCTCATTCAACTTCCTTTGAAGGTCATCACCCTTGCATGTTGTTCTACCGCACAATGGTGGTGAGTGGCGGTTTAATTGCTTAGATGCAACCATCGATTGTTTGGAGGTTTGTGGTTGTGGAAGAAGCATTTGTTTTGCTTTTATATTCACATAGTCCATGGTGGAGAGCATCTGTGAGATCCTCAAACTCTACAATATATTCAATCACCTAATAAAGTGCTTGTATAATTTATCAAACATTTGCATTTGTGGCTTCAACAAAGTCACATCATAATTTGCAATAATTCATTTTGGAATAAAAACTATGTTTAATCCAATTCATCTTATATTTTTGCTCCATCTTCGGGTAAAATATACTTTGATGACAAAGTTTTTTTTTTAACTATTTCATTTTTTTTAAAAGTTACATTAAATTAAATAAATAAAAATAAATAAAATTGATAAAATGTCTATCAACATTGTTCTACCAAATTTGCTTAGATGCACTCGAAATTTTGCTTTTATATTCACATAGTCCATGGTGGAGAGCATCTGTGAGATCCTCAAACTCTACAATATATTCAGCCACCTCATAAAAGTGCTTGTATAATTTATCAAACCTTTGCATTTATGACTTCAACAAAGTCACATCATAACTGTTCTTTATGTAAGCATGTCTCCATCTTATGTTTTTGCTCAATCTTCGTAAAATATACTTTGATGACACTTCTTGAACTATTTCATTACCAAGTACACAAAGTGAATGTCTACACATAATTCCTTTAAACTCAAACAATAAGCAGTTGCAACTAACATCACGACTGTTACGATTAAATAACACCTAAAAAATAGTATTCTTTCCTAACCCTCTAACCACTATATCTGCCCTCACATGGTAAGTACAAAGCATTCCCTCCACATGCTTAAGGGACGCAAAATAATCCATTCTTCCTCTTAATTTAGATTAGACCTCATTAAACTTTGCATGGGTGTACTCGGATTGAAACTGCCTTTCAATGGGTGAGTTTGACCCACATTGAATTGTGGAGTCCATTGATTTGAAATCTGCCTGAAATTCCTTTTCTGCTCTTGAAAATCATCATCAACATCTATATCGTAGAAAAAATTACAATTCTCCTCTTGCATTCTTGCAAAAATAATTCTTCAAAGCCTTCCCATCACATTCCTTGCCAATTCTATGTCTTTCATTGTCGACATAATTTCTAGCATCTTGCGTATTAAATGATAAGTTCTCATACCCACCCACCTCAAAAGCAAGAGACCGGTCTGTCTTATGTATTCTCACCCCTACATCATCACTCACTTGGATTGTTCTCTTCAAGTGCATGCTAAGATTCTTGTTAACTTTCAACATTCTCACCTTCGTCGGGCTAAGTTCATGAGAGTGTTCAAGTATAGCTGTCTTGATGAACCATCGTGCATCTCCCATCTTCTTGACAGTAATTTTTGCTTGACAATTTGTCCTTCTAGTTGGAAG
Source organism: Ormosia semicastrata (assembly GCA_029884595.1). NCBI lineage: Eukaryota > Viridiplantae > Streptophyta > Magnoliopsida > Fabales > Fabaceae > Ormosia > Ormosia semicastrata. Next base: position 16,296,187 of record JAQQTO010000041.1, on the reverse strand, counting down.
TGTCTTCAAAGTGCTTGGAATTGTTGACATATGTTTTCTCTGTCTTGAATAAGCTAGCATAATGTAATTTACCTTACCATCATCTCTTTTTTTTTTGAAGTTCTATTTACAACACTAAACCTCTTTTTGTAAGCATATTTCCTATAAAATTCCTTAACATCCTCCTCTGATGGAAACAACATCTCCCGTTTTGGCTCATAACTTTCAAACTCGCCATCCAAAGCATCACTCATAATGAAGTCACCTTCACATGCTTCTTCCACTTTATCAACAGCCTCAGATGTATAGAGATTATTTGAACCCTCCATCCCCTTCAGTTTTGGGTTGCTACACACACCTGTAAATTATCAAGTATTTACTGTCATGTTACAAGCATATTTCATATTTCACCAACATCTAGATTTCATTATTAAAAATTAAGAAAGAGAAATGAAAAGTAAACAAACAAATGGCAATAGATAATGAGAGGATATAGAGACCCATTCAAATGGGAACTGATGTTTGCCCCCACTACTGGGAATTGAGGTTTACAATAACCAGAAACATGTACATATTAACCACTTTTTCCAAATGTATTAACCAATTATATTAGATCTCATCAAGTAATGAGATTCACCACTTTTTTCATGGTATCCTGACCATTTACTCACAACGTGTTAAAAATAACACTACACATGTCAACTCCAACTAGTACTTCATTTTTAACTAGTTTGCCCCTACTACTAGGAACTGATGTTTAGATTAACCAAAAATTAAGGATGCAAATAGAACTATCTATAATTATTTCATTTCCACACTCTAGGAGGTAAGAGCCCTTCACGAGAAACCATTTCTTTGCCACCAACTGAATTTAAATACTTAATGGCTACTTTTTTCCCATACAAAGATGGTAAAAAAAAAAATTATGTTTACAATCCTGCCAACGTTGAAGAACATATATACTCAGTTGCTCTGACTACATGTATACATTTGAAACAACAAATATTGCATAAGTGCAAAAACTTAATTATTTTAATTAATTCCACGAACCTACCTATCTAACACCAAGAACACGACTAACTACAAAGTAATTTCATGAATTTTTCAGGCAAATGTATGAATCTAACATTAACAAGAAGCATAATCAAATAAACCACAACAAACATCTGAGTGTATGCATAAAATACACTAAAAGCAAGTGCACTTTATCGCCGAGTAATATAGGACTTGAGTCCCAATTATCGATCCCACGAGGAATAATCAGTAATTACTAGATTCACAAAATCCTTTGTTATTCAGACAATCAAAAGTGTATGAAGAAATTCAAATTAAAAGTAGAAAACAAATAAAGAGATACAATGAACAATTAAATAAAAAAATAGACAATCAATGAGAGAGAGACTAGGACGCAAAGTTCACTTGAATCCAATTATTCAGATTTTCTTTCATTTATGATGTAAGGTAATTCTTTTGTCAATATTCTCTTACCTGCTATTGAATCCCAATGGCCATGGATGAAATAATATTCTATTCCTAAATTAAATCACCTATTTGGTCACTTAGTTAAATTAATTAGGAATGCATTAAGCTTCAATTCAAGAGATGAACTAATATACCTGTCAATTCTATTGGTAGAAAAAATTAATGTTTTGTCATTCACCAATCTAATCCTAGGCTTACCATATAGATCCACTTTTTGAATGTGGATGGTCACTGGTTAAACAATAAATTAACACATGCTAAAAGTGATCAAGTTATGACAAGAATGCAAGCAATATGATAAACCTTAAAGAAATTACCTTAATCAAATCAGAAATCAAACCCAAATAATTAGGAAAACAAGATCCTCCATAGCCTTCACTATGGGTTTAGCTACTCATATTCAATAAAAACAAACCTATATCAAGATACAAACCCATGAAAAGAAAACCCAAAGAAATGAGAAAACTAGAAAGAAAGAGAAATCAAAACCCCTTTAATGGAGATTATGATCTCTAAGCCTTCAAGAATCGAATCTTCCTTTAAAGCCGTCCTCCAAGGTCTATTATCGCAAAACAACTCTATCCGGATTAGGAATTTTTTGTGTAATGTGCTCAATGTGTTGAATTTGGCGTAACTTCTCCTATTTAATGAAAATCACGTTTGCTATTACGCAACCAGCGCCTAGGCTCTTTGTTCTGAGCGCTTGAGCACTCAGCCACTTAAGTCCAAATGCGCACTACTGCCTCTTACGCGCTCAGGTGCTCCTCACCCAGTGCTCAGGCGCTGGGACACTAAATCACCGCTGCTGCATATGCTTTGGACACTCAAGCGCTCTAACACTGTGGAAAATTTCACTTTTTCTTGCTCCTTTGAATGTCCAGTCTTCTCGAGGTGTAATTACCTAACAAAAACACACAAAATACTTAATAAAAACATAATCAAACAATACTAAAAAACTTACGAACAAAATTCAATAAAAATAAATGAAAAAATATGAAAAACCAAAGAATTGAACCGTAAAAATATGATATGTTGACGATTCATCAACTCCCCCACACTAGAGTTTTGCTTGTCCTCAAGTAAAGAATAAGGAATCAACAATAATATTAAACTCAACATCAAGAAACATGAATCAAAGGAAAATTTCACAATTTAAAAAAAATAAAGTTCAGCAATCAAATCCAATCAATCAAGATCATTTAACACTTAAACAATTAGAAGTTTGAGTCTAACTTACAACTGTTCTCTTCACCAAATATCTGAGATCACTCATCTTTCCATCGCTCACGTTTACTGTTACGCAACCACGCCTAGGCGCTTAGTTCTGAGCACTTGAGCACTCAGCCACTTAAGTCCAAATGTGCGCTGCTGCCTCTTACGCCCTCAGGCGCTCCTCACCCAGTGCTCAGGCACTGGGACACTAAATCACCGCTGCTGCATACGCTTTGGGCACTCAGGCGCTCTAACACCAGCGCTTAGGCGCTGGTCACTGATGAAAATTTCACTTTTTCTTGCTCCTTTGAATGTCCAATCTTCTCGAGGTGTAATTACCTAACAAAAACACACAAAATACTTAATAAAAACATAATCAAACAATACTAAAAAACTTACGAACAAAATTCAATAAAAATAAATGAAAAAATATGAAAAACCAAAGAATTAAACTATAAAAATATGACATGTTGACGGTTCATCAACTCTCCCACACTAGAGTTTTGCTTGTCCTCAAGCAAAGAATAAGGAATCAACAATAATATCAAACTCAACATCAAGAAACATGAATCAAAGGAAAATTTCACAATTTAAAAAAAAAATAAAGTTCAGCAATCAAATCCAATTAATCAAGATCATTTAACACTTAAACAATTAGAGGTTTGAGTCTAGCTTGCAACTGTTCTCTTCACCAAATATCTGAGATCGCTCATCTTTCCATCACTCAAGTGTTTAAAGGACAAAGAGATCACTCAAATTTCTCTTGAAAAAATGTAATACCATATGCTTGCTTACCAATCCTATCTCCACTTCCAAGTTCACATACAGTATAAGAATCAAAAGGACTTTTCTTTGGTTGTAACGGGGCCAAGGGTATAATGAAAGGTAGAAAAAAAATAAATAAGAGTAAAGAATGCTCATGGATAAATCAATACAAAGTAAAATTAGGCTGAAAAGATGATATACAGAGCATAATGCATAAGAATATAACAAATTCTCACTTTCAACCCAAAATTCTCATTATTTTTCACCTACAATTCTTTTCTTTTCTCATTTTTTCCATTTTTTTCTTCTTTTTCTTTTCTTTTTTTCTTTTTTTTTCTTATTTTTTTTACCCTTGAAGACAAAAGTAATCTTTAATGATTTTTCAATTAACACATCAATTGCTCCAAAGAATTCAACTTGAATATTCAATTGGGTATTCAAAGAAATTAATTTCAGGCTCAAATAGGGCAACTAAGGGGTTATTTAATCAATGCAACTCTAAAAGTCAAGAAAGAATTAAGCCTAATTGCCTTAATCACATTCAAGTATGTATATAAATCATTAAAGCCTCAATAAGATATTAAAGCAAGTTCTAGCGCACATCAATCAAGAGAAAACTCATTCCAGAAGAAAAATAGAATTTTGTTATGAAAAATCCAATCATTAAAGTTCAAAAACTCACTTTCTGGCTAGAGTTAATAAAGAGAATAAAAGCAAGCAGACATGACTAATTTCTAATTAAGATGCTAAATTTCACTTTACTTCATTGAAAAAGATTATTTCACACATTATCAGCTCATGAGTAATAGAATCCCCTTCAAAACATATCTCCATCAGTTTAGAATAAATAAAGACATCAACACACAATTCTAACTTAATTACCAGCAATACTCAAGCGCTCATCAATTTCTTTTGCACAAAAATGGTAAAAGTATCCCTCACACTTAAGATAAACATTTTCCTCAATGTGGAATAAAAAGAAATAAATGGGGTAAAGAAAAAAATAACACAACCTGATGGACAATGACATAATGCCAGGCAAAGGAGAAGCACAAGAGTCAGCGCAACAACAGAATCTGAAAAATAAAATCCCAAAAACACATGAGTAGCATCTAAAAGAAAAATAAAAATAACAAAAGTAACAAAAATAATTAAAATAAGATAAATAAAGAAGAAACACAGGTTACCTCCTGTGAAGCGCTTGTTTAACATCATTAGCTCGACGTTGCCTTTTCAAATAAATCAAGGTGGCTTAAAGCAAGAGAAATAAGAGGACATCTTCTTCTTTCCAAAGCAGTATCTCCTTCCTTCGTCCATGACCTTGGGATTGCTTCCATCAGCATTCTGAACTTGACAAGAGCTTAGTTGTCCCAATTGCACATTAACTCTGCTAGGCCATGGTGGTCGCACTCGATTAATAGATGAATGACCAATTCATGAAGAAGTAGGGAATATAGGAGGACCTTTATCTATTTCAGCAGCTTGACTTTCTGGAAGATCAACATCAACATTGTATGATGGCGGGGGGTCTTTAATAGTTAAGGTTTCCTATTTCTTAGCTTGAACAAAATTGATAGGGGTATGGAGATTTGACATTGGGAAAGATTTAGCCTCCCTAAAGACGTTGATGGTCACATAATCTCCATCTACTCTCAAGATGAGCTCACCCCGAGGCACATCAATCATAGCTTCTGAGGTGGCAAAAAATGATCTTCCAAGAATGAGAGGAATATCAGCATCCTCTTCTATATCTAGCACCACAAAATCAACTAGGAAAATGAATCTGTCCACCTTCACCAAAACATCCTCTACCACACCACGCGGGTAAGTGATGGATCTATCAGCCAACCGTAGTGAAATGTTAATAGGCTTCGGTTCCTGCATTCTCAATTTCTTAAACATAGAGAAATGTATCAAATTAATACTAACTCTCAAATCACATAATGTCTTATTAAAATAAGAGTTACCAATAGTACAAGGAATAGTAAAACTCCCTGAATCTTTCAATTTCGGGGGTAACTTCTTCAAAAGAATGGCATAACACTCCTCATTAAGGCATACTGTCTCAAACTCCTCAAGCTTGCGTTTCTTTGTAAGTATTTCTTTCAGAAACTTTGCATACTTGGGCATTTGAGAGATGACTTCAATAAACGGAATGTTAATTTATAATTTCTTGAATATCTCCAAGAATCTGGCAAATTACTGATCTGACTGATTGTTCTTGAGCCTCTAAGGGAATGAGATCTTGGCATATGGTGATGGTTCATAAACTATGCTTTGCTCACGATCCTTCTTCGTTATCTGCCACTTGGGTTCTTTCTTCTCAACATCTCCTTCATTGACATCTTCAATTGAGATATCTTTAGTAAGAACATCATTTTTCTTGGTCTCAATTCTTGATGAGCTAGGTGCTTCAATTGCCTTCTCATTTTCATGCACTGACTGAACAAGAGTATCTCTAGGCTCTGTCATTTCCTTCTTCTGGGAGGAATCCCCAAGTTCCTTACCACTTCTCAAGGTAATTGCAAGGACCTGTTCCTTTGGATTAGTCTCAGTAGTGCTAGGCAATGTCCCTGGTGCCCTTGTTGTCATCAATGTAGTCAACAGACTAATCTAAGTCTCCATGTTCTTCATTCTGGCATCAGAATTCTACATGTATTTCAAGACCAAATCTTCAAAGCTTGGCTTCTCTACAGGTGCTTGGAAACCAAAAAGTGGTGGTGGAACTCTCTGTTGATTTTGCTGTTAGCCCTGTGGATTTCTTCATTTGAAATTCAGGTGGTCCCTCTAACCAAAATTGTACGTATTAGCATAAATGTTGTATTGTTGCCGGTTGGAATTACCAACAAAATTTGCTACTTCAGGCTCGGGGGCAAATGGACTACCAACTTGACAGTTTGAACTTGCATAACCCTGTCCTCCACATACCTCACAAATGATTAGTGAGACTGCATTATTTGTCACCATCAGAGTCTCAACCTTCTTCGTTAAAGCTTCCAATTGACTCAGAATGGCTGTAGAGGAATCAACAGCATGTACACATGCTTGTTTCTTAGGAGCCTGGTGCTCATTCTGCCATTAATAATTGTTCAGTGTCATTTCTTCAATCAATGCTTGGCTCTCAGTAGGTGTTTTCCTCCATATAATACCTCCGGCAGCAGCATCAATGAATGAACAATTTGCAGGCGATAAACCATTGTAAAAATTTTGAACCTGCTGCTATACAAAAAATCCATGATGTGGACATCTCCTCAACAACTCTTGAAAGCACTCCCAAGCTTCATAAAGAGTGTCCATTTCAAATTGCACAAATGAAGATATATCATTCCTTAACTTGGTAGATTTAGAAGGAGGAAAATACTTAGCCAGAAATTATTGTGTCAATTGATCCCATGTAGTGATGGAACCCCTCGGTAGTAATGTTAATCATTGGCTTACTCTGTCCCTAAGAGAGAAAGGAAAGAGTCACAATCAGATTGCATCATTTGTCACTCCATTGTACTTGATAGTATCGTATAACTGCAAGAACCTGATCAAATGCTGATTAGGATCATCCGAAGGCAATCCACCAAACTGAACTAAATTTTGAATTATGGAGGTCAATACTGGTTTGATCTCGAAGTTATTAGCCACCACAGCTAGTCTTATAATACTCCCTCCATACCCTTCAGCAGTTGACATAGAGTACTCAAACATGGTCCACTTTGCTGGGGTAGCTCTTTCTTCACGGTTGGCCTCAACAACTGGTTGTCTCTCCATCCTGTTTATGTCTTCTGCCACAGCTGCAATAAAAGACTGATTCCTTAACCTGTAAGCTGTTTTTTCAATTTCTGGATCAAATGCCAAATCAGGAAACTGAGATCGAGTAAACATAAACATGAAATAAATAAATAAATTAATAAAATAAAATAAATAAGAAATAAAAATAAAATAAATAATAAAATGACGTCTAAATTAACTAGAGCTTTTCGCTTCTAATATTATCAAACTTATTCCCCGACAACGACGTCAAAAACTTGGTATGTGTAAAATACACTAAGAGCAAGTGCACTCTATCGCCAAGTAATATAGGACTTGAGTCCCAGTTATCGATCCTACGAGGAATAATCGGTAATTACAAGATTCGTAAAACCCTTTGTTATCCAAACAATCAAAAGTGTATAAAGAAATTCAAATTAAAAGTAGAAAACAAATAAAGAGATACAATGAACAATTAAACAAAAAAAATAGATAATCAATGAGAGAAAGACTAGGGTAAGAGGTTCACTTGAATCCAATTATTCAAATTTTCTTTCATTTATGATGTAAGGTAATTCTTTTGTCAATATTCTCTTACCTGCTATTGAATCCCGATGGTCATGGATGAAACAATATTCTATTCCTAAATTAAATCACCTATTTGGTCATTTAGTTGAATTAATTAGGAATGCATTAAGCTCCAATTCAAGAGATGAACTAATATACCTGTCAATTCCATTAGTAGGAAAAATTGATGTTTGGTCATTCACCAATCTAATCCTAGGATTACCATATAGATCCACTCATTGAATGCGAATGGTCATGGGTCAAACAATGAATTAACACATACAAAAAGTGATCAAGTTATGACAAGAATGCAAGCAATATGATAAACCCTAAAGAAATTACCTTAATCAAATCAGAAATCAAACCCAAATAATTAGGAAAATAAGATCCCCCATAGCTCTAGTTATGGGTTTAGCTACTCATGTTTAATACAAACAAACTCATATCAAGATACAAACCCATGAAAAGAAAACCCAAAGAAAGGGGAAAACTAGAAAGAAAGAGAAATCAAAACCCCTTTAATGGAGATTATGATCTCTAAGCCTTCAAGAATCAAATCTTCCTTCAAAGCCGTCCTCCAAGGTCTGTTACTGCAAAATAACTCTCTCCAGATTAGGAATTTTCTGTGTAATGTACTCAATGTGTTGAATTTGACGTAATTTTTCCTATTTAATGAAAATCACGTCTGTTGTTACGCAACCAGCGCCTAGGCGCTCAGTTCTGAGCGCTTAAGCGCTCAGCCACTTAAGTCCAAATGCACGCTGCTGCCTCTTGCGCGCTCAAGCACTCCTCACCCAGCGCTCAGGCACTAGGACACTAAATCACCGCTGCTGCATATGCTTTAGGAGTTGGTCACTGATGAAAATTTAACTTTTTCTTGCTCCTTTAAATGTCCAGTCTTCTCGAGATGTAATTACCTAACAAAAACACACAAAATACTTAATAAAAACATAATCAAACAATACTAAAAAACTTACGAACAAAATTCAATAAAAATAAATGAAAAGAATATGAAAAACTAAGGAATTGAACCGTAAAAATATGACATGTTGACGGTTCATCACTGAGCAACGAAGAAAGAGGGATTTTTACTGGGCGTTTTAGCTTGATCGTACAAACTAGCAAGGGAGAATCACAGAGAAGCCAACGACAATGCAGAAGGCACCAGCCATGAAGAAGACAACGGCCAGGGAGAAGACAACGGCATGACTGAGTTTTATTTTGAGAATGATAGTTGTGTTGAAGAAGTAGAATTTGTACGAATGAGAAGAGAGAGAGGACGAGAGCAGCTGAAGATGTGAAACTGAAAGCAAAGAGAGGAGAAAGAAAGGGACATACGTTGTAACAGAGACGAAAGAAATAAATGAGAAACGGGGGGAACAAACGAAAAGGAGAAAATCAAAAAATATAATAACGTGACATGCGGTGGACATACATTAGAGTATTTTTGTTAGACATATAGCGCGACTGTTAGTGGATAGTGTTACTAGGCATTAGGTAGTGTTAATGGGCTTATATATATATATATAAAACCTTGGCCAATACATAACATTTTACAAACAAATTGTGCAAATTTTAATTAAAATTTTTATCATCATAAATAAGAAATATAAATATTTTGTACAACGCATGGGTAAAAACACTAGTAAGTGTTATTTCTAAATTGATCATAATGACACTTGTCACACAATAATATTATTTATACACTCAAATCTTTATACCTATCTCTTACAATTACTTCTTTTAGAAAAAAAAAATTAATCTTATTTTTATCCTCTTTAGCTCTCTCTTTATTTTCCAAAAGTAATAAATGTAAGGATACAGATTTAGAATTGTGATCATAATTGCCCATCAGCTGTGGATCAAAGCCTCAAGTAGCACTCTTACTGCGTCAAGGTTCCATTCCTCTCAGTGACAAAAAAAAAAAAGTTCAATTCCTCCCTAAAAAAAAGAACGAAAATTATGTCATTGACTGACCATATATGATGTTTATAGGTTCCCCTAATTCTCATTTTATAAGAAAGTGGACAGATTTCTTAAAGATGAACAGCTAAGGGAGGTTCAGCCCACTTTGTATGGCCAGCATATGTGCCTGGCTAATATTCTTGTGCCACTGACTGGATGCTTTTATTGGTTGTCAGATTCATAAATCTTTGCTACCAATAAAGAATGGGCCTCAATTGTCATACTGAAATATATGTACACAAGCAGATAAGAGAGAAGAAATATACTCCTTGAGGGCCCACTCCCTCAAAACCCCAAGCAAAGGTAGAATTGAATAGGACCTGCCATTGCCACATATTTGCCAGTCTTTTAAATTCAATCAATATTCCAATTCAGCTTTGTTGTTCCCTCTGGCGTCTCACATGCACAGATCAGAACATGTTCCCGTTTCCAAAGGCTATTTTCGTTGACCTTTTTTCACTAATAATTTGGTAGATTCTATCTTTTAGTAAGGGCACCACTTCCTGTGTCCTCTGTGTGACTCCTGTCCTATCTTTGCCTCGGTTCTGCATGTGCTCACACAGCTCAGACCACAGTGTTGTAGGGTCAATTTATGAAAAATGGTGGGACCTTTTCCAGCTCAAACTCCTCTTAGAGCGGTCCTTCCTTTCTTGTTTACCGTTCCTTCTGATTTCATTCCATTGCATGACTTTTAACTTTATCAAAAGATCTTTGTTCATTTTGAGCAATTTTGGCCATGCATGAACACTGGTGAAAGTTATTTAGTGGCCATTGCTCCAACTCCAAGTGCCATAATAATATAGTAATGTGATTAAACAGGCAAATATACTTATTTAATTATTTGTACTCATTTTATCTTCATTAAGGCATGTGAGTTTTGAAGGTACCCCAATAATCAATTCGAGCGGGGGGAAGAAATATTTTTAAAAGAAAGGAAGATAATAACGTTCCCACAAAACCATACTTGCTATATATTTATCTCAAGTATTCTCTACCAAGTTTGGGTTAAAGCACAAAAAGTGCCTATCAGTGTTGTACAATTTATGGCCCATTCTATCTGTCATGGTCCCCGTTCCTTCAATGTCTATTATCATTTATCCTATGAAATGCACCATATAATACGTTTTTAAATTTTTAGAAAACAAAAAGAATGCATTATTGTCGGCGTTAGTTATGTCTTACTATCTGTAATTACAACTAATTTTAATTTTAATTAAAACAACTTACATATTTGCAAGTGCTTTTGGTTATTTTCCTATCAAATGGGTGGGCGATGTGTGATAACTATAGCCATATATGCTCTTAATTGTGGACTAGCCATGTCATATTTACCATAAATTACTATATCATTCGATGAATTGTTTTAAAAAAAAATTATGAATTAAATACTCGTTGTTGGGTGAATTTAGGCCGTGTCATCCAAAATAGTTAAAGAAAGAAACTCATATAATCATATGAGGGTGACATTTATTTATTGATTTAATTTTTATTTATTAACAATATAAAAATTGTATATTCAATAAACTATGCATTGACATACCAAAATGTGTTCGTCCAATAAAAAGAATTCAATTTTTTTAAATATATGATTTTAGATTTGATCTTAAAATTTATATATATAAAAATAATATCGTTAAAAAAATTTAAAATATCTAACAATATCTTGAAAAATTAACATTCCACTTATAAGATCGAAAATACTCTAAAAAAAATAATTATGCACTGACATATATTTCATAAATAATAAAATATGTTTGTTTTTTAAATCACTGCTATATAGCACGACACGAATTCACAAAAGTGTTATATTTGAGATGAAATAAAATTTAAAACAAAAAAAACTAAAAACAATACCTGATAAAACTAAAAACAATACTTGATGGATAAAACACATTGGTAGTTAGACTGATTTGGTTTATTCGTGTGACGTTTTATGATTTCATATTCACAACAATGAGCATTATCCTTTTTAAATAGTGTGAAAGGTTAAAAAAGTTATGAGTGATGCTATATTAAAGGAATGATAATTCACGAAAGCATTCACGAATGCTTCAACTGCATTTTTGTTTTGTTTTATAGTTAATAAATAACGAAATTAAAAAAAAGATAAACTAACTAATAAAATGGCACTCACATCTTTTTCTTCTATTCCAGTAGTGTTTCACGAAACTGAATTTGTGTGGTTTAATATTTTTCAAAAGTTATATCGAATTTAAATTATTTATTTATTTATATAAAACTACGTCAAGCGGAGAAAGGAGGATAAAAGTGACCATCTAACTATATAAATAACTGTCTGATGAGAATAAATTAAGACCTTTTTTTGTGGTACATAAATTAAGACTGTGATTGATAAGGTAGTAAAACATTATAAACCCTTGCATAATTGCATTGTGTCAGCCAGAAGTTTCCAAATTTGTCAGCAAACTAAACTACAACTTAAGTAGTTTAAGCAAATATTATAAGAATTTAAGATTTAGAGATTAGGGTTGTAGTTGTTAGTAAAACCCATATTATAAAGATTCACCCTTTGTTGTCATGATCACAAATATCTGTACTGAAAAGAAAGCTTTGTTTATAATTAAACTCATGATGGAATTGGAAAGCGTTATCTCACCAGATTACCAGAAGCTTCATTCATCCTCGGGGTCCTGTGCTGTGATGTTATATTATTTGCACGTCATATTTTTATATTATTTTTTAATAATAAAATAAAATAAATATATTTTTTAAAATATATATTTTTAATAAAGTAAATATGTGTAAATAATATGTAAAAAATAATGTGCCATTATCATTTTCTCTGTTGTGATTGGCTCCCACCAAACAGAATGCAACAATCAGTAGTCTTATGGGATTGATTTGGGTGGAGCTGAAGTGCATATGGGGACCAGATCGACCCCTGCAATTATTAACTGAACTCAGTTCCTGTTTATTATATCCAGGTGCACAGATTCAACTTGAAACATCATCTAATATTTTGCAGGGTGAACGGACCGATGCAGAGAGAGGCAAACACCTTCCAATCCTAGTCGTTAGCATATTGAGAACTTTCGCAATATTTTATTGACGTTAGCTTTATATTGCTCAAATATTTATGTAGTTTAGAATTATACAAATTAGATTAAAATTCTTTTATAAGCTAGATGTAACAAATATCATATAATCAATTTTTAATATTTTATTCTTTTGGGTACTGTTTTTGCCAAGATTCCGGCTGATTGGATGATGGACTCACACTTCTGGTAAGCTTTTTGTTGATCAGATGATGGACTCACACTATTGGTATTCCAAGGTTCCGGTTGGCGTGACAAGGAGTATTTGCAATTACACTCCTATGTTCAAAACAAAATACTAAAGAGTGTGAAGTATAAATAGTAGGTCAGAAAACGTATTTTTACTAATGATCTCTTGGTTTTTATAGGGATAAGCTATGAGACCAATATAGTCTCCCTGTTATTCCAAGCGGACACAATGACTATGGTAGTAAAATACTTCTAATGGTGCATTACTGTCCGATCTGTAATAAATGGTTTTCTACTTCTAACTATTTTGTTGCAGAGTGTATTTTATCATGTGTTTATTTTAAGGTTCTAGACTAGTCTTATTGTTTTGGGCCGTTTATCGGGGCCAAACAGAATCGGTCTGATTAGTAAATATACTAATATTTTTTTGAATTAAAATTATTAGTAAATTCTGTTATTTAAATACTTAAAATTTGATACTTTTATATAATATCAAACTTATATGTAAATGTGGTGTAGATTCTAAAACCATACACATAATGTATGAGAACAAGAAACTATATTTTCATGCAAATACAATGTCGGAGTGTATACAAAATATTTTCCATTTTTCTAGAGCTTGGTAAATGCTAGGCCCACAACTTCTTTCATGCTCAAAATTTATTGTTTACTTTCAGTATTTGCTCTTTCGTTGTCAAGCTTTTGCGTCCTTTTAAATTATAATTATAATTCTAATATATATTCCATTTCTTCCAAATTCCGATCTCATTTCGGACTTTCTAACTGTTTGTTTTTGCAGGTCCAGGTTCAGGCCACTCATTACTGGTAATGTTAGATGTGATCCGATCTAACTATTATTTAAGCATCTTATCCAACTTTGATTAATTAATAAAAGAAAAAGGAAAGGATTTTTCAAATTGTTTTTTAAGCCAAAAAGACATTCGTGTCCTGTTTTATTCTGCCTTACATAATTGCTTTGCATCAAGTGCGATCTACGTTTTTCAACCAAATGACATGGCCTTATTAGCTGTATGTTCCTAAAGATCAAGTTATCCTGATTATGTAGCATGTTGACAAATCTTATCTCATTATTACATTATATAACATATATAATATAATAACAATAACGCCACAAGCAAGACCCAAAAGCAAAAGCCAAAGAGGGGGCATAAAATTACAAATTTAATGAGTAAGTTTTAAATTCAATCTTTTAACATAAATTAACGACTCCACTTTTTGTTCCGTTTTTAAATCTAGAATCGATGGCACCGGATCTTTGGGTTTTTGGTCACCGAAGAAGTTCACAAAAAGAAAGAATTACGACTTCTGGTCGTTGGGCCAACATGGCCATTTCAGACGACAAATACTGAGATGATCAAAAGCGGCATAGTAACCGAGACTCCCGCCGAGCCACATTCTGATCCATCACCATATGACCTCTGAAACAAAACAATCTCTCTCTCTTTCTACTTTGTGTTTCCATATTAATGAAATGTCCATTCAATAATTAGGGAAGAATGAGAATAAGGAATTCAAAGTATTCAACCCTGTAAGAAATGCTATAACGAGTTTGGTTTGAACGAATTAATAAAAATCAAAACCCCATTTATTTAATTTAGGTGCAAAAACGAAGTGCTAACAAATTTGTACCCTCTCCTATCACTGTTTCTTGGTCTCCACTTTTTCCTAGACCAGAATCCGAAAGACCCCTCTCAACTACCACCTTAAATATCATCTCTTCAACGTCTGTGTGGGTTTGTTTTGATTTTTAAATGAAATGTTGGAGCAGAAGAGACCCCCAAAGAGGAGGGGGTTCTATGTGAGGATGAAGCTCCTTCACAACAAAAATGGAAGCAGGCCTCAACAAGACAAGAGCTGCTTCTACACATATTACAAATGGGTACTCTGGCTTTCTTTTTCCCTCTATTTCTTCACCTCCTATCTCATCACCAAACCAACCTCTTCGGACACAACAACCCATGTCTCTCGTACCCTTTTCGAATCCACCAACACCACCACACCTCGAAACATTCTAGGTACATAGAAACAGTTCAAAATTTCTTCCTTTTTTTTTTTTTTGTTCTTTGTTGAGTTCTTTTTCTGATTGAGGTGATGATCCGTTCATTCATTGCAGGGCAATTGAAGAATTTGAAAATCTTCGTCTACGATCTTCCTTCCAAGTACAACACCGAATGGCTCGCGAACGAGAGGTGCAGCACCCATTTATTCGCGTCGGAAGTGGCCATTCACAGAGCATTGTTAACAAGTCACGTGCGCACGTTTGACCCCTACGAAGCTGACTTCTTCTTCGTACCCGTCTACGTCTCCTGCAACTTCAGCACCGTCAATGGCTTCCCTTCCATCACCCACGCGCCCTCTCTCATCACCTCCGCGGTTCAACTCGTTTCCACCCAACACCCATTCTGGAACCGAAGCAGAGGATCCGACCACGTCTTCGTCGCTTCCCACGATTTTGGCGCATGTTTCCACACTCTCGTACGTAATCATAAACGTTACATATGTTGTATGAAACGTTTAACGTTATTTCGAGGTTTGAATGATTTTGTTTTGTCTTTGCTTTTTGTGTGTGAAGGAGGACGTGGCGGTGGTTCATGGGATACCAGAAATCTTGAAGAACTCCATCGTGTTGCAGACGTTTGGTGTTGTGTACAAGCATCCGTGCCAGGAGGTGGAGAATGTGGTGATACCGCCTTACATTTCGCCGGAAAGTGTACGGAACACGCTGGAGAAAATTCCGGCAAACGGACGGCGTGACATTTGGGTGTTCTTCCGTGGCAAAATGGAGGTCCATCCTAAAAACGTCAGCGGACGGTTTTACAGCAAGT
Source organism: Ormosia semicastrata (assembly GCA_029884595.1). Classification (NCBI taxonomy): domain Eukaryota; kingdom Viridiplantae; phylum Streptophyta; class Magnoliopsida; order Fabales; family Fabaceae; genus Ormosia; species Ormosia semicastrata. Next base: position 16,280,388 of record JAQQTO010000041.1, on the reverse strand, counting down.
AATAATAATAATAATGATGACCCCACTAGTCATTACTCATTAATCATCATTAATTAATCTTAATGCCTCTAGCTAATCTCACTTGTAGCCATCATGCATTGTAATTTGGCAACTTTTGGTGAATTAACCGTTTTGACCTCTTTTTGTGAAGGCGAGTGCGGACGGTTATATGGCGGAAGTTCAGCGGTGACCGGAGGTTTTACCTGCAGAGGCATAGGTTTGCCGGTTACCAGTTAGAAATTGCGCGGTCAGTTTTCTGTCTGTGTCCGCTGGGGTGGGCCCCTTGGAGCCCGAGACTGGTTGAGTCGGTTGTGCTGGGGTGTGTGCCAGTTATAATAGCGGATGGCATCCGGTTGCCGTTTCCCTCCGCCGTGAGGTGGTCGGAGATATCGGTGACGGTGGCGGAGAAGGACGTGGGGAAGCTGGGGAAGATTCTGAAGCGCGTGGTGGCCACGAACCTCAGCGCTATACAGAGGAACCTGTGGGACCCGAGGATCACGCGGGCCCTGCTTTTCAACGATCAAGTGCATGAAGGTGATGCCACGTGGCAGGTGCTGGTTAGTTTAAGTCAGAAGCTGGGTAGGTCCTACCGGAGGTCGAGGTTTGTTTCTGGCCAATTGGATAGTGACACGTGATGGGTTGGAATTGGGCGAAGGAAGTTTGGCAGCAAATGACTGATGCGGTGTTACCAACGTGAATATGCTCTGGTTCCTGTTTGCATGGCCAATAATATTGGTGGATGACAGCTACAATTTTCTTTGGCTTGCTCGCACTTCCTCTGCATAAGGAATTTTGATAGGTCATTGTGGGGCCCGCAGGAACAGAGAGTAGATATTATTTAGGATTTTGTTTGGTTAATTTCATGGTGACGTGGAACGGTCTTGATGAGGTGGCAAAGCATTAACTCGATGGAGATGCGATCCGAAAGAGGACAATATGTCTTTATCTTTCTTTTGTAAAATCATTTTTGCTGTAAATAGATTATAACTTATAAGTCACAACTCATGTCATAAGCATATAGTATAAATTATAAACAACAATTATATTTTTATCTCAAATAGTATATATATATATTTTTTATATCTCATTTAATATTATTTATTATACATATTTTTTTTATTTAATCATATTTATTTAAAATAGTAAAACAGTATTTATATTTCTTTTTTGAGGTGTAAAATGATATTTTTCAATTATAAATATTCAAATCTGCTGCATTTTTCTTAACTAGTTGGAAATTGGGTAAATATGTTTGAGTGAGTTGGCTTTGAAATGGGAAAGAGTGACGAAGTTTGGAGTTTGGACAGGGGAATGATTGATTAGCAGCGATATAGGTGCGGTTGTGTCAGACCTTTTATTGTCTTGTGCTTGTTTTTAATGTGAATTTTGGAAGGTAGTGGTGGTGTCAGTGGTCACGGATACGGTTTACTGGTTTAGTCTGGGTGTCAAAATCAAAAACAGTGGGAGAGAGAATCCAACGATGCGATTGTGAGAGAAATTACATCTTATTTTTAGAAAAATAATAAATATATGTTTTATGAAAATATTACTATTCTAAGAAGATTTCAATTATTACTTTTAAATACTTTTATATAAATTTAAAAAAAATAATAAATTAATAATTAAGATTTTATTGGAGCATGTATTGTTACTGAAGAAACATGATATAATTTCTCGCGATTGTGGGGACTGTACATTGTCTGAGGAGTAATTTTATATCTTTTTATAAATTTTTTTAAATAATTTTTTAATATTAATTAAAAAAATTAAATAAAAAATAAATATATCTAATATATTAAGATTATAATAAATATTTAATATTTATTTTATTTAATAATTAAAAAATTAATAAAAAGATTGAATAGTAGAATAAATCTTTTCTCATGTTTGAGTTATGGTCTACGGGAATCATTAATGTCAGCATCAGCTGCCTATGTGTATGTAATTTTCGATGTCTTTCTTTCTTGTCTGTTCTTGTACGAAACTAATCTTAACATGTTGTTTGAGTGTAATAAAGAGGATAAAGATATTTTTATATTTTTTATGGGTGTATTATTATTTATATTATTTTAAAAAATATAATTAAATAAAAAAAAAATAATAAAAAATATATATAATAAATAATATTAAATGAGGTATAAAAAATGTATATATACTATTTAATGTAAGAATATAATAATTGTAATGAATATTTACTCTAAAAAGGATTTTTACTATTAATTTTAAACAGACTAACATGGATTGCGATGCATTAATCTAACAGGATCTTCACCATTTTTGCTGTAATCTATTTCACTGATTTAAAATTAATAGTAAGTATTGATTATGGCATAATTTTCTGAAAGAAAGCTATACACCAACTCGGAATTGTTTTTGCTTGAGAAGGGTCATACTTTTTGAGGCTGTTTTGTTTTGGTTCCGAGAAAAATTGACTGGGATCGTCGAATTTGATGGCAACTAGTGCTTTTGGAGCCCTGGTACAGTCGCCCTCTAGAAGGGCCAGCTTTTATATAGACGATGTTAGGACGTTTTTTACCTTAAGAGGTCCTTTAAAGCTATTAGTTTTATTGCTGTTTAAATGGCCAATTGGCACTAGTTATTTGCTTCTTCTTTTTTTCAAAATTTGCTTATAATTTAAACGTTGTTCTAAGATATGTGTAATAATTTATTTTTGACAAAAGAAACCAAATTCCACAAGATGGTGTGTCAAAAGTAATTTTTCTGCAGCAGTTTTTGCCAAAACACGAAAAAAGAGACCAAAGAAGACGAAATTCAGAGCAAAAAAATTCAAGCGAACCAGCGACCAATAGATTGACTGTTTATTGACTAAAGTCCACCGCTATAACTACTGAGCAAAGATGGGCAGATGCCTGATATAATAATAGACCACGAACATTCCTAATTTCCTATTTCTTCCGTTTTTTTCAACCAAATTTTTTTAAAAAAATTAATTTGTTCTAATTTATTCGTTATTTAAAATTTTTTAAAATAAATTAATGATTTTTTTAATTTTACCTCAACCTTTTATTATTTCTACTAAATTTAATAAATATACATATTAATTAACTTCTATAATTTTTTACACATTTAATAAAATAAATAATAATAATTTAATCATATCAATTTATATTTTATTTAATTTAAAATTATTTAATAACGTCTTCAGTTCTTGTAAAAAACCTTACTCCTAAAAGACAAATAAAAAGAAAAAAACGGAAAGAGTACAAAATTAGTGTCACTATTAAGTGAACAAGCATAAGGCTTTAATGGACCAGTATGATCCATGGCTTTAGGACAGAAACTCGGCGCAACATACAATGGTGAAAGTTTGACTGCTAGTGTTATTTTGATGTAGATAGCAAAGCATATTCGCGATGAAGTTGAAGATGATGATGATAATTTGAAGACTGGATCCTTGTCCTACATATGCACAATTATCAAAGACTTATCTCAATTAGACAAGTGATCAATTTTTCATGGTTTTCTTTTATTTATTCTACCACTACCAGCATTTATTTGAGATAAAAATATTCCATCCGCAAATGAAACTAGAGAAACAAAAAAAGTTCACTACCATCTCTTCAGGCGTAACCGAAAAGATTTTCAATGGTCTAGGCCCTTTCAGGTGATTTTGGTCATAAACCTCACTCTATAATTCAGGCCCCTTTATTTTTGGCCTTTTTTCTTCTGAACTCCAGGTCCAACATTTTATATCTAGAATTTTTTCTTAATGGATCGTGATGTGATGGATAACATGTTAATTAATAAACTGAAAGACATTCCTTTGAGCAGGTGGCCGCGATTGTAAGTGTTAATCAATTTGAATAATTTGTTAATAATAATTTGTTAACAAATTATAATTTGTTACCAACTCACTCTATAATAATTTGTTAATTAATCAATTTGAATGCAGATTGTGAGCTCAAATTGTGGTGCTTTTTCGATCTTAAACGTTTTGGTGATATATTTGAGATTTTAGAGTGATTTTCGGTTTTGGGATGAACTCAACTGGTGCAAAAATAGGGAAAGCTTCCATTTGTGATTGAAGCAAGTCCACAAACTCAGATTGTTTCATTGTTAAGGTTTATAGTGCTCCCTATCAATAAATTTTTGTTTAAGGTTAACTACCAGGTGTATTGGTTCAACCATTGTTGGGAGTTATATTTAGCATCCCTTTAGTGCTCATGAATCACAAAGCACATATTCATGAGTATGGCTTGGTGTTTTCAAAGAACGCCTTAGTCTTCATACAACTTATTTTAGATTTCAAATCTACGCTTTTAACAATTCGTCAACTTCATCAGCTGATACATAATGAGTAGAGTTGCTCTTAACGATCCAATATTATGGAAGAAGAACACTTTTATTTTCCATAGGATTTTGCTATTGAAAGCATGAGTAGCAGTAAGTTCAAACTTCATAGCTATTGATTACAGTTAGTGTTAAATTGAGATTCACAAAATCTTCTTAACTTGAATTTTTTCTTTGCATGCATTTGTTGCTTGGGAACGCTCGTGCGTTCCACAACATATCCCTTTTGTATATACTTGAAGAGTAGTTTTTCTTCTTTTTTTTCCCCATCAAGCATAACAACGACATACATATAAACTATTAAGCAAGGTTAAATGTTTTGGGAATTTCTAAATTTAACATGCCCTCTCCCCGTGGTAAACCATTAATCGGTGTACTATTTTCATTCCACAATGGATATGTAAATTGAGGGCATGGCAACACTAACTTGGGTTTCTGACCAAAGTTAAAGATAATTTTCATTGAAATATGTGAAATCGTGTTTTAAATTAGAAAAAGGCACAGCGAGGAAAAAAAACAGAAGAAAATTAAATAAACTAAATTATATATAAGGAGTAATGCTAGCCATGACATTAAATTGGATAGTGTTTAGGGGTTTCCACTTTCCAATAGTTTGCATGATTATAAATTTAAATCTGGCAGTGTATTCAATGCACCCATTTAGTTTGGGTGCATCAATGCTCACTTTCTCTAAATCGTTGATTAAATAATTTATAAACTGAACGGCTGGGATTTGTTACTTAATCGAGAAAGATGACGAATTCATCTAAATTGTAAAAGTTGATCCCTCTATTAAAAGTAATTGCAAAGTTAGGGATATTTTATGTGACTTGCAAAGCGTAAAGTTTTGAAATTCGAATCGATCATCTAATTTAAGAACTAATTTTAATGTTTAGTAGTTCAACTATAGTCGAACTAATATATATATATATAATCAAAGAAATAAATATAAAAAAATTAAAGTTCACACCATCAATTTAAAATTAGTTAAATTAGGCTGCACATTACTTCTTATTTGTGCTAACAAGCCAAGTTCTTAATAATTTATATGACCAAGATTTAATATATATATATATATATATATATATATATATATATATATATATATATATATATATCAAAGAAATAAACATAAAAAATTTAAAGTTCACACCATCAATTTAAAATTAGGTTGCACATTACTTCTTATTTGTGCTAACAAGCCAAGTTCTTAATAATTTATATGACCAAGATTTAATATTATTTTTTGGTATAATGTAATAATATTAATTATTTGACTTTTCAATAAATTCCAACAAGTTCCACATCAAGCATTAAAAAAAAAGAAGAAAAAAAAAAGCAATGAAAATATTATTAGAAATGTTGCTCACTACATAGAAGTCCCACACCGGCTGCTAGACTAAACAACCTAAGCATAAATTATATATAAAAAGTCCCATCCTTTTTCTCACATATTCGCACAGTTAAACTTAACCTGCAATGGGGCCTACATTATTAACTTTCAGTCGAGGTTGGCCTCAGTCTTCGTGTGCCTTTTTTCTGCTTTGTCAAATATGGGGTACAAAACACATGTAGTTTTGCAAACCATGATATATGTTTTTGTAAAATGATGAACCAGTCAACTTCTAGAACAAGTGTTGGGCTGATCAGTTTTATCGATTCTATATCGATTTTTAATCAGTTTTTTTATCACACCGGTTTATAAAGTATAACCGAACTAGAGAAGGGGTCGATTTCTGGTTCAATTAATTGAACTGATTCAACCAATTGAACCGGTTGGTCCGGTTCTCTGAACCGTGACAAGACGGTCCTTAGCTTAAGGTACCCTAATCACTTTTAACCATAAGCAAACCCAGGAGCACAGTTATGATGAGACCTGCCAAGTGATGACATTTCAGCGTTGTAAAAATATCGTGAGAGCACAATTAAAAATAACTAAAATATCGGTTATTGTAAAAATATCGGTCCAAATTTAAAATGCTTTTCGTGATGACATAATTGACTTTTACGTCGGTAAAGAGCATTTCTCGACAAGGACAATGATGTTGGGGACAAGACAGCGAATGTGAAAGTCCTTCATCTTTTTAACTTTACTTTACTTTTATTAATTTTATTATTCGTTTAAATTTTATATATATATTTTTAATTTATTTTATATTTTATAATAATATTATAATCACATATAATTTAATTTAATATTTATCTCTTATAAATATATAATAAATATACATTTATCATATTTAAATTAAAAAAAAATTTCCTTTTTTAGTGGATCTAACTCAAATAACTAACATTCTAGGCTTAAAATATCAGATTAAAAATACCAGGAAATAAGCTGTAATAACAGGTTATTTTAATTGAGTACTGATGCTCCCAAAAGTGAACAAAGCATTGTAGAAGGCGCCTTTAAATCTAAGTGACATAAAAAAATCAACGCTTGAAAGTTTTTAGTGTGGGATAATGCATGATTTATTGCATAGTCTCCCCCAGCCTGCTCATTCAAATCTTAAATTCATTCATGTGACATTTGACAATGGCACAATTAGACAAGGAGTAGTACGACAAAGTAAAGTTTCTGGTCATTCACAAGATTAGATGGAAATTCAAAGTACGAGGCTGTGCAAGGTGTGATTTAAGGAGAGTAAAGTTGGTTCACATGGCTGGATAGCCTTCACCTAGCGCTTTGTTGTAAACCAAACCATGCACGATTTAAAATATATCAAATACACTACGTGGCCGAGAAGGCATCTTTAGGCTTAGGGTCCCAGGATCATACTCCTGAATAATCATCGCCTACAATCTATTTGCCTTTTAGGCTGTATTGTATGAATCATAGATACAGATATGAAATATCACATAAATACAAATATGAAAATATATTAAATTTAAAAATTATAAGATGTTGATATATATATATATATATATATATATAATAAATTAAAAAAAAAATTTGGTTTATTTATATATATAATTATAAATTTTTTTTAAAAATTATAATTTATTAATATTATTTTTATAAATTTAAATATTATAATATTTTAATATATATCATATGTGTCAATATTTATTACTTAATAAATTCTTCTCAAAAAATATAAAACATAATTTCTATTAATATTTTTTAAAAAATATCTCAAATCAACTTCTTTTAATAGAACTAATCATGTACAAGTATATGTATATCTAAAAAAATTAATTAAAGAGAATAATAATGTGAGACAAGTTTTGATAACGACGAAATAGATCGCTTAAGTACGAGCATAAGTAAAAAGATAAGATAAAATTAATAATATATGAAAAGATAAAATTTAATAATATAATAATAATGTGTAAAAAAATAAAATTTAAAATATAGATATATAAAAATAGTGACTTGATACAATTAATCATATGATTGGGTTTAAGTGGATTTTAGACGTTAGTTATAAAAAACAATTTTTTTAATAAAATACTAATATGTTATATCTAATCATGTTCAAATTGTATTTAAGACATGTTCAAGCTTAAAAAATAATTTTTTTAATTAAATACATTCAAATATATATATCATACACGTATTTTTATATATCTGACACAAATATATATCCGGTATATGAATATGTTTAAAAAATGATGTATACATGGTTCATACACTGTATTGGTATGTCATGTCCTGTCTATCCTCTTCCAATTTATAGAGCATAGTTTATATCAACTCCAGTTACGCAGTTTAATTACTCCTTTGCACTACTTAAATATATTCGCAATAATGATCGCAAGTTGTGCTTTATCAATTAAGAATCTTTGTACTTGGTATGTCATGTCCTGTCTTTCCTCTTCCAATTTATAGAGCATAGTTTATATCAACTCCAGTTACGCAGTTTAATTACTCCTTTGCACTACTTAAATATATTCGCAAATAATGATCGCAAGTTGTGCTTTATCAATTAAGAATTTTTGTACTCCTCGTTTTCTAAGTGGTTTAAAAAAAAAAAAACACTCTAATGAAGTTTATCTGCCCAAAGGATCATCATAATTTTCTTTTATAGAATTGTGTAGATAAATTACTAAATTTAAAAATAGTAGCCTATTTTTTCCTTACCATAGGAAGACTCTATCCAACTTATTAAGTTACTGTTCTTTTAATAGGGTAGTAAGTTAGTAATTTGTCTTTATATATGATTAAGTTTGTCTTTAGTTTCTCCTTTCTCTCGTATGTACGTTCTGTGTTTAGTACTCTAGTATCGTCATTTCAAATATACATCTTATTATGTAAGGTGTATGATGTATTTTGTTTATCTTAATTATTAATTGTGTTAAAAAATACATTAATAGTTAGGATGAATAACTTATAATTCATTATTTTTTATAATTACACAATTGTATAAATATTATCGGTTAAAATATATAAAATTTTTAATATTTATAATTATTTATAAAAAAATAATATTTTTAAAAAATATTATTATGTGTAAATATTACCATTTAAAATTTGATAATATTTTTTATCAATTAAAATCTGATAACATTATCGCTTAAAAATATATATTTTTTAAAACTTCTTACACACCTATACAGAGAAAATTATAAAGATTTTTTAAAAAAATATTATTATGTATAAATATTACTAATTAAAATTTATAAAATTTTCAGTATGCACAATTATTTATGAAAAAATATAAGAACTGATACAGTTTTAACTAGTATTATTTTAATTGATATTATTTACATAATTGTATAACTTTTAAAAAAGAACCAATGAGTGGTGGTAGATGACGACCAGACAATCGTGGTTAACAACTGACTGACGATCGATTGCCTACGGGTGGTGACTAGTGACCGACCGGTGGTGACCAGCGACTGGCAACCTACCGGCCAGTGATATATAGAAAAACATAAAACTTAAAAAAAAAGAAAAGAAAGAAACTTGCGAAAAAAAGAAGAATTATAATAATAAGTAAAATTTAAGATGTATGATACACCTTAACTTAGTAGGATGTATCACGATCTAGTATATCCTTTTAGCGCTAAGAAACGGTAGGCCAGAAACTCATGGACATAACCTTCTACTTTCCAAGTGTTCCAGAAACTGGAAAAATATAGATGGATAATATTAGGATGTGGCCCATTTTCTTATCATTGTTGTTGGTATACAAATTCATGAACAGTCCTAGGCATGGTGAACCGACAAGGAGATGTTTAATATGTTCTTGAAATTTTTTTGAGCATGTATGTTCCTTTGATCAATAAAACTATCACCATAGATATATAAGTTAAAAACATGAAAGACTATGATTTCTTACATGTAACCTTTATAACAGAAAATAGCTTGATAACAAAGTTTAAATTACATTATTGTCCTTAGAAAAAATTGGAATTAATTTGATAATTTAGATAAATATTTGATAATAAAAACTAGAATTGATTCCCTAATTCTCACATTATATCTATTGTTATTCTTATTTTATTATTTTTATCAAATTATTTTTGATTTTATTTTGATTTAATGTTTTAAAATAGTTCGCTTAAAAAAATTAATGAAATAAAAATGATAATAAGTCATAAATAGTGGTAATAGACCTTCCAAAAGATATTATGTAAAGTAACATTATTTTTTAGTTATTTATTTCCATAACATCACAGATTGAATAATTATTTTGGAGGTCCGATTCAGCAAGAAAGTCCATCAAAAGATTCCTTTCAAACGGCTTACTTTCAAGGGAACAAGGTCACTTTGCTGAGGTGATACCCAAACATGTATTAGGAAAGCATCTAAATACATTTATTTCAACTGGAAAAGGACCAAGCAATAGTATTATAGTACACACAAATACAGAAACAACAAAAACATCGCAATCTTTGGGGAGCTTGGATGCTCAACTGCTCTTGCAATTACACTTGGCAGGTGGGACCATCTCAAAAACCATCCCCTGAACAAACTGTTTTGGCAACTGAGATATATGGAAGTGTAAAAGGTAACTTTGAAACACACCAACTTGAACCAAACCAAACCTTAGCATTCTGGAGTAAGTGTATGGTCTCTCCTTGGATCATTGCAATAGTTATAGACCAAGTAATTGTTTTGGACCCATTGCATTGCAGCAAACTGCTGAGGGCTCAGGCTATCATAGCCGGATGGTGAGGCGGAGGGTGGCTGGCATGAGGTGGAGGCTTCAGTGGTGCAACCTTGCAGTTTGAAGTTTCTGTATCTACCAATGAAGGGTTGGTATTTATAATCAACTTTGTATTTTCCATCCTCTGTAGCCCATGAAGATGCATCCCATATTGATCCGTACATATACATTGGTCTTGCAGGGAATGTAGCATCACTCTTTCTAAGATACCTCCTTATGGGGATATCATCCACTAAAAATCTGCATAAGACAAACTAGTAAGCATCATAAATAATCCAGATCCCAAAAGCAAGATTTTATCATGGTCAGCATGCTTTCATGAAAAATTCATGTATCTTATTCTCCTAGTAATCATCCCATAATAAGCTATGAATGATTGAGTAGCGAAAAAGAAGCTATATGCAAAGTTTTTCTCTTTATTGACAAACGTGATAAAAGTTAACATGTTTATTAGAAAGGGGACCACATCCCATTATTTTATAAAATCGTCTTTTCAAGTAAAATATCTTAACCAAGCGTAAGTAATTGGGCTAGATGGCAGTTGTTCCTTATTATACAAAAAAGAATAATTCACAAATTTTAAAATAAGGGTTTAAGTTAGATTTTTTTGGGGAAAAAAGCAAATTTTATGTGTCTCACGATTTAGGTATGGCTTTAGTTATGTAAACAGATTGAAATCATAATCAAGTATGTTATAATTGGTCAAATTAAGAGCATCATGGTAGTGCATGAAAATATTACATGATCTCACTGGGTTTCCATACAATAGCATAATTGTGAAAATCTTGTGTTGGGTCGAACCAAAGATGAAACCTCATCTCTCTTCCTATCATTTTCCTATCTCCACTTCCTCTGATGTATACATTTGTCTGCAAGACATATGGCTTATCTGGCGTGGTACCAAGGAATTCAATGTCAATTTCATCATGGTTTCCTGGGTAGTCTTGGTTGTTTGAAAGCTACAATTTCCCAAATGAAAGAACAAAGAAAAGGGATGAAGAACTTCACATGAAAAAAGATATACTCAATTTTCAACATTAGCTTAAGTTAGAGAGTAATCCTCACATAGAGAGATGTAATGACTCCTGCAGTATAACCCGGTTGAAGCTTAATTGCAGCACCAAAATATCCAGATTGATAAGAGTGAAGTGACTTGAATCCACTCCCTGTGTTTCAAAAAAGTGCTGGTAAGAGTATGCAGCAAGGTAGTAATAGTGAAAGAACGGGATTTTAATAAACAAATAAATAAAGAAGCATATGTGGTTGGATTTAGCTATTTTAGTGAAAATGAGAGCTCATGTGAAACATTTACATACCTGAGGTAGAGTCAAGCCAGATTGTTAATGAGCCCTGGTCTAGTCTCTGATGCTGAGGTCCCCAGAGGTTTCTAAATCCTTGATCAAAGCTAACAGGACTAATTTTGGAACTAGGGTAGTAGCCAGGTGAAGGTGGACCCTGAGCACTAGTACAACAAATCATGAATAAGAATGTAAGAAGAGAGAATAGAGGAGCCATATGGAGGAAAAAGGAAAGTGATGATGGTATTGTAGTAACCAAAGTGACTCTGCTAAAATGCAGGGTGGGGCAGAAGATTAGAGATATAGTTGGTGCACATGAAAGAGTATGGCTACACAGTTGATATATATAGGGATTTTGGAGGCCCCACAGTACCAAAGCGGTAATAAGTTAGCTGATTGGGGAGTTATACACGGGGACAAAAGTTTATCAGATTTTGTGATAATAAACAAGAGGGGAAAGTAGTTCAATTTGTGGTGTGGGGTTTTTCCTTTTCATTTCTTATTGGGATGGAACTTCCTTTTCATCAAGTGAATAAATGTTTGTTATACTGCATCACTTGAGAAGGAAAACATGAAGGAGGAAAGACACATTAATGGTTTCCAACGTGACATTGATTTGGTTAACTCTGATAATGTGACAGAGATGGCAGAGATAACTTTAGATATGTATGGTTCGCTTCACCAAATCTTATCTTAGAACACTTGGACAAGGTATATATTAAAGAGAAAAACGTGGGGAACTTATGTATCTCCAACTTTTCTTTGGGAAATGTGATGAGAAAGGACAGCTCCAAATGATTCATGATCATGAATGAGAAGTTTCTTGTGGTACTTTCCACTTTCATTCAACATTTTCTTGCAATTGTGCCAGTAAGTTTGTTATGCTACTGAAGTCAATTTAGGTTGATACAAAAATGAAATTTAATTCTGAACGCTGGCAGTAAAAATAGTTTGGGTTTGGCGGGCTCTAGTTCCAGTGTAGTACCACACGTAAGCGAGAGGATTAGTATTATATAAGGCTCCAAAATACCGAGACCTCAAACAGTGAACGAATGCATTTAGAAACTCATTCTTTTTGTATAACATCATATGCATGAACTTTGGACCCGTTTACAATGCTCTTATTGAAGTTTTGTGTAACACTTTTCAAAGGGAATTACATTTTAGATCAATTCTTTTAAAACTTTACTCAAGCTATAAAAGATTTAATATCATAAAATACGGGTTTCAGAATTTATTTTCACAGATAACATAAATTGAACGGAATATAAAGAACACAAGTTATAAAGAATTGAATAATACACTCTACATATATATATACATAGTTTACTAAAAACATAAAACTTATACACCAAAAGGACATAAATACAACTAACATGACAAAACCTAAACAAGCCCAAGCATATACACCTAAAGGAAAAGGTCCTCCACTGGATCCTCCTCTTCCTCAGAAGACAAATTCCCTAGCTAGGGAATGTCACGACGGATGGGAGTCCGAGCAAAAGATATCTCGAAATCCTCCCTAAGAATAAAGTGAATATCACCCCACAAATCCCTAATAGGCATATGAAACTCTACATAAACAATAACACTAAAAGAAAAAGTATTAACCCCATGTCGGGTCCTACTCATCAATAGAGTAATATCCCTGATATACTCTATGCACTTCGTATCTCAAAGGACACGCCAGGCATTAGTGCCTCCAGGGAACTGTACTCAAACGAAACCCAGAAGATCTCGCCGTGCCGCCATCATAGTTTTCTTAAACATAAACATAAAATAGAAACAGACAGAACAATAACTTAAAGATGTGAGATCTCCTACATCACATACCAGCATGTAGGGGTGGAAATAGGTCAGACTGTCCGTCAGGGGCCTATGGCCTAGCCTGCCTGAGGCCTGGCCTGGCCTGACCTAACCTATTTACTAAACAAGTTAGCCCAAGGCTTTTTTAAAAGTCTGTTTAACTAAAATGGTCAGCCTCGTAAATAGGCTTTTTAAGTCCGACAGCCAACTTGACCTATTTAATTATATATAATATAATATATAGTATTATAATAATTATAAATTATAATTATAATTATTATAATAATTATAAATTATAATTATAATTATTAATTTATTATAATATATTAATATATTTTTTAATTCAATTTTAATAAAAGTCAAGAACTAAAACTTAAGTTGGTAAGTTAGAATAGAAATAACATAATTATTAATATATTTAATGTAATATATTTATTAGAATGAAAATAATAAGTTAACACTCATCTCTTACTTTATAGATGCTCATTACTTTCTTACTCTAATCTTTGGTCGATGTGGGACTTGAAAGACTAGAGTAAGAAAATGAACAACTTGGTATATCTTCAAGTCCCACATCGACCAAAGACTAGAGTAAGAAAGTGATAAGCATCTATAAAATTAGAAGGTGAGTGTTAAATTATAATAAAGGCCTATTGGCTTTGAGTAGGCCCGTTGGCTTATTTTAAGGCTTAGACCTGTTAGTTTATGTGACTTATTTAAAGGTAGTTCTGTTAGCCTATGTAAGACATGTTGACCTATTTAAAGGTAGGTCTGTTAGCCTATGTAAAGGCCTATTAGCTTATTTAAAGGTAGGCGTGTTAGCCTATTTAAAGGCCTAATTGCAAAGTAGGCATTTAAATAGGCTTTCAGGATAAGTCAGACTTTTAAAAAGGTCAGGTCAGGCCTTAAAAATCAGCCTATTATAGGCTCACAGGCCAGGTTCAGGCCTTATAATTGGGATACAGGTCAGGCTTGTTTAAGGTAAAGTCTAGCCTGGCCTGGCCTGTTTCCACCCTTACCAGCATGGCAGCAAAGAAACAGTAATAACAATAAAGTCATACAGTGCAGATTCAACAATTACAGTTATAATATTTCTCAACAGATAACTCAATAAATATGCATATATATATATATATATATATATATATATATATATATATATATATATATATATATATATATATATATATATCATAGCAATATGTCAATGGACTATACATATGTACAATGATCAGACCCCTACTCCATGGAGTTAAAACCAAACACAGGAGAGAATGATTGGGAGACATGTCCGTATATCGTCAGCCTCAAATCAAGTGCTTCAATATATTCAACATGCGCATCATGGCTTATACAAGACAGTCTTCACCAGATCTGGAAAGGAGTAGTGTCTCGTCGAGATCGTTGGTGCGTTTGCATAAGTCACCACGGTACAGTAGTGCGACTAACTAGCCACTTATGGGATACCCGCACCTCGACGTCCCCAAGGTCATTCATAGATCTTCACTTACGCAATTCTCATCCGCACAAATGTGTAATTTATCTCTTTAAGCATACAACCTTAACAAACAAAGACACAATGACTTTCACAATGCATGATCAAATAACTTCATAAATCAATAAATAACAACTATGTGACCTACACGTAAAACCAAGCCACCATAAGGCTATACCGTCAACTGACATTTCTGGGTTCAGTACGTCAGCCCAACAACAAACTTACTATTTTTCTCAAATGCGAAGTACTTTTTCTATATTTTCACAAACGCGTAACACTTTTGGTTACGTTTCCAAATCGCGTAACATTTTTACATCGTTTTCTAATTACGTAAAACTTAAAAAACATTTTCTTAATCGCGTAGTTAAAAATCATCATTTTTAAATCGCGTAAGAGTTTTTCTATATATTTTTAATCGCATAAAACATTTTATTGATATTCTAAGCTTATTTTTAAAACTTCTCTCATTTAATATAAAAATTAGACTTTAAGTCCAACATTTTCTCACTAAACCTCCTCTAATTAATATTTCCTAACGTTTTTCACCAAAACTTATATTATTTTAATTAAATCAAGATATCTCAAAAAAATGTGTTCATTACTCTAAATAAAAACTTTCTTAAATAAAGTAATTTAAATTCCAAACCATCCTTAAAAATTATTTCCATTGTCATGACCAAAAATCATTACTTCTTAAATAATAAAAACGTTGTTCATCTTCTTTTTAACTTGTAAATCATTTAATCTTAATTTAGTCCCCTAATCATCTAAGTTCTTAATTAACAAAATAATTTTCTCATGGATGCCTACTCATAAGCCAAAAGGCCGTGAGCTTCAAATGGTCATTGGGACCAATGATTTTGTTTTTCACATATGATTCAAAGCATACCAATCATCAATTCCTACTATAACAATCTCATGCATACTATAATAACCATATAAACATACATAATCAAGCAAGCATAAACCACTAAAAATCATACAAACAAG
Source organism: Ormosia semicastrata (assembly GCA_029884595.1). NCBI lineage: Eukaryota > Viridiplantae > Streptophyta > Magnoliopsida > Fabales > Fabaceae > Ormosia > Ormosia semicastrata. Next base: position 16,264,372 of record JAQQTO010000041.1, on the reverse strand, counting down.
TGAATAAATCCTTATATTAATTTTTCACTAACAAAACACAATTCATTTCTCACCACCAAAACATGGTTGATGAGGTTAATCTCTCTCTTACCTTAGGGTGATGATGAAAGCTCCTTTGATGTCCTCTTGTAACAAGTTCTACCACCAAGAAAACTATTAAAACAAATCAAATATAAATCCATTAAAATCAAAAGCTTGAAACAAGATGACCATAGATCAAGATATGGCCTAAGACTTTAAAATAAAATTTAGGAGTGAAGATCAGAACTTCACCTAAGAACCTTCAAACTTTGAGCTTGAAGAAAGAGGTTGAAGATGGATGATTGTGATAAAACCTACAACTAGAAAATGTCTTAATATGGTGTTTGAGTTCAAGATAAGTGGTTGTTTGGAATTAACAAAATTTGAGAGTAAATCTTTGGGTGATGGCCGTGAGCTTCAAGGGAGAGAAAAGAGAGAGTTTTTATGATAATTTGTGATGGATTTTGCTTCATGAAACTTGACAAGATAGACAAAGAGAAAGGAGTGATCAAATTGATCACTTAAACTTCTCCTAGAAGCTCCCCAAAACCGTGGACTACATCAAGGGTGGAGATCAAAACTTCTCCTCCAAGCTTACCATCCATTGGTGCAACACACAAAGTCCAAGTCATTTTTGTTGACTCCATCATACTTCTCAAGTAAGCTTTCTTCTCATTGGTTCACCATAAAGTTGTCATAACCATCACACTTGATTAGCCATCAAGATATTTTCCAGTAGCTACTACCCAATGGACAAAGGCTACTGCTAGCAAAATCAATATTTATTGTCCAATGGATAAAAACATTATTTAACGGATAATAGAACGGAATAAAATATCAGAAAAAGAAAATTTTTGAAAACTGTTTTCGGTTTCGGGTTTAGTAAGCTCCCTCAGCCTCGCATTAATAGTCCAAAATTTTCTGGTCCCGAAATTTTTTTATTTTTTCGGGTTTGCCTCAAACACACATACAGTCTAAAAATAATAAAATAATAATCAAAATAATTCAAATAATTCACAAAAATTACAAAAATTATAAAACACATATAACAGAGAAAAAAAAAATTTTGGGGTGTTACATTTTGGGCATCAATGCTCTAATCAAAATTATCTGTTATAACAGGTAAAAACCTTTGATTCTTTCTCTCTCTTTTTTCTTTCCAAACCTCCCGACAGTATTTTTTCCAGTCACCACTGGCACCACCCTAACCGTCTTGGCACACGACAGCGACCTTGACCACCGGTCGTATGGTCCGGCGAAATGACGACCACGTGGTCGCCAGATCCACAAGACCTTTAACAACATCAAGATCACCATCCTCTACGGCTTTGTCACCATCCTCGTCCTTCGTAGCACCAGCGGTGTTAACCTCGGCTCCTCCAACTCTGACGCCGTTAACCAGAACCTCATCAAAGAAACCAACTGCATCTTCGCCGAGATACACAAGACCTTCAACAACATCAAGATCACCATCCTCTGTGGCACCATCGGCGTCAACCTCGACTCTTCCGACTCCAATGTTGTCAACCAGAACCTCATCGAAGAAACCAACCGCATTGATGAGCCTACAAAAATTCATATTTTTACGGTTCAAAATCTTGGGTTTTCATCATCTTTTAATCTTTTTTATTTAGATTTGTTCTTAAATTTTATTATGTTTTTATTATTTTAATTATGTTCTTAGTATGTGTTTTTATGTGTTTTTGATAGGTAAATACACATAGAAATATACTAGACGCTTAAAGAAGTAAGAAATCAAAGAAACAAGCTTTCAGGATAAATCATCAGATTTTGTACAAAAATAAAAAATTCCTTAAGATAACTATTTGAAGAATTCTTATCCTATTCTTAGATGCTAATTATAGTTTTAATTGGACGCAAAATCTTAAACAAGGATTAGATTGAAGATTGGATAAGGATTTTCAAAGAGATTTGATTTGGAGCAAAATGCGGATTCCCACACTATCCTGACCATCCCTCATTAATTGAGTCATATTTTAGGCTACAGAGATCATATCGACGCACCGTTTGTGGCATTGGAAAGCTAACAGAAAATCCTACAACTTCTCTGTTGAGATCAATGGCAAATTAGGCCATCTGGAGGGTGAGAAAAATCATGCAAGTCAGATACGAAAATCTGTCATTTTTTTACACACTCTTACACACTTGGACAGAACGCAGCAGTCGTAAAGAGGTACAAACCCTAATGTGGTGTAGGCGTAATTAGGCTTGAAGATTAGGAATTTTCTTCAACCTTTCTACTTTTTTATAATGGAATTTGTCATATTCTTCCCTTTGTGTTCTTCTTTTTCCTTATGTAACTAAACCCATTTTTGTTAGGGTGATGATAAATCTTGTTCTTGGATGATGTCAATTCTTTTATAGGTTTAATTAATGTTTCTATTTCATGATTTATGTGTTTATCTCTTTTCTTAATGATTTTTTAAATCTGGTCAATTTGGGAATGATTTTTGGGTTGATGTATGATTTGGAAAAATTTGCATGAACCTAAAACTTGTGATAAGCACCATAATTTCTGCAATGTGGTCTTTCTTTTAATTCTCTTGTTCTTTATAATGCATTTCTATTTGGGATTAGACTAAGGGATTAGTTAATTCTAAACAGTGTAAGAGGATTAATATACTAAGGGATTAGATATTGACTAATTTTGGGAATTGACCATGAATCATTGGAATAAGACTTGATTAAACCAATATTTGACTTTGCATTTACAGAGTTTAAGTGAAATCTGATCCCTATCATTTTCATATCATTATTTTTCAACTCAACCCAATTAATTAAATTTGGCTTTTGTTATTTTTATTTATTCTTTCTTTCTATTATTTTTGCCAACTTTCTTTTCGATAGCTTGAATAGTGTAGATTTGGCAAACTTAGTAATCGATAACATAATTCTTGTGGGAACGATACTTTACTCACTCTTTATTACTTTTGTCGATTCGCATTCTCGTCAAGATTCGATCTGACGATGACCCTTCCGATCCCAATGAACCCTTCGACACCCCTTTCAACCCTAACCTCACCTTCACCCTAGGACCCAAGATCACCGACTGGCGGAGGTGTGGTGGTTCATGGGCGGGCCGATTGGAAGCGCAAGTTGGTGGCACAGGTGATCGGTGAGGCGTGGTTCACGACTGCGTTATCAAGGATGCAGTGGTACAATGCACTGTTCATCAATTGTACTAATAACCTGTTATGGAGGTTGCCCGTAAAGAACTTCAGCCATTGATCATTTTTGTAGTATTTTTGTAACAAAATATACGGTGATAAATTATGGAACATTAGTGCTCTAAAGTTGTTTAGGAGCATTTAAAACGGTACCATGAACTTTTAACGTGTATTTGTAATAGAGTTCAAGTTTGTAAATATAAAATTTTTTTACACTATAATTCAATGAGGATTTAATAATTGGTGGATTGGCTTTGCCTTTTAGTCAACACTTACTGAGCAACTTGGAGAGGAACTTATAACCACCACAGCCTATTACATTTAGCATGTTTTGACTATTTTGATATTCGGAATATCAACTCGAAGCATCTTCACATTCATGCTTACACTTTAATTCTGTGACTTCATCAATGTGTCTGCAGCATCAACGACCTTGGAAAATTTCCATCTAACCATACAATAAGGCCGTTCTTTCTAACCGCCCCTGGTCTTTTGCTGATCACAAAAAACAACAGTATCAAATCTCAACAACATAGATATAGATATAATAGAAGTTATGTTGGTTTTGCGAACTTCGAAGTAAACTTGTCTCATAGTAGTTGCAAAATGTTGGAGGTTAAGTTACATGAATGCATAATTGATCAACGACCAGTGTATACTGAAAGGGCGTTGACAAACTGGCATATGGTGCCATTTTTTAACCTGCAGTTGTTCTGACTATGTGGGCAAATTCTTCACCACATTCTCATGAACCATTTCTCCCAAAAGTTTAAGCTGTCACGCAAGAGTTCTTTAGACATTTCAACTTTTTTTCTTTTTTAATTAGAAGAATGGAACGGCTATGATAGAACTCTAGACCACTTGGTTATAGAAACTCTGATATTATGTCATGAACCAATACTACCAAAAGCTTAAGCTGTTAGGTTTTTATGTATCTAACTCACATGAACTGATGATTGCTCATACGTTATTTTTTTGGCACATAATATCAGGGGCTAGATAGATTGCTCAAATTTTGAAGTATAATAGCAGCAGGAGAGGGCGACAAGATTAGACCTCATGCCTTTTTGTTGTGCCAAGAACTAACTAATGGCTAAGCAGCCCTCATTGGATAATGGATAATGGATAGGAAGCAACTCTAAAAGATTACAGAGTGTAACAGCCAATTTATTGGCTTGCATATTAACCTAATAATGAAAGCAAATTAACATATAACTGTGTATTTATGGACGTATTTAGTTTACAAAAAAACAAAAGAAAACTACTCAACTACGCAAGTTGTTGTCCACATTCTCATCTACAAGGCAAATGCATATGCCATATGTTTCGCAGTTCTGTTTCCATGATATATGGTACAAAATAATTGTCAATCCTTTTCCCTGCATGGAAACGTATTCTAATTATGTAAATGCTTATCGCTCTGGTATGAAGATGGCATATCTAATTTAAAGGAAAGCTACTCTTTTGTCATCTAATTCAGATATTAATTAGTCGGCAATAACTTCTTAAAAATATTTGAATTCAATAATATGAATTACTTGTATGAAGGAATCCCTTTATGGACTCTCCCACAGAGACTAGACAAACATGTTTGTTGGATTATTGTGCGGGCCTGTGGCCTACAGCCTATGGATTTAGTGCGGTATCTTTCAGGTCAGAAAACAAGAAGCTCTTCCCAAGAAGCAATTCTAGTGGATGATTACATAACCCTTGTACTCTTATGATTGAATGAAAATTAGTTCTATAAACGATTCAAATGAGTTAAATATGTAAAGATATGTGATAAAAAAAAAATCCCTGACAAAGTTTATGTACCATGTTATTCTGTACTATCAAAACCAATTGGTGAAATTATGGGACCTCTAAATCTATGGGAGCATGTCATGTAAATAATTTTAGGGACCATATGGTATGTTTTTCAAATCTCTCAACCCACAAACAACGTAGAATTGACTCCCACATGAGCTTTCTAGATATGGTGAAGTTAATTAACAATTACCATAAGAATAGCACTTTCTGTTCGTTATTGTGCTTTATCTTCAATAGCGGAAACAAAATCGAAAGACTTGAAAGACTTGACGAGCTGCTCAAATTCAACGGAACATGGCCCCAGATAATTAATTGATTTATCCACTGTCGGGAAAATAGTAATTCTGTTAGTTTCAATCGTTTGGTAATGGTTTAAGAATACTTTAAGTCATTGTCTCATCATAACTGATTTGTGCTTCAAAATAAATTTTAGTACCATGTCAAAGATTTAATTTATGCAAAGTCTTTCACATAGATTCACTTAAAGTGAAATTTATGTATACAGCGAAGTTTGAACTTCTAAACACTATCATGAAGACTCCGTATAATAATGTCCAAGAACTTTACCAATTAATATACCAAGTTTTTAGCATACTTCCACATAGAAGAATTCAATTTATTCAAAATATAGACAACAAGGTTTGAATTCCTGGGAAAGGGGAAAGAAAAAAAAAACACTCATGTACTATGTCCACGGATCATACCAGCTCTTGAACTCATTTTCCAATAGAATAGCAAAATTATAGACCAATCCATTATTTCACAAGGACGATTAGGTTGCGCTGAGCAAGCATTATCTTCAACTTACACCAACGTAAGCAAGCCAAACAATATGCTTTATCCAAGTCATCACTATAATCTTTTTGGTCCTACAAATTAGGCTTCGGTTTCAATTGCGTAATTACAAAGATGATGTCAAAGAGACGACAAGATAAGGATATATCCGTAATGATTTTTTTATTAATTAATTCTTTGTTCACTTCGAAAAGGGATTAGGGTGGCATTGAACACATGTCGTGGCCGATAGCACAACCATGAACTGGGATTCCAACCCCTTTTAGGCTTAAAGTGACATACATGTAGTTGTTGTATAGAGAGTTACTCAAGGATCGAACGCATTTGAGAACGCAACACGCTTCAACTGTGTAATCACCCGTATGGATTTCTTTGTTTTAGGATATATATTAAGAAAAATTCTTGCATGCATATAATTTTAACACATTATATTTACACACACATAAAAATGAGTCCCACCTCATGTTTTATTATTTACTTTAATAAATTGTGAGTGGAACTAATTTGTGTGTGTATGTGAATATGATGTGTTAGAATTGTATGCATACAAGAATTGCTTATATATTAACTATAAATTAAAGGCAAAAAGCTAAGAATGGGAAGCAAACTTACGTTACTATATAGGTTGCGTTTTGTTTAGTTTTCTATAATTAATTGCAAGGGAAACGATAACTTGGAGTTGGGGTATCCTAATAAGGAGTGGTGAGATTAAGAAGTGTCGTTAGAGTAGTAGAGGCTTCAAGCTTAAAGGATTTGGACACAAGCTTCCCGCAAAAGAAAGAAAAGTTACACAAGAATCCACTATTTCAAAAGCTTATAAGAACTGAGAGGTTGAAGTACAGTGCAACTTATCTATCTATACTAATTAAACCCCAAAATTTACCAACTTTTATAGTATAAAAATGAGTTGAAAAAGATTATTCACCCTCTGTCATGCAACAATGAGTAAAAAATCACAACCTTTCTATTTCACTCTATTTTTATTTATTTTTCACATTTTAATTTTCCACAACCTGTAAACATTTTTTTTAACATGTTACTTTACACAAAAGCCTTTCAGGCTCCAAACATGAATTATTAAGTTCCATAGCAAGACCTCATCTGAGACTCTAAACATGAACATGATATATATATATATATATATATATATATATATATATATATATATATATATATATATATATATAAAAGAGATCAACTTACATTAATATAAGTCTTTTTTTTCTTATACTTATTTTTAACCGTTAGTTCCACTTTCATGTAATGGTTGAGATTATTTCATTAAAAGTAACCATTAGATGAAAGTAGAACTAACGGTTGAAAATGAGTGCAAGAGACAAAAGACTTACACTAGTGTAAGTTGATCTTCCCTCTCTCTCTCTCTCTATATATATATATAGAGAGAGAGAGATAGAGAGAGAGAATCGAGTTAAAGAAGTATTTATTATAAGATGTGAGAAGAGTAAATCTTGTGAACATCCAATTTTGTCCGGGACATTTTGTAAAAATATAAAAAAAATAAAAAAATAAAAAAGAAAAAGACTCATCTTTCAACCCATTAGCCTATTAACCCCTAAACCAACTCATTGGCCCATAACCCATGATCTAACCCATTAACTCACAACCCTTAATCACTTATCCTAAATAAACCTCATCGTTATTCTAATCCCTAAGCACTTATCCTAACTATCCCAAACAAACCTATCATAAACTAACCATAACTCATCCTACCACAAACTTATCCTAAACCAACCTTGGCGGTTATCATCAAACCCATCTTAACACAAACTTATCCTAGCATAAACTCATCTTAACTCAAACTCATCCTAAACAAACTTATCCTAAACCCCCCATCACTTATCCTAAACAAACTCTTAATCGCATTTTAACTCAAACTCTTAAACCTAATCCCCTCCTATAAATACCCATCACCTACACACTCAGAAACGGACGGACTTTCAGCCTTTATACACATAGACTTTTGCCTACACAGTTACCAACACTGCAACCATATTTTCTCACTTACATAACCTTCATCTTCTATCTTCAACCAAACTCCTCACCATCCCATCATCACTTCTGGCATACGTTCAAACTTCTCACAACACAATAACCACCTTTGCCGAAATTGTCATTCACGTTAGCCTATCACCAACAATACACCAACTCATTCATCCCACTAACAGCAAGCCACCGTCGTGACTCACTTCCATCCGAGCCACTACCTACTTGGGCCGTCGCCGCCTAATCTGCCTTCATCTTCTTCCTCTGTTCTTTCCACAAACATCAAGAAGAAAAGAAACATACCCCTTTTATTTTTTTATTCTTTTCATAAGCCAGTAAGTCACTTCTGTTTTCTTTTGCTTATTTTGATTCTCGTTATTCTTTTTATTATTTTTTCTCGCTTTATCTGTTTTCTCTTTCTTTTTTTATTTATTATTTGCTTTCTTTATTTTCTTTTATTTAGTTTAATTAAAGAGAAGAAAAGAAACAATTTTTTTCGTAAAGTTGTTAACTTGTCTTTTTTTTTTTCTCTTCTTTTCCGTGAAGTTGCTAACTTGTCTTTTTTTTTTTTTTTCTTTCATAAAGTTACTACATTTTTTAAAAGTCATTTGTATTTTTTGTTATATTTCTTTTTGAGAGAAATGGTTTTGAGTAGTGGACTTTAACTTAATGAGCTAAAAAAACAAAAAAACAAAAAAAATGATAAAAATAAAATATAAAAATAAGATAGTTAAATATATTTTTTTTAAAATAACACGGGTTACCTAAGTCATGCGACAAATACTTCTAACCTTGTAACATTTGTAATCATCCGAGTTGCGGCAACTTGATGATTCAAATTATTATAATTTAAATTATTATTTTGTCTTCAAACTTTTACAAAATAAACTGTTAATTGATAAAGGTTCAATTTTTTTTAAAAAAATAAAAATAAAAATTTTCGTAACAAACTTGAAGAGCAATGGGTGACGTCTCTAGCGTGACGCGAGCTTCACCTATTCAATCCTTAATTTGAATAACTGAGTCGCGATGACTTGTTAATTCAAATTTTTAAAAATAATTAAGTTGTTTCTTTTAAAAAAATAAAATAAAATAAAATAATAATAATAATAAAATCAACTAATTTTTTTCCTAGATAAATTTTAAATAAAAATTTTGTAACAAATTTAATAATCAAGGGTGACGTCTCTAGCGTAACGCGAGTTTCACCTATTCAATCCTTAATTTGAATAACTGAGTCGCGACGGCTTGTTAATTCAAATTTTCAAATTTATTTTAAATAAAATCAACTAACCCACAAGTATTTTCTAGAGAATTACGTGACTTTGAGTTCCTCATTGCACCAGGGGATACGTAGGAGCGGGACTCCAATTCCATCAAGTCAAAAATTAAATTTTCATAATTTATTTGTTTATTTTATATTTTTTACAAAAGGGGTAAAATAAATATTTTCAAGAATTATTAAGAATTTACATAATTAATTTAAGATATCGTCTTAGGACGGGTGTGTTAGGGGTGCTGTGGGATTAAGTTTCCACCCTTCCCTACACATAACCGACTCCTGAATTCAATATGGTTTCAAAGACTATTCTTTTGGGTTTTCCAATTTTTCCTAATAAAAAATAAAATTGGTGGCGACTCCTAAAATTTTTAATTTAAGTTGCTATTCATACATTTTTCTGGTCATGACAGATGGCGACTCACTGGGGATACTTGAGAGTCAAGCTTATAAAAGTTGGTTATGCAAAATTTTTGGTGATTTTTATGTGTTTGTTTTACCCTTTTTTCTTTTTATTATTTGGTGATTTTTTATTATTTTTAGTGTTAATTGTTTTACTATCTAAACCTTAGGATAGAAAACTTTTAGTGTTTGTTTTGTGTTTGCTTTGTTTTGCAGGATATGGGTAGTCTTTAGGATTACAAATGTTTGTATGCTCCCTACACCCACCGCACCTACACGTTTATCACACACGCCTGAGTGGGGCCCTATACCCGGGTCTGAGTGAAGTCTAAGTTAGGTAGAGGTTGCGTAGTGGTAGCCATTTTGGATGTACATCCTGTTTGGTTATCACAAAAACCTCATCTAGAATGTGCCTTTTTCACGAATGTCCCACACCTAGTGGTTTACCCATTATTTCGTGGTCAACATTCTGAAATAGGACTTGGCTCTAGAGACCTTTAGAACAGAAGAGCCACCCAATGAAAGTTCTCACGGATCAGAAGGACTCGTAGATCTTTAGGATAGAGAGTCCCAAGTTTAAGGCAATCCCATTAGGACACAAAGGGAGCGTACTTCTTCTTTCCTCATACCATCCATTCTTGCATTAAAAAAAACTTTAAAAAAATATATTATCTTGCATTTTCATGTCATTCCTAGCATTCTTAAAAAAAAATCATCTTGCATTCCTAGCATTCTTAAAAAAAAGTAAAATAATCATGCATTTTCATGACACTCCGAGCATTCTTAAAAAAAAATCATGCATTTTCATGGCATCCTTGACATTTAAAAAATAAAAATAAAAATAAATCATGCATTCTCATTAAAAAATCATGCATTTTCATGACATCTTTAGCATTCTAAAAAAAATATAGAAAAATAAATCATGCATTCCATGCGTTTTTAAAAAAATGTTTTCATTTCATTCATTTCATCTTATGCATGACAGTAATCTCATTCATTTCATCTCATTCCTTGTATGATGTTACCGTTTTCAAGGAACCATTGCGCGATCAAGAAAAGAGGACACCAATCAAACCCGAGTTCATAACACAAGGGCTCAAACAAAGCTTACAGCGATGTCATCTAGGAATGAAGAAAGAAATCTGAGTATGGAAGTAGATGAGATGAAAAAGAGGATGAACGAAATGGTAGAATCTCAGAGAAGAATGGAGGAAATGTTGTCAGCCATGAGGGAGATCCTCACCTTGATTAGGGCAGTCAGGGATATAGGAGTAACTGGAACACATACGCGCCTGCCAAATATCCCTTCTATGGGGACAAACCCCGTGATCACTACTGAGATGCCTGTTGTGGGAAGGACCTTGAATAACAATACAGAGGATACCGCTCCTGAGAAAGGATTCCAGCCGAAAAAGGAAAAGGAGCCTGAGGTGAGCTATGTGCAAAACCAACAACTTTCACAACCTAATTATCCACTGTCTTACCCTGCCTATCGAGCCCCTCCATATAACCCAATCCCCTACTTTTTTTATTAGACACTTGCACATTCTCATATACCTAGCCTAACTGCTCTTCCCATTAACATCACCCCAACTCCACAATTCCAAATCAACAATGTCCCCACTCCATAAACATATGTACCAACTCCTTCGACCTATACCCAATATCCACCTATACCTTTACAAAATTTCCCAAATCACCCACAGCCTCGACCAAACTTCCAAAATCAAAGCCGTTCCCATCCCCAAAACCTACCCCATTTCCCAAAATTATTCATCTCAAACGCAGACTTATTCCAAAGACTGTTTGATGCCCACCTCGTATCTGGAAATCCTGTACGTCCTCTAGAACCACCATTCCCGACGTGGTATAACCCAAATTTAACTTGCAAATACCACAAGGACATCCCAGGGCACTCAATTGAAGATTGTGAATCCTTCAAGATTGCAGTAAGGAAGCTAATTGCTTATGAGAAGCTTGACATTGAAGAAGTAGCTGAACCCAGTATTGTCAACAACTCTTGAAATGATTGTCATAAAGTAATTAGTGATATTGAACTTATGTTAACTTTCTTGAAGCATTAATGTAATAAATTTGCATGGGTACATTGTTTCATTTCTTTTCCATCACATTATCTTTCTTGGCATTTATGCTATTTCATTTATACAAAGTGTCTTCCTTTTATCCAATTCTTGGCAATCCCCAGTTTGGTAGACGTCAATAAAGTCATTGAGTGCAAATGTCTTTTGAGAAAAAAAAAGGAGTAATGAAGTAATCATTTGGTGTGTACTATCTTTTTGTCTCAAAATTAAAGTGTTGAAGATAAACAATCATGATTTGGAAATGAAGATTGACCATTTTTCTCTATCTTTTACAAAATTTCATTATCTTTATCTCTTGTTACCCCTTTTTGGGCTTGAAATTTTTTTTTAATAAACCCTGAATAAGGATCACCCCTACACTAGGAGATAGCACAAAGCAAAGGTTGATTGTCATGGTGACTATTTTGAAGCATAATGAAAAAGAAAATGTAAAAAGGGCAAGAAGTAAAAAAAAAAAAACTAAAAAAAAGGAAGAAGAAAAAATGAAACAAAAAAAGAGAAGGAAAAAAAAAGAAAGAAAGTGAAATGAAATGGGTCATAACAAAGGGGAATGAAAGAAAATGAAATGAAATGGGAAGAAATTGAGAACAATAAGAGAATAGTGTGTTTAAAAGTGCAAAAGCAGTTGACAAAATTTAATTTTGAAAGTGTAAGGATCCTTAGTCCCATTCAACCCTTAAACACTTGTTTGAGCCTTATATCTTTCCTTTCATAACCCCTAACCTTGGCCACGTTACAAGCCTCAAAAGTCCATTCTGATAAATGAAAAGTTGTTGTCATTTCGTTAACTTTAATTTTGAGACAAAGGTTACACTCATCTAAGTATCCAGTTCATTGCTCTTTAAAAAAAAAAAGGGAAAGAAAGGAAAAAAAAAAAAGACTTTCACCAGGGCAAGTTTCTACCATATTCGAGCTGGCCCTACACTGGGGCATTCTTTTCCCTAGTTCAATTTAACCTACACTAGGGCAAATCTTTTGGGCACTAGAGTGAGTTCCTGTTCTATTCAATTCAACCCTAAACTGGGGCAAATTTCTCTCTGGTTCAATTTGAGCCTTACACTAGGACAAGTGTCTACCCTGCTCGATTTGACTCTAAATTAGGGCAATTTTTCTTTTCCATGGTTCGATTGACCAACATTGGGATAAATCTTTCGGTCACTAGAGTGAGTGTTAGCCTTATTCTATTCAATCCTAAACTGGGACAAATTTTTCTTTGGTTCAATTTGACTTGATGTAGATGTTCAGTAGAAGAAAATCCTTAGTCATAATGTCTAGTGAGCAACTAAAGATCGTTTTCATGAGGATTAAACCAATCCATATCAAGGTAACTCTTCTTTGAGTCACATACCATCGTTTGTGTCTTATTCCATATGTACCATTTTGTGTTATCAAACTTCCAAGGCTAATCTAGAAGTTGTTCACTTAGTCAATTCCTGTTCTGTTGTACTTTTGAATCCATGTCTATTTGTTACGTAATGCTTCAGGTAAGGTGAACATGAGTACAGCATTATGATTTGATCATCCGATGGCAATCCCCTGGTGAACAATTCAGATAAAAAAGAACTTAGAAGTTCCAATTAAAGGAAAAAATGATATCTCAAGGGATAATCTATAAATAAGAGGTACCTAAACAAAAAGGGAAAAGAGCCCGTAAGACTGAAAACCTGAAAGGACGGTTTAAGTAAAAGCTGGGGCAAATAAATAGGAAGATGGCCTGAAGCCCCTTGAAAAGTTTACCAAACTGGGGCAATTTTGTTCAATTAGTCATACTGGGGCAAATTTTTGAAGGATTAAAGAGAAGATATGTTGAAGGAAGTAGCAATAGAGATAATGATTGAGTAATCAAGCAGTTGTAGGGAATCAATAAGATGAGGGACAAAGTTAAATACTGGAGTAAAATTTTCTCTCAAGGACTCAGTCAAGCAAAGGTTCATGACAAGAGATGATCATTTTATTTCTCAAAAGGAGAGTTGAGAGTGGCAAACAAGGAAAGAGAAAGAAGAAGAAAAAGGAAAGAAAGGATGAGGACCGAAGTTATCAGGTCCAATGGGCTAAAGCACGTGAACGAGGGGTTTGATTGGTCAAAGCTTTCCAAAGTCGTCCTTGGTTCAAATGATTTTTTTAAATAAAATTTAAAAAAAAAAAAAAAATAAAAAAGGAAAGAAAAAGAAAAAAAAAAAGAGAAAAAGAGAGAGAAAAATAAAAAAGAAAAGAAAGAAAAGAGAAAAGAGAAAGGAAAAATAAAAAAGATAAAAAAAAGAAAAGAAAAAAAGAAAAAAAAAAGAAAAGAGAGAAAAATAATAATAAAAGAAAAAGAAGATCTTTTTGGGTCAAGATGCCCATTGTCTTTAAAATTTGTCTTTTGGGACTCTGTTGCTCATTGTCTTTTAAATTTTGGGACTCTGCTGCCCATTGTCTTTTAAATTCTAAGACTCTGTTGCCCATTGTCTTTTTAATTCTGGGACTCTGTTGCTCATTGTCTTTTAAATTTTGGGACTCTGTTGTCCATTGTCTTTTAAATTCTGGGATTCTGTTGCCTATTGTCTTTTAAATTCTGGGACTCTGTTGCCCATTGTCTTTTAAATTCTGAGACTCTATTGCCCATTGTCATTTAAATTCTGGGACTCTGTTGCCCATTGTCATTTAAATTCTGGGACTCTGTTGCCCATTGTCATGTAAATTTTGGGACCCTGTTGCCCATTGTCTTTTAAATTCTGGGACTCTGTTGCCCATTGTCTTTTAAATTCTGGGACTCTGTTGCCCATTGTCTTTTAAATTTTGGGACTCTGTTGTCCATTGTCTTTTAAATTCTGGGACTCTGTTACCCATTGTCATTTAAATTCTGGGACTCTGTTGCCCATTGTCATTTAAATTCTGGGACTCTGTTGCCCATTATCTTTTAAATTTTGGGACTCTGTTGCCCATTGTCTTTTAAATTTTGGGACTCTGTTGCCCATTATCATTTAAATTACGGGACTCTGTTGCCCATTATCTTTTTAATTTTGGGACTCTGTTGCCCATTATCTTTTAAATTCTGGGACTCTGTTGCCCATTGTCTTTTAAATTCTGAGACTCTGTTGCCCATTATCATTTAAATTCCGGGACTCTGTTGCCCATTATCTTTTTAAATTCTGGGACTCAGTTGCCTATTGTCATTTAATTTTCGGGACTCAGTGTTGCCCATTGTCATTTAAATTCCGGGACTCAGTTACCCATTGCCTTTTAAATTCTGGAATTCAGTTGCCCATTGTCATTTTAAGTTCTGTTGAGCGCATCGACTCCATGCATTTCATGCATTTTAAATTTCTATCAATTTTTTTGAGCGCATCAGCTCCCTGTCATTTAAGTTTCTATCATTGAGCGCATCGCTCTTTGCATTGTTTTGTTTCTTTTCGCTCCCGAACAAAATTCGAGTTCATGTCTTTACTTGTTCATTACCATGATAAAATGAAAAACTACGGTTATTCTTTTTATCTAGTAAGAAACAAGTAAAGAGGGGCAACTGTGAACACCCAATTTTGTCCGGGACATTTTCTAAAAAAATAAAAAAAAATAAAAAAGAAAAAAAGAAAAAGACTCATCTTTCAACTCATTAGCCTATTAACCCCTAAACCAACTCATTGAACCATAACCCATGATCTAATCCATTAACCCACAACCCTTAAGCACTTATCCTAAATAAACCTCATCGCTTATCCTAATCCCTAAGCACTTATCCTAACTATCCCAAACAAACCTATCATAAACTAACCATAACTCATCCTACCACAAACTTATCCTAAACCAACCTTGGCGCTTATCATCAAACCCATCTTAACACAAACTTATCCTAGCATAAACTCATCCTAACTCAAACTCATCCTAAACAAACTTATCCTAAACCCTCCATCACTTATCCTAAACAACTCCTAATCGCATTTTAACTCAAACTCTTCAACCTTATCCCCTCTTATAAATACCCATCACCTACACACTCAGAAACGGATGGACTTTCAGCCTTCATACACATAGACTTTTGCCTACACGGTTACCAACACTGCAACCATATTTTCTCACTTACATAGCCTTCATCTTCTATCTTCAACCAACCTCCTCACCATCCCATCATCACCTCTGGCATACGTTCAAACTTCTCACAACACAATAACCACCTCTGCCAAAATTGCCATTCACGTCAGCCTATCACCAACAATACACCAACTCCTTCATCCCGCTAACAGCAACCCACCGTCGTGACTCACTTCCATCCGAGCCACTACCTAATTGGGCCGCCGCCGCCTAATCTGCCTTCATCTTCTTCCTCTGTTCTTTCCACAAATATCAAGAAGAAAAGAAACATACCCCCTTTATTTTTTTCATTCTTTTCGTAAGCCAGTAAGTCAAGTCACTTTTTTTTTTTTGCTTATTTTGATTCTCGTTATTCTTTTTATTATTTTTTTTGCTTTATCTCGTTTTCTCTTTCTTTTTTTATTTATTATTTGCTTTCTTTATTTTCTTTTATTTAGTTTAATTAAAGAGAAGAAAAGAAACAAATTTTTTTCGTAAAGTTGTTAACTTGTCTTTTTTTTTCTTCTTTTTTCCGTGAAGTTGCTAACTTGTCTCTTTTTTTTTTTCTTTCATAAAGTTACTACATTGTTTTTAAAAGCTGTTGTATTTTTTTGTTATATTTCTTTTTGAGAGAAATGGTTTTGAGTAGTGGACTTTAACTTAATGAGCTAAAAAAACAAAAAAACAAAAAAATGATAAAAATAAAATATAAAAATAAGATAGTTAAATGTTTTTTTTTTAAAATAACACGGGTTACCTAAGTTGCGACAGCTTGCTAACCCTTGTAACATTTGTAATCATCATTAATGGCATACTAGATGATTCAAATTATTATAATTTAAATTATTATTTTGTCTTCAAACTTTTATAAAATAAACTTGTTAATTGATAAAGGTTCAATTTTTTTAAAAAATAAAAATAAAAATTTTCGTAACAAACTTGAAGAAATGGGTGACGTCTCTAACAGCGTGGCCACGCTTGAGCTTCACCTATTCAATCCTTAATTTGAATAACTGAGTCGCGACGACTTGTTAATTCAAATTTTTAAAAATAATTAAGTTGTTTCTTTTAAAAAAATAAAATAAAATAAAATAAAATAATAATAATAATAAAATCAACTAATTTTTTTTCGAGATTAATTTTAAATAAAAATTTTGTAACAAATTTGATAATCAAGAGGTGACGTCTCTAGCGTGACGCGAAACTTCACATATTCAATCCTTAATTTGAATAACTGAGTCGCGACGGCTTGTTAATTCAAATTTTTAAAATTATTTTAAATAAAATCAACCAACCCACAAGTATTTTCTAGAGAACTACGTGACTTTGAGTTCCTCATTACACCAGGGGATACGTAGGAGCGAGACTCCAATTCCGTCAAGTCAAAAATTAAATTTTCATAATTTATTTGTTTATTTTATATTTTTTACAAAAGGGGTAAAACAAATATTTTCAAGAATTATTAAGAATTTGCATAATTAATTTAAAGTACCGTCTTAGGACGGGTGTGTTAGGGGTGCTGTGGGATTAAGTTTCCACCCTTCCCTACACATAACCGACTCCCGAATTTAATATGGTTTCAAAGACTATTCTTTTGAGTTTTCCAATTTTTCCTAATAAAAAATAAAATTGGTGGCGACTCCTAAAATTTTTAATTTAAGTTGCTATTCTGCCGCAATTTTTCGATCGCGACAAATCTTGATCATTAAATCTTACATAAATAGTCAAAATTATAACATAAATGCATGTGATATTTTTAAGTAGTCACATGACCTTTAAGTAACTTTTAATCTTAACTATTCATCTATGATTGTATGGTTAAGATATACTCCTTTCACCCTCTCACAATAAAAACTCTTCTCACTATATATACCATATATATATATATATATATATATATGACATATCTAGTGAGAGAAATAAATATTAACCATACAACTATACATTGATAATTAAGATTAAAAGTTACTTAAAAGTCATGTGATCACTTAAAAAAATTACATATTTTTATGTTCTAATCTTGACTATTCATGTAAGATCTAATAATCAAGATTCACTCATCTCACCTCTTATAATAAAGACTCATATCACTAAATACACTCCCTATATATATATTGTGATAGTAAAACATATAATTTTGTGTTTAAGTGCAGTGTAGCCAAAAACATACTTGTCTTCTGTGGCACTCTCTAGACAACACATTCCGTACATTTTTATACTTCAAGCACATCATATATCAAACTTGAGTTGTATCAATATTACATTCCTACTAATAATGGATTATTTTAGTTGAAGCAGAGGTGTTTGTTAATGATGTTATGAGTAAAATAATAAGAATAACATCACAGAAATTGATTAAAAAGTTGTAGGGCCATTGGGTTCTCTTGGCCCCACGATAATATTTCAAATCAATAATGAAATTTGCAAATCAGATACCTATTGCATTAGTTTCACACCCATTAGGCAACACAAATTCGGATTGAGGCTGCCAATCAGCAATACTTTGATGAATACTGCATTTACAACCACCCTCACTACAAACAATGCTATTTTGAATCACGTCTTCCAGGTGTAAGATGTGAAGAACTTGAAATTGTTTTTATTCCTTCATTCAAATTGTTTGTTTCCACGAATTCAAAACCATGGTCATCAGTGGAAAAATCTGACATCATGACGAACAAATAAACCAAATTAAGCGATGAACATCCTATATGAAAATACGAAAAAAAAAGACAATTCAAAGTGACATACTTTCCACAGTAGTTGAATTGAACTGAGACAAAAGATTTTGTGCAGTTGTGGATATCCGAAAATATGACAATTTCCTTCTTGTGGAACTTGTACCACAAGTAAGCCTTTCTGCATCACTACCATGTTCTAAAACAAAATGGATGACTAACACATCAGAAATAATTTCAAATATCCCATACAATATTTAAACTTCCTAAATTTCTTTCTTTACAATAAAGAAAAACAAATGTGTTATACCTATAGCACTTGCTGAATTTAATTGGACCGAAGCATTTTGTGAGGCATTTGATATGTCACTAACTGGTATCCTATTGGTATTTGAAGCTGTAACACAATTTGAACTCTGTACAGCAGCAGAGCAGCATTATTATCAAACACATCAGGACTAACACCAGTATTTTCTTAACACGCCTTTCAGGTGCAACATGTGAGCAACTTGATATTCTATTTAATCTTTTAAAGACATTGCTTGATTCCAACAACTCAACATTATGCATATCAGTGTCACAATCTGCAAATATAAAAGAAATCAACTAAGTGCATATTAATTGTCTAACTTCAAATTTTCTTAATTAAAATAAAAAAAGATATATATGTAATACCTATAATAGAAGTTCAATTAACATCAGGTGAGCCATATTCTGAGCTATTTGTGATATCACCAAAGGGAACCTTCCTTCTATTTGAAGCTGTAACAGAACTTTTACTTTGTGCAGCAGCAGAAATAGTACTGATACCAAGCAGATTAATATTTTGGCCAATCCAAGCACCATTATTTGATGATGTTAGAATTGAAGAAGGTGATAAAGGTTGATGTGAATTCTTCGACCCAATCACCACAGAATTTGGACTTTGCTTGGAAGAAGAACCTAAAAAAAGATATGAACTAACTCAGAACTGAATAAATAATTAGTATGATAACAGGAAACTTGACAATAAACCTACCTCTCTCATCATGGCCCTTATCTGATATATTTAACCCTTCTCCTATGACTTTTGTAGCAGTACAGCAAGGAGTTTCATTCTCCACATTTCTATTTCTTCCAACTTCCTCACCAATAGAAGAAAAATTTGCTTTGAACCACATTTTGTTCTCACAAATAGTGATTCATGATACCTCCAATACTTTATACAAGGGATCCACAGATGACGAAAGATATAGAACACATTGTCTGGAAAAAACCAAGAATATCAACACCCAAAACAACAAAAGCAACAGCAACAATAACATAAAGAACAGACAATAATATAGAAAGCAGGAAACAGAGAGAATTCAAGCAAAAACATCATATAAAACTTGGTGAATGCATAAACACATATCATAAGACTTCACATACTATATTTTTGAATTTCAACCATAGAAATTTCACCAACCGTAGTTCTTTCCTATCTCCAGTGCTAATGAACAGAACAATGAGAATGAAATGCAAAAAGACTTATATAGCTGGCACAAAAAAATAAATTTATTAATTAAATATGGCAACTAGAACAATGTACAATTACCACCAATATATGAAATTAAGCTAATAGCCTTTTCCAGTTGATATGATTCTCATTTCTTAAAATCTGAGAAAATCACTATCAGACCACCAAAATACACACTACACAATAAACCAAGTTCTTTTTACAACTGTAAAATACAAAATCACATCAAATTATTTATTTTCATACCAATATATATAAACTGTCCGCTGCTGTTAGCCGTCGTCTGACCACTTTCCGATGACTTTTCTGGCCGGAGACCCCCCATCAGCCTTGTCTTCTCTTGTTCGGCCATTCCCCGAAGTTTCAACCTGATCCAACGAGCCATGCGCCCACACACGTGATTTCGCAGGTTTGCTGCTTGCCCCACATGCCGTGCTTCTAGCCACACGTGACGGCTCATCCGGCCGCCTTTCTAGCCGCCGTCTTCACCGCTAGACTCGCCTTTGTCTCTTCTGTCTAGATCTGTCTTCACCTTGACTAATCGCATAATAGGTTGTTGCGTACCCTTGCTCAAAGGAGTTAAGGTGTATTGGAGTTTTTGTTTTTGGCCATTGTACATTGACTCATGGCTGTTTCACCCTCTTTTCGGGTACTTCCGCCGTTTGTTTGTCTCACCTCACTATCTCTGACCTCCATGTGACTGTTTGGCTTCCTTGGGCTATGTTATGTTGTGTTTGGCACTTAGATAGTTGGTGTGATTGTCGTTTATTGGCATTCTTTGTGGTGGTTATCTCTAGTTTTAGCTACTATTTGATTCTTTTCCAATGCTAGCATGACATTGAGCGTGAGAATGAGAATAAATTCATCTCTACATATACTTTAATGCCGGTGTTTGTCATGCCGTTCTTTTCTCACTAATGGATCATATCAATGGCTTCTCTTCCCACTGACGATCATTCCGGTGGTGACTCCTCTCCCACGGATGAATCATATTAATAGTGACTTCCCTTCTCGTCGACGATCATTATGATGGTAACTTATGTTGATTATGACTCACACCAGTCAGACTCTTTGTCCCAGATACTCTGGCCCCAGCTCTTTGTCCTAGACGCACCGACCCCATCTCCATCTGTGCAGATGCACTGGCCTCCTCTCCATCTTCGTCCTAGAAGCAATTGCCAACCACCATCTCCGTCCGTGCTAACCACTATTATACTGTCAAATTATTTAATTGTTACAAGTTCAAGCTTAAGAAGTTTTAGCTTGAGGGGGAGTGTTAGAATATCTAAAAAATATATCAAAATATATTTATCGTATCTTGAAATATTTAAAGTATTATAAATAATCTCTTAAGATTTATTTCTTATTTATTATATTTTCTAGTTTGTTTCCTTATTTAATTAAAATTAGGAGTTTAGAATTAATATAAATAGGATCATTGAGTTTATCTTTTATATCACATTATCATCATATTAAATCAACATCAATCTCATATTGTTTTAAGTCTCTATTCTCTCTTTTCCTCATTCCTTACCTAAAATCCTCCAATTCAATAATTAATATGTATCAATGAAAATATAAACTATAGTTGTAATTCTAGGACAATGATCTTCTAAAGTGAGGATTCTTATAAAGTGAGCAAGTAAACCCACATCAACCATTAATAGATGGGTTGATGTGGGCTTACTTACCCAATTTACAAATGTCGTCACAGGATGTTCGTAATTCCAATCATCAACTTACTAATTACTTAAGCTATAATAAAAAAATATGACCTATATAATTACCTATATTAACCAATATAGTACACTGATTTTGCAGTTTATAGTTTCAAGTTTATAGGAGATGCTAAATCACAAAAGTAAATATTTACCTATTTTCATCAGGATTTTCAGAAAATATCGAAATACCAACAAATGTTAAATCATGCGCTTTTCCTCCACTCAAAATCATATATCATTTTTCCTTTATACAAATCGGAAAAACGCTGCTCTACTATGCAACTAACAAAAAAATATATATATCACCCATCAAAGAAAACTCATTCCCGAATGCAAGAAAATCGATACATATTACCTCTGAATACCTCTGTTGTAGAAATTTTTTCTTACAATTCCTGCCAATCCCTCTCCAGAGATGGCCACCAACAATGCCGGAAAATCTTCCATTCATGCTTATCCGAAACCTCCAAAATTTTCCCATCCACCTTGACAACATAGCTCAACGAAATTCGAAATGAAAAAATCACAGGGATGATGAGTTTCAGACAGAAAAAAAAAAACACACCCAGAAATTAAAAAATTCCAAAATTGGGAAATATAGTAAAGAAAGAAGAACGCAGATACAGAGTCTACAGAAATAAAGCAAAATTCTGGTTTAGGCTTTTCAGACGCATTAATTGAACACAGCAACCAAACACCAAAATGTCTAAAAGCCCATTACACTTCCTAAGCCATTTAACTAAACTAAGGAAATAATGGAGAAACCACTTACATAACCTAGACACTGGAAAAAAATCACTTACATAGCTTAGACACTGGAAAAAGTTAAAAAATAAAAACAAAAAAATCAGCTCATCACTTTCAGACACAACGTAAAAACGTGCCAACACTTTACGAAGGAAACATACAACAAAAAAAAAAATTTATACTCAGATAAAATTAAATAATGATGTTGACTTTTGAACATTTGGATAATTATTATATTTAATACGTAATTATATGTTGTGATTATTAATTAATATTTTTTTAACACAATTATGGAGGGAAACGAAATGGGAGGTAAAAAAATGGAGGCAAACAGCACTTTTATTATAGATAGTTTACAAGAAAGTTGTAAAAAGTGATGTAGCATTTTGACGTGTAAATAACATCACTCATTTCAAATTCTAAGCCATGAATATTAGGTATGAATGTTAGATTTATTCTCGAGAGTGTTTCAAATTTCAAGTCTCATTTATATGTGTTTTTGTATAATACTAAATCTCATATTGAATAAAATAGACTCTTAAAATATATTTATATATGAATTGTGTCATTGGATAAATATCTTATGATATTGAGGTAAATGTATGAACTTAAACTTACTTTAATACACACATGCGCTCTAATGCGTCTTGTTTATGCAGGTGTGGACTTAGTTTGATCTTACTTTGGATTTATCTTTTGTCAATTCACTTAGAGATTAAAATATCTCTTTAGACCGTTGAGATAGATCTGTTAAGCTAGTTACTTAATAAACTACTTTAGTCTATTTATTTTGCTCTACTACCAAAATCACACACTTATCATATTACAATTTTAGCTTACTTTCTAGGCCTTTTGCTCTCTTTATTACTGTGCATGCACAAAAGAGCTCCCCTACACTCACTGTTGCGTCTTCTGGTGTTAGAACGAGAAGTAGTGGTGCTCAAAGTATTAAGATCTTCGTGAGAACGAGTTCTTAAGACGACCTACGTCTAATTCTGAATGGTTACCTGTCAAAGTCATTCCACTGAGCATTACTTCAAGTAGGGCAACGATAAACCCTTAAGAATAATGTCTAGCAAAATTCATAATATACCTATTCTATTCCTTCCTTTGTTCTTGTTGATTTTTTGTTCTTTTTTGCTTACCTAAACTAGCATCCCCATCACTCTTTTTGTTTTTGGGTGATTACCATCCCCGTCACTATATATATATACTCATCTCACAAAATACACTATATATATATATTGCGTTTCAAACACATTGCTTTCACCCTATCTTTTGTCGAGCTTTTGTGACTACAGATCTTCACTCAGTAGCAAATGCTATGGATTTGAATTTATGAACACTAGATGTCCCGAAAATTGCTTAAAAACCAGTAGTACTCAAGCATCCGCAGGCACGTACTTATGCTTATAGCTGACCGTTATAGTCATGCAAAAGAAAGCTTTGTGGAAGACAAAAATAATAATTCCATAATGATGTAAATTAAACAGTAAATTACTAATTGCTATGGATGGATCAACTCAACCCAAAAATTTAAGTTAATAGTTAGAGACATATGAATGATTTTATATTAATTTTCAACAAGTTACTTCATGCAAGATTTAACTTTGTTAAATTTTATTAATAAAAAAAATGGGGTTGTAAGAATCAACTCTTAACCATTTCATCATAAAACGATGTCATATCTAAAACTAAATCAGCGCAAAAGTTTAAACCGTTAGACACTAAAACTTGAATAATTTGGTATCCATTAAAAATTCAATGGCATAGACGAAGTGATCAAATTCCAAAAAAAAAAAAGTTTCCATATAAATGATAGGGGTGTTCGATAGGTGGGTTTGGTGGATTTAGTGATATTTTTGGACTCGACCCTTTCATTAAATTAATGAGTTGGGTTGGGTTGAGAAAAAATTTTCCTTCAACCGTACCTAACTAAACCTATTCAAGAGTGGGTTGTCAAAATATGAAATCAAAAATTCGTTACACATATCACATATTGATTAAAAATTACATGTTTATCAAATAAACTAAAAAGTCACATAATCAGTCTTACACAAACATAATAAGACTAAAACAAGATAAATAAACATATCAAGTCTTTAATTTAACATAAGTTTGAAATAATCTAAAATTAGCTAACAAATTCGAAAAATCATAAGTACCAAACCACATTAGACAACTGAAGTCAATGTCATCACATATAATATATGGATTGACATAATCATTTACTTCATTATCAATTTTCTCAACATACTTTTTGTCATCCAAGCGATTCATTATATTTTATTCGTAATGGTCCGTTATATGCTTCATGAGTTTCTCATCAATATTTTCTTAGTCACACTATCAATGTGACTACAATGCTTACATCTAAACTTAATTGACACTACAGAAAATTCAGAGAAAAACAACTTAAAATATCATAATGACTAAATGACTTTTATAAAAAAAAATCCAAAATTACTTAAATGAGTTAGGTTTGTACAAGTTAACACTTTTCAAACTTGTTACATGGTTTATACCTTATGAGTCAAAATGTTTTTCATCACAACCTGCTAACTTGCAGACCTAATCCAACCTATATAAAATGAATTGAGTTAAATCAAAACTTATAAATTTATCGATTGACCTAATCCGCTAAACACCCCGTAAATAAATGTCTTTTGCAATGGACTAACTGATAATGGCCCTTTGTTGTCACAAGCGACAAGCCTATCCTGCCGACAGGATGATAGTGCTCTTGCACCCAATGCGGGAGCGTCGTTTAGCTTATATTTGAGGTTTTACATATCCCTTTCTCATCTAAATCTCATTTGAATATGTTGTGTCCTTTTGTTTTCATTAGGTACTAATAGTAGCATTTGATGGATAATT
The DNA here is from genome assembly GCA_029884595.1 of Ormosia semicastrata. Classification (NCBI taxonomy): domain Eukaryota; kingdom Viridiplantae; phylum Streptophyta; class Magnoliopsida; order Fabales; family Fabaceae; genus Ormosia; species Ormosia semicastrata. Next base: position 16,239,204 of record JAQQTO010000041.1, on the reverse strand, counting down.
TTCATTTATGAAATGCGAAATGCTTCTTCAGCTGATGAAATAAGAATATATGATGGTTGGTGAGTATGGTTTTAAGCAAAGTGCATGAAAGCACAAAGGAACAAACTAATGCTTCTGTTAAGCCTTTGATTTTTAAATAAACCCCATCATTGACTCACCCAATCGAAAACTTGTCACTTGCTCCCAAGCTTTACTCATCTTCAACTCAAAAAAATCCCTCAGATATTATGATGTTATTGAAAAGCTAATAGAAGAACTATATATATAGCATTGGAGGTGATTCCATTGGTTATTTGGTCCAACAAAACCAAAAAATCCATAAAGAGAAATGTCGATTGTGTTTTGGGCTCAAACATATGAATCACAGGCACAGATACGGACATGGGACACGACATGGATACGGACACAGAGACATACTAAATTCAAAAATTGTAGGACACGGACATGATATATATATATATATATATATAAATAATTACAAAATTTAAGTAAAAAAATTTACAATTCATTAATATCATTTCTATAAGTTTGAAGATGTACAATATCTTAATATATATCATATGTACCAATATTTGCTACCTAATAAGCTACTCTTAAAAAATATAGAGCATAATTTCTATTAATATATTTTAAAAAATCTCTTAAACTAACTTCTTCTAATAGAACTAATCATGAATGAGTACATGTGTATAAAAAAAAATTAACTAGAGGAAATATTGGTACGAAGCAAGCTTCAGTAATGACGAAATGGACGATTTGGTACGAACAAAGTAGAAGGAGCAGATGAAAATAGTGGTGTATGAAAAGATAAAATTAAAAGTCTAATAGTGATGTATGAAAAGATAAAATTAAAAATACTGATGTGTAAAAATAGTGACTTAGGACATTAGTTATGTGATTGGGTTTGGGTGGGTTACGGGCTTACTAATTGAACGTTAATCATGAAAATTATTTAAAAAAAATATTAATGGATCATGTCCCTAGTTGTGTCCTAAACGTGTCCAAACGTGTCTGAAACGTATCCAAGCGTGTCCAAACATGTCTGAGACGTGTCCAAATTGGAAAAAAAATAATCTTTTTAATTAGACACATTCTGACACACAAGACACGTGTGTCGTATAGGTGTCCCCATGTGTCTGACACAGACACTTGTCTAACATACGAACACGCCTCAACAACGCCGTATCCGTGCTTGATAGGCTAAAACTAATTGTGACTCCGAAAGACGCGTGTTCTGAAGTAGATTCAAAGAGTACTTGAGATAGGCACATAGTTAGTGGTTTCCTCCTTGAGCAGCAGCGATCAAACGTGTTGAGACAGGGAGTGGGTACCTGTAAAGGGACTCCGACACTCAAGTCAGGCTATGCTCAAATAAAGTGGAGCATATTGAGTAATTTACAGATATCTTATTGAGGTTACTTAGTCTTGTATTTATAGAGCATGTACAGAATCCTCAAACAATCTGCATTGAATGCAGACATTTAGGATTAAGATCCTTAGAGGAGTCACTTTCCTTCTATAACTAGGATCAATCCCTATAAATTAGGAACTCTCAATATAGAGGCTATTTATCAATCTGAGTCTGTTATAGATCTTATAATATCATAAGCAGATGATTGATAATTATGGATATTTAGGGATATGTCCTCACACGTATCTAGCATTCTTGATATTATGGCCCAACATCGCTTAGCATGTATAGCTTTGAGGCCCAATTTGACTTCAAGGACTTCAGGGACCGAGTCCGACCACATATGTACCGGGTTGATCCAATTAGACGGGATCCCAGATCACGGTCCAGAACAGTTGCCCCCAACTTGGCGCTTGGGAAGATGGCTAATTGTTAAGTTTCAACAAGATCATCCGGGCACACGATTATCATAACAGTCCAGAAAATTAACATCAGACCCTAGATGTTCTTTGTGTAATGTCGGTGTCCATAGTATGTTGTTACTTCCTACAGATTATCTACCCCCAAGCATTAATTCTCAGGATTTTTTTTTTGATGGTTTTCAAACAAACTCTAAATATAACCTCTGAAATTCTAGGTAGTAACAGTCTGCTATTCTCTGGGAAGTTATTGCTTTGACTTTATTGTGAATTAAATATCCTTTAAAGAGAATCTCAGTTTCATACTATTTCCCAACTGCCTGATATTCTGTAACAAATCAGAAACTGAAAGCATTAAATGTGGCTACCATCATGCGATCAGATTGCCTTTTGCGGGGCCAATTAGAGCACTTCATTCTCTCTATAAATAGGGAATGTTTGTAGTGGAATTGGTATCCTTTTCTTTTTTTCTTTATAAATCTGTGTGAGAATGCTCCTTCTTGAGAGAGTAGTTTTCCCTTCATCCTTGATATGGAGGGTTTTGCCCCATTTAAGGGTTATTCTTTTAATCCCCACTCCATTCCTGAAGGTGATTAATCCTCTGTGAGCAGCTTCCTTTCTTCAAGGAGCATTTCTTTCTTAGCGTAGTGTTGAGTTGCCATGCATTTAGGGAGGTGGAAGCCTTTCTCTTCTGGCATACATGGGGGTATTTAACCCAACATGTCGTTAGGATGGAGTGATGCTTTCATCGACCAATGCATGGGGACACTAGAGAGTACTTTGTCCCTCTCCTTGCCTCTTTCCTGGGTTATTTGGAGGTACCGACCCGGTCTTCTTCGTAGTGCGGCTAGATATGCAAGAATGCCAGCTCGAAGGAAAGGAAAACCCTTAGGGAATAACTTGGGGTGGTCTACTTTCTTTGACTTGCTCTACGGGGAGATAATCGTGGTCGACCTCTATTTTTACTGCGAATGAGGTAGGGAAGAAGAAATGGAGTGACTTCAGTCTGTTCCGGTGAAAAAAGTGGAGGAATTATGGATGTGATTATGAATGTGTCAGCACGACAAGATGCTTCGGTTGTGACATCCCGTCCTGAAGCTCCCTTACGAACACTATTTTCACTTTCCTTTTATTGTATTTTATTTGTCTCCCTCCTTGGAGGTTGATGATGTATGACATGAGATTATCAATAATAAAATTTTACTGATGTTTACCTTAATCTTCTTTCTATCTTATGTTGTCCCTTTCTGCTTTACATCTTATTTAGCCAAGGGTAGGTCCAACGCTTACCCCGTAACCGTGTTGCCCCCAACTCGGTCGTAGTCGTTGGTACGACTAAAGGGCGAGTTATAATTTTGACTGTTTCTTTTATACTCCTTGATATTGTTGGACTTTCTTAGGAAACCATTGTCTCAACTTTATCGGGAATTAACAAATCCATTAATGGAGTTATAAATTCGTGCTGTTTCCCAACTGCCCATTACTTTTCCACCAATTAGAAGCAAAAGGCTTCAAGGATGACGTTTATCTTGTACGATCAGTTCACCTTTCCAAGGACCAATCAGAATACTCCATTGTACCTATAAATCAGGGAGTGCTTGCATTTAGGCTAGCATTCCTTTCCTCTTGCCATTGCATCCTGGAACATAGCCCTTCATGGCTTCTTTCTCATTTTGCTCGCGTTCAAAATGGCTTTTGCCCCCTATGAAGACCATCTCCTTGTTTTTCCCTAAATCTGTGAAGATATTCTTCCTTCCGTTAGCCAGTAATTCTTTCAATGGGGACTTTTCTTTCTCAGCGTAATAATGATAGGCACTTTTATTTCCAGCATATGCGAGAGCATTTGAAACATGCTCTGCCGCTAGGGCAATCTGCAATTCCTATCATCTTTAAACTTAGCAGGTGCTTCGATCAAAGCCTACACTCCTCATTCCTTCTGAGAACTTAGTAGGTGGTCTGGTTCAAACCTTGCTGGTCCTTCAGATAAGTAGGGGGAGTATTGTAGCAGCTCCATAATTTGAGGCAACTTAGTGTAGTCATGAAGGTGGTGGAATGATCTTCTTCATGAAAGATTGCAGCCCATCCATCCAAGGAAAGGAAGGAGGCCGATGCTCTTCCTTTATACATTCCATGTCTCAGTATTTTCTTTTCCCTCTTTTCTCGATGTAAGATGATGTATGGAATGAGAGCTTGTGAATGAAAATTAGTAAATTATGAACTTTGCATAGTGTTTGCTTCTGGCCTCCAACCTTTATCGTTGCTTATATCTATTTTTCCTTTGCTAGGATAAGTCCAACGCTCATCCCGACATAACATTGCGTTACTCCCGGGTTAGTGCCCGTTTTGGGTAAGCAACCGACTTCGAGCCTTTAATCCGGGATCCAAACAATTTACCGCTAACAACACACTGGCTGGGGTACCAGTATTTGTCCTCTTTTAAACCGTGGTCTGTTATGAGAACTCATTTCCGAGATGATATCCCAACTAAAGCCGAGGTCCTCAAGAATAATCATGCCCGACCCTCTGAAATTGCCTGACGTTTGAATTACTGAGCAACTGTCTCCTCAGTTGCTTTGCCAACCATTCAAGCCACATAGCGCATTTTTACTAAAAGGACGTGTATAGTGCTTTGCGCGCCATGATGAGTATTATTTTGAAAATTAGGTCGAAAGGACGACAATGCCCCCTAACCGCCTAGCCTTTATAAATAGGAGTTTAAGGACGTATTGTCTTCATTACTTTGTTTTCAAACGTCTTCCAGAGAATTCTCCGCAGCAACGAAGTAGAAGCCCTAGAGGTCTTTCCAGCGTTTAGCTCTCACCAAAAATCTGAGTTCTTCGCAAACGATATTCTCCCTTTTCTTTTCTCATTATTGTAATTAACTATTCGAACAGTTATGCAATCCTTGTTGGAGTGTGTTTCTGTTCTTTAATTCCTCTAAGTAGATTTAGGATTTCTAATCCTCCTCAGTAATTCTTCTTTAAACACCATTTCTACCATTGTAATCGTGGCAAAGATGTCCCTCTGAATATTCAAACTTAGGAGGGAAAGGATATCGGCGTGTAGGAGTGTACCGTTCATTCGGTTCACCCGTCACCATGTCTGAATCTCATCTTTGATTGATTCTGACAGTTACTCACCAGCCTCTTTTGGTGTTCTCGGGATTTTTATGGCCAGAAGTAGGAGGAGAGCTAGAGCCCAAGCACCTATTGCTGAAGCTCATCAACCAAACGAGGAGGAGCAAATTCAGATCCGGCGTGGTCCAAGGTTAGTATATCCCTGGGTAGGGGATGATGTTTGGGAGCGTGCTTCTGAGTTTTCCTCTGAGAACGAGCTCAACCAATTTGTACAGTATTTGGAGCTGACCGAAGGGGGGAACCGTGATAGAGAGTTCCAGGTTTTATGCCCGGAATGGAATGAGAGAGTTTGCTCCTCTCGGGAGGTGGGTTCACACTTAATGTTTCTCTACGAGCCCCTTTTCATCAAATTGGGACTTCGGTTACCCTTCACCGACTTCCAGATTGCCGTGCTCCAAACTTTGCGAGCAGCCCCTACCCAAATTCATCCTAATGGATGGGGTTATATCATTGCTTTTGAAAGGTTCTGCCAAATCATGAGGCTGTGGTATTCAACCAACATCTTTTTTTATTTCTGCACCCGGATAAACACCCAGTGGTCATCAAAGCAGAAAAATTGGCTTACAATTCGGTCAAGATCCAGTCATAAATCCTTCAATGTTTTCCAAGACAACTTCAAAGGGTTTAAGACTAGATTCTTTAAGCTTATGGCGGCTGAGGGGTGTCACCCTCTTTTCTTGAAAGACGACGGGGAACCCAAGTTCCTATTATACTGGAGTGAGGACGCCTGGTGTTTCCCTGCTATGCTACTTGAGAAAGAAGAGAAAGACCTTACTCCAGACGAGGTCAACTGTGTTAAGTTCATAATCCAGTATTCTGAAGAATACAGGTTCATCAAGATCAGAGACGTCCTTGATACTCATGGTGTTGATTTTCTCTTTACTTTGTTAAGTAAGAGTTAGGACGTTTTTACCAGTAGTTTATCCCATACTTTCTGTGCTTGAATGTCACTACTTTTTAATTTTGTTTACCTGACTTCCACTTTATTCTGTTGTATTATTTCAGTAAGCAATATGACGTCAGGACCTTCCCTCGTAGCATTGCAGGCCTCGAGGTCAAGGAGGAAAGGAACGGGGTCCTCTAGTGCACCTGCTACAGTCGTACCGGTGCCCCCAAGCCGGGGTATTGTTATCCAAAAGATCCCGGAGGAACCAGACTCCAAAACCTAAAACCTTCAATAAAGAAAAAAGAGAACTACTGAGGCCCCTCCTGACCGTGGAAATCAAGAAGGAACTGATCCCTTGCCCGTCCTCCTGGGGCAATCTGATGCCAGGCTGTTTATAGACGGACTGTTGCTGAGTGAGGAGGTGATGAGATATATTTCTGGGCGGGATCTGGCCCTGACCTTGGCCAAACTTCAAACTTCTGCACTTCAAGCTGCCGTGGAGGTCCGCTATATTGAGAAGACCATTGAGAAGACGGCAGAGAAGAACAAAAAGGAAAATGAGGAGGCTGCCCAGAAGTTGGGCACAACTTTTCAATTGAATGAGGATGCCTAAGCCCGGATTACTGAGCTGAAAACTGCCTTGGCTTCGTTTGACTTGGTCAGGAAGGCACTAGAGTCAAAGAGTCTTCAGGCCGAGGGTACCATCAGTAACCTTCAAGCTCGAATTGTCCAGTTGGAGAAGGATGTGGAGGAGCTTGACACCATTTCGGGGAATATTGGTAGAGAGCAGTTCCAGAATGTTGTGGCTCAAATTCAGCATTTTAACCCTGACGTCACTTTTGCCTTGGAAGAGCTCAACTCAGAAAAAATCTTTCACAATGGTCAGCTAGTTTAGGCAAGTGAGGCTGCTTAGGTCGGCTGTAGTGCCAACTAGGATGTAGCTCCGGGTTCGGTGGAAAGGGAATCTGAGGCTTAGATCTTTTTCTTTTTCCTCTTCATTGCCTACTATGATGGGCTTTTTTATTTATTGTAAGGACAACTGCTCGGTATTCGGGGTTTTTTGTTAATCCAATATTTTTTTGGTTCCTGTTTTGGTTTGTTATCCTAAATTTATTTCCATGATCTGTTTTGAGTCCAACGCCCAAAATGGAAAGTGACAATTCCCTTATGCAGACTTAGGAAATAGTTCTCTTATATTAAAAAGGCCATGTCCGGGATCCTACACTTATAATAACGAGCGCACAACATTCCTCTGGATTTAGGTAAAAATTACGCCTTAGTCCATGATCCAATGCTTATCATGATCAAGTGTTTTGAAATTTAGGACTTAGGCAAGAATAACGCCTTAATCTGTAAACCATAGTTCATAATAAGGAACGTTTGGTATGTTAAGATTTAGGCAGCATTACACCTTAATCCATAAACCAGAGTTCGTAATGAAGAACATTTGGCATGTTAGGATTTAGGCAGCATAACACCTTGCCTAAGGTGTTTATCATCCCTTTTGGCTTAGGTATAATTTAAAGCTTTAATCCGAGGTCCTATGTTCATCTTATCAAACATATAGCAATCTTGATTTAGGCATAATTTAAAACCTTAGTCTGAGGTCCTATGTTCATCTCATCGAACATATGGCATTCCGGACATGGGCATGATTTTAAAACCTTACTCGGGGTCCTCTCAGGACTCCATCTGGCTTAGGTGTCATTGAGGACCACGAACATTAATTCCGTAATGTCTTTCGATGGTGTGGTCGCTTGGTAATCACTGCCAAGTGTTGAGGATGGGTATTGACCCTTCCCCATGACTTGGGCTTGTTAACAAAGTCTCAGAGCAAATAAAACCTAGATAACTCTGTTTTTATTGATAATTCTTGGGGGACTAAAGTCCATACAGAGCGTATTATTCAACGAAATGGCCAGATTAGACTTTTAGCTTTACTCACAGACTAGGCCGTCAAAGACATCTAGCTATAGTATCTTATTAGTTTATCCATATTCCAATAATTCTTAATTGGGGTGTCGGTCAGAGTCTCCAACGTGTAGGCTCCCTTACCGGTGCTGACAACAATACGGTAGGGGCCCTCCCAATTAGGGGCTAACTTTCCTTGAGAAGCATTTTTTCCTCCGATATCAGCTCTTCTAAGCATTAAATCTCTTGGTTGGAATCTTCTGGAGATCACTTTCTGGTTGTATCTAGTTGTAATTCTTTGTTTGAGGGCGACGTCGCGAATGTGGGCCACGCATCTTCTTTTTTCGATCAAATCTAGGTTTTCCCTGATCAGACCAAGGTTGTCGCCCTCTGAGAATTGCTGGTTGCAGAGACTTAGCTCGCCTATCTCTACTAGGATCATGGCCTCACACCCATAGGTAAGCTTAAAGGGAGTCTCACCCATAGTAAAATGGGGTGTTGTCCTGTAAGCTCAGAGAATGTGGTCCAGCTGCTCGGTCCAGTTTCCCTTGGCATCATCCAATCTTCTTTTAATTTCACGCACGATGATTCTATTGGCAACCTCGGCCTGCCTGTTAGTTCTGGAATCCTCTACGGAGCTATAGTGGTGCTTTATTTTTAAGCCTGCTAGAAGCTCCTCGAAGCCCTTATCCTTAAACTGGGTTCCGTTGTCCGTTACGATGGACTCCAGAATTCCAAACCTAGTGATGATGTGGCGCCATGTAAACTTCTGGATTCGTGATGAAGTAATTGAGGCCAAGGGTTCTGCCTCAATCCACTTTGTAAAATAGTCCACCGCAACCACCAAGTATTTCAGTTGACCTGGGGCCTGATGAAATGGGCCTAGGATGTCCATGCCCTATTTATAGAAAGGCCAAGGTACCGACATTGTAGACAACTCTTCTGAGGGGGCCTGATAATGGTCCGAATGGCATTGACATTGGTCGCAAATCTGAACGCGCGCATAGGAATTAGTTTCCATTGTGGGTCAATAATACCCTGCCCTAAGCGCTTTCAAAGCCAAGGCCTTGCCTCCTAAATGATGTCCACAACTTCCTTCATGAATCTTAACAATGACATATTCTGCTTCCTTCGGGGTGAGGAATTTAAGGAGGGGTGATGAGAAATCACGACGGTGTAACTGTCCATTATAGACTGTGTACTTTACAGTTGTCTTGACCAGCTTAGAGGCTTCTTTGGGATCAGAAGGCATAACCCCAGACTACAAGTACTCCATGATGGGGGTGACCCAGGATGGATTCTCTTCCTGTACTTGGAATACGGAGTGATTCGTGATGGAAGGCTGGGAGAGGGTCTCTTGAATTACTGAGCGGTTATTTCCGAGACCCTTAGTACTAGCCAGTTTAGACAAAAGGTTTGCCCTGGAGTTTTGTTCTCTTGGGATATGCTCAACCTCTATCTCTTCAAAGCTTTTAAGGAGCTCTTGTACTCTGATCAAGTATTTCCATAGGAGGGGTTCTTTCGCTTGATATTCACCCCAGATTTGGGAGGTTACAAGCTGGGAATCACTACAAAGTTTGATCTTTACTGCCCCCATATCTTTGGCCATCACCAGCCTGGTGATACACGCCTCATACTCAGCCTGATTGTTCGAGGTTGCAAACTTAAACTTCAGGGAATTCTCTAGAGTTAGTCCTTCTGAACTTTCCAGGATTACCCCGGGGCCGTTCCCCAAGAGATTTCTTTAGGGTCGCCGGGGTCTGATGTAAGTTCTGCTACGAAATCAGATAACGCCTAGGCTTTAATGGCTAGCCGTGGCTTATAAATGATCCTAAATTCAGAGAGCTCGATCGACCAGGCAATCATCCTTCTGGCTAAGTCTGGCTTATGTAACACCTATCGGATGGGCTGATCCATTCTCACTACCACTGGGTGGCATTGAAAGTATTGTCGCAGTCTTCTAGCTGTGATGATCAATGCGAATGCCACATTTTCCACTTTCTGGTAGCGGAGCTCAGGTCTTTGCAATACCTTGTTCACAAAATAAACTGGTTTCTGTCCTTCATTTGTTTCTCGGATTAACACGGAGCTCACTACTTCCTCATGAATTGAGAGGTATAAGTACAACGTCTCACCGGGGTCCGATCTTGTCAGAATAGGAGGGGACGAAAGCAACTTTTTCAAAGATAAAAAAGGTGTCCTCACACTCCCAAGTTCATTCAAAACTTTTTCCCTTCTTTAAAAGCTTAAAAAGAGGAAGGGATTTGTAGGCCACTTTGGCAAGAAATCTTGTGAGAGCTGCAATGCAGCCTGTAAGCTGTTGCACCTCCTTAACGCTTTGAGGACTTCACATGTCTAGGACTACCTGGAATTTGTCAAGATTGGCTTCAATCCCGCCATGGGTTAACATAAAACCAAGAAATTTTTCGTCCTGAACCCCGAAGGCACACTTCTCGGGATTTAGCCTCATGTTATACTTTCTAACTTGGGCAAATACTTTCTCAAGGTCTGTTGCATGTGATCCGCCTTGTGGGGTTTTTACTATCATGTTGTCTATATACACCTCTAGCATCTTCCCCACTTGGTCTTCAAAGACTCTATTCATCATCTTCTTATAGGTGGCTCCTACGTTCTTCAAACCGAAGGGCATGACCCTATAGTAGTAGCTCGCACTGTCATTGATGAAGGCGATTTTATCTTTATCCCCAGGATACATAGGAATCTGATTGTACCCGGAATACACGTCCATGAACGACAACCACTTAAAACCTGAAGAACTATCCACTAACTTATCCACATTGGGAAGTGGGTAAGGATCCTTAGGGTAGACCTTGTTGAGGTCGGTGTAATCTACGCACATCCTTCACTTCCCATTGGATTTCTTGACCAGGACGACGTTGGACAACTATGTGGTATTGGAGATTTCCCTAATGAAATTTTCACTTAATAACTCCTTAACCTGTTCCTTAATGACCTGATGCCTTTCTGAGCCGACCTTCCTCTTCTTTTGAGCGACCGGCTTCACACCTTCACAAATGGAAAAGCGGTGGCAGATGAAGCTTGGGTCAAGCCCTGGCATGTCAGATATTGTCCATGCAAAAAAGTCTTTATTTTTCAACAGGAGTTCTATCAACTGTTGTTTTTCGTTTCCTTGTAGATGTGCTCCAATCTTGGTGACTTGATCCGGCTTGGCTCCAAGTTGGAGAGGCTACAACTCGCCTTCTAGCTTAGGCCTGGTACTGCGGATTTCTTCTCTAACATCTAGTTCGGTCGGTCATAAGTATGTTGACTTGATCTAGGACTAAGCCGGGTGTGGCAGATTTTCTGCTCTTAGTAACCTTGCAAATCTTCAAACTCTCATTGTAACATTTCCTGGCGGCTATTTGGTCTCCTTTGACGGTAACAACCTCACTGTTCTTGTTCAGAATTTCATCACGAGGTGAGTAGTGGAGATCACAGCACCAAGAGCATTTAGAGAAGGACGGCCTAAGATAATGTTGTAAGCAGAAGAGCAATCTACGACCAGAAACTTTACTTTGACCGTCTTGAAGAGTTTGGATGATCCCACAGTCAGGTGGGTTTCGTAGAAGCCTACCGAGGCGATCTTCTCACCCGTAAAACCTGTCAATTCTCCGTCATAAGGAATCAAATCTGATGGTGGCAGTTCTAACTTTTGATAGAAATCTAAGAATATGATATCTGTCGAGCTCCCTTGATCTACGAAAATTCAGCATCGGCATTGGAAATTATTCTCGAGATGACGAGTGGGTCGTCATGTTCTGGGATAATTCCGCCGTAGTCTTTGTCCAAAAAAGTGATGGGGGGCACTTTTCTTTCAGCTACTCGCATTCTGGGTTGGGAGTGGGATACGCTAAACATCGTCATCCTCAGAGCTTTTTTTTGGGCTCTGTTCGATGACCCTCCACCAGCAAAACCTCCTGTGATGGTGTTGATCATTCTGTTTGGCTCAGAACGTCTGTGGCCAGTATCTTCGGTGGGGGCATCCCTATTCGTATCCTGCCGGTCATTGTTATCCCAGTGAGGTGGAGTATGAGATCTTCTTCTGAGACTTCGAGTCCTTCTTTTGCGATAGGGGGACGGGCTTCTCCGCGGGCTGCGCTTATGATCTCTGCAGTTGCCACGATGTTCTTCATTTTGCACCCAGAGGATATATTGTTGTAGTCATCTAGCCTTAATTAAGAATTCGATGATGTCATGGAGTTGATAGCAGTCCTCAGTGTCATGCCCATAACCCTTATGTCATGCGTAGTGTTTAGAATGGTCATTCTGCTTGCCTTTCTTGATGGGGGGTGATCTCCGTATACTCTGGAACTCAGTGTTCATTATTTTCCTCAAGATTTTCTCTAGTGGGGTATTCAGCGAAGTATAAACGGAGTATCCAGCCCGAGGTGGACTATCTTTGGAAGATCGGGGTCGTGAAGAATTATGGATAGACTTTTGGTGAAAGAATTCACCTTTGTCCCACCTCCTCTGATCCACGGTAGCTTCCTCTAAGTCTACATACTTCTAGGATCATCTTTGGAACTCACTCAGGTTCTCCGATTTTTTCTTGACCAGAGAAGCAAAGAACTCAGAACCAACTCATAAACCACTTCTGGCATAGTGAAGGGCTATTCTATCGTCGAAGTTTTCCACATTGGTGCAAGCTGTCATGAAACGCCTTACATAGTCGCGGAGTGGCTCATCCTTCCCTTGGAGGAGTTTGGCCAAGGATTCGATGGATTTGGGTTGTTCCTTGCTGGTGGTGTACTGGAGTAGAAAGCGTTGTTTAAGGTCTGGCCAGTCAACCACGAACCTCCGTGATAAGCTTAAGAACCATTTGAGGCCCCCCTTCTTCAGGGTGAGAGGAAAAGCACGGCATAGCAACTCCATAGACCCTCCATGAAAATAGAGGGATTGCTTATAAGCGTTGATATGCTCCTGGGGATTCGTGGTTCCATCATAAATCTCCAAGTTTGTTGGAAATTTAAAGTTTCTAGGAATGCGGTATAACATCAGTTGATCAGAAAAAGGGTGTTCTTCGAACCCGCGGTTCGGATTGTCATTCCGGATGTTGACCACGGAAGCGTCGGGGTGTGCCCTTCTTTGATTGTTTCCTACGCTAAGACTGCCATCATTATGGTGAGGTCCAGGTCGGTTATCATGCATGGCACGTTGCATGTCCTCCAACCTTCAATATTGCTCGTTCAGCATGGCCATATGCTGTTATAGCATGTCTTGAAATTGACGTTGGGATGCCCGAGACTGATTTGTACATTGAAAGCAGGACGCACGATCACCACTCTCGTTGTTAGGTATTCCCAAATGCTGATGAACCGGGATCCTGTGCTATTGAGAATCAGGGTTTCCTCCTTGTGTCGGGATTCCAAGCCTATCTCTTACAGGAATCCTACGCGGTGGGTTTGGGCTTTCATTGGAAACCGAAGTGGTATGCCCATCGCGTTAGTTCTCTGCATTGAGTGCTTGGTTTCTCACAACGGAGGCTTCGGTAGCAGGTGGAGGGGCAGGAAGAGGAGGGCGCTGAGTGGCTTGGTCCTGCCTTTGGTTGGTGGAGGCCTGCCCAGCATCTCTTCGTGAATCTGTCTTGTGTTTATCATGATTGGAGTGGGATTAGAAGTTTACTAGTTTCCCACAGACGACGCTAATGTTCTGAAGTAGATTCAGAGGGTACCTGAGATAGGCACGTATGTGGTGGTTTCCTCCATGAGCAGCAACGATCAAGCATGTTGAGAAAGGGGGGTAGGTACTTACAAAAGGACTCCGACGCTCAAGTCAGGCTGTGCTCAAATAAAGAGGAGTATATTGAGTAATTTATTGATATTTGATTGAGGTTACTTAGCCTTGTATTTATAGAGCATGTACAGAATCCTCAAGCAATCTGTATTGAATGCATGCATTTAGGATTAAGATCCTTAGAGGAGTCATTTTCCTTCTATAACTAGGATCAATTCCTATAAATTAGGAACTCTCAATATAGAGGCTACTTATCAATCTGAGTCTGTTATAGATCCTATAATATCATAAGCAGATGATTGTCAATTATGAATATTTAGGGATATATCCTCGCACGTATCTAGCATTCTTGATATTATGACCTAACGTCCCTTAGCATGTATAACTTTGAGGCCTAATCTGACTTTAAGGCCTTTCGGGGCAGAGTCCGACCACATGTGTATCAGGTTCATCCAATTAGACGAGATTCTAGATCACTATACAAAACAGCGCGGTATACACATTTCACCATACGACCAATCATACACATTTTGGGCCTTTATTACTCAAAATATACATAAATTAACTTGAACATCGTTAACTCTCTAATAATAAATAAAAAAATCTATTATATGTGGTTGGAAAAAATAAAAATGTTCGCACAAAAGTAGAAAAACTTTATACTTTCTAAACTAAGAGCCTTTTTTTAAAAAAAATTACTATTCATGACATGTATAACAATTTTAATTTTAAATTTTATACAAAGTTTAATATATTATAATAATTTTTTTTATATTTTAAGTTATAAATTATTCTAAAAATTTTAAGATATAAATATTATTTTATTTTTAATTAAATAAATTTTTTAATTATTTTATATATTTTTTAATAATTTAATGTATCAAAATATTTCTTTATATATTATCTAAACAAAATAAATTATTTTAAAATAATTTTTTAATTAATATATTTAAATATAAAATTAATTTTATTATAATTAATTATTAAAATAATCAAAATTTTCACAATTAATTTAAACATATATTAAACTATTTGATTAATAAATCCAAGCTTTTTGATAGCTGAAATTTACTCCATCTGGATGATTAGATAATTTTTAGTTTACTAAACTCTTTTCATTTAATAAGAGAGATACTAATTTATCATAATACATAAAAGTATACAAGTGAAAACTACAACAACATTAATTTCATACACATAAATTTTAAAATTAAACCTCAAATCCTAGATATCACCCGTTGTTTCTAGAATGATTAAATTTGCAATGAATATGCCGAATAGATTTCATTAAATTTGAACTATCACGCCTAAGACTAATCTTTGATGCATTAATAAAACATGTGATCTATTATTCAAGGAATTCACATTATTGGAAAATGGTGTGTTGAATACTCGAAAAAGAGAAATGCCATTCCTATTCCTCAATCGGAAGGTTCTTCTACGCTTATAGCACCAAAATCGAATAAAGGATTTGGAAGATTTGACCAAAAAGAAGAGATTTTGAAGAAGCAATCCTTCCTTTGTGTGTAAATAAATTCATTCCTTCCAACCTCTTGGGATTGGGATCAGTGGAAATTGGAAAATGGAGAGGGTGATGAAAGTTCTAAAGCCAAAGCCAAATCCACAGCAGCAGTTGAAAGATTGGCAGCGCAGGCTTCGCCAAGAGTGTCGCAACATTGAACGCCAAATCCGCGGTATTTTCAAAACCCTAATTTCTTCTTCTTCATTCATTTCATTTCATTTATATGATTATGATTATCGCTGATTTCTGTTTCTGGGTTTCAATCAGATATACAGAGAGAAGAAAAAAATGTACAGAAGACGATACGAGAAGCAGCCAAGAGGAACGACATGGGCTCCGCAAAGGTATCTGTCTATCTCCGCTGTTGATTAAGTTCAAATGTGTTTGAACCGTGATCACCATTAACGTGTTTGTTGGGGTTGTGGAGAGATAAAAGGGGAGAAAAAAAAAAACAAATAAAAGCTTTTATTTTTAGCCAAGCATTGGAAGCTGAACTGGATTGTTATGTTATGTGCCTAAAAGCTTCTATCAACTATGGTGGAGTTGTTAGGACTAGTCACATTATTCAATAAACTAATAGTGAACCTATTTTTGGTTTTTGCTAGTTATGGAATTCTAACCATTGATTTTGTTTTCTCTTTTGAGACTTAAAAGCCACAAAAATATAATGCATACCTATCTGAAGTTCTTATTTTTCTCCTCCTTGTGATATTTGTGCGATTTGCAGGCACTAGCTATGGAACTTGTGAGATCTAGGAGAGCAGTGAACCGTCTTCATGAAAATAAGGCACAACTGAATTCAATATCAATGCACCTTGGAGAGAGTGTTGGTAGGTTGTGCCATGTGTTGTTAGCCTTAACATACTTTTGCCCTCCACCAAATCAAATCAAAACCTTTATCCAAGTCAGTTACTTGTGCTTGAATCTTGATACCACTTGTATGATGCGTAACCGAAAAAATTTAGTTGTCCTTATTCCCTCTGGTTAAGTGATTTGTGGCGGGTGAATTTATCAAAAATATTGACTTTATTGTTGGTTAGTTTTTTGGTTATGGGGAAAAAGATCAAGTGACTATCTGCTGCTTCCATCTTTGGGTACCTTTGTTTTTTAGGCGGGAGCCGGGAAGGGGGGAAGGTAATTGAGTGTGATGTTAATCTGGTGTGCATTAACATAGAGGTGAGTTTTTAATGTCTTTGAATTTGTCACATGAGGCATTTGGTGTTAACTCAGGCTTTTATTAGTGTTTATGTGATGTAGGAGGGAATCATGAAAAGGAATGTGAATGAGCACTTAAAATATAAGTGGCATCTCATTTTACAAATAGATGGCCATTTTATAGGCATAACAGAACTTGACAGGAAGGCAAGAAATCTTCTAGGAATTTTCTTATCCATATAGTATCTGTATATGACGCAAATGATTTCTACTATAGTTACCTTAAATTTACCTCAAATAACTAAATAAAATCCCTAATAGTAATTCATATGAAAATATAATAAAGCATATACATATACTTGCCTGTGGTGGTTATGCATATTTAGGTATTATATAATCAGTATGCTTTGGCCACCCTCATAATAGTTTAATGTACATATAATATTCTCACTGCAACTGTTTTTATTGAATAATTAAGTATAATAATTAGATTAGCCATATCTTGTTCTATATGTGGATTCTTTTGCAATGAGTCAACATGGAATATTAGAGTTATTAGGATTTTTTTTCTTTTGAAATGCATGATTTGGGTTGCTTTTGCAGCAATTGCTCGTACTGTGGGACATTTATCCAAAAGTGCCGAGGTTATGAAGCTTGTCAATAACCTAATTAAGGCTCCTGAAATGGCTGTGACAATGCAAGAATTCAGCAAAGAAATGACAAAGGTATGCTTGCAATATTTTTAAGGCTAAATTATACAAGATCCTTTTCAAGTTAGGCTCATGTGGAACTTACCTCCTTATACTTCCAATTGAAGCAAGCAATTAATTACTCTTCCGTTGAAATAGTTAACAGAATTGTTTATGTGACTTACAAATGATGTTTATAATAGACCTAAACTAATAAAGGAAATTCTAAAATTTTTTTTTTTATTTTTCTCTTTCTTCCATTTGCTGTGATGGAGGGAGCTGGAGGGGGGGGGGCAATGGGAGATAATAAGATTTTTTTTAAAAATTTCGGGTTTATTTTAAACATCATGTGCGTATGATATGCACAACTCTGTTAACTATTTAAACAGAATAGTAAATTTACATCATCTAGCAAGTTTAGGGGGTTGATAAGGTGTAGATTTGTTTTACCTGAACGCACATCATGAATTTGATTTGAATATACTTATATCTAATTTCCCCTCATTTGAAGGTAATGCATCTAGTTAAAGTTACTATAAAATTTCTGGTTTTAAAGTGGTCACTTCTCCTTTGCTGGTAGAATACCTTGTGGAAACTTGGGCACTGCCCAGTACATGCACTTCTTATACTGAAAATTAAATAGCATGCATACATATCTGGATATGTGATAAAGGTATCAGGATGAGAACATGATTACAAAAATGAAGACCTGTGGCCTTAGCTTTATCATATTTTAGGCCACCTTCTGTAAAAATAAGCTGGTATTATTAATTAATAATGCTTTGAGAATGGATGGTTCGATAGTTTGTGCCTTTTGAAGGATGAAGTCCTGAGCTTTTGCATTAAACATCTTGGGCGTGCATACAGAAGAACCATAATTTGTAAAGAGAACATATAAGTGATGCCAACTCATAAAAGCATATGACTTTATATAACTCATGCCAAATCTTGTTACTATTTGTTCACTATAAATAATATTTATATTAGACTGAATTATATCTGTCAGTTTTAGTGACCTTATGTTTAGACTTTTGTTATTTGTTTCTACTAATTTTGATCAAATGTGAGTATTGCATGTGTTTAAAACTTTAAATATGCATTGCAATATTTGGATTTTAAGGGTGTGTTTATCGGATTTATATTTTTCATGTTTCTTTTTCAGGCAGGAGTGATTGAGGAAGTAGTCAATGATGCTGTTGACACGGCACTAGATTCTGAGGACATAGAAGATGAGATAGAAGAAGAAGTCGATAAAGTCTTAACTGCAATAGCTGGTGAGACAGCCGCACAGCTTCCAGAAGCTGTCAGGAAAGAAAGGTTGAAGCAACCAGCACAAAGGGTCGGATCCACAGAGGAGGTATTGGCAATTCATTTCACTTGTAATAGGGCTCTTTTCTGCCTCGGAGTTAAATTAACTAAGGATTATATTGTTATTTGCAGGAAGAGGCTATAGCAGAGGGTGTTGATGATGAGGAAGAAATGGAAGAAATAAGGGCCCGACTTGCTAAAGTTAGGTCATAAACACGGTTTAAGACTTCAGTCTTAACAACAGCCTCTATCTTGTGCCCTGGTGTATTGTAAGAGAGATGTTGACAGGTTTGTATCATATTTGTCATATTTAGATTTTGCAAACGACAACCAAAATTACTACAGGGAAAGAGAATACTGGGATGGGCAATATCGTATGCAAATTACAATGAAGATCTTGAAAGAGTATCAAGTAGATTTTTAAGTCTATAATGATTCAGCGCAGAAGTTACTTTATCCATGGTTGGGATTTGTTGTAAAGTGTTTCAAAATTGGATTAAGCAAAATTTAGCCAAGAAAAGAGTGTATATCAACAAGAGTTTGGTTTAGTGGTAAGCGAGTTGCATTTTTGTACTTTCAATGAGAGAATCAAAGTTTAAATCTTAGAGAAGATAATTGTTGGAAGAATCTTTTAATCATGACAGTGTCTAAGGGTTAGTTTCATAATAATGTTTTTGGGAAACTGAGGCAAAGACAAAAAAAAAAGATGAGAATATATCTTGAGGGACTCTTTTATCTATATCCATATAATTAAATTAATCAGCAACCTATGGAACGTATAATTTTAGAATTCGTGAAATTCAAAACTCGCATAAATCATAATTTATAATACTCAAAAAGGTTAGCGTGTCAAGCAAAATTAAAATCCAAAGCTCTTTTTTAAAAAAAAAAGTTTGTTTTTGGCTATAGGGAGGTCCTGTTGGGACCTAAGGGAGAACGAGAAATCAAGATATGAGAGATCAAACTATTATAACATAACTACACCTCTTTGGGAAAGAGCAGGGGATAAAATAGTTGTTACACTTCACAATCCAATGCTTTACTCGTTTCTGTTGTGAACTATCGGGATTCTAGGTTTTTTTCCTTTTTAAATCTTACCAGATTTTTCTTTTACCTTTAATGTGACTAATTTTTGCTTGTGGTATTGAGATTATCATAGGTTCCAACCATTCGAAATTGATGCCAAAGCGCTAAGTTTGGTTCATTTCATTTCTTTAAGTTCACTCTCATGGTAATAGAGAGTAACATGTGTTTGATTCTCATTGTGTGCTGATCACAAACTGCAGTCTGAGCCTTAGGTAGAATACCTTAGCTGCTCTATTACAGCAACCATCTCCTGCTATATCTTGTTTGTGACCTGATCCAATAATTATAATGAGGCCGGAAAGGCATAACAGGGTCTCAAGTGGTTAGAATAAGAGAAGATTTAGATGGAAATCTTGAATTCAAGATTTAGAAGGCATACTTTAGTGTTTTAATACTATAAATTATAAAACAGAATGAAATTGAACATGAATATATGACGATTAAAATCGTGTATAAATCATTAACTTCTTGACGTCATCTAATAAAAGTTGATGAAAATAAAATGACGCAGATAGGTTAAGAAATTGCTCATAAGAAAAGGAAATGTCGTCAAAAAGGTGGTATGCGTTGGAGACGCCTCTCTAATCCATTATTTCAAATGGCATCTTTGCAGAAGGAAGAGGACAAGCACTGTTTTTAAAGTAGCACAAGTTTTTCTTTTTCTTTTTTGCTTTGAAAAAAAAAAGTTTCTGGCACATATTGATAATTTGATACACAAGGATGAATAGGGTAGGTCTCACGGTTTATATTGATTCTGAATATGTTGATCGGCTTGTACGCCACTCACAATTATAACTAACAACTTGAACGCAAAACCAATATCTTCAATTTTTTTTTAAAAAAAGGGGGTTTATGGGTTATCTGGGCAAACATCAAACAGTGGGGCACACTCTTTGTTTATCTTCATTCAGATTTAGACAAAATTGCGTGTGCATGTATTTAAGGCACCACTATCATATCTTACACGCAACACTTTCTTAAGCTCCTTTATCAGCTTCACAAATACAGAACATGCAATGCGAAATGGTTTAAAATTTAAAAAAGGAAAATCGTTGATATATATATGTTTGGTGATCTAAGAATCTTGGATATTAATGTCAAATGTTTCCATATTTAAATAACATTGTTGACATAGTGACATACAAATGAGGCACGAGATAAGTGGTTTTGTAACAAAGCCTTGGAATAAAAGTTTTTTTTCCTTATTATGATCAGGTAATATTATCAATTTATACCTATCTCGATTAATTCATTTTCTCAATTTAATTAAAGGTGCACCCTGAAAAACATTGTTTGTTGATTTTTTTAGTCAAAACAAATAAATATTTGTTTATTCAAGTGAAAAGCGTAATCGGTAATCACAAACAAAGCTAGGGAGAGGATCTATCATATATCGACATATTTCAATAATTATGGATTAGACAGAACCCCATTTCATTATTTTCCAATTATTTATCAATCAATATGAAGAACGTACGGGGAGAAGGCCACCCTTACAAGACATATTAACTGGGTCATCCGTCCGTTTGTTTTTAGCAATAAAATAGCCTATTTATTAATTGGATAAGAAAATTATATTCATATATGCTAATATATCTACTTACTTTAAAAGTAAGTATTGGAATACTTACTGTATTGAATAACTTGTTATGAATGTTGAATTTTATTACTCTCTAACCGTTGGATTGGAAATTTACATGAACATAATATTGTTATTGAGATATAATTGGTATATCATTTTTTTATGGTATATAATTGGTATATCATTATGTAAAAGACACTAATCAAAGAATTTAGAAATATATAATCTTTAATAATCTCAATGCTGAATCCTTTTTAAGGATTAAAATAAATATTATTTATTTTTTAAAGTATAAGTGTAATTTAAAGAATAAAAACCCATCACAGTTAATGAAAAATCTTTTCTTTTTCATAAAACGTTCTCCCATCTAATAAATCATGGTGGGATTCAAAATCATTTTCTTGCCTCCACAAAAGAATAAAATTATACCATTATAGTAGGATTTAAATTTTCTAAATTGAGATACATAGTACATTTTTTTTTAATGAGAAAAAAGTTTAAGGTAAGAACATGTTCTCTTTACACTAAGGTCATAGTAAATTTACCAATGGGATATTCCTGAATTCAAACTTAATTCATACAGTTCTCATAAGAAAGGTCAATCAGGTGAGAAATTCTATTGTCGGATAGAACATTTTAAATAATCTAAATTCATCAGAATAAATGTTGAGTAGTATTTTGCATGGATATACTAATATTAGTTTTTAAAATAAGATTAGAAACTAAAATAAAATATTTTAAGGTAAAAATATGAAGTATTCCTTTTAGTTTGATTCAATTAACAAATCGTCTCATACAGTTTTAATTTTGATAATTATTTTGTTTAAAATTTCAATTTAGAATAAATATAAATAATTTCTATAAATTTAATTTTGATAATTAATATCCAAGGTTAGATGTGGTGGTAAGTAAGTTACATTCTCAAGGAGAAAACCAAAATTTAAACCTTGAGAAGACGATTATTAGGAGACTTCATAATTACCACAGTACCCGAGAGTTAATCATGTAAGAATTCCTGGTAAAAAAAAAAAACCTTAAATAGTTATTTGAAGTTATTTGCTTGCTGTAGCCCTATTTTAAAAATAGTAACCTGAATAGTGCTGGAAACCGTTAACCCTCTTATACTCAACCTTAGACTTGGTGGCCAAAACAGTTTGCATAGATAGCGAGCACTATAAATTGAGAGCCATTGCCACGCATTTTCAACCAAGGCAAACGAAATGGCATCATCGGCAAGCCTCCTCAAAATGTCTCTGTCTTTTATGTTGATTTTGCTCATCTTCATTTCACCTTCTTTCTCCTCTCCAACTTATCTCACAAGCAATGACCTTCGCTTTTCTTCAACAGCCTCCCTCCCAAAACTACAAGCAGAAAAGCTCATAAGAGGCCTTAATCTATTTCCAAAAGATTCCATTAACACACTACTGAATGACCCTCATTTTGTCCCTGGAAAGATTGTGGAGAAGAAGTTTACTTTCCCTAACCTTAGTGCTTCTGGGCCTTCTGTTGAAGAACTTGGTCACCATGCAGGGTATTATCGCCTTCCTCGTTCCAAAGCTGCAAGGTAAAAGATGTATACTCCGGCATGCATTTTCAAGTGTAAATTGGCTTTTGTCAATTTCTTTGCTAGCTTTGTTTTCCTCCCATGTCCAGAATGATTGTCATCAAGTTTGAAAGATATATAGTTCTGAAGACAGTTCTTTTCTGTGAATTTAAGGGGTTATTTAGTTTGCATACTGCTCTATTCAGTTAGGTGGAAAAAGTTAAAAAAGAAGAAGAAGGTGCCAAGAAGAGGGATAGTTTGGTTAAAAGCATGTCTAAATATTTGAAACCCAAGTCAAAATTCACATTACTTATAATTGAAGCCGTTGCATGATTTAAATAAATGTGCAACAAAATATTCTTTAAATGATTAAGGTCAAATAATTGTTGCACTCCTTTATTCTGTTTTACAAAAAGCTGTTATTGGAATCTTGGTTTACTCAATTAAAAATTATTTAGTTTTGATTTCTAAATTACTAGAGAGTACAGATTTTTTTTTACGTGTTTTTTTTACACAACATATATGCATGCTATCATCGCAGCTAATATAATTTCACAAGGTTATATCATTGTGCTTGAATCTCATTCAGCCTATAGCTAGTACTGGTTTAGGTTGGTTAATAATGCAGCGGCTGCTTTGATTGCTCATTAATAAACTTAAAGTTTATATTTTAGTTAATAATTAGGCGAATGTGGTCCTGATTTGCATTGAGTAACCTTTTTTTTTTCTACCATTTGCAGGATGTTCTACTTTTTCTTTGAATCTCGAAACAGTCAGGATGACCCCGTTGTCATATGGCTGACTGGAGGACCAGGGTGCAGCAGTGAACTAGCTTTGTTTTATGAGAATGGTCCTTTTCAATTTACCAAGAACTTGTCTCTTGTATGGAATGACTATGGCTGGGACAAGGTTGCTATCAATTCCCGATGTCTTTTTTCTCACTTTAGTTCCCACTTGCATATAACCATCCTCTAATCGATTCTATCAAATTATCTCTATTGAGTGTCTCCCAAAAAAAAAAAGAAGTTATGAATGTTATTACGTCCTCCACATACTATAGGCTATGGCTAGCTCAGTGAATCAAGTTGTTAGTTGTTACACTAACTTTGTTTCTCATTGGCTGATGGTATTTCCTTGTTTTGTAGGCATCAAATATTCTATTTGTAGACCAGCCCACTGGGACAGGTTTCAGCTATACTTCTGATGAGAGTGACATTCGCCATGATGAAGAGGGTGTTAGCAATGATTTGTATGACTTCTTGCAGGTAATTCGATTTGATAAGTGATTAAAGAATAATTTCATAATAACATTAAAATTAAAATTAATCATTTATTAATTTAACTAACTACTTATATTATTAAGTGGTTAAACTGGATTCACCTTTGGTTAGTTATACATAAATTAAAAATGCAAGATGGTATATACATACCATTTAAATTACAAACTGTTATGTTTAACTCTGCCGCTGTACATATATAACATCCACTTCTACAATAATGACAGGCATTTTTCAAGGAGCACCATCAGTTCGTTAAGAATGACTTCTATATTACTGGAGAGTCATATGCTGGACACTACATTCCAGCCATTGCATCCAGGGTTCACCAAGGAAACAAAGCAAAACAAGGAATTCATATAAATCTAAAGGTCTTACACTATCTCATAATTTATATCATAACTGTGAAAGGTTAATTAATTGGTTTTTCTTGATTGTATTAATTCCTTTTAACCCATATAATAAACAGGGTTTTGCTATTGGTAATGGGTTAACCAATCCCGAAATCCAGTACCAAGCATATACAGACTATGCATTAGACAGGGGACTAATTAAAAAGGCTGACTATGACAGTATCAACAAGTTGCTCCCACCATGTGAGCAGGCCATAAAAACTTGCGGTACAACTTCCTGAGTTCTTTTCCCTTTTCACTCATTAATTTCTTAGCTCCAGGGTGGGTGGTCTTAGAAAAGAAAAGCACATGGGAGAAAATTTTACCAATTTGTAGCACTATTATAATGTCATTTTTATTCATTGACACTCTTAATTTGTATTTGATTTGTCAGGCACTGAAGGTGGAGAAACATGCATGTCTTCGTTATATGTTTGCAATGACATATTCAATCGGATCTTGTCTGTCGCAGGCAACATTAATGTAAGATATCATAAAAGAACAGTACTATGACTAAGATGATATGAAAATAATACAGTTGTAGTTTACTTAGACTTAAGAATTCTGTTATTTGAACTGCAGTACTATGACATCAGAAAGAAATGTGAGGGAAATCTGTGTTATGACTTCTCCAACGTGGAAACATTCTTAAACAAGAAGACTGTGAGGGATGCTCTAGGTGTTGGGGACTTGGAATTCGTTTCATGCAGTAGCACAGTGTATGATGCTATGATGCAAGATTGGATGAGAAATCTGGAAGTGGGTATTCCTGCTCTTCTTGAGGATGGAATCAAGGTGCTTGTGTATGCTGGTGAAGAAGATCTCATATGCAATTGGCTTGGTAAGCTTAATGCCTACTCAATTAATTTGGAACCCAAATTGCTTGTGTCAAAAAAAAAGCTGTCAGTTAGTGTCAGAAGATATTTTATCTGATATATTTTTGTTAGAAGAGCATGTGCTCTTAAATAGGATACAAGGTAATCTAGAAAAGGAAACTCCTAAACTAATGCTCATCATTGTACCCACTATCAATTCCTATAATTAAGGGTCAATGATTCCTATTCATAAATACAAAAGATACAACTAATCAAATCTCCTAATTATGGGATTTAATCCTATCTATAAAAAGAACAAATATATACGGTGGGATTCTGACACTCCCCCTCAAGTTGGTGAGTGGATGTTATCCATTCCCAACTTGCTAACAATAGATTGAAATGTAGAGTCACTTAATCCTTTCGTTAGAACATTTGCAAGTTGATTTCCTATGAATACATAGTGTACAAATTGTCCCATTATCCAACTTTTCCTTTATGAAGTGTCTGTCTACTTCAACATGCTTGGTCCTATCATGTTACATCGGATTATGTGCAATGTTTATTGCTGACATGTTATCACAGTATAGCTTCATAGGTCCATTCCACTCAATCTTTAGGTCATCTAGAATTATTTTCAGCCATAGGAGTTCACAAATTCCTAAGGCCATAGCCCGGAATTCTGCTTCTGCACTTGACCTTGCAACAATGTTTTGTTTTTTGCTCCTCCAAGTTACTAAGTTTCCTCCAAGAAAAGTGCAGTATCCGGAGGTGGATCTTCTGTCATCTACGGATCCAGCATAGTCAGCGTCTGTATAGGCCTCTAAAGTCATCTCCTTCCCTTTTGTAAATAAAATTCCTTTTCTAGGAGTTCCTTTCAAGTACTGCAGAATGCGGTAAACAGCTCTAAGGTGATTTTCTTTGGGATTATGCATGACCTGACTGACCACTCCCACTGCATAAGCAATGTCTGGCCTGGTATGAGACAAATAGATTAGTTTTCCAACCAGTTTTTGATAGGATTCTCTACCCACGGTTGCATCCTCAACAGATTCACTAAGTCTGTGATTCTGCTCTATAGGAGTTTCTACTGGTTTGCATCCCAATTTACCAGTTTCAGACAATATATCCAACACATACTTTTGTTGAGAGATGAAAATACCATGACGAGAATGTGCCACCTCAAGGCCAAGAAAGTATTTCAATCTGCCTAGCTCTTTAATCTCAAACTCTCTTAACAAACACCTTTTTAGGATATCCATTTCTGCTTGATCATTTCCTGTTACAACTATATCATCCACATAAACAATTAGTGCAGTAACTTCCCCTGAAGCTGAGTGCTTAATGAACAAAGTATGATCTCCTTGCCTTTGTTTATACCCCATTGCCTTCATCACCGTAGCAAACTTGCCAAACCAAGCCCTAGGGGACTGTTTCAATCCATAAAGATCCTTCCTTAGCTTGCAAACCTTGCCTTTCTCGAAGTTAAACCCAGGCAGGACCTCCCTGTAAATTTCTTCTTCAAGGTTGCCATGTGGGAATGCATTTTTGACATCAAATTGCTGCAAACTCCATCCATAATTAGCTGCCAGAGATAACAATATTCTAACAGTGTTCATTTTTGCAACAGGAGAAAAAGTCTCAAGGTAGTCAATCTCATATGTTTGAGTATACCCCTTAGCTACTAACCTTGCCTTATATCTATCTAGTGTCCCATCTGCCTTATATTTAACAATGAATACCCACTTACAGCCAACAAGTTTCTTCTCTTTAGGTAGTTCTACCAACTCCCAAGTTTCATTTTTCTCTAGTGCATCCATTTCAACTTTCATAGCTTCTCTCCACTCTTTGCTATCCAGTGCTTCACTAGCAGTTTTTGGGATAATGGTAGTGTTTAAATGAGTAAGAAAACTTCTATGATTGCTGGACAGTTTATCATAGGACATAAAGTGAGACAATAGATACCTTGGTCTCTGAGTACATGTTCTAACACCCTTCCTTATTGCAATCGGGAAATTCCCAGCTTCAATGGGCATATTCTGCTCCTCCAAAACAATCTCATCAATTTCAATTCCAGGGAGTATATTCTGCTCTTCCAAAACAGTCTCATCAGTTTCAGTTTCAGGTATTAGTTCAAAATCTGGAACTTGCACAGGTTGGATAATAAGTGTTGTCCTTCGTGTGTAAACTTGTAGTGAACGGGCAGCACTTAGAGTCTATGTTTCGGTTGTCTTTGGACTCGAATCAGGGGAAGTGTGTATAGGACTGGAAGGAATGTGTATAGGATTTGAATCAGGTATATTGGATTCCCTTGGGGAGATGAAAGAAAGATTCTTGAACAAATCATCCTTATCTTCCATGCATGAGTTCTCCCACTGAAGAAAAGGTTGGGAAAAGAAACATTCAGTTTCAACAAAAGTGACATCAATAGACACAAAGACCGTTTTTGTGGTAGGGTGATAACACTTGTATCCTTTTTGGTTAGGTGAGTAACCAACAAAAATGCATTTAATAGCTCGAGGATCAAGTTTTCCTCAATGAGGAGAATGAACATGGACAAAGGACACACACCCAAAGATCCTAGGAACAAGGTTATTTGAAGTTTTGAAGTGTGGGTAGAATTTGGAGAACAATTTACTGGGGCTGATGTTTTGAAGAGTCTGAGAGGGTGAATGATTAACCAAGTAGGCAGCAGTAAGGACAGCCTCCCCACAATACTGTTTTAGAACATTTGTGTGGAATAAAGATGCTCGGGTAACAGCTAAAAGATGCCTAATTTTTCGTTCAGTCACCCCATTTTGTTGTGGGGTATGAACACATGAGGATTCATGAATAATTCCATGTTCATTGAATAAGGAGGACAGTGTTTAGTTAAAATAATCTTTGGCATTATCAGAACGAAATCGTTTGATTGCTGACCCAAACTGGTTTCTTATCATTTGGAAAAAATTTTGGAAGATCTGACTAACTTCACTTTTCTGTTTCAAGAGATACACTCATGATACACGAGTACAATCATCAATAAAAATGACAAACCAGCAGGCCCCAGATATATTTGGAATTTTGGATGGACCCCAAACATCACTATGTATTAAGGAAAAAGGAACAAAAATTCTTTTATTACTGATAGGAAAGCTAACACGTTTCTATTTTTCAAATTCACAAATATCACAATGAAACATTCCTATGTCTAGTCCCTTAAACAAGCTAGGAAACATAATTTTGAGTACTGAATGAAGGGTGACCTAAACGAAACTGACACAACCAGATTTCCTTATTGTGGGAAAACAGTGACTCTGAGAGCAAAGACAATGGAATTTGACTCCTAGTGGTACATGTCCCACGAGCCTCCTCAAGAAGGTAGAACCTATTTTCCTCCCTAGCAAGTCCAATCATCTTCCCCGTTCCCTGATCCTGAAATTTGCAAAGTGTAGGAGAGAATGTCACTAAACATTGTAAATTCGTTGTAAGTTTATGAATATAAATCAGTTTGGCAGATAATTTGGGCATATGTAAGACATCTTTCAAAATTAAATCCTGACTTAGGAGAACATCTCCCTTTCTAGCAACTGTAATAAACATGCCATCTGCAATTGCAATTTTTTTATTGCTTGGACAGGGTCTATAGGAGATAAATTCAATAGAGGAATGGGTCATATGATCCGTAGCTCCAGAATCAACAACCCATGTCCCTTGTGCAGTAGAATGTAGAACGCTTAGAGCATAGGCTTGGGAATTACTTGAGAATGCCAAGGAAGAACTACCTGTGTCTGTGGGTTTGACTAAAGTGTCAAGGAATTCCCTCAGTTTTTTAATTTCTTCTGTATTGAAATCTGTAAGGGGTTTGGAAGGACTGCCCTCTGCAGCACCTGACTGAGCCATGTGGGCTTGTGCTTGTCCTCCTCATTGAGTGCCTTTGGTTGTCCAATTTCGGTTATGATTTGGAGGCTTACCATGAAGTCTCCAGCATCTGTCTTAGGTGTGTCTTGGCTTCTTACAGAAGGTACACCATAGGGAATCCTTGTTCTCCCCTTTGTCTATCTCCATCCCGGAGGCCACACCTCCACAGTGACTGGTCTGCCATTGATCAATCTTCTTTCCCTTGCTTTGTGCAACTAAGGTAGAACTTTCAGTGGGTTGAGGTTCCATCATCACTCCTCTACGTGCCTCTTCTGCCCGGAAGGCAGCCATTGTTTCATTGAGTGAGGATAACACCTTTCCTAGCACCTGAATTCTTACAGGATCAAACTCACTGTTTAGTCCTGCCAAGAACTTATAGATCTTGTCCTTCTCCTTATCACATTTGAGTAAATCAGCATCCTCTTTGCATTTTGCTTCAAATTGCTCATAATGGTCTAACTCCACCCATAGATTCTGCAGAGTCTGGGCATACTCACTAACTGATCAGTCTCCTTGTTTGGTAGTCGCGATCTTCATCTTAATTTCATAGATTTGAACAGCATCACCAACCTTGGAATAGTTTTGTTTACAGCTCTCCCATACGTCCTTGGCCGTCTTCATGAACATGCAAGCATCACTCACCTCTGGCACCATGGAATTCCACAACCACGACATTACGACTGCATCTACTTCATCCCATGCAGCAAAGTTACTGTCTGTGGGTTTCGGGGCAGCTTTTCCAGTAAGATGATTCAATTTGCCTTTCCTTTTTAGAAAGGTTTGGACAAAATGAGACAATTTGAGGTAGTTTTTTCCATTGAGACGAAGACTGGGTTGAATATGTTGCAACTCAACAGCGCCGGTATTTTCTGTCTAGGCAGGGTTATTGGTTGTTTCTGACATTCTCAGATTTGCTGGGTGATATGCAAAGGCGTGGAGGGTGTTTTAGGAAAGAAAAATGGCAATATAGGCCGACAAAGGAAGGGGAAGAAAACGGCAATACAGGACGACAGAGGAAGAGGAAAGAAGACGGCAATGCAGGCCGAACAGCGGAAGAAAGCGTGTGGCAATGCAGGCCACGAGATTACACAAGCTCCCACGGATTTTGGAGCGCTGATACCATGTCAGAAGATATTTTCTTTGATATATTTTTGTTAGAAGAGCATGTGCTCTTAAATAGGATACAAGGTAATCTAGAAAAGGAAACTCCTAAACTAATGCTCATCATTGTACCCACTATCATTTCCTATAATTAAGAGTCAATGGTTCCTATTCATAAATACAAAAGATACAACTAATCAAATCTCCTAATTATGGGATTTAATCCTATCTATAAAAAGAAAGAATATATATGGTGGGATTCTGACAGTTAGCATTCTTAATGTGCTTCTCAATGGGTAGGGAATTCAAGGTGGGTTCATGCCATGGAGTGGTCAGGTCAAAAAGAGTTTGGGGCATCTCCTACAGTCCCATTTTTGGTTGATGATGCAGAAGCAGGCATGCTGAAAAGCCACGGACCTCTCACTTTCCTCAAGGTTTGTGTTTAGGGGTGTATTCCTAATAGTGACATTGTTAATTCCAGTTTTGGTAACTCTATTTTGTGAAACAACAGGTAAATGAGGCTGGGCACATGGTCCCTATGGATCAACCAAAAGCTGCACTTCAGATGCTAAAAAGCTGGATGCAAGGGAAACTGACCATGACAAGGAGTGGAGATAATGTCTCTCCTAATTAAATGATGCATTCACAGCACAAAACCAAAACCAGTCTCCTGTTTCATAGATACGATGACACTTTCTTGTGTATATTGGGAGGGTGGATTATAAATATATTTTTTCTGAAGCTAGTCACAAATTCCTGGTCTTTATCCTTCTACTATCCCTGAAACTGTACATTCAAGGATTTGGAGCAAATCATCTATCTCTGTCAACAAATTGTGCAGAACTTTGAATTGATTTTATTCAAGCAAATTTCAGTTCTTCAACAAATATTTTCAGCATGATGCCATGATCCCCAGTGAATGATAAGGGTTTTTCGTTCATTTGTTATGTTATAAATTGGCAGTAAAATATGGCCTAAAAAATCACCAAAAAAAAGAGGCTGTCTAATGAGAAAAGGAAATTTCAGTATGGAGACAATAAAACAAAGTAAACTCAAGTGAAGTCTTCTACTAATAAGAGAAATGGAGCTTATATTTGTTGCTCATGACTCAAGGCTTAGACTGAGGAAATGCTTGGTTGTATAGGTGGAAAGAGGAAAGGTGAAGAATAAAGCAAGACACAGTGAAAACAACCTACATTTATTTTCCACCATCTTATATTTTTGTTATACCAGTGGAAAGTGATTTTCATTCCAAAATTTTCACCTTCTCACTTTCCGCCAACCCTGTACTCAACCAAGCAGATTCTAACTCTTCACCAAACTATCAAAGCATATATATATATAGAGTATGGGGATTTAAATGATAAAGCAGAAACATACTACTTTGTGACTATGAACTATAAGATGATCCATAGTATTCTCTCAAAACCTCAATCGCAGGCCGAAATCCAGAGCTCAAAGGAATAGCCGATGCAACTCTTATATGTTGTGCATTGCCATTCATTGGTTTGGATAGAGTCATTGTGAACATCTCTCCCTCCAGAATTCCATTTACCTTCACGCCTGCAGCACAAAAACAATCCACAGCAAAAAGGACTAGTTAATTGCCACTTGCTAGTGCTTCTCCTTGGTGGTATTGCCAAGTGGGAAAAAGCTTCTCTAAAGTGAGCTTTCTCACATGTATAGGTGGCAGAATGGTGTGCAGAAAACGTGGTGGGTTCAACAGTAATCATATAGTGAAAACTGTGCAGATATGAGATGATGGATGTGTTAGTGTGTGTATGTACCATTGTTATGACAAAAAATAGAACCTTTTATAACATTCTAGAGTGTGACCATTGAGCTATTAGAAAATCCAAATCTAAATCCAAATGAAACAGTAGAAATTACCAGAAAAGGGGTGAAGCTTGGCAAAGTCAAAAAACTCGTCAGCAGAGCATCCAAACAGAACCCTGGCAACCCTATCGAAGCAGATGACTGGGAATACCTCTGTGTCTGTTGCAACTGACATCTGCAAAACAACCAACAAAAAACCACAATTTTATCATTTACATGGAAAAGGACCACAAAAACAGGACACCCCATTATTTTTGGACTCTTGAAGAAAATGATGGTTATGGAGTACTGACCAGGATTCGAAAGAGTCGTTTGGAAGCGGAGGAGGAAGGGTTGGTGTTGCAGAATTTGCAGAGGAAAGATGGGGCATTACCAGTGGGAGTGGGAAGAGCCCTTTCACAAACAGCGCAGGCTCTGTAACACAAATTGGTGTGGTCTATGGCTAATACCGTGCAGGTTAGTCTTGTTAGTGTGGTTGCTTTGTCACCTTCTTCTTCTTCCATCATATTGATTTGTATCCTATTTGCTTCCCTTGCTATGTTCTTTTTGGCTTTGCTTGTCTCCGCAATCAAAACTTACCTCCTTCACCATCTCAATTTTGAAAACATCGCTTGGAGACAGTGAACACACCATTATTGATGCCAACGGGGAAGAGAGTCAAAGCCTACTGAATTCTCCACTCCTTTTTTTTCTTTCACTTAAATATGTTTTTAGTTCTTAAATATCACGAATTTTTCATTTGGTCCTTCATTTTTAAAAATTTTCAATCAAATCTTTCAAAATTATTTTTATTCTTATATAATTTTTCTATTAAGGGCTTGTTTAGAAAAATTGAAAATTATAGATTATACTGATAATCGATTATTATTATAATCGATTTATTTTTATGTTTGGATGTATTAGTTGTAAAATAATTTTAAGTTAATATGATTCGTTTGGATGATATAAAAAGGAATTCTTTTATGCATTAAATTATTAAAATAAGTATAAATAATTAAAAAAATTATTTAATTGAGATTAAAATAATATTTATATATCAAAATGTAAGAAATAATTTATAAATTAAAATCATAAGATCTAATATTTAATTTATGATTATTAACTAAAAAAAAATTTATTTTATATTAAATTTTATATAAAAAATTTCAAAAAATAATTTTTTATTTAAATATAATAATTATTTTATAAAATAATTTAATCTTCTAAAAATAACTGTATGAGAATGAATTAATTTTTCTTAACATGTTGTAACTTGCTATAGACAACGGAGAGGGGGGGCCGGTGTTTTTGCTTATTGTAGAGACAACCCCATGTCAAATGACATGAGAAGGTCGTGTCCCATCCTACGAGAGGACATGGGCTCATGTCTTAAGACACGAGAGAGGGAATGTGTTTTTGTTAATAAAAAATATGACCTCGTGGCAAATAACATTGGAGGAGGTGTGTGGATGCCATGTATACATTTAAGAAGGATGTTAACGACGAGTTAATATAAGGATCATATGGAAATAAAAAAAAATTAAAAGACTGATGAAAATTTTTTGAAAATAGAAGATCAAACAAGAAAGTCGTAATATTTTAAGAAACTAAAAATATATTTAAACACATATTTAAAAATTTCATTTCATTTTTATCGAAAGATCTGTTTACTTGATCTTAGAATGAAGAGAAATTTTTCTCACCTTAAACTTTTTTTATATAAAAATATATCAAACTGGATCAATCTGTTAAACTGATATTCAATCATAAATTTAACTAGTGATATTAATCAGTTAATCAATTGAATCAATTAGTTGATCAATTGCATCAATTAGTTAAATTGATAAGATTATCAACTAGTTATATATCCAATTCAAATATTATCTGATTCACACACTATTCAATCATAATTTTAATTGACTAAATTAATTGAAAAATCTCACTCTGATTTAATTATTAAACATTAATATTTTGTATCATTAAATAATAATAAAGTCTTACATTATTTTATATTAAGTGGGTATTTTTAATTAAAGGTTTTAATTATTTTTCTATCCATAAATGTGTGCAAACTTAAAAAATGATAATTTATATAAATAAAAGTTGAATCCAAATGGAAAGTGGAAGAAAATTAAAGAAGAAATAAGAGGAGAAAAGTGAGTAAAAGTTATTTTAAATAATTTTTTTTTTATTTAAAATATTTACTTATGTTTATAATCTTATTTTTTATTGATTGATTAATAAATGTGTTAATAAAAAAATCATTTTAGGCACTACAAGGATAAATATGTGCAAGATAAAAATTATTCAAGGTTTTATTTTTGATATAATGACTGCAAATTACCTTAGCCTCACCAGTCACCATTAGTCCACTTCTAATTAAGAGACACCTATAAATGAAGAACAGTTATGCCTCGGGGAAATCAACCACTCGTGGTATATATTGGAAAATGTTTTTTTTTTACCACTCAAATGGACAACTTTAAATCAAGTTTTCTAAGATAAGTGATAATTTCATTTGTTTATATGGTAGTTTTTTTTATTATATACAGTAAATTAAAATTAAAATTCAATACATAAGTAATAAAATAAAAATCATCGTTTATCGCCTTAACGATTACCACATAATAATTTGTGTAAAATGTAATAAATTTTAATTTTAACTCATTATTTATAATAAAATAAAAATCACTACATAAACAATTCAAATCATCGCTTATGTAAATTTTCCCAAAGTAGTCAATTTTGAGTTATAAAAATATCATGAGTCGGTATATATTATTCGTATAACTGCAGTGCTAGCACCCAAAGTAAGAGAAAAATGATACCAATTCAAATATTCAATGAGATCATAATCTTCTGGCTATCTCCACATTTAAAGGAATTATACAGATGCAAAGAAAATTGAATGTGTATCCTCATGTAAAATGTTTACAAATCTTAACAATTACAAATCAGTAAAAGGGGTACGAGTTTACATTGTAGCACTTCGAGAATTGTTGTATGTGGTACTGCGAGTTCGAAGAACTTGACTTCCATTGAAACGGCCAACAAATTTTTCATCAGGTATGTCACTCAAAATGGTAACTGGATCCATGTAGATACCTAAGTATGATATCAGTGGTTCTGCCCTAGACTTGTCAACAACAAGCTTCAAATGCTGAGATTTTAGTTTTGGAAACAGTAACAGCCTCTGATATCCAATTGTGGTGCCATTTATAACTCTCTTCCATGCACCATCTTGGTGCAACGCTTCAAGGTGAAACTCAATCACCCGCTGTCCCATGTGAATAGGCTCTTGTAATTGCAGAACATTAAAGGATACTAGTTCTTGGAGATTTATGTACAATATCCAACTAGATTGGTTCTCCTCCGGAGCCCAGTAAGTGTGTATACCTTCTTCAAGAACATTGTAGGGACTAAAGCGAGAATCTTGAATTCCTCCTCTTGTGCTGCTGGCATTAAGATGAGCATTTATAGCCAAATTGTGGGAAAATATGGACCTCCTAAGTTCACTGAAGTCTTGAAGCACTTGGATATCCTCAACTGAAATAAGACCTGAAGAGTTTGGGGGCACATTCAGTAACAGGAAACAGTTTCGACCAACTGATTTATAGTATATTTCAAGTAGACTCCTCGCAGACTTTGGAAGTTCTGAAGCATGCCAAAACCAACCAGATCTGATAGAGATATCACACATAGCAGGTAACCAATCAGGACCAACTGGGTCTCCCTCAGCTTGGTATCTGTTAGATGCCAAAAAACATTGATAAATATCTATCTTACTCTTAGTAGAAACAAAGACTGGTACATTTTTTCACAAACCAAGCAATTAGCATTAATTATACAATGCTGAGTGACAATAAAACAAATCTTGGAACCAGATACAATTTAAAACAAGGACATAATAAAGAAAAATGCTAACTACGCATTATAGACACACATCTCTCAGATCTGCTTACTGGCAGAATCATAGTGTAGGGTGTACAGAAAATGTGGTGAGCCCAGTTATAAGCAGATGTGAGGTGTTGTATGTGTAGCATTGTTGCATAATAAACCACACTATCTTAAAGTAAAGGAAATTTATATTATAAGTGTTAGTATGAAAGAGAACTCACTTTTTATCATAATCAACTCTACCAATTTCAGTGGCAGATCTGTTGAAAAGAGACCAACAAGTCGAGCCGGCAGCACCATATTCATTACCAACCCACCTTGTGTCAGGACCGACATCAGAAAAAATAGCAGCCCCTGGTTGAAGCTGATGAATCAGAGAAAACCAACTTTCAAAGAAATATTCCATGTCCTTCACTTCCCCATTTGCACCATCCAAAAAAACGTCCTTTATCTCTCCATACCTGGTTTAAATGTACTAAGTAAGTAATAAATCTAAAAAATGAAATGCATATTAGCAGCACATTGTCAAAGAAACACAGATTCACAGGATCACAGGGATGACAATAATCCAATCAGGCTAACCAAACCAAACATAAACATCAACCTCTTGGTGGTAAAAATCAGGTACACTTCAAGAGCCATACCCAGTAAGTAAGGCACAGTAATTACAGGCTTGTAATACAACATAAAAAGATATTCACACAATAATTTACCCACACCACTTTTACACACGCGATTGACATGTATTATGTGATGATCCGAGATATTAATTGAATATAAATATTTGCATGCTGATCACTAATGATGTAAAAGTGGTGTGTGAATAGAAAAACTGGAAATATAATAAATATCTGAAATAAATACTAGTTGTATGTAAAAGGAAAATCAGATTCAGTGAGTTACTGCAAGAATCAAAGAACCCCATTTGGAATTTCTATTCTAACCGCAACGCAACAATGAAAGATCAATTCAACCAGAAATCCACAATTACCTTGTGAGTAGCTCAGTCATTTGGCCCAAGTAGAACTCGTTATACAGCACAGTGTTACCGTAACAGGGTTCGTGCCGGTCCCAAGGCGAAAGGTAAATCCCCAGGCCAACGCCGGCGTCCTTGGCGGCGGCGGCGACCTCGGATACGACGTCGCCTTTCCCATTCTTCCACTTGGTGGAACGCACTGAGTAATCGGTGTAGTCAGAGGACCACAAGCAGAAACCGTCGTGGTGTTTCGCTGTTAGGATGACGCGAGAAAAGCCAGATTCTTTGGCGACACTTATCCACTGAGTGGCGTTGAGTTTGGTGGGGTTAAAGGTGGTGGGGTCGGCGTGGCCGGAACCCCATTCGGAGTCGGTGTAGGTGTTCATGCCGAAGTGGAAGAAGAGGGCCATGTTGCCCAGTTGCCATTTGAGCTGGAACGCGTTGGGGATGGGCAAAATGGGAAGTGGTGGGGGCT
Source organism: Ormosia semicastrata (assembly GCA_029884595.1). Classification (NCBI taxonomy): domain Eukaryota; kingdom Viridiplantae; phylum Streptophyta; class Magnoliopsida; order Fabales; family Fabaceae; genus Ormosia; species Ormosia semicastrata. The sequence goes on along the minus strand of JAQQTO010000041.1, from coordinate 16,202,153 downwards.
TGAGGTTTTGTGGTGAACAATATGCAGGGACCAAGGAATAACAGAGACCCAGGAGGAGGATTGGGATTGGAAAATTGGGTAGTGTACAAGTTGAGATTTTGGAACCAGGATTGTGGCTTCTGCAGGAGATTCTCAATCTGATGTTCATGTTGTTGCTGAATGTCAATGGTTGAGCAGGAGTGGTAATGTACTGATAAAAATGTAGCATCAACAACAGTGAAATAAGCTTTTAAGGTTTGTTTGGATATTCAGTGGGTCTGAAATGGATTTAAGATTTCATTAATAGTAAAAAAATATTAGCAAATACTTTTTTAGATATTTTTAAATATTTATTTTATTATTAATTAAAAAATATTATTAATATTTTTTTAAAAAAATTAAGTGTATAAAATAAATTAATAATAAAATAAGTATAAAAAATATTTAAAAAATATTTTAACAACACTTTTCTTAATATTATTTGGATAAAATAATTTATGATTAAAAGAAGGTTTATTGTTTGAAATAATAATAATATAGAATAATAAAGATAAATAAGTAAAAAATTTATTCTATCTAATATTCCTAATTTAGGAAAAAAAAAGTAAAATATAGAATAGAATAAAAAAATATGTTTAATTCAATATTATTTCTTTCTATCTTTATTTTTAAAACTCAAACAATAAAATTATATACCGTTCTATTCTTTTCACCCAATTTCATCATTTTCGACCAATCGAACAAAATCTTTGTCTTGTAGTCTTTGACCAACGGGTATATACTGACGGTGGTTGTGCGGCTTGTTCGGGCCGTAATGTAGACAAGAAAAAAAAAACAGAAAAGACAAAGGTGCACAAAATTGTTTTTTGTTTCGGTCAAGAAAGGCGCACAAGGTTGTGTTAGGTGTTTGTTTGCTTACGTTGTGTGGTTGGGCTACAAAAATCTAGTTAAGTTCTTTATTGGGCCAACTAACCCAGGTACTAGTTGGTCTCTACTCGGTAATGGATTTGGATCAACAACGCTATCTACAATTGGCAAAATACTTAGATACTTCAATTCTCATTAGTTTTGTAACTGTTCAGATTTAATTAAATAATATTTTATTTTTAATCTAACAATATATAAATAACTATTTAATGTCACGTGTTAAAATCTTAGTAAAATAGTATAATACTCTATAGTTTGTAAAAAACTTTAATAAGTTTCATCCTAAGCATTTTTTTCCTTTTTTCTTTTGTCTGCAAGCATGTTTTTTTCTTAACATTAGTCACAAGCCTTAATTCTAGATTCCTAGACTATTGGATCGGCCCATTAAGGAGAAATACCTTTTTTTTATCCCCATTAAGGAGAAATACTTATATATGCTCCCATAGTATATAACCATATATATCATTGGGTTCAATTTATAACAGGATAAAATACACTTTACCTCTTCCAAGTGTAACACTTTCTCAATTTATTTTTCAAAAGTTTTCTTTTTATCATGTAATTCCCTTTTGTTAACCTTTTCAATAAAGTAAAAGGCATATACACACCACGTGACCTTACTATTACAAAATTGATTTTTTTCTTTATTACTTAATTAAATTTGTTTATTTATCATTTAACTCTCAATTTAAGTATGTAGATTTTAACTTCTGTTTGATTTAATTGAAAATTTGATGTTTTTACTTAAAACCAAACTAAATGGAGACTAAGTGATAACAAATAATAATAATAATAATGGAGTAAACTAAGAAATGATGCTTAAGGGGGTAAAATGCATTTTATCCTATATAATAAAAATTAAATCAAATATCGATAATCGAGTGAAATAATACTTTCTGTGTGTTTAGTGAAATCCCTTATCTTTTATAATCTTAAAATATACCAATACCCTATTTTCCTACCCATCCCCTGTTTTAGAATCGTTTTTTTTTTTTGAAAAAACTCAACTTAATTCATTTCATTGATAACCAAAGAGGAAATGCAATAAGGAACCGAATTAAAAACGTGGGAGCTAGCATAAAACTTAGAAGCTCTAGCTAAAGCATGAGCAACTGAGTTGGCTTGCCTCCTTACAAATAAGCAACTAAAGAAAGCTTTACTAAATAAAATATTCTTACATTTTTTAATAATGAAACCAAACTCCGAATGATTAGTTTTGGACCGATGGAGAGCATCAAGGACAAGCTTGCAATCAAACTCTATAATGACCTTCTCAAAGCCGCTGGTGAGAAGCCACTAGAGAGCAAAAAGTAGTGCCCAAGCTTCACCTTCATGGATAAGGGGGTAGCCATGTCTCCACCCACAATGGGCTTTGACAAACTGACCATGATGATCGCGGATACACATTCCATAACCAAAACACTAGACATCTTGGAAAAAAAGCAGCATCAATATTACATTTCATGTACCCCAATGGGGGTTTGGCCCACGCCATAGCAGCATTATCACGGTTAGCAGACTCAGTTTTTGGGCTGAATTCTCTTGCTTGCAACCAGTCGAAAAGTAGTTCCTTGGCAACGAAAATAACTTGTGATGGTGGTGTTTCGATATTGCTCCAAAGCTTATCATTTATCCTCTTCAAAATATTCCATAATATCATCACAAAAGAGCATCTCACGTTGTTGTCAAAAGAGCCCAGCAGTGTGAAAAAAGCTTCAACAAAAGACTCGGCTTGCAGTAGGATAGGTTCAATGGCAGTCCAAAGTTGAGCTCTTTTCCAACAAGAAATACCAAACTCATAATTCATAAATACATGCCAACTATTTTCATGATGTGCACCACATTGCAAACAAGTAGCATGAACGTCCATACCTTTGGACCTGAGATTCATACTAGTGGGAAGTGTATCATGGCAAAGCAGCCAACAGAAGTCACGTACTTTGGCAGGGACCTTAAGGGACCAAATCATGTTCCAATTGCCGTTCACTGCCAACGAGCTTCTATCACTAAGGGAGTTCATGCAAAACCAATAGGATGATTTTACAGTGTAGTTACCATCTCTACTGGCTTTCCAAACAATTTTATCATCTCCATTCACATCCACCAAAGGAATGTTTACAATAGCCTGGTATTCTCGCTGGACAAAAATATTGTGGATAAGCTGCAAGTTCCAAGAGTTGGTTAATGGACAAATAAACTCATTAACATGCGAAATATTTATAAAAGGACTATGAGCAGTATGGATGTAGGGATCATTAATTTCCCTAAGCCAAGGGTCACTCCAAATATTAATATGGGAACCAGAACTAACACGCCAATGAAGACCATTCTTTAACAAAACTTGAGAATTCCAGATGCTATGCCAAGCGAAGCTTGGATTATGACCCAGTTTAGCTTCTAAAAAATTCCCCTTTAGATAGTATTTAGCTTTGAGGATTCTAGAAACCATAGCATCAGGGTTGGTAAGCAACTTCCGACCTTGTTTCCCTAGCATTGCCAAATTAAAGCCTTCTAAATCACGAAAGCCCATACCTCCCACATTTTTACCCACGGTTAGTTTGTCCCAACTTAGCCAATTCATTCCTCTACAAGGATTTTTCTTTGTACCCCACCAAAAGGAATTCATCAACTTCTGAATCTCATCACATAGAGTGGTTGGTAAAAGAAAGACGCTCATACAGTAAGAAGGAATAGATTGTGCCACAAATTTAATGAGGATCTCTCTACTAGCTCTTGAAAGACATTTACCACTCCACGATTGAATTTTTTTCCAAATTCTATCTTTCAAAAAACCAAAGACAACTTTCTTTTTTCTACCAATCATAGAGGGGAGGCCTAAATATTTTCCTTGGCCCATACACTCTCTCACATTCAGACAATTAACAATAGCAGCCTTTTTATCATGTGGGACATTTCTACTAAAAATAATTTCAGACTTGCTAAAATTTATAGCTAAGCCTGAAGCTTGCTCATAGGTGACCAAAATATTTTTCATGGTAAGGCTTTCATTCTCATTTGCTCTAATAAAAATGAAACAATCATCCGCAAACATGAGGTGACTAATAATGGGTGCACCACGACACACCTTAATACCATGAATGTTTCCTTTTGCTTTCTCTCTATTAATAAGTGATGTAAGGCCTTCCGCACACAAAATAAAGAGATAAAGGGAAAGGGGGTCACATTGCCTTAAACCTCTACCAAGAAAAATAAGACCAACAGGATCATTATTAACCAACACAGAGTAGGAAACAGATTCAACACACATAGCAATCCAACTAATCCATTTATCATGAAAGCCCATTCTGGCCATAATGCCTTTCAAATAATTTCAATCAACTCTATCATAAGCTTTGCTAATGTCAATTTTTAAAGCCATCTCACCCACCTTCCCTTTTGTCGTACATTTCAAAAAATGAGTAATTTCCATAACAACCACAACATTATCAATGATAGATCTATTCTCAACAAAAGCATATTGATTCTCAAAAATGCATTTGGGAAGTAAAGCTTTTAAACGATTAGCAAGTACCTTAGACAAAACTTTGTACACCACATTGCAGAGAGATATTGGTCGTAGGTCTCTAACCGTTTTTGGGCAATCACACTTAGGAATCAGAGCCACATTAGTCTCGTTGATGGATGCAGGAATAACACCCTCCTCGAGCCATGTTTTACAAGCTGCGATTATATCTTACCCATAAATGTTCCAAAACCTTCTATAGAAACCAGGATTCAAGCCATCAGGACTTGGAGCTTTGTCAGGGTGCATTTGGAACATAGCAATTCTGAACTCTTCATCAAGGAAAGGGGCTAATAACCTGTTATTGTCCTTATCTGAAACTCGACAACTAACCACCTCAAGAACAGGATCAATGATACTTGCCTGGCTTGTAAATAAATCATCGTAATACCTGCAAAATAAATTACATAAACCAGCTTGACTGTCCATGATATCTCCTTCCTCTGCAACCAAACTTAAAATTGTATTCTTCCTTTTTCTAGAAGAAGCTGCAGCGTGAAAGAATTTGGTGTTTACATCTTCATCCCTTAGCCAGAAATTCTTTGATCTTTGTCTCCAAAAACTTTCCTCCTGGACTAGTAGAAAGGTAATTTTGTGTTTTACCTCATTGAACCTTTGAACCGAGTCTGCGTCCCTTCTGTCCCTGAGCACATCGATTTCAGTCCTTAAATTGGAAAGCTCTTTTTTAAAATGTTTAGTGCGAAGCCTTCCCGAGTTATCAAGCTCTTGAATGCAGTTGGTAGTTTTGTCAATTAAATTATCAGCACCGCTACCACTCCAGCCACTAGCTATGACATTTTCAATATCTGGTTCCAACAATCAAGCATTCTCAAACTTGAAACTTCTACGAAAAAAGGTCCTCTGAGTTTCTACTAACCGAAGGCAAATAGGGGAGTGGTTCGAGATAGATGCAAATAAATTTTCCAGTTTACAATTAGGAAACATATTTAACCATTCCTCATTTGCAAAAGCTTTATCCAACCTTTCCTCAACAAGGTCATCAGCAGCTCTACCGTTTGTCCATGTGAAAGGGTAACCCACCATAGGAATAGCAGCTAAAGAACACTAAAGTATAGTATCTCGGAAACCACTGAGCAACCAATTTGGGTGATCATGTCTCCTACATTTATCTTCATTAGAAAGCAAGTCATTAAAATCTCTTATTATGCACCAAGAAAGATTAGAATAATTTGCCAAGTTACGAAGCATACACCAAGCCTCCCTTCTTCTTGTTCTCTCTGGAAAACCATAGTAACCAATGAGCCTCCAATTTCTCCCACCCTCCATGACAACCTCGGCATTAATAAAATTATTGGCATAATTCAAAATATTACAAGTAATAGAATTATTCCAAAGAATAGCAACCCCGCCCCTTCTGCCACTTCTGTCAACAACAAACATATTATCAAATTTTATTTTCCTCCTAACCTCCTCCAATTTATTAGCATTAATAAGTGTTTCAAACAAAAAAAATAACACCCTGTTTTAGAATCGTTGAAAATTTCAGGGCTGGCAAATCTTATCTAAAGCAAGGGAGTTTTCCAAAATTTAATGCCTTGCCAAACGAAATTGATTTCGATATACAACAATTAGCCAACTTTATTATAACACTTTCTAATAATTTAAAGAAATAAAATAGAAATGGAAATGAATGAAAATTGAGAGACTTTATTCCACTTCATATCCTCTATTTTTTTCTTTTTTCTTTTCCTCCAAATTAGAGGGTAAGAGATGAAACAATTTATGAAATTACGTTTTTTTTATCATTAATCCAAAAATTTAGTATGTTTGAGATAAAGGTAATACAAAAGAAAAAAAAACTCAATTCATACTATTTCATTCACTGTCACTAAAACTTCCCAAAAAAAGAGTTAAAACTTTTCTTCACTTTATCACTACTCATTAAACATTCAAACAATGATATAAAGTTTTTTTCCCCATACTAATCTTTTCCATTTAGTTCAATTTTATTATGAGTTTTATTATATTCTCTTAAAATATTTTTTTGATAATCTTCTTAATACTTATTAAAAAATATTTAAAAAATAAATATATTAAAAGTCAAAAACATAAAAAAAAATTCAATAAATTTTTTTATTTAATAGTCAAGAGAATTATTAAGAAGATATATTAAAAAAATTTAAAATCGGGATTTCGCTATAAAACGGTAAAATTTTCAAAGGCTCACACTGATATCCATTAAGGTTATGTTTGGTGCATCGTATAAAGAAGACATGATAGTATAAGTTAATACTATCAGGTCTTATTCAATATTTGGTGCATTCAATTGATAGTATAATAAAATTAAGTTAAGTTATTTTATCCTATTCTAAGCTGATAATTTTATTCTCTCTCCCTAGTACATAATAAGACATGATAAGATTTATATTCCAATATTATTCTCAATTTCATTTTTATCATTTCTCTCCTTTGCGCCACTACATTGCCACACCGCCACCGCCACCCATCATCATCATCACCACCACCACCACCATTACCACCACCGCCACCACCACCATAAGACTTTTTATTATTGTTTTCTAATTATTTTAATTTTTATGCTAAAGAATATTTTGGTCTAAAAAAAATGTTATATAATCAATAATTTATCTTTTTGTTATCAAACAAAAGATAAAATTATATCTTATCCTATTAATTATATTATTATACTTTATATTATCTTATCATTTTATCTTATATTATACTATCATGTGCATCAAACATAGTCTAAGATGCTTGTTTTCTTTTTTATATCATAATCATTTTTTTTTTAATTTTAAAGTTTGTGAAATTTTACCTATGGAACCTCGAACTTCAACCGCTTGAGTGTTTCATGTTACAACCCTTCAGAATTATTCTTCTAGTATATACCATTGCACTCACCATAAAACATCAAAACTCAATAAACATCAATAAATGAAGAAAAACACGGACTAGCGGGAAATCAAGTAATCAACCACCCAGGTGATATATCATTTGTATAACTGCAGTGTTACTTTTAGCACCCAAAGTAAGAGAAAAAAAACGATACATAACCCGTACACAAAAAAGGTTCTGTTAACGTTTATTGTTTGGGCACTATTAAGGAATTAAAAATAAAAACTACTAAATAAAAAATACAAATATTTATTATCTTAAAAATTTAAAAATATTTAATATTTTTTTCTTTAAGTAATTAATAATAAATAATAAATGTTAATTTTAATTAATAATGTGTGCTCTACCCTAAAGGCACAACTTAACAAGAAATAGATACCAATTCAACGAGATCACATACTCTTCTCGTTATTATTATATCTACAAAGGAGCTAAGATAATTGAATGCGCAAAATGTCTACAAATTTTATAATTACAAACCAATATCTACATTGTAGCACTTTGAGAATTGTTGTGTGTGGTACTGCGGAGAACATGACTTCCATTGAAATGGCCTACGAATTTTGTATCACGTATGTCGCTCAAAATGGTAACTGGATCCATGTAGATTCCTAAGTATGATATTAATGGATCTGCTCGAGACTTGTTAACAACGAGCTTCAAATGCTGACATTTTAGTTCTGAAAACAGTAACAGCCTCTGATATCCAATTGTGGTGCCATTTATAACTCTCTTCCATACACCATCTAGGTGCAACGCTTCAAGGTGAAACTCAATCACCCGTTGTCCCATGTGAATAGGCTCTTGTAATTGCAGAACATTAAAGGACACTGGTTCTTGAAGATTAATGTACAATATCCAAGTAGATTGGTTCTCCTCCGGAGCCCAGTAAGTGTGTATACCTTCTTCAAGAACATTGTAGGGACTAAAGCGAGAATCTTGAATTCCTCCTCTTGTGCTGCTGGCATTAAGATGAGCATTTATAGCCAAATTGTGGGAAAATATGGAGCTCCTGAGTTCACTGAACTCTTGAAGCACTTGGATATCCTCAGCAGAAATAAGACCTGAAGAGTTTGGGGGCACATTCAGTAACAGAGGACAGTTTCGACCAACCGATTTGTAGTATATGTTAAGTAGGGTCCTTGCTGACTTTGGAAGTTCTGAAGCATGCCAAAACCAACCAGGTCTTATAGAGACATCACACAGAGCAGGTACCCAGTCAGGACCAACTGGATCTCCCTCTTTTTGGTATCTGTTAGATGCCAACAAACATTGACAAAAATCTATCATACTCTTAATAGAAACAAGAGGACATCTGACTCTGAGTAACCCAAAGACTAGTACATTTTTCATAAACCATGCAATTTTATTAAAAAAGATACGATGCTGAGTGACAATAAAACAAATTTTTGAACCAGACATGAATTGAAACAAGGACATAATAAACCACACTATCTTAAAGTAAAGGAAATTTATTTTAGGAGTGTTGATGTGAAAGAGAACTCACTGGTGATCATTGTGAATGTCACCAATTTTAGTGACGGTCTTGTTGTAAAGAGACCAACAAGTGGAGCCAGCAAAACCATTTTCATTACCAACCCACCTTATGTCAGGACCGGCATCAGAAAAAATAGTGGCCCCTGGTTGAAGCTGGTGAATTAGAGAAAACCAACTTTCGAAGAAATATTCCATGTCCCTCTCCCCTTGGCCTTTTGCACCATCCAAATGAACGTCCTTTATCTCTCCGTACCTGGTTTAAATGCACTAAGTCTTAAATCTAAAAATGAAATGCATATTAGAAGCACATTGTCAAAGAAGCAACAATTCACAGGATCACAATGAGGACAAGAATCCAATGAAGCTAACCAAACCAAACATAAATATCAACCTCCTGATGGTATAAAGCAGGTACGGTTTGGGGAATACCTCTTGTCATCATCCCCTTCTTCACATGCCTTGATAAATACTTACAATTAGGAAAAACATTATAAACACATTACACACAATTTAATGTGTTACGGTTCAATATGCCTGCCTACATCCACATATATGAGAAGAGATCAAATCCACTATAAACAACATTACAATATAACTTTTGCACAAATAGAATTACAAATCATCTCATACTACTACAACTTGAACAAAGTTACAAACCCTCTATCAATGTAACTTTTGCGGACAAAGAGCATGTATGGGAAAGATTTAATCTTTCCCAAACAGCTATTTTTGGAGGATTAAGTTATTTTGTGAAATAATTATTATGTTTGGATAAAAAAATTATTTTTTAAAAAAAATTACACGAAATTCAATGCAAAATAAATTTTTTTTTCTGCTAATAATCATAAGCTAAAGATTGAAACTTATGATTTTAGCTTATAAATTATTTCTTACACTTTGATATGTAAATACTATTTTGTCCTCAATCAAATAATTTTTTTAATCATTCTATGAGCATGTTTGGGAAAGATTAATTCTTTCTCAAATAAATTTTTTTTTAGAAGATTAAAATTTGTTTTGTAAAATAATTATTATATTTGGATAAAAAGATTATTTTCTAAAAAATTTTTTACACAAAATTCAATGCAAAAAAATTTTTTTTTTTAAAGCTAATAATCATAAGCTGAAAATTGAGGTTTATGATTTTAACTTATAAATTATTTTTACATTTTGATATGTAAATACTATTTTGTCCTCAATCAAATATTTTTTTAATCATTCTATACCTATTTTAGTAATTTAATGTATAAAAGCGATTCTTTTTATATCATCCAAACAATCATATTAACTTAAAATCGCTTTATAAATAATGCGTCCAAACATAAAAATGAATCGATTATAACAATAATCGATTATAATCGATTATAATAATAATCGATTATCAACATAATCTATAATTTTTAACTTTTTCAAACAAGTCTTATACTTATTTTAATAATTTAATACATAAAAACAATTCTTTTTTATATCATCCAAGTGATTATTAACTTAAAATTACTTTACAACTAATGCATTCAAACATAAAAATAAATCGATTATCAGCATAATCTATAATTTTTAACTTTCTCAATCAAGCCCAAAGTTGCAAACCCTCTAACATTGCAATTTTGAGGTCAAGGTCTCTCAATGAATGCAACTTTTGATGACAAAGTTGCAGACCATCTTCCCAAAATTACTCACAATTTCTTAGCACACAAGAATTTATATAGCAATCAACTCCTCCCACATTCTATCCTTATCAGGATAAGGATTATCTAATTACTAGTTTCCTATTAAAAAAAATAAGTCAAGTATCTTGATATTAATTACAATTCAAAATTTGAAACGGTAAATAAATAGGATACAGGATACTGACTACAATTATCAAATTAGGAATTTGAATGAAACTCAATACTCAACACTGAATCACCACTAATTACCTAGTGAGTAGCTCAGTCGTTTGGCCCAAATAGAACTCGTTATACCGCACAGAGTCACCGTACGATGGCTCATGGCGATCCCATGGCGAAAGATAAACCCCCAAGCCAACGCCGGCGTCCTTGGCAGCGGCAGCGAGGTCACCAACAACGTCGCCTTTCCCATTCATCCAGTTGGTGGAACGCACTGAGTAACCGGTGTAGTTAGAAGGCCATAAGCAGAAACCATCATGGTGTTTCGCTGTTAGGATTACACGAGAAAAGCCCGATTCTTTGGCAACACTTATCCACTGAGTGGCGTTGAGCTTGGTGGGGTTGAAAGTAGTGGGGTGGGTGTGGCCAGAACCCCATTCGGAGTTGGTGAAGGTGTTCATGCCGAAGTGGAAGAAGAGGGCCATGTTGCCCAGTTGCCATTGGAGCTGGAACGCGTTGGGGATGGGCAAAATGGGAAGTGGTGGGGGCTTGAGGTTTTGTAGTGAACAAGATGCAGGGACCAAGGAATAACAGAGACCCAGGAAGAGGATTGGGATTGGAAAATTGGGTAGCGCACAAGTTGAGATTTTGGAACCGGGATTGTGGGTTTTGAAGGAGAATCTCAATCTGTTGTTCATGTTGTTGTACTTGTATGTATGTTGTTGATGGTTGATGGCTTGATCAGAAGTGGAACTCTTCGCAGTGGAAAATGGTAATAGTGGTGGTTGTGTTGTGTGCTTGTGTCTTTTGTGGTGGTTGTGCTGTGTGCTTGTGTCTTTTTTTCACGAAATTATCCAATGAAAAATTCTAAATCTTAGAAAAGTCATGAAAAATGAGGAGAATTTTTTATAGATTTTTTTATATAAAATAATATATAATAATGATATTTTTATCACAAATAATATATATATATTTTTTATATTTTTTTAATATTATTAATTATATTATTTTTTATTATTATTTTCTCTCACCCTTAATCACTACTATTTATAAAAGATGTAAATAATAATATTTAAAAAATAATAATATATGAACATCATTTTCCGAAGACGTAATATGTTGATTGACTATTAAACAAGTGAATGATATTTATTATTTTATTTCATCTAATAACTACTTATATATTGTATAAAATATTAGGACTATTTATTATGATTGTGTCGCATTACTCAAAAGTATTTTGAACTTTGGACAACATCTTAGTTTGTCACTTGAACAGCATGCACAAGATTATAAAATAAAATAAAAATATTTAAAAATAATAAATGATAATTATTTTATTATCATATGAGAATATATTTATAATTTTCATAAGTGATTATAAGTACTAATGTATATTAGTTTGAGTAAAAAAAATTTAAATATGTTAAATATAAGATTTTAAATTTGATCTTAAGATTCATGTGTATAGAAAATAATACAGTTAAGAATAATCTTCGCATATATGTGAGATTCATATTTATAAAATTAACACCGTTGAAAAAAATCTCTACTTAAGCACTTGTCTAAAAAATTATTAAAAAGGTATTTTTAGTTTTACAAACTGTAATCACTACTAATTCTCTTGGTTTCATATCTGAATATTATAGTATCACTTGACACCATAATAAAAATATTTTTATTTTATAATAAAAAAATATCTCAAAAAAATTTTCAATACAAAGAGATTACAGCATGTAGCAGCATATTTTACTACTGGAACAAATGGTGGTAAGGAAGTAATCCTACGTTAATAAAAAGGCAAATTAATTGGATACTAATAAGAAAGAAACATTACCCAATAAAAAAAAACATTATAACTCTCATTAAATCTTGACAAAGAAATTAAAGGACAGTAAAAAGACAAAATAAAAGGTTACATTTGTCTTCTCCATCAAACTGAGGTGTTTTTATCTTACTCCAAAAACATTTTTTACCCATGTTTCCTCTCATTTAATTAATTAATAGGTTCAGTTGATTAGCTTTTGGCCCAATTAGTAACCTGCTCCACTCCCCTCTATCAAATTTTTAAACTAGTATACATATAAATTTGTCACTCAATGATTTAATTGTTGATCAAAATACCTTATTATATCCTAGTCTAAAACACTTTAATCTTTGAGTTTATTTTGTACTCACCCTTAAATCATTTGTTGTCCCTTCCCAGCTAGGATAAACAAATGTGAAGAGAATGTCAACATCACATATTGCCAATACATTATGAGTTATCAAAACTTTTCTTCCACGAAAGGTAGCTGGTTTTGATGCAAGAACTCAAGCAGATACAACTTTTCTCACGCTGTACTTCTCTTGGTTCTCTTCTATACGTGATTTTGGGAACTGTGGCGGATAATGCTGAAAAAATGGTCAACAATAGTGCGGGAATCACAAAGGTTGAGGTTTCCCCCGACCAGAAGTGTAGAACATGTGGCACCGGTACTTGCTCGTGAAGAAGAAGATCAAGAAGAGTGACTATGAAGGTGAAGGGGATTGTGGTGGCCAGGAACGGATCAAGAAAATATTCAATGAATGAGTCGAAAATCATAAATTATATTATTAAATATTAAAAAAAAAATAAAGTTAATAAATAAAAATATATTTATTTTTAAATTATTTAGTGAGTTAAAATTAAAATATATTATTTTAAATTAAAAATAAATATATTTTTATTTATTCATTTTAAAAGAGTATTTTTAATTTCTTTTATTATATAGAAAGATTTATGAATAAAGTGAAAAAAGTAAAAAAATATTTATCTTAAATATTAAATGCATCACAATAATAGTTATCATCTACATAATGATTTATAAGCAAAATTAATTTATATATATATATATATATATATATATATATATATATATATATATATATATATTAAAAAAGAAGATAGTGAAGTTAAAAGTGAGAGAAATTAATAGATTTATTATATAAATATTAAAAATTAATAAAAAATGAGTTAAAATTGTAATATCAATGTATATAAAATAATCGTGAATTACATGTCAATTATATATCAAGTCTAATATCTTTTAACTTCATCATTTTTATTTTTGGTATAATTTTACTAACTTCTTTTGAGATTAGTACTTATAATATTGATATTATTGTTATTTGATAAATTACTCATACTTTTTTTACTTTGTATTTTTAATGAGATTTTATATAATATTTGTATATAAAGTAAGAGATGTATATATAATTTTGTAAATAAAGAAAGATATTAAAGTGTAATAACAATATATAAAATTAAAGATATGTATATAATTTTTAAATAAAAATATTAATATAATAAGTATTAACTTTATAAAAAATTAACATAATTATTTTTTATTTTTTAATAAATTTAATTAAATTATTAATACTAAAATAATAATGAGAAAAGGAAGGTCAAGGTTCCCATGCTTACCCACTTGAATCCGTCCTGGTGGTGGTGATGGTGATAGGATTAGTGAGTTTGAATAGGTTGAAGGACTTACGCGTTGGTCTAATTTTCTTAGGTAAGAAGTGTTTGGAGATATTGCGTTTGATGTTAGTGGTATAGATTGACACCATAACAAAAACACTTTTATTCTATAATAAAGAAATATCTCAATATATATATATAATAACAATAATAAAATTTAAATTTATAATAAATTAATAGTGACATAATTTAAAAATAACACTTGTAAAAAATAATTTTGAAATAATTTATATATTTTTAATTTTTTTAAAGGATAATATTAAAATTTAAATTTAAATTATATTGGCAGAACAACTTATAAATTGCTATTGACAATTTTTTTACATTTTTTCTTTAATTCTTTTTAATAGAATCTGAATAACATTCAAATTAAAATAATAGTAATGACATAAGCTAGAGTTATCACTTAGTAGACTTATACAAATCAGGACTTTTTTTATATATTATTATAGTGATGATTGATGATTTTAACTTTTCAATATTTTTCTGTAAGCATGATTGGTTTATTAGACATTCTTAATAACTTTCATAGAAAAACTTTTGTAAGCAAGATCATTGTTCCAAGATTATATATAGTATTTGGTTGGGCTGTGAAAATCAAGTTGTTTATTGGGCCAACTAACCTCGGCTAGGTACTAGTTGGTGTCTGCGACTCTTTAATTCAGTAACGGATTTGGATCGAAAGTGTTGCCTACAATAATTGGGTTTGTCTGAAGCATTTTGGGCTTAATAGTACTCCAACTTGACCTTAATTCCAGATCCTAAGACTATTGGATTGGCCCCCAAAGATATAGCTCTTGATGGAATCCTCACCTGAAAACTTGATTTGCTTAGTATCTATTTAACAGAGTATTATAATCTCCTTTTTATTTATTTATAGAAGAGTATTATAATCTCTAATTCATCAAATCCTAGTCAAACGTGAGTATTACACTTAACTTTCTTAAAAAGCACTATCTTTAGTGATCTTAATAATCACATTTAGTTGATATTCCTTTTCTCCCACTAGATCTTATCACTTTCTATTTAACAAATAAAAAAAAGTTTAAATTAAATTTATGAGCATTACTTCAGTATCCATTTTTTCCCCTAAGTATAGTATCTATCGAGCAATTCATTGGATATTAGTTTTTTTAATTAATTTTAAACATTTTGAATGATATTAACACTTAATAAACGATTAACAACTCATACTGACGATCTTATTTGGATACTATAGTAATTTTCAAACGTAAGTGTCACATTATTGTACTTATCAAATCTTTTTAAGTACAGTGAAAGAGTTTTAGTGGCTCTTTAAAAGAAAACTATACTTACAAGTCATTGATAATGTAAAACTCTTTGCATATTCAATGAATCGAAATTAAATCTTATAAAAAAGAGATATTCTAAGTCTTAGTTAATGTGATATAACATGCACTGGTTCTTATGACAATTATGTTTTCTATAAATAGAAACATCCTGTTTCTAAAATTAGTTAAGTTCCTATTTTGTTAATGCAGGTGTTTTAATTAATGAAAATAATTTACAAAAATTCAATCAAATATATATAAATACTAAACAATTTCTCGTTAAAATTGTCAGGTGTTTACTCAATGAAATTTGAAAACTCATTCAGATGATGTACAACGAGGGCATCATTAACAATGAAAAATACCTTAATTTTTAATTTTGAAAAGAGAAAGAGACAGCTTTATATCAAACCGACTCTTTTGATATAAAATAAGGCAAATTAAAAAACACCGGTTGATGATCATGAAATTGCTGGTGCCAATAGCTGATGAATGTAGTGTTATGTTATGAGATCAACGAGAGAGACAATATAATTACAAGGAGAAATTTTTTGTTAGCACTGCCAACCATATCATCTTCTAGGCAATCCATTTAAGAGTTAACATATATATAAAAAATTGGTGCATTTTTATTAAGAGTCACACAATTTTTCACATATATTTAATATTAAATGAAGTGCCTATAATAAATGAAGTACATATCTATTATAGTCACTGCCTATAAGAATTACTATAGTTATAAGTGATAACTTATGAATCAAGGGCAAATGCAACAGTTTGATGACCATGAAATTGCTGTCAACAAAGTGTCAACAGCACCAAATTATTACCATTGCTTTGACTCCTGCAGTGTGTGTTTGTTAGCGAGTACGTAATTATTAAATTAGCCCATCCATTACATATATTTAAACCACTGGGTAGCTAGTTTCAAATTCAAAGTTGCAAACCAATCTTTACCAACCACATCAAACAAATGGAAATTTGTAGTCAAGCTGTAAAATGGTTTCTTTGTTTTATCTATCAAAAGTTACGTAGGCCAATAAGAGCTAGTAAAATAAAAATGAAATATATGTCAAGATAATGAAGTTTGAAATTAACCCTAGCAGTTTGCAACTTAGTTATATATTTGCATGAGGTGATTGCCTATACAAGAATTACTCTAATTATAAGTGGTAACTTAAACCTATCAATCAAGGGCAAATGCAACATTTTGATGACCATGAAATTGCTGTCGACAAAGTGTCAACAGCACCAAATTATTACCATTGCTTTGACTCCTGCAGTGTGTGTTTGTTAGCGAGGGGTAATTATTAAATTAGCCCATCCATTACATATATTTAAACCACTGGGTAGCTAGTTTCAAATTCAAAGTTGCAAACCAATCTTTACCAACCTCATCAAACAAATGGAAATTTGTAATCAAGCTGTAAAACGGTTTCTTTGTTTAATCTATCACAAGTTACGTAGGCCAATAAGAGCTAGTAAAATAAAAAAGAAATATATGTCAAGATAATGAAGTTGAAATTAACCCTAGCAGTTTGCAACTTAGTTATATATTTGCATGAGGAGACTGATTGATCGGTCCATTTTCCTTTCCCTATTATTATTAGACCATGGCCAAAGGGAATACAGAGCCACATACGACCACCACCCCTACTCTATTTAATTTCTTTGCTACAAGTCTCAACTCCTCGACGAATGGCCAACCAACCAACTCCTCCCCTTATCTATCCATGTGTATGCATGTCATATTCATAGATGTAGGGGTGTTTATGGAATGAGTTAGAATAGATTTATTCTCATTCAAACATGATCTAATATTTTGATTGGTAACTCTTTGAATTATAACCAAACCCAATTATGACCAAGACAAATAACTAAATTAAGACTGGGCTGATATGATAATAAAATAAATTATACAAATATAGATATTTGTATAATTAAGTCTTAAGATCTTAGAATTAAAAAACTAAAAGTATATATTATTTTATAATATATATTTTAAAATAATTCATATTAACATAAATATATTATAACGTTATGTATAAAGTATTAATTTAAATTAAAAAAATTATTATTTATTACTAATTATTAAAAAATAAAAATTTTAAAATATTTTATAACATTAAATTAAATTGAAACAACTTAAAATATTATCATAATCTAATTTAAAAATATATTAAATTTAATTTTTAAAACTTAAACTTGTACAAATTAACTTCGAATGAAGACAAGTCATAGTAGGTAAGTTTTAAACACTCTTACATATCTTACGTAAATGTATCTGAATACGGAGTAATAAACAAATCAAACAAGAACTGAAGGAGGAGATGCAAAGCAAGACTATAGCTAGCTGCACCTGAAAGGTGTACGTAGTTAGAAGCCATGGGACTTGCAGGTTTGAGTGTTTGACCAACACATACATACTTAACATGACCATTGCCTATTATTACTCTTTAAACTAGCCAAAGCCTAGTGGCAACAAGCATACACGTCATACAGTAGTAGCCACTCTATTACTACCATTACTGCCACATTGTTACTGTTGAAACCGTGCATGCAGGTGCGGGAAGTGTCGTTTCGTGGGGACCATAGCCTCAGGAATCAGGACAACGGGCACGTTTCGCGCGACCTGAAAAATTACGAATCTTGAAAGTTTGAATGGAAAATGAAAGTCATATGTTCATTATTATTTTTCTCTTATAATAACGACGTCACTGGGCCAGCAGGGATATCTCTGTCAGTCAATCTCAGTTTAGTTTAATTTTGAGAACTTATATTTCCATATAGAAAAAGTTACACCACCCTTATATCTTACTTGTTTGACAAATAATAACAAGTAGAAAGAGTAAGTGTTAGTTGAGAAGTTTTTAGCTACTTTTGAAGCAAGATATTTCTAATTTTCTTCTCTTATTTAAATTATAATCTTAATTATATTTTAATAATAATATTAAAAATATAATTTAAATAAAAGAAAATGATAACTTATAAATTTAATATGATACTTATTCAATAATACAAAATAAAAAAAATCTTATTATAAGAACACTTAAAAATTTCTTATATACTTGTTTAGAATGTATATATTTTATTTTATTTTATTATCTAAAAAAATCGTGTACAATTAATATAAAAAATATAATATACAAATATTAATATCTTTTAATTCAAGACTTATTCGACTTTTCTCTTCTGTATTCCATGCTTTCCTACCATTCACATTTTGTACTTGGTTGTTTCACTTTCATCTTTTTACAGTTTCTTTTTTTGAGTAAATACATTTTATTTTATCTGGAGCAAATACTTTTTTTGTCATCCAAATAAATAAATGTCTTTATTCGGGTTTTTAAAATATTTTTATCACGCTGTCAAAAATATATATATTTTTATCATCAATTTAATCCTTTAATAATATAATGTATTATTATTTTAATTCTTCAAAGATTTTTATATTAATTTAATACATTAATAATGTGAATTATTGTCAATTTAGTCCTTTAATTATGTAAGATTTTATCAAATTATTCTTTAAATTCACTCATTTTTATCAATTTAACAAAAATGATTAATTTGATGACATTTTACATAAATAAAGAACTAAATTAATGATAAAAAAAACTTTCAAAGACAAAAGTGAAAATGCTAGTATCTTTAGAGAACGAACATATATAGGAGTTTACTTTCTTTTTTTTCCTAACCCCCACTGCTCTTCACTGTGGAGAATTACATAAAACGAACTTCTAGATTCTATGGTCAAGACATACAAGTTACAACTTTAAGTTTCATACCGCTAAAATGTAAATCCTGTCTGCATTAATCAGTGCAACTTCGGAATGAAATCGCTACCTAGAGAGTTTTATGATTAGATGTACATGTTTAATAATTATTCTCTCTACTTTATGCAGTTAATGTAAATATATCGATTAGCACCAAGTAGGAGGGGGTTTTAAATTTTAGGCCACAGAATAACAAGGATGCAAGTGCAAACCAAAAGTCAGACAATTAAAAAGGCAACACCGCTTGATTTCATTTTCATTTATTAGTGGATTAATTAATATTATTACTCTAATGCATAGACGATCACAATCACCTGCTACAAAACCTTTTTCCAGCTTAGTTTGCCAACCGTTGAGAAAAATGGAGAGCATCATCTGCTGTTTGAGAGTCAATGCAGACTATGACACCAGTCCCTTTAATTAATTAACCAATCAATTAATTTGTAATTTATTATGAATATCATGAAATGATCAGTAGTTACTTTTTAATTAATGATTCATTTATTTGTCTTTGATTGATTTGGCAGGTGATGGCCCATTACTATCTTTAATTTTCAATTCGAAGATTTCTCAAGAGGAAAGAAAAAGAAACGAAAGACGGACATTTTGCTTAACAGAAACTCTGAGTTAAAAATATGAGCAAAATAATCATTTTTTAAAAAAAATTAAAAATTACATAGTGCTTATTAATTAAATACTTTATCAATATGCAACTACACATCACAACATCTGGATTTAGGGTCCATCCTCACGCTTGTCTGTGTTTGCGTGTATATGTATGTACAATATACGAATGGACAGCTATATACATATGACCCATTATCAATTTTAGCTCTTGACATATTTGTGCACAAAGAAGTTTAATAGTACATTTATATTGAACTGTTGAAGCAAATGAACCACTTGCATGTGTAAGAATACACATAATTTTAGAAAGGAAAAAATTATAATCTGTGGAAGAAATGCTTAGAATACCGCGTCAATAAAATATGTTTAATAATATATAAATACATATGTTTTCTAATCAATTTCAAAATTGCATATAGAGTGTTTTATGAATGGTTCTCTACTTCTCTTTGTCTAAGGCTAAGCTATGCTATTGGCCCAATTGTTATATATGGTATCTATATATTGGTTGCATGAGAAAACCTCCCATGCACGATCTCGGGTTCTCATCCCTCATTTGAACAATATGCACGCTTGAGTCAATCTTCAATATTACAAGTAAGATTAACAACTCAATAATTTGGCTAACTCGGCTTTTTGTCGGCATCATCGTATGCATTCAACGCCATGGTAAAGCCTGGCTCCGATGCTACCTTATTCAATAACTAATGTTATTCAATTTATATATACTCTACTCCTGTCCCATATCCTGCCACCAGATTGATGCTGCTGCTTTTGAACTGCTTGTCACAACTTTTTCGGAACACAAGCAAGAGATTTACTCCAATTCATAGCCCTAAACCTCATAGACACACAGCTATATGATTTCCTGAATAAATATATTATTATATATCACTGTCCTTTTTAACATTTTCATTTTAGAAAGCAGGATAAAATTTTGAGCATATGTGAAAAACTAATTAATTAAATAAATGAGGAAAGAAAAAAGATAAAGAAAGGCCTGGGTGGGTGCAAGCAAGATGGAGTGCCTTAATTTGTTTTATTTTGTATATGTTGATTATGATCTGGGGATGAATATAATTGGATGGTGAAACGTTTTTTTCAAATGGAGACAATGATTACCTTATAATTGTTAGATATAGTGGTCAAAGATTAGTGTTACTGTGAACAAGCACTATATACAGTGATATATCCAGCCATAAAGTGAGAATAAAGATGCAGGTATTATATATAGCGAATTAAATAAGAGTGGACTCTAAACTAAAGCTAGCATATCTTCCTAGATCCCTGCCTACCGACGGAGATTAATTTGCTTTAATCTATATAAAGTTTACTTTATGGCAGCCAATATATTCTTCTTTTATACGTAGATGACTTTTGTTGTCTCCATTCAGTGATTTAAGTAACACAATTTAACATAAAGGAACCGCGTAAACCCATGAAAAGAAATTAGTATCAACATTACTTTGAGGTAGTTAATTATTGAAACCTTCTTTTGCCAATATGATAATTTAATTACAATAACGAAAAATTCTTCCAAACGTACACCGTAAAAAACTATATCTTTGATCTTGACGAGATAAGGACGGAACTTTGAACTTGTACATAAATCATTTCATTTGGGGGGGGAGGGGGGGTTCTCTTTTCCACTCCGACATTGTTAACCTTAGTAAAATAAATTGCCCTGCATGAAGGTTTATGGTTATACTATATATTGTCACCGAGTTCTATGTGACAAAAGGATCGAGAACTAAAAGGCCAACACATATTCTGGTAAATACCATATACTAACTATATATGTCGCACTCTAACTTTTAAGGAGTGCTTTGCTACGGTTCTAACAGACATATAGAAAACTAAATGAAAAAACAAATGATTTTATTACTTGGACGAGATCGAATACCTAAACATGTGCATCACGTATTTAATTGGTTAATACCTTATATAAAAATTACCATAATTAGGAGATGCAGGGAACTGCACGCAGTATAGGCAGTTGGCAGCAAAACCATACGTTAGCATTGACACAACTGAGTTCATTAAATAAATCAAAGTATAGCACCATTTAAAGTATTTGTTTAAATTGTTTTCAATAGATAAGACGAAAATTAAAGTAAAGCCTCGCCTCTTTGTCATTTTTAATATTTGAGCATGGGATACAATGGTCTCAGACTCTCAAATATATATATTCCGTGGATACATCTATTACTGTCATAGTTTCGTTATCCAGTTATTTATATATGATCATGTTGTTACGGTAATCATAAAATTCCCTTTGTATAAACTTCCCTCATATAAATTTAAAGACCATTTTTTGGCTTACACTCACTTGAGATGGGCAAATTGCAGCCCTTATTACGATAGTCAAAGATCCCTTCAAATATCAAGTAGAGCTAAATTCTAAAGCCATAGAATAGCTTCCTTCTTCCCTTGATCTAGTATATAAGAGAGAGAGGGAGACTACTAGTACTAAGTATAGGGATATTCATTTACTACAATACAGAAGAAAAAGGGATAATATTTAGAAGGAGTAAAAAATTAAAGAAAATAAAAAGAATGATGAGTACTACTATATAGGCATATCATAATGTTATGATCTGCAAAGTGGATTAGGGTATTTTTAGAAGAGATTGAATCATTTCGTGTCAAATTTTTACAGATAAAATTATGTGAAGAGAGAAAATTTTCACAGATAAAATCATGTGAAGAGAGAAACAAATACAAAAATTTAAATTATAAGATATTTTTAAAAAATATGACACCTTTTGTTTGAATTTTTGTATCAATCTCTCTACTGATATGATAAGATCTTGTAAAATTTCACATGAAATGATATATTTTCCTTTCCAAATAGCCCTTAGTTCTTTATTCTAATGCTTCCCCAAACAACACAAGGCTCCCCATTAGTAATGTTATAGTGTGACAGGACAGATCCGTGATAATTGTTTTGCCTATTTTTCACAATCTTGCTGGTGACAATGGCTAGGTAATTTGATGTATCATCGCTAAATGTGGACAAGCTGCCATTGCATCGACAAGTCAATCCAAACACCTGATCATGTGAATTTTAAGGGCAAAGATCCATAGGAATCCAATATGAAACGTAATGATCATTCTCATTTTCTCCCTTACCATGTGTAGATAATCATGCACAGTGGATATGCCATAATTGCAAGTTCCTCAACAGTTAAAGTACGCATGCAATTCGGATCCCCTCGAACACCAATATTAACTAGCTAGGAAAACAGTGTAAACAGAGACAATTATACAGAAAGTTATGTAGTTAGCCATCTATAAATTATTATCCAGCTGTATTTCATTTTGGTCTTTGGTTGTAAAGTTTATGGACGTGTCATATGCACTTATGCAGTTCCAAAAGATACACCCACTGCTGCACAATGATTTTATGACAACTTAAATAATTAAATCCATTAATTTTATGAATGTTCAGGTGCACCCTAATCATACATGTCCTTTAGTTAGATACGGATTTAGTTAAATATACTATTAGTATTTTAATTAATCGCGTGCACCTTTTCAATTTTTTCTCTATCTTTTGCTAAATACACATGGCTTTTTACTTTTTGCAGAGTGTAAATACATTTATTTAACAATAATAATTAAATATTAAGCAACCCCACTATGCCGTAGAAAACCAGGCCAATCTCCATTTTGGTCCTTGTGTTTGGAAAGTGTCACAATTCTGGTAGCTGTACCCATCACTACAATAGTCTTGTTTGTGTTATGTTTCTTTCTGTATGGCAAACTTTGGATGCTGTTGTGATTATGTCATGATATTTGAACATTCAAAATACACACTTATATGATCTTTTACTTATATTTATATACGATATATTTATTTTAATATGGTATATGGTATAAAACTGCACCCAGTCATACTCATATTGAGATACAGTGTCTCATATTGATGTTTATTGCAGATATTCAAAAAATATTTTTCTTTGTGACTAGAGAAGAAAAAAGAAAGAAATCGACGAGTGAGGTCTTACATGGCCTGGCCGGGCGCCAACGTTGAAGATTGTTTGAAAGTTCTCTCTGCTGAGAAGTGAGTGAATAGCTAGCCACATAAGAAGAGTGGAAAATTAAATTTAATCAAATCAACATATAAACGTCCTGTCCATGCTTTCATTTCATTCGTGCATCTCTCCCACTCTCTGAAATAATAAAATAACAATTTTTAACTGTTCAAAAACAAGGTCTCTTTACTCTTATTATAAGGAACAAGCTAGCACTAACCACCAAAGTTTCATTTAGATTAGAAAGTGAGAGTTTAGACTTTGAAACGCCAAAGAGAGAGTCCGAGAGTTATCACAGAAAGAGAGAGAAATGGGAAGGGCTCCTTGCTGTGACAAGGCTAATGTGAAGAAAGGGCCATGGTCACCTGAAGAAGACTCCAAGCTGAAGGAGTACATCGAGAAGCATGGGACTGGAGGGAACTGGATTGCTCTTCCTCAGAAAGCTGGTAAGATCACATCATAATAGAAACATAAAGCTCTCGCCATTTTATTAAAAATGCTAGAATTTGTAGAGTTTAAACCTATATACATCCTTTCTGAGAGATCTCATGTGTGTTCTCTCTCTTTCTCTCTCTCTCTCTGTGTTTAAGATGCTCTGACTCTGATATATATATGATTAGGTCTAAAGAGATGTGGAAAAAGTTGCAGATTGAGATGGCTTAACTATCTCAGGCCCAACATTAAGCATGGAGAATTCTCCGACGAGGAAGACAGAATAATTTGCAGCCTCTACGCTAACATTGGAAGCAGGTACTAGTTATTACTACCATTTTTATGCACTAAAGATACAAAGCTAGCTAGACCACTAAAAGTAGTACTTAACAAAGGTTTTTTGGCTCTTTCTGATATCTGACTAACAATCTAATCTGAAATTAATTATCCTGATCCAGAATACTGATATGGGCATTCTTTTTCCTTTTTTCCTTCAATCATCAACTACATGCATGATCTGGTGAAGATAAATTTTTCGGGGGATATTTGGGCATATAAATCAACTTTTGAAATGTGTAAAGTTATGTGAGTCATGATTTATTAACATAACTTTATACATATAAAGATTGATTTGCATGTAAAAAATTCCCATCCAACAATCTCTCAGTCGGATGAAATGTTGATGAAGTCTCTATCCATCTAACTAAAAGGGGTAAAAAGGAAAGAAAGGGAGGAAAATAAAAGGACAAAAAATAGGGATTTTACCATTGCAGTTATCTAGAACCTTCCTATATATTTGGGAAGCTATTCTTCCGCATGCATGTCAAGTTTAGTTCTAGCAAAAACATCCACTTACAGAAGTTTTTTTAATGAAGAAGACACAGGAAACTTGATTAGCTTTCATGATATTCCAGGTGGTCAATTATAGCTGCTCAGTTGCCAGGCAGGACTGACAATGATATCAAAAACTACTGGAACACCAAGCTAAAGAAGAAGCTCATGGGGTTGCTTCCTCCTCCTGCATCTCATCATCAGAGAAAACCTCCATATCAATCCTCCCCTCAAAATCCACCATTTCCTTCTTACTCATCACTTTCCTCATCAATTTTCAGGGACTACTGCAGCTCTTATTACAGCCCAGCGACCACATCTTTCACAGGCCTTGAACCAATTCCTGTTCCTTCAAGTAATTATAATAGCACAAGCTGCACAACAACCACTATCTCTCTCCCTTTTTACCAAAACCAAGAGTCCTTGGTTAGTGTTATGAGTCCCATGCAATATTACCCTATCAGAGACAGTCTGCACGTGTTTGGAAGTGAAGTAAGTTGCAGTTCATCTGATGGGAGCTGTAGTCAGGTAAGCCATGGCAGAGAGATCAAGCAAGAAGAAATGGGTTTTCAGAGTTACATGTCCAACGGGTTTGAAGAGTACAGCAATAAGTTTATGCTTAGTCACAGCAGCATTAGTAATAATAATGATGGAGGTGAATGTATTAACCAATGGTCAGAAAAGCCAAACGGGTGCTTTTTTCAAACGCAAACCCCATTGGATTATGAACTGGAGGTTATTAAGCAACTGATTGGTAGTAATAGCAGCAGCAATAATAATGGCTACTTCAATCTTGATGAAAACAAGACACAGGAGAAGGTCATGTACAAGTACAACTGCTGAGTGCTGCAACTGATGACTGACTGCAAGTAATATCAGAAAGATATGATGAGTAAGGGGCATGGTAGTGGGGAAGATTCAGAAAAGACTTTCAGCTTGATTCTGGGATTCTGTGTTCTTTGATGAAATGAGACATTTCTTATTTTGACAGTACATGGTAAAAGCTTCTTTATATTTTGTGTATATCCTCTCCGAAGTGATCATGTCCATGATGTTAGATTTTTGTAAGTATTCTCTCGGTTCTAGTGCAATCCCCCAATCAGACATTAATGTTATGAATGCTAGAAAAGAAAGTTTTTTTTTTTAAATAAAAAAGAGGGAAAGGAGGAAAGAAAGCTTTTTATATCCAATAAAAAAAAAAAAACTAGAGAAGAAAAGCCAACCCTACAGGAGTTCTTAGCGCACCTTCGCATAAAAATATTTCTTCGGTATGTAAAAGACTTTTAATGCATTATTTCCATTATCAATTTTTTGAACTCAAAAGATAAATTAATTCAAATATGCAATTAGTCCTTAGCTAATGAAAAGAGAGAGGGGCTCAGTTAAAGAGCAATTCTTAGAAAAAACAAAACAAAACAAAAAATTAAGGGCGGTTCTGCCCTCATTTCCCTCTTTAGTTGAAGTGTACTTCTGACATTGTAAGGGATACCTATTATTATTATTATTATTTCTTTTATTTTATTAGATTTTTCACTCTCTTAAGCTTGAGATTAATCTTCATTTAAGATAATAAAATTATTTTTCATTATAAGTGTCCTATATTTAAATTTTTGATATTGTAAAGGTCCTTCAAGTACTGAACTTTAACTTGTTTTATCGCTTTTCCTACCTGATATATCCATTAATTTGTGATTTGTCAGAAACAGCAATATTGAGTTAAGCATCCCGCTGAAGGATCTTTTGTATACTAGATAGGTCAGAGTCAAGGTGGAAACTTGTTTACCACAAATTAACCTCAATTATCTCAACAACAATAAACAAAACAGCAATGATGGCCAAAAAAGAAATTGTGATGGTGGCGAAATTTTGTTGTCTTGTGTGGAAGTCTGGGGATTCAAGCTGTAAGAATAATTTAATGGAAAATGATGATATCATATTTTTTATATTATTTTTTAATAATTATAATTAAGTGAAAAAAATATTAATATGTAAATGTTAATTTTAATAATTTGAAGAGTAGAATAAAAAATATATATATATATAAATATAAATATGGTAAAAAAATTAGAGTTGTAAGTTAAATTATCAAATATAATCTTAGTCATTTTGCACAAGTTTATTTAAATTATTATGACGACTAAGAAGGCAAAAACCATCAAACTTCTACCTGTAGGTGCGAAACATATGCTATTGTTGATAAAAAATTAAATATAATATATGAATTCAACAAATAAACACATAATATTAAGTAATGATTTGCATCTTTATTAGTCGATAAATTCTTAGGCGTTTTAACAATAAGAAAATTTTTTTATTTTGTATCATTGAATAGATATTATGTTAAATTTATAGATCATTATTATCTCTTATTTAAATTATATTTTAATTATATTTTAATGATAGCATTAAAAATATAGTTTAAAACCAATGATTAGTTAGCTTAAATGGTTCAATATTGTTCTTTTTAAGTAAAGTCTTGAGTTTGAATTTTATAAATAAAAAAAATTAACATTGTAAGAATTTTTTTTTATATTTTTGTGATCTGGTCTAACTCGATTCTGAATTACTTAGAATTTAATATGATTTTCGGACTGAAGAGTTTACAAAAAAAAATGTAATTTAAGTATGAGACAAAAATTACTTACAAATATGATGTGATACCTATTTAATAGTCTAGAACAAAACAAATATCTTACTCCAAAAACACTTTAATAAATTAATTTATCTTTTCACATGGACATGATGAATAATTTATTTGCAATTATTTTTAGCCGAAATACACTAAGATTTAATGGTTTAACTGTCTAAAGATCATTCAGTATAAACAAGATTTTTCTTACTGAATTTGAATGGCCCCAAATATACGAACCTCTCTTAGCTGCTGCCATTCCTTTCGTTTTTGGTATCGAAGAGATACAAGATTATCAACAACAGAATCGAACACCATAAATACTTATATTTTATATAATAGTATCATCGATCTTTATAGGTTACCTGTCTCTCTCATTGTATAGCTATTATTATGCCATAATTAATAAACACACTTAAAAAAAGCAGGAAAAGCAAAAGGGATAATTTGTGGAGAAGAGAACCCTACTGTGGAGAAGAACTTATCAAAAATTGCTTATGCGTTTAGCCACAACACAATACAAGGGATGCAATTAATAATGAAACGAATTAATATTTTAATTTGTATTGATGACATAATACTGTTGTCGTTTTGTTATATAGAAAAGAACCACCAGCATGCGTGCCACTGCCATATGATAACCAGTAAATACATTATTAGTTTGTTTCGATTGCATTAGGCCTTGGAGGTGCAGTACAGAAGATCGAGAAATTCTTAGTTATACATAATTATATTACGTTATTTTTATATATATTTATAAAAAATTAAAAAAAAAATAATTTTTTATAATGAGTAAGTTTAAAAATTTTTTTTTTAATTTTTTATAAAAATATGTATAAAAATAACGTAATACAATAATTATATGTAAATAAGAATTATCTCAAAGAACAAGATCAAAAGAAGTTTATGGAATGTTAGGCAAATCATCTTGTTATTCATTAATACGAGAAAGCTATGTTACGAGGGAGAAAAATATAAATTTTATTATAATAAAATCTAATAAAATATTTAATATATTAAAAATTATTTTTATTTTTTTACTTAAAATTTTTTATTTTAATTTCTTTAATAATAAAATTCTTAAAATTTAAAAGCTAGAGAAAATCCCCCTTGCGAAACCACTGCAAAAAGGCTCCAAAATTACATGATTGTCAAGACTTCTGTCAGAGTTTGCACTTGCAAGATTATCCAATCAGACTCTAGCATGGTAGTCAGACATAAATTATTATTCTCAAAAGAAGAATATTTACATTTACCATTTTATTGAGTATTTACTCTAATTATAATAACTAACTCCCCTAAAAAATATTTGATTCTCTTATTAAAATTAAATAAATTAATAAATTGTTTTTTAGAAAAAATCAGAGAGTTATAATCTGACCAGTTAATAACGTGTCATCTGTTAACTCACTGTTTGCTAATCTGCATCATTAAACTATTCTGCATTATTATCACCTTTACAATTATATTTTGAAATTGTTTTCTTATCAGGTCAGAGAAAATGGGTTTTTTTTCCTGGGAATTAATGTCTTCTCTGGTGAAGTGTAAAGGTCAAAAGGTGTGGCCCAATGAACACTGACATATTAAATTAACAAGTTCCACTTTAATTTTTTTTAATAATTGATATAATTATTCAGAAGGTATTAGTTGTCAACACACAAGGTGGACTTCCCTAACAGAATAGTAGTAGGCCTTGAAAAATTACATTGGCGCACAGGTGGGAGGGAAGAATTTCTACCCATTTTCATACCAGTCAATACAATATGAGCTTTGATATATTTTTTAATAATTATTTTATTATTTAATAATAAAATATTAAATAAAAAATTAAATATAACAAATATTTTGAAAATACAAAAAATATTCAATATTTTTTATTTAATAATTAAAAAAATTATTTAAAAAATATGTTAAGAGATTAATTATTTTTCATTTAATATATATTAACAATATACTTAATTTTATCTTTGTAAACTTTCCACAATAAGTCATTGATTAATTATAACTTTCCACATTCATATTTGTTCTTTATAATTTTTTATTGATAATTATAATTTTATTTTTTAGCTGATTAATTATAATTTTATTAATGGTCTAAATAAGTATAAATTAAATTCTAAGATAAGTTTTGATAAGATTATGAGGATTAATTCTTATTGGGACTTGGGACATCAACTTTATCTAATCACAAAACGTTTTTAATAAGTTTCAAATTTACGCACTGCAAATAAAATTTGCTTATATAAAGTTAATAGATTGCTAATTTACCAAAAAGAAAAAGTTAATAGATTGCTTCTAAATAATAATAAATTAATGAAGTACATTTTTCAGGTCTTAACCATCCAGCTGGTGGACTCTTCTGATTGACCATTGTCTGCGACCAATAGAACAGTCATCATCATGGGTTATTCTGTTCATTAGACAATTTCTTTCTACTTGTTCATGGAAAACAATCCACGTATAATAAATTGAATGATGAACAAATTGGGAAATTAATAAAAGTGATTGAGTGTAGTGTAAATTAACCAAAACATTAAGATTGTGTTTGGTTTGTAGTTGGAGTTTCTTGAAAGTAAGTTTGAAGCATTAAAAGATGTGGTAACGTGTTTGATAAAAAAATTTGTTAGCAAAATTCAGTTAATTTCAATGAAAAATGGTCTCTAAATCTCAATTAGAATGAAAGTAAGAATTTTTTATTTTTTTATTGAGTAAAATTTTATTAGAGAGTATTTTTATTTTTAATATTGTTTTAAAAGTAATTTTAATATTTTATTCAAATAATATTTATTTTGTTAAACTTATTTTTGAGATAAAAATTTTTAAATATAAATTTTGTTATTATAAATTTATTTTTAATTAAATTTAAATTTATAAAATCAAATTAACTCAGACTTAAATTTATTAATTTTAATCCAAACACATATTAAGTATTTCTATTCTAATATAATTGATTACGTTCATATGCACAGGTGAAAAAGCTAATACGCACAATTTGTCTAATTAATCGTTTGATTTGTTTTTTAATGGGAAAGTTTCATAAAAAGTTTCATTGCCGACAACTTTAGACTGCATCACCAACTCTCCTATTCTCATATGCTGTTTGGACAAACACCACAAATTGCCTGCAGAAGTTCTTCGTTAATTAAATATCTTTTTTGTATTAAACAAATGATGAATTATCGAAACTTGGCATCTATTATATATGGGTTAAACATTTAATTAGGCATAGATTAGACGTTAGACTACATTTGAGCATTTTACTTTTTACAAGTCAAGCTGCTGTAACATTGACTTCAGATTCTGAACAGAGAGCAAAGGTCACTTTTCATTTTCAACTTGTCATGATCAATTTTCTCGGGACTGGTTGCACCTCTCAAAACCTTGTCTCTTCTGATTGCTATACCGGAGAAGACTAGTTTACGATCTGTGCTGAGATTGCACGTCCAAAACTATAATGGACAGACGAAAGTTAGTATTGTTAAAAGAAATACTTATGTTACTATTTTGACATGATATCTTTGGGATCAAAGACGAAAAAAGTCTAGCTTTTAAAAAAAAAAAAAAAGTTATGCAAAGAGCTAAACACTTGTACTTTAAGTTATTATCATTTAAAAAATATCTTAAGTGATAAGTTTAAATTTAGTTCAACTCGTAAGCAAACATTTATGAAGAAAAACATCCTCAATCCCAAGCCAAGTTTAACCTCAAGTGTAAAAAACTTACTGTTCAAATATGAGTTTTGAGAGTTACCTACAAATGTAAGTTGTGGTTGGTTCTTCCACAGTATAGCAGTGACGATTGATGGAGCAAAGAAGTAGGTACTTATAAAAGGTACTCTGATGTTTAAGTCAGTGACTGCTCGAGAAAGATAGTGTGCAATAGAAATTAATGCATACATTTGTTCTATTGTCTTAACTTTTATATAGAGACGAATGAGCATGTAAAAAAGTATGGGAGATTTGAGAGTATCATTGCGTATTGCGCATTGTCCCTTTTTGGTGTAGAAAATGTCATTCCGTTGGGTCTATCCCTTCCACCCGGGTGGAGTGGTGTACCCTTTTTTCTATCGGGAGATACAGGCTCAATGGATGAGTGGTACTCTGCGATTGGCATGCCTGAGTTCCAACTTAGCGGGTTGGGTTTGCTCCAATTCGATGGGCCCATACTCGATCCAGAACAGTTGCCCCCAGCTTAGCGCTTGGATGAGACAGTTAAGTGTCGAGATACATGTTCAACTGGAGCATTCGACGCCCAATGGACAAAGGGATCCTAGTCACTGGATCTCGTGATGTTTTTTCAAATAGAAGAGGTTCGTGATATACCATGATGAAAGTCCAGAGTGTGTGAGCAAGTCCGGGATTCGACTTTGATCACTCTATTTACGTCATCCGAGATAGATAGTTAATTGCCCCCATGTCGTGCAAGCTGTTGCGGTTCATTCTTTGGCCGATATTTGGGGTGTTGATTTATCGCGAGGCTGTTGAGGGTTCGATATTTGACTTATATATCCTTTCATGGTGCCATGCGTCGTTTTAATTTCAAATGCTCTGAGCCTTGTCCTTTCGATTGCCCTCATTCGGAAGCGGTGTGACACATGGTCGAAGCTCATTGCTTGGGCTTCATATCATTATAATGGGCCACTCTAAAACGACGTATCCGCGGAGCAGTGAAATATCCACCCCATTAATGGTGGCAGTTTGTAATAGGCTACGCGTGCTCGGGAACTGTTGCTTTTTATTTTTAAGGAATTAAAGCGCTTTGATAGCAGTAGCAGTTTTGCGCAGCTCCTTAACTACCTATTGCCCTTGTAGCCAATCACTAAGGGGTAGTATTTAAAATGTGGCTTTGGAAGTGCCGACAACTCATCTTCTTGGGAGCCAATCAGAATGCCTCATTCCCCTTATAAATAGGGAATATTTGTAGTGGGGCTATTATCTGCTTTTCTTTTTGTCCTCCAGTTTGTATTTGAGAGTGGGTGCTTCTCAAGATTGGTTTCTTCTACGTTCCTTGTAAGTGTTTGGGGGGTTATGTTCCCTCCTGGGACTATCTTCTTCTTCTTCCTAAAATTTTTTAAGGTGTTTATCCTCTCCTTCATCTCCTTTCCTGGCAGAGGCCTTTTTTTCCAGGCGTAATTATTCTGTGGGGAGCTAGAAGTTGCTTTATGCGGCTTGATCACTACATCTCTGGGTGGTGGAAGCCTTTCTCTC
This sequence comes from Ormosia semicastrata, assembly GCA_029884595.1. Lineage (NCBI taxonomy): Eukaryota > Viridiplantae > Streptophyta > Magnoliopsida > Fabales > Fabaceae > Ormosia > Ormosia semicastrata. Next base: position 16,169,188 of record JAQQTO010000041.1, on the reverse strand, counting down.
CCGGCGTACGTAGGAGCATACAACCTTTTTGTGTTTGGCACGAGGGTTCACGACTTCTGCCATAGTCCCCATGATGTGTGGAGGGGTTTCACTCATATATTTCCTCTGCTCCTTCTGACTATCATCCATGGTGCTCGCTATGCGTGGGTGTGCAGTTGGATGTGCAGGAGTCTTTTGGGGTGGAACAATCTCTTAGAGTGAAGTATTCTCCTCATGTTGGTCGGAAGGAAAGACATTGGTGCTGGTTTCTAGGAGAACCGTGGAGGTGGTCGTGGTTAGTGCTCGGCCATCGTCGTCATCACATTCATCCTCTTCCCAGCTTCCTTGAGTGGGTGCCTTTTCCTCGCGGTAGTTTTGTAGGTCCTTTTTTGTAAAATTCCTTATAAATTAGGTGATGTTTGGAATAAGAATAAATATTTACTTTTCTGAATATTCTTCATTCCATTGTGTTGTAAAGTTAAATTGCCATTATCTTGTGTAATTATTTTTGAAGTTTCGAGATTGGTCTAACACCAAGTCTCGATGCATATCTGTACAAAAGACACTTGCTTGCCCTGTCTAGGCAAGTACTAAACTCGATCATAGAGTTAGAGCTTATTTTATTGGACGAACATTCGCTTCACCAACTGGGATGAGAGTGAAATTCGATCTCGGTGGTAGGGTTCGTTTGATTTGGATGAACATTCACTTCACTAACCGAGGTGAGCGTACAACTTGACCTCGGTGGTAAGGTTCATTTGATTTGGACGAACATTCACTTCACCAACCGAGATAAGTGCACAACTCGACTCCGGTGGTAGGGTTCGTTTAATTTGGACGAAGATTCACTTTACCAACCGAGATGAGCGCACAACTCGACCTTGATAGTAGGATTCATTTGATTTGGATAAACATTCACTTCACTAATCAAGATGAGCATGCAACTCGATCTCAATGATAAGGTTCATTTGATTTGAACGAACATTCATTTCACCAATCGAGATAAGTGCGTAACTCGACTTCGTTGGTACGGTTTGTTTGATTTGGATGAACATTCACTTCACCAACTGAGATGAGCGCGAAATTTGACCTCGGTGGTAGGGTTTGTTTGATTTGGACACAGTAGTCTTGTGGCATGGAGTCCAATGTCCCAGGCTACGGTAGATTATCCTTAACCGCTACAAACCACATTGGTCGGTGGCTAAGGTGTGACTCAAATGGGCATGGGTTAAGGCCCTTGATCACACTGCTTGATCCTGGGGGGTGTTCAAGTGGCTCTACCTAGTTTGGCTGTCTATTGGAATGACTGATCCTTTTCAGACCTTGTATTCCTTAGACCTCACCAAAGTGTGGTCACCTTAGGGGATGTGTCATACCTAGGTACTTGTGGATTTGAGATCGTGACCGAAGTACCAACTTTAAATGAGGTAGCAGTTTGGAGAAAGCTATTTTATTGATAATGGGAGCAGTTTACACAGTCAAATAATTCAACTATAGTAATTCCTCAACTTGTCTGCGTTTTAGAAATTTTTATTAGACTTCTCGAGAAGTTTTTTAAGGTGTATACCCCTGTCGCGACCGAAAAATCGCGGCGGGAAAAATAGCAACTCGAATAGTTTTAAAAAAATGACAATGGAAAAATGGAGTCGCCACCAATTTTATTTGAATTTGGAAAAATTGGAAAACCTCTCTTTGAAAATGGTCTTTGAAAACCAGATTGGATTCGGGAGTCGGTTATGCTTAGGGAAGGGTGGAAACTTAATCCCACTGCACCCCTAACGCACCCGTCCTAAGACGGTACCTTGGATTAATTGTACAAATTCTTAACAATCCTTGAAAATATTTATTTTACCCTTTTTACAAAACATTGTAAAAACGAAACCACAAAATTATGAAAATTTAATTTTGGCTTGACGAAGTGAAATTCTGCTCCCTACGTATCCCCAGGTGCAATGGGAACTCAAAGTTACGTAGTTCTTTATAAAATAAGTGTGGGTTGGTTGATTTTATTTAAAAAAATTTTATTTGAAAGTGAATTCATTTTTGCACGATTCAAGTTAGCACTAGGCTACTCAATAAATCCTTATGATCCAAATGACGTTGAAGATAGCATCCGCTATTCAATCATCATCATTGGTCATTGCATGGATAAAAAAAAAAAAACTATTTTTTTTATTTTTTATCATTTTATTTTATTTTGTTTTGCCAAAAAAATGTATCATTATTGCCTTAATATGGAATGGGCAAAGAACTACGTGATTCAAACTCAAACCTCAACAGATAATCACAATTCAATTTAAAGAGATAAAAAGTTGAAGAATTTGACAACAATAACAAGCACACCGGGGACGTTTGGGGAAGGGTTTGGACTGAGATTCGACGGTCGGGAGGGCGACTTCGATGTCCGACGGTCGGGAATCGCCTCGAATGTCGAGAACGGTTCTGTGGTCCGTCGGGCCGGCCTCTCGAGGTTCGACGGTCGGTTGGTTGAAGGATTTGGTATCTAATCCGACCGTCGATTGGGAAGGATTTGGAGTTCGACGGTCGGTTGGAAAGGATCTTGGACTGGTCGGTGAGGGGGGAATGTAGCTGGTGTATTTCGACGGTCGAGTGAAGGGATGAATTCGACAGAATTTGGATGGGTTGTCAGTGAGGGGGTAGTAGCTGATATGGTTCGACGGTCGGGTGAAGGGATAAATTCGACGGTCGGATTAAGGGAATTGGATGGCTTGTCGGTGAAAGGAATTCGACGGTCGAGAGGAGGAAGGTTCGACAGTCGGTGAAAAGGGCGTGATGGAATTTGGGTCACGGTTGAGGTTCGACAGTCGGTTTGAGGAGATGGGGTCCGACGGTCGGTTGGTTGAAAGGAAGGATCTGACCTTTGGGGCTTCGACGGTCGAATATGATGAGTTTGGGGGTCCGATGGTCGGATGAGAGATTGGACTCAACGGATTTGGTTTCTCGTTCTTGGGTGGTTACTGTGCGGTCCGACGGTCGGTTGAAGGTGAAGGTTGTGGTCCGACAGTCGGTTGAAGAGGATTGGGTTTGAAGGGTTACGGTCCGACGGTGGTTGCCGGGGATTAGATGGTTTCTGTGCAGTCCGACGGTCGGGTGAGAGGATGGATTTGGTTTGAAGGGTTACGATCCGACGGTCGGCTAGTTGGGTTTGGTGGCAAATCTGGGGTTTGAATGATGTTGGGAATGGAAGAAGATTATGGAGATGAAGGTGGTGAGTAAGCTCACGTGGAAGATGAAAGAGAAGAAGATAATGGAGGGGTTGGGAAAATAAGGTGCTGCCCTCTTTTTGATGGAACTTCACGTGGAGGTTTGGCTTTATGGTGGTTTTGGTGGTGAGTTAATGGACACGGTTAGTCACTGAGTGACTCAATTGCTGAAGGTTGAAAGTGAATGTGAGGGTAATGGCAGGAATGCTACGTGAGTGAAGGAGAGGGCATAAAGTGTGTCTATGGTTTTGAAATCATGAGGTGGTGATTTAAATGGTGTCTCACGATTGGAGCTTGGAGGAAGGGTGATGGTGATAGAGTTTGAAGGTGAGAGGTGGTTGGTTTTGATGGTTACGGGAGGGAGTTTGGGAAGCGGGGGTGATGATGGGTGTTGTATGGTGGAGGTGGACGTGTGGCTATGGAGGGTGGGCTGCAAGATGATGATGAGGGTGATGGGAAGGATAGAGGTTCTGTGGAGATGGAAGTGAAGGGTGGTTGCTGTTACGGTTGAGAGGCTTGGATGATGATGGGATGAAGGATGATCAAAGTCAAAAAATTGGAGATGAGAGGGTGGCAGAAGATGGATGGAATGGGTTGTCCAGATTTCTCCCTAGAAGAAAATGATGGCAGAGACATTTATGGATGGATCCCTCACGTTTTTGGAGGGAAGAGTTGTTGGTAGTGGGTGTTATGATTGCTCACCGTCTGGGAGTTTGGCATTTTCCTTCAAATTTTCATCTTCTCCCACAAATCTCCCTTAAAATCCTCCTTTTTATATCAAAATTCTCTCTTTTCTTTTCTTTGTCACCGACTTTCTTTTCTCTTTTTTCTTTTGCCTCAATCACTCCCCTTTTTTTTATATTGAGTTCCCCATCCCCATGAAATCCAAAGTAAAAAACGTATGTGCAGCATGTGACTCTTTTTTTTTTTTTTTTTTTTTTTATACTTTTTTTTTTAGCCCGGTCAAAATTGGGTGTTCACAGTTGCCCCTCTTTACTTGTTTCTTATTAGATAAAAGGAAAAATTGTAGTTTTGCCTTTTATCGTCGTAAGAAGCGAGTAAAGAAATGAACTCCAATTTTGTCCGGCAATGCATGAAAGGATAAATGCAAAATAAAGCAGGAACAACGATGGAGGTTAAAATGCAATGAGCCGGTGCGCTCAAAAGTAAATGACAGAAATGCATGGAATTCATGGAATGCGTGAGCCGATGCGCTCACTAAAAAAACTCGACAGAAAGTAAAATGCATGGAGCCGATGAGCTCAATCGAAAGTAAAATGCGTGGAGCCGATGCGCTCAACGTAATTAAAAATGCATGGAGCCGATCGCTCAACAGAAATTAAAATGCATGGAGCCGATGCGCTCAAAAGAATTGACGAAATTAAAATGCGAGGGAGCCGTCGCTCAACGAAAAGTAAAATGCAAGGAGCCGTCGCTCAATGAAATTGACAGAATTTAAAATGCATGGAATGCATGGAGCCGATGCGCCAGAATTAAAAGACAGAGCCGATGCGCTCAAAAAGGTAAAAGACAGAATTAACAGACATGAGCCGATGCGCCCAAAAAGTAAATGACAGAGCCGATGCGCTCAAAATTAAAAGACAGAATTAATGACAGAGGCCGATCGCCCAAAAAGTAAATGACGAGAGCCGATCGCTCAAAATTAAAAAAAGGAATTTAAAAGACTGGAGCCGATGCGCTCAAAAGTAAATGACAGAGCCGATGCGCTCAAAAGTAGGTAAAACAAAGGGCAACGAGTCCGGAAACTTAAATGACAATGGGCAATCGCGTCCGAAAATTTAAAAGACAATGGGCAACGAGTCCGAAATTTAAATGACAATGGGCCACCGAGTCCCAAAATTTAAAGACAATGGAATAAGCGTCTTGAAAAAGATTTTTTCTCTTTTTTTCATTTTCTTTTCTTTGTTTTTCCTTTGCTTTTCTCTCTCTCTTTTTTTTTTTTTTTCTTTCTCTTTTTTCTCCTTTTTTTTTTTAGCTTTTTTTTCTAATTTTAAAAGACAATGGGCAATCAAGCGTCCTAATTTTAAAAGACAATGGGCAATCGAGTCCCGAAATTTTAAAAGACAATGGGCAATCGAGTCCCGAAATTTTAAAAGACAATGGGCAATCAAGTCCTAATTTTAAAAGACAATGGGCAATCGAGTCCCTGGAAATTTAAAAAGGCAATGGGCAACTGCGGCCCGAAATTAAAAAGGCAATGGGCAACTGCGGCCCAAAATTTAAAATGCAATGGGCAACTGCGGCCCGAAATTTAAAATGACAATGGACAACTGTGGCCCGAAACATAAAAGACAATGGGCAACTGCGGCCCGAAAACAGGATTTTTCCTTCTCTTCTTTTTTTCTTCTTTTTCTTTGTTTTTCACTTTCAACTCTCCTTTCAAGAAATGGGATGAACCATGGCTTGACTGATTCCTTGAGAGAAAATTTTGCCCCAGTGTTTAACCTTGTCTCTCATTTAGTTGATTCCCTGCAACTGCTTGATAACTCGGTCCTTGTCTGTGTTGCTACTTCCTTCAACACAGCTTCTCCTTAATCCTTCAAAAATTTTGCCCCAGTATGGCTAACTAAATGCACACAAAACTGCCCCTGTGTAGCTGATCACACGCAATTCAAAATTGCCCCAGTTTGGGTGCACCCTTCAAGATGTTTCAGACCAACTTCCTCTGAGATTTTGCCCATTCCTTTGCCCTAACTTTTGTTTAGACCGACCTTTCAGGTTTTCAGACTAACGGGCTTTTTTTTTTTTTTTTTTTTTGGCTTTTGGCTCGTACTTCCTCTTCCACCAATTGGGATTTCCAAGATCTCTTCAATCTGAATTGGTCAATAAGCAATTACCATTAGATGGTCAAATCATGGTGTTGTACTCATGGTCACTTTACCGAAGCATTATGTCACGTACACTCATGAATCCAAAAAGTACAACAGAAAGAAACGAACAACCTCCAGATTGTTCTTAGAAGTTTGACTACGAAAAGGATATTATTTACAACGGTTAAAGACACGTAAAATAAAATAGCAAGAAAATCAAAAGATTTTTTTTTCGCTTGAGTTAAGATTCGACAACTGGACATCATTAATTATCAAACACCCCCACACTTACTCTTTTTGCACGTCCTCGGGCAAAACAAAAAAAACCAAAACTAGGGAACAAACAAAACAAACTCAAAAGGTAAAAACTCTAAAAGACTCAATGACATTCAAGAATGAAGAGCAATTTATAATTCAAGTAATTAAAACATTCATGAGATAACACATCTTCACATCTCAAATCAACAAGCAAGGATACTTCAATTGAAAAACATGAGTAAAGAATGATAGATCCTCACAGAATTTATTCTCAGTCTCTCAAGTGTTTAAAAGGTAGGTATTTCACTCAATTCGACCCATGAAAATTGCACTACCATATGCTTGCTTATCTTCTACTTCTCCACTACTCAAAACACATGCACACACAAATCATGAGGACTTTATTCAAGGTTGTAGTGAGGTCAAGGTAAAGGTAGAAGTAATATGGATATGTCAAGTTAAATACCAAAGAGAATAGAAGAGCATTATGATACGGTTAGAGTGGAGAAGATGTTTGAGAACATTCAGATCTAACTTTCCCAAGATTTTCTTAGTTTTTTCTCATACAGACAATGACCAATATCTAACTAATGTTTTGTTAAGGATCAATTGGTAGATTGAATTCCTTTAGGCTTGAACATTCTCCTTCTATTCTGTTATTTCCAATCATCCACCCTCATTCTAGGTATGAATATATCACATGGTGCATTCTTTTGATTGTAGCAATAATCACTCTCTCTTTTTCTTTTTTTCTTTTTTATAGAAACATATTTTCTTTTTCTTTTTGTTGTTTTTTTTTTTCTTTTTTTTTTTTTTTTTTTTATATATATCCCATCTCACATGCACCCCCACACTTGTTCAAGAACTCATCAAATAACAAAGTCAATGCTCTCTTATTCCCTAAGGTTGGGTTAGAACATGGTTTTGCTTTTAATGCACATAATGAGTTCGAAACGAAGAATGGTCAAATAAGCTCAAAGAGGTTAAGCAAGTGGAAATATGCAAGGTTGGCAAGAATCAGAAAATTTTCAAGAAGTCAAAAGAGTGCTTGATATCATATTGAAAACAAGGTTGGCTATTTGGTTAAACTGGCTAAGAAAGAGGGCCTCAATCATGTTCATGCATGCAAGTGAAACGTAGCCTCAAAAAGAATCAAAGCAAGTTCTAGAGTGATCATTATCATGAGTGAAAATCACACAAGAAAGAAGAGAATGGTATAAATGTTGAATCCATCCATTAGGCTCAAGATCTCACAAGATATAGTTCTATCATTCTCAGTGAATCAATTCAACATCCAAACATGATTTTTAAGAAAGAAGACAATTTACTCAATCATGCAAATTTTCCTGAATTTCAATTGCTGCTTCCACACAAACTAGTTATCTACCCCAACTAAAATGCGTCTCAAGAGTAAAATTACTCCCTACTCTGCCATCCTTAACTGGTTTAGAAAATTACTGACAAACATGTAAACATATTAATACATACACATACCTTTTTTGTTTTTTTTTTTTTTTGTTTGTTTTTTTTTTTTTTATATATTTATATTTTTTTATATTTAGGCACACAACGATCCTTCCCCCCAACCAGATCATAACATTGTCCTTAATGTGAAAGAGAGATATAGAAAAGAGCAAAACAACCTCGATAAGAAGTGAATCAACGCTAAATAGAAATGAAACACACAAATCAGTCTTTTGCATCGACCACGATAAGAAGTGAATCAACGCCAAGCGAGAAAGAAGCACACTTGTTAGTGCCACATCGACCCTAAAAAGAAATCGGATAATAGAACTTTAATACTTCCACAATTTAATACTAATTACTACCCTACCACTCCTTACTCGCCACCAATTAAGATGCGTCTCAAGATAAAAAATATTCCTTACTCTGCCATCCTTAATCGGTTTAGAAAATTACTGACAAACACAACAAACATATTGACAAACACACTTTTTGAATATTTTGTTTTGTTTTTTTGTTTTTGTTTTTTTTTTTTTTTTTTTTTTTTTACACAACCATCCTCTCCCCAACCAGATCATAACATTGTCCTTAATGTTAAAATATAGATGAGTAAAGGATAGAATTACTGTACTGGAGAAAGCGGACACAAAATTAAACAGAAACAAAGTACAATAAAATCAAACCGATTAAAGAGAAAGTGTCGAATCTGTCTTGCTTCTCTTGTTACTTCCTTCACTTCCTATTGACCAATCTATTCGAGCCAATACCTTATCGTACATACTCAAAAGTTTCCAATTTATCAATGAGCTCATCAATAGTGGAGGCGAGAGATAAGAAGTTGTCTTCTTAGAAGGAGTGATAAATTTACTGTTCCACGACTTTGTCAAGAAAAAATAACAAAAGGTCAAAGAAATTATTAACATTCAACGGACCAATGGGTTTATGGTGGATGTTCATTCAACCAAGAGACAATTTGAAAAATTTCTTCCAAAGTACCAAAACCACCTGGTAAGACAAGAAATGCATCGAATTGTCGGCCATTATTTTCATGCGTCCATGCATGGATGTTACACAATTTCTTCTCCAACTGTCTTGCCGGTGATGTTACTTTCGGCTAAAGGTTTAGGAATAACACCTAAAACATTGCCTCCTATAAGAGCGACAAGTGAAACAAATTTCATTAACCCACGACAACCTCCCCATATACAAGATGAATCTTCCTCGCAAAGAAAGTGCTTGACCAAGAGTACTAGCTGCGTTTACAAACTCTAATCCCTTCCCATAACTCGACCCACAAAAACACAGACATTTCTTAGGTTACGAATAGCAGGCCCCATTCTATCCCTTCTTCTCTTTGAGTGTTTCTGAGTTGAAGATGAATGAGAAGATGAAGTGTTTAAATAAGAAAAAGAATGGAAAGGGAATAATTGCACCTAGAAGGGTAGTAGTCACTTTGTTGTCGAAAAAGGTTGAATTTAAGAAACATAAAATCTTTTTTTTTTTTTTTTTTTTTTTTTTAACTTTTTTTTGTGTTTTTTTTTTTTTTTTTTTTTTTGTGTTGTTTTTTTTTTTGTTTTGTTTTTTTTTTCAAGAAAACCATCAGGGTAAAAAAAGTCTAGAAACCCCCGAAGGATCCCATCCAAAGGATCGTCTGTCCAAAACCAAAATTCAACAAAATCATACAAAGATAATAACAAATGATTACATACCTTTATGTACAGGTTTCATGGCAGATCTTTATACTGCGTCATGAGTGCAGTAATACCAAGACGGCTCAGCCAATCTGGGCATTCTTCTCCCTCCCGCTTGTGGGATATTTTGGATTGAGCTACGACGCCACTAATTAAAGTGCGTAAATCGACAACTACCACCAACGACCACGCCCGGTGAGAGGTCGTTTGAAGAGCCCATGGCATTAAATCACGGGATTCACTCGGAGGCATTGTCACGCGAGAATGCAAACACGGGACGCTTCTTTCTGTCCATCAACAAGGCAGCCTTTGGTTAAAACACAGGAATGCTTGCGCGGCTCTCTGCAGAGCATGGCACACGAACCTTATTTACCGACCGGCGTGCGAAGGTCCACCCGAGTCAATGACGGGTCTGCCACTCCACTGGCAGGGGCTCCTAATCTAATTAAAGACCAAGTACAACCGAAGTTTCGCCCTCTTTTCATTTTTTCATTTGTTTTTTCATTTTTTCATTTTTTCATTTTTTTTTTTTGAAAGATAATATATACATGTTGTTGTGATTGTGGCTCACATCTTCCTCTGGTTTCACGTCCAGAAACGGCTTAAACGCCTTCTATGAGTCGAGGATAAGCTTCCCATCCAATTTTCTTATAAATTGGCAAACAGGGTCTTTTTGAGTCAGATTCCCAAGACTGTAACGCTCTTGTTCGTCCTTGAAGAGATTCCACAAACTAAGAAGTTCACGCTGCACAACTCCACAAGAATGCGTCTCAAGAGTCAATAAGATATTATCTAATGACTCCTTACTCAGTCCATTCTTAACGAAGAATAGTTTATCTTCTCTATTTACAGAAACCATCCCCAAAGAGTGACATCGCGTGTTGCAATTCCATCGTGCACACTTGTAACAAACTTTCATTCTTTTTGCTCTTCTCCTTTTTGAAAATGAACTTTTACCGAGACCAGGCATGTATGGGACAAATGAATCTGAAGATTCACTGACTAAACGAACCTTTGCTTCGATTATCCAAATAGTATATCTTCTCGGGATGCCCTTATACATTAACAATCTCAGTCTCTCACACCTAGCTTCATAGACTTTTGTTAGAGCATTTAGAGGGAGAGAAGGAAAATATTTTCTTAGATTTGAGAGAATGACCTCCATTTTGAAAGGAGAAGAAATCGCTTATTATGGGAAATTGAAAAACAAACCGACTGAGAGTCACGAGTACCGTTATCCGCCATTTAACCGGCAACACAGAGAACTCAACAACTTGACGTTCCAGACATGGTTGAGTCTTGGTCCATTAACTTTAAGTACAATACCATTCCTAGGATTCTCAATGTCTACGGCCCCACAAGATACACGTGTTTGACAACAACAGAACCGCGCCACTTAGATCTCAATTTTCTAAGGAGTAGGTGCGGATGAGAATCTTAAAGCAAAACTTTATTGACCAATTTCCACAACTTTTGCAAAAGGTGAAACAGGCCTTGAATAAAGAAGGCCAATAAAATCCATACTGCAAGATTTTCGCAGTTGTTATCTCCACACGCCTCCGATAAAGTTTAATGGCACTACCTACCTCATTGTCGGGTACACAGCTGTCTTTTTTTCTTTTTTTTTTTTTATTCATAATGTGAATGGAGAAGACGGTAACATCATACAAGGAATGTCATGCATAAAATGAGATGAATGAAATGAAAACATTTTCTTTTCAAATGCATGGAATGCAATGCATGATTTATTTTTTATATATATTTTTTTAGAATGCTAAAGATGCCATGCATGAAATTTTTTATGAAAATGCCTGATTTATTTTTTTTATTATTTTTTTTTAAAATGCTAAGGATGGCATGAAAATGCATGATTTTTATTTTTATTTTTTTTATTTTTTTTTTTTAAGAATGCTTGAAGTGTCATGAAAATGCATGATTTTCTTTGAATGCTAGGAATGCATGATTTTCTCTATGCAATGTCATGAAAATGCAAGTTTTTTTTTTTTTTTTTTTTTTTGAATGCTAGGGATGTTATGCATGATTTTTTATATGCAATGTTATGAAAATGCAAGTTTTTTTTTTTAATGCTAAGCATGTTTATGAAAATGCAAGTAATGAATAACTTCTTTTTTTTATTATTCTTTTCTTTTTGATTTTTTTTTTTGCAAGAATGAATGATATAAGAGAAAAGAAAAAGAAAATACGCTCCCTTTTGTGCCCTAGCCAAGTGGAACCTAAGATTTGACAATCACTATGTTCAACCTATCAGTGCAAGATTTTCGGGACAGGTCTAAACTTCTAAAAGTCACGGTTCCCAGATTGCCCTTATCTATAAAGACAAGGTCCCAAATCATGAATTAATCACAAGTAGGGATAAACCCTCTCAATATGATTCGTCCATGATAATGGTAACAAACTGAGTGGTGTCTCAACAAATGTCAAGTGAGCATAAAGCCCCTCAATAACAAAAGCGAGACCCTCCTACTCCTCGGGTTCGCACGACTTCGGGTATAGAGCCCAAAAAGTGTGTGAGGTAAGTGATAGTGATGTGTGTGAGGGAGCATACAAACCTGTACAAAAATTTTAAAAGATAAAACTACCCCAACCTGCAAAACATATATACAATAACCAGAGGCAAAGAATCATCTATCCTAAGGTTTCAACAATTATGCACAATTAAGTACAAATTATATACAAGTATGTCGGTCAAAACAAACATAGGGATAACGCTATCGATATTTACATAGAACAAAATAAATAAAATCCATTTACAAACAAAAAGAGAACAAAAACAAGGATAAAAAGGGTAAAATAAATAAATGAAAATTATTAACAATTTGCACAACTAACAACAACAGGCTTGACTCTCCAAATGTCCCCAGTGGAGTCGCCATCTGTCGCGACCGAAAAATCGCGGCGGGGAAAATAGCAACTCGAATAGTTTTAAAAAAATGACAATGGAAAAATGGAGTCGCCACCAATTTTATTTGAATTTGGAAAAATTGGAAAACCTCTCTTTGAAAATGGTCTTTGAAAACCAGATTGGATTCGGGAGTCGGTTATGCTTAGGGAAGGGTGGAAACTTAATCCCATTGCACCCTAACGCACCCGCCCTAAGATCCTAGGCACGGTACCTTGGATTAATTGTACAAATTCTTAACAATCCTTGAAAATATTTATTTTACCCTTTTTACAAAACATTGTAAAAACGAAACCACAAAATTATGAAAATTTAATTTTGGCTTGACAGAAGTGAAATTCTGCTCCTACGTATCCCCTGGTGCAATGGGGAACTCAAAGTTACGTAGTTCTTTATAAAATAAGTGTGGGTTGGTTGATTTTATTTAAAAAAAATTTTATTTGAAAGTGAATTCATTTTTGCACAGGATTCAAGTTAGCACTAGGCTACTCAATAAATCCTTATGATCCAAATGACGTTGAAGATAGCATCCGCTATTCAATCATCATCATTGGTCATTGCATGGATAAAAAAAAAAAAAAACTATTTTTTTTTTATTTTTTATCATTTTATTTTATTTTGTTTTGCCAAAAAAAATGTATCATTATTGCCTTAATATGGAATGGGCAAGAACCTACGTGATTCAAACTCAAACCTCAACAGATAATCACAATTCAATTTAAAGAGATAAAAAGTTGAAGAATTTGACAACAATAACAGCACACACCAGGGGACGTTTGGGGAAGGGTTTGGACCTGAGATTCGACGGTCGGGAGGCTGACTTCTGATGTCCGACGGTCGGGAATCGCCTCAGAATGTCGAGAACTGGTTCCTGTGGTCCGTCAGTCGAGAGCTGGCCTCTGAGGTTCGACGGTCGGTTGGTTGAAGGATTTGGTATCTAATCCGACTGTCGGTTGGGAAGGATTTGGAGTTCGACGGTCGGTTGGAAAGGATCTTGGGCTGGTCGGTGAGGGGAATGTAGCTGGTGTATTTCGACGGTCGAGTGAAGGGATGAATTCGACAGAATTTGGATGGGTTGTCAGTGAGGGGTAGTAGCTGATATGGTTCGACGGTCGGGTGAAGGGATAAATTCGACGGTCGGATTAAGGGAATTGGATGGCTTGTCGGTGAAAGGAATTCGACGGTCGAGAGGAGGAAGGTTCGACAGTCGGTGAAAAGGGCGTGATGGAATTTGGGTCACGGTTGAGGTTCGACGGTCGGTTTGAGGAGATGGGGTCCGACGGTCGGTTGGTTGAAAGGAAGGATCGACCTTTGGGGCTTCGACGGTCGAATATGATGAGTTTGGGGTCCGATGGTCGGATGAGAGATTGGACTCAACGGATTTGGTTTCTGTTCTTGGGTGGTTCTGTGCGGTCCGACGGTCGGTTGAAGAGGTGAAGGTTGTGGTCCGACAGTCGGTTGAAGAGGATTGGGTTTGAAGGGTTACGGTCCGACGGTCGGTTCTGGGGGATTAGATGGTTTCTGTGCAGTCCGACGGTCGGGTGAGAGGATGGATTTGGTTTGAAGGGTTACGATCCGACGGTCCGGCTAGTTGGGTTTGGTGGCAAATCTGGGGTTTGAATGATGTTGGGAATGGAAGAAGATTATGGAGATGAAGGTGGTGAGTAAGCTCACGTGGAAGATGAAAGAGAAGAAGATAATGGAGGGGTTGGGAAAATAAGGGTGCTTTGCCTCTCTTTTTGATGGAACTTCACGTGGAGGTTTGGCTTTATGGTGGTTTTGGTGGTGAGTTAATGGACACGGTTAGTCACTGAGTGACTCGATTGCTGAAGGTTGAAAGTGAATGTGAGGGTAATGGCAGGAATGCTACGTGAGTGAAGGAGAGGGCAGAAAGTGTGTCTATGGTTTTGAAATCATGAGGTGGTGATTTAAATGGTGTCTCACGATTGGAGCTTGGAGGAAGGGTGATGGTGATAGAGTTTGAAGGTGAGAGGTGGTTGGTTTTGATGGTTACGGGAGGGAGTTTGGGAAGGGGTGATGATGGGTGTTGTATGGTGGAGGTGGACGTGTGGCTATGGAGGGTGGTGCAAGATGATGATGAGGGTGATGGGAAGGATGGAGGTTCTGTGGAGATGGAAGTGAAGGGTGGTTCTTTATTACGGTTGAGAGGCTTGGATGATGATGGGATGAAGGATGATCAAAGTCAAAAAATTGGAGATGAGAGGGTGGCGAAAGATGGATGGAATGGGTTGTCCAGGCCTCTCCCTAGAAGAAAATGATGGCAGAGACATTTATGGATGGATCCCTCACGTTTTTGGAGGGAAGAGTTGTTGGTAGTGGGTGTTATGATTGCTCACCGTCTGGGAGTTTGGCATTTTCCTTCAAATTTTCATCTTCTCCCGACAAATCTCCCTTAAAATCCTCCTTTTTATCAAAATTCTCTCTTTTCTTTTCTTTCTTCTTGACTTTCTTTTCTCTTTTTTTTCTTTTGCCTCAATCACTCCCCCTTTTTTTTATATTGAGTTCCCCATCCTCATGAAATCCAAAGTAAAAAACGTATGTGCAGCATGTGACTCTTTTTTTTTTTTTTTTTTTTATACTTTTTTTTTTTAGCCCGGTCAAAATTGGGTGTTCACAACCCCTTTGTGGGTTATGGAAGTAACTCCATATGATCTTTCTCAGTTGGGTGCTAGTTTCCCTTCTCTTGCATTTTTCTTTCCGATGTTCGCTCTACGTAGTACAAGGTCTCCAGGGCTGAACCTCTGTGAGACCACTTTGGAGTGATATCGTGTATCAATTTTCTACTTTAAGGTTGTTTCTAGAACATAGGCGATGGAACGTTGTTCCTCCAGGAGGTCCAGTTTGTGGTGGATGAGGTCTGAATTAGTTTCTTCGGCAAAGCTTTTTTTTCTCCAACTTAGTTCTCCTATTTCCACCGGGATCATGACTTCACAACCGTAAGTTAACTTGAAGGGGGTTTTGTTTATGAAGGAGTGTGGTGTGGTTCGATATGTCCATAGGACATGTTGGAGCTGTTTTACCCAGCTTTCCTTAGCATCATCAAGTCTTTTCTTTACTCCCCTCAGTATGACTCGGTTGGCAGCCTCGGCTTGCCCGTTGGTTTTTAGGTATTCCACCGAGGTGAAATTTTGTTTGATTTTAAGGCATCTCAAGAGATCTTTAAATTTATTGTCAGTAAATTAAGTTCCAATATCCATGATAATCGACTCCAAGACTCTGAGTTTGCTTATGATATTTCAAAAAATGAACTTCTGAATTCGCACAGAAGAGATTGTGGACAAAGGCTCTATTTCAATCCACTTTGTGAAATAATCAATGCTCATTATTAGGTACTTGACCTGCCTACGAGCTTATGAGAAAAGGCCTAAGATATCCACTCCCCACGGGTAAAACGGCCAGGGGGCAAACATCGTTGATAGCTCTTCAGGTGGTGCCACGTAGATGTCGGAGTGCAGTTGCCATTTTTTACGTTTCTGCATGTGCTCCATGCTGTCAGCTTCCATTGTGGGCCAACAATATCCTACTCTCAGTGCCTTTCTTACCAAGGATTTTCACCCGAGATGGTGACCCAAGCTTCCCTCGTGAATTTTTGTGAGGACATATTCTTCCTGCTTGGGACCGAGGTTCTTGAGGAGACGATAGGAAAAACCTCGATGGTACAGATGGTTATCGTAAGTGGTGTACCAAGCCGCTACTCGCACTATTTTCTGGGCCTCTTTTTGATCATTGATGAATGAATCGTCGCAGAGGTAGGCTAAGATAGGCATCATCCAAGATTTCTCAACCTCTAGTGTGAGGACTTCGTTGTCCATGATGCTGGGAGTGAAGAGCGCATCTTGGATGACGGACCTGTTATTGCTTGAGCTCTTAGTGCTGGCAAGTTTCGACAGGATATCGACTCTATAGTTTTGGTCTCTGGGGAAGTGCTCTATCCTGATGCTGTCAAAATTCTCCATCAAGTTTTTAACCTTGGTCAGGTATTTCTGCAACATGGGTTACTTCGCCTGATACTCCCCTTTTATTTAGGACGTAGCCAATTTTGTGTCCCCCCATAAGACCACATCTCCAGCTCCCATTTCCTTTGCCATAGTAATACCTGCTACGCACGCTTCGTTCTCGGCCTAGTTGTTGGAGGTAAGGAACTCAAATCTCAAAGAATGCTCCAGCATGAGACTAGCTGCATTTTCTAGCATGACTTCAGCTCAGCTCCCTTTGGGATTTGAGGATTCATCTACATAAATGGTCCAAGAATGCGCTCTAAGGTTATAGGAATCTGGGGTGAGTTCGATCAAGAAGTCGGACTATACCTAGGCTTTAATAACTGGTTTTGGTTCGTAGATGATTCCAAACTCAGAAAGTTCTACAGATTAGGCAATCATTCTCCCTGCAAGATCTAGCTTGTGCAGTGTCTGTTTGATAGGCTAATCAATCCTTATCACTATGAGGTGACATTAAAAGTATTGTCTTAGCCTCCTTGCAGTGACCACGATCACTAGGGCCATCTTTTCAATTTTCTGGTATCAGACTTCGGGGCCCCTGTAGGACTTTGTTGACAAAATAAACTAACTTTTGGCCCTCATTTATCTTCCTTATCAGAACTGAGCTAATCGCTTCGTTGCTGACAGAGAGGTAGATGTAGAGCATCTTTCCAGGGTCTACTATTGTGAGAATGAGTGGCACTGATAGTATCCCTTTTAGTTCCTAGAAAACGGCTTCACATTCCAAGGTCCAGTCAAAGTTTTTTCCATTCTTTAGTGTTTGAAAGAGGGGAAGAGACTTTTGGGCAACCTTGGCCAAGAAGCGTGTGAGAGCTGCAATTCGGCCTGTCAAATGTTGTACTTCCTTAACAGATTGGGGGTTGCTCATGTTGAGCACTGCTTGACATTTCTCTAGGTTTGCCTCGATACTGCGATTCGTTAGCAAAAACCCTAGAAATTTGCCAGCTTGTACACCAAACACATATTTTTCTGGGTTCAGTTGCATGTTATGCTTCCGAACCTCGATAAATAATTTCTCCAAATCCTAGATGTGACTGTCGGTGTCTGTCATTTTGACTATCATGTCATCAATGTATATTTCTAATGTCTTGTCGATTTGTACTTCAAAGACCTTATTCATCATGCGCTGAGATGTGACTCCTACATTTTTGAGCCCAAACGACATTACTCGGCAGCAATAACTCCCCATCTCGATTATGAAGGTCGTCTTATCCTCATTGTCTAGATGTATGGGAATCTAGTTATAACCAGAATAGGAATCCATAAAGGAAAGCAATCTAAAATCGGACGAGTTGTCTACTAGCTTGTCAATGTTGGGAAGTGACTAGAAGTCCTTCGGGCACGCCTTGTTGAGGTTAGTGTAGTCGACGCACATGCGTCGTTTCACATTGGCCTTTTTAACTAAGACCACATTTGAGAGCCACGTGGTGTAAGGGACCTCCCTGATGAAACTGGCGTTTAGGAGTTCTTTCACCTGCTTTTGTATCACCTCTTGTTTTTCATACTTGACTTTCCTCTTCCATTGAGCCACCGGCCTGACGTCCTTCATGATAGAAAGGCGATGACAAACGAATCCGGGGTCCAGGCCTGACATGTCTTCTAAGGTCCAAGCGAACAAGTCTTTGTTTTTTTTAAGGATCTTGGTCAATTGGGCTTTCTCTTTCTGGCTTAATTGCCCGCCAATCTCAGTAACTTGGCTGGGTTTTACCCCCAACTAAAGAGATTGGAGCTCTTTATCTGGTAGGGGGCGTATGTCCTGTGTTTCCTCACAACGTCCAACTCAGTCAGGAGGATGTTGAGGGAATCCGAAATGACGTTGGATCGTTGCGTGAGGTCGCTATACGAGGTCTCTTAGCGATTTTCAAGCTTTCATTATAGCACTTCCTTGCCATGACTTAGTCCCCTTTCACTATCACAACCCTGTCTTGGTGGTCCACAAACTTCATGGCCAAATGAGGTGTGAAAATCATAGCTGCTTGGGAGTTGAGTGAAGGGCAGCCTAGAATAACATTGTAGGCGGAAGGGCAATCTACCCCCAAAAACCTGACCTTGACTGTCTTGAAGAGGGTTTTTTTTTTCCCAAAGTAAAGTGAGTATCGATGTACCCGACAGGGGTGACTTTGTCGCCTATGAACCTGATTAGCTCGCCCGTATACGGAATGAGCTCTTCTTTTGATAATCCTAGCTTGTTAAACAAGTCTAGGAACATTATATCAGCCTAGCTTCCTTGGTCCACGAACATTTTTCAAACTTTGGCATTTGTAATTATTCTGGTGATGATCATGGGGTTGTCATGATCTGGGATGGTGTTTCCATAGTCCTCATCAGAAAATGAAATTGGAGGGGTCTTTCTAGGCCCTCTCCCCACTTGGATTTTATGATCGAGGTTACACTCATCATCGCTCGGAGGGCTCTTTTTCTGGTATTTTTTGACTCACCGCCACCCGCGAATCCTCTTGAAATGGTGTTTATTGACTAGGTTACTTCGAGGTGGCAACAACCATCTCCCACTTAGTCTCCAGGTCCTCGCAACATTGGGGACTGCCACCTAGCGCCTTTAGGCTGTACCTTTTTTGAACTGGAGCGTTGTCTATCCAGAACTCTCTTGGGAAGCAGGGGAAGATTCTCTCCTAGGGAGGAATTCTCGTGCCCGTCTTTCCTGGGTTCCAGTAGAGTTTGGGCTAGTTCATGGGCAGCTGGGATTGAGGCTAGACGGTAGCTGGCTGCGGGGGGAGCCCCTATGGCAGAGACACAGTTCTGATCTGTTAAAGTCTGGCTCTGGTGTGGTGTAGAGTGGAATGTGATTAAAAATAAATATCAAAAACAGTTGCTAAGTTCCACCAAAAATATAAAAATCTTACAACTAATTGTAGTAAGCAAGGGTCGATCCACAGAGAACCAATTCAATTAACACTATCAATCTAATTCCTAAATTAAACTCTGATGAAAAATAAATAGTAAAATTAAAAGGGGAGTTTTGTTAATTAAAATTAACAAAAGAAATTAAACTTAAACCAAAACAGTAAACACAAATTGAATTATCAAGTTAAAGATATTGGTTAAGAGATGGAATCCACCACTAGATTTATATGATTATGCTAACTTACATACTCTTTATACCAACATGATCAATTATGTTCTTATGTGATTGTGAGATAAATTCCCTATTTTCCTTAAGTGTTGGCCAATTTAGCAACCGCTCAAATCAACTCCTAATCATTGATTAGTTATAAAACAACCGCTCTTACAACTATCCAACAATTGCATTAAGATTTAGAAAACCAAACACACTAAGATCTAATCACACACCGGGATTAAATTACTTAGAACATATATTTCACTAGATCTATTACATGCAATCACGCATAATATATCCAGATCTACCACTTTTATAATTGGTAAATAGCATAAAGATAATTATACCCACATGAACATCATACATTCTGCTAGATTTACTACCGCAAATCGCGCATAATAAACCAAGATCTACCACTTTGAAA
This sequence comes from Ormosia semicastrata, assembly GCA_029884595.1. Classification (NCBI taxonomy): domain Eukaryota; kingdom Viridiplantae; phylum Streptophyta; class Magnoliopsida; order Fabales; family Fabaceae; genus Ormosia; species Ormosia semicastrata. Next base: position 16,149,302 of record JAQQTO010000041.1, on the reverse strand, counting down.
GCGGGAACAAGTATAAAAACCTTCATACCAACAATAGATTCAAAAATATATGAATAAAAACATAAGCTCAGTATTGATATAAAGAAATATGCAAGATTCACATAATTAAAATTAGGGTTTCATCTTCCCTTAACCAAATAAGAAAACTAGCCACACATGGAAAATTCAAAAACAGAAGAAAAACATAGTTCAGAATGAAAGTGCAAAAGAAAATTGAAGATTAAACTAGTTTCCAAAGGTTGGGGATGATCGATCTTCGATTGCTCGAACCCGAGATTCCAATCTTTGATCGAATCTTCCTCTTTCTTGTTCTTTGAATCCTCTTCAGCCCCTTGGCTGCTCCCAGCCCAGCCTCCTTTAAGGGCTCTAAGCAACCCTATTTATAGGTTTTTAAACCTAATTTAGCATTAAAACTCGAATTTAAATTTCTGATGCGATGACACGGGCCGTGTCATGTTACACGACCAAACCCGTGTCTGATTCTGATGTCAAATCTCCAGCTATTCCAAAGTCAGAGAAGAACACGGCCCACCCCGTGTCATATCACACGGCCCGTGTTATCGGTCAAGGCTAAAAACTGAATTCCCTTGCGAAGTCAGAGAAGTACATGGCCTACCCCATGTCATTGGACACGGGCCGTGTTCTTCAAAATCTTCTAGTCTTCAAACTCAGAATAATACACGGCCTACCCCGTGTCATTTGACACGGGCCATGTTGATCATTTTCTTCTAATCCAGCCTTGATTCTTCATGAATGCCCTTCTTCCTTTGCTTCTGAGGGTAAAACTGATCTTATTAAGTATTCAGCTCTCTCCTCAAATGGCCATCAAGCTTGGTTTGATGCTAATGGACTCAAACACTCAAAGATATCCTGAAAAGCATAATTCATTTATAAGTGTTTATAACCACGTTTAGCATAGTTTTACAATAAACATCCAAAGACAACTCTAAATCAGAAACTTAGCTAAATGTCAACAATTGAGCACATATGGAGTCCAATTAAATCAATCATAAGGTATTTAAAGTATGAAAATAATTGACAGATCAAATACCCCCACACTTAGCCTTTTGCAGTCCTGGGCAAAACATAAGACCAAACCAAGGAACAAGGAAAACAAAACAAATTCAAAAACCTAACAATTCAAAAGACTCAGTTTCCAATGATATTCAAGAGAGGCAAAAGTTTGTAAGCAAGAAGAGCAAGAAAAGATTCAAGGAATTAAAACATTCAAGAGATAACAGTTCTTCACATTTCCAACCAACAAGCAAGGCATCTTCAATTTGAAAAGCATGAATTAAGAATGATAGATCCTCACAAGATACACTCTCAATCTCTCAAGTGTTTATAAGGTAAGTATTTCACTCAATTCAACCCATGAAAAATGTACTACCATAAGCTTGCTTATCTTCTACTTCTCCACTACTCAAACACATGCACACACAAATCAAGAGGATTTTATTTAAGGTTGTAATGGGGCCAAGGTAAGGGAAGAAAATAATATGGATATGGTAAGATGAGCACCCAAGAGAATAAAAGAACATTGGGGAGAAACTCAATTGACAAACATGAAATTTTTATCCCCTCAAATCTATATGATGCACATTCTCTTTACATCTTCCTTTCCTTTTTCTTTCTTTTCTTTTACAATCTTTCTTGAATTTTTTCTTTCTTTGCTCTTTTTTTTTTCAACACCTTGCATATTACACATCAACTTACACAACCCCCACACTTGTCCTATTAAACACTTGCAAGCAAAAGAGCTCCTCCAATGAAAATGAACCAATGTTCTCCCATTCCCCAAGGTAAGGTAAAATCATGGTTTTTCACATAAGACATATAATGAGGTAAGACAAAGAATAGGCAAATAGGCTCAAGGGGTTAATCAAAGGGAAATAATGCAAGGTTGGCTATTTAGCCAAAGTAGTTAATCACAAAAGAATGCCTCAATCAAGTTCATGTATACAAGTGAAAATGTAGCCTAAAAAAGAGTCAAAGCAAGTTCTAGAGTGATCAATATGACATGAGTGAAAATCACACAAGAAAGAAAAGAATGGTATAAATGTTAAATCCATCCATCAAAAGGCTCAAAAATCTTACCAGGTATGCATCTATCAAATTCAATTCATCAATCAAACATTCAAAACCAAGTATGCCAAATTCAAGATGAAAGAAGAAATTTATAAATCATAACTTTGAATTTCAATTGCTTCAAACTCAAACTTCACAAATCTCAAAACATCATTGGAAACCAAATAAAAACACACAAATTTTTTTTTTCAAAAACAGAAAAAAAAAATAGAAATTAAAATAAAAATAGAAATAAAACAGAAAACAAAATGTCAATTCCTCCCCACACTCAAATTCTACATTGTCCTCAATATAAACCTCAACAATAAACAATCATTAATAAATCTAGGACAAGTAAGATAGAAGAGAGGAAAGAAACATCCTTATCAACTGAAGTAACGGATGAAGATGAAGAGATTTCCACCAGGATCCCATTGGCGAAAGCATAATAACCAATTTATGCTTGAAATAACATGAGAGCTTCCACCAGGGTCCCATTGGCTGAAGTGTAATGACAAAGTTAAGCTTGAGGCATGAGGGTTTCCACCGGGATCCCATTGGCCTTCCTTATTTTCCTTGGCTTCACCATTGAAAAGTAATATGTGCACTTCATCAACATCATATGCATTGTTTCTATTGGACCATGACCCAAAAACAAAATCCACTTCAGCAGTGTCCGTCATCTGGTGCTCTTCTCCCTTCACTGAAAACTCTTCAGTAGCCTGCAATTCCATCTCTCCTTGTATCTTAGATCCTGTAACTGCATCAAAAGCATTGTTGATAGATCCTTCAACAACATTAGCTTCTACACAAATAGAATCATCAGCTCTCAAGAATGCAAAAATTTCAGCACAAACAACACATATCATGTCACCATCACAATCAATACATGAGTTGCAATGAGTATAATTATTGAAACCAATAAAATCAGAAAATTCATCATACAACTCATCATACTGTCTCTCCACTACCTTAGGAAGGGGTTCAAGAATACTTACCTTGGGGGCCTTAGAGTTTTCCCCCTCCTCACTTACCTTTTTAGGCTCTTGGTCTTTTTCTTGAATAGCTTGTGGAGGAGAAGTGAGTTCACCTAACAAGCTCCCACTTCGCGATATGATAGCACTAGGATCTTCCTTCACATCCTCTTCGGGTTGTGAGGGAAGTCTTCCAGAAATTAGGCTCAACATCTTGCTGAATTCTGTGGCTAACTGCCCCAAATAGTTTTGTAGGTCATCGCTCATGGCCTTTGTTTCTTACTGAAACTGAATGTTATTAGTGACCATTTGTCTTATTAGCTCCTCCAATGAAGGTTCAGGTTTCCTAGGAGCTTGAACTTGCTGTTGCCCATAACTCAAGTTAGGAGGATCCCACCACCATGGATAATATGTATTGGAGTAGGGGTTGCAGTTGTCGAAAGGTTCAGAATATTCCCATACTGCCTCTACCTCCTCATTTGTGTCTACTAGGAAAGTGGGACACAAATCAGTGGGATGTTCAGATGATAAGCAAATCTCACAAGCATCCATGATCAATGGACATTAACACCTACAAACACTCAGAAAGAAAGAATCAAAAATTAAAATTAAAAACAAAAACAGAGCAAAAATAAGAAACAAATCAATAGCGCAATTAGAAAATTAGTCCCCGGCAACGGCGCCAAAATTTGGTGTGGTGTGGAATGTGATTAAAAATAAATATCAAAAACAGTTGCCAAGTTCCACCAAAAATATAAAAATCTTGCAATCAATTGTAGTAAGCAAGGGTCGATCCACAGAGAACCAATTCAATTAACACTATCAATCCAATTCCTAAATTAAACTCTGATAAAAAATAAACAGTAAAATTAAAAGGGGGGTTTGTTAATTAAAACTAAAAAAAGAAATTAAACTTAAACCAAAGCAGTAAACACAAATTGAATTATCAAGTTAAAGATATTGGTTAAGAGATGGAATCCACCACTAGATTTATATGATTATGCTAACTTACATACTCTTTATACCAACATGATCAATTATGTTCTTATGTGATTGTGAGATAAATTCCCTGTTTTCCTTAAGTGTTGGCCAATTTAGCAACCGCTCAAATCAACTCCTAATCATTGATTAGTTATAAAGCAACCGTTCTTACAACTATCCAACAATTGCATTAAGATTTAGAAAACCAAACACACTAAGATCTAATTACACACCGGGATTAAATTACTTAGAACATATATTTCACTAGATCTATTACAGCAATCAAGCATAATATATCCAGATCTACCACTTTTATAATTGGTAAATAGCATAAAGATAATTATACTCACATGAACATCATACATTCTCGCTAGATTTACTACATGCCGCGCATAATAAACCCAGATCTACCACTTTGAAAGCGGGAACAAGTATAAAAACCTTCATACCAACAATAGATTCAAAAATATATGAATAAAAACATAACTGTATTGATATAAAGAAATATGCAAGATTCACATAATTAAAACTAGGGTTTCATCTTCCCTTAACCAAATAAGAAAACTAGCCACACATGGCAAATTCAAAAATAGAAGAAAAACAGAAGAAAAACATAGTTCAGAATGAAAGTGCAAAAGAAAACTGAAGATCAAACTAGTTTCCAAAGGTTAGGGATGATCGATCTTTGATTGCTCGAACCCGAGATTCCAATCTTTGATCGAATCTTCCTCTCTCTTGTTCTTTGAATCCTCTTCAGCCCCTTGGCTGCTCCCAGCCCAGCCTCCTTTAAGGGCTCTAAGCAACCCTATTTATAGGTTTTTAAACCTAATTTAGCATTAAAACTCGAATTTAAATTTCTGATGCGACGACACGGGCCGTGTCATGTTACACGGCCCAACCCGTGTCTGATTCTGATGTCAAATCTCCAGCTATTCCAAAGTCAGAGAAGAACACGGCCCACCCCGTGTCATATCACATGGCCCGTGTTATCGGTCAAGGCTAAAAACTGAATTCCCTTGTGAAGTCAGAGAAGTACACGGCCTACCCCATGTCATTGGACACGGGCCGTGTTCTTCAAAATCTTCTAGTCTTCAAACTCAGAATAATACACGGCCTACCCCGTGTCATTTGACACGGGCCGTGTTGATCATTTTCTTCTAATCCAGCCTTGATTCTTCATGAATGCCCTTCTTCCTTTGCTTCTGAGGGTAAAACTGATCTTATTAAGTATTCATCTCTCTCCTCAAATGGCCATCAAGCTTGGTTTGATGCTAATGGACTCAAACACTCAAAGATATCCTGAAAAGCATAATTCATTTATGAGTGTTTATAACCACATTTAGCATAATTTCACAATAAACATCCAAAGACAGCTCTAAATTAGAAACTTAGCTAAATATCAACAATTGAGCACATATGGAGTCCAATTAAATCAATCATAAGGCATTTAAAGTATGAAAATAATTGACAGATCAGGCTCCTCCTTGTGTTCACCATTGTGGCGATAGGAGAGGGAGTTTTGAAAGTGGTGTTGGAAGAAGAAATTTATCTTCCCCACAGACAGTGCCAATGTTCAGAACTGAATTTTGAGAGTTACCTATGAAGGTAAGCTATGGTTGTTTCCTCCACAGTGCAACAGTGACGATTGATAAGGTGAAGGGGTGGATACCTGTAAAAAGCACTCCGAAGCTCAAGTTAGTGGCTGCTCGAGGAGGATAGTATGCAATAGGAATTAATGCGTACCTTTATCCTCTTGTCTTGGCCTTTATATAGAGACATATGAACATGTAAAAAGTGTGGGGGATATGAGAGTATCAATACGTATTGTGCATTGTCCCCTTTTGGTGCAAGAAATGCCATTCTCGTTTGGTCTGTCTCCTCAATCTGAGCAGAGTGGTGTCCCCTCTTTTCTATCAGGGGAGACATGCTCAATGGATGAGTGGTACTCTGCGCTTAGCATGCTTGAGGTCCAACCTGGCGAGTCGGGTTTGTTCTATTTCGATGGGCCAATACTAGATCCAAAACACTTACATTAAAAAAATATCAATGATTATCTTATTCTAATATAAAAGACATAAGAACACTAAATATTTTAAAAATAATTTAACTGAAATTTAATGAATTATTTCAAAAGAGTTCAGGAAATATGTAAATAAAGAATGTACTTGAGATAATTATTGGGAGAGCCTCTTAGTTGCAATAATACTCGAGGAATTAGTCTCATAGCAATGTCTGTAAAGGTATCTCGGTAAGAGAAAATACAAGTTGTTGAAGTTAATATCCACTAAACTTTTCCAATAATTGAGTTCAGTTAAGTTATATTTTAAGAGTTCTATTAAGTTATATTTTAAGATTTTTTTGGGTATAAATCTAGCACAATGTTTTTGGTACAAAAATCTTGTGTAATTAACTTGAGTATACTAAGAGCTAATAAAATATTAATATATTATTAATATAATAGTAAATATAATATTTATTCAGACACATTGATGAATTTTGCTTAACGTGATGGAGCTCTGCTAGGGTTTTCTCCCTAGCGCTGCCACCGTTCAAGTGCAACATCTCCATTTCAGCGGCCATATCTCTGGTGATGGAGCCTGTCTAGATCATCTGATTCTAGTTGTTTTCCTAGTTCATTCTACTCTCGAGTATCATCTTCTCGGCTTGATCATTCGATGGTGCTCTAAGGATTCCCCATGGATCCAATGGTATGGGCTCCTAAGAGAATATAAAATTACAAATGTCGGGAAAAAGTTGCGCATGAAGGTAGGACCTATTACAGAGGCATGTTTATTCTCTGTAAGGGACACTTATGGCTTCATTCCCAAAGCTCTGGTGACTATTGATGTGGAGCAACCATTAAAAAGAGGTTTCAATCTAAGCACAAGCAATACTGGTAAGATTTTGGTTGATTTTCTACTATAAAAAATTACCTATCTTCTTTACTACTGTGGCAGGATTGACCATGAGGAGCGGAATTACTCATATTTCATCAAAGATGAGATTACAAATGCAACCTAGTATACCAATTATGGCCCCAAAAAGAAAGCGAGTCAAACTAGTAGCAAACTTGAAGTTTTGAAGCTAAGACGAGAACAACAATTCAATGGCTAAGCCTCATCCCTTAAAAACCAAATATGCCCGTGAACAACGGTGGAGCAAATGTCCTAACATCTCTCTTCACTTTCATTTGTAAGTGATGGTGCACATCAATATAGCATAACTATTTTTGATGACAACAAACAATTATGGAGTTATTGGCAAACACAAGGATCAAGTCCAAGTTCATCAAAGCTTAGTCTTATATGACTTGAATCTCATGTGAAGGTATTAGGATTAATACACTTGAGCTCAAAATTTTCAATCTTTTAAAAATATTTTTACATAGTCATTCATGTTCTTAAAATTTGGTGGTTAGTATCTTTGAAAATGTTTGAAATTAATAGTAAACTTATAACTAAGTCTTTTTATTTTTTTATTTGAAAGCTCATAATCAATTATGAATTGTTCATAATTGATTATGGATGGTTAAAATCAATTATGACTTCAAAATGTGTTGATTGTCTGTGTTTTCATAAACTACAATCGATTATGAATCCTTCATAATCAATTATTGATGTTTCTAGTAGCTTAGCTTCAAGTTTTTAATTGATTACGTCTCTTTGTCATACAATTATTTTGTATTCCATTAGTGAAAAATTTTGAGCTATAATCTATTATAGCATTCGCTTAATCGATTATCTGTCATATTAGAAAGCCTCGTAACGACTCTTTAAATATTCAACATGTGTGGGCTCACATATGTATCTAATAATATTGTATGGTTATCTTAAAAGTATAGTCCAAAATTAATTATAATCTAACAACGTTAAAGTTGGACTAAGGGGTATTAAATTGTCATGAAACTTTATATGTAGATATCATCAGGTGATTTCTAATTTGATGAGGGGCCAAATTAGAAATAAAAGAAATATTATAATAACTGATTATTGTCAGTTATTATAACAAGGGTTATGGCCTCCATTTGAAACGTATCGTTTGGTTTCTCATTGTAACCTTTCTACAGAGAAAACACACCAAAATACGTATCAAGTGGAAGAACTTTAAACCCTCATATCTCTTTGAAGAATTGCTATGGATCAAGGTATGCTTCCGCTCTTATGTTCCTCTTACATCTTTCTCTTTGAATCTAAGTGGAGAATGATTAAATTTTTTGGACTTGATCTATATTGAGTTTTGATATTTTTCTGCATGAATATTTCAAGAATTGAAACTAACAAGTGGTATAAGAGTCATCTTTTTTTTTTTTTTGGATTCTTTGAGAAATTTCAGATTTTGAACTTTTGGAGAAAAGTTTGTTATATTAGGGTTCTAAAGTTTTGTGCATTTACTCATATGAAAGTTACGTTTCCGGTGGTTTACAGTTTGAAAGAAATTTTCTTTACGATGAATCAAATTCCATTTGAAATTTTCTTTCCGTGCTGTTACGTGAAATTTCCATCACGTGAAATCACCCAAATATCCATCACGTGAAATTCTGTGTTGTTACATTTGTCTGGATATGAAATATATATATGCAGAATTGATTGGATCATTGCTTACTTTTGTCTGGATATGATATACATATATATATATATATGATGTATTGATATTGTTCATCTTTTGATATATATTGACATATATTGTTCGGATATGAATATATATATATATATATATATATATATATATATATATATATATATATATATATATATATATATATATATATATATATATATATATATATATACTAGATCAAGTATATATATAATGATTGGATCAATTTGTGGGCGTTGAGCCCATGGACAAAGGCAATGATATTTTTTGGAGCATCTAATTACTTGTTAATTAAGTTTGTCTAACATTTAAAAGAACTAATTAAAATAATATGTCACCAAAGTGAACTTTCTTGTGTAGATTAGTTTATTGAGAGTGTTAAGATGTTTTTGTGTATGTCAATTCATGCGAGTATTGGTTGGCCCAAAGGAAGACTAATATTTGACCAAATTGTATATACATTTGTGGTGATAAATATGTAAAAATTGTAAGGTTTCCATGTGAAAAATAAGTTGATCCAAAGATAAACTCATTGTTTGACCGGAGTTATCTTCAATATTTGATCACTACACTAAGAGTACCACTTACAATTAATATTATTGTCCAAAGACTTGATATTAATGTTGTACTAGGTATCTTGAGATGGATCCAATAATTGTTTAAATTTGACAATCATATATTTAGTTTATGATGTGAACATGTTTATTTATTTCGATTAAATTCTCTGTACAGTTATTGCATCTGCTACTACTATATCTGCAAACACAAATAACATTCCCATGCTTAATGGGACAAACTTCAAGGATTGGAAAGAGAATGTGTTAATCATTCTTAGCTGCATGGATCTAAATCTTGCACTAAGGGCGGAGCAGCCAACTCCTCTTACAGATGAAAGTTCTTTTGAAGCCAGAAGGTACTTTGAGAAGTAGGACCGCTCTAACCGCATGAGTCTAATGATCATAAAGTGTAGTATTCCGGAAGCCTTTTGAGGCGCAACATCTGAAGAGGTAACTCTGGCTAAAGATTTCCTTGATGAGACTGAAAAACACTTTGCCAAAAATGATAAGGCGGAAACAAGCACACTTTTAGCTAGCTTGACTTCCATGAGGTATCAAGGCAAGGGAAATATAAAGGAGTACATCATGCAAATATCTCATATTGCTTCTAAACTTAAAGCACTAAAGCTCGATTTGTCTGAGGACTTACTCGTGCATTTAGTATTGAATTATCTTCCTGCACAATTTGGTCAATTCAAGGTCAGTTATAACTGCCAAAAGGAGAAATGGACTCTCAATGAGCTCATTTCATATGGTGTGCAAGAAGAGGAAATGATGAAACATGAGAAATTTGATAGTACTCATCTGGCTACTACCTCAAAAGATAAGGGCAAGAAAATAAAGAAAGATGAAGCTGCTAAGGGTCCAGCACAAAAGAAACCTAAAGAAAGCACTAAAGGATGTTTCTTCTGTGGAAAGCCTGGACATGTGAAAAAAGAATGTCCGAGGTATCATGCTTGGCGTGCCAAGAAAGATATGTTCTTTACTTTGGTCTGTTCTGAAGTAAATTTAGCTTCAGTACCTAGAAACACTTGGTGGTTGAATTTCGGTGCTACTACTCACATAAGTGTTTCTATGCAGGGTTGCCTGAGCTACCGAAGGCCAAGTGATGTTGAAAAACGCATCTTTGTGGGCGATGGAAAATAAGTGGAAGTCGAGGCGATAGCGCATTTTAGGTTGTTATTAGAAACTGGTTATTATTCGAATTTGAAAGACACTTTTGTTGTACCGTCTTTTAGACAAAATTTGGTTTCTGTTTCTTTATTGGACAAATCTAGTTATTATTGTTCTTTTAGAAACAATCAATTTAGTCTTTCTTTAAATTCAAATATTGTTGATATTGGTTCATTGAGTATTTATGATAACCTATATTTGCTTGAAACTATTGCATCATATAATGAAACATTGCATGTAGAATCACATGGTACTAAAAGAAAGCTAAATAATGAAAAATCGGCAAAATTATGGCACAAGCATTTGGGTCATATATCCAAATCAAGAATAGAAAACTTGTGTCAGAAGGTATTTTAGATTCACTTGACTTCTTAGATTTAGATGTCTGTGTTTAGTGTATCAAAGGAAAACAGACCACACAAGAGATTATGTACCAATAGGTCTTCAGACGTCTTAGAATTGATACATATAGATATTTGTGGACTATTCCCGACGGCTTCTTGGAATGGTCAACGATACTTTATATCATTCATAGATGACTACTCACGCTATGGGTACCTATATCTCATTCATGAGAAATCAGAGTCATTGGATATGTTCAAAGCTTTCAAGACTGAAGTTGAAAACCAACTTGGCAAGAAAATTAAGTGTATCAGGTCTGACCGTGGTTGTGAATATTATAGCAGATATGATGGTTTAAAAGAACAACGTCCAGGACCATTTGCTAACTTCCTGAAGGAATGTGAAATTGTCCCATAGTATACCATACCGGGTTCACCTAGCATGAATGGTATAACTGAGAGACGAAATAGAACTCTTAAAGATATGGTAAGGAGTATGATCAGTCAATCCACCTTACCAGAATCACTCTGGGGAGAAGCAATAGAGACAACAACTTATATCTTGAATGGAGTACCAACTAAAGCGGTTGCCAAAACACCTTATGAGCTTTGGACAGACCGAAAGCCTAGTCTAAAGCACCTTCACATTTGGGGATGTCCATCCAAGGCTCGGCCTTATAAGCCAAATGAAAAGAAATTGGACTCCAAAATAGTGAGCAGCTATTTTATAGGTTACTCTGAGCGATCTAGGGACTATAAGTTTTATGATCCCACAATCAAGTCAATTTTTGAAATGAAAAATGCACATTTTTTGAGGAAGTTGAGTTTGGGGGGAGAAATAAGGTTAGGGACATTGTCTTTGAGCAGGAACCGATTCTGATTCCTACTAATACTACTTTTGACAGTGTACAAGTTTTAATACTTATACCTGTCATTGATCAAGAATCAGTTTTGGAGCCTCAACAAGATAATGCTGAACAACTCCCTAATCAAGTTGGGATAATTATTCTTGAAGAACAAACTGAACAACCTCAAGAACCCATGTCATTAAGGAGATCCACAAGAGAGAGGAGAAATGTTATTCTAGATGATTATATAATATTCCTCTAAGAACATGAGGACGTTGATGGCTTAGTGGAGGATGATCCAATCAGCATCCATCAAGCTATGTAGGATTCTAACTCTCAAAAGTGGATATATGCCATGAGTATAAGTCTATGCAAGACAATCAAGTTTGGGATCTTGTCCCATTACTTGAAGGAAAGAAACCCATTGGATGAAAATGGATTTTTAAAATTAAAAGGGATTCTAAAAGTAATGTGGAAAGATATAAGGCTCGTCTTGTAGCTAAAGGCTTTACTCAAAAGAAATGTATTGATTTTAAATAGATTTTCTCTCCGATTTCTTCAAAAGACTCTTTTAGGACTATAATGGCTCTTATTGCACATTTTGATCTTGAATTACAGCAGATGGATGTTAAGACAATGTTTCTTAATGGAGACATTGATGAAACAATATATATTGTGCAACCAGAAAAATTTGTATTTGGAGACCCAAAGAACATGATTTGCAAATTAAAGAAATTCATCTATGGACTCAAGCAGGCTTCCCGTCAATGGTACTACAAGTTTCATCAGGTAGTTGTCTCATTTAGTTTTGAGACAAATGCTGTTGAGGATTGTGTGTATCACAAGTTTAGTGGGAGTAAGTTTATATTCTTGATTTTGTATATTGATGGACATACTACTTGCCACTAATGATAAGAATATGTTGCACGAAACTAAGACATTTTTATTAAAGAGTTTTGATATGAAAGACCTTGGTGAAGCATCTTTTGTATTAGGAATCCAGATACGTCGTGATCGCTCTTAGGGTATTCTTGGATTGTCACAAAAGAGTTACATAGAAAAGGTTCTCAAGCGATATGGCATGCAAGAATGTAAACCAATAGATACCCCTATCGCTAAGGGAGACAAGTTCAGTCTCAATCAGTGCCTAAAGAATAACCTTGAAGTTAAAGAAATGCAAAAGATTCCCTATGCCTCACTTGTTGGAAGTCTAATGTATGATCAGGTTTGCACACGTCCAGACATAGCATTCATAGTTGGAATGCTAGGCAGATATTTAAGTAACCCTGGGATGGATCATTGAAAGCAGCAAAAAGGGTTTTAAGGTATTTATAGAGAACTAAAGACTACATGCTCACATACAAGAGGTCAGATCATTTGGAGATCATTGGGTACTCAGATTCTGACTATGTTGGATGTCACGACAGTAGGAGATCCACATCAGGCTACATTTTTTTGTTGGCTAAAGGAGCTATTTCCTAGAAAAGTGTTAAACAAACACTCATAGCTTCCTCCACTATGGTAGCAGAATTTGTAGCATGTTTTGAGGCATCCACCCATGGATTATGGCTGCAAAACTTTGTCACTGGGCTGCGCATTGTGAGTGGTATTGAAAGACCACTAAAGTTGTATTGTGACAATAACTCAGCAGTTCAATATTCCAACAACAACAGGAGCTCATCTTGTTCAAAGTTTATTGACATAAAGTTCCTGGTTGTGAAGGAAAGAATACAAAGTGGACAAATTTCTATAGAGCACATTGGGACAAATTTTATAATTGCGGATCTGCTTACTAAGGGATTGACACCCAAAATTTTTCATGAGCACACTACTCATATGGGTGTTTTATCATATGAGGAAACTATGGTTTAGTGGGAGTTTGTAATTGTCTATGTTTTGTTGCTCTATTTTGTATTTTAGACATGTTTTGTGTATTTGGATATTTTCTACAGAAATATAGCATTCAGTTCATTCGCACTCTATTTTATTAAGTTAAACTTTGATCTCAATAAAGTTTAAAGTAGGACCAGTTGGAAATAGACATGTTTAGATTACATTACATGTAATTTCCATGCTACGCATCCATGATTGATCTATGTCATTTGGTTGTATTGGTATATGTGACTATTGATGGATTTAGTTACGCTAAATGTAACGAAAGTTCCTTTAATCCTATATCAATGTAGCCAATGGGCAAGATTGATAGGAATACCTCATTATGTGATAGCAATATTTAAGCACATAAGGTGTATACATTTATAAGGTAACATATGTAGCCCAAGTGGGAGATTGTTGAAAATATTCAACATGTGTGGGCTCACATATGTATCTAATAATATTGTATGGCTATCTTAAAAGTATAGTCCAAAATTAATTGTGATCTAACAAGGTTAAAGTTGGACTAAGGGGTATTAAATTGTCATGGAACTTTATGTGTAGATTTCATTAAGTGATTTCTAATTTGATGAGGGGTCAAATTAGAAATAAAAGAAATATTATAATAACTGATTATTATCAGTTATTATAACAGGGGTTATAGTTCCCATTTGAACGTATCGTTTGGTTTCTCAATGTAACCTTTCTATAGAGAAAACACACCAAAATACATATCAAGTGGAAGATCTTCAAACCCTCATATCGCTTTGAAGAATTGCTATGGATCAAGGTACGTTTCCGCTCCTGTGTTTCTCTTACATCTTTCTCTTTGAATCTAAGTGGAGAATGATTACATCTTTTGGGCTTGATCTATATCGAGTTTTGATGTTTCTCTACATGAATATTTCAAGAATTGAAACCAACAATCTCTTGTAAGTAAGGATCAAGTATTAAGGGTGAGGTTTCCTAAGAGTGTGAGGAGTGCTTCATTGTTGTAATGGTACCAAGCACCTGTTGAAACTTAAAAGTTTAGTGTTAAGTACATCACTTGAGAACTAGATGTAGATCACAATGAATGGTTAAACCAGTATAAAATCACTTTTTGTATCCACTCATTCTTATTTCTTTTAATTTCTAGCAATTAATTTGATTGTACAAACTTGTATTCTTTCACCTTTGCAGTTTGTTGATAAATATTTGTGTGATAAGTGCTCATCTTCTTTTATTCATTCATTTTTTATAATTAATAACTTTAACAAAAATTGACAAATAAGTATTTTATGGAAAAATTATAAAAATATTTTGCAAACTCAATTTACTTTCTCTCTTAAATTTGAAGTCACTTGATAACATTATTCTCAAACAAGGCAGCAAACAACGAAATCAAGACTGGTCAAGAGTTAGACTCTACTATGCTAAACACAAAATCGATTGATATGCCAAACAAAGAAATATCTCTTGTAGTGACTCCCCAGGAGAAGAACGTTGGTCACTAGCTACCTAATCAATGGCGTTCCCCCTGGAAGATCAACCACAAGTCAATGAAGTTCATCTTAGTAATCAAATTCTAGAAGTTCCCTGCAGTCAACTCTTCACTCCAACTACTGCCACTGTCATCTGGAGTCCCCTCCTCTTGCCTAGATTCTTATAGGTCGATTCTGCATTGGTAATGCAACAATTAAAGCTATGTCATCCTCCAAGAGTAAGAGGAAGTAGAAAAAGTTAGAGGAGAAAGATCACTTCCTAGTGTTGCCTCCCCCCTTTATATCAGTCTCAATCTAGCAGGCTCTTTTTGAGGAACTTAGTTAAGAAGAGAAGCCTTAACAAGGATGAAAACGGAGACGAGAAAATAATGTGTATGGATATTATTTAGTTGTCTAATAGGATGTGCCCAAGGCATCCTTAAACTATTCTTCTAGGCTTGTTGGAAGGCTTGGCCAGACGCCTGTTTGTTTTTCTTGAAACATTGTTTTCCTTCTTATTTTAAATAATGAATTAAACTGTCTTTTGAAAAAATATATATAATATTTATTTGATAAAAATTAATGATGTATAAATACTTTAATGATTGTTCATATAATAAGTATATTTAACGAAAAAATAAATTAAGTACAGTGATAAATGAACTAATTTATTCTCTAGAAAAAGCAGAAGAATAAAGCCACTGTAAAAGCAAGTGCCAAAAAAATCATTGCAACGGAGCAATATAACGAGTACAAAATCATTACATCTTCCAAGATATGAAACTGGATAATATACAAGCCATGCCGCGCCTGCAACAAAAACCATTAAAAAAAATGTATTCCAAAACCAAATAGCATGTGTAACACACAAGAACAACTGATTGAATCTAATAACACCCGGTCCTTCATCTCCCGGCTGATACCAAGCAGGTGAACCAAACCATCCAATATAGATTATAAGTTTATAACCCACATCAAGTGACTTATTATCTGATTAGAAATATTATTATACCTACGGGCTCTCCCTTCTTTCAGTAATATGTTGATTCGGGCCTATGGCACACGTTTTGGACTATGACTCCCCTTTCTTCAAGCAATTTGTGGATTTTGGCCTATGGGTCTCCCTTCTTTTTCTTTCAGTTTCGGGCCTCTAGCTCTCCCTTCTTCCATGGATTCTTTGCCCACAAGGCCTGCGAATCCCATATTACTCTCCTTTCTCAGGCGTAAAACCTCGGCTCAAGAAAAAAAAATGTAATTGCTCGTTCTGATTGAAGTTTCGAAAAATTAGTTTCAAGAAAATCATTGTTAAAATAATTTATGCATGCTTAATATATGTTAAATTTTATATGACAAATATCCCAGTCAATATATATCCACAAATGCAAAATTAATTTTAGAATGGATATTTTAAAAAATAATATATATATATATATATATATTATATATATATATATATTTATACTCTAAAAACATTAATTTCTCGCATGTATATATTATACTCCAAAAACAAATAATAATTTTTTGTATTTTAGGTTTCATTTGCATGTTGGATGAAGATCACTTATTTTCAATTCCTGACATCTTTCTTATTTTTTACTTGAATTTTATTAAATATTTTAAATTTAATTACATATTTCAATCTCTTTTTTTATATTTTTTACTTAATAAAATTTAAGTAAAGTGACAAAGAAGAGACCAGAAATTAGGAACTGGTAATCTCCCTGGACGTCATTGAGAGGGAATCGACTCAAAAGTTAATGTCAGCTAAATCGACTTTCTCTCACTTTGGCAATATCCGCCCCCAAGCCTCTTTTCTCCCAATTTTCGTCATGCCAAATGGAAAGCCATCAGCGTCTTTTATTTTCTTTGGGGGTTTTTTAATATATAATAATTTTTTTAATACAGCACTTACCTAATATGATGTGTTAAGAACTTGTTTTTTCTTGTTTTGATTAGTAACAATAAAAAAAATCCGAAGACAATCCAGTAATCCAAGATCCTAGCTTGTTCCGACCGAGTAACGTTGCCATCCGGGCCTTCCTTCAAATAATAGATAATGCAAGTTGATTAGCATATAAACAAAAATCCAACACAACCCTTTGTTCTTATCCTCCTGAATGTGACTCAGCCCACAACTTTGTCAAGCAAACAAATTAGGGAAAATGTCATTTCTATGTCGTGTTATTAAAAATATTTTCATTTTGAAGCATGTAAGAATTTTTTTAGTACAATTATTTTTTTATATAAAAGGAATTGAGGCGGTTGTGGATTCATATAATGACCATGCAAGGCTCATTTTGGGATCTTAACTTCCTTAGAATTAGGAGCAAAATGGTACAATCTTTGTTTCACATGTAGTGATGGCAAAAATTCCTTACTATTTGAGATATTTACGAAAACTGTCTCATTCGGAGTGAGGTCAGCGATGAGGATCCCAATAAAAATCTCTATGAGATCAATTTGAAGATAGAGATCATATGTCTCGTCTCGTGAAATCTTTATTATGTCAAAATTATATAAATATTTTTAATTAATATATATATATATATAGTGTATTTAGTGAGAATATTATTTATTATAAAAGGTAAAAAAAATAAATATTAATTATTAAATTTTATATGAAAATATTAAAATTAGAATATAAATATATAAATTTATTAAATAATTACATCATTTTTAAATAACTTTTAATATTAACCATTTATCTATGATTATATAGTCAAATTTATTTTTTATCATTTTACAATAAAAATTTCTCAAACTAAATATATCTCGTATATATATCCTTTTTCGACCTTTCACTCCTAATTAATATTTCTATTAATTTAAAACGAAAAAGTAGAAAGTCCAGAACCTAATCCTAATTAGGGATGACAACGGGATGGGGCGACACGGCAGCGAGTAGCTCTCACCCCGCCCCGCCCCGCCCATGAGATGAATATCCGCCGCCCCCCATACTCGGATGGGTACTCGTTTATCATTCTCCCGTAGGTAAATGGATACTTACAGATATTTACAGGTATCCAATAAATTACAAAAAATAAAATAAAAAATAAAAAAAAAATTAAAAATAAAATATAATACCACAATTTCTCAAAATTTATCCAATATAACTTAATCAAAATATAATTCCAAACACCTAAAATACTTAAAATTTAACTTGCATCCAAATACAATGTTCAATATAACTACATCAAACATCTTAAAATACTTAAAATTGAAGGAAAGAAGAAAAATGTAGAGATTGATGAAGCCTAAATTAAGTTAAAAGAGGGAAGAAGAAGAACAAATACCTGGCCACCTGGGACCTTTGGGTGGGAGAGCATGGAGCCACGGCTGCCACGGACCGCACGATTTGGGTGGGAGAGCACGGAGCTACCGGCCACGAACTGCACGGTTTGGGACTTTGGGTGGGAGAGCACGGACTGCACCGAGACACCGCCACAGACTGCACGGTTTGGGTGGGAGAGAAGGGAGTCACCAACCACAGATTGCATGGTTTGGGACTTTGGGTGGGAGAGCAGACTACAGAGCAAGGAGCCACCGTCACAGTTTGGAGGCTTGGGGCTTTCTAAAATTGAGTTTGGTAAGAACTAGGGATTAGGAGTAGAAATTGAGAGTTGGGGGAGTGAACTCCGTGAAGTTACCGAGTGAGGGAGTGAGATGAGAGTGAGATGAGTGATATTTTGGTAATAATGAAGTTTTTTTGATAATTTTATATATGGATATTTTTATAATTTTATTTGTGGGTACTCGCGAGTACGAGAGGAACCATTTCTGCCCTTGCCCCATTTATTAAACAGAAATAATAAATAAACGAGTAGTTATATCTGCGAGAGAAATTTTTTTCCCTATATCTACCCCATCACGGGTATTATTCACGGATACCTGTGAAGACAGATAAAATTATCATCCCTAATCTTAATCCCTCTTAGAATAGTTGTAGAATTGTTTGGTAGTTCCTATTTAACTTTTTTTTATCTAGTTTTTCTTTATAATTTCGGGGATCCTCGCATGTCTCCACTAGAGGCACAGGGAAAGGGAATAGGGAAAGAAACACCTTGTGGCAGCGATTAGATACTGAGACACGGAAAAAATGAGGCAGTAGACATTTCTTTGTCCCACGCTAGTGCCATCTATTATTGAAAGTAGGGGTGCACAACCCGACTCACGAACCCGTCAACCCGACCCGACCCGATCATATATATCCGGGTTGGTTCGGGTAATCGGGTCGGGTCGGGTAAATTTTTGTGAATCCGTTGAATATCGGTTCGGGTAACGGGTTTGGTGAACCAACCCGATAACCCGACCCGACGACCCAATAAAACAATGTCGTTTTGCCTATATTTAAGTTTTTTTTTTCTTACAACTTGATCTGGTGATCCGACCAACTTGATTAACCTGATTATCTAACTCGAACCAACCCGATTCTAATTGGGTTGGTTCGGTCAATCGATCAAATTTTTTCTCTCGACCCGACCCGACCCGAACTCACATGATTGGTTTGGATTTTTTTCTTCCCTAAACCCAACTCGACCCGACCCGTGTGCACCCCTAATTGAAAGACATTTGTTGCTTATTATGTGTCAACTCGTCTTGTAAGAAATTTAATTATATAATAAATTAAATAATAGGTATATTTTTATATTAAATAATATATATATCTCTTTTTATATCTCATCTAATATTATTTATTATACATAATTTTTTTATTATTTTTCTTACTCAATTACTTCTTTTTAAAATAATATAAATAGTATTATATCTTATTTTAAGAGTGTAAGATGATCATTAATATAAATTAAACTATGACTTAGATGAACATTATTTGTAATGTTAATTATAATACGAATAATTCTAAATATTTTTAATCAATATTTATAGTAATTTATTTAATTATTAATAAAATTATTAAATATTTGTTATATTTTTAAGATAAAATATATTTTTAATTTAATATTTTTTAAAATATTAAAAAATCTTTTAAAAAAATATAACAAAACTCTTATAATATACCAACAAAACAGACTTTCTCAAAAAATTTATTGACAAGCACAAGCCACAAGCAAATCCAAAGAGACCAAAAAAAAAAGTCCTTTAATTTGTGTGCCAGCAGCCACTCTCATAATACCATTCATTTTGGCAGCATCCCCTCATGTTTAGAAGAAACATACATAACTGAGGATAAATTCCACAAGTTCTAGCGTTAACGCATAGTGCATGAAGGATTCTACCATTATTTTAAATAAACTTATATAGATTTCAGGTTATTAAGGAAAAAATCAATGGAAGGTATGCATTAAATATAATTTGTCCATAACTGAGAGAATTACTAGTTATACTTCCTTAGAGATGGACCACACAATTACACAAACACGTAACACTTCTCTTCTCCAAAATCAACCAACTCTATCTTCTTCTTCTCTTCCCTATTCGAATGCAGAGATCTGGGTATGGTTCCGATGGAATTTACAGGTCACTCAGACCTCCCCTCGTCCTACCCAATGACCCCAACCTTTCCCTCGTTACCCACCTCTTCACAAAAGTCTCCTCCTTCCCCACCAAACCCGCCCTCATCGACGCCGACTCCTCCCAAACTCTCTCCTTCTCCCATCTCAAGTCCTTAACCGCCAAACTCTCCCACGGTTTCCTCCACCTCGGCATCACCAAAAACGACGTCGTCCTCTTCCTCTGCCCCAACACCATCCACTTCCCCGTTTGCTTCCTCGCCGTCACCGCCATCGGCGCCGTCGTCTCCACCGTCAACCCAACCTACACCGCCGCAGAAGTTTCCAAGCAGGTGAAAGATTCCAACCCCAAGCTCGTGATCACGGTTCCAGAGTTATGGGACAAAGTGAAGAACTTTAACCTCCCCGCAGTGATTCTGGGTCCCCACAACTCTCCCCTCGTGGCTTCGAATTCAAAGATCACAACTTTCAACGCATTGGTTGAACTCGCTGGGTCCCTGACAGAGTTTCCGACCAACAACGTTAGACAGAGCGATACGGCGGCGCTTTTGTACTCCTCTGGCACCACCGGTGTGAGCAAGGGTGTGGTTCTCACTCATGGAAATTTCATTGCAGCGTCTTTGATGATTGGAATGGACGATGATTTGGCTGGTCAGATGCATGATGTGCTCCTCTGTGTTCTGCCAATGTTTCATGTTTTCGGGCTCGCGGTGATTTCCTACTCGCAGCTTCAGCGGGGCAATGCGGTGGTGTCTTTGAAGAGGTTCGAGTTCGAAGTGGTTTTGAAGACGATTGAGAAGTATAGAGTGACCATTTTGTGGGTTGTGCCTCCTATAATACTTGCTCTTTCAAAACATGGTTTGGTTGATAAGTATGATCTTTCGTCGTTGAAGCTTATTGGTTCCGGTGCTGCTCCTCTTGGGAAAGAGTTGATGGAGGAGTGTGCCAGACGTTTCCCTCATGCTAGCGTTTATCAGGTAATATAATAATTCACCTGCTTGTTGAACACCCAATGATCTTAATTTAAGCATGGAGTAA
This sequence comes from Ormosia semicastrata, assembly GCA_029884595.1. NCBI lineage: Eukaryota > Viridiplantae > Streptophyta > Magnoliopsida > Fabales > Fabaceae > Ormosia > Ormosia semicastrata. The sequence goes on along the minus strand of JAQQTO010000041.1, from coordinate 16,127,921 downwards.
GTTATCAACTTAGTTGTTAAAGTTTAGTCCCTGAATTAATTTATGTGTATAAGTTAATTGTTAACTTTTTATAACTCATATCACCTTAGTTCTTTTTGTATCTTTTAACTTTATTCGAGTTTTGTAAATTTGAAGACTAGTGGGACTAAATTGCGAATGAAGGATAATTCTAGGAACTAAAGTTTTGTCTATTTACTCTTTAAGCATGCCATGGCTTATTATTTAATCTTATCTGTTGCTTGTTGTTGTGGTTTCAGGGCTATGGTATGACTGAAACTTGTGGGATTGTTTCTGTGGAGAATTCAAGGGTGGGGATTCGGCATAGTGGCTCAACAGGAACGCTTGTTTCCGGGGTCGAAGCTCAAATAGTCAGTGTGGATACACCGAAGCCCCTCCCTCCTAGACAGCTGGGGGAGATATGGGTACGGGGTCCGAATATGATGCAAGGTTGAGTGCAATGAAGCATTAATTTTTGTATAAAATCCTTACCTTAGAAAGTGATGAAAAGGGAAAAATAAAAACATATTTATGCTTTCTGATGTAAAGGCAGAGGCAAATAACCCTTTCCTGACTGAGAATGCCAGAGAGGCCTGTGTAATGGTGTCGCGTTTTATTGCAATTGGAGCTTAAACCATTTATCCATGGCAACTAAATTCCCTGGGCCAGACTGGCTAAACACCACTGGTATAATAGTATGGTCTGAATCTGCCAATTCTGTTCACTTAGCACAGGTTTCACCTGATACAGCTTGACCAGGTTTATCCCACTTTGTTTAAGTTTGTTGTCACAGGATATTTACTTGTAGGGATAAACTTAGAAAGCAGGACAGACTGCAACAAATACGAGACTTTTAGTCATGACCTTAAACATGTTAGTCCTATATGAATAAAGAAAAAGATGTGGTCTGGAGTCTGAAATATACACTCAAGTCAGCCAACAGACTGCCATCATGTTATGTAGTGTTCTTGTTATGCTACTTGTTTTTTGGCACAGTAATTTTTTTTTGGTACAGTGCTACTTGAAATATATAAGAAAGTGACTTGCAGTTATTGGAAGATGCATCATAAACTGCCTGCTGACCCTTTCTAACCTTTCTCAAGTATTTGGTTCTTGCCAGTGTAGAGCTGGCATATAGAGCATAAAAAATGTGATAAATTTAAGTCAGGGCGGCCTATAGGAAATTCGATGTATATTTAGAAGTAATTTTGTTTAAAACACAAATTGTGGTTTTAGCAGAGATATTGGATTTAAAATAATTCAAAATATATTATCAGTAAAGCTTCTGTCTGAGGGAGATAAAGGCTAACTATTACTGGAAGGAGATTTCCTCAGTGATGTATGGACATGCAGGCCAATGGTTTTAGCAGACATGTCAACGTGTCTTATACCGTGCATTGATTTTAAGTATTTGACTTTGCCCGGACATTGTTCAAGATTCATTTCATTTCTTTACTTCACATTCAGTTTGGCATTAATTTATATTACGTTGGCTCTTTTCCTAGATGCAATTTAGTAAAACTTTTACAAAAATTTTCAGGTTATCACAACAATCCGCAGGCCACAAGATTGACTATAGATAAAAAGGGGTGGGTACATACAGGAGATCTTGGATATTTTGATGAGGATGGGCAACTTTATGTTGTTGACCGTATCAAAGAATTGATCAAGTATAAAGGTTTTCAGGTATGTAATGAAATGTCATGTCAATGATGAACGTGAACTTTGTCTGGCATGTTATACATACATGCACGGTCAGTTGGTGACATATCTGAAATTTCAACCAAAATCCCTGTCAGATTTAGTTGAGTGATAGAAAGATAATCTGGTGTTGAGTTGCATTAAACAAATGTTCCAACCCCAAATTGTGTTTAAAAGTTTAGTGTATTAATTTCAGTCCATAATGTGTATGCTGCTCTATGTGGGTAATTATTTGTTTATAACCCTTCTGGTTATACTTGACAATGAATATTTATGATCAGGGTTGTCATCTTACTGAATTATGTGCTATTTGCCTCGTTGTTCTAACTAGGTTGCACCGGCAGAACTTGAAGGGCTTCTTGTTTCTCACCCTGAAATACTTGATGCTGTTGTCATCCCGTAAATAATGCGTACATGATCTTTATTTAATTCTACCTACAGAAGAAATACATCTTATGTTATCTTTTATTGGAATTCATAGTTGAGTTACTTCCATTCTGTAGATATCCCGATGCTGAGGCTGGTGAGGTTCCTATTGCTTATGTTGTTCGTTCGCCCAACAGTTCACTCACTGAGGAAGATGTTCAAAAGTTTATTGCTAATCAGGTAAGAGAAAGATAAAGAACAAGTTTGGTCTATGACTTGCATTCATGAAATTATGAGATCTTTGACTTGTGAAGATATAGTGCAAACTAAAGGGGGGACATAATATATAGTTTGGAGATTTTATAAAAAAAATGCATGCTTTTAAAGAAAATGCTTCTCTCTTCCTTTGGTTCTTTGTGTTTGAGCTTTCTCCTTTACCAATGCTGGATTTTGTGGATGAGCATGAACACACTAAAATTTACTAGGTAATGGATACTTTTTTGGTCAATTGAAGGCTACACAGCAGGAGAAAGCCTATCCCCTTCTCATAAATCTCATTCCACCCGGTCCTAATAGAAATTTTGGATTTAAATCTTGTTTGTATGCTCAACATGTAATGCCTGAAATGCAGCTTTTTGTTCTGTATACGCGTTTTCACTGCTGGTCAATTGATCGCATTTGAACTATTTGTCTTTGTGCAATTTTTCAGTTGTCACTCATTTTTGTATTTGTTTGCACTTTGCAGGTTGCACCTTTCAAAAGATTGCGAAGGGTGACATTCGTCAACTCTATTCCTAAGACGGCATCAGGAAAAATTCTCAGAAGAGAGCTTATTGACAGAGCACGATCCAAAATATAAGTTCATAATTTTATGTTATTTTATTTTTTACAATTTTTAGGGGTCAATTTCTGTGATAGAATGCAAGTTCGGAGTGCATCATGTAGGAGTAACACATTATGGACAATCAAATTTGAATGTTTTTAAAACTATGGTTCTGGTTATTTTGAATAATGTTATGCACATTTATACATGTATCACTTCAAATAAGTACAATCTCTATCATTTGATTGTAGTTGGTCTCAACTTGTTTTCTATACAGTAACACCTTGACTTTGATCTTGTCACCTCAATAATATGAGAGATGTGAGAGAAAAAAAGGATGTGCAAATAGTTTTTTTTGTTATTTTATTACTCAAATAGAAAGTTCTATAAAAAGATAAAGAGTTTATATAATTAAGTTGATAATTTTAACTGTATTAGTTTTCTTCTACTTGTCAACAATTCATGTCATAAATTAAATTTAAAATCAAACAGTTGATTGATTATTGTGTTACGAATTTTAATTTTCTTGGACATGGACTATCATGTTTAATCTTCGAACTACCTGAATGGTATTAACAACTTCTCGAGATGTCTAGAACGCAATATCATATTATTCCCATTTGGACATGGAAGATTGATGTTATTCAAACACATTTGCACACATGATCTTAAATTTGGGTAATTTTTACAATTCGATTATAGTTTGTATTACTTTGTCTTTTGCACATTTACACTTTGATTTTGTCATCCATACTTGATGTGAGGTGATGTGCATATGCATGATGTGATTTGGTTAAATGAATTGCTTAGGAATGCTCATGAATCAAGTTGGGCTGTGTTCAACTTGACTTAATATTTTTATCAGGTTAAACTTTAAGACCCAGACCCAATACTCTGATTGGTGATTCAGGATCAAGGCAACTCGACATTTAGATAAAATTTATAAATTTTAATATTTTGTATAATTATTAAGTTATAAAATTTTAAAAGTATAAAACAAAAATAATGTGATGTTTTATAATATATATTTTGAAACATTATATCAATGCAAAAGTATTAATTTAAGTCAAGAAATTTTATAATTTATTATTAATTTTTATAAAATTATAAGTTTTAATATAATAAATAATATCAAACCAGATTGAGTCCAACCCAAAGTGTGGTCCAAACTCAACTCAAAAATTACATCAGAGTTAATTTTAAAAACCTAACCTAGTCAAATTAATTTCGGGTCAGAAAAGGCCATGGGCACTAGTATAATTGCCCATTGGCTTGATAAACAATGGAATGTGATCCTAACTCACTTATAGAAAAGGGAACAAATGCGCAAATCGGCTGGCAAAGTGAAGCGTTTTACAGCGTTATGGGTATCATGAGATTAGTTCTCCGAGTGGAGAGTTAGCTAAGTAGTTTATTGATGTTGTTGGGGTTGCAATTCCATGTGTAGTTTCTGCTTCTTAATTTTGCGTTTCTCTGTGCTTTTACTCCTCTTTTCCTTAAAAAAAATAAAAATAGTGACTTCGTTTTCACTAAAAACAGGAAATACATAAAAAAACATGTTTACATTTAAATTAATAATATATAAACAACTTTTTATTAACTTTAATCTACATAATTTGTATAGAGTAAATTACAAAAGACTTTTTCCTTCCATGAATTTTTGTTTGTTGTGTTTTTTAAGTGGAGTTTATCTTTCTTGAAAGACTAGAGACAACATAAAGTTTGTGAACTCTGACACCAATCCTACTGTTTGTTTATTTGTTTTTTTAAGTGATATCTGAGTCAATTTACGTACAATTAATTTATTTTTTCAATTAAGTCAAAAATAGATCATCAAAATTAAGAAATTTATAAAAATATTTTTTACAATCTAATCCTAAAAAATTAACGTAGTTAAAATTAAAACATGTGAATCCTCTTGCTCTTTCACACTCATCTTTTGTACCAATGCTTCCAATTAAGACTCCTGGTTATATGGATTACTGGTAAGGTACAATCATTACAACAAATAGATATTGATCAACAGGAAAGGTCTCTATATTTTCTTTATTCCTCTCTCAGGAAGATTTGTTGGAATACAGAGAAAAAAGAGTTCCTAGGATTGCATAAGGTGTTAGTAATCAAGATCGAATTTCCTTATACTTTTCAATTATTTGTTCATTGAACCAAAACAAGTGGTGAACAAATGATGATAACAATAGGTCAATAATGGGCAAATGATTTTGAATAATTGGTTGAAGCTACCAAGATTTGGTGGTGAGCACCATCGGAAAGGTAGACACATCTTTCATCATAAATAGCTTCTTCTGATATCATAAATATATGTTTCAATTAATATCAATTTATTATAAATTTAAATTCTCTCAATTTTTTTCTTCTCTTCAAGTGGTCAAATAGTGAAAGAGAGAAATAGACACAAAAATTATAAAAAAAAATTCACACATTATAATTGAATTTCACTAATAACTTTCTTTGTATCTATCTCTTTCCTTTATTTGATTACTTGAGAGAGAAAAAAAATTGAGAATATCCAAAACTATTGTTAGACAATACATTTTGCTAGGTAGGGTTAAATATAAGTGGTGCTTGAGTGGTCATAACTTATAAGTCATAAGAGAGGAAGTAATATATAAAGGAACATTTTTGGGCAGATATGATATGTCAAATAATTTGCGCAAAGACTCAATACAAGGTAATAACTGATTTTATATTTTTAGATTTAAGTATCACTAAACAGATTTTGCCACTCAAATATTTGATGTTCATATTAGTTCAGTACACAAAGTCAATATACGCTTAATTTGCTCACTTAAAAAATGTCATGTAAAGGAATAAGCAGAGTTTGTCATTAAAAATAAGAATAAAAGTAAACTTGATTCTCAATTACAAAAAATATAAATAATAAATAAATAAGTTGGAACTGTTTTTATAAAAATGTCATTTTGTTACTTTTTGTTGGAACCGTTTTTATAAAAATGAATGTTTTGTATTGTTAAAAGAAAAATTCATAATAGAAATGTTATAGCTTCAATATGCTCACAATACTTTTTGGTTTTACGATATTTTCTCATACTATTAGGATACGAGATTAATTAGCTATTCTCACAATTGCTTTCTGGGTTTAAATTTCTGACATTGTATAAGTTATATAATCTTCTTAATTACGCTTGAGCCCCACTTGTAAGTAATGCCCGTGGTATTTAAATAGGCAAAGATTTTTCTTATTATTATTGCACATATTTTTCTTATTTAAATTATTATTATTATTAATTACTTAAATTAATGTTAATATTGTGCGTATGACATTTAACATTTAAAACAATTTTTCATGGTGTACTTATACCATTAGTTTTAGGAATGCAAATTAGTTTGGATAATCCGACTAATATGAAACGAACCAATTAAGTTAGTTCGGTTGGTTTGGATATATTGATTGATTCGAACAAAATCCAAACTGAAAATAAATTCGATATATATTTGAATTTGAACCATATATATAATTTATGGCTTATGCTGCACAGCTGCAGCAAGTAGCAACTATTTTACAAGACCTGCAACAATTATTTCCTGTGGCGTGAATGCTTCCATTCCTCAACCTCAACAACCTCTCCCACCTTTCCCACCACTCTGATTCTTCACACCCCTCTCTTTCTTCCCACTCCTCCATTACCATCATCATTAACAACCCTTCCCTCTCGCCGCACCTGCATTGCACCTCCTCCTCCACCTCGTAATACACCGTAAACTTCCCTTTCCTTGCGCAATCAACGTCCTCTGTCGCAGATCTGCTCTGCTCAGGCCACATTAAGGTGCCACCGTTCTGCTGTAGCGCTGCTCGGGCCATCACCATCGCAAATCTGCTCCGCTCAAGCCACGTTACGATGCCACCATCGCAGATCTGCTCCGCTCAGGCTGTCATCATTGTAACTTGCTTATTAAGGAATATATTTAACTAATAGTTATATTTTTGTCTTTTTTGTAGGTTAATTGACAGTTTACACCAACAAATGACAAGTGGTCCATTTGGAAATAGTGTGACTCTAAGCACTAGTAGTAGTGGAACTCGAGTTGGGATTGCTACCAGTCCAACACCAACTAGTCACATGCAACTAGCAGAGACCCTAACAGAAGGATAAGAAACGTCATCACAAGGACAAGATGCCCCAGCCCCACCATCACAACAAGAAGTATTAAAAAGGAAACCTAGTATACCACTTCTAGTGCTTGGGCTCATTTCAGTAAAATAATGATCAGGCTACTTGTAATTATTATAATAAACAATATGTTTGCAATAGTGCTAGTCATGGGACGTCAAACATACTAAAGCATTTGGAGGTTTGTGTGAAAAATCCATATAGGGTAATTGATAAAAAGGCAAAAAATAATTGTTATTGGAAAACAATGCCAGGATGATCCTGATAGTGTTAGCATGAAACTTGTTGAATTTAATCAAGAGGTAACCCGATATGCAGTTGCTAGGATGATAATTGTTGATGAACTTCCTTTTAAATTTGTTGAAAACTAATGATTTAGATATTTCACGAGTGAGACTTAACTGATATTTAAAATTCCTTCTCGTGTCATTCTTGCTAAAGATTGCATGAAATTGTTTAAAATGAAGAAAGAGAGGTTGAAGTGCATATTGTCTGGAAATCACCAAATGGTTTCACTTACCATTGATACTTGGATTTCAATCTAAAACTTGAATTACATGTGTGTAACTGCTTACTACATTGATGATGAGTGAGAATTGAACAAGAAACTTTTAAGTTTTGGTTTGATAGCCGACCACAAAGGTGAAACCATAGGAAATGTCTTAGAGAAATGTATGAAAGAATGAGGGATTTCAAAGATTTGTTATGTGACTGTCGACAATGTAAGTACTAACAATTCTGTTATTGCATATTTGCTTAGAAGAATGAGTGATTGGAATGGTAATTCTTTATTAAAAGGAGAGTTCATGCATATGAGATGTTGTGCTCATATCTTGAACTTAATTGTTAGTGATGACTTGAAGGAAATTGATGTTTCAATCAAAAGGATAAGGGCTTCATGCAAGTTTGTTAGGTCATCTCTGGCCAGATTATCTACTTTTAAGACATGTGTCCAATAGGCTAATCTAACTAGTAAGACAATGTTAATCCTTAATGTGCCAACTAAGTAAAATTCCACTTATTTGATGTTAGATGTTGCTGAAAAATATGAAAAAGCATTTTATCGCATTGAAGGTGCAGATAATGCATTTTTGTTAGCCCTTGAGACTGTAGGAGAACCTCCCACTAGAGATGATTGGAGTCGTGCATGTGTTTTTGTCAAGTTTTTAAAAATATTCTATGGTGTAACCTTTTCTTTTTTTGGGTCATTGCATGTTATATCTAATGCATTTTTTCACAAGTTATGTGACATTCAAAAGACCCTAAGTAAGTGGAGGAAAAACAATGATATAGGGATTCAAAGAATGGCAACAAACATGAAAGTCAAGTTTGACAAATATTGGGAAAGTAGTGGGAGTATAAACTTTTTTTTTGTTTGTGGCTGTGTTTCTTGATCCACGTTATAAGTTTGAATATGTTGAGTTTGATTTTAATAAGATGTATGGTGATGGTTCAGATAAGTGCAAGAAGATGGTGGAAAAATTAAAAGGTCTGATTGATAAGTTATTTGAGCATTATCAGTCATTGCATCACATTCTCCTTGTTATTGGTGATTCCAGTAGGTCGGCCTCAAATGTTGCCTCACAATCTCATTCTAGTAATGATGGTGATGGTGATGGTGATGATGGGGGTTGGGAATATGAGTTTAAATCGAAAGTGAGGAGAAAACAAGTGAGGTAAAAATGAATGAGTTAAGAAGATACAAAGAAGATGATGTTGAGGACAACACTCCTAGATTTGACATTTTGAAATGGTGGAAAGGGAAATCAATGAAATATTATGTTCTTTCTCGTATGGCTAAGGATATCTTGACTATACCAGTGTCTATTGTATCATTTGAGTCTACATTCATCACTGAAGGTCAAGTTCTTGATCCATTTCGCAGTGCCTTGCATGACACCACTGTTGAAGCTTTGATTTATACTCAAAACTGGATCAAGACTCCTAAAAGGAATCTTGAACTACGTGATGAAATAGAAGAAGTGAAAAAGGTTGAATCAGGTATTGAAACTTAGTTTTAATTCTCATGTTTTTTATTTATTGTTATACTTATTATTGTTTCTAATTAATCTTGTTTACCTTTTATGTTTATGTTTGAGTTTTTAGAGTTGTCTGGATTATCTTCAAATCTTGAAGTTGAGTTTCAATTAGTATTTTGACAATTTGAGGTTACATTTATTATTATCTTACTCAATTTATCAATTGTTAGTACTTAGTACTTATATTTTTTTGTTCATAATGCAACATTTATTCATTTAGTTAATATATTGAAGATCACAATATGATGAATAATCTTGAAGCTTCACTTGACAAAGAAGTATTGTTAGTCTTTCAAGCTTTTAAGGTAACATCTATAAGTACATTTATTATGATTGATTGTTAAAATCTAGTATAAACAAATTCTAACATTTTGTTTGTTCTTATTACAGGATGTAGATGAAGTTCAAAGATAAATTAGATTTGATGAATGATATTTGATGAATCATTTTTTTTTTATCTATGGATTGAGTTTAGATTAAGTTTGAACTGACTTTGAGTGCTATCCATTGTAATGTTGTGTATTTGTGTTTCTTTTTAATTATGTTTGAACTAAGTTTGAGTGCTGTTGTGTACTTATTTTTGTATTGGTATCCATTGTTATGTATCTTTTAATTATGTTTGTTTGTTTAGATTCTATCTATTTGTTGTACTTTGTAATTTGCTTATTGAGATAAACAAATTTGGTTTGATTCTATTTTTAAATTTTTTTTCATAAGTTTATTATATATTTTTTTATTATGAAAAGCTAATTATTTAACTAATTTGTGTAAAAAAAAATGGCTAATATAATAATCCGAACCAAATCAATCGTAGATATTCAGTTTGGTTTGGTTCAGATTTAGATATCAAAAAACATAAAAACTAAACTAAACTGACAATTAATTTTAATTGATTTGAATTTATTTTTCTCTAAAAATTAAACTAAACCAACCCGATTACACTACTAATTAATTCTATCATAATGAAGGATGTGTCATTCCCTTTTCGATTAGTCCTTATCTGATTCCTGGAACCTCAATTCGTTTGTAATTTACAAAAATCCATTCATTGTAATTTTAAAATTAAGAAGGATTAAACCAAATTATTCAAGCTGATAAATTAACTAAACCTTTTAATATTATGTAGGAATCAAACAACAAATACTTCACAAGTATTTGCTAACCATGCAACATTTTACAAAGTATTCTCAATAAAATTTGCTTCCCATTGCATGTAAGATAGTGATACTGATCATCTTTTTTCAATTTTTTATTACATAATAAATCATATAGATTCATAATTATTATAATTCGAAGTTAATACATAAAAAAAAATCAAAAACATTGAAATATTACTTTACATTTATTATTCAAAGCGTTCAGTAGTGGATATTGACGCATACCTGAATAGGCACAAACTGGTGATTTCTTCATTATGCAGCATCAATAAAATGTGTTGAAACATGGAAAGTTGGTACCTTTAAAGGCACTCCAACGCTCAAGTCAGGCTGTACACAACTAAGATTTAAGCTGAAAAGTAATAAATATTTGTTAGAGGTGATTGAGTCTGGTATTTATAGAGATTAAATAAAGAGATATGTTCCCTTAATTAATAGTTGCAGAATATCCCTATAAAATCGAAATGTTAATATTATAGTTATGAGCAATCAAAGGCAGTTGTGAGTGATATTATTACGCAAGATTATGATTGGCAGTTACGAATACTCATAGGATTTATTCACTTCGTAAATTTCGCAATAATGTTGCTGCTATCCAATACCGTGATTTGACATCCATTGTGCTGAGATCTCAACAATGTATCATAAATTCTTGCTGAAGTGTCAACGACAGAATCAGACTAAATGCATGCCGAATTGACCCATGAGACAAGATCTCAGATCGTGGTTCAAAACACAAAGCTATATATTCAACTCTTAACAAACCTGTGCAATGCACAAATAATTACACTAGTTTAACATTAAATTGATAAATTATTCCTCAACCCTTTTTTGAGAGACCAATATTAACACACTTTTGTGATGTGTATAAATTATATGGACTGCACCTTAAAATTTTTAATCATAAAAATGTATACATTATTATGTGTAAATATTAGATAGGGAAAATTAGTAGGTGCTAAAAATTATCTCCTTTTTCTATAAGAAATGTGAAACTATAATATAGTGCATGTGCTGAATCGGATATCATGACAATGGCATGCCTAATCTCCATTGCAGTTTATGTACTCAATACTCTAAAGGCAACACAAATTGTCTCCTTTTTCTATAAGAAATGTGAAACTATAATATAGTGTATGAGGTGAATTGGGCATCAAGACAATGACATGCCTAATCTCCACTGGTAGAGTATTATTACAAAAAGTTTATGTACTCAGTACTCTACAGGCAACATAAATTGTCTTAAAATTATTATATTATTATTTGTTGTATTATTCATGGTTAATTTCTTATAACATTGACTAAACTCATACTCATTTTGTGATTATTTATATTTTTCTTGAGATAGCCAAGAAAGACAATTCTCACACCAACTTTTCTAAAAGCGAGCTTTAAGTTTCGAGGAATCTTTCAGCCCTAACTTTCTTCAAACTTGATTTTAACTTTTAACATAAAATTCAAAGAAAGTAGGAGGAAAATTGACATTCAGTTCTCACCTTTTTTTTTTTTTATGAATCATTCACTTCTCACTTGTTTCATTTATTAACTGAACAAAACTCAACTCCAATGTTTTTCTTTTAACCCTTTATTCTAACTCTTTTAATCATTTTTCATGTATCTATTAATTCAATTAAATAAAATTAAAAATAACAAATGAATAATAATTAAAAGAGTTAGAAGAAAAAATGAAAGAAACACTTGGAGTTAAATTTTGTTCTTTTTAACCTGATATACATAATCTCTCTCTCTTTGGTAAGCTAGCTATCAAGAAAAAGTACACACACAATTCAATTATTCAAAGTTCTCATCCCTCCTTCCTTCTTGCCCCTGCCACTTTTGAATGTGCTGTATTAAGATTTCAATGGAATTCCAAGACTGAACGAAACAAAAGCTGTATAGCAATACACAAGCAGTCACACATTGTGTTGAAGCTCGTTGCAAACAAAGTAAACTAAAGTCAACAGCTATATAATAAACAAAACTAAAGTTAAGCGCAGCATGCATCTCTTAAGTACTAGCTAACCCTAGTAAAGTCAATCTATTTATATATTTACGCGTCTAAAATGGTTGTTTGCCGCATAATTAAGACTCTGCAACCAAAATAAGGAATTCACAAAGTCGTTAAATATTATTCATTGTGAGTAACAAAGAAATACTCGATTATCCAAACCCCATGGCCCATACCAGTCCCAATGGTGGACTCTTCATGAATTTTCAGTTACTTTTCAATTGTTTAAAGTTGAAAACTTACAATGTCTCAGAGAAGGGGTTGAGATCAATAAATGCCGCTTCAATATATGTAACTGTGTTCAAACCGAAGCATTTTCCTTTTACTGGTATCTGTATATATTCAGGAGGTTTAAACCGTACACTCCGAAAGGAGCTTTCGATGTGAAGCTATATGTGTGTGTTCTTGGATCTCAAGCCAATAGAATCAGCCTATATCATCATATATGTTTCAAGTGCAAGTTTGTCCTTCAAATTACAATATGAAAATTGGTTTATCATATGATATCAGTTTATCTCCTGGCTAGGGCATAATAGGTTGTCATAATAAGTTTTTTCTCTTTTTAATCTTTTAGTATAATGTATTCTTCCATTCGGGGATGGGGGACGGCTGGGAGAAAATGGGTTTGAGGAATGAGGAGAAGAAAGGTGGAGATTCCGAAGCTAAAATTAATAATCGCAATCAAAGATGAGACAGAAATTGATCATGTTAATTGACCAGATGTCCACAGCAAGCAAAAACTATTGGCTGAGAAACAGTGAAGGAGGGTTCCATCATTTCTTTTTCATGAAAATATCCCAAAGAGTACCGCTTTTCTTAAAGCATTGCGAACAAGTTGCTGTAAGATTTTAGCTTGTGTCGCTTTCATAAGCATAATACACCTAGAATGGGAAGGAAAAGTGGGAAAAAAACAAAAAAACCTCTCAAGTCCTGCATATGAATTACTCTGGGGAATCACCGAAAAAAATGACACCAAATCAGTGGGCTTTTTGCCTCCTGGGCACGTAGTATTGGCATTTTTATCTTGAAAGGCTAAAACCCTTTCAGGCCGTGTGACTAAATTTACAATACAACACTTAAATTCTTAAGTAATATATATATATATTTTTTTATACTTCATCTAATATTATTTATTATATATAAATTTTTTTATCATTTTTCTCATTAATCACATTTTTTAAAAATAATGTTAACAGTACTTACACCCATTTTAAAAATGTAAGATAATTATTTTAGTTAACAATATTCAGCGGGCATATAACTTTTCTGATCATAATTTGTTAAAATAAGTTCTTTAAATCATTCGTTGTTTCAATGGGTAGCGAGGATAGCACCTACTCTAATTTGACCCTTTTTCTATTTATTTCTTTTTGGTATTATTTAGAGTGCAAGCACTTGATAGGGAAAAGGGAAAAGGGCAAAGGATATATAAGTGGGCTAATAGATGACCGAACCTTTAACATTATATCACACCTTAATCTGAGACTAAGGCCTGTGCCAGCAACATAATAGATTCAACTCCACCTCCATATTTGGATCTGGATCTGCATAAATACTGTATATATATACCACGATAGATAGCATATAAGATGTTGCAGTATATAAAGAAGGACAACGAAGCTCAAGAAGCAAAAGCCCCCCTTTATATCCAAGGAAGAGCTAGTGATCTTACCACGATAGATAGCATATAAGATGTTGCAGTATATAAAGAAGGACAAAGAAGCTCAAGAAGCAAAAGCCCCCCTTTATATCCAAAGAAGAGCTAGTGATCTTACCCTTTTTTAATCCAACTTCCAAGCACAAGCAGCCGCTACCACACAGGCCACATACAAGCTGTTTCAGTAAAGATGATCATAGCCAAGATAGCATTCACCTGCAGATACACCTGCACCTCGTGCTTGGTCCCCCTACTCCCATATATATCTATATATAAGTAATTTTTCGTTGACATGTTTTTATGGTAATTAAGACGACTATGTTAATAGAGAAAACCAAGTAAAGTGCAGGTGCAAATGCAGATAAAGGCAACATATTGGCACGAATATATGTAAGGGCCAGCTATGGCAAGTTAAGATTTTTCAAGCTGGTAGCCAACCATTTATATAATAAGGATTCCAAGGGAAAGAGAGAGAGAGGTAAACGAGTACTTGATGAGAAGAGAGAAGCAGTTGATATCGCTCACAACAGGATATTCAAAGTGGGGAAATGACGGTCCTTACATCATTTTCTATAAAAACATATTTTTACATTATTTTTAATAATTATAATTAAATAAAAAAATTAATAGTATAATAAATAATATACAAAATAATATAAAAAAATAACATACAAAAATCATGATTGTTCAAAGTGTGATTCACTCAAATCTCGAAAGATTTGGGATCAATTCATGGAGACATGATCTATCCAAATAGCATATGTTTGTACTAGTAAAAGTATATCTGAGGAGGGGAGAAACCAACAGAAACTTGAATTAGAATAATTTAGATATTTTTATTATTAATATATATATATATTAATATTATTTATTTTATTTATTTTTTGTTAATTTTTTGTTAAATTTAATACTTTTAAAAAATATTAATAATATATACATCTTAAAAAAATGTATATATGATAATTTTTTTCCGAATTAAAAATGGTCATTACAGGGAGGTTTATGAGTGGATAAGAATTGGTAGATCTTCATTAATTTTTTTGGTTCTAATATCTAAAGCTAGAAAGAGCCGTGCACCCGCATGTCTGCCACACAACAAGCTGGTCTAAGGCCACGTGACATAAACCATCACAAGCACGTGGGATTTGATGTGTCAACCAATGCGAGAGTGCCACGTAAAGTATTGGACTGACGCCTCACTATGTCTCCCTGTGGGTACTCTTTTTTCGTGCAAACAGAAATGTAGGAATTGGATGGAGGGAAAATGAAGTGAGATAAAGCTTACAACATATCTCTTCATATTCAATACTGATGAAAGAATCACAGTATAAATATAGAAAAAAATAAGATAGAATTAATCATAATTAAATAATAAAAATTATATAAATATAAAATAATATATATATTTGTAACATCGTTCTATTAAAGTGGTACATATAAAAGAAGAATTTTCTCTTGCTACATAAATACTGTTGAAGATAATGATAGATATGATGAACACAAATGAAAAATAATGACAGTAAAAGAAAGTAATTAAGATGTGATGAACACCAAAGAGAAATGATGACAGTAAAAGAAAGTGATTATATATTATTACAGAGTGTTACTATATATAATATCAGCTAACTTCAGCATTTAACTTCATCTACTAATCTAACCACTTTCAGTTACAATCGATTACTTTTTAACATAAAACTAATATTAATTATATATAAAACTAATATCAATTAATATAACTTATTACTAGCATGCCCCTTTAATCCGAACTCTCTCTTGAGATGTTTGTAGTAGTAAAACATTAGTAACAACTAACTTGTTCATGAAAGAAATAAACTTTGCTAAAGACAAGTTTTGTAAGCACATCCACAATCTGGTCATCAGAAGGGATATGCTGAATTAACATTTCCCTTTGTAGAACTTTGTCTCTCACAAAAAACAAATCTAGTTTCATGTGTTTGGTTCTATTATGAAGAATGGGATTATGAGATAACAAAACTGTGCTCATGTTGTCACAGTAGATCAGAGATGTGCTAACCCGAAATTGCAGCTCTGTCAATAAAGACTAGATCCAAACTAATTCAGTAACAGTGCAAGCTAAGCTTCTGTACTCAGCTTCAGTATTAAATCTGGCTACTACTAGTTGTTTCTTGGACCACCATGAAACTAGATTACCTCCAAGAAAAATACATGCACCAGTAGTGGACCTTCTGGCATCAGGGTTACTGCCCCAATCAGCGTCACAAAATCCTTGAAGAGTCAAGTGAGTAGTTTTCTACAAGTGAAGACCATGACTCAGAGTACCATTGAGATATCTTAATATACGTTTTACTAATTTCCAATGAATATCTAATGGCTGCTGCATGAACTAGCAGGCTTTGTTGACTGAGTAAGATAGTTCTGGTCTAGTAATGCTGGTGTATTGGAGAGCACCAACAATAGATCTGTATAATGTCGGGTCTGAAAAGTAGTCATTTCCATGCTTAGACAACTTTGTACCAGTAGTGATTGGAGTAATAACTTCCTTGGCTTTTATCATATTTGCTCGAGCATGCAAATCTTTGATATACTTGGACTGGCTGAGATGAATACTTCCATCAGTGAAGGTGTGAACTTCAATTCCCAAAAAATAGTGAAGATTGCCAAGATCCTTTAGAGCAAATTTGTCATTGATATCAAGGACTAACTGAGAGATGAAACTAGAAGAGGACCCTGTGAGAATGATGTAATCTACATAGACTAAAATATAAGTGCAACTGTCAGTGGTTTTTTTGATAAATATGGAAGGATCACACTTGCTGGAAACAAAACCAAACTAATGCAGAGTATGTGCAAGTTTTTCAAACCAAACTCTTGGGGGTTGTTTGAGACCATAAAGTGCTTTGTCCAACTTACAAACCAAAGAGTTGTCTGAGGAAACAAAACCAAGGGGTTAAGTCATATAGACTTCTTCATGAAGATGGCCATTAAGAAATGCATTGTTGACATCTAGTTGTTTGAGAGGCCAATTGTGTTGTAAGGCTAAGGTTAAGATAATTCAGATTGTGGTTGGTTTAACTATTAGAGAAAATGTTTTAGTGTAGTCAAAACCATACTCTTGATGAAATCCCTTTGCTATAAGCCTTGCTTTATATTTTTGAATAGATCCATTAGGGTTTTCTTTAATTCTGAAAACCCACTTACAACTTATTGGCCTTCAATTAGGTGGAAAAGGCACAAGATGCCATGTTTTATTGGCCATTAATGCATTGTATTTTGTTTGCATAGCTTCAGTCTAGTGAGATAAGGTGAAAGTATCCTCAGCAGAGGTGGGTAAGGTATGAGCTAAATAGGGTTTTTGGCTTGAACATACTAGACTTTGATCGAGTAGTCATGAGATGGATATTAGTGTCTTGGGAAAAAGAAGGAAGAGTAGTAGAGAAAGACTCAATTTGAGCAGAAACTGGATGTACATGAGGTATTGACTGAGAAACAGGAGTAGGATGCATATGAGGTACTGACTGAGAAACAGGAGTAGGTATAGAAGACACTGATTGTGGAAGGTGAGCATATGGTAGACCAGAATCTGAGTGCACATGAGTACTAGGTGATGTGGCAAAACCAAAATGAACTATATCAGCAGCAGAATTAGAAGATGAAGGTAATAGAGAGCATGAAGAGAAAATTGAAGATGAAGGAGAAGGAAAATAAGGTAGAGAAATGAGAATATGTAACAGCTCAATATTTACTACCCAAATATATCGTCATATAAGTGAATAACTCAATATTGACCCTGTTACTACTAACATACATCAACGTCTAACCCATATCATTCATACATAATGAGTAAATATGGAGAGCCACCAAAACAGAAGTTATATATACATCACAGCCTCAAGGCATACTGTTATACATAACTTGAAACAACTAAGCAAATATAAAACATATATAAGCTCAGCTCAAAAAAGATCTATACTATGCTAGTCTTCATACATCTTCTTCTTCCCTTTAGAAGAGCTTGCACCTGGATTTACATGGCAATACAATCGAGGTAAGAAAATATATCTCAAGAGAAGTATTCCAATACCAAGATATAAATATATTAATATATAAATATATACAAACAGATAATATTTATAATTATCTCGTTGATACTTCAATAATAGAAGTAACAACTCCTCATTTCAACAACAAGCAATCGCCCATACAATTGCAATGCATGAAAATGTCATGATAGCAATTGTCCATACAATCGTCATGTTATGCTTAATTATGACTAATGATTATGTCTATGCAGATCCCTAAGTATGAAAATGTATTATGCATGATACCACATCCAGGACTCCAATCTCATGGCAATGTCATGAATGCATGAAACTTGAACAAAGTAATGGAAGTCCATAGTTTCATCTATACCCTTGAACAAGTACTGGGAGTTTCATCCAGAATATATCATTATCACAGAGGAAGTCTCATTCCCCCCGAGTAGTGAAGTCTCATCAACTACACGGTTAATAATAATAAACAAGGAATTTTATCCTTTCATACTTCACTATATTAGGAAGGGTACTAAGCGCCTTACCTAATATAGAACACCCATTTTTAAGGGGCCAAATAAAGCAAATAGGATATTACTCACCTCCTGACTTCACAATGTAATAAGGATATTACTCACCTTACTACTCACAACATAGAGAGGATATTACTCACCAATCTATGATTCTCAAAAATACTAAGAGGATATTATAAACCTCAAGGTATTTCACATACAATAGAGTTGGATATTACTCACCAATCTATTATACAAAGACATAGAAAGGATATTACTCACCAATCTATGCTTCTCGAACATCTCATGCAAAACAATTACCAATTACTTTCCATAACTAGTTTCACAATTGATTTATATACATTTCAGGTTCAATTCACAACTCTTCATCAAATACTTATAGAAGTACTTTAACACTCTTAAAAGAGCATACATGAGTGATCCTAATACTTAGGAGAAACTCATTTCCTCAATTCATCACAATACACCATATATGTATATATTCATGTCTAATTATCTCACATAATTAGCGTCACAAATCAATATGATTTATCACGTTCTTACTTTATTAAATACTCCTACTAGTGTCTCAACACTCATTAAGAAGTATAAAAGAAGAAAACTATGCTACTAGAATGATCCAGAGCATCAAACACAACTCATAGTTGTTTTCTGGCACCAATGTTGCGGCGTCCCCTATTCCACGTTGTGGCGCCCAAGTCTCGGGTTCAAGTACTGGCAGGAAAAATGCCAATGTTGCGGTGTAAACATTCAACATTGCGGCGCAAACATTCAACGTTGCGGCGCACGTCCATTTTTCTACCCAACGTTACGGCATTCAAAGTCCAACGTTGCGGCATTCATCATGTTCTTCCCAACGTTGCGGCGTGAATGTCCAACGTTGCGGCGTGAACAGCAAAACTCAAAATCTGCATAATTCTCAACGACTACGTTCTTGTTCCATTGGAACTAAAACCACTTCCAATCACTAAAAATCCATTTTCAAGTGATTTTCAACCTCTAATAAAGTCCAACTACACATTTTAACTCTCAAACAACATCAATTTCATTTGAATCAACACTTATGAATCAAAATCTCCAACTTGACCAAAATCCCCAAAAATGACCTAAAATTGGAATTAAGACTCCAAATGATGAAAAATTCATCTAAACACATTCATAATTCAGTTTCTAACTCAACCATACTAACCACATCAAGATTCAACTTATAATTCATCAAATCACCCATCAACCTCATTTCCTCTTCAAGCTTTTCTTAAACCAAAAGAAAAGAATGAACACAAACAAGTAAAAACAGATTTTCCCCTACCTCAAGATCAAGATGATGAAGATGAAGCAAGGCCTTCACGCGGATCTTCTCCTTGGATGATTGATCCTTCTCTTCCTTCTCTTTTTCTCCTCTCTTTTCTTTCTTTTCTCTTCTCTTCTTTCTCACGTTTTTGCTTTTCTGTTTCTTCCCATAAAATATCCCCACCGTGGGATATTTTCACAAGAAGGGAAGTCTATTTAGACTTCTCTTATTTGGGTACCAAAACCCAAACTACTAAGAACACCCAGATTCCACCGAATCTAGTTTCTTAACTTCCAACAGATTCAAAATAAATCCTAAGATTCATTAAAAATTCTGTTTCATCAAAAACTGATATTTTCATATCAGCTGTGGGTCAAACCAGCACTAAAACACACAACCAGTATACTTAAAAATGTCGAACTAACTCTGAAAATTCTCAAACTTTAACTGTAGCACAGTTCCCACATTTATGACTTGAAAATAAACTTTCGACATTGATCTCCACTAACTAAGCAGTTTAAGCCACTTCCAGAGCAAATAACAACTATATTTCTCACATAGTGTTACAGTAAAGTATCTAAACATACTCAGAAAGTCACAAAACTTCACAGACATGTTAAGTAAGTATTAGGCTACCTCTATAACCATATACAAGCCTAACATGACTTTCTAGGGTATTACAAAATACGTGGAGTTGCTGAAATAGGAACAGTAGCAACAGGAGAAGAGATAGGTAAGGTAATATTTCTCAGTTTTTGAAAAAGAAAATATAATTCGTTAAAATTGACATCCTTTGAGATATAAATTCTGTTGGTTTCGAAATGTAAACATTTGTACCCTCCATGAGAAGAGCTATATCCAACAAAGATACATTCTAGACTTCTAAACTGTAATTTATTGGAGTTATATGGTCTGAGGTTTGGATAACTAGCACACCCAAAAGTTTTGAGGAATGAGTAGTCTGGATGTGATAGAGAGCTGTGTATGGCACTTTACCAGACAAGGAGGAAGTAGGCAACATATTGATCAAGAACACTGCTGTTTGGAAAGCATAATCCCAAAAAGGGAGAGGTAAAGAAGCATGAGCTAATAGAGTTAGTCCAAGTTCAGTGATTTGCCTATATTTTCTCTTAATAACACTATTTTGGTGATGAGTGTATACACAAATCAATTTATGAGATATACCTTGAGAGGTAAGATAAGAAAACATTGGTTTAAACTACCCACCACAATCACTTTGTACAGATTTGATTTTGGAATTGAATTGAAGTTCAATTGTCTGTTTATAAGTTTTGAATATGGAAAGGGTGTCAGATTTTGATTTGAGGAGATAGAACCAAGTGAATCGAGTATGAGCATTGTAACACCCACCTTAGGATGCCACATTTATGTTACATAATTACCAAATTAACTTTATTTAGATAACGTAAGTTGTAGGGAAAAATACGAGTTGCAAAATTTCTTAATTACAAGAAAATAAACTTAGCAGAAAATAAAACATCACAGCATCATTACAAATAATTTACATCATTTATACATATCCAAGTCTTTTGTTATACATATACAAATCTTTAACACTCTCATATTATAATTATTACAAACTAGTCACTCCAAAAAATTATAAACACTATTTACATTGACATTTTTGCCCAAGTACTACTAGGCAGCTGAGCCCTCAGAAGTAGCCGGACCCTCAGATGGGTCCTCCTTAGATTCCCCGGGTGGGGGAATTCCAACTCTACGTAAAGTCCGGGGAGGAAATGTCCGAGCGGACGATACAACACTACCCTCTCTAGGGGTGCGATAGTACGCTCCCCAGTGCTGCCTAATAGATATAGGGAACTCTAATTGTACATAAATAGTAACAGAAAAGTAAGGGTTCCCGACTGTAGCCTACTCGCTAATATTTACATCTCCTAGATAATATATACTCTCTCTCTCAAGATCTTCAGTCCATGCCTCGTCCCTTCCGATGAATGTCAGTCTCATGTAACCCAAGAAACTAGGAATCTCCACCGCCATCAAAACTCGAAGTTCTCAATGGAATCTGGACCTTTCTCTGCTTCTCGCTCTACGTCTGGCTCAGTCTCTTAACAACACATAAACATGATACAACATATATATACAAGAGGTGAGATCACCTATGCCAATACCAGTATGGTAGCAATGAAGATAATCACATACAAAATATCATATAGATGTTATACTATAATTACAGTTATGTCACTAACCTCATATATCATCATTACACAGGAAATAAAAATAAGAATTACGACTATGCTATCTTCAATACTCAAGTATTCAATATTTTAATTATCACAAGCAAGAATTACACATGAGTAAGAATTACAATAATATATCCCCTATGAATGCAAATGTGAATGTAATGTACACTGACTCAATATTCTACTCCATGGAGCTACAACGCAAGTCGGAGAGAGTGACTGAAAAGATCTGTCAGCACCAACATGCTTTAGACCACGTGCTCAAGTTCTGCACATCTAGCATATGCACGACAGTCTTTATCAAATCATGATTAGGGATAGTGTCTCGGTCCGGATCATTGGTGTGTTGCATCGGTCTAACCCACGGCACATAAGAGCTACCAACTCCGTCCATTGTAGGCAACCCGCACCCCAATGCCCCCAAGGTCAATCAGTGACCTACACTACGCTTATCG
Source organism: Ormosia semicastrata (assembly GCA_029884595.1). Lineage (NCBI taxonomy): Eukaryota > Viridiplantae > Streptophyta > Magnoliopsida > Fabales > Fabaceae > Ormosia > Ormosia semicastrata. Next base: position 16,105,502 of record JAQQTO010000041.1, on the reverse strand, counting down.
CACCTACTCGGGAGGTGTAATCTCTCCTAGTAACTTGCCTTACACAAATTTTTGGACCTTTTCAATGCATGTACTATGCACTATTCACAATTTCCATTGATATCCCATGTGCAAAGGGGTTCATATAATAATTTAACAAAGAATGTTACTTGTAATTTAATCGCGTAATCATATTTTCGTATTTTCTCACTCGCGACTCAATTGCCGCTTTTCAAATCACGTAGTGATTTTCCAAAGGTTTTCCAATCGCGTAACTATTTTTCATACGTTTTAAATCGAATTACTATTTTACTCGTTTAATATTAAAATTTATGTATTTTTCTCATATTTGCAAAATAGTCCTTTAAAATACATAATTACATATTCATCCCTCAAAACAGATTAATTATACTTTCGTCCCTCAAAACACATAATTTACATTTTCGTCCCTCAAAATACAAAGATTTTCACTATAACCCCTCAAAATTTTATATTTACATAATGACCCCATATTTCTATGGCATTTCCAATTGAGCCATTTCCTCATAAAATTTACCGTGTAAATTTCACATACATACAGTATAAGTTTTGCTACAGTATATATTTCGCATACACACATATTATCAGTTCCTTAAGCATTATAGCATACAGTAAGAATCGAAATAAAATCGATTTCACAGATACTACACGTACGGACATAGAAACACAAGCAAATCACATCCCAAATACAATCCAAACATAGAAACACAATCAAGCACATCTCAATACAAATCAATCAATACAAATCCAAGAACCTCAAATAATAGGTGAATAAATCCTTAAAGATTTTTCACCGAATAAACCATCCTCATACTACCAGAACATGGGTGGTAAGATTGAGTCTCCCTCTTACCTCTTGAAGACAAGCTTTGTAAGCTTTCCTCCCTTGCCTTGAAACTTTGTTAATCTCCTAACAAGCCCTAGAATTTTCAAGAAAAATTAGTGAAGGACTATACAAGAATCAAGGTTGAAAACCATGGAAAAATCATGGTTAATAAAATTAAAATCAAACTTGGAATTCTTAAATCAAAGCTTACCTTTTTAAGAAAAGGTTGAAGAAGCTTAGGTTGATGAAGCTTTGAACAAGGTAGGATAGGTTTTGTGACAAACCTTGTGAAGGAGAAATGATTAGAGTAGAGTTTAAATTAAAACAAACCAAGAGATGAGTGTTTAGAAGGATGGATGATGTGAATTGGAGGTGGTGACCGATTGGAAGAAGAAAGAAAAATGAGAGAAAGAGGCGTGAGTTTTCCTTGAAACTTTGAGAGAATTAGCTTATGTTTTGATAAGTAAAAAGTGAAGGGTGAGAATGTGGGAAGGCTGCTGCCAAGTCGTGTGATAACACGTGAAATGTGGATGATTTTACTTGAGTGATTATCTAAATTATGAATACATGAAGACAGCTGCCAACCGTGGATGAATTTGTGACATTTGGAGAGATTCATTTGCATGGTTATCCACTCCATCCAGCTGCTACATGTGCTGCTGCCGTGTTGTGTCTTTGTGAATGACGTGAATGAACATTTTGCTTGAGCAAGTAGCCATGCATTAATTGCACAAGGACACTCACTTCTCATTGGTCACAAGCTTGACTTTGCATGACATTTGAACATTCAAATATTACTTGAAATCTTCAAATTCTGCTGGACGTGTTGCTGCTGCTGGACGTCTATTTTCTGCCACTGCTGGGCCGTTTTTTGCTGCTCCATTAACTGCATTGGACCATCCAAAATTTGCTGCTGTTGGGCCTCCAATTTTTCTGCTGGACCATGGTGGTTTAGGTGAGTTTAAGTCCTTAATTTATCATTAGTTCAAGCCTAGTTACTAGTTAATTGGTTAGCTAATTAATTGGATTTAATCTCCTAACCATTCTTACTTAATCCTTCAAGTACATAACTAATTTAGTTTAACATATTTAACTTGTATCTAATATATATTTAACATGCATCATCACTTCTAATTAGAATTAGAATATTAAAGTAAGGATTAAGTTATAACTAATCCCTAATTAAGTTAGTTTACTTAATTTCTTAATTAGGTAATTAGGATAACTAAATTAAGGTTAATTAGTTTCCTAAGAAAAAGTCAAGCAATTAATGTTGACTCAATCTTATCCATTAATCTCATCTAGGGTGAATATTACTTGATAGTTTTAGTAAGCTTTGTTTTACACCATTGATTGAATCAATGGTGAAGATCAAAGTTCCTAAGTCAAACTTCAAATCTAATGGTCCACAAGGAAGTCTAAACTTCTTTCCTTGACCAATTTTCATTGGTTAGAAAAGTCCAACCAATTGTTTTGACTACATCCTATTGGTTCACTTTAATTTTAATTTCAAGAAATATTCTAAACACATTTTCTATTAATTAAAACTTATCTAGGTCAACGTTCATAGCAACGACTCGCTATAAATATAATCACGATATTTATCAAGACAATATTTTTGTTTTTATAGATAGGTTCTAAAATTAAAAGATTCTTTTTCGAGTCACTCGATTCGGGTTTAGTAAGATCCCCGTCTCCAAATGAAAGATCAATTTTCCTACCAAAATTATTATTTTCCCTAGCCAGGAGCAATCACACAAAATGATCAAATATGATCTCGCAACAGTCAAATTATTTTTATACCACACAGAAAATACAAAACAGTACAATTTTACTATTACCATTCATATAGTCAGAATTTGGGGTGTTACAAGCATCAACAATACTAAGATAGTACTTGTGACCAGTAGGGGATGCAATTGGTGCAAGGCCCCATAAATCTAGAAACAACAACTCAAAAGGATTACTGTAAATAGTACTAGACTAATGAGATGATTTTCGATGGCTTTTTCCAAGACAGCAAGCAGTGCAAAAATCAGAAAGTGTCTTATAAGGAACTGAAATGGCACATGACTTCAAGATTTGTTTAACAACTTGAGCATTAGGGTGTCCTAACCTATTGTGCCAAATAGAAAAGGGAGAACAAGAAGTAACAGGAAAATTAATAGGAGATGAACCAACAGCAGCAGAATAAGTAATTTTATTATTTGAAGAATGTGAAGTACAGAATACTGTGTTACAATATACTAGTTTATTAAAAGAACAACAAGCAGTATGATGTAAATTTGGTTTACAAGTTTCTGTACATTTTTCTGTAACAGCAAAGGGAATACATGGAAAAGAAGAACTAGAATTACAACAAAGTACATTTTATGGTGAACAAGAAGGAAAGAAACTAGAAGTAGAGGAACAATATGAGCTTGACTGAGATGGAAGTTATGGTAGCTGCTGAGTTGCATTGCCTAGATGTGGAGGAAGAAAATGAGTGAATTTGTACAAGCCATCAGAACCAACAGAACCACGAAGAAGAATTTCATGATTGTCATGAGATTTAACATAGCAATGGTTAGCATGGAACTCAAAATAGACATGATTATCCCTTACAAATTGACTGACACTAATCAAGTTTTTGGTGATAGCAGGAACATGCAGTAAATTAGACAAATTAAAAGTAATAGAAGAATTGCAAGGATATGTAACTAAAGATTGACCAATGCCAGCAATTGTCAAACTTGAACCATTGCCTAGATGGATCTGCTCACAACCAGCATAAGGTGTCTGATGTAACAAATTGGATGCATCACCTGTAACATATGTTGAAGCACCTGAATTTGGATACCAGGCAGTATCATGAATGGTAGAGGGTGTAGCTAACATGACATTTATGGAAGAAGGAGGTCTGGAGAATGAAAGATTATTTGGATAGAACTGAGGAGAACTGTGAAGATTGGGATGAAAATTAGAAGATAGAGGTTGTGAGTGAATCTGTGAAGATGAAAAATGTGATGACTGAGGAGACTGAAAATTAGAAGAAGGAGGTAAAACAGAATGTTAAGCTTAAGGAAATCTTGGAACAGGTGAATAGAAATTCGGATAGTGTTGAAAATTAGAAGGAAAGGATGATGATGGAAGAGTCTGAAAATGTGGATCAAATTTGTGCCAGCAAGTTAAGGAAGTATGGCCAGATTTGTGACACAACTGACAAGAAAGAGTGGATCTACCTCCACCACGGCCACCTCTACCTCGAAATCTTGCACCAAATCGAGCTCCCTGATCTGAAGATCTGCCTCTAAAGTTGGTGAAGTTTGCTGAATGATAATCATGCTTGAAATCATAAAGGTGAGGAAACATAGATGGATCTTGTGACTGAGGACTAAGATGTGGCACATTCAATCCTAAACCTGAAGCAGACTTTGCAAGTGAAGTAACATTAACAGAGTGAAGATCAGTAGTAGACTGAGAGTTCGCATTTTTCTCAATTCTGGTTTCTTGAAGTAACAGTAATGATTCAACATCAGCAATAGTGTAGCGTTCCAACCTTGAATTAACCAGAGTCACAAACATATCATACTCATCCGGAAGACCTTCTAATATGATCTCAATATGTTCTTGTGCACTAATTGGGTGACCAATAGAAACTAAAGAATCAATAAGAGCTTTTATTCGAAGTAGATACTCACTGATGGATCTGGATCCTTTCTTTGTTGTTCGAAGTTCAGATTTGAATTGACGGATTTTTGCTTTGGTTTGAGAAGCAAAGTGAGATTCAATTTGATGCCAAACTTGTTAAGAGAAATCACAACCAACCACACGAGTGAGCATATCTTCAGAAAGTGAGGAAAGAAGCCATGAAAGCAGCAACTAATCTTGCTGCTCCCAAATCAAAAACTCAGAGGACACCTTATTCAAATCAAAATCTTCAAGAGATCAAAATCTTGGAGGAACAGATTCAGCTCCTTTACTATATTGAATGAGATTGTGACCTTTGATTGCAGCAAGAATTTGCTGCTTTCATAATAGATGATTCTTATCATCTAACTTGATTGTAATTGTGTGATTGAACAAGATCTAGCTGTTGAGATTTCAGAGCCATCCGTAGGATCATCAACTCTTGATACCATGTTGAAGATAATAACAGATCTATGATGAACACAAATGAGAAATGATGACATAAAAGAAAGTTAACATATGCAAAGAAAGTGAATGAAGAAATAATATTAGAATCGGATGATTGTGTATTATTATAGAGTGATACTATATATAGTATCAGTATTGCATCTAACTTCAGCATCTAACTTCAGCTACCAATCTAACCACTTTCAGTTACAACCAGTTACTTACTTTCTAACATAAAACTAATATCAGTTAATATAATAGATCACTAACAAATACTTATGAATTTTCTCTAGTGACTGGGGGCCAACGGCTCGAGACTGTTTCTCCCCATGTATAATAATGTTTCTTTTTTTTTTGTTACATTATAATGTTTCTATTTTCTAGCCTGTAAATGGTCCTACCCTAATCTTTTTCCTTCCCTTCACTCTCAATCACTTCTGAAAATCCAAGTGGCAACTCAGTTGCCACCAGCTCATGCACTACTTCTTTCTTAAATTTGTTGGGATTGGGTAAAATACTAAAATATGAGGGAAAAATTAAAATAAATTTATTTTTAAAATAAAAAATAAAAATAAATATTATTTTTAAATTTAATTTAAAATACATTATAATCTTAACTTATTAAAATTTAATAATAAATATACATTTATTTAAATAAATAATTTTAAAAAAACGTTATCTTGCAAATAAGAGTTTCATGCTGAAACAGTGAAATGCACTGTTGGCACAGCTAACGGTATCACCAGCTTCAGAAATGCTACTTGTACTGCGTTCAGATTTTAGAGAGTTGTTATTTTCAGGCTTTTATTATTATTATTACTATTATTATTATTATTATTATTAGCTTTTCAAGTGCGAGTTGTACTAGAGATTTAATATTTTTTATATAATATATTTTTAAATAAATTTTTATATGAATTTTAATTAGAAATGAATTTTTAAAACAATTTATATAAACCTGATTGTAATAAAAAACAATTTTAATCTGCAATTGGAAATAAAAAACATCTCAATAATTAACAGAAACAGTAAATTAATTATTATATGTAAAAAAATTTACAAAAAATATTCACAATTCATAATTTTGTATATTTGATAATAATTAAGTTTCCATGGAATATATTTATACTTAGGCAAACAAAAAAAATATATAAATTGTTTTAGTATTATACAATAGTCATGTATAAACAATAATAGAATTAGAGTTTAATTTTTATTTATTATAAATGAAATTTTTTAATGTAAAAGAGTTTTATATTAATAGTGAATGAGAAAAAATTCACAAAATTATCCTTTATTTTTTTGAACAAAGTAAAAACCTCAAAGCTACCAAAAAAAAAAAAAGCACATGGCAAACCTTGCTGTGTGGCACGGGGAGGGGAGTGAAAAAGACTTGAATTTGCAGGCCCAGCAATCGGCCATCGAGCTGCCCTTTGAGGCAGCTTGTCTGAAGACTAACCATGGTATTGGACCGCAGCTTTGCTTGATTTAGAAAATTATATGATATGATATCATATGTCATATGTCTCCTAAAAATATCCTGCACTGTTTTTGCCCTGTGGAGAAATTTATGAAACCAAGTGTTGAATTGACATCTGGTTTATATATATATATTATAATATCTTTACGAGTATTTAATTATAAATATCGCAGTACTCTTCCTAATCTCGTTTGGTTTGGCTCTTTTGTCAATTTTTACAAAGCCTACACGTCACAAAGTCACCCATCGTTTCATATCAAAGGAACATGAACACCCAATAAACAGAGAAGATGTTGCTCATCCATCAATTTGAATCTGCCACATGAATGAGTACTATATGTCCAGTGTTCTCTTTGGTTTGGTGTTATTTGACGGTACTCTTTAGGAATGTTGACGAGTCAGGCTTCCACCGGGTAGGCTCCGTCCTCACTATTACTAGCACCGTAGCAACTTGGCAATAAAATTTAGGAACAACTGTGGACTAGCATGTGAATGTATGGTAGTTGCATGTTTATATGTTTAAATTTTAGTTATATAAATTTTTAGATATTAGATTATAAAGAATATCTTTATGAATTTTTTAATTTTGATGTGAATAATTGACTTTTGATTAAATTGAAAAGGTAAATCAATTAAGACATACAAGTTGGCTCAAATACAACCACAATAAAAAAAGAGAAACAAGAAATTATATGGAGTAACTACCAAAGAATTATTTTTTCCCATTATAAGAGTCATACTTATTAACTTGTGACAAACTTCAAACGAACCAGTTAGTAGTTAACTTCTTTTTTAAGTATTTATTTTTTCTTCTTTTGGGTCTTGATTGGATACCAAAAAAGGAACGAAGCACCGATATTGAGACAAGGTAACCTATTTATTAGTAGAATATGGCAGCAATGAACCCATTTGAAAGGCGAAGTAGGGGGCGTTACATTACAAGGTGATCAGACAGCCCCATGTGAAAGAGCAAATCCACAATGACATTTGATGGAGGCCCAACCCAATTGAAGGACCAGTAGGCAGTCGGTAGCCAATATAAATATCTGAGGTTTTTATCAAGAAAAATAAATAAATAAAGTAAAAAGACGTAACGTTGAACGTGGCATGAGGATCCCACTCGTAATAGCACAGTTGTTAACCCCATCAATTTCCACCTTCTCTTCCCACTTCTGAAAAAATACTTGTGGAGATTTAAACTAATTAATAAACGCCATATTTTTATTTGGAAAATGATTTGTTACATTATTTTTTTATATTTTCTAATTACACTTATTTTATTTAAAAAAGATAAAAAAAATATTTTTAAAAATATATTTAAATTATTTTATTATTTAAAAAATAATATACAAATACAAATACAAATAATATACAAATAACAACCCTCTTTTTTTTTTAAATGTAAATAATTATATGTCACAAGCACGTACAATTATAGTTTGATTGGTTTAGGAAATAAGTTGTAGGTAAAAATTTCTCCCACTTGAGTTCATTCACAGTTACCATTTGCTGCTACTAATACACTCTTTGTAACCACCCAACCCACTCCCACACCTTCTCTTCCACTCTGAAATATTGAAACCACAATGGGCGAGGTTAAACTCTCATTCTTCCGCTTCTTTCTTTCTGTCTCTTGATGTTGCATTGTTAGATGTTAATGCTCTCTCTCTCTCTCTGGATCATGTTGCAGAAGCAGAAACAGAAGAAGAAGAGCGATGGCGAAAACAACAAGGATGCGGGAAGAAAGGAGGAAACCCCTATCACCGTGATCTTGAAGGTGGACATGCATTGCGACGGTTGTGCTTCCAAAATCGTCCGTTGCCTTCGCGGTTTTGAAGGTTCCCAACCCAACTAACTATTCCTCATTCATTTTATCCACACTTTCAATTTCTTCTCTAATTCATTTTTCTTATCTGGATTTTCCTTTGGGATTCATTTGATTGTCTTTTCTTTTCTTTTCTTTAAAAAAAAAATTTGTTCTTATATATAATAATAATAATAATAATAATAATAATAATAATAATAATAATAATAATAATAATGATAATGCTACTTATTTACTGGGTTTTTACTGAACTGAAGCGTTGAACATGAAATTGAACCTTGTTGTTGAAGGCGTGGAGAGTTTGAAGGCGGAGAGTGAGTCCGGCAAGTTGACCATCACCGGAAAAGTGGACCCCTCCAAGCTGAGGGACAAGCTTGCACAGAAGATGAAGAAGAAAGTGGACCTCATCTCTCCCCACCCAAAGAAGGACAACAAGGACTCCAAATCCGATAACAAGTCCCACAACCAAAACAAACCCAACGACAACAAACCCAAAGAGGTCATTCTCTTTTTTTTTTTTTCCTTATTTTATATTAATTTAATTTAAGCAATCATTTTTTTTTTGTTGTTCTCTAATTTTCTGGTTTAATCAATGCAACAGCCTCCGGTGACTACGGTGCTCCTAAAGGTGGCGCTGCACTGCCAAGGGTGCATTGAGAGGATTCGCAAGACTGTATTGAAGACCAAAGGTGGTTTTTATTTATTTATTTACTAGAATGTGACTTATCTACCTTCGATGAAATATTTTGTTACATGTATTTTTATGTTTATTTTTTTAAAACTTTTTTTACACTTTAAAAACTTATTTTAAGTTCATATTTTATCTATGATAGATGACCTGTTTAACTCTTAAAATGTCAAATAACATATAAATCGAAATAAAAAAATAATTTAATTTAAGTGTACCAAATAAATAAATAAATAAAAATAAAGATGAAATTAACTAATAACTTAAATCTGTTAATAAGAAACTCACTTACTCATCTTCATTTACCTTATCTAATCTTTTTTTATAATTATTATAAAAACAAAATTTTTTGATCTTTTAAATTTATCTTTCTTTTATAAAATAATAAATTACTAATATATAGTATTTATAACTAATATAAATTATAAATTTCATTAGATTATGATTTTGTCTTTAGCTAAATTAAAAAAATTTCAATTGAAAAAATTTTAAGAAAAAAAAAAGAGAAATCAAAATAAGAAATAAATAAAATGAAATAAAAGACAAAAGAATTAAAAAAAATTGAGTTAAGAACAGTGATAGAATAATATTAACAATATATTTTTTAGACATTTTTTAATATTTATTTTATTAATAATTTATTTTATATACTTAAAATTATTTAAAAAATACTAATAGGACAATCAGAAAAAAAAACAATGATAAAGCAGAAAATAAAAACAATAATATTCTTATCAGCAATAGTAATAGTAAACTTTTTTTATATTTCTCTCAATATTATTAATTATATCATTTTTTTATAACTTACTTCCACTTAACCAGTATCATCCACAAAAAAATGTAAATAATGTTGAATAATAAAAAAGAAGGGCAATCAGATAATAAAGCAATAGATGAGCAATCTCATTTTTATAAGTTTTTACTTATTTTCAGATTAATAATAAAATAAATATTAAAAAAAATGTGTTACTCAAATTTTCTAGCATTAAAAACATGTGGGCACATGAAATCATGAGAAAACTGACCGTAAACAAAATTAGACCAAACATATATGCCATGATCATTGAAGCCACCTGGCATTATCAACGCAAATCAAACAAAAGTAAAAAGAAGCACGAACATTATCTGTGTGAGAGAACTTGAAGCAGAAGAAAAATTGCTTTTGAGTGGGAAACATTTTGGTAAAATTGCAATTAAAGAGTAATTAGAGGTAGTCTAATTAATAATAGGTTTTGTGTTTTTTCGTTGTCATATTGTTTAGATTAGGCATTGATTTTTTTGTTGACGGCGTTTGCAATGGAATGGTGTGGCGCAGGTGTTCATGACATGGCCATAGACAGGGAGAAGGAAACCTTGACGGTGAAGGGCACGATGGACGTGAAAGCTCTGGTGGGGAATTTGACGGAGAAGCTTAAGAGGAAGGTTGAGGTGGTCCCACCCAAGAAAGAGAAAGAGAAGAAGGAAAGTGGTGAGAAAGAGGGTGCAGCTGATAAAGGAGGGAATGGGGGCGGCGGAAAGAAGAAGAAGGGTGGTGGCGGTGGAGGAGGAGATAATGACAAGGGTGAGGAGGGCAGTGGTGACGGCGGGGAAAAAATGGAGCAGAGCAGGAATAGCACGATGGAGCCTTTGGCACCTGCATATGGATATGGTTATTGCTATGACTATGGCTATGGTGGCTATAACTATGGACCAGTCTACATGGGGCAATTGCATGCACCACAGATGTTCAGTGATGAAAATCCGAATGCTTGCTCCATTATGTGAGGCCTCTTTGGGCAGATTATAACTCTCAGCAATGAAGGATTTGCTTTTACCTTGGGTTGGGCACAAGAAAAGATGGGTAGGGGAAGAGTTTTTCTTTTTTTATTAAAAAAAAAGTATTATTTCTTTTTCTATGTTTGATAAACCATAGAGATGATTTTGTGCTTAATAGGAAGGGTTTTTTGATGTGATTAACCAATACTGTCACATATGGTTATACTTTGTTATTCTTTTTCTATGTTTGGTTATCTAATGCATAATGTAAATGATAGAGAGCCAACTTTGTTATTGCTAGAATCCCTGACCCTGTCACACTTTGGTTACCTTATGTTAGAGAACCAAGTTTCTTAGCTAGCTGACAATAGTAATACTCTGATAATTTTATGATTGGGGCTGGGAAGAGGAACTGAAAGTCTGAAACCCACGCCAGGCCTCTGCATGTCCTTATTAGGCTCAATGTGCTGAAGAAGAGGTTGGCGCACTCATTAGTCATTTGGCTCATTCCTACCAGTTTCTTGGCTGTCCTTTCTACTTGTCCTATCTATAGGCCAGGGCCATTTCCTGAATGCTAGGTTCGTTAGTGGGGTTTGAACCTGCCATGAGGATGGAGGACAGTAGGGTCAGTCCACTGTTCTTTTCCACCTATGCTGCTAATTTGGCTCCTTCCTAGTTTTCCACCTACCGTTCCACTCTGCTCTCCGTTGATGCAAATTGCATGGGGTAACTTAGGGTCAGATTGTAAGTGGCATTACATTGCATTGAGGTAATGAGAACTACCTCCTACTTTACTGCCACTAAGAATTGGGGCATACTAATGTGCAGTCACTCAATTGCTCCTCAGCATGGTTTTTGTCTGCATATAGAATAAAAAAAGCAGAGCAGGGAAACCAGAAACAGACAAGTGACAAAATAATAATAATAATAATAATAATAATAATAATAATAATAATAATAATAGAAACTCATAGAAGTGGGATTGCTCATCGTAATTTGAAGAGATGATATTGTTCTTGACGACGACTTTGAATAATCATGTAGTTGTTCCAAAATTTAGAGCATGTTTGGCCGACATTATTTTCCCAAAAACAATGGTTTATTTTTCAAAAGCTTCTTGAGAAAGCTTTTAAGTAAAATTGCTTTTAACATAAAATAAACTAATTTAAACACATACTTAGTCTAATTATATTGTATGCTATCAAGTACCCAAAGTACTGACTACGATATCAACCATTTGTGGGTGTTTTCAAATATAATCAATTTTCTTAAGAACTCTTTAATTATCACTCTAAAAGTTTATCTTAATCATTTTCACACAAAAAAAAATATTAATCATCTATGAATTACTATAAAATACTATTTCTGTATAATGATTATTATGAATCATGCATGGATTCCCTTCATGACTTAGCCTTCTTTTGCGTTTTTTTTTTTGGTAACAAACCTTCTTTTGCGTTTATTCAGGCAGAAAAGCAAGTTATTAGCCAGTAGCCACATCACATTCGTTTGGGTTGCATGTGCCACATGACCCTAAAAGTACGACTTGCGGGGTCATGATTTGAATTCATAGGGCTTTATGCATGAAATATATCGCGCGCGATGATGATGCTATGTGATTGTGTGACCGCACCATAATGCACTGCCTTTGGGGTTATATAGGACGGGAAAAGCCAACCAAATCAACATGAACACGTTCAAAAGCAGTGGTTGAACCAAGATTTTGAGGGGACAAGACCGCAAGAGATTGAACATTACAATTAAACTTGAGTTTGCTAGTAAGCTTTATGGATGATTCAAATAGTTGTTATGTATTTATTCAAATATACAAGTTTTTTGGGTAAGATTAGACAGTTTTTTTGGTTGGGAAAGTGTGCAACACTTTAGCTTAAACAAAGACTAGTCATAGGTGAACAGTATGAGCTCAAAAAAAATTTGGGGAGCAGCTGCCACCCCTGCTCTAACTAAGCTCCGCTACTGTTTAAAAGCCCAAATTTCCAAATTAATTTGTTAATGAAAAATTATTAAACAGATTAAACATTGGCGCAAGCATTTGCATTAACCAAGAATTTCTCTTTGTTAATGACAAAAACATTAAACATTGGCGCAAGCATTTGCACTCCTTTCCCTCTTTTCTTTTTCTGAATTTGAGGTAAATCTTGTGAATGACATTGAGGAAGAGAGTTTTGTTTTAGAAAAAAAAATGACAAGAATATTCTTCCCAGAAAATCAACTGCAAGAGATAAACATAATCAAATGAAATAATTGTGGGCTTTTTATTAAAGTGTATTCACAAGTAGGTATGCTTTTTGCATATATTCACAAAAATAAAAGCGTATGCAATTTTAAGATTCGGTATCCATGTGGTTAAAGGATCCAATTTTTAGGCTTTTCCTTTAGTCTAGTTCGAAGACGTGATGATTGCATGAACTCAACCATGTGACGATAAGCAAAGCAACGAGTGCATATCAGAAAGTGGGTTCATAAACAAATAATCAGAAGTTCAGGATATGCCAAGGGCTCTTTCCAGTTTCTTTTCTAGTCTTCTTTGGTCACCACTTGCCTAAGTAATATGTACAATCAATTATTTGGGAGCAATGAAGTCAATTATTTGCAATTCTTCAGTGTCTTTTTATATTGCCACTAGTATATTAAATTTTTCTATTTATTCGCGTGAATTATTTTAACAAATAATGCACACACTGCTCACAATGATGGCTTGCTTGAAGGTAAGACACAGCACAGACAACATGGTGGTGCCTTAAATCGTACCTACAAATCTACGAAAGAAATAAAGTGACCTTTATGCATTCAGAGTTAAATTTCACCCAAAGGGACCACACATAAAGGGTCTGCCATCACACTATAGGGCCTCAAATACTCCTTTTTTCATGTGTAAATTCTGAGAAGGATTGGTTGGGGTTAAGGATTTGTTCAGTTAGCTGACGCCTTAGTGGCAAACTATGTTCACTGAGTTGGTTAGGAAACCAAACTCCGCCAAAATTTCTTCCCCACCCTCTTTTTGTGCACAAACAAAAGCAAAAATCAGAATTCTTACAACCATATTGCTTTTGCCTTCAACTGCTTCCCTGTAATTCACAAAGAATATTCACTCAAGTTGAGCAGAGCAGAGCCTATTCGTTTTGTGTTTTTTTTTTCTTTTTTTTAATGCGTATTCATTTTGTGGTACTTAGTTAAGAGAGGAGGTTGAATTTTTCTTTTTCCATTCTTCCTATTGATTATTGAAGAAAAATAACAGATGGCTGAATATGGTAATTGCCAACAAGAATTACTGGCCAAGTCTTTTCATCATCTTTATCATCCAGAGGATCAAACGAGTCATAGCGAAAATTGGTTTATAAATGATTGAAGATAAGATGGATACGCAATTAAGCAATTTGCAGCACGGATTGTGGGTTCAATAAGGTGGAAAAGCTATGCTATTTATATTTATATTGAATGGGTCTCCAACGTACAATTTCCATAGTTCTATATGACCACAGCTTTTCCATCTTAGAATTGTGTTATAGATACACATCTACTAAGTATACGAGCAAAGAATAACTTGAGTAATCCTTCTCCCATAAGTTAGTTTTCGGGGTGGAATCAGTCTCAATTATTCTAATATGATATTAAAACTAAATTCAGTTAGACAATTTGTAAATGTCTAATCTTACAAACTTCATGTTTCAGATGTTTCATTCTAAGCATATTGACAAAGAACCACTTATAATAATTTGAGTAACTCTCCCAATGATCTAATTTTTAGGGTGAAGTTAGGACAAGTTATTCTAATACATTACAAAAAAGAAGTCCTTACATAGTTTTTATTTTTTACTTTTTTCAGCTGAAAAGTCCTTACAATCTTACATAGTTACATTACTTACATACATGGCTTTGGGTCAATGATATTTGAGAAGCAGTCAAAAACATTTCTTCAAAGATAGACGATAGAAAGCAAGCATAGGGAAAAAAAATGAAGATGGCCTCCCTACAAAAAGTTTTTACTTCGCTTCTTTACAAAAGAAATAGAAACTCTTACTGCTTGATTAAAAAGAGGCTAAAGAATGAACTCCTATGTACCTAAAAAAAAAAGAATTAGAACCCAAATCATTAAAGAGTCAGGCAGGGGTAACTATAATGCAGATCTATTATCTTTTTTGGTGAATATAATGCAGATCTTTTTGGTTGGAGTACAATCGTTTTCATGCTAAGTGACCACTCACAACAAGTCACTAGTTTCAATTTCAAGAACTCCCTTAGAGAAGTTGCAGACTGCAGTATTATAGGAGGACCTACACTTGCCCTAGTGCCTAGAGGTGGGGTCCATCGACCATCTCTTAGAAAAGACCATGAGACTTTGGGGTATAAGTGTACCCAAAATAAGTCTTGGTTAGCTCCTTGAGGAGGTTTGCAAGTAGAATGTACGTAGCAACCTTTCAAAATATATCATTGTCTCGAATCTGGACAATATGGAACATTGGAACTTACTGTGAGGACTGTTTTACTCCTCTTTTCCCCCACCAGGTATTCCTAAAGGACTCTTATACAGCTCTTTAATTTTGAGGAATGTTTGTTAGTGTCAGTCCTAACTCACTGTGAACTTCGTTGTTCTCCTCCTTATCTACACTTGCTAAAGGACTAAAGGAGAAGTCCATTGGTAAACTCACAGCATGTCATTGCTGTTTTGTACTAATTTTCTGTGAGTATAGTGGTTACCACTTATCATGCGCAAGAAGGGCTCAAAATGAAGCAAATAAGTTTCCAATGCAATAGACAGTAACAGTAGCCCAAATTACAGGGTTCAGTAATTTTTATCTCGACGATAGTATCTGTTAGATATTAATCTGAACGACAATCTTAAACGAATAAGAATAAACTGATGCTTTTTTCAATTGCGTCTTTGACTCTTGCTACTAAGAAATGAGAATAAACATTTCTTATTGAAAATATATTCTTATTATAAGATTCACTACATTCCAATTTTTTCCTTGGCATGCAAAACCTTCAAATATGGGCCTTGGCCGCCTCTTCTTACCTAAAAATTGGGCCGCTATGTTCAACATGGATAGATCAGAAGAAATTAATTCCATCATGTATATTAATAATTAAGAATGAGTTTAACTCCATTTTTTCCCCTTAAAAGTAGTTTTAAAAATCAAACCCGAACCTTGAATAAGTTAGATCATGAACTGGTCATATCTCCGGTTCAAATATTATTTAATTCAACTATGATTTAATCACAATTCAATCATAAATTTAGTCGATTAGACTAATCGAACTATAACTAGTAAGTATTATAGATTTAATCTCTAATTCAATTTTTGAAACATTGCTTAAAAGCATTCATTACGCCCTAAACCTTTATTTGGTTCTTAAAGCCTTTCTTCTGTACTTTCTAACTTCTACATGAATACCTATTTCTTGTGTAACGTCCTATTTTAATTTTATAGAAATAATTATTACTCTAGTATATTTATAAAACAGTTAAGAGATATTTTATCATATATAACATTGTCATTAGTACATTTTACATTCAAAAGAGGGGTAGATCCCTCAAAGGTGTAGTTAGTGCATACATGATGTAGTTTAAAGTAGCACTTCTAAAACTAGTTAGCACCTACTATCACAAAAAATTAAGCTTACCTATGCCTAAGTAAGGTGCTAAAAAAAACTTGAAGTACCTATGAAGTGCTACTTTTTTACATATTCACAAGACTTCACTATGACTACTAGTCAAATATTAGTATAATTAAGTAAACTTCTCCCAATGTGAAAGAGAAGACATAGTTTCCCAGTTTTGGTCGCTATACTTGTTCAACCCGAAAATCAACTATGAATCTCAGGATTGGCATTGTCTGAAATACCATGTCAAAAATAAGTGAGATAAAACTTAATAAAGGTAAGAAAAACAATGAGAATTTTTTTAAACTAATGATATTCCAGCCGTCACATGTATGGAAAACATTTTTTTGTTTCCCTTTTTCCTCAATTTTCCATCATGCTATAATCTAAAATTCACAAGTCTTTCTAAAACAGTTTGTATCAAAGAAATTAAGTAAAATAAAAAATTAACACCAATATTAAATAATCATAAATTAAAAGGAACTCATGAAAAAAAATCTTTTCTCATCCCCTTTTAATTCTTGTACTATCATTTTAGGATTTTAATCTCAAATTATTCATTCTTGATCTCTCATGTGCACGTCACATTGTATGAGCTCGTATCTCCTAAGAATTTCTCCTCATGGCCATAAGCTTGCACATTTGATCTTTTGGTACCTAAGGGATATACTTTCTTGTATTTTCTTTCTTCATTTTACAAAATTATTCTTTTGTCTAACAAAAATAGGATGTGGTAAGTAATCAAAGATTATACATGTTAAAAAAATCCACAACTTCCTTCTGTCTTGGCCGAGACTCTTCAAAAGATGCATTATCCATAGATAAACAAATAGTAGTAAGCTTTAAAACAAAATCACTATTATCTTTTAAACAGAAAAATAAGAGCAACTAAGATAATATCAAACAGAAAATAAGACGTGCAGAAAAATAATATGAGCAGAAAAATAATAAGAGCAAAAAAGAAAACAAATTAGTAGCAAGCTTTAAACAAAATCACTATTATCTTTTAAACAGAAAAATAAGAGCAACTAACATAATATCAAACAGAAAATAAGACGAGTAGAAAAATAAATTCTTGATTCACGTAGTCAAGACAAGTTGAATAAGATGATCATAACAAAATTAGGAATATAGGTTTTATCATCATAAACACCCGCCCCCAAAAAAAAGATAAGGTCTAGTTCTTTTTTATGAAATTCAACAACCAAAAATAATTTGAAAAATCAAAATTCCAAAGAACACAAATTTGGCCACCATTGAATTGAATTCGTAATCTTGTCAAAGGTAAGAAAAAGATATTGAAAGTTTTTGAAACTCATAGAGTCAAAGATTAAAGCAAGAGGAATATTGATAAAAAGTGAAGAATTTTTCTTTCCTCTACCGTTGTTGAAGATTAAACGAGAGAGAGAAGTTTTCTACGGAACTCCAACTTCCTATTACTCTAATATAGTGTGTCTGACTTAAAGAAGGGTAAAGATGATTTGCCTTTTATAATGTAGCTTTTGATTTTGTTTGTATTATTATTTTTTCTCAATCATTTATCTTATGTCATCATGATATACTTCACCTCCTTATCTCTGATAATGTGTTTCTTTAGATATTTTGAAGAAAATTGTAGAGCACTTCACATGCTCATTCACTTTTTTTTAATACTTTTTACCCTTGCATTGATTGTTATATCTTATCATATCTTTTTATATCTTCTTACCGTCATTCTGTCCAAAAACTTGTTATTTAATTATCTTTTATCCTTATCCCTTGTAATGATTTGTTTTACTCTATTAGATTAGGTTCTAGAGCACGATACATGCTTCATGTCATTTTATTATTCTTCTTATTATTATTTTTAAAGATGTTACATTCTTCCTTCCTTAAAAAAAATTTGTCTTCAAAATTTCTATTTAGTAACTGCTAAAAAGAAATTTGAATACTTTTGTTTAAAATTTTCTTTTGCTTCCCACGTAGCATATTCTACATCTTGTCCTTGTCATAAAACTTTGACCATAGGAATTTTTCTATTTCTCAATTGCTTGTAAATTATGTCTACTATTTGTACAGGTTGTACCTCATATGTCAAATTACCTTTTAACTGTATAGATTCTACCTCTATGATGTGTGAAAAATCAGAACAATACTTTCAAAGTTGAGATACATGAAACACATTATGAAGGTTTGAGAGGCTAGGAGGTAAAACAATTTGATAAGCAACGATACTGACTCTTTTGAGGATTTGGAAAGGTCCAATATATCTAGGACTCAATTTCTTCGTTTTCAAAGACCTGCCAATTCCAGTTGTTGGGATAACTCGAAGGAATACATGTTCTCCTTCCTGGAATTCTTAAGGTTTTCTTCTTTTGTCAGCATAACTTTTTTGTCTGCTTTGAGCTGCTAACATTCTATCCTTGATTAATTTTATTTGTTCTAAGGTCTATTGTACTAGCTGAGGTCCTAGTAAATTTCTTTCTCCAGTCTCAAACCAACATATAGGGGATCGACATTTTCTTCCATACAATGTTTCATACTGTGTCATACCAATACTGGAATGATGACTATTATTGTAAACAAATTCTATCAATGGTAGATAAGTATCTTAATTTCCTTTAAAATCTAAAACACAGGCCCTAAGTATGTCTTCTAAGGTTTGAATTGTTTTTTCAATTTGACTATCAGTTTGGGAATAGTAAGCATACTAAAAGATAGCTTTATCCCAAAAGCTGCCTGTAATGATTCTCAAAACCTAGAGGTAAATATTGGGTCTCTATCAGAAACTATGGTAGTTGGTACACCATGAAGTCTCACAATGTCTTTAATATACAATTAAGCTAACTTAATTAGTGGATAATTAATCCCAATAGGTAGAAATTATGCAGACTTAATCAATCTATCTACAATTACCCATATAGCATCATGTCCTAAATTGGTTCTTGGTAAGCCCACAACAAAGTCCATGGAAATACTATCACATTTCCATTCTGGGATTTCTAAAGGTTGTAATAAACCTGAGGGTCTTTGATATTCTATCTTAACTTTCTGTCACGTCAGACACTGTAACACATATTTAGCTATTTCAGATTTCATACCAGGCCACCAAAATTGATTTTTAAGATCTTGATATATTTTATTAATTCTTGGATAAATTGTATATTTACTCTTATGAGCTTCTTCTAAGATTTCTTTCTTTAAATTTAAATTATTAGGTACGCACAATCTGTATTGGTACATGACCACTACATTATCTATTAATTTAAAATTTGAATATTTTCCCTTAGGTATCTCTTATTTAAGAGCTTGCAAAAATTGATCTTCTTTTTATGTCTCCCTAATTTTTGCTTTCAGATAACAAACAACTTGTAAAGCATTTAAACAAATTTTATTTGGTTCAAAGGTCACTGAAAGATTTAAATCCCTAAACTTTTCTATCAAATCAATTTCCTGAATCATCATGTATGACAAATGGAGGGATTTTCTACTTAAAGCATCAGCTACAATATTTGCTTTTCCTGGATGATATTTAATTTTCACATCATAATCTTTAAGAAATGCAATTCACCTTCTTTGCCTCATGTTTAATTCCTTTTGATCAAAAAGATATTTTAAACTCTTATGATCAGTGTACACCTCAAATTTTACCTCATACAAATAATGTCTCCAAATTTTCAGAGCAAAAACCACTACTGCTAATTTCAGATCATATGTTGGGTAATTTTCCTCATGAGGTCTGAGTTGTCTAGAGACACAGGCTACTACCTTACCTTCTTGCATTGACACATAACCTAATCCTTTTTTAGAGGCATCACTATAAACTACAAAATGTTCTAAATGATCAGGGATTATTAAAATAGGGAAAATAATGAGTCTCTTCTTTAATTCTTGAAAATTTTCTTCACAGTCTTTTGTCCACACAAAAGAAGTCCCTTTTTTCTAGTCAACCTAGTTAATGGCATAACTATCTGAGAAAATTCTTTTATGAATCTACGGTAGTACCCAGCTAACCCTAAGAAACTTTTTATTTCGGTTATTGTCTTTGGTTGCTCTCAATGCATGATTGCTTCCACTTTACTAGGATCTACTACAACTCTTTCTTTGTTTACTATATGTCCTAGAAATTTAACTTTTCTCATCCAAAATTCACATTTTTCCAATTTTACATACAATTATTTTTCTTGTAAAATTTCTAACACTATTCTCGAGTGAATTGCATGGTCCTCTTCTGTTTTTGAATAAATCAGAATATCTTCAATGAAAACTACCATAGATTTATCCAAGTATGGTCTAAACACCCTATTCATGTAAGTCATAAGTACAGCTGGTGCATTTGTTAAACCAAACGATATTACCAAATATTCATAGTGCCCGTATCTAGTTTTGAAAGTTGTCTTAGGAATATCTTCTGATTTTACCCTAATTTGATGGTATCTTGATCTTAAATCTATTTTTGAAAAAATTGTGGCTTCATGCACTTAATCTAACAAATCATCTATCTTAGGAAGTGAATATTTATTCTTAATGGTCACCTTATTTAATTGTCTATAATTTATGCACAACCTAAGACTACCATCATTCTTTTTCACTAAAAGTACTGAAGCTCCCGAAGGTGATACATTGGGCCTTATAAATTATTTTTCCAATAGTTTCTCAATTTGCTTTTTAAGTTCACTCAATTCCACATGGGACATTCTATAAGGTGCAATTGAAATGGGTCTTATACCTGACATCAAGTCAATAGAAAATTCAATTTCTCTTTCTAGAGGCAAATTAGATATATCTGAAGGGAAAACTTCAGGATAATTTTTTACTACAATGATAGTGTCCAAATTAAGCTTACTCTTTGTTTCAGAAGAAAAAAAGAAGAAAGTATCATTGTACTCTTTTCATTATACCCCTACTAACTTGAATGACAGATAAATTGGTAAACTGAGAGTTTTCTTTGTCAAAGTTTAAGAGAAAATAAACAGATTTATTAAGGCAATTTAGTATCACACGGTTAGAGGATAATCAATCAATTCCTAAGATGATATCAAGTTTTTGCAAAGGCATACAAATTAAATTTGTAACAAATGGTTTATTTTCTACAAGAATAGGACAATTTAGGCATGCATGAGAGGTTTGGACTTAATTTTCAGTAAGAGTGGTTACTAATAAATTATAAGACACTTCTGTCACAGGTAATTCTAGATTTTTTACATAATCATTAGATATAAAGAGTGGGCAGCTCCTGAATAATATAATATAGTTAAAATAATATTGTTTTATGAGGCACTGACCCTATATCTGATCTAGAGTTTGATCTACTTCTCGATTACTAAGGGCAAAGACTTTTCTCGAAACTTGTGGCTTTGTCGGAGGACTTTCCTTTTTGCCGAATCTGCAGTCCTTTGATATATGTCCAGGCTTTTCCACAAGTGTAACATACACGTTGCCCAAATAGACAAGGTTTGTCTCCATGTGCCTTTCCACACTTTGGGCAATTTGCTTCAAGCTGGACCTGTATCCCTTTATTTATATTTGGCCTGGACTTACTATTTCCGGCTCTTTTCCTATCATCCTCCCGCTTACACTTAAGCTGGAATTGTTTCTCTTTTTCAGCTTCATACTCCAGAAGATCCCTTTCTACGATTCTACGCTTATTAACCAATGTAGAATATTGTTTAATTTCTAACTTACTTATCTCCTTTTTAATTTCTAGCCTTAATCCAGATTTAAATTTTGTAGCCTTCCATTCTTTACTGTGTTGAATCTGAAGATAAGAGAAAAATTTTGTCAGCTCCTCAAACTTCGCTACATATTGCCCAACCGTCATAGTCTCTTATCGCAACTGTAAAAACTCCAACTCTTTCTCACTTCTAACACTAGCAGGAAAATATTTATTGAGAAAGGCGGTTTGGAAAATTTCCCAAGTAATAAGAGTATTTGGGGTCTCAAAGAGGCTTCTAGTTCCACGCCACCAGTGTTCAGCCTCTCCAGATAACATATACATGGCAAAAGTCACTTTTTGGGCGTTAGTATACCTTAGTGCAGTAAAAATCTTTTCTAGTTCCATGAGCTAATTTTCTGCGATAACTAGGGTTATATTCCCCTTTAAAGGTTGACTGATTCTCTTTTTGGAATTTAGTCAGTCCTTGAAAATTTGGATTTACTGTAGGAGCGCTTGGTTCTGGACCTCATTGTTCTTGCATATGCTAAAAAAATTGATTTGTCGCAGTTGCCTATTTTTGCAGCAGCAATTTTTGTGAGCATGTCCATCATTCTATCTACTCTATCCTCGGGGTTAGGATTATTCCATCTGCGAGACATTTTTTCTTACAGTAACTTTCTTATTTTTGTTAGAATGCGGTAATGGTTCCCAAACCACTTTGCCTAGGTAACTGCTCTGATACCAAACTGTAATGTTCTATTTTAATTTTATAGAAATAATTATTTCTCTAGTATATTTATAAAACAATTAGAGATATTTTATCATACGTACATAACATTGTCATTAGTACATTTTACATTCAAAAGGGGGGTACATCCCTCAAAGGTGTAGTTAGTGCATACATGACGTAGTTTTAAGTAGCATTTCTAAAATTTGTTAGCACCTATTATCATAAAAAATTAGGCTTACCTAGGCCTAAGTAAGGTGCTAAAAAAAAACTTGAAGTACCCATGAAGTGTTACTTTTTTACATATTTACAAGACTTCGCTATAACTACTAGTCAAATATTAGTATAATCAATCAAACTTCTCCCAATGTGAAAGGAAAGACATAGTCTCCTAGTTTTGGTCGTTGTACTTGTTCAACCCGAAAATCAACTATAAATCTCAAGATTGACATTGTCTGAAATATCACGCCAAAAATAAGTGAGATAAAATTTAATAGAGGTAAGAAAAATAATGAGAATTTTTTTTTTAACTAATGATATTATAGCTATCACGTGTATGGAAAACAATTTTATTGCTTCCCTTTTTCTCAATTTTCTATCATGCTATAATCTAAAATTCATAAGTCTTTCTAAAACAGCTTGTATCAAAGAAATTAAGTAAAAAAAAAATTAACACCAATATTAAATAATCATAAATTAAAAGGAACTCATGAAAAAAAATAGTTTCTCATCCTTTTTTTATTCTTGTACCATCATTTTTAGGATTTTAATCCCAAATTATTCATTCTTTATCTCTCATGTGCACATTGCATTGTATAAGCCTATATCTACCCAGGGCGTTCCCTAAGAATTTCTCCTCATGGCCATAAGTTTGCACATTTGATATTTTGGTACCTTAGGGATATACTTTTTTGTATTTTCTTCATTTTATGAAATTATTCTTTTGTCTAACAAAAATAGGAAGTGGTGAGTAATAAAAGATTATACATGTTAAAAAAAATTCACAACTTCCTTTTGTCTTCGTCGAGACTCTTCAAAAGCTGCATCATCCATAGATAAACAAATTAGTAGTAACATTACAAGAAAATAGTAAATTTATGAAAAAAATTTTGTGGCGAATTTGAATCTACTGCAATTACAGTAGATTTTGTGGCGGATTAAAATTCATCTCAATTTGTGGTGAATTTTACGGCGGAGCCATTTGCAGCAGATTTTCCTAGGCAAATTTTTTCTGGCAACATTTTCATTGTGAATTTTTTTTTTTGGTTAAAAAACGTTTGCGGTGAATATCCGCCACAAAATTAATAGATATAATAAAAAAATTAGGAAGAAAAAATCTGCCGTAAAATTATGAACGCAATAAAAAATTCTTAAAAAAGTATTAAAAAATTCATAAAAAAATATTAAAAATTTTGCGACAAAAAAATTCACCGCAAAATTGATCAACATAATAAAAAATTCATAAAAAATATTAATTTTTTTTTTTGTGAAAAAATTCACTGTAAAATTGATCAACGTAATAAAAAATTAGTAAAAAATATTAAAATTTTTTGTGGCTAAAAAATCTGCAGCAAAAAACTACTGCAATTAAAAAAATAAATTTATGGTTAATTTTTTCATCGCAAAATTGATCAACGTAATAAAAAATTCATTAAAAAATATTAAAAAAATTTTGTGTAGGAAAATTCTGCCACAAAAAACTGTCGCAATTTAAAAAATGAATTGGGGATGAAAAAATTCACTGCAAAAAATCCGCTGCAAAGCAGATCTAAAACCTCTCCCCCCTCTCCCTTTATCATTTTTCTTTTTCTTCTCTCACGTCCCTCATTCTGCTCTCTCTCTTTTCTCTCTCGTTGGTGGCTGAAGAAGGAAGAAACAAAGGAGGAAGAAAGGAAGTCAAGGGGAATAGAGGAGAATCAAGCCAAGATCAAGAGGAGGATGATAGAAAAGGCAAGAAGAAAGTGATAACAAGTTAAGGTAAGGAGATTTTTCTCATCTTTCTTATCCATTTTCGTTTTCTTTCAAACTAGATTTTTGATGAAATGATGAGATTTTAATTGAGAATGAAAGATTCATGTGTTTGTGTTTGATTCATGACATGAGAACTTAATTTTTCCCTGTTGATTTTGGATGAGTTTTGAGATTCAAAAAGTGAGTATTAAACCCACTTTTGATTTGTGATTTTGGATGAGGGATTTAGTATTTTGCACCATTTTTTATGAAATAAATTCATGTTTTAAGTTTCTTTTATATTTATGAACTTGTTTGGTAGCTGAAATTACTTAGAGATTGGATTGGAGTAGCCAAAATCCAAGATTTTGGCCCAAGGAACAGTGTCACAACTCTTCAAAGTGAGTTGTAGAGTTTCTGGCCCAAAAACACGGCTCGTGTCTGAAGACACGGCTGGAGCTGTGTTCCCCTCTGCCCGTGGATTTTGAACATTTATTTTTTATTTTTTTTAAATCTAGAAATTTTGCCTTCGCCTCAAATCCGCGTAGAAAGACAAAGAAGTTTGCCGCTAAATCCACCACAAATTTATGGTGAAAAAATCCTCCACAAAATTCGTCGCAAATCCACGTAGAAAGGCAAAGAATGCGGTGAAAAATCCGCCTCAAATTAAGACCATTCCGGCATGTTGCTGGAGCGATTTGCGGCGAAAATTAAAATTCACCGCAAATAAAATTGCAATGACCATTTTTACGGCGATCACAAATTCACCGCAAATCCACGCAAATTATCATTTTGCAATGGATTTTAGGTGATTTGCGGTGAATTTATCCTTCGCAAATCATGATTTTTCTTGTCGTGAAAATCACTATTATCTTTTAAATAGAAAAATAAGAGCAGCTAACATAATATCAAACAGAAAATAAGACAAGCATAAAAATAAAAAGAGCAAAAAAAATAAATTCTTGATTCACATAGTCAAGACAAGTTGAATAAGATGATCATAACAAAATTAGAAATAAAGGTTTTATCATCATAAAACCCAAAAAAAAAAAACTGATAAGGTCTAGTTCTTTTTTATGAAATTCAGCAACCAAAAATAATATGAAAAATCAAAATCCCAAAGAACACAAATTTGGCCACCATTGAATTGAATTCATAATCTTGTCCAAGGTAAAAAAAAGATATTGAAAGTTTTTGAAACTCATAGAGTCAAAGATTAAAGTAAAGGGAATATTGACAAAAAGAAAATAATTTTTCGTTTCTCTACCTTTGTTGAAGATTAAATGAGAGAGAGAAGTTTTCTACATAACTTCAACTTCTTATTACTCTAATATATTGTTTTTGACTTAAAGAAGGGTAAAGATGATTTTCCTTTTATAAAGTAACTTTTGATTTTGTTTGTATTATTATTTTATTTTTATTTATTTATTTTTCTCAATCATTTATCTTATGTCAACATGATATACTTCACCTCATATCTGATAACATGTTTCTTTAGATATTTTGAAAAAAATTGTAGAGTACTTCATGTGTTCATTCACTTTATTTATTTATTTTTATACTTTTTACCCTTACATTAATTGTTATATCTTATCATATCTTTTTATATCTTCTTACTGTCATTCTGTCTAGAAACTTGTTATTTAATTATCTTTTATCTTTATCTCTTGTAATGATTTGTTTTACTCTATTAGATTAGGTTCTAGAGTATGCTACATCCTTCGTGTTATTTTATTCTTCTTCTTATTATTTTTAAAGATGTTAGACCATGTCGTTCATTAAGCCCCTCAAGTTTGAGCCGCATGGCCAATACCTCTCCAACAACATCTGCTGCTTTCTGCATTGCATTTGCAGAACCGGGCACATACCATATAAACCAGCCAGATCAAAGTCTTCAAATTTTAATCAATTACCCAAAAGGTCACGGTAAAACTTGCAGTAATAGAGCAATGCACGCTTCCGTTTCCATCATCACCCAAGTTGAGTAATAATAAATCGGTTTGCATTGGCAACTGCAGCTGCAGCTTCTTTTTGACACGGGCATCCCATCTAGCTATTCTATTCCAACCAAGCGATTCTCATAATTCAATGTATTTAATTTTTGAAAAATTTCAAAACACAACACAAACCATGATTGGTACTAAAAAATTAAATGCACTGACTAAATCCGAAGACAATAATAACAATGACTAATGTTACATAAGTTGAGTAGTGTAGCTTTTAAGTCTTATTTTCTTGCAGAATTAACTGAGGATGTTATTTTTCAAGTTGCTAAATATTAAATTAACAAAAAAGAAGAAGCAAGTTTTTCTTTCATGTATTAGATGCAGAAATGTTTTTGGGTATAAATTTTGAAGGATTTTAGTCATGAAAGATTTTGGGCATTTTCCTGATAATAATAATAATATTATTATTATATTCTTTGTAACCAAACGGGTTTTAAGGTAACTCCGGGACACGTGGAAGGCCACACCTCTATATATTCCAAACCTCACTCCTAACTCCAACTGAAATCTCGAACCCTAAGCCCTTGCTCGGGTTTTTCTCTTATTCCTCTTCTGCTTTCTCACCGTACCACCAATCCAATACAGGACCCTAGATCTATTTTCTTCTTCTCACATATCAGATCCAAGGTTTGCATTTCATTCCATTGATTTTTCTTTTTGTGCATTATTATTATTCGTAGTTGATTGTTCAGTGGAGTTGGTTGTTGCTATGCAGAGAGTAGAGATTAGAGATTGAAGATGGTGTCTGACGCGAGCAAGAAGAAGGCTGCACAGAAGAAGGCTGCCGCGGCGGCCAAGAGAGGAGGCAAGGCACCTGCTGCAGCAGCAGCAGCAGCTTCCTCAAAAGCGGCGGCTGCGGCGTCAGAGAAGGCGGCCGATAAGCTGGCCAACGGAATTGGGGATATTCAGATATCTGATCGGACCTGCACCGGCGTCCTCTGCTCGCATCCCCTTTCCAGGGATATTCGGGTCAGTAACATGTTACACATCCACCATCATCATGCCTCTAATTGTATCATAGTCTTATAATTTGGTCAAGTTAATTTTAATTAGAAGATTTAGAATGTTTGATTTCAGTTTGTTTATTTGGTGTTCCTTGAGAGTTAAAGGTAAACGATTAATTAATGTAACCTAAAGCTGAAAGAGTAAAATGTAGAAGAAGGTCGGGCTGAAAGAAAGAAACTGATTTCTAAATAAATGAATCTATTGTTTCCAGTATTCTTTTAAAGGATATAAATACATTTACTGTTACCTGAAGTGCTTGTTTAATGGTTACCTTGATACCCATGCATTTGGTTTTCTATGTTGCTTTATTTTGAAACGTACTGATAATGACTGAAACTATGTTACGAATAGAATAATCTCTATCCCATCACCTGAGTTTAGATTAAAAGACTTTTTTTTGCCGGGTTCAATTGATAGTTTGGCTCAATGATTTTTCATTTTGGCCTTTTAAGATAACTTGTGCCTTAGTTATTCAGTTGAAAATATTCTGGCTTACTTTTGTATGCATATATTGCATTGTCCCTTTGGAAAATGAAAAGGAGGGGATAATCTATCCAGAACCTTCGTTAATTATTTATCCAGATATTCTTAAACTGGAATGTATAAGTTTTTCTAAAATGTGGTAGACATTCCCAATTTCCCAGTTTAGGGAGTCTTACTTCTAGCTTATTGTTGCTAGCATGGGTGCACATATTTGAGTGCCTAGCCGAGCAGTTGGGTCTGTACTCTGTAGCATGGGCATTCTACCATGTTGCCATGGTCTATAACTTGGTTCTCCTTTGTGAATGTAACCAAATATTCACCTAATAGTCTAATACAAATTCTTTGGAGGTAGGTAATATTGTAATATTGTGTAATAAAAAAGGACATTTCCTGCATATTAAGTATAGCTAATTGTTAATGTCAAAATGATTAGTGTTGTATTCATGGTAGTTGGAATCGCATCACATGAGTCGCAATTTGATTCATGCAATTCGATGCGAGTTTTCACCCAATCGATACAGATCACATGGAGTATTGTTTTGTCACCGGCTATGATGCATGGGTACTCTGAAATGGTTGTCGTTCCTGTATCGACTACGTATCTGGTACTGGTATTTATTGACTATTGAGCACACATGGGTACTTACCCAATACTCACTTGAAGAGTAGGTATCCGATATCACTCAACTACAAGTCATCAGTCCATGCAAAACACTATGTTTTGTTGCTAAGTTGTTTGATTTGCTATTAAATGAAACAAACTACTACTAAACTCCCTTCAAATCATTCACCTTCTTTATATATTTTTGCTTACTTGAAATGCTTTATAGAGTTTTGTTGAAACCTTGTAATTAGAACATTATAAAAATTGTATTTATCTAATGATTTAATTACTTTATTGTTGATATGTTTTTATATTTTTATATAATATATCCTGTCATACCAGCACCCTATTTTTTAGATATTATGTTATACCTTGTACCAGTACCCATACCGGTTCCTGTACTTGCACTCGTATCCCTGCAACTTAGGTCACCAAAATCACATGTTGAATCACTGGAATCGTGCTGGAATCACATGAATTTCGATGCTGCTGCGATTCTGGCAATGCAGATCTCGGAGGGATAACTAGCCAAAGAACCATTGTGGGGTGACGGACCAAGGTGGTGATGGCTGGGTGTGGCCGGAATCTTGTCGGCGGAGAGTTCTGTGGAGACAGCAGCCAGAAGCGGGCTGAGATGCGCCGTCACTCATTGCCTAGATGGATAGACGTCGCGAACCAGCGATCAGGGCGTAGGGGTGCGTGGCTACTCCAGTGATGGCAAGCCTCCGGTGGTCAGACGGTCTGGCACCAACGTTGAGGGAGGTGAGATTGGTGGGAGGTGAAACACATCTTAAATTTATGAATCTGAGATGAATAGTGGCAAAGTATATGGAATGTAAGTTCAGTAAGAAGCGTGCTAATACTAGCTTAGCGATGAAAATTGGAGACCATACCATACCATAAGTCACACGATTTAGGTATCTTTGATCTATCATACAAAATGATAGAGAGATAGAGGGAGATGTAAACTATAGGATTCAAGCTGGATGGATGAAATGGAGGAGTGTTTCAGGAGTTATTTGTGATAAAAAAGTGTCTCTTAAACTTAAGGGTAAATTTTATCGCATAACTATAAGACCCGCGATGTTGTATGATATTGAATGTTGGGCGGTAAAAAGCCAGTAAGAGCATAAGATCAGTATCATTGAGATGAGGATGTTGCGCTGGATGTGTGGCCATACAAGACAAGATAGAATTAGGAATGAATGTATTAGAGAGAAAGTAAGGGTAGCACCTATTGTAGAAAAGATAAGAGAATATTGCCTTAGGTGGTTTGGACATGTAAGGATAAGACCTTTAGAAGCCTCTGTAAGAAGGGCAGATCAGGTGGAGGATAACTCAATAGTTAGAAGTAGAGGGAGACCAAGAAAGATTACAGGTGAAATGATTAAAAAAGATTTAGATTTGTTTGGCATTTTTGAAGACTTGGTTTATGATAGAGCACAATGGCGTTGTTTGATCCATGTAATCGACCCCACCTAGTGGGAAAAGACTTGGTTGTTGTTGTTGTAATGAATAGTGGCAGATGGGAGAAACAGAAGAGGCAGCTGAAAAAATAGGGTTTTTCTTGCTAGGTTTTAGAAATTAGAGAAAGAAGAGCATGTAGAAACCCTAATAATTAATGTGCCTAAAAAATAAGGAAATAAAATTATAAGGAAATTAATGTGCATAGAAAAGGAAATAAAAATATAAGGAAATTATTGTGCATAGAAAAGGAAAAAAGAAAATTATTTATTTCTATACTTAATTTTAGTGTTTTATTATAAGAAAAATATATTTTATTTCATTTTTAATAATTGATCATGTATCTTAACGATTTACGATATCATATGTTTTGATTCACGATTTGGAAAATAGGCTTTCCAATTTGTGATTCAATTCCCGATTTGATAACCATGGTTGTATTGACGTATTTGTTTATGTTGTAATTACAGATAGAGTCTCTCTCAGTTACTTTCCACGGACATGATCTGATAGTTGATTCCGAATTGGAGCTAAATTATGGAAGGTTTGTCATCCTTGCTCATTTGTTCTGAATAGGATGCTATCATTTATAACTGTAATTTTTTTGATGATTGTGCTTTCTTTAAAATCCTTTCAGACGTTATGGTTTGCTTGGATTAAATGGTTGTGGAAAATCTACCCTGCTTACAGCTATAGGTTGCCGAGAGCTTCCTATTCCAGACCACATGGATATTTATCACCTTACCAGGGAAATTGAAGCCTCTGACATGTCTGCATTGGAGGCTGTCATAAGCTGTGATGAGGAAAGGTTGAGATTGGAGAAAGAAGCTGAAGCTTTGGCAGCACAGGTGTGTTTTAAGTAATATGGCATCTGAATTTTTCCCCGTTTTATGTTTTTGGATTGGCTGGCTCACTTTGATTAATTTTTGTTCCAGGATGATGGGGGTGGCGAAGCTCTTGAACGTGTTTATGAACGATTGGAAGCCATGGATGCATCAACTGCAGAAAAGCGTGCTGCTGAAATCTTATTTGGTCTTGGTTTCAACAAGCAGATGCAGGCAAAGAAAACACGTGATTTTTCTGGTGGCTGGAGAATGAGGATTGCTTTAGCACGAGCTCTATTTATGAAACCAACCATTCTGCTACTTGATGAACCAACCAATCACCTCGGTATCCCTACTCCCTGAGAAAAAAACCCTTTTATTTGTGGCTGAATAGACGATATTACCTTGTCTTGTTTTATGCATTGTTTTTTGTGTGATGGTTTTCTCTGCTGGTTCACTTGCGATTTTAAATTGAAGGTTATGTGGATTCTTTATCAGTTGTTTGAATTATTTCAATCAAATAAATGCCATGATTATTATTGAATCCTTCTAGTTTATCCATTAGGTGGGCCTCTGGGTGTAGTTTTCAGAGCCACCTCTCGTTGGTGTCTGCTTTACAAAAGGATTGCCATGGTGGGATTACTTCAATATAGGATAATATATAATATATCTTTAGATGCCTCATATCAACATGGTTGGTGATGCAGAAAAACAATTATTATAAGTAATAGATATTTTATTTACTCAAGAGTCCGTCTAGAACTACGCAAGAATTATGGTTCTCTGTATTTGATAATTAAGTCTAGAATAGTCCAATCTCGTAATTAGGGGTATTAGTAATTAAAATTAGTCTAAAAGTCGGTCATTCTCTGTACTCGAGAGCAATTCGGAGAGTTCAGAACAGGTTCAGTAAAGTATATTCAGAATATTTCATTCTGGTGTTTCTTTGAGGATTAGAATTCCGATCATATCAGATTTCTATCCTAGGAGGTGGACTCCTCCCACGCAAACCCCTTTTATCCCATATAGCTACCCAGCCTATTTCCATAATTTCCCTTCCCATCCAACCTTAATCTAAGACAACTAAGGTCGATAGTATAAGACCTGATAATATAAGACCTAATACGTAATAGTTGGGAATATCGAAGTGTTTAAAATTATAATGGAAAAGTCTTTATAACACCTTATACATTAAAACCCAATCAGGCCTAATCCCACACCCCAAGGCTTGATTAGATTATCCATCATTTTTATGTATAAGAGGGGTTTAATGGATAGGTTTATACAGTACAGTATTTATATCAAACAACTGATAAAGTCATAATGTATTGTATTAGCTTATCTTATCAGGCCTAATACAGCATGCCAAACAGGCCTTAAATCTAAACAACTTCTTGGCCTGCATCAGTTGGTCTGTCAGTGAATGCCAGATCCAATCATTTGCATCTTGTAATTCTGTATGATGATTTTGCAGTGATCTATCTGGTTATATCTTTGGAGAAATTCTCAAACCGCACCCCCCTCCCAAAAAAAAATGTGGCATCCTGTCTGTGCACTATAGTCTTATTTTATGGTGATCGCATTTCTTCTAATGCAACTGATACAATCTTAACCCAGCCTGTTAGGGGGGTTTCTTGTTATACTTTCAAAATGAATTCCATTTATTTATTTTATATGTTTCTATTTGATATATGCATGATGTTCTTGCTATTTTTTTCCAACATCTATGTGTATGTTTTACACGTAAGAGAAGACTCTTAGAAGCCCTTGTAAGGAGTGTAGATCAGGTGGATGATAGTCCAATAGCTAGAGGTAGAAGGAGACTAAGAAAGACTATAGGTGAAACGATTAAAAAAAATTTAAATTTGAATGACATATTTGAAGACTTGATTTATGATAGGACACAATGACGTCGTTTGATCTATGTAGTTGATCCCATCTAGTGGGAAAAGACTTGGTTGTTGTTGTTGTTGATCTGTCTGTATGTTCTACCTTTGGTTCTGGAATAACTCTGCATTTATCATTTTTTTTTATAAAAAATCTGTTTGCAGATTTGGAAGCTTGTGTGTGGCTGGAGGAGAATTTGAAAAAGTTTGACCGTATTCTGGTTGTGGTTTCACACTCCCAGGATTTCCTTAATGGTGTCTGCACAAATATCATCCATATGCAAAACAAAAAGCTGAAGATCTACACTGGTAACTATGATCAATATGTTCAGACACGTGCTGAACTGGAAGAGAACCAGATGAAGCAGTACAAATGGGAGCAGGAGCAGATTGCCTCAATGAAGGAATACATTGCCCGATTTGGCCATGGATCAGCAAAACTAGCTCGCCAAGCTCAGAGTAAAGAGAAAACTCTTGCAAAAATGGAGCGGGGTGGACTTACAGAGAAGGTGGTAAGAGACAAGGTTTTGGTATTCCGCTTTGTTGATGTTGGAAAACTCCCCCCTCCTGTCCTCCAGTTTGTTGAGGTGACATTTGGTTACAGTCCTGATAATCTCATCTACAAGAACATTGACTTTGGGGTTGATTTAGACTCTAGGATTGCTCTGGTTGGACCCAATGGAGCTGGGAAGAGTACATTACTGAAGCTAATGACAGGTGATTTGGTTCCTTTAGATGGCATGGTTCGACGCCATAATCACCTTCGAATTGCACAGTTTCACCAGCACTTGGCTGAAAAGCTAGACTTGGAAATGTCTGCTCTCCAGTTTATGATGAAAGAATACCCTGGAAATGAGGAAGAGAAGATGAGAGCAGCAATTGGGAAGTTTGGACTGTCTGGTAAAGCCCAGGTGATGCCTATGAAGAATTTATCTGATGGGCAGAGGAGCCGTGTGATATTTGCATGGTTAGCCTATAGACAGCCTCACTTGCTACTTTTGGATGAGCCAACTAATCATTTGGATATTGAGACAATTGACTCATTGGCCGAGGCATTGAATGAATGGGATGGTGGCCTGGTTCTTGTTAGCCATGATTTTAGGCTCATAAATCAGGTGGCCCATGAGATATGGGTGTGTGCTGATCAAACTGTGACCAGATGGGAGGGTGACATTATGGAATTCAAGGAGCATCTAAGAGCAAAGGCGGGTTTATCGGACTGAAGAAGATAGTGGGACTGGGACACAGGCTGTTGTTCAATATATCACTATCTAAGGATTCCGTACTTATATTAAAGTGTTAGCGGGTGTTGCTGCTTGAGGTGGATTTCTCTCAAGGTGATTATACCACTAGGTGTTGCTGCAGAGAATCGGTGCAGAAAGCGTGGTCGAAATTTTTGAGCCGAGATGTCCTTCATCCCCCTTAGGTTGGTAATGCTTTACTTTTTTATTATTTGATGTGCTTATCATTTGATTGCTTGGTTGTTGACCAGCATGATAGATAACGGGATATATCATTTTATGGTAGATGTGATACTATCTGAATCAACTGGTTGTACGCGGCTTATTTTATGAATGATATGTTGTACCGAGAGCATTATATTTATTTACTGTATTACTTTACTCTCTAGCTCCCTTCGTAATGGATCTTCACTCTTCACCTGAGTTCCCTTGTTTGCGATCATGTTGCACGGGAAAATTATCAAGGGTGCCTCATCTTTAGAAAACAAATTGTAGGTGATGAATTTGTTTGACAAATAATTGAATGAAGCAGACCTAGCTTTACATTTTCTGGTCATACACAGGGATAAAGATGGCGTGGTCAGCTAATTGGTCATGCGCAGGGATAAAGATGGAGTAGTCAGCTAAAAATAGGTAAATTCATGAATGACACAGCTTAGCGGCCATGCAAAGGTCTTAAGGAGGTAAAAAAGAAGAAGCAGCCACAGCTTGGAGCATGCTCTGCAAGGCCTTTGTTCCCAATCCCACAGCTTGCAGGCTCATGTTCTTTGTAAGGACATCATCATGTACACGAGTAATTAATCTGCTTCTTCCATAAAATGGCGTGGCCAAAAGTATGGATTACCTTGTTAGTAATATACTCATAAAACCAATTTATATTTTGTACAAAAATTGTTAACTGGTAATGCAAGCTGTTGGATGGTTGCGTTACTCTTGCTTTGTAACTAAAAAGAAGGGGAAAATGAATACGAGCTCAGAGTTATTGCCAGAATCCATGAGCCTTTTTTTAAATCACTTTTATTCAGTGTATTAAACATGTTTTTGAACTTCCAAATACAATTCTGTTATTTAAATACAACACTTACCCAAAACTTCTCTTACATCAGTATGTGGTATATACATTTTACTTTGGAAGATGATATATTTCAGCTTTCACCTATACTCACATCGACATAATGTCTATATAGGGTATAGTTGTTCAAAAATATTTTCCTTCTAAATAAGCTAAATAAAAATCAATGAGCAGTTATATGAAAAAAAAAATGCAAAATCAGTTAATCGCTAAATCAAAATAAGAAAACGCAATAAATTTGTAGTTGATTGAATATGTTTCTAAAACCCGCTTGAACACGTTACATTAATCTACTAGAAAATAATTAATAAAATTATTTATTTATTTTAAGAGAATTTTAAAAAAATAATAGGCTGCATTAACCTTAAAAAAAATATGATATCAATATTTAAATTGAACTATTACCTTTTTTTATAAGAGTTTATAAAATAATGCTTTCATAAATTCCAAGTCTTTTATACCAATGTAACGAGTCTATTGATTAACCCTATGTGTTTGTCTATGTATTTTTATATTTTGTTAAGATAAAAGTAAATAATAATAAAGAATATTTCAAGTGAACAATAATGATATAATGATTTTTATATTTTTTTAAGAAAAAAAATAAAATAATAGCAAAAGAGCGATGCTAATTCATCATGAATGGGTTTTGTATGAAGCCTCATGAATGAGAGGATACACGTTGCCCATTGTTTTAACAATTACAATATTATATTATTAGTGAGTATATCGTACATTGAACGAGTTTTTAAATTTGTTAAAATTTAAAAAAAATAAAAGAAAAATATTTAGAATTGAAAAAAGAATTTGTGTTTAAAATTCATATAGAATCTTAAAATATATAAATTAAAAATTAAAATATTTAAAGTTGAAAAAAACATAATAATTAGATTAAACGAGAACTGAAATTTAATTATTCTTTTTAAAAAAAATTAAGAATAACACATGTCATTTTTTTAAAAAAGTAACATAAGTGAATTATGTTACAATCAAATAAAAATACTCTAATTTAATATATAAAAGTGAATAAAGTAAAAAATAGTTACCTCACAAAACGCAAATACTTATCCTATTATGGTGATTTCATATATCGTTTTATGAAAAAGTTTCGTTCCAATCATAATTATATAATGATACGTTGATAAGTTTTTTTTTTTTTTTGGTCTCCCACAAGGTATCCTCACATGCATTTTTTGGATTCCGGACTAATCCTCATATGAGCATTTGATGGTGTGGTGCTAACCACAAGTAACACGAGTGAGATTTGAATAATAAAGTTGGTTCACATAGAATTCAGGTTACTGACTAAGTCACGCCTTGTGATTTGAAGAGGGGTTTTTTTTGGGTTACAAGTTGAAAGAGTGTTTGAAATTAAAATTAGAAAATAAGATGTGTGTATAATTTTATTATTTATATATCTATATATATACCTTTAAATATTTAAATAAGTAATTAATAATATTAGTTTGAGAAAAATAAAATTTTAATATCAAATTGGAAATCCTTTTGTATATACGTTTTTAATTGACAACCGGAGAAAAGCTCAAACTATAAAGCCAAAAAGAGGATCGAAAGTAACAATAATACTACATGCCATGAACAGATGAAAACCAAAGGAAAGATGGTGGCCATGTTTAGTAAAGAGCGTTGGCACAGTTGTTCCCTTCCTTGGAATAAATATATATATATATATATATATATATATATATATATATATATATATATATATATATTATATATATATATATAAGATATGGTAGATAAATATTTATTGAAGATATAAGATGATCTATTGGATCTTGAATGATCAAGATTAAAATATAAATATATGTGACTTTTTTAAGTGTTCACATGACCTTTAAGTAACTTTTAATCTTGACCATTGTATGATAAAAATTTATTCTTTTCGCTCTCACGATAAAAATTCTTCTTACTAGATATACCCCTTATATATAGAGATATATATCATCCTAGTTTAAATGTAGAAGGTCCTTCACCGAAGCCAAGAAGGAAGCACAAGGATACCTCATGCCACGAATTACAACTGTATTGATCAACTGGAAAACATGAGTAAATACATAAATCGGTCCTTAAAAATTATACGTTGTGTGTATTTGGTCTTTAAAATTATTTAAGTGCACAATTTAGTTATTGAATGTGTGAAATCGCCAACATGTTCATACTTCCGTCAGTTGGAGTTGATGAGCACTAATGAAAATGTTGATGTGTCATGTTAACAAACTGTTAATGAATGTGTTAAATGCATATATGTCACGTTAATAAACCGTTAGTGAAGCCTAGCTGAATTGTAAACAGTGGTAGAGTAATATGGGAACAAAATGACGTCGTTTTGCCATCTAAATCTCTCAAAATATAGTCATTTGAAGCTTCCTCTCTAATGGTTATTTTTGAAATAGGGAAGAACAAGATATTTAAACCCTAATTTGCCAAAGCCCTGAAATGAAGACACCGAGTATTCGTGGTTTTTTTGCATCAGATCAATTGTAATGAGGGAGACACTGCTTGAAGGTGAAGTCCATGACACTTGAACCCTCACCACTGCAAATAAAACATCAATTGAACCCCCATCATAAACCTCCTTCTAGAGCCACCATGCACGACAAACCTCTGCTCCACCACCACAACCACTGCTCCCTCAATCATCACCCCTAACAAGAGAACTAAAAACCCACTGAAACCACCACAATCGTTGGCCAAACCCAACCTAGACCCGGCAACAGAGCCTCCACCACGCTGCCATAATCAAACCCAATCACAACCACAAGTCATCGCACCATAACTCAAACCACCATCCTCGTAAACCCATCGTCAAGCCTTCTCACTATGCCACCGCTATCCACTCAACCATCATCTTAATCGTTTCAGTCGTCCACCTAACCACTGCCATACCGAGCTCACCGCTGGCAACCCTTCCTCTCCACAGCCACTATCGATGTCTTCATTTTAGGGAGCTTAGGGGAAAGAGGGGGGTTTGGCAAATTAGGGTTCAAATACCTTGTTTTTCCCCTATTTCAAACATAAATGTTAGAGAGGAAGCTTTAAATGATTGTATTTTGAGCATTGTTGAACAAACCATACCAGACTGACCAGTTCAACTAGAAAACCAGTGAACCGATCATGCATCTGGTCCATTTAAACATAAAAATTAGCAGTTTGAAAACCCATTGAAAAACCAAATAAATTGGCAAAAGATCGGAAGAATCGGTGAAAACTAGTAAATTACCGGTTTGGGCAGTTCTTGATGTCGTCATCTCAGGAGTTGATGTTGCTCGTTCTCTACCATGAACTTTGTCGTCGGTAGGAGTCAGTGCTGTTGTTACCACAAGTTGCTAGTAACAGCCTCGCATCAACACCACAGTCATGCCACTCATCCGCCACTACGTATCCCGCCATTGTGAGCTACAGGTCCACTGCTTCATTATTGCCACTACAATGTGCCCTTTGATGCTTTGGCCTCTAGGCTGACATGGTTGGGTTGTGATGGAAGTGAGAAGAAGTGAGAAGGGAGAAAAAGGAGGGTGGTGGCGGCAGATGAAGAAGGAAGTGAGAGGCAAAAAATCCTAACATCTTTTAATTATGTGGACCTTGTTCATTTTAAGATGGGTTCTTTTGGAAGACTCAAATGAGCCAGATTATTCATAGACCAAAAAAAAAAAAATACCTTCAACTTTTAGTATGGGCCAAATTTATTGTTTGTATAGCAAATAAGTTTCATTTTTATATAAAATGTGAAAATTCTTTCATTAAAAATAAAAAAGTATATAAATTTTATATAAATGAATTGATAGCATAATTTAAATTAATATATCATATAATTAAATAATATATTTTATTATTAACGATTCAACTACGATTCGACGACGGTTGAACTAGTGAACTGTGAACCAGTCCTTTTACTGGTTCAATGACCAATCTGATTTTAAAAACATTAGTTTTGAGAGATTCAGATTAGGAAATGACGTTGTTTTGTTCCTATAACACTCTATCACTGTTAACATTCCATCTAGACCTCACTAATGGTTCATTAACATGACACATTAGCAGATTCATTAATGCTCATCAACCTTAACTGATGAAAGAATGAACAAGTTGACAATTTCTCATATTTGAGAGTTAAATTGGACACTTAAATAATTTTAAGGATCGAATACACATAAGTTTATTATGGGCCAAACTAATGGGTTCTTTTGGAAGACTCAAATGAGCCAGATTATTCATAGACAAAAAAAAAATACCTTTAACTTTTAGTATGGGCCAAATTTATTGTTTGTATAGCAAATAAGTTTCATTTTTATATAAAATGTG
Source organism: Ormosia semicastrata (assembly GCA_029884595.1). Taxonomy (NCBI): domain Eukaryota; kingdom Viridiplantae; phylum Streptophyta; class Magnoliopsida; order Fabales; family Fabaceae; genus Ormosia; species Ormosia semicastrata. Next base: position 16,065,946 of record JAQQTO010000041.1, on the reverse strand, counting down.
AAAATTCTTTCATTAAAAATAAAAAAGTATATAAATGAATTGATAGCATAATTTAAATTAATATATCATATAATTAAATAATATATTTTACTATTAACGATTCAACTACAATTCGACGACGGTTGAACTAGTGAACTGTGAACCAGTCCTTTTACTGGTTCAATGACCAATCTCATTTTAAAAACATTAGTTTTGAGAGATTCAGATTAGGAAATGATGTTGTTTTGTTCCTATAACACTCTATCACTGTTAACATTCCATCTAGACCTCACTAATGGTTCATTAACATGACACAATAACATATTTGTTAATGCTCATCAACCTTAACTGATGAAAGAATGAACAAGTTGACAATTTCACATATTTGAAAGTTAAATTGGACACTCAAATAATTTTAAGGATCGAATACACATAATATATATTTTTTAAAGACTACTTTATGTATTTATTGATAAAAAAACACTCTTAAAATCAGCTTCATGAAGCACTTGTTTATAACTCAAGTCAAAAGTTAGGGATGTAAATTGGTTCGGATAACCGACCAACCTGATTAATCCAAACTGAACCAATTAAATTGGTTCGGTTTGGTTTGGATATATTAATTAGTTCGGGTAAAATCCAAACCAATTAAAGCTTAATTGGTTCGGTTCTAGGATTTGAAATTTCAAAATCAAACAACCAAACCAAACCAAACCATATATTTATATATTTTATTTTAAAAAAAAATTATGCTATAATATTTTTTGGCTACTACTTATTTTTTTTTTTTTTTGTAATACTTTCTCAGTTTCCAACCTCTAAAACGTCATTTTCGTTCAACACAGAAGGCTAGAAAACTCCTCTGCCAAAATGTTCGGTTCTACTCACCGGCACTGCAGTTCTGGTTAGGAATATGCTATCAGGTGCTATTCCAAAAACTCTTGGAAAGGTAAGAGGCATGAAAACTTTAGATTTTTCCTTCAACCAACTCTCTAGATCCATTCCTATTGAAATTCAAAATCTACATATCATTCAACTTTTGAACCTCTCTTATAATGATTTAGAAGGAACCATTCCTAATGGTGGAGTTTTTCAAAATCTTTCTGCTGTCCATTTAGAAGGCAATAAAAAACTTTACTTGCATTTTTCATGTGAGCTTCATGGCCATGGAAAAAGGCATGACAGACATTACATCATCATAGTCACAGTGGTAACACTGATACTCTGTTTGACAATTTGCTTGCTACTATACATAAAGAACAAAAAGTGAAAGTAACAACAACAATATCATCTAAACTTGGAAGTTTGAAAACTATGAATTGACTTTAAATGCTCTAGTATTGAATTTAAAAATAATGAATTTCTGGTTCTAGTTTATGAGTACTTAAGTAATGGGAGCTTAGAAGATTTGATTAAGGGAAAGAGAAAGCATGCAAATGAAAATGAGTTGAACCTTATGGAGAGACTGAATATGGATATTGATGATGTTTGTGCATTGGATTACCTGCACAATGATAGTGAAGTTCCTATTGTGCATTGTAATTTGAAACCCAACAACATTCTTTTGGATGAAAATATGACTGCAAAGGTCAGAGATTTTGCATTCGCTATGTTGCTGATTCAAAGTTCAACTTATAAAGTTTCCATTAGCTTCACTCATGTCTTTAGGAGTTCAATTGGTTACATATATATTTCTAGGTTAGTAGCCTCACAATTTTCTCTTAATTGAATAGTAGTAATATACAACTTGTCAAGTTAAATTTCTCTTAAAGAATTTTTAAACTTATTCAAATATAATTTCTTAATACAAATATCAATATGTTTCTTTATTCCCTTTTTATGAACCTTTTAATACACATTCTAAAATATGAAATAATCATTAGTATTCAAATCAATAAGTTTAATTTTATTTCTAGAAATTTTTTATAGGTTTATTATGTATTTTTTTTTGTTATGAAAAGTTAATTATTTAGTTAATTTTTGTATTAAAAAATAATCAACCCGATCACCCGAACCAAACTAATCCATAGATATTTGGTTCGATTTGATTCGGATTATTATCAAAAAATATAAAAACTGAGTCAAACCAAATTAATTGATTTTAATTACTTCAAATTTATTTTCTTTCAAAAATCAAACTAAACCACCCACTTACACTCCTATTAAAAACAGTCCAAAGATACCCCAAAACACTCCCCAAAACTCAGCATTGCCATAGAATAAGCTCCAAGATAAGCCATAATTATATATTGTACAGATAATATCTTACATTTTTTAATTTTTATTACAATATTAAATTTAATTTCAAATATATTTAAACAATTATATCAATAATGTTTTTTTTACATAAATATCTTACATTTTTTAATTTTTATTACAATATTAAATTTACTTTCAAATATATTTAAACAATTATATCAATAATGTTTTTTTTACATATATCAATTTATTATAATCCGACAGCTGGTGTCATACAGACTTTATCAAATCCCAACTTTATACATGAAAAAGGAAAAAAAAAAATCTGCTGTCAAAGAAGACCAAATATGAATAAATGCCAAAAAAGTTCCACAGCATTAAAGTCAATTGGCCACCAGGAAGAACCGTAGCTATCATATCAAACTTCTGGAAGAGCAACGATGTCCCTAAATAAACATCAACACTTTTTAATCATTTGTGTGTGAATAGGCAGGCCAAAAAGTGCACCTATGATGGAGTAACATAAGCCACGTTGAATATCATCCTAGTTATCCGTGGCAGAGCTTAAATAAAAAATTTAAGGATGTGAAAGTGAATATTTAATGTGTAGTTTTTTCTTTAATTAATTAATCTTTTTAATTAATCTTTTTATTATTAGATCTTTTATGATAATATTTTTACCTCAAAAATAAAACTTTTATGTGCTAAAAAATATTGCAAATAAAATAATAAACAAACACCATAATATTTTTTTTATATATAATCAACGCAAGAAATAAAAGACAATAAAAAAGTTTAATACAACAAAAAATATATTGAGATATCTTATAAATATTAGATGAGACAATAGTTAAAATTTATAATAATAAAAAGTAGTATAATATATATATATATATATATATATATATATATATATATATATATATATATATATATATATATAGGGGCCATGGCTCCTCTGCCCCTGTAGTTATTAGCTAACAACCCAAGCTCTAATTTAAAAATGGAGCACGTTTAATTCTTTTTTTTTTTTAAAGAATGGAGCAATTTGGAATTGTCTAAAAATTAAATAAGCATGAGTAGAATCAAATAATATGGTACGAATAATATCTAAATGAGATAAAAAAAAATGAAATATGTATGTAGATATATCAAATAGAGCGAATTTGTAAAAAAAATATTTTAATGTGGTCTTGTTAAAATTCAAAAGTAAATTCAATGGTACATAAATAAATTCTTACATATATTATATAGTGTTTTTCTTTTGTCATAGATAATCGATTAGGAAAATGTTTTAAGATTTTAATTAGTGATATTTTTACACACACGGTAAGTAATAGTATTTGATCACAAGATCTTATAATTAATTGCAAAACGATTAGGAAAATTGTTTTTTTTTCAACTCGCATAACGTATTTCTTCAGCATAACCCGCGGTTAAGCGAAGCACCTTCATTAGTTGGTTCTTTTTTTTAAAAAAAATATAATAAGTAATACTATAAATAAAAAACTCTTTGATATTATATAATTTATGTTTGAATCTTTAATTAGACTATTTTAAAAATTATATTTTAGATATGTGGTTTGAAATTTTTTACCATTATTATTTATTATTTTTTATAGTATTTATTGATTTTTTATATTGATTTTTTTTTTTTTTTTTTAGGTGGGTTAAACCATACTAACTCATCTATTTTTTCTCATTTTATTTTTTATGCGGTGGCAACTCCATGTACCCGCTTAACCTTATAATTAATTTTTCCAACCCATTTTTAAAACAGGTTAATCCTTTATCTTAGCTAGCTACCACCTTCATATTATATAGTGTTTGTTTAGCGGTGAACTAGTGATGAATATGGTATTATGTGAGTAATCTCAAATCTGGAACATTTTCCGTTTGCTATTGGTGTATGAACAAGAGTATAAGATGGTCAAATTAAATTTTAAATAAGACTCACAAGGTATCTAATAACAAAGGTGCAGGAAAGAAAGTAAATTAAAGATAAAATTGGACTTGCATAACATCATGTTTTAATATATTATATGAAATATGTTATTCTAAAGTGAACTTATTTATAAAATAAATAAGTTATGATATATTTATTATTAAATTTTAGTGAGTTAAAAATAAAATACACTTTAAATTAAAATAAGAGTAGATACACCTTTAATTATTCACTTTAAAGAAAATATGATTTTAGAGCAGCTTTTTCCATGCCATTATATATCAGTAGTTTTGAAGAACCATGGATTTATTACAGGATGTCCAGCTTTCAGAACCTCCCTCTTACTGCCGTTGCTGCGCCAGTATCCTCTCAAGCTCACTAGGCCTGCAAGGAAAGGTTAGTGCACCTTCATGATCAAACCCATACTCTTCTGCTGCTTGCTCCAACAGCCTCAAAAATGGTGGGTTGGTTAAACAGCTTAATGGTATCACGAATCTCTTTGGTTCCTCCCCTCCCTCAGCAATCACAGCGAAATGTCCTTCCTTCACATCATCTGGCACATAGGTTGAGTCACTGCCTTTTTCGTATTTGTCAAAGTTGGAGCTTGATTTATTTCTCCCCAGTAAGAGACTCTTTTGGAGCTTCTCAACCACAAACTTGAGCTTCACAATGCCACCTCCACCCTTTTTTTTGCTGCTGAGCTTAGCCATGATAAGTGATATATATGTACCACAGGAACTGTGTCTTCAGGTGTATGTTTATAAGCTCGGTAGAGAGCATGAGCCATATACCATACTTATATATATACTTGCGGTGTGCAGCTGATCAAAGAGTCATAGATAAGATTATTTGGACGGTAGCTCAAGATGAACATCGACAAAGCAGGAAAGATAGAGATGAACGGAGTAAGCGTGTGGTTAAATTCAGGAGACCAGTGCATGTGGGTGCAGTGTCTGCGAGCTTTCATACCATGAATGAAATGTCCTTTTTCCATAGTCATCTCTGCCTCCAACTCCATAATTATTAAGGCTGCTGTTCATTACTCTCTGAGTAATTAACTTTTTACATGCCTATATGCCATGCCTTAATTAGTTTCCTCATCTCTCTCTAAAAGAATAATACATACACACTTACACATATATCATCTTATATTTATATAATTTTAATCATCTAATTATAATTAATTTTATTCCTTTTTTTCACACGTATATTTTAATCATGTCACCTAACTCTAGATGTGAGAGGTGAGACATGATGATATGCTTCTAGCATTTTTTATTCTTTTACGACCTAGCTTCGTTAAACTCACTAGGTAACAGTACATATGTGCATGTGATGTGAATTGTGAGACGTGTATATATAATATGACTAACTTTTTAAATAGGAAATTTTCCTAAGTACATATTTTGTTTATTTAATGCAGCTATCTATTCATTTTGGCCACATGCATCATTCGGCTTAGTACCTTACCATCCATCGATCTCCAGCCACTTAATTCTTATCATCTAGGTGATGTCCTATTAATTTTACTCACCTTCACAAGATGGGTTAGTTCATATTTCAGCGTACGGATGCTCAGTTCATTTTCTCTGTACTGGCTTCAAAATAAATGTCAGATTCTAGGGTTGTGTCAAATAATTGGAACTTTTGAGAAACGCCAGAGTCTTGCCAGAGCATATGATGTAGTGTATGAAATGAATTGTCTTCTCCTTGAACTGCAAATGAATTACATACAACTGTGTTACACTATAATATAGCAGGGAGGGACGATTAATATCTACTAAAGATTTTTTTAGATAAACTGGGTGTAAGAAAATCGTCTTATACTGAACACTTACGCGTGTTGCATGTGCCAACTATATACTTTAACCATTAAATTTAAATTTTTAAATGTTAATTATTATGAGTGCATGAATGGTGAAAGATAATAATAATTTAGATTAATGTGATATACTTTCACCGATAAAAAATTTAATGTACAGTGAACTTAGGAATCACTAAATATCAACGTTATTGTTCAAAGCTTCAAATCCTGGCAAGAATTACTGCAGCAAGTCAAAAGTGAAAAAATAATCATTAAGTGAGAAGTTCTAATGTGTGTTTGAGATAATTATAAAAATTTGATTATATTTAATAATTAATTTTTGTATAAATTTTTTTTGTTATAATCAATTATAATTGATTTATTTTTATGTTTGGATGCATTAGTTATAAAGTGATTTTAAGTTAATCTGATTTGTTTGAATGATATAAAAAAGAATTATTTTTATGCATTAAATTATTAAAATAGATATAGAATGATTAAAAAAATTATTTGATTGAGAACAAAATAGTATTTACATATCAAAATGTAAAGAATAATTTATAAGTTAAAATCATAAGTTTCAATCTTCAATTATGAAAATTAACTTTAAAAAAATTTTATTTTACATTAAATTTTGTGTAAAAACTAGATTTTACCAAATATTATTAAATATTATTATAACAATTTTTTTCTCAAAAAAAACTAATCACAATCTATACCAAACACACCCCTAGTAGTTGCTGGTTTTTCCTAGGTATTAACGTTTTGATATTATGTTTGAAAACATGGTAGAGAGGAGAGAAAATTGAGAGTTGAGAGAAAATAAAAAATATTAATTTTACTGAATGTGTAAAGCATATAATGTTTTATCTTTTTACTCAATTTTTTTATAATTTTTTTAATTATTAAATAAAAAATATAGAATATTTTTTATATTTCTAAGATATTAAATATATTTTTTTTTTATTTAATATTAGGAAGATTATTAAAAAAAACTTACAAATATAACATTACTCGTTAAGTTAATAGTATGCCTTATATAGAACGTGAAATAATAAATAACTAGTAACTAATTGTTAATTAAACAAACAAATTTAACTGATCTTTAATTATTCAAATAGTCTGTATTGAGAAGGATGCCAACCATTAGATCTATGTGGTTTGCAGGGGGGAGCTAGAGAATTTTGTATGAGGGGCCAAAGAAAAAAACACTTTGTTTACTATGGCCAAGCTTTATTATTTAAATTCTTTTCCATAAAAAAATTACATGTAAAATTGTTGTTTTCCATAGCCCCTAATTAAGCATACACTACCCTCCGCCCCTGGTGGTTTGTACTTACAGTGTGAGATTCATGCAAACACATCCAAGGGTGGTGATGCTCTTGGAGGAAGAAAAATGACCTTATTTACCCATTAATTCACGACATTCCAATAGCCAGGACGCTAGTGTAGTTGTGATGATGCAGCTCAAGTAACAGGTATATGATATATCTAATTATGTGTGGTTTTGATAACAGGTTAAATTTAACATCAGAAAAACAAAGCTCTATTTTGCCCTAGCTATAGTCTTGTCAAGAGGAGCCTAGTGCCAGCAAAAGTTCCTTTCCGGGGTCCATTGCCATATTGTCACCTTGGACATATGACACCCAAAAGCTGATAATTTTGGGTTCTTTAATTTGTCCCATCCTCACAATGACTTACATGTATTTAGGAGGCCCCTCGTTGGGCAATTGACTCCTAATTAGTCCCTCTCACTCAGATATATACATGAAGAAACAGCACAACAAAATCTCAACTTTGAAGCCAATAACGGGCAAGATGCTAAGCTGAGGCTGCCATTGGATCAACTATGCAACTCTAGCTGTCTAAGATATTTTATTTTGGTATATCTGTCGAGATATTTTAATGGGAAGGTGATAATGTTTCGTATTTTGTACCTTTACTACTACAGTACTACTTGAGTCATCAGAGATTAAACAACACATACACATAATGGTCCCAAAGATGCGTTGTGTTCTATAGGCAACAATCTGGTCTTGGGCAGCTGTTTGATTAGATTGAAAGGGTTATCTTGGATCAGGATCCATAAATTATTAAATTTAAGTAGTGAAGGCAAAGACCATGTACAAACTTAAGAAATATAGTTAATATTTATATTTACATGTCAAAAAATGTTTTAATATAAAATGATGAAACATCATTTCACAATTTCCTTTTGTAATATTTGAAAGGGTGTTATTATCCACTGTATCAAATTTGGATGTATTATATATCTAAATTTTTTATTTGTAATAATAATTTTTTTTTTTTAAGTTGTCTCTTTTTTTTTATAGTTTTGTTTTTTATTTTTAGTCTACCATTATTGGTCACCACCGACAACTGTCAGCCACGTTGTTGGTGAACTTCCAGCCACTTTCGACCTCTGCCACCACCAAACTTCTGGCTGTCGTCGCCGACCACCTCACCTCTAGTCACTTCCCACTGATTACTATTCATTTTTAAAAATTATACAACTATATAAATAATACTAATTAAAATTATATCAGTCTTTATATTTTTTCATAAATAATGTGTTTATTAAAAAAATTTCCTAAAATTATAACTGTTAAAAAATCTTATAAATTTTAACTGATAATATTTATATAATTATATAACTTAAAAAAATTAAATGATTAATTTTCTAAATTATAACTGTATTTATTAAAAAAATTATAAATTTTAATTAATAATATTTATATAATTATATAACTTTAAAAAAAATTAAAGACAGCCAATAGTACTGGCAAGCAACATACATATTATTAAATATTTTTTTCACTGTGTGTAACCAAACAACCTTCAATCGACTATTCAAACTAATATTTGGCACTTTTGGAGACATCTAATGAAATATGCTCAAGTGAAGAGATAGTTTGACACGACACTTCTGCATAAGTGCATGTATGGATATATGCTTCTTAATTTGATTAGGTTCCAATTAATGGAATTAAAATTCAAATCCGGCGGGAGAGCGTGAAAAGATATAAACCAACTTGATTTGACACGGTCATGTTTCTTTTCTTTTTTATATTTGATTTTTTTTCTTTACATGTATTTTTTTTATCATGTAAATTTTTTTTATATATTTGATTATAGCTCATATTATAAAAAAAACTTAAATATGTGAACAGTAAGTTATTTACCAGACAACGTACTTTTCTACAGTAAAATAATATAATTCTCATGTAGTCATTACTTTTGTGAAGAGTTAACATGTAACTGATGTAAGGTAATTAACGGCATAGAAAAACATTCTCATGTAGTCATTGCTTTTGTGAAGAGTTAATATGTAACTGAAGTAACGTAATTAACGGCATAGAAAAACGACAAAAAGTTTAAATAGAATAAAAGATCCAATAAAAAATTAATGACAATGAAATTGAGAGAAAAAGGCATAAAAAAAAATTAAGGGAGGATAATAAGAATCAACATTAGGAAGGATAGAAGACAATTTGAGCAGGAATAATTTTATCTCATTTACAATTAAAAGATGAAACGTAACCACATATGGGCAACGTCTAATATACACCCTCCTTTGGAGGGTGTATCATACACCTTAAAACATAAGCCATTGATTTATTCATAAAATAAATCAATGGCTTGAATTAATTCTAAGAAACCTGCTTAGTAGGTTTTTTTTTTTAGTTTTTTTAGTATTATATTTTTTTATATACTATCATCATCATTGTCGCCATTCGTTGCTTCCTAACTACTACTTGTCACCTGAATTTTTTTTTAAATTGATAATTGTATAAATATTATCAAAATTATATAAATTTTTTTCAAAAAACACAATTATGATTTTAGAAAACTCGATCACTTCTAATATTTTTAAATTGTATAATCAGTATAAATATCATTAGTTAAAATTTATAAATTTTTTAACAAGAATAATTTTAGAAAATTTTTTAGTATACACGATTTATGAAAAAATATAAAGAATGATTGATATAATTTTAACTCAGTATTATTTACGAGTTATATAATTTTAAAATATATAAACAGTATTCTTTTCCGGCATGAACAAAGTTTTATCCGGCGTGAACAGTGATTTTTTCGATATGAATAGTGATTTTTCAGGTGTGAACAGTGATTTTCCGGTGTGAACAGTGATTTTCTGGTGTGAACAGTGATTTTTCCAGCTTAAATAGTGATTTTCCCGGTGTGATTTTTTTTGAGATTTTTCTCAGGAATAATTATGATTTCTAAAAAAAAAAAAGAACCTACTCAAAAAAAAAATCCCATTACAATTAAATGGAGATGATACACCCCAACTTAATGGGGTGTATAGTAGCATCGGCCACCACATATGTAGTTCAATTAGTAAAATACAATAGATTTTTGGAGAACATGGCAGGCTATGTTATTATCTAATACTAATTAAATGACTATTTGAATGGATGCTACAATCTTTTGTAAAAGCTTCATATATAAAAACGTAGAAGTTGGTTGACACGTGATTTATGTTAAGGAAACGTTTCACATACTCCAAACTTTAATACTCCATGATGAATACACCGTTGATTTTGGCCAAGAAATGATCAATGGCTAGAATGTTCATTGGTTACATGCAAAGGAGGTAAACATATGAAAAGTTTTTAATTACAAATTAGTCCTTACAAACAATTAGAAATTACATACTTTCTATTTTCTCTCTCCTCCCTCTTCCTCCTCTTTCCAATTCATGTTCGCCGTAGCAGAAGTGAATAACCTTCGAACCTTCCAATTCATGATATGTTATCTTCTTCATTGTTGAAGCAACATTAGCATTATACCATTAGCAATGTTCATTTGCCTCAAGGTAAGGCAGCATTCAACTTAAAATATGAATAAGGAAAAAATATACTTTAATTTCCTAAACTTTAGTTCATGTGCACTTTAGTCTTTGATATTTAAAAACATATATCTCGATCTTTAACGTTTTAAAAATGTGCAAATCGACATTTATGTTTGTTATCGTCATCTCTAACAGAAGTGACACATGCATTTTTTTTTAGACCAAAATGTCTTTAAGTGGATCACATGCTCTTCACATGCATCTCATCTAACCATAATCCCAATTCGTTCGGCATCCATCACCCTAACCACCAAGAACAAGCATCAAACCTTATCCCTTGAATAAAAAATCTCAAAATCTCAAACTTTATCATCAAATCTCATTAACAAGTTCCTTTCCAACCACACAATCCTCAACCAAAAATCACAAGCTGACCCAATGTCATCCCCTACCATTCATAGCCAAGCCTCTGTCAAACCAATAACAACAACCACCATCAATAGCCACTTCACCCACAAAACCTACAACCTTAACCCAAGTTCCTTCATCCCCACACTTGAAATCTTCATCACCCAAATCACCACTAACAGCTCTCACCTAAGCTCCGTCAGCCACCACCACCAAACGACTTGATTAACCCCGCTACAAGCCACCACGTATCGCCCAAACTCCAGCTAGCAACCACCGAACCCGATCTTGAGCCTGTTCCCTCGCACCACATCTCCACCATGATCAAACCTCCATGGCAATTGCATCTCAACCACAGCACAACGCTCCTCACATGCGTTTAAACAAAGGAAAGGGGAAAGAGAAGGTAATGGAATGGAATTGAGGTTAGGATTTAATTCTGATGGGAATGAGAAAATTGGGATTAATGTTAGATGAAATGCATTTGAGGAGCATGTGACTCACTTAAGGATATTTTGGCCTAAAAAAACACATGTGCCATCGACATGATAACTTCTATTAGCATATGACGAAAAAACAAACGAAAAGGTTGATTTACACATGTTGAAAACATTAGAGATTAAGATATATGTTTTTTAACATTAGAGACTAATTACACATAGCCTAAAATTTAGTGAGCTAAAGTACAATTTTTCCTATGAATAATTAAACATTGTCTGTGCCATATCTAAACATTTGTTCTAGATTATGCTAAAAGGAAACCCATTGAATACTTGGAACAAAGCAAAATGGATAAGCTGAAGAACTAATTGGGGCCGACCAAACCAAAAGTATTTGTCTGAGCCTTGAACAAGAGGAATCCCTTGGACAACTGCATGTCTTTATGTGATTTCAAGAGCCATATTGGGCCATATTTGCCAATATGGCTTGAAGTTTTGTCCCAATAGCCAAAATTATCTGCAACCAATTAAATGGCTTATAATTGTAGATCTCAACCAATTTGAGAATTTCATACAGAGAACAGAGTTCTTAAAATAATAGGAATTAAGGATGCCCAAAGGGGAGTATGCCATCCTAGAAAATATATAGGATTAACTAATTGTCATCCTTAAATTAATTGAATTTTCAACTGCAGAATTAATAAATTCCATAGGACCACTAACAAATTTTTAATAATTGTCGTTGGAGATTTACAATAAGCAAGAAATTCAATTCATGTTTCTCTCTCATCTAGTGCCGGAAAAAGTCCGTCTCCAACATCGATGGTGGGACTGAGGAAGAGCACAAGATGTTCCATCGAGCGATTGCCGTAATGCGCTGCCATGGTGCGCAGGGGTTATTGCAACACTTCCATTCGAAACCAGCCGGCCATAATGTTTGGTCATTGCCAACAAGGACTTTCCCAACACCTTTGAACGTATTTGGAAACAAAAATAAGAAAGACTAATAGCAAATAATAAAAATGTATGGGTTAAAAATAAATATAAAGAAACCCATACCCACTGGTTATCACCTGTATTTTGCATGGAGTATCCATTTTCTAATTTGTTTGAAGTATGTGAAACGCTTCCCTATGCTAGAAGTACAATCCTCATAAATCACAGCATTGAAACAGTGCTGGTTAAAGATTAAAAAAAAAACATGAATGAAGTAAAAAGGATAAAAATTGAAATTGTATATAAATACAGGATACGTGGCGCTTAAGGTTTATTTTTCTTCATATCCTAAATTAGAAAGTCAACAGCGTTATTCGTTTAATTAAAATATTCTAACTTTCATCTAATTCTCTTATAATCTCATTCTGTATTTCACAGAAAAGTTACAGTAATATGCAATCTAATTTAATATCTCTTTCACATAAATCTACGGTGTAAATACAGTATACATATTTTAATTATACCAGAAACATTATCTTTAGAAAACCATTATATAACAAAAATAAATAAATAAATAAAATTTAAGAAGCCATTCAAGATATTTCAAGACACAGCTGATCCCATGGATCAATCATCCACCTTACTATAATAAGAAAAGCAAATACACTTGGAATAAACACTTATTGTAGTCCTTCAATGATATATATAATATCTTCTTCATTTATTAGTAACATTAAATTGGTTATTCAATAATAATTAATGTCATCAATTTTATCGAACTAATTTGATGTCATTTTAAAAATTAATTTGAAGACAAAAATATGAGACTAAAAGACTAATTTAATCTCATATATCTTTAAAAGATCAATTTAATGTATTTATAAATAAAAGACCATGTGATAGTACCTATTTCTTGAGAAGACCAAGGTGGACATTCACTCCATATATATTCGTTGTAACTCTTAAGCATTTAGTTAAAGATAAAGCAAATCTTTCAATTTGTGTATTGATTAAAACAAAGTTGATAAATAAATAAAAAATGTGTAAAAGAATATTTATATGCAAATAACATTACTCTTATAAAAACTTAAGACAAACTTTTTTTGAAAAAAAACCTTTTATCGCACTTTCTGATGATACTATTTATAAATTTTGTTAAGAGATTTTTAAGTGTTCTCAAAATAAGAGATTTCTCTTGCGTTGTACTATTGAATACATGACAAATAAACTATAATATTAAAAATATAGTTAAATTGAGAAATAATGATTATCACAAAACTAATGTGATACAATTATTTAAGAAACATTTAAGAATTTCTCATTTGTTTTGGAACAAATAAGGAAAAAAAAACCAAGACCAAGCCCCGGGAAAAGAAACAAAAGACCTACTGAGTTTTTAAAAAAAAGATTTGATAATTTTGTTATTTAACACGTATACCACAAGGCTTAAGTTGAATTGCCTAATATATAATAAATTAATATATACATAATTTAACATTTGTTAATTAGACAAATTTAGGGTAAAATGCAGAAACCACTCTTGAGGTTTCATGATATAACTCTTAACCCTATTCTCCCATATAAATTGCATCCCACCCCATTAAACTAACGGCATTAAAAGCTAAGTGAAAATATTCTAACGGAATATTCTCACTTAACCGTGGTTATCTTATTAAAACCTAAAAAATAAAAAAATAAAAGAGGGTGGCTGTTAGACCCAATGTACCATAAATACTCCAGCCAAGTCGCAAAATAGGGAGTTTCAGAGGTGAATAAGGGAGCATTCACCTATGGGATAAGATGCTGCTTCAATCGGGTGGGACTGATAGTTAGATATCAGAGTTTCAAGACCCTCATAAGTGGCTCTATTACTTTCCTTCTTTGGCTGTGAAGAACCATAAGGCTTTTGGGTTGGGTTGTGATTGGTGAAGGTCCTTCATAACATCTAATATGAGATGTAAAGTGGCAGGTGAGGAAGTTGAAATCATGGGGAAGATTGTCAAGGACTTGAGATATACCGTGTTTTCTCCTTTTGATGGCCAGCCATGTGCAGATCATGATAGAGCAACTGGTGAAGCAGCTCAGCGACAGGAGTAAACTATCATCAAGATGGAGATGCTTTCACCTTTTCCTGCTAAATTTGGAGTGTTGGAGGTGTTAAAAATATGGAAACAAATAATGATAATTTGTGTACATATCTAAATTGATGTATGCAGTAGAATTAACTTCTATTTATAGAAGAAAGTTGTTGTACAAAAAAAAAAAAATATAATTATGTATTAAATCAATCTAGTTTTATACTAAATCAATTATAATTATCTCTAAAATCAATCGTGATCAATCATAATCTCAATTATAATTAATCATGCTAACATCCCCGCTCAAACTCAAGTGGGTATAGAAGAAACCAACTTGAATTTGGAAACTAGAGTATGAAATTAGTCAAGATGATGATTGAGTCTGAAGTTTAGAGTCTGGAGTCTAGATC
Organism: Ormosia semicastrata; assembly: GCA_029884595.1. NCBI lineage: Eukaryota > Viridiplantae > Streptophyta > Magnoliopsida > Fabales > Fabaceae > Ormosia > Ormosia semicastrata. Next base: position 16,050,931 of record JAQQTO010000041.1, on the reverse strand, counting down.
GAAGTCTAGAGTCTATAATATGAGAACGAAGTCCTGCCATAAGAATGAAATCTGAAATTTAGGACGGAGTCTAAAATGAAGTTTTGCCATTAGAACGAAATCTGGAATTTAGGATTGAGTCTAAAATGGAGTCTGACATTAGAACGAATATTGAATGGAGTGGAAGAACGCAATGGAGGAGCGCAGCGAAGGAGCAGAAGGATTAGACTGGAGTAGACAAAGATGAAGAGAACAACAAAACTAAATCTGAATTTGATGATGATTAATAACGATTCTAACAAGTTCTATGAATTGACTCTGATATCATGTTAAAAATATAGAAACAAGTAATGATAATTTGTATATATATCCAAATTAATCATAATCAATTATAATCTCAATTATAATTAATCACATTAATCAACGTGATTAATAACGATTCTAATGAGTTCTACAAACTGGCTCTGATATCATGTTAAAAATATAAAAACAAGTAATAGTAATTTGTGTATATATCTAAATTAATCGTGATCAATCATAATCTCAATTATAATTAATCACATTAATCACGCTAATATAGCGATATATAAACTGCACCCGAAATATTGAGGCAGACGATGTGCGACTCGCCTAGCGAAGTAGACGATGGAGATGTGATTTTAGTTTTGATATCATGTGAGATTTTAACTTAAAATCAATTGACATTAAGTGAAGTGACCTAATATATATATAAACTACACCTGAAATATTGAGGTATACGATGTAGGACTCTTAACAAGAGGGAAGAAAGGTGTTCCTTGCAGCAGCATCCACACCATCATTTGCTAGCAAGCTCATGTCGCTGAACTGATACTCCACCTATATTACATCCACATTATCATTAAATTTCATAAGTAATGACATTTGTACATGTTTCAAGAATAAATTTCGTATAGAAACCTCCGTAACTAATTTCTCAATCAAAGAATTGAACTAAATAAATCCCTTCATCAGATATGCAAGCATCTATTCATTTCACCACAATGGGGTCAATCAAAATCTCATTTTGTTCACACATTCACAATGTAAATCCACTTTTTGTGAATGGTATTATTAAAACATAACAATTAGCTTACAAAATTAATACAAAATCCAAAGAAAGTAGTTAAAGATGATCCAACAAGCTAGATTGCTCGAAACCCCACAAGGAAAAAATGCAATTTTTTTATATAAAATGATTGAAAGTTGAAAACTTATAAAGATGGGGCACCTGTTTGACGATCTTTTGTTGAAGAGGATATTGGTATTCTTGGAGCAATTGGATATGGCCACATTTGTGTGTTATCAAACAGACAGGGTCCTGATCCCCAACATAGAACCAATCAGAATCAGCAGACCCACCAAGAATCTGGAAGCACGGGTAGAAATAACTAGAAATTGGCATCTGGGTATGCGATTTGGGTATTCAATTGAACTGATACATAATGCTGAATTCAGAGAAAATGTTTTAAGTCCACTGAAAATTTCAAGACACTGCATCAGGCCATTGAGGAGTTTTCTGCTGATACTACACGGTTCTCTTTGACTGGTGATGGCGTTGATGATGCTAATTTCCGACGTGCCAGTGATAGCCTTTTTTTTTTTTTTTGGTTATTAAGTCATAGCATTTAATTTCAAGTAGCCATAGTTTTTTTAGTGCGAGTTAAGTTAACTCTTGAGGCCACCGTTAGTTTAACGGGGTGGGGTGCAATTTCCATGAGAAAATGGGATAAGTGTTATATCATAAAACTTCAAGGGTGGTTTCTGCATTTTACCGATAAATTTATTTACTTATTGATTAAAAAATTATACATAATCCATGCAAGGCACACGTAACTAATCCAGAAGGACACAATCTGCCGTTATTATATTATAGTATAATAACTGTAAGCAATTGAAATGTATATTTTTACCTTTGGTTTTTAAGAAAGTTATTGATAAGCATAAAATATATTTACTATTTTATTTAAATTTTTGCTGTGATGTATTTTTTAAATTGCCTTTTGAACATTTATTTTTCAATAAAATACTCAATAAAAATGATTATTTTGTTATAATAATGGTTATTCAATTAAAGTATTTACTATCCATTTTTTAATGAAATAATCTCACTTGCTTGTTCTTGAGAATAGTTAATAAAAAATTTTTAGCCAAAAAAATTAGTGAAAAATACAACAACTATCAACAATACTCGGTAAAAAGGTATCTTTTGTTCCCGGATATCTTGTATGCAAGGATAAATCAAATCGATAAATTATTAAGTAACCTGAGTCAGTCATATCATCAATCATATATTCAAATCATTATTTAATATATGTAAAAATATTTTTAAAGACATATATTTTTATAATAGATTCCATAATCTTATACATATCAAAATAATGATTTAAATGACTATCATAAACTATGCCTAATTAAGAATTACTCATATCATATATATAAAATATGCTTTTTTTTTAACGTATCCTAGACACATATTAAGGAATCAAAAATAAAAAATATTAAATAAAAATACAAACATTTATTATCTTAAAAATAAAAAAAAAAGTATTTAACATTTTTTTCTTTAGACAATTAATAATGAATAATAAATATTATTTTTAATCTATAAACCATAAGGACGCATGTGAACAAAACCCATAAAATATAGATATCTATCTACCAGAAACATATATGTTACATACACACAAAACATAAAAAAACTTGTGCGGTCCTTAATGACACATTATCAAGTTTCAACAGTTTTCTACTCTGCCTCTGGCACACGATTCCCATGTGCGGGGCTTCACCCGACATGCAACATGACCGTGAAAAGAGAAAACCGTACTATGCGTGTGAAAAATGAAAGACATTAAAAAATCCTTTTTACAAAAAAAAAAAAAACCTTTAGAACAAGTTCCACTAGTGTTCAACAGCTCTCCTCTATCATTGCCTCACAAATGGTTACAAAAAAAATGGAAAATTGTCACTCCTGCATACAGTATGCTATGTGTGTTGTTGGGCATCAACCCTTTAAATGAACACTCGTATACCTATCATTTCTGTAGAGAGATACAATCCTAACTATGTAAACTAACCCTAACTATCATGTACCATTGCATTGGTTAATAGTTATCTGACCTCTACAAAAGAATTTGTGCGCGAACAGGACACATTGAAAAATCATTTAGACTTATGCAGAACCCGTCATTGCTCATTCAAGGTAGCTTATTTTTGGAAGAGGTTGAGCTGTGCCTACAAACAGAGAAGACTATAGAAAAAAAGAGGTATGAATGCATTGTCAAGTTGTGCCGTGTAGGCCTCCAACAAACCACTTACAGTCACAGCTAGAAGTAGAGAGAACCAATGCTGCAAAAAGTTGATAAAAAAGACATCAAAGAAAAACTCAATAATCCAAAGAACAATTATTGTAGAATAGCAGGCTTCTCTCACTTAACTTTATTCATTTCATTTTCTTAACGATAATGCTTGTACTTTTCCCCTATTAAAAGAGACACTAAAAGATGAAGCTGCACCTCAATGTCCTTGGCATATGCAACTTGGCAATATAGGCGTAGCTTTTCCCTTCCTTTCCCACCTTTTAGAGGAGAGAGGGGTCTAGGAAAAATTGAAACGGAGAGGAGGATAGTAGTCCCTACTAGGGAACCAAATAAAGTGGGGCCAGGCTTGCACATGGGTGAGAAAAGAAGTGGGGGTGGGGAAAGGGGTGCAAGTACTCCCTTAAGGCATGCTATACATGGAATTTGAATTCTGACCTAATTCCACATGCAACAGTTTGTTTATATGCGTGAATCTAGGACGACAAGGCTCCGTCTTACATGCACCCTGCATTTGCAGGTTGCATGAATACACCTCAAATACTGACCATTGATATGGTAAAAAAGAGGTAAAATTTGATCAAGGGCCAGCAATCAAGATTGGATACAAATGCTCAACAGGTCAGGAAAATTAGAAAAACAAAAAACAAGAAAAAGGGGTCGCTTTGTTCTTCTGCAGAGAGGTCGGAGGTTTGGGTGGCTGGGCTCGCGGTGGTGGAGCAGAGGTGAGGTAGCGGCTCACGGAGAGAGGGTGATGGGTTCGTGAGGTGTGGCTCGGTTGAGGACGTGGTGGCTGGGGTTCGGCCATGGCTGATTTATGGTGGTGGCGTCACTGCACGTGGAGTCTGGTGTTTCTGGGTTGTTGCTGCTTGGGCTCGACAGCGGTGCAAGGTTGGACGGCACGGTACAGAGGTTGTGATTTGGGGGGTTTGTGGGTGGTGGCTGATTAGTGATCAGTGACGCCGTGAATGGGCGGCGCGTGGCTTGGTGGGTTGCAGGACTGGACGGGTAGCTGGTGCGTGATGTCAGTGTCGGAGATCGGCAGCTTACAGGGGTGGCTGGGTCGATTAGGTCTTGATTGGGGTGGTTGTGCATGGTGGAAGTTGGAAAGAGCAAGGGACGGCACTGGGTTCATGGTGGCTGGCGTCCTGGTGGCAGCGGCTTGGGACTGTTCTGGTGGTTGAGGTGTGAAGGTGTGACGCATTTCAGGTCTGGGGTTGAACAGCAGTGGCTGGGATTGGAGGATGGTGACAGGTGACTGGTTAAACCTGCTATAGCAGGTAAGTTCAAGGTGCAAACAGGAGGTGCACAGCAGAAAGCTATGACAAGGACAATGCTTGGCCACAGGGTTCCTAACTCATTGGTGCAAGAAATTGGCAGAGGTCAGTGGTAACGAAAATAAGTACTATATAAAGCTTTGGTGCTTATATGAACCAGGGTCATGTGGAACAAGAATGACGTGGGAGACATCTATACGAACAGTCACATAAAAGACCTGAAACACTGAATTGAGATGTCTTATATGTTATCAAGGAAAAACCACGTGATTCAGATGGTTCCAGCAGATCAGTTATGCAGGCAAATCAAGTTCCTTCGATACAACACTAAAAGGTCATCAGCTTTATTCTTACTAATACGGACATGCACACCTACCAAACCTACCCCATCCCCCTAATATGAAAACACACACACACACACACACACACATACACAGTCAAAGAGAAAAAAAGACCTGGGTCAGAATATATCCAGTTGATGCTAAGAGTGGAAGGAGTAATGAGCAAGCAGCCAGTACAGACGTGATACCAGCTGCAGTACCTTCAATCGTTTTCTCTGGCAAGTGGGAAAGCTGCACATTCACATCATGCAATGGAAGACACTTATAAAAAAAGTTTAATGATGATAATACTTACTGCCAGTTTTACTCCACCTTAAAACACCATACTTGTGTCCAACCATTGATGCCTGAATAAAATAGAGAATCAATTACTATAATTTTAAAAAAATAAAATAAAAATCTATAACCTATTGAGAAAAGCAACCATTAACAGAACAACTCCTTTTTGCATTTGTGGAAAAACAAATATAATTAAAAAAACACATTTAATGTTTTTCTTCAGTCTCTGACTTGTCCACCAGATAAAATGGTATCCATACAATGATCATCCTTCATACAGCCTTGCAAGAAATTAACCAGTCTACTTCTACATGGCAAACTGTTTACAATTATCACAACTAGTTAAATTTCTCATTAAAAAAATTATCATACATTAGTTATTCATGAAAATTCATCTTGATTCCCAAAAATGGAGTACCTTTCTTGTTCCAAAATTATTGCAGACTTGCAGTATCAAATTTTCAGATTGATTCACGTTCTTATATTTTATTGTTTAAACTTAAAACAGTGTTGACTGATCCAGAACACAATTACATGTATGTACCACCTTTGACCTTATGCACTGTGATACAATTCACCTTTTGACAAAGTTTAAATTCAGAAGTTCATGTTGGTAACTTGCAATGGCCCCAAAGTACAGGGCGGCCAAAAAAAAAAAAAAAACATTACCATTGTATCTCCAATCCCTAGACTCAATATTCCCGCAAAAGGAGTAAGAGGTCGATCATTGTACCCAGAAGACATCCAAATAGGAAGTGCACATCCCAGTAAGAGTGAGAAATGGCTGAGCAAAGGAGATTTCATCATGAAAGGGAACTAAATGTAGCTCTAATGCATCATAAACAGTATGCACTACAATTTGAGCTATAATGGAAAAGGGTATAAAATACCTGACAATAAGAAGATCAGAGTCACGGTGATCAGTGAATGCATTCATAAATTGATTTATTGGTTGTCCCAAAGGCCAGATTCTCCACACCTGGGTCAAACAATGTTAGTGCAAAAGCAACCAGAAGGAAGAAAAGGACTGCTTTGAATACCAATCAGCCTGGTCTGAATCACTTGAGAAAACTAACACACAGTTTGTTTGCGTTAGGGTAATGAAAATAAGAAAAGGACTCAGCTTGCAAAGTTGAGACATTTCAAATTTTCAATTCATCATGAACTACATATTATCCGCATAGGTCAGAACTGAGCAAGAAATAATATTTAATTTTTTTTGGCGTTAATGACTATAGGCCTATTACAATTACATATGTGCTATATGTACCTCAGCCTCCAATAGTAGCCATGAGGAATAAGAGTGTACTATTCTTTTAGCAACATTGCACAATCCTATTCTTGAGTTTAAATTATCACATTCGTAAACTAATAATTTGTAAATGTTAAAATAAAATTTCATGAAATCCAAAACTCTAATGGTAATAACATATCTTTAGGAAAATTGTTCCTGCAGAATGTGTCCTAATTACACACTCTTACCCTTTTCCCCTTCCCTTCTGTTATCAATACATGGTATTGCACATACATCTCACGGGACCCTTCTTGGCCAAAAATACCCCTTAAATGGTGGGTTGTTTCTTTCATAGCAGTTCTGCAAATTTTAAGTATCTTGAATTTAGATTTGGATTCCTTCTGCACTACTGAAATAATCAACAATAAACAATGAAACACACCATTTCCTTTACAAAATATGATATTACTAATGCTAAGTTGAATGCATGTCTAGATACTTACTCGAATAGTTTCTAATGTCAAGAATACCGCCAAAGCTGCGCCAAAAGCTAGATCAAGAAACTTTGGCTGAAAGCAATAAAACAGTAAGCATTATAGCTGACAGACAGTAGTACCATTGACCAACATAGAGTTTATACCCAAACTAGTAGTGGGCCTAGTGGCACGCCCAATGCAGGTATAAAGTAAAAATATAAATGTTTTTAAACATATTATGGCACGATCATTCCTTTTCCTTTTATATTCTTTTTAACCATAAAATGAAAGCTAACTTTAAAATATCATATGTAAAATTTTTTTGAAAAGAGATCCTAAGAAGAAGGAATTTGGTGTAAGAGGAGGGCCTATGTGATAAATATGAGAAGAATGCATAGATACGGGTGAGAAGTCCTTAAACTTTCTAAAACTTGCTAATAGACCCTTTGTCCACTAATTAAGCTAAAATCAGTTATCACATGACTTGCATGAGTTAATTAATAGTTATGACAATCTCAAATTTGTCCATATTATTTTAAAAATAAAAGAATTTCCTTTTTTTTAATTTTCTATTTCCAAAAGATAGAAAATATTGAATAATTTAAAAAAAAATTATATTAAAATGAGGAAAATGTTTTAAATTTTTTCAAAATATAATATGGACAAATTAGAGATTATCATATGTATCAAACTATTAATCAATAAGTAGAAGTCATATGATGAATGGCTTTTGTTTAACTTATATATGAAAGGGTCTATTTACAAGTTTCCGAAAGTTAAAGGGCCTTTCATCCAGATTTGAAAGTTCATGGAGACTATTTCAAAATGAGGTAAAGTTTAGGGAGTGTTTGCACATTTTTTCCCCTAATTTTAATTATAGTAAAAGCAAAGCACTGGAATTTTATGAAAAATATGATAATGGATACCAAGAGGCAGAATCCCTTTCTATAGTAGCATAGATAACATACAACCATTTAGTCCCAAATCACCTGGAAGATAAGGGCAGGCAAAAACATCGAGACAGCCATTAGATGGTAGTATTTCCGCAAAAGAATTCTCTCGATCTTACTGTTCTTGGAGATGTTATAGAATCGCAAAACAGAAACACAAATTATACACACCCAATAGATACATAATGATAGTCTTTTGGATGGCTCCGAGAAAACAAAGGAAAGCACCCTGCAAAGAGATGTTCCAAGCATGAAAATATAGTCATCTTAACAAAATAGCTAATAGATATAATGATGAAGTGAACAACAGTTGTTTAATACAAAATAATTTGAACCTGAGACTATCCTCATAATTGTATTTTAACAAGCCTACACAAGGTTTAACTACTGAACTTTCTGGAGCTCTAACTCAAGTTGAATTAGACTCAGTTTTTGCTATCACTAATTTCTCTGCATACAATATGATACGGATTCATGAAACAGCAGGGGGCATAAGACTCAGGCTGCATGTACAGCCAACATATGACATCACATTGTTTGGAGAATAGTCTTCATACCTTTTTAAGGTCACATTCATATAAAAATAATAGTCTATATTAGGTGGTAATGTGCATTATTAACTCTGCAGATGTGTGTAAAGCAGTAGAATCAGATGCTATGACAATATTCTCCACTCCACAGTTTCTGATGGAATTAGCAGCTTATGTTGCCTTATCCCATAACATGTAAGCATGCATCAGAGCTACCAGCACGAAATATATTATATACTGCTCAATGTATAGCTAATAAAACTACTTTCCAAGCATCCTATTACTATTTCTTCCAGATTATATCAAATGACAACTGAAATCATCAATAACAGCCATAGTTATCATTATCGTACAATTCTCGATACATATAGTACCTTATGTATAAAAATTTTTGCCTTTCACAACTATCGTTCATAGTATTGTTAAAGGTCGAAATATCGTAGATGTATTGCCCAAAACTGATGTATCGGTCAATAATAGGTGTATTGTCGATATTTTCCAATTCTGACTTTAGGCTTACGAAGACATTGAATGGGCAAGAACCATCTTATATTATTTTATTCAGCAACCCATCTATTCTTACCCAGTACCCCACCCACATGCAAGCCATAAGTGATGCTATAGTGAATGGTTGTGTGGGAATACATTCAATCAACTTCATATTATTTTATTTAGCTGAGTTTAGTATTTTTTTTTTAAACTTTCTTTTCTTCCATTTTTGGTATCCATAATTATATATTTATCTTTATTTTATTAAATTTATTTTATCTTTAATATGTTCTTAAAAATTTTTTAATATATAATTTATTAAAATATCTTACAATACATGATTCGTTACGATTTGATATATAAAATTTTAAAAATCGATACACGTTACGATACATGATGGTAACAGCTAACAAAATAATCCACGAATCCACCTATATCAGATATTGATGTGATACCAGAGAAAAGGATGCACATGAAACTCCTGCACGAACTGCATCCATGATGGTACAATCACAATCAGGACAAATCCAAGGGAAGCAATAAACATAAGAGATCTCCCAATCTCATAGTATCTTCTTGCTTCAGCAGAAGCTGTATTTATAGACCACTCCCATATTTGGAGAATATACTTCAAAGCTATTGGATATAGCAGAAGACCAAGCACAAGTCCCTGCAGGAACAGTAGACAACCTTAACTGATCTAACTATACCATTAACAATAAATTTCATGACTTAAGGACCAATACCTGAATTATAATGCTTATCTCACTTCGACTTATTTCATATTCAGTAGTAACCAACTCTGATGACACCAATAGTCCACATAGCTGTTCAAACAATGTAAACCAATTAAATATATATATATATATTATATACAGGTGATTTGTCTAGAAATAATATCATGTTGAAAAGCACTAACCTTTTTAATAGTAAGCAACAACATGTCACCAAAATAGAGACCGATACCGGCAGTCACCAAAAATGCTTCCCCTAGAAATAGAGGGAAAACTATGATTATTAAAAGAGAAGACAAACTAAAGTCCCTTAATCAACCATGTAATTATGCTGAAATATGATCGCCTAGTGGCAGTAATGCAGCATTTGTACATATTTCAGGTAAGGATGAAAAATGAACACAGCTATTGACCAAAGGACAAACAAAACAGTTAAGTGATAACTTCATAATGTAAAGTGTATGTCTGGTACTTGAAACTTGAATCCTCAAAAATTATTTCTACTCAGTCGAATGATGACTTCCGTTCCATCAAATACAAAGAATCCGTGAACTATAAAAAGAGATCAATTACAAGTATAGCTTTCCTTTTTAACTTTTAACCCCATATCTGTTGTTTGTCCTTCTGACAAGAGTAAAATCCCAAATACCAATAAGAATAGGTGACTAAGAGTCTAAGACCACCGGTGTAAGACATACCAATGGAAGCACAAGATGGAAAAGTTCTGAGAAAATGCTGAATTAGCTTCACTGCGGCCAATCCATGACAAAAGACCCAGGACAGCTTCAGTGCTGGGTGCAAGCCTGCAAAGAAGAGGCAGTAACAGTTTAAGTAGAATGCACATTTCTTAACTGGAGCGAAATGGTTGTCAATATAACAGGAATGTTTGATTCAACAGTCCAAAAAATAAACCGAATTAGAGCTTTTGTTTATCCAAATGAAAACTGATTGCAAAGAAAGCTCCAAGTCCAACACGACACTTACCACTTTGAGATGTTGCAGCAAGGGCCGCAATGCAGACGACAGCTTGAAAGAACAAGAAGCATAAGCTTAACCTTATACCCCAATGAGATCGGGGAAGAGAGAAGGCGAGGAATAGAAGCACAGTGAAGGCGGTAGCAGATGTGGCCCAGTATTGCAATGTCAGATAGTGAAGCTCTATACATTAAAATTTGACACATCACCAAAATTGCAACAAAAAAGAAAAACTAGGAAGCAAGAGGCATCATCATAATATTGCAATTGCAAGAAATGATGTAAAGGAATTGTAATTAGCGATCAGAACCTTCAAGTTGAAGTTGAGCCAATGAGAATCCCCTTGATAATTGCACCAATTTGGAGAGAAGAAGAGAAGGGAGAGTGATCGCACCAAGCAGAATCCCCGAGGAAGCACCCGGCCTGAAATGAAATTAACCTAAGAATCCAATGAATAATAGAAAGATGAACGAATGAAGGAAGGAGATGGATGGAATTGAAGGTGAGGGAATACCTGGTGCGGAAAACGGAGGGGGTATTGGAAGAATCGAAGGAGATCTCGAGGAAGAAGGAAGAGAGGGCGATGAGGGAGAGAGCGATGCCATGAGAGAGGAGAGAGAGAGGGAGGGAGTAGAGGATCCGAACGATGAACAAGAGGACAACGGCTCTCTCGCCGTTCAGCAACGACGTCGTCAAAGAAGACACGCTCACCATTTCATTCATGAAACAGGAAGAGAGTAGAATTGTGTTTTACGCGGAGAAAGAAAGAGGAAGAGATGAGACAGGAAAAGTAAGAGAAAGATTTCTATTCCTTTCTCATCTCTAAACTCATTTTGTCAGAGTCAGAGGAATGCAATGCAGCCTTTGGGGATTATTATTAATTAATCATCAGTTAAGATTAACGAATTTGCCCATGTTTTGAAGGTTGACGTTAGATTATGTTTTTTGTGGGTGCAGGTGGACCTAAAAATGACCTAATATAATAAATTTTAAATATTTATAATGCAGCACGATGGTTTATTTACAATTTAGCCTTATAAATATTTTAATTTTTCAACACAAAGAGCCTCCCCAATGGAGATTCGCTGTGTAAGGACATTGTACCGCTGTCAAAATCGCAACCCATCAGCTATAGCCGTGAGCCACAATCACCGATCCTCACTGCCAACAACTCAGTCGCAACCATCGCCGACCGCGGTGGTGATTTACAGTGGAGTTTGAATGGTCTTTAAAATGTAAAAATAGCTATGGAGAATCTTGTAAATAATTTTTTTTTTGGGTAATATTTATAAATATCAATGTTTACAAAATCATCTATTTAACAGGCTACAAGTAATAAATATCAACTACTGATATAAAAATCATTTAAATCAATGGTTAATATTAGGGGTGGTATATCCGAACTTAGAAGGTGCGCACCATAAATGGCACATAAAATTTTCAGAAACTTAGTCACCTCAAAAGAGAAATAATGTTATCACATCATTTTTGATATTATATTACTATTCATACCATTTTTTATTGATTATGATTAAACAAGAGAAAGTGATAAAAAAAATTATATAATTAATAGTATGAAAAATAGTATAAAAAATAATATAAAAAAAAATATGAGAATATAATTGTTGCACCCAAAAACAAGAATTTAGAAAGTTATAACTAGAAATAAGAATATGCTACCAACCAACAGAAAAAAAATTTAAATGAGAATATGCTACGGTTTCTTGTACGTAAAAGGAAAAAGAATATGCTATGATTTTTTTGGTTTTTTTTCTGGTCGAATTGGTTTTGGGTTGATGATGTCCTGACTCCTGAGTCGTACTGGGCTCGATTGGCTTTTTGAGGCCCAAATTCGCATACGCTCTTATGATTTTGGTTTAGCCTAATCTTTTCGGAATAGATTTTTGGTTTAGACCCAGCAAAAGGTGGAGATAGGGACTACAGAGTTGGTGATCAGAGATAAACAAGGGAGAAGTCTTCTCACTTCTCAGCCCTCACCAAAAATAATATCAAGGTCCCTCCCTTCGTCTCTATTAATAGCTTACTTATTTGCCAATAACCTACAATAGCACCCCGCATAGACAAATTGTCTGCTGACTGTTACCTTCCCCCCGCTAGAAAGTTACAAACTATTTGTGTCCCAATCTTTGTTTTTGGCGCACGAACTCTTGCACGACTCATTGGCTTTGTTTTTGCTTTGGGTGAGAATTAAAAATCAACCTTCATTAGTAATATTTATCAAACAAGATAAAATAATGTGTTACTCTTAATTGCTCCACCCCTTAAATTTCCACGTGAACTAAAGGTACCAACGACATATTGCCTGTGTTATAAGACATACCACATCACTGATGTAACAAGCCACGCATATTAATACGGTCTACAAACATCAATGAAAGAGCCACGTCAATGGAACAAGTGGACAAATGCACGGGGGACCATGCCCTATCAGTGTCTGCACCTTCAACCCAAACTTCAATGAAAAATATGTTTGGTATAATAAAACACCAATACTAACGTCACCTCACATCAAAGTGAGATAAAATTAAGATAGAAGTGTACAGAAGTTGAAATGAAACCAACTCTAATTAAATAGTAAAATTTGCATAAATATTAAAAAAAATGTGTCTAAATATGTATAAATAACATTATCCAATTTCAATCAAAAACCAATTATTTATCACAACAAACACGTTACTTTCGGAAATGGTGGCTTCAGCAGACAGCAGTCAGCATGATTATCAGCAAACCATGTGATCTCAACTAGTACTAATACATCGAAGCTCGTAAACTCTGAAGGGATGTATGCAGCTCCAACAGTGAGAGAAGGGTAAAGAGCAGATGCAAAAAAAAGAAAAAAAAATCATTTTTATAGAAATCTTAAGATCTGGTCCAATCATTGTTTCTGTGAGATATATCGAGTATTGACCAAGACACTTGGGAGAGATCAAGATAAAGCTAAAAACCTCGTATTTGCTCTTCATTAGTCGAAAATAAATTCACAAAACTGGAGTCGACATGCAAAACTCGATCAAAAGGAATTATACAATGTAAATGGCTGAACAAGGTTCCCATCAACTTGTATTCGTTGTATCCCTATTACACTTCAAACTTTTAAGCAGGGATATTTTTCTCCCTATGAAGAAAAATAATAAAATGAACACAAAAATACGATAACCAACTGCCATAAGAAACAAAACCAACAAATTTCTCCACTTGGAATTATTGTCAGGGGAGATATTGTACACACTTTGGAGAGCCTGAATCCCAGATATGGTCCTTACCTGCCCAACAGCAAAGGAGGTGCCTAGGTACTCATTCTCCAATAGCCCCTACGAGATAAAGACAAGTGAATGATTCAATAAATACCCATCAAGGAAAAATTATTGGATCATCTACAAAATTTAGAAATCAACTATACTGCTTGATCCTCTTATTAGTTTTGAAGTTAAAACTCAACAAAAATCAGAAATATACATACAAGTCATAGTCTGTTCAGAAGATACAAACATAAATCTACTTACCTGAATAGAGTATGTATGAAAGGCTATATAGGACATTGGATACATCCACACTGGTCCAGGTAAAGCATTTCGAATTCTGAAATAGCCTGCTGAAAGCATCATGACCACCTGAAATGGCATACATATGCATCAGTAGTAAGTTCAGAAAACACCTAAGCTCTTACGTAATCATGGCCATTAAGTGAAAATATAGACCACTAGTTGAGCAGCATGTAACTTCTGTTAATATTTTACATCTAAAATATGCGGACAAGGGAACTCACATGTATGCACAACAGCGTCAAGACACTCCAAAAAACGTCTTCCCACAAAGTAGCCACAACTAGCATAATTCCTTCATTCACTAACAGAGTCATAAAAAAATTCAGCACAAAGTACATTAACAAGCCAAACTGATCTTCCAGCCCTACGAGGAAGTAGAAGACTAGACTTGATGAAATGGAGATGAGAAAAAGAAATGGGATGCTGGACAAGAGCTGCGCAAGTAAAAATACAAATGTACTTGAATGCTGGTTTGATTCTTCACAGGCATATATCTGCAAAAGAGCAAATAATTTAATTTCATCAACCTTCTAAAAATTAGAGCGAAACTGTGTTGAATCTATAATCAAATCCTTAAAAGAAAAAGGATATGTATATTACTACCAATAATATATAAAGCATGTAAACAATACTATACGGCACGGATGTCTATTACTACACAGTTTATGACCAACAATGCAAACAATATGTTGTTTCTACCATGAAATTATAATACTTTTGCTAGTGTTAGTGCATTAGTATTAAAAAGGCCATCGTTAGTTCTATCACTGTAAACCCCGTGAATATGCTTATAAATACATCTGCCTAACAAAGTTAGGGTGACGGAAGTATCTATCTCTAGGTTTTTGTTCTAACATATAAATACATATTTCAAAGCTTGTAAGTTTATATATTTAAACTTCTCATCAGCTAGTAAATCACCAAATAAATTAAGGCATTACATTGGGTGATAGAGGTCAGTATAGACCAATGCATTATACAGAAGAAAGAATCCATAAACAACTTAAAAATACTTGCCAAATGGGCAAATTACACTTCAATGTATGCATATTTAGCACATCAAGACAAACTAATAAATTGCTGTAAAGTGAAACAGGCACAAAATCACCAATTGGATTACCTTGATTTCTTTCATAAGTGCAGGCACCCTTGCAATGCTTAGAAGGGAACAGAATGATACAAATACAAAAATTGCTGCAACTCTTGTCTGCAATGTGCGAGATGGTAAAATTTAATTCATACACATTATGAGTGTATCTAGAATTGTTGGCATAAATACATGCAGATATAAACTATAAGAGATAACAGTTGAAAGATAAAATGCAATTGTCATGTCAAGACTCACCACAACAGAAGACAGAGAATGCCCCAAACCAGAAAATACAGTACCAATACACAGCGTGAGAAGCATGTAAAGAATGAGATGAAGCCAGTAATATTTCCATTCCCTTGACACAACTAATAATGATCTCCAAGTCAAGACTGCTATCCGGGTAGCATCGCTAGCTTTGCCTTTGCTTTTGAGAGCTGGACCTTCCTGGGAAATCAAGCATGTTTTAAAAAGACTGTAAAAGTTAACATCCCAACACTGACTGCCCTTAAATGCAGCAGAGCAAAATAAAACCTGAAATAAATCTCTAAGGAGGCTATCATGAGAAGTGCAAATCCCATACTTCAAGAAGATAAATAAGCTAGTCATTTCAGTATTTCACTTACTAGATTAAGTCATTTGTCAGCACAAGTCCTTTTAAAATGTTTTTCAATGAATACAGTTACTATCTCTAATCATCCATTAGCATATGCAGAATGTCCCAGATTACAAATTTCAAAAAACCTACATATTTTTTCCTGCCCCTCTTTCTTGATAATTGAAGATCCATTTTCTTACCCTTTAGTTCCAAATCAATATTTGCCTAACCTTTTATAACATGCTCATCCACTTTAAGATTATAGGATTGCAAGTTCTACTAAATTGTAAATCTTTTACTCTCCGTATTCGGCTTTCTATGACTAATTGTGACCAAAACATTCAGTCAATCATTCAACTTAATTGTTCAAATGATCAGTACAAATAATATATTAAAAATCAATATAAAAGAGAGCTCTGCATTGGCAATATGTAATGTGGTATTTGTGAAGGAAGGGACTTATGCTGAAACTCCCAGTCCACATTAACAAAAGATCTAACTCATAACTTTAGAAGTTATTAATGTTTTCCTCTATTTCAGCAGCTGTAATATACCTTCTCAGTGAGTTTCAAAATCATAGTTTCAACGGCAGCTGCATCTGCAGATGACTTATAAGTTGCTTCAAGTGTACGTATAGCAACAGCAGTGTCCATGTTTACTGAAGAAAAATCTCCATTGTCATCCTATTATGATGATAATGTTAATAACGTATCATAAAAAAGTCTAATCTGTAACATTAATAATGCAATGAGTACATCAATCATCAATCCACTAGAACCAATTACCTGCCAGTTTTTACACATTGCAATTATCCTGTCAAAATCTGTATTAATTGCGCGTAGAAAATGATCAGAAGGACTTTGCATGATTGGGCAAGGAAATCCAGCATTTGAGAAGTGCTTCATTAACATAAAATTATAGCAGTCAATAATAAGATAAATATTCCATTTACTAGCAGAGAAAGTTAGCAAAAATAGAAAGTTCTTGACAATCTTGCAGCACACTCTCTTCCACTTCCAATGGTCATTTTTCACTAATAAATAGTAACCCTATGAAGTATAAACATCAATGCCCCCATATAATTTTATTTTGTAGACAAAACAAGATTACCTAACTCATCCTTAATCAAATTTCATGTGCAAGAGCAAGAAGGTATAGAAGGTAAAATACCTGCAAGCAAGCTAATGTTTCTCCAAAGAACAGGGTGTTTCCATTTGAAAGTAGACATATACGGTCAAAAAGGCCAAAGACTTCTGTGCTGCTCTGATAAATGGTTAAGATAAGAGTGCAACCAGTGCTTGCAAGTCTCTTCAATGTAACCATCATCAAAAGTGCTGAGACACTGAAGAAAAAAATAAATTGCGAAAAGGATGTTAACAAAAATCGCTCTAAAATATGGAATAGTAAATACAATCAAACATGATAGAGAATTATTACGATAAAAGGAACTGAAAAATATTAAAAAATAAACACCTGTCCAAATGATAAAGAGGTTCATCTATAAATAAGATACGTGGTCTCATCACAAGCTCCCTGGCAATGCTAACAAGCCTTCTCTCCCCACTAGGAAGTCCCTTCATATAACAATGTCCACCTATAAGTTTATTTGCATGATCACCTAAAGACATTGTGTGTATAGCATCCTCTACCACACTCTTTTTCTGACAAAAGAAACCAGGAAGTTGAAGTAGGGCCGAATAATACAGAAACTCTCGCACAGTGAGGGATCCAATCAGAGTGGTTTCTCTCTCCACATAACCCTGCAAATTCAGAAACAAATTTCATTATACATACATAAGTGGTGCAACCTAAAAAATAACAACAATTCTAAAGGAGGTAAAGAAAAAGCCACAGACACCTAGCATCATGTAATCACCTAGTGATCCCAACTTCAAAAACCAAAACTTACTATCTGTGATGCAAATAAATTTCTATAGTTGAGTAAGAAGTGCAAATAATCTAACCAGTTAAGTAGTGCACCAATGCACAATGTAAACAATCAGAAATAGAAAATGCTGATCTCTGAAAGACTTAAGTATTGCAAAGATACTTTTGAACTTACACATCCATTCTGCCATACAGATTCTCACCTTATAATCGAAATACAACATGAAAGCATGGTTACAATGGATAAGCAGATAAAGTTCAATCAGATTGACCACTATAAACACAATGGAAATTCAAATATTAAACAGGAAATTCAAATATTAAACAGCCAATGAGATACTGAACTCACATATGATCCATAGGGCATGTGTGATTTTGCCCCATTCACAAACACTTCACCATACATCCTAGCTGAAGGATGCAATCTCCCTGAGGTAAAGAGAAAACTCCAGTTTAGCTTTGACAATTCAAATATACATGGGAAGATCATGAAATGCTTAGTAAGAAAGGGCAAAGGAAGCATGCTTCAAGACCTGCAATGGCTCGTAATAAGGTAGATTTCCCTGATTTAGCAGGACCCATAATTACAGTCATTGTCCCAGGTAACGCATAACCAGTTGAACTCTTAATAACCTTATCAGAGTACTTCCTTTTTCCCTTTATTGTAACAGTCAAATCTTTCCAGGCAACCGAAGCCCCTGCAATTTTGCGTGGAATAACTGCACCCTCTGGTAGATGTGGGGATGGTAAGGAGCCACTGTTGAGCTTTGAGAGAGAGGGGGAAGCTGGTGTTGTTGCAACATTAATAGAGTCACCTCCTTCCTCAATTCTAACGTCGACATCAGTGTCTTCCCACTCAGGTGAATCCTCAAATGAGATGGGCTGCCTAAGTGAACCAGGTTTACGCAGGTAGAAAAAGTTACTTGATGGCACCCTACTTGCCGGGCTGCTTGCTGATGATGATGAAGACCTATAATTATCTGATTGGGACTGTATTTCTTCCATGATTTTCAATTTTTTTCTCCTTATATCAAATTTTAGACATCATTTCACAAGTAGAAGGATTCTCCTTATGGCATACCAATACAACTGTGTTGTCAAAGTGTTAGCAATACACATCTCTCGTATACAACATTTTCTATCCGTAGAGAACACTGTCTATCAACAGCCTGTCATGCAAATCACAAATCAAAATTAAAAAGCAAGAAAACACAAAAAGGGAAATGACTTAAGGCCAAATTACAAATTTCATCTAATCTCATCTATGGGGAAAAAAAAACACAGACACCACAATCTGGACAATGCAATCAACTAAACTGTCTCACTATCTTCTCTTTTTTTCGTGGACAATAAACTGACTATTAATATTAATAATTAATAATTAATAATGCAAAGCCCAAATGAAATATATAATAGAAAAAACAAAACAAAATGGGATTTTAAACAAAGCCAAAAAAACAGAATCATGGCAGAACCTTAACAAGTAAGAGGAACATCAAGGGATAGGGGGAGAAGCCGTGGATTCCAGCAGAGAATGCAGGCATGCCCTATTCCACCGGCTCCACTGACAGTCTGACACAAAACCCATATTTGTTTCCCATGAAAAGTGGAACAAGTAACCTAAAAATCAAACCTTGTACCAAGGATTTCTCATTAAGACAGCCCCTGCTCTCAACTAGGCCTTAGACACCTCTTCACAAACCAAACAACTATTGGAACCAAAAACAACACCTTAATAAAACACACTAAATATAAAAGTGAGTTTTTGGTGAGAAAAATGGATTTATCTGCTACTGCTAAGTTAAACTGAGCAAACAACCAACCAAAACCCACAAAAGGTTCCACCTGAATCAAAGCTAATGAGCTTCAAGTCTTGAACTTGGATAAGGGACAAGGGACATACCTGGATCTAAGGAAAGCAAGTTGAAAGAGTGAAAGAGAGCACTGAAGAGAGAGAGAGAAAGCGGAAGCTGAGTGACACTACTCCTTCCTTTGTACAAGATGAGTGGGTGTCTGGGTGATTTGACCCACCAAACCCGGGTTTTTGTATGATTTGCTTCTTTTCTTTCTTCGCAATTCGCATCTCACTTTATCTCTTTTTGTTTTTCTTTTCTTTTCTTTTTATATTTTTTCCCCCTTCTTGTCTTCTCTTTTATGGTGTAAAAACTGTAACATATATAATATAGAGTTTAATTTGTATATATCATTATTATAATTTTTTATATCTTTAATTAATTAAATATTAGTGTACATATATATATATGACTTTTAAATTAATTATTATAAAAACAAAATATTTTTTAATTTTTATATATATATTATGATAAAAAAATATATTATCCATTAATTAATTATTATATATATATGATTTTTAAATTAATTATTATATAAAAATCATATATTTTTTATGATATATATAATTAAATAATAATATAAAAAATATTTATACTATAATACATTTAAATTAAATTCTATAATACATTAATGTTTCTTTTTCCTTTTTGTTAAGACAAGTGTCATTATGTTGGCTTCCAATTCCAAGTGCCATCACAACAGCTCTAGCAACAGCCAACGGTTGCCACCTCTTGACTCCTGCCCTTTTTTAATTTGATTTGATCACATCACCATATCGATCTAGTAATAATGACACAATTACCATGATAGCACTCTGCCTTCATATCTGTCTATGCTTTTTATGCATTTCTTTTTAATAATTTTTAATAATTTGTTCAGCTCGATTAGATTTAAATTATTTTTATTATCCTTTTATTTCTTCTTTTTTAGTGTTTTTTTCCTCCTTTTTAGGTTATCATTATGAATCTCTTTGCAGTTTTTTATATTTTCACGATCTACGAATAAAAAATATATTCATAACTATTTTAGAAAAAATTGAGATATAATCTTTAAATTGTAACATTATTGGCATTATACTTTATTGAAAAAATGCTTAAATAATGACAATTTTTGAAAAAGAACAAACTTTAAAAAAAATTAATTCAGAATATACACTGTATTATTTATTTCTCTTTTAAATTTGATATTTTTGTTTAATTTATAAGTATTATTAAACTTTTATTAATATAATAATTCTTCTTCTTTGTTAATAGAGGAGAGTTATAAATAATTTGAATTTTTTCTCATATATGTAAATATTTGGTGTGAGTTATTAAAATTTTATGAAATTTTATTAAAAATATTATAACCCTAAAAGTAAATATTTTCTTGTATAAGGAATTATTTTAAAATTGTTATGTATAATATTATTATTTTTATTTAAAAAAATATGTTTGCACCCTAGTATAAAACACCTTACCTTAAAAAATAGTGCAAAATAGTGCATGTGCTAAAGTCTATGTTGAGAAGGATAGTAATGGATGAAATGAAATGGTAAAACTTATTAAAAATATATTTAAAGAGTTATTTAAAAAGAAAAAATGGAATGAGAATAGTAACTCTGTTGTCACTTAAAATCTTATATTTGTCCTCTTAAACTGAGGGCTATGAAATGACATTAATGACACCCTTTTTCTTTACCAAATTCATTAAACAGCCAATTAATATACTATAAAGTAATGTTAATATAAATTTAAGTTTATAATGAATCTTATATGTTACAGCATATTTATTATTAAATTTTGTAATATGCATTATTTATAATTTGAAATTATATTTTGAATGGTGGATATATGATCATATATATGATCTATCATAAACTGAATCTATACTAACTTGACTAGAGTGTCATGTAATATTCTTTTCAATTAGTTGTCTTTTTATTCCACATTTCATTCCGTTTAAATTATTCTCTTTTATCTTTTTTGAAGCTTCCAAATATAACCTAAAACTTTACCATTATTTATTTGTGCATAACTAGTCCACTTAAAGATATTTAATGAATGTAATTCTTAATTCTCAAGTTAACTCAAAATTTAAGTTAATATTTTTATTTTTTAAATATTTTAAGATTTTTTTTCGGGGAGGCCCATCACTAAGGTGGTTCTAGTGGGATACTTATAAAAGGCCCAATAGGATGAGAAGAAGAAAAAGAGATGAAATGCAATTCTAGATTTAAACTTTTGTGTTATTTTTCCATATATTCTTTTATTTTTCGGAGTATATCTCACTTAATAGATAAAAAATAAATCTCTTAAAATATGATCAAATATTTAAATAAAAATATATCTCAATAATATTATTTTTATATACATAAAATATGAAATCAATTCTTTTTATATGTTTCACAACTCTACCAACTAGGTTGTATCATAGAAGTTAAGATAAACTATATTTAAGACAGACTCGATTTATTTAAAAAGTATGAGTTAAATAAATGTCATTAATAATTCTAACTCAATTTGTCCACTCATATGTATTACAAAAATTAAATGACTACACTACATACCCTTCAATAGCTAGTATTCCCATATAAGAAAAGTTAACGCCTATCCCCTTTGTAAAAGTAACGTATGTATTTAATAGAAAAAGTTATCCTTGTATTGAATTGTTCTAATCTAATTTCCTAAATGATGGACGATGTGATTGTGATAGTAAAGTCATTTGTGACAATTCAGTAACGTGTATTATATATGTTGTCTCGTCTTCTACACATGAACTAACTTTCATTTCCCATATTTTATCAGGTAATCAAAACCGTGGGCCATTTGAGGAAATCAAACTACATCAAGGCGAATATAAACAAAAAAAAAGCCATTTTCTCTTACCTTTTGTTTTAATAAAATACTTTAGATGAATCACCATCTTACGGGATTTTATTGGCATCCACTTTTAGGTGGGCTACTCATCAAATCAAAAAATGGGTACAGCAGTTGATCTTTGACAAATGCGAAGAAAAAAATAGCGAGCTAGTCATACATGACATAATTTGTCGGACCACCCATACAATAATACTCTTCAATTTCAATTCAAATCATATTAAACAGAATGTGCAAGCAGAAACCAGCTAGGCTTCCCAAGTTTTTTAACCCCCTCATTTTTTTCTTTGCTTCTTCTACTGGCCTCCTGCAACGTGGACAAGGTTGAACCCTGAGTTATGTACTTTTCAGAGTCTTATGCAGCACGTTCTGCTGTCCAATGCCATAATGGTCCGTGATTCCATGTTTGTAATTAGAGTTTACAATTAGTTTAGTCTTGCTCGCAGCTTAGTTCATTAATAATTTATTGAATTGAAAAAATTGTGTTCATATATATATATATAATATAATTGAATTATAAATTTGAGCGACTCAAACAGCTTATGAGTTTTAAAGTGGCCCGAATTTAATACAAGAAAATGAATTCGATTTTTTAGTGAGCATAGTCTTATTGGACTCAACTCGGTGCTATGAGTTATTATGAGAACATAGAGATATATTGAAGGTACCATCTAAGGACTACTAACATAACTATGTTATGGATTCATCGTTTTATCTCACCACTGTTGTAGTTATGGGTGTTTATTGGTTAGGTTGGGTAGGTTCAATATTGTTTTGATTTAACTTATTCTGCTCAAGAGTGTGTTGGCTTGTATCGAATTTATGGGTTCAATACATTTAATAATATTTTAAAAAATAAAAATTTTAATAAATTAATATTATAAGTTTTAATTTAAAATATAATAAGTCTTAATTTAATAAATTAATATCATAAATTTTAATCGAAATTATTAAATATAATAAATTTTAATCTCAAATAAATTAAGTATTATAAGTTAATAAGTGCACATATATAATAAATTAACAATTAATAAGTTTTATTAAATTTAAAATATATTAAATAAAGTTAGTCTATAACTCAAATAATAAATTAGTCTAATAAATTGAAATCAATATTATCACACATGTTGTATGTATTGACATAGTTATTAGTTTTATTCTCTATTTTTTTATATATTCTTTATCATGTAAACGATTTTTTACTAAAAAAAACAAGTGAGTCAAATTTGTGTAGATTAAATGTGTTCTAACTTGTTATTTGACTCATATACTGCAAATTAAAGTATTTTTTAACACAACTTAATTTACAAACCTAACTTAACCCACATTTTTTTAGTTAAATTGGATCAAAATTTATAAATTCGTAAGTTAAGCTCTCCCACTGCACACCTAATTGTAGTATCGGAAAATCTATTGTGCATGACATTATATGTACAATGATTTGGGCATGTTAATCATAATTTTTATGTATTGTGAGGCTTACTGCAAAGCTTTCCTCGGAACAACTTGGTTTTTAAGGGAAAATGATGACAGCAAAGCAATGATTGCTATATATGGTATAACATGGACATTTATCATAAATGCAGATAGCATTGAATTTTTTTTTTTTGAGTGTTACGGAAGAAAAAAAAGTTTTTGCTACGTATCATTTATTGTTAAAGTAGAATACAATAATGACACGTAACAACAAATGGTGTAAGTAAGCCTGAAGTATCTAAGAATTCCTTCATAGTATTTAGAAGAATTAATAGTATTTATGCAAGTTTAACTTATTAAAAATATACTTTTCTTTTTTACGTACTACTAAAGGTTTGGGGCAGTGGTAAAAAGTCACACTTTTAGTGAAAGATTAAAATTTAAATCCTAAAAAAATAATTATTACAAAAATCTCTTAATCATAATAATACTTGTTTAAATATTGGATAAGACAATTTTTTGAAGAATCTCTTAGTCATAGTTTGTCAGTATTTATCCAAAATCCAGCAAGAATTAAAATATGAGAGATAGAGAAAACTATATCAAAACTCATTTTTCTCATTTCCTTTTAGATTATGTTTTTGGGCTTGATTTTTGTTTTTCAAATAGAAGAAAGACACCAATCAATTGGGCTACTTACATCAATATATTCAGGAATTGCTGTTGCTGTTTATTTGACAGGCCGAGCCCAACCTAGTAGCACATTACAATTTGGGCACCAAAAGCAGCTATCCTAGTTTTGTTCCAATTACAATTCTACGACAATCCTTTTCTTGTCAAACAAGGCTTTGGTTAATTAAATTAATAGAAAAATAGAAAACCTCATAAAAATATCAAAGGTTCTATTCTTCCTTTGTCTGTGTTCATCGACATAAGCTTCTTTCTGCGCTTTGATTTTCAATTCCAGCAATGTCCCACCAAGGCGAATCATCGGACTCGTGAGTCAACTCGTTCCATTCTCTATCACACTCTTCTCCACCGTCTTTGATTTTGTTTCAGAAATCGCTTCTCTGCAATTTTTTTTTTTTTTTTTTTTCCTCAGTACTAAACACTTCTTGTTCAGCTGTGAAGTTTGATATTGGAGTTTTGTTTTGAATCACAGGAAATCGGGGAAGAAGGACTACTCGACGGCGATTTTGGAGCGGAAGAAATCGCCGAACCGGTTGGTGGTGGATGAGGCCGTCAACGACGACAACTCGGTGGTGGTCATGCACCCTGAAACCATGGAAAAACTCCAGCTTTTCCGTGGCGACACTATCCTCATCAAGGTCACATTTTTAATCCTCCTTTCTCTTCCCCAATACCTCTCCCTTCTTGGGTTTTCACTGTATTCCCAAAAACTGCGTTTCAGACTATCGTTTATACTTGTAGTTGTTTTCAAAAAAAAAAATTCGAAATTTTGAATGCCTCTGGTAGAAAATTTCAGAATACTATTGTATTTGGCTTGTTTGGTGGTGAGCTTTTTAGTGTTTCGTGTTGGTGTGTGTTACCCGTGATGTGTTATGCTACTTTGTGCTGTGTGTAGCAACTTTGATGTGTGTGCTTGGATTAGCTTATTTTAGATTATTTTGTATTTAAAATATCTTATAATCAAAATCTTATTCAGAGAATTTTTGAAGAAAAATAAAAAAGCAGGAATTTCTATGGCATCTGATGGGTTTGGTATGGAAGGTGAATTGTCAAGCATTCAAAGAATTCATAATAAATGTTTAAAAATAATCAATAGCTAATGAAACGCATGACAACTCACTTGGGTACCAAACAACAACAACAACCACCAAGTCTTTTCCCATTAGGAGCCTGGGTGCCACACCCTAGGAAAAAAAAGATGGATACCATAGAAATCCCTTAAAAAGTGATTTTCCCCTAAAAATTAAGCAAATCAAAACATGCACAAAGTCATGTGTGGTTTGACTGGTTTCTGATTCGTTTGTATTGCAGGGCAAGAAACGGAGGGATACAATTTGTATAGCTCTTGCCGATGACGGCTGTGAGGAGCCCAAGATCAGGATGAACAAAGTTGTTAGATCAAATTTGCGGGTTCGTCTCGGAGATGTTGTGTCTGTGCACCAGTGCCCAGATGTCAAGTATGGGAAACGTGTGCACATTCTGCCTATTGATGATACCATCGAAGGTGTCACTGGCAATCTGTTTGACGCTTTCTTGAAACGTGAGTTTCTGTCTTGCTTGTGTCTAAGTTAGAATATTTCTGAGTACAGTTTCAGTTGTTATGATACTTCATTACTTAATTTTGATTTTTGACTTGTCTTTCGAGTTTCCTCTAAGTGAGAGAACTTCAAGTATGTTTTTATTTGTTATAATAGTTCATTACTGAATTTTGATGTGTTTTGTGACTATGTGTTATCTCTCCCAATACTTTAAGTTGAAGGGATTTCTTGATTAATGCCTCTTCAAATACTTGCTGTAAAGATTTGGCCTTGCTTCATGAGTTAATGTTTATAATAAGCTTTGGAATATGACATAGAGTATCAACAGAAACTTTCTTTTTGTGATTCTAGTTAGTAGCTTTGTTGTCTTTGCTTTTGTTGAAACCCCTTTTGATTATCTCTAGCTGGAGCTCTTACTGTCTATTTTTATGCAAATGTGGTTACTATTGACTAGCTTTTATAGATCTTGATGTTTTTCCACATTGATTACTTTATAAATGCATTCAGCCATTGTTCTTGGGACATATAGTGTGGGGAAGTTAATTTTCTAGGGATTTGATTCTATCACCTTTCCACTTGATTCAATGCATGTCAAACTGACCCTCAACCTATCTGTAAAATCTGTAATTTTTAGTTTCCTAGAGGCTTTTTATTTCACGTGATTGAATATGTATGTTTCTGTGTTTGTATAACGTTATAACTTTTTCTTTAATGTATAATTCACAGCTTATTTCTTGGAGGCTTATCGTCCTGTCAGAAAAGGAGATCTATTTCTTGTCCGGGGAGGGATGAGAAGTGTAGAGTTCAAGGTCATTGAAACTGATCCTGGGGAGTATTGTGTGGTTGCTCCAGACACCGAAATCTTCTGTGAGGGGGAGCCTTTGAAAAGAGAGGATGAAGAAAGGCTGGATGAAGTTGGGTATGATGACGTGGGTGGTGTCAGGAAGCAAATGGCACAGATTCGTGAGTTGGTAGAGCTTCCACTGAGGCATCCACAACTTTTTAAATCAATTGGTGTGAAACCACCCAAAGGAATTTTACTGTATGGACCACCAGGTTCTGGGAAGACATTAATAGCAAGAGCTGTTGCTAATGAAACTGGAGCTTTCTT
This sequence comes from Ormosia semicastrata, assembly GCA_029884595.1. Taxonomy (NCBI): domain Eukaryota; kingdom Viridiplantae; phylum Streptophyta; class Magnoliopsida; order Fabales; family Fabaceae; genus Ormosia; species Ormosia semicastrata. Next base: position 16,023,724 of record JAQQTO010000041.1, on the reverse strand, counting down.
CTTTTGTATTAATGGACCAGAGATTATGTCCAAACTGGCTGGAGAGAGTGAAAGCAATCTCAGGAAAGCATTTGAAGAAGCTGAAAAGAATGCACCATCCATCATCTTTATTGATGAACTTGATTCTATTGCACCCAAGCGGGAGAAGACACATGGTGAAGTTGAAAGGAGGATTGTTTCACAACTTTTGACTCTTATGGACGGATTAAAATCTCGTGCTCATGTTATTGTTATTGGAGCTACAAATCGTCCAAATAGCATTGATCCAGCATTGAGAAGGTTTGGTAGATTTGATAGGGAAATTGATATTGGTGTTCCTGATGAAGTCGGGCGACTTGAAGTCCTTCGCATACATACCAAAAACATGAAGCTCTCTGATGATGTAAGTTGAGCATTACTTGACTTTCACATTTGTTGGTGGGTAGTTTGTTCTGTATTTTTTGTTGTTGGGTGTGGCTAAAGTGTTGTGCTTATGGTTCCATTCATGGATTCAAATTACCAGCATTATACTATTTAGCTATGATAATTCTAGTATTAGTAAAGTTTAGTTACCTGGATATCTCTTCTATTAGATATATAATAAAAGTCATTCATGTGTCATCACCTAACAGCTTAAGCTTTTGGGAGAGATGGTTCATGAGTCATGACATGGTATCAAAGCCTCTATGACCAAGTGGTCTAGAGTTTGATCCTTGCTACCCCCATTCTTCTAATTAAAAGTTGAATTTCAGCACTAGGTAGGTGGGCCTGTGCATTGTCCACGTTTTAGGCTCTTGTGTGAGGGGGTGTGTTAGATATATAATAAAAGCCATTTATGTGCCTTCACTTAATAGCTTAAGCTTTTGGGAGAGATAGATCATGACATCTTCTATAGTAATGCTTATACACCCAATCAGGTTGTATGACGATAGCTTTGGTTCTGGATTTGGTTTTATTCTTTAATGTCCTTAAATTTTCTGTTGCTCAACTGTTGTGGTTTTCTTCTGTAGGTTGATTTAGAGAGAATTGCAAAAGATACTCATGGGTATGTTGGTGCTGACCTTGCTGCCCTTTGCACTGAAGCTGCTTTGCAATGCATTAGGGAGAAGATGGACGTCATTGACTTGGAAGATGAGAGTATTGATGCTGAAGTACTGAATTCTATGGCAGTTACAAATGAGCATTTCCAGACTGCACTTGGAACAAGCAACCCATCAGCATTACGTGAAACTGTTAGTTTTTCTTTTAGTACTCCTATATTTAAAAATCATTAGTTGATTACTTGATGAGGCTTTCCGTCTTTGTGGTTTGTTTTCTAAGTAATTGTCTTTGTTGACAGGTTGTTGAGGTGCCTAATGTCAGTTGGGAAGACATTGGAGGCCTTGAGAATGTCAAGCGCGAACTGCAAGAGGTCATAAATCTTTCCTAATACTCTATTACACCTTGTTACTTATTTCTGTATCAATTTGTTCTGTAACTGTTTTTGTTTATGTGGACTCAGACTGTTCAATATCCTGTCGAGCACCCAGAAAAGTTTGAGAAGTTTGGTATGTCACCATCAAAAGGAGTCCTCTTCTATGGTCCTCCAGGATGTGGGAAAACTTTGTTGGCCAAAGCAATTGCAAATGAATGTCAAGCTAACTTCATTAGTGTGAAAGGCCCAGAATTGCTTACAATGTGGTTTGGTGAAAGTGAAGCCAATGTTCGAGAAATCTTTGACAAGGCTAGACAATCAGCTCCATGTGTCCTCTTCTTTGATGAGCTTGACTCCATTGCCACTCAGGTTTTTCTTTTGTCACATCACACTCCTACTTTGCTATATTAATATGCTTTAGCCATGATTGATGTTAAACTGAGTTATATTTGTATCTTGTGGGATGAGGTTATTATTGCTTATACTTGGTTGGAAAAAAATCCTGATGATCTCGAGTCATTGAAGTTTTTTGGATGTTATTTAATAACTTCACAATTGTTTGCTTCTCTTTAGTTTGTTATACTCAGCTTGTATTTGTATATACATCACTCTGTCATTCTTGCAGAGGGGAAGCAGTGTTGGGGATGCTGGTGGTGCTGCTGATAGAGTTCTAAATCAACTTCTGACTGAAATGGATGGCATGTCTGCCAAAAAGACTGTGTTCATAATTGGGGCAACTAACAGACCTGACATCATTGATCCAGCACTTCTTCGGCCAGGCCGTCTGGATCAATTGATCTATATTCCTCTTCCTGATGAGGATTCCCGTCATCAAATCTTCAAGGCCTGCTTGAGGAAGTCACCTGTCTCGAAAGATGTTGATTTGAGAGCACTAGCTAAGTATACACAAGGGTTCAGTGGTGCTGATATTACAGAGATATGCCAGCGAGCTTGCAAATATGCTATAAGAGAAAACATAGAAAAGGTATGCTTTTGGTTAAGTCAATACTCGATAGATATATATTTCTTTTAGTCCTCAGAGCTTTTGAGGATGCAGCCTTGGATGCCAGCGTATGGCTGCCTTTGAAGTCTTTTCAACTTAATGAAAGTGTGTTACTAATTTTTACATAGTTGTGTTTTGATGGTGCTTTTTGTATCTATACGGTTAGGATTGACTTAACCAATTATGTCATCTGAGTCCAAAAGATGAAAATTCACAATTTGGATCGAAGCTATATGCTGCTATGTATTATTGAAGAAATCTGTCTTTTTCCTTTTGGTTCAACGACTCTAGTTTGATTAAGTTGTCATTGTGTAAATTACAAATCTCTGACAACTGAGTCCACTGGATCATAAAATGTGGATGAATTGGTTTAAGTTGGAGTGAGGTGCAGCAATGGTGCCAGTAGTCTTAGTATGTTTTTGGCACTGGGGCACTGAGATGTTTTCTAGTTTCAAGATTTGGGTTTGTTTATGATATCAGCTCAGAAAATTTCTTCTCACAAGGTTTGACCTAGATATATTTGTCTGGTTTATTTCAGGACATAGAACGAGAGAGGAGGAGGAAGGAAGACCCTGAGGCCATGGATGAAGACATCATCGATGAAGAAGTTGCAGAGATCAAGGCTGCTCATTTTGAGGAGTCAATGAAGTTTGCACGTAGAAGTGTTAGTGATGCTGATATACGCAAATACCAGGCATTTGCTCAGACCTTACAACAATCTAGGGGGTTCGGAAGTGAATTTAGGTTTCCAGAGACTGGAAATAGGACTACTGGTACTGGATCTGACCCCTTTGCTACTTCTGCTGGTGGGGCTGATGAAGATGATCTTTATAGTTAGGTTTTATTAATGATGTACTTTGGAGCCTGTTGTATATTTTGCTTTTAATGTACTCAAATTACTCTAAATTATTACTGGGTTAATGTAAAATTACCCTAGGGTTATTCTAGGATTTCACTTTCCCTCTTAATTTAAGAGTGATTTAGGTATTTACACATAATTAATTAATGCTTTCTTTTTAATTCTTACCTTCTTAATAATTAATTTTATTACATTTCAATTCTACTACCCAATTCTCATCTAATTAGGTTTTATTTTTCCCTTCTATTGGTAATAACACTTTATATTCTTACTTCTAAGGGTCATATTTATTATAATGTAGTTCTAACTTGATTAGAGATAGTTTTTTAATTTTATTTAATTTATTGTTATTTGTTTCATTATTTGTTTAATTTGTTATTATATATTAATTAATTTAATTAAATAAGATTAAAAATAATATATAACAATAAATTAAATAAATAATGAATATATAGTAACAAATTAAATGAAAGTTAGAGAAATTTTTTCTAATTAAAGTTAAAGTCAAGTTTATCTTCTATTATTTACACTAAATGCCTCATTGTTTAGTGAGTGTAGTAATTTTTTTTGAGAATTTTTAAAATTTCAATTTTTTATGCATTTACTTTTTTATTGCGCATTGGTATTGGTAATCAATATATTCAGAATCACCACCAAGAATAATTACGAACTATTATTTTAAATTCATTTCTCTTTCCTCTTTTCAATATATTATTTTTTTCACTCTCATTACAATGAGACCGAGCATCTTCCTTTTTTCATTTTTTTTAAAAAAATTATTTTATCTTCTCTTCCTTTTCTTTCTTATTTCATATCAATTTTTTAGAAATTCCATTTTCTCTCTTCGTTTATTCTCTAACAATAGTCTTGCTTGTGAGGAAGTTGTTAGACGTTCATTGTAGCTGCATGCTGTTTGTCAGTGTGTTTCACAATGCTCATCAATTGACCATAATTCCCCGTATGGTGACTTGGATCCCCCCTCCTTTGGATGCTTTGAAATTAAAATGTGGATAGTAGCTCTATTAGCAACCTTGGGAGAGCGGGATATATTTGGGGGATTGCTGTGTAGTAGTTTGGGTGTGATTTTTCGGGTTCATCTGTGTTTGCTGAAAACTTATTGCCTGAACTTCTAGCCATAAAACATGGGTTTCATTTATCGTGGTGTAAAGGGTTTCGAAAGATTGTCTGTGAATCAGATAACTTAGAGGTTGTTCATTTAGTGAATGAAAGACTCAATACTAATCATCTTTATAGCGCTGTGATTGGTGACATTCATGAGTTGCGTAGAAGAAACTGGTCTTGCTTTGTGATACATGTCTTGCGTGAGGCTAATGCCTGTGCAGATACACTTACAAAGGTGGGTGCAAATATGGTGAATGGCCTTTAGGTCTGGGATGCTGCGCCTTTAGCTTTGAGCTCTTATATGCTTGTAGACGCTATGGGCATTGTTTTTGTGCGTGATTAGTTCTTTTCTTTTCTTTTCTTACTCTTCTTTTTTGTTTTTTTTTTTTTGCACCAAAAAAAAGATTTATGTATTCAAGGATTTCCTCCTAAACTTCTTTTGTTGCTTTTGTTTTATTGTGTTACATTTTAATCCTTTAATCAATAATCTCCCAATGAGCTACTAAAGTGTCACCGGATTTCCATTTGGTCAGCAGATAAGACAATTTCGGTAAGTAATTCTAATTTGAGGGGTTCAATTGCTGACACTACAAGAAAAATTGTGATTTGCAAAAAATAAATTCATTGCAAATCAGTTAAAATCCACCACAAATTATCAATTTGCGGTGGATTCGTCACCGCCACAAAACAGTCGTTGCAATATAATTTGTGGCAAATTTTTTTGCAACAAATCTGTCACAAAACTCTCCGGAGATAAGTCAAAATCGTTGCTGGAATAGGGTGTTTTACGGCGGATTTTTTTGCCGCTAATTTGCGGAAAATTTTTTCATTGCTAATTTACGATGGATTTTTGCGGTGAAAAAATCCGCCACAAATTACAGCGGATTTAGCAAATTAAGTCAGTGCAAATTTAATTAGCATAGCAATTTTGCAGGGGATTATGCTAATTTTGCAGCAGACAAAATTTGTGGATTAAAAAAAATTAAATTTAAAATGTTGAAAAATCATAATTACATAACAAATATTGTCAATGTAAATCCTGTTAATGATTACAACCTAATCCATAAAACATAGCTGCAATTCTTCTCAATGCATCTAACCAATCCATCAAACAAACATAACAAATTACAAAGTTTGTTCAAATACAACCTAATCCATAGAAAAGTTTAAAAGAAATATAAGAGAATCCATACAACACTCAAACATCAATTTCAATCCATATTTTTCATCATCACTATCATCTTCATGATCATTTTCAGTATCCTCATTGTCTTCTTCTAATGTTGGTTGTTGCTGGCTTGGCTGAGTGCCAACAGCTTATAAGACGTCGAGGTTGTTGCTTCTCCTTCTTCTGCCATTTCCCCTTATCTTCGCGTGACGATGACATCTACACAAATAATAAAAATATAATGTAAATATAATTCCAAACACTATACAATAATATATAATTAGTAACTACAACATATTAATATAATTCTATACTCACAGTTATGAGGAAACATTGTCCTCATCACTATTTGTTTCATATTCATTATTGGAAGATGTTTCATCATCGTTGTCATTAAAACTTTTTTCTTCTTCATCATTTTCATCTTATCTACTACAACCAACATCTTGAACTTCATCAAAAACCTCATTAGTGTCTTGCAAGTGGTCAATGAGATTCACATCAACAATTGGATCCACAGGAGTCATAGTTACATCTTGGAATGCAATTTCTTGAGCACTTTCAATTTCAACTCGACATTTTGCCTTGATCTTTATTACCACCCACCATTGGACTTTATCCTTTTTCTTTCCAAGATAAGGAACATAATACACTTGTCTCGCAGAGGAAGCAAAGATAAAAGGATCAAACCTCTCATATCATCTATTGTGTCGAACCTCGACAATCTTATAATCTTTGTGAACTCTTGTACCTCTATTAATCATAGGATCAAACCATTCACATTTAAAAAGAACAACTTCTTTTTTTGGTTCCCCAGGATATTCTAACTCAACCACATCTTTTAGTATTCCATAATAATCATTTTCATCTTCACCATTAGTTGAGCCTTTAACACACACGCCACTATTGATTGTTTTCTTCCCATTTGACCAAGCATCTGTGTGAAATTTATATCTATTGACAAAATGCATTGGCCAAGATGCACACATCTACTAGGCCCCATGGCAAATCATGCAAGTGAGAATTATTCACCATATTTTGTAGATTATGAACCTAGAAAAAAATATAGTTAATGTTAATGATTTAAATCATATATAATGATTAGGAAAGCCAATTTAGTAATGTTTAAATACTTACATAACTTCTGAACCACTCTATAAAATTTGCATTAATTCTTTCATTTGAATATTTCTTAGGAATGTTGAAATATTGTAAAAAAATAATAAAAAATTAAAAGTTTATGATTTGATTGTCAGTGAGTAATACATTTGAAATTTAAATTAAATTAATAGTACTACTTACTTGAGGTATGATTTAACTTCTTCACAATTTAGCAAGATGTGCAATGTCGCAAATTTCATCTCAACATCATTTAGCCACTATTTTTTTTATGTTCCATAACCTCGACCGGGTTGATTAAAAATTGACAAAATCGATTCTATTGACATATTTTCATCTGTATCATCATTTCGTCGAACTCTAATTCTCATTGACTTAACATGAGGCTCAAAGTAAAATGAAAAGAAATGAAATATCTCTTAAATCAAATAGGCTTCACAAATAGAACCTTCAACCCGAGCTTTGTTCTTGACCGTTTTCTTTATCTTGTTTAAGTATATCTCAAATAGATACATCCATCTATACTGAACTGGTCCCCCTACTCTTGCTTCATAAGATAAATGGACTGGTAAATGTTCCATGGAATCAAATAAACCTGGTGGAAATATCCTTTCCAATTTATACAAAATCACCAAATTTTTTTGTTCCATTTGGAGCATGTCTTTTTCCGTTAATGTCATTGAACACAAGTCTCTAAAAAATTGACTCAATTTAGTCAATGGCTTCTAAATTTGATCTGGCATCAAAGAAAAAGTAACTGGAAGCAAACTTTCCATAAACGCATGACAATCATGACTTTTCATCTCAAACAATCGTAATTGATTCATGTCCACACATCTGGCCAAGTTCGAAGCATAACCATCTGGCATTTTTAAATCCTGCACTCATTCACAAACAATCTTCTTTTACTATTTTGTAAAAGTATAATTAGCCTTTGGTTTCAAGATATTACCATTTGGCAAATCAATAAGCTCCAATTCTTATCGTTGACAATATTCTTTTAAGTCCATTCTTGCCTTCACAGTATCCTTTATTTTGCTCTTAACATCTATAACAGTGTTAAATATGTTATCAAAGACATTTTTCTCAATATGCATGATATCTAAATTATGCCTAATTAAATTATCCTTTTAATATGATAACTCTCAAAATATGATCTACTTAGTCAAATTATGATAAACACCATACTCATGGTGTTTGCACAACTGCATTTCAGTTATTTTACTAAAGACACTAACAATCTCACTTAATTCATGTCCAGATAATCTTGGTGGAGGCAAATCAGCCACCATAATTTTCTTCTTAAATGCATTTTTATTTCTTCTAAACATGTGATCAACATGTAAGAATTAACGATGACAATCAAACCACGAATTTTTTCCCTATGCTTCAAAGTGAATGCCTTTGTTTGATTCATGCAATATGGACATGCTAATTTACTAGTAGTCATCCATCCAGACAACATTCTATATGCAAGAAAGTCATTTATTGTCCACATCAATGCAGCTTTCATCATAAAATTTTATTTGATTGACACGTCATAAGTTAAAACACCTGCCCATAAAATTTTTAGTTCATCGATTAATGGTTGTAAATAAACATCAATCTTGCGCTTGTGATTGTCAGGACCAGGAATAATGCATGTTAAAAACATGCATGAGACAGTCATACACATTTCTAGAGGCAAACTATGTGGAGTGACTATCACAGGCCAACAAGAATAAAGAGAAACAGATTGATTGTAGGTAGTGAAATCATCGGCATACAAACCAAGCCTAACATTTCTAGGATCAATTGCAAATTTAAGATATGTCTTACTAAAATGCTTCCATGCTTCAGCATCAGATGAGTGAGATATCTCCCCCTCCTTCCTATTATTTTGAGCATGCCATCTCATGTGTGCATATGAGCTCATAGAGGAATACAACCTCTTGAGCTTAGGAATAAGAGGTAAATAATGCATTCTTTTCACCGGAACTTAATTGTTATTTTCATTACTGGTTTTACGAAGTTCGTATCTTTCAGCACCACAAAACCTACATTATCTGGTATTATCATAGTATAACATATAGCCATTTACACAACAATCTATTTTTCTTGAAGCAAACTCAAGTTTAGCAACCAATTTTTTTGTTCTATAGTAATTCAAAGGAATTCGTGATCCTGGTGGATCAACCTCTCTTAATATCTCCATAAATAAATCAAAGCATGCACGCGTTACATTATAATCAGATTTGAGGCTTAACATTTGAACTGTCAAGGATAACTCAATGAATTTCGCAATTAGGCCATAATGGCAGACTTGAAGCATTTAAGAGATCATAAAACTCTTCGGCCTCAGGATGTGGAGGCTCTTCAACACTCTGTTCAAAACGACTCCTAAAATCCCCAAAGTTTGTTCCAGCCGCATCACAAACCATATTTTGATATCTATCAACCATGTCTTCATCCTCTAATATAAGACTATTAGCAATGTTCACATCAGAGTTTATATCTACACTAATTGGATCAGGCTCATCCTCTCCATGATCTGTCCAATACCAACACCTAGGTTTGAATCCTTTTTTATACAAGTGAACTTTCACAATATCAGGTTTCAACAATTTTCCACTATAACGCATCAAACAGGAACGCCCAATTGTTCCTTCACTTAAGTAATAGGAAGATCGACATGTATAATTCACATACTCTTCAACTTCATATACAAGTTCTTGTGTAAGTCCTCTACAACCCGAATGAGTCCTATTATACATCCACCTACGATTTTCTAGAATAATCATTTTCTGCAATGATAAATTTACAGTAAAATCAAAATACAAAATGCAAAATGCACAACATTTGCTGCATAATAGATAATACAAATTCTCATGTTATTCCCATATAAGCAGGCTAAAAAAATTCAAGAACAAACTTAATTTTATAATAATAATTAATACATTTTAAAATTATACATTTATAAATATTTCAACCTAAACAACTATTATTTCTAAAATCCTCATCTCTCTTAACATGGTATGATCCTATCCCATTCAAGAAAACACTTTTTCAGCATTTGATTGATAGTACTCGCAAAAATCACACATCGTATACTTGACAAAATTTTGGCAGCATTTCTCATTGGTCTCCAAGTGCACGACTAGAAAGTGATGACCACTACCACGATCAAGTGTGCACTCAGAGAACAAAAGGAAATGTTGCGCAACAAAATTTCATCTAGTATCTTATATGAGATTTAAGGAGTAACTATAATCAAGTGAAGGAAAAGTTTCTTCCCAAACTGTCCAACTTGGGCAATTCAAGATTCAATACAATGAGCAGTACTTTAAAAAAGATCATGTGCTCACTAATATTGAATCTCAAATGGGAAACTAAGGCTTCGCTCACCAATACGATTTACCCCATGCATCAAATATATGACAAAGATAACAGAACCAGACAGAGTTACAATACAGAGCAATACTCAAATGAAAATTGATAATGGATAGATAAATTTTCTAAACCCAAAATGTAAAGTGAAAAAATGACAGATCCTTTTCAAATGAAAGGCATTAGGCTGAGTTTCAGTATATGGTAAACCCAAGATTTTGAAAGATAATAGCAAAATTTCTAAACCCATTTGATTTTTCTCTCCTTTCTCTCTTTGTGTAGTTGTTGGACGGAAAATAGAAAAAGAGGAGAGAAAGATAGGCAAATAATCAAACTTATAAGAATTTTGCAAATAATCAACCATTAAGCCAACATAGGCAATTTATGACCAATAAGGTCAATTCAAAAATTCAAAGAGTAGGATTCCTCCATAAACTTTAACACCTCAATTAAATTAATACCAAGTACAAGTGATTAATAATATGACATAATATCATTTTCAATTGTTCAAGAGTGTGTCACGGCCATAAACTTGCTTCATGACTTTCTTGATTGTTCTCATTTCCAAACACTTTCTCATTAGTCACCTTAACCAATGACCAAAATAGAAAATCAAGGTGTGATCACATGAAACTCATGGTTTCTCTTGCTTGGTCAGCCATGGGCTTCCCCAATGGACACATAATCCATGAATTTATTAGTGTAATCTCACATCAATTTCTCTTATTTTTCTTATGCTTGACTGTAACAACAAATACAAGTAACAAAATTGTCAAGCTCAAAGTACTACAATTCAAAGGTTCCACAATATGAACACATGGTTCCACTATCCATAAACATAGAAAATTAAAGACGTTCACAAATTGAAGCACTCAGTCACACATAGAAATTTAGAGTGTGTACATTAAAGCAAAAGTCCACTTTCAACAATCAAGACCACATGGTCACACACTTAAGAAATTAAAACTCAAATTTTCAAAAGTTTCCTTTTTCTTTTTACTTAGCTGTGACACACACATAGCCAAGCAAAAATAGATTTTCTTCCAAAATTATGTAAAAGATGAAGAATGACATACAAGTAAGAAATAGAAGCACAAAAAAAGAGAAACTTCTGTTGTGTTGCTCTGGCCGTGACTCTTAAGGGACTTTAAGTCCATAAATTCATTCACAACTGGTAGAAAAGAAATAGTAAATGGAAGACAAACACCCCTACCTTAAGTTCTTACCTTGATTCTTTGATTTCCCTTCACTTTCTTTCTCCCTTTCCCCCACTTTTCCTTGCGATTTTTTGCCTCTATTCTACTACTATTTTCCTCTGTTTTGGTTCGATTTTGAAGCTAAAACTGTGTGTAATAATGAAGGAAGAACAAACAAGGGCAATGATGATGTGGGTGGAGATGAGAGGACGAAGAAAGAAGGAAATGGAGAGAAAGCAAAGTTTTCCTTCTTTGTTTCTGGTTCGTTTCCGCTGCTGGGAGGGGAGTGAAAAGAGACGTAAATGTGAAAGAGAGCACGTTTTAGATCTAGAAGTCTATGTTTCAGTTGCAAATTTATTTTTAAAATGGCGGTGAATTTCTGTGGCAAATTTTTTTGCCGCTAAATTTTTTAAATTTTTTATGCCGAAATTTTTTATTATATTTATCAATTTATCCGTCGCAAATTTATTTTTTAAATTACTGCGGATTATTTGTGGGGGATTTTTGCGCCTCAAATTATTTTATTTTTTATTTTATTTTTCTCTGATATTTTTATTATATTTATTAATTTTGTTTGTAGATAGTTTTGTCGTAAATTTTTTTTTTTTTAATTTTTTTTATTTATTTATTAATTTTGTTGCAGATAGTTTCATAGCAAATTTATTTTTAAATTGTTGCGAATTATTTGTGGTGAATTTTTGTGCCACAAATTATTTTAAATTTTTTATACTTTTTTATTTTTCTCCTGAATTTTTAATTATATTTATTAATTTTGTGGCGGATAAATTCGATACAAATTTATTTTTAAATTGTGGTAGATTATTTGCCACAAATTTTTTGCGCCTCAAATTAATTTATAATATTTTTTATTTTTTTTATTTTTCTCTAAAATTTTTTATTATATTGATTAATTTTGTGGCGGATAATTTCGTCACAAATTTATTTATTAAATTGTTGCTGATTATTTATTGTGAATTTTTGCACAGCAAATTATTTTTATTTTTATTTTTTTATCTGCCGCAAACCTTTTTTTACAAAAAAAAATTCATTATTGAAGTGTCGCCGAAAAAAATTTGGGGTGGAAAATCCACCACAAATAGATCCGTAACAAAATTCCTCTCAAATTGAGACAATTTTTTATCCACCGTTAAACTCACTGTAATTGCAGCGGATTCGAATCCACCACAAAAAAATATACCACAAAATAGCTCTTTACTTGTAATGTGAGCTTCAATTATATTGCATGCTAGATCACAAATAAACTTTCTGTTTTTCCAGTTCTCTCAATCCATTGAGAGATGGTCAGACATCTCCAACAATGAGAGCCCAGACAATTCCATTGCAAATGTTCATGTCATATTTTAGTCAGTTCATTTGGTTTTTTTTTTTTTTTGAAATTTTAGGGATTTAGTAGCAAAGCTACTAGTTCGGACCATGTGAGGGAAAACTGGGAGTTAAAATGTTTTGCAGTTCCATTAGTACCACGTGTTTAGGAGAGCACTCCATTCAGAAACATATGAACACACCAAGATTTAGCGGATGAAGCTCTAGGCCACCAACGACGCTCGTGCCAAGTCCAAGTTTAGGCATTATCTTTTTTTTTTTTTTCATTTCTGGTATTATCTTTAAAGTATAAATCATTAATTTTTATAATGGGAATATAATCTAAAGTAACAAACAATGTCATTTTTCTTTAATTTATATACATGTGGAAATCCTCCGCTTCTAGGCATTGCTAATATCATTCTCTTTAGATAAAACAAAAGGCAGTGGAAATCACAAGTCACCTATCACTATAGTAGTAATGCTTTATTTGCTTGCTGAGAAATATAGTAAAAGAAGAGAAGCTATCCCTTTAATAAATTTTTGGCGACTAATTATTTATAAACTTACTAATAATTAAATTCTTGCTGGTTGACATTTAGTGATAATAATGAAAACAATAGGGTGGTTGGAGAGGGGGAGGAGATCAGCTTTGACAGCTAATGATATAAGAAAGGTTAAGTAGAAATCATTTGTGTTACTTTACAAAGTAAATTGAAAACTGTAAGAGATACATATACAGTGAGCTAATATTTCTTTAATAGCATAACCAGAAATGACCAAAGAATAAATTGATTGCATGAGTGGAAGTTAGTTAAAACTTAGAAGTAAAAACACACCTAAATAAAGGAGGAGAATGACTATGAAAGATGATAAAATCTTAACATTAGAAGTAAACTTAATATACTCTTAAAAATGGAATTAATAAAAAATTGAAATGTAATTTATTATTAAAATCCTTGATTAATTAATTTTGTTTTCAAAGTGAGTTTTTAATTTTTTATATATGTATTATTTTGTTTAATTTTAATATTTTATTGAGTTAAAACTTTATATGAAAATATATTAATATCTAAATACGGGTAAAAACCTTATTAATATCTAAATACGGGGTAAAAACCTTACTTGAATACATAATTAAAATACTCTTAAAATGGGGTGAATAAAAAATAATTGAGATGAGATAAAAATAAATAAAATAATTGAGATGTTATTTATTAGTAAAAACTAGATTAATTAATTATATTTTGAATAATAATACTTTGTATTTTGATATATGTATTGTTTTGGAATATTTAGATACTTTAATATATACGTTAAATTAAGTGAATTTTTTTTATGAAAACACATTAATACCTAAATCATGGGGTGAAAACTTTGCATCAATATATATTTTTTTTAATAAAAAAAAAGGCATGCAAAGGCATCACAATGGCAACTGACATCCCAACTAAGTTAGCACCCTAGAAGTCACCAATCATCTGCAGCACACTAGAATTTATTAAAATATTAAAAGAAAGAGTACAAAAAGACAATGGGGGGACATAGACCAAGACCCACACCAAAAATTATTTGAACCTATAATAAAAGGGGCAAAGATTACACATGTTAAGTTGTTCAATGATATACATACACCAAGAATGCATCAATATATAATAAAATGAATTGACATCTAATTTATTATTAGAACATTAAATTAGTTAAGAATTAAGTTTTATAGCATACGAAGATATTATTATTAATTTAGAATGATTAACAATTGAATTCTTGTATAAGATTAGAGAAGTTATAATATTGTGTTTTATCGTAATAATATAATCTCTCTTAATTACACAATGCATTGCACGGTAGGCATAGTCACAAGCATTGCAAAGAAGTTGTAGACAAGACCTTAAGGAATATTCTCATATTCTTTAATAGTAACAACTTGAATCAGCCATCAACAAAAGATTGTTGTTTATTGTGTTGATTTTAGACCAATTCTACCTGTAATCCCAAAAAGGATTAGACTAGATATTGTGATTACTAACATTAATTCTTTATATTTGTGGAGATTTTGTTAAGTACTAAATGTGACAAAAGTTATAAGACTTTAATTAGGGGGTTTGAATTCTGATGCAAATGAAATGAAGAAATTCTTTGAATGGGTGTTGAGTATGAGAAACAACAATATTGGTGATTCTAACGAAGGGAGATAAGCATTGAAATTTATGATAAATTTCTCATCTCAAGTGGTTTATATTAACGGATCTTGGATGATATTATTTTGCTATAATTGTTGGTCATTTTATTATCTAATTGCTATATTGCCCTTTTGTCAAATTTATAATTTTGACATGTCAATTATATTTTACATTATAAAACATCATTCATATTTAAATGTATTCATAGTGACTCTATGATACATAATATATATATATACTAAACACGACGACAACTAATACATAATTTTTTACAAATAAATAATGCACAATTTAGTTAAAATTTTTGTCTTCATATATATATATAGACACACACACACACTGTGCATCACATGAATAGAAGTACTAGCTATTTTAGAACATAACTGAGCATGTCATGCATTCTTGGGTGGTCTCACCCTGGAATGTCATTTCCGTTCTTGGTGTATGTATCATTGAACAACTTAACATGTGTAATCTTTGTCCCTTTTCCATACCATTTGTAGTCATATGGTTAACACCATTTGGCATAGCCAGCAAGCATTTTGGATCCTGATGTTGAAGTTACATGCAGATGCTAGGTTTCTATATATAGAATGAGTTATGAAGCTACTAATGTGTTTCTAATAAATTTAGTTGGCATTAATTTGTCCAAATTTGGAGTTGCATCTGTCAAATAGTTTAAAGAGAGTGGCTCTCTACACAGAATGACTTGAAGTTCAAGCCAATGAAAAGGGGAGCGCCGATTGGGTTGAAAAAAGGCAGTGAAAGTTGAGGCTTTTGAAAAAGTAAACGAAAGTTGAGTTTTTTTATTCTTCTCTAGAATTTCATTTTTTAATATACCAAAAGCATTTTAGGCTTTTTTTTTTAATATACCAGAAAAACACTAGACACCCGTTTGTTGGCGTTGATTGTGATATTTTTTGGATATCTATGCAGGTCAAACAGCCCATCCAATTGGCACTTTGGAGGGACCTGCGTATGAAACAGGTTCAGCAATTTTTTTGGCATTGCAAATTGTTGCATCAGCCTTCAGCCAAAAAGCAAATTTTGCATAGGCCAACACAACTTGGGTAAATAATTCTATGTACTAGTATCACAATGTTTGTACAAAATACAACACTTGCAGAACTCCTATCGTGTGGTTGGATATAACTTTGAATGTACGAGTTCAAATAACAGAACTTGATTGAGGTTGATTGTATTGAGCATTGTTGCCGGAGGATACCAAGGTTCCAAGTGAATCTAGACAATGCAGCCTCATATACTCCCTTGGATATCTAGTTTTTAGTGGTTCAGAATTTATTAAATAGGCACAAACAGCAGGAAATCAAATACAACCAGTAGCAGCACCAAAAAAAAGCTATATCCACCCATCACACACAAAAATAAGCTACATAATACACTACATGAAGACATCTACAAGACTTCAACACTAAATTAAATATAACCATAGAACTTGATAGTTTGGGGTTTTCATTAGATAGTTAAGATTTTTAGCGGATTACTGACTTGGTATTACATACTTTAGCATTTTGAAACTAACAAATATAAAAATAAAAATAAAAAATTATATATCATCTCTCTTTCTCGAATATTAGGCCAATGTCTCACCCATTAGCTATACATATAAAATAATATGAAAAGGTCACTAACATCTTCACCTTCCCTTGCACATCATTCAAAATTGTAATTGGCAATATATCAGTTACAATAAGCAAAGTAAGAACATATGTGATTTTCTCATCTTCCAACTACTCGTGATGTTGAAAAACCATATACAAACAAGACAAGCCTCTTCCATTCAACAAAACATCATCAAGGTTTCTTTGAATGCATTCCAGAGCAGCCACCAGAGCCTAGCGTCTTATAGTTGACGAATCTGCTTGGAGCTGAGTTATGCCTAAACCCTTTTGGTAAGCAACCCTTCACTTCTCTTCCTTGGAAGACTTTCTGTTTGTGATCCAAATGTGGCTTCACATAAGTTTCAACTTCTGATAAAACTAGTGGCCTTGTAACTGTACTTGGAGCACTAGGGGGGATGATCCGTCCAGCCATGGTTATGCCATAAGAATTTAGTGAAAGGAGGAGGTAAAGGGCCAGAAGAGAGAAATGTGTAGTAGACATTTAAGTTTTTGTTGAACTTCTACTCTTTGATTTGAGGTTGTGAAAGGAGAGGTTTATAAAGAGGTTTTATGCTAGATTGTTGTAAGGGGCATGAAACTAAGTGCCTTAAATAGGCTCGTGAATAGCTGATGAAGGCAGAGATATGCACAGCTAATTGGTAGTACTTCATTATTTTGAGGTTGTGGTGATGGCGAGTTGGCAGGGTGGGTGCACCTTTTGTCTGTGCAGCAAGTGAGGATGCTCGTGAGTTCATGTATAAACCTAAACTTAAGGATAATCTAACAGCCACTCTTTTGTGAAAATTGATTGAGATATTGTCAAGCAATTGGGGAACGCATTTAAAGAACATTAATGATAACATAGTAATCTAGTTATGAGTTTCTTGTGATTTTCTTCCTGGCAGTTGATCAGTCATTATAAGAATTAAAGACAATTAACAAATTTCTTTCATGACTATCACCATAGTCTTTACCTCCCATTAAATTGGTTGGTAACACTAAAACGAGCCACATTAATCTTCTTTTGGGCTGGCAGCTTGGCCCCTAACCACAAATTGTGAAAAAGATCATCTTAATAACACCCCACCCACAAAGTTGCCATTTAATACTTGATTTTCTTTATTGGGAGTCAATACTTAAGTGATGATAGATGAAATGACATTCAGTGAGAGGATTTACCTCCAGAGTAATTTTTCAGTAGATATACATTCAAATTACTGTTTAACATATATAAAAGGACGTAATTCATATTAGAAATACATTAATCCCTAAAAAATATTCTAATACAAGTCCACAGTTGAATGAAGTGTTTAAGGAAATAACGTAGTAAGCAGAGTTTAACTAAGAATTTCTCATAACTGCAAGCCAATATAAAACTTGTGAAGTTTAAACGACAGCAAAAGAGCATCAACCCCGCTTCCCTCGTTTTTTTTCCCTTCCCATGCAATTTCAAACTTTCCTACAATGTGTCCCTGGAAGCAATTGGCTAAGTTTGGTCTGAAATATAATAGACATGGTTGCAACCTGCAGTGTAACTACTGACAGTAATAATTAGCCAAAACTAAAAAGGAATGGAATTAAGATTCTACCAGAAGCATTTACAGAACCTCATACATGGTCGAACGACTCAGTGTAATGGGTCATAAAATGTGCAAACTTTATCATTTATGATTCACGAACTCAATAAATTTATAAACCGCTAGAATGGATGAAATCGGATTTGAAATGCATCTACATATTTATTTATTGTGAAATCGGCTGATATAGTAATTATGGCATAGGTTTGTTATTAGGAAATATTTATTATCACTCATTTGTATTTATTGTTATTCTTATTTTATAAATAATTTTTAATTTATTTTAATTTAATAGTTCAAATTAACTCTTTTAATAAAAAATTAATAAAATAAAAATAAAAATAAACATAAAAAAATAAAAATGAACACTATCTGCTATTTGTATTAATTGTGAATGAGAACTTACATAGAAGTATAGAACTAGAAACGGCAAAAGGTTCAGAAGAGCCAGACCCAAAATTTACTTCCCTCACGTGAGACACGTCATTGGTTGGAGTTGAGTTCCACCTCCGCAGCTATTGGCTTTGCAAATCTTTGTCAATTTTTATTTACATTTTTTCTGCCAAGTGATATTTTTTGATTTATTCACAATTTTTTTTCCTTTGTGTTTTTAGACCCTGCTCCAAGTTGCTCAACCACTCGGTCCAGTTTATAATCTCACTATTAGGACATTGTTTTCTTTCGTTTTGCACCACCTGGACACACGATTATTATTGCCAATTTTTATTCATTAGTGTAACATTTATATATAATTAGCAGAAACAAGTACAATTATTGCCTGATGAGTTTTTTTTTTGTATGTATAAAAACTAACACTAACTCACTAAGATCTTTTATTACTTCAACTCCACCTTACCTTTTGGCTTATTTGTCCCTGCTATTTGAACATAGTTCAATTGGCTTATTCAATCAGTTGAACTTCAACGACTCTCCATTTGCTATTAATAAAAGTATACTTGCGACTCATTTATCAAAATAGTATAAATAGAAGTATAATTTATCAATCTAGTACAATTCAAAAAATAATTACTAAAATAATACAAAATAAACAGTATATATAATAAGTCATGGCTTTCCATCTTGATTATTATTTATTTATTTTTTGTACTAAAGTCATAGCTGAGAGCTACAACTTCTATGTATTTCTTATTAAAAAAAAAATTTGACATAAGTCGTGGCTAAGAGCCACGACTTCTTAATTACTTTTTTTCAGTTTCGTATATAAAAGGTGGAAGGTAGTTGATGAGAAAAATTTCAAGATCAGTGCAATGAATAAATCTTAATAATATTTTTTGTTGTCAATCATAATCTTGCAAAATAATAATTGCATCTAACTGCTCATAATTGCAATATCTATATTCCAATCTAAGTCCCCCACTGCTTCAACTGCACCTAAATCGGAATATAGATATTGCAATTATAGGCAATTAGATGCAATTATTATTATGCAAGATCATGATTGGCAACAACAGATATTATTAAGATTTATTCATTACGCAAATCTTGCAGTAAGGTTGTGGCTGTCCAATGCCGTGGTTCAATAAGCATATAGTTGGAATCTCATCCATTTGAAAATGTTGAAATGGAGAAAAATTATATAATAATGTAATTGGTTAGATTGAAAATTATAATGTAATGAAAATTAGGAGAAAAGATCAAAAAATGAAATCTAAAGAGAAAAGACACAGAGATGAAAAATCATTGTGGGTGAAATTTTTCACATCAACCACCTTACCACCTTATATATACGAAGCTGAAAAAATTAATTAAGAAGTTGTGGCTTTGAGCCACGACTTATGTAATTTTTTTTTAAAAAATGTAATACATAGAAGTCGTGGCTGGGAGCCACGACTTCAGTGCAAAAAATTAAAAAAATTATCAAGATATAAGTGAGCCACGACTTACTATATATATTGTTTATTTTGCACTATTTTGATAATTATTTTTTGAGTTGCATTAGATTGGTAAATTACACTTCTATTTATACCATTTTGGTAAATGATTCTATACTTGCACAAACGCTATCTCCACAAAACTTTTACAAGTTTTAAGGTGAATTCGTATATATTTAAAAAAAGTTATAACAAAACTAATATGTTATCCAACAATGACTTGCATGAGAGTCTATAAGAAGTTTGTGGGCTAAATCTAACATGCACCCTACAAGCTAGGGTGTATGATGCACCAATTATTCTAAGCCATTGATTTATTAATAAAAAAAAAATCAAGAGTTAAGATTGAAGATATGTAACATTTTCATCAGTTTATCTTGTAACCCTAATCTCAAAGTCTTCTCTCTCTTCCTAACCATTCTCCCCCCTGTCGGAACACCACTTAACCACGGGTTTCAATCATTCGATCTCGAGCTCTGCTTCAACATCGCCCTGATGTTGAAGATGCAGAAAGGGGGGTTGGGTTCGCCCACGATTAGGTTTTGGGTTGTTGTTGGGTTTGGGTGCGGTTGAGAGTGGAGAGGGGGGCATTTCACGATGGCTTCTTTTGGGGAGGAGAAAGAGAGGAGGTGGAGGGTGATGAAGGCCAGGCGGCCATCATTGTCCATAGCCATGCTGTCGACAAGTGGTTGTGAGCCGTAGATTTAGGTTCGTGGTAGTCAGATCTAGTGCGACAAGGGAGCATTGCAAATTTGGTCTGTCGTGTCGTGGTGGCTTTGATTCGAGACTCGTTTGGGCGACGGATCTGGAGCGAGTCGCGACTTGTTTGGCTTGATTCGGGTCCGATGGGGTTCTGGGTGTTTTCCGGTGGCTCTCAATTTCAAAGGGAGGTTGGGATGCTAGCTCAAGGTGCTAGTACGATAGTGGTTCCGTTTGGTGGTGTTCGATTGGTGGGTGCAAGTTTGGTGGTTCTGGGTTGTTGACGGGATGGTTCAAGGGGATGCGTAGTGGCATTTTGGGTGTTTATTGCAATCGCAAGTCTAGTGGTGCGTGGTGACTCTGTATTGGTTGATTCACGAGTTGGGAGATCTTTTGTGATTCAAGGATGGGGTGGTAGTGGTGGGGGTGGAATGATGGTAGTGTGTAAAAAAAAACATAAAACTAAAAAAAAATTACTATTGTAAGTAAAATTAATAGATGTATCATGCACCCTAACATAGTAAGGTGCGTGATAGCATTCCCCACAAAAGTAAGGTGTACTCATATATTTAGAAAGTTTTAACAAAACTAATATGTTATGACAATGACTTGCATGATAGTTTATGAGAGGTTTGTGTGATTAAGAATGTACAAATATTATTTTTTTTATTAATAATTATCTAATTTTCTCCTTTTGCTTTTTCTCATTGTACTAACTTAAAAGTTAAAAGATAAAGTTTGTTTTTTTTGTAAACAGATAAAGTTTATTTTAATATTGCAATTTTAGAGACAACAGATGACACTTTTTAATCTGTATATATGTGCTACAAGCCTATTCGGACAAAAGACATTTTCAAATAATTTTGTTGCGGTTTTTTTTTCCAACTTTCTAAAATACAAGATAAATAATTAATGATATACAATAACCATAATAGAGATTTTTGGAAAATAATAACATACATAAGAAATTACAAAGTTTATGAGACTCACATCATTACTCACTTATATTTTACTCTCTAAGGTATACAGTATATTTTAGAAGAACTTAATTTAAAAAGAAAAAACTGAAATAAGCTTTATTCTATTTAAGCTTGTATTGAATAAATCAATAAAACATGTGAAAATATAAACATAATAATAAAAAGATATTTTAAATAAATAATTGCACTAATTTTTCTCTCACATTTTTTCATTTAAAAAAAAAATTAAAACGTTTGTTTGCGCGCGCAGTCTCTCCCTGTTTCTCTTCTCGCATTTCATTTCTTATTTGATTCTATAAACAAATTTACACCACCGGAGGCCAAAGAGCTGTTGGCACGAGATTCTGGCTAGGACAAGAGAAGGTCTGTTGGCTGTGGCTGGTGGAGGAGGAACTTAGAAACAGAATAGATATTAGAACAATTAGGTGTCACTCCATTCTAAAAGTTATTTTGAGAGAGAGAGAGAGTTACTCAAATTAGGGTACTTTATCTCCCTTCCATGTCTAGAATTAAACATATACAACGTGAATTTTACAAAATTAGACATTTACATGTGGCCCAATGGGGTAGATGATGTCACTGGGGTAAAAAAGAAACTAAACCTCAATTGGTGAAAACAAGCAAAGTGGTATAAATGTACTTTCAACTGCCGAGCTACATTATCCATAGAAATGCATAAGAGATCAGAGAGAGAAATCAGATAACAATTTAGTCATTAACATTTCACCCATAGCCTGAAAAAAGTTGCAGAGCAACATATATTTGCTCTCAAAGAGTTTCATATAAATCTATCTTTTTATATTTTCACCACAAAAATAATGTCTTAACAAAAATTATATTTTAATATGACATTTATGATGTTATTTGAACCATATTTAAAAAAAAAACTAAGGAACATTTAAAATTATTATTGTACTATACACAAATTTATGAAAAATTTGGGAACAGTGAACATGACAGTTTTGTGAACGGATCTCGTGATGATGCAGCAGTCTATATATCTCATCAATATATTTTCATCTTTTTTTTTTCATAAATAAATACTAATAGTCATAGCATAGAGGATATTATTGTGTATTGGTCTAACTAAAAAAAGTTCAAATTTTTTAAATATGTGATTTTGATTATGAAAGATTAGTTTTTCACTTATCAAATGATGAGATAATACGAGAAACAAAAAATATAATAAGGAAATGGATAGTGTGATTTGAATTCTAAATTTGTTACTCACCAATCTTGGTTTGGTTGTACTTGCTGATTGGTACGCCAACTGAAACTTCATAAAACTAGTAGTTAAACATGCTAATCCTGTGTGGGATAAAGAGGTGCGGTTTTTTTATGGAGCCAGTAGGGCTTTTATTGAGTGGTTCTTCTGTTCGGTGGAACCACTGTGCCAATTCATTGCAATCTTTATGAAGGAGTAGTCCACCTCCAGGTAGATACAGTTCACTTTCACCATTTGTAGATGATTAAGATTGGCCTGAAATCAAAGGAAATCCAAAAATAAGACACCAGAATTAATGCTGGTTAAAACCGGGTTCTTCATTGAGTCTTGTGTGGTTGGATCATGGAACCATTGTTCTTTAATTGTTTTCAACTTAATTAGAGATGTTTGTGCCGGGGAAAACCCAGAAATGGAGACACATCGTATTAAAGTTGTCAATTAATTGTACCCAAAAAAAAAAAAAGTTGTCAATTAAAATTTGTTGTTTACTTGCTGATGTTATTTGGTAGTTGGGACAGTTGTTTTACTACTTGCTGACGTTATAGGGGTAGTCTTGCCTCACGTGGTTAGACTGTAGGTCCTTTTTCTGAATTTCTTTGGGTTGAGTTGGATTGCCAAAAAGCAAATGGGTCAGTTGAAATTTGGGTTAAGAGCATTCTATGCCTTCCACTCGGTCAGGGAACAAAATGCTTGAACCTGGATAACAAACTTTTCATCTTTATTCATTTGCCAGATTAAAAATAATATTTTTATCATTAACAGAATATATATTTTTTCATTTATTTTAATATTATTTATCATATTTATTTTTTATTATTATTTTTTTATTAAATGTTATTTAAAAAATATCATATTACAATATTAAAAATATGAAAAATAATCATCTTACACTTTTTTTAGAGATGTAAGTATTGTACACACTCTTTTAAGGGTGTGATTAAGAGAGAGAAAGTAATAAGAAAAATTAAATATAAAATGGTATTAGATGAGGTATAAAAAAAAAAAAGTATATACACTTTTTGTAATAAGAATATAAGAGTTGTAAAAATATAATGATCTTTTTTCGATTAAAAATGTTAGACAGTTGGAACGTTTTTGTCGATATTTTTGATAGAATGATTTATGATACTTAATAACTTTTACGGTGAGTTTCGTATGGGGTGAAAATGGGGTGAAAAATTCATAGATTAGTTTTATTTGTAAAATTGTATTAGAAACTCATTTAGGAATTTTTTACTCTTATTTTTACCTTCATATCAAATTGACTCTTAGATGACTGAATATTCCCTATCACTAGTCCAAAAAAAAAAAAATTCACCACTTTACTCCATCTAACAATCACATTTAACCAAATTGAATGTCAAAAATTTGATTTTTTTTCACTGTGTAACATTACTCTTGTGTGATTAATCATTGGATAAAACTTAAATAAAGTTCTTTATATGTTTGTGATATTATTATCCAATAAAATTATAACATAGGTTTTATTTTTTAGCCACTTCATCATCTTTTTTAAGATTTTTATTGATGAGTTATAAAAAAAATGTATACATATTTTGTTTTTAATAAAAAACACCACAAGTACTTAAAAATTTAAATTTTGTCCTTAACCATTCTTTTAGCTTTACTATTCATTTAAAAGCAATTAATTACTATGTGAAGAAATTTGAGAATTGAAAGTTTGCATATTATCGGTATCAAGTAATTAATTAAGGATATATAGAGGAGTGTATGAAACTAAACTACAAAAGCTATATAGAGTAGAAAATTAATTAAGGATATATCTGCACTATATGTAAATTTGAATATTTCAATACATCTTATCACTCTGCTCATTTGGAAATGACTCTCTCCTATCTATCTCCTGTTTTTTTTATGTTCCTAAGATAGGGATCCACTGTTGTGAAATCGATGGCAAACTTATGCCTACCTTGATGTTGTAAAATAAACGGCAAAACTTTATTTGTAGCTAGGTCTCATTTTATTGCTATTGTGCTTGTTGCGCTTGTCTTCTCTGTGTGAATGAAAATAGTTCATCTACGTAACCAGAAACTTATACTAGCACACAAGCATTCCACTTGTACTTTGTCTTCTTCTCAACATTGTCAAACGCGTATATTTGTTATTGCCCAAACAACTTGAAAATTGAGTGAAACGGGAAGTAGCGTATAGCAAAAGATAGATAGTTATTATCATCCTTTTTTCTGAAACAGACTTGAAGGTGAGCCACCCTTGCACGAATAAATAATAAGCATTTCATACGGAACCCTAACCAAGTTAATTTACCTGAAGTATTAATTTCAACATCTAGATAATACCTCACTTACATCTATATATGATACATCTATTTTAATTTTACATATGATATATGAAAATATTCAACCCTACTCACAAAAATGTATAGTGTTCCCACGAAATGTGAAATTGAGGTATACAAAAATCATTATTGATTTAGCTATTGGCATCGGGATTTCCTCGTGTTAGTATCTGCTTGGTCATTTATCAGAATATTCTATGCTTCACGAAATGAGACAGGTCAACTTCTCCCAAAAATTCAACAATAATTGAGTTGAGAAATGACAATATAAATTTAATAAAAAATGATTAATCCTCTTAACACATCCTCCTAATAATCCTCCTAATTATTAAATAAAGAAAGTAGGAAATATTTTTTATATTTTCAAGATATTATAACATTTAATTTTTTATTTAATACTTTTTTTATTAAGTAGTAGAAAGATTATTAAAAAATATTTTAAAAAATATAACAAAGCTCAAATTTAATTACTGATTCAGTTCCAATAGTAGAATATATCAACTTAAACTAATACTCATCATCCAGATCTGCATTGACGTTTTTTTTTTGGTAAAAAAAAAAGCCACAAGTAAACAACTCCCCTTCATGAATCTATATATTGTTCCCATTTCTCAATTCAATTGTCTACACTACACAAGCCAGAATATTCTGTGTCTACATATTATAATAGATTTCTGATTAAAAAAAAAAAGCCTTTCTTATTGAAACAGAGAATCTATTTAATTGAGTTTCTCATTTTTTATGGTGCTTTCCGATGCTGTAATTGTCTTCCATTGTATCTTAAGCTTGACTTTTCTGGGGAAGCCACTTGATAGTTCTACGCCATTTTTTACATACTATTTTATATTGATGAACAACGTGAAAATAATTAGTAAATAAAGTGTTTTATGTGATGATTAATTTATTAATTCCGTTCACCACATAATGTATGTTAAAATTTAATAGTTATTTGCACGTTGTTTATTGATATAAAAATAGTGTGAGAAATTTGGTGTATGCATATCATTGATGCTTCAGATATAATTAAAGTGGTCTAGCTAGACATGGTTGGGACTTGCATTTGGGGGTGTTGGGGCAGTTGCCACACGTCTTCCTCTTCAGATTGGCTATTCTCTGCAAACTTGAGACTTTGGAGGTGCATGCCTTTTTTCTTCACCTCCTCATTCCATTCAGACGTGTAATAGAATTCTTCAGTAGATTTATTGACGTCTTTTGATGTAGGTAGTAACATGCCACCCCACTGTGGGAAGTGAACCAGTGTCACTGGAAGAGTGCAACATACAATCATCACACCCATCAAGGATAGACCTGTGGATGTGGAGAATTTGGAGGTTCAAAAGAAAATCAACTTGGTCAGGCCAGACCCAAAGTTGCCACCTGCACCTGTTAGACCTGATATAATCCCAAGAGAACTCCTTGAGCTAGATGAAAAGGAATGATGCCAAAAGTTGCACCACATGCAGCTTGAGCTCCAATAGAGAAGTGGATCATAGCCAAGACAGCAATAGGAAGTGAATTGGCACGGCCAAGCCATATACAGAAAACCCCTCCTTAGGTTTGGAGGATCCATAAGGTCCAGAGGCAGCCTCTCATGCCAAACACCCTGCCTGCAAGATCAGAAGCATATCCACCAAAGGGGCGAGCAACATGTTTGCCATTCCAAATGAAGCAGCAATGACTCCAGCAGTGTGCATGGTTTTAAAATGCGGACCGCATCATCTGATGCGGTCGCAATATTGCGGTTACGGTTACCACCGCAACCGCATCAGACCGCAATTGTGGTGTGATAAGAAATCACAGAAAAATTTTGCGTTGCGACCGCATCAGGACCGCATCACGACCGCATCGAACCGCAATGGACAACATCCGCATCGGACACAATATTTTTGTGCAAGCTTAAAAAAAAATCACACCGCAACGATCGCAATCCGCATCGCAATAGTCGCAATACCTGCAATTGCAGCAATTGCGACCGCGATCACAACTGCAATTTAAAATCATTGTGTGCAACTTCAGATTAAACCTGATTTATATTAATTAATTAATCATGTAATTAAGGTTAATCTTAGCAATTAATAAGAAGTTACCAATTTGTAGTAAGAGTTGCATTGCAAGTGATATATATATATATATAGATGTGAGACCTTGAGCTTGAACTAACTAACCTGTCATAAAAGTACTCAGCAATGACATTGTCAGTGGTTAATTCAATTCCCATTGAGTACCCTTAGAGGAGGACAAAAATCCATGTCCTGTAATTTGTTATGGCATACCATAACACCTGAACAAAATTGAAACCGAATTCGTTGAGTTAATTAGTTCAAGATCTTAATTTCTCCCCAGATATTTGCCTTGCTTTCTCCTCTTTTAATAAATTTAATACATTAATAATGTTCTCAAACTGTCGTGAACTAACTATACCATAAGTTTATATATAAGCTGTTGAGTTTTTATCGATCATCTCTCCTAAAAGCTTAGGTTACAGGGGAAAGCATACATAGATGAACCAGACTAACCTTGGAGAACTTGTCTTTAGCAACATCACCCTTCTTCTGTAAGGCACTGAGGTTTCCATCTGGCAAGTCTTGGCCTAGAGTTAAGACCAGGATCCCCATGATCACATGCAACCAACCTGGAATGAAAAAGGCAATCCTCCATGCAGTGAAGGGAGTAGCCCCAGCTCGTCTGACCAATTCATACAAACTGCACCCATTGCAAGCCTAGAGATAATACTTCCTGAAACAGAAGCAACCCCAGCATTTCCAATGTCACGTTTTGAGAGGTTAAGATTGTCATTCTCACGGATGATGGGGACAAGAGGAGCTGCTGCGAAGGTTGAGACAAAGCAAGTGAAGAAGGATATCCAAGAGAGGTGGAAGGTTCTCATGTGGGGCTTGGCAAAGGAGAAGAGTTTAAAAACCATGGCCTTGTGTTCAGAATCAACTGGGAGAGCAAATTTGGCAGTAGTATCAGTTGGGACCATTGGGGAAGCAACTGAGGCCACCAAGGTTTGCTCCTTGTCTGTTACTCCATGCATGGAGCTGGAGATCCCTCAGTCTCAGCCATTATGGAAAACTAGAGGGACAGCAGAGAACTAAGAAAGAGGAAATGAAGTAGAGCTTGAATAGAGAAGTGTTGGGTGTCGTGAAGGGCAAGAAAGGAGTGTGTGGTGTATTTATATTAGGGAAGCCGTTGACTATGTTAGAGTCTGCTAGAATATAAGCCAATGGGATTCCAGACGGTTGTGAAGCTTTAAACAAACTATATTCACATTCACATAATACATTTCGCCGCATATACATAATGAAACAGGTAAGAGCCTCAGCCTCACGGTATATCTCAAAGGCAAAGAATCATATGAAACACAATCGAATTTGTAATAGTATTATTGCATATTTGGTTACGTACGCTGGATTATGCTGTCCAATAGTATTTTTCTTGCATAAAAGTCGAATGTGTAATTATTAGCATATTTAATAAGGATAATTAGGAGTAAGGGTAAAATTAAAAGAATTATATCTCCTTGATATTTTAAAGTGATATATACATTAAAATAAGCTAAAACTCTTAAATTGACAAGTATTTTGTACTGAATGAAGTAATTATAAGTTTTTGTACTGTGATTATAAACGAAAAATAAAACCAATTAAATTGGCATCAATTTTATTCAAAATATATAGTATTTTTTTTTTATTACTTGGGAGTAAATGATGAATTTGTGTAATGGTCTTAGACAGTGGATATTTTTTGGCATGATAATGGGAAATTTTTTTGGTTCAGATATTCTTAGTCGTGTTCTCAGGTGTGACAGCATTTGACCAAAAATACTAATTCGAATTCAAAAAATCCATTTAAAGATGGTCTACTTATGTAATCTAGATGTTTGGCAAGTAGTAGTAGTTGCCACTCCGCGGCCAATCTACTCTGAGAGTTGATATAATTGGGTCTTGAGAAAACAAAGCAACTTGCAAGTCAATCAATTATAGTGGCTTTGATATATCTTATCTTAATATATACATTTACTCACTCATTAGGATTACTTCTCTCAATCCATTTTAATTGTTTTCATCATGTCGAGGAGTTGTTTTTGTTGTTGTAGATTAAAATTAGTATAAACAAGCCGTGTACTTGTCACTCTCTTAGCTCCGTAATTGAAACTTGCAGCAATTGATGGTGACAGAAATTATATCATAAAGACCCAACCTACCCTTTCAGGAGCTCTTAGAGTTGTTTCCCTGGATATTTTTCATTATTGGGACATGAAGAACAGAAGAAGCGTAGACCTTCTTTGTGCTAATTTTTAAAGGGCTGTTAGGTGTTTCCAATAATAATAATAATGTGAAAAAGATATTTGTGAAAAAGATTTTGAATATAAGATTTTGAATATATTTTCTTGAATATAAGAGGTTTTCCATTTTATAAGAACGTGTATGATCAACTTAATGTGAAAAAGATATTTGTGTCACATGTGTTGATGATGTGGTACACAAGAATTCCTTTCTCTTTTTTAAGTCTTGAATTACATATAGAATAAATGCAGAGAGAATAAGGGTATATTATATAGACCTTCCATGATCAGGATTCTATGAAATAGTTATGGAGAAACAGAATCAATGTACTCCTGAAGCGATATAAAATTAAAAAAAAAAAAAATACCATTCTGCGAGTTATATGTAGACAATAAATCAGCATACTTAGTTCTTCTGTACTAAATTACATAGTCGACCTTTTTTTTTTAAAAATCATAGACCTTTTTATTACGGTATAGAGAATAGGCGTTTCTATTAGAATATAATTTTTTTTAATTTTATTTATCGTTTTAACTAACATTTTAGATTATGTATTAAAATACGTTAATTTTAAAACATATTCAGAAGTCGCTATAGGTGATGACAACTTTTGACTTGTGTATTTTCTTTTTTTTAGTTAGTAGTTCAGAAGCCGTCATGGGTGATAACGACTTTTGACTTGTATAATTTTTTTTAGTAAGTAATTCAAAAGCTACCATAGGTGATGGCGGCTTCTGACTTGTGTAATTTTATTTTTTTAGTAAGTAGTTCAGAAGTCACAATGGGTGATGACGGTTTTTAAACATTATATTTAAAAAAAATACATTTTGTTCACAAAAGTTGCCATCCAAGAGGGCGACATTTATGCGTGTAATAAATTAAAAAAAATGAAATGTTCATAGAAACCGTCATTGTTCATGACGGTTTTGTAGATGATAAAATTAAAAGGAGAAGAATCTACCATATAGCATGCTTCTGAAGACATGTTGAAGAAAGGATGAGAATTAGATTCGATGTTGACCGAGTATACTGTAAAGAAGGAATCAAATTCCTTCTTGAAATACAGGATCTTTTTACTCCTTGGAAGATAAATCGATGAAACCGTTGAAAGTATCTTCTTACTTCCTTATTCATCTACTTCCTCATTTATGTACTTCTCGCTTCTACATTTTCTTAGTTCTTCTACTTCCACATTATTGTTTGTTGGCTTGAGGTGTTAGTGAAGAACATTCTTGATATTTTGTTTGAATCATATTTATAGGTTAAGAGCCACTTAGGTATGTTGTATTTTAATATGAGCATTATTGCTAGGTCTATTTTGTTTAAATAAATTTATATGTTAAGAGGTTAGAGGTATGTCTATTTTATTTCTAATGTCATTGAACATTCCTGCTATTTGGTTTGTCGTTTTACAATCCATATACATGATTTTGGTTTTCTTGTTTACAGTTGGTAATGCAACATAAGCAACAAATTTGTCGTATGTCTCTATTTTAATGGACAAATTTGCACTAGTGATGAAGGTGTTACCTTTGAATGTGAATGTCCTAAAAGCTTTAGCGTTTATGAAGACCTCACACTAAAGGAACTCAAGGTGAAAATTCATAAAAAAATGAAAGTTGGAAATAGAAAAATAATATCAGAGATTAAGTATAGGCTTCCTATAGCTCTTAGTCAAGGAAGTGTCTGGTATAGGGCTTTTCCACTTGAAGATGATGATGATGTGAGGTGCATGTTTGATGCTCATGAGCAATTTCTAAATATTGGTGTAATTGAGTTATATGCTTACCTAGAGGACGTTGATGTTGATTGTGGGCCTTCAAATGTTCTTAGCCATCAATGTGATGAATCATGTAGACTAAATATCTCGATTATGACAGACTCTCCAATTAGAGGCGTTGAAATGGAGAGTTCAAGAAGCACAAAATATATGGAGAGTTCAAGAAATCCTATGCCTCACATTAATGGAAATTATATTCAATTATAACTAGATGATATCAAACATATCATATATCTAAAGAGTTCAAGAAGTACAAAATACATGGAGAGTTCAAGAAATCTTATGCCTTACGTTAATGGAAATGATATTCACCCATATAAAGATTCATAAGAAACTCTTATTCTATTCATCTTTGCAAGAGTTCAAGAAACAAAACATATTGAGCATGGTAAAGAAGCACAAAAATCTCCTACCTAACACTACAAGAAAAGAGCTATTTTGCGGTGGATTCAATTCCCTGCAATTAAGGTGGATTTAGCAGTAGATAAAAAATTGTCTCAATTTGAGAGGGATTTTGTGATGAATCTATTTGCAGCGAATTTTTCCTCCCAAATTTTTTCTAGCGACACTTCAATAGTGAATTTTTTTTTGTAAAAAAAGGTTTGTGATAGAACTATCAGCCACAAAATTAATAAATATAATTAAAAATTCGGGAGAAAAATAAAAAAATAGAAAAAAATTTTAAAATAATTTGCGGCGCAAAAATTCATCGCAAATAATTCACAAAGAATTTAAAAAATAAATTTGTGGCAAACTATCCACTGCAAAATTAATAAATAAAATAAAAAATTTGGAGAAAAAATTAAAAAATAGAAAATAATTTAAAATAATTTGTAGGAAAAAATTCACTCAAAAAATATGCCGCAATTTAAAAAATAAATTTGCAACTGATAAATTGATAAATATAATTAAAAATTGGGCAAAAAAATATTAAAAAAATAGCGGCAAAAAAATCCGTCGCAAAAATTCACCGCCATTTTAAAAATAAATTTGTAGCGTATTTAAAATAGACTTCCAGATCTAAAACGTGTTCTCCCTTCTACCAACCTCATTTATCATTTTCTGCCTTCTCTCTCTGAGTTCATATTCATAACAAAAAAAAATGAAGAGGAAACTAATGACTGTGGAGTGTGGAGAGGCTTATTTACAATCTCTAAACAGCAAATTATGTAGCTCATCAATTTAACAGGACAATGTAATTGTTTGAACTTGACTTTTAAATTTGGGTTCTGAGTTCATATTATTGATTTCTTAGTAAACTTAATTGGTTTGTGTTCACTGGTATTGTTGTAACATCCTACCTAATCTAATAGCCCTAATCAGAGTTATAGAAGCTCAGTAATACTGATAAGAGATTATCTGTTAATTTAGATAATTTTTTAAACTAGTTTAAGCGTAAATCTATAACACTGAGTACAAGAGAATAATTAAGGTATCTGTAGAATTAGTTGATATGGTGGAAATAAATATGAAAATTTTATTTCCTAACTATAAATAATTGATAAGAGCTGTAGAAAATTTTGGAGAGTCAACTAAGTTAATCTGGTATTTTTAAGGATATTGCTGAAAAATAGTCAGGAGAGTTAAGCAGCTCAGAAAAGAATATGGAGAATATTTTGGTATAAAAATATTTTAAGGCAAGCGTATTTACCTATTTTACAAGTTTGATTTAATTTCAAAAAGTAGTGTAACTTATTTGATGAATAGCAGTATATGAAAAATTATATTAAAAAAAATGGATCCAAGGACTAAGTTAAGTCTTAAAATATATTATAAGCCTTATGGATATTTCAAAACTCAATTTTGGAAAAATAAAATGTACGTAGCAGATAAAAAAAGTCCACAGATGAAATTTTAGCCATCTCTAGATATTTCTAATTCTTTCCTATTCACTTCTCTTCATCTTTATTTCGTCTTTTTCTCTCCTCTTTTTCTATTTTCCGTCTCGCAACTACACAAAGAGATAAAGGAGAGAAAAATCAAAGGGAAACAAGGATAGCTTTCATATTTTTCTTTTGTTTTCCCATCACCATTGCTTTTCTTCTTTTTATCAATTCTTTTGGCTTTCTTTCTTCCATTTTGTGCTGCCAATTCATGTCCCTAACAGCAGCAAAAATAGGGGAGAAAATCCTTCCATGGCTACCACTCCATCTTCCATATTTCATCTTTCTATTTCCAACCACAATAATTTTGTTCTTCCATGACTTTCCTCCATTGTTTCTCATGGTTTTCACCCTCAAAATATAAATAAAAGCAGCAGCAGAACATAGGTGAAAACAACAAGGAAAAGTGGGGGGAAATAGAAAGAAAGTGGGCAAAAATCAAGGAATCAAGGCTAGGATTTGAGGTAAGGGGTGATTGCCTTTAACTTATTGTTATTCTTGGATTATTCTTGAGTGAAATTTCTGGTTCTGTTTCATGAGAACAGCCACGGTTTGAGTGTGATAAATGAAGGGTTTCTCTTGAATTTATTGTATTTGTTTCTTGTTTAAATGTATAAGTTGTTGAATAAAAATTGTGTTGTTGTTTTATGAGATTCTTGGTATTTTTAAATAATATATGTCATGGTTATTTGATTGAAACAAAACCAAGACAGATTGGTTCTATAAAAAGTCTATGTTTTCATATTTGTTTTTAGGTTGTTCACAATCAAGAGCCATTTAGTGATAATATTATTGACTTAAATTTAGTTGAGCCACTTTTATTGACTTTTGTGGCTTGATTCATTTGTGCATCTTTTATTGACTTGTGTTGAATTATTTTGAGACAATATTTGCACGGCCAAGAGTTGCCTTGTGCATTTTTTTGTATTGCCTTGTATTAAATTATTTTGTGATTTAAGTCTTAGTTATGTAATGTAAATTGTATATGAATTGTGATGTTTGATAATGCATACTTAATATTGTGAATGTCATATAGGCCGAATTGAAAGCTAAGGGAGATAAGGAAATCTTCACGAAATATTTGATAAGTACGAGGATGAATAATATTTATAGGAAGAATGATTGGGTATTTGATTGTGAATTAAACGAGTTTGGATATTATGGGTATTGTTCACTTGTATGAAATTATGAAATGTGATGGATAGAAATTTGGAATTTGGAATGGAATTTGCCTTGCTCCCTTAAGTCATTAAGGTTGAGCTAGCATTAAATCTAGAAATAGATGATGAAGTAAACTAGTAACTAAGTGGATACATAATTAATCTTGGAGTGTTGTTTAGCTATGTTGGTCGAATTTACAGGGATTTACCAGTTCTCTATCTTAAATTTAAAGTTTAAGTTTCAAGTTGGGAAATTGATACATTATAAGTTGTAATGATAAATTGTTAAAGGCTTGAACAATTTATGATGGATTGACTATGTAGAATAATGATATTGCTCATTTATACTAACAAAGTTGAATTATTTGATGTGAGTTATGATATTTATTTTGTATGGAATGAATGATAAGTGTAAATGATGTTTGGAAGCATAACAATGAAATGATAATGGTAGATTGAGATTGAGTAAGTCACTTCCTCTCTACAATGTATGGTATAAATGAGAAGCTTGAAAGATAAAGTTGTGTTTCCCTATTATGCAAAGAGAACTTGATTATGTGAAAAGTGTAAAAAGTAATGGTCTTACAAAATGAGGTGAAGGAAAGAAATCCAAATCGTTTCTGAACCGATTCTAAACCCAAATTGGTTCTGAACTAGTTCAGAACCAGTTTGCCCCTTAATTTGATTTTCACCATTTTTTTCTCGTTATTCTCAGTTACTAATCTTTTGGTATGGTTTATTGGCCCCTTAATTTGAAAGGGGTTGCTCTTGTATCAATGTAATTTCTCTTTTTTTTTTGTGCTTTCATAGATATAATTTTCCTGAATCTTGATAATCTTTATTATTTAACGCTATTTTAATATAATAAATCATTCACTCATAAAGTTTGCTATTATCTTTACTATTATCTTTCAAAATATTGGGTTTACCATATACTGAAGCTCAGCCTAATGTCATTCATTTGAAAAGGATCTGTCATTTTTTCACTTTACATTTTGGGTTTAGAAAATTTATTTGTCCATCATCAATTTTCATTTGATTATTCCTCTGTACTATAACTCTGCCTAGTCCTGTTATCTTTGTCATATATTTGATGCATGGGGTAAATCGTATTAATGAGTGGAGCCTTAGTTTCCTATTTGAGATTTAATATTAGTGAGCACATGATCTTTTTCAGGTACTACTCATTATATTGAATCTTAAATTGTCCAAGTTGGACAGTTTGAGAAAAGAAATTTCCTTCACTTGATTATAATTACTCCTTAAATCTCATATCAGATACTTGATGAAATTTTGTTGTGTAACATTTTCTTTTTTTCTCTGGGTGCACACTTGATAGTGGTAGATGTCACAACTTTCTAGTCGTGCGCTTGGAGACCAATAGGAAATACTGCCAAAATTTTGTTCTTGAATTTTTTTAGCTTGCTTATTTGGGAGTAACATGAGAATTTGTATTATCTATTATGCAGCATATGTTGTACATTTTGCATTTTGTATTTTGGTTTTACTATAAATTTATCATTGCAGAAAATGGTTGTTCCAGAAAATCATAGGTGGATGTATAATAGAACTCATTCGGGTCGTAGAGGACTTACACAAGAATTTGTATGTGGAGTTGAAGAGTTTGTGAATTATACATGTCAATCTTCTCATTACTTAAGTGAAGGAACAATTAGGTGTCCATGTTTAATGTGTTAAAGTGGGAATTTATTGAAACCTGAGATTGTAAAAGTTCACTTGTATGAAAAAGGATTCAAATCTAGGTATTGGTATTGGATAGATCATGGAGAGGATGAGCCTAATCCAATTAGTGTAGATATAAACTCTGATGTGAACACTGCTAATAGTCCTATATTAGAGGATGAAGACATGGTTAATAGATATCAAAATATGGTTTGTGATGCAGCTGAAATAGACTTTGGGGATTTTAGGAGTCATTTTGAATAGAGTGTTGAGGAGCTTCCACATCCAGAGGCCGAAGAGTTTTATGATCTACTAAATACTTCAAGTCAGCCATTATGGCCTGGTTGCGAAACACATTCTGAGTTATCCTTGGCAATTCGAATGTTAAGCATCAAATCTGATTATAATGTAATGCATGCATGCTTTGATTCATTTATGGAGATATTAAGAGAGGTTGCTCCACCAGGATCACGAATTCCTCTGAATTACTATAGAACAAAAAAATTGGTTACTAAACTCGGGCTTGCTTCAAGAAAAATAGATTATTGTGTAAATAGTTGTATGTTATACTATGATAATGTCAGACAATGTAGGTTTTGTGGTGCTAAAAGATACAAACTTCGTAAAATCAGTAATAGAAATAATAATGAAGTTTTGGTGAAAAGAATGCATTATTTACCTATTATTCCTAGGCTTAAGAGGTTGTATTCCTCTATGAGCTCATCTGCACACATAAGATGGCATGCTAAAAATAATAGGAATGAGGGGGAGATGTCTCACCCATCCGATGATGAAGCATGGAAGCATTTTAATAAGACATATCCTAAATTTGCAATTGATCCTAGAAATGTTAGGCTTGATTTGTGTGCCGATGGTTTCACTCCCTACAATCAATATGCTTCTCCTTATTCTTGTTGGCCTGTGATAGTCACACCATATAATTTTTCTCTAGAAATGTGTATGACTGCCACATACATGTTTTTAACATGCATTATTCCTGGTCCTGACAATCCCAAGAGTAATATTGATGTTTATTTACAACCATTAATCGAAGAACTGAAAATTGTATGGGCAGATGTTTTAACTTATGACGTGTCGATCAAACAAAATTTTATGATGAGGGTTGCATTGATGTGGACAATAAATGACTTTCCTGCATATGGAATGTTATCTGGATGGATGACTGCTGGTAAATTAGCATGTCCATATTGCATGGATCAAACAAAGGCATTCACTTTGAAGCATGGGGGAAAATTTTATGGTTTGACTGCGATCGTCAATTCTTGTATGTTGATCACATGTTTAGAAGAAATAAAAATACATTTAAGAAGAAAACTGTAGTGGCTGATTTGCCTCCACCAAGATTATCTGGACATGAATTAAGTGAGATTGGACTAAGCAGAGCAAATTTTGGGAGTTACCATATAGGAAGAACAATGTAATTAGGCATAATTTAGATGTCATGCATATTGAGAAAAATATCTTTGATAACATATTCAACAATATTATGGATGTTAAGGGCAAAACAAAGGATAATGTGAAGGCAAGGATGGACTTAAAAGAATATTGTCAACGACAAGAATTGGAGCTTATTGACTTGCCAAATGGTAAGATCATGAAACCAAAGGCTAATTATACTTTTACAAAAGAGTAAAAGAAGATTGTTTATGAATGGGTGCATGATTTAAAAATGCCAGATGGTTATGCTTTGAATTTGGCCAGATGTGTGGATATGAATCAATAACAATTATTTAGGATGAAGAGTCATGATTGTCACGTGTTTATGGAGAGTTTACTTCCAGTTACTTTTTCTTTGTTGTTAGGTCGAATTTGGAAGTCATTGACTGAATTGAGTCAATTTTTTAGAGACTTGTGTTCAACGACTTTGAAGAAAAAAGACATGCTCCAAATGGAACAGAATATTTCGGTGATTTTGTGTAAATTGGAAAGGATATTTCCATCGAGTTTTTTTGATTCCATAGAACATTTACAAGTCCATTTACTTTATGAAGCAAAAGTAGGGGGACCAATTCAATATAGATGGGTGTATCCATTCGAGAGGTACTTAAACAAGATAAAGAAAACAATCAAGAACAAAGCTCTGGTTGAAATTTCTATTTGTGAAGCTTATTTGATTCAAGAGATATCTCATTTATGTTCAATTTACTTTGAGCCTCATATTAAGTCAATGAGAACTAGAGTTCGATGAAATAATTATACAGATGAAAACATGTCAATAGAATCGACTTTGTCAATTTTTAATCAACCCGGTCGAGGTTATGGAACATCAAAAAAATAGTAGCTAAATGATGCTGAGATGAAATCTGCGACAATGTACATCTTGCTAAATTGTGAAGAAGTTGAACCACACCTCAAGTAAGTATTACTATTAATTTAATTGAAATTTCAAATGTAGTGCTTACTAACAATCAAATCATAAACTTTTAATTTTTCAGTATTTTTTTACAATATTTCAACATTCTTGAGGATCATTCAAATGAAAGAATTAATGCAAAATTTATAGAGTGGGGGCCTAGTAGATGTGTGACATTTTGGCCAATGTATTTTGTCAATGAATATAAATTTCACACAGATGTTAGGTCAAATAGGAGGAAAACAATCAATAGTGGTGTGTGTGTTAAAGACTCAACTAATGGTGAAGATGAAAATAATTATTATGGAATACTAAAAGATGTGGTTGAGTTAGAATATCCTAGGAAACCAAAAAAAAAGTTGTTCTTTTTAAATGTGAATGGTTTGATCATATGATTAATAGAGGTATAAGAGTTCATAAAGATTATAAGATCGTCGAGGTTCAACACAATAGACGATATGAGAGATTTGATCCTTTAATCCTTGCTTCCTCTGCGAGACAAGTGTATTACATTCCTTATCTTGGAAAGAAAAAAGATAAGGTCCAATGGTGGGTGGTAATAAAGACCAAGACAAGAGGTCGATTTGAAATTGAAAATGCTCAAGAAATTGCATTCCAAGATGATACTATGACTCTTGTGAATCCAATTGTTGATGTAGATCTCATTTACCACTTGCAAGACACTAATGAGGTTTTTGATATAGTTCAAGATGTTGGTTGTGGTAGACAAAATGAAAATGATGAAGAAGAAAAAAAATTTAATGACGACAATGATGAAACATCTTCTAATAATGAATATGAAACAAATAGTGATGAGGACAATGTTTTCTCATAACTGTGAGTATAGAATTATATTAATATGTTGTAGTTACTAATTACACATTATTGTGTTGTGTTTGGAATTATATTTACATTATATTTTTATTATTTGTGTAGATGTCATCGTCACACAGAGATAAGGGGAAAGAGCAGGAGAAGGAGAAGCAACAACCTCAACGTCTTAGAATCAATTTAGGGAGGCCACCTAGGGGGCAGTCATCAGGATATCTCTACCCCCAGTTATAATATCACCTACTACAGGTTTGCATTAGCCACCATCTTTTGAGTACGATATGATACCCACACCTGGATTCCAGCGTCCGTCATATACTTCCTTCACACAGCATAGTACAACATATGATTCTGGATCCCTTACTATTAGCCTATCATCGAGTACCCATGAGTCACCGGCTACCGCTGATTCTAATGTTCCCATTTCTTCTACACCATTTGTTACCAATGGAGAAGCAACAAATCAAAGCAACAATACGTTTGTTGAGTCAGATGGTGATTTTGGGTATGTGTACAGCTATTTCTTTTTCATTTATAGTTATGCGCATTCAAATTTTTTTTTAGAATATTTATATTTCTTTTCTTTAATTGTATTGTAGGTTTCTGTCATCTAAACCTGCGGTTAATGCCATAACCAAGATTATACAATCTAGGTATAATCAACCTTGGACATCTTGGGGAGAAATACCCAAGGATACTAGAGAAATGTGGTTTCGAGAGTTTCAAGTATGTATCATTTTTTATTTGTTTAATTATGTTTGTTTGTCTTCAAATAGTTATAATTTTTTTAACTTTAACGTTATTTACATAATATTTTTGAAGGGTTATGTTTGGTGGATGCCTCAGCATCATAATCATATATGGAAGGCATATAATAGTCGTAGTTAGAAGAGACTATCAGGTTTGCTACAGCAGACACGCAACTTAAATGAAATACCTTTTTGGATTGGAGAAGGCATATGGGAAGACTTATGCAGGCACTAGGCTAGTAGTATGTATAAGGAGAAATGTCAACAAGCAAAGATGAATCTTGCTTCTGACACTGGTAGATGCTTGCACACTGGTAGTTGCATTTCTACAGGCACCCATACGCATAAATTGGTAACTATTATCGTCAGTTGATTAATAATATGTTTTATTATTATTTTATTAACTTATTTTCTCATTATTACAGGCTAAGACTTGGGGTGGAGAGCCCACAGTTGATGAGACCTTTCATCACTTATATTTGAAGAAAGCAGACCGTACTAAATGAGTTTCTACAAAAACTAAGAATTTATATGTTAGTATTTCTTTTGAAATTATAAAATTTAATATTAACTCATCTTATAACAATAGCCATAAGAGGTTTTTTATTTCCATCTTTAGGACGAATTCAAAGCAAAGAAATCTAAATAATCATCTAAGTGCTCAAATGAAGAAGGGGCATCTGGTACACAAATGACCAGTCGAGAGCTTTGGATTAAAACTGTTGGTGGGATAAAGAAAGGTCGTGTTTATGGCCTTAGTTCTCAAGTATCTATCTATGACCATGGAAAGTCATCCTCCTCAAGGCCTGGATCGAGTCAAGTTCCTGAGCACGTTATTAATCAAGTTAAGTAATAGTTGTAACATTTTTGATTAATTAATTTTCTTCTTTTGGTTATCTTATAAAAGAAAAACTTATTGCATGTGGGTTTGGAGATGAGTTGTGTTATGAATTGATGAATTTGTGTTTACATATATTAATCAGTTTAAGGAACAGTTGCAGAAGGAGATGGAGGATCGGGTTCAAGAGATTCAACAGCGAAT
Source organism: Ormosia semicastrata (assembly GCA_029884595.1). NCBI lineage: Eukaryota > Viridiplantae > Streptophyta > Magnoliopsida > Fabales > Fabaceae > Ormosia > Ormosia semicastrata. The sequence goes on along the minus strand of JAQQTO010000041.1, from coordinate 15,982,889 downwards.
GGAGTAGCAGAGCCAACAATGTGATACAGAGTGGAAAATGCGATTTGAACGATACCAACGTTAACAGAGTAAACAAATTGGCAATTTGTTGAAATCATATTTACAAACCGTTGGCACTCAGTCAAGCAAGCAATAGCCAACATTAGAAGAAGATAATGAGGATACTGAAGATGATCATGAAGATGACAGTGATAATGAGAATATGGATTGAAATTGATGTTTGAGTGTTGTATGGATTCTCTTATATTTCTTTTAAACTTTTCTATGAATTAGGTTGTATTTGAACAAACTTTGTTGTAATTTGTTATGTTTGTTTGATGGATTGGTTAGATGCATTGACAAGAATTGCGGTTATGTTTTATAGATTAGGTTGTAATCATTGACAGGAATTGCATTGACAAGATTTGTTATATAATTGTGGTTTTTCAACATTTAATTTTAATTTTTTTAAATCCACAAATTTTGAGGCAGGAATAGCATAATCCACCGCAAAATTGCTCTACTAATTAAATTCGCTCTGCCAATCCGCTGTTAAATCTACCGTAATTTGCAGTGAATTTTTTTCTGTAAAAATTCACCACAAATTTGGGGCGAAAAAATCTACCGCAAACACCCCATTCTGGCAACGATTCTGGCTTATCTCCAGAGAGTTTTGTGAAGGATTTGTGGTGGAAAAATCCTAAAATATGTCACAAATTATATTGTAATGACCGTTTTTACAGCAGTGACGAATTCATCGCAAATTGCCTATTTGCGATGGATTTTAGCTGATTTGCGACAAATTTATCCTTAGTAAATCGCAAATTTTTTTGTAGTGTAATTTTCTTGATGATGGAGTCTTTCTTTGTTTTCCTTTTCTTCCTTTCTTCTCTTCCTTTCTGCTACTTTTTCTTTCTTTTTCTTCCTTCCTTCCTGTGCCTCACGTTCTCTATTTCTTTCCTTTCTCTCCTTTTCTTTCTTTACTTTGTTCATATCTCTTTCTGCAGCCTTATGTACATATTATTCTTTCTTTCTCTCATTTTCTTTCTTTTCTTTTGTTCATATCTCTTTTTGTAGCCTTATTTACGTATGCAGGGAATCAAAATATTCTTTGTTTGACTTTTATGATTAAATGAAAATGTTGTATCTATTAGAGATACTTCGATCTTTCATCAATAAATTTTTTAACTTTCATAAGTATGATAGGAAATTATAAGACTTTATTTTGTCCTTATACTCATCATTCTATAATTTACTATACACTTATAACTATCACTCAAGCTTTATTACTTTTTCTCGTATTATCAAAAAAATTGCACAAGTCAAAAGCTGTCATAACTCATGACGGCTTCTGAACTACTTACTAAAATAATAAAATTATACAAGTCAGAAGTTACCATCACTTATGACGGCTTTTGAATTGCTTACTAAAAAAAATAAAATTACACAATTCAGAAGTCGTCATCACCTATGACAGTTTCTGAACATATTTTAAAACTAGTGTATTTTGATACATAATCTAAAAGATTAGGTAAAACGATAAATAAAATAAAAAAACTATATTCTAATAAAAACTCCTAGAAAGTACACACCCTTCAAGTTTATACACTTAAATAATGTATTAATTTAAACTTTTTATTAGTGAATTACTTTTTGCAACTATTTTTTTCTTTTAGAATTTCCAATGATATAATCAACTTGCATGTATACATATATATATACGGCAACATGTCTTTTTGAGCCATTGACCAACAAGTTTTCCGTAGTTCCAAACTTACCAAAAATTCAAGGTACGTGTATATTCCCATCCCATGACTACAATTGTTCAATGGCTAAGCACTCAGCTTACTCTCTGACAAGTTATCTATTATGCAACTAATTAATAATATCATGTACTCCTTACTCTTGTTCAAGTTGCTTAACTATATATTAATAAAACAAAGTCAAATGAAAAAGTCCTAATTTGCTGGATAAACACAACCAGAAATCTACTACACAATGAGATAGCAACAATCGCATGCTCACATCTTCCGACGGCTATTTCGTTTTTGTAAAATCTTTCCACTTGTAGCTGAGAAAATACGAAGTTATGTGGGCCGATCTTAACTCCACATTAGAGGTCAGAGGCTTCTCTTTGAATCTATCCTTCTTCTTAAAAAAAAAATTAGAGTCTTCACTTCCCAGTGTTGGACTCCGACGTATGATTCTATGAACTGAAGATGGGTTTAGGACAAATAGAACGGTACTGCATGTAATGAATCAACTAGAGATCCTAGTTCACTTTTTTTTAAATCAATCAACTATTTAATTGATGCAATGAGTTTTCTGACTCTTATTTATACAAGTAATTTAGTCTAATTAAATAACTACTTAACTGCCGAATGGCTTGAGGAATTGGTCCAATGAAAAATGCCGCATGGCTTAGCCACTAACTGCCCAGCAGTAGCTGAAGTTTAATGATAAAAACAGGAAGGGGGGAAAAAAAAAGTAGCTGAAGTTTCAGAAGCATAGCTCTCTATCCCCCCACCCAAATTTATTTATGTTTTTTTTTAAAAGGGAGCTTAGCTCTCTCTGCACACCGTTCCCACCGAAAACGGATCCTCTCCTGTTTGTAATGGGATAAATTTTATCGTTGCGATATGTTATAAAAAAAATTTTAAATATATATATTTTTAACTAACAGAATCATCTTCTGTTCCATGAGAATAGGAGAGGATTTTGATCAGTTCCCACCCATATGTCTTTATTTTCTTGTGTTCCACCATAGTGAATTGTTACTTGTTTTTCAGCAATTTATTCTTAGTTTTTTGGTTTTTTGCCATTTAAGTAATAGTTTTCCTGTTTATTCATTCAATTATGTTATTTATACAACTTAAAATAGATAACTATAAAACAATTTAAATAAGTTGTGAATATTTTTAAGATAAATGATAATTCTAATTATTTTTGTGATGATTTTCTTTTATTATATATAATTAAAATTATGATTAACTATATCTTATACAAAGATCATCATGTGATAATTAATGAAGTGATAGACTATTCTTATTACTTATATAGTAAATTTAAATTTTAACTTATTATGTATAATAAAAAAATATTATCACATAAATAATTAAAAACACTGCTTATTATAGAGGAGTTAACCACTTATATGAATTGTATTCATATTACTTCTTGCCAGGGGCCCAATCTGGATTCTTGTTTCCTTGTGGTGTTTGTTTCTTTTGAATGTTCACTTGACAAATACTCTCATATTAATAAGAAATATAGGGGATACTAATCTAAGTCAACATGATAAAACATGCACCCAATAAACGAGTCAATAAACAGATTGGAGACGTTATTGAATCATTTTCCGTCCGCTGGTTACAATCCCACTCATTGGCCATTGCGTCCGCGGTCCAGATTAATATATGATAAAAGTATATGGTTTTTTTTTTTAGAGGTATCTCAAGACCATTTGGTTATGTTTGAATCAAATGGTATTCTAAGTTTAATTATAAAATTAGAGAATTTCTATGTTTGTTAATGAAAAAAAATATAGAATGATAATTCTATTATGAATCATATTTTATAAATTTATAGAATCTTATTATTTCAAAAAAGCCGAAATTTCAATTTTGTATTTTTGTGAAATTAGATTCTATATACCTTTAACTAATTTATAAAATGACATAAGTTACTATTTTATATGTTGGTCAATTTTTTAATCCTAAATTTTATTGAATTATCTTAAGATTAATATGCAACAATATCATAAAGCATATAGCCATAATTAAAGCATATTAATTATAAGAAAAAAAAAGTCATTGGATAATCTACCAAAAAAATCATTAAAAAGAAAAAATATATATATTATCAAGATTTATTTTATTAAGTTGTTTAAAATTGAATATCTTATATACCATACAACAAAATCATTTTTCATAACATTTTATTTTTAATTATACCAAACTATAAAATTTGAATATAATTCTTATTCCAATTTACTAATTCATATTTTTATTCTGATTCTTATTTTATAAAATTATATTCTTTACACCAAACATAACTTTTGAGTATGAGATTAATTCCTTCAAATATAAAATGATACAGCTGAACATTTTCCACAAGTAAGGTCTTCATAATTCAAACTTTTAGACTATGCTTAGTGTACTTAATAATATAAAATATAATAATATAAAATAATAAAATAAAATTTAATAATATAAATAAATTAATAAATTTTTATATTATTAAATATTTAATACATATAATATAAATAATTTAATAATATATATAACTATTTACTATTACTATATTACTCTTCACCTTCCTCGTGATCTCCTTCTACTTCTCACCTAAAATCACGCGCAGCCTCCCCAATTCAAACACGAACCCACCCCTTTCCCATCCTATTCCTCAATTTTCCTCCATTTCCTTTTTCCTCTCCTAATACCCATTTCGATCCTTTCTATTTCCCTTGAATTCCCCCATTGCCCATCTATTTTTTCTACCCTTCAGCCTCTAACCCACCTTCATTTTCCAATTTTTCTCACTGGGTCCTTCTCAGATCTCACTTTCCAATATTGGGTTCTCCTCCTTCAATTTCAAAGCGCAATGTCGCAGGGCTACACCATCGAGCTCTACTTCGACCCTGCCTTCGAAAACCAAGTATTGAAAGTGTGGAACGTTCTGGCACGCAGACAAATCAGCACCCACCTCATCAAAATCGAATCACGACCATACATCACCCTCTTCTCTTGCTCCACCCCTTTCCTCCTCGAACCTTCCAAGCTTGAATCCCTCGTCAAGACCTTCGCTGCAAAGCACGAACCTTTACCTCTCTCATTCTCTTCAATTAGTACCCTCCCTAACGAAAACAACGTCCTCTTCTTTTCGCCAACGCCTTCAGTGTCGCTGCTTTAGTTCCAATTGTAGCTCTGCGATGCGATAAAGAAAGAAGGAATCGAGATAGGTGCAGAGTATTGCTCGGATTCTTGGATCCCTTATTGTTCCGTTGCGCAGCAAGTTCCCATGATGTGGTGGTTGCAGGAGAGCACATTGAATTTTCTGTGCAGAAGCCAGCATTGGACATGGCAGAGAAACCAGCGGAGGATGACTCCTCATTTGAGAGGGATGAAGTTTAGAGATGTAGGAAGAGATATCCAGGTCTATCATGAGATAAAAGAAGTGATATTATTCTCAACATAAAATAAAATAAAAATAATTAATTTAATTTTATTATACTATCAAATAAATATATTAAATACTTTAATAAAATTTATAATATTAATTTATACTATCAAATTTTTCTTATATAACACCAAACACAACCTTTAAGTGATGTGTTCATAATTCAAACCTTTGTCTTCCTCTAATAGTACACAAATAACAAAAGAACTCTTTTATTATTATTTTTATTTATCACTTACATTTTATTGAGTTTATTCTCTAAACAAAATAGTTGTGCAACTGCAACCTTTAGCGTATAACATTTAAAAAATACAATATGTTGCGAAGTTACTAAGAAACAATCCAAGTTCAATAACTATCACTTCCTGCTAATTCGAATATCGAGTCTACAATAAATCATTACAAACCAACAGTGAAGAAAGTTGTTAAATATGCACATCAAATGCTTGTACTTCCCCTTCTTTGGACTGGTTTGTAGAGCACAACTGTAACATATTTAGAACGAAAACGATGAGTGAATCCCAAAGCCACCACAGATCTTGGTGGCTCTCTATTCTCAATATAAAGATGATTTAGAATCACATTCCGAGGCAATGGAAGAGTTCCTGAAGTGTCTCTACTAGCAGGATAGCCGAGCAAGCTGTGTTGCAAATGTGGAGGGAGCGTAGGTGGATCACGTGCCTCATCTTCATTTCCAGGATATACATTATTGTAACTAGAATCAGGTGACTTCGGAACTTCAAATCCCACGACAGTTGCTTCATCCTGCGGGTAGATTGTATATTTAGAGTTTAGACATACTGCTGACAAGTAATTGATGTAATTAGATTAGAATAAATCACTCACATGATTTTCAGCGTATGAATTGCTCATCTTGGAATGGGAGCTAGCCACTAACAGTGTGAATTCATCAATTAGAACCCAATTAAGATTCCAATAAGCCTGAAGAAAGAGCAATTCTGCCTTCAATAAAACATGCACAATAAACATAATGCAAAGATCCATAATACACTGGATACGTGCCTATTGGTTAATCTTAGGAGCCAACAAATTGTCATTCTACAATGGATACGAGCATCTTGTATTATGCAATAAGGATCTAACCAGGCAGACTTCTATCTCTTGCTCTCTAATCTCACTCTCCACCCATGTTCTCTTATGATTGGAAGCTGGGAACCCAGTGGAAAGGAATACAATGGATGTGTATTCCACTGGGTTCCCTTGTTTGGATAATAAAAATGATGGTGGGGTGGTATGGAAGAGGGGTGGTCAGCCCACGTGTTTCTTGCCCCCCACCTCCCCCAATTGTGAGGAAGCAATCAAATACTTAAAAAAAAATGATAAATGTATTACCTTTACCGTTCTATTGCAGTCCTCGTTAATTATCTATTATACTTCCAAACAAGGGACAATAATAATAACATTCCATGCCATGCCTTTTCCTTCCATTCCATTCCACTCTTTAAAGCATGAGGTGAGGTCAAAGGCACACCAATCATCTTCAGCACTACAGCTTCTAGGATGAAAACTAACCTGATAGTTAAGCACATCTAATACAGAAAACTTATGAACTTCTCTCTGCATATAGTTGACTCTGATAAATTATCAAATGCCTAACACACCCCACCTCAGACAACAACCACATCCCAAAGATATTTACAATCTTCATCTACTCGTGAGAAAATAATATCACAGAAAATAAATTTAATGGCACAGCTTTAGAACTTTGGTGGGTGGATGTTGAATTGTTGATCTCAGCAGTTTTCTATAATAAAAAATCTTTAACAATCACTTGTATACACCTAGTCTGAACAGTACTTTTAGAGAAACTGTAGATCAAAATAAAGCAATGGAAATGAGGATTAATTCATGAAACAAAGGATCTGAATACACCTTAAAGTAAGGAATGATATCTTAGTAATGCTTAAAGTAACAGGATTATAGATGTTTAAAGGAAATTTACAGGCAGCAGTCTGTTTTTTAAATATAAAGCAAGCGATTCATAATTCTTCATACAAATGCCATCATTTTTGCAACCTAACTAATGCATGTAAAGAGGAAGTTAAAGTAATTGTAACTCAGGTACTCACTACCTCAACTCAACCGAGGACAGCCTATCCTTCAGAGTTAAATTGAATCCCAAGTTAGCATTTCACTGAATGTGATCCAAAACAAATTTTAATATTTTTAACAAGTTGTAGATTGAATGCTAATACTATAGGTATATTGATTAAACAAACGCCCAAACTTCTATAAAAAAATTTGTATGCCAAATGAAGGATTCACTCTGCTGCTAAATATAAATATCTGACAAATTTTCTATCAAATTACCGAATAGATATAAAAAGAACAAGATCCAACATTGAAACAGGGGAAATCTCAGGACTCTTGATAAGACTTAGTAAATACTCTTGATAAGACTCATGATAATAAGAAATATGGGAATAAGGATTTGGAAGAAATAAGGGAATGCCACAACATATACTACGAATCTTAATACTATGTATTGTATGATTAGTGGTCAAGATATCAGCAAGAAAAGCTTGAAGCAAGAAGGATAATAGACATGGATTGATAAACAACTAAGTCTATACTGAATCTAAAAGTAATTACTGTCAATCAAATTATAACTTCGTTTCAATTTTGGGGAAACTACACAATGGATTACTCTTCTTCAAACACACAATCTAACTGACTAAAGTAGCTAAACAACATAGAACCCACCAAAAGATTCAATTTTCTCATAATAGCAACCTTTAAAATAAGATTGAGAAACAATATTGGCCCAGTGGCAACTAGCTTCTCTTGGGAAGCCCCAGATGGGGGAGTTCATTCCAAGCAGATCTCAATCAGGGGCAGCGTCATTAGGCTTAGCACCCCAATTTTTTTAAAAAAACCTTTGATTTTTATGCAATTTATTTAAGAAAATGTAAATATTTTAACTCCACCCCAACCTCACCCCCAAAATTAATGGTATTTTTCTCTTCCCCCCCCCCCCCCCAAAAAAAAATACAAATTGTCTAGCTCTGCCCCTGGTCTCAATACCCATACTTCATCCACTCTCCATTATTAGCGAGTCTTATGTGAAACTACTACATGCTACCATGCAATCCAGCTATACTACTTCATGCAAATCTTCCTTATAAAACAATGACAAAATATATGCAACTAAGACTATAACTGCCTTTATTTCTGCCAACAACAACATAGCCCAGACCCCAAAATATTCACTTCATTAGCATTCACACTAAATACCAATTATTCAAGTATGCACAAAAACCAAGGCACAGTTTATACATACACATTTCATAATCAAAATAAAATTCAGTGATATTACAACAACAATATCCAAAGCCTTTTCCCACCTCAGTGATATTACCAAACAAAAAATAAAATAAAACTCAATGATTGCACCCAGATAACCAAAAACTGAAAACAGAGTCCACATACGAATTGGCATTCCTTCGGAGCAGAAACAGAACTAAATACACGAAATTGAACAACACCCAGTTCCACTAAATTTGAGCGAAAAAGAGCTACGACCACGAATGCAATATCAGAAACATTAAGGGAAACATAATTCCTAACTGAATAAGTATCTAAAACATTAAAAAGGAATATTCAAGGAATAAAAATATCGTACCTTGTCGCACGTATACCGCTCAATTTCGCCAGTTACCAAAACAAAACTAGGAAATTCAAATATCGGTGGAAATAACGCATAATTTGGAGGCCCTATACATGGGTTTTAGTGATTGTGAAGAAATGATGGGAAATTGCAAGTGCGCAAAGGAAACCCTTACACCATGGAATTGTGGATTGGGGTTCAGAGAAAGAAGACGACAGTTAAAGCAATATGCTATGCTAAGCTCACAGTCACACAGCTGGCACCCCTGTCTTCTGTTCATCTTTAAACCTTAAACGCATCGTTTCACTTGGTTTTTTTTTTTTTTCATTTAATTTCAGGTTACTATGTTTCGAAGAATAGAAAAGTAGTGGAGGAATGAAATGATAAAATCTAATAAATATATATTTGGGAGTAATTTAAAATGAAGGAGTGAAATGATAACGTAGAACTAAGATAACCACTCAAAGTCTCAAATTGAGTAAGTTGAAGAATGAACAACATTAATTCATTTCTCTCCCCTAATCAAACTTATTAAATACTTAAATAATAAAGTATCATGTTTTATTTTATTTCATTTTTTACATTTTCATTCAATTTTATTATGGGTCACTTTCTTTTATGTCTTTTTTTTAACTCTTAAACATACTCAAAGTTTTAAAAAAGTTGTTTTGGTATATATGTAGTTTTTATTTCACAAAATTATTTTTAAATTTCCTGTCAATTTATTAGTATAATTTTACAAAACAGAATTTGGTAACAGAATTTTGATATGGTTTAATTTTGAATTTTAATCAATATCTTGTTATTCGATTATATGTTCTTATATTATCGAAAAGTCAAAACTTATTATAATATTTATAAACATAATGAATTCATAAAGGATCATCAATAAAGTCGAACTCAATATTTTTAAGTCCATGCAAATTAATTTAACTAATGAAGTCAACCTCGTTAGTAAATAAAATATTTTCTATTAAAAAAGTATTTTATTATGAAATATTCAGCGGTTTTAGACGGTTACATGCCTTTTTTAAGATTAATAATTTTTTAAGATTTTGAAGTTTACAAAGTCTCACCTATGAAACCTCAATCGTTTCAATACTTAAAGCGTTTCATAGTGCACTCCTTAAATAAAAATCAATGACATTTAATAAAATATGATGTGATTATATTGGACAATTCATTTTATTAAATAATTTGTTTACGTATTTGAAAAGTCTTTTAGATGATTCTCGAGAACACTATGTGTGTATTCCCGATGTGTGTATTCCATCTAAGTGTATTTAAAATTGAACCAATTTGATCAAAATTAATTCAAATAATTGAAAAAAATTTAAAAAAATAGTTGGATTTTATTAGGTTTTGGTTCCAATTTTAAAAATGTATTTAATCAAATTTAAAATATAATTTTTTATGTATATTTTTTAAAAAAAATATTTTACCTAACATTATTATGTTACCCATATTTATTTATGAACTTTACCATTATATTCTAAGTCAAACATAATTTCCTCTATAGTTTAATAGTTTGGACTTTGAACATTAGATTTAGACATATATTATAAGATTTATAATTAGTTTGGAGTTGGATTTGGAATTTGAATATGCATTTTTATGAATTAACTTATACTTTTATTTGTTTTACTTTAATGAATTTGGATTTATCTGTTTTCAAGAATTTCAATGAATTTGTATATTATATAAAAAAATTAACAACAAATCAAAAAATTAATCTAATCTAAACTAATTTATATTTAATTGAATTAAATCAGTCGACTTTTTTCATTAAAACTATTGTAATTCAACCCGCGAATACATATTATTTCACCAAACTTATACATAAATGTTTGTATGTTTTTAAACTAAAAGTGTTTGAAAATATTTATTTTTTAACTCCAACCTTCAAAGCGACTATCATTCAAATTTTTATTCAAAACATAAAGAATTTAATTTAAATGTAAGTTAATGTAAAAAAGTTTACACTATTATCCATTTATGTATTACAACATCATTTGATGAACTTGATAATTCATGTAATTTTTAATATAATCAAATTAATTAAATGATGTGTTAATACAATATTAGATGATATTGTAAAAAAAATTAAAGTGATCATGTATTAAAATTAAACTCTAAAAAAATAATCATTCATATACTAGTAAATTATGCATACAGAGAGGCGATTCAAAAAATATATAGTGAAAAAGTCAAAAGTTACAAATCACATTATCAAACTATATTATATTATCTACCAATAAAATTTATATTATAGTACAAAAAATAATATATAATATCTTCATCGAAGTCAAACACGAAATTCTTTCATATTATAAAACTCATTAATGGTAGAATTTGTATCAAACTTCTTAGCAATCCTTATCTCAATATAAGTGATTAGACAATCAGTCATAAAGTCATTTTTCATCTTGTTTATGAGTTTATTCTTTCTAATATTTATAACTAAAAAAGATATCTCAGTAGTAGCAATTGAAACAGGAAGAGTCAACACCAAACGAATCAAAACAAATGAATTGAAAATTAAATTAACTAAAACTAATTAAATTAACAGTATATTACAGAAATAAAAAGATAACTAGAAAGTACAAATTGATAGTAAACACATTAGACATAGATTAAAAATAATAATAACAATACATGAGATTAACTAGAACCAATGAAAAGAAATTTAAAGCAAAAATAAAGGTCAAGTAGCAAAACACCAATCCAAAAAGAAGAATTAAAACATAAGGAGGCTGGAAGCATAATTTTAATAAAATACTAGATAGATGAAGATTTTAAGAAATAAGAGAAGGAAACTTACAACAAAGTTAGAAAGGTGATATGTTTCTTGTGTTTTAGAGGTTGGGACTCAGCTCCCTTAAATTGAACTTGCTAAGTCAGTGAGTCTCCGCTGTACGACTACGATCTCTCTACTCACGACTCACCCACTCTTTTTGGAGTCATAAATGGATAATAAAATTGATTAAGAGAAATAGAAAAAATGAATGAAGAGTTATGCTTTAATCCTTATGTGTTTATATTATGCTATGTGGGAGCTTGGAAGGCGGTGAGATAAATTAAAAAGTGAATGATCTTTTTTTATATATAATTAAAAAAATACTTTATTGTAATTGTAGGATATTAATTACCTAATATTAACAGCAGTCTAGTTGCCGAAGCCCACATGAAGATGAGATTAGTGGACTTTACTTATCTTCTTTTACGCCTTTTAGCAAAATTATTTATTAATATTAACATTTGTCATTAGATAAGCTTTATTCTTCATATTTTAACATTTGTTTCACATTATAAGCATTTAATAAAATATTTTTTTATGGGAGATCGTAGCCCGTGCATACCCCCTCTCAAATTTGTCCCTGTATGCATACAAGTTATTCTCACAAGTTATTTTGGTTTAAAAAATGAAAAATTAATGTAGAAAAATGTTTAGCAAAAATGTATTTAAAAAAAAGTTAAAACAAAACATGTGCTTAATTATATTTTATTACATAATTTAAATTTTTTCATAAAGTTATTCTCTGTTTTTTTGGGGTCTTGGGAGAGAACAAAAAAGTGAAATGATAAGCAATTAAAAAAAATAATATATATAAACACATTTTTTATCACATTCTTTTAAATATAACTTTTTTATTAAATTATATTATATATTAAAATAATATTTAATCTCAATTAATATGTAATCAAATATAATTAATTTTGAGTGATGTGTATTAAAATTTAAATATTATTTTAATATGTGACATAATCTAATTAAAAAAAATTCTTAAAAAAAGTATGATTAGAAAGTATATTCTTCCTCCTAGCACTCCTCGGAAAAGACAATTGCTACGCATCATTGTGTGTTAGCCCCTAAATACAATAGAATAGAGGCAGATCAACTGCACTTATTCTTTTTTTTTTTTTTGCCCCTTTTAAAAGTTGTATTTTGTAGTACCGGAAAAGCTAATTCCTTAATAGAATATATGAAATATACTTATTTTAATTGGACTTGGTCGAGTTAAACCCAATTTTTTTTAATTGAATCTGAGCCCAATCCCAATTTTAAGTCCAAATTCTTAAGCTCAAACATATATGTGGGCCACAAATTACCAGAAAAAAAATGATATTTCGGTCTCGGAATTTATGCTAAATAAAACTTTTCTTTGGACCCTCTATGCTAAAGCCTAACGCGTACTAAGTCTTACGTACTAATGCCTACAACTGCGAACACTCGTTGGTATTTACTCTACTCATACTCCTAAATTTTTTTAAAAATTATTAATTATTTTTCATATAAAGGAGTATTAATAGTGTGGAAAAGTATATATATATTTGAGCTATCAATTTCATCCATACTTTGAAGTTAAGTCAAATTAAATTGGATCAAAATTATTGCGAGTTAATAAATTATTAGTTTAACTTAAATTTATGCAATTCACAAGTTAAGCGACTCAATTTGTTAATCCGAATTTTATTTTAATTTTAAACATTTAAAAATTTTATTTTTATGTTTCATCATTTTACTTTTCTTTTATATATAGTTTGAATCCAAACAAATATAAAATAAAATAGTTATTCGATTATATGTTCTTATATTATCAAAATCATTTAACTACTAAGATTTTATATACAAAAGTTTAGAGTGAAGAAACTGACTGATTTAGAAATTACGAAAAGTCAAGACTTACTGTAATATTTATATACATAATGAATTCATAAAGGATCATCAATAAAATCGAACTCAATATTTTTAAGTCCATGCAAATTAATTTAACTAATTAAGTCAACCTCGTTAATAAATAAAATATTTTCTATTAAAAAAGTATTTTATTATGAAATTCAGCGATTTTAGACGGTTAAATGCCTTTTTTTAGATTAATAATTTTTTTAAGATTTTGAAGTTTACAAAGTCTCGCCTATGAAACCTCAATCGTTTAATACTTAAGCGTTTCATAGTACCTCCTTAAATAAAAATCAACGACATTTAATAAAATATGATGTGATTATATTGGACAATTCATTTTATTAAATAATTTGTTTACGTATTTGAAAAAAGTCTTTTAGATGATTGTCGAGAGTACCATGTGAATATTCTCTATGTGTGTATTCCATTTCAAGTGTATTTAAAATCGAATCAATTTGATGAAAATTGATTCAAATAATTGAAAAATTTTAAAAGAAAATTAGTTGAATTTTATTAGGTTTTGGTTCCAATCTTAAAAATTGATTTAATCCAATTTAAAATATAATTTTTTATGTATATTTTTAAAAATAATATTTTACCCAAAATTATTATGTTACCCTTATTTATTTATTAACTTTACTACTATATTCTATGTCAAACATGACTTCCTCTTTAGTTTAATAGTTTGGACTTTGGACATTAGATTTAAGACATATAAGATTTATAATTAGTTTGGAGTTGGATTTGTAATTTGAATTTGCATTTTTATGAATTAACGTATACTTTTATTTGTTTTATTTTAATGAATTTAGATTTATGTGTTTTCAAGAATGTCAATGAATTTGTGTATTATAAAAAAAATTAACGACAAATCAAAAAATTGATTTAATCTAAACTAATTTATATTTAATTGAATTAAAACAGTTGACTTTTTTTTTATCAAACCTATTCCAACTCAATCTGTGAATACACATTATTTCACCAAACTTGTAAACTGATCTGATCTAATGTTTGTTTGTTTTTAAACTAAAAGTGTCTGAAAATGTTTATTTTATTACTCCAACCTTCAAAGCGACTATCATTCATTTTTTTAATGCAAAACATAAAGAATTTAATTTAAATGTAAGTTAATGTAAAAAAAAAAAAGCATACTATTATCCATTTATGTATTACAACATCATTTGATGAACTTGACAACTCATATAATTGTTAATATAATCAAATTAATTAAATGATGTGTTAATGCAATATTAGATGATATTGTAAAAATATTTTAAAATGATAGTGTATTAAAATTAAACTCTAAAAAAAATCATTCATATACTAATAAATTATGTATACAAGTTATTTTCACATGTTATTTTGGTTTAAAAAATGAAAAATTAATGTAGAAAAATGTTTAGCAAAAAATGTATTTTTTTAAAAATACTAAAAACAAAACATGTGCTTAATTATATTTTATTACATAATTTATTTATTTTTCATAAAGTTATTCTCTTTTTTTTTTTTCAGTCTTGGGAGAGAACCAAAAAGTGGAACGACAAGGAATTGAGGAAAATTGCTGCGCATCATTGTATGTTAGCCCCCAAGTCCAACTACAATAGAATAGAGGAAGATCAATTGCACTTACTCTCCTTTTTTTTTCCTTTTAAAAGATGTATTTTGTGGTACCGAAAAAGCTAACTCCATAATAAAATATATGAAGTATACTTATTTTCATTGGACATGGTCGAGTTAAACCCAATTCATTTTAATTGAATCTGAGCCCAATCCCTATTTTAACTCCAAATTCTTTAGCTTGAACATATATGTGGGCCACAAATTACCAGAAAAAAACATGATATTTCGGTCTCGGAATTTATGCCTAAATAAAACTTTTCTTTGGACCCTCTATGCTAAAGCCTAACGTGTACTAATGCCTACAACTGCGAACACTCGTTGGTATTTACTCTACTCATAGTCCTAAGATTTTTTTAAAATTATTAATTATTTTACATATAAAAGAGTATTAGTAGTGTGGAGATGAAGATATATATATAGGGCTGGCAATTTCAACCATACTTAGAAGTGTGAATTTAGGTCAGTTTCGCCCATTCGCACTGAATTGTTATGGGCTAAGTCAATTTTAAATAAAGTTAAATTGGCTCAAATTTGTTGCAAGTCAACAAATTATTAGCTTAACTCAACTTTATGCAATCTACAAGTTAAGCTACTAGTCCAAATTATTATTTTTTTTAACATTTAAGAATTTTATTTTTATGTTTCATCATTTTAATTTTTTTATATAATTTAAATCCAAAAAATATAAAATAAAATAGTTTTTTGTAATATAAATATCAATTTATATTAAAGAAAAACATATTATATAAACTATTTAATAGTTTTTTAATAAAATTTAGACATCGAGCTAATGAGTAGCTCGGCCCATCACAAGCCATCCTGATCGTGCATCAAATCGAGCAAAGTTAGGCTAAACAAAAAAAATAATAATATTTTTTATATTTATAATATATATAGATATTTTTATATATTTTTTAATATTATTTTATTATATTTAAAAATTTAATAAAAATAAATAAATATAATAAATCTATTAAATAAAATAAATAATAAAAAATTTTATTAGATTAAAAAATATAAAACATCATTTTTTAAACAAAAGATAGGTGACCATAAACCCCTTAAATTTAAATTACCTAGTAAGTTTTATTTATTTATAAAATGACCCTTTAATTAATTTATTATTAAATTCGAACTCTAATAATTTTGACCTTCACCTTCACCTTCACCTCTCCTGAAACTCCTTTGGCAATCACCCACCATCGCACATCCACCTGAGCTGTCTAACCCTCCGCCAACTACAACCTAGCGCCACATATTGCCACCAACAGAGTCGACGTCTTCTCCGTCCTGTAGCAGGCGTGTACCACAATTGCGCATAGAAAGGAACCAGAAGTTGTCGATGTCTTTCTTTGTCATGTAGCACACGTCGTGCCTGAAGAACCGGATCTCAACACCATGGTTCATCGCCAGCAAAGTTGAGTCTCTGGCAGACAACTCGCACTGTCCAAGCCGCAGCACTGATCAGAACCCCATCTAGAGCCTGAAGCCACTGTGATCCCACCTCGTGCACAAGTCTGAAAACGGGTTCAACGAGTTCAGGTGTGGTTGGCTGCGTTGGTATATTTTATTTTTCATTATAATGATAGTTATTTCATGACAGACAATAAGTTTTGTATGATACATTATTCTCCCGAACTAAGAGACGAGGTGTAGGATTCATGATGTTACTATGTACAGATTTTCAAGATTTAATTTTTTACATTAGCTAGCTCTTCCAAGATTCAATTTTTACACATATTTGCTACTATCATATGGCCCTTGCTGTTTCTAAGGACATGTTTATTGTTTAAAATTCAGTACTAAATATAAATTGCATTTGGAGGTTAGCATGAATCCATTTCTCTCATAAAGACAATAAGGAACCCATGAGAGTTCCTCATCCATGCATCACTGCACTAGAAAGATGGGGTAGCTGTAAATGAGATTTAAGGCCAAAAAACACAAAAATAAATAGTAGCCTTCAACAAATTCCAGCACATCAGCTTCAACTTCTTTAGTTCCGGTCAGTAAAAGAAATAAGATCCCCAGAAAGTTGCTTTTCTGTGCAAAATTTGGTGTTTTGTAGAGAGAGAGGGTAAGTTGAAGATGGGGGTGGTTTCTTGGCTTGGAGATGGAGGTCCGATGATGGTGCTCTACTGTGGTGTAAATTGGGAATTTTTTACGATATCTTTTTCACAAAATAATCCTCTTTCCATATTCCAATTTGCAATATCAAACTTTTTTATAATTAACGTACTATATAATGAACAGGTAAATGATCTCTTCTATCTTTCTACTCTCTCAATTTATTTTTATCTCTCTATTTAAGAATTTTAATTTATCTAATATTATTTATTTATTTAAAAAATTAAAAAATATTTATTAGTTTTTTAACTTTATTCTCATTTTTTATAGAATGAAAAAGAAAAAAATAAGATTAATGAAGAAAAAAATTAAATATATAAAAATAATAATTTAATCCTATTAAATTATATTTTTATATTATTTAATATATATTTTTAATAATATTTTAATCTATATATATTAACTTTAATGGATAAATAAAATTAGACGAAGAGAATAATTTATTATTAATCATATGATTAATAGCTGAGATCCATGTTAAATGTCACCAGTATAGTGTAAGACTTTTTTGATATGCAAACAACATAACTTATAAAATGTACTTTGTGTCAAGTAAAAACCCCACCCTACTGCCCCGTTGCAAACCTAAGCAGAGGAATGGGGTGTGTGATGTGTCAGCCGAGACGGGAGGGTGTCACGTGGGTAACGTTGCGTTGGTGGTACAGTATTAAATTAAATTGTACGGACGGGACCCCAAGCCACGTGAAGGCATGCATTTTGTAAGGAAAGGAATGAGTGAAGGAGCAGTCTACACGGTTTCCACTTTGGTTTTGGCATCGCCCCTTTGGTTGGAGAACTTGTCACCACACACTGTTCTCAACAGGCCACAACCTATATCCACTGTACACACCACACTACACTAGACATAAAAGTATTATTCACAACTCTTTCGATGATTAATCTTTTTAAATTAATTAGATAAGAAATCTTGATTCATTGAAGGCCTTTTTTATTTCTCAAGAATTGTTCTTCAGAACAGTAAAGTTGGTAGTAAGTAACAGGTAAGACAAAAAAAAATCAATTAAATTTGAATTAAAAAGTGTGAACCTACAGGTGGTTAGTGTTTAATAATTTGAAAAATGGATCAATATGATGTTATGTGATGATATATTGATTATTTATTTTGCTAGGTGATTCGTGTAATATTTTTATAAATTAGTTGTTTGTTAATTGTTAGCAAAATTAAGTAGTAGAAATGTCGCTGTGACATGTGTGATATATATATATATATATATATATATATATATATATATATATATGGTTACCTTAGGTACAAAAATTTGAATTTATATTGTTTTATAAATTATTCAAATCCTTGCCACAAGTTACTCATAACGATTTTTTTTTTTTGGGTAGAATCATTCATATCGATTACATTGTCTGTAATAGTGTGAACTCAGTGAAGTCCATATGTGTATAGGAGATATAATAAGCTCAATGAATGTTCCAAATATCGTGAAGTAATTGGTCTTACGCTTACGGTCTGGGTTGTCAACCCACAGAGGCCTACCATCAAGTAGGAAGTTTATATCGACAATTAGCGACATGAATGTGATGGTGGTGGGAGTCACTCATGATTGAAATTAGAAAGTCCAGTGATAATCACTTTTTTATATTAAAAATTATTACTCCAGTAATCTAATTATCTAAATCATCAAAGCACTGATTCTTATCCTCTCCTACACGTATATACACGAATAATTGAATGATGACTTATAAGTAAAATTAATAATGACAGTAAGGTCTTAATTTTTCATGTCAATCTTGATAATCTTTTGAAGTATTAAGATATAAGTAACAAAAATTTTGTATTAATGATATTTGTATACAATCATGGACATCTCTTATATCTAAGTACAAGTGATTTTTGACAATGAACGTTAACTCAATTAGTTAGATAAAATATGACAAAAAGATATGTATAAGTAGCATTAATTTTTCAAATGTTGTGCTTTATAATGGATGGGATAGGTTTGTTTTGACTATAGTTTCATGCTTGTCAGTTCTATTGCAAGTTCTTATATGATTCACCTTAGATCCTTTGATTTTTTATTGTTAGTAGCAACTACATATATAAATGGACACAAACTTGCAGACATAGGACTTGACAGTAGCAGCTTCTGCCTGTGTGGGTTGCAATCACAATTCATAGAGTTAACACTTCAAGCTGATTGCAAAGTTGGTGACGATCATCGCATTCAATGAGCATTCACTAGGCGGGGACCACGTTCGGCGCAACTCCACTTTCTTTTTGGTTATTACTATTCAACTCCACATTTATTTGTCTTTCCTTTTATTTTTTTATTTTTTTATTTTATTTTTACTTCTTTGTGCTAGGTTCCTCTTTCTTTCTTTATGTGATCGTTCTGGCTCGAAATGGTATACAAAAAATTGATGGAATTTTCTTTTTTTCAAGTAATAATCTTCTTAAACTATGAACTTGCGATGATGAAGAAAGAAAGAGATGGAAGAAAGTGAAGGTTTTTTCTTTTCTTTTTTCTTGATAAAAGAAAAGGAATAGCGGGAAAGACGCAGAGCCATATCAGATTGTACGGACTGGGCCATACCCTTTTCAGGTGGGACTGGCCATGGGAGCCTTTTGACACGAGAGGGATTATTGAAAGATTTTTTTTAAAAATTATTATTTAAAATGAAAAGAAAATATAGTTTTAAAAAATAAAAATTATCAAGATTCTTTCCTAATCATCATCAAAGGATCTGTGCTTTGCCCATATATAAAAGGAAAATACTAAAAATCCTCATAAAATCTTGATAATAAAAATTAACAAATAAAAAAATATGAAAGAGATAAATTATATTAATCTTCACTAAGTTATGGTGTATTAGGTTTTGGTTTTTTTCTTAGGTTAAGGTCAAGAGCTCTAATCTATTAATTGTTTTTCCTATCCTACATCTTCAGATCCACCAAAAAAGACAACGGATTAAAGAAACTCAAAACAAATCTCTTTAAATTTATCTCAAAAATTATAAATCTAAAATATCTATGATAAAATTATTAAAAAATTGTACAAGTAAAGAAAATAAAGATGAAAACAAAAAATGATGAGCAGCGGCGACCCCATGAGCAAAACACCCAAAAGAAAAACTAAAACACCATAAGAGATAAAAGAACACTACAAAGGATGAGAGAGCACCTCTATTTAGTAAGAGAAAATTTCTTATTACATTAATCACAATTATAATCCTGTTAGTAACCCGTTCTCAACCAAAAAACACAATATAATCCAGTCAGATTCATTATTTTTCTGTTTATATTTAAGGGACTCGTTATAAACTTATAATAGTAATTGTTTTAGTGAAGAAAAATGCTATGTATCAAAAGATTTTTTTACGAAAGTCTACACTAATTTAACATGTCAATATCAATTTGAGTGGAAATGATTCGGGTCTTTAAATTATGTGCTCTTAGTTTGATTTTAAGATTTATATAAATGAAATAATATTATTGAAAGATATTCCTCACTTAAGTACTTGATCGTATCTTAAAATATTAATTTCTCACTTATCAAAATAAGGCCACTTATCATGATAAGGATATTTTGAAAACTAAAATATAATGTGTTAACAGTAATATTCAAAATTCTCTTATTCATATAACCCATTTCTTTTACTCATATCATCCATGTAAGGTCATTGATGAAAAAGTTCATATAAAGAGCATGTCTGAGAAATATTAAATTTTTCTCATTCAGCTATTTTTGAAGGATTAAGTTATTTTGTGAAATAATTCTTATGTTTGAATAAAAAAATTATTTTTTAAAAAAAATTTACACAAAATTCAATGCAAAATAAAAACTTTTTTCAACTAATAATCATAAGCTAAAAATTGAAACTTATAATTTTAGCTTATAAATTATTTCTTACACTTTGATATGTAAATACTATTTTGTCCTCGATCAAATAATTTTTTTAATCATTCTATACTTATTTTAGTAATTTAATGTATAAAAGTAATTCTTTTTATATCATCCAAATGAATCATATTAGTTTAAAATCACTTTACAACTAATGCATCCAAACATAAAAATAAATCGATTATAATCGATTATAACAATAATTGATTATCAGTATAATCTATAATTTTCAGCTTTTCCAAACAAGCCAAAAATATAATTACCTTTTAGTGGGAAAAAAGAAAAGAAAAAACCTCCTTATATTGAGAAGAAGTAAATTGATTTTGAAAACATAAGATGGAATTTGTTAGTTGATATTTGCAATTTGAATAATGTTATCTTAATAACATAATAAAGACAGAGAATATTTTTGTGAATATTAGTTCTAGTGTAAATGGCCTACTTTTTACTCGGTTAAAAACGTAGATTAATCAAAATGCGCATAAATTTACTTAGGCGTTATTTGATTGCAATACTAAAAATTAAAAAAAATAAAAAATAAAACAAAGCAAAAAAAAATCTTTGGTTTAATTTCTAGATAATTTTTTTTTGGTAAACAACAACAAAAAATTATAATGTTAACCAAACATGTTTGATAAAATTTTATTAGACTTTAAATTATAATCTTGAGCATAAATATTTGATCTAATAGTGAATTTTTTCTCCATTCATTCTTATAATGATATACTCTTCTTACTTGAATTTGTGTAGAACATGAATAAGTAGTAGAAGTGTTGTGTGCAAGTTTTAAAATAACATGAATAAATAACAATCCAAAAGAGAGAAAGTGAGAGTAGAATAAGAATTACTGAAGAAAGTGGGGTGATAGTTATCCCAATTACTTTGTTTTACTAATTTAATATATTTTGCATTCGTTGATTGATATTTTTATTTAATCTACTAACAGATACAATAAAATAAAATAAAATCCCTGTAGCTCTAAATTAAATCCTTATATTAAGCGACACCAAGTTCTTATCGAAATTATTTAATTTCGTAATTTAATTCCAACTAAATTTTACACTTCAACTTACCTTCTATTATACCAAATCTCTCTCTCTCTCTAATTAAAATCATACCATATCATAAATCTTTTTCACAGTTAAAAAAATCATTCTTCTCATAAGAAAAATGTTAGTTACATGTTTTTTTAAATATTTTTTTAACATTTATTTTATTATTAATCTAAAAATAAGTGTTACAATTATTCTTTCTATAATAATCATTTTAGGTATATAAGGTAGACTAATAATAAAATAAGTATTGAAAGAAATATATAAAAAAATTGTTACAAACATTCCTCAAATTAATAATAGAGACTGAAAATAAAAATACAAGGTAAAACTTAAAATATTTCGAGAATTTTATAAAGTACATATAAATAGTATTAAAAAAATAAAAAGAATTTACACAGCTCCAGTCACACGCACTCTACCTATTGTGGATACTCGGTTTGCACCTGTGCTAGTGTGCTACACAACCCGCAGACCTCATTGAAAAAACTCTTGGTCTAAAGTCAACCAAAAAAATTTCTTTTATACAGTAAGAATTTATCATTAAAAAATATAATTATTTGTTTACAATAAGTTAAAATCACATTATTATTATTTTAGCATGAACTCAGTCTAGCCGTATGAATATCGCTATCCTATAATTTATATCACCAGCAATCTCTTTTGTTCAAATAATAACCATAAGTGTACATATTATACGAGATATACATGTTCAATTTAAATTATTTAAGATAATTTTTAATAGAATTTATAGTGTTATTTAATAATTATATATATATACATATATATATATATGTGAGTGTGTGTGTGTGAGGTCACACATCCGTCGAAAGGGATGGAATTGGGAATCTTGTCAATTGAGGAACTTGGACCTTCACTAGTTGTGATACTTTAAAAAATAAAAATAAAGATCCGCCGCCCTACACTTTTTTGCCACATATGTGATCGGTGATCCTAGCATGTCCTTGTCCCATCAACACTCCACCAATGAACTTAAAAGTAAAACTAGGGTTTAGGGAAGATTACAATGTGTATATATATATCTGGCCTAATCAAGTTATTTGTTCAATTTTTATATATTTAATTATTTTTAATTTATTTATAAATTTATTTTATATTTTATAAAAATGTTATAATTACATATAGATTAAATTAACATCTTTTTTATATTAACATATAATATAAATATTATACTCAAAACATTTCTTTATCTGGCAACATAACGCTTGGTACAGTAACATATATATACATACATACGTACAGCTAAGTTCAACCAATGGGAATATAGAGAAAGCAAAATCATCAATCACATAAGCAATATTTTTCCAACCAATACAGCGACGCGTTGTCCCTCTCTATATATTTGTGCCCAACCTTCATCTACTGTTACCATCCAACTCCTTTACTTGCTTCTCTCTCCTTCCTCCTTTTGGTTTTCCGCTCAGGGTTAGATCTCTTGCGTTTTGCTACATATATATCAAATATATTTTTATATATATGTTCCTTCATATTCTACTCTGATCTATTTCAAGCATACAAATATTATATATATATGAAATATATGTATGTATCCTTATTTCTTTTCAGCACTTTTCCCTTCTCCTTCCTATAAGGATTTGCCAAGGTGGGTCTGGGATTACTGTTTGGTTTTGATTATTACCTGGTATTTTTCTCTCTCTTTTTTTTTCCTCCTTCTTTGTGGGGAAAGGCTGTTCCTTAATTAGCTTGAATAGATAAAGATGTTTTTTAATCCACACAGCAAAAACTGTAGATTTTGAAGGGTGGTTAGCTGGTTTTGAATCTCATTTGTTTCAGTTTTCTTCAATTCTGAAAGTATAAGCTTTTGTTGTTCTTTTTATTGGAGAAGTTGAATTTTGTTTTTCTTTTTTAAAAAATTGTGGTTTTGGCTCTTTTGTTTTGTTGTTGAGGTATGAATGAGTTCATCATATGGGTAGATTCCTTTCGGGTACCTATGGGCCTTGTGTGCCAAACATATTCTAACCACTGGCATCAGGCCACATCAGCTGCTCCTCGTGGCCTTGCTTCTATTTGCACATAAAGTATCAATTTTCCTTGTCCCTAGCTTCTTTCTTTTCTATTTTTTCCCCCTCTTACTTTCTCTCTGTTTCATGTTGTTCCCTCTTTTTAATTTCTCATTGCAGACAATTTTCCGTGAAATTGTTGGTCTTTACTCTTTGAGTAAGCTATAAGGCTTTTTAGCCATATATACGTTTCGATGAGATTGGTAATAATGCTATCTTCTATGTATATATACTTTTCTTTATAGCTGCTAGCTACAGTTGCATGGACAGATTGACAGTCGTTGTTTGCGTATGTAGCATCATCAAGATTCACATGCAAATGCAGGTGGATGGGACTATTATGATGCAATCTAAGTGCTATTCCAATCCATTGGTCTTTTGAAGTGAGAATCTTGATGATGCTGCATCGGCCATAAACGACTTTAAAAAGCTGAATAAGTACTAGTTTAACCCCCAAGAAAAGAGTGGTTAGGTGTACACACAGCCCAAACCTTCAGATACTGTCCATGGTGCACATTTTTAACACGAGGTGACTCTTTCAGCTTTCCTTTTTTTTGTTGTTGTTGTCTTCAGGTGGGGTTTCATCTTTTGTTTTCAATTTGTAGTGCCAATTTTTTATTGGCACATTAATGGATGATGGCCTTCCTGTGTTTCTTTCTTTTAATAATAATATTATACTTATACATTAATTAGCTCTTTTGCATTTTGCAGACAATCCTAGGTCATCGAATATAGGCTATATTTGGAGGCTGAGTGGAGCGGCTGTTAGGTACTTTCTGTGCTGACTTCACAGATCTATGAATGAATATTCCTTTTCAACAGATATGCTGGAATGGAAATGGTGTCTTTTCAGTTTCTTAATATAGATGGAGATATGACTTTATCCAAATCTAGAGGGAGTATAGAGACAGACACACACATACACTTATACAGAGTGAGAGAGAGAGAAATTAATATTTGAATTTTAGGGCACTGAGTGATCATCGTGCTGCCTTTATTATAGCAATTTTATATTTTGATGAGTATTAGCCTTTAATTAGATCCATCTATCATATCTATCAAATTCTATGGGACTTGTATTTTTACCTAATAATGCACTAATCTTTAAAGTACTGGGACCTTACGCATAGCTGAAGCTTTATAACACCAGGTTTCCCTTTAATACACTGATCTGTAAAGAACTTCAGCCTGCTTTTTGGTGCCTAATTTGTAGTGAAGAAGGGAGGATGAAAGTATTTGTGCATTGTTACCTTGTGATGCTGATTCTTGTAGCCAAATAGCTTTCTGGGGGGTTTTGGGTTCCTGTGCCTGCAAGCTTTGTCCTTGTGACTACATATAATATTAAATACAGGAATTAAACATATTTTAAGTAATGGACATTCTTCCAAATGGTTTGCATCTGAGGAATTAAGCAGATCACTGAAAATTGAAGCTGGCTTGGGAACTTGGATATACAAAATCACGGACATTGTCCCAGTTCCATGATCAAGGCTTGGATTCAGCATGCGTTAATCAACCTTCGCTCTGGTTGGTGGACCAACAGCTAGAGACGTTTTGCAAGTTGGACCCTCGGTAAGGTGTAAGTGCTCTTTATCTCAATGGCAGAGATATTTCAAGGCATCTATTATTCACCTCTATTATAAGAATATTGCTCAAAGACAAATAGTAGTTTTTTTTTAATATATATATATATATATATTCCAATGTCTTCTTCATCATTCAATATGATAGTGATGATTCAGCCTATTCAAGATCTTATCATGGAAATTTGTGTGCCCGCATCACTGTCCAATCTTGGTTCACATATTCTCTCCACTTCAAATTAAGAGGGTTATGCCATACGCTCTTTTGTGCCCAAAATTACAAAAATTAAAAAGGGAATATTATTTCCCCAGCTTGCCCTATTTCTTTGTACCTTCAATACCTTGCCCACGTACCTTCATGTTCTCTCTCTCTATTGGTAGAGGATTCAAGGGTCATATACTTTGCTTGGGTTTTGATACTGACATATAGGCAGTTGACGAGGGTAGTGTCTCTTGAGTCTGCTGTTGCTTTTATACCTAGCTAGTTGTTGTATGATGCTAGCTTCATGCTGCCAATCAGTATCAAGCTCCAGGCTTAACCGCCTTAACCTATAATTAATCTTTAACCTGATTCTTATTGATGGGCCAGGCAGATAATGTAGTTAGTACATGTTTAATTACAGGGAGTAACCAACTCAGTCTTTGGTTGCAGTTGTTCGTTTAAGTAAATATTCTCTTCTAATTTGGGGGGTCTAATTTCTGCCACTAGCTCCTGTAAGTACTCATTTCATATGTGTATATACATCAAAGAAGTATTTCTTCTTTACTTGTATAATTAATCAGTACTGTAATTTCTTTGCATTCCTATATGATGCATTAATCAATTTATGACTTCATATACAGATAGGATTGACTAATTACAAAATAATTTAAAAAAAAGTAATATCATGTATAAAGTCATAACATACACAGTTTAGTTTTTTTTTTTCTGGCCAATATAGTGCCATGTTATTGTTTCTGTAATTTTCTCTTTTTCTTTTTGTTTTTTTAAATTTTCTTAATTCAACCTTGAGAAGATACACTTTCATTACTTTTTGTTTACATTTACCTTTAATTTCTACTGTGATGTAGGGATGAAATTTAGATTTCAACTAATATAGGGGCAATAAGGAAAATTAGAAGCAATGGAACGGTATCAAATGGAAAAAGCATGTGCTAATTATGAAGATAATCACTACAGTAGATAGTTTATTCGAAGCATCTGAGTGAAAAAAGACAATAGAGGTAACTAATAAAAGAATGACTTGCAACTACTGAAGTTGGTGTTCAAAACATACTTTCAAGTAATTCGAACCAAAGCGAGGAGAAAGGCAATTGTCAACAAGTTATGAATGGAAAATTAGGAGACTTATACAAGGACTTGACACTCAATACTCATTACATATATACAGCAAGAACAGAGTCACTCAAGTACTTTTACATTTCCAACATTTCTCTTTTTTCAAGTTTGTAATTTTTGGTTTCTTTTAACTTTTGCCTTTGTAATCCTGTAAATTATACTCTTACCTTTTGATTTTAGTATAACATTTCATATTGCTATTTTGCTTGTTGCGTGTTGTATTTCGATACTTGTACTTGCACACATAAAATATTGTGCGAACAAAAAGTCTATAAGAGAAAACAATTTTCTTCCCTTAATTGAAATTATGAAATCATATTGTTGATAAGATTGAGAAAATTCGATGGAAACATACGTGTACATACTAATATACATTTCAGGGAATTCCTTGGTTCCCAGCCTATTCACATGATATAAACCCGACGAAAGAACAAATAAATTATAACTTTATTTTAGTTGCACCCAAAAAAAAAACTTTATTAGCAAGCATAAACTCATGTCTCCTTATTCGTTGGCATCGTGCTGTTAACATTTTAGACAAAAAATCATTCCATCAATTTGGAATTCTGGTTGTTAACCTTGCCCATGTATCTAATCGTACAAAATTGTTGGGACGCCATTGCATTATGTGCTGAACATTATAATATAGTGCTATGATTAATACTCCAACTGTGTTTCTCTTCATTCTTTTTAACGATAGTGGACTTGATTGAAGGACCACTTCCTTGAGCGAAATAAGTGTTATATATATGTGTGTGTGTGCGTGTGTGTGTGCCATTGCATTATGTGCTGAACATTATAATATAGTGCTATGATTAAATACTTCAACTGTGTTTTTCTTCATTCTTTTTAACGATAGTGGGCTTGATTGAAGGACCACTTCCTTGAGCGAAATAAGTGTTATATATATATATGTGTGTGTGTTGTGAGAATTCACTTACCTAAGGAATAAGTCATGACACACGTATATTAGTAAATAACTTTTTATGAATGTTGAATTTCATCAATTCAGTCATTTAATTAAAAGTTTTAATGAAGTATACCAAGTTCATAAAATTTCATATAATTTAAAAATTAATTGATACTTCATAGCACCATTTTATTTTAATGTATAATATGTTTTTGTAATATAAGTAAATGTGACTAATAAATTACATATTTATAAATGTTTAATTTATCTAAAATTAATTTGATATACATAATCATCAATATAATTCACATAATTTAATAGTTAAATTAGCTAAATTCGCATAATACAAAAAGTTATTCAATAATGTAAGTATATAAAACTTACTTCTGGAATAAGTAGATCCGTTTCCATTTATATATCAAAACTATCCTCTATAATAATTTTCAAAAAGATGCAAAAGGTTACTTTTTTTCCAATTTCCAATTTTTCAAGCACAAGTTGGGCCAGATAACATCAACTTTTTGCGTCAAAATGAACACAATCACATGCCTCCATGTACTACATTGCTTCCATCATCCAATGTCTAACTCCTTTAGCAAAGCAAGGAGGAGGTGCAAAATGGGATTCGCTCAGTCTGCCTAGAATCTAAACTATTATCAAGGATCCGTAGTTTGAAGTTGGAGGCTCATTGTTTGTTCTAAAATTTTATACTTTCGTACAAAATGTTCTGATGAGATTCTCATACATCATGTCATGTTGGGATGATGAGGTAAATATTGATTTCCGTCTAGCTTATAGAATATAGATGCAAAGTTAGAATTGATGAGGTTCTCCTGCTGCTTTTACTATATTTCCGCCTTCAATAGTATGCTGTAACTGCCAGTATAGATAACATATTTGCTATTTTGCCACAGTTTGCTCCATTCAAACTATTCATGAGGGGAAAGGGAGCAATTATTTGATAATAGAGAAAAGAAAAGAATTCCCTTTTTGACATCAATATTGAGAAGCTATCATTGAAACTGCGAGTGGCGATTAGAAAGTCACATTTGATCCAAATAGATACATATTTCATAACTTTATTAACAGGAGATTTTGGTATAGATGCACTTCATTTTTATCCCAATGCATGCTTTTGATTTCTATCAATATTTTCTAGATATATACGATAGACACCGTTTTTGCATTTTGGGATGATGAATGTCAAACAAATGGAGGCCTGTGTTGAAGGTTGAATTTTAGGATTTGTGTTATTTAAAAGAAAAGTTACATTATATATAAAGAAAATCAGTACCATTTAAGGATTCTCATACTTTGCGCCCGGACAAATGGACAATTCAGTGCCCTAGTTTTCTTTCTAAGCTTTGAGCTAAGAATGCTTTTTCTCTGCAAATTTAGCATTTCCCTCCTTTAGACTTGAGCTTCTTTCTCCCCTTTTAGATCTTCTTTTATATAATTAGAGGAACTTTTTTTTTTGTTTCTTTTTTGCTGATAAAAAAAAATAAACAATTTTATTTTTTTGTTTTTTAAAATATTCTCACTCAATAAATATACTAATTTTTTAAGATACTGTCAAGAACATAAATGAAAAATAAACAATTTTTACGTAAATTATCCATCACAAATTATTATCTGCGCAATTAAAGTCAAAAACTGCAAATGAATTTGAGTAGTGGTCGACCTGATTGGTTCCTTTCTTTTGTTTTTATGTTGTTGTTATTATTAAGTGCAGGTTTTTGGTCCCATGTATCGTACGTCATGGTCCCAGTGTATGCCACACTACTGGGTGTATATGTGGCAGACATGCAACTCAAAGAACTATCTTGGGACCCATGCACAAGATCTCTTTTGACAGCAAAATCCAACCTAGCTATTTTCAGTAAAAAAAAAATATAATAGAGCTTTTTTATGCTTTTATTTTGAACCGGTTTTTCGTTATATAATTTAATTACTTTCATCTGATTTATTATAAAATTAACATTCGTATAAATTTTGTTATGAGTACTATATTTAATATCTCGTTATAACAAACATCTTAATTTGTTTAATTCTTATATTATAAAACTATTGGATTAAATTTTAAATATTAATTTTTAAAAAAATTATATAAAAGAACGTATGTAATTAAATATTTGATATTTTTATATTAATAATAAATTTATTATTTAAAAATATTTTTATGTATTTAAAGTTAAATTAGAATTAATATAAGATTTTTTAATTAAACATAATATATATTATACAATTTCTTAATTTAACAATGAACTTGATAGAAAATTTATCTTATAACAATTAGTTATTCATCCATACTGATATAACGGGATTTCTTATTTTGGTATTCAATTTTTGTTTAAAATGCAAATAGATATTTATTTATAGGATTTTATTAACGTGTGTAGGGCATATATTAAAGAATTAAAAATTATTTATTATTCTTTATTAAATTACTTTATTTACTCATAAAAAATTACTTTTTATATTTTTAAAATATTAAATACATTTACTTTTTATTTAATAGGTTTTTTTAATATTTTTTAAACATATACCTAAAAGACACACATTAACAAAATTCTTATTAATATCCAATAAATAGTATAAATCATGACTTCAGAATCCGTTTGAATTATCATACTAAAAAATCTCATATAACAAATGAGCATTACATCGAATTTCATGTAATTATTATATGAAAAAAGAATAAAATTTGGCTACAATCTTTAGCTCCAATTTTTACCTCTAACTCTATTTAATCTTTTTTTATATGTTTGTTAATTCAATTAAATAATGTTAAAAATAACAAATAACAAAATTAAATAGAATTGAAGACAAGAATTGAAGACAAATTTTGTTCATTAAAAAAACTTCATAACTGTGAGCAGATCTAAATCTAAAAAGCAATATCCCAAAACGGAATTACATGGCTCTTATACTGCATTGTGTCCTAGACATCTCATCCTATTGCCACCGCCCCTGCAATCCAAAAAAAGGATGCAGTGTAATTCATAATCTAAGGGCTGCCACTTACAAAATCATATTTACCATAATGTTTTATGATGAAAAAATAAAGTTTAAAAGGCTGAGGTGGTCTGCTGTTTATTTTAAACTGCAGATAATCCTATTCCAATGCCATTTCTATCCTCTCCCTTCTCAACCTCACTGTACTCCACCACGTTCTCTCTGACCCAAAGCTTCAAAAATCAATCCCTCGTCTTCAGCACCAGATTGTCCCTATTTGTAGGTTTCTCAAATAAAAATTGTTCTTTGATGCAGACCATGTGATTAAATATGTGTCGATTTACAAAATTTCAGAACACTCATTTCCTCTTGTAACTTCTACGGCTATAAATTGCTATGATATAACCGAAGTTATCTCAATTACCAAAATCCCAAAAAATTAAAAGGAATAGTTACCTCAAAGATATTTCGTGCAGGGGGTTTTTGATCGAGATGGTGGGGAGAGGAATCGTGATTAATGTATGTACCAAGAGATAGAACTTTGAAGAGCTAAATTTGATATTACTTTTGACTTTTGATATTTGAATAACTATATGTGATATAAATGTGCAATATCACCCTAAATGGATGTACATAATTTTTTATATGCCATTTTGGCCATGCAGGCCAAATTGGAACCCTTAGGAAATATGGAAATCTCTATATTGTATTTAATTTGAGAATGTTTGAATTTATGGTTGAGCCTTAAATTGTAATCAATCATGATTGATTGTATGAATTTTTTTTAAATTGACTGTGTACCTAATTTTGATGTTCAATTGATGTTTAAATAAGTTTGGTATTATTCACTTAATGTGAACTTGTGGAATATGACAAATGAGACAAAGTTGTGTTTGTGTTGGAACAATCTCCGGGAAGGGAGACAAGTATTCCGGGTATGGAATAATCTCCGAGGAGGGAGAATAGGTTTTGTATTCCAAGTAGGGAATAAGTTTCGGGGAGGGAGAATATATTTCGGGTACGGAATATTCTCTGGGAAGGGAGATAAGCTTTAGTTTTTGAGTATGGAGCAGATTAGTTTAGATTCTAAGTGAGGAATAATTTAGGATAAACTTCGAGAGTAGAGATGGAATTAAGAGAAGAATCCGTCATGTGATTGAATTAGAAAAGGACGTACCATTTGATGTAATCCTTAAGAGGAGATGATTGGAATCTTTTATAGTTTTATACTCGAATTGTTTCTGTATGCTATTACAAGTATAATTTATAATGATTGTTAATAAATGTTTTATGAAACTATTAATAACTGGCATTTTATTTCGGGAAGATGAATGATTAGATTTGATTTTTGTCACATTTTTACGTTATAAAAATGAAATTTGAAATGATTTTTTCTTTGAAACAGTTAAAAATATTATAATGACACGTATTTTTAATAGTATTACTGAGAATTCTTATAATTCTCATCACGTTTTATTTGTATTCCATAATATTTTCAGGGATGAACTCTTGAGCAAAGAGATAGAAGATGAAGATGTACAGTAGGCTTTGGTATTTATTTTGTATTTTCTGATGTATAATTAGTATTCAGTAACAATTTATATAATTATTGTGTATTAAAATGTACTTTGTATATTATTCTTTAGTATATGTATGTAATCTTAACCTTTATAGGCACATATTTTGTATATCTCTTATATTTATTTTCAAATATATTATATTAATTATTACGTGACATATTTAATTCTAATTACTAATGCGTAATTCTGGATACGTTATAGTAATTATATTAAAGATGTTACATTTGGCGCGCTCGTAACAATGAACTCTTATTTTCTATTACATGGACTGAGTATGAGTTTATCAAGAAAATAATTATGATGACGGAGGACTTGTGTACTGCTCTCTGTAGTCCCACTTTCAACCATCCTCGTAGTTTGCACCTGGTTTGTTAGGTTAAACCTCTGCATAATTTCGT
Organism: Ormosia semicastrata; assembly: GCA_029884595.1. NCBI lineage: Eukaryota > Viridiplantae > Streptophyta > Magnoliopsida > Fabales > Fabaceae > Ormosia > Ormosia semicastrata. The sequence goes on along the minus strand of JAQQTO010000041.1, from coordinate 15,949,939 downwards.
TAAACTGAATGTTGATGGTAGTTCGTTGAGTAATCCAAGGAAGGTTGGGTGCAGGGCTAATCAGAAACAATGATAATGAATGGATTTACGGGTTCTTTGTCTTTATTGGAATCAAGATAAATCTTTATGCTGAACTTCTTGTTATCTTTAGTAGTCTCCATCTAACTTGAGACCAAAAGTTTAGATTGCTTGTTTGACATTTTGATTCTCAATAAGTTCTCAATTTGATAGCTAAGAAAACATCTGTTTTCTACAAATATACTTGCATAATCGAGAATATTAAGCTCTTGTTATCTAATAACTGATTTGTGACGATGGAATATACTTTGAGGGAAGACAATTCTTACGCCGATTAATTTGCTAAGAATGGATCTAAAAATGATGATAACTTCAAAATCTAGATGCTACCTCTTTGAAAGATAAGTTCAATGTTTCTCATCGTTGTCATAAACATTCCTTTCATTAAACCTTAGTTTTGTTTCTTTCTTTGTTTATTTTCAATTGTACCAAAAACAAAATAGATGAGCCTATTAATAATATTAATTTAAAAAACGAGTTAGTGAACTTAACATTTAATAAGTAATAATCTTTTCATATAAAAAAAAAGTTATCTATAGAAGAGATATTCTAAGCGAGACACTGGGATAACTACAGTACAAGTGAAATCCACATTCAGCACATAAGATTCATGTATAACAATCATCCATTGGCTGGATCCGTGGTCATATGAAGGACTAGATTCAACTAAATTTCTTGTACACCCTTCTAAATTCATTACCCCAAGATTGAGTCGGGGGATGGGAAAAACTTGATCCATATATAAAACGCAATTATGCATCTTAATTTAGAGCACACGTGTCTGGTTCTGCGAATTCCATACTATACACTGTAAACAAAATCTCACAAATGTTCGCAACTTTCACTTTAAATAAATTGCGCATAGATCAAGCAATAAAACAACTAGTAGATGATGAAAATAATGAAAATTTTGGAAACCTTACTATAGGCACGGGACATCGCAAGGTACAGAGTTCCTCAAGCCAAAAAAAGCGCAGGAGAAAAAAGTGGGATGGTTGTCAAGACTTCGACTAAAGAACGAATGTCCTGCTACCTTTGAGAAGCACCAGAAAGGATGGGATCTTTGATTGCTGAACTATCCTTTCTCAGTGCAGGAATACTAAGAGAACGTGTTCTCAATTTGGCTTTGCCAGATGGCGGTAGTCTCCTTTCACTCTTTTCCATAAGCAAAGAGGAATAAGAGCACAAGGGGCCTGGCACTGGCTCACTTCTAGTTCTAAGGAAGAGATCTAGGTTTTCACTATACTTATTCCCTTGCATTTTAGTTCCTAGGTCGCCAGGAACAGCAGCAACTTTACTCTTGAACTCCTCATCGTCATCTGACCAATAGCCATTATCCAGCACATCTTGCATTGCCAGATCATCATACTCTTCGTCAGACTTCGTAGATTCTTCATCAACTGAGCCTACCTGCACAGCAATTGAAAATAAATAAATAAATAAATAATGACCCAAAAGATAGTTTTATACTATAATAACTCAATTGAGATCACAACTTTACGTGCCTGGAAGGCAACTGAGTCATTCACTATTTAAATAATAAAATTAGCACCAAGCGTCAATTCATTTCCTTTGCTAGCAAGGGCAACACCAAAGGCAACCCAAAAGGTTTGGAACTCTACTCTTGGGTAAATTTCATCAAATATACAGACATTTAAGATAGGTAAAATCATTTAAGCCAATATATGAACTTACGTCTACCTCCTCATGGACATGTTTGTCACCATCGTCACTGAAATCATCATCACTGGCCGCCTCTAGGTGATCATCAATCTCTTCATCACTACCATGCACTGAAAGCTCCTCCTTGAGCTAAAAGTTATACCCCAAAAAAAGAAAATGTACAAATGAGGGAATAAATTTAGATAATCCAATATATTTTCCCATTTGACATCAAGAAGCCATTAATTTTCATGTTGAACAGAGAGATTAACAAAATAATTCAAATGGAAAATGATGTTCACATCATTTTTCATCTCCCATCACTTTTCATCACACTTTTTAATGGTTGAGTGTGATTAAATGAGAGAAAGTGATAGAAAAAAATGATGTGATCAATTATATGAAAAGTAGTGTAAAAAGTAATATGAGAGAAAAGTGTGATTAGAAAATCGGAGTTGAATTCAAATTTACCTCCTTCGCAGGTGCATCAGACAGCCTCGGTGAACTACAGCAAGAGGATAGATATCTACTACCAGTATCAGTCCCATCCGCTCTTGACTCATCAACACTTCCAGCGCGACTAGTGCCACCATCACTGGGCCAAGCACTGATCCCATACAAACCAAACTGAAGATTTACGGGCTCTGCCTTACCAATCCGTAAGGGTCCATATATTGGATTTCCAATTCCATTCTCTGGTCCATAGCCCCATATAGGCTTCCCAGTACTGTCAACTGAATTAACAGGCCAAGCCTTTGCCACAGATCCATCAGTATTTACAAGAGCCATAAGATGCCTTGAAGAACCTTTTCTCTGGATCAATTGAAACATTCCTTTCGAGCTCAAAGAATTCGCCGCAAATTGATTTCTATATTCCTCATCAACAACAGTTACAGTATTTCTAATAGGATCAAATAACTGTTCCCCAGCTTCACGCCTGCGAAGACAGCTGAAGACAGTGGCATGTATGGCTGCTACACTCTTGTCAACATTTGTATTGTTTACTTTGGGAACTAAATGCTTGTCAGCACGCTTACAGAGATAATCCTGGATTGTTCTAATGTTTCGAATATACTTTACATATTTGTTTTTAGCTGGGTCTAGTGTCATATACTTCGCACGTACAGCAAATCGTTCCATGTGCTTGTCCTCATTTGTAATGTATATCATAAATGGTATGATTGAAGGATGTTTCTTCATAAGCCCCATCTGCATGAGGATTTAAGTTATTATTGCTAGGTAAATATGAAAATATAATAACAGATAATTGACATACAAAAGGAAAGAAGAAATACTGAAGGACCCAATAAAGAAAATCTGACATACAACAAAGTTGAGGCTCAAGTGAACACCCTCAACAACAACAGACTCTTTTCGTTCTTCCCAGGAAGTGATTAGTCTATCAAGACTGTCAATCACCATCTCACTCTGTGCCTTAAATCCTTCGACAGCCATTTGTTTTGCATTTAGCAGTTCAGTAGTACCAGAGCCACCCTCCAATGTCCGTATATCAGATTTCCTAGAATTATGACCCTCAGGTACTTCATCCTTGGGAAGTGAATGTGACACACCAGCCAGCTTTTTTGCTTTCCTTCTGGCCTTTGCATCTGCAACAGCAACAGGATCCAAACACTCACCTGCATGGTAGGTAGAGGCCCATAACAAGGGGTTTTCCTTCTCATTAACAAAACTTCTCATCATGTGCCTAATAGAATCAGTCGATACCACTGTTGTGATTCCCAACCGGCTACCCTGAAGCGAAGATATAAATGGTACTGAAGTTATTGAACCGTAAGATAAATGGTACTCAGCTTCAATTTCATTACTCACTACAAGAGTACAAGTTACATATCCTACCGCAAAATAAGTAAAAACTGGCACTACATATTTGTAATTGCAAAAAGACAACTACTTCTGTATGCAAAGATACCAGCAATGCAGACAATGTGGATTTGCCGCAGCCACTAGTGCCACATAACAGCACCGTCACGGATTCCTTCCGTTCTCGGATCCTGCCACCAAAGAAAATAATTACAAATATGAGGGAAAATTGTACTGCATTTTGGAAAATAATTGCTTCACAACCAATTATAAGTATAAAAGTTAAATAAAATTGTAGCGAGTTACAAATGTTAATATGCTGTACTTGAAATTAAAGCTCAGTAATTCACTCAGAAAGGAAAAAGATTTTCTTCTAAAATAACCACAAAGGGACATTCAGTCTGTCTAGATTTTGGTGTTAAATAGAACAGAAGCGGAGGCAGAAAATATTTACTCTTTGAACAATGTTTCTGATTACTCTTTCTAGATATAGTTCACATGTTAATGGCTAGAAATTACACCTAGCTTGATCCTGACAGATATTAGAAGGAATGTAGAGTTGGATGAGCCTGATAGAGCTCTAAATCGAAGCATCTAAACACAACCAGGTCAGGATACACACTCTATTTTTCCATGACTATGAGGGGGGAAAAATGCATAATAACCTAAAATGGATGCAACTTATCATAATTTTGTCATCTTAAAAATCATCTTTTCGTACGAAGTGCTCATTTGGCCTTACTGTAAAATTTCAAGTTCTTTGTAAATTGCTTTCTTAAAAAAAAACACTTATATGAAAAACATAACTTCATATAAAAATACTTTTTTCCAGCTTCTACTTTTGTTTCATAGAAGAAGCACCAATTTCTTACTTCTCTTCAACAGCGGATTTTCTACTTCTGCTGTCACATAAAATCAATTTTATACTTTGGCCAAACAACTCATATGGATTTGAAAATGTATATGACTGTATTATACTAACGTGGCTACAGTCATTAAAATTCCTGACCAAGAAAAAACCATGGCAAACCATCTCTAACCATATAACTTTAGATTCAATTGCATCAGAGCAGATGCTGGAACCATAGTCAGAATTTTTCTTCTATTCAGGTTATTATAAATCAAAATATAGTCCCCATAAAGATATAAATGATACCATCCAAACCTGCAGGCTAGCACCAAGTCTGCTCTCTGGTTGGGACCCACATATTTGTACTCAGCCAGAGCAGCACAAACAATATCTAGAAAAGTTTCTCTCCGAACAAATGCAGTTGTGCGCCTTTTGTACAACTCAAATGGTACACTCTTACTTCTATAATGTTTCCCTTAAAAGTAAATGGTTGTCTAAGTCTGTTTTACCCAGGCAAACGGCAGCATCATGACCATCTTTTTTCACAATATTTCCCTTGAGAGCATCAAGACCCGATAAAACCATTCCTTCGGGCTGCAAAGCATCAGTTGAACTCCCACTCCTTGTGAGTTCAAAAACTCTTTGGCTGATCTGATAAGAGGAAAACATATTCAGAATAGTTTTATGTAAAAAGTCAAGAAAAAGTCATGTTTATCAGAAATCTGAGTAACTTTCAATCAAAAGTTCGTTTAGACATAGAGGACATTAATCAATAAATTAAATTGATAGGTGCCATATAATGACTATTAACCATATTACATTAGCTAATAAAAAAAATCATTTATCAGGCATTGCTTTGCAGTATAAGTAACTTTCCGAGCAACAGAAATCTCCCTTTATAACTGAATAAACATAAGCCACTACGGTCCATTGAAGTGAATAATATTAGAAAACAGATCAGAATTTGAGCCACAGTAGTCACTCAACCTTGTAAACTCATATTAAACGCATCATCTTTCACTAAAATATTACAGCAATAAATTAATAAATGAATAACAAAAAGAATGAAAAAAAAAGAAGAATTTTATACGCATATTAAACCCTTCCATAGCTTTATGAAGCACAGAATCAGACATTCTGCTCGTCATCTCCATAGGCACATCATATGGTGACTAGATAATAAAATAGTTCACATGGCTACGCTGTAGAAAAATTGAAAGGGCGCATAAAGGCCAGGAATCAAATGTATTCCTGTAAAAAATGAACACAGTCCAAAATGATGATACAACATCATTAAAGTCAACCAAATTGTGACCCAGAAGAATGTCAAACGGTAAAACATAAGTGTTAGTGCGCTGTGTCAGATTCGTAGGACAACTAAAACGTTCCAAGTTCCAACAATTTCCAACAAATTCAGAATCTCAATAAAGACACATGATATCCAGATCAACCACCCAAAATACTCGCTTATCATTTTCTTATGAACGAGTAGATTATCAAAGCACAATAAACCATGCAAAATAAAACATTACAGGATCAAGATCAATCAAAATGAAACAAACAAATTTAAAATAAACATAACTAAATTATGGAATTGAATTGAACCTTAAAGGCGTGTCGCGCTTTACATCCCATAAGCTGCAGTGTACTATGCAGAACAGGACGTGTATACCGAAAGGACTCCTTGCCCTTGTCTTTCTTGTCACCGTCGTCCACCACCACCATGTACAGTATTTTCCCCACCTCGCCCATCCCTGTAGATTGCGCAATCAACAGTTTCATTCAGGAAAAAAAAAAGCATGCAAATAACAACCAAAATCAACACCGACTTTCACCGTGGCAAAAAGCCATTGGGGAAGAAAAACGGCAAGGTGAAAAAAAGGTTCCCGACATTTATGCGATGTGGGACCCGGGAAAATTTCATAAATGAAATAATTATGAACGCAAAGAGAAAATGCAAAGGTGAGAAAGAGGATCAAGCGATGGAACCTGGAGGGAATGAAAGCGATTGAGCACTGTGGAAGGATCAAAGGGAAGCGTTAGGATCCGCCATTTTGGAATGGAGTTGGGATGTTTCTGTGCGAGTTTAGCAGGGGGATCTTGGCATTCTGACTCACCTGCGTTCCACGCATCTATCTCACCCAACACCACGATCAACAACGACCTTCACTATCTCTTTCTCTCTCTAGAAAAGAGAGGAGAATTGCAGGGAGCGTTGTGGAACCCTAGGAAGCCGCGTTGATTGGTTTATAGTTTTTATACTCAACTGTGGAAATGCCCTGGGTCCTACGAACGAGGATTAAGGCATGACAGATTCTGTAATTTTGCTTAATGTGAGGGGTCACTTTCCATCCCTATTCAACCATTATTGCGATTTTATCTTATACTTTATTATCATTTAGCTTTTTTTTTTTTATAAGATTTTTATTTAATTTAAATTTAAATTCAATTAATAAATATCTCAATGCAATTTGATCTACTAAAATTATATTAATATAATATTTACCTTTCCTTTTATTCACCTTTATCAAAAATAAATAAATAATAATGTCATCATATTTTCAATTTTTTTTTCATTATAAAAAAGTAATGTCTATTTAGTCAAAAATAAATCTTAAAATTAAGATATTTACAAAAATATTATTTATGATTTAATTCTAAAAAATTAAAATAATTAATATTTAAATATATAATCGAAACGTCTACTTACACATTATATACTCCACTATTAAGCCAAACCTTTTAGGATTATTTTCAAGTTATTAATAAATGTTTAAGAAGTTGCCTTGATTTATACACAGGGAGATGTGTTATATATACGGAAAAATGTATTACAAACTATTCACAAAGTTTAAGTCAATGAACAAGATTATTTTATCCATCACGTCTTTACCCGTAGCTCAAACAGTTTTGTTCTATTGATTTATTAGTCTGTATTGTTTGTATATACAACTATTATGCATTTAGTTTTTCCCATATATAAGCAAAGAAGCGTGTGATTTTTATGAAAAAGTATGTGATATGTAAGTAAGTATATGGTGATTTATTTTAATTCTAATTAGTTTATATTAATTACTTAAATCAGGTGTAAAAAATATCTCTTTTAATTTTTTAATTTTAATATGAATGTACCTTTGACAAAATGAATAAAATAAATTAATTTAGATATGCACAAATTGAATCAAATATCACTAGTTATATATATATATATATATAGGATGTCTATAAGGTGATAGAATATTTATTGTGAGAGGTAAAAAGAGTAAATCTGAACCATTAGATTTTACTTGATCATTTAAATTTTGACATGAATTTTAATATTAGAATATAAATTTATGTGATTTTTAATCGTGATCACATAATATTTATAATTTTTAATTTTGATTTCACATAAAAACTATGTATTAGATATGTCAAAATTTATATATATAGTGAGATGAAAATTTCTCTTAAAGAGTAAATCTTGACCATACTGATATATATAGGATGGTCAAATTAAAAGTTACTTAAAGGTCATGTGACAACTTAAAAAAGTCACATGCATTTATGTTCTAATCTTAACTATTCATGTAAGATCCAATGAGATTCATTCCTCTCACCTCTTACAATAAATACTCTTCTCACTAGTACGCTCTATATATAGAGAGAGAGATATAAGTTTTTATTATGAGAGCAGTAAATTTTGATCATACAATTATACATAGATGACCAAAATTAAAAGTTATTGAAAGGTCATGTTACCACTTAAAAAAGTCACATACATTTATATTCTAATTTTAATCATTTATCTAATATCTAATGATCAATATTCACTCATCTCACCTCTTACAATAAACACTCCTCTCATCAACTATGATATATATATATATATGAATTGCTAATGCTAATCTTCACATATTCATAACAACCTCCATTTTATTTGGGATAAAAAAATAAAAATCTATCTTTATAAAATAATTTAGTGATAAGGATATTTTAGTAACTTAGAAATATCAATTTAATAAAGAAAGATAATATTAAATTATAACATTAATAAGGAGAAAGAATAGAAAAATATAACTTTAATGAAAAGAAATATTTTAATTATTGACTCTAATTATTAATTTAAAAATATATAAGCTATAATGTTTATGAAAAAATTATCAAAATAATAATGTTTATTAAAAATTGTAATTTTTTGGTATTTTAGTTCAATTATTATTTTTACATACAATTATTATTTTTATGAGAACAATTATTAAATTATTAATTTTCAAATATATAAAAAAAAATGTTCTTTTGATTAATCACGTCATGTTTTATTATTTTCTTAACAAATATTAAATATGAGATACATATGTTACTTTTAAGTACTGAAAGGTGATTTTATATTGTATATGTTTATCTAAAAAATCTTATTAAATGACTTTAATTTGAATTTATTATTGATGTTATTTCTTTACCTATTCATTTTTTCTTTTTGTGTATTTCTTTACCTGTTCCTAATTTTTAAACATTGTATATAATTTAAATTAAATTTTACATATTTATAATGTAAAATAATTCAACGTTCATAATTTAAAGAAATAATTCGGGTATAGTATATGTAATATGGATATAACATACGTAATGAATATAGTATACTTAATTAAAAAAAAATACTGCATGCATCATTTTTTTTTACCAGCTATATCTATCATTGAAATATCCTATATAAATTGTTTATATTTTGATAAAATTATGTTATAAATTTTTGTACCAAAAAATTTCTCTTATAGTTAAATTTGTTAATTTTTTATCTTTTATTTTTTTATATTTAATGAGAATAGTTAAATTATTTTTCATTATTAAAATCTGTAGTAGTATTTTTTTCATTAAATTTAATAATCTTAAGTTATTAAAATATCTTTAATTCTTAATTATTTTATAAAAAAATTATAAGTCTTTTTATGTAAAACAAAATGTGAAAGTTACTCACTTTTGATTAGAAATCTCTTATATATATATATATATAGAAAAATAACTTCCATTTTAAATCACAGCCATCATCATTTCTTTTTTCTTTTTCCTCTTAATGAGGCAGTAAACATGTGGTTGATTTTGACTCAATAGCTATAACTTATAATATAGACTTTGAACAGGCGAGAGAAGACTTCTTTACCAAAACGTGCCCTCCTCCTACTAGGTCGTGGACCTCGTGGTGCATTCAAATATTCAATAAAATGAGAATTTGACTTTCTCATTTTATATTTATTGAAAAGAGTTAAATTTTTTCTCATTATTAAATTTTATATTAATATTTTTTATTAAATTATTAAAATTATTAACATATCTTTAATTTTAAATTACTTTATTTAAAAAATTATATATTTTTATCTAAAACAAAATATTAAAGTTACTAACTTCTAATTAACAATCTCATATATATAGAGAGAAAAATAACTTCCATTTTAAATCCCAGCCATCATCAAATTTTTTTTTCTTTTTCCTCTTAATAATGCAGGTAGACATGTGGTTGATTTTCACTCAATCGCCATTCTCAGAATAAAGACTTTGAATAGGCGAGAGAAGACTTCTTTACCATAACGTGCTCTCCTACTCCAGGTCGTGGCGGTCATAGCATTCAAATATTCAATAACCACTTTAACACTAATCAATTTTCCACGTAAAAAAATAAAATAAAAAAATTCAGCGACTTATGTTTGATGATAAATAATACAGCAATAATACTTATATAGAACGTATGGTAAATTTTACTACCCGATGTCATTTTTAGGAGAGATTCTTTTATATTTTTAGAATATTATACTATTTCAGTAAAATTATAACAAAATGTCATTTATAATCATACATATAGTTAAATTACAATTTAAATATTTTAAAATTAAATCTGAATAGTTATAAACTTATATCGAATATTACTCTAAGGGTATTTTAAAAATTTTCCATTTTACGATTGTCTACACTATTCCAGTGCTTCTAACACTTGAGTCTTCTTAAAAACGTGTTCTATGATTGAATTGGGCAATTTTTGTGAATTAAAAAACAAGCAATAATTGGGTCAACATGACCCATTACATAGATAAACAAGTTTGTGTGTATAATAATAATAATAATAAAGAGAGAGATACAAGTTTGTGTGACCGAGATGTGATCCAATGTGTGTTTGTCAAAATTCAAGCCGTTTAAATCCATTATACTTGTTGGAAAATGAGTTTAGGATTATTTCATGTAATTTTGAAGAATGCAACTCCTTTGTTCCCGGCGCTAAAACACTATTATTTTATGGCCATTTTCTGGCAAGTTCCATGGAACTAATCATCCTAAAATATTTATAAGCACCTGAAAAAAAAAAGCATACACAATTAACTTGCCTAACGATCATTAAATCAACATTTCAAGCCAGATAAAAAAAATAAATATATAAATCAACATTTCAAGCAATCAGACCCTAAATAGTAATAACAATTTGGTCACAATATAATACTATGGTTTTTTTAAAAAAAAATCAGACTACCATTTGACCAGTTTTAATAAATAAAATAATTAATTTATGAAGCCCTCCTACCGGGGGTGGGGGTGGGGGGGAATCTATCATAGGCTTTATCTTCATAAACTCTTGAAAGATTCTCATACAGGTCCTTGAATAATACTTTGCTCTTATTGCAACTTTTACTAAATTGTTCGGATAAATCAACCTGGAGTTTATGGAGATAAAGTCTATGTATAAATACATTATCTTAAATAATATATGAATAGTTACTGAGAGTTAGTTCAAATAATTAATAGTATGGAACTGTGTCAACACAAAAGTATTGAGTTCAATACAAGCTGATTAAGATGATAATTCATTAATAATAAGTTATCTACAACATATTCTCACCCAAGCTTGTGACTTGAAATAGGACAGCCTATTTCTTTCAACAACAACAAAAATGTAAATATAGAATTAGATTTTTTTTGGTTAAATTTATAATATAATAATCAAGATATAAGTTTTCGTTAGTTTAACTATTAAATATATGGAATCATTATGCATTCATTTTACAAATTACAACTTACATATCCAATTTTAAAATGAATTTAAATCGTTAAATGTATTATTATTATTATTATTATTATTATTATTATTATTATTATTATTATATTATTATTATTATTATTATTATTATTTAATATAAAATATATATTGGGTGGAAAATAATAATAAAAAGTCACTTTTCAACAATATTTGGGCAATTCCGGGATTTTTATCCCCGGCCCATTTAGTATTTTCCAAAAGTAAAACATAGGATACTTGTTTAATGAAGTTTCAAAACATGAGAAATCAGTTGGATTTTTAAAATAAGGGAAAGAGTTTATTTTAATTAAATTTCAAAAGATATTAATACTTTATTTAATCCTAAAATATAAGAAAAGTAAATATACAAGTAACAAAGTATTCTATTCATAGCAATACTAGTAATATAAAAAATTTCAAATTAATAGCAAATCTGTAAAATTATTTTCCAAATAAATATCACATATTTGTGTTGTGTTTTTTAACCCATCATTTTCGTGTCATTAGACTTTTTCTTTTAGATATATATATATTTTTCTTTGACCAAGGTTTCATAGACATTGATGTGAAGTTAATCTTCGAACCGTCGGTGATGGTCTTTAAATATACTCTTTTATGATAATACAAATTCATCATTAGATCAAAAGGGCATCCTTTACAATAATATTATGAGAGATGTTAATATACACTCAAGCTGATTGATCCTCGATTAAATGAAAATAAATAAGGATACATGCATGTTATCAAACAAAAAAAATTTAAAATAGAAACTCTCACTGATGTTGCTGGAGCACATAGTCGAGCTTTTCATAACATGTCCCTAATCTTATTAAAAAAAAAACTTTAGACAAATGAGTAGCTACTAATTGTCAACTGAAATTTCGAAGGGGTATTTGGACCTTGGAGACGAGAAACGAACCGCCCGACCAAAGGTGTGGAGGCATAGGTTCAATAATTATGTTACAAATAGAAATAGAGAAATAAATATTGATAAATTTATATATATTTTTGGATGGTAGCCAAGAAATTAATCTTCGCCCTATAAAAGAAGTTTGTTGTATAAAAAATATATAAAATATAATTATATATTAAATCAATCTAATTCTGTATGAAACTAATTACAATAATTCTTAAAATCAATCGTGATCAATCATAATCTCAATTATAATTAATCACGTTAAAATTTATCTCAAACTCATGTGGATATAAAAGAAATCAACTTGATTTCGGAAACCATGATGCAGAATCACTTAAGATGATGATTGAGTCTAGAGTCTAGAGTTTTGAGTTTGGAGCATGGAGTCTGAAATTTAAGACGAAGTCTGGAGTCTGGAATTTAGGACGAAGTCTGAAATCTAAAATAAAGTCCGAGTCTCTTTTCACGAAAATCTAAAACAATGTCTCGAATGGAGCTACAATACGGTGCACCGAGAGCCTAAGCTCTCTGATAACAAATTAGAAATTCTCCTAAAGGTGAATATCATGACTCTGATACTATGTTAGAAACAAAAATAAGAAAACAAATATTAATAAATTTGTGTATATTTTTAAGTGAATATATATATGAGGATTAACCTCTATTTATAGAAGAAGGTTGCTGTATAGAAAAGAAAAATAATAAAATATAATTATGTACTAAATCAATCTAAGTCTATACGAAATCAATTACAATCATTTCTAAAATCAATCACCATTAATTATAATCTCAATTATAATTAATCGCGCTAATAAATCATTGCCATTAGGGGTCTTTTACACATAACAATTGTCCATCATTGGTTAATATTGAATTTATTCTCAGCTAAAGTACATATTTTCCTTTTTCATTAGGAAATAAATAACTAAAATTGACGAGCCGAAAAGTTGCCCTAATTAATATATATATATATATATATATATATATATATATATATATATATATATGATGATATTTAATGAGAAGTTTTAGTGTAAGATAGTAAATTTTGACCATACAACTATACATGGATGATCAAGATATACTCTTTTCACATCTTACAATAAACACTTCTCTCAACCGATGCGCTCCATATATACATATGAGACATATTTAATGAGAGAAGTTTTTATTGTCTCTTAACTATACATATATGAATCCTTGTTACTTAAAGGTGTGTGTGTATAAAAAAATTATATATTTATGTTTTATCTTGATCATTCATATAAGATCTAATAGTCAAGATTCACTCTTTTCATTTATTATAATAAACACTTATCTCACCCTAATATGCTCCTTGTGTGTGTATATATATATAATTTTCCTTTATTCAATTTAGAAAAACTTGAAGTGTCAATAACGTAGCAACAAGAATAGTGAAGCCCCCAAAGATTGACAATTCTTTAGGATATACGACAATGCAAGAAAGGTAACCATGAAAAAGGAATTTGATTCCATGCGTATTTGCGTGTGCTCCAAATCTCCAATCCGGCACCGTATTAGCAGCTTTCATGTTTTTTGCATGTTTCCTGTCGTTGTTGACGAGTGACGACGAATCCAAGAAAACGCGTTTTCTTCTAAATGCAGTATTTCCACAGAACGTTAAAGCAACATAACCACATAACATAACAACATGTTTTTTGAAAAAAAAAAAGAAGGTAAAAAGACATAATTTTGTGATCCCTTCAATATTTTTCTCTCTATTTTCATTTTGGTCTTAATCTAGGTTGATGCCATGCTTTTATTTTTTTGGTCATAGCCGATGCTTTTTCTTTTATTCGAGTACTAAAGCACACGCTTGGATTGGATGCCTCTTCCGTTCAAGGCGAAAGCGGGGCTGTGGTTACTTGTGGACGAGGTCTTGAATCAGAAAATTCCATTTGCGAGTGATATATTATAAAGGACAATTTACATTGCATTTTGTTAAAGTTTTTGTGTACAAGTTTTTAAATTTTTATAATTTAGTTATTACTATGCATAATCTCAATTTACTTTTCGGTAATGTGATAATAATATTTGGTGCCACCGTTGTTTAATTAAATTATAATTAACATTTAGAACAATTAAGATCTAGATCTTATGTTTAAATGTATAAAACAACTAATTCAATTAAAGTCTGGTCTAGGATTAAAATAGATTATACTCTTGGTCCTTTTAATTTTATAAAAATTTAATTTTAACATTATCACCTTTATGATATTTAACTCAATGCAAAATTAAGCCTTCACGAAGTCAACTCCTCAACAAAAAAATAAAAAGAAATAAAATAATGATACATTAACAATATTGGTTGACATGACTTTAATTCTCTTTCGTTTTTTTTTTTTAACACTTGATAAGGTTTTTTTTTTTACGTAAAAATCGCATGACGCAATTTTACAAACGTATATATGTATTGATTAAAAACAAGAAAAAATATTATTAAAATTAGAAAGTTTTTTAAAGCTAGAAAAAGATTAGAAAAAGTATTATATAGTTTTGCCAAGTGAGAGATATTTTAAGAAATAAAAAATATTATAAATATAAATTATTATATATATAATTGATTCTGTTTTTGTCTGCTTGTTTATTGTGCGTTTATTTTAGCTTTGATTTTTTCAATTTTCTTAATTTTAATATTTTAATTTATCAGTTACATTAAATACTATTCTTATAGTGAACTTTCATTCAGCTGGTTTTGTAAATGGCTGTTATTTTTTATTTTATTTTTTTGTAGTCAGTGATATTCGAATCTTATATTTGTGGACATCTTGACTAATTTGTCACGACTTAAACTTGGGGTCCATGACTGGCGTATAACAAAGGTGAATTATAAATTAGTCCAAACCACACAAGTCTTAAAATACAATTCATGTACAACTTAATCAAATAATTCAAAATAGCTACCATAAGACCTCAAAAACATAAGATATCTAATAGATAAATTTCATTAACCAATAATTTATTTTTTAAATAAAATACTACAACTTCAACAAATACATTTTTAACACACTCCATTTTGTCATAGTTTCTGCTTATGGAAATAAGGGACCATATCTAAAAGTAATAACTCATAAGGCTTTCAAATAGAAATCAATAACAAAATAAAATATAGAGTCAAATCTGCCCACACGAAAATGTGTGAGGCTCACCAATGATAATTGGATCATACTCCCTCGATCAAATTGAAAGAATAGAACCAAAAGTTTTCTCTTCACCTTTATCTGAAAAATATATAATCATGATTTGAGTGAATCATAACTTAGTGAACAATTACTACTTACTATAACCAAAATAAGACAAGTGGGGCATGTGTCTTTCATTATTCGAAAAAATATAAATAACAATCAAGCTTTTTTTCACTAGGTGAAATCGGCTACATGGATCAAACGATGTCATTGTGTCTTATCATAAACCAAGTCTTCAGAAATGTCATTCAAATCTAAATCTTTTTTAATCGTTTCACCTATAATCTTTCTTGATCTTCTTCTACCTCTAACCATTGAGCTATTTTCCACCTGATTTACTATTCTTACAAAGACTTTTAAGTGTCTTCTCCGTACATGTCCAAACTACCTACGGTAAGATTCTCCTATCTTTTCCACAATATGTGCTACCCTTACTTTCTCTCTAATGCATTCATTCCTAATCATAATCTTGTCTTGTATGGCCACACATCCAGCGCAATATCCTCATCTCCGCGACATTGATCTTATGCTCTTGTTGTCTTTTTACCGCCCAACTTTCAGTACCATACAACATCGCTAACCTTTATAGCTGTGTAGTAAAATTTACCCTTAAGTTTGAGAGACACTTTTCTATCACAAATAACTCCTGAAATACTCCTCTATTTCATCCATCCAACTTGAATCCTATGGTTTACATATCCATCTATCTCTCCATCATTTTTTTATGATAGATCCAAGATACCTAAACTGTGTGACTTGTGGTATGGTATGATCTCCAATTTTCACCGATAAGTTAGCACTAACACGCTTCTTACTGAACTTACATTCCATATACTCCATCTTACTCCTACTTAGACGAAAGTCATGTTCTTCCAAAGCTCGTCTCCATGGCTCTAACTTCCCATTTTTTTCCTCTCTCGACTCTCCAATTAAGACTATATCATCTGTAAAAAATATACATTATGGCACCAGCTCTTGGATATGCGCAGTAAAACAATTCAGGTCAAATCATAAGAAATCCAAACAAATAATAATAATAATGAACGGTTGAAACAATTCTTAATAATTAAAAAATACAACATAACTCATAAAAACACAATCCATGAAAGAGAATTTTCTAACTAGAACTAAAATAGAACGAGCATATATCTCGTGGGAAAACTAACAGTTTGACAAGCCAAGGCTTGAACTGACATACGTAAATCTTGAAATTGTAACCAACCTAAGTGTATTAGCCTACACATAGAGTCAACCTATACCTTACTAACTAGGGCCTACTCCAATCTTAGGTGCACAAAGGTTAACATTCACTGCCGTTAGATATAGTGTTCCGACAATGTCTTCCCCAAAAAGAAACAATTTCCAAAAAAAAAAATGTAGTAATATGTCTTTCATGAAAAATTAATTTTCATGTGAGCAAAATTAACATCTGACATAATCAAGTATAGTTATTTCAAAGAGTGCATTTTTTAACATTAAAAAACTCACTTATTTAAATTTAAATTTCTTTTTCACAAACATAATCATTATCTATATCAATTATCATTATTAACCAAATCCAATGCCCATAACAATTACTATCATTGATACAGTTCATTATACATAACATTTATCATCTCTACTCCATAACCAATGTTAATGCAAGTCCATATACATGATAACTTATTTCAAAAAAAAAAACTATTTAAATATTAGAGAAATTCAACTCAAACAATTTTTAATTTACTTTCCCTACACTTAGCATCTATACATAACAAATAACCTTATTGGTTCAAAATCATTTGTTAATATAACCGCATTCTAATAGCAATCATAAAAAAAAACCATTTAATCTACAATACCAAGGTCTTCAATTCAATTAACGGCTATCATATTCGTGTCCATACATGAGTTTCTCAAAAATCTTACTTATCCCAAAAATTTCTAAGTGAGTAAACTTCTATTTTGGTTTGAAATATTAAACAGCTGTCGAATAATCTTTGAAAGATGAAAACCTCTATTTTGATATCTAAAAGATCATTTCGTATGTTAGTTTAACCTCTAATTGGGGATTAAAATGACAGGATTTAGGGACCAAATTGACTTACGGATTCATCTTTTCAGGGATTAAAGTAGAGTTTTTTATCTTTCAAGATCTAATCCAATAGACGCATAATCTTTCGAGAACTAAAGTAAAGGTTTACTCGTTCCAAGGCTCTATGATATTTAAAATACAATAATAAAATCTGTTCAACATTGAGAAGTTTCAAAGAGACGTATGACAAGGAAAAACCACACACAATATATATCAACTTCCAAGTGGCTTATAAAAAAATTCGGATAATTGAACTAGAGGTTTCTCATTCCGTTCTATAAAAATATAAGTGCCAACAATGCTTTAATCAATCATAAACGATTCAATTGTTTAATTCAATTTCCTAAAATCCTTAATTTAAAACCTAACTTATGCCCCAAAACCTCAAACATCAACTGAAGTCCTAATCGCTCATAAATACTAAATAAATTCAGAACTACAAACCAAAGTATTTACTTAAGAAAGAGAGGAGAGGAAATGGAATAGATTGGAGCATGCGCAGATTGCTTCGGTAGCCACACAACACCATACGTCAAAATGCCTAACGCAGCAAAGGTAGTTACAAGGAAGAATGAGGACCGCAAGGCTCCAAAAACTTCAAGGGCTAGCTAAAATGTAGCAGATGTCAAAATGCAAAGGATGCAAAAAAGGGACGATGAAACAAAAGGAAGATCATCATATAAGTTTGAAAGAATAAGAGTTCAACAATAGTTATTTGTTTTTAAATGGGTTTTAGATACAAAAGACTACTTTACCCTTCTAATCTTTTACACCTTAGCTTTTTTCTTTCTTTCTTTTTTGACTTATGGTTATTACATACTTCAACAAATTGACAAATTGACATATTTAGAATTCAAATATGTAATTATATATTTGAGTAAACCCTCATTTTAGTCCTTGAAATTATATGCACCAGTCACATTAGTCCCTGAATTTTAAAAACTAACAACTTAATCATTGAAACCTCAAAACATCAGTTACGTTAGTCCCTGCATCTTTTTCCGTCAGTTAAACTTGACGGACACGCATGCGTGGCACGTTAAGTGTCATGTTGGATGCTGACGTGGTCCCTACCTCCCCCAAAATGATGCAATTTTGTGTTTGTATCAAAATACAAAGCTCCATTCAATTGAAACGACACCGTATTGAAGACTATGGAAATTTTTTTTAGATTCCCTCCCAATTGCAACGTAATATGGCTGAGTAAAACCCTAAGTTCCTAATTCGTATTCCAAACCTAAATTCACAAAATTCCACTAGATTTCTCTCTACAATCAAACTCGTTTTGCTGTTAAGGCTCTCTAGAAACGTTGAATTCATTATCTTCCTCGTGGGATTCAAGCTTCACAAAGGTATGTTCCCTAAACTCGAAATATTCCCTATGTTGAATTGTCATTTGTGGTCCATGTTTTCCTTTTTTAGTGTTGTGGTCCTGCTTGTCTTCCATTTTTGCTGTAATGTGGTCCCCTTGTGTCGTCCTGCTTGTAGAGAGGCTTGTAAATGGTTGCTACGTGTCCTAAGTTCAATGTCATCCTGCTTGTCTTCCATACTAGTGTGGTCCCCTACTTGTCCCCTACTGTGTGGTCATGCCTTGCATGTTTTTGAAATTTTGTATTTATCCACAGCATACAACGTAGTTCACCTGCATTGCATGATTTTAAACTTCTAAATTTATGCACAACATACAACATAGTTCCCTTGCATGCTTTTGAAGTTTTACATTTACCCATAGCACACAACGTGTTTTTTTTATATAAAGCACACATGTATAAGTGTTTAATAAGTTGTGTTTTGTTGTGTGTATGTATTTAGATGGTTAGACTTGTGTTCCATCATGGTGGTTCTTTTGTTCAAGAAATTGGAGGCAAAGTTTCTTATCATGGGGGTGGAGAAGATTGGTGGGCTGAAGCTGATGAGGATATATTGGATGTCTTTAGTTTAATAAATTTTTCTAAATAAATTGGTTATCATACGTGGACAACTGCTATTGGTTGTTGCCTGGTAAATAACTAGATAATGGTTTAATGGACATGAAGACATATTCTGATCTTCTTCAGATGGTTGAGGCTTCAAGGATGAACAATGGGGTTGTTCACTTATACTATGAACACCCCATAATTACTGACCCTAAAATTATATTATTCCCTATTGAGGAGCCACCATAATCTGAGACACATATTCCAGAGGAAGTCCAACCCCAACCAGCAAGTGACACTCAACAAGAACAACATGCAACTGAAGGTGTAGTTGATAACACTCCTACTTCAAGTTCCTCTAGTGATGGTTATGAAAGTGCAGAGGACAGCCCCTATAGGCCTCCTCTTTTTGCTATTGATAAGGATGAAGATGAGCTTATTACTAGTTTTTTGAAGAAGAATAATAAAAGGGTTCAAAGCCCTACTGTGAAGAATGGGAAAAAGGTTTTACAAAAGAAGAAGAAGAAGACCAATGTCCCTGGTGATGAAGAAAATGACTGTGATAGTAATGCACCTTCTGGTATGATGTCATTACTTGCACTTTTTTACTTTACCAGCTATAAGGTATTATATTTTATAGATACTAATAATTCTCTATCATAAGTATGTACTAAAATATTTTATAGATACTAATAGTTCCCTCAATAGAGAGTTAATGATCCACGCCATTTACTGCCTCATAATATTTTTGTTTTCAAGTTTTCAAGTTAATGATCCATTTATCAAGTTTCATTTGGGAATGATGCATTTGCAGATTTTGATGAAACAACCGACTCTGATGCAGTTATAGGGAGGGGTTTAGGACACAAACAATGCTATGGACCAAATATTGGGGTCATTGAAGAAGCGTGTGAAGATTCTGATTACAGTTGGAAGTCTGAATACATGAGAACTCTAGCTACTTCTCATGATGAGGGAACTACCAGAGAAGTGTACCCTCAGTTCAATGAAGGTGCTGGATTTAGCCATTTCAGGTTGGAGCTTGGCATGGAGTTTGTGATTTTAGAGGCATTCAAGCAAGGGATTAAGGACTACACAATTAAGCTAGGTAGAGAGATCAAGTGAGTGAAGAATGATAAGCTGAGGGCTAGAGCCAAGTGTAAGAATGACAACTGCACATGGGTTATCTATTGTGCATGGAGTAATGTCACCAATAGTTTTCAGATCAAGACTTTCAATGATGAGCACAACTGTAGTAGGGGGTTCAAAAATTCTCAGGTCAGCAGGAAGCGGGTTATTGGGAAGCTGGTTAGAAAACTCAAAAAACAACCAACTCTGACCCATAGGGAAGCCTTTGATTACATGAAAGTCAAGTGTGAGGTACATTTGAATGATACCAAAATATACAAAGCTTTGAAGGAGGCAAGGAAAGTTGTGGAAGGGAATGAGATAGAGCAATATGGAAGGCTATGAGATAGAGCAATATGGAAGGCTATGAGATTATTCTGCAGAGCTGTTGAGGAGTAACCCTAGTTCTATTGTGAAGTTGGGTGTTAATGAAATTCCCAATTCCCCACCACAATTTGAAAAGTTCTATGTCTACTTGGAAGCTTGCAGACTAGGTTTTAAGGCTGGCTATAGGCCCTTAATTGGCTTGGATGGAGCTTTTATAAAAGGCTATTTTGGTGGTCAAATTTTGTAAGCTGTTGGACAAGATGCCAACAATGACATTTTTGTCATTGCCTATGCCATCGTGGATATGGAGAACAAAGCCAATTAGAAGTGGTTCCTGACACTGTTACATGAAGACCTTAGGGACTGCAAAGAACATGGCTGGAACTTCATTTCAGACATGCAGAAGGTAATCTCATTTGCAGGGATTAATATGAATTAGTGGTATATATGTTAGGGACTAATGTGAATTAGTTGTGTATATGTCAAGAACTAATATGAATTAGTTGTCTATGTGTTAGGGACTAATATGAAGTATTTTGTTTTCAAGGCCTGATACCAACAATGCAAGAGGTGATGCTTGAAGTGCCTCACAGGTTCTGTGTTTGGCATCTGTGGAGGAACTTCACTAAGATGCAAAAAGACAAGGAGTTAAGGGGTATGATATGGGAGTGTGCACGATCAACCACTGCGAGTGAGTTTAATGCAAACATGGAGAGTGTGAAAAGGATGAATAAGAAAGCATGGGAGTATCTGACCAAGTGGCCTAAGGAAGCATGGACAAAAGCTTACTTCTCTGAATACCTTAAATTTGACAAGATCTGTAACAATGCATATGAAGTTTTCAATGCAAAGATTGTGAAGATGAGGGACAAGCCAATCTTAACCATGACAGAGGAGTTAAGGTGCTATATAATGAAGACCATGACTACAAATAAACTGAAGTTAACAAGGTATAAAGGGACCTTAGCTCCTCTACAACAAAGTAGGTTAGACAAAAAGAAAATAGAGAGTAACAAATGGACTCTTGTTTGGACTGGTGACTAGAACCACCACAGATTTGAGGTGAAAGGTTACCCAAGCAATGTGGATGCTGATTTAAACAAACACACATGCACCTGTAGGTTTTGGCAACTTGCAGGTATTAGTCAAACTTATTTAGTTTAGTTTAATTTGTTAAATTTTAGTTAATATTTGTTTATTTACTTACTTCAACTGGTTAAATGTGTTGTCATAGGTTTGCCATGCATGCATGTTATTGCTGCAATAGCACATGTCAATCACAAACCTGAGGACTATTGCCATGCTTGGCTAATAATGGGTGCTTATCATGCAACATATGACTATTTTGTCAAACCATTGAGAGGCCAAAGGTATTAGGAGCACACAACACAGCCTAAGCATGTTCCACCACCAATAAAGAGGCCTATTGGAAAGCCAAAAAAATAGAGAAGAAAATATGAAAAAGAGGAAAATGTCAACCAAAACCCACACAAATTGAAGCGAGTGTACCTTGAATTCACTTGCTATAGGTATGGTGGTTCAGGGCATAATAGCAAAGGATGCAAAGCCCAAGGAGTCCCTAAGCCCAAAAGGTAGAAAAAAGGAAATACTTTTGGGGTTAGTCCAAATACTGAGGCTGGGGTTAGGACTAGTAATGAGTATGGGGCTTCAGCAACTACTAAGGCTGAGGCTGGGACTAGTAATGAGCATGGGCCAGAATTTGAGGTTGAGAAGATAGATCTAATACAGTCTCATCTGGAGCAATGTTCTCAGCCATCTGCTCAACCTCCACATCCTGTGTGTTACTCTTCCTTTGATTCGCTTGCTTGTACTATTGATTCACTTGCATTTTGTTTGACTTGTGTACTTGTATTTTCCTGCAGGAAATCAAATACAAACTCCCTATCAGACCCAGATCATCTGGTTTAAGGTCACTGCATCCACCTACCACTACATCAGCAGCAAGTGTTGAAGCAAGACTTGGTGCAACATCTGTAAGTGCAGAAACATTGGTAGCAGCAAGTGAGGGTACAACAATAAGGTTCATGAAGTTCATATCAACCCTTGGTCATAGAGGTGCTCCACCAAAGAAGATGAACTGAAGATTTGTCCCTGTTGGATTATGTATAGGGATGATGTATAGAGCTTATAATATAGATTATGATAGTTGGCTATAAAGGCTGTATATGTCTTAAAAGGATTTAGTTCTTTTTGAAATATGCTTGTAAAGGCTGATGATCCATTTGGGAATTCTCTGAATATTTTTTGTAAATGATCAATATAGAGGTTTTGGATGTGTTTACAGTATTGTTCGTTAGTGCACAAATGTCTATGTATTTGTGTTTTGAAAAATCAGTGATTATGTACATTCAGTTTTGGTCCAAGTCATAGTATATAGAAATTACGTGTTGTTTTTTATGCATACAGCTACATATTATACTAGGTTCAGAGTCAGTGCGCTCATGACGATATTGTTGTTGTAACTTAAGTTTATAGTTCTGAATGTAGAACTTCTGAATACTTTGCAAATCAAATGCAAGAATCCTTTTTGATGACTGACACATATATGGAACTTTTTTTAAAGGAATCATATTATTAACTACAATCCTGTATACTGTGTTGTTCCCAATTTTGAATGTTTTATCCATTTTGTTCCAACAGCTCGGTCTTAGCTGTATACAGTTCATTTATTAAAAATGAATTATGGATTATGGATAGTATAAAATTATAGTGCACTTAGTGCAGTAAATATGTTGCCAAATGATCTCTGCTTGCTCAGTATGTACATAAATTCTCCCACCCTATGTGTGAAGTTTCCTAATGTCGAGTTAATAATCTCATTTATAAATATTTATATCTGACAGATAGGGTGAAAGGTTACAGGTTTGGTAAGGAAGAAAAAGAGGACACCCACTAACCACATAACAAAAATTGTTTTATCAAATTTGGTCAAGTACTTCGATATGCCAATTGTAACAGCATCAAGAAATCTAAATGTTGGGCTTACTGTTCTCAAGAGAAAGTGCAAAGAATTTGGTATTCCCTGCTGGCTTCATAGGAATATTAAATCACTTGATAGTCTCATTCATGATTAGGGATGACAATGGTGCGGGGCGGGGGTAGAGTGCTACCCCCGCCCCCGTCCCCGTCTCCTCGTCATGGGTACTTATTTATGATCCCCACGGGTAGGCGGGGGTATCCGCGAGTATCCGCGGGTAGTTAATAATTTAAAATAAAATTTTAAAAATTATAAAAAAACATAAAGAAAATAAATTTTAACACCATATACTACAACTTTATTCAACAATCTAATATTATTACAAAATTAAAAGAATATTATAAATAACAAACTAAATTCAATTATATTTTGTAATAATCAATTTACATAAATAACTATTACATAAATAGTATATATATTTTTTAACAAGTTTTATCATTATGGACTCATTCAATAAAAAATCATTTCAAAATAATAAAAAATATGTATTTTCATTTCATCTCAAAGTAAAAAAGAAAAAAATAATAATAATATATGATACATATTAGAAGAAAAAGTATGCTTAACAGGTTTGTGGGTACCCGCGGGGCGGGCACTATAATCCCCGCCCCCGCCCTCATTTATTAAACGGGTACTCATCCCCCGCCCCCTCGCGGGTAATCCCCGTGGATCCTCGCAGGTATGGATAATTTTGTCATTCTTATTCATGATCTTCAAGTCCTTCTTACTTCCCCTTTTTTATTATGATGACTTTACCACTCTTAGTATCGAGCTATATGTATACAAAGTTCTAGAAAACTTTTATCCATTTGAGAGTCAACAATAACAGAACAATTATTACATATAATTTTGAAGAATTAAAATTTCAAAATTGAGAACCACAAATTAGGTTGAACATCAATTCAAAGGAGCTCAATGAGCATCAATTTCCATTCATTTCATTAGATCACAAAAGTCAAATGGTCAATTATACAACATCACAATTACCTAATTCCTCAAACTAATAACACAACATCACCATTACACATTCCAAATCCAATTACCTACTTTCCTAAACAAACTAAGCGCTACATTATGATAAAAACCAGCATCATAATATACTGGCCAATTACACAATATCTTAACATCCTAACTTCAGCTTCTAAGCTTCTAATCTTCCCAGCAATATTCAATCTCCATTCTGATTCTCAGTTGTAGTAGCCCTACTACCAGGTTCAGTTGCATCTTTAGTAACAGTTTCAGTAGCAGTCTCAATTCCATTATCTTTTGCCCCATTATGAACCCAGCAAAAATAGTTACAATGGTCACCATTCTACAAATCATCACATACATAACATAGTTCACATTACAAATAAAAAACAAAACCAACAGAGCTCATCCCAACAGCTCTAGTTCACTCAAACTCTTACCTTTGCCTTGTAGTTAGGGTAGCCGTAGAATGGTCAACCAGGGTTGGCCGTGGTTTTAGATATTCTTACCACCGTTATCAGACCACAAAGGCAAACTCTACCACTACCCTTTTCTCCCCTGTAACGAGACGAATTGGGTATGGAATCTGCACTCCCACTCCAACTTCTTTCAGTGTTTGATGATGCGAATTGGGATGGGTTTCCATCACCCATCATCTCTCAGCCTTACCAACATGAGTTACGAATTTGGAATGGGTTCTTTTTAGGTTTGCAGAAGGGAATTGGGTGCCCTAAGTTACTGTAATTGAATTCAATTGGGGATGGGGGTTGGGGAAGACGATTTATGGCCAATACGGTGTCGTTTCAATTGAAGGGGGCTTTGTATTTTGGTGCAAACACAAAACTGCGTCGTTTTGGTAGAGGTAGGGACCACGTCAGCATCCAACATGGTACTTAACGTGCCACACGTGTGTGTCCGTCAAGTTTAACTGACGAAAAAAGATGTAGGAACTAATGTGACTGACGTTTTGAGGTTTCAGAGATTAAGTTGTTAGTTTTTAAAATTCAGGAATTAATGTGACCAGTGCATATAATTTTAGGGACTAAAGTGAGGATTTACTCTATATATTTACCCACTCTTCATATGTTTGTCCACACATCAATTGACATAACGAAACTATATCTCTCAAGAAAAAAATATATATTTGATCTCTAAATAAACTATGTAAGAAAAGAGAATCATGTCATTTCACTTCTAACCTAAAAAATAGTTGAAATCCTAAAACGAACCATGTTCATCCATAACATGATAACTCTTTGTTAAAGATTTGAATCCATGCGGATGACAAGGGAGGAGAAGTTGTTGGCTATTTTTTTTTTATATGGAACTACAAGTTACTGTCTAATAGAATAATTTGAATGTTATGTACCAAAAAATAATAATAATAACTTCAGTGTAAATTTGTATAAAGACAACGCTGAGTAATTGATAAATAAAGGTACTAAATAAATAAATTAAAATTAAAATGAACATAAAAAAATAAACAAGAATAAAATAAATTAAATCCTTGCTAATTTCTTACCACAAGATTGATGGATAATGAATCTATTTCACGCTTGTTTGTTTTTAGACTTTTGGATTTAGCGCTTCAATGTGCCCAACCACGCCATCAATGCACTGTGTCCGGCAAACATGCTTGTCATCATCGCTGACGATGTGGGACACTAGCATATTAAGCCACCAATATGGAACCTTCAGATTGAATTTGGGACCATCCTATGCCCAAACCCAACTAAGTGACCAGCAGTTGGAAGTTGACAACAGATATATTACAAAGACCGTAACATAAATATCACCAACTAACTTCAGAAAACAAACATTATCAACAGTCTCATTCAGATTTCACATCGCTCTGAGTTGAAGCTACACCATCTTACATTTAAACGTAATAATTAGTTACCAATTGACTTAAGAAATAAAAACAAAACCACCATTGGATTGAGAAAGAAAATCTTGTTCATTTGCTTAAAACATGACTAGGGCTGAACCTTGCATTCTAATCAGGTTTGACACCTTTTTCTTTTTCATGGTGTGTGGGGGCTCAAGCATTCGTCGGATTTGGACCCACTTTCACTTTCACTGAACTTTTGCACTGTTCACAATTAGGTTTATCTAAACGTGTAACTTGATTATTGCCCAAAAGGCCGAAACATATGCCATTCAAAGTTTCGCTCCACCCTTCAGAAGACAACAATATGCCATATATCGTACCACAACACTATAAACAACACACGTTGCTCCATAGGATGCACGTCGTAGGAAATATGAAGAGTAGAAAGAAGAGAGATTGAGATGTTTTAATTTTAACATACTCATATTTTTACTCAGTAAGATAAGGTGAAAAAGAAAAATGGATCATTGAAAATTGTTTTGTTTTAAACTCTTCATATGTAATCCATTTCATCAGTTTGTGATCTTGTTGAGTAAAAATTTATTTTAACTTTTATATAAAGCTCATTTCTACATTTTAAGTTAGAAGAATCAATCAAACTGACCACATTTAAAAATTCAAATGAATACTTTTTCCCTTTTTCTAAAAATGAAATATAAATGATGCCATTCAATTTTATTTCATTCTCTTTATTATTCTCCTATCACCAAACAAGTATACATGATAAAAATAATAATAATTATTCCTCATTTTGAATTTTTCATTTTAATTTTAAGCTTACAATTCAATAATATCTTACTTTGGGTTATATTTTACAGTTGTAGACTTTTTTTTTATTTTTTTTAAACACTACTCAATTAAAATTAATTTGAAGAGTCTGAATAAATTGACATACTGACTAATCATTTGATGAATAAGTATTTCTTATCATTTTGTCTTAACCAACAATCACCATTAAATTTAGTTAAATTTTGTAATTTCTATTTTACTCTATAGTACTTTTATATTTCATATTATTTTCTTTTCTCTTCTTTTTTCCCCAACACCAGCAGTTCTTCGCGAGCCCTTATACGATGAGAAACGGATTAGGGTGGATGAGACTGGCTTTCTTCAACAACGTTACTCTCAAATTTTGTTGACTCACGTGAACAAGGAATAGTAGTAGATCTCACATTTACAATCATCCTTTCACTTTAGATTGGAGTAACAATTGGGTCCATGAAAGTGGTAAAACTAAACCCTAATGTTCAAGACTGCAAGACAACAATAAGGAAAAAGTAGTTTTATTAGGGATAGACGCAGGAGAACCAGCTGATCAAGTTTTACACTATATTTAGATAATAAGTAATAAAAAAAAAAAGAGAATGACCAAAAAATATAACTTTTTTTATTTAAAAATTTTAATATACATAAAAAAAAAAACAAAACACATGAAAAATTATTTCTCTTCTCTTCCTTTCAAATGCTCCACTTTTATTTCTCTCAAAATTGAAATAGAATAAAAAAAACACATAAATAATAAAATTACATTCATTAATTAAATTTTTAAATAAAAAAATAGTAACTATACTTCATTCATTCTCTTTTTTTTTTCAATTTATTTTTAAATATTTCGTTCCGTTCTATTAATAAAAAAATATCTAAAAACAAGATTAGTGTGACAGGGGATACTCTCACCTCTTACCCCTTCCCTTGGGGCCCCGTTGGGGCATCCATGGGTCCCACCTCACATTCCTTAGGACATTGGGCCTAATACCAAAAATCAAAAGATGTAGGAGAACCAATGCTGTTGTTAGTGGTCTCCAACAACTACCTACAATCCAACCATTAAAGATGCTTCCATCATTCCAAGTTTTTCTCTACGAATTCCCTGAGCTATATATAGCATTGCTGTAACAATAAAGGCACCTAAAGCTTTGCAAGTATATTTTTTCAATTAAACAATGATGTGTCAATGCGTACAAAACAGACATTCCAACACTCGCGCTCTTTCAATTTTCTACACAAAACTGTTTTTTGTCGGATCCCCAAAACAAAGTAACCTTATCATTGTGGGGCAGCAGCAGCCACAGGTGCCTTAGGCTTAGGCTTTTCCACCACTATGGCCTGTGTGGTCAAGACCATTCCAGCAACTGAAGCAGCGTTCTGTAAAGCACACCTTGTTACCTTGGCAGGGTCAATGACTCCAGCCTCCACTAAATTCTCATACTTGTCTGTCAAAGCATTGTAACCTACCTCCCAATCACCATTCTTTATTTTCTCCACAACAACTTCACCTTCAATTCCAGCATTTTGAGCAATTAATGCTGCAGGTGCTATCAGTGCCTACATGTAAAATGTAAAAATAAGCATCGGTAACACTTCTTTACAATTTCATTGAATCACATTATAAGAAAAACATAAGTACAAAATACCTTCCACCAAATGCAGCTTAACAATCTAAAAGTCATCTATATACACACAAATATTTTATCCTTTGGACTCGTTGATTTTATGCATCACTACTGAATTTTGACAACTTTTATGTCAAATGTTTTTCCACAAGTAATCAGAACAACTTGCAGCTTCAAGAAGAACAAGAGAGAAGTTGATGGATTCTCAAAGTACCTAGGCATATATTATTAAGGTAAAGTGGTACTTTCTTAAAAAAAACAAAAAAATCAGGTAAAGTGGTACTATAGCAAACTCTTTAAAATGTGAAAATCAATTGGCATTCTCACCTTTTGCACAATGTCGGCCCCTAGCCTCTCCTCTGCATCTTCGAGCCTCTCCTTGATTGCTGGGACATGAGCAGAGAGATGAACCAATGCAGTGCCTCCACCAGGAACAATACCTTCCTCAATGGCAGCAAAAGTTGCATTCTTGGCATCCTCGATACGGAGCTTACGATCCTCAAGTTCAGTCTCTGTAGCAGCACCAACTTTGATGACTGCAACTCCACCAGACAATTTAGCAATCCTCTCAGCTAATTTCTCTGAGTCATAAACTGAGTCAGTCTCTGCCAACTCCTTTTTTAACTGTGCAATTCTGGTTTGCAACTCATCCTTTGATGCAGCATCAGCAATTATAGTGGTAGAGTCCTTGGTGATTGTCACTTTCCGAGCCAAACCAAGCTGCTCAACTGACGCATTTTCAATAAGTAGGCCCAGCTCACTGGCTTGGAACTCAGCACCTGGTAGTCAAAGGTACAAACTTGTCAATCACAGGATATCATGAAGGGAAATAGTTGACATGCTATAGAATGCTAGTTTGAATAGAAATACATGCTTCCCACTGGGAAAGAGAAACTTGATCTTATTAACCGCATGGGCCATCTAATCATATAGACTTAACAGAATTTCAGGCTCGCCAAGTAACTTGACAAATGACTACAACTCTGCCTCAAATCAGTGACCAGTGGAAAAAATTAATTTGGCCAGTGACCCTTAGAATTCAATCCCAGAACTAGTATGCTTCAGAATGCAATGCAGCAGATTTGTACAGCAAACCACAAGACTAAAGTTTGAACAGATTGCTTTTAACATCTCTAAGGTTAAACTAAATTTGTTTCTATTTGATTTTCACCAAGAATGTTGGATACACCAAGCTTCCAACTTGAAGAGATGAAGATTTGTCATACGGTCATACCTGTCAAAATAGCAATGTCCTGAAGGAGGGCCTTTCGCCGTTCGCCAAAGCCAGGAGCTTTGATGGCAGCAACATTAAGGATACCCCGCAGCTTATTCACAACAAGAGTAGCCAAAGCCTCACCAGTGACATCTTCAGCAATGATAAGCAAGGGGGCTCTCAATTGAGTGGTTTTCTCTAACAGAGGAATAATGTCTTTTATTGCTGAAATCTTCTGATCTGTAATCAAGACTCTTGCATTCTCAAATTCAACAATTGACTTCTCAGGGTTTGTAACAAATTGAGGGGAGATATACCCTCGGTCAATCTGCAGGACACAATGAAGAGAGCAAGATGGCAAGGCAATATAATTAGAATCAGAAACTAGAGAACATAATATTTTTCTTAAGATCACCAATTCCCTAGAGGAGAAAAGATAAATAAACATGTTTCCAAGCAGAGAAGCCATACCTCCATTCCTTCTTCAACTTCAACTGTTGTCTCAAATGAGGATGATGACTCAATAGATAAAACACCATCAGGTCCAACCTTGTCAATTGCATCCGCAATCATTGTTCCAATAAGCTCATCATTTCCAGCAGAAATAGAAGCAACAGCTGTTAAGTACCAAAATTTTATTTTCATACTAAACCAGAAATCATACCACAGGAAAAACAAATGGTCTAAAAGAATGACAAACTACTACCATTGATATCATCCCTGCCTTTGACAGCTCTTGCCTTCTTCTCTAGCTCCTCTACCAAACCCTGTACTGTTTTATCAATTCCTCTTTTGATTGATACAGGATTAGCACCAGAGGTCACACTGAGAAGTCCCAGCTTAATTATTTCTCGGGCAAGAATCGATGCAGTTGTTGTCCCATCACCTGCCGAGTCATTGGTTTTACTCGCAACCTTTATTGCAGAGTGTTAAAACATTAGTAACCAAAATCCAGGCACACTTCATCATCATTAAGAGTGGAATAATATGGAAGGTTCAAAAAGGAAAATATTCCCATCTTTGTCCTTTAACAGATGGGCAAGACCCAGAGAAAATAGAGAGATCACTTACCTCCCTAATCAGAGCTGCACCAGCATTTTCCATGGCATCAGCTAGTTCAATAGCCCGAGCAATAGTCACTCCATCATTAACTACTTTAGGACTTCCAAACTCATCTAACACGACATTCCTCCCTTCAAAAGTTAAAAGACAAACATTAGTCCTCAACTCCTCATTCATCAAAATACCTAATAAATCAGAGAGCTTGCAGTGATAGTGCATTAGTACTATAATAATATGGGTTGAACAGACAAATAATTTCACAGCATCTATTTCAACAAGGGAAAAAAAAAACGCATTCTGCCTATAAATGAATATTACAGAACAAGACCCAGTGAGGTTAAATTCATAACATCAATAGCAACTAACAAGAGCAAGGAACAAATAGTGATTTGCAAACAAATATGCATGACATATTCAAACACACTCCACGCACTGCCATAAATGTATATTCACAGTAAGAGTAACAGAAGAAAATAAACCTACCCCTGGGTCCAAGAGTAAGTCCAACAGCATCAGCAAGCTTATCAATGCCAGCCTGAATAGCCGCTCGGGAACTCTGATCGAAGGCAATCTCTTTGGCAGAAGCTTTCACCACAAACCGATTGCTCAATTGCCTGTAATTTATCCTACCATTGGACTGTTGACTGACCCTCCTACTCAAACTCTGCACTCGCAATTCACAATGTATTGCACAATCATTAAGCTTTACTAGAAGCTGAAATAACCAAAACTAAGCAAAAGGAAGTAAATTAGGCGTTGCAGTTTGCACCCACAGCACAGGTTGAAAAAAACTTACTCAGAGACAGGGAAAAACACAAGTTCGTCACAGATATACAACACATTAAAGTAACGAGGCACAATTTGATTCACATATTCAAATTGAGTGAATGCTACAACGAATGAATTAACTTTGGTTCACTGGAACAAACTTGGTAGTCTATTTAAAATGGAAAATGAAGAATGTGACTATGTGAGTTTTGATTGATGGGTTAACGAACGAAGCGATACCTGGTTAGGAGAGCGAAGAATGGAGGCGGAGGAGATAGCGTTGGCTGAGGACATCTTCTTCCAGGGAGCAGGGAGATGATGAGGAAATGGGTCAACAATGAGAATGAAAGGTTTTAGGGTTTAGCTTTAAAGAGAAGAACGAGTTTCCAGAAGATTCTGTTCCTTCCAAAATAAAAATGTAACACCTAACACTTATACACATGCATGAATAAAAAATAAAATATTATGTTTGATATAGCTTTATTCACTATGGAGTGATGTTATTAATCTGTCTTTGTGAAGCATAGACCTCCGTTCATTGTTCTATTTATTACGTTTGATTATCAACTATTAAAAATCCAAGCTTATACAATATCATTCGTCATATGAAGCTTAACATACTGACATTTGATATGTAAAGTTTTTTACCATGGAACCTGACATGTACATATGAAGGTTTAGGTTCATACATATTTATTAATAGTATCCAACACTCATGGCGTGTTGCTGCAGCTCCATTTGCTGAGGCTCCAAATATGGGATGGATGAATATTTGGAGGCAAGTACAAATTTAAAATGTTAGTTCTGTCATTTTCTCTTTTATTTTAGAAAACAAAAATACTTCATAGGGTCATTTTTAATATACACTTTTTAAAGGAAGGTATATCATATATTTTATAATCTAAATTATTGATTTATTCATAAAATAAATTAATAATTTAAATCAATTACATAAAATTTGTTAAGTAAGTTTTTTTATATATTTTTTAAATACTTTTTAGTGTTATATTTTTTTTACATACTACCACTTCTTATTATTAATCGATTCATTTACTTGTCGATTACCACAGGTCACCTCTAATTTTTAAAATTGTATAATCAGTATAAATAATATCAATTAAAATTTATAAAATTTTTCAAAAGATATAATTATAATTTTAGAAAATTCGATCACCTCTAATTTTTTAAGTTATATAATTATATAAATATTATCGCTTAAAATTTATAAAATTTTTCAACAAGTAATAGTTTTAGAAAAAAATTTCAATATGCATAGTTATTTATGAAAAAATATATGATGATTGATATAATTTTAACTGATATTATTTATAGAACTGTGTAATTTTAAAATATGTGAACAGTACTTTTTGGCGTAAACATTGTTCTTTTTTTTCGGTGTGAACAGAATTTTTTCTGGTATGAACAGTATTTTCCTGACATAAACGGTGTTTTTTCTAATATAAACAGTGCCTCTGGCCTACCGCCGGCGTGAACAGTCACATGGTCTAAAAAAAAATTAACTTGCAAAAAAAAAATCTACTATTTCAGATAAAAGTTAAGGATGTATGATACACCTAAACTTAACAGAGTGTACCACATAGTAACGCCCTACTTCATAGTCCATAATCATTGATTGTACTTAACCAATTGATGTCCTTTTAAAGTTTGTAAAACTCATTTTGGATTTGGTTTAAAGTAAGGGTGTTGCTATGGTACACCATGATAAGTTTGGGTGTACCATACACCATTGACTTTTATCTACAACAGTGAATTCTTTTTTGGGCAGGTTGCTTTTTTTTTTTCAGACCATGTTATTGTTCACATCAAAGGTAGGCCGGAGGCACTGTTCATGCCGGAAACATTGTTCATGCCAAAAAACACTGTTAATGCCGGGAAAAAACACTGATCATATTGAAAAAATATTGTTCATGCTAGAAAAATATTGTTCATACCGAAAAAAATATTATTCACGCCAAAAAAAAAGATACTGTTTATGCTGGAAAGTATTGTTTACATATTTTAAAATTACACAACTCTGTAAATAATACCAGTTAAAATTATAT
This sequence comes from Ormosia semicastrata, assembly GCA_029884595.1. Classification (NCBI taxonomy): domain Eukaryota; kingdom Viridiplantae; phylum Streptophyta; class Magnoliopsida; order Fabales; family Fabaceae; genus Ormosia; species Ormosia semicastrata. The sequence goes on along the minus strand of JAQQTO010000041.1, from coordinate 15,915,565 downwards.
CAATCAGTCTTTATATTTTTTTATAAATAACTGTGCATACTAAATTTTTTTTTCTAAAACTATTATTGTTAAAAAATCTTATAAATTTTAACTGATAATATTTATACAGTTATACAATTTAAAAAATTGGAGGTGATCGAGTCCTAAAATTATAACTATATTTTTTGAAAAATCTTATAAATTTTAACTAATAATATTTATACAATTATATAATTTAAAAAATTAAAAATGACTAGTAGTAGTAGGCAAAGAAGTTAGTGAATCACGATGATAATAATAATTATAGTATATAAAAAATATATAACACTAAAAAATTAAAAAATATAAAAAAACTACTTAGCAGGTTTTCTAATAATTAATCTAAGTCATTAATTTATTTTATGAATAAATTAATGATTAAATTATAAGGTATATGATACATCATCTTTTAAAAGGTATATATTTAAAATGGCCTTAAAGTAAATAATTAATAGAGGAAATGAGACAAGAAAAGAGACACATGAAGAATTTTAAGTGTGGTGGACAGTTAATTAGCGGATTGTGTTGATGACACTGTAAGATATTTTGGGTCAATGCAAATGGGTTTTATACTTGGTATATGAAATGCTATTATTATCCTCTGATGTTTACAAAATGAATACTGCACGATAGGGCCATTCAACTATTTCATGTGTAGTATAGGTAGAGAATTAGAAAGATTCCTTACCATTACTTTGTTCAATGCAAGGAAAAGAGTACAACTACGTATTCAAGTGGAAAGTTTTTGCTAATAGCGGAGATATAGTATTAAATAGAGATCATTGTTGTAATTGATTCATTTGCATTCAATCCGCTCAAGCAACAACAGGTTGGAGAACATGTGAAATTTCATGATGAACCTATAGGTCCCGAATTTACAAACACAAAATAATTGTTTATTGTTGACCTATTTGTTTGAATTTTCTCTACTGATATTTGAATTCAATTGTTTATAATTGTCTAAATCGTTTAATTTTATTTTCCTTCTAATAATTTGAATAAGATCATCCAATGTATTGATTGATTTTTTATTTTACTCATATTCTAATTTTGAAATTTGGATATTGGTAGTTTTTTATTCTTATTCAGATTGCTTGGTTTTTTTTTCTCCCTACAGGTATTTATTAATGTTTTTTGGTGGTTCCTTGCCTTGTCTAGGATGATCAATGCTTTTTAGTATGATTTTTTTACTAGCAGAGTTCAATGGCATTAGAAATTTTGTAATAATTGATTTTTAGTGAGCTATATCTTATTATAGTTTTGTGGTGTCATTCTTCATGTACTTGAATTTCATGTAATTTACCTACTATGGCTGTGACATCAATATTGGATCTGAGCATAATATTTGGAAGGTTAAAGTCTAAGTAGTTTATAGAGTGTGCCAAATTCGTATGAGCCAAGGACATGATATGGATATTATGACCATTTTGTTGGATATAGTTTATCAATATATGAAGACAATTATTCTACAATAATGCATTTTTAATATTTCTATTTTTTAATTTTATAATATAATATAATTTTATTTTAATAATGCTATGATTAATGTTTTCCTTTTTTTTCAATAATATTTTCTATTCCCAAAATCATTTCATAGTCCATATATACTTTTATTTTATTTTTATTTTATCATTCTCATATTTATTTTAGTTTGATTAGATTTATGAATGATATCCAATGGCTCCCACCTTCTTCGTATTCCTCATTGATTGATTAATTAATAAATACCTCATTCCAATATTTTGTATTTCTTCAACAAAATCATTGAATATACCAATTGTAATATTCTTTCAAGCATTGAAACCGAAACCTATATTATTTCATATTTCTTATCTATCTATTATTATATTTTTATTTTATAATTTATATTATATAAAGAACAATACATACCTTAGTGGAAGATGATAGACGCATGGTTTGATGAATTTGGTTTCCTTCCAAAATATTTAGCCATCATTATTGACCAATCGGATTTCATAATAATTTTTCATTTCTTTCTTTTTTATACTTAATTTTCTCAAGTTAATGATTTATAGAAAATACTAAGTGACATGATTTGGTGAATTTGGTTTTCCCCTAAAATTTCAGTCTCCTACACTAACCAATCATCATTCAAAAAGACAAGTGATGCCTTCATGGGAAATGATATGTGACATTATATTCTAAATTCAATTTCTCTACAAAAATAATTCTAATTTTAATATTTTTTATCATATACTAATATATTATATTATGTAAAACACATGTGATACCTTAATAAAAAATAGTATGTGACATTATATGTTTAACTCACTTTTTCTCTAAAATATTATTCAATCTCAATAACTAATATCTGTCTATTTGTCTTACTCTTATTTTTATAATAACCAATGTTTGTTTATTTGTCTTCTTTCTTTTATAATAAAAAAACTATTCTAATTTTATTTTTTTAATGCACTCATCGATTATATTATATAAAACACAGGTAATGCCTTAATAGAAAATTATATGTGACACAACCAATGTGTATTGATCCAAGTAGGAAGGGTTCAAGTCTCTTAAACATGTGGTATTACGTTTAATTTCATGATTCATGTGTATAAAAAAAATATCATTAAGATAAATGTTCACTTAAGCGTCTGAGTATATACTGAGAAATTAACTTCTTACTTATTAAGTGAGATGATACTCTGAGAAACTAAAAAAATAAAAAATAATACGTAACACATATTCTTATCTCAATTTCCTTTCTATATTTCAATTTATATCAACCAATGCCTTTTCATTCCTTTCTTTTATATCTTATTTCTTTTATAATAAAAAATTATTCTAATTTTAATTTTTTTAATATAGTTATCTATTATATTATATAAAACATAGGTGATATTTTAGTAAAAAATAGTATACGATATCATATTCTTAACTCATTTTTTTTCAAAAGTTGTACATATTTAGATTAAATTAAATTGTTTTTATATAGTTTTACAAGTTTTCTTTTATTATTCTAAACATTAATTAGTCATAAATTGCTTCAGTAATAATGAAGAGTTTAAAATTAAAAAAATTATTAATTGTTAAAATAATTAGAATTAGTTAGAGTTTGTTAGAATTAGTTTTAATGATTAGTTAGTTAACTTTGGATTAGTTGGCTATATAAGCCAAGTTTACCTATTGTATTTTTCAGCTTCTTCATTCTATCAATATACTAGTTTTTCCATTTCTCTCATCTCCTTTTTCCCTCTTCTCTTGAAATTCAACATGGTATCGACCCACATTGAATACTCTTCTCTTTGCATTTTTCTTTTCTTTTTCCCTTTCTTAGTTTATTTTCTTCTCTTTTACTCTTTCCCTCTATCAGTGATTCCGTGGTCTATCTTTCCCTCTCTTTTTTTACCGCTGCTTCATCAATATACACTTTCCCTGTGGGCAAAACTAAGAGCACTCATTCATTCTGGTAATGCGTTGTTGTGTTTGAGAACGTAACATTTTCCTTTTCCTCCTCATTTTCTCGTCGGTTTCTCATCTTCTTCGAGTGCTCCGGCCAAGCACCGCGACCTTGGCGTCCACATCTCCTTCTCCTCAAATCTGGTTCGTCGCCTCATCTCCGTCAACAGTGCCGCCGCAGAGGTTGCCGTTTACCGTATCACCGGATCTCAGATCCGCTACATGGTTCGTTTTTCTCAGCTTTGCACTCGATCTGTTCTTGTTTTTCGATCTGGTCTCGGTGATGTTCTTTGTGGCTGGAAATGGCGTTTTCGGCATCGATTTGCTACCCTTAATCACGATCCGTAGAGGACTCTCGTCGCCCTTTTCGGTCACCATCTAACCGCAATCATGGGCGATGGACCGACATCCATCGGTGGTTCGAAATTTTAGCTTGTGTCCAGGCTTAGCCCCAACTTTCATTCTAGGAATTATTCTACGTAGTACTTATTTCAATGGAGGTGTGCGGTCTTCGTTTGGCGATTGATTATCTTCAATAAAAGAGAAAGGAGCATCCGGATTTTTGGTGGATTTCCACGATATTTTCTTTGTATCTAAGACAAAATTGAACGAGTCAAATTGCTTATTCAAAATCAGGATGAAATGAGCAAAGCTGGTCGATTATCTGGTTTCACGTGGATTCTTTGTTTTGATCAAGATGTATTTTCCATTGTTTTTAAGTTCTGTGTACACCAACTGTTTGGTGATTTGCTTCTTTGATTTTTTGTTGTTGTAAGCTTCTGTCCATGATGGTTAAGTGTTGATGTGAGCTTAGATTGGTTAAATTGATGGATGTTCTTGTTTTTATAGGCTTCGCTTAATGGTTAAGCTTTTGCCCTTTGTTGGTTTTGCTATTTTTAGCTTCAATGGTGTTAAGCATTTGGAGCTTTTTATATGGTGGTTAAGCATTTGGAGCTATCGTGGTGGTTAAGCATTTAATTTGGATATGCATTTGTATTGGTCAAATTGTGTAATGTACACCTTCCAGTTAGTTAGAGTTTGTTAGAATTAGTTTTAATGATTAGTTAGTTAACTTTGGATTAGTTGGCTATATAAGCCAAGTTTACCTATTATATTTTTTAGCTTCTTCATTCTATCAATATACTAGTTTTTCCATTTCTCTCATCTCCCTCTTCTTCCTCTTCTCTGCAACCATGAAATTCAACATTAATTAATATGTATATACTTGTATTTTTTCTTTTGTTAAATTAATTATAAAAAATATATTTTAAATATTTAACTAACCCGTACATCGCACACATAATTAGATTAATTTTATAATAATACAGAGTATTTTAAAATTTCTCTATACGAGAGACTTTTTGTTTTTAGTTTAGACCTTGTATCAGATTTTTAATTTTTTATCCGAACCAGGCCTAGGACTTCTTTTTCTCAACCAGATTATATTTTTAAACAAATTTGTGTTTTGACTTGAAAATTGGAGAAATAGAGTAATTATTATAATTTGTATGATAGTTATATAAATTATTTAAATATAAAAATTGGGTAAATTATATATATTTTTGGGTTAAATAAGTTTATAACCGTTAAATTATTTGATGACTTATTAAGTAAAATTATCTGAACATAAATAAATGTAGTCTTTTGTACCACGACAAAAATTATGTTGATGTTTTTTTTATTAAGTCCAGTGTTTAGATTAATTTATGCATATTGATTAATTTATTTTTTGATTTTATTAAAAGTAGATTATTTATGTCAAGATTATAAAATTCATAAGAATAATTAAAAATAATATTAATATATTTTAATATTGTGAATAGTAAAACTAAAAATAATTAAATAGAAATAAACAATTGTTTTGGAGGAATAGCTTGAGGGAAGGAAACATAATTATATTCTCCTTGTTTAAAAGGTAAATTAAAAGTGAAGGGAATAGTACAAGTCATAGATACAAAATTTTAATTTTAACCACATAATCTTACGTAAATTGTTTTTTTGTGTGGATATTCTTACATAATTAGTTTATTTATTATGTTTCTCGTTTTGATTATATTTTATTGTTACTAAGTAAAATACTAAAACAGAGATTTTTATTGTGCAAAAGGTAAGGAGTTTGAAAATCTTGAAGTTATTTTATGGCTTTTTCGTTTTGAAAATAACTTTCTCTTTCTTTTTTTTTTCGTTTTCCTTTTGGCAGTTGGAAATTGGAATCATCACTCTTAAATTATGTTCTGTTATCAAATTCTCCTTTCGGTAAAGATTGTGTTATTAAATTCGAATATACATGTAAGTAGACCAAAATATTATATTTTGTAAGAGATATGCTACTAGCTACTTCAAATTATTGTTCATCTCGAGGATGTTAGTTAACAGGCAGTCACAAGTGATAATAAGGATTTCTAATAAGCATTTCAATTAGCACCAATAAAAAATGGGCGCGGACCAAAGAAAACAACATCTACTCAAAAGGAACGAGTAATAGTGTGCAAGTGAGTGATTGCCTCCTCGATCGAGACTTAGGGTTTGCAGAGTTGCAGTTTTGCCTTCATTTCTTCACACTCAGCGGCGGTTTGGCTCTAAATTATGCGTTTTTTGGACTGAGATATTTGACCGCATCTAACGAAACGACAGAGTATCGCAGTTCCTATCACTGGTGAAATCCAAAGATATCTATAATAGCCTGTGATCTCTCTTTCATTTTTATAATTATAATTACTTTCATTTTCATTTTTTAGCTGCAGCCATCTGAGTGTGAGGTGATAGAATGGGTGATCAGCAAAAGCATAGAATCATGATGGTCTCAGATTTTTTCTATCCCAACTTTGGTGGTGTGGAGAACCACATATATTATCTCTCACAATGCTTGCTCAAATTAGGCCACAAGGTCACCCAATATTTTATTTATTTATTTATTTATTTATTGGGATTCAATTTGTGCTTGTACTATCTCTCACAACGCTTTCATTTGTTGAAGCTGAATTGAAGGTTCAAATACACCAAATGAATGCATTCTTTCCTTTTTTAAACATATATAAGGCTAAATAATGGTAGCAATAACAATAGCTAGCGGTGTAGTAAACGAATTTATTAGGTTTGATAGCATTTTGGATTTAGTTGTACAAGAGAGTGTTGTGTAGGTTTTCATAATATCTGTGAGGTTTATGTAGTAAGTGCAAAATATTAGGGGAGGAGAATAATTTACTCTTTTTTCTTACTTATGCTGTGGTTGTTTGTAATATTAAATGATATGAACTCATAAAATGTGACTATTCAGGTGGTGGTTGTAACCCATGCTTATGGAAATCGATCTGGGGTTAGATATATGACAGGTGGTCTGAAAGTCTATTATGTTCCATGGAAGCCATTCATTATGCAGAATACATTACCGACCTTCTATGGGTTACTACCACTTATGAGAACTATTCTTATTCGAGAAAGAATTACTATAGTGCATGGACATCAAGCCTTTTCGACACTTTGTCATGAGGCTCTTATGCATGCAAGAACCATGGGGTACAAGGTTGTGTTTACAGATCATTCACTGTATGGTTTTGCTGATGTTGGAAGCATCCACATGAACAAGGTGTTGCAGTTTACCTTGGCAGATGTGAGTCAAGCCATATGTGTTTCCCATACAAGCAAGGAAAACACGGTGTTGCGGTCAGGTTTGCCACCAGAGAAGGTTTTTGTAATACCGAATGCTGTTGACACTGCCATGTTCAAGCCAGCAGTGGAGCGTCCCAGCAGATCGGAAATTATTATTGTTGTTATTAGCCGATTGGTTTATCGGAAGGGAGCAGATTTGCTTGTTGAAGTCATTCCAGAAGTATGCCGATTACATCCCAATGTGAGTTGATGAAAAGATTGTTAGTTTGTCTTGCCCAACACAATTTATGAAATTTGGGTCACAAGTTCTGTCTAACATGGAGGCAATTCCATTAAGCTAAGGCTCCTTTTGGGAATGTTTTGGCTTTTTCTTATGATGCTTAAAGTTGCAAAATTTTGTTTGTTAAAATTTCTTTATGGTACTTTTTCTGTAGTTCTGTACAAGTGATAGATGCTCTTGAGAAACAGCCTAAGGGCTGCTTTTCAAAGCTGCAGTGGGCTATCAAATAGATGAAATACCTAAAGAATACCTTTTCTTAAATTCTAACTTTATCCTTTCCTAATTTTGTGCTTTCTAGTAAATAGTACACCAAGAGAAATATGTAATGCTGCAGGAATGAATTGGAATTATTAGATTTTTTTTTTAATGTATACTTTCAAAGGCATTACATTTATATCGATTTGAAGGTTCGTTTCATTATTGGAGGTGATGGACCTAAACGTGTGCGGTTGGAAGAGATGATAGAAAAGCATTCTCTTCAAGATCGAGTTGAAATGTTGGGAGCTGTGCCACATGCACAAGTCCGATCTGTTCTAATATCAGGGCATATCTTCTTAAACAGGTTCTGCTTCCTTAACAAATTTCTCCTTTCTTTAAGCTTTGCAGTGATTAGTTTATAATTCTTTGTCATAATTTGTAATGGCTAGTCAATGCCACCATTTTGTCTAATTCTGGAAGTTGAGCAGTGCTAGAAGCTTGAGTTTCTTTTTCTTTATTAGAGGTTGGGGTTCTCATTGCCGGCACCAGTTATAATGCATATCTATTTGTAGTCATTAATAATGTTTGCATTGTTTCAGTTCCTTAACAGAAGCTTTTTGTATAGCCATATTAGAGGCTGCTAGTTGTGGATTGTTAACAGTCAGCACACGGGTTGGAGGAGTTCCTGAGGTAGGTGCAACAGATATTCCTTCTATACCTGTTCAGTATGAGAATAAAAGCTTTTTATATAGTTTTTCTTAGAATTTTGCTTACGAACTTAAGTTTCTTTCCAATTTCACAATTTTGGAATGCTGTCTTGCGGGGGTTGATATAGATTCACTTCTTTGCTATATAGGTTTTACCAGATGACATGATTGTTTTGGCGGAACCTGATCCCAGTGATATGGTGCATGGAGTCCAAAAGGCAATATTTATGCTGCCAACAATTGATCCACAAGTCATGCACAATCGAGTGAGTTTGTTGTTTAAATGGTCTTTTTCTGATGCATTTAGTGGGAAAACTAATGCCTCTTTGTTTACTTATATTCTGTAGATGAGGGAACTCTACAACTGGCATGATGTTGCCAAAAGGACCGAAATTGTATATGATCGTGCTTTGAAGTGCTCCAATCAAAATCTACTAGAACGTCTCTCACGGTACACTCTAAACATCATAGGTTCAATTTGATTGTGATGGCAACATATAGTTGATAGTTGTAAAAGGAAGTCCACTCAGACTGTTCATTCAGTTTTATTTATGTGATTTTGTTAATTACTTGAGCTTGAGCATAAAACTATTTAATATGCTTGTAACATATGCTGGTTGGTACTTGGTAAAGTAGTGTATTTTGGGATCTTTATTTGACAGCCCTACAAACTTGGAAATTCTTTTTATGGGGATAGTAGTTCAAGTGTAAAATTGATACCTAATTTAGGAGGAGGAACATGAATCTGATTATTATTTATAGATTTTCCTCTTTATTGAAAGATTGATGTCAGCTTAATATTAGAGCATACTTTCTGTATTGAATTAAGGAGCTACTTCTGTGAATGCTGATAGTCTCCATTCTTTTAGATACCTCTCTTGTGGAGCATGGGCAGGCAAGCTGTTTTGCTTGGTTATGATTGTTGGCTTTTTGTTGTGGAAGCTATTGGAACTATGGCAGGTAGGCTTGTGGTCTTGTCCTGGATATGTTTGACATTTTCAGCTTATTTATGTTTTGTTACACGTATTTTCCATTATTAGCCTGCAGATGATATTGAGGAGGTGCCAGATGTTATCCTTCTGCGCAATTGTGATGAAGAGATGTTGCAAAATACCCAATGAAATAAGGAGAGTGATACATTTTTTTGGTGAACAACGGAGTTCTGTTTTGCCCTGTAATCTGAAATGCAGAATATCAAAAGAATACTGTTGGTACTCCATTAGCTTCATTCCATCCCAGTGACCAGATCTTGAAATGGAAATAATCATCTGTCCTTTGCATGGTTGCCCATTGGTGTATACGTGTGCCTGTAATTAGAGGCCTGAAGTATGGCAATTGCTGTATAGAGAACTGCACGGTATGCTATGTTAGTGTTGATGTTTTCAGCATTATTTTGTTGAGGTTGGTAGTCAAGCATGTTAATTTGGTCTGTGAAATTAAGGTTCAGAATGGATAAAGATAGTTTTACACCCCTTTTTAGGGGTGTATTACTATTTACACCATTTTCAAAAGATGTGATTGAGTGAGAGAAAGTGATATAAAAAAGTATGTATAATGAATGATATTAGATGGAGTGTGAAAAAAAATGTATACACTGTTTGATGTAAGAATATAATAGTTGATTCAGAATATTTCTTTTAGTACCGTAAGAGTATCTCGGGCCAGAATAACTTTGGACCTCTGGAAGTAATTCTAGAGTGATATCCAAACTAGCACTAGCTCTTTCAATCAATGTAGAAACAGTTTCTTCTTCTTCCACGAAATGAAAATGAAATGCTAGATTCGTCAATAAACAAATAGCTCACATGATACTGATCTGGTCTCTACTGTCGTGCAAGATGTCATATTTTTTGTTATTACTGTCTCTTCTTTCTCCCTTCCCTCCTTGTTAGGTCTGTAAAACTTATTATCTAACGAAAAAATAGAGTATAATTTAGCTGTTCTAAAGATTGTAAACATGATAAGATTTGTTATCTATTTTTACAGTGGGTTTACAATCAACTGATTTCCAAATTGGTTTGGATTCACGAGAAAATCCCTTTCTCAGCTCTATATAACTTCATATGCAATTTGAAAAAAAATAATGCAAGATATAAGTATTCTAGAGAATAAGAGAACGCAGGCACGGTATGTGATTTGTCATCTGTTTCTTACACCGGGTTTGCGATCAACTAGTTTCCAAATTAGCTTGCATATTCACGAGAAAATCCTTCTTTCCCAGGTGTAAAAAACTACTTGCATTATAACAATTTAGCTTTAATTATGTCATATATTCAATCTCAATATTATGGAGCTTTAAATTGGGTCGAGCCAAGCTTTTAAGAAGACAAGATAATTTCTTTTTGAATTACTGTACCCTTTTAATGCTTGTACTAGATAATATATGAAGGTCGTTTGTTACATATTCAAATCAAGTGTGTTCTCTCACTGACCTCAACCACGATTTCCTAATAAAATACGGTCAATTAAGAAAAAAAATTAAATGTGTCCCTTAATTGATAATTTTTGGTATTAATAGTTAATAATATTAATAGAAATGGGGATAGAGATTATTTGAGTCAGCTTTTTGCATGCCATATAGAGAAGACAACTAAGAATACTTGGAAGCTTTGAACTCTAGTGGTAGCAGTGACTGCAACGTGTTTGTCATGCCTTATACTCCTGCATTTTGTAACAGTTAATTTCCCCTGCCTTCCTAAAATGCACCAGGTCTTTTCTGAATACGCCAAACATTGGATTGAAGTCTTAACGCGCGATGTTAATTTCAAATCGATGGGAGTTACAATAACAAGCATTAATGGTTTTACTGTATCAGTGGCAGAACCAGAAATTCAAGTTCTGATCCATGCATTAATTCTCTCTCTCAAACTTTAAAGAAACACACTGCAATCAAATCCCTACCTTATGTGTAATATATACATATTTATGACCCTCCAGAACGAGAGTGTATATAAACCTGTTGCTCAGCTGGAACTGTAACTATAATCAATAGAGCATCACAAAAATAACAGGTTCAGTGAAGAATAATAGTGTAAAGAGGGTTCTTCCTTGTTTTGATTCTTCTAGTTCTATAGCCATGAAAACCAAGTCACCTAGTTCCAGAGCCAACAAGAAGGACCGCCACTCCAAGGTTGATGGACGAGACCGTCGTGTTCGCTTATCAACAACGTGCGCTGCTCGTATCTTCCAACTCACCCATGAGCTGGGCAACAAGACCGATGGCGAGACCATTGAGTGGCTCTTACACCAGGCGGAGCCGTCCATTATCGCCGCCACTGGAAGTGGCATTTCACCTTCCAACAACACCTCCTCCTCGGTTGCTGTTGCATCAGCAACATCACCCTGTGAGGACAAAAAAAATGTTGGTGAGGATGCCAACTTGGCCACCAAGTTTGAGGGTGCAAGGGCAGAGCAAACGTTTCCATCCTTCGAGTTTGATTTGTTGCCAAACTCTGATTTGGAGTTTTCTGATAATGAGATTGCATTAATCCAATCAATTATGGTGGCCAACGATGAGGAAATGAGGGTTAAAGATGTGGAGGAGGCAAAGGAGCAAAATAAATTAATATAATAAACATGATTTCAGATGTTTGTCTTAGTTATTTTCTCATCAGTATTGGTATATGGAGACTGGAGACTGGAGACTCTAGTCATTGTCCATGAAATTATTACAGCATGTTGCAGACCTATATTCCAAACAATGTGTTTGGGGAGCTGAGCTTGTCACCTTAGTTCTGGTACTATTTTTCTTTTTTTTGGGTTGAAGGTACTACTTGTTTGATTAGCTATAAGGTAAGACTATTAGTCAACGAGCAATTTTTGTTTATTTAAATTCATCAATAATATGTGACACATTTCGTTTAGCTAAAAGGTAAAACTATTAATTAGGGAGCATTTTTTGTTTTATTCATTAATATGTGATACAGTTGGTTTTCACTTTGACCACAACTAAACTTAACCAAAGTAGGATATTGACCCGCAATCAATAATGTAGTAGTATCAAAATGTAAGAATTTCTCTCATTTGAGATACTTATTTCTTCTTTCATTTTAGTTAGCAGTAGACAAATAGCATTATATTGGGGTGCTCAAATATTAGTTCAATTAGAGACAGCCAATTTGACAAACATTCAACAGCAAAATGCTTTGGGCCGACATAATCCATTTGAGCCAGCCCACTTCAGGTCATGTTAATTTTGGGTTAGGCCAGCCAAAACCAAAATTGACCTAGGCCAATTATTTATTGAGAAAGGTTAATAATATATTTTTTTACCACATTTTTTTAATATATTATTTTTTATTAAATCACATCACATATTAAAATATATATTTAATTTTAATTAATATATAATTAACTTAATTAATATATAATTAATTAAATTAATATATAATTAAAATTAAATTTATATTTTAATATGTGACGTAATCTAATAAATATATATATATATATATATATATATTAAAAAATATGATAAAAAATATATTAGTAGCATGTTTATGCTATTGGTTACTACCATTTGATATATATGTTTTTTTTAGTTTATTATTGCATAACCTATGAAGTATGATTCATTCCCTGGCTCCCGGTCTCTTACCTGTGTCTTACCTCCTGGACTTTTGCGTGGACCTTGGGGTGCGCCAGTGCATAGCTGTAAGCCACCCACTAGCAAAAGGGTGTGCAACTTGGTTTAGGCCTTTTATCTTTTTGGTCAATGGTTTAGGCCTTTTTTGAGTTGACCAAACTAAAGAAAGCACGTTGAAAGGGGCTAAGTAGGAATAATAATGATATTTTTATCATAAATAATACATATATATATATTTTATTATTTTTAATATTATTTATTATATTTATATTTTTTTATTATTTTTCTTACTTAATCACATTCATCTAAAAAAATAAAAAATAATGTTAAAGTAAAAATGACATAAGAACATCATTTTTGAAGTAGGAATGGCAAGCAACAGAAGTGCCGCTCTTTTTTTTATAAGAAAAATCCTCAAAATATGGTGTGATGAACTATTTTGTTGAAATTTAAAAAGCCCATATTATTGTCTGATTATTCGGGACATTTGATTCTTTAAAAATTATACAAAAATCATATTAATCTATTTATAAATATAAATAATTATTCAAAAAGATTAAACTTGTTATTGATATATTTTAAATTTGGACAACCATCGCATTTCACATAGTCATTCTAATCAATAAAAAAAACAGTAAATGTCCGTTTTGATTTTTTTAAAAATACATGCGATATCATATTAATCATCTATTTATCGCGTATTAAAATGGGTGTTCATTCAAAAAGATGAAACTTGTTAGTTAAGAACAAGGTGCTTCTTCAGCATACGAAGCTTTCATTCTCATACTCATGATTTTTGCCACTGAAACAGTTGGAGCAGCAATGGAGAATGAATGATGAGTATGTCGTCAATTCAACAGCTATTAACTAAATTACTTTGTTGTGTTACCTAATTCAAGTCAAACAAGGAAAGGCATAACTATAAGACAAGCACGAGCATCACATCAAGCGCTCCCCTTTGTCAATTAGGATTGGCACACACTGCCTAAGATGATTCTTGTAACATTGTCATGGTGCTTTATTCTTTTTTGGCTGGAAATGGAGCTCATGGCACTTATTCTTGTTACATTTTTCCACCTTTCTTGACCGGTCGACCCCTATTTCTTATCCGAACAAAATTTTCGTAGGAATAGCAACAACCCACGTGCAATGCAATTTTTATTTTTATTTTTTGCAATTCTAACATTTATACTCTTGGATGATTTAGCTTAGTGTGTATTTGGTTTACCTGTAAAAATTTTAATTATTTTAATAATTAATTATTGTATAATTGATTATAATAAAATTAATTTTATGTTTAAATATATTAGTTTTTCCCAAAATAATTCTCAAACGACGCCATAATCATAACCAAGTTTTATCTTATTCAGATCTAAATCTTTTTAATCGTTTCAATACTTTTCTTGGTCTTCCTTTTAAATATTATCTAATTATCTTACAGAAATATTCTCCTTACATATAAAATTCCACAAAGGTGCTACCCCTACTTTTTATAATGCATTCATTCCTGATCCTATCTAGTCTTGATGGCCACACATCCAAAACATCCTCATCTCCGCAACACTTGATCTTATGCTCTTGTTGGTTTTTTATCGCCCAACATTCAAGATCCAACAACATCGCAGCCTTATAAAGTTAGAGTAAAATTTACCCTTAAGCTTGAGAGTACTTTTCTATCACAAATAACTCATGAAGCCCTCCTCCATTTCATCCATCCAAATTGAATCCTATGGTTTACATCTCCTTATCTCTCCATCATTTTGTATGATAGATCCAAGTACCTAAATTGTGTGACTTGTGGTATTGTATGATCTCCAATTTTCACCGCTAAGCTATCATTAACACGCCTCTTCTTGAACTTACATTAATATATATCTCCGTCTTACTCCTACTTAGACGAAGGCCATGTTTTTCCAAAGTTTGTCTCCATAGCTCTAGCTTTTCATTTGTTTGTTCTCTCGACTCTCCAACTAAGACTATATCATCTATACATTGTGGCAGATGATATCAAGATAAGCACATCCAAGACCAAGGTAAAAAATAATATGGACTCAAAGTGACCCAGTGCGATCAATTATTCTATAGTTATAGGAAAATCTTCAAGCCCCCATTATTTCTCACACTAGTTTTAAGCCCCATCATACATATCTTTGATTGCTCGAATATAAGCGATACTGAACTCCTTTCTTCTCCAAAGCTTCCACAAGAAGCCTTCCACCTCTCTTGGTATCCTATCGTAGGCTTTTTCCAGATCAATGAAAACCATGTGTAGGTCTTTTTGCTTCCTTCGATACCTATCCATTAATCTTCGTAGAAGATAGATTGCTTCCATGGTTGACCTCCCAGGCATAAAACCAAATTGATTCTCTGAAATATGAGTCTCTTGTCTTAATCTCCGTTCAATTACTCTTTCCCATAACTTCATGGTATGACTCATGAGCTTAATTCCTCTGTAATTTGCACAGCTTTGTATATCTCCCTTATTCTTATAAATAGGGATTAAAGTGCTTCTCCTCCATTCATTTGGCATTTTCTTATATCTCATTATCTCGTTTAAATATATTAGTTAAAAAATAATTTTAAATAATCTATTTTATTTAGATTATATAAAAAGAATCACTTTTAAATATTAAATTATCAAAAGATATATAAAATGATTAAAAAATTTATTTGATTGAGGATAAAATAATTGGAGAGTCGAGAGAGGAAACAAATGAAAAGTTAGAGTTATGGAGACGAGTTTTGAAAAAACATGACTTTCATCTAAGTAGGAGTAAGACGAAGTATATGAAATATAAGTTCAGTAAAATGCGTGTTACTACTAATTTAGCGGTGAAATTTGGATATCATACCATATCACAAGTCACACAATTTAGGTATCTTAGATCTATCATACAAAATGATGGAGAGATAGAGGGAGATGTAAACCATAGGATTCAAGCTGGATGAATGAAATGGATAAGTGCTTCAGAAGTTATTTGTGATAGAAAAGTACCTCTCAAATTTAAGAGTAAATTTTACCGCACAGTTATAAGGCCCGCGATGTTATATGGTACTAAATGTTGGGCGGTAAAAAGCTAACAAGAACATAAGATCAGTGTCGCGGAGATGATGATGTTGCGTTGGATGTGTGGTCATACAAGACAATATGAGATTAGGAATAAATACATTAGAGAAAAGTAGAAGTAGCACCTATCATGGAAAAGATGGAAGAATCTTATCTTAGGTGGTTTGGACATGTAAGGAGAAGATCCTTAGAAATTTCTGTAAGAAGAATAGATCAAGTAGATAATAGCACAATAGTTAGAAGTAGCGGAAGACAAAAAAAGATTATAGGTAAAACGATTAAAAAAGATTTAGATTTGAATGACATATCTGAAGACTTTGTTTATGATAGGGTACAATGACATTATTTGATCCATGTAACCGATCTCACCTAGTAAAAAAAGACTTGGTTGTTGTTATTGTTGTTAAGGACAAAATAATATTTACATTTCAACATTTTTGGAATAATCTATAATCTATAATCTATAATTATAAGCTTCAAACTTATAAATTTTTTTATTATAATATATTGAATTTTATACAAAAGCTATTAAAGAATTACCCAAACATACAATAAATAATAAAAAAAAATTTTAACAAAAGAAAAGTAATTTAAAAAATAATCCCAACCAAATATGTTCTTAATATCATTATGGTGAATTCCTTAGGTCCATATGGTGGTGGAGCTCAATCACACACAACCGACCAGCCTTCATAAATCCCTAACTTGGGTGTGGGAATATCTTTTACACATACCCACTATTATTGTTATGCTTGGCTAATGGCGTATTAAAGGCAAACACTACCTCCTTAGGAACAAGCAAGAACATATACTTATATGATTGTATATTTTACTAATAATAATAATAATAATAATAATAATAATATTATTATTATTATTATTATTATTATTATTATTATGTGGTGAAAATGTGAATATTATAAAGAATTATCATAATAAAAAGTTTACTAAAAAATAATCATTAAAATAATATTTTTCAATACAAAATCATTAAATTATATAAGCCCATTACTAATAAAAATATAAAAATTCAAATTGACATGCATATAATACTGGTCAATACGTTAATTAATAATAATAGTTTAAAAAAAAAAACACCAAAGTGAAAATTCCCTTTTACATCTGTTTAAGATGAAAAAAATAAATAGTGTTTAAAGTGAATTATAACTAATTGAGAAGTTAATAAATATTTGAAGATATATGTAATTGAAAAAGATATTTATAATTTTATTCTTTTATATTAAATTGCTAATAAGATATATTTATAATTTTATATTTTTTCTTAGATCAATAAAAGAGTAGTTAATAATAATATTTAGAAAAATAAAAATTGACACTGAAGTGGAGCATCCTTTTATAATACCACAGAAGGTACTGGCGTAAAGTGAATCTATCTATTCCAAAAGGTTCTGGAGTAAAAAAAAAAATCAATAGGATTTATTAATTTATGGAACATAGAGATATTTTGTAGAACTTATGAGTATTTAGATATTTTAAGAGTAGTGAGATAGGAAGGTTTTAGAAACTTATAGTTATATATTTCACTTCAAACACTTTTTTGTTATTATTTATTATTTATTTTAAAAAATAAATTAACAAGCACGTAGTGTCTATTAATATACTAGTAATAATAATATGCTTTTTGCATACAATATTCTGTGAGAAAATGTGAGTATTAAAACTCATGACAAATTTTTTTTTTAAATAATCAGAAGCCATTAAATTTGTTTTTGACGAGAATTGAACATAATAATATACTCCTAATTGTATAACCTCTTAGCATAAATTAAAAAAAATGTTTTTTTTGTTAATAGATTTCAAGTATTATTTTTTCCCTCGTTGTGTACGGACCTTACTTCAATAGATCGTTGAATATATAAATTGGTAGTTCTGATTTCGAAATCTACTACAACAGGTCGACAACGAAAATAATTGACTTTTTCTATTTCGATTTTGGCAGACAATTATATAAACTTGAATTGTTTTTAGAAAGAGACCAATTCATTAAAATAAAGGGAGGATTGGTTAATTCATTTACTTTCAAAATCAATACCACCTCATCTCAGCTAAAACCACAAAGAATGCCTCAGCCTGTGCATACGTGCCAAGTTAAATAAGCATTAGTGCTAGTGCAATCCTGTCAGTTATTCACCTTTGAAGTTCAAAATTGAGACTAAACTTGGAAGGAAAAAATGAAAATGGATGTTTTGTATTATAATAACATATTTTATGTACCTCATGTCAAAAAAAAGAAAAAAAAAACACATTTTATGTACCTTAATACAAGGAAGGTCATCCTATAGATCCAAATATAAAAAATTTGTCAATCTTTTCCGATAGTAACGCTGTTTATAAAATATACATATTCCACACTCGTGTCACAATCAAATTATAAAACCCGTTCTATCCAATGACCAACCCAATCATCACAAATTGAAAAACCATAAACACAAAAACCGTAGTTAATTTACTCAATCTACATTTCTTCTCTTTGTATCAATGACCTATTATTTTAATTTAACAATTGGGAGAAAAAAAAAAGAACTCATCGAGGAGCCAATGAATTAGTAAAATCAGTAGGCATCTTAACATCGTCAGACCATTTCATTGAATCCAAATACAGCTTCGAGATCTTGCCAGCGACGCGTCCCATGTTAGGCCTCTTATCTGGATCCACGTGTACGCAATCCAATGCGACACGTGTCACCTTCACCGCCACCGCAACCGGGAACGAGTCCTTCAACCTCCGATCCACCCACCTCCTCAGCCTCCCTTCCACGCCGTCGCCATCGTCGCCGGCGACGGCGGCGCTCGCCGTCTCAATCACCGACGTCCTCACGAAATCGCCGCTCTTCTTATCAAACCTGAACTTCAACGGCTCCTCACCGGACAACAGCTCCAGCATCACCACACCGAAAGCGTACACGTCGGATTTCTGCGTCGCCACGCCGGTAGCCTGAAATTCCGGCGACATGTACCCTCGCACACCCTCGAATTGCATCCTGGAGCTCCCGGATCGTCTCAATTCATTCGATCTCGCCGGCGACGTCGAAGACGAGGGTTCCTCCGTGATCTCCCCAAATTTCTGGGCGGCGATTTCGTTTTCTGGCTCAATTTCGCCGCAGAGCTGAGCGGCGCCGAAATGGCAAACCCTAGCGTTGAACGAAGGTTCCGTGACGATGATTCCGCTGCTCTTGATGTGGTTGTGGACGAAGTTGATGTTCAACCCTGTCTTGTTGTGAATGTAATCGAGGCCGTGAGCGAGATCGGTTGCGACCTGCATTCTCGATAACCAAGTGTTGAGCACCGTGAAGTGAAGATTCTTCCTGTTTCGGAGGCAATCGGAGAGATTGGCGCCATTGACGAAGTCGTAGACGAGGTAGATGTGGTCGCCGGAGATGGAGGCGCCGAGGAGCTTGATGATGCTGACGTGGTGGCTGCGGCAAATGACGGAGAGGCGTTCGCGGAGTTGTGAGATTTCGAGTTTGCGGCGGAATTTCCGCTGAAAAACGATGACGTCGGCGCCGCGGAGGGTACAGCGCCAGGAAGGGGTGGCGGAGGAGGAGGAGTGGCGTTTGGAGAGGAAGTTGTTGGTGGCAGAGGAGATTTCGGAGAAGGAGTAGATGTGAGGGTTTTCGGGGAGGGTTTCGCGGAGGGTGGTGAGGGAGTTTCGGCTTGAGATGGAGGTGCCGGAGGAGAGGTGGTAGCCGGTGGAGCCGCTGCTGGCGTATGAGGTTGATGGATTGGAATAAGAGGTTGAAGGTTCGGCAGCCGGTTGCCTTGGGGTTTGGGTTTTGGTTGAGGGTTGGGAACGTGAGCGGACAGTTCGAGAGGTTCGAGGGCTTGGGGTGGGGTTGGCAGCGTTGGTGGCCATTTTGGTCTTACACATAGGAAAGGGAGTAAATGAAGAATGCTACTGAAGATGATGGGAGTCTTTTATAGTTGGTTGATTGATTGATTGGGTGTGCCTGTGCAGAATTGGAGTTTGAAGCAAGCAATACCTGAGGATGGGGTCAATTGGAGTTTGAAGATTCAACGATGACTAGGCGAGCAATAATAGAGGCAGACGATTGATAGAAAAATGATACTCTTATATTTTTTAAAAAGGGTGTATTACTATTTATTGTGATTAAATAAAAAAAATATAAAAAAATATAATAAATAATATTGAAAAAAATTATTATTTTATTTAATTATTTTATTAATTTTTTAATTATTAAATAAAAATATTAAATATTTTTTATTTTTTAAGATATTAAATATATTTATTTTTTATTTAATATTAAAAAATATTAAAAAAATTGTAAAAAAATATAGAATTACTCTATTAAAAAAGTGTGAAAAAAATATATATATTATTTATAGTAAGATTATAAAAATTACAATTATTATGAAAATAAATTCTGGTATAAATTTAATGGTAAAATTTAGTTTATTTTTTATATTTATTTTATTAATTAAATTATAGTATATGTATATTTTTAAAAAATAAGAAGAGAATATTAATAAATATATATTATAATTTAATTAATAAATATATATATATATAATAGAAAAAAAAACCAAATTTTGTCCTAAATTTAAATCATACTGTACCAAGTGACTTGAAGTTTCCTGAATTGTATAATTTTTTTTCCAAAACCTCTTTTTTAATTAAGACAAATATTAAAAGTTCTAAATAAATACAAGAAGGAACGGAAGAAGAAAAAAAAAACAACAAAGAGAAAGAAAAATAAATATGCATAAATTAAATTGCATAAAATAAGGAAATTAGGGAAAAGGAAGCATACACAGATTTATCCCTGGTTCGACCACTAACAAGTTTCACGTTTACAATGAGATTTTTAAGATAGCTTCAGGTGGTTTTCTTATTCCTAAAGAAATTTTTCACAGAGGAGAACTCTACCCTTGTGCTAAAGTCATCGAGATACCTCACCCTTATACAAATCTTGAGGATACCTCACCTCGTCTGAAAAATCAAAAAATAGATAATGAGAAACTCTCACTCGAGTAAGATGGTTGAAGTCTTGGATTAGAAAATATCTCAAAGTTTTTAAGTAAAAAGAGCGTAGAAAATAGTTTTCACATATTAGAGTTTTCGGAAAATAATTGCGAGTAATGGGCAAAGAAATTGTGACCAAGTTGCTATTTATAAGGAAAAACACGGAGAGTGCCTTAGGTATAATTTAATAGCATTTAAAACAAATTTGAAAGTTTGTGACCTTAGTTTCCATATCAAAACCTTCGTGTTTATTCGAATAGAAAAAGCTATTCGAATAAGACAAAGAAACCAAATTAAAAACTCATAAAATGGGTTATTCAAATAACCATATGTTATTTGAATAACTAGAGTAGTTTAAAATTTCATGGTTATTCGAATATCAAACATTCGAATAACGTGGTTTAAAAGACAGTTCATGAGCATGATTTATTCGAATAACGTATGAGTTATTTTAACTCACTTAAAGATTGAAAAACCTCATTTATTCTATAAAGGTCATGCTATTCGAATAAGAAGCTTTAAACAGAGTCTCGTAAAGGATTTATTCGAATAGACTAGGTTCTATTCGAATAACTTAGTTCAGAAAACGTTTTGAAAGCTAAGTTTAAAAACAAGCTTTATCTTTTGATTCAAAAACAAAGAGATATAAATGTGAGCTCCGTACAATAGATCCTACGTCTTAAAGCTAATCAAATATGAACTTGGACTTGGTCTATTTATCATCTTCATTTATATTTCGCGTTTGTTATCATCAAAACAAGTCTTCAAAGGTATGCATCCAAACACATTCTCTCCCTTTTTGATGATGACAAACTATCAATGAGACTAGCAATGAGAAAAGCGTTAGTGCATATAATTAGAATTCAAAAAAGGTATAAAAGCTTACTCCCCCTCTTTAATTATAAGAGGCAATGTATATTTGTGTGAATGATTCCTTTAGAATTTGAATCCAATCTCATTTTAAATTTTCCTGTCTTTTCTCAATTAAAGTCAAATGATCAAATATTTCTCCCCCTTTTGTCATAAGCAAAAAAAAAGAGGGTAAGACCCATATATCAAAGTAAGAATGCATAAAAGTAAATATTTATGCATTAATAAAATAGAGTCAATTACACAAGCCAAAAAATAAATAACATGAAGCCAAAAACTGACAGCCTAAGAACTAAAGTTCCTAGAAGTAAGCATCCGGAGGTGGTGGTGAAGAAACTGGTGCAGGAGCGGTGAAGCGAATCGAGTATGGCCGCAACCTCACGTTCAACGCCTGTATTCTATCAAACGAATTAGAGAAGGTATGTTCCATGTAAGCTCGGTTGTCTTGCAAGGTGGCCATGATTTTCCAAAGTGACAAGCATCACAAACACATCGATTAGAAGGGGGCATCACTTCGGTTATCCTCGGCACCTCATCCGGGTACACCCGTCGGTTTGGATCATCTTCATCTTCCGTAAGGTGTGAGCTCCAAAGACGTTGTGGTGAGTCGAGTAATGGCCCGCTCGGTCTCCAAGACATGGATGCCACTTGCTCGGTTGTATTCAAGAATGCCATAAAGCAAGTCGATTTCTCCTTGCCCTTGGCCTCATCATGTGGCACATGATGAACACAGGCCAGTTGATCTGATGGCCATTCTTCAGGAACCATAGCATGAAGACATCTTCCTCGCTGAGATAGGCGTAGTTTCCACCACGAGGAGCCAGGATGTGAGCATAGGCGTAATGAAGAAACCTGTCTTGGCTCTTCAGCATTCCAATCGAGACCCTCAAAGAATGTAGGGCTAGGCTAGATCACACAATCGCTAGAAGCTTGTTGAAATCTTCAAGAAATGGGGTGTCACCATCTTCAACAAGGGCGCCCGAGCTTAGAAACCGAACAAAGTCAACCGGTCCGGCGGTGTTTACAACGTTCGATCACAACCTCGGAGAGGAGATTCGACCATCAAAATCATTGCGATAATAACATTTTCACCAGAGATAGATGGTGGCCGGTGAGAGCAAAGGCGAAGGACTCCCTGGTTTTGAAGCCGTCAAAGTCGAAGCCACGATGTTGCTTTGGAAGAAGGAAAGGTCCGAACTTGGGTTGAACCAAGTTGGCTCCCATAATTGCGTAGATGGCGTGCACGATGCTCTTCGTTGGAGGAGATCTTTCTCGGATCAAGAGGGTTGGTGCACTTAGCATTCTTCGTGCGAGGACGCTTTACTTGAGGAGGAGGCCATGGAGGATAGGTGAGAGAGAGTGAAAACACGGGGTTAAGCAGATGGCAGGAGATAAGGATACGTGAAGAGCGAGAGAAGATGGAGGGTGAAAAAGGTCTAAGAGGCGAGAGCAAGGAAGCTTGAAGAACAGAGAAGAGGGAAGAGGGTGGAGACCTTTGGGCGCGGAGATTTATTTAAAGGACACCGTGTTTATTCGAATAAATGTGGGTTTATTCGAATAAATCATCTTTGGAAATTTAACGGATGGGTCGCGAGGGACCGAACAGGTTGAAACGGCTAGGGTTTATTCGAATAGAAGGGGATCTATTCAATGGAACGTCTGGGAAAGCATGTTTTGGCAATGACAGGGTTTATTTGAATAACTATGTAAGTTATTCGAATAGATGAGGCAATCACCTATTTCTCGATAGAAACAGGTTTGTTATTCCAATAACCACGGGGTCTATTCGAATAGGACCAAGACCAGATCCTCGATAAAGAGGATTGCTGGTTATTCGAATAAAGAAGGACTTATTCGAATAAGCGAGTAGGAAGAAACACCGATAAACGAAGGCTTGAAGAAGTTATTCGAATAGGGAGGATGTTATTCGAATAAACAATCATGGAAACACCCAGTAGTTTTATCGAGGAATCAATTTATTCGAATAAACCGCTTCTATTCAATAAAATTTGATGTTCAACACCATTTTAACAAGCAAAGAGTTTATTCGAATAAAGGCATACTTATTGAATAAAACTAATGACACATAGAAAAGACATACGTTTATGAGATTGAAAGCATATAATCATGATAATATTCAACAATAAACACGTAATTTAAATATTAGATTGATCAATTATGCCTAATTCTCCTCGAATATAAAAGAATGCTTCTTTTGCTAAGGGTTTAGTAAATATATCTGCAAGTTGCTTAGATGTTTCAACAAACTCAAGAATGCAATCCCCTTTTTGTACATGATCTCTGATAAAGTGATGTCTTATCTCTATATGCTTTGTTCTAGAATGCAATATGGGATTCTTAGAGATGTTTATTGCACTAGTGTTATCACATCTTATCGGGATGTGATGAAGCTGAATACCATAGTCTAAGAGTTGTTGCTTCATCCAAAGGATCTGTAAGCCTCTGTGACTCCAAACATATTCACTCGATGAAACAAAGCCACACTATTTTGTTTCTTACTATGCCAAGAAACTAAAGAACCACCAAGCAAGTGGCATGTCTCACTAGTACTTTTTCTCGTCCAATTTGCACCAAAGAAAATCGAGTAGAATAGCCTATTAGGCTACAAGAGGCACCCTTAGGGTACCACAAGCCCATTTGTGAAGTGCCTACTAGGTATTTCATTATTCGTTTAACAGCACTTAAGTGAGATTCCTTAGGGTTTGCCTGATATCTAACACACATGCATACACTAAACATAATATCTGGCCTACTAGCAGTAATATAAATGAGATATCCAATCATACCTCTATATTTCTTTATTTCTACTGATTTACCTCCTTCATCTTTGTCCAAGTAGCAAGACGTGCCCATCGGAGTGGCCATGTGTTTAGCGTTTTCCATTTCGAATCTCTTGAGAAATTCCTTGCAGTATTTTGTTTAACTTATGAAAGTCCCTTCGTTCGTTTGTTTGATTTGAAGTCCGAGGAAGAAATTCAATTCTCCCATCATTGATATTTCAAATTCATTCTGCATTGACTTAGCAAATTCTTTGCAAAGGGATTCATTAGTAGCAAAAGATAATATCATCCACATATACTTGCACAAGAAGAATGTCATGCTTTTTATTTTTAATAAAAAGAGTAGTATCAACTTTTCCTCTTGAAAAACCATTTTCCAAAAGAAACTTACTCAACATTTCATACCAAGCTCTAGGAGCTTGCTTTAAACCATATAAAGCCTTTTTAAGTTTAAAAACATGGTTGGGCAGTTCATGATTTTCAAAACCCGGAGCTTGTTCAACGTATACCTCCTCTTGAATATAACCATTTAGAAAAGCACTCTTGACATCCATTTGATATAATTTGAAATCCATGATGCAAGCATAAGCAAGTAACATTCTTATAGCTTCTAATCTAGCTACAGGTGCATAGGTTTCTTCATAATCTATTCATTCTTCTTGATTATATCCTTTAGCAACCAATCTAGCTTTGTTTCTAGTTATTAAACCATTTTCATCAAGTTTGTTTCTAAAAACCCATTTAGTTCCAATTATGGGGTGATTATTAGGTCTAGCAACTAATTCCCAAATTTGATTCCTTTCAAACTGATTTAATTCCTCATGCATAGCTAAAATCCAATGTTCATCATCAAAAGCTTCAATTAAATCCTTAGGTTCAATTTGAGAAACAAAAGCTAAGTGATTACAAGTATTTCTAAGGGAGTTACGAGTACTTACACCTTTAGATATATCACCGATGATCTGATCAAGAGAGTGATATTTTGAAGTTCGCCATTCTTTGGGAAGTTCCAAAGCTTACGAATCTTCTTGTCTTTGTTCATCCTCTTTCTCCTTGATTTCCTTTTGTTTACTGTCCAAATGTGTTTTCACCAAGATTTCTGCAACATCATCAACAATAAGATCCTTTCTCGATCCATTTGGGTCAGTTTCATCAAATGCAACATGTATAGATTCTTCGATAGTCATAGTTCTCTTATTATATATACAAAAAGCTTTACTATGATTTGAATAACCAAGAAATATACCTTCATCAGACTTAGTATCAAACTTGTCTAAATTATCTTTTCCATTGTTTAAAACAAAGCATTTGCAATCAAAAACATGAAAGTGTGAGACATTTGGCTTTCTTCCCTTATACAACTCATATGGCGTTTTCTTTAAAATAGGCCTTATAAGGGCCCGATTCATTACATAACAAGCTGTACTTACAAGATCATCCGCCTAAAAAGTATTTAGGAAGAAGCGTATCATTAAGCATAGTTCTCGCCATTTCTTCTAAATAACGGTTTTTCCTTTCTACAACTCCATTTTGTTGCGGAGTTCTAGGGACAGAGAAATTATGATTAATGTTATGTTCATCACAGTAATTTTCAAAAAAATTGTTTTCAAATTCACCACCGTGATCACTTCTTATAGAAGAGATTTGAAAACCTTTTTCATTTTGAATAATTTTGACAAGTCTTTTAAAAGCTAGAAATGCATAATTTTTATTTGCAAGAAATAAAGTCCATGTAAACCTAGAAAAATCATCCACAATCACTAAAGCATAGTAATTCCCACCAAAGCTCATAGTTCTAGAAGGTCCAAACAGATCCATGTGCAAAAGTTGTAAAGGTTTAGTAGTTGAAACTATATTTTTTGCTTTAAAAGAGACCTTTATTTGTTTACCCTTTTGACATGCATCACATAACTTATCTTTTATAAAATTAAGCTTGGGTAGTCTAATTACTAGCTCTTTAGAGACCAACTTCTTTAAGTGATCCATGTGAATGTGTGCAATTCTCCTATCCATAGCCATGAATCATCATTCTTACTTAAAAGGCATTTCGCATCATTTGAAGATATATCATCAAGACTAATCATATAGATGTTGTTTACTCTATGACCAATGAATTTAACATGCTTGTCATTTTTATCTTCAATTATGCAATAGTTTGAATCAAATATAACTTTATTTCCTTTATCACATAATTGGCTAATACTAAGCAAGTTATGTTTCAAACCTTCACAAACAAAAGACATTTTCAATAGAGGAGTTAGGGTTCTTACCGACTTTGTCGATTCCAAGGATTTTTCCTTTATTGTTATCACCATAAGTGACGTGTCCATGATTCTTTGGAATAAGCATGGTGAATTTTGAGTCGTCCCAGGTCATGTGCTTGGAACAGCCTATCAAGATACCAATTTGAACTCCTAGCTTTCAAGCACACCTACAACACAAGTTTAGTTTTTAACTTTTGGTACCCAAACTTTCTTAGGTCCTTGTGTGTCAGTTTTGGGTATAGTACCCTTGGGAACCCAAACCATTTTTGTTCCAACTTTTGTATTTATGTTTTTCCTTGCATTACATGTTGAAGCACTATGTCCTTTTCTTCCACAATAAAAACATTTAATAAAAGGACTACTTGAAACACTAGAATGCACAAAGAAATTTTTATAGAGTTTTTGTTGATTTTTCGGGTTATAACCTATCCCGGCTTTTTGAAAAATCACTCTTTATCTTCCTAATAAAATATTTAAGTTATCCCTTCCAAATGTGAATTTAGAAAAAGTGTTCTTTAAGTCTTCAATTTCTTTTTCAAGTATATGACATGAAGAACAAGATGAAAAAGTAGAAGCATGTGGAGGATGATTTGTGCATGCATCAATGATTCCCAGAGTTTCATTTTCAATTTTCAATTCTTCTATTTCCTTATTTAAAACAAGAATTTGATTTTCTAAAGAAGAAATTGTTTTCTTAGAAGAAGAAATAATTTTTGTCAATTTTAACGATTCTTCATGTAATTCTTCAAAAGCGTCTTGTAACTCATCGTAAAAGGTAATAAAGTAGTATTAGAACTTACCTCGTTTTTGCTTTCTTCTTCATCTCCTTTTGCCATGAGACACGGCGAGCTTCTTCGCTATCCGAGTGGCGTTTGGAGAGTCCATGTCGTTTTCATCCCATACTATGTAGGCTTTTCTTCCTTTTCTTTCCTTGAAGGGTTTCTTTTCAAATTTCTCCTTCTTCTTTTGATAAACTGGTCCATTTTCATGTGACCAGGTTTGCCACATTCATAGCGGGTTGGAGTCGATGAAGCTCCTTCGCCTTTGAAGTGTGTCTTTTAGGAGGAAGGAGGTCTTCTTTGCGTTCCCTTTTTCTGAGAAATTTACCAAACCTTTTAACTAGCAAACTTAGATTTTCTTCACTTACCTCGATGTTCTCTGAACTTTCTTCATTTTCTTCATCATCATTGTCGAATGTTGATGAAGTGGTTTGGCGCTATTCCCTTTTTCTTTTTATCGTTTTCTTCGCTTTGGCTTAATCTGTTTAGTTCCAATTCGTGAGCATGAAGTTTTCCAAAGAGGGTAGCTAAAGTCATTGTGGACAAATCCCTTGATTCTGATATTGCCGTCACTTTGGGTTGCCAAATCCTACTAAGACATCTCAAAACTTTGTTAATCAAATCTTCGTTAGAAAAACTTTTGCCTAAAGATGCAAGATGATTAACTATGTGGGTGAACCTCTTTTGCATTTCCCGAATGCTTTCTCCTTGATTCATTGGGTAGTTCATATTCACGAGTTAGAGAATTGATTTTCGACCTCTTAACTTCACTAGTACCTCATGAGTAACTTGCAAAGTGTCCCACATTTCTTTAGCGACAATTTGAAATTCTAAAAAACTCATCATATCCCAAAGCGAGCAATGATAATATTTTTGGCTTTTAAATTAAATTGAACTTTTCTTTTTCTTCATCGGACCATTTATTTCGTGGTGTTTCGGTCCTGTGCCATCGACCTCAATGTGGGTAAAAAAATATAAACATCTAGATCAATAAGCTTGATGAATATTTTCATTCTTTCCTTCCAATATGCGTAACCATCTCTATTGAAAAAGGGTGGTCGGTTTATATGGAGGATCCTTTAAAAACCATTTGAAGAAGCCATGTTCTCTTGAATTAAGCTCTTTATACAAAAATACTACTTGTTACCAAGTGGCTTCCACATTAGATGTGAATTGAGTATAAAACCTTTTCGCAAAATCTCTTTTTTTAATTAAGACAAATATTAAAAGCTTAATAAATAAATGCACAAAACGAGAAGAAGAAAAGAAACAATAAAAGATTAAAAATAAATATGCTTTTAAATTGCATAAAATAAGGAGATTAGGGAAAAAAAAGCAGGGCATATTTATCCCGATTAAGACCACTAACTCACTTGTGGTCTACGTCCGATTATGGAAATAAGATTTTTCACTAAGTATACAAGTTTCAATGGTGCTTTAGTTTATAGAGCACTTTTCACACGGAGAGGACACTTTATTAAGTCTCGGCTTATACCTCACCCTATACAAACCTTGAGGGATACCTTTTTTGAAAATCGAAAAATAGATGAAGAGAAACTCTCATCGAATAAATAATACAAATTGAAGTAAATGGAGCTCTCAATAAATATCTCAAAGTTTTTAAGCAAAAAAAGCGTAGAAAATAGTTTTCCTAATTAGAGCTTTCAAAAAATAATTTGAGTAATGGGCAAAGAAATTATGACCCAAGCTTGCTATTTATAGGGAAAAACACGGAGACAGTTTAGGTATAATTTAATAGCATTTAAAACAAATTTGAAAGTTTACTAGTTTCCATATGCGTAAACAAAACCTTTGTGTTTATTCGAATAGACCAAAAGCTTATTCGAATAACAGCTCATTCTCAAACCAAATTAAAACTCATTAATGGGTTATTCGAATAAAATATATGTTATTCGAATAACTCATTAAAACTAAAGTTTAAAAATCGAAGGGTTATTCGAATAACCCCGAGCGATTCGAATAACGTGGTTTAAAAGAATTCGAGACAGAATAGATTTATTCGAATAACGTATGAGTTATTCGAATAACTCAAAAAAACACCGAGCCCTCATTTATTCGGATAAAAGACCATGCTATTGAATAAGAGCTTTAAACACAGAGTCTCGTAAAAGGATTTATTCTAATAGACTAGGTTCTATTCTTAACTTTTCGGTTTTGAAAGCTAAGTTTAAAAACAAGCTTTATCTTTTGATTCAAAAACAAAGAGATATCAATGTGAGTTCTATACAATAGATCCTAAGTCTTAAAGCTAATCAAATATGAACTTGGACTTGGTCTATTTATCATCTTCATTTATACTTCACGTTTGTTATCATCAAAACAAGTCTTCAAAGGTATGCATCCAAACACATAAACAACTCAAATTTGATGTATTGCATGAATTACATTGTTAATTATTAAGTACGTTTAATTTAGATGCTTTAAGTTTACTAGGCTTAATGCTAAGTCGAACAAGCAAGTTGAAGCAGCTTGTCAGTTCATGAGTCATGACTCATTATTGTAGTTTTTTTTAAAAAAAAAATTTACTACAACTCATGAGTCCTGACCCCGGAGCAGGTAAGGACTATGGAGAATGGGTTTTTCTTGTCCTCACGCTTTCTAATGAATCGCCTCCCAACCCAATGACAATTGCAATTCATTGTGGGCGCTAGTGCTACAGCCACGCTAAGGCTGGGCTAGTTTCTTTTTTCTTCTTTCGGTGCCTAATTGTGGCTTCTTAAAATGTGTTTTATTCAAACCTTTCATCTGTTATCATATTAAGTACAAGAAATTAAGAATCAAACAGTTGTTGGGTGAGTAAAGAGTAAAAGGAGTTCCTGTAATGGAGATTTTTTTAACCTCCGGTTATTCTTTATTCCTTTCTATAGTCCATTGATTTGTTTTTAAAACTGAAGTTGGATCCTGCACGTGAACAATAAAGACTGAGGGGAAGGATTTAAAATAGGAGTAATTTTTGTTCAGCCAGTACCTCCTATAAGTACTTGATTTAATATTAAATTAAATATGAATAAGATTGTAAGTTTATATTAAGAATGCATTAGTATCTAAATGATACATTTATATATATATTAATTGTTAAATAAAAAGCTTAAGAAATGACGTAATAAACATTGTCTTTTCGAGAATTCCTAGGTTCTCTCTGTCTCTTGGTTTGCCCACTCCAACTTCTCGACGTGGTCTTGAGTTCTAGTCATAATTAGCATTATTACATTTTTGAAATTAGAATGCCGAAAGGATGTAACGTGATGGGTGCAGGCCCCAGCAACTCTAAACCCATATTGAGAGGAAATGATTTTTTTATACGAAACTTTTACATGATAATATTATGTAAAAGAAATAGATTAAGATCCTAATAAAGAACTTTACAAATTTTAAGAAAATTATATTATTTGAAGTCTTTATATATATTTTTTATATGATTATATAAAATTTTATATAAGATTATTCATTTATCAAATTGAGGTTTACTAGCGTATGTCATGTCAAATTGAGTCATTCCCTGTAAAACTTTATAATATTTCCTTTTAAATCATTAAATTTATATTAAGCATATATATAAATTTATTTATAACTTAATAACTTTACATTATAGTCACTTATAACTTTTTTTTTTTGAAAATTCTATTCATAAACTTATAAAACATCATTGACCAACGGTCGTCCAGCAAAAGATACTCAAGTTTCATGGGTGTGGCCTATCCAATGTTCATATCTTTTTCTTCTTCTTCTTCTTTTTTTTTACATGGTAAAGATTGTTGCATAGATGAAGTCTAAAGACGCTACACAAATTTTGTAAATTATACCAATACATAACATGCACATAATTATACCAATAAAGGATTCTTCTGTTTTCTTGAACAGCACAGCTAATCTTGATATTTGATGCTCTTATCTGAATTCGTTGGCAAAACTTGTCTTTAAACAAGTGAGTACTATTTTAGTATTTTATTTACCAAACAACACTTCATGATCTGTAGTGATATGTATTCGCGATGTCTTTAAAAGGAAGATATCATTTACTATTTTACATAGGAAATAAACATTAATTGATTTTATTGTTACTATGATAACATGTTCATAGTTTTTTTGTCTTATGAGTTTTCATTATTCTTATAATTTTTTGGTGTGTAATTAATCCTTACTTGAAATGATGAGTCAGTCTCTCTTTACAATTACTTTGCAGAGATCCCTCAAAATTTGCATGAGTCACCTCTTGTGGGTATAGATTTCATTTTATGATTCTTATTGGGAGTTTACCGAAATTTTTTTATGTCAAGTCTAATAATTTTGTAAAATTAATTTATAAAAATCAATTTTTTTATTCGTACAATAATTCAAATTTAACATAATAAAATAGTTATTAAGTACATAAGACAATCTTGTTCATCAAAAGTATCTACAAAAATTTCCTCATGAACAACTTCACCAAAATCTTATATTAAACAAAATAAAAAAAGTTTTGTATTTGATTCTTACTTGTTGACTTTTATTAGTAAGTCATTTGTAAGTATAATTATAAGCTTACTGGTGAATTTTTTAAAGAATTAGGGGGCAATTGCCCCTAAAAAAATTTCCAACTTCATTCAATGCTATATAAGAAAATCATATTGGAAGCTGAGACAATTTGGTTCTTCCAACTATTTTTTAGTACTTGTTTTTAAATAATATCATTAGTTGTAGGCTGGGTACCTGCGAAGGATTTAGTATTATTTTAAAATTTCCATTATTTAGAAAAAAAATAACAAGTAAAATATATATATACATATAATTGTAATTTTCTTTATTCCCGTTCTCGAATTTAATTCTATTTAAGTCAATAATATCAATAAATTAAAATTACAAGTTACTTTCAATTTTAAATGATATGTTTTATAAAATGATATTTTTTACTTTTAAAAAATATAAATAGAAATTATTAAAACAAATACAATAATAATACATATATATAATATAATTAATAATAATAATTTAATAATTTATTAGAGATCGAGATCTCGCCAAACAAGAGATACGATCCTCGTTTTTATCCCTACATTTGCCTCGAAGAAATTTTATCTTTGTTTTTGTAGTTAAAAATTCTCCGTAAATATCCTCGAAGTGCAAAGAGATTTTACCATCCTTAGTCATACGAGAATTCATCACAAATGAAAGAACTTTAACAGACAAATTAATTTCATTAGTTATATAATATTGTGATAATCTTATATGATTTCTTGTAACAAATATATTAAAGTATCGTC
This sequence comes from Ormosia semicastrata, assembly GCA_029884595.1. Lineage (NCBI taxonomy): Eukaryota > Viridiplantae > Streptophyta > Magnoliopsida > Fabales > Fabaceae > Ormosia > Ormosia semicastrata. Next base: position 15,882,704 of record JAQQTO010000041.1, on the reverse strand, counting down.
AAATTATATACGCAAACTAGAATCGGTCACGTTATATATAAGTGGTGGGTTTTAAGTTAATTATAGCAGTCAACATTAAAATGTTTTGAACTTTTAAAGTATTGGAAGTCGACATAAACTTTTTTTTCTGTCCAAAATTTTAGGTCAAGTTTTGGTAAGGTGGGAGAGAGGCTTAAAATGAAACGATCTTCTTCCTTAAACTTTGTTGCGTAAAATAAATAAATAAATAAAAATAAATGTCTGAGATTCCATAATTGAACCCTGCAAAAGAAAAAACACAAGGAACTTTTGTTATCGGTGTAACATATAAGAATTGTTACTTCATATGCAAATTGAAAAATTATGACAAAAATTATGATTATTTTATCATTAATCATTAATAGCAGAAATTTACTTTAAAAATCAATTATATATTTTTGTCCGTGTCCAAGGTAGTGCGTGTGACATCATGCATGACATGACAAACAATGGATGCAGTCATATGCAGCCCAATTTGGACTATACGGCGATAAAAGGATAATGAAAATTTTATAAATGATTATATTAGAGAATAAAAAGTTGTAAATGAAGTATGAATAAAAAGATAGTCATAAACGCAAACTTTTCAAATTGGCATGCACAGCATAGGATGGTCAGAGACAAGTTGACCGTATGGATTTATGGAGTATGGACCAATGCTGGGCTATGTATATCCGCGTTGACGGTTTGCTTCTGCTTTAACATTAATTAAAAAATGATATCTATTAGCATTATTATTTCTATCAAAGGTATCAATCTGCACTTTATTATGTAATGTATTGCCTTTCACTTTAGAGTATCTCAACTCATAAAAAAAAACACGGTCCATTATTAATTATTTCTTTTTATTTAAATGATCTTTTAAATGGATAGCTTTTTCTATTCACTTATAAATGTTAAAATGTGTTAGCCCATTTTGATGTCAAAAGTATGTGATAATTTTTTGTTTTAACAACAGGAGCAAGGACTGGAAAAAGTACGGGCATAGCATACACAATAACATATGGACCTTATTTGAGATCACCAATCTCAGCCCAAGGGAGAAAAGCTCATGATGATGCTGAGAAGGTGAGGTATAGATTATTGGCACAAATGAATTAATGGGCTTTGGAATAATAAAATAGGCCAGCCTGACTAATCCAATGAAAACTCAGAAGTCAGATGCCAGTATTTGTTGAATGGGCCTGCATGAAACAAGACTACTACTTAAATTGGAGGAATATGGGCTATTGGGATACCAAAGAGCTGCAAAAACAAGAAGAAAAATAAAATTGGACATGTTTGCTTTTCACACGGTTTATAGGTGTCAGTTTTTGTTTGCTGTTATAGCTTTTCTTACTTCTTAAAAACTTTGTGCAAGGTTATGCATCGATATCTCATATCTCACTTTTATATTTTTTTGTTTATGAAAAATATAATTATGGTTCTTCAGTAAAATTTCTTTTCATTAGATTTTCGAGTGTGGTTTTACACTTGCAATTCACTAATCACATTCACCCCTTTATAATCAACGGGTCTATATAATTATGGCCATGTTCTTCAGTGACAAAAAGGAATATGAATTTAAAATTTCACTTCAGAGCTTCTCTACCTTTCTGTTCTGTCAAGGAATACCACCAATACTAGAAAATCCTTTATTCCCTTTTTGAGAATCAATGAATCTTCCTCATTTGTGGTTATTTTGCAACAGGACTGACTACGACTTCATTTCACTCATGAAATTATTCTGATATATGCTGTTTAATCTTTGTATCTTGAATTAATTATAAGTTATAACCATTTCACGCCTGGATGATGTCACTTATCTGTTTCAGGGACTTCGGATTTTCTGTCTAAACTCCTTCATATGTTTCTTCCCAAAGTTTTTTGGGTTTAACAAAGGTATGCTGTGTGCTGGCAGGCACAGTGGCACTTGATAAGTGGATAGCAAATTTTCGATTAACTGCCATCAATTCCCTTAATCATTAAGCTCAGAATCAGAACTTTGAAAACTACCATTAATTCCCTTAACATAGCTGAAAGATCATTGTGAATCCGGCAATTGCCTCACCAAGCAGAGCATTGGACTAACATTTCAAGGACAAATTTCTTACCTTCTGCCATCTTCCCAGCATGGGCAAGAAGGTTAACCATATATCCATAATGCTCCAATCTTGGCTCTAGTCCGGGGTTTCATTTCGTGCTTTAAAACATTTCCAAACTTCTTCTACTAGTGCCACTGTTATCATGCTAGCCAAACTATATGTTTCACTGAAATGTTTGCATCCAACAAATTTGTATTGGCAGGCATTCTTGAGTTCAACTGTGCAAGGATCCATCTACTCCTTCCATTCTCTGAATTGTTCTACGGTGAAATTTTTCAGATTCTACTTCTAGCTAAAAATAGTTTTAAGTAAATTGTCAATGTGCTGAAATTTTTCAGATTCTACTTCTAATTCTCAGAAATGAATTTTCTTCACGGTATGCATTGGCAGCAATGAATTCCAAATAGTGTTGGAAGCAGTCTTTAAAAGGAAAAAAATTACAAGGCGTCCAGCCGTCCAGTGGAGAGTTTCACTTTAGAACATGTAAGTATTATAGTCAATATTCATATTAGACATATGAACATACGTCTACAAATTAAATCAAAACATTCCACCAATACCTACGAATTGATAAACTTAATGACTCAATGTAACAATGACCCAATCTTCAACAATGTCCGTGTATTTTCTTCTAAATCAACTGCCAAAAAAAAAAGGAGATTAAAAGTTCTTTCTACCACAGTAAATTTCAGGTTTATAGCTTCAGTCATTTTGAACCAACCTTCTACCGTATTCATTATCCAGTCTTCGTACAAAAGTGGTGATAAAGTAACATTCAATCATCCACTGATGCACAAAAAAAACTTGCACTTTTTTTCTGCATCAATATATAGATTATTTATAGAATTTTGTAGATATCACATTAAACATTATGGACTTCCAGATTGGAAGTCCTAAACTCTATTATCCGCTCAATGGACGCCGCCAATTTGATACAATACGGTAAGAGTCTGGTCTAAGGGAAATGTGAAAGCAACCTTGACTTCTTCGAACGGACTTAATGGATTACCACATAGTCCAACTTCAACTAGACATGTAATCACTTCGAAATAGGACCACGACTCCAACACTAAAGAGAAGAAGATAGACTTCCTCTTCTTTCGTTGTTACTTTCCTTTGGTCTCTCAGACATTTTGCTCTGCTATGAGATATTCATTAACTTGATTAAGATTTTCATCGGTCATAGCTGAATGGAATTCCTCTGCTCACTGCTACTAATTTTTCATAATTGCAGGTGGTGTTTGATGCAGTTTTGTTGAAAATAAAAAATATATATATCTTTTATTAACTTTGGTTATAAAAGAGGATATGATTTTTCAAGTAATCTGGTTGAGATTTGATCGCAGAATCAAACAGTACAAAAATTTGATGTGATTTAAGCTAGAACCTCGAAGTCTTGGTCTATTGCCTCCTTTTATTTTCTGTTGTTATACCTTAAAATTAAAATAAAAAATGATTCTTACACATTTCTATAAAACATATCACCTCACATTACATTAGGATATATGATAGTTAAAATATAAGTGTGCAGGTGACCCATTATAATATAGTAGAAATTATATAAAATATAAGACGATAAATGAAGTGTATACTTAAATGTAGTCAAATTCAAAGGTTCCTATCATAGATTTCTCAAGCAGACTGCGTTCGTTGAAATTATAATCAGTCCTAGCAGGTTGCGCACGTATCGGCGGGTATGTGGAGATTAGATTTCTCAACTCGACGGCAACCGAACAATCACTATCATTCTATAAAAATTAATAAATAAAATAAATCGCTCTTACAGCTAGTAACTCAATCACAATACGTCAATAAAGTATATAAGTGTGAGTAGAAAGATTTTAGATTCTTTAAATATATTGTATTGAATTTGATTTTGAGATTTATATATATAAAAATAACGTTGTTAAGAGTAATCTCCACGTGTCTGTCTATATTCTAAAAAATTAATTTTTCACTCATATCGTGGACTACTTATATATAGATTAAATGTATATGTTGCTTGTATTTGTTTGCTATTGCATTTATGTGGTGTCGAGGTTAATTTGTGTATACTTTATCTAATATATCTCTTTGATTTGATCAAAGGTAAATCATCTACACTAAAATTAAAAAATTTAAAAGGATATTCTTTACGTTTTGATTTTAAGAAATTGATATAGTCAAAATTTAAACTTATAATCATGCATTTATCCACACATTATATACTCATCTACCATTAAATATTACCCGTGCGATTATTTTGCTAGTCTGTATGATATCACATTAATAATTGATAATTTATTTATAAATACATTAAATTAGTTTTTAAGAATATACGTGACATCAAATTGATTTTTCGATGTCACTTCTTTAACATGAAATTAATCATTAAAATGACATCAAATTGATTATTGAATAACGAAATTTATGACAATAATTATTATTGAATGATCAATTTAAGTTAATAATAAATGGAAGGCCAATATAATATTTTTTCGTCTCTTTATAACTGTCTTTAAATTTTTTGCATAAGAATTAATGACAAAATTAAATATAGTTTCAAATACAAGAAAATATAAGGTTATGTCACTAAATTATCTTTTCTCTTACTCTATTAATTTTATGTGATACAATAAATTTTCTCTCCATTAAAAAGGATAGAGTTAGAAAAAATTAATTAATATTTTTTAATATTATCAAATGACAGATAATTTAAAATAAATTAAAATTTTTAAAAAGATAATTATTGAAGAACTGAGAGAATATTATATTTATCTTTGAAGGGCCAAATTAAATGTTTAATATAAACAACAATAATATATTAATTGATATAATAAAATTAATTAATTAAACACATCATACATACTAAATATTAAGCCTAAAAGACAATATACTCCTTGCTGTGAGAGCATTAATTAATTCCTAATATTAGTGACGGGTACATATCCTAGCTTAACTTTTTAAAGTTGGAGGCTTTAACCCCATCTATTGCCCCCTCTTAGACAGGACAGGTTTAAGGGGAGAGGATCTGACCCTCCTTTTTTCGTCAATTTTATTTTTTAAGTATTAATAGTTTAATTTAATTTAATAAAAAATAAAAAATATAATTAAGTTATTTTTTTATAAAAATAGTATTTATTACATTAATATTTTTATTTAAAAATTATATGCATATTTCTTTTTTATATATTATTATTACACTTTAACATTTTTTTTACGAAATTATATATATATTCTTTACTTTAAATATAAATATTACATAAAATCCTATTAAAAAAAAAAAAATAGAGAAGTATGAGTAATTTCTCAAACAAAAAGAATGTCAATTATTATACATATTAACATCGGAGATATCAAGATAATTATATTAAAGATAAAAATAATAAAGTTAAAAGAGTTTATATTTCATATATATTTAACATGTAATTTATAATTATTTTATATACATTAATATTATAATTTTAACTTATTTTTTATTATTTTTAATTTTTATATAATAAACCTACTAGTTACTCCTATTAATTTTAACTTCACTCTCTTCTCTTTTTTAATATATATATATATATAAACCTTATTTTACCTATGAATTATGTTGCAAAGAATAACTATTATTTTGATACACGTAATATATATATAATATATATATATATATATATATATATATATATTTATTTTATTTATAAATCTTCTTATATAATAAAAAATATTATTTTAAAATAAATAAATAAAAATATATTTATCTTTAATTTAAAATAATATATTTTAATTTTAATATATTAAATAATTTAAAATAAATACATTTTTATTTATTAACTTTAAATATATATATATATATTTATATATTTGCATCCGTTCCTGGTCTTAGAGTACACTCATCACGTTCTTAGCATCAGATATATGCCGGTCAGCAAACGCAAACCCTTGTCCCTTGTGGATCGGAAGTGCATTAATGATTATATTCTATCAAACCACGGATCAAAACGACCCACGACTGCTATTGCTACATTACAATTTACAACCGAATAAGAAAATAAAAAACTAGAACATATATGAACGTGCTGAAGAGAGAATCCTGGCGAGGAGAGGAGTAAAGTGAAGAAAGCCAACTTGAGCAGATATAGCAACCATTAATGGACAAAAACATTAGTAAAGCCCATTTTGGCGTTCATGTAAAAGGACAACCAGGACTTCGTTAGCTAGCTAGCTAGCTCTATCCACTGGAGCTTTTCCGTTTTATCTTGGTTTTCGAAATCTGCCCTGGGCCATGGGCCATCTCTAGCGTGTTGAAATTCAAGTTCTATAAGGAATTGAAGCGTCGTGTGACTAGTGTCGTGCAAAATACCCAAAGCTGTGCTACTATATATATACATTTTTTAGGCAGTCTGATTAAATTGAAAAAAAAAAAATTTGTTGATCAAGTAATAAATAGTAAAAAGAAGGATTGAGTATTAGTTTACCCAAGGTGAGAGAGGCGTTGGATTGTGAAACTTTGGATCAAATTTTGGAAATAAGAACATCAATTTATAAGTCATCATAAGATAAAAAAATATTAATTCCTAGATGCAAAATGCATTAAGAAAAAAAAAATAATGGCATGTGTTTAGCGGCCCATTTGATATGAAGGATAGGATAAGACCTGATAGTATAAGGCCAAATACGTAATGGTTGGGAATATCGAAATGTTTAAAATTATAATGGAAAAGTCTTTATAACAGCTTATACATCAAAACTCAATCAGACATAATCCTACCCCCCAATGCTTGATTAAGTTATCCATCATTTTAATGTATAAAAGGGGCTTAATGGATAAACTTATACAATACAATATTTGCATCAAACAACTGATAATGTCATAATATATTGTATTAGTTTATCCTATCAAGTCTAATATAGCATGCCAAACAGGCCCTAGGTGTTTTTTTTTTCCGTGGTTATACAACAGGGCTTAGCCCAAATGGTTCCGGTGCACGTTTTATGAATATTCTATCGTGAACTTAAAACGTTTGAGTTTATAAATAGATTATATTTTGTTAATTTGATAATATTTATATATAGATTTAGGTGTATAAATATATTATTAGTTAAATTCTATAAATTTTTTTACATATACAATTATTTGTAAAAAAGAAAGTCATTTGACTCAAATTTTTATATAAATATAAACGTTATTAGTTAAAATATATATAAAGATATAACATTTTAATCTCTATCATTGATTTTTTGAATAAAACTTAACTCAAATTCTTTATATTCATTATATTTATTTCATCAATTAAATTATGATATTCATGTAATTTAAAAAAAAAAAAAAAGAACATTAATAAATATATGTTATAATTTAATTAATAAAATAAATATAATAAATATAAAAAAATAGATGTTAATTTTATCCTTTATTTTAATAACAACCTATTGGTGGTCCATAATACAATTTTCCACATTTTATTTGTCAAGAAGTACAATTAAAATTTGAAACATGTCACACCAATCAAGCCTGTTTAAGTGTTAAAAGTCAAACTTAAAGTCATAAGTGAGCCAACCCTATTGAATATTTAAGTGTCTCATTTGCACATATATTTTTTAAGGATAAAATTTAGGTAAAATTTTTAGGTATTTGTATGGATATATTTTTTTATAACTCATTAATTAAAATTTTAAAAATAATAATTAAGTAAAAAAAATAAAATTCATATTTTTATTAAAAACAAGTTAATTTTACGTTTTCTCTTTTTTATTGAAAAAATAATTCAAGAGTTAATACGTCTTTTATTGAAAAAAAATAAAAATAAATGGTATTAGTGATTTAACTGGAGGCTTTCCTGCTCTATATAAGCACATGCTGCTAGCCCTCTCCCAAACTCACAAACCAAACACATCTTCATCCAATCTCAAATATGGGAAGTCTTGTGTTTCTACTTGTAGCTTCCTTTTCCCTTTTCAATATCATGAACCTTCCTTTCCTAGCAAATGCTCTCTCCTCCTGCAACGGACCATGCAACACCCTCAACGATTGCGAAGGCCAACTCATTTGCATCAACGGCAAATGCAACGACGACCCCGACGTCGGCACCCACACATGCAGCGGCGGAGGCGGCAACTGCCAGTCCTCTGGCACATTAAACTGCAAGGGAAAATCCTACCCTCAATACAGGTGCTCCCCACAAGTATCATCCTCCACACAAGCCATTCTCACCCTCAACGATTTCAGCGAAGGTGGTGATGGTGGGGGTCCCTCTGAGTGCGACGAGAAGTACCATCCCAACTCGGAACGTGTGGTGGCGCTTTCAACCGGGTGGTACAACAACGGTTCCAGGTGTGGCCAAATGATTAGGATTACTGCTAGGAATGGGAAGAGTGTGACGGCTAAAGTGGTGGACGAGTGCGACTCAGTGAATGGGTGTGACAAGGAGCATGCTGGTCAGCCGCCGTGTCGTAACAACATTGTGGATGGGTCCAAAGCCGTGTGGGATGCTTTGGGGCTGAATACTGATCATGTGGGTGAAGAAAACGTTACTTGGTCCATGGCCTGATCTATCTACCATAAACTGCGTAACTTTGATGTGTAGGGATTAATAAGGACAAGCATAAAATAAACTCGCTTGCTTTCTGTATGCTTTTTTTTTTCTTTCCATTTGACTTCTTTGTTTTTCTAGTCTATGCACAAAAAGGACAGGAATGCTCAATTACTTGATGAGCATCCTATATATGATATTTATCAGCAAATAAATGAAGTGCTGAATCCAGACTGCCCTCATGCACTGGTTCACCTAATTTTATCAGTTTAGTAGTTTGGTAAATGGAGAATTCTAATATGGAACACTTGCATATGAATGAATCAATTAGTTTTTAGTCTTTGATTTAATGGTTGAATAAATGAAGGGCAGAGATGAAGTAAGAGAAAAAGGGTAAAGAAGTTAACAGTGGTTGGTAAATTTACTGAAATGAATAAATAATGATAGAAAGTTTTAAATTTTTTTTTTGGGTGCAAGCATATATACAGGACTGGACCAACTTGGCTGGTGGGTCAATACGCTTGGCTTATTATTATGGATAGCCATATAATGAGTTGGTTGAGTTTATTAATGTTATTTGAATCTCAACCACTTAATCATTCTGAGACACTTTTATGCATTAAAGAGCTATTATTGACTTTGTGGTTCTCCAAATAGTGAAAGTAGTTGGTTAATGGGAGAGTGACCACGTAATGATTATAGAAATAAGTGAAAATTATGATTCCACACAATTTTGTTTCATTCGAAATTATCTTTCGACATTTTTATTCATCAGTTTAGGAACTAGAGAATCCTAACAGGAATCGACTCCTCTCTCCGAATTGAGATCATGAATCAAATTTGTCCTTTAACAAAAGTTTACCATAAATACATTCGAAACTAATCTTTGACATTCTTGCTTAAGATCAGTTTAGGAAGTAGAGAATTCCAAGAAGAAACGATTCTCTTCCCTATATTGAGATTCAAAATCACATTTGTCCTTAGACAAAAGATTACCATAAATAGTAAGTTTTATCCATTTTTTGCAGTATAACTTAGAGGTCTTATTCAAATATCATATTCCACATTGTGTGGAGTTTTTGAACCTAGACGAAAACATAAAATACTCCAAATTGATGTCTTCGATTATATTCGAAAAGATAACACTTCACAATAAAGTATTCGATTCTAATCGAAAAGACTAAGTGAACTATTCACTTAAATACTAATCGATTTATGCTCTTATTTAGGCCTCCAACTTCCAGCTCCACCATCAATTTCATTTTAAATACTATGATAGACAAAATCTCTAATTTGATAGAATCGAGAACCCTATTTCTTGAATGAATTCGAATTTATCTTCTCAATTTAAAACCATTTCTATGATTTTTTAATCATCAACAACCTTTATCCTTAGTATACTTCCATTGAAATTCCTCAAATCATTAAGAACACAAAATATGGTCTTACTAACCCAGAGCTTGATGCATCAAAACAAGCCTCAACAAAATTTATATGCATTAAAATCATGCTTCTTAGTCATAGTAAAACACTTGTATAAGAAGAACAAGTCAAGGAAAATAGAAAAAAAAAGTATGATTCCCCTATCTCTTGGTCTTGAGAAAACTTGAGCAAAAAAGAGAACTTGAAGCTTGATCTACTTAAAATCTCCTTGTTTATTTGCTAACTTGAAGGTTCCTTTATCTCTTATTTTTCTTCTTTTGTACCTCCTTTCTCCTTGCTTAGCTTCTTTGATAGTGTTCTTCTTATTTCTTTTCTATTCTCTTCCCTTTATATTTTCTAGCTATCAAATTAGATTTTAACTAGTGGTTAAACCATCCAATTATAAACTAACTCATGTCTAACTAAGTGGTTAGTTTCTGTTAGCTAATGATTATTTTAGTAGTTTTTTTTCTAACTAAGTCATGATTACTTATTTAGAAAACTTAGTAGTTCCCCTACCTCTTAGTCTTGAGAAAACTTGAGCAAAAAGGAGATCCTTGAAGCTTGATCTATTTGAAATCTCTTTGTTTCGTTGCTAACTTGAAGATTCCTATTTTCTTCAAATTTCTCTCTTATTTTTCTTCCTTTGTGCCTCCTTTCTCCTTGTTTGCCTGAACTCTGTAGCTTCTTTGGTTGTGTTCTTCTTGTTTCTTTTCTATTCTCTTCTTTTTATATTTTTTAGATATCCAATTAGATTTTAACTAGTGGCTAAACCATCAAATTACAAACCAAGTGATGTCTAACTAAGTGGTTAGTTTCTATTAGCTAATGATTATTTTAGTAGTTTTTTTTCTAATTAAGTCATGATTACTTAATTACTCTAAGTAGACCATTATTAATTTAGTTACATTAGTTACATTTTTAGTTATGGTTTGAGGTTTAGGGTTTATGGTTTAGTATTTTTGAATCATTGGTGGTTTTTAGTCGAGATCATCTCTGACTAGGGATGGCAATTTTACTCGCCCATGGTCAATACCCATGACGGGCTAACAATTCTAATCGGATATAAATACTGTTTAGTATTATCCCCGTTTAATAAACGGGCGGGGACGGGTGGTTCCCCCGCACTGCACGTGGTAGTTCGCAAAAATTTTATATAAATATTTTATATAAAATTATTAAAAAACTTAATTATATAAATTAAAATATTGTAAAGTTATATAAATTAAAAGTATTTTAGGTGTTTGACATTATTTTTAAATTAAGTTGTGTTGGACAAATTTTAAAAAATTATAATATTATACTTTTTTTCATTTTTCATTTTATTTTTTTGATTTTTTTGATTTTTTTTATAATTTATTGGGTACCATGATATCCGCGAATACCCGCTTTACTCGCGGGGAAAAATAAACGGTACTCCACGATATGGGCGGGGCGGATATTATTCGCGGGGGGGGGACGGGGGCTACTACCCGTCCCCCCCCGCCTGCCATCCTTATCTCTGACTTCTAATCGGAGCCAATACTTGTTTATCACAATTTCGATCCTAACAGAGTTAGGATTCATGTAGATTTTCAACTTGATGAATTATATTAATGTAATTCTTCCAATACAGCATCAAAATTACTTCTGATCGAAAAATGTTATTTTTATTTCAACAGATGCCTTCCAATATTTATTTTCAAAGTATGAGAGATAAATAATTAGTTTCGAGCATTAATGTTTCAATTGCATTTGGTCTTGGAGCTTTATCTGCACTACATCAGTCTTGCTGAGAACTAGCATATGGAAGGTGAGGGGCAAAATATGGAATTTTGAAATCAAACTTCCATTTAGTTGTTCAGCCACTACGTTGTTATTCCCCCACTATCCAACTACTCCACTATTTGGGGAACCACAAAGACAATAATGACTTTTAATGACAAAACGGCTGAACCCATTAACGTTAACCTTAGTGAGATTATTGTGTCCTTTCCTTTTCTCATTCTCTCTCCTGTTTTGAAAAATCGTATTTAAAGGTTTGAAAAAGCTTTTACCTTATTTACGTTCCTTTTTCAGCACCTTTCCATTTTCTCTGAGTTTTTTCTGCACGTTCCCTGCCATTGTTGAGCGCTGAAGCTTTCTGACATTTCCTCATGATTTATGCCACATTTCCTCATGCTATTTAATTGAAGAATATCAACCTCTATCATTTTCTGGTGTGATCGTAGAAATCCCATGTATTTCTCGGCCACTAATGTATGATTGTGATCATCATTAAAGGCCATCACCACTCATCTGCCAGTTACTCCATCTAATTGAACCCGCATCTCAGCCATACACCCACATCTAGTCACAAGTCTTGGCTCCCTCTTATAGTCAGCTTATTTGTATATTTCAATTCTCTGTACCCTATCTTAGAACAAACAAATTTCTGCCACATTTTTCTCATCCTTTTGTGCGACCAACCTTGCCTCTTCTGATACTAAAACCATTCACCTCGCCATATTGGTTATAGAAATCATATGCTGCTTCAAAATTTGCAAACTCCAACGTCTTCACCTCCCCAGGTATTAATGTATTAAAATTTATATCACCAATGTCATACATTTCCACATCTTCACCCTTATTGCAATCAATACCACACTCTTTACTATCACTGCAATCAATACCACACTATTCACCATCACTGCAATCAATACCACACTCTTTACCATCACTGTAATCATTACCATACTCTCCACCACCACGGAAACCCTACAAAATCAACCATTAATAATATTAACATCAATTTTAAAAATAGCAATGGCAACATCTAATTACACAACCCTGTCAAGTTAGTGCTATGGTAGATTGGTGCACAAGAAGCATGTACACTATTTTCTTTCACTAAAATCCTCATTTATGTACTAAACCCATAAAAGTATACAACTTCAAAATTTATATTTACCTTTAACCATGTGGTATATGTCATGTTGTTCGATGAAGACCTTTGCCCATCACTAACGATGTCATCGCCATCATTGTTTCCATTCTCAATTGCCATTTCCTACAATCAATTATATAAAATAACCTTGAGGGACATGCATTTCAGTACAAAAGCCTTATATAAAATATGCACGAAGATTAAGACATTATCATCTACGTACTATGTGCAAAACCAATTACCATATTTTTCCCTTTTCATAACCCCTCATTTTGGGTAACAAATAGACCTATAATACCATATCACGAACACATTATTTGATCTACTTGATCCAAGCAGTGGATGCCATGGAAACTTTTAATTTGGTGACTATAGGGAATAAGTATATAGGTATCTTTTTTATGCTTGCGAAAAAATAAACAATTTATGCACAGCTAAACGAAAAATTTGTACCTGAAGTAAATCTACGGAAGACAACTGAGCTAGAGGGTCCAAAAATAAGAGCATCTGTGCATGACAAGATTGAAAGAGGGAAGTGGTCTAGTTGTGATTGCGAACAAGATGGACCTTCTAATAGGAAAACACAGATCATCATCCTATGAGATAGAGAAGGTTCTGGAAGTTGTTCCTTAAGACATTCAGACAATTATCCCCCAGGTCTGCTATGTTTTAATAAGCAAAACTTTTCAGACTAGTTGTCCAATAAATTGGACTATTAGATGTCATGCTTGAAAGTGTAATATTTTTCACTTACATGTCAAAATTATGCATTTGGACTTGTATATCTCATCTTTCTAGGTGAATAACAAATATCTTGGCTTTAAGGGGATGGTTAACAAATTCGTCCTTGTTTATATTGTGATTTAGCATGGATGACCGAAATTGATCAAGAAACTCTAAACACCATACACAAACAAGTGATATGCCACAACGGCAACAATTTCTCACACCAAGTAAAGATTAAAAATCTACAACTCTATCCAACCATGAACCATCCAATGCAGTAAATCTGGATATCAAAACTAACACCTACAATTTATTTTAACTGATCAACACTGAAGAAACAGCTGGAGAAATAACTAAAACGTACCAACAGAGAAGAACAGGCAACGACCAAGAGCTTTCTAGAGTCACACAGCACCCAAACGTAGCATGAGTCTTCCTTGGTTGCTCTCACTTTCCAACTACGAGTGCAGTGAACTCATTAACGTATTCCAACTACCAACCTCAACTCGTATTCAATGTGCACCTAACTGACTTCAACCAGTTTGTTGTAAACAAAAAAATTACACAGATGTGTATAAAGGACAAAATCATCAATTAACGACTGATAGTTTGCTGCAAACAAAAAAAAAATATCCAGATGTGTATAAAGGACAAAATCGTCACTTAATCTCTAATGGAAACCGACTGCCAAAATTTAACCCATTAGTGTGGGTCAAAAAGAGAGTCCATTGATGGACCAAAAGTGAGCAAGGTCCATAATAGCAAGCTCCTTAATAAATATGATGTTAAAGTATAAGTGTTTAGGTGACCCGTTATAATAAAACACATTTCTATAATAAAACATTTCTCAAATGTTTTTGCACGTTGGGAAAGAAAAGGAGGAAGAAAAAGCCACGTGCGAACGAGGCTCGGGTTGATGACTTGTCATTTATTAGACACAATGGAATATGAATTAAAGACAGGTGACAATATTGAAATGAAATTTTATTTAACACTTTATCACTTAACAGAAATGAGGCAACGATAAGAATTAATTTTAGCTGTCTTAAAATTTAAAAGGATTAAAACCATAATCAAAACTAAAACTCAGCATATTTAGTAGGACTAAAATCATTTTTAAACCTTTCTAAAATGATACATAACTAACAAGACTAATAAAAAGCGTCTTAGATGGAATGTAAATCATCATTTTAATATTGATACTTGAGAATTTCAGGACCTCTATAAACTCGAAGAATCAAGAACAATTTCTCGACCCAACTTGCCGCATACGTCTGACTACCAAGGCCTGACCTGAGAAAAGCTCCCCGTAAAGTTTTTATTGGCAATTGACTTCTCCTTGTCAAATCTGTGAATTTTTCATATTTAAAAATGGTGAAAACAGTTATATTAGTTGGTAGGTAACTGCAGAATAATTACGGGGTGATATCTTCAAACTTTTTATTCATAAACTCCTCATTTCTTTCTTGATTGATATTTGAATTTTATTCAAAATTTTCATAAACACTTTAGACAGCTCTCAAGTCCTAGCCCCATCCCTCAGCATAATGATTATCCTATTGCATTTTGATCCGATTATTATTATTATTATTATTATTTTTGGAAATAGTTGATCTGATTATTATTATTCTTTTGTCAACATTGATCCGATTATCTTTTTTGGTCAACAAATTTTCATTGATTGAAAAACAGAGACAAACAGCCTGTGTACATCAGTGAAACTGATACAACAAAATTTGATCAAGAGTCAAGGTAAAACTTAAGATTTACAATAAATGAAAATACTGCAGAAAAAAAAGGCCACCAGAACATTGATCCGATTATCTAACTTGATCGCGAATGCTTATGGGCCAGGGCTATCGACCTTTATTTGGGCCGCTGTTTTTAGTTCAAGCTATTTCTGCATTAAGTGGACAGCCACTGAAGAGTGACTGTTCTCCATCCATGATCCACTAACGGGCCCATCAGCCTACATCAATTAATTGCTGTTTTCATAAGCAAATGCAGTTAAATGAACCCGCCAAAATATACATCACGAATTTATAAATTGATTAATTTCTCCACAAAAATGAATGGAGCACACTGGCGGAGAGAATGGTGCACACAAAGATAAATGTTATTCGATCGAGGCTGTTCTTCTCCAACTAATTCTGTAAAAATAATAAAATCAACTACAAATTATCTTTACATACTAAACACTCACAGTTATTGGCAGAAAGTTAACCACTTTTCTTTTCTCCTTTTCTCTAGCTATTTCTTTTAAAATAATGCTACTCACACACTTATATACACATATTATCTTATATTTACACAATTTTTATTACTTAATTATAATTAGTCTCTTATCATTTTCTACATACTTACTCTCTCTAATTCCGTCACTTATACTTAATATGAGGTGATGTATTCCCAAAGATGTACATAGAGCATTATTTTTCATTTTTAAGTATCAATTTCACTTCATTCAATCAATCTTAATCTAAAGTCTTGTCAAGTTTTTGCTATTTAGTAAAATTCGTTTTCCATGATGATGTACACCTTTAGCATACTGGCAATTCTAAATAACCTTGCATGCATACAATTCCAATATAGTAGCTCACATTAGTCTCTTTAAAAAAAACAAATTAAAGTTAGGAGTGACTAGTGACTACCCATATATATCCCAGAGTCATCGAGGCAGGCCGATTCAACAAGTATTTATGAAATTACTTATAAATAATTCATTAATAACGGACCTATTTACTACTCGTATTATTTTTTGATATATTACAAATAAAATTTATCTGGATATTTCAACAACAAAAAAATCTTATCCCTTGATTCTAGTTACTCATTCAACAATTCAAGTATAACCGTGAAGTATTGTGATATACTGTAAATGACATCCTTTCCAATATACTTCATGAATCAGCTATGATATAGAAAGCACGGATACGTGTCTGGTATCGGCATACGACGATCCTCATATGACACGCGTATTTTACTTATTTGAGTGTGTTCAATTAAAAAAATTATTTCTTTAACTCGGATAAGATCAAGACACATTTCGAACACACTACAAATACATATTGGACACAATTTATTAAAAAATTTTAAAAAAATTACTATGTGACAGTGTATTAATATCACGGTCCATAAGCTCAATATCATTCGACTTACTCTCAAAAAAAAAAATTTATTCTTTTTCAATACATTGTATTTACTGTATGCTAATGATTTAAGTTTTAAGTGAGTTTCACTCTGATCGGGTGGTTCAATTTTTAATTATTGTTGATTTCTTTTTTAATTATAAATAAAGATGTTTGTATTATCATTGAAAAATTGTGTTTGAAATATTTGTAATCAAAATTATATATATATATATATATATATATATATATATATATATCTGTACATATCTTTAAAATTTTTAAATTTAGTATGTTCTTGTATCCGTATCGTTTCTCGTATTCATGTTCGTTTCTGTGCTTCATATGATAAAGGGAAAACTTTCTCTTTCCAAAAAGGAGAGGGGAAAAAAAAAGCAGGCAAGTATATTTATAAGGAAAGTTGGCATGGACAAATGTCAGTTTTGAAACCATCCGTGATTTGATGCTGTTTATAGCACAGCAATTAAGCGCCACGCCAAGCGGGGCCAAGGCATTTCGAAACACATAATGCTATGATGCATTTCAACATTAGCTGTTCTCACTGAAACCTGCTTTTGTTAAAAAGTTTCATGAATGTGATTCGCAACCCGTCGTGGCAATCCTTGTAGCTTTGAACTTCGATAGCTTCTTAATTTTCTCTGTGAATTGAAGCGTCCTGTCCCTTGCAACTTGAAAAACACGAGCATCTTCCATCTCAAAGAGACCCCACTTCTTTAGATGCTTTCATGTCATTAAGCAAATGAATGGTCAAGGTGAATAAGAAATCGTCCAACGTGCCTTTTTGTTTTGTGAAATTTCATCTTTATATTCTTTTTTTATTTGGTATATTTCATCCTTATATTCTTACTTCAACAATCACATACAAACCCTATTTGCCAGCTATACATGAGAATCTGAGTGATATATATATATATATATATATATATATATATATATATTTCAAAATGACAAATTGAAATTTTAAGATGCCCATTTTCCTTTTTGTTGACATACACTTGTTTGCATTTATTTTTTTTGTAGGCCACGTGTGTGCATATATATAAAAGATAATATTGTGTCAATTTAACTACATCAATTAAGTTGATCAGAATTCAAATTTTACCAAAATTTATTATTAGTATGTTATTTATAAATTTTTATAAACACTTATTGAATTTAGAGACATGTTATGACTTTAGATAAAATAACAATCTTTAATCTTAAATTTTTTCTCATAAAAATATATATATCTTTATATATAAAAGTAGTTGAGTTTGCGGTAGTCCTACGGTTTCCTTTTTCCTCCAAAATTAAAGGTATTTTTATCATTTTATTTGTTGTACAATTTCCACCTATATGATATTTAACGTTTTCCTTTTTTCAATACTATATTTTATTCCCAAAATCCTTTCATTCAATACTATATTTTATTTTCAAAACCCATTACTTTGTTTTCTATTCCCCATATTTCGTTTTCTATGCTTCGTCTTATTGCTTCCTCTCCTTTCATCCCAAATTATTTCATCAGAATTTCATATCATTTCAAATTCAAAGTTTTCTCTGATCTCAGAACAATTGCAACGGTGAAGAAGCGTGATGGCTCACGGCTCTAATGGCATTCGACGGCGAGGCGTCTGTGATGATGGTCAATGGCGGGGCGTCCCTTTTCTATCTAAATTATTTTTTCTTTCATTTGAATTGCATGTTACTCATTTACCTATCTAATCCCTGATTTTAATCATTCTTTGGTTTCCTATCAGGTTCTTTGTTTTCTATTGGGGTTATTCTTTTGGTTTTCTTTATTATTTTACTCATGTTGCATACATTTTTGAGTTATTCCTTTTCATGGGTTATTGAACTGAATTCCAAATTATTGAACTAAATTCTTTCATGGAATTTTCTTGTTACTCATCCTATTATATTTTAATCCAATGCTCAATTTTTCGTTCTTTCAAATTTTAAATTTTTCTTGGACTTATTCAGCAAATTATTGTCTTAATTTTATTTATTTATTAATTTTTACATTGCTGTCATAGGAGTCACTGGTGAGCCAGCAAGGAGGAAGGTTTTTCTAGCATTATTTGCATTGCTCTACGGTGGCTTTCTTCATGAAGTAGTACAGCTTTTCTTGGATTTTCTTTCTTTCTCTTTTTTTTTTTTTTTCACTTAAGACGAGAGTTTTCCTCCATGCATTTCAAAAACCTCAATTCATATGTTGAGTTGTTGAGCTGTGTTCACTTTATTTTGCTGAGTAGCTTCGAAATAGGGGAAGATAGGAGAACTTAAGATTTGATTAATCGTTCGACATTTTTATTTAGTATATACTTATATTGTCTAATCTAATTGTATTAAGGCACTTGAAAGTTATCTAATTGTATTAAGATACTCGAAAGTTAAAACATGGAGTATTGTTTAGTAATATTGTTATTGAGAATTTTATTTTTTGGTTGGTTATTTTTTATTTATTATTATGATATCTATTAATTTAAGATTTTATGTTTGATTTTTGGGGTTCGATTTTTTATATACTTGATAACAAGAGTGAAAAATTAAGCGATTAATTTTTATTATAATATTATATATTATATATAAATGTTATTAATGAACTTTCCACCATATCAATATAGATAGAATCTTAACATTAGGAGTTAGATTGATATATTTAAAAATGAGGGTGAAAAAAGTAAGAGATGGGCCTTTTATATAATAATTTACACAAATGTCATCTATAATTTTTCACCTAAGAATAATGTGACTAATACTATAAAAAATAATTGTATTTTAACATTAAGGATAAGCCTTTATAACCATAAAAAAGGATGAAAATGCTAAGACTTTAGATTATATTAATATTTATATTACAAGAGTAAAAGTTTTAATAAATAATAAAATTAATTAATTTTTAATTTATGAACTTTGTTTTTTCTATGACTTAAAAAATAACTATATTTTTACTACAAAATTGGTTTTTAACTATATTTTTAGTAACTTTATAAATAAAAATTCTACTAACTGATATCTAGGATGAAAACTTTGTATGAATATATAATAAAATTAATTAAAATCTAATTTAATGAATATATTTTGCATTTAAAATAGTTTTCAATTACATTCTCAATGATTTTATAAAATATTAATTTTATTAATTAATATCTATATAATGGGAGTGAGAATTTTACATGAACATATCATAGAATTAATTAAAATCTAATTAATTATTTATATTTTCACTACAAAATAATTTTTCAAATATATCTTCAATAAATTTATAGATAAATATTCTACTATTCACCCCATATATTGCACTGCACGTGTACAAATGTTAGAGCAAAAAGAGAGTATCAATTTTTTTATTGTATTTATAATGATTATATATATATAATATCACCACAACCAATCCATAATTTTTTTTTACTAATAAATAATGAGTAATTTAATTAAAATTTTTGTCATTATAAATAAAATCGATATATATATATATATATACCATGTAATGTATCGATAAAAATCCTAATATATAGGGATTTCCAGTGAATCGGATCGACTCACGAATTCACAGATTTTGACTTAATTCAACTCATAAAATATAGGTTGAGTTGGGTTCACGAGTTGGGTTAGATTGAAAAATGTTTCAACCCATAGTGTCTGGGTCGGGTAGTAGGTTAAAACACTTTTAACCCAACCAAACCTAACTCACTCACTTAAAAAAAAAAAGTGACCCAGACAGAGTGCACGTTTTGCTTGAAAAATGAATTTAAAGTTCGTAAATATTCTCTCTGATATAGTTAGAAATAGCGTTAGACCATGTAAATATGCTAACAAATAGAGGTCAAAGTGAGAAGAGAAAAAGACATCAAAACCTTATCTATTTACTCCTTCTCCACTGGCCTCAGCGCAGCTAATAGTTCTCTTTTCACTGCAACTAATTCTTCGTAATGTAGCCGTTCTTCCAAGCTCCTAGTGTTTGCGCCTTGAGTTAATGACTATTACTTCTTCTCTCACTCGATCTCCCAGTCCCAACGATTGCGCTATCGTTGTGAGTCCATGACCATTGCTTCTTCTCCCACCCGATCTCTAGATTAGCCGTTATCTGCAACTAGTCATGCCACCATACAGTCACGCGTCCCTCTTCCCTCTTGTGACTTTTTCAATTTTATGCACCACGCAATTCTAGCAGGTAAGCCTTCTTCCTCTGCTCTTTTCATGTAATTCTGGAATATAAGAGGGAATGCAGTTGCACCGTACGAGCAAGGAAGTTACAGGGGACAAAGCGGGCAACAGAGCTATGGGTAAGAGCAGAGTGGGCAAGTAATAAATGTAGTATCATTGGAGAAGAAGAATAACAAGCTTGGAGTATAGGATTGCATTTGCTAAAATGATTATCATTGATGAACTTCCATTTAAATTTATTGAAAATGAAGGCTTTAAAAGTTTTGCTCAAGTTATGCAACCTCAATTCCAAGTTTCTTCTAAACAAACTGTTGATAGAGATGTTATACAATTGTATGTTAATTTATTATTTGAGTTATGACTAACTTTGTTTAATTTATTTTAGATTTAGTAAGACTTGTTAGTTGTTAGTTTGTTATGCACTTATTGACTTATGATATTTAGTTTATTTGAGATTGAGATTTATGATATTAATTTGGTAGATTTTGTATTTTGATTGTTTTTCTAGATTTTTTTTAAATACATCAGATCCATGGGTTCGACACAACTCAACCCACTCTTAAACGAGTCGGGTTAAGCGAAAAAATCTCTTCAACCCAACCCAACTCAATCTACTATTCTGATGAGCAAACCAAGTCTAAAAACACTGCTGAACTGATTCAACCCAACCCTCAAACACCCCTATATATATATGAGGTGTAAACCTATTGGGTGAGGGAGATTAAAGTCGTACAGACTGAATAGGATTAGGAACATGAACTAGGGTGGAAGACCCTTTTAAGGAGGTAAATGACCTTGTACTTATCTCAAATCTCAGTTGCATGTACTTATTCATAATTTTATTAGCCTTTGATTTTGATGAGGAGCTAGCGGCCATTGTAGCCACTAGGAAATTAGGAAGATAATTATCTTTTCATTTCATATGTTGAATATCAAAATCAAAACAAGATAACAAGTTTGCCATCCGGCAAAAATCTGTTTTGAAACCAAGTTCTTAACATCCTTTTGAATAATTGAAGGAGCTTTTACAATGTAGTTTTTAACAAAAATCTTTTATTAAACAAATCATCTTGAAATTTTGTGATACTTAGCACTATAGATAAAACTTCTTTCTTAACAAGATTATATTCTTTAGTACCGCCAAACTCCAGTGATATCTCGACGACTTGTTCTTTGGACGACTCAGTAGTAATCTTTTAACACTCCCCATACCCCAAATCGAGGCATCTGTTTCTACTATGAGAGAGGCTTGAGGATCCGAAGTCCTAAACAATGAATATTTTTTACTAAATTCTTAACTTATTGAACAAAGATTAGTCATTTGATTATCCCAAGGAGGCGGGTCTTTTCTTAGCCTTTTAAATAAAGGAGCACAAATTATTCGAATATTAGGAATAAAGTCTGCTACATAATTAACACATCCTAAAAATCTTTGAAGAGTATTCTTATCTTTGAGCTCATTGGAGAACTTATCTTTATAGATCTTTCTATAGGAACAATAGTGCTTGATTAATTTCGAATCCTAAAAATCTAGTCTTAGTCTGGAACAGTTTCATTTTCTTAGCAGAAATTACTAAACCATTTTCTTTAATAAGATTAAAGAAAGTTTCTAAATGATTAAAGTGTTGATCAATAGAGTTACTGAATACTAATACATCATCTAGATATACTATGGTGAACTTTGAGTAAGGATTCAAAATATTATTCATTATATTTTGAAATTCTGAAAGGGCATTTTTTAATCATTGAGGCGTTACATTCCATTCATAATATCCAAAGGGTACTACAAAAGCAGTTTTGTACCTATCTTCTTTAGCTACTTCTATTTGATAGTATCCAGATTTCATATCAAATTTTGAGAATATATTAGCCTGATGAACTCTACTTACTAAATCCTTTTTATTAGGAATCGGATACCTTATCCATCTTAAAACCTTGTTTAAAGGTTTATAATTAATTACTAGTCTGGGGGTACCTCTTTCTATTTCTGAAGCGTTCATAACATAAAATCCTGCACAACTCCAAGGGGACTTACTTGGTCTAATTAAATCATTATCTAAATATTCTTGAATTTCTTTCTTACAATATTCTAAGTATTAATAGGTCTTGCTTTAGTAGGGATATTAATTTCTTCAAATCTTTCTTCATATGGTAAAGTAACTGTATACCTTTTTCGTTCTTTAAAAGCATTAGGGAATTCACTACATACTTCTTGTTCAAATTTCTATTGAACATTTTTTATCTTATCTTGAACTTGGGGTTTATATATCTGTTCTTGAATTCTTTTATATTGAACTTCTCTGCTTAACATGTTTATGTGCTTTGTTTTCTTTTCTATTAAGTTAATCTTAGTAATTAATGAATCTTGGACCATATTTAATTCTTTAATTAAGGGTGGTTTTATAAACTCAAAACAAATTTCTTTTCCTAATGCATTAGTAACTAATCCTTTTTCGTTTACTGAGAAGGGGTATAGTAAGGATAAAAGGGGAGTACCTAGAATTATTTGCTCAGAAATATTTTTTACTAATAAAAATGAGGTTTTATAACAAATTTTATTTTTACAAATCTTAGCATTATTTAGTTTATATTTAATTTGTATTTTATTTTCGGAAGCACTACTTAACGATTCTGTGGTTTTATCGTAATACTTAGTTGGGATTAATCCTTCTTGAACACAATTCATATCAGCTCCTGAGTTTATTAAGGCTATAAAATTAAATCGTTCATATTTTATTACTAACTCTATCGGACAATGTCATTTATGAATAATTACTTGACTTAATAAATGAATATAAGGATCCTTTTCTGGGTCTTGACTGGTACTTGTATCTTGATTTTGTACTATTATTTGTGCTTGTAAATTTAGCATTTTGAATTCTAAATCAGTATCTTTTTTTTTAAGTAATTTAACTTCATTCTGTAAATTTTTTATTTCTTGCTGTAAATCTTTTAGGGTCACTTCATTTCTTTGAGGTTTCTTAAATCTTTCTAATACTTCTTTCATATCTATCTTTTGCACTTCTTCTTTCTTCTTATCTTCGTATTCTAGAAATTTTTTTATTTGAATGAACTCTTGCTTAACAGATGATTCTTCCATGTTTTCTATTATGCTTAATAATGATGATGCTTGATCTCTAGTAATTACATTAATAGTTTTTAAGCACGATGAACAATCACATAGTTCGGTCCTAAGCTGTACATTCTTTCTCATTATCGCTTTCTCGATTGGATGAAGATGAGTCTTTTAATTGATTAACCATTTCTTCTTTAGAATTGTATTCTTCTTCAAGATTGATTCATTAATTAATATATTTATTAAAGATTTCTTTAATTCTTCATCAATTTTTAGATTATTAATTTTTTATTTTACTTTACTGATCTTTCTTATAATGTCCTACTCACTCACATTTGTAACATACTATTTCGTTTTTAGACTTAGATGATTTATACTTATTTTTCTTTGATGATCTAGGTTTTGATGAGCTTGCTTCTTCTTTATATTGCTTTTTATAGTAGCGCCTAGATTTTCTTGATTTATGAGGAACATATTTTTGAACTTTCTTTTGTCTACTTGGAGCTTTGACCCCTTCTATTCCCCACTGGGAACAAAATGATCCTAGTTCTTTTCTAGTAGTTTTAGCTTCATTCTTAAGCTTATGTTGAAGTTTAAGATCTAAACATACTTGCAATCCAGTTTCTATAATATAATTAGACAATTGACCAAACGTAAGTTGATCGTAAGGAATTGTACCATCATTTTGGTTCTGAATCATTACTTTAACTTTTTCTGCAAACAGTTTAGGAAGACCAACTATAAATCTTTCTTTCCAGTAATCAGCTGATGCATCACTTCTTAAATATAACTTAGACAAAAACATATCCCTATACCATCTATAATCAGACATAGAGGGACAATATAGATTAACAATTTAGTCTGCAATTCTTTGCTGAAATTTTAAAGGTTCTCCTATAAAATGCTTTGTTATTGTGTACAAAAGAGTTGTTACAGCATCTTCAAATACTTGTCCATTAGAATCAATTTTTGTTGAATTCATTATAAAATCTTTTTCTTATTGACTTAGCACATTATCCCACCATCCTTTAAGCTGGCCTGTAAATCCCATAACAACTAAGGAGACTGGAGTTCTATCAGTATTATTTTTTCCTTTAAAGGCTGTTGCGGCCATAGTCATTTGTTGAACAGTGTCTAAAATTTGTTGTTCACCTAATCCGTCTATATTCCATTCATTAATTGATTCACCAGAAAAGGCTACAGAATCTTGAAAAGGTCTTTCTTCATACTGAACATCAAGATATGTGGGTCTTGAGTAATAATTTCTAGTTTTTGAGACAGACATATCTTTTCTTAACTTATTAACTTGAAAATTTAAAAGTTCATTTTCTAATTCTTCAATTTTTTGTAAAGTATGTATCTTGGGTGTAGAACTCGTTCCTATGGTTAACTGTTCTAATTTTTTCTTAATTTCTTCAATAGAGTTGTCAGATTTTTGAACCAAAGTGTATATTTTTTAAATCTGATTCTGGGACATTAATTACCTTATAAATGGGTCTATTAGGATCTAAATTTTTATTAACATTTTGGTGATGTATATTCTTTAGGTTTTTCACTTATTTGATTATCTATTCTTTCTAATGTTTTAGACATAGTATGGAGCATTTGATTAGAGTAATTAAGTTGTTGATGAACTTTATTAAAATCACACTTATCTATAGGTAAATTATGAGCTCTTGAAGCTATTGCCTTAAAAGGGGTGGCTTCAACTTCTAATCATTCTTTTGTGGTTACCTTAATGGTTTCTAAGAGAGGAATTAAAATTATTATCTTGTCTTTCTCTATTTTCCACGAAGTTGATATTTTATTATTTACTAATATTTCGGTATTCTTATAAAAAGATTTTGAATATTATTTTCTTTACAATACTTTTCAAACCAGTCAAAGAAATATAAATTAATTTGTTGTTCCCTTAAATATGAGTAAAATTCTTCTCTAAACTTAGTAGTTTGTTCTTTACTAAAATTCTTAAAATACCAATCTTTTATCTTTATTATAAGGAGCTTCAAAATCATTACTTATCCATTTTTTATCTATTTCAAATGGTTCTTCTTTAGTTAATACATTAATGACTTGGGATCTGGTGGGTGAATATTATGGTGATTCTGATCTATAAGTTTGTTGGTAAATTGGTTGAGGAACATTAGGTTCAAAGTTTACACCAGATTAGGTTTATATTAACAACTAGATCCATCTACTTTGAATGTCTTGAGGAAGTAGGAGCATTGAAGGGATGTTAATTATCGATTTGTAGGAGTGTTTGGTCTAGAGTGAAATTAGACCTAAGCATTCCTATTCTTATATTAGAACCATCTTGATCTATTGTTCTTATTCTAGTATTTCTTATCGGTTGAGGGGTATTACATCTAGAAACACCCAATCTTCAGGAATCCTAGACAAGATTTCTTCATGAGATAATCTTTTAGGAGTTAGTATTGATGATTTCTTAAGATTTGCTTCCATAATTACAGTTTCATGCTTTGGGGATTGTCTTAGTGCTTTAAAGTTTTGATCTTCACAAGAGACTTTATAATGAACTCTATACATAACAGACATATACTTAGTTCCTTCTTGAAAAACATTATCCAATATCTTAACATTTAATTCTAAAGCTTACTTAGTCATATAATCATTTAATGGCATGGTATAATTAGGATAACAGTTAAAGAAAACAGGACCATCATGCAAATTAGATTCTAAAATAGCAGTAATTTGATCATGAAATTTTCTTAACATTTTATCTCTTAACAAAATTAACACAGGATTATCAATTCCTAACCTATGTTGTTCTTTAGCAGCAACTTGAATTAATCCTATGTGTATAAACTGATAATTATCCTTAACATGTTGATCAATAATATTATCTTTTAGTAAACTTATCAATTCACAAGGTTTTTCTAGAATATGAGTAGCTTCGAACATATGGATCTGATCCTTAGGCTTGAATAAGGAAGTACTAGTTTTATAAATTTCTTTAGGAGGAACATAAGGAATTGCCCAATTTTGAAGGTTGTTTTTCAATATTAGCAATTTCTAATTCATTTGCTTGAACCTGATCTTGATCTACTTTTAATCTAGAGGATACAGATTTAAACTATGAGGAACCTATGCTAGAAGCCTTCCCGCTACGAAAGGAGAGCTCACTTAAGTTTCTGAATATCCTAGACATAATGAAGGAATTCTCTTATATATATATATATATATATATATGTCAATAACCCAATAGAACTTCAATTTGTCATTTCCTCATAGAAAGTGGAAAATTTTATGTACTCAATTTAAGGTATATTTGATTTAATTTTGAAAATTTTGATTATTTTAATATTTGATTATTATCTAATCAATTATAATAAAATTAATTTTATATTTAGATATATTAGTTAAAAAGTGATTTAAAAATAATTCATTTCGTTTATATGATATAAAAATTATTTTTATTCATTAAATTATAAAAAAGAAATATAAAATGATTAAAAAAATTATTAGATTAAAAATAAAATAATATTTATATCTCAATATTTTTAGAATAATTTATAATATAAAATTATAAGTTTCAAGCATCAATCTTATGAAAAAAATTATTATAATATATTAAACTTTGTATAAAAATTATTAAAAAATTATCTAAATATATCTTGAACAATAAAAAAACATTTTAGTAAAAAAAGTTATTAATTTAGAAAATAATTCTAACCAAACATATAATTACTTCTAATAAAGTAATTAACAACTTTTAAAATCTTATTATTTATGACACCACATGCATACACGCATAGGAAAAGATTTTTTAAATAAACTTACATATAAAATAAGTAAATATGTGTTTAATTTTAAATCATTTAATTGAATAATATCATAATACATCAAAATAAAATTAATGATAAATATAATTATACATACTTTACACAAAAATCACTTTAAAAAGAACTTTTGCAGAAGTTCTGGGTATCATGGCTCCTGCGGAATTTCATCCACTACTTGAAGGAAGGGAAGAAAATAAAAACTCACGGTTATCTGGTTCTTAAAAATAGGGCGTATATACGTCAATATCATCCAAAACGGTGGCTTTTAAAATTAGTTCAGGTGTTCAACCCAAATCACTTTTAAAATCTTATTATTTATGACACCACATACATACACGCATAGGAAAAGATTTTTTTAAATAAACTTACATATAAAATAAGTAAATATGTTTTTAATTTTAAATTATTTAATTGGATAATATCATAATACATTTAAATAAAATTAATGATAAATATAATTATACATACTTTACACAAAAACCACTTTAAAAAGAACTTTTCCAGAAGTTATGGGTGTCATGCTCCTGCGGAATTTCATCCACTACTTGAAGGAAGGGAAGAAAATAAAAAAACTCACGGTTATCTGGTTCTTAAAAATCGGGCGTATATACGTCAATGTCATCCAAAACAGTGGCTTTTAAAATTAGTTCAGGTGTTCAACACAAATCATATATATAATTATTATCGTGTGTATATATATATATATATATATAGTTATTATCGTGTGTGTATATATATATATATGTGTGTGCGTGTTAAAAGAAGAAAAGAAAATTAAAAGAAAATAAAAAGCTTACATAACGTTAGTCAAAGTCAAATAAGACATGATAATCACATGCGTACGCGTTTCATTTGTTTTTAACTTCTTTTTCTTTTCGGCTTGTTACCCAAAGTGCATGTAAGGACAAGGCCCACTTATGGAGCATGGCATTTTACATGGCAACAATAGTACGAGTGATAAATGTTAAGTCTTCATGAAGGGACACGCTTTCACGTAGAGGGCAACTGCGTCCAGAGGAACAAGAAGAGTGGCAGTGGTGTGAATATAGGGAAACCCTAGTGGCAAACGAAGGGAAAAGAGAAGGTAGAGTGAGAGAGGTGATATAATAAGATAAAGAAAAAGAAAGATTGACAGTGACACGCACTGAGTGCTGTTGCACTTTGATCACTCACACTCACCCACACAGCGAGGGCGAGGCAGGCAGGGCCTGGAACCGATTGGTTTGATGGTGCTCCAGCTCCAACTTCTGCAAATGTAGGGACCTAAAGCGGCCATGTAGGGTTTCTGTAGTGACATGATAGGATGACCTCACTACAATTAAGAGCTTTGGTAGTCCACTTTATTAGGGATCGTTCCTTTTGTAGTCTTTTCTTTTTATGGTTAGTTTTCTTTTTAATTCATAGTTTATACTTCATACAACTCTATTCTAAATTATATATATATATATATATATATATATATATTAATCATCTCATTATAATTAATCTCACTTGTTAAACTAAGAGAGTATTTGGTACAGATTATATTAGTCCTTTAACAGCATTTTTGCTCCAAAAAAATTGTTAAATACATTGGTGATATATTTAGATTTCTTGATAAAAAAGACAATAACTTTTTTGCTTTAGAAAAAATTATTGAAATAAAAAATAAAATTTAAATATTATATAAAAAAATTGTTAAAATTATTCTTAATGATAATAAGTAAATATTATTTTATTTTTAATTAAATAATTTTTAATTAATTAAATATTTTTTAATTATATTATATCTATTTTAATAATTTAATGTATAAAAATAATTTTTTATACTATTTAAACAAAATAAATTGACTTAAAATAATTTTTTAATTTACATATCTAAATATAATATTTTTTCTTATAATAAATTATAATAAAAAAATTATATAATAATTAATTATTAAAATAATCTAATTTTTACAATTATTTTAAACATACTCTAAGATATAGAGATATGTAGATTCCTTCTCTAAATTTATATAAAGTTAATGAACTTTTTTATTTTATAAATGTAGTTTGAAATTAAATTTATTTAATAGGAATAAGTTAAAAATTAACTTTTAAAATAATATAAAATAAATAGTATTACATAGTAAATCATATATCTCACTTATAATTTATATATAGATTTTATTATTATTTTAAAAAAATCTTGACTCTTAATTACAACTTATTTCTTTCTCATTTTTTATATATTTAATGTGAATTTGTAATTTTTATACACGACTTATGTTTCTTTAAATGAAATGAAGTCATATTTTACATAGATGACTTCTTTGATTTTTTTATATCTTGACATTAGAACCACAACTTTTTTAACTAGTATTGTTATCTTAAGAGTACAACTTTTATATTTTGTAAATATTATACAATTAAATTTAGTCCATTTACATATTGATTAGGTTAAATATTTTTTATTTCTATTTTTTAAATAATAGTATTAATTGATAGTTAAAAATTAACAATTATATATATATTTATTAATTTATATGGACACCATATGTTACACCAAAAATCATGCAGTGTCTTGTATAAATAAGTAAATATATTTAATTATTAATTTTTAAATATTAATTAATATTATTACTCAAAAAAATAAAAATAGATAAGTAAATTTAACATCATTACTATATAAATAGTCTAAAATTAACTATATAATATTAGTAACATAACCAAGTATAAATACTCTTAATACGACAATACCTATTAAAAAAAAGACAAAAAATTGTAGTTCTTATGTCAAAATAAAAAAATAATCAAAAAGTTGTGCATGTAAAACACGATTTCACTTTACTTTAAAAAACAAATAAATAAAGATATCATATTTCACATATATTATTTCACTTCACTTAAAAAAATAAAGATATCATGTTTCACATATACAACTTCACTTCACTTAAAAATTTATATATGAAAATTATGACTTTATCTTAAATATAATAAAAAATGAGAAAAGTATAAGTGTTAAAAAGCACAATTTCTTTTAAAATAATAATAATAATAAATCTGCATATAAATTGTGATTGGGAAATATAATTTATTATATAATATAATTTATTTTATGCTATTTTAAAACTTAAATTTTAATTTACACTTATTTAATAAATTCAACTTTCAAACTACTTCTATGAAATAAAAATGTCTAAGCTAATGTCAATAAAGCCTTTTTAACAATTATTTTCTTGTATTAGTCGTGAGAACAAATGCCATTGCTCATGAACTTAGACTATTAATCTTAAGAACTTGATGAATTTGATATATGGCTAGAGATCGCTCGCCAGTCGCCACCTCTTACTTCAAATAATCTCTTTTATGACTTTCATTGTTAATAAATTATTTATTTTCCAAACAGATATAATAACAAAATTTTTTACCATAACAATATATTAAAAAATTATAATATATTAAACGTGTATATAGGCTGATTTTAAAAATATGAGAATATGCAATTTTTTACTTCTATGAAAACATGGACTTTACAATTGTATATCTATAAAATATAAAAATTATTTAAATAAATTATCTATACATATTTCCTGTGAACATATTCAACTGTTTAACTCGTGACATGTTTTTGTTCCCAGAATCATATACACATTGTAACTTCCACTTCCTTCGTACTTCTTATGTTTAAAAAAGAAAATCCCTAATTTTGGGGAGGTTGGGCATACGAGGCAACTGGGGATTACGTCACCTGCGGATTGTACTCTGTTGTTGTTGTCTTTTTAAGTTGTCAAGTGCAGAAGAAGGGAGAACAGAGGTAAGAGTGAGAGTTTTGGGGGTTCGAACCCAGCCAGGTAGCGGCAGCAGATCTTTTGCTTAACGGCAGTGATAATTCTCCATTTACCGATAAATTGAAAAGCCGGTCACACTAAATTCCTAGCCCAGAAAGCCTGTCTTTTATTATTCTGTTTCCTTCTCCCCAGACTCACAGTACTCGCTGTTTGTTTCCTTTCCCTTCTCATTAATATTCACTTCACTTCCCCACCATTGAATTGCGTTATTACAGTTTGTGTTAGTCACAGAATAGAAGATTATGTCAGCTGTATTTCTAGATTTTTTAGGTTCCAATTGATGCAGAGTCTGAGCTATCTCGTGTTATTATAAATTTATTCTCAATTAAATTTTGTATATTTTTTTAGATTTGTCTAACCCATTCACTTGTAAAACAAGTTGTTTACAAATTTTAAAAATAAAAATATATAATATTTGAAAATTTAAAAATTATTTTTATTTAAATTTTTTTTAAAATTTATTTAAACATTTGTTGACAATATTTTTTTTAATTTACTTTATTTATTGAGAAATTTTAGTATACTATTGAAGCATGTAATAGTTTTTCTTATTTATATATGAAATAGTACACTAATAGCATAGAGGATGGAGTACTTAAGAGTGTAATTAAAAAATAAAAAATGAAAAATAATTTAATTTATAAACCAAATCTTATGTTTAAAATGTTAAAAAAAAAATAAGAAATGTTTTATTTTTAAGATTTTATAGATTTTATTTTTTTATTTAAATATTTTTTATCAAATTTGATAAAATTTATAAAGATTTGATTTGATTTAATATAAATAAAATACTTTACTTGTATTAATTACTTATAAGTAACTCTCATATAAGTAAAAATATAAATTAATTAAATTAAATTAAATTAATTATTATTTTAATTAATTATAAACATAAAATAATAATTTAAAAATAAATTTAGATTCTATTTTTTATAATAATTTTAAACATAAAATTTAATTTTTAAATTAATTAAATTAAATTATTTCTAATTTTAGTTGATTCTAATTTCTAATAATAAAAACTTATTATAATTAAATATTGAGTTAGTAACTACAAGCTATAAAAGCTCTCGCTGATCTCTCTAACAAGTTGTTGGATTGGAATATTTTACAATTTTCTAAAATCTGCACACAATCTTAACCATAAAAAATAGTTTATTCCATAACAATAAATAATTGTAAATACAGCACAACAAATATAAGTATTTGGATTGAGAATTACACTTCTTATAGTTTTTTTTTTTTGAACTGCAGAGTATCTTTATCTTTCGTACTATTTTATTACTTAAAAAAGTATTTAACATTGTTTAACAATAAGCTTAATAACTTTAAAAAGACATCATAAAATAAACATTGATTAGAGTTTTAAATTTTATTCAAATTGAATAAGATAAAATTTTATAAAAAAAGTAAAAAGATTATGGTTACGTAATTTAGGCTCTTGACTCTTGAGTGTTTATGAGCTAATATCCATCCAATCACAATTAATACGAGATATGATATATGTTGATCTTATGTGTTATGGATGAGGCCAGTTAGTCTGTTACAGTATGATCACTCTCGTAGACAAAGCTGAGTGACCCACGTGGTCCAACAATATGTTGACCGCTTATCAGATTTCTGTTTTTGGGGCATTTCATTTGCCTGTGTAATATTTGTTTGCATTAAATATGTCAAAATTGATTTAACGTTAGCTATAGCCATTATTAGCCACGGCCCACGCTCATCCCATGTTCTTACTATGTTTTTGGTTCCATTAGGTGAATTAGACGGGCTGAGTTATTTTAGGACCGATCCCCTTATCAAAATAGTAGGTTAGGATGGGTTTCAGAGTTTTCATTCAACTCGATATAATCCAACTTGATCAAGAGGATTAGATTAGGTTAAATTTGAAAGTTTGATATATATTAAAAAATATTAAAATTAAAATTAAAATATGAAATTAAAAAATATTACACATAATATGTTTTAATTATAAATAACATAAATTTTAAATAAATTAAAAAGTTACATAATTAATCTTATAAAATATAATAAATGTCAAATAAGTTAAATAAATATAATAAATTTTATTAAATTAACATAAGTTTTGAATAAATTAAAATAAACTAATAAATTTTAAAAAACATAAATAACAAATTGTATTAACCGATTGAAGTCAATATCATTATATATAATATATAAATTAATATAATAATTTATTTCATCTTTTATTTTCTCAAAATACTCTATAATCTAAGTGATTTATTAAATTTTTATTATAATAATCCATTAGATGTTTCATGAATTTTTTAATTTTATTTTTTTGATTATATTGACGATAATGCTTATACTTAAATTTAATTGGCACTATAACAAAGTTAAAAAAAAAATAACTTGAAATACTACAATAACTAAACGACTTTTATATTAAAAAAATACTTAAATGAGTTAGATTTGTATTAATTAACATTTTTCAAATTTATTATCTGACCTATACCTTGTGAATTAAAATATTCTCTAACTCAATCCAACTTGTAAACTCAATCCCACATATTTTTATGAGTCAAATTAAGTCAAAATTCATAAATTTGAAAGTTGACTCTATCTATCAAACACCCTTAATTTTTTATTCATCCGTTTTCTTACTAACTAAAGTTGGTGGGATTAAGTTATGTGTATTTATTTTAATTTTTTGTAAAATAAAATTTATATCAACTTAATTTTATAAACTTATTTTTAATTAAAAGTGAGCTCTGTAAGATGCTTTATGTTTTAAAACTTCACTAAAAAATCAATTCAAATTAAATTGGTGGGATTAAATTTATGTAAGTTTGGAATAAATTTTTTAAAATTAATTTTGATAAAATTCGATTTTATAAACTTAATTTTTGTTTCAAATGAGATAAAGTAATTTATGTTTAGAAAGGCCCTTGCAAGTTTGAAGATGATACGTAGAATAATATGTTATCATTATGTACCTGAAAAATATCATAATTAACTAAACTAGGCTAGGTTACAGGTACCTGAATCATTATGAGAAAATGACTGAAGTTTTCATATTATTATATTTGGTAATAAAAAATTAACAAATATTAAATAAAAATTAAACTCTTCAATATATTAAGAATTTAAAAAATATTTTTCATCAAATATTTATTATTTTTAATTATTTAATAAGCATTTTAGAACACTTATTAATAAATTTTTTATATCTTTTATATGCTAGTAAGAGAAGTATCTTGTCACGAATATCACGCTTGAGCTATTCATTACGTAAATGAAAATGAAAATGTTTTGTGCCCATCAGTTAATTTATTTATCTTATAAACATAATTGTGTTCCAACTTCCACGTAATTTTGTTTGCAGTAACACCCATAATAGAACTGAAAATGGATTAAGAAATAAACATGTGCTAGAGCAGCTCACAAAAGTTGATATTTTAGTTTGTGAGGTTAAGTGCACGTTTGAAAACGATTAGTTTTTAAAGAATAATCGTTTGAAAGAGATTTTGATTTTACATTATTTTATATACAAAATAAATTAATTTAAACATATGTTAAGTTCTATTCAACAACTTTAGATACTTACTACTGTAGGTGTTTAAAAAATTGGTTGAAACGGATTTAACCTGATCTAATATGTTGACTGGTTTAGGATGAACTAGATTAATCACATATTTATATAAAATATATAAAATTAAATATTATGTATTATTAAGTCATAAAATTTTAAAAGTATAAAATTAAAAGATATTTTATAATATATATTATAAAATAAATTATATTAATATAAAAATATTATTATATTATACAAAAAATATTAATTTATGTTTAAAAAACTTGTAATTTATTACTAATTTCTAAAAAATATATAAATTTTAAAATATTATATTACACCAAATCCAATTGAACCAACTTGAAATTCGACCTAAATCCAACTCAAAAATACGTTAGATCAAATTTTAGTAAGTAAAACCTTGCCTCATTAGCTTTGAATTGAAGTGAATCGTTGGATTGGGATAGATGATGAATAGCACCGGTAAATGTTAGAATTTAGAATATATTTTATAATTTAATTTAATTTAATTTTATATTATTTTAGGGATCTAATTTATATATAATTAGAAATACTATTTTGATTATATTTGATTGTATTTTTTTATATAAACTCTTTTTCTTATAAATAAGAAATTATCTTGTATACATAATTAATTTAGAAATTTAGAGATAATTTAGAGAATATATATAAACATTCTTTAAACTTTTTATGTGTCCCTATTTTTCTATTTCTAACATGATATCAGAGATACACCATCTTTTGTGACTTATCTCATAACTTTTCTCTGCATAATTCCAGAAAATTTGAAACTTTGATTAGTCTTATCTCATGTTGTATTCTATATATTATAATAATCATTCCACTCACCGTAATCATTTTTTCGTTACTTTGTTCCAGACTTAGTTGCCACAGCTATCGTCCTAAATTTCAGAGTTCGTTTCAGACTTTAATTACTGTCCTAAATTCTAAACTCCGTTCTATACTCTAATTATTGTCCTATATTTCAGTATTCGATATGCATCTTCGATATGCATATTTGTTTAGCTAGTTTCGCCGATTAGTTCCGTCTAATATAACTTAAAAGATTTTCTCCTTTTTCGTTGCTCCAGCCTCCAATCAGTTTTGTCTGATGGATTGACTTCATTTTCGTTGTTTTAGTCAAATACAGATTGGTTCTATCTCATATGCAGTTTAACTCTATTTTCGTTGTAAATTTTCTTAAATGTAGATAGTTCTATTCCAAATGCAGTTTAAGCCTCTTGGCTTCTCCAATATATCGATATTAGCTTAGTAACATTAGTTTAAGAAAGAGTGTTAGAATATTTAGAATATATCTCATAATTAAATTAAGCTTAGTTTTATATTATTTTATAAATCTAATTTTTACATAATTAGAGATATTATTTTAATTATATTTAATTATATTTCTTTTTTATATAAATTTTCTCTTATAAATAAATAATTATCTTATATACACTAATTAATTCAAAAATTCATAAATAATTAAAAAAAATATAAAAACTTTCTACAAACTTTTTTTCTTCTCAATATTTTTTGTATTTCTAATCAACAATGATATTATTACTACAAATAATATATACATCTCTTTTTATACTTTTTTTAATATCATTAATTACATCATTTTTTTTATATTTTTTTTTCACTTAATCACGATTATTTATAAAAGGTGTGAATAGTAATATTTTTTAAAAAATAATATATAAGCATTATTTTCCATTTCTAATAGTAACCACACATCGGACAGCATTGATTATTGATTATTTGTGAGAAAAGATCATGGAGGGGTCGAAGACTGAACAATACCTACACACGACAGCTGCAACTTCCAACTTTTTCAAGTTGGGGATGGCACTTCCATAGTTATCACCTTAACCAGGCTACGTCTCTCTTGCTCCACACATCACGGATTTCACTTATTTTTAATTGTCGCAACGTAAGAAAAGTTTTTAATTTTTTTTCATTAACAGAAAAGTTTTTAGTTTAATCTTTATATATATAATCTTTTTAATGTTATTTTTACTATTTGGTATCGTTTATAATACTATTTATTAGAATTATAACACACTGAATGGTATAGTCAAATTAAAAATAAGTATTATATATAGAGATAGTAACATATAAGTTAAAATATATTTTTATTATTCTTTATGCGTGTTATTATTTTAACTTGATTGTTATATTTTACAAATTCTATGTCAAGCCTATTTTATAAGGCATCTCTTTTATTGTATTATAATGGCAACGGAAGTGATGACGACACCATTAAAAATCATTGTACATACAGGTATTCAATAAAAAAAATTTCGTATAAAGGCTAAATTAAAATAGAGTATCATGTATATCCAAAAAAAAACATATTTTAATATAGTAATAAAAATAATTTATACTATTATAAAGGAATGACTTCATTAATTGTAATTTTATTTTCTTAAAATTTTATTTTTTTCTGATTAAATTTAAATATAAAAATAAATAATAAATAAAACCATAAAAATGTAAATATAACTTTGTAATTATAAATTTGATTCTTATTTATTTTTAAAATAAAAGTAAAAGTAAAAATACACATTGAGAAACACATAATACTTATTGAAAATGCAAGTAATAATAATAAATATTAAATACATTGACAATATTTATAAAAAACCAGTAACTTTGTTAATTAAAATCGTTCAATGATAAAACATATTAATATATTAGATTAATTAATTTATCTAAAATTGTAAGATAATAATTGTAATTTTTAAATATTCTCATATTTAAAATATTGTTTTAATATTTTATAAATTTATTTAATGTAAATTATAAAATCAACATAAATTAATTATCCTATGAATTTTTATATAAATATCATATAGTTAAAAATTATTCGGAAATAGTTTTAAATGTTTTATTGATACAAAATACAAATAAAATAAAAAAAAGGGTGGAAAAACACAGATATGGAAAGGAAGAAGGTGAGTCACGAAGAAAGGGAAGAAGGGGCCACAATTGTTGAATGCTATTATTATTGAGGACGGCACCACATATTTCAATTTCAACTGCTTAATTTAACTGCGACTTTACCTTAATTTAAACGTCAAAGCTAACGGGCTATCATAATGATTGTGGTGCTAAGCTGGTAGTGCTACCTTCTTCAATCTCATCTCAATTCTAACCGGCTATCATAATGATTGTGGTGCTAAGCTGGTAGTGCTACCTTCTTCAATCTCATCTCAATTCTAACCGGCTCCGTGTCTCCATCCACAGGTACACCCAGGTTAATGACCTTAACTCCTTCGTTCCTCAAACTCACACAGCTTTCACTGTTTCACCTGTCCACCCTCTACGCTCATTAATGAACTTCACGTTTTCTTTCTTTTCTCGCCTCTTTTTTTCTTCAAACATATGACTTTTAAAAGCGTCGTTTATCGCTTCATGGGTCCGCGTCGTTTTCCCTTTAAACTTCAACGTACCTGTGTTTCTTGTTCTTGTTTCTGCATATGTATATGTACAAGTACTACCTTCAAGGTACCTCTGCACTGTAGCTCAAGCTATGTTTACTTTTTAGTTTTCAACAAAGAAGAAAGGCAGTTATGGACTGGTGAGGGAAGCTGTGAGTTATTAGTGAGAACCAGCAACTAGATCCATTGGAAGGGAGCCCAACAACTAGGGTTTCACTTGCTATACATGCCACTGAGAGGTGTCTAACGTTGTTGTGGTTTACGTATGCCGAGACAGCTTTAGGTTGTTGTTTTTGTTTTCGGAGTGCTAATTAATTGGGTGGTTCTTGTTCCATGTTCATTTTTGCCGACAGATAGATTGGGATATTGCACTGTTTGGTGGGTAGAAAAGTATCATATTGGAGCTGTTTTTGAGAGAACTATCAACTGTTGATACTTTTGGTGTTTGGTAAGGCAGGGGCTACTCTCTCCCGAGCCTTTCTTTGTTTTTGTTACACGGCAACATAAAAAAAGAAGTGAGAATTGAGAAAGAAAACAAGAACAAGTAGCTTAATTTGAGCCTGTTCAAGGTGAGAATATAGAATAAAGAAGCTAGATCGGTTTCTTCACTCTCAGTTTTCCCTTGCCTCATCTAATATAATTATTATGTTTTTTTTTTTTGGTCCATATTATCTTCCTTTCTCTCCCTACAGTAGTGCAACTTGTAGATATTAAATTTAATTTTCAGTGGAAAATATATTTCTGAAATTATGCTGGGGGTGTGTTATTACTTATTAGTTTGTTATTATTCTATAATTAAACATGTAATAAGGTGATGTTGGAGTGGTAAACTTGCAGGGTTGGAATGAGCAGCTTAAGGCCTGAGTCACATGTAGCACAGCAAATTCGGCGTGATAAATTGAGAATCCAGAACAGTTCCCAGCATTTACAGGAAAACCCTAACAATCTGGAACAATTGTCGTTACACCCAGGTTTCAACTTGGATCTTCTTCAAGTTAGGAATGTTAGAAATGCCAATAATCTGCTTGATGAACCAGCTGTTTATTCATCATCAGAAATGGCCAATTTTTCAAATCCTTTGTCTGTTCCAAGGAACACGTTGGAGTATCAGGAAGTAGGTGCAGCTGAACCTAGTAGACTAATGATGCATCAGTATAGTTCATTTCCTCATTCATCTACCGGTATTCATTCTTCCCCCAAAGAACAACTTGAACTGCGTAATTTGGGAAATTGGAGAAACAGTGCCCCTCATCAAGTTGATTGGATTGTAAATTATGCAAGCAGTTCTATGGCAAATGAAAGCAATCCCAACTCTTTTTTGGGTGCTGAGCTCAATAATGTGTCTGCTAATTACCAGCACTATGGGAAGCCTCCAAGTTACAATGAACTTACATATGTACAGTCTTCTCTTAGCAATACATCTTGTGAAATGGCCAGTAGAGAAATTCAAAAGCAATTAGGTGTAATGCATCATCATCCTTCTTCATCATCTCCATTGTATCAGAATGCTTTGCAGGATATTATCAAGTCGGCTTCTATAAATGCTCACAGTTCAGACATGGCTTCACTGATGCAACAAACTGGCCACAACATTTGGGTAGGGGATGCTAGTGAACTTGAACTTCAGCCAAGTTTTGGAAATCAACCAAATCAGTTACGTTTTGGGAAAGGTAATTTGTGGACTAATAGAACGGTTGACAATACCCTTTGTTGGAGTAGCCCACTTGGTTTCACAGACAAAAAGGTTGATGAAAACTCTAGGCCTCTCCTGAGTGATCCGAATCCTCAGAGCTTGTCCTTGTCACTTTCATCAAATGCACAATCCAAGCCTTGTGTTTCTCAGTTTGAAGAGGGGTGTGCATCAGATCATGACCTTCAATCTGGATGTGGCATTTCTAAGGATCCTCAATATTTGAAGTATGTGAAATCTATTGTGAAGCCATCTATCATTTCTAGAGATTGTGGGAAATCACTTCAAGACACGGTGGGGATACCTTCAAGCACTAGTCATCGGAATGTGGGTCCCCTTGGCCCCTTTACTGGGTATGCTACTATTCTTAAGAGTTCAAGATTCTTAAAGTCTGCCCAACAGTTGTTAGATGAGTTCTGCTGTCTCTCTGGTCCAAAATTTGCAAAAGCATGTGATGTTTCAGAGAGGGTCTCTGGAGAAGTTAGTGCTTCTGCTGATGCTGATGCTGTCACTGTCAATGAAACTGGGGTTACTGCAAAAGGTAGTAATTCAGGTTCTTCATCCTCTATGTTCTGTAGTGCAAACGAAAATAGTGCTGATAGGAGAGCTGGGAGTAGCTTTTGTCTTTCTCCTCGGCCGGATTATCAACAGAAGAAGGCAAAGCTACTGTACATGCAAGAGGAGGTTGGTTTTCACTGCTCCCATATAACGTGTTATTTTTATTTACTTTCCTATCTTTTTGTATTTTTGGGCATAATGTCTGTCAGGAACTTACTGTTATAAGAAAAAGGCCAAATGCTTTTTACACTGCCGTGTGCAGCAACCAGCAAGTCTTAATTTCTGAAAAGTTAGGCTGCAAAGATAAAACCCGGTTTGACATCTCACTGTCCAGATAATATGAGGAAATAAAATTGCATCCTTGTTATGTACCAAAAAATAAAATAAAATTGCATCCTTGTTTACATTTGAATTTGAATTTGTCTTTCAATGTGCTTCGAATTTTGCAGCTTATAGCTTTCATAATTTACTTTTCCGTTTAGAATGGTACAATTATAGTTCATCCCTTGTGAAAAACAAATAGCAAAAGAATAAAGGTCTCATCACATTATATAATATAATACCACCCGGGTTGTTGTTAATGCTATTGTTAACTCTCCTTTTATTAGCTAGCTTCCCTATGGTCAAATCAAGACCTTTTTACTTTCTTGTTAATTTGTTTGGTCTCTTTAATTGTTGCTCTTATCCTGCTCCCTTCTTTCTCATTGTTGGTGATGCGGTTTTCTTGAATTTGAATCTCCTTTGAACTTGGCGTTGCTTCTTCATCTCACTCCACTAAGTGTGCCTCAGAAAATTCGAAAAAGAAGAATGAAAAAGGAAATTGATATACTCCTATACATGAATTGATTTTGTTATGTATTATTCTAGTGCTCTAGTGTATGTATTTGATGTTTCCATAATTAGAAGGCCTTCAACTGAGGTGACACGTTCTTGTGGAATGATGTCACAAGTTCTTTATTGAACTTTTTTTTTCAATTATTGTTTTTGCCTTTGGTTATAGATTCCCACTGTGTTGACTAATTTCTATGCCATCCATCGTATGTTTAGTATTGCACTGTTCATTGGTGTTCAATGTTTATTTCATTATTCCTTCTCATAATTCTCCAATTCTTTGCTAAAATGTAGGTCTTTATGTAATATTATTTGTCGATGTCATATTTTGTAAATTCTAAGAGTGAATTTGTATGATTTAATTGAATAAATCTCTGCATATTAACAAAAACAGTGTGGGAAATTATAAAATAGGAATTCTTGGTAAAAAATTTTCAACTTACGAACAATTAACCACCTGAGTGGTTAAGTTAATCAATAAATGGTTAGTCATTAAGCACTCTTTGTATATCATCAACCAGTAGAATGGTTTATTGTTGATATGTTGGAAATTTATTTATCAATTTTTTTTTTGGTAATTATCCTAAACAAGAAGTTTAATTAGCTTCCTAATTGGCATCACTAAGGAATTGGCTATGTAATTTTTAAAGGTATCTCTTTAATCTTATCAACATCATGATTGGAATGGTCTTACATTGATTTCTTTAGTACTTTCCATTTTTCTTTTTGTTTTTTTAACTTGGAAAACGTGTCGTCCTCAGTTGCTTATTTCGTAATCCTTATTTCCTCCTCTACAAATGAATTACTTTTCCTACAAGAATGTAAATGAAATGTGTAGCTGACTGGAGAATTTTTAAGGATTCATTTATGGATTCATGTTCATATTTAACTACTCACTCCCACAAATCTGTTGTGCACGCATTTAGATGTTGATGTATCCCCAAAACAGTTTTGTTCTTGAAACTAAGATTCAGAAGAAAATGCTTTCAACTCTATTCTTAATACACACTTATACAGTTGTTTACTTCCTCTAACTTCTAAGATTAGATATCACATTGTTTTTGCTTGGACCACATTCCACAGGATTTTGATTTAGCTAATAAGGGAATATAGGTTATGTAGGATGACTGCAATGATTTACTTATGGTTGAGTTGGAGTTACTGTAGTTTCAGGAAGTGGCAGAGCAAAGTTATGGACGGTGCACTCAATCAATCCCCTTCATTATACTCACAAACTTAACTATGTTCCTAATATTGGCTGTTATTCGCTTCTTGTCCACAGTAATTTATATCTCTATCTAGGAGTCCAAAGTGTAAGCAAGAATATATATATATAATACTAGTCAATTACCTTTAATTTCGACTGTGTACATTTCACTTTTCAAAATCCGATAATTTGTTTGTTCCAAATGAGAAAGAGTTTACTCAAATTTCTACTTCAACGTACTTGTAATAATTTTAACCAAAAAAAAATGTGATTGTTATAAGTATAAACAAATATGTTATTATGTTTCTACATCATTACAAGGCATTCTACAGCTCCTTAACAGTTCTGAAATTTGGATGTGATGAATTGCTGTTGTAAAGGCAAACAATTATTTATTGGTTTTCAACTGCAAATAATTTGATTCTTGGGATTATGCTAATGCCAGTTATAATTTTCGTAAATGCTTCTAAAAGATTGCCTTTGACACTGTTGCATTGGGCCATGTATAATAGGTTACCAGGAGGTACAAGCAGTACCATCAACAAATGCAAATGGTTGTTTCATCCTTTGAGTCAGTAGCGGGTCTTAGTTCTGCTACTCCTTACGTTTCCTTGGCTCTCAAGTCAGTATCGAGACACTTCAGGTGCCTAACAAATTCTATCTCAGGTCAACTCAAGCTTCTAAGTGAAGTCTTGGGAGAGGATTTATCAATACCCACCACCAGTACTAGTAGTAAAGTTGACACTGATATGGCAAGGCTAAGGTGCATGGACCAAAGCTTTC
This sequence comes from Ormosia semicastrata, assembly GCA_029884595.1. Classification (NCBI taxonomy): domain Eukaryota; kingdom Viridiplantae; phylum Streptophyta; class Magnoliopsida; order Fabales; family Fabaceae; genus Ormosia; species Ormosia semicastrata. The sequence goes on along the minus strand of JAQQTO010000041.1, from coordinate 15,838,992 downwards.
AAAAGAACAAAGCTAACAGGGGTAACATGGGCCTTCCTGAACCCCAACAGCATGTGTGGAGGCCCCAGAGAGGATTGCCTGAACGTTCAGTGGCAATCCTTAAAACTTGGTTATTTGAGCATTTTCTTCATCCGTATGTTGTCTCTGTCTCTCTCTCTGTTTCTGTTTCTCTCTACGTGACTCTTGTATTCCAAAAAGAAAGAAAAAGAGGTTGAGTTATGATTTATTTTTTCTGTTGAATTTCTTTTCAGTTACCCCACAGACACTGATAAGCACATGTTGGCTACTCAAACAGGTCTATCACGAAACCAGGTGGGGATCTGCTCCTTGTAAATTCATTATTATGTCTGTAGGCCTTTTATATTCGGTTGATTGAATTGGTAATTAACAATGTTCGCATGGTAGCTTTCAAGTGGGTCCATACCGTTGGTCAAACCTTTCAATATATATTTCTGAATTTCCAAAATTGAGTGTTTTAATGTGGTCCTCCAAGTCCTTTTTTTGGATATGTGAGCTTCTTGTATTTAAGGTTGAACAGTGTCATAAAGTTAACATTCTGATTTTCTTCATCTTTTCATGCCATACAAGGGATTGGGATTGGTCGGTATAGCTGGCTGCTTGTTGGGTGCAAATACTTACTATCCTTGCTATGCTGTTTGTGGTCATTACTTCAGTACCCGTCTTTTTTTTCCTGTGTTTGGTATTTAGGATGGGTTGTTAAACATTTTATTGGCTTCGAGTTATATTTTATAGACTTCTAAACGTTTATGATGAAATTAATAGTCAATAAAGGACAAAGCTCCAACCTTAGTTGGAAAGAGTTCTTCCAACTCCCATCACGTATTCATTACTCATTTAATCTGTTATTATTTATTACGTCCAATCTCATTTAATTAAATTAACTGACACATGACAATAGATTAAATAAGTAATGGACATGTGACAAAGTATTAGAGGAGGGTTGGAGCCAAGTTCTATCCGTCAAGTAATGCTTGACAATTCACGCAGAATACCATACTCATTAGGGTACCATAGCAACTTCGGCTTGTTTGTGGTCATGTTATTTACTGCTGAATAATGGTGTAACTGATTAAATGTAGGTATCAAATTGGTTCATTAATGCTCGAGTCCGTGTGTGGAAGCCAATGGTTGAGGAAATACACATGCTTGAAACAAAAGGCCCAACAGGTGCCAACCAAAACTCTAGTAAAAATGAGGGAACTTCAGGCGCTGGAGGTGGTACTAGCCAGCCTAGAGTGGATAAGTCTCTTAGCAAGTTTGGTATGCATTCAATCCCTGAAAGCCAGTTTCAGTGTATGGAAATGGGCTCATCCATAGCTGGCAATGCTGAGGAAAATTGGTTAAGTGAAGAACAATGGAGTCAAGAGAAGAGGTCTAAATTGGAATGCCAAATGACTTCAAGCATGGATGGGACACTGATGGGTTTTGTGCCATACCAACGTGGTGGACTTGAGGTTGGAGGACTTGGATCTGTGTCACTAACGTTGGGTCTTAGGCATGGCGTGGAAGGTGTACAAAACCAACAACAACTACAGGAGGAGCAGCTTAGACATCACTTTGGAGGGCATATATATGATCCATGACTTTGTGGGCTGATTATCATGCCTTGTAACGAGTTGGTAATGGGAGGGAAGAAGAAAACAGACACCCTTTGCTGCTGAATCACGTGCTATGGATGTGGCAAGGAAAATTTGTTCCCAATAATTTGCATAAATAAAGGGTAGGGGTACTGTAGAGAATGTGTGGGCTGTTTACATCCAACTTTTGCTTCAGCCTGCTAAATTCTGAACAAGAAAGTGGGTGGCCGAACGTTCAAACTTTGGCAGATAAAGCAGTTCCACAGGGTATTGGAAGCAGTGACTATTTTGTTGTGAGGTTACTGTATGAGAAAAGATGGGGTAGAAAGCAGCAGTAACTTTTGGGTTGAGCATCCTTTTCTGTCATCAGATTTTTATTAACTTAATGAGATTTTGGGCATGGGAGAAAAGTAAAGAAATTTGAGGTTGTTAAGATTTATGGAAATATGTTTATTTATATATATGATGGGAAAATTGTTAGTGTAGAAAAATAATAGAAGAGACTCATGTAAAAATTTTATTTCTTCTTTCACAAAACTTCAAAATACATAGAATATTTATAGAAGTGAACAATATCTTACATTTCTATAACTCTTCTTAATTAACAATATTAATTTTCATTTAACTCATGAAATAAATTATCCTATAATTACAAAACTTCAATGAAATAATTTTTCTTAATGACATACCATAATTTTTCATTATTCATAGAATAACTCTCATAACTCTCAATAGTTACCACATCGAAGGTCACATAACCATCAAAAATTTATTAACTTCAAATTCTTATTTTTAATCAACACTCTCCCTTAATTTGAAGTCTTATTCTTCATTTCAAGTCTTGTTCGTAATTTTTGAAATTCTTCAAACTTAAGAGGCTTAGTAAAAATATCAGCAATTTGATCTTGTGTCTTCACATATTTGGGCTCAATCACCTTGTTCTCAACATACTCTCTAATAAAATGAAACTTTGTGTCTATGTGCTTGCTTTGATCATGGTACACCGGATTTTTAGCAAGAGATAGTGCGGACTTGTTATCAATACAAATCTTTGTTGCTTCTTCTTGTGGAAAATAAATTTCTTTCAACAACCTTCTAAGTCATATAGCATGACAAGTGCAAGAAGTTGCCGCCACGTACTTAGACTCACGAGTTGAAAGTGTGACAATAGATTATTTTTTAGAATTCCATGAAATAGCACAATCTCCCATAAAGAATACAAAACCAGTAGTGCTCTTTCTATCATCAACATCTCCCGCAAAATCACTATCACAATATCCCACAAGCTTGAAATCATTAGAAAATGAATAAAATAGCCCAAAATCAATTGTACCTTTTAGGTAACGAAGAATCCTCCGAGCAACTTTCATATGAGTAGAAATAGGTGATTCCATGTAGCGACTCACTACTCCAACCGCAAAAAGAATGTCGGGTCTTGTCGAAGTCAAGTATCTCAAGCTTCCCACAAGACTTTTAAAAATGGTGGGATCTTCTTTCACTCCATCATCAAACTTTGACAATTTAACTCCACATTCCATGGGTGTGTTCACGGAGTTACAATCAAACATATTGAACTTCTTCAAAATCTCCTTTGCATAGGCTTATTGAGAAATAAAAATTCCATCCTCATTTTGCTTCACCTCTAGGCCTAAATAGTATGACATGAGCCCAATATCGGTCATCTCAAATTCATGTGCCAAAGCCTTCTTGAATCCTTCAAACAAAGTAGGATTAGTTCCGGTGAAAATAAGTTCATCAACATAAAGACAAACAAGCAAAATATCTCCATTGTCATATGCTTTAACATAAAGAGCATATTCATGAACACATCGAACAAAGCCATTATCTTGAAAATACTTGTCGATACGGCTATTCCATGCTCTTGGTGCTTGCTTCAACCCATATAATGCCTTCTTCAATCTCAAGACTTTATCTTCATGTCCTTCTACCACAAAGTCAATTGGTTACTCAACATATACCTCCTCTTCTAGATAGCCATTAAGGAAAGCGAACTTTACATCAAGTTGATAAATCCTCCACTTTATTTGAGCCGCCAAAGCAATGATCAAACGAATTGTCTCCATGCAGGCAACGAGTGCAAATACTTCTTCATAGTCAACTCCATGCTTTTGCTTGTAGCCTTTTACAACGAGCCTTGCTTTATATCTCTCTACATCTCCTTTGGCATTCTTCTTTATCTTGAACACCCATTTGACTCCAATTGCCTCATGACCATTGGGAAGAGATGATAACTCCCAAGTGTTATTCTTTTCAATGGCTTCAATTTCCTCTTACATGGCTCGTCTCCACCTTTTGTCTTTGAAAGCTTCATCAAAGTCTAAAGGTTCACTGTCAACAAGAAGACAAAACAAATCAAAAGGCTCAGTTACATCATATAACTCTTCAATATTTCTCATTTTTCTTGGCCTTTCACTAGAACTTTCTTCGGAAGATGAGGATACTTCATGAATGGGAGATAGTGGTGGAGTTTCTTCTTGGATAGGCATCATGGTCTCTTGCTCTTCATCTTCAAAGTATGGAAAGAAATCATAACTTCCTTCTTCTTGTGCTTCTCATCTCCAAGTGGCTTTTTCATCAAACTTCACATCTCGACTCACAATAATCTTGCCATTGCTTGGGTTGTACAACTTGTAGCCTTTAGAACTTGGATTGTAACCAATAAAAACATGTTTCTCACTTCGATCATCTAGCTTCGATCTCCTTTGGTCGGGTACATGAACATAAGCAACACTTCCAAAAATCCGCAAATGATTGACACTAGGTTTGGTCTCACTCCATGCTTCTTGTGGTGTTTGATCCTTCACATTTTTTGTTGGAGAGAGGTTGAGTAAATAAACTGCACAAGAAACAGTTTCGGCCCAAAATTCCTTAGGCATATTTTTGGCTTTCAACATACATCTAACTATATTAAGAACAGTTCTATTTTTTCTCTCTGCTACACTATTTTGTTGTGGTGATCTAGGAACCGTTAGAGGGCGGCGAATTCCATTTGTTTCACAAAATTCATTAAATTCTTTAGATGTAAATTCGCCTCCTCTATCGGATCTTAGAGCCTTGATTACATAACCACTCTCTTTTTCTACAAGAGCTTTGAAATTTTTAAAGGCTACAAATACTTCAGATTTTTGCTTTATAAAATAAACCCAAGTCTTCCTACTATAATCATCAATAAAAAGTAAAAAATATTTATTTTTACCATATGAGGAAGGATTGATTGGGCCACACACATCGGTGTGAACAAGTTGCAATGGCTTGGTTGCTCTTGTAGTTGTCTCTTTTGGAAAGCTTTCTCTTGCATGTTTGCCAAGGAGACATGCTTCACATAATTGATTGGGATGATTAATTGAGGGCATCCCTTTCACCATCTTCTTTTCTCCCAAGGCTTTGAGTGCTTCAAAATTCAAGTGACCAAATCGCATATGCCAACACCATGCTTCATCTTCAACATTAGCCTTTAAACACTTTGCTTCAATTGTATGGAGATTCAACATGAACATTCTATTTTTTGTCATAGACACTTTAGCAACCAAGTTAGCATTATGATCTCTAAGCCAAAGATAATGATCTTTCATATGAATTTCATATCCCTTCTCAACAAGTTGTCCCAAACTCAAAATATTATTTTTTAATTTAGGTACATAGTAAACATTGGTAACTAACTTGTGACTACCATCTTTAAGAGAAATTAAAATGGTACCTTTGCCTTGAATTTGGACTTTTGAGGTGTCTCCAAATGAAACATTACCCTTCACCTTCTCATTGAGCTCCACAAATTTTTCTTTATAGCCACACATATGATTGCTTGCACCATTGTCAAGATACCACGAACTCTTATCATCCTTTTCATCATCTTGGAGTGCTAACAATAAGGTTGGCTCTTCAACCTCTTCTTTGTCAATAAGGTTGGCTTTTTCTTCAACACCATTATTACCATAACGACATTCTGATGCATAATGCCCAAATTTATGACAATTGAAACATTCAATATTGGACTTGTCATACCTCCTCTCATTTGTTCTAGGATAATTGCCTTTTTCCTCTAGTCACTTCTCTTCCACGGCCCCTAGTTGAATGATGGCTTGTCTCTTGATTGTTGGAATTGTCACGGTTGCATCTTCCTCTTCCACCTTGGCCACGACCATGCCATCTTCCTCGTCCACGTCCACGTCCACGTCCTCTTTGACTCTTGTCTCCTCCATCACCTTGCAATGAAACCTTAGCTTTGAGAGCTTGCTCCAAAGGCTCATTTTGCCTTTTTAACAATTTTTCTTCTTCGGCTAGTATAGCTCCAAATAACTCATCAATAGTCATGGTGTCTAAGTCATTTGAATTCTAAAAAACACAAGTCACATAATCAAATTTTGGAGTCAAAGAGCGAAGGATCTTATCTTTCACACGTTCATCTTCAATGTTTTCACCATACCTTTTCATTTGATTAACATTGGCCAACACCTTTGAGCTATAATCCGAAAAAGTTTCGGATTCCGTCATGTGCAAAGCTTCAAACTCACGTCGTAAAATTTGAAGACGCACCTTCTTCACCTTGTCTGCACCTTGGAGAGACTTTTGTAAAATTTCCCAAGCTTCTTTCGTGGTGGACACATTGCTCACCTTCTCGAACATCAAATCATCCAAACCTTGATGGATGAGGGATAAGGCTTGTTGGTCCTTTTTCTTTAACCTTGCCAATGTTTCCTTCTCATTTTGAGATAAAGTGGCCTCGTTTTGTGGCTTAGTGTAGCCACTCTCTACAATCTCCCAAGCATCTTGTGATCCAAGCAATGCCTTCATACGACGAGACCACACTTCATAGTTATCCTTTGTAAGACGAGGAAATTGAAATGGAATCATTCCATTATTTGCCATCACTCAAATCTCACTAGCTCTTGATACCACTTTGTTAGTGTAGAAAAATAATAGAAGAGACTCTTGTAAAAATTTTATTTCTTCTTTCACAAAACTTCAAAATACATAGAATATTTATAGAAGTGAACAATACCTTACACATTCTATAACTCTTCCTAATTAATAATATTAATTTTTATTTAACTCATGAAATAAACCATCCTAGAACTACAAAACTCCAATGAAATAATTTTCCATAATGACACACCATAATTCTTCATTATTCATAGAATAACTCTCATAACTCTCAATAGCTACCACATCAAAGGTCACATAACTACAAAAAATTCATTAACTTCAAATTATTATTTTTAATCAACAAAAATTTCCTCCTCTCCCCAAAAAAAATTGTGAATAGAAAAGTGATCAAGTGAAACATTGTTTCATGATTTTGGTAACAAAATTTGTTGACATATTCAGAGGTAGACGCTAACTATCTGACAGGGTCCTCTTGTTAGAACTGTCACAATGTATATGACGCACGATGATGCTCCTCCAAAATTGAAATTTTAGAATCACGTTGTCTTAACTTTATATACAAACACAAGTATCACCATGCAAATTAAACTTTTACGAGAGCCATGCATTAGTTTTATTTTACATATTCTTGGTCCACTAAACATTGCCTTTGTTGACAGGTGGTGGCTGGTGGCAGATTGCTATGTATGATCCAGTTATCGACTTCTATAAGGCCAAGGAAAGCCGTGCAAGGATCATACTAGGGCAATTTGCCAAAGGCCTCATTTTAATCCCACGTAGCATGTGTGTGTATACATATATATCATTAAAGCAACAATTTTTGAATGAGAAAAATATGTCACAATTTTATTATTATTATTATTTAATCTGAGACGACAAATTTTTTGCCAACAATTTTTAACTGCTGCAATTTCTTTTTTGCTGTTAAAAGTGTTGCAAAAGCCCATTTCATACGCTGTAAAATTCCATTTCAATGTTCTAGTGCATCTCATTTTCGTTGGACACTATAACATTTACTATTCTTTGATTGCCAGTATTAGCGGTATAAACATTGGGTTAATAAATACTGTAGCTCTAAAATTAATGGTAACTACTTGAAAATTTACATATTTTATATATGAGGTAAGGCTTTAGGAACTTCACTTGACCTTAGCAGCAAAATAAAAAGAAAAATGGAATTTTACATGACAAAAGGAGGAAGAAAACGAAACAAAGGAGATGTTTGTGTGTGTGTAAGTATATCATTACAAAGGAAAGTTTGGGACTGTAATCATGTTGTGCATGCAAATAAGTTATGTCTAAATGACATATTATGTTGCAAATTTTAAAATTAATTTCACTCACCGGTTATAAACAGGAAAAGATATATGTATTCTTGAAGAAATGATAGAAACACTCTTAACAAAATATAGCGAAAGCAAACCATCCCAGGTCTTTATTAATTAACAGAAAATGATGATTATAATTACTACAATCGTTCTTATAATCAAAGGCGACACATACAACTATCATATATTCAGTTTTAGGATACTGAGGAATTCTTGCGTACATGCAAGGAATAGCCAGGATTACATCATACAACCTAAATCCTAACCCTTCCTTTACATGTAAATCTCTAGCACATAAGAATTTCTCGTATGTTATTTACACATATCTAGCAATCATCGATTTATTTATCAAACATTACAAGCCTTGTGCATACAACTATATATATTCTTTATCTACTAACTATTTATTCCTTGCCAGGATGTATGTTAGGGATGTAACGGTGATCATTATCCTCGGTAACTGTGAGTTGGCCTGAGCCAGGTTTGCCATAATCCTTGCGAGGGATGTAATGGTGATCATTATCGTCAGTCACATCAAATTGGTCGGTGCCAGGTTTCCCATAGTCCTTTCGAGGGATGTAATGGTGATCATTCTGGTCATTAAGTTGTTTGTTGTCCGTGCCTAGCTCCTGTTGCAGATCTCCTTGTATTTCAGTCGCAAAATTCACCCTATCTGTGGCCATAGAAGAGCTTACAAGCATCACCAATAGTGCAATTTCCAGAAGCCTCATTTTGACACTAGTGATACCACCTTCCCCTTCCTGACTGTTCTATAGTAACTGGATTTTCTTTAGCCAGAAAAGCAAAGGTCATCAGAGACTAGAGAGATGAACTCATAGTATGCATATTTTCTATATGCTCTTTTCTAACAACAATAATATTAGGGTTTAGCTAAAAGTGATACTAACTAGCTAAGTTGGTAAAGCCCTTTGCAAATAATTGTGAGAACTTGAAATCAAACCCTGCCTTCACCTTTTTAGAGTCACAAGGGCCAAGTCTAGTGGCCTTCCCCCACTCCAGGTGTAGTGTGTATGCTTACTAGAGAGAAGAACTCATAGTATGCATGTATGCTATATGCTCTTTTCTAATAACAATAATATTAGGATTTAGCTGAAGGTTCTAGCTAGCTCAATTGGTAAAGTCTTTTGTAGGTGATTACAATGACTTAGGATCAAATCTCAACTTCACCATTTTGGAGTCATATGAGCAAAGCTTAAAGTGGCCTTCCCCTTCCCTAGGTATAGTGCGTGTGCGTTGGTGTATTGCTAGGTGGAAAAAAAAAGGTTTTAGTTAACAAGTAGTGTCATAAAACCACTTGTTAAAGAATAAGAAATAGCAAGTATTAAATGAAAAATAAAGCACTTGTTAATGAATAAGAAATAACAAGTATTAAATGAAAAATAAAGTATTTAATATATTCAAAATTCAATAAACTTTACTTCTTATTTAATATTTGATATTTTTTATTCATTAACAAGTAATTTTAGTGTATTCATTAGCAAGTATTAAATGATATAAGACAAAATTTAAGTCTATTTCTTTATATTCATTACATATATTTTACTAATCAAACTATGATATATGTATATTTTTTTAAAAATGAGAGTAAAAAAAGAATATTAATAAACATATATCATTGCTTAATTAATGAAAAAAATATAATAGACATAAAAAAATAGACTTAAGTTTTATTGAATGACATAACCTATGTCTATGGTTTAAAACAAGAAAGAGGAATCAGAGGGAGGAATATCAGATATGTACATAAATATACAATTATTCCAAAAATAACCAGCATGTTAAACTCACCAGATGTAACTTGGATGCTATGTATGTATGATCCTATGTGGGGAAGAAGAGGCTCAAACCGCTTATATAGGGGCGTGAGAAGGCTATGACTTATGAGATGGGGAATTGGGTAGTCAACTTCAAATAATATAATGGTGGGGTTGTAACCAAATAAGGCAAGCTTAAGTGCGATGCCCATTAAATTTTTTATTCAACCACATCAAATGATGAAATGTCTTGTCCGAATTAATATGTGGACTAAATAGGGAAATCCACCTGATTCAGGGGTATTGGTTATGTTGATTGACGTCAAAGTAATTTGCGATCGTTAATTTCTTCTTCTTCAAAAAATGAAACACAGACATTCTTTTTAGAAGGGTATATATAATATTTTTTTAAGAGTGTAAAATTTAATATAAAAAAAATGATAAATAACATTAAAAAATATAAAAAAATATTATTAATAATAAGAATATAAAAATTATTAAAAAATTAATATCTACGGCTGCAAACTAGAGTTGAATTGTTGGTAAAAGACTAATTCAGATAAAATTATTTTGAGGACTACTTGATTTCAGGTCCAATTCCACCCAAATCATTTAACCTACATTTTAGCACATCTTAATTTTAGTCATATTAATTTGTACATTTATCTCAATTTCATAAGGATCTGTGTTTGCTCCTCATGTATATAATATCTTGGCGGCACTAATTTAAATTTTGGCAACTAATAAGAACAGTTAATGTTTTCATGATTGATTCGATTGAAAGAAAGAAATGATGATAGTGAATTAAACCTGTTCTTAAATAGAAAGATAAAGATTAATCCACATTGCTTACATGAGTGGGATGGAGAGAATCATATGCGTTTTTAAATTTCTGTACTTATCTTTCATTTGTTACTTTCATTATCAAAACCGAACCTTGTACTATTTGTATTATTAAAAAGAAATGGTATATCACAAAGTAATAATTAGTATTATTTTTGGCACACTTTTATTTAAGGGTAGACACACTAAATAATTAACAGAATTTTTTTTAAAATGAGTAAATAATAGTATATATTCTTAAATTATTTAACGAGTTAAAATCTCTATACTTCATCAAATTAAAAATAAATACATTTTTACTTACTTTACTTTAAACGAGTCTTGTCCAGAATTAACCTTGTACATCAATTTGAAGACCTTAATCCAAGATAATTTTTCCGATATATAATTTCTAATATTCATTATCTTAGATGAAGAAAGAAGCAAAGGCTCAAACACTTAGAGCAAATATAGAGGATAGGTAAGGTTGAGGAATAATGCTTGCTGCACTATACTTTAATTAACATTACCTCACATTAATTATGACAGCATCAAAATATAGATGTACAAAATATAAAATAAAATTAACTGTGTATAAATTTATGTATAAATAATATTATTCAAAGTTGTGTGATTATCTAGATTTATGGAAAGGTTAAGTGTGATAAAAAATCACTAAAATTTGGATGTAAATAATATTTAAGGAAATAAAAAGATACAATAAAAATGTACAAATTTGTTTTGATATTTTATTATGCAAATTTACATGCAATTTACTGACTTTAAATTTTAGTCCACCAAAAAATTACATGCAATTTAGAGATAAACAAAATTGATGATATTAATTATCGAAGAACCAATTTGACAGTTTAATGCCATAATTATTATTAACCAAACAATAGTTATCATGAGATCAAGTATAAAATATTTGTTTGGGAGTCTTAATATGCCACAAGATGAATGATTAGATTGACGTAAAAGTTAGCTTAACAGTACTCTTATGGTATAAAAATAAGAAAAAAGATTATACTTGAATCTTGTGAAATAGTCCCATCAATCTGCAGATTTAATCGGAAAATGTGATCTATAAACGTTGCATAATAGAAAGAACATGATGACAGTGCAGTAAAGCTAAACATGTAAAAAAAAAAAGAAAAGAAGAGAGAGGTGGAAAAATCGCTTATGCTACATGTTTTGAGTGCGAGAATTTCTAAAACTTAAAATTCTGAACTATAGTAAATAAATAAATATAGAACTACAAAATTTTCCGTCCCCACGGTAAAGGAATGAGAATCTGGATTCTCACCAGCAGATATTGTCCAGTAGTATCTTACTGTAACATCTAGATCTTTAATTTTTTATTTAATAATCAGTATTTTTATTTTTATTTTATAATATTAAAAATATTTTTTAATATTAAATTAATATATTTTAATATTAACTATTAGATAAAAAATTAATAGTCTAGATACTACAATAAGATACTGCTGGACAACACCTGCGGGAGAGAATTCGAATTCCACCAATGGTGGGGGAAAGGAAGAAAAAATGAGAGCCACATATACAGCTATGTCTTACCTTATACAACAAAGCAAAATATGACATGTGATATGAAATGGGTAAATACTAATTATATAACAATATTATACATTTATACATATATAAGAGGGCGTAGAAGTTATACATGTCATTATACAGATCATAAGTTGTGAAACACAAACACGAATATAAATATGAGATATAATATAGACATAAATATAAAAATATACTAAATTTTAAAAATTATAAGACACAAACACGATATGTATATTAATATCAAAATAAATTAAAAAAATAATATATATATATAATTATAAATTTTTTAAAAAAATTATAATTCATAAATATTATTTTTATAAATTTAAAGATTTATAATATTTTAATATATGTCATATGTGTCAATATTTGTTACTTAATAAATTTCTCCTAAAAAATATAGAACATAATTTCTATTGACATTTTCTAAAAAATCTCATAAATCAATTTCTCTTAATAGAACTAATCATATATAAGTACATGTACATTAAAAAAAATTTAACTACAAGGAACATTAGTGTGACGCAAGTTTCGATAACGATGAAGTAGATGACTTTGATACGAGTAGAGATAGAAGTAAAAAGATAAAATTTAAAATACTAGTATGTGAAAATAATGATTTGAGACGTCAGTCATGTGATTGGGTTTAGATGTGTTACGAGCTTACTAATTGAACGTTAGTCATAAAAATTAATATATTTTTTTAAAAAAATATTAATGGATCGTATTTAAGCGTGTCCGAGATATGTTTAAACTGAAAAAAAAATAATTTTTTCAATCAGACACATTTAGACACACATGACATATGTATTATATGAATATCTTCATATGTCTGACACAAATACATATCCGACACATTGACATACTTCAAAAACGACATATCCATACTTTATAGATCATAAGTCGCTATACTACAGACACTCGAGTATCTGTTATTTAATTTTTAGACCTGAACAAACCATATCTTTGCCTAGTTCAAACAAGAATATAACAATACTTTTATTAGCCACTTCCATCTCCATTTTTATAACCACCACCGTTGTTGTTAAACTCCTGCCTGGGGATATAGTGGTGATTATTCACACTGCTTCCACCATATCCATAACCCGAAGTTGTCGTTTTCATCTTCTTGGTTTGGAAGCTGCTCTTTCTTCATATTCATTTCGTCCAAGGAGGCCTTCCAGCCCGCAGCCAAGCATATTGATATGCTCAACATCATAAGGAGTATCAACACAAGGGTTGCAGGCCTCATTCTTTCTTATCTGCTTTTGCCTCTACAAAATCAAGTTCATGAAACACTATAGAAATTAGCTTGTAGTAAGAGAATTAATCAATCCGCAAAGATAATAAACTTCCAGCTAATCTTACCACGCTGAAAATGAGTGTCTGACTTAATTAACGAGGAAGGTAGCAGAAATTAAGCTACTTATATACAGGAGCACCCTAGGGTTTTTGTGATTGACTGTTTATATTAAATATTCATATTTAGCACGTCAGAAAAATATATTTATATTTAGAATCCCCACTAAATGAGGCAAGATTAAGTGGGATGCCCAAACTATCATGAAAGAATTAATTTTTAAGACAACTAAAATCATGCAGTTGTTAGAATTGTTTTGGCACGGCCATAAATAGGAAAACAGCAATTTAATTAGTGATGGAATTGGATACATCATCATTCAAAGTCAACGAGCCATAATGTAGTGCGATTAATATCTATCGGTTGGTAAGTGAAGTGATTAATCTTAAGAATTTTGTTAACATGTCCATTAAATACATTTGTTAAGGATTAAAAATAATATTTATTATTAAATAATTAAAAAATTATTAAATATTTTTTTAAAATTTTCAAAATAATAAATGTTTGTATTTTTTATTTAATAGTTACTTTTTTTATTCTTTAAAATGTTTAAAAAAACTCTAATATTAATACAGCACATTGTCTATTTTTATATAAGAATTTTTCATGTTTAAAACTCTTTTATGTCAGCCAGATAAAAAAAATATTTTATATTAACAATCAAATTAAATCCTTTTCACAAACTCAAGAGTGATTAGTTGCAATCCCAGACAAAATGTCAAGAGTTTGAATTTTAGAGTCACTACTTTAAAGAGAGTTTTATTTAATCACTACTTCTGGGCCGAAGGTAAAATTTACCTTAGTCAAAGACAACAAAAAAAGATCCTTTCACTAAAAAATAATAATTAAATCTTTATTTTAATTCACAATTGTAATAAAATGAAATGAAGCATGTTATATCATAGAAAAAAAAGAGCATATTTGGATTATACTTTGTAAGCCATTGTTTAAGGAAAAGTAATCTTTCTACTCAAACCAGTGTTTGAGACTCAAAATCATGTTTAAACACAATCTAATCTTAATTTTTCCAAATATGCTAGTTGCGGATGAAACTAAGTTTGTACAGGCCAAACTGGGGTTTGAGGTGTACAAATTATAATCTTAACATGCTAATCCAAACATGTGTTCTATTAAAATGATGGATGTAAATGATCATCGCCTATTGTGACAGAAGGAAGCATCATTTCTCAAATTATTTCTTTGAAAATATCTCACCTATATTATAATTTTTTGAGTAAATTATACTATGTTTGTCTAAATTACTCTTTTTGTTTCAGACTTTCTTTCATTTTGGTTTCTTTTATTAGTACGAATTATTGTGCCTCTAGAAGGAAGAGACTAAATTAATTTGCTCTCTGTTTGCCCCCTGATGAGATCTCACAAAGCTGGGTATATGGGGAAAGTACATCTCTTATAATGACTAGCAATCATCTTCCCTTGAGCTAATTTTTAGGATTGATCAGATCCAGTTCGTTCTCAATTCTAATGTGGTATTTGAGCATATCTCGATCTTAATGTTAGGCCACTTGCAAATGTCAAATTCTACAATTTCACATTTTAAATGTCTAATCTTAAGCGTGAAGAGGGTATGTTAAGATCCCACATCAACTAGGTATATTAACAAAATATTTTATATAATGACTTAGACAATCTTCTCTTCTAAAATTAGCTTCTGAAGTTGAATTAGATACAATATATTCTCAATTCTAATATCCCGTATATGGGAGGAGCCCAATAATAAATCAATTTACCATCGTATAAACTTCATGAACCAAGGTTAGGTTTTTTTTTTTTAATCATAGAAAATAGTGAAGTATAATCAATTAAGATTGCTGCTTGTCCAATACCTTATTACCTTCCAAATTACTCGGATTTATTATGGTATACTTCACATAACAGAGGCTTTCGAGCGTCGAGTTCTAGTCCCAGACTATCTAATATCCTCTCTGGGTAAGTTTGCATCAACATGGACTTGAGATCTAGTTAGAAGAACATGAGAAACTACCAATGATTTGCCGTAGTTTTTCGTTTCCAATAACATCTTTCCCACTCTATTCGGTGGACCAAATTCAATTTTGAACAATTAAATAGTGATTAGCTAGCTTCTCGGGAAGAATAGCGGAGAGAGTATAAGTATTACTTTATTGAATAACTTTTTATAAATGTTAAATTTTATTAATATAATCATTAGATTAAAAGTTCTCATTATATATATTAATTTTATAAAATTTCATACAATTTTTTATTAATAAATTTCATGCAATTTTGAAATCTAGTTAATATTACTTTTTTTTATGAATGTTAGATTTTATTAATATAACCATTAGATTAAAAGTTCTCATTATATAGATTAATTTCATAAATTTCATACAATTTTGAAAACTACTTTATCTCATCACTAGAAAAATCAAAGTCCAAAAAAATTAATATCACTTGCTTTCGGTCAATTTGCAATATATACATACAAGATTTGAATAAATTAAGGCATGAATTCAATTTAAACGAATAATTTGATGATAATAAACGTATCCTTGCATCATCTATTACATCATAATCCACGTAGGTGCAAAACCGAGTAATGGACCTTCAATTTAAATGGTTTGCTCCAAGCCATATAATGTGCACGAGATGAGACAATTCTTTTCAGTGGTTGCTGGAGTTGGAGGCCATCAAGGACGCTCATGTAGAGAAATTTTTGATTACATATAATTGTACCACATCATCTTTACACACACTCACAAAAAAATGGAGAGAGAAGATGATTTTTTATGATGAGTGAGTTTAGAGGGTCCCATTTTTTCTCTATCTTCAATTTTTTGTGAGTGTGTGTAAAGATGATGTGGTACACTTGTGTGTAACCAAGAATCTCTCCGCTCATGTATCAATCAAATATTAATTTTCTTAGTAAACGACATTAGATATAGTCATCCAATGTTCTGCTAGGGTTAGCCGCGACTAAGTTCTCTAGCAGTGCCCCTAAGGCAGCATTCCTTAGCACCAGGCGTCTTTCCTTAGCACCTGGTCCTCTTTCCTTCCTGATCTTCACCTTCTTCTTCATCTCTCTTTTACTGTTTTTTCCTTCTCACGGTTAAGACATCTTTGTCTTGTCTATAGCCACTTTCAACCCTTTTGCCATCGCACTGCAACCACATCTTATTATCCACCCCCTCTTCCCAATTGGCCCCTATCCGGTGAATCTTGGTCATGATCTTGCAAATCCCGTCACCCCTCAACCCTAATATCATTGGTCCCGTTGTCAGCCAGCATTCCCCTTCCCTTCCACAACCACAACCATCCCTTCAACCTCTTGACATGTTGACGTCTCCGCCGTCTCTGTCATCTACTCAGTTGTCAATCCCTTCCATATCCCTTGCCCCATCAACCTCATTTCACAACCATTGCCACCCATTAAGTCGAATCTTAATCCGCTTAGCTGCCATCCCCCTCAGCTCTGCCAATTCTTCTATTCACCACGACAACATATCTCAACTCCAAATCCTGATCTACACTGCTTTGTGTTGACCTAATCCCATCGCCTCTGGACACTTAACTTGCCATTGCCTACTCTCCTGACAAGGGTAGTCGCAAACACTGCCTAAACATTATACATATAGCTCCCCCCATTGCTGTCAATGCAACTGAATATGAAGATGGAGATGAGGTTGACAAGCCAAGGGTGCTAACTAGAAACACTGAACAAGATAAAGAGGCAGATAACAATATGAATCTTACTAACAATTAGGTTGGAAGCACTATCTACCATGCTATTGGCATGGTCGCTATAGAGATTCCCATTCCCCATGATTTTTTTACCAACATTGTTGGCATTTTGTCCTTCTTCCTATCCAACACAAACCATGTGCTTCCTTTGTCAATAACCCTGAAAGCAGTACACAAAAAGAGGAGGCTGCTTTTGAGGAACGATTAGTGAAGAATTGTAACCTAGACCTTAATAATAGTGGAAAATACATGAGAGTTTTCATGGTCACCACTTGTAATTGGCTATTGAAGATAGTTTTTGTAACACCCCAAAATTTCCTATCCTATAAACAGTAATTTTGACAGCTAACAGAATTTTACTGTTTAGTAATTTCTGGATACTGTAAAATTATTTTGTTTATTCCGTCAGCGTATTTGATCGTTTTGAGTGATTTACTCCGTGTCAGGAAAATAATAATTTCCAGGCCGGGGAAAATCTTTCTGTATTTATTTCTCTTGACTGTTAATTATTTTTAACAATCTGACTTGATTTTCACACATTTTCTAATTTTTATGATTTTATGTGTGATTTTGAATTTTTTCTATTTGTGGGCCCCACGAAGTGTTTGTGGGCTCAAGTGACCATACGTAGGCCTAGGTGAGTCCCGTAAAGTGAAAAAATTTTCTACGCATAGAAAAATTTGTACTATTTAGACGGAGACAGGGGATCTTACTAAATCAGAATCCGGAAACAGTTTTAGAAAATTTGTTTTGTATTGTATTTATTTATCAGAAGATAAAAATACAGTAAATATATTCTTTCGTGGGATTTTTAGTAAAAATAAAAATTATATTGCTTAATTCAACATTGGTGGTTTGGATATCCACTATTGATTCAATTAACGGTTAAGAAATAAATTTAATAAAGAAACATAAGATAATCATCATTGATTTAATCAATGGTGTGAAAATAAACTTAGTTAGGCAAGTTTCAATATCAACCGTAGATTTAATCAACAATGTAAAATTAATTATATAAAGTGACCATTTACAACCATTAGATTTAGAATTGATTAAGGGTGGAGATTTGGTCTTAAAAAGTGACAAAGACCATTTATGACCATTGGATGAAGAATTAATCAAGGGTGGAGATTTGGTCTTAAAAAGTAGTAAAGACTAATTATGACCCTTGGATTTAAAGTTTAAAGGAGCAATCTTGACCCTTAATTTTGGAGACACATCTAATGGCTAGAATCTAAAGGAGAAAGATCCAATGGCTTAGATTTAGTCTTCTAAAAATTAAAAGTCTACCTAAATCCTGACCATTGAATTAATCAATGGCTAGAAATGCTTCAAATAATGACCTAATTAACAAGTCAAGTAAACTAAATTAAATGTTAAATTGTTATAATCTAATTCTTAATTAGATATCCTAATTTTAATTAGAGATTATAATATATGAAATAATATGTCTAATTAATTAGTTATGTAATTAGAAAATTAGTTAAGATTGATTAGGAAACTTAATCTAATGAATTAACTAATCAATTAGCAAGTAATTATGATAACTTTGGAGTGCATGATGAAGGGGGGACGGTTTTGGAGTGTTAGGAAGGAGGAGACATGTTTAGACATGCTTGTATAGCCTTTTTAGGCCAAAGAAAAAGATGACAAAGTGGAAGACTTTGTGCATCATGTGATAACCTTCAATTATGCCAAATGAATTCATATCTCTCCATTCTTTCACTCCCACGGTAGCAGCATCTTTGGTTACATTCTCCATATTCATTTTTCTATTTCACCAAAAAGCCTTCATCAAATTCTCTCAAATTCTCTCAAAGTTCCAAGAACACAAAACAACTATTTTCCTTCCTTTTCTCACCTTATGATTCGGCCAAGCAACCCACAAGCACCATTACTCACCTATAATTTTCACTCACATCATTTCCTAAACCTAAACACCATTCTAAGAACATCTCTAGTTATGAGTTTTTCCAAAATCATTCATCTTGAGCTTCAAATCCAAGCTTCAAGTTTCTATCAAAAATAAAAAATTCCATCTTTGTGCTTCAAGAGAAACCATTCGGTCAAGACACTCAAAATCACCATCCAATCACTTTTAATTTCACCCAACCATAGATCTTGAATCTACATGATATTCTAAGCAACTTTCATGTTGGAGACCTTCTCTAAATCATTCATCTTCATGGATTTTCTTCAAGAATAAAGTTATGGGATTTTTAAGGTGAAGTGTAAGAAGACTTCAATTCTTATCTCTTTTTCATGATCTAAACCATGTTTGATCCATGATTCCTCTTAATCAAGCTTAGTATACTAATTTTTATGTATTTTGTTTTGAATTTGAGAAGCCCTTGGTGGTGAAGGACTTGGAAAGAGAAGCAAAATCAAGAAGCTTTGAGGATCTTCAAGAGGTAAGAGGGAGATCCATCTCACCAACCAATTATGGTGGTGGGAGATGGTCTTATATTTGATGGATTGTGAATTCATGTGAGAATTCCAATTCATGGTCATGTAATAATTAATTGTGTGTTTATGAGCTTTGCTTTATTTTCTTGTGCCTTGATTATTTTGTCTATGCTTAATATGCTTTGCATGATTTTATGGCTTTGATAGTATACTTATAATATGCATGATGAGTATATGGCATGTTTGTGATATTTATAATGAAATATATATATGTATGCCATGATGTGTGGATGGAAAGAAAATTGATCTTGGTTCCAATGACCAAGGAAGAGCTACGGTTTTGATGCCCTTGATTTGGGTCAATGTTGAAAATTTTCAAGAATAAGAAAATTAAATTTTGATCCCTAGAACAATGAGAATTTCGGCCAAGACACCTCAAAATAGGTGTTTACAAATTAATATTTTTATGGAAGAATAAAATTGGATTGATTTGAGGAGTATGGAAAATGAACTAAAGGTTTATTTTTTTTTAGAAATCATGAACACAAATTTTAAAATGAAATTTTGTTGATTTATTTTGTGTAGAAACAAGAATGGAATTTATTTAAGTTAGAAGAAAAATATTTCATAGTTCCAATGACCATCTATAAGGTTTTGATAATTTAGAAAAATGTTTTGATGCTATAAAATACAAGAATTTTCAAATAAGAATTTTTGAAAAGGGAATTAAGTGTTATAAATTAAGTGAAGTGTAATTTTCATAAATAAAAAAAAGAAGATTGAAAGTATTGAACTTCAAATTAATCAATTTTTAGAAGTGATATAAAGAAAAACGTTTGTAACTTAAAATTTATAACAGAGAATTTATTTATTGGGTTTTGGAAAACGTTAAGAAATTTAAAGTTAAGAAACAATAATTAAATCAACTCAATATGATTTTGTAGGACTAGATTAATAAAAAGTGAGTTTGAGAAAATATATATTAAGGAAAAGATTTTTGACTAAGAATGAAAAAGGATTTGCAAAGAAAGTGAAAATAAATTTGAACAAATGGGTTTGTTTTATGACCAATCGGTACTTTGGTTTTGAAAATAAAACTTTAATGATTTTGTTTGTGTAAAACCATATCAATTTGAAAGGAAAAAAATATTTTGATAATTTTTCAAATAGTAATGTCTAGATTTTGATGAAACAAAGTAATTTTTCAAGTAGAAATATAATTGATTTAAAACAAGAAATTTGAAAAGGGAATCAGAGTATTTTACTCACTTGAAAAATTAAGTTTTGTAAACGAAAATGTTTTCAAACTTCAATTTATTTTGAAATAGATTAATTTGGAAATGATTTGGGGGAAAAATGGAGAATATAATAGTATTTTGAGAATTTACTCAAGTATAACTTATTTTCAAGTTTTGAAGTACGTTTGAAAATTTTAAGATTTGAAACATTGATTTATATCAATGGAAAGGTAATTTTGTGGATTATATTTAAAAAAGAATTTTTTGAGTAAAGAAATGTAGAAAAAGATTTTCTTGAGTAAGAAAATGTGAAAAATGAAATACAAAGTCATAATATTTTAAGAAAAGATGAAATGGAATTTTTTGAAGGTTGAGAAATATTTTTTGTAATAGAATTGTGGTGAAAAATTATTTACGTATCTTAAAAATGTGTTGAAAATGATATTGACTTATTTGAAAGTCCAAAATAATGTTTGAAATATTGAAAAATATTTTACGTGATTGAAAAATGGTGAAAAATTGTTATGAGATTTAGAAAGTGTTATAAATATTTTGAGAATGATAGAAAATGATTTACGTAACTTAAAAGAATGATTTTTAAGATACGCGATTTTGAAACAGTGAAAAAATAATATGCGATTTGAGAAATGTATATTTTTACACGATTAAGAAAAATGTTGAAAAATTAGTACGTGATTTAAAAATACAACAGAAGAGTTGCGGCATTTTGAAAATGTAACAAAAGTGTTACAGTATTGTGAAAATATAACAGAAACGTTTCAGAATTTTGAAAATGTAACAGAAACATTTTGGAATTGTAAAAACATAATGAAAATTTTACGCAATTTTGTGAAAACATGGCGAAAGTGTTTTATAACTATGAAAACATGATAACATAATTTTGTGTTGAAAATATAGCATAATTACTGTTGAACCAGTGTATGGACACTATATGAGAAAATGACTTGTTTTGCCTATGACTGATATTTGATGCATTTTATATGCATTGGAAAGAGATGCCTGTGAATGGATTTGATGCATTATACATGCATTGGAAAAATATGCGTTGAAGCATATGATTACATCGAACAAATGAAATTGAAAAGATTTGGCCCTTTGGGGTTGGACTTGCACTGATATATTCGTGCATTGTATAAAATATAGCTAATAGCTATTATGGCCATTGTGGTTGAAGAGGGAATGAGAATTGATAGTGAGGTCTATGATGGATCTTGGGGGCGTCGAGGCACGGCGGTCGACCGGTGGACAACTCGGCGAGTACCATGTGCCACTTGGCGATGCAGTCCGTTGCAACGCATTGACGATACCCGACAAGAACACGATTCTTTTCAACGACTGAGAGATTGTCTTTGGGCTAAGGCTGACAATTAACCAGAGCATTCTTCTCGAAATTGTGAAAACCTCCATGGAGTCATTTTTGATAAACTGAGTCTTTGTACATATGCGCAATCTGAACATTTATATCTGTGTGATATATTAATTGAGGAATATTGGTTATAACGATTGTTATGAATACTTGGATGATGATGATGATAATGCTGATAACATGATTATGGTATGATCTATCTGTATGATATTGTTGACTGTGTGTTATCTCTATGCTGCCATATTGATATTGGTGTAGGTGATCTCACCTCTTTGTTATGTTGTTTTGCTGTGTCTATATTGTTAAAATCAAACAATAGAAAGATCGAGTTGTCTTAGACATAACGGGCGATGAATACTCTGAGATTGGTGACAACAATAAGGAGTGGACATTCAAAACTCGAAGGTGTGCAGTGTTGACAAAGAAACAGATGTCTGATGCATCAAGATGGACAGAAAAAGGAATAAGTATGTTAAAGTTTCTTGTTAGTGTTGTACCGTGCTATTAAGTAGGACCCGTCATGGGGTTTGCTACTGTCAAAAAGAAAAAAAAACAAGTCTGTTAATTTTATATTTCTCTTTAAATTGTGATATTAATTGGTGTCAATATTGCATAATGAATAGTTGAAATATGATTTTCAATATTACTTAATATTTTCAGTAAATTTACGTTTCAGTAAAGAAGAAATTTTGAAACCCATCTTTTATAACTCAAACTTTGTGCGAACTTATTTTCAGATTATAAGTCGGAAGTCAGAAATGTGATGCCCTAGCTAGGGTGTTACATTAGTTGGTATCAGAGTTAGGGTGTTACATAGTTTTAATGATAACAAATAAGAAGATGATGACAAGATCAAGTCCAAGACATTGCAAGAGTAGTATTAAGACTTAGATCATTTATAAGAGTAAAAAAGTTCACACTAATTAAGTTTCAAATATGTTTTTCAAGGATCCAAAATAGCACACATGTTTTCCAAGATATTAAAATGAGTTTAAAATCCAAAAGGAATGACTTTTGAGTGTCTAAATGGTTTATTGGAACATCCAAGTGGCATTTGGCTAAGTTTCAAAGCTGATTAAACTATTTTTTCAAAGGCCCTAATCGATTAGAGAGTTTTCCTAATCGATTAGCAAAAATCAAAATGCCAAAGATTCAATTCCGTCAAGCCATAATCGATTAGAATAGGGCATGTAATCGATTAGGGCACTTATAAGGCATTGCATGTCTTCAATTTGTTAAAAGCCATAATCGATTAGGCCTTATGGCTAATTGATTAGGGAGTTCCAAAAACTCATATTTGTTGTGCTAATACGAGCATAATTGATTAGGCATATGTCATAATCAATTATTTAGGTTTCCAAAAGTAGAAATTAACAGCTAGTAAGCTGCATTTAATGCTCCCAACCATTCCCAACGGCTCTTTAATGACTTGGGTTTTAAATACAAGTCATTTGAGACTTGAGGGAAGTAGGAAATCATTCTAAAATATCTTGTTGAGCATTTAATACAAGTTTTACCAGCCTTGAACTTTAATACTTTGTTTTGAGCTTAAAAGTGTGACCATCCTTCTACCCATTAAACTTCAATTTGTATTATCCACTCTTGTGAGAGTTTTTCATTCAATTATTCTTTGATTTCCTGTGTAAGAGAATGAGGTATCCCTTAAGAGATAGAAGTGTGAGGTATCTCTTGGTTTTGAGGCTCAAGCACAAAGAGCGAGACATTCCAATGTGTGTTGAGTGCTTTTGGTTATAAAGGTTGCAAGCACCTATTGAAACTTGAAGTCTAAGTGGAAAATCTCAAGTGAATCACTTAAAGACTGGACGTAGGTCACAAGGGGTGGTTGAATCAGGATAAATCTTGAGTTTGCTCTTCTATACTCTATCTCCTTTACTTTTGTGCTTTGCTTTTGTGTGCTTACTTGAATTCTCTTCATCTTGACTAGTTTATTTGTGAGTAAAGTATTCAATCTCATCTATCTATTCACCTCAATCAATTAATAGTTTCAACAAAAATTAATAAACAAATATTTTGTGAAAAGTTTGCAAAAATCTTTTATAAACTCAATTCACCACCCTCTTGAGTTTGAAGCCATTTGATAACAAGTGGTATCAGAGTTCAACTCTTGTGTAAAGAGCTTAACAACTTCAAGAGGAGAAATGATTTCTTCAAATGATTTTTCATCGGAGGATTCTTCTATCAATAGACCTTCCTTTTTCAATGGTGATGGTTATGCTTAGTGGAAAGAACAAATAATTTTTTTTATTGAAAATAATAATTTAGATGTGTAGGATGTAGTAGAAAATTGTCATTTTGTTCCTACACACACTAAAACAAAATTGGCCTATGCCTATATTTTTTTAAGTTACACTTAAAAAGTGTAGTCTTAAGTCTTAATAGGTAACATTTTTACAAGTGTAGTCTTTTTTGAGTAGCTTTGGTAACGATTCTTTTGGTAACACTTGAAAAGCATATCTTAGAGTGTATGGAATATGTTTTTTAAGTGTTGCCATATTATACATCTGGATACGCTTTTTCAAATAAAATATAACACTAATAAAGTGTTGTTCATTTAACTATTAGAGGCAACGTTTCCTAAACGTGCTCTGATACATTTCTATTACGCGCGAAGCCAATTTTATTTTCCACTAAATTATTTTTGGCAAACCTTTTGAAACAACCTGTCAGTCCTTTACTTTCAGAACACAAAGCAAGACCATCCCCCTTTACTTTCAGAACCTCAAAGGCTCAAAGTCACTCCCTTTACGTCTCCACCGCGACCCACATCATTCTCTGTTCTTCCCCGGCCTCTGTTCTTCATCTCCATATTCTCTATTCTTCGCCAGCCTCTGTTTTTTCCATTACACTGTCTCTCTGCCACTCCCTTCTCTCCGTTAGGGTTTGCTGCGTGCCATTCTCTATTCTGATGCGTGCCACTGTTCTTTAGGTAAGCGTTTCTCTTTGTTGTCCATCCTCTACCTTCTCAACACCTGTAAGACCAATTAATTGATGAGGATACGTTGATTTTAGGTATCGCTGCATGTCGTTCCCCAATTTTGATTTCATCTCGTCACTTCTCTCAGTTGCTGTTTTGATTTCAGCCTCTCTTTGATTTGATTTCAGGTTCCCTAATGTGTATTATTATTGCATGGGTTGTGCATCCATTTGTGGGTTTGTGGCCAGTAGTGTAGGTGAAATTGGTCATCTGTTAAAGTTTATGTTAAATTTAACTCGTGTTTAACATTGACTAACTCTATACTATGCTGAACCTGAGATGAATTTTAACTTTGATAATGATTTCCTTTGTGATCTCCTGCCCTCTTCTGCTTTCCTTTACAATGGCCTTTAAGATAATTTGCTTGAAAATTTCTAAATTGTGCCATTATATAGACAACTACTTCGTATCATTGTGCTTTTGTAAGTAATGTTTAAGTTGGATAACGTTTGCTAGTAGTACTGTAGAGAGATGAGCTAGTTTTAAGGTGACAAAGTTCTTGAAGGATCTATGTTTATACTTTTTCCTTGTTTGGTTCATATTATTATATATATAAGTATTTGGACTTTCTTATTTATTTGCTTGTTTTATGCAGCTTCATCTGTATGATATCCATTTCATTGTGAGATCATATTATTATTTGCTCGTCCTATGGGTAATGGTGGTTACTTATTACTATTCTCAACATTTTAGCTGATGTCAGACTTGTACAGAATGTCCAAATGAAATATTTTATTCTACCTGAAACTTGTGTGCTAATGCTTAGCTAATAAACTTTTTGTGTTAAACTCGTGCTGATTTGTCTAGTTTTGGAAAATCACATGATTTTTCCAATTTTGTCAATTTTCTTGATTGGTTTTTAGTCAGCGAATATCATCTTATTCTGATAAATGGAATTTTGATTTAATGGTTTTAGTTGTGTTTAAGAAAACATATTTCATATTTAACTTGATGTTGTGGTTAATATTTAAGAAACAACCAACCAAGATTATCAAATGAATTAATTGCTTATAGCCTTATACTACTATCATAGAGAGGGTGAATTGGCATCTCCTAAGTAAATCATTTAGAAACTGTAATCACAAGAGGCTTCTTGAAATTAGCAACTATTCTTCTAACACAAGGGTCTGTAGTTCCAAATTTGACACATCCACCTCTGCTTCTGCCTGTGTTTATCTCTCATTGCCTCTACCTGTGTGTGTGATTATAAAAAAACTTTATAATCAAAATTCTGATAAGGCCTGTATTATTTTTGCATGGGTTGTGTGTCCATTTGTGGGTTTGTGGTTACTTTGTTCCTCACTTTTACTTTCTTGTGTTCCTCTCTTGAGTGACATCTGTATTATGTTTGTACGATATATACTATCCATTACTTTATGAGAATGATTTTTTTTTCGTGAGATCTTCTTGTCCCTGTTAGCCCTCACAATATTAACTGATAATTTTGCACAATTCTTATACGTTACATTCTATATCTCAATTTCTCAATTCTCTCCTCTGGGCACTCAACATGCCTTCTCACGTGTGCCCCGCACGCCACAACAATTCTACCTTTTGGTCCCTCACCAAGGCTTCTCAGCTCTTCACAGTTCTACTGGCGGAGCTCCTCCTCAAAATTTTGGTGCTCAAGTTTTGAATAGTACAACATGCTTTCTGAATGCTGTGTGTGGTTGTGGCACAAGGCAACTGAGCATGGTTTTAAATTGCATGGTTGCGGTTGCATTGCAGGATGATGTGGTTGCAGACTCTGCCACAACTGCAACATTGCAGCTACATAGGCTTTATCCTTACAGACTCCAAGGTGGACTCATATGGACCATTCAGGAAAAGTTACAGTGGGACCAAAGTATTATCCAATGGCTTGCATAGGTGTCTGAAAGGAGTATGTGAGGGTAAAATTTGTGCAAGTATCATTTTCCAAAGCTAGAATTTGATTGTATCTTTTAAGAATGAAAGAACTTATAACTTTCTAAGACATGTTTAACCTACATAGGGATTAGATGGAAAAGGGAAAACAACGAGATAGAGAAAATATACTTGAAAATATATCTTACTAATGAGACTCTGAATAATTATAATACAAAACCCTGACATCACAACTCTATATATACTAAAACTATATCATGGAAAGACACTTGTAATCTCTGGGTGCGCTACTAGTAATTTCTAACTTAACCAAGATGACACAATAATAAATCATATTTATTAACAGTTTCCTTTTTTTTATTTATGACAAAGATATAGTTGCCTTTATCATTATATTGTATTGCTTGCCATAATGCCATTGAATGTTTCCATGCTTGATTGGATTTGCTAGCAGAAAGTTTCAGATAAGTTGTAAGTTATATTGTTCTCCTTAATGCTTTGTTCCTCACTTTTGCTTTGTGCCTATTGACTATTGTTGGGACATATGCGACAAAAACTGTCCTGATTTTTTGAATAGTACTAGTATGCTTTTGAGACACATATTGTATTGATTCTAAATGTTGAAAATACATAAAATATGAAGTAATTCTGGTCTATCTCTCACTGTAATGTAACAAAAATGAATTAAGGAAGAGTCACCTTGAGAGAGGTGGCAATGTTAAGGAGAAAGATGGATTAGAGACAGGTGGCAATTGTTTCTACTTCTAATCTTTCTGCCTGCACCTGTAGTTGGGATAATAATTGCATAATAGTTTGTGGCCTTCTGCTATTCAAATTAAATCCTTTAAATATATATACACTTATAATTGGTATTCTTGTATACTGATAAATTATGTATACACTATGAGAATGTGATACTATAATTGGTATTCAGTGGCAATCTGATAATTTTTTTCTTGTAGATAATTTTGACAAGGAAAATGCCAAATTCTGTTCTAGCCCGAGTACTTGTCTATGAGTGCTCACTGGTCGTTGTACTTTCATATAGTATCTTGGCTATGTAATTAAAATGCTACCAGAATCTAAATGTTAAGTATATCATATATGGTTATACAACAAAAATTCAAACTAGGGCTAATATTCCAATGTTGGAATTTAAATTTATAAGTGAAGCAATCAGACATGGGCTATGACAGTTCAAACATATATAGATTAGTCCTATCTATGCATTTTCGTTGTACTTTCTCAACTCTGCTCTTTTACTTCATCTTTATTTCTTCATAATGCAATTTGGGTACAATCTTTCAGCTAAACACACTCCCCTTTTTTCTGCTGTCTATTCCATCCTTTCTTGGGTTTTCATTGCTATACTATACATGCAAGCACCATTAAGTAAAACTTTTACCACTTCACTTCTTTTTTGCCTCAAAAGGAAAATTATTGTCATCATTATTTTAACTTCACCAACACTTGGTCATATTTTGCTGCCACGAAACCAAACTTTACCCATCCATATATATTTATTTTTTTCATTATGTAAATGAGCTAATGAATTTCAGACATGTCATGTTGCTTTCACATAAAGGTTTTGTTGGGTACTTCTTCACTATCACAGACTTCTATTTTGTCATGTTAGCCGTCCTTGGGTCGTGAATTGCTTTTACTTCTGAATATTTTGTGGCTTGCTGTGTGTATGCCTTGTATGCATATATAATTATATAGATAGGAGGAATGGTCTCAACCTTGTAAATTTTCATTATTTTTAGAAACTTATAACTATGTCATAACTATGATTTTTATACATGACATGTAATTGATTGCTCTTTGCTCAAGGGAGATTAATCAAGACTTGGGAAGATCTATAATGGACTTGAAGTTAAGTTTTGAGTTACAATAGGTGTCATGACTAGGTAAGAAACTCTTATCCTCTTTATTTTCTTATGTTGTTATTATTTATACAACATTTTTTTTCTTTCTCTTTTTTTTGTCTTATGATATTGTATCTTAATCCCCAAGTGTGAATTTAAGACACATTATTTGTATTCTTGTAAACTCTAGTTAATGCATAACTGAATATATATTTGAAGCCTTAATATCAAAATTTGATTAATTAGGTTTTCTCAAGATGTGTCCAAGCATTGGATGGATTTACCAAGGTATAGCAAAGAGTATTGTGATGGTGTTCAATGTTTCTTGGACTTTGCTTACTCTGTCAGAAATCCTGAAGGCGAAGAAATTCAATGTTCCTGTGCGAAGTGTTGTAATATCTATTGGTATCGGAGTAACGAAGTATATGATCATCTAATATGCTATCGATTTGTTGAAGGTTATACAATCTGGTTTAATCATGGGGAATGGGAAATCCCAATGGATGTTGATGGTGACACAGATGATGATGTTAATTCAAATGACGACATTGATGGTTTGCTGAATGATACATTAGAAATGTGGCATAAGCTGAAGGAGTTTATGAAGGCCCAAATGAAGATGCAAGGAAATTTTGTAACTTAGTTGATGAGGCAAGCCAAGAACTATATTCGGGTTGTAAAAGATTCTCTACCTTATCTTTCACGATCCGTCTATACTTGTTGAAGTGTCTACATGGATGGAGCAATGCATCATTCACTTCGTTCTTAGAGTTATTGAAAGATGCGATGCCTGACTTGAACATTTCTTTATCTTTCAATAAAACGAAGGCTATGGTGAAAGACTTAGGTCTTGACTATATAAAGATTGATGCATGTCCCAATGACTGCATGCTATATAGGAATGACCATAAGCGTGACAGTCATTGCCATGTCTGTGGAGCTTCTCGATATATTGAATATGCTGAAGTTGATAGTGAGCTTGAGCCTTCCAAAAAATTTCATCCTATTCCTGCTAAGACTTTAAGATACTTTCCCTTAATTCCTAGACTTCAAAGGCTATTTATGTGCTCAAGGACAGCGGATACCTTGAGGTGGCATGACGAGGAGCATTCTAAAGATGGGAAGTTAAGGCATCCTGTCGATTGCCAATCATGGAAAGACTTTGATAGTCTTCATCCAGAATTTGCTAAAGATTCTCGCTATTTAAGACTTGGCTTGGCAAGTGACGGGTTTAATCCATTTCGGATTATGAGTATATCTCATAGCATGTGGTCAGTTGTCTTGATGGCGTATAATCTGCCTCCTTGGTTATGCATGAAACCAGAATATTGTATGCTTTCTTTGCTTATACTTGGGCCGCGATCACCTAGAAATGATATTGACATTTATCTACAACCATTGATAAAAGACTTGAAGGTGCAATGGGAGACAGGGGTAGAAACATATGATGCTTCAAGGAATGAAACCTTTCAAATGCGAGCAGCTTTGCTATGGACAATTAGCGACTTCCCCGCATATGCTATGTTGTCCGATTAGAGTACAGAAGGAAAGTTGGCTTGCCCTTACTGTAATTATGAGACTTCTTCTACCTATCTGAAACATAATCGGAAGATGTGTTATATGGATCATCGTGTTTTTGTACCCATGGATCATCAATGGAGATCTAATAAAAGGTCTTTCAATGGAAAAATAAAATCTAGGCCTCCCCCGCCCTTCTTAAAGGGTACAAATGTGTTTGAGAGCTTGCAAAATTTTGACAATATATTTGGGAAGAAGCAAAAGAAATCAAATGATAGCCCATAGAAGAATAGGTCAATTTTTTTCAAATTACCTTATTGGCAGCATAACACGTTCCGCCATAACCTTGATGTCATGCATATAGAGAAGAACATAGTTGATAACATAATTAGAACTCTTTTGGATATTCTGGGTAAGACAAAGGACCATGCAAATGCTCGATATGATCTAAAAGAGATAGACATTAGAAAGAACCTTCAACCAAAAGATACAAAGGATGACAGGAGAACAAAGTTTGCAAAACTATGCTTTTTAATGACTGTTAGAGAGAAGTCAATTTTTTGCAGTGTTTTGAAGACAGCAAAACTACCTGATGGCAGTGTTTTCAATATTTCATGATGTGTGCAACTAGCTGAAAGAAAAGTATTTGGTTATAAGACCCATGATGCCCATTTCATGTTACATTACTTGTTGCAAATACCAATCAAAAGCATACTTCCTGATCATGTTGCTATTCCTTTGATCCGTCTAAGTTCCTTTTTCCGTCGTTTGTGTCAAAAAGTTATCACACTGGAATAGATAGATTATTTGGAAAAAGAGATTGTAGAAACACTGTGTCAGCTTGAAAGGATTTTTCCTCCTAGTTTTTTTGATATAATGGTTCATCTGCCTATTTATTTAGCGAACGATGTGAGATTAGGTGGCTCAGTTCAGTTTCGATGGATGTATCATGCATAAAGATATATGTGTACATTAAAGTTGTCCATAAGGATCTATTGCGGAGGCAAATTTGGTTGACGAGTGTTTGACCTTTTAGATATTGATGCACACTTTTTAATTGTTGCATTGCAAGCCCAAGTGCAGGTTGTCTCAAGTAATAAATTTCTCAGTGAGTCCGAGGTCGATCCACAGGGAATTGTTGAATATTAAGGGGAAGTAAATATTTTATTACTACAGTAAAAATTATTTACTTGGGTAAAAAGATCCACTCTTAGTAAATAAAGGAAAAGTAAGATTAATTCCTTTTATAACTCAATTAGAATCCTCGCAACATGAAAGTTTTAATCGAAAAATACAACGTTAAAAGTCCATCAAAATAATATACGTAATTATATTATGATTCCTTTAATTATTACTACCACTTATAAATGGGTTAAAGCATTCACTGTGCTAAAATCTTGTCTACAATAAATCAAGAACTCCACTTTACAAGGATGGAGTATTCCCGTCTGTCACCCGGGATTTTAAATTATCAGAATCAAAATATAATACGTATAAAGAATACTAGAAAAATAAATCATTAAAGCACAAGAGAGGAATAAAGCTAACCTTATTTTATTACCAAGAGCTTCACACTTTAACCTAAGTAAACTGGAACTTATTTACACATAGACTAAAAGAAAGAAAAAGAGAAAAAGAGAGAGAAAAGAAAAGTGAAGGGAGACTGAGGAGAGGAGGGAATTCCTCCTCTCCTCCTCTGGAAATATGCCCAGAGTTTCCCCCTCCCCCGAATTCTAATTCAATTCTTCAATTGCCTTTATATAGGCAAATTTGGCCACTGTAGCTACAGTGGAAACTTAGTGGCTAAGTTTGTGACGTATTTTCTTTTTTTCTTTTTCTTTTTTTTCTAATTAATAATTGAGTAAATGCACAATCGTGCGTCCAGTCATTTTTTCATTTTTGAGAGAAGTGATCTTCATGAAAGTTGTAGGCCTGGATATTTGCTTTAAAATGGCTTTGGTTTCAGTCCAAAATCATTCCTAGAGCTCAAGATATGGACCAATTACTACAGAGTGTTTAGACCCGATTTCAGCTCCTCTATTTTGACTTTAAAGCCCAATATCACCTCCAAGGAGTCCGATTCTGGAAAAGTGTT
This sequence comes from Ormosia semicastrata, assembly GCA_029884595.1. Lineage (NCBI taxonomy): Eukaryota > Viridiplantae > Streptophyta > Magnoliopsida > Fabales > Fabaceae > Ormosia > Ormosia semicastrata. The sequence continues at coordinate 15,806,536 of JAQQTO010000041.1, read as the reverse complement.
CAACATCAAAGTTGTGGGAAATTGTCCAAGCTTTCCTACAAGACCAAAATCACATCAATCAGATATTTGTACCTCAAATTATAGCCAGTTTACTAAACATTGCTAAAGAGATAATTACGGTTAATTTATGCAATAATTTATTTAATTGTCTAATTTGACTCAAAATCATAAAATGTGTCAAAACTAACTTAATTAAGTCTAATTGAACCTTAAGAAGCCTAGTGAGAGGATTACAAAATGTATAAAATACAGTGTTATCAAATTCTCCCACACTTAACTTTTGCACTCCTGGGCAAAACACAAAAGACAAAAAACCAAGGAATAAAGAAAAACAACCCAAACTCAAAAACTAAAAACTCTAAAGGATTTAATGACTTAAGAAGAGCAACTAGACATTCAAGGATCAAAACATTCATGAGGTAACATGTCTTCACATTTCAGACCAACAAGCAAGGAAACTTCAGTTGAAAAGAATGAATCAAGAATGATAGATCATCACAGAATTCATTCTCAATCTCTCAAGTGTTTAAAAAGGTTAGTATTTCACTCTATTTCACTCTATTTAACTCATGAATAATTGCACTACCATAAGCTTGCTTATCTTCTACTTCTCTGCTACTCAAAAACAATATATATACACAAATCATGAGGACTTTATTCAAGGTTATAATGGGGTCAAGGTAAAGGTGGAAGTAATATAGATAAGACAAGTTAAAGACCAAAGAGAATAAAAGAGCATTATGTTACAGATAGAGTGGAGAAGATGTTTGAGAACATTCAGTCTAAATTTCTCAAGATTTTCTTAGTTCTTCTTCATATAGGATAATGACCAATATCTGACTAATGTTTTGTTAAAGATCAATTGGTAGATTGAATTCATTGTTAGGCTTGAACATTCTCCTTCTATTCCTGTTATTTCTAATCATCCACCCTCATTCTAAGTATGAATATATCACATGGTGCATTCTTTTGATTATAGCAATAATCTGCTCCTTTTTTTTATAGAAACATTTTTTTTCTTTTTTTTATATAACCAATCTGTACACGCACCCCCACACTTGTTCAAGAACTCATCAAATAATAAAGTCAATGCTCTCTTATTCCCTAATGTTGGGTTAGAACATGATTTTTCATTTAAGGCACGTAATGAGTTAGAAACAAAGAATAGTCAAATAAGCTCAAAGGGGTTAAGCAAAGGAAAATATGTAAGGTTGACTATTTGGTCAAAGTAGTTAATTCAAGAAAATTTGCCTATATCATGTTTATGTATGCATGTGAAAATGTAGCCTAAAAAAGAATCAAAGCAAGTTCTAGAGTAACAATTCCATGAGTAAAAAAAAATCACACAAGAAAGAAGAGAATGGTACAGATGTTCAATTCATTCATTTATAGGCTCAAAATCTCACAAGGCATATATCCATCATTCTTAATCCACAAAAAATTCAACATCCATAACCAAGCATGTGATATTTAAGAAAGAAGACAATTAACTCAATCATGTAAATTTCCTTGAATTCATTTGCTACTTCCACACAAAATAGTTCTCTACTCCAATCTAGATGCGTCTCAAGAGTAAAATTACTGCTACAGCAAAATTTACTCCTTATTCTGCCATCCTTGGTTTAGGTTAGAAAATTGCTAACAAATATATAAACACAACAAACATAAACACACTTTCAAAAATTTTTTTTCAAGCATTTTTTTTACACAACTCTACACATGACAAACATAAACACACTTACTATTTTTTTTTACACAACTATCCTTCCCCTCAATTAGATCACAACATTGTCCTCAATGTTAACAAAGAGAGAGGAAAAAGATAGAAGATAGTACTTATTACCGCAATTACTGAAAAGAGAAATTTCACACAAATATAAATAGAAACAAAATACGATTAAAAAAACCAAAGTTTGTAATTATTTAAACAATTGGAGTGTCTGAACTGGCTTCATTTTCTTACTGCTTCACGCAACATTTCCTTCGGACCACTTCTTGCTCTTTTTTTTTAAAATTCTATACAAGAAAATATATACATGTAGTTGTGATTGTGGCTCATATCTTCCTCTGATTTTACGTCCAGTAACGGCTTAAACGCCTTCTATGAGTCGAGGATAGGCTTCCCATTCAATTTTCTTATAAATTGACAAACAGGGTCTTTTTGAGTCAGATTCTCAAGACTTTTTTTTTAAATATATATATATATATATATATTTACAAGTAAAGCAAGATAAACCTACCATGATAAAAATAATAATAATATAAAAAATAGGCGGTATAAACCTGCCATTAAATATTAATAAAGGCGTGGTATTAAACTAACCACCAAAGAAAAAAAATTAAAGTGGTGTGGTAGAAACCGACCACCAAATAAAGAAAAAAATATAAACAAAGGTGTGGTATGAACCAACCACCAAATAAGTTAATAAGCAAAAAAAGAAAAGTTAATATGCGATAAATTAAAATGTTAGAAGCGTGTAAATTAAAAAGTTAGATAGTAAGAAAGTTAGTAAGTTAGTGAGTTAGTAAACAAATATAAATGATAAAATAAATAAATAAATAAATAAATAACAAAAATAAATGACAGAAAATAAATAATAAAAAATAAATAAATAAAGTGCGAAAAATAAAATACCAAAAATAAAGTGCAAAAAGTAAATTTAAAATATGAAAACTGAAGAATCGGCAAGTCGATTTTTTGCTCCAGCGAGAGAGAAGAGAAGAAGAAATATTATTTCATTAATGATTAAAGATTATAGAGAAATTAGGGAGAATTATTTCCACTAAGTTAGTATGTACAGAAAATAAAAGGGAGAGATTCCCCCATTGTTAATATATACAAGAATTAAAAGGGAGAGATTTCCCCCACAAAGTTAGTATATACAAAAATTAAAAGGGAGAGGTTCCCCCACTGTACAGAAATTAAAAGGGGGAATTACTCCCACTGTTAATATATACTGAAAATTAAAAAGGAGATTTTTCCCCACAAAGTTAGTATGTACAAAGAAAATAAAAAGGAGAATTACCCCCACAAGTTAGTATGCAGAAAATAAAAGGGAGAATTATCCCCACTGTAAAAAAATAAAAATAAAAAGAAGAATTAACCCCACTATTAATATGTACAAGAAAAGAAAAGAGAGTTTCCCCCACTGAGTTAATATGTACAAAAAAATAATAGGGTTAACTTTTTTTTTTGTTTCTTCTTTTTTTTTGGTTTTTTTTAATTTTCATTTTTTTAAATTTCTTTTTACTTTTTACTTTTTTTTTACTTTTTACTTTTTTTTACATTTTTTATTATTCACACTATTCACACATCTTTTTTAAATATTATTATTATTTTTTTATATTATTATTAAAAAAATTTATTTTTTTACTTTTTTACTATTTATACTATTCACACACTATTTACCCTATTCATATTATTCACAATTTTTTTTACTATTCACATTACTATTCGCACTATTCACACATTATTCATGCACTATTTACACATTATTCACACACTATTTACTTTTTACTATGTACAAAAATATTTACACCAAAAATTTATTCTTCAAAACAAGTCCTCGGCAACGGCGCCAAAAACTTGATGCATACTTTTTAATTGTTGCATTGCAAATCCAAGTGCAGGTTGTCTCAAGTAATAAATTTCTCGGTGAGTCCGAGGTCGATCCACAGGGAATTGTTGAAGATTAAGGTGAAGTAAATATTTTATTACTACAGTAAAAATTATTTACTTGGGTAGAAAGATCCACTCTTAGTAAATAAAGAAAAAGTAAGATTAATTCTTTTTATAACTCAATTAGAATCCTCGCAACATGGAGGTTCCAATCGAAAAATACAACGTTAAAAGTCTATTAAAATAATATACATAATTATATTATGATTCCTTTAATTATTTCTACCACTTGTAAATGGGTTAAAGCATTCACTGTGCCAAAATCTTGTCTACAATAAATCAAGAACTCCACTTTACAAGGATGGAGTATTCCCGTCTGTCACCCGGGATTTTAAATTATCAGAATCAAAATATAATACGTATAAAAAATACTAGAAAAATAAATCATTAAAGCACAATAGAGGAATAAATCTAACCTTATTTTATTACCAAGAGCTTCACACTTTAACCTAAGTAGACTGGAACTTATTTACCCATAGACTAAAAGAAAGAAAAAGAGAAAAAGAGAGAGAAAAGAAAAGTGAAGGGAGACTGAGGAGAGGATGGAATTCTTCCTCTCCTCCTCTGGAAATATGCCCAGAGTTTCCCCCTCCCCCGAATTCTAATTCAATTCTTCAATTGCCTTTATATAGGCAAATTTGGCCACTGTAGCTACAGTGGAAACTTAGTGGCTAAGTTTGTGACGTATTTTCTTTTTTTTTAATTAATAATTGAGTAAATGCACAACCATGCGTCTAGTCATTTTTTCATTTTTGAGAGAAGTGGTCTTCATAAAAGTTGTAGACTTGGATATTTGCTTTAAAATGGTTTTGGTTTCAGTCCAAAATCATTCCTAGAACTCAAGATATGGACCAATTACTGCAGAGTGTTTAGACCCGATTTTAGCTCCTCTATTTTGACTTTAAAGCCCAATATCACCTCCAAGGAGTCCGATTCTGGAAAAGTGTTCAACATCAAAGTTGTAGGGAATTGTCTAAGCTTTCCTACAAGACCAAAATCACATCAATAAGATATTTGTAACTTAAATTATAGCCAGTTTACTAAACATTGCCAAAGAGATAATTACGATTAATTTATGCAATAATTTATTTAATTGTCCAATTCGACTCAAAATCATAAAATGTGTCAAAATTAACTTAATTAAGTCTAATTGAACCTTAAGAAGCCTAGTGAGAGGATTACAAAATGTATAAAATACAGTGTTATTAGATATTTACATGAAGGTGTGCAGACTAGATTAATAGAAAACCCCGAAATAATGATGAATGTAGTTCAAATGAAGTGGAATCTTCAAATTTGTTCCCAAACAAAGGGTGTCCTTTAGGAAGGAAAAAGGGTGCTCCATTTATTCTGGATGGCAAGTCACATAGCCAAGTCCATGCATACGCATATTGAACAATTGTGATGAAATTCAAGAATATGTTAGGTACTTTGACTCACCTGCAATATTTCCTATTACTCACTATATTATTATTATTATTATTATTATTATTTTGCTAACATATAGCGATACTTGTCAACTTTAGAGAGCATGAGCATGAAGTTAATAATCAACGACGAGGATCAAAATGGAGCAAAGCCAAAAACCATAGTCAAAACTTTTCTCAATGGTTTGAAACTCGTGCTATGCATGAGGATGTGCCAGATTGGATAAAAGAGCTGTTTAGGTGACCAAATTCAATTGCAAGAAGTATTCTGGGTATCTGATCAATGGATACAGATTTCATACCAGGTGGCGCAATGCAAGACAAAAAAAGCAGAATAGTGGTATCACATTAGTTACATTAATTACAACCTTTGCAAGCTGAAAGGATGAAAATTTAGTTGATGCAATTCTAACTTATTATGTAGAATAGTTGATGTAGTTGAGTTAGATTATTATGGCCATTTTAAGGTTGTCTTATTTAGGTGTGATTAGTATGAAGTTGGAGAAGATATTTATGGCCTTACATATGTTGACTTCAACAAGAAATGCTACCAGGAGGAGCCTTTTGTGCTAGCATCTCAAACACACCAATGCTTTTATGTCTAAGACTCATTTGATCAAAACAAACATTATGTCATGAAGACAATTCCAAGAGACATGTTTAACATAAGTGACCAACCCGAGTCTGATACCTACCATATTTATGAAAATGAGCCATTTGAACATTCAATGGGTCCTTCTATACCCAATGATGATGGCGAAGTTATTTTAGAGAGGAACAATGTACCACCAACCATTATTGATGCAACTCCACAAGTGTTTCTTGCCCAAGATCATGAATTAGAATTGAAAGAAGAGATTGGTTTTGAGGACGCATCATGAGACATCACTTTTTAGTATAATTTAAATGTGACTCATTTGCTTTGTAATTCATTTTTTGCATGATTGATGCATGTAGTATTGTGATCAGATTTGCAATATAATCGTCATTGTTATGTTACTATAATCTTGACAGTAGACACTTCTAGAATTTAAGTGATCAGATTTGCATGATGAATCTATGAGGCTTGCTAAACTTGTTTCCTCATCCAAGAAAATAATTTTCTCTTTAGAAAATAAAATCTATTTCTTAAATAAGGAAATTGAGGAACTTAAAATTGAAAATGAAACTCTTAGATTGATTGATGCTAATTCTTCATGCATGACTTACTCTTCACATGAAAATGCATTTACATCCTCTTCTTGCTCATCATGTAAAGTTTTTGAAAAAGAAATTGAGGATTTGAAAAATACTCTTTCAAAATTTACCTTTGGAAGAGACAACTTGAACAAATTGCTTGAGAAACAAAGATGTGTTTTTGAAAAAGTCGATTTGGGGTATAATCCCAAAAACTAACAAACTTTACAAGAATTTCTTTGTTCCATCAGGCATTTCAAGTAGTCCTTTCATTAAAAGTTTTTATTGTGGCAAGAAAGGATATAGTATATCAACTTGCAATGTAAGGAAAAACATCAACAACTAAGTAGGGACTAAGATGATTTGTGTCCCCAAGGGCACTTTGCTCAAAGTTAACACACAAGGACCCAAGAAAATTTAGGTAGCAAAGGTTAAAAACTAAATGTGTGTTGTAGGTATACTTGAAGGCCAAGAAATCAAATTGGTGTCTTGATAGTAGTTGCTCCAAGTACATGACCGGAGATGACTCCAAGTTTTATTTCATTTTCTCCAAGAAGCATGAACATGTAACCTATGGAGACAACAACAAAGGGAAGATTCTTGAAGTTGGCAAAGTTAGTAAAATCCCTTTCTTTTCTATTGATAATGTTTTACTTATTGAATGACTTAAACATAACTTGCTTAACATTAATCAATTGTGTGACAAAGGGAATAAAGTTATATTTGATTTAAATTGTTGCATAATTGAAGTGAAAGATGAAAAGCAAGTTAAGTTTATTGGTCATAGAGTCAATAACATATATATGATTAGTCTTGATGATATATCCTCAAATGATGCAAAATAGTTTATAAGTAAAGAAGATGATTCATGGCTTTGGCATAAAAGAATTGCACTCATTTACATGGATCACTTGAATAAGTTGGCTTCTAAGGAGCTAGTAATTGGACTACCTAAACTCAAATTTGAAAAAGATTAATTATGTGATAAATGTCAAAAAGGAAAACAAATAAAGTTATCTTTTAAAGCAAAAAATGTTGTTTCAACTTTTAGACATTTACAACTTTTACACATGGATCTTTTTGGACCTTCAAGAACAATGAGTTTTGGTGTGAATTACTATGCACTAGTGATTGTTGATGATTATTCTAGGTTTACATGGACATTATTTTTATCTTAAAAAAGTGAAGCTTTTCAAGGCTTTAGAAAACTTACCAAAATTATTCAAAATGAAAAGAGTTTTAACATTTCATCCATTAGTAGTGATTATGCTGGTGAATTTGAAAACCAAGAGTTTGAAATCTTTTGTGATTAACATAACATTGAGTATAATTTTTCAGCCCCTAGAACTCTACAACAAAATAGAGTTGTAGAAAGAAAAAATAGATATTTAGAAAAAAATGATAAGAACTATGCTTAATAAGGCTAACATTCTTAAGTATTTTTGGGCAAATACGGTAAGTACCGCTTGTTATGTAATGAATAGGGTCCTAATAAGGTCATTTTTTAAAAAAAAAAAACCTATGAACTATACAAAGGAAGGAAGCCAAATATCTCTCACCTTCATGTCTTTGGATGCAAATGTTTTATTTTAAACAATAGAGAGAATAACTTAGGCAAATTTGATGCGAAATCAGATAAGAGTATATTTCTTGGCTATTCTACTCATAGTAAAACATTTAAAGTTTATAACAAAAGAACTATGACTGTAGAAGAGTCCATTTATGTTGCTTTTTCTGAAACTAACCCAAATGGACTGAGAAAGGATTTTGTTAATGATATTGCACAAATTTCGGTCAAAACACACTTGGAGGACAAGGAGAAAGAAGCAAAGAAGCAAGATGAAAGCCAAGTTGATCCCCTAAGACAAAAGGATTCACCAGTCTTGGACTTTCCCAATGAATGAAGGATTTCAAGATATCATCCTATTGATAAAATGATAAATGATGTATCAAAAAGAGTAACTACTAGAAACTCTCTTAGAAATGTGTGTAACCATATGACTTTTGTTTCTAAAATTAAACCTAAAGACCTAAATGAAGTCATTGTTGATGAACATTGGATCTTGGTCATGCAAGAGGAACTAAATCAATTTGAAAGAAATTAGGTTTGAGAACTTGTTCCAATGCCCAATGATCATCCAATAATTGACACTAAATGAGTGTTTAGGATCAAACTTGATGAAATGAGAGTAATAATAAGGAATAAAGCTAAGTTGGTTGCAAAAGGTTATAATCAAGAAGAAGGAATAGATTATGAAGAAACTTATATACCCGTAACTAGACTAAAAGTCATTAGAATGGTACTTGCTTTTGCATGCATCATGGACTTTAAACTTTATTAAATGGATGTTAAAAGTGCTTTTTTAAATGATTTTATCCAAGAAGAGGTGTATGTAGAACAACCTATTGGTCTTGAAAGTCATGAACTGTCCAACTATGTTTTTAAGTTGAAAAAGACCTTATATGGCTTAAAATAAAGCTTCTAGAGCTTGGTATGAAAGGTTGAGCAAGTTCATTTTAGAAAAATATTTTTCAAGAGGAAATGTTGATACAACACTCTTCATAAAAAACAAAAAGCATGACTTTCTCTTCATGCAAATATATGTTGATGATATAATATTTGGTGCTACGAATAAGTCTTTATGTAAGGAGTTTGTTAGCACCATGCAAAATGAGTTTGAGATGTCTATGATAAGTGAGCTCAACTTCTTCCTTGCACTCCAAATCAAGTAAACTAAGGATAAGACTTTCATAAGTCAAACTAAGTATTACAATGAGCTGCTAAAAAAAATTGGAATGGATAATACCAAGCATATGACTACACCAATGGTCATTTCCATTTATTTGGACAAGGATAAAGGAGGTAAACCCGTAGAAATCACAAAATATAGAGGTATGATTGACTCACTCTTTTATCTTACTACTAGTAGACCAGATGTTATGTTTAATGTGTGCATGTGTTCAAGATGTCAAGTTAATCCTAAAGAATCACACCTAAGTGCAGTAAAAAAGATAATGAAATATCTAATTGGCACTTCACAAAAGGGTTTGTGGTACTCCAAGGGTGCCTCATATAATCTAATTGATTATTTGATTCTGACTTTGTTGGATGCAAAGTGGTTAGGAAGAGTATTAGTGGGACATGCCACTTGCTTAGAAGTTCTTTAGTTTCTTGGCATAACAAGAAACAAAATAGTATGACATTGTTTTTAGCTGAGCTGAGTATGTTGCAGCTGGAAGTTGTTGTGCTCAAATCCTTTGGATGAAACAACATTTTCTAGACTATGAAATCCAGCTTGATTGCATCCTTATAAGATGTGATAATACTAGTGCAATCAATTTGGCTAAAAATCTCATTCTACACTCTAGGACTAAGCACTTTGAAATAAGACACCACTTCATAAGGGATCATGTTCAAAAGAGAGATTGTATACTTGAATTTGTTGAAACATCTAAATAACTAGTTGACATATTCACTAAACTTTTGGCTAAAGAAGTTTTCTTTTATATAAGAAGAGAATTAGACATAATTAACCAATCATGCATATAAGTGAATGCTTGTGATTGATGTTTTTTCATTAGACTATTCACTTTGAATCATTACCAACTTGAACGCCAGAGGTATCTCAAAATATGTTTTGCAAGTACTTTATCATTGGGCAAGTTTCCCAATTTAATTTGATCACTTTTGGACCTACTAATATGTGTTTTCTAATAAAAAAAAAGAAAAAAAATTAATAATTATCCACATTATTGATTAAATCCTCTAATCATGTCTTAACCCATTTATTACTTTATCTTATTTTGAATGTAAAAATAATAATAATTAAATAACAATAAAAAATAAAAAAAGTAAAAAAGATAAAACAAAAAAATATGATTGTTCTCGATTTAACAAAAAAAAATTGAAAGAAAAGTTTTGGCAGCCTATGTACTTGTCACAAAAAATTGTCAAAAAATTTGACAAAGCCCAAGGCTCGAGAGAAGAAAATGGGCAAAGTTTGCAGAGGTGAAAGGGATAAATGCATAAAAATTTTTTTTGCCTACAGGAAGGGAGCTTTTGGATTTGGAGAAAAAAAAATCAAAGAAAGGAGAAGACTTTGAGCTTTCACAATTGGTGAATTGAGGAAAAGTTCTTCAGTTTTGATGTTTTGCTATTGCATGTAAGGCAAGTTTCTTGCTCTTCATTCTTTTTAATCATTTAGCCTTCATCTCTGTATTTAGCTATCCAATATTCCTGCATCATCCAAGATGTGTCTCCTATTGCCATTTGATTGTGATTGAATGTTCTTAGTGAATACTCTTTCACCATTCTTCAAATACTTTATACCCCTCCCAAATAGATACCCAAATAGCACAAAGCTTCGACTCAAACAACACTATCAACAGCAACCAGACCCAACCAAACTTGAAAACACAAAAAATTAAACTAAAAATATTTTCCCCTTAAAACAATCTAACCACCACCCTTCATCCACCGTTACTACCCCACAAACACCACCATTCACGTCCAAACTCCCTTCCTAAACCAAACCACCCACACAATAACCAAACCCCTCCACCTCTCCTCTTCCACGTCTAAACCCCCCACCAAACACAACTTCCATCCCCTAAACCGTGACGACTCCATTCTCACCTTCACCATCATCTCCCACTCCTTCACCTCACCTTCATCACAACCAATACAACAACATCATCTCCACTGGAAGCTCCAAGCCAAGCCTGCCACCATTCAACAACCACCAAATCAAACACCCATGAAACAGAGCCACCCACATCACTATTGAGCCATCACCCATGGCTAACACTCCCTGCTCACGGCCACTGCGCACCATCTTGCATTGCCCAACATCTGAGCCAATCACCTTCACCCAAATCTACGACCCCACCAGAATTGCACAGCACCATCGGAATGCGCACCACCACGCATCACCCAATGTCCCTGAGCCCACCACCGCCGCTCGAACTGCCCAGATTCGTCGAGCTCCGTGCGACTCGTCACCCTAAATCACCCCACCGTCGGAGAGCAGATCCACCTGACGCCAGACACCATCCTCCCCGTGCCACCAGCATCGCGCCTCCGCCCAAGGTCTTGCGTGCCGCCGTTCGGATCCAACCGTTCATCACCGCTCCATCTCTTATACCCAAACCCATTCTCCCCCTCCTTGCGTCTACATTTTTTGCTTCCAGATTAGCCATTCATTTTTTTTTCATCTTTTGTCTTTTTTTTTGGTATTTTTCTCTTCTTATGTTTTTTTAATTGCCTTTTTGTGTTCATGGGCCAGCAGCCCATTTCTGATTTAGGGATACTATTTTTATTTATTAAAAAATATGAAAATGTAAAAAAAAAGAGAGAATAAAATAAAAAGGGTCAAAAAATATTTTGAGTTTATTAGTTTGTTTTTTTTAGATTAGTTCTTGTTCGATATTGTTTATTTTATTTAATGATATGTTTTATGTTGTGTCTAGAGCTGGCAAAACGGGTTCAACCCGTTAGATTAACCCGTCAACCCGTCATTTTTTTACGGGTTGGGTTCAAGGATTGAACCCATATTTTTTTTAACCCGCATAACCCGCTCCGCTTAACTCGCGGGTTAAGCGAGCGAGGGCTGGGTTGGCGCCGTGAGTTGACTTTTTTTTTTAAAATGATAAGTAATACTATGAATGAAAAATTCTTTGATATATAATTTATATTTGAATATTTAATTAGATTATTTTAAAAATTATATTTTAGATATGTGGTTTATAATCTTTTATCATTATTATTTATTATTTTTTTATAGTATTTATTGATTTTTTATATAATTTTTATTTTATTTTTTAGGCAGGTTAGGTCGATTGATCCGCTAACTCATCTACTTTTTCTCATTTTATCTTTTATGCGGGTCAACCCACAAACACGACAACTCGCCTTAAAGCGAGGTGAGTTGACTCTTTCAACCTATTTCTTAAAACAGGCTAACCCACCCCGCCCCGCATTTTAGCGGATTGAGGCGGGTCGGGGCAGGTTGACCCATTTTGCCAACTCTAGTTGTGTCTTGTGACTAACGGAAAATAAAAAAAAATTACAAAATTTTATAAATAATTTTAAAAAAAATACAAAATGGTGAAAAGCTTGAAAATTGTAAAAAAAAAAAGAAAAAAAAATTGTTGAGTTGTTGGTTTGTGATGCTTATATTTAATCTTGTTTTTGTATTTACTTGGCTCATGAAAAATTGTGTTTACTTGTTTGTCCTTGTGCTCTTCTTAAAAAAAATGAAAAAAAAAGTAAATGATTTTTTTTATTCAATACAAATGACCAATGATGATGATTGAATAGCGGATACTATCTTCTATATTATTTGGATCATAAGGGTTTATTGAGTAGTCTGATATTAACTTGAACCCTGTGCAAAAATGAACATATTTTCAAACAAAGTCTCTTTTCAAGAATCTTTTTCTTGATTAAAATCAGTTAAGCCGCACTTATTTTCTAGAGAACTACGTGACTTTGAGTTCTTCATTGTATCTGAGGATACGTAGGATCAGAATTTCTATTCTGTCAAGTCAAAAATTAAATTTTCGCAATTTGGTTATTTCTTTTCTTTCTTTCCTTTTTTTTAAAAATAAAATAAAAAATAAAATAAAAAAATAAAAAAAATAGTTACATTGCCTATTTTAAAAAGAGGAGTAAAATAAATATATTGGAGATTATCAAGTTTTTGCACAACTGACTTAAGGTACTGTCTTAGGGCGGGTGTGTTAGGGGTGCTCTGGGATTAAGTTTTCACCATTCCTTATCCATAATCAACTCCTGAATCTAATCTGGTTTTCAAAGACCATTTTTAAAGAAAAGTTTTCTAATTTTTTCTAATTTAAATAAAATTAATGGCGACTCCATTTTTCGTAAGTAGCTATTTTTCGCTGCGATCATGGTCGCGACAGTAATCGATTATGACCTTAATCTAATCGATTAGCTGAAGCTTTGGCTATCTGAAGGACACGAAAATAATCGATCATGAGCAATCGATTATGGCTTGTAGCTAATTGATTAGGACTTGGCAGAATGCCTTGTTTGTGTGCTTTCTTCAGTCATAATCGATTATGACCTTTGTCTAATCGATTAACTGAAGCTTTGGCTATCTGAAAAACATGCAAATAATCGATTATGAGAGCTCATAATCGATTAGAGGTGTGCTATATGAAGGGGTGCTGTGTTTCCCCCTTTACTTTTTCAAAAGTCTTCTCTCTCTTCTCTCTGAACTCTCTGCGCAGCTTTGTCCTCTACAAACCCTAGCCACCAAATTCCTAAATTCCACCATTAAACCACCTTGTCTCTCCACCATTTTTCCTTTCTCTGTACAACCCATAAACTAAAACACCTTTCCTCTCTCTCAATTTCTCTCACTCTCTCACACGTACGAAACTATCTTTCTTATAAACCCATCTTCTTTCTCAAGCTTACTCACTCACCTCTAATGGCTTCCTCCTCTAACCCAAAGCGCGCGCGTACTAAAATTGCACCCATGGACAACCCTCTTGACTTACGGAGGTTGGCCTTCAACAATGACCAAATGAATAGGTTCAAGCACCATTTCTTGCTCAGAATCCTTGTCCAGTCAAAGTATATGGATTTGGACTTCTTTGTCCAAGAAAGTTTCTTGTTTGTCCCTCTCCTGCAACACCACAGGGTCATTCAGCTTTGCACCTACCAGACAAGGGTTTACCCAGATCTGGTGAAAATGTTCTACTACAACCTAGTAGTTGAAGATGACAATCTATTGTCTGAGGTGAAAGGACACAAAATCGTGGTACAACCAAAGGACTGGTTAGATATCTTTGGACTGCACTACCAAGGAAAGAAGTTCATGGAAAACAACTATTGTAACACCCCAAAATTTCCTATCTGGTAAACAGTAATTTTGACAGTTAACAGAATTTTACTATTTAGTAATTTTTAGATGCTGTAAAATTATTTTGATTATTCTGTTAGCGTATTTGATCGTTTTAAGTGATTTACTCCGTGTCAGGAAAATAAAAATTTTCGGGCCAGGGAAAGTTTACGTAATTTAATTTTTACCGTTAGGTTTTAATTATTTTACGTGATCTGATTTGATATTTGTGTGTTTTCTAATATTTGTGATTTTTGTGGATGATTATGAATTTTTTTTGTATGTGGGCCTGTGGGTCCTAGTAAAAAATTTTTTTACGAATAAAAAAATTTGTATCTTGTTTAGACGAGACAGGGGATCTTACTAAATCTGAATCTGAAAATAGTTTTTATAATTTTCTTTTACTGGATTTTGTACTGTATTTATTTATCGGTGATAAAAATACAAGAAAAATATTATTTGTAGGGTTATAGCTGATAAAAATAATAAAAATTATACTGCGTAGTCAACAAAGAGGGCTTGACTTGATTTGTACCCTTGGATGAGAATACTTAATTTGAATATTAAACATTGATTTAATCAACGGTTAAGAAACAAACTTAATAAAGAAGCATTGGATAATCACTATTGATTTAATCAATGGTGTGAGAATAAACTTAGTTAGGAAGGCTTCAATATTAATCGTAGATTTAATCAACGGTGTAAAATTGGTTATATAAAGTGGCTATGACCATTTACAACCATTGGATTTAGAATTGATCAAGGGTGGAGATTTAGTATTAAAAAGTGACAAAGACCATTTATGACCATTGGATGAAGAATTAATCAAAGGTGGAGATTTAGTCTTAAAAAGTGACAAAGACCATTTATGACCATTGGATTTGGATTTAATCAAAGGTGGAGATTTGGTCTTCTAAAAGGGCTATGACTAATTATAACCCTTGGATTAAAAGTAAGAAGGAGTAATCTTGACCCTTTATTTTGGAGACACATCTAATGGCTTTGATTTAAAGGAGAAAGATCCAATGGCCTAGATTGAGTCTTCTAATCAAAAGTCTACCTAAATCCTAACCATTGAATTAATCAATGGTTAGAAATGCTTCAAATAATGGCTTAAAAAAGATCTTGACCTTTCATTTTTTAAAGATGCATTTTATGGTTAGGATTTAGTCAACAAAAGTGGCTAGGTTAATTAGTTAAGTAATTAGATAATTTAACTTAATTATCATAGTAGCTTAATTAACTAAGTGAACTAATTTAAATTGCTTAATAATTAGAAGCTAATTACTAGATAAGTATTTAATTATCTAGAAATATGACATTATTATGACCTATACCATGACATAATAATGTAATAAATTAATTATAAAGTAATTAGAAATCCTAACTAAACTAGTTTAATATAAACTAGATGAATTAATCATTTAATTAAAGTGTAAATAAGTAATTAAAATGAGCCAATAGAAACAAGTGTGGAGGAAGTCAAAGTCAAGTCATGAACCAATTAGGAGTAGTCAAAGAAAGTGGCCACCAATAGGAAGCAAGGTAAGCTTGCAAGTAAAAAAATGACACCCAACAATTCTTGGGAGTGCACGGCCAAGTAGTTTTTCTAGGACAATCTAAGGAGACAATTTTGAATAGGCTTTTTAGGCCAAAGAAAAAGATGAAGGTAATAGCCAAGTGTCAAGACCATTAATTATTTTTCCTATTGATCATTAATGATCATGTTTTTCAAACTTCACTTTCCACCTTTCTCCAATGCAAGCTACGGTCATGCATGCTTGTGAAATATAAATATTACACTTAACTTATTTCTATTATCTTTCTATCAATCAACAAAAACAAAACAAAAATATCTCATCCTTTTTCCTAGAGTAACTCCACGGCCAAGACTCTTAGAAAGCTAAAGGAGATTTGTTCATTTGTGTCAAAAGTCTTCATCTT
Organism: Ormosia semicastrata; assembly: GCA_029884595.1. Lineage (NCBI taxonomy): Eukaryota > Viridiplantae > Streptophyta > Magnoliopsida > Fabales > Fabaceae > Ormosia > Ormosia semicastrata. Next base: position 15,790,439 of record JAQQTO010000041.1, on the reverse strand, counting down.
TTTCCTAAAGCATCAACAAGCAAAAACTCTCAAAATTTTCTTCTCACTTTCTTTCCCAACCTCACGACCAAGATCCACAAATTCACCTTTCACTCTTCTATAATTCCAAACAACCTAATACCTTACATCCTTGTATCATTCCAAGATACCTTGTAGTAGAAACCTAAGCTTAATTCATCCATCTTCATCCTTGTTCTTCAAGCTCAAGATCTAGAATTCTAATGTGAAGTTTATGAAATTTTCACTATTGGTTTCATTATATTCTCCCAAACCATATTTTGATCCATGGTTCCTCTTAATCAAGCTTAGTATACTAATTTCTATGTATTTTGTTTTATATTTGAGAAGCCTTTGGTGGTGAAGGACTTGAAAAAAAAAGCAAATCAAGAAGCTTTTGAGGATCTTCAAGAGGTAAGAGGGAGATCTATCTCACCAACCAAGTATGGTGGTGAGAAATGGTTTTATATTTGATGGATGGTGAATCTATGTGAGGATTCATATCCATGGTCATGTAATTATTTATGAGTGTTTATGTGCTTTGATTATTTGTCTATGTTTGGTATGATTTGCATGATTTATTACTTTGATTATGGCATGTTTGTGATATATATTTAAATATATATATGTATGCCATGATTTGATGGTGGAAAGGAAATTGATTTTTGGCTCCAAAGGCCAAGGGGGACGCTACGGTTTTGAACTCCCAAAAATTAGAGTTCATGTTGAAAATTTTCAAGAATAAGAATTAATTTTTAGTTCCTAGAACTTAGTGAATTTCGGCCAAGACACCTCTAAATAGGTGTTCATAAATTAATAATTTCATGAATGATGAAAATGGATGATTTGAAGAGTATGAAAAATAAACAAAATGGTTTGTTTTTCAAGAGAACAAGAACACGATTTTTGAAAAAATTTTATTTATTTATTTTGTGTACAAAGATCTTGAGTATTTTTCTAAACATGAGTTTTGAATGAAACAGGAAAACGTTGATTTTAAGGATTTGCAAAGAAAGTGAAAAAGAATTTGCAAAGAAAGTAAAAATGAATTTGAACAAATGGGTTTGGTTTTTATAACCATCGGTATTTCGGTTTTGAAAATAAAATTTTAATGATTTTGTTTGTGTAAAACCGTATCAATTTAGAAGAAAAAATATTTTGATAATTTTCAATAGTCATGTCCACGTTTTCGAAGGCTTGTAATGTCTTGTAATGCATTGGTTTTGATGAAACAAAGTGATTTTTTAAGTGAAAATATAATTAATTTAATACAAGGAATTTGAAAAGGGAATCAGAGTATTTTAGCACTTGAGAAATGAATTTTTATGTAAATAAAAAAGAGAGGTTGCAAGTGAGCCTTAATTTATTTTAAAAAGAATTTATTTTTGTTAAAATCCCGTTGGATTTTGGAAAGCGTTAGTAATTTTTAAAGTTAGAAACATTGATTTAATTCAATGGAATTGTGAATTTGTGAAATATACTATGAAAAAGGATTTTCTTGAATAAGAAGATATATTAAATGAAGTATAAAGTTATATTATTTTGTGGAATGTTGATTTGGAAATGATTTGGAAAAAATGGAGAATATAATGGTATTTTGAAAATTTACTAACGTATAACTTATTTTTGAGTTTTGAAGTATATTAGAAAATGTTAAGTTCTGAAACGTTGATTTATATCAATGGAAAAATGATTTTGTGAATTATATTTTGGAAAAAAATTTTTTGAGTAAAGAAATGTGAAAAAAGATTTTCTTGAGTAAAGAAAATGTGTTAAATAAAGTATAAAGTCATATTCTTTTGAGAAAAGTGAAAATAAAATTTTTGAAGAAATGAGAAATATTTTCTGTAATGGAATTGTGGTGAAAAAATTTATTATTTACGTATCTTAGAAATGTAATTTTTAAAGTATGTGGTTTGAAATACAATAAAGTATTTTTAAGTGTTTAGAAATATAGTAAAATATTTTTATGCAATTTGAAATATGATAAAATATTACTACGCGATTGGAGATGCGTTGAAACATTTTAAGTGATTTGAATTACATTTAAATATTTTACGTAATTTGAATTACTGTTGAAAAATCACTATATGATTTAAAAGTGATAGAATATTTTTACGTGATTGTGAAAATGGCAGAAAATCATTATGTGATTTGGAAAGTGTTTTAAATATTTTGAGAATGATGAAAAATGTTTTATGCGACTTAAAAGAATGATTTTTAAGTTACGCGATTTTGAAAACGATGAAAAATCATTACGTGATTTGAGAAATGTATATTTTTATGCTATTGAGAAAAATGTTAAAAAAATTTAATACGTGATTTAAAGGTGCAACAGAAGAGTTGCAGTATTGTGAAAACGTAACAGAAACGTTTTGGAATTGTGAAAATGAAATGGAAATGTTGCGCAATATTGTGAAAACATGACCAAAGAGTTTTATAACTATGAAAATGTGATAATATGATTTTCTTGTTGAAAATACAGTATAAATATTGTAGAACCAATATATGGATGTTGTGTGAGAAAATGACATGTTTTGCCTGTGATTGGCATTTAGTGCATTATATATGCATTGGAAAGATATGTCTGTGATTAGATTTGGTGCATTATACGTGCATTGAAAAAATATGCGTTGAAGTATATGATTACATTGAACAAATGAAATTGAAAAGATTTGGCCCTTTGGGGTTGGACTTGTACTGATATATTCATGCATTGTATAAATTATAGCTAATAGCTATTATGACCCTTGTGGTTGAAGAGGGAATGAGAATTGATAGTGAGGTCTATGATGGATCTTGGGGGCGTCGAGGCGCGGCGGTCGACCAGTGGACAATTGGCGAGTACCCTGTGCCACTTGGCGATGCAGTCCATTGCAACGCATTGACGATACCCGACAAGAACACGGTTCTTTTCAACGACTGGGAGATTGTCTTTGGGCTAAGGCTGATAATTAACCAGAGCATTCTTCTCGAAATTGTGAAAACCTCTATGGAGTTATTTTTTGATAAACTGAGTCTTTGTGCATATGCATAAATCTGAGCATTTATATTTGTATGATATCTTAATTGAGGAATGTTGGCTATGACAATTGTTTTGAGTACTTGGATGATGATTAAACTGATAAATGATTAGATGATGATAGTTGATTAATGCTGATAGCATGATTATGATATGATCTATCTGTATGATATTCCTGTTTGTGTTATCTCTGTGCTGCCATGTTGGTATTGGTGTAGGTGATCTCACCTCTTTGTTATATTGTTTTGCTTTGTCTGTATTGTTAAAATTATACAGTAGAAGGAATGAGTTGTCTTAGACATAACGAGTGGTAGATACTCAGAGATTGATGGAAACATTGAAAAATGGTTGTCTCAAGTTCGAAGATGTGCCGGGTAGACAAGGAGTAAAGTTCTGATGCATCAAGTTGATACAAGAGAAGGAACAAGTATGTTAAGATTTGATGTTAGTGTTGTACCGTGCTATTAAGTAGGACCCATCATGGGGTTTGCTACTGTTAAAAAAAATAAGTCTGTTAATTTTATATTTCTCTTTAAATTGTGATATTAATTGGTGTCAATATTGGATAATGAATAGTTGAAATATGATTTTCAATATTACCTAATATTTTCAGTAAATTTACGTTGCAGTAAAGAAGAAATTTTTAAACCCATCTTTTATAACTCAAACTTTGTGCGAACTTCTTTTCAGATTATGAGTTGGGAGTCAGAAATGTGATGCCTTAAGGAGGGTGTTACAACTACAAATATTGGGACGTGTACAACCTGATGGACGCAATAGAGGCAATGTTGAAACCCAGCTTTGCTGTGCCTGAAACCTCCTTTATAGCAGGAAAACTGACCTATCTAGATAGGCTACTCCACTATGCCTACGCTCGTATCCTTTACCCTAGAGGAGTGATAACTCCATGAAATATAGTTATTTATGTCCCATATTTGTGCTTCATGGTATGCTTAGTCCTTGTTCTTATGCGTATTTGAAAGGTTTTATACTTATATTTGTGAAATTTTATTTTGAGATCTTCCTTTATGTTTTTGAGCAATTTGTGCATATTTGTTAATTGATTAACTAGATTTACAATTATATTTAACTTGGTGCTTTCTCTAATGTAGGAAGGGCTCAAAAGAGATAAATTGATGCAAGTCAAGGCCCAGCGTTGGAGGAAAGAAGCCAATGAGGCATTCTAGAGCTCTATGTCGTAGCGCAAACATGTTCACACCGCGGCGTGATGGTTTCAGCCAGCGCAAGTAAGAGAAGAACACGGCCTACCACGTGTTCTCACACACAGGCTCCACGCCGCGATGTGGGCTTGTTCACGCAGTGGCGCGCATCGGTGAACTGAGTTTATTTATTCTATTTTTCACGCTCTCTTTCTCAGTTTCCTCTCTTAGGTTTTTAGGTTTTAGGGTTAGAAGCTGCGGCTGAGATCTCCATTGGAGGTGGAGATAGAGCTTGGGGAGCTAAGGATAGAAGCCCTTTTTCTCTTGGAGGAGGATCTGAGCTTCAAAGGCAAAATTCATAAGCTTTCTCTTTCTCCCTTTGCTTTATTCTCTCCCTCATTCTTTGAGCATGTATTTTGATTTGTATTTTTGTGTTCAATGATGTAGCAGTTATATTTAGGGATGACTTTACATCATTTTTATGAATATTAATGATTTGTTCTTCTCTGAGTTTGTGTGGATCTTTGATTTTGTTCAATCATATTGTTCTTAATGCTCTTAAGTGTTTGACCAATATTTAAGTTGATTTGATAAAGTCCAATGAACCTAGACATAGGGATTTGGGTTTGAGATCGTATGTATAATTGATGCATGTTCGATTCTATTCCAATGGCGGGATGAGTTGATTTGCTAATGGAATAGAAATATACCTTTTAGCCATGCATAGCACGTGTTTGAGAATAGACTTTAAAGAGTGGATTTTGTGTTAGCTCTCAAGGACACTTAGTGAGTTGGGTAATTGAAACTATGGTTAGATGACCTAGACATAGGCGTCTAGCTAATGCAAATTCTCAAGCTAACCTAATCATTGCATTCATATTTATGAAGATGATTGTATGTTGGTTGAAGTAAAGGGTGAAGAAGGATTTCCCTAATCTCTAATCATTATCTTTACCACTTTTTAGTTTTTAGTTTAATTATTTTCCCTTATTTTTATGTTATTGAATAGAATTAGGTAAGCTATCGGTTAATACTTAGCATTGGTAATAAACTTATCCTCATGGGAACAATATTTGTACTCATCATTTTATTACTTGCGCGATCTGTGCACTTGCGATTAGCAAATGAGCAAATAAGTTTTTTGGGCCGTAACAAGTTTTTGGCGCCGTTGCCGGGGATAAGGCATTATTTTCGTATTGCTAATATTGACAAGGAGTTTACTTAGTTCTAATTCAAGTTTTGTTTTTAGTTTAGCTCAATAAGTCCATTTGGACATGTTTTAGTTCTTTAGCTTTAAGTCTTAAGTATGCCGATAGTTTGATTTTGTGTATTGTTGCATTTTTGTTGTCCAAACCTTGTTTAGTATGTTCAATAAGTCCATTTGGACATGTTTAGATCCTTTAGTATTTAGCTTTTTATGTTATTTTTAGTTTATGTTCTTGTTTTGTATATAAGTGCTAATAGTGTTTTTTTATGTTTTTGTTATGTAAATGATGTACATTCTGTAAATTAAGTTTGCAGACATATTTTGCTGGTGCTGGAGGCCCAAGGAAAGTAGAGTTGGCAGTTGGGCTGAATTTCCTGCAGAACTCTGCAGGCTGATCTCTCACGCCGCGGCGCAGGTTGTTCCACGCCACAGTGCAAGCTCAATTTTTTTGTAGAATTTTGTAACTTTTTGATCACACCTAGGTGCACCAAGTTCATGCCTAGGCACGACAGTCTTTGCCATATCAGGAAAACGCACCTAAGAGCTCCACGCCTCGGCGCAAACTTGTTCACGCCGCGGCGCAGCACTCCTGTTTTTGCATTTTTCTGTTATTTTTTCTAGTTTTTCTTTATTTAATAATGCTCAGTTCTAGTTAGGCTACTATTTTGACTTGCTCAAGTACCCTATAGACCATGAACACCAAGAACACACATCACTTTGGTTTGGGGGAGTATCATTGCATGTTTTCACCCTTAATGCTTAATGATTACACATGTTTTGATACTTTAAGTATATGCTAGTGATAGTCATCATGCTTTCATGATTATATCTTGTTTTGGCTATTACTGGTGAGCTGTTGATAAAAGTTTCAATTTTTAACATTCTCTACATGATGTTATGCATGTTTGAATGAAAAATAATGAATCTTTTGAATGCATGATTTGTTGTCATTTGCTAGTGTAGTTTTGGTTGGCCAATGATATAAATGTTTGCGTTTGTCCTCAATTCTTTTTTGAATCCATTTGCGATTTTAAAGCATGCTTAAGCAATCTTATTTTTTTTATGCATGCTGTGTTTCTCATTTAGATGCTTGTTTAACTTTGAAAAGATATGAGTGTTTGTTTAGAGAATGTTTATGAATTGTGCGCGTGAATGATTTCTTTTATCCTTGAAATTGTTTTCTAACTCTCTTGAGGCAAAATCCTAGGTTGTGCATGATTGAGGAAATGATTAGGGCATTGTTTGGACCGATTAAGCCTTAAAAAACTTATCCTGATATGATGATATCCCTAGGTCCCCTTTTGAAGCTTTATAATTGTTTGGCCTTATTTGTTTTTCATCACTATTGTGTTCGTTACCCTGTTAACCTTTCTATGCATGCGAAAGCATTGCATTCTTTTCCTTCCCTCTATGTTTGTTGAGTTCATAATGTGTTATTTCTTGAAGTGAGTTCAATGATTAGGGGTATTAATATCTTCAATACAAAATGAGCCTGAAGGAATCAGATGCAGTCAAAGAAAAATCATTGCTTTGTGAAAAATAAAAAAAAATAAAAAAAATAAAAGAAAGAAAAGAAAAATAAACAAAAGGAATGAATGAGTAAAGAAAAGTACAAAAAGCATCAACATGGTTCTGGCAAGTTTCTACATTCACTGTTGAATACCCTTTTTAATATCAGTTACTGGCTCATGAATTGAAATAATATGTTATGTTTCTCAATGTTTGTATTGTATCCTTTCCCGTTCATTTCTTTCGCCCATTATCATTGACTTTACATTACAAGCTATAAAGTCCCTTTTGATCCTCAATCATGTGTGATTTACATTAGTAGAGAGAGAGAGTTGTGCTACAATTTTATGGATTCTTTGATTTGTATCCATGTGTAGGTTCATAAACTTATCCGGATGAGCATGATTTGAAAAAAGATAAGTTGAGCTTGCATGTTTGTGAGATATGTCGTGTGCATGATTAGAAGCTTGATTGATGACATGTTAAGGATTGTGTATGTGTTGAGCTTAACTGTGAGGCATGTGTATTCTTTGAGGGCCATTATAATCATTGTGCACTGGTTGTGGTTAAAAGAAAATTGAATTTATCATTGTTGAATGCATGTGAGCATGAATTGTCAAAGTGAGTTTTCTTAGTCATACTTTGTGTTGCTCGAGGACTAGCAACATCTTAAGTTTGGGGGTATGATAACTCCATGAAATGTAGTTATTTATGCCTCATATTTGTGCTTCATGGCATGCTTAGTCCTTGTTCTTATGCATATTTGGAAAGTTTTATATTTATATTTGTGAAATTCTATTTTGAGATCTTCCTTTATATTTTTGAGTAATTTGTGCATATTTGTTGATTGATTAAGTAGATTTGTAATTATTTTTAACTTGGTGCTTTCTCTAATGCAGGAAGGGCTCAAAAGAGACAAATTGATGTAAGCCAAAGCCCAGCAGTGGAGGAAAGAAGCCAAGGATGCATTCCAGAGCTCCACGTCATGGCGTAAACATGTTCACGCTGTGGCGTGATGGTTTTAGCCAGCTCCAGTTAGAGAAGAACACGGCCTACCACGTGTTCTCGCACACGGGCTCCAAGCATCGGTGTGGGCTTGTTCACGTTGTGGCGCGCATCGACGAACTGAGTCTATTTATTCTATTTTTCACGCTTTCTCTCAGTTTTCTCTCTTAGGTTTTTAGGGTTTTAGGTTTTAGGGTTAGAGGCTGCGGCTGGGATCTCCATTGGAGGTGGAGATGGAGCTTAGGGAGTTAAGGATGGAAGCCCCCTTTCTCTTGGAGGAGGATCTGAGCTTCAATGGCGAAATCCATAAGCTTTCTCTTTCTCCATTTGCTTTCTTCTCTCCTTCATTCTTTGAGCATGTATTTTGATTTGTATTTTCGTGTTCAATGATGTAGCAGCTGTATTTAGGGATGACTTTGCATCCTTTTTATGAATATTAATGATTTGTTCTTCTCTGAGTTTGTGTGAATCTTTGATTTTGTTCAATCATATTGTTCTTAATGCTCTTAAGTGTTTGGCCAACATTTAAGTTGATTTGATAAAGTCTAATAAACCTAGACATAGGAATTTAAGTTTGAGATCGTATGTATAATTGATGCATGTTTGATTCTATTCCAATGACAGGATAGGTTGATTCGCTAATGGGATAGAAATATATCTCTTAGCCATGCATAGCACGTGTTTGAGAATAGACCTTAAAGAGTGGATTTTGTGTTAGCTCTCAAGGACATTTAGTGAGTTGGGCAATTGAAACCATGGTTAGATGACCTAGACATAGGCGTTTAGCTAATGTAGATTCTTAAGCTAACTTAATCATTGCATTCATATTTATGAAGATGATTGCATGTTGTTGGTTGAAGTAAAAGGTAAAGAAGGATTTCCCTAATCTCTAACCATTATCTTTACCACTTTTTAGTCTTTAGTTTAATTGCTTTCCCCCATTTTTATGTTTTTGAATAGAATTACGTAAGCTATCGGTTAATACTTAGTATTGGAAATAAACTTATTCTCGTGAGAACGATATCTGTACTCATCATTTTATTACTTGCGTGACCCGTGCACTTGCGGTTAGCAAATGGGCAAACAAGTTTTTTTGGCCGTAACAAGGAGGCAACTACACCTACTTGGGTGAGGATGACATCTTCATATTGTGGGCTCTGAAGGAAAGGCTCAACATTAACTGCCCTTATTTCATCATGAACCACATGCTGAAGGTGAGGAGCAAGGAGAACATGGATTTGCCTTATGCCTTCTTGATCTCTAGCTTTTTAGTGATACTGAGCAATTGCAAAAACTGAAGAATCCATGCCTATCACCGCGCACAACAAGTTTGGTCACACCATGCTCAACTATATGAAGATGAAGATGAAGCAGGGAATCTGGGTGTATAGAGATGAAGCAATTGAAGCTGGAGATGACTTCGACCTTCCAGTGGATGAGGAAGGTGCTGGAGGTGCTGCTGTTACTACTCCTGCAAACAGTGACCAGGTCTTTAGTGTGATTGCTGATTTCTAGGCTTACATGGAGCATAGCATGGGCATTATTTACGATGGCATGGATGCCTTGGAGCGGCGCCATGATGACCTGGAGTGACGCTTTCCACCACCACCACCACCGTCGGAAGACTATTAGCGTTGGGAGTCATAGGACAAGGATCTCTGCTTTTTGGCTATTTTTATGTTGATAGTTTGAATGCAAATATACAAACTAAAATTTAATTGGCTATTGATCAATGAATGAAAATATATTTTTGAACTCTTTTGTGTTTGATGTGCTGAATTTTGTATTTGATGCTGAAATGGTTCTTGCTAAATTGATTTGCTGCTTTGACTGAATATCATTTGCTAAATTTGAATGGATATTAGTTCTATACTTTTTTTTGCCCCATCTTTTTTATCATGACAAAAGAGAGAGAAAAGCTTGAGTTCTTGTTTTGAGGAAAGACAAGTATAAATTAAAACTGATCTTGGAATTTTAAAATTAAGAAGGAGCTGCGCATCTCTAAATTTAAATCACCTCTTATGAAAAAGAGGGGGAGTAAGTCTCTCTAACAAACTTTGTGAATTCTAATTTTATAAACTAACTATTTTCTCAATTTTTGTTTGTCATCATAAAAAAAAAGGTAAATGTAATTGGTTATTGAAGATAGTTTTGATGATAACAAACAAGAAGAAGATAACAAAATCAAGCCCAAGACCTTTCAAGATTAGTATTAGGACTTAAGTCATTTGTAAAGGTAAAATGGTTCACATTAAAGCTCCAAATATGTTTTTCAAGAACCCAAAATAGCACACATGTTTTCCAAGATATTAAAATGAGTTTTGAATTTACAAGGAATGACTTTTAAGTGTCTAAAAGGTTATTGGAACATCCAAGTGGCATTTGGCTAAGTTTCAAAGCTGATTAAACTATTTATTCAAAGGCCCTAATCAATTAGAGCATTTCCCGAATCGATTAGCAAAAGTCAAAATACCAAGGATTCAGTTCCATTAAGCCATAATCGATTAGAATAGGGCATATAATCGATTAAAGCATTTAAAAGGCATTGCACACCTTCAGTCTTTTAAAAGCCATAATCGATTAGGCCTTATGGCTAATTGATTAGGGAGTTCCAGAAACTCATCTTTGTTGTGCTAATACGAGCATAATCAATTAGGCACATGTCATAATCGGTTATCTAGGTTTCCAAAAGCAGAAATTAACAGTTAGTAAGCTGCATTTAATGCTCCCAACTACTCCTGACGGCTCTTTAATGACTTGGGTTTTAAATACTAATCATTTGGGACTTAAGGGAAGTAGAAAATCATTCTGAAATATCTTATTGAGCATTTAATACGAGCTTTACTAACCTTAAACTTTAATACTCTATTTTGAGCTTAAAAGTGTGATCATTCTTCTGCCCATTGAACTTCAATTTGTATTATCCACTCTTGTGAGAGTTTTCCATTCAATTATTCTTTGATTTCCTATGTAAGAGGGTGAGGTATCCCTCAAGAGATAGAATAGTGAGGTATCCTTTGGTCTTAAGGCTCAAGCACAAAGGGTGAGAGATTCCAAGGTGTGTTGAGTGCTCGTGGTTGCAAAGGTTTGTAAGCATCTGTTAAAGCTTGAAGTTTTAGTGAAAAATCTTGGGTGAATCACTTCAGGATTGGACATAGGCTACAAGGGGTGGTTGAACTAGGATAAATCTTGAGTTTGCTATTCTCTACTCTATCTCATTTACTTTTATGCTTTGCTTTTGTATGCTTACTTGAATTCTCTTCATCTTGGCTGATTTTTTTGTGAGTGAAGTGTTCAATCTCATCTATATACTTACCTCAATCAATTAATAGCTTTAACAAAAATTGATAAACATATGTTTTGTAAAAAGTTTACAAAAATCTTTTATAAACTCAATTCACCACTCCTTTTTTGGTTTAAAACCACTTGGTAACACCACCTGTTCTAAACCGGACTCCGCCACGAAAGGCCTTGAAGGTAGTTTGGGCCTCTGAGCAACTTTGGGCCATAATATCAATATTGTTAGATATGTGCAATGATATATTCCTAAATATCCATAACTGCCAATCATCTACTTACAATATTATAGGATCCATAATTGTCTCAGGTTGATAAGTAGCTCTTATAATGAGGTTTCCTAACTTATAGGGATTTATCCTAATGATAGAAGGAAAGCAATCCTCATCAGGATACTAATCCTAAATAATTGCATTCAATACAGATTACATGAGGATTCTGTACACACTCTATAAATACAAGGCTAAGTAACCTCAATCAGGTATCGGTAATTTGACCAATATTCTCCTCTTTATTTGAGCACAGTCTAACTTGAGCATTAGAGTCTCTTTGCAGGTACCCACCCCTCTGTCTTAACACGCTCGATCGTTGCTACTCAAGGAGGAAACCACCACATTCATACCTATCTTAGGTATCTTCTGAATCCACTTTAGAACATTGACGCCGTCTGTGGGAAACGAGTAACTTACAATCCTACTCCAATCATGGTGAACACGAGATAGAATTCAAGAAGAGACGCTAGGCAGGCCTCCACCAACCAAAGGCAGGATTAGGCCAGTCAGCGCCCTCCTCTTCTTGCCCCTCCTCCTAATGCTGAAGCCTCTGCTGCGAGAAACCAGACACTTAATGTAGAGAACCAATGCGATGGGCATTCTGCTTTGGTTTCCGATGAAAGCCCCCCACCCCGTAGGATTCCTGTAAGAGATAGACTTAGAATTCTAGCACAAGAAGGCAACCCTGATTCCCAATAGCGCAGGGTCCCAGTTCATCAGCATTTGGGAATGCCTAATAATGAAACTGGCGATCGTGCGTCCTGCTCTCAACGCACAAATCAGTCTCAGGCATCCCAACGTCAATTTCAAGACATGCTGTAACATCATATGGCTATGCTGAACGAGCAATATCAAAGGTTGGAAGACATGCAAGATGCCATGCATGAAAATCGACCCAAACCTCACCATAATGATGGCAGTCTTAGCTCGGGAATCAATCAAAGAAGGGCACATGTCGATGCTTCAGTGATCAATATCCGGAATAATAATCTGAACCACAAATTTGAAGAGCACCCCTTTTCTGATCAACTGTTGGCATACCACGTTCCTAGGAGCTTTAAATTTCCAGCGAACTTGGAAATCTACGATGGAACTACAGATCCCCAGGAGCATATTAATGCTTACAAGCAATCCCTCTGTTTTCATGGGGGGGTCTATGAAGTTATTATGCTGAGCTTTTCCTCTCTCGCTGAAGAATGGGGCACTCAAATGGTTCTCAAGCTTACCACAGAGGTCCGTGGCTGACTGGCCAGACCTTAAACAATGTTTTTTGCTCCAGTACACCACCAGCAAGGAACAAACCAGATCCATCGAATCCTTGGAGAAACTACGCCAAGGGAAGGACGAGCCACTTTGTGACTATGTAAGGCGTTTCATGACGAATTGCACTAACGTGGAAAACTTCGATGACTGAATAGCCCTCCACTATGCTAGAGGCGGTTTATGGGTTGGTTCTTGAGTTCTTTGCTCAAGAAAAAATCAAAGAACCTGAGCGAGTTCCAGAGGCGATCCCAGAAGTATGTAGACTTAGAGGAAGCAACCATGGATCAGAGGAGGTGGGATAAAGGTGAACCCTCTCACTAGAAGTCTAACCGTAATTCCTCGCGACCCCGGCCCTCCAAAGATAACCCACCTAGGGCTGGGTACTTCGTCTATACTCCGCTGAATACTCCACGAGAAAAAATCTTGAGGGAAGTAATGAACACTGAGTTCCAGAGCATACGAAGATCGCCCCCATCAAGAAAGCTAAGCAGAAGGATCATTCTAAATACTGCACTTGGCATAAGGGTTATGGGCATAACACTGAAGACTGCTATAAACTCCGTGACGCCATCGAATTCTTAATCAAGGCCGGACGACTACAACAGTATATCCTCCGGGTGCAAAATGAAGAACATCGTGGCAACTGCAGAGATGATAAGCGCAGTCTGCGGAGAACCCAACCCCCTATGGTGGAAAAAGGACTCGGAGTCCCAGGAGAAGATCCCAGACCCTTCCTCGTCGAGATAACAATGACCAGCAAGACAAGAATAACACGCCCCCACCAAAGATAATGATGATAGAAGTTCTGAGCCAAACAGAACGAACAACACCATTGCAAGTGGCTTTGCCAGTTGATGTGTGAAATCTGCAAGTGTATGGTTTTGTCATCAAGTAATAAAAAGATCGAATCCATAGGATCTGTGTCTATGAATACCAATTAATTAATTAATTCAATTAAATTAAATAAAGGGAATAAAATTGTTGAGTGAGAAGAATATAGTAACAAAGCAATTAAGTAAATAAATACTAAAGTGTAAAATTAAGAACAAAAATAGTAAGTTATTAAGAAAGGTTTTCAAATGCAAGAAAGCTTCCAGAATTGGGGGTAACCACAATGATACAAGATAAATCCTAATTGACAACCCTTTTATTAAAATTGAAATTCAATTGAAGGTGAATTACCCTAAATTAGTTAATGTTCTTTCTCAAGAGATAAAAATCGTGCCCAATTTAAACCAATTCCTACTCTCGTGGTAATTGAATTTAAATTGAACCCATTATGCTTTATGGTAATTCATTAAATCCTCGAAAGGCTAAACCTACTCTCGTGATTTAGACCTTAAGTTCAATTCTTATGGTTCCAACACCTAGGTTCACCTCTTAGTACATCCCTAAATATCTATGAAATACAAATATGTAGCTAGCAAATTCACATGAATAAGCACAATAAGAATTAAATCAAAGAACATTTAAGATTAATAAAAAAGGGTAAACCAAATCAATTAATCTTCATCAATGTATCAAAGGGCATTGCCCAATCTTAGAAATAAAAGAAACTACTCAGACATAGAGATGAAGAAACAAGAAATCAAATTCAAGAGCATCCAAACCCGTAATCAAAGAGAGAAGAGAGGAGAAAGATGAAGATCAAGAGCCTTCAAATGTGGCTTTTTCAAACTAAATTGGAACTATGATATTACATTCAAAGCATCTATTTATACCCCTAGGGTTTCAATTGGTCCCAGCCCATCAAAAGAAATAAAAATGAAACTTAAAAACTGACTCGGACTGCGATCCACGGCCGTGGAAAATTCCACGGCTAAGCCGTGGAATTCTTTGGAGAATCACTTTTGCTTATTCACGCTACTGCTCGATCCATGGCCGTGGGAAATTCCACGGGTAGGCCGTGGAACTCTCTGGAATGAGTCTCTTCCCCCAATTTTCTATCCGTAAAGCTCCAACTTCAATCATGCAAGTTTTCCATCCATTTCAAGGCCAATTGAGCACCAATCTTACACAATAACACTAAAAACACCGCAATTATCCGAACTAAAGGAAAACAAATAAAAAGAGAAACTAAAATGCCTAAAAATGCATGCAAAACAAGAATAAGATATGATGTTATTTCACACATATCAAATCCCCTCAAGCTTAAGATTTTGCTTGTCCCCAAGCAATAACTAAGGCCAAACTAAGAAATGGGATCAAGAGACAATAATGAATGAGGAACCCGAGAAAACATCTAACCAAGCAATAGGCAAAGGTAAACCAAGAATTAGAGAGGTAATCAAAATCAAGTCCAGTTAGAGGCTAAAGTTCTTAGAAATCATGCTCCTCACTAAATTGGGTTCACTCTACTAACCACACTCAAAGTGTTTAAGGGTGAAGACAATGCGCTCAAGATTCCTCAAAGAAAAAGCACTTCCATAAGCTTGATAAGAAACCAAATTTTCACTAACAATTTGCATGCATGCAAGAATCAAAAGGTCTTTCAAGGGTTACAATGAGGCCATGGGAATTATGTTAGGTAGGGTAAAGAAACGAAGGTATGTACAAAGGGATAACAAAATTTTCAATAAGCACAAGAAATCCACTAGAACATAAATGGAGCAAAGACATTTTTCAATCAAGAGCATAACTCCACATTTCTAAGCATTTTCTTCCTTACTTTTCCTTATTCTCTTTCTCTTCTTTTTCAAGCTTTCATCTCATGATTTTCTTTTATTTGCTTTTTTCCTTTCCCTTTATATTTTTTTCTTTTCTTTTTTCATTTGAGAAAGAGAAGGGTAAAAAACATATGATTCTTAACACAACTTTACATAACTTTCAAACTCAATTTGCTCCATTTAATATTCTAAATAATTACCGACAATATATCATCATAGGCATCAAGAAAAACAATTATGCAATAAACTCAAAATGAGCAACTAGTGGATGAAAATGTGACAATTATTTTAGAAAGCCAGAAAAATACCTAACATGCCTTAATCACATTCAAGCATGCAAATAAAAATTTCACCTTAAAATGGTTTCAAATTAAGTTCTAGAGTACAAAATCAATGAGGAATTATCACTCAACACAAAGAATGAGAGCAAAAATCATATAGTGCATAAATCCCATATAGGCTCAAAACTCACATTTAGAGGTCAAAAATCAATAAAAAACATAAATTTAGAGAACATATGCTAATTATCAACTATCAAGAGATCACCTCCACTATTAATTAAAATAATGCCTGTTGCCTACTACAAGAATCAACAAATTGGGTTCCAAATCAATACCATCTCAAAATCCTCAAAAGAGAGGGGCACAAAATTCAACCAAAAAGTCGAGAGATATGATGGTGTGAAAATACAATATGAAGATGCAATGCAAAATTAGACATGAAAATGCATGAAACTAATCATCTAAAATAAAAATGAAAATACCCCCCAAGTTTAGAATTTATATTGTCCCCAATGTAACAATCTATAACTAGAAAAAGGATAAAAGAAAAGAACTAACTACGGTGGTGGAAAATCTTCTGGTGTTCAATCCATGGCCATGGAATTTTTCATGGGCTGGGTGTGAAACTTTCTGACTTCACTCTCCTTCTAATTTGAGCTTCAAAAAGGGTCAAACCTAAATAAGATTCATGAGATAAAGATCAAACCAGCAATCCAACACAAAAAATCAAAAGAAAAAGAAAAAATTCAAAGGAAAAAAAAAAAAGAAACTTGGGTTGCCTCCCAAGAAGCGCTTGTTTAAAGTCATTAGCTCGACTTTGGTCTAGTTTATATGCTCAGGTGATGTCAATGGAGTAGTGCTCAGTCCTCACTCCTTCAAAGTGTTTCACTCTCTGGCCATTTATGATGAAAGGCTCATGGTCTTCTTTCTTCACCTCAAGCACACCGTAGGATAAGCGCAATAATGATTGGATCAAAGAATATTCAAGATTAATAAAAAGGGGTAAACTAAATCAATTAAGCATCATCAATATATCAAAGGGCATTGCCCAATCCTAGAAACAAAAGAAATTACTCAGACATAGAGATGAAGAAACAAGAAATCAAATTCAAGAACATCCAAACCCATAATCAAAGAGAGAATAGAGGAGAAAGATGAAGATCAAAAGCCTTCAAACGTGCCTCCTTTAAACCAAATTGGAACCATGATATTACATTCAGAGCATCTATTTATACCCCTAGGGTTTCTACTGGTCCCAAACCATCAAAAGAACTAAAAATGAAACTTAAAAACTGACTCGGACAGCGATCCACGGCCGTGGGAAATCCTATGACCAGGCCGTGGAATTCTCTGGAAAATCACTTTTGCTTCTTCGCACAACTGTTCGATCCATAGCCGTGGGAAATTCCACGAGAAGGTCGTGGAACTCTCTGGAATGAGTCTTTTTCCCCAATTTGCTATTCGTAAAGCTCCAACTTCAATCATGCAAGCTTTCCATCTATTTCAAGGCCAATTGAGCACCAATCCTGCACAACAACACCAAAAATACTGCAGTTATCCGAACTAAAGGAAAAATAAATAAAAAGAGAAACTAAAATGCCTAAAAATACATGCAAAACAAGAACAAGATATGATGTTATTTCACA
Organism: Ormosia semicastrata; assembly: GCA_029884595.1. Taxonomy (NCBI): domain Eukaryota; kingdom Viridiplantae; phylum Streptophyta; class Magnoliopsida; order Fabales; family Fabaceae; genus Ormosia; species Ormosia semicastrata. The sequence goes on along the minus strand of JAQQTO010000041.1, from coordinate 15,773,114 downwards.
CACATCACTGGTGGAGGGTCATTGAACGGATCTCGGAAAAAAGCTCCGAGGATGGCGGTATTTAGTGTATCCCACTCCCAACCCAGAGTACAGGTAGCTGAAAGAAAAGTGCCCCCTATCACTTTTTTGGACGAGGACTACGACAGAATTATACCGGAACATGACGACCCACTCATCATCTCGAGAATAATTTCCAATGCCAAGGTCAGCCAAATTTTCGTGGATCAAGGAAGGTCAGTGGATATCATGTTTCTAGATCTCTATCACAAGTTAGAACTACCACTATCAGATTTGACTCCTCATGATGGGGAATTGACAGGTTTTACGGGTGAGAAGATCACCCGAGTAGGCTTATACGAAACCCACCTGACTGTGGGATCATCCAAACTTTTCAAGACGGTCAAAGTAAAGTTTCTGCCCTTCAGCTTATAACATCATCTTAGGCCGTCCTTCTCTAAATGCTCTTGGTGCTGTGATCTCCACAACTCACCTCGTGATGAAGTTCCTAAACAAGAACAAAGAGGTCGTTACCGTCAAAGGAGACCAAATTACCGTAAGGAAATGTTATAATGAGAGCGTGAAGATTTGTAAAGTTACCAAGAACAGGAAATCTGCCACTTTTAGTTCAGTCTTGGATCACATCAACATACTTATGACCGAACTTGACGTTAGAGAAGAAATTTGCGGCACCAGGCCCGAGCTGGAAGGCGATTTGCAGCCTCTCCAACTTGGAACAAATCCAAACCAGGTCACCAGGATCAGGGCACATTTGTAAGAGAATGAAAAATAGCAGTTGATAGAACTTCTGTTGAAAAACAAAGACTTTTTCGCTTGGACAATGTCTGACATACCAGGGCTTGACCCAAGTTTCATCTGCCACCGTCTTTCCATCTGTGAAGGTGTGAAGCCAGTCGCTCAAAAGAAGAGGAAGGTCGACCCAGAAAGGCAACTAGTCATTGAGGAACATGTTAATGAATTATTAAGTGACAACTTTATAAGAGAAATCTCCTATACCACCTGGCTGTCCAACATTGTCCTGGTAAAAAAATCCAATAGGAAGTGGAGGATGCGTGTAGATTACACCGACCTCAATAAGGCCTGCCCTAAGGATCCTTACCCACTTCCCAATGTGGATAAGCTGGTGGATTGTTCCTTAGGTTTTAAGCGGTTGTCTTTCGTGGATGCGTATTTCGGGTACAATCAGATTCCTATGTACCCGAAGATGAAGATAAAATTGCCTTCATCACTGATAGGGCAAACTACTGCTATAAGGTCATACTTTTCAGTTTGAAAAATGTAGGAGTCACCTATCAGAGGATGATGAACAAGGTCTTTGAAGACCAAGTGGGGAAGATGCTAGAGGTGTACATAGACGACATGATAGTGAAAATCCCACAAGGTGGATCACATACAGCAGACCTGGAAGAAGTATTTACCCAAGTCAGAAATTATAACATGAGGTAAATCCCGGGAAGTGTGCCTTCGGGGTCCACGCGAAGAAATTTTTAGGTTTCATAGTAACCAACTGAGGGATCAAAGCCAATCCTGACAAATGCCAGACAATTCTAGACATGTGAAGCCCTCAAAGTGTTAAGGAAGTTCAACAGCTAACAGGCCGCATTGCAGCTATAACAAGATTTCTCGCCGAAGCGGCCTATAAGTCATTTCCCCTTTTCAGAATTCTAAAGAAGGGAAAAAGTTTGGAATGGACCCAAGAGTGTGAGGACGTTTTTTTTATCTTTGGACCGAACACCGGTGAGACGCTATACTTATACCTCTCTGTTCATGAGGAAGCAGTGAGCTCCGTACTGATCCGGGAAACAGATGAAGGATAGAAATTGGTCTATTTTGTAAGCAAAGCCCTGCAAAGACCTGAACTCCGCTATCAAAATGTTGAAAAGGTGGCATTCGTATTGATCATCATGGCTAGAAGACTGTGGTAGTACTTCTAATGCCATCCCGTGGTAGTGAGAACAGATCAGCCCATCTGATATGTGTTACATAAGCCAGACTTAGCCGAAAGGATGATCGCTTGGTTTGTCGAGCTTTCTGAATGTGGGATCATTTATCAGTCACGACTAGGCATTAAAGCCTAAGCGTTATCTGATTTTGTAACGGAACTCACATCTGACCCCGGCAACCATAAAGGAATCTCTTAGACTATCTTTGTGGATGGATCTTCCAACCCTAAAGGGAGCGACGCCAGGGTAATCCTGGAAAGCTCAGGAGGACTAACTTTGGAGCATTCTCAGAAGTTTGAGTTCACAACCTCGAACAACCAAGCTGAGTATGAGGCGTGTATCACCGGGTTGGTGATGGCCAAAGATATGAGGGCAGCAAGGATCAAACTCTGGAGTGATTCTCAACTTATAACCTCCCAATTCTGGGGTGAATATCAAGCGAAAGAATCCCTCCTACGGAAATACTTAATCAAGGTACAGGAACTCCTTAAAAACTTTGAATAGACAAAGGTCGAACACATTCTGAGAGAACAGAACTCCAAGGCAGACCTTTTGTCCAAACTGGCCAGTACTAAGGGCCTTAGAAATAATCGCTCAGTAATTCAAGAGACCTGATAATCATATATTTTATGCATTAATAAACTCTCATCTTTAGTCATTTACACTCCTTATGTACTTAATTCCTAGAGCTTGGTCATGTTTTACTAGTTTGGGCTCAAATTGGACTTAATTGATAATTCCTAGCATGGTTTTAAATTGCGGTTGCGGTCGCGGTTGCGGTTGCGGTCGCGGTTGCTGCGATTGCGGGCATTGCGGCTGTTGCGATGCGGATTGCGGTCGTTGCGGTGTGATTTTTTTTTAAGCTTGCACAAAAATATCGTGTCCGATGCGGTCTGATGCGGTCCGATGCGGTCGTGATGCGGTCCGATGCGGCTCGATGCGGTCCTGATGCGGCCGCAACGCAGAATTTTTTTGTGATTTCTTATCACACCGCAATTGCGGTGTGATGCGGTTGCGGCGGTGGCCGCAACCGCAATATTGCGGCCGCATCAGGTGATGCGGTCCGCAATTTAAAACTATGATTCCTAGCATTGTTGTGGTTTTACACTATTTCTGTATTTTAGTCATATCTTGAGTTTTAAAAATCTGATAATTATGCATTTTACCCTGTAGGAAAGATGAGATAAAGCTCTACAACTTTGATGAAGAGCTCAAAGTCTTAATCGGATGTCTAGTAGACCTAATTGAGCTTGGAAGTTCAGACTCAGATTTGGGGAGCATATGACATTAAAGTGAGCATATTTTGGTCAATTCAAGTCCAAATCTAATGGGACTTGGGCCATTACATTCCTACAAGGTCCAGCTATGTTTGGGAAGTGCAAGGAGACATTAGGGGCCAATTTAAGGGGTCGTTTTAGCTATAAAGAAGGGGAATCCGAGATCATAGAGGTGTGGGTCTCATTATTTCACTTTCACTTTATCTATTTAGATCTAGATCCAACATTCTATAATTCAGACTTCTTCCTCCTCATTATGTCTGTCATTTTCATTTTGCTCTTCTTTTCATATTTTTCTGAGTTTTTTCCTTCTCATGGAGCGCTAAATGCCTTGTAATCAATTCGGGATTCTTGAAGAAATTATAGTTTGGATTCTTGAGACATTGGTTCTGTATTATTTTTTATTTGTAATTGAATTCCTCTTCTTCTCATTTTTTCTTGATCTTGAATGCATGAATGGTGATTCTATTTATGTTTAATCTGATTTGATCTTAATTTAAGATTGGGATTGTGAAAAACTTAGAACTAATTAATCTAAATTAATCACGTAATTGAAGAGGTTATGTTACTGATTTGTGCCTAGGTTAATTGAATTTAGTACTTAAATTAACATGGATCCATCATGAATTGTGCGATTACAAATTTGTGTCTATCACTTGTTAATTGAATCCTAAATGATTATCTAGTATGAATTCTGGATTTGATGCAGAGATTTTGGTGAGATCTAAGTTAACAATTCAAATGCACTTCAAATGTTTGTTGAAAGGTCTATGATTGAATCCACCCAATTTCGGATAGATTTATGAATTGATTATGCTTTTAATTGATTGTTCTTTCTTTAATTCTGCTATTTCATATTCTGTTTCTTAACTCTTTCCCCCAATCTAGACTTGATCTGATTAAATAGCTAACAAAGATCCTTGAGAGACGATCCGGTGTTGACTCCTATGCTATAAGCCATAGGTACAACTCGATTTTAATTTTGATTGAGTTTGACGCTCATCCAACCTATTGCAAAAAGATGTGGAGTTCTTGTTTGACCAGAAATGCATGGAGGCCTTTGATCATTTGAAGCGAGCTTTGACCAGTACCCCTGTCATTCAGTCACCTGACTGGACACTCCCATTTGAGCTAATATGTGATGCTTCTAATTATGCTATGGGAGCTGTCTTGGCACAAAGAGTGGGCAGGGCTTATCATGTAATCTACTATGCTTCACGAACTTTTGATGCTGCTCAAGCAAATTACACAACCACAGAAAAAGAACTTTTAGCTATTGTGTTTGCATTAGACAAGTTTCAATCTTATTTGCTAGGTTCTAAGGTTGTGGTATTTTCTGATTATGCAGCTCTGAAATTTCTTCTAAAGAAGCCTGAAGCTAAACCATGATTGATTAGGTGGATGCTACTACTCTAGGAATTTGATGCAGAGATTTCGGTTAAATCTAAGTTAATAATTCAAATGCACTTCAAATGTTTGTTGAAAGGTCTATGATTGAATCCACCCAATTTCGGATAGATTTCTGAATTGATTGCACTTTTAATTGATTGCTCTTTTCTTAATTCTGTTATTTCATATTTTGTTTCTCAACCCTTTTCCCTCAATCTAGACTTGATCTAATTAAATTACAAACAAAGATTCTTAAGAGATGATTCGGTGTTGACTCCTATACTATAAGCGATAGGTACAACTCGATTTTAATTTTGATTAAGTTCGGCACTCATCAAAATATTGGCGCCATTGCCAAGAAGTGGAGCAAAAAATTTGGTGGCTGATTTAAGATAAGAGTGGAGCAGAAAATTTGGTGGCTGATCACTTGAGCAGAATTGAGAGAGCCTCAGATCCCCTTCCTATTGATGATTCATTTCATGATGAGCAGCTTTTATAGCTGCAGGGTAAGGTCACTTCTCCTTGGTTTGCAGATATGGTAAATTACCTAGTTACTGGTGTTTTCCCTCAATGTTTTACTAGGGCTCAGATTGATAAGTTAAAGAGTGAGTCTAAGTATTATGTGTGGGATGATCCTTATCTTTGGAGATTTGATAGTGATCAAGTCATTAGGATGTGAAAATAAGTTTGCCCCAAATGATTTTATATATTAAGTTTTGATGATGACAAATACAAGACAAAAAGAATACTTTGCTTATGTTCTTTGTTGCATCTTATATAGAGCATATCCTTAATAATTGATAAATATCTTATTTGGATATGTATATGAAAGTTTTATATGCATGTTAAACTAACTAGAGTTATACATTTATGATCATGCATATAAAAATATTGAATTATGAATTTGGACTAATTATGCTTGTTTAAGTGAGTAATACTTTGTAGGATAGTCCAAGTACCAAGAGTGAGCATTGCAACAAGAAAGCAAAAGATCTCAATTAAGCTCAACACAAGGAGAAGGTGATTAAACATATGTCTTTGAAGAATGTTTTTAATGTTAACAAACATGAAGACAAAATGAAGATGATAAGAAGACCAAGTCCAAGATCTTTTAAGGATAGCTTTAGGACTTAGAGTCTCTCTGTTCGAGAATCTCTTTGGATATCTCCTAGTGCATCAAGATAAAACAAAAATGTTTTTCTTAAACTTATACCAAAACTATTTTGATTTTGAAAATAACTTAAAAATGTTTTGGTGTTTTTGATAAACTTTCTGGGATATTTTTCAAGCTTTTATAACTGTTTTACAAATTGAGTTATTCGAATAACTCATTGGTTATTCGAATAAAGCCTTAAATTTGGTTGCTGCATGACTCTGTGCTTTAAAGTGTTATTCGAATAACACTCCTGTTATTCGAATAAATGTTTTCTAAATAGCATGTTTTATATCAGCTATTCGAATAACTTATCAGTTATTCGAATAGAACCTTTTCCCAGAAGTCTGTCTTAACAAATGTTATTCGAATAAACTTAGAGTTATTCGAATAACCAGTTTTCTAAAGAAAGCCTTTGTGGCAGCGTTATTCGAATAACACGAAGGTTATTCGAATAACCAGTTTCAGAAACGTTTTTAAAATAACGTGTTATTCGAATAGCCAAAGGCTTATTCGAATAAACACGGTAAACACAGATCCGAATATAGAAAGTAACGGACACTTTTTTCTTATTAATCATGGAATTAAATTTTATAATTGCTAAATTTCTATCTGACTCTATAAATAGAGACCGTGAGTCTCATCTGTTAAGAGCCCAGCTATTTGTTTAATTTACGCTTGTTCTGAGAAATGTGATTTACAATTTATGCCTATTTTTCTGTGCTCTTTTTGCTAAAACTTTGATATATCCTTTGAGAGCCTCTTAGCACTTCAATTTGTATTATTTGCTCTGAGTGAGAGTTTCTCTTCATCCATATTTCTATTCTTCTATATTGAGGGTGAGGTATCCTTCAAGATTTGTATAAGGGTGAGGTATCCCTTCAAGGTTTGTATAAGGGTGAGGTATCCCTGTAGGTTGAGACTTTAGCATAAGGGTAGAGTTTCCCTGTGTGTGAAAAGTGCTCTTTTATGTAACGGTTGCAAGCACCTATTGAAGCTTGTATACATAGTGAAAAATCTCGAATTGTTTTCGAGGACTGGACGTAGACCACAAGTGGGTTAGTGGTCGAACCAGGATAAATATTGTACCTGCTTCTCTTTTCTCAATCTCTTTATTTTATGCAATTTTATATTATTGCACATTTATTTATTTGCTGTTCTTAAAACTTTTATTCTTCATTTCGCAATTCTTTCTCTTTTATTTAATAGCTTAAATATTTGTGTTTATTTCAAGAGCTTTTGTGAAAAGTTTTTAATACCCAATTCACCCCCCTCTTAGGTAATGGTTGCCATGACTAACAAGTAGTATCAGAGCTTCGTGCTCTGGTGAAAGCTTAACCGCTTAGAGTTAAAGATCCTTGCTTGTTGGCAACCTTGAAAGTTTTTCAAAATGGAAGGTTTTGAAATTGATAAACCACCATTCTTTGATGGTGTGCATTTTGTTTATTGGAAAGTTAGAATAGAGTTTTATATGCAATCTATTGATTTGGATTTGTGGGATATTGTGCTAAATGGATTTACTTACAAATCAAAACAAACTTGGAATAGTTTTGACAAAAAATATTTTTCTTTGAATATTAGAGCTATGCAAATTTTGAGAAGTAGTTTGAATGATGATGCTTATGCTAAAATTAAAAATTACTTTAGTGCTAAAGATATATGGGATGCTCTTGATGATATCTATCTTGCTAACAATATTTTTATGCATAAAGTTGTATATAGAAAGCAATAAGAGCAAAAATCATTGAAGGAAGCTTGTCATGAAAAATATCCTCAAAAAGATGCTCAAACTATTGAAGGGAGTCAAATGCCTCTTGATGACGATGATGCTCAATTTGAAGAAGAGGCAAAGCAAAATAAAATTGATGAGGAAGAAGGTGATTCCCTTAAAGAGTCAAGTATGCTAGAAATTGAGACTACTTCCTCTATGGCTAAAAAGGACTTTGAGGTAAATAATTCTAAATTATATTATAGTCCTTCCTATAATGAGTTCCAATGTGCATATAATGAATTGTATGATGGTTTACTGAATTTAGAAAAGAAAAACTTATCGTGTTTGGAAAACATTTCCTTTATTGAAAATGAAATTGAAACTTTGAAAAATGAGTATGCATTTCTTGATGAGGAAATACCTTTGAAATATGAAACCTCATCTTCTTGTGAAAAGTGCATTAATTTAGAAAATCAAGTTAATGACTTATATTCTGAATTTGTCAAAGCTAATGATTGTAATTGCTTAAATTCTATACATGTTAATAAGAATAAAATTAATGTTATTGCATGTGAAAATTCAAGCAAGGCTTATGGCAAATTTTATTTAGAATATAATAACAATAAAATGCTTAAGTTTTTAAAAAATGATATTCAAATGATTAAGCCATTTACAATTTTTACAATTTTTGTGGTCATCTAGGACATATTTCTCATTTATGCAATTATAGAAGAAATCCTTATATGAGAAATTGTACGGTATGAGTTCCTAAAAATCCTAAAGGTCCTAATACTAACATTCAAGGACCCAAAATGAAGTGGGTACCAAAGTGTCCTCCTAGTATTTCAATTATGCAGAATATTTCTCAAAAGGATGAACAAATTGATCAAAAGAAAAAGGAATCATCAAGGAGAATGCTTCCAAAGCCCAATGGTAGAAACTTTGGTCAAAGAAGGAAGATGACTTCAACCAAAGCTTCTCAAGTACAAAATGTAGAGCTTGCAAAGTTCAAGACTTGAAAAGAGAAGCAATGGGTAAGAAAAAATATTTCCTTAATTGCCAAGGCCAAGGTATCAAAAGTTTTTACTTCTTATGCACATTCACTTAAAAATGATAATAATGAATATGAGGTATATTCTTTGTAGGCCTTAAGTGATTAATAGAATCATGTGTACTTAATAAAATTTGAATATTATGTTTAACACATGATTATGTTCATTTTTATTATATCATAGTTTATTAATTTGTTATATATCTTGGTACATAAGAGTCTATAATGCCTATGTATGCTTTATGTGCTTTAAAAATTGTCTACATATCATGAAAGCAAGCATGTTATCGGATATATGCTTAATGAAAAATGATTATCTAAATTTATTGTGCTCAATTTACATATTATGAAAAAATTGATCTTTATGAGAGCATAATAGATTAATAGCAAAAAACTAACACACAAGGACCCAAGAAAATTTGGGTACCAAAAGTCAAAAATTGAAGTGTGTTATAAGTGTGCTTGAAGGCCAAGAAGTGACTTTGGCATCTTGAAAGTGGCTGCTCCAAATATAAATATCATAAATAATTTCAAGCTCTCCTCCTTGTCTCCATGAAGCATAGACTTGCAATCCCTGGATAAGTGAAACTTGTGTTATGCTTTTCTAGCTTTATATCTTGAAAATGTTTATACACATTAATATGCTAGATAAAAGTATACTCATTGTTTGAAATGACATGTCTAATGATAATATCCTTGAGCTTGAGTTTTTAATCAATCATACATATATTTAAATATTTGAATTTATTGCTTAAATTTCTTTTTCTTTCTTAAATTTCAATTCTAAACGTATGCTTTACTGTGTTTCTGATAGATTTATTCGAATAAATCTAGGTTTATTCGAATAAAGATCAATCAGCGGATCAAAATTATGTTGCATACTAGTATTATTCGAATAACATTACATTTATTCGAATAAACTGACCCTTAGCAACTACAGTCTCTTAATTTGGTCTCTGCCTATTCGAATAAAGCTAAGCTTATTCGAATAAACTGACTTCCATGTCAGTTCTGCTTTTGTTGTGATCTCTGTCTATTCGAATAAAATTCATTCTATTCGAATAAATTGAGGCTTGTTTTATCAGTCGTTTATGTATGCTCACTGCCTATTCGAATAACCCCATAGGTTATTCGAATAAAATTTGTTAAAAGCCACAATGCTTGGCTTTCCCTGCTCATTTATTGGAATAAAACCCATTTTATTCGAATAAAACCAATTTGTTTGAAAGGTTCTGCTACGTTTCGTTAATATATGCAGAATTCTTTTTTTTTAGACTGAAAATGTATATGCTTAATCAAATTGACTATTCTTTTGATGTTTATATGTAATTGGCTAAATTTGATCAATGAAATGAAATTTCTTTTGCCTTTGTGAACTCATTTGTTATTTTGAATGCTTATTTGCTTATGAGTTTGGCATAATGACTAACCTCTATGGATCCAAAATTGATGGATACCAATGAAAGAACTTTGAATTGTATTGTAGGGTGATAACTACCTCAAGCAAGCATTTAAATGGAATAAGTTCAACTTGAGGATAGTAAAGTTTAAAAGGATTCAATTGTTAAAAGGGGTGCAAAGAATTTCTATTCCCTCATGAAGGCTTGAAGCTTGGAAGTTGATGGAAGTGAGAGTCATCTACAAAAATTTCAAAGAGTACTTTTTTGGTGATATCAAACTATTATCTTTTTCTTTGTATATACTTTAAATTTGATATCATATGCTATTTGGAGAAGTAGAGAGTTGCATTATACCTTTACACACCTTACATGATAATTTTTTTTTTTAAAAATACCTAAATAAGTTTTGATGATGATAATATATTTCTTGATAAACTTGAATCATGCCTTAAAAATGCTTAAACTATTTTTTTGGATTCAAGTGCATATGTGCTTCATGCATTCTTGTTAGAACTAATATTGCATGGTTGATAATGTGATACATGTTTTACATTATATATCAATCTAAATTATGCTTATAAATGAGCTTACATGATATTTGATGCTAACATATGTTTTAGAGGACTTTTAAAGTTAGCTTTGCAAGTCTCTCCATATGTTTCAAATATAGCCATCAGATTTTGTATATACAAGCATATATGGATAAATGAGAAAAGCTGAATAGAATTCAAATGAAGAGGAAGATAAAGAAGGCTTTCTTCTAGTGCAATGGAATGGAGAATTCAAAGGAAGAAAACTCAAAGTTAAAGGACCAATAAAGAAGGATCATTACTCTTTATCTATCTCAATAAGTATCTCTATCCCTAAGCTATTATGGTACTTTATATGATATAGATTATATGATACTTGTTGATAAATTGATCTTAAAATGATTAGATGCTTTCTTTACATGAGAAGTATGCTTAGCATTGACAAAGTGCCTAATTGGATATTAACTTGCTATTTTGTCGTTGCTTTTAGGGTGAATGATATTAGTTCTATACATGTTTTGATCCCAATAGCATATTTCATCAAGGAGATGTACTTATGTTCTTTTGACTTGGATTGATCTGTCTCAATGAATATGTGCTTTTTATATAAAACATCTCTACCTTTCTAAAATGATTTTAAAAATATAATGTACTCTTGTAAAATTCTTTTTGAAAGGGGGAGAAGCTTTAAAATGATTTTTTGTTTGAAGGATTAAGAAGATGTATATTTGACTTGCTTTTCTTTAAGGTAATATACTTACATGATCTTCACATACATATTTTTTTTTATCTATTATTTTGATAATATGCATATTTTGAGGGGGAGTCTAGCTCTTGAGTTGTTTATATCTCTTGCCTTACATCTTTGTTTGATTACATAAAGTGTTTTATTACTATCATATGCTAAATGTTGACATACAAAAATATGACAAGTATTGCATAAATAATCTTCTATATCTTGAAAAACATGCTTATTTCATCTCTCTATTCTTGAATCATATGTAGAATCTATAAAAGGGAGAAAATATTTTTTTCTTTTCTAAATCTTTTTGTTGATGTCAAATAGGGGGAGTGAAAATTAGAAATAAAAATATGTTCGTGTGCTTATTGTTTGATATGCTTACATAAATATCTATTCTTATATATTGCTCAACATATTTTTTCTTTGGTGATTTGTCATCATCAAAAAGGGGGAGATTGTGGAAATAAGTTTGCCCCAAATGGTTTTATATATTAAGTTTTGATGATGACAAATACAAGACAAAAAGAATACTTTGCTTATGTTCTTTGTTGCATCTTATATAGAGCATATCCTTAATAATTGATAAATATCTTATTTGGATATGTATATAAAAGTTTTATATGCATGTTAAACTAACTAGAGTTATACATTTATGAATCATGCATATAAAAATATTGAATTATGAATTTGGACTAATTATGCTTGTTTAAGTGAGTAATACTTTGTAGGATAGTCCAAGCACCAAGAGTGAGCATTGCACAAGAAAGCAAAAGATCTCAATTAAGCTCAACACAAGGAGAAGGTGATTAAACATATGTCTTTAAAGAATGTTTTTAATGTTAACAAACATGAAGACAAAATGAAGATGATGGGAAGACCAAGTCTAAGATCTTTTAAGGATAGCTTTAGGACTTAGAGTCTCTCTGTTCGAGGATCTCTTTGGATATCTCCTAGTGCATCAAGATAAAACAAAAATGTTTTTCTTAAACTTATACCAAAACTATTTTGATCTTGAAAATAACTTAAAAATGTTTTGGTGTTTTTGATAAACTTTCTGGGATGTTTTTCAAGCTTTTATAACTGTTTTACAAATTGAGTTATTCGAATAACTCATTGGTTATTCGAATAAAACCTTAAATTTGGTTGCTGCGTGACTCTGTGCTTTAAAGTGTTATTCGAATAACACTCTTGTTATTCGAATAAATGTTTTCTAAATAGCTTGTTTTATATCAGCTATTCGAATAACTCATCAGTTATTCGAATAGAACCTTTTCCCAGAAGTATGTCTTAACAAATGTTATTCGAATAAACTTAGAGTTATTCGAATAACCAGTTTTCTAAAGAAAGCCTTTGTGGCAGCGTTATTCGAATAACACGAAGGTTATTCGAATAATCAGTTTCAGAAACGTTTTTAAAAGAACATGTTATTTGAATAGCCAAAGGCTTATTCGAATAAACACGGTAAACACAGATTCGAATATAGAAAGTAATAGACACTTTTTTCTTATTAATCATGGAATTAAATTTTACAACGGCTAAATTTCTATCTGACTCTATAAATAGAGACTGTGAGTCTCATCTGTTAAGAGCCTATCTATTTGTTTAATTTACGCTTGTTCTGAGAAATGCGATTTATAATTTACGCCTATTTTTCTGTGCTCTTTTTGCTAAAACTTTGAGATATCCTTTGAGAGCCTCTTAGCACTTCAATTTGTATTATTTGCTCTGAGTGAGAGTTTCTCTTCATCCATATTTCTATTCTTCTATATTGAAGGTGAGGTATCCTTCAAGATTTGTATAAGGGTGAGGTATCCCTTCAAGGGTTGTATAAGGGTAAGGTATCCCTGCAGACTGAGACTTTAGCACAAGGGTAGAGTTTTCCTGTGTGTGAAAAATGCTCTTTTATGTAACGGTTGCAAGCACCTATTGAAGCTTGTATACATAGTGAAAAATCTTGAATTGTTTTCGAGGACTGGACGTAGACCACAAGTGGGTTAGTGGTCGAACCAGGATAAATATTGTGCCTGCTTCTCTTTTCTCAATCTCTTTATTTTACGTAATTTTATATTATTGCACATTTATTTATTTGCTGTTCTTAAAACTTTTATTCTTCATTTCACAATTCTTTCTCTTTTATTTAATAGCTTAAATATTTGTGTTTATTTCAAGAGCTTTTGTGAAAAGTTTTTAATACCCAATTCACCCCCCTCTTGGGTAATGGTTGCCATGACTAACATAGGAGATGTGCACCTGATAATGAGTTCCATTCTATTCTTAGCTTTTGTCATACACTTGCATGTGGTGGTCATTTTGATCCCCAACAGACTGCTACAAAGGTTTTGGACTCTTGTTTATATTGGCCTACCCTATTCCATGATGCTTATTTATTTTGTAAGTTTTGTGAACAGTGCCAAAGAACAGGAAATATTTCTTGTAGGAATGAGATGCCCCAGTAACCCTTATTGTTTTGTGAGATTTTTGATGTGTGGGGTATTAATTTTATGGGTCTTTTTCCTGTATCATTTGGCTTTGTTTATATTCTGCTTGTTGTGGACTATGTATCTAAATGGGTGGAGGCTAAGGCCACTTGGACTGATGATTCTCAACTTGTTGTGGATTTTGTTAGGTCTCACATCTTATGCAGGTTTGGTATTCCGAGGGTCATAATCAGTGATCAGGGTTCACACTTTTACAATCGAAGCATGGAGGCTTTGCTGAAGAAGTATAGAGTCATGCACAAGGTTTCTACACCTTACCATCCTCAGACCAATGGGCAAGCCGATGTCTCCAACAGAGAGATCAAGCAGATACTTCACAAGATAGTCCAATCAAACAGGAAGGATTGGAACAAGAGGCTTGATGATACTCTATGGGCTTACAGGACCGCTTATAAGACTCCGATTGGGATCTCTCTTTATCGGATTATTTTTGGCAAAGCATGCCACTTGCCGGTGGAAATTGAGCATCGTGCATTTTGGGCGGTGAAGAAGTGTAACCTGGACCTAGACTAAGCAGGCATGGAGAGAAAACTTCAGTTGCAGGAATTGGAGGAGATCCGTTTGGAAGCCTATGAGAGCTCCAAGATTTACAAGGAGAAGACCAAAACCTTCCATGATAAACTCATTGCTAGAAAGGAATTTCAAATTGGTCAAAAAGTTCTCCTTTATAATTCTCGTCTTAGGTTAATGCCTGGAAAATTAAGGTCTAGGTGGGATAGACCATTTGTTGTTACTAATGTTTTTTGTTATGATGCAGTTGAACTCTAAGATGTGACAACAAAGAGAACATTCAAGGTCAATGGGCATCGACTTAAGCATTTTCATGAAGATTGTCAAGAGCAAAATATGGAAGTGATGACTTTGCTTAATGCCGTTTGCACGAATGAAAAATGAGGGAGACCTTTACCACACTTTTATTTTATTTGCCATGACTACTTTGGTGATTTACATTATGCATCTTTCCTATGTTTACATTGAGGATAATGTAAAATTTAAGTGTAGGGGAGGAATTTTAGCATTTTATTTCTGTTTCCATTTTCAATTTTAATGCTTCTGCTATTTAATTTTTGGTTTTGCTGTTTCTACTATTTTGATGTTTCAACTCTGTTGTTTATTTTTCTGTTACTATTTCTATTTCTATTTTGGTTTTGTTTTCTGTGTTTGTTTACTGTAAAAAAAGGGATGCAAACAAAGATCAAACAAAAACAAAAACAAAAATAATGCTTTGAAAGAAAAATATGTTTTCGAATGGATTTTAAATTGTGTCAAAGTGATGAGTAGAAGTAAATTAAGTAAAAGGTTCATGGTTTGAATTGATGGATTGAGTTTGATAGATGCATATCTTGTGAGTTTTTGAGTATACTGGTGTATTTTAACATTTGCATCATTCTCTTCTTTCTTATGTGGTTTTCATTCATGTTAATTGATCACTCTAGAACTTGTTTTGATTCTTTTTTAGACTACATTTTCACTTGCATGCATAAACATGATTGAGACCTTCTTTCTTTTATTAGCTACTTTAGCCAAATGGCCAACCCTGCATTATTTTCCTTTGATTAACCCCCTTAAGCCTACTTGCTTATTCTTTGTTTTAGCTCATTATATAACTTATATGAAAAATCATGTTTTACCTTACCTTAGGGAATGAGAGAGTATTAGCTCATTTTCATTAGAGGAGCTCTTTGGCTTGTAGGTAATTAACAGTTCAAGTATGGGGGTTGTGCAAATTAGTGTGCAATATGCAAAGTGTTTGAAAAAAATATGTAAAAAAAAGAAAGAAAGATAAAAAGAAGAAAATGCAAGAAAGGTTAAATTTTTCAAAAAAAGAATGTGTATTATTTGGAGTTGGGGGATAAAAATTCATGTTTGTTACTTGTCATTTGAGTTCCTTCTCAATGCTCTTTTATTCTCTTGGATGTTTAACTTGTCATATCCATATTATTTCCTTTCCTTACCTTGGTCCCATTACAACCTTGAATAAAGTCCTCTTGATTTTTGTGTGCATGTGTTTGAGTAGTGGAGAAGTAGAAAATAAGCAAGCTTATGGTAGTACAATTTTCATGGATTGAATTGAGTGAAATACTTACCCTGTAAACACTTGAGGGATTGAGAGTGTATCCTGTGAGGATCTATCATTCTTGATTCATGGTTTTCAAATTGATGATACCTTGCTTGTTCAAATTTAAGATATGAATAAAAGTTACCTCATGAATGCTTTGTTCCCTTAAATTTTTGGTTTTTTTTCTTGCTTATAGCTTTTGCATTCTTGAATGTCATTTGAAATTAAGTCTTTTAGAATTTTTAGCTTGTGAGTTTGTTTTGTTTTTCTTTATTCCCTAGTTGGGTCTTATGTGTTTTGCTCAGGAGTGCAAAAAGTTAAGTGTGGGAGAATTTGATAATCACATATTTTATACATTAATAAACCCTCATCTTTAGTCATTTACACTCTTTATGTACTTAATTCCTAGAGCTTGGTCATGTTTTACAAGTTTGGGTTCAAATTGGGCTTAATTGATAATTCTTAGCATTATTGAGGTTTTACACTATTTATGTATTTTGGCTATATCTTGAGTTCTAAATATCTAATAATTATGCATTTTACCCTGTAGGAAAGGTGAGAGGAAGCTCTACAACTTTGATGAAGAGCTCAAAGTCTCAATTGGATGTCTAGTAGACCTAATTGGGCTTGGAAGTTCATACTCGAATTTGGGGAGCATATGGCATTAAAGTGAGCATATCTTGGTCAATTCAAGTCCAAATCATATGGGACTTAGGCCATTACATTCCTACAAGGTCCAGCTATGTTTGGGAAGTGCAAGGAGACACTAGGGGCCAATTTAAGGGGTAGTTTCAGCTATAAAAAAGGGGAATCCGAGATCATGGAGGGATAGGTCTTATTATTTCACTTTCACTTTGTCTATTTAGATCTAGATCCAGTATTCTATAATTTAGACTTCTTCCTCCTCCTTCTCTCTGTCATTTTTGTTTTGCTTTTCTCTTCATATTTTTCTGAGTTCTTTCCTTCTCATGGAGGGCTAAACACCTTGTAATCAATTCGGGATTCTTAAAGAAATTGTGGTTTGGATTCTTGAGATCTTGGTTCTGTATTATTTTTTATTTGTAATTGAATTCCTCTTCTTCTTATTTTTTCTTGATCTTGAATGCATGAATGGTGATTCTATTTATGTTTGATCTGATTTGATCTTAATTTAAGATTGTGATTGTGATGAAACTTAGAATTGATTGATCTAAATTAATCACGTAATTGAAAAGGTTAGGTTACTGATTTGTGCCTAGGTTAATTGAATTCGGTACTTAAATTAACATGGATCTATCATGAATTGTGCAATTACATATTTGTGTTTATCACTTGTTAATTGAATCCTAAATGATTGTCTATTATGAATTCTAGATTTGATGCAGAGATTTCAGTTAGATATAAGTTAACAATTCAAATGCACTTCAAATGTTTGTTGAAAGGTCTATGATTGAATCCATCCAATTTCGGATAGATTTTTGAATTAATTGCACTTTTAATTGATTGTTCTTTCCTTAATTTTGCTATTTCATATTCAGTTTCTCAACCCTTTCCCCCTAATCTAGACTTGATCTGATTAAATTGCAAACAAAGATCCTTGAGAGACGATCCGATGTTTACTCCTATACTATAAGCAAAAGGTACAACTTGGTTTTAATTTTGATTGAGTTCAGCATTTGTCAAGACCCTTTCCCAGCCTTTCATCACGGATCATATAGTGTTTCAAGTACAGGGGGAGAACCCATCCTAGATCACCCCAATCATGGAGTACTTGCAGTCTTGGGTGACACCTTCTGACCACAAGGAAGCCTCTAAGCTGGTCAAGACAGTTGTAAGATACACCGTCTACGGTGGGTAGTTGTACCATCGTGGTTTCTCCTTACCATTCCTTAAATGCCTCACCCCGAAGGAAGTAGATTATGTCCTTGCCGAGATTCATGAAGAAAGTTGCAGACATTATTTAGGAGGCAAGGCATTGGTTTTGAAAGTGCACAGGGCAGGGTATTATTGGCCCACAATGGAAGTTGATTCCCATGCGCACGTCCGGGTTTACGATAAATGTCAACGCCACTCGGACTATTACCACGCCCCCTAAGAAGAGTTGTCCACAATATCGGTACCTTGGCCTTTCTATAGATGGGGAATGGACATCCTGGGCCCGTTTCATCAGGCCCCAGGTTAGCTGAAATACTTAGTGGTTGCGGTAGACTATTTTACAAAGTGGATTGAGGCAGAGCCCTTAGCCACAATTACTTCATCGCGGATCTAGAAGTTTACTTGGCGTCGCATCATCACAAGGTTTGGAGTTCCGGAGTCCATCGTAACGGACAATGATCTGTTAATACTTTTAGTGCTTAAATGTCTTTTGTTTGATTCAATTGGACTCCATATGTGCTCAATTGTTGACATTTAGCTAAGTTTTTGATTTAGAATTGTCTTTGGATGTTTATTATGAAACTATGCTTAAATGTAGTTATAAACACTCATAAATTAATTATGCTTTTTAGGATATCTTTGAGTATTTGAGTCCATTAGCATTGAACCGAGCTTGATGACCATTTAAGGAGAAAGATGAATGCTTAAGAAGATTGGTTTTATCCCTAGAAGTAAATGAAGAAGAGCAGTTATGAAGATTCAAGTTGTATTTGAAGGAAGGGATCAACACCGCCCGTGTCAAATGACACGGGGTAGGCCATGTACTCCTCTGACTATGAAGGCTGGATCAAATTCTATTTTTGAGCCAAAACGGCCTGTGTCAAATGACACGGGGTAGGCCATGTACGTCTTTGACTTCATAAGGAAAATCAGTTTTCAGTTCTGACCGAGAACACGGCCCGCGTCATCTGACACGGGTTAGGCCATGTTCTTCTCTGAATTTGGAATTAGCTGGAGTTTTGTCACCAGAATCAGACACGGGTTGGGCCGTGTTATATGACACGGCCCGTGTCATCGGCTCAGAGGTTTAAATTCGTGTTTTAATGCTAAATTAGGTATCAAAATCTATAAATAGGGTTACTTAGAGTCCCTAAAGGAGATCTGGACAGAGAGAGTCGTCAAGGAAACTGAGAGAAACACAAAGACCAAGAAAGAGAGGGATTCGATTGAGGATTGGAGACGAGGATTCGAGCAATCAAAGATCAATCATTCTCAAGCCTTGAAAACTAGTTTGATCTTTAGTTTTTCTTTTCTTCTTTGTTCTAAACAATGTCTTTCTTTAATTCTTCTTCTGTTTTTAACTTTGCCATGTGTGGCTAAATTTCTTGATTAGTTAAGGGAATATGAAACTCTAATTTTGATTATGTAAATCTTGCATATTTCTTTATATCAATACAATTATGTTTTTATTCATATGTTTCTGTTCTTGAATTAATATAAAGGTCTTTATATTCTTGCCAATTTTTGAGAGTGGTAAAACTAGTGAAACATATGATCTAAGTAATTTAATCCCGGTGTGTGATTAGATCTTAGTGTGATTGATTTTCTAATTCTTAATGCAATCATTAGGTAGGTGTAAGAGCGGTTGCTTTACGAATAACTAATGGTTAGGGTTTGAATTGAGCAGTTGCTGAATTGAGCAAAACATAAGAAAAACAAGGAATTTATCTCACAATTACATAAGAACATAATTGATCATGTTGGTATAAAGAGTATGTAAGTTAGCATAATCATATAAATCTAGTAGTGGATTTCATCTCTTAACTAATATCTTTAACTTGATAATTCAATTTGTGCTTACTGTTTTGGTTTAAGTTTAATTTCTTTGGTTAGTTTTAATTAACAAAACCCCCCCTTTTACTTTTACTGTTTATTCTTCATCAGAGTTTAATTTAGAAATTGGATTAATAGTGTCAATTGAATTAGTTCTTTGTGGATCAACCTTTGCCTACTACAATTGGTTGCAAGGTTTTATATTTTTGGTAGAACTTGACAACTGTTTTTTATATAATTTTTAATCATATTCCATACCACACCAAATTTTGGTGCCGTTGCTAAGGAATTAAATTTTCAATTACACTATCAGTTTGTTTCCTATTTTTTCTCTTTGTTTTTGTTTTAATTTTAATAGTTTCAGTTGTTTTCTTCAACTGTCTTGCAGGTGTTCATGTCCAGTGAAAAGGTGAACGAGCAATTGAGAAATTTAAGGCATTACTTTGAACAAATCAACTCGCAATTCACACCTGCTGACGTTGAAGCTGCCCGTCACATAGACCTTTCAAGTTCTACGGCATCTGAGATATCTGAGCCACCTGAAGAAGTAATGATGGCAGAAAATACGTTAAGGATGTTGGGTGCTTCGGACTTGGACCAACAACCTCTGTGCATAGAAATTCCTGAGAATGAGGAGGCTTTTGAGTTGAAATCTGGTCTAATCCATCTTTTGCCATCTTTCAATGGACTAGCTGGAGAAGACCCTAACAAGCATTTGAAGGAAATCCATGTTGTGTGCTCTAGCATGAAGCCCACAGGAATTTCAGTGGAGCAAGTTAAGTAGAGAGCTTTTCTATTTTCCCTGAAGGATTCTGCAAAGGAGTGGCTATACTATTTGCTACCCGGATCCATCCAGTCATGGCAGGATATGGCTCGAGCTTTTCTGGATAGATATTTCCCTGCTTCAAAGGCTGCCACTATCAGAAAAGAAATTTGTGGCATCCAACAAAGGCATGAAGAATCACTTCATGAATACTGAGAGAGATTTAAGAGATTGTGTGCTAGCTGTCCTTAACATCAGATCAGTGAACAGCTTCTGATACAGTACTTCTATGAAGGTTTGCTAGTGATGGACCACAACATGATTGATGCTGCCAGTGGAGGAGCTTTGGTTGATAAGACTCCTCGAGAAGCTAAAAACTTGATATCTAGAATGGCTGCAATCACTCAACAATTTTTCACTCAGAATGATACAAGAGTGAGAGCAGTTAAAGAGGCCGACACAACTAGTTTACAGCATCAAATGACCCAATTGAATGCCATGGTTCAGAAGCTGATGGACAATGGGAAAGCACCGGTATAGGCATGTGGGATTTGTTGCTCTTCAGGACATCCCACCAATATGTGTCCCACTCTGCACGAGGAGACAAATGAAGAGGCCAAGGTAGTGGGGGGATTTTCTGCACCATCCAAGAATTATAACCCCTACTCCAACACATATAATCCGGGGTGAAGAGATCATCCCAACTTTAGCTATGCAAAGCAGCCCCAAGCTCAACCTCAAGCTTATGGGCCTCCAGGATTTCAGCAAAGACAAGCACCCTTTCTTCAGAAGCAGCCACAAGTTCAAGCTCCTAGGCAACCTGAACCTTCGTTGGAAGAGCTAATGAGACAAATGGCCACCAATAATATTCAGTTTCAACAAGAAATAAGGGCCACAATCAGTACCTTACAAAACTAAGTGGGACAGTTAGCCACTGAGATCAACAAGGTTCAGAGTCAGATTTCTGGGAAACTTCCCTCCTAGCCAGAGATGAACCCAAGAGAAAATGCTAGTGCTATCACCTTGTGAAGTGGGAAGATACTTAATGAACCCACATCTTCCCAAGTCACTGAAGACAAAGCTCAAAAGCCTAAGGAGGTAGAAGAGGAGGGGCTCAATTCTAAGACCCCTAAGGTAAGTGTTTCTCAATCATTCCCTAAATATGTCACTAAGGCCCCTTTTTCGAGTAGGTTAGTTAAAAATAAGAAAGAAGAAGCGGATAAAGAGATCTTAGAGACTTTTAGGAAAGTTAAAGTTAACATTCCTCTGTTAGATGCCATTAAGCAAGTGCCTAGATATGTTAAGTTCTTAAAAGAATTATGCACTAACAAAAGGAAGTTGAGAGGTAATGAACGGGTCCAGGTGGGAGCAAATGTTTCAGCTATTTTTAATAAGAAACTCCTAACTAAATGTAAGGATCTTGACACATTTACTATACCATACACTATTGGTAATGCCAGGTTTGAGAGGGCAATGCTAAATTTAGGTGCATCCATTAATGTCATGTCATTTTCTATTTATGCATCTTTACATCTAGGACCTTTAAAACCTACTGGAGTTATCATTCAATTGGCAGACATGTCTAATATATACCTGAAGGGGGTTGTTGAAGATGTTTTGGTGCAGGTAAATGAATTAGTGTTTCCGGCAGATTTCTATGTGCTGGACATGGAGGAGGACAAATTTCCCAACTCTGCCCTCATTCTGTTAGGGAGGCCATTCCTAAAGACTGCACGGACTAAAATTGATGTGCATTCGGGAACATTGACAATGGAATTTGATGGAGAGGTGATCAGATTCAACATCTTTGAAGCCATGAGATACCCGAGTGATATGCACTCTGCTTATATTATTGATTCCTTTGATGTTTTTGAGTCTTTAATTTCTACTATTTTTGAGTCTAATCAATTTGATGTCCTTGATACAGTTATGACTCGCAGTTTAGATTTTCAGGAATCAAAGAAGGATGACCAAGGAGAGTCATGGAGCAAGGAGGTTAATGAAGTAGTGGCAGCTTTGCATACACTCTCTTCCATTTCAGAAAGACATAAAGTATCGTATGTTGAGCTACCTATTACCACTGATATACCTAAACCTTCTGTTGTGCAGGCACCAGAGTTGGAATTGAAGGAATTGTCTGCACATTTGAAATATATATTTCTGGGTGAGAAGGAGACACTTCCGGTGATAATTGCTAGATCCCTTACCCAAGAGCAAGAGGAGAGATTAATTTCTATGTTGAAGGAACATAAGACAGCCATTGGATGGACTTTTGTGGATATCAAGGGTATTAGCCACTCCATTTGCATGCATAAAATCTTAATGGAGGAGGGGGCTAAGCCAGTGAGAGAACCACAGAGGAGGTTGAATCCTCCGATGATGGAGGTTATAAAGAAGGAGATACTGAAGCTCCTAAGTGTGGGAGTCATCTACTCCATTTTTTACAGCAAATGGGTAAGACCAGTCCAGGTAATACCAAAGAAATCTGGCATTACTGTCGTAAGAAATGCTGAGCATGAGCTTATTCCCACTAGATTACAGACAAGGTGGCGTGTTTGTATAGATTATAGAAAATTAAATGCTGCCACCAGAAAAAACCATATCCCTTTACCCTTTATTGATCAAATATTAGAGAGGTTAGCTGGTTATTCTCTTTATTGTTTCCTAGATGGATTTTCAGGTTATAACCAGATTGTTATCGCTCCGGAAGATCAGGACAAGACCACTTTTACTTGTCCTTTTGGCACCTTTACTTATAGGCGCATGCTTTTTGGACTTTGCAATGTGTTAGGGACCTTTCAGAGATGTAATGTGAGTCTATTTTTTGATTATATAGAGAACATCATTGAGGTCTTCATGGATGATTTTAGTGTATTTGGGAATAGCTTTGAAAAATGTTTGGAACATTTAGCTTTGGTTTTAAAAAGATGCATTGACACTAACCTTGTTTTAAATTGGGAAAAATGTCATTTCATGATAGAAGAAGGTATTGTGTTAGGTCATGTAATCTCTGCTAGAGGCATTGAAGTTGATAAAGCTAAAGTAGAGCTTGTGCGTTCATTACCCCCGCCCACTAGTGTGCGAGACATTCGTTCTTTTCTTGGTCATGCAGGTTTCTATCGGCGCTTCATTAAAGACTTCTCCAAGATATCAGCAGCTCTCTGCACACTTCTCCAAAAAGACATGTCATTCTATTTTAATGAGAAGTGTATAGAAGCTTTCACTAAGCTTAAGGAGTTGATGATTGAGGCACCTATCATTAGGCCACCAAATTGGGAGCTTCCATTCAAGTTAATGTGTAATGCAAGTGACTTTGCGGTAGGAGCTGTCTTAGGACAGCAAGTTGATAGGGTTCCTTATGCTATTTACTATGCATCAAGGACCCTAAATGATGCTCAACTGAATTATTCCACAACTGAAAAAGAGCTTCTTACTGTTGTTTTTGTTTTAGAGAAATTTAGATCTTATTTAATTGATTCTAAAGTGATTATTATTTTTTATCATGCAGCATTGAAGTACCTACTGGCAAAGAAGGAGGCGAAGCCAAGATTGCTCTGATGGATTCTGTTGCTCCAAGAGTTTGACTTGGAGATTAAAGATAAAAAAAGGAGTGAAAACTTGGTGGCAGACCATTTGAGCAGGTTAGTGACTGAAGAGGAGGACATACCTATTTAAGAGAGCTTTTCGGATAAGCATTTAATGGCTATCATAACCATCATTCCATGGTATGTTGATATTGCCAATTACTTGGCCACCAAGGATTTTCCGGAAGGCCTAAATAAGGCGCAGCGAGATAAGCTGGGAAGTGATTGCAAGTATTATATTTGGGATGATTCTTACCTTTGGAAGCATTGTGCCAATCAAGTGATTCAGATATGTATTCCGGATTCAGAGACTCACTTCGTTCTCTCTTTTTGTCATACCTATGCATGTGGAGGACATTTCGGTATGAGGGGGACAGCTAATAAAGTGCTTGACAGTGGTTTTTACTGGCCCACCATTTTTAAGGATGCTTATAACTTCTGTAAGTCATGTGACCGCTGTCAAAGAACAGGTAATATTGGTCTGCGAAATCAAATGCCTCAAACTCCAATAATCTTTGTGGAAATCTTTGATGTTTGGGGCATTGACTTCATAGGACCATTCCCTCCTTCTTTTGGTTTCTCCTATATTCTTTTAGCTGTGGATTATGTTTCAAAATGGGTGGAAGCTAAAGCCACTAAATCTGATGATTCTAAGACTGTTGTGGATTTTGTGAAGTCCTATATTTTTTCCAGGTTTGGTACTCCCAGAGCCATCATTAGTGACTAAGAGACACGTTTTTGCAACAGAATCTTTGAAGCCCTCTTAAAGAAATATGGTGTGGTGCATCGGACTTCTACTCTTTACCATCCTCAGACGAATGGCCAGACTGAGGTGTCCAATTGGGAGATCAAGTCTATCCTTGAGAAAATTATGAATCCAACACGCAAGGATTGGAGTACTAGACTTGCTGATGCTTTATGGTCATATCAGACTACATACAAGACCCCGATTGGCATGTCCCCATTCCGATTGGTGTATAGGAAGCCCTGTCACTTGCCAGTGGAGCTGGAACATCGATCTTACTGGGCTATCAAGCAAGTTAATTTGAACTTGGAAGGTGCTGGCAAGCAGAGAAAGCTCCAAATTCAGGAGTTGGAAAAATTAAGGAATAAGGTTTTTGAGAGTGCCCTCATTTACAAGGTCAAGACCAAAGCATTCCATGATCACATGATCTCCAAGAAAAGTTTCAACAAAGGCCAAAGAGTGTTGCTATACCAATACAGACTCAAATTATTTCCAGGTAAGCTACGTTCTAAATAGATTAGATCATTTGTAGTAACTACTATTTTTCCTTCTGGTGCAGTGGAGATCATGAACGAGGCATCTGGAAAGCCATTCAAGGTCAATGGGCACCGTCTCAAGCCTTACCATGAGCTTCCGGAGAATGCAGAAGTTGAGGATATGCCTCTTCTCTATCTATCCTATGCAAAATAATGAGGAGCGCTGCAATGTCTGGTTGAGGACAATAAACCAAGCGCTTATTGGGAGGCAACCCAATCAGATTTGCTTTCTTTTCTCTTTCTATTTTGCGTTGTTTAGTTTCTTAGTTTAGCCATTTTCATATGTTTCTTGCTTGATGATACCTATTTCTTTGCCGGTATTTGTGTTTTGACGTACTCAAGTTTTAGTTTGATTGCATGAGTTCATGGTTTGTTAAGTGCGTGCAGTCATGAGGAGCAAATTGGAGTGATTTTTATAAGTCAGAAGCCTATAGAGGGTAGGCCGTGTCCATTGACACGGCCTGTGTCCCCATGACAGCAATTCCAGTTCTTGACAGAGAAGTACATAGGGTGGGTCATGTCACATGACACGACCCGTGTTATCGTAGGTAGTAAGATCTGTACTCTTTACAGAGAAATACACGGGGAGGGCCGTGTCACACGACACGGCCCGTGTTGTCGTGCCCAGCAGACCCCAGTTCTTGGTAGAGGAGTACACGGGTGAGGCCGTGTCATATGACACGTCCTGTGTACTCACGGCAGATTTCACTTAAACCCTGATTTAGGGTTTTCTTTCTTATTTTTCCCTCAATTCTCTTTCTCCCACGTAGCTACCACGCAGCACTTCTCCTCCTTCTCCTCTTCCCCATCTTCTATTTACACTACCCCCAACTCCACCATTTTACCCAGCACACACTACCATAGCCACCATTTCAAGTTTTCCTCTTCCTTACTTTACCACCCCACCTCCCACCACGCAGCCTACCATAGCCACCATCGTCCCCACTATTGTTCTTCCATTTTCTAGCTCCACCTTCTAACCACCACCATAATCTTCCATTGTTTTTCCACTTTCCCACCAATTTCTCCCTACATTTCTTCTTACTCTGCGCTTCTTTCCAGACCTTCATACCCTTTCCTTCACATACCCTGTCTCCCCATCATTCCCACATTAACGGTCCCATTCCATTTCTTCTTCTTCTTCTTCATTTCTTTTTATTTCCTCAGTGATGGGTCCTAAGAAGCGAATCAAGGTCATAGCTGCTTTATGTTCCCACCATCCCTATCATGCTTCCACTAGGCGTGCCCAATCTCCATCACCCCCTCTGGTACCAGTCAATCCCATTGACAGAAAAGTAGTGATTCCCACTCGATTTTTTGGATGTAGATACCTTTAGGGCTATAGGGTTATATGATAAGATTTTTGCTTTATTGAGTAGGATTGGTTGGGTAGAATTTGCACTGATAAATAGGCCTACATTTGCTGAGTTGACTAGGGAGTTCATTTCTAGTTTTAATCGTAAACTGTATCTCCTGTGTGATCAGGAAAAGTGGCCTAGTGAGATCACATTTAGGCTGCTAGGCAATTCTCATTTTGTTGACATTCACTTTATTCGTGTTGTTTTTGGTTTTCCTAAGGGTGCAAAATATGTTACTCCGTGATTTTAATCCTGATCGTGTATGGTCAGATCTGATTGTGTCTGGGTTTAGTGACTATGACCCTAAGATGTCTAAGGCTTCTAGGCTTAGGTCCCCTGCCCATCGATATATTCAGAAATGGTTGGCTAATACCATTTGTGGTAGGGGAAAGTCAAGGCACAATTAGCCTTTCTGAATTATTTTTCTTGCACTGTATGCTTAAGGGAGAACCTGCCAATGGGGGGCATTGACTCTGTAATCAGTTTCACCATGTAGGGACCACTTTAGTTGGCCGTATAGTGATAGGGGGTATGTGACTACCATTGCTGTCCATTTTGATTATCTGGATTTACTGGAGGAGGCACCAGTCTAGGGTCCCAATGCTATTGATGTGGCAATTTTGGTATCTATAAAGTTATACACCCATCAAAATGGTGCTCTCCTCTTGCTCGGAGCTAATGGAATTGTCCTGCCTAGGACAGATCCTATCCCTAAGGCTTATGAGGATGTTGCAGTCTCCCCACCTCCAGAGTTTACTAATGATGCCGGACCTTCCGCTCAGCCTGGCACAGCTTCTTATGATGTTGTTTTGGCTCGTATTGACCTTCTAGAGCTGGGCTATACTGCTCGCTTCCAGCGCTTTGAAGACCATTTTCAGGCATTGGAGGTTGCTCGTGATCAAAGGATGGATGTCATTGATGGCAAGCTTGATCTTTTGCTTCAGCGTTTCTCCTATCCCCCTCCCCCATCCTGATGTATTTGCATTTTCTTTTGAGACATTGTACTTGATTTTGCCTAGATTAGTGGACATTGTATTGGTTAACATTTTGAATTTGATTGTGCTTCATAATCCAGTACTCATTTTCTTTGCATATACTTTGCTGATTTATTTGAGTTCCTTTTATCTGTTGTGTATGCTTTGCCATTGAGGACACTATCTATTTTAAGTGTGGAGGGACGTCTAGGTTTGACCTTAATTGCACATTCTGATCTTAATTGCATATCTGATGTATGTCTTTCTAATTGGTTTTTAGAGTATGCTGAGCAATGAGTAAGCGATTGATTTTTATTGATAGATTTTTTAAGCCTAAAGAAGTTGACTTTCTTGCTTTTAAACCTGCACTAAGAGGTTTTGAAAATTGAAAAGGTTTTGAGAATATGATAAAATTGGGACCTAGTGAGTTTTTGGGCCTTGATGTGAATGACTAATTTTAAGTAATTTCTGTTCTTTGTTGTGTGATTTCACTTGTGATTATATACTTTTCAGAACTTAATTTGACTCTCTTTTAAGCTGCAAATGATCACTGCACATTTTTAAGATGATAAATGCATTTCTTTCTTTCAGCTACTGGCCAAATAGCTATCCTTGTATTTTGATCTATTGTTTCACCTCTTTGAGCCTGAATGATATCTTTTTTTTTTTTATTATAGCTCAATACAAGGCTAACAGTGAAAAACCATTGCTACCTTACCTTAGGGAGTAGAAGAGCTTGATAATTATGTTGGGAATTGTATTTGAATAAGTGTGGGGGTGATTACATATGTTTTTATTCAAAAAAAAAATCTCAAGAGAGAAAAGAAAAAGAGAATGAAAAGTTGGTTGTTGAATGGAGAAAGTCAAGCAAAAGATAAAGATGGATTCAAAAGTGCTGGAGTAATTGTGCAAAAACGTTTGATTTTTATATTTCCCTTTGCTCTTCTATTTTCGATGGTCTAACTTTGTTTATCCTTGATATATCCTACCTTGACCTTGACCCCATTACAACCTGATTAAAGACCTTTTGATCTTTGTGTGCATGTGATTTAGGTGGTGGAAAAGTAGAGGCTTGTCAAGCCTATGATAGGGCATGTTTTCATGAGTTGGTTGAGAGTAAATACAAGCCCAAAACACTTGAGTGAAAGAGAGTATATTAGTGAGGATTTATCATGTTGATTTAACTCTGATATTAGATTGACCTGACTTGCTGATTTGGACTGTTGAGAGAGGAAATTCCTGATTGCTTAGATTCCTTGATAGGCCTAATGTGTGTAGATCTTTTCTCATTGTTTAGTACTTTTACTACTTTTTAGGAAGCATGTGCTTGATTTTATGTTTTTGCCCAGGAGTGCAAAATGTTAAATGTGGGAGTATTTGATCTGTTAATAATTTCAGTGCTTAAATGTCTTTTGTTTGATTCAATTGGACTCCATATGTGCTCAATTATTGACATTTAGCTAAGTTTCTGATTTAGAATTATCTTTGGATGTTTATTGTGAAACTATGCTTAAATGTGGTTATAAATACTCATAAAAGAATTATGTTTTTCAGGATATCTTTGAGTGTTTAAGTCCATTAGCATTGAACCGAGCTTGATGACCATTTAAGGAGAGAGATGAGTGCTTAAGAGGATTGGTTTTATCCCTAGAAGCAAAGGAAGAAGAGCAGTTATGAAGATTCAAGTTGTATTTGAAGGAAGGGATCAACACGATCCATGTCAAATGACACGGGGTAGGCCGTGTACTCCTCTGACTATGAAGGCTGGATCAAATTCTATTTTTGGACCAACACGGCTCGTGTCAAATGACACGGGGTAGGCTGTGTACGTCTCTGACTTCACAAGGAAAATCAGTTTTCAGTTCTGACCGAGAACACTGCTCGTGTCATATGACACGGGTTGAGCCGTGTTCTTCTCTGACTTTGGAATTAGCTGGAGTTTTGTCACCAGAATCAGACACGGGTTGGGCCGTGTCATATAACATGGCCCGTGTCATCGGTTCAGAAGTTTAAATTCATGTTTAATGCTAAATTAGGTATCAAAAATTATAAATAGGGTTACTTAGAGTCCCTAAAGAAGATCTAGACAGAGAGAGTCGTCAAGGAAACTGAGAGAAACACAAAGACCAAGAAAGAGAAGGATTCGATTGAGGATTGGAGACTCGGATTTAAGTGATCAAAGATCAATCATTCTCAAGCCTTGTAAACTAGTTTGATCTTTAGTTTTTCTTTTCTTCTTTTGTTCTAAACAATGTCTTTCTTTAATTCTTCTTTTGTTTTTAACTTTGTCATGTATGGCTAAATTTCTTGATTGGTTATGGGAAGATGAAACTTTCTGGTTGTATTATGTGAATCTTGCAGGCTTCGAGGAGCTTCTTGCAGGCTTAAAAATAAAGCATCACTGCAGCTCCGTGAAAAACCCCAGAACTAACGAGCAAGCCAAAGCAGCCAACAGAGTTATTATGTATGGAATTAAAAGAAGGTTGGACGATGCCAAGGGAAATTAGGCCGAGCAGTTAGATCACGTTCTCTAGGCTTACTGGACAACACCACATTCTACTACAAGTGAGACTTCCTTTAAGCTTACCTATGGGTGTGAGGCCATGATCCCGATAGAAATAGGCGAGCCAAGTCTTCACAACCAGTAATCCTCAGAGGTTGAAAACCACGGTCTGATTAGGGAAAACCTAGACTTGATTGAAGAAAGAGGATGCGTGGCCCACATCCGTGACGCCACCCTCAAACAGAGAACTGCGGCCAAATACAACCAGAAAGTGGTCTTCAGAAGACTCCAACCAGGAGATTTAGTGCTTAGAAGAGCTGATATAGAAGGAAAAAATGCTTTTCAAGGAAAGTTAGCCCTCAATTGGGAGGGCCCCTACTATATTGTTATCAACACCGGCAAAGGAGCCTACACGTTGGAGACCCTGACTGACACCCTAATTAAGAATTATTAGAACGAGGATAAACTGAGAAGATACTATAGCTAGATGTCCTTGGTGGCCTAATTTGTTAGTAAAGCTAAAGTCTAATTTGTCCATTATGTCAAGTAATACACTCTGTACAGACCTTAGTCCCCCAAGAATCATCAATAAAAATAGAATTATGCAGGTTTTATTCGATCCAAGACTCGTTGACAAGCCCAAGTCATGGGGTAGGGTCAATACCCATCCTCGATACTTGGCAGTGAATACCAAGCAGCCACACAATCGTGAAATATTATGGAATTAATGTCCGTGGTTCTCAAATGACACCTAAGCCAGTAGGGACCCTAAGAGGACCCCAGGTAAGGTTTTAAATCATACCCATGTCCGGAATGCCATATGATCGACAAGATGAACATAGGACCCCAGACTAAGGTCTTAAACTATGCTCAAATCCGGATTGCCATATGTTCGATAAGATGAACATAGGACCTCAGATTAAGGCTTCAAATTATACCTAAGCCAAAAGGGATGATGAACACCTTAGGCAAGGTGTTACATTGCCTAAATCCTAACATGCCAAACATTCTTCATTACGAACTCTGGTTTATGGATTAAGGTATTATAATGCCTAAATCTTAATATGCCAAATGTTCCTTATTATGAACTACAGTTTACAGATTAAGGCGTTATCCTTGCCTAAGTCTTAAATTTCAAAACGCTTGATTATGATAGGCATTGGATCATAGACTAAGGTGTAATTCTTACCTAAGTCCAGTAGAATGCTATGCACTCGTTATTACAGGTGAAAGATCCCAGACGATAGCCCATTTGATATAAGAAAACTATTTCCTAAGTCCGCATAAGGGAATTGTTACTTTCCATTTTGGGCGTTGGACCCAGAACGAACCATGGAAATAAATCTAAGATAACAAGCCAAAGCATGAAACAAAAAATGCTAGGTCAACAAAAAAAAAAAGAAAAACCCCAGATGCCAGGTAATTGTTTTTATAATAAAAGAAGAAACCCCTCGCAGGGGGCAATTAAAAAGATAAAGGGAAAGATTTAAGCTTTGGGTTCCCTTTCCACTGAAGCCGGAGCTACATCTTGGCTAACACCACAGCCGACTTGAGCAGCCTCGCTTGCCCAAACAAGCTGACCATCGCGAAAGATCTTTTCTGAATTGAGCTCCTCCAAGGATAGAATGATGTCAGGGTTAAAATGCTGGATTTAAGCTACAACATTCTAGACTGCTCTCCACCAATGTTTCCTGAAATGGTGTCAAGCTCCTCCACATCTTTCTCCAACTGGATAATCTAAGCTTGAAGGCTACTAATGGTATCCTCCGGCTGAAGACTCTTTGACTCTAATGTCTTCCTAACCGAGTCAAATGAAGCCAAGGCCGCCTTCAGCTCAGTAATCTAGGCTTAATCATCCTCATTCATTTGGAGAGCCATGGCCAGCTTCGGGGCAGCGTCCTTGTTCTCCTTTTTGTTCTTCTCCGCCATCTTCTCAATGGTCTTCTCAATGTAGTGGACCTCTGCAATGGCTTGAAATGCTGAAGTTTGAAGTTTGGCCAAGGTCAGGGCCAGATCCTACTCAGAAATATGCCCCATCACCTCTTTACTCAGCAACCACCCGTCTGTAAACGGCCTGGCATCATATTGCCCTAGCAGAACAGACAATGGATCTGTCCCCTCTTGATTTTCGCAGTCAAGAGGGCCCTCAGTAGCTCTCCTTTTTCTTCCTCGAAGGTTCTGGGTCTCGGAATCCAGTTCCTCCTAGATCTCTTGGATAACGATACCCCGTCTTGGGGGCACCGGTATGGCCGCAGCAGGTGTACTGGAGGATCTCGTTCCTTTCCTCATTGACCTCGAAACCTGCAGCGCTATGAGGGAAGGTCCTGACGTCATATTGCTTACTGAAATAACACAACAAAATAAAGTGAAAGTAAGGCAAGCGAAATTATAAAGTAGCGACATCCCAGAGCAGAAAGTAGGGTATAAACTATTGGCAAAAATGTCCTAGCTCCTACCTAACAAAGTAAAGAGAAAATCATCACCAGGAGTATCAGGGACATCTCTGATCTTGATGAACCCGTATGTTTCAAAATACCAGGTTATGAACTTAACGCAGTTGACCTCGTTCGGGGTAAAGTCTTTCTCTTCTTTCTCAAGCAGCATAGCGGGGAAACACCAGGCATCCTCGCTCCAGTATAACGGGAACTTCGGCTCCCCGTAGTCCTTCAAGAAGAAGGGGTAGAACCCCTCAACTGCTATAAGCTTGAAGAATCTAGTCTTAAACCCTTTGAAGCTATCTTGGAAGACATCAAAGGATTTACGACCAAACCTTGACTGGATTGTAAGCCAATTTTTTTGTTTCGATGACCTCTGAGGGTTAATCCGGGTGTAGAAATAAAAGAAGGTGCTGGTTGAATACCGCAGCCCCATGATCCGATAGAACCTTTCAAAAGCAATTATATAACCCCACCGATTAGGATGAATTTGGGTAGGGGCTACTTGCAAGGTTCGGAGCACAGTAATTTGGAACTCGGTGAAGGGTAACTGAAGTCCCAATTTGATGAAAATGGACTCGTAGAGGAACATGAAGTGTGAACCTACCTCCCGAGAAGAGCAAACTCTCTCGTTCCAATCCAGGCATACAACCTGGAACTCTCTAT
Organism: Ormosia semicastrata; assembly: GCA_029884595.1. Taxonomy (NCBI): domain Eukaryota; kingdom Viridiplantae; phylum Streptophyta; class Magnoliopsida; order Fabales; family Fabaceae; genus Ormosia; species Ormosia semicastrata. The sequence goes on along the minus strand of JAQQTO010000041.1, from coordinate 15,740,092 downwards.
CACGGTTCCCCCCTTCGGTCAGCTCTAAGTACTGTATAAATTGGTTAAGCTTGTTTTTAGAGGAAAACTCAGAAGCGCGCTCCCAGACGTCATCTCCTATCCAGGGATATACTAACCCCAGACCACGCCAGATCCATATTTGCTCTTCCTCGTTTGGTTGAAAAGCTTCAGCAACAGGTGCTTGGGCTCTGGCTCCCCTCCTACTTCTGGCCATAAAAATCCTGAGAACACCCAAAGTGGGTGGTGAGTAATTGTCAGAATCAATCAAAGATGAGATTCGGACATGGTGAAGGGTGAACCGAATGAACGGTACACTCCTACACACTAACCTCCTTTCCCTCCGAAGGTTGAATATTCAGAGGGACACCTCTGCCACGAGTACAATGGCAGAAATGGTGTTCAAAGAAGATTTACTGAGGAGGATTAGAAATCCTAAATCTACCGAGTGAATTGAAGAATAGAAACACATTCCAACAAGGATTGCATAACTGTTCGGATAGTTAATTACAGTAATGAGAAAAGAGAAGAGTGAATACCGTTTGTGAAGAACTCAGATTTCTGGTGAGAGCTAAACGTTGAAAAATCCTCCAAGGCTCCTACTTCGTTGCTACATAGAGTTTTCTGGAAGACATTTGAAAACAAGGTAATGAAGACAATATGTCCTTAAACCCCTATTTATAAAGGCTAGGCGGTTAAGGGGCATTATCGTCCTTTTAACCCAAGTTTCGAAATAATGCTCATCATGGCGCATGAAGTACTATGCATGTCCTTCCAGTTAAAATGTGCCACATGGCTTGAATAGTTGGGAAAGCAACTGAGGAGACAGTTGCTCAGTAATTCAAACATCACACAATTTCAGAAGGTCGGGCATGATTATTCCTGAGGACCCCGACTTTAGCTGGGATATCATTTTAGAAATGAGTTTTCATAATGGACCATGACCGACGAATACCAGTACCCCGGCCAGCGTGTTGTTAGCAGTAAATTATTTGGATCCCGGATTAAGGGCTTGAAGTCGGTTACTAACGCAAAATAGGCACTAACCTGGGAGTGATGCAATGTTATGCCGGAATGAGCATTGGACTTATCCCAACGAAGAAAAAATAGATATAATTAGCGAAACAAGTTAGAGGCTGGAAGCAGACACTATGAAAAGTTAATAAACTACTAATTTTTATTCATAAGCTCTCATTCCATACATCATCTTACATCTGGAAAAGAAGGAAAAGAAAATACTGAGACATGGAATGTATAAAGGAAGAACATCGGCCTCCTTCCTTTCCTTGGATGGACGGGGTGTAGTCTTTCATGAAGAAGTTCATTCCACCCCTTTCATGATTACACCAAGTTGCCTCAAATGGCAAAGTTGCTACAATAATCCCCCCTGCTTATCTGAAGAATCAGCAAGGTTTGAACTAGAGCACCTACTAAGCTCTCACAAAGAGTGAGGAATGTAGGCTCTGACCGAAGCACCTGCCATGTCCAAACACGACAAGAGTCACAGATTTTCCCAGCAGAAGAATATGTTTCAAATTCTAAAACGTGCGCTGGGAAAGAAAAGTGTCTGTCATTGCTACGCTGAGAAAGAAAAGTCCCCATTGAACGAATTACTGGCTAATGAAAAGAAGAATCTCTTCGCTGATTTCGGGAAAAGCAAGGAGATGGTCTTCATAGGGGGTAAAATCTTCTTTGAACGCGAGCAAAATAAGAAGGAAGCCATGAAGGGCAGTGTTCCAGAATGTAATGGCAAGAGGAAAGGGATGCTAGCTTGAATGCAAGTATTCCCAGAATTATAAGCACAATGGAGTATTCTGATTGGTTCTTGGAAAGGTGAACTGATCGTGTAAGATAAACGTCATTTTTTATGCCTTTTGCTTCATTAATGGGCAGTTGGGAAACAGTACGAATTTATTGCTCCATTAATGGATTTGTTAATTCCTGATGAAGCCGAGACAGTGGTTTCCCAAGAAAGTCCAACAATTTTAAGGAGCATAAAAGAAACAGTTAGAATTATAACTCGCCCTTTTGCTGTACCAACAACTATGACCGAGTTGGGGGCAATACGGTTATAGGGTAAGCGTTGGACCTACCCCAGGCTAAATAAGACGTACAACAGAAAGGTACAATAAGATGGTAAGAATATTAAGGTAAACATCAGTAAAATTTTATTACTTTATTGATAATCTCATGCCATACATCGTCAACCCACAAGGAAGGAGAAAAAGAAAATACAAGAACAGGAAAGTGAAAATAGTGTCTGTAAGAGAGCTTCAAGACAGGATATAACAATCAAAGCATTTTGTCGTGCTGTCACATTCACGGTCACATCCACGGTCACATCCACAATTCCTCCATTCTCTTCACCGGAATAGACTGAAGCCACTCCATTTCTTCTTCCTTGCCTCTTTCATAGTAAATATAGAGGCCAACCACGGTTATCTCTTTGCAAAGCAAGCCCAAGAAAGCAGACCACCTCAGGTCATTCTTAGAGGGTTTTCCTTTCCTTGGAGTTGGCATTCTTGCATATCCAAATGTACTATGAAGAAGACCGACCTGGTGCCTCTAAATAACCCAGGAAAGAGGCAAGGAGAGGGACAGAGTGCTCCACAGTGTCCCTATGCATTGGTCGATGAAAGCATCATTCCATCCTAACGACACGTAGGGTCAGATACCCCCGTATACGCCAGGAGAGAAAGGCTTCTACCTCCCTAAATGCATGGCTAATCCACGCTACGCCAAGAAAGAAAGGCTCCTTGAAGAAAGGAAGCTGCTAGCAGAGGGTTAATCACCTTCAGGAATTTGTAAAAGATTAAAAGAATAACCCTTACAGGGGGCAAAACCCTCCATATAAAGGATGAAGGGAAAACTATTCTTTCAAAAAAAAGCATTGTCACATAGAGTTACAATGCGAAAAGGAAAAGGTGCCCACTTCACTACAAATATTTTCTATTTATAGAGGAAATGAGGCACTCTGATTGGCCCCGTTAAAGGCAATCTGATCATATGATGGTAGCCACATTTAATGCTTTTAGTTTCTGATTTGTTACAGAATATCAGACAGTTGGGAAACAGTACGAAACTGAAATCCTCTTTAAAGAATATTTAATTTCCAATGAAGTCAAAGAAACAACTTCCCAAAGAATAGCAGACTGATACTACCTACAATTTTAGAGATTATATTCAAAGTTAGAGTGAAAACCATCAAAGGAAATCCCGAGAATTAATGCTTGGGAACAGAGAATCTATGAGAAGTAATGGCATATTATGGACATCGGCATTACATGTAAGACATCCGAGGTCCGGTGTTAATTTTCTGAACTTTTTTTATAATCGTGTACCCGGATGATCCTATGGAAACTTGACACTTAGCAGTTCTCCCAAGCACTAAGTTGGGAGCAACTATTCTGGACCATGATCCGAGATCCCGTTTAGTTGGATCAACCTGGTACACGTATGGCCGGACTCCGCCTCGAAAGGCCTTGAAGGTAGTTTGGGCCTTTGAGCAACTTTGGGCCATAATATCAATATTGCTAGATATGTGCAAGGATATATCCCTAAATATCCGTAACTGTCAATCATCTACTTACGATATTATAGAATTAATAACTGTCTCAAGTTGATAAGTAGCTGTTATATTGAGGTTTCCTAACTTATAGGGATTTATCCTAATGATAAAAGGAATGCAATTCTCATCAGGATACTAATTCTAAATACATGCATTCAATACTGATTACATGAGGATTCTGTACACGCTCTATAAATACAAGACTAAGTAACCTCAATCAGGTATCGGTAATTTGACCAATATTCTCCTCTTTATTTGAGCACAGCCTGACTTGAGCATTGAAATCCCTTTACAGATACCTACCTCCCTGTCTCAACATGCTCGATCGCCGCTGCTCAATGAGGAAATCACCACATTCATACCTATCTTAGGTATCTTTTGAATCCACTTCAGAACACCACCTATACCACATCTCTATATTTTCACATTTTCACCAATCATTCTTCCAGGTTTATTGGAAGTTGCTGTTGGGCATATGACTCACCCTTTGTACTTGGGACTTAACTTCTCTTTTTATTTTAGTAATGAATTATTTATTTTTAGAAAAAAAATTATATAGAGTCATTTTTTGGGTCAGAATGAATTATTAATTATTAAATAGATGAGTAGTGATACCACTTTAATATATTCAATAAATAACCTTAAATTTTGTCAAAATTTTAACTGAATTTCGTCAAGATTTTTTTTTTATTATGTAGCATTACTCTTCCTCCTTAATTACTTAGTTATAATGCACAGTGCAAAAGAAAAAATGTCTATTCAGTAGAATCTTTTTTACAGTGTTGAGGAATTTATCTTGTATAAGACATGTGGTGAGTCCTTATATAGGAGTTAAGCTCTTATTATATGAAAATTATAATACTTTCATAATGCACAAATATCAAAATCCTAAAATGAAACTCACCTAAACTCAAGCCAATAATCATTCCTAAGCTGTCTTGCTTTCTGAACTAGACAATTTATACATAAACACAGGTTTTGATCAACATGGTCTGTTTCTTTAACTTATAGGTGATTATTTTTAACAACTTTCCAACTGTTTATTGTAATGTTCATAGCTCAGATTGATTAATATAACTAGCTAAAAGAGGTAAACCAAGGATGCAACCGGCCGCATGGACATGGTTCTTGCAAGAAATTTAATTTCTAGACTCGTGTTAATTAGTTTGGTAAAGGGTTTTGATTTATTAATAGCGGAAATTAATTTTCAAAACCTTTGACAACTGGAAAGCACTAATCAAACCTTTTAAATTTAGAGCAGTTGATTTGTTTGAATGTCTTGTAATGTCCGTCAATCGTATACAACATAATAATTTGAACTTGTTTCTGTGTATCTTTTTATTTCAACTTATGACATAGTCGCAGGAGAATTAGATGGAGTATTTGGATAGTCTTGATTATGTGCTTCTTTTCCATACCTTTCAGACAGTAGGCAAAACTGACAATCTGAAAACGCCTACTATATATATTTAATTTACATTTATATTTGGCTGAATTCAAAGGTGAGTTAACGAACTTGCATGTAATCAAATTAATAATAAAAAATTACTTTAGTATCGCTACCAAAAAATCAAACTAATTAATTAAAATTCAAAGAACCGTGCAAGATTCGTACAAATAATTAATAGTAGTAGGTTTTGACTTTTAATGGTGTGTTCCAATTTTCTCCAGTTTCTGTGAATGTGACTTTGTAAGTCCATGTGAAATTTAGACTCAACCTATTAGTTGCAAGAAGTCCTGCACATGAGTTCAGCAATTAAGAGTATAGGCCATTTTTAATATATACCCATCAAATAAGGTTGTATCATACATTTTATTATTTAAGTTATTGATTTATTTATATAATAAATTAATAATTTAAATCAATTAAAAAATTATGCTAAATAGATTTTTTTTATAGATTTTTTAAAGTTTTTTTAGTGTTATATATTTTTTTTATATACTATCACTATCATTGTCATCGATTAATAGATCATGCACGCGTTACTTGTCGACTATCATTGGTTACCTCTAATTTTTGTTAAGTTATATAATTGTATAAATATTATCAATTAAAATTTATAAAATTTTTCAAAAAACACAATTATGATTTTAAGAAACTTGATCACCTCTAATTTTTTAGGTTATATAATTATATAAATATTATCAATTAAAATTTATAAGATTTTTCAACAGCTTATAATTTTAGAAAAAAAATCAAGTACACACAATTTTTTATAAAAAAATATAAAAATTAATTGATATAATTTTAACTAATATTATTTATAAAGTTATGTAATTTTAAAAAATGTAAACAATAATCAACAAGAGATAGGCGGAAGTGCGCAATAATGGCAATGGTGGTCATTTGTTGTCGACGATGATGGCTAGAGGCCAGCAGTGGTGACCTACGACGGCGCGATGGTGGTCGATAGTCAGCGGTGGTGCTCGGCGACCAGCGGCGCTTGCTGCCTAAAAAAAAACAAGCTGATAAAAAAAAGAGATGTAACTTATAAAAAAAAATCTACTATTATAAATAAAAATTTAGGTATATAATACACTTAAACTTGATAAGGTGCATAATAACATCTACCTTAGAATATAAGAAGCCCTTTTCAAACATAAATTCGTCATCACAAATGTGAATGAAATAAAAGCACGGTTTTGGAGACCAGTTTAGAACACGCGAAGGACATAAAATCGTGGTCACAATATCGGTTTTGATATTTTTATTATTAATAGTATATATATTTTTTTTTATTTTTTATAATATTATTTATTGTATTCATATTTTTTATTAAATTTAATACTCTTCAAAAGAATATCAATCATATATATATTCTTAAAAGAGATATAAGATAATTTTTTTATTAATTTATATAATGTACAGGTATACATCAATCTGACTAAAACATAACACGCAGTATAGAAATTGAATGTGCTGTACAATTAATATTATAATATTTTATAATAAATATAAGTCATTAAATGTATTATTTAATTTCAGAATACATAAATATTTCTCGCTATGATACTTCTAGAAGTCTGAAATGTAAAACTTACAGAAAGTCTCATCAATGTGGTCAAATTAATACCTTCTCCAATTTCAAAGCTTCAGCCTACCTACTCAATTAAGACAATTTTCAGTTTCATATTAGAACATATTTGGTTTAGATTATTTTAAAGAAAATAATAGCATATTTAAAAAAGAAATACAAATTTTTTAATTATAAATTATTTTAAAAATAAAAAATAATTTAAATGCACACTTAACTTAAGTATACAAAAATGCTTATAAATGAGTAATTTTTATTTGTACATAGTTGTAATACTTTATTTTTATATACACTTATATAAAAATGAGATTCACTCATAATTTATTAAAATAAAAAATAAAATATTTATTGAGATATGTTATTATATACCAATCATATAAATATGTATAAAAATAAAATATTATAATTATATGTAAGTAAGAATCTTTTTATAAATATAACTATCAGAATCCGAACCTGCAGCACTACACCTCCTAACATCCAGCAAATCAAAACATTCTAGCTCTAAATTTAACACGAAAGATGGCAATCAAAATGGAGAAGCTTGCTACCGTGGTTTTGATTTGCAGTTTATTTACAGCACTTGTTTTCCTCTCTTTGCCAGTGATGTCTCAAGAAGTTGGTAAGGATCGAATTGCTTGGTCGCTTTGGTCTTAATTTGCATGGATACTTATCAGAAAATTAAATGACTATATATGTTATTTATGAATTCAAAATTATATAAACTTTCTGTTTTGGGAAACATTTATGAACTGTCAAAAATCAATTCTATATTAGCTTAAACGGTCCTATATGTGTTAGACGCGAGTTTTTCTATGCTTAATATTTACATGACCTGCATATTAATTCACTCTTTTATGGCATGTTCAGAAAATGAGAGCGAGTTTAACTACGATGAAAAGAGCGAGAAGGGACCATCTCATTGGGGAGATATACACCCTGAATGGAGTTTGTGTAAAAATGGATCCATGCAATCGCCGATTGATGTATTGAATAAGACGGTTCAAATAGTATCCAATCTAGGGATGCTTCAGATGAACTACCAGCCCTCCAATGCCACTATTAAGAATAGGGGCCATGATATCAAGGTTAATATATATATTAGCAAATTGAACAACTTAAATCTATTTAGCACTTATATTGTAATCATCAAGTTAAAGCAAAGAGTCTTCTTATTTTCTTTCTCTTGCTGTCTTCCTAGTAATTGATTTGATCTAATAGTATTTGTGAATGCAGCTAGAATGGGTTGCAGGCGCAGGCTATCTTCAAATTAATGAAACTAAGTACATCCTCAAACAATGCCACTGGCATTTTCCCTCTGAACACACCATAGATGGCAAAAGGTAAATACATACTTTTTTTGTTTTTTAATTTACAGAGAATAAATATATAATTTATATTTTCTACCCAAAATTTCACTCCATCTTTACAAGATAAGTACATGTATTTTTTTTTCTTTTATTGAAAAACAGAAAGCAACCCCCATCACTTGGATGTTTTACTCTTATAATAATTATTAATTACCTGTACCAGAAATAGTTAAAGATTCAATTGCACTGTAGGCTTGATCTAGAGTTACACATGGTGCACGAAACTCCATCAGGACAAATTGCCGTGATTGCAATACTGTACATGATTGGAGGACCAGATTCTTTCTTGTCATCGGTAAATTAAAGTCTTAAAGATATGTTATGTTGTGCCTCTCTCTATATATTAATGACTACGTACTAATATATATGTTGAACGTTATTTTCTTTCCCAGTTAACGAATGATTTAAAGGCCATTTCTAATACCACGGGCGCAGAAAGAGTGGTTGGTGTAGTTGATCCTAGGCAGATCAAATTTGTCAGCACGCAGTATTACAGGTATATTGGTTCGCTGACTACTCCTCCTTGCACCGAGAATGTTGCTTGGACCATCATTAGAGAGGTAAGTTTGCTAGTTACCTCTTCTTTGCTGCATGCATCAGTTTAAGGAGAAATTCTAATCTATTCTTAGAGTATTACTTTGAATACTTTTATAGTAGTTGATATTTAATTTAATAATATTTTATTTTTCAATCTAATTACATATAAGATTATAAATAACACATGTTATACTTTTGTTAGATTGAAGTAATGTTATGTGAGTGTACAAGAACTTCTCTAGTTTAAGACTTGAAGTTGTTTAACGTTATCAGGCTTTTTTTTTTTGTAATGTTGTCATAATCTTACTGTGTTGAACTTATGTAATTGATCAGGTGAGATCCGTTTCAAAGGAGCAAGTCACATTGTTTCGAGATGCTGTTCACGATGTAAGTTAATATGAATTTTAAATATCTCACGTAACCAAGGGATAGACATGTAAAACCATGCATTATAAACTTGAGTCCCTTTTTGTGAGGATCATAATTAAGCAAGGAATTATTATTAAAAGAGACTCCATAATTATTAGACTGAATATTAGCTTAATTAGGATCGATATAAAGGATGATTATACTGATAACTATCATACATATTATCACACGTTAAAAAAATTTGTAATTGAATAATTAATATCTCAATTTGATTAATGACCTTCTATATAATTATCTTAACCTGAGTTTCCTTTTTGAGAGAGTTTTATCCTGTCACCATTTTCAACCTAGAATTGCATAGAGAGTTACTTACAAAAATAAGAAGAAAAAAAAATTCCCAGCTTTCTTTGGTTAATTTTCCTTTAAAAAAATAGAAAAACTTTTGCTGACAAACATTATATAATTTGTTGATTTGCTGATACTAAGCTCAAATTTTGAAAAAAGGTTATAGCTATTATGTTTTATGATTTCGTTATTTGTTTTTTTTTTAATTTTGAAATGTCGGCTAACGTGCTGAAAAATCGACTAAATAATTTTTTGCGTTCTAAACTTGGCATCTTTGCAGGAATCAAATACTAATGCAAGACCACTACAACCAATAAACAACCGCTTGGTGCAACTCTTTGTGCCAAAAGATCTTAAAGAGAAACATTAAAGTTGAGGACATTCCCTAGTGCAAATATGACCAAAGGATGATTTGTAATTTTGGTCGGAATCTCAAAAGTGAAGGTTCAGAGAGAAAACCGAGAGAATGTGAAGAGATTTTCTGTGTATTGACTTATCTGATTTGATTATGTACAAGTTTTTCGTATATATACACTATATGACGATTTAGTTTGATTAGGGATAATAAAAATATTTGTATCCGTATGCTACGGGGGTTATTGGTGATGCGACGTGAGATAGGTATCATTTTAATAAATGGGAGCATAGATTATACTACTCGTCTTGTGAGTATTTTCGAATCCTTCAATTTTTTTTTTTATTTAGTATTTTACATATATATATATATTATGTTTTTTGTTTTCTCTTTCACTTTAAAATGAGATGAAAAATTATATTTTTTTATTATTTTATAATGAATTTTTTAATAAATATATACCATTTTCGTAATAATTATTTATATAAATTAATTATTATAAAATATAATTAAACTTAATATATTATTTGTGACATTCTTTTAATTGTGTCAAAATTTTAAATTATTAAAAGATATTGTTATATATGATTTTAAATTTTATTTTTATTTATGTTTTCTTTTTTAAAATTTATTTTAAAATATTAAATACTCGTGGATACTTATATATACTCACCTCCCCGTAAAGATCTTAATGGATACCCACAACGAAAAGGAAGGGGGGGTTGGGAGAAGCACTACTTGTGTCCACTCCGTCCTATATTGTCATTCCTAACTTTGATCCTATAAAAAGAAGGTCCAAATAAATTATATACCCCTCTTCGGTTAGATTAATTACATTCGACGTAAGCTGATAACTAATCTTGACTACGGATGAATTCAAAAAAAAGTTTAGTGAAATGATTAAAAGTATAAATCAAATTATCAAATATATATCAAAATATGTACTAATAAAATATTTAGGGATAGTAATATTTATATTTTACATTCTAACCTAACTATTTTGTTCTTTTATGTAGTAACAAAATTTTGTCTCTTTTAACAAAAGATTCTTAACAAGTGTATTATACTTAATAATTAAAATTTTATTTTAAAATTAACTAAACAATATAAATTTAATTTACTTTGTCAATATTATATTTGCATCTTATGTTTGTTAAAATAGTTAAACTTTAATGTTATACTAACATTAAAAAATAAACTTTTTAGTTTCATTATATAGTTTTATTATATATGAAGCTTAACAAAAAGAATAAAATAAATAAATAAATAAATATTAGACATTCAATTCATCATAATAGTAGATGTCCTTAATTTACATCATGGCTGTTTGACAAAATAAATAGTTATGTATATAGATTTTAAAAAGATGAATAGTAAAATTTAAAGTAAGAGAAGTTGGTGGGTGTATTATATAGAGAGTAAAAAATAAAAACTAAAATTGTTTTATGGTCAATATAATACACCTAATTTTGTCTTGTAAAAAATTAGAGTATTGGTACATTTACAAAAAAAAAAATTGGCAGGAGGGGCAACTGCCCATGCTCTCCCCTTTTTTTTTGGTGCAATCTCCTCCCTCCCCTTTCCTTCCTTTTCTTAAATCCGTCTATGACTGTCACAGCTAATAACCTAACTAATGATTATATCAACACTAATTAGGGTCTCGAGTCTATTCAGGTATACGCTGGGCTCATTGGGCTGGCTGTAGAGTGTATGGGAAATGAACCAGAAGTGGGCTTAGACTCTGGTGAGGTAGGGAATGCATTTTCACATGCACTAGGTCCAGGCTATTTGTGAAAATATCACATTATTTATATAATATATATATTTTTTGGTAATATATTTTTATTAATAATTATAAAAGTGTTATTTTTTTCTTATTTTCTGTTTTTATTTTGAAAATAAGTTAGTATTTTCTTAATTATCAATAAAAATATAGAAACTGAAAATAAAATTAAAGAAAAAATCAAACACCCCCTAATTTTTTTTATACACTACCATTAATCCACTCTAGTCTTGCCACTTGAGCCATGTCCAAGTGCCTTTTTCTCCTTCCTCTCCATTTTCCAACCGTGTTTATGCAGTCATGTCTATATTTATTTAAATTAGTCGTTTATCCGTATATTGTGCCGATGCTTACATGTTAATTTTTGAAGCTAATATAAAAATATACTATTATTGAACGAGCTTGTTAATATTTGCATATAATGTGAATGTTATTTGTTTGTAAGATTTCAGTATTTGAGTGTATGCAGAATTATCATTGTATTTGAGTTTTTAAATCATTAAAAATTAGAATTGATTTAATTTAAATTGAATTGAATTAATTTGATTTAGAAATTAACTTTTATGTTTAAAAATCATCATTAGAAATGACACTTGAATTAATTTATAAATAATTTTTTACGTTTAGAACAATTGAAAAAATTGAATTAATTTTATATTGTTAATTTACTTTATTACCCCTGCTATAATAGGTTAAACGACCACATTAATAAGAGCAAAATTATTAATCCCAATAATTAAAAATAAGATTAAACCAACAGTTCAAAGAAAATCAAAATAAATCAAATTCACTCTAATTTAACTAAATTTGAGTAGATTTTTCTATTTATATATGATTGCACTCAAACAGAATCTCTCAATCAAATTAATCCTTAAATTATTTAATTTTAGACATACACTATATGATTATATGATTATAAGTGAGAAATTAATCTACTAAATAATTGAAATGTCTAATTAAGAAAAGGTAAAATATTAAAATAAAAATAATTAATGACAAGTGATTGATCGAATTAAAAAAATTAGTTAATTATATAGTTATTACATTATTTAATTCATCATTTTTTTCTCATATCCAATATTTTGAATTTTCAATTAATTTGACTTTTTCAATTGTTTACCTTTATAAATTGACAGCTGGCTGAGCCACTACTCCTCACTCCACACTATTACGCAAAACTGCAAAAGCTTCTAAACTAGAGAACAAAATGGATCTTGCCACTGCCATCCAAGTCTTCGTTTGCAGTTTATTCATAGTTCTTGTTTTGCTCTCTCGCCCAGTAATGTGTGGTGAAGTTGGTAAGAAACATGTTAATTTTTAGCAATGGTATACGTGCTCACTTAACAGAAGTTAAGTTTGGTTTAATTTTTAGACAATTTTTAGTAAAAAAAAAAATCTACATCATTTTCATTACGAACTTTTTCTATCTAACACTTTGATATGGTCCAACAAAAAGAGGCCCAAGTAACCAATTGTAGCAACAAACAGCAAGAGGCCCAAAGCATATCAGAAAGACCTAAGAGAGTTAGCAAGGTCCCAAAGAATTGGTCTGATTATATATATTACAAATAGAGTCTCTTAGAGGACGACTCAGCTACATTCAAGAAGAAAGTTGTTAAGAAAAGTTGTTAGAATTGCTGTAATCATTCCCTGTTGTTATTACGTGCACACCCACTCTCACACCACTATTATATACCCATGTATTCCTTATGATTGGGCAATGAAAATCTGAATATTCTCATCCTTTCTCTTATATTCTTCTTGGAGGTACTCTGACCTCGAATCAGAGATTACTATACTTAACATTTGGTGCTCTCGTTGGTGCTTCCCTCCTGCTCACCCATGGCTCCTTCCACTCGTTCTTCCTTTGACAACGATAAATTGGAAGAGATGGTGATGCAGCTTGCACAATTCCAACAGACTGTCACTACCAAAATGGATGAGGTCACTTTGCGTGTTACTGCCCTTGAGAACCGTTCCCCACACTCTTCCCCTCACTCTTCAACAAACAACGAATCCTCTCAGAAACATTTTCTCAAGCTTGACGTCCCCAGATTCGATCGTACCGATCCTCTTGGCTAGATATTCAAAATTTCCCAATTCTTTGATTATCATGCTACCCTTGAAGAAGAACGGATCACCGTGGCCTCCTTTTACCTCGACGGCGCTGCCCTGTCCTGGTATCAATGGATGTATCGCAATGGCCAGATCCATTCGTGGATCCAGTTTCTCCAGGCCTTAGAGACTCGCTTCGCCCCCACGGCTTTCGACGATCCTTGAGGTAAACTGTTCAAACTCACTCAAACTTCCTCTGCCACTGCTTATCGTAGTGAGTTTGAGGCGCTTGCTAACTGTATTGTGGGGTTAAACCCTCCCTTCCTTCTGAGTTGTTTAGTCTCGGGCCTTAAGCCGGACATACAACGAGAGGTCCTGGCCTTTCAACCCAATTCTTTATCCCAAACTGCGGGGCTAGCAAGGCTCAATGAGGAGAAAATGCTCGATATGTTACGCCATACCCGTCCTCTGCCCTTCCCCTCTTGGAATCCTCCGGCAATCACGCGGACTTTCACCCTGCCGCAGTGTTCCCTTCCAGAGCCGATGAAGGTTCTTCCTTCATTACTTCCTGCCCCACCACTGAAGCCGTGGTTCAAACACATATCCGACGCGAAAATTGCAGATCGTCGAGAGAAAGGTCTTTGTTTTTATTGCGGCTAGAAGTTTTCTCGCAGTCACTATTGCAAGGGTCGTTTATGCTGCTAATGGCAGAGGAGGAAGAAGATTTGGCCATGTGGTAGGGTGACCCGAGCACAGAAGATCTGGGTGGGGGTTGCTCTGAGCCTTCCTCAAGAGAAGAGGCCCAGTCGGCCTAGTTGAGCCTAAATGCCTTATCCGGGTCCAATGCATCAGAAACAATTCGAGTAAGGGGCCACATTAACCAGCACCCGGTCCAGATTCTAGTGGATGGGGGCAGTACCCATAATTTTGTTCAGGGCAGGATTGCTTCTTTATTGGGCCTTGCACGTAACCCAACTCCTATGTTGAAGGTCCTGGTTGGTAGTGGAGAGGAACTCCGGTGTACCCAAGTTTGTGAGGGGGTGCAGCTAGTAATTCAGGGGCATGAATTTAGGGTGGATCTATTCAACTTAGAGATGACTGGTTCAGACGTGGTACTAGGGGCCCAATGGCTCAAGCAACTCGGCCCCGTTCTCATGGATTACCAAATTTTGACTATGAAGTTTGTTCACGGGCCCAGTTATGTGGAGTTAAAGGGTGATCTTTGTGCTAGCCCAACACCCATTAGTCTCCATCAGTTACAAAGGGCTCTTAAAGGGAATCATGGGGCCCAACTATTCTCTCTTCAGGTTTGTGAACCAGATGCCCAATCTTCAACTTCTTTGTCTCATGAGGACCCTAGGGTGCAGCAGCTCCTTCGTGATTATGCCCCCCTATTTGACGAACCTAGCCACTTGCTGCCGCCGCGCCTTGCTGATCACGCCATCCCTCTCTGCCCTGATGTTGGCCCTGTTAACGTCAGGCCTTATCGCTACTCGCATGCTCAGAAGATCGAAATTGAGTCTCAGGTCGCGAAGCTTCTCCAGAATGGGTGGATTCAGCCCAGTAACAGCCCATTCTCGTCCCCTGTGTTGCTTCTCAAGAAGAAGGACGGTTCTTGGTGCATGTGTGTTGATTATCGCGCCTTGAACGCCCTTACAGTCAAGGATCGCTTCCCTTTGCCTACCGTCGATGAATTGCTCGACGAATTGGGTTCTGCCACAGTATTTTCCAAGCTCGATTTGACCTCTGGATTTCATCAGATTCGGCTTCAGCCGCAAGACACACCAAAAATCACGTTTTGCACCCACGACGGCCACTACAATATCGGGTGATTCCCTTCGGCCTCTGCAATGCCCCCGCAACATTCCAGTCCACTATGAATGACATTTTCTAACCTCTCCTCCGACGCACGGTCATTTTTTTTTTTTATGATATACTGGTTTATAGTGACTCGTTGGAGTTGCACTATGAGCACCTGAATTAGGTTTTCACCATTTTGAAGCAACATTAGTTTTATTTGAAGCCTCAGAAATGCTCCTTTTAACAGAACCAAATTTCCTATCTGGGTCACATTGTCTCCGGCGGCACCGTGGCTCCTGATCCTGCAAAAATTGAGGCAATTTTGAAGTGGCTAGTGCTAAAGAATTTGAAGGGTCTGCGCGAGTTTTTGGGATTATCGGGCTTCTACTGCAAATTTGTTCGAAATTATGCCATTATTGCTCTGCCCCTCACTTCACTGCTAAAGAAAGATAGTTTCAGATGGTCTCCTGAGGCCCATGTAGCTTTTGATAATCTGAAGAAAGCCTTGGTTAGCGCCCTAGTTCTGTCCCTGCCCAATTTTTGTGCCCCCTTTACTGTTCAAACTGATGCTTCCAAGTCAGCCATGGGGGCAATCCTTCTCCAATCTAATCATTTGATTGCTTACTTTAGCAAGGTGTTTTGTCCCATAATGTCTAAGGCCTCAGCTTATTTGCAGGAATAACATGCTATTACAAGCGCGGTCAAACGATGGCGTCAATATCTCTTGGGACACTTCTTCATCATTCAGACTGATCACAAGAGTTAGAAAGAACTCCTCACTCAAGTAATCCAGACCCCTGAACAACAACACTACCTTTACAAATTGTTAGGTTATAATTATGATATTCAGTATAAGCCCGACAAGTCTAATATTGTAGCTGATGCCTTATCTTGATCCCCGGAGACTCCGGCTACGAGTCTCTTTGTTCTCTCTATGCCACAATTCTTGTTTTTGGATGATTTGAAATGTGATTTGGCTTCTAACCCAAAGTTTGTAGAGCTCAGAGATAAAATATTGGCAGATCCTCAATCTCTCCCTGGTTTCTCTTTTTCTGATAGACTTCTATTGAGGAATGGTAAAATCTGGGTCACACTTCACCTTTCAAGCAGTTGCTGTTGAAGGAATTTCACACCTCTGTCATTGGTGGTCATGCCGGTATCACTAAGACATTGCGTAGACTTACTGAAAAAAAAAATTGGGATGATATGAAGAAAGATGTTCAGCACTATGTTGCCCAATGTGTCGTGTGCCAACAAACTAAATATAGCACCAAGAAACCTGGCGGCCTCCTTCAGCCTCTTCCTATTCCAAATAATGTATAGGAGGATATTTCCATTGATTTTATCACAGGGCTCCCTCCTTCCAATGGTTATACTGTTATTTTCGTCGTCGTGGACCGTTTCTCTAAAGGGGTCCATTTGGGAGCTCTCCTAACTAATTTTACTACTTACAAAGTGGCTGAGTTATTTGTATCTCTGGTTTGAAAACATCACGGCCTTCCGCAGAGTATTGTTTCGAACCGCGATCCTATTTTCATTAGTCGCTTTTGGACGGATCTCTTCAAGTTTAGTGGTACTCTCCTCTGAATGAGCTCGGTTTACCACCCTCAAACAGATGGCCAAACCGAAGTCATGAACCGCACAATTGAACAACATTTGCACGCCTTTGTCCATCATCAACCTTCTGCTTGGGTCAGTTTTTTACCATGGGCTGAATTTCATTACAACACTTCAGTCCACTCTACTTCTGGATTTTCTCCATTTCAGATTATATATGGTAAGCCCCCCCCTCAATTCCCTCCTACATTGCGGGTTCCTTTTCTGTTGATGCTTGTGACACTACTTTAGCGTCCAGAACAACCATATTAGCCTTGAAGAAAAAGTTGCTTAAGGCACAAGCCCGCATGAACGTCGATAAGACCCAAATATTTCCCCCTATTTCTCCTTCCTTAGGATTTTCCAATACCATCTCTATACCACTACCACCTTCTCCTCTTCTGCTATGAACGTCGATAAGAGCAACAACCACCATCACCGCAATAATAGTGCCACCATCGCGAGGTAGAGGTCGTGTTCCTCAAATCGTTCTCAATTGTATCCTGAAATGTGAAATCGTTCTCTGCCATGTGCCACCATCGTGTTCCTCCGCATTGAACCAGTGGGGATGCCAAGCCACTGCGATTCTCGCCATTCCAAGTTCCAACCCACGTTCGAGCTCATCCACGATGACGTCATTAAGCCTCTATGTCAACTAGATCTACCTTCTTTTAGACTCACGACCAGATATGTTGATCATTAGATTAAGGTATAGTGTGTTTGGTAAAAAAAAATTTACTGTGTAAATAGTTTTTAAAAAAAAATTATTTGTACAATATTATAATATGTTTGGTAAAATCAACTTTAATTTTTGCACAAAATTTAAAGCATTATAAAAAATTTTAAAAGTTAATTTTCATAATGCTAAAGATTGAGTGCGTGTTTGAAAAAATTGTGAAAACTTGATTATGCTCAGTAATCGATTATTGTATAAAAACTTTTTGTTATAATCGATTCATTTTTATGTTTGGATACATTAGCTGAAAAATGATTTTAAGCTAATCTGATTCGTTTTGATGATATAAAAAAGAATCAATTTTATGCATTAAGTGTGTGTTTGAGAAAACTGTGAAAATTTGATTATACTCAGTAATCGATTATTGTATAAGTGTGTGTTTGAAAAAACTGTGAAAACTTGATTCTGCTCAGTAATCGATTATAATATAAAACCTTTTTGTTATAATAGATTATAATCGATTCATTTTTATGTTTAGATACATTAGCTGAAAAGCGATTTTAAACTAATTTGATTCGTTTGGATGATATAAAAAAGAATCATTTTTATGCATTAAATTACTAAAATAAATATAGAATGATTAAAAAAATTATTTGATTGAGGATAAAATGGTATTTACATCTCAAAGTGTAAGGAATAATATATAAGTTAGAATCATAAGCTTCAATCTTCAACATTATGAAAATTAGCTTAAAATTTTTTTATAATGCATTAAATTTCGTGCAAAAGCTGAAGTTTACTTTGTGAAACATGTTATAACACCGTGCAAGTAACTTTTAAAAAAAAAAACTGTTTGCACAGTGAAAAAAGTTGATCCAAACACCCTCTAAAAGCTTTTTGTTATAATCGATTCATTTTTATATTTGGATACATTAGTTGAAAAGCGATTTTAAGCTAATATGATTCGTTTGGATGGTATAAAAAAATCACTTTTATACATTAAAATACTAAAATAGGTATAGAATGATTTAAAAAATTATTTGACTGAGGACAAAATGGTATTTACATCTCAAAGTGTAAAGAATAATCTATAAGATAGAATCATAAGCTTCAGAGAGTGTTTGGTAAAACTTTTTTCATTGTGCAAACAACTTTTTTTTGAAAAAAAGTTATTTGCACAGTGTTATAACATGTTTGACAAAATAAATTTCAGCTTTTGCATGAAATTCAATGTATTATAAAAGTTTGTTTAAGCTAAT
The DNA here is from genome assembly GCA_029884595.1 of Ormosia semicastrata. Taxonomy (NCBI): domain Eukaryota; kingdom Viridiplantae; phylum Streptophyta; class Magnoliopsida; order Fabales; family Fabaceae; genus Ormosia; species Ormosia semicastrata. The sequence goes on along the minus strand of JAQQTO010000041.1, from coordinate 15,721,347 downwards.
TTTCATAATGTTGAAGATTGGGTGTGTATTTGGGAAAACTATGAAAAATTGATTATGCTTAGTAATCGATTACTGTATAAATTTTTTTGTTATAATCGATTTATTTTTATGTTCGGATACATTGGCTGAAATATGATTTTAAGCTAATCTGATTTATTTGAATGGTATAAAAAAGAATTACTTTTATGCATTAAATTACTAAATAGGTATAGAACAATTAAAAAAATTATTTGATTGAGGATAAAATTGTATTTACATATCAAAGTATAAGGAATAATATATAAGTTAGAATCATAAGTTTCAATATTCAGTATTATGAAAATTAGCTTTATATTAGCTTTTATAATGCATTGAATTTCGTGTAAAAACTGAAGTTGATTTTGCCAAACATGTTATAACACTGTGCAAACAACTTTTAAAAAAAAAAATATTTGCACAGTGAAAAAAATTTTACCAAACACATTTTGAAACTTATGATTGTAGCTTATAGATTACTCCTTATACTTTGAGATGTAAATACCATTTTGTTCTCAATCAAATAATTTTTTTAATCATTTTATATCTATTTTATTAATTTAGTGTGTATTTAGAAAAATTATGAAAACTTGATTATGCTCAGTAATTGATTATTGTATAAAAGTTTTTTGTTATAATCAATTATAATCAATTCATTTTTATGTTTGGATACATTAGCTGAAAAGTGATTTTAAGTTAATCTGATTCATTTGAATGGTATAAAAAAGAATCACTTTTATACATTAAATTACTAAAATATGTATAGAATGATTAAAAAAATTATTTGATTGAGGGCAAAATTGTATTTACATCTCAAAGTGTAAGGAATAATCTACAAGTTAAAATCATAAGCTTCAGAGGGTGTTTGGTAAAACTTTTTTCACTGTGCAAATAGTTTTTTTTTTTTAAAAGTTGTTTGTACAGTATTATAATATATTTGGCAAAATCAATTTCAGCTTTTGCACGAAATTCCATGCATTATAAAAATCTTTTAAAACTAATTTTCATAATGCTGAAGATTGATAGTGTTTGGTAAAACTTTTTTCACTGTGCAAATAACATTTTTTTGAAAAAAAAAACTATTTACACAGTATTGTAACATGTTTAGCAAAATCAACTTCAGCTTTTGTATGAAATTCAAAACATTATAAAAGTTTTTTTAAGCTAATTTTTATAATGCTAAAGATTGAGTGTGTGTTTGAAAAAATTATGAAAACTTGATTATGCTTAGTAATCGATTATTGTATAAAAACTTTTTGTTATAATTGATTATAATCGATTCATTTTTATGTTTGGATATATTAGTTGAAAAATGATTTTAAGCTAATCTGATTCGTTTGGATGATATATAAAATTGCTTTTATACATTAAATTACTAAAATAGGTACAGAATGATTAAAAAATTATTTAATTGAGAATAAAATGATATTTATATTTCAAAGTGTAAAAAATAATTTATAAATTAAAATTATAAATTTTAATCTTCAACATAATGATCATATTTATCTTCGCAAAGCATAAATTCTTTTTTTTTTTTTTTTTTTCCCAATTTCCTCTAATGCCCTTTACTTTTCTTTAATGATCATATTGTAGAAGTTCAAAGAACAGTTGGTTTCGCTCAACGTAATTGGCCAGTGTTTTATTGAGGAGTGTTAGAAATATATTATCTATGACATTATTTTTAATACACTTTTTTATTGAATTATGTTACATATTAAAATAATATTTAAATTTAATTAATGTATAATTAAGTTTAAGTGATATGTAATTAAATTTGAGTATTATTTTAGTTTAAGATATAACACAATAAAAAATAATGTATTAAAATAAATGTAATAAAAAGTATACTCCTACCTTTGCTCATGCTTTATTATATATCCAAAGCTTTTACAAAGACTGATAACAGAAGATAAGAACCATACTTTAAATAAACAACTGATCCAAGAATAATGCATAAAGTAAGATAATAACATATTAAGATAAGATTGAATCTCCTACATTAACACCCCTCTCAAATCGGACGCCACCATGCAAAGTTTGAGTTTGATACGCAAGTCTTGGAAGATTGGCTGAGGTAATGGCTTTGTAAATAGAAAAATATTCATTTTACATCTTTTTTTTATATTATTTTTTATATTAGATGTGAATGATTCTGATTAGATGAGAGAAAAATATTAACATGTGAATATTCTTGTCTAAACTATGAGTATTTAGTTAAGTGTACTAGGTTAATTATGATTGAGTATTTTTAAAGATAATTATATTACACAATTAATTTCACAAAAATCAATAAAAATATTAAGTCTTGATTAACTTGGTGCACCCAATTATGGTACCCATAGTTTAGGTAAGAATTTTTCTATAATCAATGATAAGTGATATGATGTAAAAAATTAAAAAAATTAATATAAAAAAATCAAGATTATTCTAAATATGTCTGCAAGTTGGCTGGATGATGGAACATAGCGAGTCAAAAGAGTACCTTGAGCTACCTTCTTCCTGACAAAATGGTAATCCAATTGGATATGTTTAGTGGGAGCATGAAACACCGGGTTGACCATCATGTGCATAGCACTAAGGTTGTCACATAACAGAGATGGTGGAGAAGAGAGGTGAACACCAATGTCTCGAAGCAAGTAACATAACAAAGTAAGCCCAGTTGTCGCAGATGCCATAGCACGGTAGTCTTTGCTTCAGTGCTTGAACGACAAATAATGGGTTGCTTTTTGCCACACTAAGAGATGTAAGTGCTACCTAGAAAGGTATAATACCCCATGGTAGAGCGGCAGGTCAGTGGAAAACTTGCCCAGTCGGCATCAACAAAGCTGTACAAATCAGTGGAGGAAGAGGAATGCATGAATGCATATGCCAAGCTTTATGGTGCCTTTAGCATAATGGAGGACTCGCTTCAGCATTCAAAAATGATCTGTGGTGGGCGAGTGCATGGATTGACAGAGATAGTTCACTAAGTAAGCAAGTTCTGGGCGAGTGAAAGTGAGGTACTATAGTGCACCAGCTATGCTGTGATATAGTTGTGGATTTGAGAAAGCTTCACTGTTATGATCACTTCGTTTGGTAGCAAGGGGAGTAACAATACTGTTGCATTCAAGTATGTGAGCTCTTTTGAGAATGTCATCAGCATACTTGGATTGGTTGAGAAATAAGGCATACTCAGTGTGTTGTACTTCAACTCCCAAGAAGTAATGCAAATTACCAAGGTCCTTGATGGTAAAATCTTGGCTAAGTCTGCACACAATCTGAGAAAGTGCAAATGCATTATTCCCTGTTAATATGATATCATCGACATAGAGGAGTAAAAGCATGATTTTGCCATCTTGCAATTATACACAAATAATGAGGGGTCTGCAGTACTGCATATGAAATCGAAATAGACCAAATATGAGCGTAAGCAATACAAAGCTTTGTTCAAGCGCCAAACGTGATCAACAAATTGTTGATCCACGAAACCTTGGGGTTGAGAGACATGCACTGGTTCGTTAAGTGGGCCGTGTAAAAATGCGTTTTTCACATCCAACCTGGTGAAATCTGGGTCAGCCCCACTTCACCTTTCAAGCAGTTGCTGTTGAAGGAATTTCACGCCTCTGTCATTGGTGGTCATGCTAGTATCACTAAGACATTGCTTAGACTTACTGAAAAAAAAAATTGGGATGATATGAAGAAATATGTTCAGCACTATGTTGCCCAATATGTCATATGCCAACAAACTAAATATAGCACCAAGAAACCCGACGGCCTCCTTCAGCCTCTTCCTATTCCAAATAATGTATGGGAGGATATTTCCATTGATTTTATCACAGGGCTCCCTCCTTCCAATGGTTATACTGTTATTTTCGTCATCATGGACCATTTCTCTAAAGGGGTCCATTTGGGAGCTCTCCCAACCAATTTTACTGCTTACAAAGTGGCTGAGTTATTTGTATCTTTGGTTTGCAAACATCATGGCCTTCCGCAGAGTATTGTTTCGAACCGCGATCCTATTTTCATTAGTCATTTTTGGACGGATCTCTTCAAGTTTAGTGGTACTCTCCTTCGAATGAGCTCGGCTTACCACCCTCAAACGGATGGCCAAACCGAAGTCATGAACCGCACAATTGAACAACATTTGCACGCCTTTGTCCATCATCAACCTTTTGCTTGGGTCCGTTTTTTACCATGGGCTGAATTTCATTACAACACTTCAGTCCACTCTATTTCTAGATTTTCTCCATTTCATATTATATATGGTAAGCCCCCCCCCCTCAATTCCCTCCTACATTGCGGGTTCCTCTTCTGTTGATGCTTGTGACACTACTTTAGCGTCCAGAACAGCCATATTAGCCTTGTTGAAGAAAAAGTTACTTAAGGCACAAGCCTGCATGAAGGCTTCTGCGGACAAACATCGGAGGGAGGTATCCTTTGAGGTTGGGTCTTGGGTGTTTGTTAAGCTCCAACCCCATCGCCAAACCTCTCTGACTGGCTCTAAGTACCACAAACTTTCCAAGCATTTTTATGGACCATACCAAGTGTTGGCTAGGTTGGTCCCGTTGCCTATAAATTAGATCTCCCTTCATATTCAAAGATTCATAATGTCTTCCACTGTTCCTTGCTTAAGCACCATGAAAGTCCTCTTCCTGATGAGGTTGATCAATTTCCTCCACTTTCAATTGACAACAACCCTGTCGTTTCTCCATTGGCAATTTTGAGCTTTCGCATTTCTATGGTGAATGGCGTCCCTGTCAAGTTTGCTTTGGTTCAATGGAAAGGCCTCTCACCTGATGATACATCATGGGAAAATTGGGAAGAATTGTGTTCCTTCTACAACCTTGAGGACAAGGTTGCTCTTGATGGGGGATATTGATATAGTCCAACAAGAAGAGGCCCAAGTAACCAATTGTACCAACAAACAGCAAGAGGCCCAAAGCATATCAGAAAAACCTAAGAGAGTTAGCAAGGTCCCAAAGAATTGGTCTGATTATATATATTACAAATAGAGTCTCTTAGAGGATGACTCAGCTACATTCTAAAAGAAAGTTGTTAGGAAAAGTTATTAGAATTGCTATAATCATTCCCTGTTGTTATTACGTGCACACCTACTCTCACACCACTATTATATACTCATGTATCCCTTATGATTGGGCAATGAAAATCTGAATATTCTCATCCTTTCTCTTATAATCTTCTTGGAGGTACTCTGACCTCAAATCAGAGATTACTATACTTAACACGCTTTTTCCCTTTGCTCTTTCAATGCTTGCTTCAGAAAATGATAATTAGAAAAATAGAAAAGAAAGAAAAATACTTATTTTTTTTCCTGCACAATTTCACATTAAAATTTCCCATTTTTATTAACATTAAAGTAAAAGATTTTTTTTTTTGGGTTAAGAATTGTTCCTCGATATTTTCTGCTTCAATTACAAAGTTTTGTTTTGTTTTTGTTTTTAATCTGAATTACAGAGGTTGAGGGAGAGTACAATTATGACCCAAAGAGCAAGAATGGCCTATATCACAGGGGAGATATTCGACCCGACTGGTTTAAGCGTAAAATTGGATCAATGCAATCTCCCATCAATCTGCAGGACAACATGCTCAATATAGTGGTGTCCAATTCAGGGCTTTAGAGGAACTACTAACCCTCAAATGCCACTCTTATGAGTACGCGCCATTTTTTTTAGTATAGCAAGAAAATAAATATGGATGGCAATGGATTGAATACCTGATCTAATCTAGTCCAATATGATCTAATGGGTTAAACAATTTCTAATCCAAACATAATACCGAATTAGGTCGGGTTGGATCTTTACAAATTCCATCAGATCAATAGATATCCATAAGACCCAAATATTTCCCCCTATTTCTCTTTACTTAGGATTTTCCAATACCATCTCTATACTACTACCACCTTCTCCTCTTCTGCTATGAACGTCGATAAGAGCAACAACCACCATCACCGCCATAATAGTGCCACTATCGCGAGGTAGAGGACGTGTTCCTCAAATCGTTCTCAATTGTATCCTGAAATCATTCTCTGCCATGTGCCACCATCGTGTTCCTCCGCATTGAACCAGTGGGGATGCCAAGCCACTGCGAGTCTCGCCATTCCAAGTTCCAACCCACGTTCGAGCTCATCCACGATGATGTCGTTGAGCCTCTGTGTCAACTAGATCTACCTTCCTCTAGACTCAAGTCATGACCAGATATGAAATGATGCCACTTGAAATGGTGCCTTAGTGGATGCCAAAGGCGGAGGCAATCGCAATGGGTAGTGGTGACGAGGGTGACGCATTACAAGTGACCTACTAGAAACCGGTGAAGTTGTGAAGTCATTGCAAAAGAACCTACTGCCATAGGCGGTGGTGATGAAGGTAGAGCTGGCGATGACTCTTCGATGTTGAATGCATCCCTGAGGAGGTGTTGTTGTTTGCTTAGTGTTTGGATGTGAGAGAAAGAGAGGAGAGAAAAAGTTAGAAGGAAGGAAGTGAAAAGTTGAAAAAGAAAAAGTTGGATCAAGTTCGGATCGACTTGATCCAAAGATGTTTGGATCGGGTATCCAAAATCCACCACTTTTAATTAGAGTGGATTGGATTGGGTTAGATATGATCCATACTCGCCAAATTAACATCCCTATAATAAAAGCAATTAACTACAAAGAAAAACTATTGCTAACTCAACATAAAACCAACTGGGATCATTTTCATGAATCAAATCTCATGTTTGAAACTCATGATAAAAATTTAAATTTGAATTAAGCTAAAAATAAATTTGAATTTATTTAAAAATTAATTTTCATATTAGGAATTAATTAAAAATTATATTAAATTGATTTAGTTTTATTATTTTTATTTTTATCCTTATAATATAATCTCTTTCATTAAAAAACTAGGTTATTAGGTATAAGAGGTAAAATAAAAAAGTTTATAAAAGTAAGATAATCTATTTATTTAAAATTAAAATAAATATTAACAAAACTACTTAATTCATTAAATTTGTCAACAATTGCTACAGATTTTATTTCCCACCGAGTGTTTTTTATGTCATTTTTGTCTTATTGTGAAATTACCTTTTTGTCCTCAACTTTTCTCTTTTAATATGCTGATCATTAGATTGAGGTATAGTGTGTTTGGTAAAAAAAATTTACTATGTAAACAATTTTTTTTAAAAAAAATTTATTTGCACAATGTTATAACATGTTTAGTAAAATTAACTTTAATTTTTACACAAAATTCAACGCATTATAAAAAAAATTTAAAGTTAATTTTCATAATGCTGAAGATTGAGCGCATGTTTGGAAAAACTGTGAAAACTTGATTATGCTCAGTAATCGATTATTGTATAAAAGTTTTTGTTATAATCGATTATAATCGATTCATTTTTATATTTGGATACATTAGCTGAAAAATAATTTTAAGCTAATCTGATTCATTTTGATGATATAAAAAATAATCACTTTTATGCATTAAGTGTGTGTTTGAGAAAACTGTGAAAACTTGATTATACTCAGTAATCGATTATTGTATAAGTGTGTGTTTGGAAAAACTGTGAAAACTTAATTCTGCTCAGTAATCGATTATTATATAAAAGCTTTTTGTTATAATAGATTATAATCGATTCATTTTTATGTTTAGATACATTAGCTAAAAAGTGATTTTAAGTTAATCTGATTCGTTTGAAAGATATAAAAAAGAATCACTTTTATGCATTAAATTACTAAAATAGATATAGAATGATTAAAAAAATTATTTGATTGAGGATAAAATGGTATTTACATCTCAAAGTGTAAGGAATAATCTATAAGGTAGAATCATAAGCTTCAATCTTCAACATTATGAAAATTAGCTTAAAAAAACTTTTATAATGCATTAATTTTCGTGCAAAAGCTAAAGTTTATTATTTGTCAAAAATGTTATAACACTGTGCAAGTAACTTTTTAAAAAAAATTGTTTGCACAGTGAAAAAAGTTGATCCAAACATCCTCTAAAAGTTTTTTTATTATAATCGATTCATTTTTATGTTTGAATACATTAACTTAAAAGTGATTTTAAGCTAATCTAATTCATTTTGATGGTATAAAACAGAATTATTTTTATGCATTAAATTACTAAAATAGGTATAGAATAATTAAAAAAATTATTTGATTGAGGACAAAATGATATTTACATCTCAAAGTGTAAGGAATAATCTATAAACTAGAATCATAAGCTTCAGAGGGTGTTTGGTAAAAAAATTTTCACTGTGTAAATAGTTTTTTTTTAAAAAAAAGCTGTTTGCACAATGTTATAATATGTTTGACAAAATCAATTTCAACTTTTGCACGAAATTCCATGTATTATAAAAATCTTTTAAAGCTAATTTTCATAATACTCAAGATTGATAGTGTGTTTGGTAAAACTTTTTTCATTGTGTAAACAACTTTTTTTTGAAAAAAAACTATTTACACAGTGTTGCAACATGTTTGGCAAAATTAACTTCAATTTTTGCATGAAATTCAATGCATTATAAAAGCTTTTTAAGCTAATTTTCATAATGCTGAAGATTGAGTGTATGTTTGGAAAAATTGTGAAAACTTGATTATGCTCAGTAATCGATTATTGAATAATTTTTTTTTGTTATAATCGATTATAATCGATTCATTTTTATGTTTGGATATATTAGCTGAAAAGTGATTTTAAGCTAATCTGTTTCGTTAGATGGTATATAAAATTATTTTTATGCATTAAATTACTAAAATATATATAAAATAATTAAAAAAATTATTTGATTGAGGATAAAATGGTATTTATATTTCAAAGTGTAAAAAATATTTTATAAACTAAAATTATAAGTTTTAATCTTCAACATTATGATCACATTTATCTTCGCAGCATAAATTCTTTTTTTTTTCTCAATTTCCTCTAATGCCCTTTTCTTTTCTTTAATGATCATATTGTAGAAGTTCAAAGAACAGTTGGTTTGGCTCAACGTAACTGGTGCCAGTGCTTTATTGAGGAGTGTTAAAAATATATTATCTATGACATTATTTTTAATACACTTTTTTATTGAATTATGTTACATATTAAAATAATATTTAAATTTAATTAATGTATAATTAAGTTTAAGTGATATGTAATTAAATTTGAGTATTATTTTAGTGTAAGATATAACACAATAAAAAATAATGTATTAAAATAAATGTAATAAAAAATGTACTCCTACCTTTGCTCATGCTTTATTATATATCCAAAGTTTTTACAAAGACTGATAACAGAAGATAAGAAAAGAACCATACTTTAAATAAACAACTGATCCAAGAATAATGCATAAAGTAAGATAATAACATATTAAGATAAGATTGAATCTCCTATGTTAACATCCCTCTCAAATCGGACGCCACCATGCAAAGTTTGAGTTTGGTACGCAAGTCTTGGAAGATTGGCTGAGGTAATGGCTTTGTAAATAGAAAAATATTCATTTTACATCTTTTTTTATATTATTTTTTATATTAGATGTGAATGATTCTGATTAGATGAGAGAAAAATATTAACATGTGAATATTATAATCAATGATAAGTGATATGATGTAAAAAATTAAAAAAATTAATATAAAAAAATCAAGATTATTCTAAATATGTCTGCAAGTTGGCTGGATGATGGAACATAGCGAGTCACAAGAGTACCTTGAGCTAGCTTCTTCCTGACAAAATGGTAATCCAATTGGATGTGTTCAGTGGGAGCATGAAACACCGGGTTGACCATCATGTGCATAGCACTAAGGTTGTCACATAACAGAGATGGTGGAGAAGAGAGGTGAACACCAATGTCTCGAAGCAAGTAACATAACAAAGTAAGCCCAGTTGTCGCAGATGCCATAGCACGGTAGTCTTTGCTTCAGTGCTTGAACGACAAATAATGGGTTGCTTTTTGCCACACTAAGAGATGCAAGTGCTTCCTAGAAAGGTATAATACCCCGTGGTAGAGCAGCAGGTCAGCGGAAAACTTGCCCAGTCGGCATCAACAAAGCTGTACAAATCCCCCTAAACCCTACTTATAACTGCATTGGTTTAATTGACATATACGAAGTTAGTAGAATACTTTGTTAACCGAAAGGACGAGGCAAATTCGAAATTGATGACATCTGAACAGGTCTGGAGTGATGACTAATTGAAGCACTGGAGAGTCAACCTGACAAAAGCCAGTTCACACCAAGTTCGCCGATACAATAGAGAGAACACAAAAAATTTGGGAGGGGGATTATTGGGATCCGAATCCTACTCACTATCATCCGAATCCTATTCAAAAAATTTATTTATTTATTTGAATTAATGCAAGAGTAATTCAATTGATATGACCAATAATAGGCTTTTTTAGGAAGCATTTAATGTTCATATCATCAATACTAACTTTTCTTATGATTTGACTAATAATAAAAGGAAAGTCATTGAAGTTTGTTTTAAGGATTATATTAACCAAATATAACCTATAAGTGATACGTCTCTTCTAGAGGATATACCATTTAATTTTTTTTATATGTTGTTTAAAATATTTGTGTAAAAATAAATAAATATATTCAATAACTTCAATAATAAGATATGTACGTACATTTGATTATATTATTTTTAAAATATTAAAAATCATAAATAAAGACAAAATTAAAAAAATAATTAATACCTCATTTGTTTTTAAAATGAAAAATAAATTGAAATAATAAATTTTTAAAAAATAACAAAAAAGAAGCATATGTGTTATGTAATTAATAAATTCTCATAATAACTAAAATAATATTAAATATTACCAACATATTAAATTTGTCACTTTTTTAATTTTATATTTTATATTTTACCTCCGTAATTAGTATAAACTCATTAATAAATGCTTACAAAATTTTATTAAGTAATTTAAATAATTTATAAAAATTTAAATTTAAATTTTATATATAACTCAATGGTTACGTAAACAAGGATGACGTTTTCCTTGCCAAGGCCAACCAGGATGCGTCAGCCTACGTGGCGTATCCTGGTTGGTCAGATAATATTAAAAAAAGTCACGTAAGACAAAAGGGTGACATTTTGGTATATAGTTTCAAAAGAGTGGCATTTTGATAAGTAGTTTAAAAAAATGATAATTTGATAAATAGTTAAAAAAAATAACAATTTAGTAAATAGTTTTACCAACAATGGCAGTTTAGTAAAAAAGCCACCTTTAGCATAACGGAGGACTCGCTTCAGCATTCAAAAATGATCTGTGGTGGGCGAGTGCATGGATTGACAGAGATAGTTCACTGAGTAAGCAAGTTCTGGGCGAGTGAAAGTGAGGTACTGTAGTGCACCAGCTATGCTGTGATATAGTTGTGGATCTGAGAAAGCTTCACTGTTATGATCACTTCGTTTGGTAGCAAGGGGAGTAGCGATATAGTTGCATTCAAGCATGTGAGCTCTTTTGAGAATGTCATCAGCATACTTGGATGGATTGGTTGAGAAATAAGACATACTCAGTGTGTTGTACTTCAACTCCCAAGAAGTAATGCAAATTACCAAGGCCCTTGATGGCAAAATCTTGGCTAAGTCTGCACACAAACTGAGAAAGTGCAAATGTATTATTCCCTGTTAATATGATATCATCGACATAGAGGAGTAAAAGCATGATTTTGCCATCTTGCTTATACACAAATAATGAAGGGTCTGCAGTACTACATATGAAATCGAAATGGACCAAATATGAGCTTAAGCGATTGAACCATGTACGCGGGGCTTGCCGTAAGCCATAAAAAGCTTTGTTCAAGTGCCAAACGTGATCAACAAGTTGTTGATCCATGAAACCTGGGGGTTGAGAGACATGCACTAGTTCGTTAAGTGGGTCGTGTAAAAATGCGTTTTTCACATCCAACTGGGTGAGAGACCAGTGGTTCATAGTAGCTATGGCCAAGACCAAATGAACAATACTGTATTTAATCATTGGAGAGAATGTCTCTTGAAAATCCACTCCTGCAATCTGATTGAAACCGTTGGCGACATAACGGGATTTAAGTTTGTCCAGATAACCATCCGATTTCAGTTTGGTCTTCGAAACCCATTTGGTGCCGAGGACTTGCATGTTGGGAGTATGTGGGACCAATTGAAATGTATTTTGAATTTTGATCAACTAGAGCCTGCAGTTCCGCTTCCATGGCCTGTTTCCATCCAGGGTGGCGAAGAGCAGCTTTAAGAGATGTCAACTGGGCTAGGCAGGGGTGAGTAATGTTTTCCTTGCCTCTGCCCTTGTGTTCGTCACGCTATTTATTTGTGAACTATTCTAGTTGGTGGGTATATGTGGATATGTGTAGGTAATTAATAATTTAAAATAAAATTATAAATAAAATAAATTTTAACATTGTGTATTATAATTTTGTTTAACAATTTAAGATTCTTATAAAATTAAAAGAATATTAAAAATAATAAACTAAATTTAATTATATTTTGTAATAATTAATTTACATAAATAATTATTATTAGAAATAGAAATAGAGTGATAAATATTAATAAATTTGTGTATATTTCTAAATGAATATGTATAAGAGGATTAACATTTATTTATAAAAGAAGGTTGATGTACTGAAAAAAAATAATAAAATATAATTATGTACTAAATCAATCTAATTCTATATTAAATCAATTATAATCATTCCTAAAATCAATCGTAATCAATTATAATATCAATTATAATTAGTCACTCTAACATCCCCCTTCAAACTCAAGTGAATATAGAAGAAATCAACTTGAGTTTGAAAATTAGAATGCGGAATCAGCTAGGATGATGATTTAGTATGGAGTCTGGAGTCTGAATTGAAGTTTGAAGTTTGGGATCTAAAATTTAGGACGTAGTCTAGAGTCTGGAACCTGAAGTTTGGAATCTAAGACGAGATTTTGAGTTTGGAGTCTAGAATCTAAGACGAAATCTGAAGTCTGAAATATGCAGTCTGAAATCCAAAACGAAGTCTAGAGTCTGAATAGAGCAGACAATGGAAAAAGTTTGGGTTTGATGTTGATTAGTAATGATTCTAACGATCGAGCTCCACGAACTCTACATAAAGAAAAGGAGAAACTCTTCTCAATGTGGATACCATGACTCTGATACCATGTAAGAAACAAAAACAAGGAGACAAATATTATTAATTTTGTGTATATTTATAAATGAATGTATACAATAGTATTAACCTCTATTTATAGAAGAAATTTGTTGTACAAAAAAGTAAAATAATAAAATATAATTATGTACTAAATCAATTTAATTTTGTACTAAATCAATTATAATCATCCCTAAAATCAATCATAATATCAATTATAATTAATCACACTAACAATCGTTACATGAATTGCATATATTTTTTAACAAATTTTATCATTATGGGCTCATTTAATAAAAAAATTATTGTAAAATAAAAAAAATATTTTCATCCTATTTTTAACTAAGAACGAAAAATATTGATAATATATAATATATGATATATATTAAATAAAAAAATATACTCAGATTTACAAGTACTCGCTAAATGGGTATTATAATCTTCGCTCCCGCCCCCATTTATTAAATGGATACACATCCATCATCCTATCACGAGTAATCTCTACATATCCCTACATAATTTTGTCATTCCTAAGCTCAAGAATACATATGGCATTGATTTGGAGTCAAACTTGGTGCGCTGAGCGTTTTTAATCAGAGGGAAGCAGTGTGTGCCAAAAATCCGTAGGCAAGACTAGTCTGGATCATGCTCATGTGCAAGAGAGAATAAGGACTTTGAAGACTGCGCCCTGATGATGGCAACTAGTTGATCAAATATACTGCTGTGAGAAATGCTTCTGGCCAGAAAATGAGAGTAACTTTACTGGCAAATATCATAGCAACCATAATTTTTTTACATCACTTTTTTTCACATCACTTTTTATATTATTCTTCATATCATTAATCATATCACTTCTTTCTTATTATTTTCTCTTACTTAATTATAACTATTAAAAAATAGTGTGAAAAATGATGTATAAAAAAAATGATGTAGAAACATCATTTTTCATATCATAGCAAGGCCAAGTTCCCAAAAATGGAGATGTTTTCAATCCGCCACACCATTTTGTTGTGGTGTGGAGGGACATGAAAATTGAGTGCAAATGCCATTCGAAGTTAGATGATTGAGAAGCTTATTGTTGATAAACTCACCGTCACCATCACATTGGACCCCTTTAAAGTTTATTGGCAAGCCTTAAAGGAAAGTTGTGGCTTGTGACCTTGAGACTGTAGAACACAGTTGCCATAAAATGTAGTGGTAGCATATGACTTGTTGATAATGTCTGTCAGGAACTTACTGTTATAAGAAAATGGCCAAATGCTTTTTACACTACTGTGTGCAGCAACCAGCAAGTCTTAATTTCTGAAAAGTTAGGTTGCAAAGATAAAACCCCGTTTGACATCTCACTGTCCAGAGAATATGAGGAAATAAAATTGCATCCTTGTTATGTACCAAAAAAAAAATATTGCATCCTTGTTTACATTTGAATTTGAATTTGTCTTTCAAAGGGCTTTGAATTTTGCAGCTTGTAGCTTTCATAATTTTCTTTTCCGTCTAGAATGGTATAATTATAGTTCATCCCTTGTGAAAAACAAAGGGCAAAAGAATAAAGGTCTCATCACATTATATAATATAATACCAACGAAGTTGTTGTTAATGCTATTGTTAACACTATTTTCATTAGCTAGCTTCCCTATGGTCAAATCAAGACCTTTTTACTTTCTTGTTAATTTGTTTGGTCTCTTTAAACTTTTTCAAGAGCCATGCATTAGTTTTATTTTACGTATTCTTGTTCCACTAAACATTACCTTTGTTGACAGGTGGCGGCTGGTGGCAGATTGCTCTGTGTGATCAAGTTATCAACTTCTATAAGGCCAAGGAAGGCCGTGCAAGGATCGATACTAGGGCAATTTGCCAAAGGCCTCATTTTAATCCCACGTAGCATGTGTGTGTATACATTTATATCATTAAAGCAACAATTTTTGAATGACAAAGAAATGTCACAATTTTATTATTATTATTTTTTCATCTGAGATGACAAAGTTTTTGCCAACAATTTTCAATTGTTGCAATTTCTTTTTTGCTGTTAAAAGTGTTGCAAAAGCCCATTTCATACCTTCTAAAACTCCATTTCAATGTTCTAGTGCATCTCATTTTTGTTGGACCCTATAACATTTACTATTCTTTGATTGTCAAGCATCTATTTATTTTTGGGTAGTATTAGCGGTAAAAACATTAGGCTAATAAATAATGTAGCTCTAAAATTAATGGTAACTACTTGAAAATTTACATACTTTATATATGAGGGTAAGGCTTTAGGAACTTCACTTGACCTTAGCAGCAAAATAAAAAGAAAAATGGAATCTTATATGACAAAAGGAGGAAAAAACGAAACAAAGGAAAACAAATTACATCATATATGAGTATAGATGTTTGTGTGCGTGTGTAAGTATATCATTTACAAAGGAAAGTTTGGGACTGTAGGGTTGTTGTGCATGCAAATAAGTTATGTCTGAATGACATATTATGTTACAAATTTTAAAATTAATTTCACTTACCGGTTAAACATGAAAAGATATATATATTTTTGAAGAAATGATAAGAACACTCTAACAAAATATAGCGAAAGCAAACCATCCCCGATCTTTATTAAATTAACAGAAAATGATGATTGTAATTACTATAATCATTCTTACAATCAAAGGCGACACATACAGATATCATATATTCTTCAGTTTTAGAGTATTGAGAAAATCTTGCGTACATGCAAGGAATAACCAGGATTGCATCATACAACCTAAATCCTAACCCTTCCTTTACATGTAAATCTCTAGCACATAAGAATTTCTCGTATGTTATCCACACATATCTAGCAATCATCAATTTAATTATCAAACATTACAAGCCTTGTGCATACAACTATATATATTCTTCATCTACTAACTATTTATTCTTTGCCAGGATGTATGCCAAGGATGTAACGGTGATCATTATCCTCGGTAACTGTGAGTTGGCCTGAGACAAGTTTGCCATAATCCTTGCAAGGGATGTAATGGTGATCATTATAGTTAGTCACATCAAATTGGCCAGAGATGAGTTTCCCAAAGTCCTTTCAAGGGATGTAATGGTGATCATTGCCCTCGTATGTAGCTACAAGAATTTTATAAATTAGTTATCGAATTTAATTATGAAAATTTTTCGTAACTAATCCGTAGTTAATTAACTATGGATAAAAATTTCATAACTAAATACAATATAGCTATGAAATTTAGTTACGAAACAATTTTGGTAGCTAATCCGAAACAAATTAGTTATGGATTACCTATGAAATAAAAATTTCTACCTAAATTTCAAATGCAAAAAGAGGAAATATTTATCAAGCAAATAGCTATAAAATTGCTACAATTTAGCTACAGAATTTAGCTAAGAAAATTTATTTAGTAGCTAATTCGTAGTAAATTAGTTATGGATTAGCTACCAAATATTTCGTAGCTAAATTTTAATTGTATAAACAAAAAATTTGACTACTCAGCTCTCTTTAATCTCATACACGCAAATACTTTTCTAAATCTTAAATCCATACTCTGTGCATGCCCCTCCCTCCCTCCCACTCTCTCACTATCTCATACTTCTCCCATTTTTAGTTTTCCAAAATTTCAAAAATAACCAAAAATCTCAATTTCTTATTCCCTCTCACTCCCTTTCTCTCTCGCCCCCTTCCGAAATGAAACCAACCACCGCTCCAGCCACTCACTTGCGAACCGTCACCCCCACACACAAATCGGATCCTGTGCACCACCATTCTCCACCGCAAGCCCGGAACCAGCCACCACCAGACGCGGCCACCACCACGCAGACCCACGAGGCCGTCTAGCCACCGCGACTCATAGATTTGTGAGCCTCGCACCAAATCCTGCACCACCAAGACCAAGACTGCGCGAATCCATGCTCCGTCAATGTTCTGAGCCTCCATCGTGGCCCCTCGCTGCTCGTGGCGTCCGCTCTACAACCTCGCGCTGCCGTCCTCAATCGCGTGAGACCCACACACCACGCGAGCCCATCGCCTTCTATCGTAGCCACCGCGACTGAAGCCTAGATCTGCGTCGTCACCGTGAGCCACCCTCACTCCTTTTTTCTTCTTCCTTTAAAATTGTAGGATGTGCTTTAGGATGAGTTTCATTAGGATGAGGATTAAAATATTGCTGATGATTTGTGGAGTTTATGTAAATGAACTACCCAGTCAGTGATCACTGACTATGACAACTAGGATGGTTTATAGGATGCATCTTGATGAGGAAAGTTTGTTTTTCTGCTTAAAACACATGACAATGGAAACTCAAACTCTCATTAGATCCATATGAAGTTTGGTACATTTCAAGTCACTCAATTATACTCTGTTTATGGTCTAATTAGCTCTTTTTTTGTTATTTGTTAATGATAAAAGAGTAATTACTCCTTCAACCGGTAGCACGATTATGGATATTTGGTCAGCTAATCATAAACAAATTGGTCAGTGAAGGTATCTATCTTGTAAAATTTGGAATATAGTAGTTCTGTATAGTCTTATTTCTAGTGGATTTGTGATGATTTCATTGTTGGTGATACTGGTATGTTTTTGTTTTTGTTTTTTTTTATTTTGGTCTATCATCTTACAGACTAGAAACAAGTAGGCATGGAACTATTGTTACTCTCATTGTGTACGTTAGGAACTGGCAGCAAACTAAACCCTTGGGCTTTCATTTTGTGCTTAGGAATGAAAAAGGGTGGAATGGAATATGAGTAAAAAAATGAGCAGTTATCTAGAGACTTTGGACGTATGTACTGACTTATATCTTCATGTTTTTCTCCACTATTTCTCTTATTTTGCTTGGTTCTACTTTGACATAACAAAGTAAAAAAGGATGGCCTAGAGTCAAGTCAAGTGTGAGAAGAGTCTTACTTTCTTTGGCTTTTTAATGAAGTTGAGTATGAAGGATATTATAGGAAGTATTCCACCTTTCAATCTGCTTTCGTATGCTTCAGTTTTCTCTGTTGAAATTTGAGTGAGTTATATTTGCTGATAAGCTGATAGTGTGTTCTTTTTAATCCTTTAATTTTCTAATCTAATGATTCTCCTTCCAATCCGCATATATATTAATTATGTGTGGATAATTTGGAAAGAAATAAGTTTTTATGAGCTCATTATGGAACTCTTTCAAAGTTTGTAGGGGAGGTGATATCTTATATCTTCTGGTCCACCTCCTAAATTTTTTTTCTTGTTTTCTTTGATTTTTTATGTGCTTTTGGGTCAAGCTTTTTGCTTTCTGGTCCAAGATAATGTGATACTTTGTTTTTATATTTGACATTATGATAGCTTTCTGTCCATATTGTTTCAGGGTAAACTAAGAATTTGCTAAATCTATATGTCAATATAACTTGAGTTGTTGGACACCTTTTTCCTTAATAAGATGTTTTGCTGAATAGTTTGAATGCACATTTGTCAATATATGAAAGCATGTCCACATAAGTGGAGGAACTTTCAGACGCTGGGTCCTTGTTCTATGGTCTCCATATTGTCATAGCTTGTTCATAGGTCTGTATTTGTCAATTATACATAATCTTCCTCTCCCACCATGTAAGGTACTATTTATCCTTTGCTTTACTGTAAAAGTTGGTAGAAAATGCTTGCTTATTAGTTGAGTTTTATTTGGCAGAACTAGAGTAGAAATAACCTAGAAATTAATATAGGAAATGCTTGCTTTAGCTCAATTATTCAAATTCTGTTGATTTTCCTATTTATTTTCATTTGTGTCAAATCTACTTACTACTTTGCATATGCCTCTTGTGAATGCTTATGTCCTTAAAGCATATCAAATGATTTTTGATGATAACAAAGTCAAAGATAAAGATCAAGTGCAAAAGAAAAGATCAAGATCAAAGAAAGGAATAATCAAGAGGTTTATTTAGTCATAAGACTTAGAACATTAATGTTAAATGCTCTCAATATTTCTCAAATGATTTTCAACATATCATTTCCAAAATAAGTGAGAAATTTCAAAGCTAAATATGTTTGTCAAAGAAACTTGAGTTTCAATCTCAGATTTAACACTCATGAAAGGATTTATGCTTAATCAAATGTCTTGAAGTGTTAGAAATGACTTACAAGCTTAATTGGACTTGAAAAATGTGTTCAAAGGTCACTGTAATCGATTACATGATATTTGTAATTAATTACACAGCAAGTCAGAGGCCTTGTAATCGATTACACCAAGTTGGTAATCGATTACAATGTGCCCAGAAAGGCAAAAATACGTTCAAGGAGTTATGTAATTGATTACATGGATATTGTAATCGATTACACAGCAAGTCAGAAGTCATATAATCGATTACATGGATATTGTAAACGATTACAAAGCAAGTCAGAAGTCATGTAATCGATTACACCAAGAATGTAATCGATTACACAGACCCCAGAAAGCCAAGAACACGTTAGAACAATAATGTAATCGATTACATTTGTTGTGTAATCGATTACACGCAATCTGACATAGACTAACGGTTATATTAATGGCATTTAATGCTTAGGCAAAAGTCTCCAACGGCTCCATTTATTACAAAACTTATAAATACCAATGTTGGGACTTCATTAGAGGTTGACCTTGAACTAAAAACTGATTACCAATACTTCAAAACGTGATTTAATCTTCAAATCCTTTCTTGCTCTGTTTTTGTGAAAAACTTGAGTTATTCTTTGAGAGCATATTAGAGTTTTAATTTGTAATCATCTACTATTGTGAGAGTTTCATACTATCAATCTAAATTACTTTGTAAAGAGGGTGAGGTATCCCTCCAAAAGTGTAAAGGGTGAGACATCCCTCAGTTGAAGAGACTCAAGCTCTAAGGGTGAGATATCCCAAAGTGTTGAGTGCTCAATGTTGTAAAGGTTGTCAAGCACCTATTGAAGCTTGAGGATATAGTGAAAAATCTCTAGCAGTTGCTTGAGGACTGAACGTAGATCACAAGTGGATTGGTGATCGAACCAGGATAAATCATTGTGTTTGTTTTCTCTAAACCCTTCTCTTTACATTGTGCACTGTTTTATTGAATTGCTTAAATATTATTTATTTTGGCTATTACATTTATAAGTAAAAGTGTTTATCTCATCTATCCATTCATCTCTAATCATCCAATAGTTTCAATGAATATTGTTTATCAAACGTTTTGCAAAAGATTTGTGAACTTGTTTTACATACTCAATTCACCCCCCTCTTGAGTATTGAAGCCACTTGGTAACACCTCTTCATCCAGTTATTATCTAAGAATTTTTGTAAAATATTAGTGCAAATACTTGGTTAGACTGTTAGCAGGGAAGATATAAGAAAATATGAACTTATTTGTATGAAGGTAATAGCTGCAAATAGCAGGAAATCGTGAGTGACTCTGATGCTATTGAAGTTACATTAGTATGTTCTATTTCAAAAGAACCTTGTTCATCATGAGATTTTGCTTAGGTTCTTAGAATACAAAATGCATATATTTGATTTCTTCTTGCTGCTCAATTTCTGTATATAATTGAATGTCTTCATTTGTCTCTCTTATCAGGTGAAAGCCACAGTAGAAAATGTTGATGAAGCTGTCCGAGAACTTCCTGATGCCAACTTGGTAAGGTATTCCTTATTATTTGATTTGTTATCCTTATTTTAAATAATTATCCTTATTTCAAATAAGATCTTAACTTAAAATCATGATCATAATTATCCTTATTATTTTTTGGTTATCAATTTTTTTCCATTTTATTTGATTTGCTTCATCCTGTTAAGTTGTTGATTATTTTGATAAAGTTTTCTACATTTTTCGTTTTAGGACAATTATGATATGCCTATTCATGGATCTAGCTTTACTTCATCCTCATAGGTTGCTGGTTCCTCCAACGCTGCTTCGATATAGGAAGCCATAAAGGAAGCTGTTAATGAAGCGATGACTTCTTTTGTCCAGACACAGTTGGTGTCTATTGTCCAGACGCAGCTGGAGTCTGTGTTAGAGCCTATCTTAAGGATTGTTAGCTCCAAAGCAGGAAGTGTTGTGCCGCAGACACCATCACAAGGTGACGCAGTTGGGAAGAATCATGAAGTTAATGATGATGAGGCTAACTTGATTTGATTAGTTGTGTTTATTGATGATGGAATTAACTTGTATTGAACTATTTGTATTAATTAACTTGGATTAGTTATGCTTTCTTTGTAGAACATGTTTTGAATTTATTAATACAATTATGATATTTTGTTGTTTTGCACAATTATTTGTTGGATTTTTCTGTTTAGATTGAAATATTTATACAGGTATAATTTTAAAATACACTAATTATCATTATAAAACTAATTTGGATTAGCTTTAGAATAACTAGGGAATAGCTACGGAATTATTATAGATTTTAGCTAGGGAATAGCTACAGAATTACTACAGATTTTAGCTGAGAAATTGTTACGAAATTGCTACTGATTTAGAAATAAAATAGCTACGGATTTGTTACAAACTTGCTAAGAAAATTAGCTACGAAATTCGCTAAGGAATATTTCGTAGCTAATTAGCTGCGAAAACGAAGGAAACTCTAAACAAAAATTAGTTACAGATTAGGTACGGATTACCTACGGAAATTTAAAAATTAGCTACGAAAATTTTTAGTAGCTAACTAGCTACCAAATATTGATTACGAAAAAATCCGTAGCTAATCTGTAGCTAACTCGGTTAGTTGTGGATTAGCTACGGATTTTTTCATAGCTAATCGGTTAAATTCTTGTAGATCACCATGAATTTTAACTACTAAATTCCTCTTATCTGTGGCCATAAAAGAGCTTACAAGCATCACCAATAGTGCAATTTCCAGAAGCCTCATTTTGACACTAGTGATACCACCTTCCCCTTCTTGCCTGTTCTATAGTAACTGGATTTTCTTTAGCTAGAAAAGCAAAGGTCATTAAAGACTAGAGAGATGAACTCAAAGTATGCATATATTGTATATGCTCTTTTTAATAACAATAATATTAGAGTTTAGCTTAAAGTGCTACTAATTAGCTAAGTTGGTGAAGTCCTTCGTAAATCATTGTAAGAACTTGGAATCAAATCCTGCCTTCACCCTTTTGAAGTCACATGAGCAAAGCTTAGTCGCCTTCCCCTTCTACAGGTGTAGTGTGTGTGCATACTAGAGAGAAGAACTCATGGTATGCATGTCTACTATATGCTCTTTTCTAACAAAAATAATATTAGGGTTTAGCTGAAGGTGCTACCTAACTCAGCTGGTAAAGTCCTTTGTAGGTGATTGTAATGACTTGGGATTAAATCTCAGCTTTACTTTATTGGAGTCACGTGAGAAAAGTTTAAATTGGCCTTCCCCTTCCTTAGGTATAGTGTGTGCACTTTGGTGTGTTGCTAGGTGAGTCAATTACTAGTTACAATTTGTAAGATTTTTGGATCTACAATCCCTAGGAAAAAAAGGGGGGGGGGTTTAGGTAATGAGTAGTGCCATAATAGCACTTGTTAAAGAATAAGAAATAACAAGTATTAAATATAAAATAAAGTATTTAATATATTGAGAATTCAAGAAACTTTACTTCTTATTAAATACTTGATCTTTTTTATTCATTAACAAGTAATTTTAGTGTATTCATTAACAAGTACTAAATGACATAAGCTATGTATATGGTTTAAAACAAGAAAGAGGAATCAGAGGGAGGAATAACAGATATGTACATAAATATACAATTATTCCAAAAAAACCAGCATGTTAATTAACTCACCAGATGTAACTCGGATGCTATGTTTGTATGATCCTATATGGGAAAGAAGAGGCTCAAACAGCTTATGTAGGGGCATGAGAAGGCTATGACTTTTGAGATGGGGAATTGGGTAGTCAACTTCAAATAATATAATGGTAGGGTTATCACCAAATGAGGCAATCTTAAGTGCGATGCCCATTAAATTTGTTATTCAACCTCATCAAAGGATGAAATGTCTTGTCCGAATTAATATGTGGATTACAAAGGGAAATCCACCTGATTCAGTGGTATTGGTTATGTATCGACGTCAAAGTAATTTGCAATCGTTAATTTCTTCTTCTTTAAAAAATTAACATCTGCGGTTGCAACTTGGGTTGAATTGTTGGGAAAAGACTAATTCAGATAAAATCATTTTGAGGACTACTTGATTTCAGGTCGAATTCCTCCCAAATCATTTAACCTACATTTTAGCACATCTTAATTTAAGTCACATTAATTTGTACATTTATCTCAATTTCATAAGGATCTGTGTTTGCTCCTCATGTATATAATATCATGGCGGTACTAATTTAAAATTTGGCAACTAAATAAGAACACAGTTAATGTTTTCATGATTGATTCGACTGAAAGAAAGAAATGATGATAGTGAATTAAACCTGTTCTTAAAACAAAAGATAAAGATTAATCCATATTGCTCACATGAGTGGGATGGAGAGAATCATATGCGTTTCTAAATTTGTGTACTTATTTTTCATTTGTTATTTTCATTATCAAAAGCGAAAGTTGTACTATTTGTATCATTAAAAAGAAATGGTACAACACAAAGTTATACATATTATTTATTTTTGGCACACTTTTTTTTCTTGTGTAAGGATACACATTAAATAATTAATAAAAAAAATTATTTAAAGTGAATAAGTAATAATATATTTATTTTTAAATTATTTAATAGATTAAAATCTTTATACATTTAATTAAATTGAAATGAATATATATTTATTTATTTACTTTAAAGACAAATTCATTTTAAAAGAACTTTATTCATAATTAATATTGTACACCAATTTGAAGACCTTATTAATCCGAGATAATTTCCCAGATACGATTTCTAATCCGTGATATTCATGATCTTAGATGAAGAAGGAAGCAAAGGCTCAAACACTTGAGCAAATAAAGAAGATAGGTAAGGTTGAGGAATAATGCTTGCTGTATCACACTTTAGTTAACATCACCTCACATTAAAGATTACATAATTAGATTATAAGTGTGTAAAAATTAAAGTAAAATC
Source organism: Ormosia semicastrata (assembly GCA_029884595.1). Lineage (NCBI taxonomy): Eukaryota > Viridiplantae > Streptophyta > Magnoliopsida > Fabales > Fabaceae > Ormosia > Ormosia semicastrata. Next base: position 15,697,280 of record JAQQTO010000041.1, on the reverse strand, counting down.
AAATGTGTGTAAGTGATGTGTAAATAATATTATTCAAAGTTGTGCGATCAGAACCAGCAGAAAAGTAGTGTGGTTATCTAGATTTATGGAAAAGTTAAGTGTGATCAAGAATCACTAAAACTTGGATGTAAATATTATTTAAGGAGATAAAAAGATACAATAAAAAAGTACAAAATTGTTTTGATATTATATTATACACATTTACATACAATTTACTGACTCAAATTTTTTTAGTCTACCAAAAAAAATTACATGGAATTTAGACATAAACAAAATTGATGATATTAATTATGGAAGAACCAATTTGGCATTTTAATGCCATAATTATTATTGACCATACAATAATCATGAGATCAAGTATGACAAATTTGTTTGAGTCTTAATATTGCACGTGATGAATGATTAGATTGACGTAAAAGTTACCTTAACAATACTTTATCGTATAAAAAAAAAGATAAAGATTATACTTAAATCTTGTGAAATAGTCCCATCAATTTGCAGATTTAATCGGAAAACGTGATATGTAAACGTTGCCTATGAGAAAGAACATGGTGACAGTGCAGTAAAGCTATAAACATGTCACCAAAAAAAAAAAAAACAAAATCGCCTATGCTGCGTGTTTTGAGTGCGAGAATTTCTAATACTTAAAATTCTGAACTATATAGTAAATAACTAAATATAGAACTACAAAATTTTCCGTCCCCACGGCAAAGGAATGCCAAAAGAGAATGATCTACATGACTAAAGTCAAAGTCAACGGCGGATTCGAAATTGTAACCAAGCATTATTCATTGGTTTTATTTCCGACTCATAACTAAAAAGTTTTTTTGACTTTTTGCTAATCAGGATTAAAATTTCAGAAATTAAAAATGTCAAAATAAGAATAAGGTTTGATATTATTAAAAATGCTCAAAAAAATATCATATTCGTAAAGTAAAAACATAAACGTACTCCTATGAGTAGTGGGGGAAAAGGGAGAGAAAAAGAGAACCACATATACAGCTATGCTTTGCCTATACAACAAAACAAAATATGCGTTGGACATGTGATATGAAATGGGTAAATACTTATTACATAACAATATTATACATTTATACGTAGAAGAGGGTGTACAAATTATAAATATGTCATTATACAGATCATAAGCCACGACACTACAGACGCTCGAGTATCTTTTATTTAATTTTCAGACATGAATAAACCATATCTTCTGCCTAGTTCAAACAAGAAGAATATAACAATACTTTTAATAGCCACTTCCATCTCCATTTTTATCACCACCACCATTGTTGTTAAACTCCTGCCTGGGGATATAGTGGTGATTATTCACACTGCTTCCACCATATCCATAACCCGAGTTGACGTTTTCATCTTGTTGGTTTGGAAGCTGCTCTTTCTTCATATTCATTTCGTCCATGGAGGCCTTCCTGCCCGCAGCCAAGCATATTGATATGCTCAACATCAAAAGGAGTATCAACACAAGGGTTGCAGGTCTTATTCTTTCTTATCTGCTTTTGCCTCTACAAAATCAAGTTCATGAGACACCATAGAAATTAGCTTGTAGTAAGAGAATTAATCAATCCGCAAAGATAATAAATTTCCAGCTAATCTTACCTCGCTGAAAATGAGTGTCTGACTTAATTAACGAGGAAGGTAGCGTAAAAGAATTGATGAGGTAATAAATTTCCACTAAATGAGGCAAGATTAAGTGGGATGCCCAAACTATCATAAAAGAATTGATTTTTAAGACAACTAAAATCATGCAGTTGTTAGAATTATATTGGCACGGCCATATATAGGAAAACAGCAATTTAATTAGTGATGGAATTGGATAGATCATCATCCAAAGTCAACGAGCCATAATGTAGTGCGATTAATGTCTATCGGTTGGTAAGTGAAGTGATTAATATTAAGAATTTTGTCAACGTGTGCATTAAGGACATATGTTAAGGATTAAAAATAATATTTATTATTTATTATTAATTAATAAAAAATTAAATATTTTTAAAATTTTAAAATAATAAATGCATGTATTTTGATTTAATGATTTCTATTTTTAATCTTTAAAATGTTAACAAAACCCTAATATTAATACAACACATTGTCTATTTTTATATAAGAATTTTTCATGTTTGAAACTCCTTTATGTCAGCCAGATAAAAAAAAATCTTTTATATTAACAATCAAATTAAATCCTTTTCACCCACCCTAAGAGTGATTGGGTAATTTCAGATAAACTTTACTTGTAATGTCAAAAGTTCAAATTTTAAAATCATTATTTTAAAAAGAGTTTTACTTAACTATTACTCATGGCCCAAAAGTAAAAATACATTTGTCAAAGAAAAAAAGAAATCCATTTCACCCAAAAAAAATAAATTAAATCATTATTTTAATTCACAATTGTAATAAAATGAAATGAAACATGTTTATCATAAGAAAAAAAAAAAAAAGAGCGTATTTGGATTATACTTTGTAAACCATGGTTTAAGGAAAAGTAATCTTTTCTACTCAAACCATGGTGAAGGCTATGGTATACCCTCCTCACTTTGGGTGTACCATACACCCTATTTTTTACCTGTTGTTATAGGTTTTGTTTTTGTTACAGGTTTTTTTTTACTGATTAGGTTTTTTCCAGCCAATCACCACTGCCGGCGGTGATACTGTTCACCAGCATGAACAGTACTTTTCGGCGTAAACAATACCTATTTCCTGACGTGAACAATGATTTTTCTGGTATAAAGAGTGATTTTCCGGCATGTGAACAGTGATTATATTTACTTTTTGAAATTACACAACTGTGTAAATAATATCAGTTAAAATTATATCAGTCTTTATAATTTTTCATAAATAACTGTGCATACTGAAATTTTTTTCCTATAACTATTACTGTTGAAAAATCTTATAAATTTTAACTGATAATATTTATACAGTTATACAACTTAAAAAAATTAGAGATAGTCGATTTTCCTAAAACTATAACTGTATTTATTAAAAAATCTTATAAATTTTAACTGATAATATTTATACAGTTATATAATTTTAAAAAAAATTAAAGGTGACCGACAAGAAGCATACAGTGACCTACCAACTGACGATAGTGGTAGTAGTATGTAAAAAAAATATAAAACTAAAAAAACTTGAAAAAAAAAAAAAGAAAAGAAAACCTATTAAGCAAATTTCTTATAATTAATCTAAGCCATTAATTTATTTTATGAATAAATCAATGATTTAAATTAGGTGATGTACCATACATCCTCTTTTAGAGGGTATATATTAGACTCACCCCCAAACCATTGTTCGAAACTCAAAATCATGTTTAAACACAATCTAATCTTGATTTCACCAAATATGCTAGTTGCGGAGGAAACTAAGTTTGTACACGCCAAACTGGGGTTTGAGGTATACAAATTATAAACTTAACATGCTAATCCAAACATGTGTTCTATTAAAATGATGGATGTAAGTGATCTTATTTTTTTGGAAATATCTCACCTATATATATTATATTTTTTTGAGTAAATTATACTACGTATGTTTGTCTAAATTACTCTTTTTGTTTCAGACTTTCTTTCCTTTTGGTCTCTTTTATCAGTACGAATTATTGTGCCTCTAGAAGGAAGAAACTAAAATAATTTACTTTTTTTCTGTTTGCCCCCTGATGAGATCTCACAAAGCTGGGTATATGGGCAAAGTATATCTCTTAAAATAATTAGCAATTCTCTTCTCTTAAACTAATTTTTGAGATTGAATTGGATCTAATATGTTCTCAATTCTAATGCAGTATCAGAGCATATCTCGATTCTAAAGTTAGGCCACTCGCAAAAATACAATTCTACAATTTCACGCTCTAAATGTCCAGTCTTAAACATCAACAGAATGTGTTAAGATCTCACATTAACTAAGTATATATATTGGTAAAATATCTCATATAATGACTTAAACAATTTTTTCTCATTTAAGTTAACTTCTAAAGTTGAATTAGACTCAATCTACTCTTAATTCTAATATCCTGGGAGGAGCCCAAGAATATATAAATCAATTTACCATCGTGTAAGCTTCATGAACCAGAAGTTAGGTTTTTTTATTATTATTATAGGAAATAGTGAAGTATAATCAATTAAGGTTGCTGCTTGTCCAATACCTTCCAAATTACTCAGATTCATTATGGTATACTTGACATAACAGAGGCTTTCGAGCGTCGAGTTCTAGTCCCGGACTATCTAATATCCTCTTTGGGTTAGTTTGCATAAGCATGGACTTGAGATCTAGCAAGAAGAGCATGAGAAACGACCAATGATTTGCCATAGCTTTTCGTTTCTAATAAAATTTTATTATATCTTCTTAAAGTATTTTCTTAATAATTTTTTTATTATTTAATAAAAAAAATTAAATAAAAAATTAAATATACTAAATATCTTAAAAATATAAAAAATATTTAATATTTTTTTATTTAATAATTAAAAAAATTATTTAAAAAATATATTTAAAAAATTAATCATTTTCTTTTTTAATATCATCTTTCCACTCTATTGGGTGGGACCATATGGCAATTGTGTTTGCCTTGAAAACAATGTTTCTTATTTATTTGCACTAGGTACTTGTCTACCAAATTCAATTTCGTATAATTATATAGTGATTAGCTAGCTTCTCGGGAAGAACAATAGAGAGAGTATAGGAATTATTTTATTAAATAACTTTTTATAATATTTAAATTTTATTAATATAATCATTAGATTAAAAGTTTTCATTATATAAATTAATTTTATAAAATTTCATACAATTTTTTATTAATAAATTTCATACAATTTTGAAATCTAGTTAATACTACTTTTTACGAATGTTAGATTATATTAATATAACCATTAGATTAAAAGTTCTCATTATATAGATTAATTTCATTAAATTTCATACAAACTAGTTAATACTTTATCTCATCACTAGAAAAATCAAGTCCAAAAAAATTATCACTTGCTTTCGGTCAATCTGCAATACATACAAGATTTGAATAAATTAAGGCTTGAATTCAATTTAAACGAATAATTTGATGATAATAAACGTATCCTTGCATCATCTATTACATCATAATCCACAAAGGTGCAAAACCGAGTAATGGACCTTCTATTTAAATGGTTTGCTCCAAGCCATATAATGTGCACGTGATGAAACAATTCTACTCAGTGGTTTGCTAGGGTTAGCCGCTACTTGGTTCTCTAGCAGCGCCCCTAAGGCAGCATTCCTTCGCACCAGGCAGCTTTCCTCTGCACCTGGTGGTCCTCTTTCCTTCCCGATCCTCACCTTTTTCTTCATCTCTCTTTTATTGTTTTTTCCTTCTCACGGTTAAGACATCTTTGTCTTGTCTGTTAGATTTCAACTTAAAATCAATTGATATTAAGAGAAGTGGTCTAACAGATATATAAATCGTATCCGAAAGATTGAGGCAGACGATGTGAGACTCTTAACACCCCCTAACACCCCTCCTTCACAGATGTTTAGACAGAACAGGCAAGCCTACCGGAATAGATGACACAGGAAGATGGGATCTTGCCTCTAATATCATATTAGATTTTAACTTAAAATCAATTAACAATAAGAGAAGTGGTTCAACAGATATATAAATCGCACTTAAAAAATTGAGACAGATGATATAGCACTCTTAACATTGTCTATAGCCACTTTCAACCCTTTTGCCATGATGGCGCCACCACATGTTCTAAATTTAACACGAAAGATGGCAATCAAAATGGAGAAGCTTGCTAATGTGGTTTTGATTTGCAGTTTATTTACAGCACTTGTTTTCCTCTCTTTGCCAGTGATGTCTCAAGAAGTTGGTAAGGATCGAATCGCGTGGTTGCTTTGTTCTTAATTTGCATGCATACTTATCAGAAAATTAAATGACTATAAATGTTATTTATGAATTCAAAATTATATAAACTTTCTGTTTTAGGAAACATTTATGAACAGTCAAAAATCAATTCTATATTAGCTTAAACGGTCCTATATATGTGTTAGACGTAAGTTTTTCTTTGCTTAATATTTACGTTACCTGCATATTAATTCACTCTTTTATGACATGATCAAAAGATGAGAGCGAGTTTAACTACGATGAAAAGAGCGAGAAGGGACCATCTCATTGGGGAGATATTAATTGACCCCGATTGGAGTTTGTGTAAAAATGGATCCATGCAATCGCCGATTGATGTATTGAATAAGACGGTTCAAATAGTATCCAATCTAGGGATGCTTCAGATGAACTACCAGCCCTCCAATGCCACTATTAAGACTAGGGGCCATGATATCAAGGTTAATATATATATTAGCAAATTGAACAACTTAAATAAATTTAGCACTTACATTGTAATCATCAAGTTAAAGCAAAGAGTCTTCTTATTTTCTTTCTCTTGCTGTCTCCCTAATAATTAATTTGATCTAAGTATTTCTGAATGCAGCTAGAATGGGTTGCAGGCGCAGGCTATCTTCAAATTAATGAAAGTAAGTACATACTCAAACAATGTCACTGGCATTTTCCCTCTGAACACACCATAGATGGCAAAAGGTAAATACTAAATACATACTTTTTTTTTGTTTTTTTAATTTACAGAGAATAAATATATAATTTCTATTTTCTACCCAAAATTTTACTCCATCTTTACAAGATAAGTACATGTGTATTTTTTTTTCTTTAATTGAAAAACAGAAAGCAACCCCCATCACTTGGATGATTTACTCTTATAATAATTATTAATTACTTGTACCAGAAATAGTTAAAGATTCAATTGCACTGTAGGCTTGATCTAGAGTTACACATGGTGCACCAAACTCCATCAGGACAAATTGCCGTGATTGCAATACTGTACAAGATTGGAGGACCAGATTCTTTCTTGTCATCGGTAAATTAAATTCTTAAAGATCTGTTCTGTTGTGTCTCTCTCTATGTATGAATGACTACGTACAAATATATATGTTGAACATTATTTTCTTTCCTATCATTTAAAGGCCATTTCTAATACCACGGGCGCAGAAAGAGTGGTTGGTATAGTTGATCCTACGTAGATCAAAATTTGTCAGCACGCAGTATTACAGGTATATTGGTTCGCTGACTACTCCTCCTTGCACCGAGAATGTTGCTTGGACCATCATTAGAGAGGTACGTTTGCTAGTTACCTCTTCTTTGCTCCATGCATCAGTTTAAGGAGAAATTCTAATATATTCTTAGAATATTACTTTAATAGTTTTATAGTAATTGATATTTAATTTAATAATATTTTATTTTTTAATCTAACAATATGTATGATTATAGATAACACGTGTTTCACTTTTATTAGATTGATGTAATGCTTTGTGAGTGTACAAGAATTTCTCTAAGACTTTAAGTTGTTTAACGTTATCAGGCCTTTTTTTTTGTAATGTTGTCATAATCTTACTGTGTTGAACTTATGTAAATGATCAGGTGAGATCCGTTTCGCAGGAGCAAGTCACATTGTTTCGAGATGCTGTTCATGATGTAAGTTAATATGAATTTTAAATATCTCACGTAACCAAGGAATAGACATGTAAAACCATGCATTATAAACTTGAGTCCCTTTTTGTGAGGATCATATTTAAGCAAGGAATTATTAATAAAAGAGACTCCATAAATATTAGACTGAATATTAGCTTAATTAGGATCGATATAAAGGATGATTATATTGATAACTATCATACATATGATCACATGATAATAAAATTTGTAATTGAATAATTAATATCTCAATTTGATTAATGAATCTCCTTCTATATAATTATCTTAATCTCAGATTTCTTTTTGAAAAAAAATTATTTAATCATCATTCCCAACCTGAAATTGCATAAATAGTTACTTGCACAAAAATAAAATCTCAGTTTTCTTTGGTTAATTTTCCTTTAAAAAACTAAAAAAAATTTTGCTGACAAACATTATATAATTTGTTGATTTGCTGATAGTATGCTCAATTTTTTTTAAAAAAAGGTTATAGTTATTATGTTTTATGATTTCGTTATTTGTTTTTTTTTAAATTTTAAAATGTCAAGTAACGTGCTGAAATATCGAATAAATAATTTCTTGTGTTCTAAACTTGGCATCTTTGCAGGAATCAGATACTAATGCAAGACCAGTACAACCAATAAACAACCGTTTGGTGCAACTCTTTGTGCCAAATGCTTTGTGGTGAAGGCCAAATGCTTTTTTACACTGCCGTGTGCAGCAACCAGCAAGTCTTAATTTCTGAAAAGTTCGGTTTCAAATATAAAACCCGGTTTGACATCTCATTGTCCCGAGAATATGAGGAAATAAAATTGCATCCTTGTTATGTACACAAAAACAAAAAAATGCATCCTTGTTTACATTTGAACTTGAATTTGTCTTTCAATGTGCTTCGAATTTTGCAGCTTATAGCTTTCATAATTTTCTTTTCCGTTTAGAATGGTATAATTACAGTTCATCCTTTGTGAAAAACCAAGGGCAAAAGAATAAAGGTCTCATCAAATAAACAACTGCTTGGTGCAACTCTTTGTGCCAAAAGATCTTTGTTAGTGTGATTAATTATAATTGAGATTATAATTGATTACAATTAATTTTAAAGATGATTGAAATTAATTTAGTATAGAATTAGATTGATTTATTATATAATTATATTTTATTATTTTCTTTTTCTATACAATAACTTTCTTTTATAAATAGAGGCTAATTTTCTTGTATACAATTATTCAGATATATATGTAAATTATTATTACTTGTTTCTATATTTTTAACTTGGTATCAAAGAAATTGTATCCACTTTGAGGAGAGTTTTTCCTTTTTGCTATGTAGAGTTTGTGGAACTCGTTAGAATCATTACTAACCACCATCAAATCTAGATTTAGTTTTATTATTCTTCTCATCTTTGTCCACTCCGGTCCAATCCTTCCACTCTTCCGTTGCGCATCTCTGCTGCGCCCCTCTGTTGCCCTCCTCCATTGCGCTCCTCCATTGCACTCCTTCATTGTGCTCCTCCCCCCTAAATTCTAGACTACGTTCTGATAACAAGACTTCGTCTTAGACTCCAGACTTCATTTGATGACATGACTCATTTTCAGACTCCGTCATAGATTCCAGACTTCGTTTTGATGGCAGAACCCCGTTTCAGACTCTGTTCCCATTGTAAATTTTTCCAAATGCAGATGGTTATCATCATCCTGGTCGATTTCGCACTCTGGTTTCCAAATTCAAGTTAGTTTCTTCTATACCCACTTGAGTTTAAGGTGGGATGTTAACGTAATTAATTATAATTGAGATTATAATTAATTACGATTGATTTTAGGGATGATTACAATTGATTTAGCACAGAATTAGATTGATTTATTACATTATTATATTTTATATTTTTTTTCTATACAATAACCTTCTTTTATAAATAGAGACTAATTTTTCTGTATATAATTATTCATATATATACACAAATTATCATGACCAAAGGATGATTTGTAATTTTGGTCGAATTCTCAAAAGTGAAGGTTCAGAGAGAAAATCGAGAGAATGTGATGATATTTTCTGTTTATTGACTTATTTGGTGTGATTATGTACAAGTTTTTCATATATATACACTGATGCTAAGCTTGATTAGAGATGATAAAAAATATCTGTATTTGCAGTTGCAGGGATTATTGGTAGGGTCGACAAAAAAATCTATTAATTTTTAATTTATCTAGTTCATCCATATTGAAATCAGTTCAATCTATCCAATTAAAATAATGTATTTTATTAAATTAGATCTAATAGATTAAATTTAGTTATGGATAGTTAGTAATCCAACTAAAATATCCATTGAAAATCCAATGGATATCCAATTAAAAACCAATCTAATGGATATCTAATATATTTTACTTTTTTTTTTTGTTCAACACTTTCACTTTCACTAAAACCCAAAAGCTCATAACACAAAATGTTGAGTCCCAAAATTTTTAGAGATATTTTTTTAGAGAGAGAAATAATTTTTTTAGAAAGTGAAACATTTTTAGAGAGAGAATGAAAGTTTTTAGAGAGAGAAACATTTTTTAGTGAGAAAATGAAAATTTTTAGAGAGAGAAATATTTTTTAAGGAGAGAATGAAAATTTTTAGAGAAAAAAATATTTTTTAGAGAAAAAATGAAAATTTTTAGAGAAAGATTTTTTTTTTTTAAATGAGTGGGTTGGATATTCATCCATTCAATCCATTAAATTAGGTCATGGATGGATTGGATAATATCAAGCATTTTGTAATAGATCTTAAATGGATTAATAATTTATTTTGGATTCATCCATTATGATCTAATTCAAAATCAAACAAATTCATCTATTTTTCACCCCAAATTATTGGTAACAGGATGAGAGATAAGTACCCTTTTAATAAATGAGAGTAGGGATTATTGATAACTCCACATCATGTAGTTATTTGTGCTCTATATCTGTACTATATTGATTACTTAGTCCTTATTTTTATGTATGAATGGAAGATTTTATCATCATATTCATCTGATTTAATCTTAATGTCTTCCATTATGGTTTTGAGCAATTCATTCCAAATCTTTGATAAATCGAGTATATTTGCAATTGCTATTGAATTGGTAGCTTCTCTATTGCAGGAATAGCTGCAAACAAGTAGATTGGAACAAGTCTTTGGACCAACATTAGATAAGAAAGCTCAAGAGAAAGCCAAGTGTGAGGTTTAGCTACTCACGCCGCAACGTAGGTATATCAATGTCACGGAGTGGTGCATTCTCCTGTTTCAGAACAGAAACCCGTGGCTAGAGCACCGCAGCGCAAAGTATGGATGCCACAGCGTTGGTGACCTAATTTGTATGCGCACCGCGGCATAGGACAATGAACGCCGTGACATGACTCTATTTTTTCTGAACTTATAAATATTGTTCCATCAGATTTCATAAGGAAGTTTTTGTGTCTTTAGAAAGCAGCGGCTAGGGTTTTCATTTTAGATAAAAAGGAAGCAGAAGTAGCCAAGTTTGGAGGTCATCTTTATCATGGAAGGAGATTGAAGCATCAATGATCATCATTATTGAGCTTCTCTCTTCCATCCCTTCTCTTTTCTCTTTTTCATATTCATGAACATAATGTATATGCTTGTATTTTCGTGTTTCATGGCTAGCTAAGCTGTGTATAGGATTTTCTTTAGATCCTCCTATGGATATTAAATGATTTTGTAATCCATTGAGTTTATATACATGATTTGGTTTTGTCCAATCATATGGATCTTAATGCTCTTGATTGTTTGATCAGCTTTTAAGTGATTTATTGAAATCTAATGAACCTAGACATAGAATTTAGATTTGAGATCATATGTATGGTTGATGCATATTCGATTTCATTCTCATGGAGGGGATAAGTTGATTAGCCAATGAGATAGAAATATACCTCTTAGTCATGCATAGTAACTGATTGAGAATAGATCTTAATGAATGAAATTTGCACTAGTTCTCATGGAATTATAGTGAATTAGGTAAATGAAATATGGTTGATTGACCGAGACATAGACTTTCAACTAAGTTAGATTCTCAAGCTAACTTAATCGTTTCGTTTATATTGCTCATAAGAATTGCATGTTATCAATTAAAGTAGGAGATGAAGAAGGATTTCCTATTATCTAATTAACAACTTTAACTCAGATTTATTCCATTTTAGACTTTATAGTTACTTTAAATAACCATTTATAAATTGAATGTGCTTGGATAGTATTAATTAAACTATTGGTTAATATTTGGTTCTTGAGATTAGCGTATTCCTCGTGGGAACGATATCTGACACTTGACTATATTACAAGTGCGACCCATGCACTTGTGGTAAGTAAAAGAGAGAACAAGTACACGGAGTTTTGCCATTGGGAGCCAGAGGAGGGCATTGACCTTAACACGGTCACTACCAGGATCTGTACAGCTGAATCTCAGCCTGTGTTATGGACTTTGAGCATGCAGACTAACAGGCCTAGATACTTCCCCCGCGCCTGTTTGACACCCAAGGCCAAGGCCTAGTACCACTTCATCTGCACTCAAATCTTGTCATCAGCAAACCTATCTGAGGTGACGCGTGACCGGACTATTCTTATTTATGCTATCCTGGAGCGTCTGTCCATTGATGTCGTCCAGCTTATCTTCGATCAAATCACAAGGTTAGTACGAGAGTACAGGAGCCTCTTCTTCCCTTTTCTCATCCACACCTTATGCAGCAGGCATCATATACGGTGGGGGCCATATGAGGATCTCGCTGATGCTAAACAGCCTCTTAATGATCATTTCATTGAGATAATGGGAGCAGCTCCAGCCCCCGCACCAACTAGGCAAAGGCGGGCTCATGTAGAGCCTAAGGCAGCAGCACCTGCAAATGATGCAACATGACGCGCGCACATGGAGGCCCAGATGGCACAGATATCAGCCATGCTGTCTTATTCCATTCAGACTCAGAGGTGGATGGCGGAGCGCTTACAGCTTCCATTCATGGCATTCAGGGCCTTTTTCTTTTGTTGTATTTCCTTTTATATATATGATTATGTGTTTTCTTTTGTACAGTGAGGACACTGTTTCCCTCAGGTTTGAGGGGTGTCTTGGACTTTATATTTTGATTCCATGTGCGGTAGTATTATTATATTTTCATACTGTTATGTTGGTATCATATGCATGTGTTATCTACAACTATATGTTTTTGTGATTATTATTATGCATATTGATATTGGCTTTTATTGATAGTTAATTGTGAGGAAATTCTATGGAAATCTCATTCAAGATACAATTGTCGTTCCTTTTCACATCATGGTTGCAATGTTTAATAAGCATGATGGATAATGTTGAAAAACTTTAAAGAATATCATGTTGCCAATAACTAGTGTAAATGATTACCCAATGATAAATATGGATGCAAAATGACCTACATATTTATGTGAATCCATATGCAATCTTTAATGCATGCTAAAGTAATCTAGTCTCTTTTTATGTATGATGCGTTTCCCACTTGCATGTTTATTTAACTTTGAAAATGATAAGAATTTTTGTCTAGAGAAAGTTTATGGATTGTACATGATTGAGGAAATGATTAAGGCATTGTTTGGACCGATTGAGCCTTTCGAGCTTACCCTGAAATGAAGTATCCATAGGTCCTCTTTTGAAGCTTTATAAATGTTTGACCTTAGATGTTTTTCATCACAATTGTATTCGTTAACCTGTTAACCATTCTAATGCATGTAAAAATATTACATTTTCTTCCTACCATCATTGTTTGTTGAGTACATAATATGTTATTTCTTGAAGTGAGTCTATTGATTAGGGGTATAATTACATATTCAATACAAAATGAGCCTGAAGGAACCAAATGCAGTTAAAGAAATGAAGCATTGCTTTACAAAAAAAAAGGAAAAAAAAGCAAAGTATAAGAAAAGAAAAATACGAAAAGCATTGAATAGTTCTGGCGAGTTTTATTCTTTCACTGTTGAATACCCTACTAATATCAGTTAGAGATTCAAGACTTGAAATAATATGTTTGTGTTTCTCAATGTTTGTATTGTGTCATTTCCCTATTTTTCTTCCACCCATTACCATTGACCTTACATTACAAGCTGTTAAAGTCTCTTTTGATCCTCAATTTTGTGTGATTTACATTAGTGGAGAGAAAGTTATATTACAATATTGTGGATTCTATGATTTATATTCATGTGTATACTCATAACCTTATCCAGGTGAGTAATAGAAGAAGTTTTGTTTGCATGATTGTGGGAAATATATTTTGTATTAAAGGAAATTGTGGATGTTAGCATGATGGGGATTGTGTATGTGTGAAGTTGATTGTGAGACATGTGCATTCTTTGAGGTTTTATGCAATCATCATATACTAGTTTAGTTTAAGTGAAAGTGGAATGTCAAAAGTTGTTGAATGCAGGTTAACAAGGTTGATCAATGTAAGTGTACTTTGTTTTGCTCGAGGACTTGCAAAAATCTAGGTTTGGGGGTGTGATAACTCCACATCATGTAGTTATTTGTGTCCTATATCTGTGTTATATTGATTGCTTAGTCCTTGTTTTTATGCATGAATGGAAGACTTTAGCTTCATTTTCATCTGATTTAATCTTATTGTCTTCCATTATGATTTTGAGCAATTAATTCCAAATCTTTGATAAATCGAGTACATTTGCAATTGCTATTGAATTGGTAGCTTCTCTATTGCAGGAGTGGCTGCAAATAAGCATATTGGAACAAGTCTTTGGACCAACGTTAGATGAGAAAGCTCAAGAGAAAGCCAAATGTGAGGTTTAGCTACTCACGCCGCGGCGCAGATATATCAATGTCACGGCGTGGTGCATTCCCCTACTTCAGAACAGAAACCCGTGGCTAGAGCACCACAACACAAAGTATGGACGCTGCAGTATTGGTGACCTAATTTGTATATGCGCTGCGGCGTAGGACAATGAACGCCGCGGCATGACTCTGTTTTTCTGAACCTATAAATACTGTTCCATCAGATTTCATAAGGAAGTTTTTGTGTCTTTAGAAAGCAGAGGCTAAGGTTTTCATTTTAGATAAAAAAAAGGAAGCAGAAGTAGCCAAGTTTGGAGGCCATCTTCATCATGGAAGGAGATTGAAGCATCAAGAATAATCATTATTGAGCTTCTCTTTTCCATCCCTTCTCCTTTCTCTTTTTCATATTCATGAACATGATGTATATGCTTGTATTTTCGTGTTTCATGGCTAGCTAAGCTATGTATAGGGTTTTCTTTGGATCCTCCCATGGATATTGAATGATTTTGTAATCCTTTGAGTTTATATACATGATTTGGTTTTGTTCAATCATATGGATCTTAATGCTCTTAATTGTTTTATAAGCTTTTAAGTGATTTGTTGAAATCTAATGAACCTAGACATAGAATTTGGATTTGAGATCATATGTATGGTTGATGCATATTTGATTTCATTCTCATGGAGGGGATAAGTTGATTAGCTAATGGGATAGAAATATATCTCTTAGTCATGCATAGTAACTGATTGAGAATAAATCTTAATGAGTAGATTTTGCACTAGTTCTCATGGAAACATGGTGAATTAGGTAAATGAAATATGGTTGATTAACCTAGACATAGACTTTTAACTAAGTTAGATTATCAAGTTAACCTAATCATTTCGTTTATATTGCTCATAATGATTGCATGTTATCAATTGAAGTACGAGGTGAAGAATGATTTCCTATTCTCTAATTAACAACTTTAACTCAAATTTACTGCATTTTAGTCTTTATAGTTGCTTTAAACAACCTTTTATAAATTGAATATGCTTGGATAATATTAATTAAACTATTGGTTAATATTTGGCTCTTGAGATTAGCGTATTCCTCGTGGGAACGATATCTGACTCTTGACTATATTACAAGTGCGACCCATGCACTTGCGGTAAGCAAAAGAGCATACAACCCACCCCACGGATACCTTCGAATCCGCCAAATGTATTATTTCATGTAATATTTTACACACACACACACACACACATATATATATATATATATATATATATATATATATATATATATATATATATATATATATATATATATTATGCTTTTTTCTCTCTCTTTCACTTAAAGATGAGATGAAAAATTATATTTTCTTATTATTTTACAATGTATTTTTTAATGAATATATATCATTCTTGTAATAATTATTTATATAGATTGATTATTACAAAATATAATTAAACTTGATATGTTGTTTGTGACATTCTTTTAATTTTGTCATAATTTTAAATTGTTGAAATATATTGTTATATATGATTTTAAAGTTTATTTTTATTTATGTTTCATTTCTTTAAATTTCATTTTAAATTATTAGATAATCGTGGATACCCACAAATACCCATCTCCTGGTGATGATTTTAAATGGATAATCATGACGAAGATGAGGGTGGAGTTGGGAGAAGCACTACTTGTCTCCACCCCGTCGTGTTACCATTCCTAACATTGATCCTATAAGAGAAGGTCCAGATAAATTATATACCCCCTGTGGTTATATCAATTACAACTGACGTAAGCTGACAACTAATCCTGATTGTGGATGAATCTAAAAAAAAGGTGTAGTGAAATGATCAAAAGTATAAATCAAATTATCATATATATATATATATATACCAATAAAAGATTTATAGGGATAGTGATATTTATATTTTACATGCTAACCTAATTATTTTGTTCTTTTAAGTAGTAACAATTTTTTTTTCTCTTTTAACAAAAGATTCTTAGCTAGTGCATTATACTTAATAACTAAAATTTTATTTTAAATTAAATAAACAATATAAATTTAATTTACTTTGTCAATATTATATTTGCATCTTATGTTTGTTAAAATAATTAAATTTTAATGTTATACTAACATTAAAAAAATTGTTAGTTTCATTATATAGTTTTATTATATATGAAGCTTAACAAAAAGAGTAAAAAAGAATAAAAAATAAATATCGGACATTTAATACATCATAATAGTAAGTGTCCTAAATTTACATCATGGCTATTTAACAAAATAAATACTTATGTATATAGATTTTAAAAAGATGAATAGTAAAATTTAAAGTAAGGGGAGTTGGTGAGTGTATTATATAGAGATTAAAAATACGTAATAAGGAGGAACTAAAATTGTTTTATGGTCAATATAATACACCTAATTTTATCTTGTAAAAAATTTGACTATTTATACATTTTTTAATAAAATGGCAGAGGAGCCATTGCACATGCTCTCCCCTTTTTTCAGTGCAATCCCCCCCCCCCTTTTTCCTTCCTTTCTCTTAAATCCGTCTATGTCTGCCACATCTAATAACCTAACTAATGATTATGGAAAAATGATGTATTAACATCATTTTTCTCCCCATACTTATCTTTACATCTATTTTAAATAGGTGTGATTAAATAAAAAAAATAAATATGATGAATAATATTTGAAAGAATATAAAAAGAGATGTATATACTATTTGTGATAAGAATATAATTGAATGATTATATCAACACTAATTAGGGTCTTTTTTTTTTGTCAACACTAATTAGGGTCTCGAGTGTAATCGGGTGAACGTTGGGCTCGTTGGGCTGGCTGTTGAGTGTGTTTATCTCGATGGGAAATGAACCAGAAGTGGGCTTGGACTCTGGTGAAGTAGTGAATGCATTTTCACATGCACTAGGTCCAGGTTATTTGTGAAAATGTCACGTTATTTTTATATATTTTTATTAATAATTATAAAAGTGTTACCTTATTTTTTTTCTGTTTTTATTTTGAAAACAAGTTATCATTTTCTTAATTATCAATAAAAATATAGAAACTGAAAATAAAATTAAAGAAAAAACCAAACACCCCCTAAATTATTATTTTATACACTACCCTTAATCACACTCTACTCTTACCACTTGAGCCATGTCCAAGTGCCTTTTTTTCCTTCCTCTCCGTTCTCCAACCGTGTTTATGCAACCATGTTTATATTTATTTAAATTACTCGTTTATCCGTATATTGTGCCGATGCTTACATGTTAATTTTTGTAGCTAATATTAAAAAAAATCATATTTTTTATCACATTTTTTTCAACACATTTTTTTTATTAGATCATGTTACACACTTAAAATCGATTAACGTATAATCAAGTTTAAATTTATAATTTAGTATGTGACATGACCCAATAAAAAATAATGTATTAAAAGAAATGTAATAAAGAATATATTTCTAACACTCCTCATATAAAAATATATTATTATTGAACGAGCTTGTTAATATTTGCATAGAATGTGAATACTATTTGTTCGTAAGATGTCAGAATTTGAGTGTATGCAAGATTATCATTGTATTTGAATTTTGAAATCATTAAAAATTAGAATTGATTTAATTTAAATTGAATTAATTTGATTTAGAAATTATTATTTTTATTTAAAACTCATCATTAGAAAAGAAATGACATTTATATTGATTTACAAATAAATTTTTATGTTTAGAACACTTGAAAGAAAAATTGAATTAATTTTATATTATTAATTTACTTTATTACCCTGCTATAATAGGTTAAATGACCAAATTAATAAGATCAAAATTATTAATCCCAATAATTAAAAATAAGATTAAACCAACAATTCAAAGAAAATCAAATTAAATCAAATTCACTCTAATTCAACTAATTTGAGTAGATTTTTCTATTTATACACAACTGCACTCAAATAGAATCTCTCAATCAAATTAATTCCTAAATTATTTAATTTTAGACATACATTATATGATTGTAAGAGTTTTTTTTCTTAAATTATCGTATCTCTCATTCGATAAGTGAGAAATCAATCTACTAAATAATTGAAATGTCTAATGAAGAAAAAGTAAAATATTAAAATAAAAATAATTAATGATAAGTGATTCATCGAATTAAAAAAATTAGTTAATTATTTAGTTATTACATTATTTGATTCATCATTTTTTTTCTCATATCTAATATTTTGAATTTCCAATTAATTTGACTTTTTCAATTGTTTACCTTTATAAATTGACAGCTGGCTGAGCCACTACTCCTCACTCCACACTATTACGCAAAACTGCAAAAGCTTCTAAACTAGAGGACAAAATGGATCTTGCCACTGTCAACCAAGTCTTCGTTTGCAGTTTATTCATAGTTCTTGTTTTGCTCTCTCGCCCAGCAATGTGTGGCGAAGTTGGTAAGAAACATGTTAAATTTTAGCAATGGTATACGTGCTCACTTAACAGAAGTTAAGTTTTGTTTAATTTTTACACAATTTTTAGTAAAATAAAAAATAAAAATCTACATCATTTTGATTATGAACTTTTTTTATCCAACACTTTTTCCCTTTGCATGCTTGCTTCAGAATATGATAATTAGAAAAATAGAAAAGAAAGAAAAATACTGATTTTTTTTCTGCACAATTTCACATTAAAATTTCCCATTTTTATTAGCATTAAAGTAAAATATATTTTTTTGTTGGTTAAGAATTGTTACTCAATACTTTCTGCTTCAATTACAAAGGTTTTTTTTTGGGTCTGAATTACAGAGGTTGAGGGGGGTTACAATTATAACCCAAAGGGCAAGAATGGCCCATATCACTGGGGAGATATTCGACCCGAGTGGTTTAAGTGTAAAAATGGATCAATGCAATCTCCAATCAATCTGCAGGACAACATGCTCAATCTAGTGGTATCCAATTCAGAGCTTCAGAGGAACTACCAACCCTCAAATGCCACTCTTATGAGTACGGGCCATTCTATTAAGGTATGCAACTAGGTACAGTAATGCACAGTATTACTTATTTTTGTTTGACATCATTACAAAGTAGAAATGTTTTGATTTAAAATTTAAATCTCATTTTTTTTTAGTATAGCGGGGAAATAAATATGGGTGGCGATGGATTGAATTTCTGATCTGATCCAGTCCAATATGATCTAATAGGGTAAACAATGTCTGATCCAAATATAATACCGAGTTGGGTCGGGTTGAGTCTTTAAAAATTCCATCGAATCATTGGATATCCACCCAAATATTTTCCCCATATTTCTCCTTAATTAGGGTTTTCCAATACCATCTCTGTACTACTATCACCTTCTCCTCTTCCGCTATGAACGTCGGTAAGAGCAACAACCACCATTGCCTCCTCCACATTGAACCAGTGGGGATGCCTAGCCACTGCAAGTCTCGCCATTCCAAGTTCCAACCCACGTTCAAGCTCATCCACGATGAGGTCGTTGAGCCTCTGTGTCGACTAGATCTACCTTCCTCTAAACTCGCGACCGAATATGAAATGGTGCTGCCTGGAATGGTGCCTTAATGGATGCCAGAGGCGGAGGCAATCGCAATGGGTAGTGGTGATGAAGGCAGAGCCGGCAAATTCGTTGCAAACGTATTACAGGTGACCTTCTAGAAGCCGGTGAAGTTGTGAAGTCATTGCAGAAGAACCTACTGCCATAGGCAGTGGGATGAAGGTAGAGTTGACGGTAGCTCTCTGCGTCGATGTTGAATGCATCCCTGAGGAGGTGGTGTTGTTTGCTTTGTGTTTGGTTGTGAGATAAAGAAAGAGAAAAAAGTATAGAAGAAGGAAGGAAGTGAAAATTTGAAAAAATGAAAAAGTTGGATCAAGTTCGGGTCGACCTGATCCAAAGATGTTTGGATCGGGTATCTAAAATCTATCACTTATAATTGGAGCTGATTGGATTGGATTGGATTGAGTCAAATCTGATTCATACTTGCAAAATTGACATCCCTAGAAATAAAAATAATTAACTATAAAAAAACCTATTGCTAGCTCAACTCAAAATCAACGGGGGTCACTTTCATGAATCAAATCTCGTGTGCTCATGATAAAAAATTAAATTTGAATTAAGATAAAAAATGAATTTTAATTTATTTAAAAAATTAATTTTCATATTTAGAATTAATTAAAAATTGGATAAAGTTGATTTAATTTTATTATTTTATATTTGTATATTTATAATATAATCTCTTTTATTATAAAGCTAAGTTATTAGTTATGAAGTACAAATAGAGATACGAGACACGCATACGACACGGACATAGAGATTAAATATACTAAATTCAAAAATTATAAAATGGACATAGCATATATATATATATATATATATATATATATGCGATTACAAAATTTAAGTAAAAAAATTTATAATTTATTAATATCATTTTTATAAGCTTAAAAATTTATAATATTTTAATATATATCATATGTACTAATATTTTTTACTTAATAAGCTCTTCCTAAAAATATAGAACATAATTTCTATTGATATATTCTAAAAAATTTCTTAAATCAACTTCTTGTAATAGAACTAATCATGAATGAGTATATGTGCATAAAAAAAAATTAATTAGAGGAAATATTAGTATGAAGCAAGTTTCAGTAACAATGAAATGGACGATTGAGTACGAGTAAAGTTAGAAAGAGCAAATGAAAATAATAGTGTGTAAACAGATAAAACTTAAAAGTCTAATAGTGATGTATGAAAAAAAATAAAACTTAAAATACTGATGTGTGAAAATAGTGACTTGAGACATTAGTTATGTGATTGGAGTTGGGTGAGTCACGAACTTACTAATTGAACGTTAATTATGAAAATTGTTTAAAAAAAATATTAATGAATCGTGTCTTAGACGTGTCCAAACGTGTCTGAGACGTATCCAAGCATATCTAAGACGTGTCCAAAAGTGTCTGAAATATGTCCAAATTAAAAAAAAAATTAATTAGACACATTCTGATACATAAGACACGTATGTTATATAGGTGTCTCTATGTATCTGATACAGACACGTATCTGATACGCAAATACATCTCAATAACAATATGTCCGTATTTCATATGTTATTAGGTATGAGAGGCAAAATGAAAAAGTTTATAATGATAAAATAATCTATTTATTTAAACTTAAAATAAAGCTTATCAAAACTACTTAATTCATTAAATCTGTCAACAATTGTTACAGTACATTTTTCCGCAGAGAGCTTTTTTTTTTCATTTTTGGCTTATTGTAAAATTACCTTTTTATCCTCAACTTTTCTCTTTTTAATTAATAATATGCTGATCATTAGATTGAGGTTATATTTGTCTTTGTAGCACAACTTTTTTTTTATTTTTTTCAATTTTCCTTTAATGCCCTTTACTTTTCTTTAATTATCATAGTGTAGAAGTTCGAAGAACATTTGGCTTGGCTCAACGAAACTATTGGCCAATGCTTTATTATATATCCAAAGTTGTTACAAAGACTAATTAACGGAAGATAAGAACCGTACTTTAAATAAACAACTGACCCTAGAATAATGCATCACGCAAGATAATAACATATTAAGATAAGACTGAATCTCATACGTTAACAGCCTTCTCAAATCGGACGCCACCATGCAAAGTCTGAGTTTGGTACGCAAGTCTTGGAAGATTGTCCGAGGTATGGCTTTGTAAATAGGAAAATGTTCATCTTGTCACTTTTTTCTTGTCATTTTTTTTTACATTACTTTTTATATATCACATGTAATTGATTGTGGTTAGATGAGAAAAAAATATTAATATGTGAATATTGTAATCAATAATAAGTGATGTAATGTAAAAAATAGTGTAAGAAAAAAATGATATAAAAAATGAGATTATTGTAAATATGTTTGCAAGTTGGTTGGATGATAAAGTTGTGAGATTCTAACTTAAAATTAATTAATATTAAGTGAAGTGATTCAATATATATAAACCGTATTCAAAATTTTGAAATAGATAATGTGAGATTCTTAATATTCCTTTATAAATGTCTGAACAAAATAGATGAACTTAGCGAAATAGGAGATAAACTTAATAAAGTAGACGATGAAGATGAGATATTAACTCTAATGACATGTTAGATTCAGAAATAATAAGATAAATATTAATAATTTGTATATATTTTTGAATTAATTATTTTTGAATGTGTAAAGCGAGTCACGAGTACCTTGAGCTACCTTCCTGACAAAATGATAATCCAATTAGATGTGTCTAGTGCGAACATGAAACACCAGGATGACGATCATGTGCAAAGCCCTAAGGTTGTCACAGAACAGAGATGGTGGAGAAGAGATCGAGGTGAAAACCAATGTTTTGAAGCAAGTAAGATAACAAAGTAAGCTCAGTTGTGGCAGAAACCATAGCACAGTACTCTGCTTCAGCGCTTGAACGAGCAATAATGAGTTGCTTTTTGGCACACCAAGAGATGCAAGTGCTACCTAGAAAGGTATAATACTTCGTGGTAGAGCGGCGGGTCAGTGGATAACTTGCCCAGTCGGCATCAACAAAGGTGCACAAATCAGGGGAGGAAGAGGAATGAATGCGTATGCCAAGCTTTGTGGTGCCTTTAACATAAGGGAGGACACGATTCAGCATTCGAAAATGATCTTTGGTGGGCGAGTGCATGAATTGACTAGATAGTTCACTGAGTAAGCAAGTTCTGGGCGAGTGAAAGTGAGGTACTGTATAGTGCACCAGCTATGTTGTGATAGAGTTGTGGATCTGAGAAAGCTTCACTGTTATGATCACTTCGTTTGGTAGCAAGGGAGTAACAATACTGTTGCATTCAAGCATTTGAGCTCTTTTGAGAATGTCATCAGCATACTTGGATTGGTTAAGAAATAAGCCATACTCAGTATGTTGTACTTCAACTCCCAAGAAGTAATGCAAATTACCAAGGTCCTTGATGGCAAAATCTTGGCTAAGTCTACGCATAAACTGAGAAAGTGCAGATGTATCAAACATATTGCAGTGAGAAATGCTTCAGGCCAGAAATTGAGAGTAACTTTACTAGCAAATATCATAGTAAGGCCAAGTTCCCCAAAATGGCGATGTTTTCACTCCCCACACGATTTTGTTGTTGTGTGGAGGGACATGAAATTTGAGTGCAAATGCCATTAGAAGTTAGATGATTGAGAAGCTTATTGTTGATAAACTCACCGCCACCATCATATTTAATGCATCTAATTGCCTGTGTACAAATTTTTCGAACTAGAGAAATTGATCATAGAAATCAGACTTCGATTTTAAAAGGAATAAGCCAAGTAAAGCGTGTGTAATCATCCCCAATGCAAGCATAAAATTGAAACCCATGCTTGGAAACAACCGGGGAGGGACCCCATAAATCAAAATGAACCAATTGAAAAGAAGAATCACTTATCTTATTTATAAAAAAAATTTCACAAATAATAACAAAATCTTATTAATAAATAATTTTGTGTTTATTTCTTCCTTTCATTTGTCTACTTAAAAAAAATAACAGAGGATCTAAATCCAAAAGAGAGGCCTTAGCCATAGTACGCCTGTCACATAAAAAAGAAGAAGACTGTTTATCGGAGACTTGTATAGTCCTTTTATTCTGCAGATGTCTAACCAAACGCACATGAGGGTGGCCCAAATGCACATGCCATGTCTGCTCATCAGCTTTTTGAAATCTAGTAGAAAAATGAGCATTAATCGGTTGAGGAAGAGAATAGACATCCCCCGTCCATGTCCCCTTAGTCAAAAATCGTCCTTGTCTTCTTGTCGTTAATAACTTATGAAACACATATATAAATATGGAAACAAATACGTAACACGATATAGATATGGATATATAAAAATCATCAATTAAATTTAAAAAAATTATAAAGATGCATATGAAGACATATCAAATATATATATATATATATATATATATATATAAATTATAAAATTTAAGTAAAAAATTCATAATTTATTAATATCATTTTTATAAATTTAAAGATTTATAATATCTTAATATATATGTAATATATACCAATATTTACTACTTAATAAGTTCTTTCTAAAAATATGGAGTAAATTTTTATTGATATATTCTAAAAAATCTCTTAAATTAACTTCTCTTAATAGAAGTAATCATGAATGAGTACATGTGCATTAAAAAAATTAACTAGAGGAAATATTAGTATGAAAGAAGTTTCAGTGACGACAAAGTGGACGATTTAGTACGAGTAAATGTAGAAGAAGCGGATGAAAATAGTAAAATGTGAAAAGATAAAATTTAAAAGTCTAATAGTGATGTATGAAAAGATAAAATTTAAAATACTGATGTGTGAAAATAATGACTTGGGACATTGATTATGTAATTAGGTTTGAGTGAGTTACGAGTTTACTAATTGAACGTTAATCATGTAAACTGTTTAAAAAAAAAATTAATGTATCGTATCCAAATCATGTCCAAACGTGTCCAAGATGTATCCAAGTGTATCTGTGACATGTCCAAGCGTGTCCAAAACGTGTTCAAATTAAAAAAAAAATCTTTTTAATCGGACATATTCTGACACGCAGGACATATGTGTCGTCTGAGTGTTCGATGTGTTGTCCTATACGTACGTGTCGACACGCAAACACATCTCAACAACGACGTGTCCGTATTTCATAATTAATAACAAACATGATTTTAAATTGCGGTTGCGGTCGCTTGCGGAGTTAATAACAAAACTAGTAAAAAGTGTGGACACACCTGAAAATAATGACGTGTCCGTAATTTAAAACTTAATAAAACTAGTAAATAATAACAAAACTAGTAGAGGTAGTCAGACATGAGTTGACTGATAGATAATAAATTTTTCTATATATTAGGAACAAGAAGAACATCCTTAAGCGGCAAATATAAACCAGAGGACAAAGGAAGAGTACCATCACTCGTATGAGATATATCAAGAGTAGCACCATTACGGCATTACCCACTGCAACATACTTGTTACCATAATAAGGACAAATATTAGAGAGAATACCTGCATCGTTGGTCATGTGAGCTCCGGCACCAGAATCAGCGAGCCACTCGTTGGTGTCACGAGAGTCATTAAGAGTCATGGTAATCAGTGCAGGAGACAAAACATTGGGTTGGTATGCATGGTTGTAACACTGTGGGCAGGATAGTGCCTCATGATTATTGCCTTTGCAGATTTGGCAAACAACAGAAATGGTAGAATTCCTGTTAGTTGACTTGGTCGCCCCTGTACTGGTCTGGGAATGAGGTGTAAAACCGCGTCCCTTGGATGTGAATTATGGGCTGGGAGACCGAGCCTTAAAGGAATGTTGTGGCTTGTGACCTTGAGACTGTAGATCACAGTTGGCATAAAATGTAGTGGTAGCATATGACTTGTTGATGTCAGGTGTACCGTGTACGAGTATCATAATTAATGTGTTATGGGAGAATAGACTGATATGTGGGAATAGGAGGCCGCAACATGGTTGTGGTGAAGGGATTATAATCTGGACCAAGCCCTTGGAGTAGATTAAATACCTTATCATTGTCAGAAAAACGCTTGCCAATGAGAGCTAAATCATCACAAATACTTTATAAAATACCTTATATAGTCATGGATAGAGGTTGCTGGATCCTTGCTCAAAGAAGAAAGTTTCTGTTTGAGTAGGAATTCGCGCTCCACAGATGTGTGAGCAAATGCGTCTTGGAGGGCCAACCAAACTTTGCGAGAGGTCTCCAGGTCAATGACAAGACTCAAAGCTTCCTCAGTTAGACGGCTTGTAATCCATGTACGGACAAGTCGATTTGAACAGCTCCAGTGGAAAAAGTCTGGGTTGGCTAGAGTAAGCCTCATACCAGGAGTGGAAGCAATCGTAGCGATGGGCGCAGAGGTTTCTCCACTTATGAATCCACCCAGATATTAACTTTCAATCAAGTTCCTTATTTGTTCTCGCCGCAGACGATAGTTGGAGGAGGTAAGGTCCAACGAAACAAAATTGTTAATGTCAAGTGTGGCAGGGTAGGGATAAGGAGAGGTGGAATTGGTGGAGGAGGAGGGGGAAGAATTGGATGAGTTTGTCACTCTGGGGTTATTTGGGGTGTTAGCCATGGAAGCTGCTAATACCATGTAGAAGTTTGAAGAACAGTTGACTTTGCTCAACGTAACTGTTGGCTAATGCTTTATTATATAACCATAACCAAAGCTATTACAAAGACTAATAAAGACTAATAACAGAAGATAAGAACCATAAATTAAATAAACAACTGATCCTACAATAAAGCATAACGTAGGATAATAACAAATTGAGATAATAACAGATCGAGATAAGATTGAGTGTTCGTTTGGATTAGAGTTGGTAAATTTAAGTTTGACTAAAAATGTATTTGTAAAGTTAAGTTTAATTAAAAGTGTGTTTGTAAGAATATGATTTATGTTTAAAAAATTTTATCTTAAAAGTGAATTTGATAAAATAAATATAAGAGATAAAAAATTTTAACTGATAAAATTATAACTCAAAAATAAAAAATCTTACTTTTGAACAAACTTACGTTAACAATAAAATTCAATTGAAACAGTAAACACACTTCAAATGCCAAACAAGTTTTACACATCTTTCAAAAAATTCAAAGTACGTTTGAGGTTGCCAACGGTCAACCAAACATGCACTGAATCTCCTACATTAACACATATCATATCCATTAGATTGATGGTACTTTTGTCAGCCTATCATGAAATTCAATTTGCACATTTTCTATCTGTTTTTTTTTTCTACATATTTTCTCTCTCCTTCCCCTTTCTCTTTCTCTCACGCAGGTATACCATGTCCACCGCCCCCTATTATTCAAAATTTTCTCTTACAAAAGTCAGAATGAAAATAGTTGAAAATAGTTTACCTACAAGACAAGACGCTTAGTTGAAAATCGTTGTATATATAGTCATGAATGTCAATATCTTCTGGATATGAATTATAAATATGTACGCAAAAAGTAGTACAACTTTCTTGAAACTGCTTAAAAGATGTGATGACATTCTTAATAGGATTGCATTTTCGTGTTGTATAAGACATTCTTAATCTTTATGCTGCTGTCTTCACGAAGACTAGTATAAAGAAGGAAGTTGTGTTGCATTTTAGTGTGTTGTAGTCTTATTCCATTGCAAGGATTAAAGACTTCTTCTAACTAAGGTATTCATAAGTTTAAGTTTTTAGTTATTAAAAAATATTCATTAAATTAAATTAAATTCAATGCAAATTTTAATTTCATTTCTTTATCACACATTATTTATTTTTTATTTGAAATTTTTTTTACTTTAAGGCATTTTTATTATTTTAGAAGATAAAATTTAATATAAAGAACATTCAATCCTTAGTTAATCTTATGTGATGCACGGATACAAATACTAGTTATACTATATTTAACAAGATGTCTAATCTAAATAATTAAAACACATGAAATTTTAAAAATTAAATTATTTCATATTCTTTAATATTCAAAACACAAAATTTTATTTAATTATAAACCAAATCAAATCCCAATTTTTTCATTCCAAATACACTCAATCTAATTTGCAAACTAAGATAGGAATGCCAACATATTACATATTGATCTCCCTTAGCTATAAGAGCTCATTTCCACCATTTGATAACCAACAATTTTTATGATGATTCTATGCTTGCATGCATCATATTAACAACATAGTATTTATAATGTATCATATATATGCTAACCATTTGACACACATATAAAACTTCATTAATACATTTACACCTATCCATTCTTATTAATTTATTCTATTTTGACCCTGTTATCCAATTATTTGTAAATATAGTTAGAGTGGTCGGGGAATGTAGGGCATATTTTAATTAATGGAACTCAGTACGTACTCCAACAATCTCACTGGCATTCTCCGTCTGAACACACATTCAACGGCATAAGGTGTAGGGATGGCAATTTTACCCGTCCCGCGGGTATTCGCGGGTAATACCTGTGATGGGAGCGGGTAATACCCGTCAAATTTCTCCCGTGGATATAAATACTCATTTAGTATTATCTCTGTTTAATAAATGGGGCGGGGGCGGAGGTGGTTCCCCGTACTATAGTCTCCATAAAAAATTTTATATAAATATTTTATATAAAATTATTATAAAACTATTATATAAATTAAAATATTGTAAAGTTATATAAATTAAAAGTATTTTAGGTGTTTGACATTATTTTTAAATTAAGTTGTGTTAGACAAATTTTAAAAAATTATAATATTATACTTTTTTTTCATTTTTCATTTTATTTTTTTTATTTTTTGAATTTTTTTATAATTTATTGGCTACACAGATATTCATTCAATGCATATATGGGGGCGGGGCGGGCGGATATTATTCGCGGGGCGGCGGAGACGCAGGCTACTACTCGTCCCATACCCGGTCTGCCATCCCTAATAAGGTGCCCTTTTTGTGTGAACATTTATCACATTATATTTAATAACAAACACAAACAACCCCATCATATTTGCTTTAAGTTTTTCAAATATTAATCAAATTGCAGGAATGCTCTAGAGGTACACATGGTGCACAAAATTTCAGCAGGACAAATTGCCGTGATTGGAGCTGCGTATAGAGTATAGCTGGCAAAATGGGCCAACCACGTCACCCGATCCGCCCGCTACAAAATCCGCTAAAATGGGGTGGAGTTGGCCGTGTAAAATGGGTTGGAAGAGCTAACCCACCCCGCTTTAAGGTGGGTTGGCGGGTTAACCGCATAAAAAATAAAATGAGAAAAAATAGATGAGTTGATGGGTAAATTGGTTTAACCCGCCTAAAAAATAAAAAATATATATATATAAAATCAATAAATACTATAAAAAATAATAAATAATAATGGTAAAAAATTTCAAACCACATATCTAAAATATAATTTTTAAAATAGTCTAATTAAATATTCAAACATTTATATAACATCAAAGCTTATTATTATTTTTCTAAAAAAAAGAATCAATTGCGCCGGCAGGAAAATCATACGTCACGCTTTCTAACCGTGGGTTATGCGGGACGTGCGCGAGTTGGAAAAGAAATATGATTCAATCCTTAAACCTAACTCACAAAAAATAACGGGTTGAGCTGCGTATCGACTCTAGTATAGAGTTGGGTGGCCGGATCCTTTCTTATCATCGGTAAAGCGAGGAGATTTGTGCTATGCTTGTATGATTTCTGACTAATAGATATAAATTATAGATGTTGATGTTGACTGCATGATTTTGTTTCTAGATAGAGGATGATTTAAGGTTTATTGCTCAAAATAATGACGCGGGAGGAGCAGTGGGTATTGTTGATCCAAAGCAGATAATAAGGACAATCAGCAGCAAGTATTACAGATATAATGGTTCTCTTACAACTCCTCCTTGCGATGAGAACGTTGTTTGGACTATTTTTCAAGAGGTTTGTTTGTTTGTTTGTTTGTTTTTTTTATACATCGTGGTTTGTTTTTTATGATCATATCTATTGCAAAATTTATATCATGCATATTATACTTATAAAAGATTACATTAATTTAAAATTATTTTATATTTTATAAAAATTAATTTTGATATATTATCAGTATAAAAATTTTTATACTATCATCCAAAAATTAGACATCAAAGTAGGGAATTTCTTTATAATTGTATAGATTATTATTATTATTATTATTATTATTATTATTATTATTATTATTATACAAAATCAACGTTATGATAATAAATAATTTTAGATTTTTAAAATATTTTACAAAGCATTTTATTTAATTACTCGTTTTATTTTTTTCATTTCAATTGTATGCAATTCATAAGGTAAAAACAGTTACATGGGAACAAGTCAGGTTGCTTCAAGTTGCCATTCGTGATGTAAGTTACTTACCAAGTTACCATGCCTGTTAGACATTTTCACATTACCCTAAGCCTTGATATTTACATCAAACAATGCATAAATCACATTGCTATGGCAATTAAAATTTTAATTTTCAATATGAAACTTTAATTTTCTTTCAAAAAGTAAACTCTGTCAATTATTTATGATTAAAGTTTAGATTCAATATGAGATTTTGAGCTTTTGAAAAGAGAGCTAAATAGTACATACTGCTAATCAACATTTATTTAGGTAATAATCACAGTATTACACTTCTCAAGATTTTTTTTCCTTTTGTTTTTTTTTTTTTTAATTTTGTAAGGAAATGTATGCCTAAACGAAATATTGATTGAATATTATTATATTAATTACCTTTTCTACGTCTATTATGTAGGAATTATATGCGAATGCAAGACCTCTGCAACCAATAAACGGTCGCTTGGTGCAACTCTACGCACCAACAGATCACCAATGAAACTGAAGTACAAGATAAGATAGACTTGACAATGCAAAGCATAAGCTCAAAATAAGTCATCTCAATTTTCTTACATTATTTTTTTATATATTATTTTTTACATCACATCATTTATCATTAACATGAACATTTATATGTGAATATTTTCTTTTCATTTAATCATAACTATTGACATATAATGTAAAAAGTCATATAAAAAAAAGTGATACGAGAAGAACATTTTCTTAAAATAAGAATTGCACAGCAACGACACCAATAATAGTAAATGGCATGTATGTGCACAAAAATAACAGTACCTACCGTAGTTCATTGCTAATATATAAACCTATGATGTTCGTAGAACAAATATCATAATATTATTTGGTCAGAATCTTGCTTGCCAGCAAAATAGGTTCAATCCATTGGATTAATTTATTATTTTTTTATAGGTTAGATTCAAGAATTGAACTCATATTTTTTTTCAACTTGCATAATCTATCCTTAAGTGGGATGGGATGCGAGTTAACTAGATAGATTGACTCTTTTTTTTTTAAAATGATAGGTAATACTATAAATGAAAAACTCTTTGATGTTATATAATTTATATTTGAATATTTAATTAAACTATTTTAAAAATTATATTTTAGATATGCAATTTTTTATCATTATTATTTATTATTTTTTATAGTATTTATTGATTTTTTATATAATTTTTTTATTATTTTTAGGTGGGTTAAGCTTTCGTTGACCCACCAACTCATCTACTTTTTTTTTCATTTTATCTTTTATGCGGGCCAACCTGCCAACTCGCCAACCCGCCTTAAAGCGGGATGAGTTGGTTCTTCCAACCCATTTTTTAAAACGGGCCAACCCACCCCACCCCGCATTTTAACGGGTTGAGGCGAGTGGCCCGGTGATGAAGTTTGCCACATGTTCAAGCAATGTACTACAGCCATACAAGCGTGTTAGTTTTAGTCCTACCCCCAATAGACAGCTAGTTTTTAAGGTCAAATATGATATTAACAATTCATGGATCATAGTTATGAAACATCAACGAATTTCACCATAAAATCCCCCAACAACAACTTGAGCTAGGAATTTGAGCCTGGTAAGGTAATGCGTTGAAAGCCCATAGTGATACATGATCATTGCATAATTTAAAAATTACTCATGTTTAATTAATCTGGTTTAAAATATTTCTGGACTTCCTAATGCTGCTAAAAGGAAAGTTCAGTGACCTTTATCCCAAAAAAATAAAATTGATGTAGTTATTTTTAGAACTGAGTTATGAGATTACCTGAAAAGGTAAGTGATTCATCCGTGGCACAGCACCAATAACAATGGAGCGAGAGGGTAAGTAACTGCAAAAGGTACTCCAACGCTTAAGTCAATATGTACGTAACGAAAGCAATTTGTATATTTAGGGATTACATCCTACATTTTTCACCTTGCTGAGTACATATATATTAGTGTTTTAGGGTGTAAAGAATTTAAGCATTCAGCGCGTATTGAATGTTGTTACTTGGAATCGTGGAGACCATTATTCCTCTGTTTATGCGGGGTATGATTAGAATTTATTTCTATTGAGGAATGTACGCCTTGTAAATAAGTTGCTTCACGCGCACAGTAATGTTTGGGTTCCATTCTAGCGGGTCGGGTCACTCTAGATCCATGGACCCACAACTCAGTCCAAAACAATTACCTCCAGCTTAGTGCTTAGATGTGACAACTAAATGTCAAGATATGAGTTCAACTAGAGCACACGATGCGTGATAAACAAAGGGATCTGAGTTATAGTGTCAACGTCGGATCTCGCGATATTTTTTCCAAATGACTGAGGTCTGTGATACGTCATCATATGTCTTCTGGAGTTAATGAGTAAGGTCAGGATCTGAGTTAGATCGCTCTGCTCACAGCATCATTCCATTGTTCGGGGTAAGTAGTAGGTTGCCCCCAATGGGTAGTTCGTGGTCACTTAGGTGTTCTTCTCAATCGTCACGAGTTGTTTCAGTTTCAAATGTTATGTGCATTGTCCTTTTGGATGCTTTTGTTCAGAAATAGTACGCCACGTGGTTGGAGAAAAGTGGAAGTCGTCGCTTGGAGTTTGTAGCATCATGATTAGTCATTTTCAAATTTTAAAAAAGAGGCATCGTGATGAGGTGCTCTAAACGAAAAGGCGTATCTGTCCCCATTAATGGCAGCGATTTGGGGTGACTTTTCGCACTTATAAATAGGAATATGGTTTAACCCTTCCCACTCTTTGCTCATTCTTGCACTCCAAATTTCCTTCTCCAACGTCTTAGGCGATTTCTGGCGTCTTTCGCAACAGCTGTTGGTGATTCAAGGCCTTTCCTACACTCTCTTCACTATTCAAAACTTCTTTTCTCCTCCAAAACTCAAGGCATTCTCCATTTTCACCCTTTTTCATTCTTGCCCTTTTCTCTGAACATTAGTGGGGGGAAAATGTCTGGAAGTAAGGAGATGGTGCATAATAACGGCTCGTCAGTGGAGGTTTTGAGTCCTCCTTCATCCCCACGACCGCAACTACAATGGAGGCTTTAAGCCTATGGTGGGGACTCTGGTGATAGTTTGAATTCCTTAACTAGGATGAAGATGGTGGAGGCAATTTAGAGGGCAAATTTTGCCAGAAAGCAAGCAAGGCAAAGGCCAGCCTATCTGCTCTCCGAGCTTATTGTAGCATTAGGAAACTTGAGTGATTCTTCCGAGTCTAATTCAGGCGCGTCCTCTGCAGGTGACGTTATGGCATAAAATTGGAGGGCGGTTCTTATAGAGCAAAGGAATCTCACATTCCCCCGAGATATCAGCCTATACCGATGGGTAGACCATGAGGTCTTGGGCACCCTGTCCAAACTGAAGACTACAGAAGATGTCCACGAGAAGCAGCAATAGTTACAGCTGACCGTGGATAGGTTAAGATGCAGAGAGTTTGCAATCCAACATCCACTAGAGGAAGAAAGGGTGTGCTCGATTCATACTGTGTCCAGGCACTTCATATATATGTACGAGACTCTCTTCACCTGGATCAGAGTACGACTGCCATTCACCGAGTTTGAGATGGCATCCTGAATCACTTGCAAGTGACCTACTCAAGTCCATCTGAATGCTTGGGGTTTTATCGGAGCATTCGAGCTTGTGTGCTTGGTCTTTGAGTGGTTGTACTTGGTCAAATCCTTCTTCTATCTTTTCTCCTAGCTTTCGACCTCAAGGAGTAACTAAACCGAAGGATGGGTCATACTGCGAGCGCGGGGAGGGCACAAAGTTTTCAAGCACTATCAAGAGTTCTTTAAGAATTTCAAAAGAGACTTTTCTAGGATATAAAGGGCTCCAGGGTCGACACATTTTTCGTCACCCTGGAGGGCCAACCATGCCTTTATTTATACTAGACCGAAGCTAGTTGGGAGCGGAGGAATGAAGAGATAAAGATTCCGATCTCCAAGATCTCTCTTCCCGAGGTCATGGTCCTATGCTTCCTGATTCACTGGACCAAAGAGAAAGGGGTCATCTATTGCAAGTATATCTTGGATGAGCCCGTCGATTTTGTAAAGGCCTTGCTAGGTATCTTGTCTTGCACATTTCTTCTTACATTTAAAATCATTTAAAAATTGTTTTGTATTTGATATATGTCTAAGTGTTGTAATGCTTTTTCTTCTTTTGTAGAAAGCATGGCCCCACAAACCAGACTTTAGCGCTTGGTGGAGAAGTTGGCAACCAAGAGTGGTGGGGTGTTCGGATCTCGGGACCTGACAGCTCCTTCACGGGTGACCCTTATTGCTCTATCTAGATCTCGGGCCCCGACAGCACCTTCACAAGTGATTATTGTTGTTCCTCCACCTTCTAGCAACGCAATCCCTCAGCCCATGACCAAGTTGGTCCCACCGCCTCCCATAAACACTGAGGTTTAGGATGTTGGGAACATTTCTCCTACTTCACCACTGCGACCCCATAAGAGGTGGGCCGAGAGCTATAGGGGTGCAAAGGGGGATAGGCCAGCCATCAAGGGTATTCCGGAGGAGCCCAAGTTGTCCGAGGTCCCAACTGGTCCAGGGTCTGAGGGTGCTCTAAGGTCTAAGGGTGCTTCGTGGTCTGGAGGTGCTCCGCTCTGCTTTCCATCTTGATTGGTGTGAATTAGAGGAGCTGACCCTACCTGCTTCATAGACGGTGAGTTATTGAGTCTTGTCGAGATCGATGTCTTGATCAAGCACGACATGATGGAGCTCCTTCGTGAGGCCCAACTCTACGGCTTGCACATCCTCTCTTTCCTCTGATTTATAGAGGAGGCTTGGGAGTCTTTCTGGGAGATTACTACCTTAGAGGGTGAGCTTAATACCCTTCGGGGTGAAAAGCAAAAACTTGAGTTGGATATCGCCCAAAAGGATAGGCAACTAGCCCTCGCTACCAAAGAGGTTACCTAGAAGGATGGGCAGTTAGCCCAGGCTGTCAAAGAGCTTAAGTTGTGCGACTCCAAGGTGGATAGGCTCTGGGCTGAGGTCGCCCGCTTTACCACAGATGTTGCCGAGGTCGCTTCTCTCCAAGCTCAAGTTGTTGAGGTGGGTTCGCTCCGGGCTAAGGTTGCTAAGGCCGACACACTTTGAATCCAATTTGGCGAAGCAACAGCTTGGGAGGATACAATGAGGGAAAACTTAGCCTCTAGTGAGTCCGTCCTTGCTAGTGTTTGGGCTTATGTGAACTTTTGGCCCAGTAAGACCATACTGAATGAAGAACTTTCACAAATGGTAGATAACTGGTCGAGGTCCGTGGTGGAGTCATTTGAGAATGCTCTTAACCAACTCCGCCTACTTAATCCCAGTCTTAATGAAAAGGGGGTTGGTGCATTGAGGGAAGTATGAGATGGCCAAATTGTAGATGTTGCTATTCCCGTGGCTGCCCCAAATGATCAATTAGACCGAAGGGTGGATGGCAGAGGAAGGATAGATGCTACATCGAAGGCTAGACGAGTAGAGGTTGGGGTCAAGTTGGCAGAGCCGGTGCAAACTGAAGTAGCGCAGTTCGAAGCAGTGCAGATCGAGGCAGTGGGGGTGACTCCGGAAGGATCAAGCCTCACTTTTTGATGTACAACTTAATTTTTTCCTTGTCCCCTGTGAGGGGTTTTATTAATGTATTTGGAAAAGTTCAGACCTCGAGCATCCTCTATTTAATTTTAATACTTGGTACTTTCTTCATAGCGATGTATGTTTTCTTTTGCCGAGATGAGTCCAACGCTTAATCTCGATGTCTCTTACACGTCGAATTTTTACCTTTTTAACGAGTTGGGGTGCAAAGTCCCATAAAAGGTTGGGATATGTTGCTTAAAATCATAGGTTCACTACAAAAAACGTGTAAATTACGATAATTTTAATACAACAATTCTAAAAAACTGTCATAATATCTAGTATAATATATTAGTTATGCACCTACCATATTTTACAAATTAAAAACGATAATTAAATGTATAAAAATGATGGTTTTAACTGTCATTATTTTTATTTTAAATTTTAATTAAAATATTTTAATGTGTCTTAAATTTTCACATTCCCTCCTTCCCTCTCATTTTCTCACCCTCTCTCTCCGTCGCTCTCTCCTTCTCACTATCTCGCCCTCTCTCTGCTCCCACTTGCAGTGCAACTTTCTCTCCAAAACGCTGCTTTCTCTCATTCATCCCGACGACAGTAGAAGGAAGAGAGCAGTGGCGAGCGGCAAAAACTCAAAACCCAAATTCTTCAATTTTTCCCCTCTCTCATTGTAAGCTCCCTCGTCGCCCAAATTGAGAAGTGGGAATCAACATTTCTCTCTCTTTGAATCCCTAACCTACCTCACAATACCCAAACCCATGGCGGCTTCCACAACACTGCTATACCCAACACCACCATAGCCTCTGCTCTACAACCACTCCCAGCGAAGACCACTACCCGGAGGTCCACCAAGTCGATCTGCCACAGATCCGAAGCAGTCGACTGTCGGAGCTCTGCCACAAATCCAACGCAGGGGTGCCTTGTTTTCTCTCTCTCGCTCTGGCACAGTTCTATTCTGTGCCTTGTATTCGGGATCCTGGTCAAGTCCTTGCGCTATCTCTCTGCCACAGTTCTATTTTATAGATTTTGAAGATAAAGTGAGGATCAGGATTATGCTAAATAGTTTTACAGATTTTGGAGATAATTGTTTGCTTGGTCATCATGATAAACTTGTGATGTATTAATTTAAATTTTGAAGAGCTTAGTGGTTTACATTTATAGGTTGTTCATTTATGATAAGTATCATTAACTGTTTGCATTCATGATTGAGTTAAAATATGATTACATATCCCACTGAACAGTTTAAGTTTCTTGGTCGAGTAGCTAAGTTATAACTACTAGCCTGTACTGTATAAGGTACTGTGCATTTTCAAAACTTGCACTCAGCCGTTTAGATAAATGGAGTTGGCTGTAGGTTGGTCTACCAGTATAGATATAAATATAAAGCCATCTCTATTATATATATACATTACAGACAGAGAGTGCATCCGGTCCTCATGCTTGTTGATTGTTGTGCTGACGCATACGTGACATTGAATGACATGTTAATTAATGTTAGGAAGTAGGAACCCATGACTCTTTCCTTCCTGCAAGCAACTTCCACAGCGGTTTACTATCCATTGGGGGAACTTTTGGTCTGCAAGAAAGGGGGACAAAGTAGATTATGAGCTCATACTTAAATGCTCTAGCATTTTAATTCTGCCAGCAATGTCTCTTTTTCCATATGCTAATCATTGCCATCAATGTTGGCTTTCTTCCCCTTCCCCTTTTACTTTATTAGAAAATAGCTTTTCGTTCCACTGTCTTCCTCTGCATGTGACCGTGTTTCATCTTTCTTGATCCTTTCAAGATAAAAGTCATAATCCTTGTCACGACCGTATCATCGCGACGAAATAGTAATTTATGAAATTTTAAAGATAAAAATAAAAAATAGAGTGTTACTAATTTTATTTAAATTAAAAAAATTAATTTTTTTTATTAAAAATGACCTTGAAAATTAGATTAGATTCAGGAGTCCGTTATGTATAGAAAATGGTAGAAACTTAATCTCATAGCACTCTTAGCACACTCATCTTAATATGGTACTTTGAGTTAATTATGCAAAAATTTGATAATCTTAAAATATATTTATTTCACATCTTTTATTAAAAAAATTAAAAAACAAATAATTTGTGAAAATTTAATTTTTGACTTGACGAAATAGAAGTTCTGCTCCTATGTATCTCCGGGTGCAATGAGAAATTCAAAATCATGTAGTTCTCTAGAAAAACGATTGTGAGTTGATTTTTTTTAATTTGTTTTTGAAAATCTATTTGATTTTTTTTAAAAAGAAAATGAATCATCAAGCTTCACAATTCAGATGATTTTAAAAGTTTCGGGATTAACAAGTTGTCACAACTCAGTTAATCTCGTTTTCTTTTCTTAACAATGTTCAATTTTTCTATTTAAAAAAAAAACTCATAACCTTTGTGAATTTGTTGTTTTTATTTTTTTATTTAAAAAAAATTATTTGATTTTTTTTTCAAAAAAAAAATAAATCATCAAGTTGTCTCAATTCAGATGGTTTTAAAATTTGGAGATTAACAAGTTGGCACAACTCAATTAACTTCTTTTCATTTTTTTCATTTTTTTAAAATGCAAAATTAGTACAATATCACCCTTCAAAACAAAGATCAATAATAAACATACCTATTCGATAAGTTAACACAAAAATAACATTTTTTTATGATTTTTGTTATATCTTCAATCACTCTAACCTTAGCCCAAATTATGTGACTGAAAATTATGTTGACAATTTTTATTTTATTTTTTTATTTTATTGTTAACAAACCTAATTTTAAAAAAAGCTCATAACTCTTGACAACTCCTAACCTAAAGATTGGCTCAAATCCATTTGAGATTGTTTATTATTTTTTTATTTTCATTATTATTTTTTTCATTTTTTTTAAAAGCAGTATAAGAACCAAAGCCTAAACTTATCTTATTCCTAATAATTTGAGCCCAACTCCAATATCCCAAAAACAACAAAACGTTGGCAATAAAGAATTGTCAATAGCCCAAATAGAGGAAAATAAATAATAAGAAAACGAAAGATAGAATAGGGAAAGGGTAGAGGGCTTTGGAAATATCTGTTTGTGACCAAAACAAGACCTAGAGGGCGGCATGGTGGTTGGGTTATTGTGTGACGGGATCTGGGCTGCTGTGTGAAGGGGTGGCTGATTCGCGGTGGAGGAGCGGTCTCAGGTGGCTGCTGGTTTGGTGCGTGGGTTTTGGGTTGGACGGCAGTCATGAGTCGAAGGTGGTCTGCGGGTTCTGGGTGGTGGATGGCAGTTAGGGGCAGAGGAGTGGGAGCACGACGGTGCTCCGATCTGGGCTAGTCGCGGCGTGATGGTTAGGCACAGTGGTTTGGGTGGCTACGGTGGGTGGATCTGGGCCGGAGATGAAGGACTGTTGGGCGTGGAGATGGAGTTTCGATTCCGGTGGTTGGAATAGTGGTAGGTGACTAGGCGAGAGAGGGGTAGCGTGAGGGGAGAGGACGGTGAGGAGGGTGGATGGTTTTGGGTTTGGTGAGGTTGTTCACACCGTGTCAGGTGGTGGTGTAGGGTGATTGGGGTGAAAGGTTTGATGGAGCTTCGTGGTTTGGTGGGGGCCGGTCGTGGCTTCGTTTTTAGTGATTCATGGAGGTTTAGATGGTTTGGATGGTGGTGGAAAATGAAGAATGAGAAGGAAGGTGTTATGGTATTGGGGTGACAAAGTGGATGTGGTGTGATGGAGGGGATGGGGGTGATGGTGGAATGATGTTGGCATAGGGTGGTTTTTGGTGGTTGGGGTGAAGGTTGGGCCATGAATGGGGTGTATGGTGGAGATGGTGAAGGTCGTTTGGGATGTTGCGTTAGTGAGGTGAGCTACGGGTTGAAGGCTATGGAGGTTAGTCTCACATGAAAGATGGTGATGATTTTTAGTAGAGGAATTTGGGAGTTTAGTGTTCTCTGATTTGTTGCATAATAGTTTTTGTGTTTTTGGTACTTGGGTTTCATTTTTTTATACTGGGGAAGAATGGTAGTGATGAATTTCTTTTGTTTTTTGTTATTTTTATTGAACAGGAAATGAAGAGATGGAAAATGTATAGGGAAGTCTGAGATTTACATGTTTACGAGTTTAAATCAATGAGAAAAGACTGTTTACCTTTATATGGAAATTGGGGAGATGGCTGATGAGGAAAAATTAACTTATAAAAACCGTTTAGTTTCCAGAAAAATTCTTCTATTTGCTTCACCTTCTCTCAAATCCTCTCAATCTTCATTTCTTTGCTGAAGAAACTCTCTTTCCTCTTCTCACCCTTTCTGCGTTCTCTGATTTTTTTCTTCAGAATCTCCCTTTTTTCTGTTAAGCTTTTCTCTCCTTATGCCTCTGAAGATGGATGGGGCAGCTACTGGTGTAATGGTGATTATGGATGGTAGATGATTAGGATTTGGTTGGTTTGGTGAAGTTGAGTGAGGGTGGTCGTATGAGAATGCTGAATGTGAGAAGAGGAATGTCATTATATACGTGAAAGTGAATGGAAAGCCTTACACAATTTTTTTTTTAGTATTCTCCCCCCTTTTCCCTTTTTGCTCGGTACCTCCTATTTCCGGACTATCCCTTAAGATATCATTTTTTCTTTTAATTAGAACTTCTGTTCTTTTCAGCCTAAATTGTTCATCAAGAGATTACTATTAGATGGTTAAATCATAGTGTTGTACTCATGTTCACCTTACCTGAAGCGTTACTTAACAAACAAACATAGATTCAAAAGTACAACAGCAAAGAGATTTACTAACTGAGTAACTTTTTGACTGATTTTAGGAGTATGACCACACAAAGGGTATTTACAAAGGATAAAGACACAAGAAGTAGAATAGCAAGAAAGTCAGAGGATTTTTTATTGCCCTAGTATGGATGCAATTGATCCTTACTCGATAACTAGATATCATGACCATTGTTTTATCAAGTATCTACAAAGATCTGCCCCCGTGTAGAGTATCAAATGAATTTAACTCAGGGTATGTTATTTGTGAACAAAGTTGCCCCAGTGTAGGCCATTTGATAACAAAAATTTGCCTCAATGTGGGACAATTGAGAACAAATTTTTTTTCCCAGTGTATGCCACAACTGCTCTAGTGTAGGGCCAAATCAAACCAAAAAATTTGCCTCAGTTTAGAGCCACATTGAACCAAAAAATTTGCCCCAGTATAGGCCAAATCGAGCCAGAGAAAAAAAATTGCCCCAGTGTTGGGCCGAATTGAACAGGGTAGAAATTTGCCCCAGTGTATATCTCTTTTCTCTCTTTTTTTTTTTTTGCCCTATCTTTTGCTTAGACTGCCTTTGCGGGTTTTCAGCCTAACGAGCCTCTTTTTTTTTAAAGGAGCAATGAACTAGATACTTGTATGATCACAACCTTTTGTCTCAA
This sequence comes from Ormosia semicastrata, assembly GCA_029884595.1. NCBI lineage: Eukaryota > Viridiplantae > Streptophyta > Magnoliopsida > Fabales > Fabaceae > Ormosia > Ormosia semicastrata. Next base: position 15,656,231 of record JAQQTO010000041.1, on the reverse strand, counting down.
AATTAAAACTTATGAAAATTAAAACAATCATTCATTGATTAGAATGGACTTTTTAAGGATTGTAATGCGGCCAAGGTTAATAGTTATGAAAATGAAAGATATAAGACTCAAACAAGTATTTAAGGGTCGAATGGGACTAAGGATCAATGTTCAAATTTAAACTTTGTCAATTGCCTTTACGCTTTCAAACACACTTTTCTCTTATTGTTCTCCATTTCTTCCCTTTTTCTTTTCACTTTAATTATTCACTTTTGTTATGTCATTTCTCATTTCATTTTCTTTCTTCTTTCTTTCCTTTTCCTCTCTTTTTTTGTTTTGTTTTTTGTTTTTTTTTTTTTTAGTTTTACTTTCTACGTCTTTAACCTTTTCTTCCTTTTCTCTTTTTCCATTATGCTTCAAAACAATCACCATGGCAATTAACCTTTGCTTAGCGTTATCTGTAACACTCTGAAAAACATGTTAGGCTTATATATGGTTACAGAGGTAGCCTAATACCTACTTAATATGTCTGTGTAATTTTGTGACTTTTTAAGCATGTTTAGTCACATTGCTGTAATACTATGTGTGAAATATAACTGTTATTTGCTCCAGAAGTAGCTTAAACTGCTTAGTTAGTGGGAACAAATATGGAAAGTTTGTTTCCAGATCACAAATGTGGAAACTGTGCTACAGTTAAAGTTTGAGATTAATCGGAGTTAGTTTGACATTTTTAGGCATACTGATTATGTGTTTTAATACCGGATTGACCCCAGCAGATATGGAAAAATATGAAAATGGTGAAACAAGAATTTTAATGAATTTTAAGATTTATTTTGAATCTGTTAATAGCTAGGAAATCAGATTTGGTGAAATCTGAGTGTTCCTAGCAGATTAGGGTTTTAGTGTTTATCTTAGAAAAGCCAAAATTGGCTCCTCTTTATAAGTAGCCTACAACTGAGGGTGAAGAAAAAAAGAAACAAAGAAGAGAAAAGAGGAAACGTGAAGAAAGGAGAAAGAAGAAAAGAGAAAGAGGAGAATCAAGAGGCAAGCAAGGATTGGAGAGCTTGGATTCATCCTTGACTATCTTCAAGACCTTGAGGTAGGGGAAAACCTTGTTTTTGACTTATCTTCCTATTTTTTTATCTTGTTCATGAGTGTTGGCATGATAGGAAAGTTAGGTTTTTGAGTGTGATTTTGGTATTTTTGGCTTGAATCTTGTTGGAGAACTTGAGGATGACTTGTTTTTGAGTTGTTAGGTGTATGAAAATAGATTTCCAGCCCTTATATTCCTTTAATCCCACTTGAGATGAGTTTTGGTGTTTTAGATTTAGTATTAGATGATTATCCATGATCTTTGATTTTGAGTGAAATTGAAGTGGTTTAAGAGTTGCTTTGTGTAGTTGGACTTTGATGGAGGTTGGAAATCACTTAAAATCGAGTTTTGAGTGATTGGAAGAGGGTTTAGTTCCAATGGAACAGTACCCGTATCTGTAGAATTCTATAGAATGCAAGTTCTGCAATAGGCCCCGCGACATAAGGAGTAAAACACCGCGACGTGAGCGTGATGGACATCCAGAATTTGGGACCCGAGAGTTGGGTGTTGCGACGTAGCACTTTGAGTACCGCGACGTATTGAAGAATAGGGGTGCGCGCCGCGACGTGGCACAAGGATGTCATGACGTTGGCGGCATTTGCCTGCTAGTACTTGAACCTGTGGCTTGGGCGCCACGATGTGGCACAGGGCAACGCCGCGACGTGAATGCCAGAAAGCAACTAGATGTTATGTGTTTTGCCTTGGAGTTTTCCAATGATGTAGTTTCTTCATTTATGCTTCTTTTTGAGTATGGAGGCTCTATTAGGGGTATTAATGAAGTGGTTGTATGGTGAAAGTAAATCAATTAGTATATTAATCATTGTGGTATTTAACATTATTGTATTTCATGTTAGTAGTTAGGAATATAAATTAATTGACATGCTAGTTATTGTAGTAATTGACATTATTGTTATTTTATAGCTATGTTGATGAAGTTAAGTCTTCATTGTTGATGATCATAATGTGATTTTGAATGAGAAAGTAATCAATCCTTCCTATCACAGTGATTGTTATGGATGATCTAATGTGATTTTGAATGAGAAGGTAGTCAATCCTTCCTATCACAAAGGTCATTATTGCTGAAGAACATGTAGTTGATGAGACTTCACTACCCGGAGAGGGTGATCATACATGATTGTAAGTGAAGAGGTAACATAGCTTCCCGATCATAGTAATGAGTTGAGGATGGTCTTTCCCTCACACCCCGTGGAATAGTTGGAACTAGGTTTCCAGTACTTGTTCAAAGCTTATGGAACCGGGTTCCTTTGTTTTATTCAAGGCTCATGCATCTCATGACATTACCATGGAACTGGGTTCTTGTAAATGGTATCATACATTATGCATTTCATATTTAGGTTATTGCATAGACATAAACACTAGACATAATTTGGCATAGTATGGCGATTGTATGGGCGGTTGCTATCATGACATATTCATGCATTACAATTGTATGGGCAGTTGCGTATCTCTGAGATGGAGATGCTGTGTTTATATCTCTGAGATGGAGATGTTGTGTTTATATCTCTGAGATGAAGATGTTGTGTTTGTATCTCTGAGATGGAGATATTGTGTTTATATATCTGAGATGGAGGTATTATTGTTGTGTCTTTGCGATGGAGACGATGCCTAGGTGTCTCTGAGATAGAGATAATGTTTTTGTGAGCGTGACAATTTCTAGAAGATTGTTTGTAGTAAATGAGTTTTTATACAAACTTATAAAGTGAGAATCTATTTCGGGAAGAGAAAGGACTTGGTTTTGGCTTTTGCCACCTTTCTAGCTTGCTATGTATGAGATTTGAGTTTACAAATATGTTTTTCCCTGAAATGGCTGGAATGATTGTGATGTCATGGTTTATGATTTTTATCTACTGAGAATACGTAGTTCTCACCCCTTGTGTGCGTTTCCATGATGATTCCAAGGAGGAGGTCTTATGGAAAGTGAAGACAAGCAGGAGCTTGGAGTGCTTAGCTTAGTGTAACTGAGTGGTTTCTTTTGAAATGATGTACACTTTTGTAATTATAAGAAATACTGTTGTTGTGTAATGAATATATTTATTTGTGGCTCATACTTTTTATATATACATGGCTTTGTTATATTCGAAAATGTTTAGTAGTAGTAAGTAGCAGTTCTGAATCTAATCACTATAGTATACATTGGTTATATTATGGTTATTAAATTCTGAATGTTACATTATCCCTTAGTATAGGGGTGATCATTGTCCAGGATTTATTGAAGAAAACTTTCAAACTAAAAAAGGGGACAACGAGAGATAATGAAAAGATAAATTCTTGTGAAAGATAGAGAAAGATGGCCAATCTTCATTTCAAATCTTAATTGCTCATTTTCAAATATTTTAATTTAGAGACAAAAGGATAATGCACACCAAGTGATTACTTCTTTGCTCCCTTTATTTCTTTTTTTGATTCATTCTTCTTTTTTTGTTTTTTTGTTTTTTTGCAAATGATATCTGTACACGTAGACCTTATGACTATTGACATCTATCAAAGCAAGGATTGTCAAGAATTGGAGTCCAATGGGGCCCTAATACAAAGAAGACACTTTGAGTAAACGAAAGAAAATAAATGACAAGAAAGACTATGAAAATGAAAGGAAGCAAGATATGCTTGAATCCATGCAAAATCATTACATTAATGCTTCAAGAAAGTCAACATAAGTTCGATATCACAAAATTCTAAGATGACAATCACATCAATTAACGCCTCAGACCACCAATTGTTCAGAGGTTTCAAGTTGTTGGAGGGCAATTGGTGTAGACAGGACGGGTTGAGATATATGGACGTGGTGAGTTGACTTAGTATGAGATCTGGTGAGTTGAATGAGCGGGTGGAGGCGCTTGATAAGAAGGGTAATGATTTGGGTTATATGGAGGGACGCAGTAGGTAGGGTAAGATGGTGGATGAAGGGTTTGGTTTTGCATGTAACTCACTTCCAGCTCCTTTTTCTTAGGGAAAAACTCATTGAAGTCATTTCATCATTGCCAGTTGGCAATTTGGTAGCTTTTACTAGAATTTCAATCCTCTCCCCAGCAGCTATTAATTCAGCAAAGTCTTCATAAGCAGCACCCACCATTATGTCAATATAAGGAGCTCCCAGAGTCCTTAGAAAATATGAGCACATTTCTGTCAACGTCAACGGTGGTTGCACTTGTGCTGTGAGAGCTCTCCATCTCTGGGCATACTGCTTAAAAGTTTCCTCATTTTTCTTTTGTAATGTTCCCAACTGTTCCTGAGTTAGGGCTGTATTTAGGTTGAACTGATACTGTCCCATGAACAGGCTTGCCCAATCATCCCAAGAAGGGATTTTTGAAAGGTCTTGTTGGATACACCATTCCAAAGCAGGCCCAGTCAAACTTTCGTGGAAGAAGCTGACAAGGAACTTCCAGTCCTTTGACCAAATTGACATTTTGGTAACATAGGTTTTCAAATGGAAAATAGGGTTGGTGCTCCCGTCATATTTGTCGAATCCTGGAACCTTAAAATCCTTGGGGATGACAATGTTAGCAGTTGGGCACAACTCTTCTATCCCAAGGGGACCGTAAGTGCTAAAACCTTTGATTGCTTTGATTTGTTCTTCCATCTTTTCCATCCATTCTTCTTCCATCTTATCCTTTTGAATTGCTGCATGACCGCTCCCATCAGGAAATCCTGTTGTCATTGGGATGGACATATGTGGTTGTTCCCATATGAATCCAGCATTACCATGAACCTCATTTCGAGTATCCTCTGAAGAACGATACCCTTCTCTAATAAGAATCACTAGCGGTGCAGTATTCGAGGTTCTTCCCACAACATGCATCTCAGTGGTGATCCCGGGGTTTGTCCTCATGAAAGTAATAATTGGCAGGCGCGGATGTGCCCTAGTCACTTCTGTGCTTTCGGCCGCCTCAATCAAGGTGAGAGTCTCCCTCATTGCCAACAACGTTTCCTCCATTCTTCTTTGAGACTCTATCATTTCGTCCATCCTCCTTTTAACCTTATCGACTTCCATACTCAAGTTTCTGCCTTCACTCTCAGCTGCCATTACTGCAAGCCTTGCTTGAGCCTTTGTGTTGTGAACTCGAGTTTGGTTAGCGTCTTCTTTCCTAGGCCGCGCAATGGTTCCTTTTGTTTGATTTATCAAAATAAAATAACATTAGACAAAGAATGAGATGAAATGAATAATATGCATGAGATGCATAAAATGAAATGAATGAATTTTGTTATGAAAAAATTTTCTCTTCTTTCCCTTTTTTTTTTACAAAAAAATGTTATGAATGCCATGAAAATACAAGATGATGTATCTTTTTTTATTTTTTTCTTTTTTTGAATGCTAGGAATGCTATGAAAAATACAAGATAATATTATTTTTTTTAAGAATGCCAGAAATGCCATGAAAATGTAAAATGATGTATTTTTATTTCTTTTTTTTAATGCTAGAAATGCTATGAAAATGCAAGATAATGTATCTTTTTTTTAATGCTAGGAATGCTATGAAAATACAAGATAATGTATCTTTTTTTTAATGTTAAGAATGCCATGAAAATATAAAATGATGTATATTTTTTCTCTTTTTCTTAATACTGATTTTTTTTAATGAAATAATGAATGACATGAGGAATAGATAGGTAAAGAAAAATTTTTTTTTTTAGCTAGGAATGAAAATGTAAGATGATGTATTTTTTCTCTTTTTTTTATACTATTTTTTTTAAAGAAAAAAATGTAAAAATGAATGACATGAGGAAGAGATAAAGAATAAGTACGCTCTCTTTGTGTCCAAATGAGATTGCCTTAAACTTGGGAATTTCTATTCAAATGATCTATGAGTCCTTCTGATTTGTGAGAACTTTCAGTGGGTGACTCTTTTATTCTAAAGGCCTCTAGAGGTAAGTCTCTTTTCAGAATGTTGACCACAAACAGTGGGCAAACTACTAGGTGTAGGACATTCGTGAAAAAGGCACACTCTAGATGAGGTTTTCGCGATAACCAAACTGGATGTATATCTAAATTGGCTACCACTACGCAACCTCTGCCTAACTTAGGTTCACTTAGACCCGGGTATAGGGCCCTACTCGGATGTATGTGATAAACGTATAAGTGCAGTGTGTGTAAGGTGCATACAAACTTTCATGATCCTAAAGGCTACCTATATCCTGCAAAACAAAGCAGACACAAAATAAACTCCAAAAGTTTTCTACCCTAAGGTTTACATAATAAAATAATTAATAGTAAAAACTAAAAAAGGAAAAAAATCACCATCCTACATTTTCATTCCTAGCAACAACAAAAAATTCTTCTTTACCTGTTTATTCCTCATGTCAATCATTGTTTCATTTTAAAAAATCAGCATTAAGAAAAAGAGAAAAAATATACATTATTTTATATTTTTATGGCATTCCTAACATTAAAAAAAAAGATACATTATCTTGCATTTTCATAGCATTTTTAGCATTAAAAAAAAAGATATATTATCTTGCATTTTCATAGAATTTCTAGCATTAAAAAAAAAAGAAATAAAGATACATCATTTTGCATTTTTATGGCATTCCTGACATTCTTAAAAAAAATCATTATCTTGTATTTTCATAGCATTCCTAGCATTAAGAAAAAAAGAAAAAAGATACATCATCTTGCATTTTCATGGCATTCATAACATTTTTTTGTAAAAAGAAAAAAGAAAAAAGGGAAAGAAGAGAAAATGTTTTCATAACAAAATTCATTCGTTTCATCTTATGCATCTCATTCATATTATTCATTTCATCTCATTCTTTGTCTAATGTTATTTTGTTTTGATAAATCAAACAAAAAGAACCATTGCGCGGCCTAGGAAAGAAGACGCCAACCAAACCCTAGTTCACAACACAAGGGCTCGAGCAAGGCTTGCAGTAATGGCAGCTAAGAGCGAAGGCAGAAACTTGAGTATGGAAGTCGATGAGGTTAAAGGGAGGATAGACAAAATGACAGAGTCTCAAACAAAAATGGAGGAAACATTGTTGGCAATGAGGGAGATTCTTACCTTGATTGGGGCGGCCGGAAGCACAAGAGTGACTGGGGCACATCCGCTCCTGCCAACTATCACTTCTATGAGGACAAACCTCGGGATCACCACTGAGATGCATGTTGTGGGAAAAACCTCGAATACTGCACCTCTAGTGATTCCTATCGGAGAAGAGTATCGGTCTTCAGAGGATACTCGAAATGAGATTCATGGTATGCTGAATTAACATAGGAACAACCATATATGTCCATCTCGGTGACAATAGGATTTCTTATTGGGAGCAGTCATGCGACAATTCAAAAGGATAAGATGGAAGAAAAATGGATAAAAAAGATGGAAGGACAAATCAAAGTAATCAAAGGTTCTAGAACTTACGGTCCCCTTGGGATAGAAGAGCTGTGCCCAACTGCTAACATTGTCATCCCCAAAGACTTTAAGGTTCCAGGATTCGATAAATATGATGAGAGCAGCAACCCTATTTTCCATCTGTAAACCTATGTTACCAAAATGTCAATTTGATCAAAGGATTGGAAGTTCCTTGTCAGCTTCTTCCACGAAAGTTTGACTGGGCCTACTTTTGGAATGGTGTATCCAACAAGACCTTTCCAAAATCTCTTCTTGGGATGACTAGGTAAGCCTGTTCATAGGACAGTATCGGTTTAACCTAGATATAACCCTAACTTGGGAATAGTTAGGAATACTGCAAAAGAAAAATGATGAAACCTTCAAGCAGTATGCCCAGAGATGGAGAGCTCTCGCAGCACAAGTGTAACCACTGTTGACGTTGACAGAAATGTGCTCATATTTTCTAAGGACTCTAGGTGCTCCTTATGTTAAGACAATGGCGGGTGCTACTTATCAAGACTTTACTGATTTAATAGCTATTGGGAGAGGAATGAAATTTTGGTAAAAGATGGCAAATTGCTAACTAGCAATGATGAAAATGACTTGAAGGAGTTTTTCCCTAAGAAAAAGGAGCCGGAAGTGAGCTACGTGCAAAACCAAACCCTTCATCCACCATCTTACCCTACCTACCGAGTCCCTCCATATAACCCAAATCATTACCTTTCTTATCAAGCACCTCCACCCATTCATTCAACTCACCAGATCTCATACCAACTTAACTCGCCACGTCCATATATCTCAACCCGTCCTGTCTACATCAATCGCCTTCCATCAACTTGAAACCTCTGAATAATTGGTGGTCTGAGGCGTTAATTGATGTGATTGTCATCTTAGACTTTTGTGATGTTGAACTTATGTTGACTTTCTTGAAGCATTAATGTAATGATTTTGTATGGATTCAAGCATATCTTGCTTCCTTTCATTTTCATGGTCTTTCTTGTCATTTATTTTCTTTCGTTTACTCAAAGTGTCTTTTTTGTATTAGGACCTCATTGGACTCCAATTCTTAACAATCCTTGTTTTGATAGATGACAGTAGTCATAAGGTCGTAGATGTACAAGTGTTATTTGCAAAAAAATAAAAAATAAAAATAAAGAAGAATGAATCAAAAAGAAAAATAAAAGGGAGTAAAGAAGTAATCACTTAGTGTGCATTATCCATTTGTCTCTAAATTAAAATATTTGAAAATGAACAATCAAGATTTGAAATGAAGATTGACCATCTGTCTCTATCCTTCACAAGAATTCATATTTTCATTATCTCTTGTTGTCCCTTTTTGAGCTTGAAAGTTTTCTTCAATAAACCCTGGACAAGAATCACTCTTATACTAAGGGATAACACAAAGCAAAGGTTAATTGCCACGGTGACTATTTTGAAGCATAATGGAAAAAAAGAGAAAATGAAGAAAATGTTAAAGAGGTAGAAAGTAAAACTAAAAATAAAACAAAAACAAAACAAAACAAAAAAGAGAGGAAAAGGAAAGAAAGAAGAAAGAAAATGAAATGAGAAATGTCATAGCACAGGTGAATAATTGAAGTGAAAAGAAAAAGGGAAGAAATGAGAACAATAAGAGAAAAGTGTGTTTGAAAGCATAAAGGCAATTGACAAAGTTTAATTTTGAACAAAGATCCTTGGTCCCATTCGACCTTTAAATACTTGTATGAGCCTTATATCTTTCATTTTCATAACCATTAACATTGGCCACGTTACAATCCTTAAAATGTCCATTCTGATCAATGAATTATTGTCTTTATTTTCATAAGTTTTAATTTTGTGACAAAAGGTTGTGATCATACAAGTATCTAGTTCATTGCTCTTTAAAAAAAAAAGGCTCGTTAGGAGGAAAACCAGCAAGGGCAGTCTAAGCAAAAGATAAGTCAAAAAAAAAAAAAAGAGAAAAGAGACTTACACTTGGACAAATTTCTATCCTGTTCAATTCGGCCCTACACTGAGGTAATTTTTTTTCTCTTGCTCGATTTGGCCTATACTGGGGCAAATTTTTTGGTTCAATGTAGCTCTAAATAGGGGCAAATTTTTTAGTTTGATTTGGCCCCACACTAGAGCTGCTTCATGGCATACACTAGGAAAAAAAATTGTTCTCAATTGTCCCACATTAAGGCAAATTTTTGTTGTTAAATGGCCTACACTGGGGCAACTTTGCTCACAAATGACATACCCTGAGTCAAATTCATTTGATACTCTACATGGGGGCAGATCTTCATAGATACCTGATAAAACAATGATCATGATGTCTAGTTATCAAGTAAGGATCAATCACATCCATACTGGGGCAAAAAAAAACCCCTCTAGCTTTCTTGCTATTCTACTTCTTGTGTCTTTATCCTTTGTAAATGCCCTTTGTGTGGTCATACTTCCAAAATCAGTCAAAAAGTTACTCAGTTAGTAAATCTCTTTCCTGTTGTACTTTTGAATCCATGTTTGTTTGTTAAGTAATGCTTTAGGTAAGATAAACATGAGTACAACACTATGATTTGATCATCTAATGGTAATTCCTTGATGAACAATTCTGGCTGAAAAGAACTTAGAAGTTCTAATTAAAGGGAAAAATGATATCTCAAGGGATAGTTTAGAAATAGGAGGTGCCCGAGCAAAAAGGGAAAAGAGGGGAGAATACTAAAAAAAAAATTTCTGTCTAAGGCTTCCCATTCACTTTCATGTATACAGACATTCCTCTTCTCACATTCAGCATTCTCATATGACCACCCTCACTCAACTTCACTAAACCAACCAAATCCTAATCATCTACCCTCCAGAATCAACATTGCACCAGCAGCTGCCCCATCCATCTTCAGAGGCATAAGGAGAGAAAAGCTTAACAAAAAAAGGGGAGATTCTGAAGAAAAAAAATCAGAGAACGCAGAGAGGGTGAGAAGGGGAAAGAGAGTTTCTTCAGCAAGGAAATGAAGATTGAGAGGATTTGAGAGAAGATGAAGCAAATAGAAGAATTTTTCTAGAAACTAAACTGTTTTTACAAGTTATTTTTTCCTCATCAGCCATCTCCCCAATCTCCAGTTGAAGGTGAACACTCTTTTCTCATTTATTTGAACTCATAAACATGTAAATCTTAGACTTCCCTATACATTTTCCATCTCTTTATTTCCTGCTCAATAAAAAAAATAAAAAATAAAAGAAATTCATCACCACCATTCCTCCCCAGTATCAGAAAATGAAACTCAAGTACCAAAAATACAAAAACTATTATGCAACAAATCAGAGAACACTAAACTCCCAAATTCCTCTGCCAAAAATCATCATCATATTTCATGTGAGACCAACCTCTATAGCCTTCAACTCGTAGCTCACCTAACTAACACAGTATCCCAAACGACCTTCACCATCTCCACCATACCCCCATTCATGGCCCAACCTTCACCCCAACCACCAAAAACGACCCTCTGCCAACATCATTCCACCATAACAAATTTCATCCCCTTCATCACACCACATCCACAGTGCTACCCCAATACCATAACAGACCTTCCCCTCTACCTTCATTTTCCACCACCATCCAAACCATCTAAACCTCCATGAATCACCAAAATAGAAGCCACGACCTAGCCCCCACCAAATTGTGAAACTCCATCAAACCCTTCACCCCAAACACCCCTGCAGCCACCACAACCCAGCTGTGAACAACCTCATCAAACCCAAAACCATCCACCTTCTTCTCCTCCACGCTATCCCCACCTCTGCCTAGCCACGCACCACAGTTCTAAGCACTCAGAACTGAAACTCCATCTCCACGCCCAATGGCCCTTCATCTCCGACCTAGATCCACCCATCATAGCCACCCAAACCACCGCGACCAGCCCAGATCGGAGCACCATCGTGCTCCCGGTCCTCCGCCCTCAACCGCCATCCACTACCCGAACCCGCAGACCACCTTCGACTCATGACCGCCATCCAACCCAAAACCCACGCACCAAACCAGCACTACCTAAGACCACTCCTCCACCACGAATCAGCCACCCCTTCACACAGCAACCCAGATCCCGTCACACAGGAACCCAACCACCTTGCCCCCCTCTAGGTCTTGTTTTGGTCACAAACAGATATTTCCAAAGCCCCCTACCCTTTCCCTGTTCTATCTTTCATTTTATTTATTTATTTTTTTATTTATTTTCCCTCTATTTGGACTGCTAACCATTCTTTGGGGCCAACAATTTGTTGTTTTTGGGATGTTGGAGTTAGGCTCAAATTATTAGGAATAAGGTAAGTTTAGGCTTTGGTTCTTATACTACTTTAAAAAAAATGAAAAAGATAATAATAATGAAAATCAAAAAATAATAAACAATCTCAAATGGGTTTGAACCTGTCTTTGGGTTAGGAGTTGTCAGGAGTTATGAGCTTTTTTTAAAATTAGGTTTGTTAACAATAAAATAAAAAAAGAAAATAAAAAAAGAAAAATTGTCAACATAATTTTTAGTCACATAATTTGGGCTAAGGTTAGAGTGATTGAAGATATAAACAAAAATCATAAAAGAATGTTATTTTTGTGTTACCTTATTGAATAGGTATGTTTATTATTGATCTTTGTTTTAAAGGGTGATATTGTACTAATTTTGCATTTTTTTTAAAATGAAAAAAATGAAAAGAGGTAAACTGAGTTATGATAATTTGTTAATATCGAAACTTTTAAAGTCATCTAAGTTGAGATAGCTTGATAATTTATTTTTTTATTTTGAAAAAAAATCAAATAGTTTTTTTAAAATAAAAAAATAAAAACAACGAATTCACAAAGGTTATGAGTTTTTTATTTTAAAAAAATAGAAAAATTGAACATTGTTAAGAAAAGAAAACGAGATTAGCTGAGTTGTGACAACTTGTTAATCCTGAAACTTTTAGAATTATTTGAGTTGTGACAACTTGATGATTTGTTTTCTTTTTTAAAAAAAATAAAATAGATTTTCAAAAACAAATTAAAAAAAAAATCAACTCACGATCATTTTTATAGAGAACTATGTGACTTTGAGTTCCTCATTACACCCGGTGATACATAGGAGCGGAACTTCTATTCCGTCAAGCCAAAAATTAAATTTTCATAAATTTTTTATTTTTTTTATTTTTTTAATAAAAAGGGTGAGACAAATATATTTTGAGATTATCAAATTTTTGCACAATCAACTCAAGGTATCGTCTCAAGATGGGTGTGTTAGGGGTGCTGTGGGATTAAGTTTTCATCATTTCCTATGCATAACCGACTCTCGAATCCAATTTGGTTTTCAAGACCATTTTCTAAAAAAGGATTTTCCAATTTTTCTTAATTTAAATAAAATTATTGGCGACTCCATTTTTCATTTTCATCTTTAAAATCCCGTAAGTTGCTATTTCACTGCGATCACGGTTACAACAAATAGCAACTCTACTGAGGATACTTGAGAGTTAAGCTTATAAAAGTCAGCTGTGCAATTTTTTTGTGATCTTTATATTTTTATTTTACCTTTTTTCTTTTTTTATATTTGATGATTTATTATTATTATTGTTAATTGTTTTATTATGCAAACCTTAGGGTAGAAAACTTTTAGAGTTTGTTTTGTGTCTGCTTTGTTTTGCAGGATATGGGTAGTCTTGAGGACTATGAAGGTTTGTGTGCTCCCTACACCCACCACACCTACACATTTATCACACACATCAGATTGGGGCCCTATACCCAAGTCTGAGTGAAGCCTAAGTTAGGTAGAGATTGTGTAGTAGTAGCCATTTTAGATGTATATCTTGTTTAGTTATTGCGAAAATCTCATCTAGAGTATGCATTTTTCACGAATGTCCCACACCTAGTGGTTTACCCACTATTTGTGGTCGATATTTTGAAATCGGACTTAGCTCTAGAGACCTTTTGGATAGAAGAGCCACCCAATGAAAATTTTCACGAATCAGAAAGACTCTTAGATCCTTAGATATAAATCTCCAAGTTTAAGGCAATTCCATTAGGATACAAAGGGAGCATACCTTTCATTACCTTTAGATTTATCCATATCTTGTGAGTTGTTTAGTTCTTTAATGTGGCAAACCATACTATCCCTCTTTTAAAAAAAAAGAAAGAAATTTTTTTTTCCAAAAGAGGAGGTGAGTCATTATTAAAGGACCAACAACTCACTCATTATCATTATCATTATCATTTTCCCCATTATATTTCTCTGAAAACCATGCATTGATGATTCTTATGTGTCGTACCCAGGTTTGTTGGAGAACTGTTGAAACTAAGTGCCTAAGGACTAGCAGTGAGTATCTTTGATTAATAATGAAAAGTGACATGGGATTAGATCACAAGAATGTAATTTTGAAAAAGACCCTACAACTTAAGGCCCAAAAAGTTGACATAGAAAGCTTAGTGAGTTTGGGCCGATGTCTGACCTTCACCACAAGATATAGGAGGATCCTGAATCTATTAGAAGTGGACGTGCAAGTAGAAGCTATCACTGCACTAGCTCAATACTATGACCTACCATTACGTTGTTTCACCTTTCGAGATTTTCAGCTGGCCCCCACCTTAGAGGAGTTCGAGCAGATCTTGGGCTTACCTTTGGAAAAGGAAAAGCCATACTACTATATGGGCCACTATGCATCCATGCCAACCATAGCAGATGTCTTGAAGATTCATATAAAGGATCTACAGAAGGCAAAACAAATTAGGAAAGGAACAGATGGGTTTCCAAGGAAATATTTAGAAGAGCATGTGCATCACCTAGCTAAGGTTGAAGACTGGAGTACTTTTATAGATGTGTTAGCCCTCAACATTTATGGCAGCATCATCTTCCCAAGTAATGAAGACTTGGTAGATTTTGTAGCAACCGATGTATTCCTTACTCGAAGAAATGATACTGCAAATTCTATCCCAGCTATTCTTGCTGATGTTTATTACACTTTGAATTTCTGCCATAAAAAGAAGGGTAAGCGGTTCTTTTGTTGTGTACCGATGCTATTTGTGTGGCTTACGAGTCACATGTTCAGGAGGGGCTACGAAGAAGCCTGTCCCATTATAAATCTCAAGATGCTCCAGTTGAAGACCATGAATGACCGTGAATGGGCCGAGGAATTAGCCAACCTTGAGGAGAGGAAAATTGTATGGTACCCACGGCAGAAAGAAGGGCAAAATGTGGTTTATCAGTGTGAAGGCTTTCTTAATGTCCCTCTTATAGGTACTCAAGGATGCATTAACTACAACCCCGCTTTGGCATTGCATCAACTTGGTTATCCCATGATGGAACCACCCTCAGAATTGGAAACCACTCCCTTTATTTATGACATGAAGATGAAGTGTATTGAAACACTCAGGAAAGTCCGAGACGCTTGGAAGAAAGTCATCAGAAGTGGTAGAGATATGGGAATTAGAAGCTGTGGAGTTAAAGAAAGCTACCGGCAATGGATCAAGAATTAGGCTCAGGCAGTCAAAATGCCCTTCAAAAGTTCAGTAGCCTCTACAGTTGGTAAATCTCTACCTCCGGTCTCGATAGAAGATGAAGAAATAAGGAAAAATTTAGCAAAAGCCAATGAAGAAAAAATGAAATTAGAAGCAAAGTTAGAAAAGACTCGCAAGCATATGCAGTTTTAAAGCGTGAAAATTCTAAGGAAGACCACGCTCTTGAAAGAGCTAACCAGAGGCAAAAGACAAAAGAAGATTATATGTCAAGAATCAGAAGGTGTTGGGAAGCTGCAAGCAAGGAATTAAAACTCTGAGGGCAAGAAAGAGATAGGGCTCTGGCTAAAAATCAACAACTTAGAGAGTTGCTCGTAAATGCCAAAGTAGCACAAAATAATACTTTTCAGCAAGTGGATAGTATGAAGCAACAAATAAAAATGGTATTGCCAGGATATGAAGACACAATTAAAATTGAGAGGCTGCACACGGATAAGGTAGTTGCAGGATATGAAGCAACATTACAACAAGGACAAGAAGACTTGCAGAAGCTGATAAATCAGATGAAACAACAAGACAAAGACATCAGTGAATAGAAAGAAAAAGTCTATTTTTGGATGGACCACTTCGCGAGACTAGCATGTCTAGCCAACACAGCAATTGCAAAAGTTTCGTATTATTTAAAGATGACTGATAAGATGGTCAATCCTCTTAAGACACCAGCAGGGATTAATGATTTCATTGAATATTGCAAAAGTCTTATTGGATAAATAAAGCAGATGATCAAGGCTCATTCGGTTGAGAATGATGAATTAGACTAGACAATGATGTATTCAAATAGGGTGAAAATGATGTACTCCTCTCAAATGATGTTGGTTTTTTTTAATGGAATTAAGTATGCCTTTCTTTTTTTGATCCCATGTTTTACTTGAGACCCAATGCTTTTGAACGAGACATTCTAAGAATCGGTTATAATCAAAGATACTCATTCAAGTCTATTCGATACAAACAAATAACGATCATCTAACAAATTAATGATAATAATGGTTGTTTTTAATAAATTGTGCTTTGACTATTCAAAAGGAGATTTAGAACCATTGCGCGACCAAGGAAAGAATAGACCAATCAAACCCGAGTTCATAATACCAGATCTCAGACTAGAATGGCTGCTAGTAATCCTGAAGCAGGGAGAAACTTGAGTAGGGAAGTTAATGAAATGGCAGGGAGGATGAATAAAATGTCTGAGACCCAGGCAAGGTTGGAAGCAATACTGTAAGATATGAGGGAGTCTATCCACTTAATCAGTGGTAATAGAGGTGCAAACAGGGTAGAAGTATATGTAAATGTGCCATCTATAACTTTCCTGACATTCTCGACTGTAACCTCAGGCATCGCTATTAGGATCCAGGAGTAACCACCTCAAATGACATCGATAGGCATGCCTATTAGGGAAGGATATCGACCCTTGATATGTGCTCATAATGAAGTTCCTAGTTATGCTGGCCCTACTTGGGAACAACCTCATGTGTCCATTCTGAGGCAAACGACAATACCTCACTCTGGGAATAGCCACATCATGACCGAGAAAGACAAGATGAAGGAAGAGTGGATGGAGAAAATGGAGGAACAAAGCAAGGCAATCAAGGGGCCCAGTGCTTATGGACCTCTCAGAATAAAAGAATTGTATCCTACCGCAGATGTCGTAATCCCTAAAGACTTCAAGATTCCTGATTTTTTCAAGTATAATGGAAGTGACAACCCTCGGTATCATTTAATCAGTTATGGAACCAAGATGGCTATTTGGTCCATGGATGATAAGTTTTTCATTAGCTTTTTCCACGAGAGTCTTACAAGCCCTGCTTTAGAGTGGTATCTTTAATTAAAATACTTTAAGATTTCACGTTGGATGATTTGGCTGACCTATTCATGGACCAATACAAATTTAATCTAGATGCAGCTCCAACCTAGGAACAAGTGAGCACGATGCAGAAAAGAAATGAGGAACCTTTCAAACAATATGCACAGAGGTGGAGAGCCTTGGCAGCCCAAGTTCAGCCCCTATTGACATTGCCTGAGATGTGTTCATATTTCCTGAGAACCTTGGGAAATCCTTTTATCGGGGCAATAGTCAGGGCAGCCTATAAGGATTTTGCAGACTTGATAATGGCGAGAGAAAAGATTGAGATTTTGGCCAAAGTTGGGAAGTTGTCGATGAGCAATACAGAGAATACTACTTTTAAGAAAGGATTCCAGCTGAAAAAGAAAGAACCTAAGGTGAATTATGGCTAACGCCAACAGACCTTCAGACCTCGATATTCCCCATAAAAGCCAAGTCATCAACCACCATATAACCCTAGCCCTCACTTTCAATAGTAAATACCTACACCTCCTTATTACCCACCCACCAAGTTGTGCCAACCACAAACATCACCCCAACTCTATAATTCCAAATTAACAATGTTCCTACACCATAACCATATGTACTAACTCGCCCAACCTATACCTAGTACCTGCCTGCATCTCCACAAATTTACCCAAACCACCTACAACCTCGGCCAAACTCCTAAAATCAAGGTCACGTTCGTCCCTAAAACCTACCTCATTTCCCAAGATTATCCATTTCAAATGCGAACCTATTCCAAAGCCTGTTCGATGCTCACCTCATTTCAGGAAATCCTATATGTCCCTTAGAACCACCATTCCTAGCATGGTATAACCCGAATTTAACTTACAAATACCACATGGATATCTCAAGGCATTCAATTGAAGATTGTGAGGCTTTCAAGACTGCAGTAAGGAAGCTTATTACGTATGGGAAGCTTGATATTCAAGAAAAGGCTAGACCCAGTATCATCAGTAACCCAATCCCTAATCATGGTGGAAGAAATATGGTAAATGCTTTAGAAATGGAAGGACCACTAATAAGAAAGGTCATAAGCTTGCGTACGCCGATGGCCGAAATATTTGAAGGGTTGAAGAAAGCAAGTTATAATATCATTGCGCCAACTGCCACGATGAAAGAAGAGGAGAAGCACGATAAAGAGTCAAGTTGTGTTTATCATTGCGGAGGAAGAGGACATGATATTGAGGATTGTTGGGACTTTAAGGTTCGAGTCCAAAGATTGCTAACTTTGGGAGTAATACAAGCAAGACAAGGGGTAACTTCCCCTGAAGAGGTTAATGTGGTTGAACGCTTTGTACTTAAGGTGCCACCTCTCAACTAAGCCTTGACACCAAGGAAAGTAGCAGTGACAGTCAAGAAGCCAATGTCATTTGCTTATAATGATACCCACACAGTGCCATAGAGTTATGAAACCAGGGTAGAGACTAAGGGAGTTGGGGAAGGGACTTCGAAGGCACGAGTTACAGAAGTACATTAAGAGGAAGAGTCAGTGACTAACATAGTCAGGGTAGGAGGAATTACAAGGAGTGGGTGATGCTATAGCCCAAGAGAAATGGAAAAGGGGAAAATTGTTAAAGAAGGGAGTAGGGAAGAAACATCAAAAGAAGAGGAGAAAGGGAAGGAAGAGGAAAAAAAGTTCTTGAAGATAATGAAACAAAATGATTATGATGTGGTGGAACAGTTGAAGAAGACTCTAGCCAGAATATCTCTATTATCACTCATCTTAACATCTGAGATGCATCAGAAGACATTACTGATAATTCTGAATGAGGCCTGTGTTAAGCCTGATGTTACCCCCCAAAAGTGTCGTCAACATGGTGGACACAGTGAAACATTGTCAACATGATCACATTTACTGATGAAGAGATCATCTCTCGGTCTGAGAAAAATCCACGGGCCTTGCATATAACCCTCAAATGCAAATGGTATATAATTGCAAAGGTTTTGATTGATGAGGGGTCTGTACTAAATATCCTACCTAAGTCGACTCTAACCTCCTTATTAATAAGTGAGGATGAATTGTCATCTCAAGAAATAGTGGTGTGAGCCTTTGATGGAAATAGGAGAGGCATTTTGGAAGAGATGATGTTGCCACTGGAGATTGGTCCTAGTATTTTTCAAGTACTATTCTAAGTCATGGATATTGAGCCTGACTACACCATGCTCTTGGGCAGACCATGGATCTATATTGTTGGTGTTGTTCCTTCCACCTTGCATCAGAGTGTTAAATACATTAAAAATCGATTGGTCATTACTATACATAGAGAGGAAGAAATTATATTGTCAAAACCAGTTTCAGTGTCATATGTGGAAAGTGCAAAAAAAGATGAGGAGAATTTGTGGCATAGTTTTGAAATAGTTGAGACGGGATTTAGTAAGAATGAATCTCAAACGCAAAGTATGGATCAAGTGGTGGCCCGAATTATGGCTAGTAGTGGATACCAACAAGAAAAAGGCTTGGGCTCAGAATTACAATGTACTCGATCTCCAGTGTCATTCTCAGAAAAGTTGGACAAGTTTAGGTTAGGGTATGAAGCATCTCTGGATGAAAGAATAAGGAGCATAACTCTCAGAAAAAAGAATGATAAAGGCAAGATGAAGCATATTCCCCACCTGAGGGAAACATTCCCAGCACCAGCTGAGATAATCATGTTTGGAGAAGTCATTCGTCCCCGATGCCATCCCACTATTAATGTATTGCATGAAGAAGACCCAGAAGAGAGCAAGGCAATCCGTCCTTTTATTGATAAGGAACAACTGAAGAACTGGCAGTCTGAACCAATGATTGATGTGATTGTTTCTAAGTAATTGTGTAGTCATATTATACTAAGCAAATATTTAAGACTAGTTATGTTTTGAGCTTATGATTTATGTTATTTGAGATATCAATTAAATGAATTTGCATGAATATTCAACATTCCTCCTCATTGCACCTTTGATTTGTCCTTTTGCATTTATCAGTTTTCTTTTTATTTCGATATAATATCTTGTTCTTCCTGTGTCATTCCTACTCTATTTTACCTTTCCAACTCCACATAAATTACTTTCCAGGGATCTGAGCCTTGTAGAAAGTTCACCTCATAAAAGGGGCCTTGAAAACTCATCAATCGATTCCCTTACGATGTTTGACGAAGAAGACCCTGGATTTGATGAAGAAGGAGAAGTTATGGAAGATTTTTCAAAATTACTGTAGTATTCAGAGAAGGGATTTGACTTGAATAGTGAAGAAGCAAAGATGATTAACATGGGGATAGAGGAAGAGAAAAAGGAATTGAAAATGGTGGAAAACCTTGAACATGAATAAATGATTGCACTTTTCAAAGAGTATATGGATGTCTTTGCTTGGTCTTATTAGGATATGCCTGGATTAGATCTAGAGATAGCATCACATAAGATCCCATTATATCCAAATGTTGAGGCAAAGAAACAGAAGTTGAGGAGAATGCATCCTGATATGTCCCTGAAGATCAAAGAAGAGGTAACTAAGCAACTAGAAGCAGGATTTGTGGAAGTGTCAAGACACCCAAAGTGGGTAGCCAATATTGTGCCTGTGCTTAAAAAGGATGGAAAAGTCAGAATATGTGCAGACTACAGGGATTTGAATAAAGCCAGTTTAAAAAATAATTTCTCACTCTCTCATATAGATGTTCTGGTTTATAACACTGCCAAGAATCACAGGTTTTCATTCATGGATGGATACTTAGGGTATAATCAAATCCACATGAATGTCAATGACAAAGAAAAAACCACTTTCATCACTCTTTGGGAAACGTTTTGCTACACAGTGATGCCATTTGGATTAAAGAATGCTGGAGCCACTTACCAACGTGCTATGGTTGCGCTGTTTCATGACATGATGCACAAGGAAATTAAGGTGTACGTGGATGATATAATCGCCAAGTCTAGAGAAGGGGAAAGTCATATAGTGGTTTTGCGGAAGTTATTTGAAAGACTCAGAAAGTACAAGTTGAGGTTGAATCCTACTAAATGTGTTTTTGGAGCATCCACTGGAAAGCTACCCGGGTTCATCGTTAGTAGAGAAGGAATAAAGGTGGATTTGGATAAGGTGAAAGCAATACAGGAGATGCCTGCTCCTAAGACAGAGCGTGAAGTGAGAAGTTTTCTCGGGAGACTTAACTACATTGCTAGATTCATTGCTAATTTGACCAACATTTGTGAGCCTATATTTAAGCTATTGAAGAAGCATCAACCAGGTGAATGGGATGAGAAATGTCAAGGAGCATTTGACAAGATAAAAGCTTATTTAATGAATCCTCCTATTTTGGTACAGCCTACATCTGGTTGGCCTTTGATATTGTACTTGACCGTACTGCCAACCTCATTGGGAGTAATGCTGAGGCAACATAATGAATCAAGAAAGAAAGAACAGGAAATTTATTATCTAAGTAAGAAGTTTAATGACTATGAAGCTCGTTACATGGCTATTGAGAAGACTTGTTGTGCTCTAGTATGGACCTCGAAATAGCTAAGGCAGTATATGATGTATTACAGCACTTAGTTGATCTCCCAAATGAACCCTCTGAAGTACATATTTGAAAGCCCTCATGTTTCATTAAGGGTTTCAAAATGGTAAGTGATGTTATCAGAATTCAACATCAAGTTCATAACTTGAAAATCCATCAAAGGAAGTGCAATTGTTGATCATTTAGTTGAAAACCCTCTGGAGGGTGGACAACTAATAACATCAGAGTTCCCTGATGGAGAAATATTGACAATGGAAGGAGAAAAAGAAGGTGAAGATGATCCCGTTTGGAGGATGTATTTTGATGGAGCAGTCAACATGCATGATAGTGACATAGGAGTCGTGGTTATTTCACAAACTAGAAAGTAATACCTAGTTGCTATCAAGCTAGATTTTGAATGCACCAATAATGTCGCAGAATATGAGCCCTATGCTAGTGGTTTACAACTTGCAATCGACTTGGGGATTAAGCAGCTAAAAGTATTTGGAGATTCAGCACTTATTATTTATCAAGTGAACAGAGAATGGCATACCAAAGACCCAAAGTTGGTGCCTTATCAAAAGTATCTGACCCAGTTGATTGAGAAGTTTGAGGAGGTAACCTTCTCCCATTTAACTCGAGACAGGAATCAGTTTGCAGATGCCTTAGTCACTTTAGCTGTAATGACCAAGTTGGATATTCACAATAATGTCCAACCCATCCAAGTGAAGACATGCGGTAAGCCAGCGTATTGTGCCAATGTGGAAGGCGAACCAGATGGCAACATTGGTATCATGATATCAAGCAGTACATTCAGCATAGAGAATACCCAACTAGAGCAAATGAGGTGAATAAGAAGACTATCCATCGGTTGACAATGGCTTTTTTCTTGAACAAATAGGTTTTGTACAAGAGAAGCCATGATGACACTTTGCTTTGATGTGTAGATGCTCGTGAAGCTCGTATAATCATGACTAAAGTCCATGAAAAAATCTGTGGAACTCATGTTAATGGTCATATGATGGCATGAAAAATTCTAATGAGTGGTTATTATTGGTCCACCATGGAAACAGACTGCACATAATATGTTCGAAAGTGTCAAAAATGTCAGATATATGCAGATCGAGTCAATGCACCTCTATTCCCCTTGCGCAATTTGGTATCTCAATGGCCTTTCTCGATGTGAGGAATAGATGTCATCAGACCCGTTAATCCCACAACTTCTAATGGTCATCGCTTCAGGTGGCGATTGACTATTTCACCAAGTGGGTAGAAGCTTCCTCATATGCCAATATCACTCAAAATGTGTTTTTGAGATTCCTCAAAAGGGATATTGTCTACAGATATAGAATTCCAAAAAGGATAATCATAGATAATGCTACCAATCTCAACGTTGCTATGATTCAAAAGTTTTATGAGAGTTTCAAAGTCAAGCATCATAATTCAGCTCCTTCCAGGCCCCAAATGAATGGTGCAGTTGAAGTAGGAAATAAGAATGTCAAGAAAATTATTGTCAAGATGGTAGTGAATTACAAAGACTACATGAAATGTTGCCCTATGCTTTGCACGTGTATCGTACTAATATACGATCAAGCACTGGGGCAAGGCCTTTCTCTTTGGTGTATGGGATGGAGACCGTCTCTCCCATAGAAATTGAGATTCTTTCTCTAAGGGTTTTAATGGAAGCAGAGTTAGAAGAATCTGAACTGGTGAAGACTCGATATGAGCAGTTGAATATGATAGAAGAGAAAAGACTGGCAGCTATTTGTCATAGACAATTATATCAAAGCAGAATGGCCAGAGCCTTTAATAAAAAAGTTCATCCCAGAGAGTTTTGTTCAAGAGATTTGGTTTTGCAAAAGATTCTCCCTGATCAAGAAGATGCCAGAGGGAAATGGGCTTTGAGTTATGAAGGCCCATACAAGTCAAGCAGGCATTTTCAGGAGGAGCGTTAATTTTGCAGAATATGGATAGAGAAGAATTTGCCATTTGCCAAGGTCCGTGAACACTGATGTTGTTAAGAGATTCTATGTCTAAAAGAAAAAAAGCTCGTTAGGTTGAAAACTAGAAAGGGTGGCCTAAGCAAAAGTTAGAGCAATTAAAAAAAAGGAAAAAAAAAAAGGAAAAGATCATGTTAGATTGAAAACCCGAAAGGGCGATTTAAGCAAAAGTTAGGGCAGATGAATTGGAATTGCTTAAACTAGGGTAATTTTTCTTGGAAACTTTGTTTGCATTCAAATGGCCACATTAGGGCAAAATTTCTAAAGGACTAAGAAGAAGACAACAAGATAAAAACTAGGGCAAAATTTTCTCTCAAGGACTCAGCCAAGCAAGGGTTCAAGACAAGAGATGACCATCTCATTTCTCAAAAGGAGAGTTGAGAGCAAAAAATAGGAAAAGAGAGAGAGAGAAAGAAAGAAGAAGAAGAAGGAGAGAAAGGAAGGGTAAGTAGGATTGAGGCTAAAGCACGTGAACAAGGGGTTTGGTTGGTCAAAGTTTTCCAAGAAGCGCTTGGTTCAAAGCTTTGGTAAAAATGTTTTCTCAAGTACATTTAGTTCTTGGACTCAAGGCCGACTGCTTGAGTTTTTCTGGACCAAGGCCCATTGCATAAAGTTTTCTGGCTCAAGGGCCTATTTCATTTAATTTTAGGTTCAAAGGCCTGTTTTGTATTGTTATGGGGCTCAAAGGCCCAGTGCATTTAGTTTTAGGCTCATAAGCATATTCCATGCATTTTAAATTCCTGTTATTTACATTGAGCGCATCGGCTCCATACATTTTAAATTCCTATAATTTATTTTGAGCGCATCGGTTCTATGCATTTTAATTCTTGTCATTTATTTTTGAGCGCATCGTCTCCTATCATTTTAATTTTTGTCAAATCTTTTGAGCGCATCGGCTCCATGCAATTTAATTTCCTGTCATTTATTTTTGAGCACGTCAACTCCTGTCATTTAAATTCTGTCATTTACTTCTGAGTGCATCAGTTCCATGCATTTTAATTTTTGTCAATTCTTTTGAGCGCATCGGCTCCATGCATTTTAATTCCTGTCAATTCTTTTGAGCGCATCAGCTCTATACATTTTAATTTCTATCAGTTCTTTTAAGCGCATCGGCTCCATGCATTTTAATTTTCTGTCATTTATTTTTAGCGCATCGGCTCTTGTCATTTTAATTCTTGCCATTTATTTTTGAGCGCATCGGTTCCTGTCATTTACTTTTGAGCGCATCGGCTCCATGCATTTTAATTTCTTGTCATTTATCTTTGAGCGCATCGGCTCTATGTATTTTAATCAGTTCTTTTGAGCGCATTGACTCCATGCATTTTAATTTCTTATCATTTATTTTGAGCGCATCGGCTCCTGTCATTTTAATTTTTTTCAATTCTTGAGCGCATCGGCTCCATGCAATTTAATTTCTTGTCATTTATTTTTGAACTCATCAGCTCCTGTCATTTTAATTTCTGTCATTTACTTTTGAGCGCATTAGCTCTATGCAATTTAATTTATGTCAATTCTTTTAAGCGCATCGGCTCCGTACATTCTAATTTATGTCAGTTCTTTTGAGCGCATCAGCTCCTGTCATTTTAATTCTTGTCATTTATTTTTGAGCGCGTTAGCTCCTGTCATTTACTTTTGAGTGCATCGGCTCTATGCATTTTAATTTCCTGTCATTTATTTTGAGCGCATCGGCTCCTTGCATTTTAATTTATGTCATTTACCTTTTGAGTGCATCGGCTCCATGCATTTTAATTTTCTGTCATCGACTCCTTGCATTTTAATTTCTGTCTTTTCTTTTGAGCGCATCGGCTCTTCACATTTTATTGTTCTCGCATTTGTTTTGCATTGTCAGACAAAATTGAAGTTCATGTCTTTACTCGTTTCTTATGAAAATAATATGAAAAACCACAGTTTTTCTTTTTATCTAATAAGAAACAAGTAAAGAGAGACAACTGTGAATACTTAATTTTGACCGGGCTCCCAAAAAAATTATTTAAAAAATTAATTAAAATAAAAAAATTAAAAAAATTAAAATAGAGAATAAATTCAGGTCCACATTCTTGGCCTATTCTTTTTTTTAGCCTAAAAGTTTGTTAGCCCACTCCATTATGATTACAAAAATTACAAAAATATAATAATAAAAATAAAAATAAAAATAAAAATAAAAATAAAAATAAAAATAATAATAATAATAATAATAATAATAATAATAATAATAATAATAATAATAATAATAATAATAATAATAATAATAATAACAAAAGAAATGAAATGCTGCCTCTTGCACTCTCCTTTTGTTTTATTCCATTTTTAGTATGAACTCATTATGCCATTTTTGCTCTGCTCTTTTTTTTTTCGTTTTGGTCATGCATTGCACAACCACCACCACAACACTGCAACACACACTATGGCAGAGGGGACAAGGTTGCTTTGCTCCCCACTCACTCCACTTTTACGTTCCTCACCTACACACACACACATAGCCACTCACTCTCTCATGTACACACAATGCCACAACAGATACAATGTTGTGTGCTTCCTATTTTCATTCCTGCTCGTTTGCACGTCTTACATAGTCTTGGCTCTTACTGTCTTTTGGCATCATTTTCCATCACTTTACACATACATTAGCATATAAGAAAATTCACAAGGCAAAGGGGGAGGAGGAATAGAAGACACACAATCCTCTTCTACATTCATCATTCTCAAAAGATCACCTTCACTCATCCTCACTATCAGCAAACTAACCACTTTCATACATTTCATTTTCATCTTCACCTCCGATTTCACCACATCCATAACCCCCACAAACCACCCAACTTCCATAACCTCTAACTCATTACCACCATCAACCTCCCTCCATCCTTCAACAACTCACAAGCTCTGCCCTTCATCTTCATCATCCCTCACCATAATCAAACAACCTCCCAACCATCACCACCTTCTTCACTATAAACCTCCATCCTTCTCTGCCAATCGTGACTCGCCCACTCACACGACCACCACATCACCACACACTTCCATCTTCATCACAAACAACCGTGATAAACCACCTAAACCACAGCCACGATAATCGCCTTTCACCCATCAAACCTCTGCCAAAAACCCCTCAAAATCACCTCACCATCATCCCCTCACCATGTGCCATCCATCATGCCTGCAATCGCACGTCGTCCATCATGCCCATCATCCTGAACCGCACCACGACCAACCTTGCATGCACCACCACTCCTCGGCTAATAGCCACCGTCGTTCCACCGTGTGCCTCCACCTCCGCAAAATGCACCACCACTCCTCAGCTAATAGCCACCGTCGGTCCATCGTTGTGGCTCCAAAACTGCACTACCCAGCAGCGCTACGTCTCTGCTCCACCCAGACCGTCACACCACCTGCGTCGTTGAGACAGGGAGAGCCAACCAGATCTGCTTCGCACCAACTGCCCAGAACTTCACTGTCACCACCGTGCACGTCTGCCACTGCGTCGCGTCCTCCACTGCAAGTCCTGAACCTAACATTCTGCGCCGCCTTTGCCTCTGCGTCTTTGCCCCTCTCTTAAACAAGACATCCCTTTGTTTGAGGTTCACTAACCTGACTTTTCCTTTCCACTATTTTTGTTTTGTTTTGTTTGGTTAATGTGTGGTATTGCTTGATTTGGTTGGCACTCATTTTCTTTGGGCCATTTGGTCTAATCAGGAAGCCCATTCTTAAAAAAAATAGAAAAAAAAGATAAGATAGAAAAAGGTGTGTTTTAATTAGTAGGATGAAAAATAAATAAATATAAATAAAATAAAAAATAAAACAAAATGAAGGTTTTTTTTAAAATAAAAAAATAAAAAAGTTTAAGAAAAAAAATTAAAATTAATAATAAAATAAAGGAAAATATTTTGAGTTCTTTTATTTTTTTTAAAAAAAGAAAAAAAAAGGATTAGTTGAGTTGTGACCGCTTGTTAATATTGTAATTATTATAATCATCTGAGTTGTGACAGTTTGATGATTCAAATTTTTTTTTGTTTATGTTTTCCAATTTTAATTTTATTTATTTTTTGAAATAAAATAAATCACCACTTAATAAAGACCAAAAATTCATTTTTTAGATAATTTTAAATAAAAAAATTTATTTAATCGCAACAAATGCAATAATCAGTGGGTGATATCTCTAGTGTGACGCCAAGTTTCACATATTCAAACCTTAATATGATTAACTGAGTCGCGATGACTTGTTAATTCATATTTTCATAAAATTAAAAATTAAATTATTATTTTTTAAATTAATTAACCAATCCACATTTATTTTTTAAAGAACTACGTGGCTTTGAGTTCCTCACTACATCCGATGATACGTAGGAGCAGAATCTCTATTCTGCCAAGTCAAAATTAATTTTTTATAATTTATTTGTTAATTTATTTTTTGGTTTTAAAAAAGAATAAAATAAATATTTTCAAGAGTTATTAAAAATTGTGTAACTGACTTAAGGTAACTATCTCAAGACGGATGTATTAGAGATGCTGTGGAGTTAAATTTTCACCCTCCCCTATGCATAATCGACTCCAAAATCCAATTTGGTTTCAAAGACCATTTTTCTTAGGTTTTCAAATTTTTTCCTATTTCAAATACAATTGGTGGCGGCTCCTAATTTTATTTCTTTTTCGCCGCTCCCGCCGCAATCACGGTCGCAACAATCCTATTTTCATCGACTTGGGGATTGCACGCTGCTACTATGAATATTACATGCTTTTCATCTAGCATCGATGTATTCTGTTTATGAATGCCCCTACATAAGAAACTTTGGGTGACTGAGTTGCTTGTTTATGTGTGCTATTGCTCTCCTTAAACTCGTAATATTTATCAAAAAGGAAATAAGGATATAATTCCCCACCAAGAAAAATATTTTTTTCTTACAAACAAAAAAAAAGGGAAAGAATTGTTAGAGAACATTTGTGTAGCAAAATGGTAGCATTAACATATCCCTGCCAGGGAATCCGGATCATCTAAAGAAAGAAATTCTTTGTATAAAATTTCTTAGGTTGTGTTTGGATGGAGCATTTCAAAATTCAAGAGAATTTAAAATACTAGACAATTTAATTGCTTAATTTAAATTCCTTTCATTTGTAAAATTTTTTATTTGGATGAAGTAATTAAATTTCCTAGTATTTTAAATTCCTTGTTTGGGCGAAGTAATTAAATTACCTTCATTTACAATTTTTTATTTTTTATTATCAAAACAAGTATTGTTATTAGGAATATTCAAAATTCAACTCCACCTGAAACTAATTGGGATAGATTCGACCATTCGATTTTTATAAATTAAACCTGATATTTTTTCAAGTTAAGTTCGGGTCTCGCTTCCAATTTACCTAACTTGACTCGATGTCACAAAATGTTTTGAAAATTAACAAATCACATAATCTAATTGCAATGTAAACAAAATGAAATGGGTTGAACTTCAATATAACACCATGTAATATAAATTGAACTAAGCAAAAAAAAAAAAATACAGTAAAAAATATTGAAAAGCACCTTAAAACTAAACCTAGCATAATCAACATAATTGTGATATAAATTGGACACCATATAAGAAACAAAACAAAGATTGAATCTGCAATTCAATATCTCAACTAATGGTGTTTTAAATTCTGCAGAATCAATATTCTTGAGCTGCAATGTTGTATGCCATTGTTTTCCAATCTTCATCGCTCTTGTTGCCCAAATAACTTTGATCTCTAAGCAACATGCTTAAACCCTTCATATTGCATTCTTAAGGGGGGAAAGTCCCATAAATCATCAACATAGAAAGTAGAAGTACAATTTTCTAAGGCAGCCATCCAAGTATTATTACATTGAATGAATCCAAATTTAAGCATTTTTTCAAACATCTTCATTGCATAACCATATTCTGCACATATACTATTATATTAACATCACAGAATTGATAACAACAACATCCTAGACAAACCTAATTTTATACTCTTCCCATGAATCAATTTCTTAGAAATCAAGCCCTCACGTTCACCAGACATTCTGGAAATTGTTGCAAGAGTATAATCATTTGGTAACACATTATGACTACACCATTTTGTGAAACAATGGGTACTATGGAACCCATTAATTACAGTTAGAACAAAGAATACTATAAAAATCAAAGAAAATGAAGTCAAATTCATAGAATTAAAAATCATTAAAGATTGACATCAGAAGCAAAAGTAGATATGATACCTATAGCAGCTCTCAAATCACCAAGTTAGAGCTATATCCCATTCATCTCAAATTCATTTCAAATCTGGTTGTTATGTGGTGGATTTGCTACTGGGTTTGGTGGTTGGGGTTGCGGGTTCAGTGGTGGTGAGTGGATGACAATGGCGCGGCAGTGTTATGAGTTCGGTGTGGGTGGTCGGTGGTTTGAGTGATTCGGTACTTCGGGGTTGGGGCGCGACGACAATCTAGTTTTACCATGGTAGCCGGCGACTTACGCTTGGGTTGCTGGGGTCTCGCGCAGTGGAGGATGGCAGAGGAAATGGTGGCAAAGTGGACATGGCAAGGAGGAAATGGTTCTCTGTGGATGGATAGTGGTTAAGGTCACAAGTTCCAGTATAGATTTGATGGTGGCTCAAGGTTGGGCGCTCTGGTGGTGATTCTGGTGGTTGTGGTTGGGTCCGTTGGCGGTGGAGGCTGAGTGACGATATAGATCTGGTTGACACAGTGGTTGGGCAGGGGTTGAGGTACCGACGGCAAGGCTCTGACAGGTGGTGTGGGTCCGGTAGAAGTGACCCTTTGAACATGTTGTTGTGGGTCGTGAGAGAGAAGATGAGGTCTAGAGAGAGAAGAGAAAGGGAATTTTAGAATTCCACCTCTTTAGGAGGTATTTTAAATTCTTTATTTTAAAATGATGAAATACCTTCTTAAAATACTTGGAATTTTTAAAATGATTCTGCATAATATCCAAACAAAGCATTTTGTCATAAAGGATTTTAAATTCTTCCAACAAATACATTCCCTCTTCAAAATCCTTCATCCAAACACACACTTAGTTATATATTTTCTTTGGAGAGCTAAATCCCTCCCAAAAGTTCTTGACTTGTGGCACCAATTTGTAAGCCTTTACATGCGCTTTATGATAACTTTAGCACCTAAAATTTGTACAGAAACACTGACCTACTGCCTCATTAAAGTTTTAAGTATATTGAACCTCTTTGTTTCTTTAATTCTTAGGTAACCTACTTCCTCAGTTGCAGATATCAACAACACTGGTTTCATTAGGTAACTTCTTTTACCATTCTCTGCCTATTATAAGTACGCAATTTTAACCCTATTATAACTTAATAGATTACATGAAAGTTTATTCAAGAGATCAAGGTACTCTTTCCACTTTATGTGCATACTATTTTGTTCTGTTTGCTATAGTTCTGATACATTACTTATATGTTATACTGTTATCTTCTTTTCTCATATATCACCATTTAAATTTGCACCATTATATTAATTTTAAATTATAATTTTATATTTTCCTTTCTAGTCATGCCGATGGATAAGTCTTGGATTAGTAAACCACAGAACACAACTAAATATGCGGTTGGGTTCAGCAAGTTTTTGGATTTTGCATTTCGACAACAGTCTATTGAGGGGTGTAAAATAAAGTGTCTATGTTCAAAGTGTAGTTTTAAGAAGTAGCAAACAAGAGAAGTAGTTCAAGAACACCTAACTTTATAGCATTTTCCAAAAAATTACAAAGTTTGATATTAGCATGGTGAAGAATCAAATATAACTGAGTCTGAGGCTTTTGAAGGCACATATGTCATGGATGACACTTGTTAACCCCGAAATCCAATGGAAACCATGATCAATGATGCATTTGGGTTCACTAGGCACAATCTTAATGAACTTGGTATGTCTTCTGAGCCTGTTAATAGACAAGAGACATTAAATGAAGGGCACAATGAGGTGCATAATGAAGATAATGTAGAGTTTTACGAGTTGCTCAAAGACGATAATCAAGATTTGTATGAAAGGTGTACGAAGTATTCGAAATTATCTTTTTTGGTAAATTTGTGTCATATTAAATGTTTGTGTAGAATGAGTGACAAAGCGATGATTATGATTCTAAAATTGTTAAAAGATGCATTTGAAGATGCGAAGATTCTTGTTTCATTCTATGAGGCCAAGAAAATCATCAACAAACTTGGTCTTAATTATACCAAGATACTTGCTTGCCCAAATGATTGTATGTTATATTGGGGGGATTATGAAAACTTAGAAGAATGCTGAAGATGCAAGGAATCTAAGTGGAAGGATAATAAGAAGAAGCAACCTACAAAGATTTTGTGTTACTTTCCAATAAAGCCAAGTTTAGAAAGATTGTTTATGTGTTCTAAGACTACTAAGTCTATGACCTAGCATGTGTTAGAGGATAACCAAGATGGATTGACGAGGCATCCTAGAGATTTGAAGGCTTAGAAAAGATTCAACTTTATTCATTCTGAATTTGTCGTTGATCCTTGAAATGTACGACTTGGCTTAGCTAGTGATGGTTTCAACCCTTTTGGAACCATGAGTACAAACCATAGCATTTGGTTAGTAGTTCTTATCCCATACAATCACCCTCCTTGGGAGTGCATGAAGCAAACTTCATTCATCCTCTTAATGATCATTCCTGGAAAAGAAACGTCAGGGAATAACATAAATGTGTACTTACAACCTCTTATCAAAGATTTAAGGGATTTGTGGTATAATGGAGCGCAAACATTAGATTCTTCAAAGAATAAAATGTTTAGAATGCGAGCAGCTCTGCTGTGGACAATTAATGACTTCCCTGGGTGATGTGTGTGAAACAACATCATATTTTGTTCTTATTTTTCATGCATTTTTAGGCATTTTAGTTTCTCTTTTTATTTGTTTTCTTTTAGTTCGGATAACTACAGTGTGTATACTGTTGTTATGCAGGATTGGTGCTCAATTGGTCTTGAAATGAATGGAAAGCTTGCATGATTGAAGTTAAAGCTTTACGGATAACAAATTGGGGGGGGAAGACTCATTCCAGAGAGTTTCACGGCCTACCCGTGGAATTTCCCATGGCCATGGATCGAGCAGCTGCATAAAGAAGCCAAAGAGAATTTCCAGAGAGTTCCATGACCTGGCCGTGGAATCTTCCACAGCCGTGGAACTCAACAGCAGTTCAGAATGCCTTGTTCCGGAGAGATCCACGGCCAGCCCGTGTAATTTTCCATGGCCGTGGATTGCAATACAAGACAGTTTTTAAGTTTTATTTTTATTTCTTTTTATGGGCTTAGACTAGTTGAAACCCTAAGGGTATTTATAGATGTTCTGAATGTAATATGAGGGTACCAATTTCTGTTTAAAGGAGGCACAATTGGAGGCTCTAGATCTTCATCTTCCTCTTCTCTTCTCCCTTCACTACGGGTTTGGATGTTCTTTATTTTGTTTTCTTGTTTCTTCTTCTCCATGTCTGAGTAGTTCTCTTTGTTTCTAAGATTGGGCAATGCCCTTTGATACAGTGATGATAATTAATTAACTTGGATTACTCTTTTTTTATTAATCTTGAATGTTCTTTGATTCAATCCTTATTGCGCTTATTCATGTAAATTTGTTGGCCACATATTTGCATCTCATAGATATCTAGGGACGTACTGAGAGGTGAACCTAGGTATTGGAACCATAAGAATTGAACTTAAGGTCTAAATCACGAGACTAGGTTTAGCCTTTCGAGGATTTAATGAATTACCATAAAGCGTAATAGGTTCAATTTAAATTCAATTACCACGAGAGTAGGAATTGGTTTAATTGAGCACAGTTCTTGTCTCTTGAGAAAGAACATTAACTAATTTAGGGTAAGTCACCTTCAATTGAATTTCAATTTTAATAAAAAGGTTATCAATTAGGATTTGTCTTGTATCATTGTGGTTATCCCAATCCTGGAAGTTTTCTTGAATTTGAAAACCTCTCTTAACAACTTGTTATTTTTGTCCTCAATTTTGCATTTTAATATTTATTTATTTAATTACTTGGTTACTACATTCTTATCCCTCAATAATTTTATCCCTTTTGTTTAATTTAATTGAATTAATTAATTAATTAGTATTCATAGACATAGTCTCTATGGATTCGATCTTTTTATTACTTGACGACGAAACTGTACACTTGCAGATTTCACACACTAAGTTTTTGGCGCCGTTGCCGGAGACTGTGTTTTTCTTGAATATCAATTTAATTTTTAATTTAGTTATTTTAAACCTTTTTCTTTTTATCATATTCTTACGTTCTTATTTTCTTTTTGACTCTCTGCAGGTAATTTCTCTTTTTTATGCAAAGTACTAGACGTTCTGGGACTCTTATTGAAACAGATCCTGAATTGAAAGAACTTTTCATAGAAGGAGAACACAACATGGGTAAAGAGTGAGAGAAATACTAGAACCAACGCTTGTCATGGTTGAACCTGAGGATAATAGACCGCTAAAAAAGTATGCAGCCCCTAATGCTCGGTGTTTGCGATCTGGAATTGCTCGGCCATATATTGAAGCTAGGCACTTTACCATACCTCCTGTCTTACTTTCTATGATAAGGCAGAACCAGTTTGGAGGATTTCCATTAGAAGACCCGAATGATCACGTGGATATGTTCTTAGAGTTCTGTGAGACCCTCAAGATTGAAGGCGCCTTTGTTGATGCTATTCATCTTCGCCTGTTTCTATTATCATTGAGAGATAGAGCTAGAGCTTGGTTAAAGTCTGTTCCTGCTGAGACAATCACTACTTGGGACTAATTGGAGTAAGCTTTCTTAGACAAATTCTTCCCACCTTTCAAGACTGCTCGTCTTAGGACCCAAATCACAAGCTTCGTTTAGAAAGATGGAGAGTCATTGTTGAAAGTTTGAGACAGATATAAGGCTTTGCTGGAAGCCTGCTCGCATCATGGGTTAGAGAAATGGTTAATCATCCACACCTTCTACAATGGTCTAGAATATTCTTCGAAGGTGTCTCTTGACTCCACAATAGGTGGAGCCTTGATGAACAGAAGGCTAACAAAAGCTTATGAAATCATTGAGAGTGTTGCTGCAAATCATCACCAATGGGCAAATGAAAGAGGTCATAACCCGAGAAAACTCGCGGGAGGTAAGTTTGAGGTAGATGATGTTGATTATGTCAAACTTTGATTCTTTGAATAAATGTTTTGAAATGCTTGAAAAAGCTCATGTTAATGTCGTAGGTGCTTCTAACAATTTTTGTCAGATTTGTGGAGCATAGGAACACATAGGTGTCGAATACCAAGTTGGAATTGGCTTCTCACAAGATGCACTGGTGGAGCAAGTGGAATCATGCGACAATTTTCATGACTTCAACCAGAAGGGGAGGAATGATCCATAATCTCAAACTTATAACCCAGTTGGAAGTCACATCCTAACTTCTTCTATCGAAATAATAAATATCAAGCTGGGTAAGGTAGTACTAAACCCTCTTTTGGATTCCAACAGGTACAAAAATCTAGACTTAAGTCTCTTCTTAAGAATTTTGTTGAGAGTCAATCTAAGCAAAATGAGGAGTTTAGGCAACATGGGCAAGTTGTGACTGTGGCCATTAGAGAGTTATCAGCTAAGGTTGACAATTTGACCATTTATAATAAGATGTTGGAAACTCAAATTGCCTAACAAGTAAGCGCTTCACATAGGCAACAGGATAAGTTTTCTGGTCAACCTAAAATAAATCCAGGTAATGAACACTATAAGGCTGTGAGTTTAAGAAGTGGTAAGAAATTAGAGGATCCTAAGGGTAAGGGGGAGTGTGACAAAGATGAGGGGAATGAGGATAAAGAGACTAAGACACATCCCTTAAAAGAGGAGGAAACTAATGAGAATGTGTCTAAGTATGTACCCCTTGAACCATACCAACCCCCAGTGCCCTTCCCTCAAAGATTGGCTAAGGCCAAGTTAGATAGGCAATTTGGGAAGTTCCTAGAGGTCCTTAAGAAATTGTACATTAATGTACCCTTCACTGAGGCATTGAAACAAATGCCTACCTATGCTAAATTTCTTAAGGACATTTTGTCTAATAAGAGAAAGCTAGAGGAATATGAGACAGTAGCTTTAACTGAGGAGTGTAGTGCTTTAATTCAAAATAAATTGCCTCCTAAGCTAAAAGATCCAGGTAGCTTCTCTATTCCTTGTTTGATTGGTAACACTAATTTTGATAAAGTTTTGTGTGATTTGGGGGCCAGTGTTAATCTTATGCCCCTTTTTGTGTGTAAGAAGTTAGAGGTGGGTGAACTAAAATTCATAACTATTTCCCTTCAATTGGTGGATTAGTCTGTTAAATACCCCATTGGCATACTAGAGAATGCCCCCTTGAAGGTTGGTAAGTTTTACATGTCAGTGGAATTTTTTGTGCTTGACATGGAAGCTGATGATAAAATACCGAACATACTTGGGTGTCCATTCCTTGCCACTAGAAGGGCGATCATTGATGTCCACGAAGGGAAATTGACTTTGCAATTGAATGATGAGGAAGTAGTTTTTGATATTTTTAATTCTGAAAATAATTCTAATTCCTTAAATTCATGTAATCGTATAGATACTACTAATGTTATGGTTAGTGTTGTGCTTTCAGGCGTACAGGAATCAGTGATTGATGCTATGCTAGAAAAGACCTTGCCCAAGGGTACCACAAAATTTGAGAAGTCCAAGCCCTACAAGAAAGAACCTAAGAAGCAGAATGACAAATGTGTCGAGAAGCGTGAATTTAAACTTGGGGATAAAGTTCTTGTCAATAACTCGCTTCTACGTTTCTGTCCTAGTAAGTTATGGTCGAAATGGTCAGGACCATATGAGATTGTTCGAGTTTTATCCTACGGTGTGCTTGAGGTGAAGAAAGAAGGCCATGAGCATTTCATGATAAATGGTCAGAGAGTGAAACACTTTGAAGGAGTAGGGACTGAACACTATTCCGTTCACATCACCTGAGCACAAAAACCAGACCAAAGTCGAGCTAATGACTTTAAACAAGCGCTTCTTTGGAGGCAATGCAAGTTTCTTTGTTTTTTCCTTTTAATTTATTCTTTCTCTTTTGATTTTGTATGTTGGATTGTTAGTTTGATCTTTATCTCATGGATCTTGTTTGGGTTTAACCCTTTTTAAAGCTTAAATTAGAATGAGAGTGAAGTCAGAAAGTTCCACACCCAACCCATGAAAAATTCCATGGCCATGGATTGAACACCAGAAGATTTCCCACCACCACAGTGAGTTCTTTTCTTTTATCATTTCTCTAGTTATAGATTTTTACATTGGGGACAATGTAAGTTCTAAGCTTGGGAGGGAGTATTTTCATTTTCATTTTCATTTTCATTGTAGATCATTAGTTTAGATCATTAGTTTCATGCATTCTCATGTCTCATATTACATTGCATATTCTTATTGTATTTTCATATCATCATATCTCTCGACTTTTGGGTTGAACTTTGTGCCCCTCTCTTTTGAAGATTTTGAGATGGTATTGATTTGGAACCCAATTGGTTGATTCTTGTGGTAGGCAACAGGCATTGTTTTAATTGATAGTGGAGGTAATTTCTTAATAGTTGATAATTAGCATATGTTATCTGAATTTGTGTTTTTTATTTATTTTTGAACCTCTAAATGTGAGTTTTGAGCCTATATGGGATTTATGCACTATATGATTTTTGCTCCCATTCTTTGTGTTGAGTGATAATTCTTCATTGATTTTGTGCTCTAGAACTTGTTTTGAAACCATTTTGAGGTGAAATCTTTGTTTGCATGCTGGAATGTGATTAAGGCATCTTAGGTATTTTCTTGGCCTTCTGAAATAATTGTCACACTTTCATCCACTAGTTGCCCATTTTGAGCTTATTGCATAATTATTTTTCTTGATGCCTATGATGATACATTGTCGGTAATCATTTAGAATATTAAATGGAGCAAATTGGGTTTGAAAGTTGTGTTAGAAATCATATGTTTTTTAGCCTTCTCTTTCTCAAATGAAAAAAAAAGAAAAAGAAAATAAAAGAAAATCATGAGATGAAAGCTTAAAAAAGAAGAGAAAAAATAAAAATAAAAAGGAGGAAGAAAATGTTTGAAAATGTGGAGTTATACTCTTATTTAAAAAATGCCTTTGCTCTATTTATTGTCTAGTGAATTTCTTGTACTTATTGAAAATTTTGTTAGCCCTTTGTGCATACCTTTCTTTCTTTACCCTACCTAACATTATTTCCATGGCCCCATTACAACCCTAGAAAGACCTTTTGATTCTTGCATACATGCAAATTATTAGTGAAAATTTAGTTTCTTATCAAGCTTATGGAAGTGATTTTTCTTTGAGGAATCTTGAGCGCATTATCTTCACCTTTAAACACTTTGAGTGTGATTAGTAAGGTGAACCTAATTCAATGAGGAGCATGATTTCTGAGGACTTTAGCCTCTAATTGGACTTGATTTTGATTACCTCTCTAATTCTTAGTTTGCTTTTGCCTTTTGTTTGGTTGGATGTTTTCTCGGGTTCTTTATTCATTATTGTCTCTTGATCCCATTTCTTGGTTTGGACTTAGTTATTGCTTGGGGACAAGCAAAATCTTAAGCTTGGGGGGGATTTGATGTGTGTGAAACAACATCATATTTTGTTCTTATTTTGCATGCATTTTTAGGCATTTTAAGTATTTTAGTTTCTTTTTTTATTTGCTTTCCTTTAGTTCAGATAACTGCGGTGTTTGTGGTGTTGTTGTGCAGAATTGGTGCTCAATTGGCCATGAAATGAATAGAAAGTTTGCATGATTGAAGTTAGAGCTTTACGGATAGCAAATTGGGGAAAAAAAACTCATTCCAGAGAATTCCAAGGCCTGCCCGTGGAATTTTCCACGGCCATGGATCGAGCAGCTATATGAAGAAGCTAAAGAGAATTTTCAGAGAGTTCCATAGTCATGGAACTCAAAGAGAATTTTTCTATAGAGATCCACGTTCCACGGTCATATGAGAGGTACGCAAGTTTTATTTT
Organism: Ormosia semicastrata; assembly: GCA_029884595.1. Lineage (NCBI taxonomy): Eukaryota > Viridiplantae > Streptophyta > Magnoliopsida > Fabales > Fabaceae > Ormosia > Ormosia semicastrata. The sequence continues at coordinate 15,618,019 of JAQQTO010000041.1, read as the reverse complement.
TATTTCTTTTTATGGGCTTAGACCAATTGAAACCCTAAGGGTATTTAAATGTTCAGACACGTTTGGAGACATGTTTGGAGGCTCTAGATCTTCATCTTCCTCTTCTCTTCTCCCTTCGCTACGGGTTTAGATGTTCTTTATTTTGTTTTCTTATTTCTTCTTCTCTATGTCTGAGTAGTTCTTTTTGTTTCTAGGGTTGGGTAATGCCCTTTGATACATTGATGATGATTAATTGACTTGATTTACCCCTTTTTTATTAATCTTGAATGTTCTTTGATTCAATCCTTATTGCGCTTATTCATGTAAATTTGCTGGCCACATATTTGCATCTCATATATATCTAGGGACGTACTGAGAGGTGAACCTAGGTGTTAGAACCATAAGAATTGAACTTAAGATCTAAATCACGATAGTAGGTTTAGCCTTTCAAGGATTTAATGAATTACCATAAAGCGTAATGAGTTCAATTTAAATTCAATTACCACGAGAGTAGGAATTGGTTTAATTGGGCACGGTTCTTATCTCTTGAGAAAGAATATTAACTAATTTAGGGTAATTCACCTTCAATTGAATTTCAATTTTAATAAAAGGGTTGTCAATTAAAATTTGTCTTGTATCATTATAGTTACCCTAATCTTGGAAGCTTTTTTGAATTTGAAAACCTCTGTTAACAACTTGCTATTTTTGTCCTCAATTTTGTATTTTAATATTTATTTATTTAATTACTTGGTTACTACATTCTTATCTCTCAATAATTTTATCTCATTTGTTTATAATTGAATTAATTAATTAATTGGTATTCATAGACATAGTCCCTGTGGATTTGATCTTTTTATTACTTGACGACGAAACCGTACACTTGCGAATTTCACACACCACTGGGCTTGGTACCTTATCTAGGTGGAACACACACATTGGCCTTGCTTTCCCTACATGTAACTTTGACACATATTCTTGTAGACTGAAGCATAGTAGAGCATGGTGTTTTATGGGTCATCTTCGTTTTCTATAAAAGGGGACATAAATTTATATTGAATCGAGCTCATTTTAAAGGGACAATTGAGAAAAGGGATCCACCAATGACATTGTTCAGATCGGACATCTTGAAATAACTTGAGGGCATTAATGTTACCTTTGGAAAATTTCTAGAGTCAAATGACAAAGGTAAAAGAACTCGAGAAAAAATCATTGTTGAAGATGGATCGGGATAATGGAGGAAGAAAAGCACCATTTTTTATTAAACAATGATATAATAGATTGTCTTTGTAAGTTTTCATTCTCTTTTTTGGTCTTTAATGTAGAAAGAAATTGATAAATATTTAAGTCTAAGTTGGGATAATTACTCTAAAATTTCTCCAAATGATGTTGTTGGTGTGGTATATGAAAAAGAGCACTCTAAAAATGTTTGAGGATTAGACTTGTGAGTGGTTCCTACCATTGCATCCAAGTATGCTACCACACGACTTGGAGCTATAAACTTGGGTTCATCTAGTGCTAACATTGCATTCAAGTATGCTACCACACGACTTAGTCTTAATTCCTACTTGTCATTCCTTTATATTGGTTGCTTTGTACTTGTGATTTCTTCATCTCCCTCTTTCTTCATCTCTTTCTTTCTAGTTTGAATCCTATGTTGGTTGTGGGTGTTTTTTCACTTGTTTTTGGCTAGTTGTGGGTGAAAACACTTGTTTTTGGCTGGTTGTAGGTGTTGTTCACTTCTTTTTTGCTGCTTGTGTGATGAGTTATTATGTGCACTTGTTCTTCGCATGTGAGTTCTTCTACACGTGTTTTCTGTTGGTTTATAAGTTGTTCTCTACTGGTTGAAAATGAGATCTACTGCTCTTTGTTTTGATATAAGGCTTGATTTGTGGTAGGTTGGAGGCCTTTGGTTTGACTTGCTTCTTTGTTTTGATATAAGGCTTGATTTGTGGTAGGTTGGAGGCCTTTGGTTTGATATAAGGCTTGGTTTGTGTGAGTTCTGATGATTGATGTAATTAATTGTGTAATTAATTTATGTTGAAATCATAGCCATTTAGTGGTTCAATTAAGCTATTTATTTCTTAACAATATGTTGTTTGTAGTGTTACATAGCCATAATGTTGTGTTTGGAGAATCTCAAGCAGAATTTTGCCTTCTTGTAAGTACCAGATGAAGGTAGTGTGGCTCTATTGCCTAATGACCCAAGAAGATCATGGGATGAAAGTAACATTCATCAATCAGTGGATATTTCGAGTCCTTATTAATCAATTTATCAATTATTGCTAAATGAATTACTATTTAGGTTGTTATTTTTTAAAACTTTTAAAACTTATCTGTAATTTGAAGTTATTTGACTTGTGTACTCATGTTACTATTTAGGATGTTATTTCTCAAAACTTTGATGACTTATAATTTGCATTTATTAAGCTAATGTACTCATGTTAAATTGGATACTTGGTTAATTAAATTAATGAGTATTTCTTTTTACATTTCATTAAATAAAATTATTATATTTATATTTGTGAGTTTTGACGAACAAGAATTGTCATAATAAACTTGAAAAATAACTTGCAGTGTGTCAGTTATGAGGGGTTTAAATCATCACCATTTAGCGCATTAGGGCGGTTAAGAACCACCATAATCTTCGAAGTAAACTGTGTATTATCATATAAATTATGGCAGTTTGAAATCGTTGTTTTATACACAACTAAACTTTAATTTTTAGGTGAACTACGACAGTCCTAAATGACTATTTTATACACAATAAAAACTGTAATTTTTAGGTGAATTATGACAGTCATAAACTGCCATTTTATGCTAAAATTATGGTGGTTTGAAACCACCATTTTATACACAATTAAACCATAATTTTCAGGTGAATTACGGTAATCATAAACCACAGTTTTATGCAAAAACAAAACCGCCACTTTAACATGATAAAATTTTGGCGGTCAATGGGAAACCATTGTATTATAGCGAATGGCAGACGCAATTACGTTAGTTTTGGAAATTGTCATTGAGCCAAAAAATGACAGTTATAACCGTCGTAATATGCGACAAATAATTACCATTTTAAACTTTTTTTGTAGTGGTTGATGTCCAATGATGTGTGAAATCTGCAAATGTATGGTTTTGTCGTCAAGTAATAAAATGATTGAATCCACAGGGACTGTGTCTATGAATATCAAATAATTAATTGATTCAATTAAATTAAACAAAGGGGATAAAATTATTGAGTGATAAGAATGTAGTAACCAAGCAATTAAATAAATAAATACTAAAGTGCAAAATTGAGAACAAAAATAGCAAGTTATTAAAAGAGGATTTTCAGATTCAAGAAAGCTTCTAGGATTGGGGGTAACCATAATGATAAAAGACAAATCCTAATTGACGACCCTTTTATTAAAATTGAAATTCATTTGAAGGTGAATTATCCTAAATTAGTTAATTTTCTTTCTCAAGAGACAAGAACCGTGCCCAATTAAACCAATTCCTATTCTCGTGGTAATTGAATTTAAATTGAACCCATTACGCTTTATGGTAATTCATTAAATCCTTGAAAGGCTAAACCTACTCTCGTGATTTAGACCTTAAGTTCAATTCTTATGGTTCCAACACCTAGGTTCATCTCTCAGTACGTCCCTAGATATCTATGAGATGCAAATATGTGGCTAGCAAATTCACATGAATAAGCGCAATAAGGATTGAATCAAAGAACATTCAAGATTAATAAAATGGGTAAACCAAATCAATTAATCATCATCAATGTATCAAATGGCATTGCCCAATACTAGAAACAAAGAGAACTACTCAGACATGGAGAAGAAGAAACAAGAAAATATATTCAAGAACACCTAAACCCGTAGCGAAGGGAGAAAAGAGAAAGAAGATGAAGATCTAGAACCACCAAACGTGCCTCCTTCAAACAGATATTTGTACCCTAAAATTGTATTTAGAACATCTATAAATATCTTAGGGTTTTAACTGGTCCCAACCCATGAAAAGAAATAAAAACCAAACTTAAAAACTGACTCGGACTGCAATCCACGGCCTTGGAAAATTCCACGGCCAGGCCGTGGATCTCTCTGCCATAGGACAATTCTGCATAAAATTGAATTCCACAGCCGTGGGAAATTCCATGGCCTGGCCGTGGAACTCTCTGAAAAATCTCTTTGGCTTCTTCACGCAACTACTCGATCCATGGCCGTGGGAAATTCCACGGGCAGGCCGTGGAACTCTCTGGAATAAGTCTTTTTCCCCTAATTTGCTATCCGTAAAGCTCCAACTTTAATCATGCAAGCTTTCCATCCATTTCAAGGCCAATTTAGCACCAATCCTGCACAACAACACTAAAAACACCGAGCTTATCCGAATCAATCATGAAACTCAAGAACAGCTATGAGTTTTAGGAAAAACAAATAAAAAGAGAAACTAAAATGCCTAAAATGCCTAAAAATGCATGCAAAATAAGAACAAAATATGATGTTATTTCACACACATCATCCAACATGTCCCTTCGTAGTCTCTTTGTTGATTACTGCTTGAAGGAGGGTAGGGACTTTATTACCCTTAGGGGTCTAATGTCCTTTTACTAGTCTGTGCTTGCTTAGAAACCTTTGCTTTGAATTTATTGAGAATTAAAACCGCTTTAAAGATGACAATAGTTTTCTGCTCTGTTTCCCAATTGCTCGCTACTTTGTGGCCAATCACAGGGGAGAAACAATTAAACATTGCTTTCAATATGCAACCAGTTCACCTTTTTGGGAACTATCAAAGCGCATTACTCACTTTATAAATAGGGAATGTTTGCAGTGAGGTTGTCACTTGTTCCTTTCTTTCACTTTCTAACTTTATTTGAAGCTGGGTCTTTTCTAGAGGGAGGCCTTTTTTGTTTCTTGTGAATGTGTTAAGGGCATGTTTTTTTTTCTGAAGTTATCTTTCGTTTCTTTCATAAATTCTTAAAAGTGTTCCTTTTTCCTTGCATATTTTTCTAGTGGAGGCATTTCTCTCCAAGCGTAGTGACTTAGTGAGGGCCAAGTAATTGCTCTATGTGGCTTAGTCAATACGTCTTTGAATAGAAGAAGTTTTCCTTAATAGGTGTATGTAATAACAGAACAAGATCTTACTCATGCTGGAAAGGTTCATGACTTCTATCCTAGTTCCTATGAGGCATAGAGGGGTTTCACCACTCTCCCTCCTCTGCTCCCCTGGCTGTCACCGAAGGTTCTCACTATGCCTTGGGTGTGTTGGGGTGTTTTGGAGGCATAAGATTGTGAAGCATTCTCTTCATGTTGTTCAAGAGGGAGGAGATGGGTACTCGCATCTTGAGGAACCATTGAGGTGACTGTGGTCAGTGCTTGATCATCATCATCATCTTACTAGGCTACCTTCTTAGCTTCTTTTAAGTGGGCACTCTTGCATGAGAGTGTGTTTAGACATATGCCTTTGAAGACTTGTTTTGATGATAGCAAACGTGAAGACTAAAATGAAGACGATGGAAAGACAAAGTCCAAAATCTTATAAGAATAGCATTTGGACTTAGAGTCTTTTTTGTACGGAACTCACTTTAATATCTCTCTGTTTTGAAAGAAAAATAAAATTGGCCTTTTGAAATGAATTATCTTAAAACTATTTTTTAATAGATTTATTCGAATAATGTTCATGCTATTCGAATAAAACCTTTTAGCATTTCCTGTTTCCTAAACTACTATTCGAATAACCACTTAAGTTATTCGAATAATGCTTTTCTAATCTTGCTGAAAGATTCTGTTTTCTAAAATGGTTATTCGAATAATATATTGCCTATTCGAATAAAAGGGCATCCAGAACTGTTTTTCTTAAATAAGTTATTTGAATAACTCAGTCATTATTCGAATAATCCTAGTTTTTCAGAACTCTATTTTTAAAGAGTTATTAGAATAAATTTCATGTTATTCGAATAACCCATATCAGTTTGCTTTTCACGATGGTTTCATGAACAGTATTATTCGAATAACAGCTTAAGCTATTCGAATAAATACGCCATTTACGAACACTGATATGGAAATAAGTTTTGAAATTTATGAGTTTTAATTATACCCAACGGCTATTTCTTTGAATTTTCTCTATAAATAGAAGCCTTGGGTCACGTCTAAAATTGCCTAGCACTCTGAATTATTTTTTACTTGCTCTAACTCTTGAAATTATTTTTTACGCTCTTTTTCGATTAAAACTTTGAGATATTTCTATGAGAGCTCCATTAGCACTTCAATTTGTATAATTTGCTCTGAGTGAGAGTTTCTCTTCATCTACTTTCTGCTATTCTGTATCGAGGGTGAAGTATCCCTCAAGGTTTGTATAAGGGTGAGGTATCCCTACAGGCTGGGACTTTAGCACAAGGGTAGAGTTTCTCTGTGTGTGAAAAGTGCTCTTTTGTGTAACGGTTACAAGCACCTATTGAAGCTTGTATACATAGTAAAAAATCTTGGCTTTTGTTTCGAGGACAGGACGTAGACCACAAGTGGGTTAGTGGTTGAATTAGAATAAATACTGTGTCTGCTTCTCTCTTCTTAATCTCTTTATTTTATGCAATTTTATTTTATTGCATATTTATTTTTTATTGTTCTTAAAGTTTCTTTTCTTTATCTCGTTCCTTCTGTGCATTTATTTAATAAGTTTCAATATTTGTATTTTAATTAAAAGAGGTTTTGCGAAAAGTTTTATACTCAATTCACCCCCCTCTTGAGTATTGGAAGCCACTTGGTAACAGAGAGTAGTTCATAGGTCCTTATAAAATTAATGATGTTTGAAATGTGAATAATAATAAATTTGCTTATTTGAATATTTTGTTTTCTGTTGTCTTGATAACGAATGCTCGTTTTGTTAACCGAAATGAGTCCAAAGCTCGATCTCGGTGGTCGGGTTCGTTTAGTTTGACAAACACTCATTTTCCCTGACTGAGATAAGTTCAAAACTTGATCTCGGTAGTCGGTTTCGTTTAATTTGATGAACGCTCATTTTGTCTGATTGAGATAGGTCTAAAGGTCAATCTCGATAGTCGGGTTCATTTAGTTATAGTTGAGTTGACCATCGAACTTTAGGTGAAAGTGACATGGAAGCCTCTTCATGTGGAGTCCACAGTCCTAGGCTATGGCCGAGTACGCTTAACCTTTGTAAACCTAGTCAGTTTATGAGTTAAGGTCTGGCCATAAAGGTACGGGTGAAAACCCTTGAATATGTTGCTTGACCTCGGACGGTAATCAAGTAGATTCCCTTGTTTGGTCGTCATGTAAAAATATGCTTAACCTCTGTAAACCTAGTTAGTTTATGTGTTAAGGTCTGGCTTAAAAGGGTATGGGTGAAAATCCTTGAATGCGCTGCTTGACCCTAGAGGGTTGTCAAGTAGATTCCTTTGTTTAGCCATCATGTATAGATATCCGAATAGCTGATCCTCTTTAGACCTTGTAATCATTGGACCTCGCCAAGGTTTGGTAACCTTAGGGGTTGTATCAGGCCGAAGTATGTAACATCCCAAATTTAATAACAATAGTATAATTTGTATTATACCACAGAAATTAGATCCAGGCATGCTACTTACTACTAAAACATTTCTAACTTAACATAATATATCATATATAGAAAATATGAGCCACGGACGGAAGATTATACATAACGTCTATATTTTTCATGAATACAAAATAAATACAAAGTTTATAATTAGGCCTCTCAAGGCACGAAATATGCATGCTTTCCAAAAAGAACTACAAGAAATACTAAGCTAAGCTTCTGAAGCTTCTATCATTACTTCGCTATCCATAAGTCTTTTTCCCTATAATCATTATGGAAATACACACATGGGGTGAGAATCATATATTCTCAGTAGATTCGCAATTAAAACATGTCTTTACAATCATTCGTACCATTTCAGAGAAAAACATCAAGTAAAAGCATAAATTCTCAGTAGAAAGGTACAAAAGCTCAAAAACACTTCATTTCTATTCCCGAAATAAATTCTCATTTTTATAAGTTTAAATAGAAAACTCATTTCCACACAATACTCACAATTATCATCACAGTCTCATAAATAAGCAATTGCCCATACAATTGTTATGTATGAATATATTATGATTAGTAACTGCTCATACAATTGTCATATTATGCCAAATTATGCCTTATGTTTATGCCTATGCAATAGCCTAAAAATGAATATGGATAATGTTATGATTCTTCAGACTTAGCGAATGACCTTATCCTCAGCCACTTTGGAAATGTTTGATATGCATGAGCCTTGAACAGAGCAAAGGAACTTGGTTTCATAAGTCTTGAACAAGCACTGGAACCTAGTTCCAAAAGTCTTCTCTTCGAGTAGTGAACTCATCAAGCGCAGTCTTCAACAAGGATCACTTTGATAGGAAGGGTTGGTTACCTTTTCATTGAAAATCATATTTGATCATCGATAGTGAGGACTTCGTCCTTATCAACATAGTTATGAAAAATAATGACGTCAATTACTACAATAACTAATAGGTCACTTAGTTTACATTCATAACCATAAGTGTGAAATACAATGATGTCAATTACCACAATAGATAGCATACTAATTGAATTAGATTCATCATTTCAATTATGAACAACAATGATGCTAAATATCACAATAAATAACATACCAATTGGTTTATATTCATCACATACTCACTTCATTAAATACTCCTATTAGAGTCTCATCACTCATTAAGAAGCATTGTGAACACCCGATTTTATCCGGGTCATCAAAGAAATTCAGAAAATGAAAAAAATAATAATTACAAAGCCTCCACTAAAAAAATCTAAAATTTGGAAAAATGAATGAAAATCTGAAAAATAAAAAAAAAAGAAAAAAAAGAAAAAAGAATAAATTTAAAAAAACTAAGGTGTCTAGATTCATTGTATCACTAAGTCCCTCATTGGTGAAGTCATGCTCCTTCTCCCCCCTCCTATATAAAGGGGTGATTCTCAATTGTTTTGGAGGATCCAATTTTTTTTTTTTAAACTTGGGCTTAATACTAAATATAAGAGCTCGAGGACTTTAGTAAAAAAAAATTCTTGTAAGTGGATTGCTTTTCAAAGTTTGATTCGAGAGAACACGTGAGGCCCTGTGCACCAACTTCTTTGAGCATAGCATTTTATACGCCTTAGAGATAAGCTTGCTTAATTTTTTTCTTTTATTATTATTATTTTTATTATATATATGTGTTTTCATTTTAGCTTATTTATTTATTAGTTTGGTTTATTTATTTATTTAAAAAAACTTTTTTATTTTAAAATTAATGCAAGAATAAAATGAGATTAGCTGAGTTGTGATAGCTTATTAATTTTGTAACTTTTAGAATCATTTAAGTTGTGATAACTCGATGATTCGAAATTTTTTTTCTAAACATAAAAAAAAATCAAATGAATTTTAAAAAAAAAATCATTTCAAATTTAAAAACCACCAACCCACAATCGTTTTTCTAAAGAATGACGTGGCTTTGAATTCCTCATTGCAGCTGGGGATACGTGAGAGCAGAATCTCTATTCTGTCAAGCGAAAAATTAAATCTTCATAATTTACTTGTATATTTTGTTTATCTTTTAATAAGAGAGGTAAAATAAATATTTTCAAGAGTTATCAAAAATTGCACAACTGACTTAAGGTATTGTCTTAAGACGGGTGTGTTAGGGGTGCTGTGGGATTAATTTTTCACCCTTCCCTATACATAATCAACTCCTAAATCCAATTTGATTTCGAAGACTATTTTGAAAGAAAGGTTTTTCCAATTTTTCCTATTTTAAATAAAATTGGTGGTGACTCCTAATTTTATTTATTTTTCACTGCATCTCACCGCAATCACGGTCGCGATAGATGGCGACTTTACTGGGGACATTTGAGAGTCAAGCCTTTGTAAGTTGGTTGTTCAAATTTTGTGACATTTATATGTTTATTTTACCCTTTTTTGTTTTTTTTTTTTTTTTAAATTTTTTTATTGATTATTTGTAACTGTGATTTTGTTTTATTTTGCAAACCTTAGGATAGAGATCTTTGGGAATTTTGTTTTGCATTTGTTTTGTTTTGTAGGATATGGGTAGTCCTTAGAATTATGAAGGTTTGTATGCACCCTACACATTTATCACACACATTTGAGTGAGGCCCTATACTCGAGTCTGAGTGAAGTCTAAGTTAGGTAGAGGTTGCGTAGTGATAACTATTTTGGATGTACATCCTGTTTGGTTATCGCGAAAACCTCATCTAGAGTGTGCCTTTTTTATGAATGTCCCACACTTAGTGGTTTACCCTCTGTTTGTGGTCAACATTCTGAAATGGAATTTAGCTCTAGAGGCTTTTAGAATAGTAGAGCTACCCAATGAAAGTTCTCACGAACCAGAAAGTCATAGATCTTTAGGATAAAACTTCTCAAATTTAGGATGGTCCTTTAGGCACAAGGGGAGCATACTTTTTTGCTATCTTTAAATTTATTCATGTCATACATATACATCATAAGTAGTATGGTCCATTAATGTGAAATGTCATAATCATTGATGCACAATTTTTTTGATTGTCGCATTTGCAAACCCAAGTGCAGGTTGTCTCAAGTAATATATTTCTCGGGAGTCCGAGGTCGATCCACAGGGAATTGTTGAAGATTAATTAAAGTGAAGTGAATATTTTGTTACTATGATTAAAATTATTTACTTGGGTAAAAAGATTCACTCTTGGTAAATAAAATAAAGGTAACATTAATTCCTTTTATAACTTAATTAGAATCCTCGCAACATGGAGGTTCCAATCGGAAAATACAACATTAAAAGTCCAATTAAAATAATATACATAATTATATTATGTTTCCTAAAAATATTACCACCACTTATAAATGGGTTAAAGCATTCATTGTGCTAATATTTTGTCTACAACAAATCAAGAACTCCACTTTACAAGGAGGGTTTCTAAATTATTGGAAACAAAATACAATACGTATAATGGTTACTAGAAAATATAAATCATTTAAGCACAAGAGAAGAATAAATCTAACCTTATTTTATTACCAAGAGCTTCACCCTTTCACCCAAGTAAAATGAAACTTAGTTACTCATATATAAGAAGAAAGAAAGAGAGAAGAAGAAGAAAAAGAAGAACATGACTTTAATTTAGAACAAAGGAAAATTACTACAAGAAAACCTAGTAACAAAATGGCATCATTTTGGTAACTAACACCTAACACCCTTAATGATCTGCCAAGGCCCCCTTTTATAGAGGATTAGAGATATAAAATGACAAGGGGGTTGAGTCATTAGTGGTTAGATGAGTGAAAAATGAGTGGAAAATGCCAAATGACTTTAGGTGAGTGAAAAATTATGGAGATTCCTTGTCTCTGAAATCATGCAGCTCTGAAGTCATTGCATTCGTCATTTTTGAACTAAGTGGTCTTCATGAAAGTTGTAGGCCTAGATGTTAGCTTTCAAATGGCTTTAGTTTGAGTCCAATATCATTTCTCTAACTCTAGATACGTTCAAATTACTGAACACTACCCAGGCCCAGTTATAGCTCCTCTGTTCTGACTTCCAAGCCCAATATCACCTTCAAGGAGTCCGATTCTGGAAAAGTGTTCAACATGAAAGTTGTAGATATTGGTCTTAACTATTCAGCATCCAAATTTCAGCCTATTTTACAACTTTTATCCTAAAATATATGATGAACAGTACCCATAGGTTAAGCTGTCAGGAAAAACACTCTGGTTCTTGCTTTAATCCCAATTTGAGTTATCTACTCGTGTGATTAGGCCTTTGAGGTCTTCATGAAAGTTATAGAACTCTCTCTTATCTTTCAAATTCTACTAGAATCACCTCCAAAGACCACCTATAACCTAAGATATGACCCAAATACAGAAACCGTGTAAGATATGAATCATGCTGAAAAATTCAATTAAGTTCAATTTGAGTCCAAACTTACAAAACATAATAAAACTCAATCAATTAAGTACATAGAAAGTGTAAATGACTAAGAATGAAAGCTTATTAATGTATTAAATATGTGATCATCAAACTCCCCCACACTTAGTTTTTTGCACTCCTGAGCAAAACACATAAGATCACTCACAAAAAAAACGAAACAGACTCAAAAGCTAAACACTCTAAAAGACTCAATTTCTAATAATATTTAAAAATGAAGAGCAATCATTCAAGTAATCAAAACATTCATGAGATAACATATCGTCACTTCTCAAATCAACAAGCAAGGATATTTCAATTGAAAAGCATGAGTCAAGAATAATAGATTTTCACAAGATTTACTCTCAATCCCTCAAGTGTTTAAAAGGTAGGTATTTCACTCAATTCAACCCATGAAAATTGCACTACCATAAGCTTGCTTATCTTCTACTTCTCCACTACTCAGAACACATCAACGCGGCGGCAGTATTCGAATGGAGCCGGGCCATTCTCCGCGCCATATATATGCTGTAGCACACACAAATCATGAGGACTTTATTCAAGGTTATAATGGGGTCAAGGTAAAGGAGGAGGTAATATAGATATGACAAGTTAAACACCAGAGGATAAAAGAACATGAGAGCTAAGTTCAATTAACAAGCATGAAAATTCATCCCAACTCCACCTAATACAAATTCCCTTTTCATATTTTTTTCCTTTCCTTTATTACCTTGTTGACCCTCTTCTTTTTACAATTTTTTTGATTGATTTTTTTTTTATTTTTTTATTTTTTTTTTACAAAAAGAACATCATATATACATTTTTTTAACCATTCTCACACACACACCCTTACACTTGTTCAAGAACTCATTGAATGACAAAACTAATGTTCTCTTATTCCCTAAGGTCAAGTAAGAACATGATTTTTCATTTAAGGCACATAATGAGTTCGAAACAAAGAATAGTCAAATAAGCTCAAAGGGGTTAAGCAAGGGAAAATAGGTCATTTCTAATGCTTTATGTTGCCAGGAATCAGAGAATTTCCAAGAAGTCATAAGAGTGCTTGATATCATATTGAGACAAAATGCTGCTAAACAAGGCTGGCTATTTGATTAAAGTAGCTATTTGAAGAAAAATGCCTCAATCATATTTATGTATGCATATGAAAATGTAGTCTCAAAAAGAATCAAAGCAAGTTCTAGAGTAACAATTTCATGAGTGAGATTCACACAAGAAAGAAAAGAATGGTACAAATGTTCAATCCCTTCATCAATAGGCTCAAAATCTCACAAGGCATAATTCTATTATTCTTAGTCCACCAATTCAACATCCAAAACCAAGCATGTGAATTTTAAGAAAGAAGACAATTTACTCAATCATGCAAATTTCCCTGAATTTGAATTGCTACTTTCACATAAACTAGTTACTACCCCAATTACTCCTTACTCTGCCACCAATTTTTGATGCGTCTCAAGAGTAAATAATTTACTCTTTACTCTGCCATCCCTAATTACTTTTATTGTTAATAAATTGATGACAAACACAACAAACATATTAACAAACACACTTTTGAATTTTTTTTTTGGGGTTTTTTTTAATATAAACACAATAAACATATTAATAAACATATTTTTGAATTTATTTTTTTTGGTTTTTTTTTTTTTACAACCATCCTTCCCCCAACCAGATCACAACATTGTCCTCAATGTCAAAACATAGATAGGAAAAAGGATAGAATATATTACTGTTCTTTACGTCAATTAATCTTGAAAAGAAAAACCTCACACAAATCGAAATAAAGTATGATAAATAAAACTAAAGGTTGTAATTATTTAAATAGTTGGAGTGTCTTGGTTTTTTCTTTTTTTGATTTTGCTTCCTTCACCACTTCCTTCACCGCTTCCTTCGGACCAATCTATCTGAGTTGTTCTTGGATCGGGTTCATAAACAAAAGCTTCTAATTTATCAATCAACTCATCAACAGTAGAAGCAGAGATAAGGAGTCGTCTTGCAGAAGGTGTGACAAATTTATGTTCCACAGCATGGTCAACAAAAGATAATAAATTATCAAAGAAATTATAAACATTCAACAAACCTATGGGTTTATGGTGGATGTTCAATTGGGCCCAAGAGACAACTTGAAAGACTTCTTCCAAAGTACCAAAACCACCAGGTAAGACAATGAATGCATCAGAGTTTTCAAGCATCGTCTTCATTCGTCCATGCATAGATGATACCTAATTTCCAATTCAATTGTCTTTCTAACGATGTTCCTTCGAGTAAAAGGTTCAGGAATGACACCTAAAACTTGATCACCTCTTATATGTGCAGAAAGTGATACAGCCCCCATTAACCCAATGCTACCTCCCCCATATACAACACGAATGTTCCTCGCAGCAAGTGTTCTACCAATAGTGCTTGCTGCGTTTACAAACTCTAAGCCCTTCCCATAACTTGTCCTACAAAATACACAGATACTGACAAATCTATGAACAGAAGAAGGAGCTCCCTCCATTTCTACACTCACACTCTCTTTGAATTATTATGAGTTGCAGGAAAGTGAAGAAAATTGAGTGTTTAAATAGGGAAGAGAATAGAAAAAGTAATAATAGCTCCTATACAGGTAGGTTGACTGGTGTCAGAAAAGTTTGAAATTTAAAAATAATTTTTTTTTGTTTTTTTTTTGTTGTTTTTGTTTTGTTTTTTTTTTTTACTTCAAAAAAACCATCAGGGTAAAGAAGTCTAGAAACCCCCGAAGGATCTCATCCAAAGAATCGCCTGTCTAAAACCAAAATTCAACAAAATCATACAAAGATAAAATAATAATAACAAATGATTACATACCTTTATGTACAGGTTTCATGGCAGATCTTTATACTGCGCGTCATGAGTGCAGTAATACCAAGACGGCTCAGCCAATCTGGGCATTCTTCTCCCTCCCGCTTGTGGGATATTTTGGATTGAGCTACGACGCCACTAATTAAAGTGCGTAAATCGACGGCTACCACCAACGACCACAGCCGGTGAGAGGTCGTTGAAGAGCCCATGGCATTAAATCACGGGATTCGGCTCGGAGGCATTGTCACGCGAGAATGCAAACACGGACGCTTCTTTACGTCCATCGCCAGCGAGCCTTTGGTTAAAACACAGGAATGCTTGCGCGCGCTCTCTACAGAGCATGGCACACGAATCTTATTTACCGACCGGCGTGCGAAGGTCCACCCGAGTCAATGACGGATCCGCCACTCCACTAGCGGGGGCTCCTAATCTAATTAAAGACCAAGTACAACCGAAGTTTCGTCCTTTTTTATTCTTTTTTATTTCATTTTTTTTTTTTTTTTTTTTTTTTTTTTTTCTTTTTTTTTTTTTTGAAAAATGTACAAGATAATATATATATGTTATTGTGATTGTGACTCACATCTTCCTCTGTTTCACGTCCAAAAACGGCTTAAACGCCTTCTATGAGTCGAGGATAAACTTCCCATCCAATTTTCTTATAAATTGGCAAACGAGGTCTTTTTGAGTCGATTCCCAAGACTATAACGCTCTTGCTCGTCCTTGAAGATATTCCACAAACTAAGAAGTTCACGTTGCACAACTCCACAAGAATGCGTCTCAAGAGTCAATAAGATATTATCTAATGACTCTTACTCAGTCCATTCTTAATGAAGAATATTTTATCTTCTCTGTTTACGGAAACCATCCCCAAAGAGTGACACCGCGTGTTGCAATTCCATCGTGCATACTTGTAACAACTTTCATTCTTTTTGCTCTTCTCCTTTTTGAAAATGAACTTTTACCGAGACCAGGCATGTATGGGACAAATGAATCTGAAGATTCACCAGCTAAACGAACCTTTGCTTCGATTATCCAAATGTATATCTTCTCGGGATGCCCTTATACATTAACAATCTCAGTCTTTCACACCTAACTTCATAGACTTTTGTTAGAGCATTTAGAGGGAGAGAAGGAAAATGTTTTCTTAGATTTGAGAGAATGACATCCATTTTAAAAGGAGAAGAATTTAGTTATTATGGGAAACTGAAAAACAAACCGACTTAAGAGTCACGGAGTACCGTTATCCTCCATTTAACCGAGAACACAAAGAACTGCAAAAAGAAAGAAACAACATTAAAATAAATTCTACTCATAACAAGGATTAGAAAGAGAAATAGATTCTACCTCAACAACTTGATGTTCCAGAAATGGTTTGAGTCTTTGTCCATTGACCTTAAATACAATACCATTCCTAGGATTCTCAATGTCTATGGCCCCATAAGAATACACATGTTTGACAATATAAGGACCAATCCACCTAGATCTCAATTTTTCAGGGAATAGGTGAAGACGAGAATTATAAAGCAGAACTTTTTGACCAATTTCAAAAGTTTTTCTCAAAATTGATTTGTCATGAAAAGCTTTTGTTCTAGCTTTATAAATCTTTGAGTTTTCATATGCATCATTTCTTAATTCCTCAAGTTCATTCAATTGCAATTTGTGTAACTTGGAAGCATCATCAAGACTTAAGTTGAAAGCTTTAATGGCCCAAAATGCTTCATGCTCCAATTCTACAGGCAAATAACAAGGTTTTTCATAAACTAACTGATAGGGAGACATGCCCAAAGATGTTTTAAAAGCAGTACGGTAAGCCCAAAGTGCATCGTTTAGTCTTAAAGACCAATCTTTACGATTTGGGTTAACCATTTTTTCCAAAATTTGTTTAATCTCCCTATTTGCCAATTCAACTTGTCCACTTATTTGAGGATGATAAGGGGTTGCAATTTTGTGGGTAATGCAATATTTCTTCATTAAAGATTCAAATGATTTATTGCAAAAATGTATTCCCCCATCACTGATGATAGCTCGAGGAATTCCAAATCGACTCAAAACATTTTCTTTTAAAAATTTTAGAACAGTTTTATGATCATTGTGCCGACATGGAATCACCTCAATCCATTTTGAGACATAATCAACTGCAACCAAAATGTACACAAATCCAAAAGATGATGGAAATGGACCCATGAAATCAATTCCCCAACAATCAAAAATTTCAATGACAAGGATAGGGTTCAAAGGCATCATATTTCTTTTAGAAATGGACCCCAATTTTTGACAACTTTCATAACTTTTGCAAAAAGTATAACTGTCCTTGAATAAAGTGGGCCAATAAAATCCACACCGCAAGATTTTCGCAACTATTTTCTTTGAAGAAAAATGACCTCCACATGCTTCGAATGACAAAATTTAATGACACTACTTACCTCATTGTCAGGTACACATCTCCGAAAGATTTGATCAGGACAATATTTGAACAAATATGGGTCATCCCAAAAGAAAATTTTCACCTCAATCAAAAACTTTTTTCTATCTTGGTGTGTCCATTGAGGCGACATCTTACCTGTTACAAGAAAATTGACAATGTTAGCAAACCAAGGCATGGAATTGACAGAAAATAAAAATTCATCGGGAAAAGAATCATTGATAGGTGTGCTATCAAAAGATGAGCCTGTTGTCAGCCTTGACAAATGATCTGCAACAACATTTTTGGCTCCTTTATTATCTTTTATTGTGATGTTAAATTCTTGAAGCAACAAGATCCACCGTATCAACCTAGGTTTGGCATCCTGTTTAGACATTAAATATCTAACAGCAGTATGATTAGTGAAAACAACAGTGGATGAACCAATTAAATAAGCCCAAAATTTGTCCAATGCAAAAATTACAGTAAGTAGTTCTTTTTCAGTAGTGGTGTAATTCATTTGTGCACTATTCAAAGTTCGACTTGCGTAATAAATTACATGAGGCTTACCTTCCTTTCTTTGGCCTAAAACAGCGCCAACAGCAAAATCACTAGCATCACACATCAACTCAAAAGGCAAAGACCAGTCAGGAGATTGCATGATAGGAGCAGAAGTCAAAAGACCGATTAATTTTTCAAAAGATTTCTGACAATCTTGAGTCCAATCAAATGGTGTATCTTTTGTTAGAAGATTACATAAAGGTCTAGATATGGCACTAAAGTCCTTTACAAATCTTCTGTAAAATCCTGCATGTCCTAAAAAGGAACGAACTTCTCTGACTGTTTTTGGGAAAGGCAAATGAGCAATTAATTCAACTTTGGCCTTATCAACTTCAATTCCTTTAGAAGATATCACATGACCTAACACTATTCCTGAGGTAACCATGTAATGACATTTTTCCCAATTTAACACAAATCCTCTTTCTTCGCATCTTTTAAGAACTTTTTCCAAATTATCAAGATAATTTTCAAAAGAATTTCCAAAAACTGTCAGATTATCCATGAAAACCTCTAAATAATGCTCAATCATGTCACTGAAAATACTTAGCATGCATCTTTGAAAAGTTGCCGGAGCATTACAAAGACCAAAAGGCATTCTTCTATATGCAAAAGTGCCAAAGGGGCAAGTAAAAGTGATCTTTTCTTGGTCCTCTAATGCAATTGGTATTTGATTATGCCCTGAATAACCATCAAGAAAACAATAATAGGGATGTCATGCTACTCTTTCTAGAATCTGATCAAGAAATGGTAATGAAAAATGGTCTTTCCTAGTGGTTGCATTCAATTTTCTGAAATCAATGCACATACGCCAACTAGATGAGACTCGGGTAGGTATTAATTCTCCTTTTTCATTTTCAACCACTGTTATTCCAGATTTCTTAGGCACAACTTATGTAGGGCTTACCCACTGGCTATCAGAGATAGGATAGATAATTCCAACATCAAGTAATTTAAGAACTTCAGCTCTAACTACCTTTTTCATGTGTGGATTTAATCTTCTTTGAGGTTGTTGAGATGTTTTAGCATTATCCTCTAAATGTATTCTATGTGTACAAATTAATGGATTAATGCCTTTGATATCCTTTAATGTCCATCCAATTGCATTTTTATGCCTTTTAAGTACTTCTATCAACTTACCTTCTTGTTCTTTGGTCAGGGATGAGGAAATTACCACTTTGAGAGCTTTGTTCTTCTCCCAAAATGTGTACTTCAACCCATCGTGTAATGGCTTCGTTCCAAAGGTGTGGGTACTTCTTCATGGGTATCATCATTCATGGATATTAGCTCTTCGAATCTTGGCTTCCTTCCTTTGTATTCCATTTCCATGTATGCAGTCAAGCAAAGAGCATATTTAGAAACATCATCGTCTAATTGTGTAGCTGAATCAAATGAATTAATTAAACAGATTTCTAATGGGTCAGAAGAACTCCTGATTTGAAGATGATCATCTATAATGGCTTCAATCCCTTCAATCTCTTTCTTTTCATCATAAACTTCTTGTGGTTGCTTGCACATGTTGAAAACATTAAGCTCCAGTGTCATATTTCCAAAAGTTAGCTTCACCACTCCATTTCTGCAATTTATCAAAGCATTAGATGTTGCTAAAAATGGGCGACCCAAAATAATAGGAACTGACTTAGAACTATCAACCATAGGTTCAGTTTCCAAGATAATAAAATCCACAGGATATATGAATTTATCAACTTGTACTAACACATTTTTTACTATTCCTTTTGGAATTTTAATTGATCTATCAGCAAGTAGAAGAGTTACAGAAGTTGGTTTTAACTCACCAAGGTTGAGTTGCTGATAAACTGAATATGGAAGCAAATTAACACTAGCACCAAGATCAAGTAAAGCTCGTTCAATTTTATGTTCACCAATAATGCATGAAACTGTAGGACAACCAGGGTCTTTATATTTCAACTCATTATTGTTTTGAATAATGGAGCTTACCTGTTCAGTCAAAAATGCATTCTTTTTCACATTATGTTTCCTTTTAACAGGGCACAAGTCTTTCAAAAATTTGGCATAACAAGGAATCTGCTTGATAGCATCTAACAGATAAATATTGACATTCACTTGTTTAAAGATTTAAAAAATATCACTGTTATGATTCACTTTACTTAAATTGTTTAATGCTTAAGGAAATGGGGGTGAAGACGAGGGTTTGATCTCCTTTTGGCTAGGTGACTGATCAACTCCTTCCTCATCTTTAGGAATTGACTCATCATCTTTCTCAAAAAATTCAAGAATTTGTTTTTCAACAACCTTTCCACTCCTAAGAGTTATCACTGAGTTGACTTGATCTATTTTTTGACTTTCTTAACTACCCTCATTTAGGCTAAACTGACCCTTGGGATTTGGTTGAGGTTGAGAGGGAAACTTTCCTTTCTCATGAATAGCAAGTGCAGAAGAAAGTTTAGCAAGAGTGTCTTTTATGTCAATCATGGTTTGATTGTTGTGGTTATTGATGGCCTCTTGTTTTTCCATGAATGTATGCAATGTTTCTTCAAGGTTTTTCCTATATGGAGGGACATAGGGTGCATATCCTTGAGGATTTTGAGAATCTTGTTGTGCTTGAGGAGGTGGTGGTTGCATGAATTGTGGCTGGTTGCTATTCCTCCAACTGAAGTTCGGGTGATTTCTCCATCCCAAATTATATGTATCTGAAAAAGAAGAAGTGAATGACTTTTTAAAATTATTCATTGCATTTACTTGCTCATGCACAACTTCTTTAAAAATAGAAATTTTTAGACATTCATTTGTTGAGTGTGCTAATTCATCATAAATGCCACAAATTTCTTCATTTTGCACAGATTTGATTTCTTTTACTTTCCCTGATTCCATAGCTTCAACCTTTCTAGCCAAACTAGCAAACCTTGTATTTAGATCTTCTTCTTGACTAAGATGATATTTTCCTTTACTAGCATTTGCAAGGTTAAATCTAATTGAATTTTTAGAAGGATTAGTACCATGCCAAGATTGAGAATTTTCAGCCAAATGGTCTAAATAGTCTAAAGCTTCTTCAGGTTCTTTATCAAGAAATTCACCATTGCACATTATTTCTACAAATTATTTGGTTTCGGGTGTTAACCCTTCATAAAAAAAGCTTATAGTGCACCATTTTTCAAAGCCATGATGTGGGCAAGAATTCAACAAATCTTTAAAACATTCCCAACTTTGAAAATATGCTTCATTGAATTTTGGAAAAAATTTTGGATTTGTCTTTTCAAAGCATTGGTTTTATGTGTTGAAAAAAATTTCTTCAGAAACTCATATTGCATTTCTTGCCATGTGCCAATTGATCTTGGTTTCAAAGTGTTGAGCCAAGTTTTTGCTTTATCTTTCAAAGAAAAAGGAAACAATTTAAGCTTAACAACCTCTTCAGTGCAAGTTTGATCATGAAAAGCGGTACATACTTCCTCAAATTCTTTTAGATGTAAATATGGGCTTTCAGATTCTAAACCATGGAAATTAGGAAGTAAAGAAATCATACCTGGCTTGAATCTAAAATTGTTGGCATTGAGTGGAAAGATAAAACATGATGGACTAGAATTTCGAGATGGTTGCAGATACTCACGCATAGTTCGCAACGGTTGATTTTCATGTTCATCATGCACACTTTCGTTTTCAGCCATTGTGCTTAATGTGTGTGATTGTGATTCAAATAAATCAATATGTAAAGTACCTGGATTAACTCTAACCAAACGACCAGAATTTAAATCACGATACCAATTAAGCATAAACAAGTAACTTACAATAGAAAAGCAAACGTACAAGTTAGTAATATAAACTGTCCATTAAATATTAACAAAGGTGTGGTATAAACCAACTACCAAATATATATTAACACTTAGTAAATAAATATTAACAAAGGTGTGGTATAAACCAACCACCAAATATAGTTAATAAGCATAAAAATTAAAAAGTTAGTATACAGATAAATTAAAATGTTAGAAGCAGATAAAGTAAAAAGTTAGATAGTTAGTAAGAGAGTTAGTAAGTTAGTAAACAAAAAAAATGACAGAAAATAAATACGTAAAGTACAAAAAAAATAAAAGGAGAGTTACCCCACTAAGTTAAAATGTACAAGAAAATAAAATGAAGAATTACCCCAATCGTACAGAAATTAAAATACATAAAATAAAGTGCAGAAAGTAAATTACAAAAAAATAAAATAAGTAAAAGGGAGAGATTCCCCCACTAAGTTAGTGCGTAAAATAAAAGGGAGAGGTTCCCCATTAGTATGTTAGTATATATACAAATTTTTACACCAGAAATTCAGTCTTCAAATCAAGTCCCCGGCAACGGCGCCAACAACTTGGTGCACAATTTTTTTGATTGTCGCATTTGCAAACCCAAGTGCAGTTGTCTCAAGTAATATATTTCTCAGGAGTCTGAGGTTGATCCACAGGGAATTGTTGAAGATTAATTAAAGTGAAGTGAATATTTTGTTACTATGCTTAAAATTATTTACTTGGGTAAAAAGATTCACTCTTGGTAAATAAAATAAAGGTAACATCAATTCCTTTTATAACTCAATTAGAATCCTCGCAACATGGAGGTTCCAATCGGAAAATACAACATTAAAAGTCTAATTAAAATAATATACGTAATTATATTATGTTTCCTAAAAATATTACCACCACTTATAAATGGGTTAAAGCATTCATTGTGCCAATATTTTGTCTACAACAAATCAAGAACTCCACTTTACAAGGAGGGTTTCTAAATTATTGGAAACAAAATACAATACGTATAATGGTTACTAGAAAATATAAATCATTTAAGCACAAGAGAAGAATAAATCTAACCTTATTTTATTACCAAGAGCTTCACCCTTTCACCCAAGTAAAATGAAACTTAGTTACTCATAGATAAGAAGAAAGAAAGAGAAGAAGAAGAAGAAGAAGAGCATGACTTTAATTTAGAACAAAGGAAAATTACTACAAGAAAACTTAGTAACAAAATGGCATCATTTTGGTAACTAACACCTAACACCCTTAATGATCTGCCAAGGCCCCCTTTTATAGAGGATTAGATATACAAAATGACAAGGGGGCTGAGTCATTAGTGGTTGGATGAGTGGAAAATGAGTGGAAAATGCCAAATGACTTTAGGTGAGTGGGAAATTATGGAGATTCCTTGTCTCTGAAATCATGTAGCTCTGAAGTCATTGCATTCGTCATTTTTGAACCAAGTGGTCTTCATGAAAGTTGTAGGCTTAGATCTTAGCTTTCAAATGGCTTTCATTTGAGTCTAATATCATTTCTCTAACTCTAGATACGTTCAAATTACTGAACACTACCTAGGCCCAGTCACAGCTCCTCTATTCTGACTTCCAAGCCCAATATCACCTTCAAGGAGTTCGATTCTGGAAAAGTGTTCAACATGAAAGTTGTAGATATTGGTCTTAACTATTTAGCAACCAAATTTCAACCTATTTTACAACTTTTATCCCGAAATATGTGATGAATAGTACCCATAGGTTAAGCTATCAGGAAAAACACTCTGGTTCTTGCTTCAATCCTAATTTGAGTTATCTACTCGTATGATTAGGCCTTTGAGGTCTTCATGAAAGTTATAGAACTCTCTCTTATCTTTCAAATGCCACTAGAATCACCTCCAAAGACCACCTACAGCCCAAGATATGACCCAAATACAGAAACAGTGTAAGATATGAATCATGCTGAAAAATTCAATTAAGTTCAATTTGAGTCCAAACTTATAAAACATAATAAAACTCAATCAATTAAGTACACAGAGAGTGTAAATGACTAAGAATGAAATCTTATTAATGTATTAAATATGTGATCATCAATCACACCCCATATTTTTTTTTTGTGCTTAAAAATAGAAAAATTCTTTACAAAAAAAGGCATGTCACTATTAAAGGACCAACTTTTGCATTCATATTCTATATATTGAAAAAAAAATTTCATCATGCATTCTTGTATATGTTTTTCTTCTAAAAAAATAATAAATAGTTTTTTTAATTCCATTAATATTAATATTCTCTTTTTTTTTAAAAAAAACTTGAACCATTGCTCGTTCTCAGAAAATGCAGATCGCACAAACCCATACTTACGAGAATAGGTCGTAAACTAGGCTGCAAAAGATGTCAAACTCAAAAAGAAATTTAGGTCGAGAGATGGATGAAATAAGGGGAAGAATTGATGCGATGGCAGAAGGACAATCAAAGGTCGGGAATTTATTGAGACGGTTAATTAAGACCTTTAGAACAACAAATGGAACCCCTACCGACACTAGAGTAAATGCAAATGAAGGGGATGATTCGATGAACAGAAATCATGAAGGGGAGAATAATAATGCAGAAGCCACTCATAAGCAGCCAGTGAAGATATTCCTGAACAGTAACTCAAAAAAAGAAAAATTAAGAGATGAATTGATAAGAAAAATGTAAAAGTAAATTAAAGCCATTCAAGGTCCTAACTCATATGACTCGGTGGGAATCTATGAATTGTGCCTAGAGGCTGAAGTTAATATCCCTAAGGACTTCAAAATTTCAGATTTCTTAAAGTATGATGGAAGCACTAATCCAAAGTTTCATCTGAAGACCTACATCACTAAAATGGCCATTTGGTCACGGGATCAAAATTCCTAATCAATTTCTTTCATGAAAGCCTGACCAGGCTTACTTTAGAATGGTACATGCAACTTAACCATTCAAAGGTTTCTCACTAGGATGATTAGACAAATTTATTCTTAGGGCAATATCGATTTAACATCGTTACGCACCTACCCAAGAGCAGCTAGCGCAATGCGCTCAAAGATGGAGAATGTTGGCAGCCTAGGTTCAACCACCTTTGACTTCGTTAGAAATGAGCTCGTACTTTATGGGGACCTTAAGAGCACTTTTTATTGAGCTGATGGCAGGGGCTGTCTACGAGGATTTTTTTGACCTAATTTTGGATGAGGAAAAGATTGAGAAGCTTGCAAGATCAAGCAAGTTACCTGTTGGGAATATAGAGAGCAGTTTTCCCGATACGATGGAACCGATAAGGGAGGAAGAGCCAGAAGTCGGTAGGGCCGCACAACCCGACCAAAAGACTTGAGAATCAGACCAACCCGACCCAATCCAATATAAAATATCTATGTTGGTTCGAGTCATCGGGTCTGTTCAGGTAGAATCTAATTAACCAGACCACGTATTGGTTCGAGTGACGGGTTCAATAAACAAACCTGATGACCCGACCCAATGATCCAACTACCCGATCTCACTCATTTTCTCAATTTCTCCTCAATTCCTCATTTATGCAACTCTGCCTTTGATGATACCAAATTGGGAACCCTTTTCCCTATTGCTGCTCTCACTTCTCAATCTCAGCCTTTTCTCACTAACAACGAGTTCGTGACCACTAGTGCCCTCTCGTTTCGGCAAAGATAGGTTGCATAGGGTTGTGGATCAGGGTAGAGCATGACGATTGGGAGCTGCGAGGATGCCACGAGCAGTGGCTCTGGCGGTGACTGTGTCGTGGTGGCCAGATTTGGGTGGTTCTGGGTTGTGGGTCACAGTGAACAATGACAAGGACTAGTGGTTAGTTTGCAGTGGCTAGATCTGGGTTCACGGTGTCCAATTCGCACCTTAGGTACTCTTACTCCCTACTAACACAAGAGAAAGACACCTAAGAAGAAGAAGAAGAAGAATGGGGTGGAGCATGACGGTTGGGAGCTGCGAGGATGCCACGAGCAGTGGCTTCAGTGGTGACTAAGTCGTGGTGGCCAGATCTGGGTGGTTCTAGGTCGTGGGTCACAGTGGACAACGACAAGGGCTGGTGGTTAGTTTACAGTGGCCAGAATTGGGGTCGCGGTGTCCAATCCGTCCCTTAGCTATTCTCACTCCCCACTAACACAAGAGAAAGACACAGAGTAATCAAAGAGAAGAAGAAGAAGAAGAAGAAAAAGAAAGCGCGACAGTTGGGAGCTGCGAGGATGCCACAAGTGGCGGCTCTGGCAGTGACTATGTCATGGTGGAATCAAAGGAAAGAAGAAGAAGAATGGGGTGGAGTGCGACAGTTGGGAGCTACGAGGATGCCACGGCGCAGAGCCAAGACGAACCCAAAGGGAAGTGGAGCAGAGCCAAGATGAACCCTGGGAGAAGGAGTAGAGCCAAGACGAACCCAAGGACTACCAAGAGCCACCACCGATGCCGCTATTTGAGCCCTCTGAGCTCACCTCGTGGTCCTTCTACAAAGCCGTGACCACTAATCTCATTCTACAGAGTCGGTATTCTGGGTCTTTGGCGTGTAGAGGTTGGAGGTGCCAATCTATTGGTATTCAAGGGATTGCTTAGGCTTTTGGGAGTTTTTAACCCGACTACCCGACCTGAACCAACCCGTTAACATATCGGGTTAGTTAGGTTCGGGCTATCTTAAAAAATTTTCCCAAACCCGATCCAACCCAACCAGACCTCAACTAATTGGTTTGGATTTTTTTTTATCCCTAAATCTGAATCAACCCGACTCATGTGCAGTCGTAGAAGTTGGTGCTTACCAAACCTTATAATAAGTTCCTTCACCGCGTTCATATGTCCTAACTCGTCCTATCTATGCTAATCACCCTCCAGCAACTCGGAACCTCTGAATAATTGGCGATTTAAGGCGTTAATTGATGTTTTTGTCATCCTAGACTTTTTGTAATGCTTGAACTTATATAAACCTTTTTGAAGCATTAATGCAATGGATTTGTGTTGATCTCAACATACCTTGCTCCCTTTTCCTATGTTTTTGTCATTCTTTTCTTTCCTGTACTTGCTTTCTTTTGGTTCAAATCCCATGGAACTCTCATTTTAGAAAACTTTTGGTGGTCATGAAGCCCATGTGTGTAGGTGCCCTTTGCAAAAAAAAAAAAGAATGAATAAAAAAGAGAAAATAAAATTGAGCAAATAAGTGATCACTTAGTGTGCATTATTCTTTTGTCTCTAAATTAAAATTTTTGAAAATACGTAATCAAAATTTGAAATGAAGATTGGCCATGTTTCTCTCTCCTTCGCAAGAATTCATCTTTTCATTATCTTTCGTTGTCCCTTTTTTAGCTTGACAGTTTTCTTCAATAAACCCTGGACAAGGATCACCCCTACATTAAGGGATAACATAAAACAGAGGTTGTTTATCATAGTGATTATTTTGAAGCATAATGGGAAAAAAAGGAAGAAAATATGAAAAGGGCAGGAAGTAAAAACAAAAAATAAAAAAAAACATGATGAAAAAATAAAAAGAAAGAAAGGAAAGAAATAAGAAAGAAAATGAAATAAAATGGGTATTGATAAAGGTGAATGATTGAAGTGAAAAGAAAAGGGGAAGAAATTGAGAATAATAAGAGAAGAGTGTGCTTAAAAGCGCAAAAGCAGTTGACTAAGTTTAATTTTGAACAAGGATCCTTGGTCTCATTTAACCCTTAAACACTTGTTTGAGCCTTATATATTTCCTTTCATAACCCTTAACTTTGGCCATGTTACAAGCCTCAAAAAGTCTATTCTGATCAATAAAGGGTTGTTGTCATTTTCATTAACTTTAATTTTGAAGCAAAAGGCTGTGCTCATCCAAGTATCTAGCTCATTGTTCCTTTGAAAACAAAAAGAAGAGAATTAAAAAGAAAAAAAATGAGGAAAAAAAGAAAAAAAAGACCTACGCTAAGACTTTTTTTCTCTAGCTCAGTTTGATTTACACTGGGGCAAATTTCTCTTTGGTTCAATTTGGCCTTACACTTAGACAAGTTTCTATCTTGATCGATTCGATACTAAATTGGGGCAATTTTGCTCTTCCCTAGTTCAACTTGACCTACACTAGGGTAAATCTTTTGGTCATTAGGGTAATGTTCTGCTTTATTCAATTTAGTCATAAATTAGAGCAAATTTCTTTTTGATTCAATTTGGCTTAATGTAGATGCTCAGCAAAAGAAAATCATTGACCATAATATCTAGTAGGCAACTAAAGATTGATTTCATAAAGATCAAACAAATCCATATTGGGGCAACATCCCTTTGAATCCCATATCATCGTTTGTGTCTCTTTCTATATATTCATCTTTTGTAAATATCCTTTTGTGTAGTCAAACTTCCAAGACCAATCTGAAAGTTGTCCTTTTGGTAAATTACTTTTCTGTTGTGCTTTTGAATCCATGTCTGTCTATACGCAATGCTTCAGGTAAGGTGAATATGAGTACAATACTAGGATTTGACCATCTAATGGAAATCTTCTGATGAACAATTCAGATCGAAAAGAACTTGAAAATTCCAATTAAAGGAGAATGTTATCTCAAGGGATGATCCAGAAATAAGAGGTACTAGAGCAAAAAGGGAAAAGAGCCCGTTAAACTAAAAACCTGAAAGGGCAATTTAAGCAAAAGTTAGGGCAAATAATTTGGAATAGCTAAAACTGGGGCAATTTTTTTGACAACTTTGTTTGCATTTAATTAGCATACTAGGGCAAAATTTTCTGAAGGACTAAGGAAAATATATGTTGAAGGAAGTAGCAACAGAGATAGCAGTTGAGTTATCAAGCAATTATAGAAAATCAATTAGATGAAGGACAAAGTTAAATACTGGGGCAAAATTTTCTCGCAAGGACTTAGTAGCTCCAAGCAAGGGCTCGTAACAAGGGATGATCGTCTCGCTTCTCAAAAGGAGAATTAAGAGTGGAAAATGGGAAAATAAAAAAGGGAAAAAGAAAGAAGAAGAAGAATAAGAGAAAGGATGAGTAAGTAGGATCGAGGCTATCAGGTCCAACGGCCAAACACACGTGAATAAAGGTTTGATTGGTCAAAGTTTTCCAAAATTATCGTTGGTTCAAATGACTTTTAATAAAAAAAATAAAAAGAAAAAAGGGGGATTGTGTGCCTGATGAGCAAACTCGGAAGTAAAGCTACCCCAATATTTGAAGATCCCAAGGAATTTGAAACAAGTTGATAATCCTTAGTTTGCAAAAGCCTGCGCCTGGGTTTGATGGATCAAAATTTTTCGAAGAAGCAATTAACATTGAGTATGCAAGTAAAAGGTTTTTTTTACTTGATGTTTTCAATTTATTGACATGTTCTTTAGATGAGTTGCAATAATGGACATTGCAATGTCTTTTTGTGATCGAAAGACAATGAGCTGCAACAGCTTGTGAAAATGACGTCTCTGGCTTTTACGCCTAGCTTCACTATAGAAGAACAGACAAAGTAAAAAAAAAAGAAAAAAAATCTTTTGGGCCAAGACGCCTAATGTCTTTTAAATTTCAGGACACTAGATGTCCATTGCCTTTTAAATTTCGGGACACCATATACCCAATGTCTTTTAAATTTCAAGACACCGAATGTCCAATGTCTTTTAAATTTTGGGACGCTGGATGTCCATTATCTTTTAAATTTTGGGACACCCGATGCCCATTGTCTTTTTCGAGACACCAGATACCCAATATCTTTTAAATTTTGGGTCAAGCTACTGTCGTTTAAATTTGAGCCAAGTCCATTGTTTCTTTTACATTTCAGTCACAAAATCACCCAATGTCATTTAAGTTCCCTTTTCTTTTAATAAACTCTTTTTAATCAATAAACGTCAATTGAGCTGCAATAGCTTGTTGGCAGGGCAATGACGTCTCTAGCTTTACGCTGAGCTTCACACTGGTGAGATTAACGACGCTGTGACAGCTCGTAAATCCGCGTTTAAGTTCGCTGGTTTACAATTAGCATCTTTGCTTTGTTAATTTACATTATCCTATGCATTCCCGGACAAAATCCAAGTTCATGTCTTTACTCGTTTCTTACAACGATAATTCAAAAACTATGGTTATATGTATTCTCTTGTAAGCAATAAGTAAAGAGGGATAATTGTGAATACCCGATTTTGCCTGGGTCATCAAAGAAATTCAGAAAATGAAAAAAAAATTAATTACAATGCCCAAGTCCACTAAAAAAATCTAAAACTTGGAAAAAATGAATGAAAATCTAAAAAATAAAAAAAAGGAAAAGGAAAAAGAATAAATTTGAAAAAACTAAGGTGTTTACATTCATTGTATCACTAAGTCTCACATTGGAGAAGTCATGCTCTTTCTCCCCCCTCTTCCTATATAAATGGGTGATTCTCAATTGTTTTGGGGGATCCAAAAAAAAATTTACATACTTGGGCTTAATACTAAGTATAAGAGCTCGAGGGCTTTTGTAAAAAAAATTTCTTGTAAGTGGATTGCTATTCAAAGTTTGATTCGAGAGAACACATGGGCTTGTGCACCAACTTCTTTGAGCATAGCATTTTATACGCCTTGGAGGTAAGCTTGCTTTATTTTTTTTTTTTATTATTTTTTTATTATATATATGTGTTATTTATTTTAGCTTATTCATTTATTAGTTTGGTTTATTTATTTATTTTAAAAAAACTTTTTTATTTTAAAATTAATGCAAGAATAAAACGAAATTAGTTGAGTTATGATAATTTGTTAATCTTGTAACTTTTAGAATCATTGAAGTTATGACAACTTGGTGATTTGAAATATTTTTTTCTAAACATAAAAAAAATCAAATGAATTTTCAAAAAACAAAAAGATCATTTCAAATTTAAAAACCACTAACCCATAATCGTTTTTCTAAAGAATGACGTGACTTTGAATTCCTCATTGCACCTGGGGATACGTAGGAGTATAATCTCTATTCTGTTAAGCCAAAAATTAAATCTTCATAATTTACTTATCTATTTTGTTTATCTTTTAATAAAAGGGGTAAAACAAATATTTTCAAGAGTTATCAAAAATTATACAACTGACTTAAGGTACTATCTTAGGACAAGTGTGTCAGAGGTGCTATGAGATTAATTTTCTACCATTCCCTATACATAACCGACTCTCGAATCCAATCTAGTTTCGAAGACTATTTTGAAAGAAAGGTTTTCCAATTATTCCAATTTTAAATAAAATTGGTAGCGACTCATAATTTTATTTATTTTTCGCCGTATCCTGCCGCAATCATGGTCGCGACAAGAATAAAAGAAGAAACTACACAAGTTAGAAGCTTCACATTCATCAAATAAAAATCTTCCCAAAATCTACACTGGGAGCTCAGGCGCTCACCATTGAGCACTCAAGCACTGGGGTGGTAGAGGCTCTCCTATATTTTCCCCTGCGATTGGTGCTCAAGCGCTCAAGCCTAGCGCTTAGGCGCTCGTCGCGCGCTTAGACGCTCCTCAGTGGGTGCTCAAGCGCTCCTCGCGCAACATAAAGCTATTCTTTGTCTAGCAATGGGCGCTCAAGCGACCAACTTGCCAAAAATCAAATTCTGCAGAACAACGACTATTCCATTAGGAACAAGTGGTCTTCCAATCACTTAAGCTTCTATTTCAAGTTATTTTCAACACCTTACAAGGTCCATTTACACATTGCAACTCTTATATAATTTTTAACTCACTCCAAATTAGATCAATGAATCATTCATCATCTTAAAAACCTAAAACTCCCCCCTTAGCTTAATTGAAGTCATAAGTGTTTAAGGGATGAAAATTCATTACCAAGCATACAACAAATCAAAAACAAGTCATCCTCAAGTTATACAACAAGATTCAAGCCAAGAACACAAAAATCACATACAAAACCACTTGCCTCATCAAGGCCTCTCAATAATAAGATGAAGAAAATGGAAGGAAGAGTTAAAAACAAAGTTCCCCTACCTCTAATGTCCAAAATTGAATGAACTAAGAAGCTCCTCTCCACCTCTATCTTCTTCCTCCTCCTTGGTTGATGTTCCTCTTCCTTTAGCTTCTTTTTTTCCTTTGCATTTGTCCTTCCCTAAGGCAGCCGTGTGAGAGAGTGAGAAATAAGAGAAAAATATCTCATTTAAGCAAAAGTTAAGGCAGCAACAGAGGGAAAGGGCCATAAGGCCTTTTGCCTTTTTAGTGCCTAAATTGTAACATTTGATCTATTAAGAACATTTAGATTCCACAAAATCCAGTTTTTTAACTTCCAACAAGTTTAAAATAAATCCTAAGATTCATCAAAAATCTTATTTCACCATTTCATAATTTTTCATATCTGCTACTAGTCAATCCAATATTAAAACACACACTTAGTATGTTTAAAAATATCAAACTAACTCCAATTAATCTCAAATTTTAACTATATCATTTTCACATATTTGTGACCTAAAAACAAATTTTTCATATTTATTTCTACTAAGTAAGCAATTTAAGCTAATTCTGGGACTAATAACAATTATTTTTCACACATAGTACTATAGCAAAGTGACTAAACATGCTCAGAAGGCCACAAAATTTAACAGATATATTAAGCAAGTACTAGGCTACATTTATAACTATTCACAAGTCTAATATGTTTTCCGAGGGTGTTACAAAGTACTTGTAGACTCAAAGTCACGGCTGAAGTACAGACTTAGGTGATGTCGGGCTGAAGTACTTGTGGACTTAAAATCACAACTGAGGCACTGGCTTAGATGATGTTGGACCGAAGTATTGGCTTACATAAAATAACCGTTGGAGAAATAACTAGTTTATTGATATCAAAGGATGCTTCTTACATAGAAGTAATAATTAAAAAGCATTGCATAATAGTCTGAGTTACTTCGGCGCGATGACGATTGTCCTCTTGGTTGTCATTCCGAGGTTGTACCCTATCTTAATTGTGGGTGTTAACCCGAGGTGAACGTGGATCAGGGTTCTCATTCCTAGCCAGAGAACGTCTTCTTTGGTAAGGAGGAGAGGGACTTCAGGGGCTATAGCTTTGTTTCATGTAATGACCTATTCTTTAATTATTGTTCTGGGTTTGGCCCACATACCAGCCTAGACAGCTATCTCAGATGAGAGATTTAATGGCATCTTAGAGGTTGGTACAATCCTTCATGTTGTGCCCATGGTCTTCATGCCACGCGCAATGCTTGGATGTGTCTTTCCACGAATGCTTCTTCAAAAAGGGAGGTCTCTACACATCCCAAAGCTCGGTGTTCATGACCTTCTGATAGATTTGAGCCCGAGGCATATTGAGGAGAGTATAATTATCTTACTTCCCCTTGAAAGGTGGCTTTGAATTTCACGCCTTTTGGTTTTATTACTTCCCATACTTGGGCTCAACATCTTCTTTCTCAATATGCGTCTTAGCTTAGAGAACATCTTGAGCATTAATGTATTTATCAGCGCAGACACAAAACTTGTCCATGGTCTTAGACTCTCTCTTTGCAAGGGAAAAATAGAATGCTCTAGGTCGGGGCCCTTCTCTCATGTAGTACAATCCAAGTCTTTCATCTCAATCACACACGTTCATAATTTCCTTATTGAACTGGGATATAAAGTCTCAGAGAGACTCCTCTTTTCCTTGCTTGATCTGGGAGAGGCATGAAATGGATTTAGGCTGCACTTTGCTAGTGGTGAAGTGCAGCAAAAATCTCAAGGACAAGTTCCCCCAGTTATTCACAAACCTCGGAGTCAAGATGGTGAACCATCTCAATACGACTTTTTTTTAAGGACAAGAGGAAAGCATGACACATGAGAGAGTCATCGCCTCTAGCAAAGAATAGTGTAGAAATATAAGCATCCAAGTGTTCCTGAGAGTCTGTGGTCCCATCATAGGCTTCAATATTCGTAGGATACTTGAAGCGCCTAGGGATTTCGAAGCCATCAATATGCCGAGCAGGGTTGGTTTTGTGAAACTATGTTCCTCACTTCATGTTCCTGCTCTTTTGCATGGGCAAGTTCAACATCATGACCAGGACCCACGATCCTAGAGTTCTCGGGATGGTGGTCATCTTCTTGATATCGGTCTCCTTTATTTTCATGATTCCTTCTCAGGTACTAGTTTTCAAGTTCATTGTCCTGGTTAGCAACTCTCTCCAGGTTGTGAATTCTTTCCTCTTGACGATGAATTCTCTCATCCTGAAGTTTAACCAGGGAGAACAGTTCTGCTCTGGATAGCTCCGAGTGATCTATCTCAGCCTGGCGGGACTGAGCTTCATTCTCCACCCGGTCTCCAAGGCATTGCAGCGCTGACACCTGCTACCTAACGTCCCCAAAAGGTGCTCTTTGTAGGCCAAGTCGTTGCCTTACTAGAACTCTCGTGAAAGGAATGGGGAGATTACCTCCGATGAAAGAAGTCTCCAACCAATCCTGCCTGGGTTCCATATAGGCTATGACCAGTTCCAGGAGTGGTGCATGAGCAACAAGGATAGATGCTGGGCGGCAATTTGAAGAAGGTGGGTTGCGCGCAGCGGAATCATGATTCTGGTTGGTCGAGGTTTGTCTCCTCCTTGTGTTAACCATGATGATGGTGATGATAAGGGTGTTGATGGTGGTGTAAGCAGTAGAAATTTATCTCTTCCCATAGATGGTGGCAATATTCAGAATTGGATTCTGAGGGTTACTTGAGAAGGTAAGTGATGGTGGATTCCTCTGTGGCGCATTAGCAACAACAATGGAGCAAGGGGGTAGGTACGTGCAAAAGACACTCTGACGCTCAAGTTAATAAATGCGCAAGGAGGGTAGTGTGTATATTTGTGGATTATGTCCAGCCTTTTTCACCTTGCTGAGTATATATATATATATTCAGAAACTTAAGCGAGCTCTCCTTCCGTAGCGGGAAGGCTTCTAGCATAGGTTCCTCACAGTTTAAATCTGCATCCTCTAGATTAGAAGTAGCTGAAGAAGATAGGTACAAAACTGCTTTTGTAGTACCCTTTGGACATTATGAATGGAATGTAATGCCTCAATGATTAAAAAATGCCCCTTCAGAATTTCAAAATATAATGAATAATATTTTGAATCCTTACTCAAAGTTCACCATAGTATATCTAGATGATGTATTAGTATTCAGTAACTCTATTGATCAACACTTTAATCATTTAGAAACTTTCTTTAATCTTATTAAAGAAAATGGTTTAGTAATCTCTGCTAAGAAAATGAAACTATTCCAAACTAAGACTAGATTTCTAGGATTCGAAATTAATCAAGGTACTATTGTTCCCATAGAAAGATCCATAGAATTTTCAGATAAGTTCTCCAACGAACTCAAAGATAAGAATACTCTTCAAAGATTTTTAGGATGTGTTAACTATGTGGCAGACTTTATTCCTAATATACGAATAATTTGTGCTCCTTTATTTAAAAGGCTAAGAAAAGACCCGCCTCCTTGGGATAATCAAATGACTAATCTTTGTTCAACAAGTTAAGAATTTAGTAAAAAATATTCCTTGTTTAGGACTTCCGATCCTCAAGCCTCTCTCATAGTAGAAACAAATGCCTCGATTTGGGGTATGGGGAGTGTTAAAGCGATTACTACTGAGTCATCCAAAGAACAAGTCGTCGATATCACTCGGAGTTTGGCAACCGCTTCAACAAAATTATAGTCTTGTTAAGAAAGAAGTTTTATCTATAGTGCTAAGTATCACAAAATTTCGGGATGATTTATTTAATAAAAGGTTTTTGTTAAAAATCGATTGTAAAGCTGCTCCTTCAATTATTCAAAAGGATGTTAAGAACTTGGTTTCAAAACAGATTTTTGCCAGATGGCAAGCATTGTTATCTTGTTTTGATTTTGATATTCAACATATTAAAGGAAAAGATAATTATCTTCCTGATTTCCTAACCAGAGAGTTTTGCGCAGCTACAATGGCCGCTAGCTCCTCATCAAAATCAAAGGCTAAGAAAATTACTCTGGATAAGTACATGCAGATTTCTGCAGATAAGAACACTGAGATAAGTACAAGGTCATCTACCTCCTTAAAAGGGTCTTCCACCCTAGTTCATGTTCCTAATCCTATTCAGTCATGCGACCTTCATCTCCCTCACCCAATAGGTTTACACCTCTATCTTACTCACAAACCATTACTTGGTACTCCTTCTAGAACTCCTCGAGACCAAAACAATCTTCACCGCTACTCACCAATTCTCCTACCACGAAGAATGCAAATACGTTAAGAAAAATATTTTTGAACCTATAATCACCCTTGAACCAGATTCTTTTCTCCTCACTCGACCCCTCGAGAAATCATTCAACATGCTTCCCCAGTTTTCATTTTGTTCCTCAAGAGTCACTTAAAAAGAATAGAACTTTTTATGAACTCATCTTCATTATATTGAATCAATCTCTTTAGATCATTATTATAGTGATACCAACCCCGATTATATTGATTTTTCTAAAGTAAAGATCCTTAAGGTTTTAGGTCCAAAAGATTGGAATCAAGCTCCTCACACTCCAAAATCATTTTCAATTAAATTTGATCCTCAAACTTATACTTATTTGGGATTATCACAAGCTTGGTACAGATTTATGCTCCTCGGCCATATTCTCACTCTTGGTTCTTTTGGTTCCAAAAAGGGATAAAAACTTTTCCTCATAGTTTGCTTGATTGGATGTGTACCAAATGGTCCTTGTGTTGATATTCTTCCTCAACTTGCTAAGGATTCTTATAATTTGTTTACTCAAAAAACTGATTTTCCTCGGGGTTCAAGACTTTTACATTTTTATGTCTTGCTTTTGGAATTGCTTGGATTAATGTTTGGGATTATAATTTCTATCAGAAGTATCAGATTCCTCATCCAGAATGGGTCACCAGAGAATTTAGTGTTAAATGGTGGCCTCGGTTCAACATGAAATTAGTAAGTATTGAAGCGGTTAATCAATGGTTCCTTGCTAATCCTTCTTTGGTTAAGAAGAATCATAAGAAGCCATCACAATTTGAAGAACTTAAGAACAAGCTTCTTCAAGAACTGGCCTCTTCGTCCTCAGAACAAGAATTGCTAAGCAAAATTAAGACAACCATGTCCACCTCTGGTTCGTCTCCTCCCAGTGAAGGAAGTGAAAACAACGACCTTCTTGGTAATAGTAATGAAGATGACTGTTATGGTGTTGACCTTTCCAACTTGTAAAGGCCCACACAGTAATTTATGAAATTTTTCATGAAGGTTCATTATTCGTCGTCTAGCTATTCGTCAAGATTCCTACGAAGGCTCCTTATTTGTCGTTTAGTTCATTTGTCTAATTATGAAGTCTCCTAGTTTGTTGTCTTGCCAAGCATGCAGCTTCCTGAGAAGATTCCTTACTTGTCATCTACCTCAGCATGAAGCTTCCCGTGAAGGTTCCTCATTTGTCACCTAGCTAAGGATGAAGCTTCCCGTGAAGTCTCCTCACTTGTCATCTAGCGCAGCACGAAGCTTCCCATGAAGGTTCCTGATGTGTGCATATTCGAAGTCTTTTCTTATAAGTGAAGCTCCTTCAGAGAAAAAAGGCATCGGAAAAATTTAGTTTGAAAAATTTATGTAAACACTTTGTATCAAAAACTCTTGTATTCTCGCTTCCTCTGTAAACCTTTAGAATTCAGCTTTTGTTCAAGACTTGTAATTTTGTATCACGTACTCTGTAAGTATTTTGAAATTATCAATAAAGTATTTTGATCCTGATTTCTGATATATCTCTTCTTTCTATTTTCAAATGCATATTTTTACTACTGTTGAGCCTATGCCGTTGGTCCTGTCGTTACTGGTATCAGAGCCTCGTAAGAGGTTCTGAGTATCCGAAGCCTAAGGAAGGGAGAAGGACTTAGCGTTGGTCACCCTTGGTCGGTACGTTGGTCGGCTGTGTTAGTGCTGGAAAAGGCAAGGTTAGGTGGTCCCGTACATGCAAGTGGTGGTCCCGGTAAGAGAATTCCTTCATTATGTCTAGGATATTCAGAAACTTAAGCGAGCTCTCCTTCCGTAGCGGGAAGGCTTCTAGCATAGGTTCCTCACAGTTTAAATCTGCATCCTCTAGATTAGAAGTAGATCAAGATCAAGTTCAAGCAAATGAATTAGAAATTGCTAATATTGAAAACAACCTTCAAAATTGGGCAATTCCTTATGTTCCTCCTAAAGAAATTTATAAAACTAGTACTTCCTTATTCAAGCCTAAGGATTAGATCCATATGTTCGAAGCTACTCATATTCTAGAAAAATCTTGTGAATCGATAAGTTTACTAAAAGATAATATTATTGATCAATATGTTAAGGATAATTATCAGTTTATACATATTGGGTTAATTCAAGTAGCCGCCAAAGGGCAACATAGGTTAGGAATTGATAATCCTGTGTTAATTTTGTTAAGAGATAAAAGGTTAAGAAAACTTCATGATCAAATTACTTGCTATTTTAGAATCTAATTTGCATGATGGTCCTGTTTTCTTTAACTGTTATCCTAATCATGCCATTAAATGATTATATGACTAAGCAAGCTTTAGAATTAAATGTTAAGATATTAGATAATGTTTTTCAAGAAGGAACTAAGCATATATCTCATTATGTATAGAGTTCATTATAAAGTCTCTTATGAAGATCAAAACTTTAAAGCACTAAGACAATCCCCAAAGTATGAAACTGTAATTATGGAAGCAAATCTTAAGAAATCATCAATACTAACTCCTAAAAGATTATCTCATGAAGAAATCTTGTCTAGGATTCTCAAGATTGGGTGTTTCCAGAT
Source organism: Ormosia semicastrata (assembly GCA_029884595.1). Lineage (NCBI taxonomy): Eukaryota > Viridiplantae > Streptophyta > Magnoliopsida > Fabales > Fabaceae > Ormosia > Ormosia semicastrata. Next base: position 15,579,881 of record JAQQTO010000041.1, on the reverse strand, counting down.
GTAATACCCCTCAACCGATAAGAAAAATACTAGAATAAGAACAATAGTTCAAGATGGTTCTAATATAAGGATAGGAATGCTTAGGTCTAATTCTCACTCTAGACTAAACACTCCTACAAATTCGATAATTAACATCCCTTCAACTCTCCTACTTCCTCAAGACATTCAAGTAGATGGATCTTTGTTAATATAAACCTAACTCGGTGTAAACTTTGAACCTAATGTTCCTCAACCAATTTACCAACAAACTCATAGATCAATCACCGAATATTCACCCACCAGGATCCCAAGTCATTAATGTATTAGCTAAAGAAGAACCCTTTGAAATAGAAAAAAAATTGATAAGTAATGATTTTGAAGCTCCTTATAATAAAGATAAAAGAGATTGGTATTTTAAGAATTTTAGTAAAAAACAAACCACCAAGTTTAGAGAAGAATTTTACTCATATTTAAGGGAACAACAAATTAATTTATATTTCTTTGACTGGTTTGAAAAGTATTGCAAAGAAATAATATTCAAAATCCTTTTATAAGAATACCAAAAATATTAGTAAATAATAAAATATCAACTTCGTGAAAACAGAGAAAGACAAGATAATAATTTCAGAATTTCCTCTCTTAGAAACCATTAAGGTAACCACAAAAGAAGGATTAGAAGTTGAAGCCACCCCTTTTAAGGCAATAGCTTCAAGAGCTCATAATTTACCTATAGATAAGGGCGATTTTAATAAAGTTCATCAACAACTTAATTACTCTAATCAAATGCTCCATACTATGTCTAAAACATTAGAAAGGATAGATAATCAAATAAGTGAAAAACCTAAAGAATATACATCACTCAAAATGTTAATAAAAATTTAGATCCTAATAGACCCATTTATAAGGTAATTAATGTCCCAAATCGATTTAAAAATATACACTTTGGTTCAAAATCGACAACTCTATTGAAGAAATTAAGAAAAAAATTAGAACAGTTAACCATAGGAACGAGTTCTACACCCAAGATACATACTTTACAAAAAATTGAAGAATTGGAAAATGAACTTTTAAATCTTCAAGTTAATAAATTAAGGAAAGATATGCTGTCTCAAAAACTAGAAATTATTACCCAAGACCCACATATCCTGATATTCAGTATGAAGAAAGACCTTTTCAAGATTCTGTAGCCTTTTCTGGTGAATCAATTAATGAATGGAATATAGACGGATTAGGTGAACAACAAATTTTAGACACTGTTCAACAAATGACTATGGCATCAAATGTACCTTTAAAGGGAAAAATAATACTGATAGAACGTCAGCCTCCTTAATTGTTATGGGATTTATAGGCCAGCTTAAAGGATGGTGGGATAATATGCTAAGCCAAGGAGAAAAAGATTTTATAATGAATTCAACAAAAATTGATTCTAATGGACAAGTATTTGAAGATGCTGTAACAACTCTTTTGTACACAATAACAAAGCATTTTATAGGAGAACCCTTAAAATTTCAGCAAAGAATTGCAGACCAAATTGTTAATCTATATTGTCCCTCCATGTCTGATTATGGATGGTATAGGGATATGTTTTTGTCTAAGCTATATTTAAGAAGTGATGCATCAGCTGATTACTGGAAAGAAAGATTTATAGCTAGTCTTCCTAAATTGTTTGTAGAAAAAGTTAAAGTAATGATTCAGAATCAAAATGATGGTACAATTCCTTATGATCAACTTACGTTTGGTCAATTGTCTAATTATATTATAGAAACTGGATTGCAAGTGTGTTTAGATCTTAAACTTCAACATAAGCTTAAGAATGAAGCAAAAACCACTAGAAAAGAATTAGGATCATTTTGTTCCCAGTGGGGAATAGAAGGAGTCAAAGCTCCAAGTAGACAAAAGAAAGTTCAAAAATATGTTCCCCATAAATCAATAAAATCTAGGCGCTACTATAAAAAGCAATATAGAGAAGAAGCAAGCTCATCAAAACCTAGAACATCAAAGAAAAATAAGTATAGATCATCTAAGTCTAAAAATGAAATAGTATGTTATAAATGTGGTCGAGTAGGACATTATAAGAAAGATTAGAAAGTAAAACAAAAAATTAATAATCTAAAAATTGATGAAGAATTAAAGAAATCTTTAATAAATATATTAATTAATGAATCTGAATCTTCAAGAAGAATACATTCTCAAGAAGAAATGGTTAATCAATTAAAAGACTCACTTCATCTGAATTAGAAAGCGATAGTGAGAAAGAATGTACAAAGGCTTAGGACCGTAACTATGTGATTGTTCATCGTGCTTAAAAACTATTAATGTAATTACTAGAGATCAAGCATCATCATTATTAAGCATAATAGAAAACATGGAAGAATCATCTCATTAAGCAAGAGTTCATTCAAATAAAAGAATTTCTAGAATACGAGGATAAGAAAAAAGAAGAAGTGCAAAAGATAGATATGAAAGAAGTATTAGAAAGATTTAAGAAACCTCAAAGAAATGAAGTTACCCTAAAAGATTTACAAAGAAGAAATAAAAAATTTAAAGAATGAAGTTAAATTACTTAAAGAAAAAGATACTTGATTTAGAATTCAAAATGCTAAATTTACAAGCACAAATAATAGTACAAAATCAAGATACAAGTACCAGTCAAGACCCAGAAAAGATCCTTATATTCATTTATTAAGTCAAGTAATTGTTCATAAATGGCATTGTCCGATAGAGTTAGTAATAAAGGATGAACGATTTAATTTTATAGCCTTAATAGACTCAGGAGCTGATATGAATTGTGTTCAAGAAAGATTAATCCCAACTAAGTATTACGATAAGACCACGAATCGTTAAGTAGTGCTTACGAAATAAAATGCAAATTAAGTATAAACTAAATAATGCTAAGATTTGTAAAAATAAAATTTGTTATAAAACCTCATTTTATTAGTAAAAAATATTTACGAGCAAATAATTCTAGGTACTCCTTTTTATCTTTACTATACCCCTTCTCAAGAAAGCGAAAAAGGATTAGTTACTAATGTATTAGGAAAAGAAATTTGTTTTGAGTTTATAAAACCGCCCTTAATTAAAGAATTAAACATGGTTCAAGATTCATTAATTTCTAAGATTTACTTAATAGAAAGGAAAACAAAGCACATAAACATGTTAAGCAAAGAAGTTCAATATAAAAGAATTCAATAACAAATAAATAAACCCCAAGTTCAAGATAAAATAAAAAATGTTCAACAGAAATTTGAACAAGAAGTATGTAGTGAATTCCCTAATGCTTTTAAAGAACGAAAAAGGTACACAGTTACTTTACCATATGAAGAAGGATTTGAAGAAATTAATATTCCTACTAAAGCAAGACCTATTCAAATGAATCAACAATACTTAGAATATTGTAAGAAAGAAATTCAAGAATATTTAGATAAGGATTTAATTAGACCAAGTAAGTCCCTTGGAGTTGTGCGGCAGATTTTATGTTATGAACACTTCGAAATAGAAAGAGGTGCCCCAGATTAGTAATTAATTATAAACCTTTAAACAAGGTTTTAAGATGGATAAGGTATCCAATTCCTAATAAAAAGATTTAGTAAGTAGAGTTCATCGAGCTAATATATTCTCAAAATTTGATATGAAATCTGGATACTATCAAATAGAAGTAAATAGTGAAGAAGATAGGTACAAAACTGCTTTTGTAGTACCCTTTGGACATTATGAATGGAATATAATGCCTCAAGGATTAAAAATGCCCTTCTTGAGAATTTCAAAATATAATGAATAATATTTTGAATCCTTACTCAAAGTTCACCATAGTATATCTAGATGATGTATTAGTATTCAAGGTAACTCTATTGATCAACACTTTAATCATTTAGAAACTTTCTTTAATCTTATTAAAGAAAATGGTTTAGTAATCTCTGCTAAGAAAATGAAACTATTCCAAACTAATACTAGATTTCTAGGATTCGAAATTAATCAAGGTACTATTGTTCCCATAGAAAGATCCATAGAATTTGCAGATAAGTTCTCCAACGAACTCAAAGATAAGAATACTCTTCAAAAAATTTTAGGATGTGTTAACTATGTGGCAGACTTTATTCCTAATATACGAATAATTTGTGCTCCTTTATTTAAAAGGCTAAGAAAAGACACACTCCTTGGGATAATCAAATGACTAATCTTTGTTCAACAAGTTAAGAATTTAGTAAAAAATATTCCTTGTTTAGGACTTCCGGATCCTCATGCCTCTCTCATAGTAGAAACAGATGCCTCTGATTTGGGGTATGGGGAGTGTTAAAGCAGTTACTACCCGAGTCATCCAAAGAACAAGTCGTCAGATATCACTCGAGTTTGGCAAGAACTCACTCAGAATTATAGTAATGCTTGTTAAGAAAGAAGTTTTATCTATAGTGCTAAGTATCACAAAATTTCGGGATGATTTATTTAATAAAAGGTTTTTGTTAAAAATTGATTGTAAAGTCATCCTTCAATTATTCAAAAGGATGTTAAGAACTTGGTTTCAAAATAGATTTTTGCCAGATGGCAAGCATTGTTATCTTGTTTTGATTTTGATATTCAACATATTAAAGGAAAAGATAATTATCTTCCGATTTCCTAACCAGAGAGTTTTTGCGGGGCTACAATGGCCGCTAGTTCCTCATCAAAATCAAAGGCTAAGAAAATTACTCGGATAAGTACATGCAGATTTACTGCAGATAAGAACACCTTGAGATAAGTACAAGGTCATCTACCTCCTTAAAAGGGTCTTCCACACTAGTTCATGTTCCTAATCCTATTCGGTAGACGACCTTCATCTCCCTCACCCAATAGGTTTACACCTCTATCTTACTCACAAACCATTATTGGTACTCCTTCTAGAACTCCTCGGAGACCAAAACAATCTTCACCGCTACTCACCAATTTCTCCTACCACGAGAAGAATGCAAATACGTTAAGAAAAATATTTTTGAACCTATAATCACCCTTGAACCAGGATTCTTTTCTCCTCACTCGACCCTCGAGAAATCATTCAAACATGCTTCCCCAGATTTTCATTTTGTTCCTCAAGAGTCATTTAAAAAGAACAAACTTTTTATGAACTCATCTTCATTAATACTGAATCAATCTCTTTAGATCATTATTATAGTGATACCAACCCCGATTATATTGATTTTTCTAAAGTAAAGATCCTTAAGGTTTTAGGTCCAAAAGATTGGAATCAAGCTCCTCACACTCCAAAATCATTTTCAATTAAATTTGATCCTCAAACTATACTTACTTTGGGATTATCAAATGAAGCTTGGTACAGATTTATGCTCCTCGGCTATATTCTCACTCTTGGTTCTTTTGGTTCCAAAAAGGGATAAAAACTTTCCCTCATGGTTTGCCGATTGGATGTATACCACTTGGTCCTTGTGTTGATATTCTTCCTCAACTTGCTAAGGATTCTTATAATTTGTTTACTCAAAAACTGATTTTCCTCGGGGTTCCAGGACTTTTACATTTTTATCTTCTTTTGGAATTGCTTGGATTAATGTTTGGGATTATAATTTCTATCGTAATATCGATTCCTCATCCAATGGGTCGCCAGAGAATTTAGTGTTAAATGGTGGCCTCAGGTTCAACATGAAATTAGTAAGTATTGAAGCGGTTAATCAATGGTTCCTTGCTAATCCTTCTTTGGTTAAGAAGAATCATAAGAAGCCATCACAATTTGAAGAACTTAAGAACAAGCTTCTTCAAGAACGCCTCTTCGTCCTCGAACAAGAATTGCTAAGCAAAATTAAGACAACCATGTCCACCTCGGTTCGTCTCCTCCCGGTGAAGGAAGTGAAAACAACGACCTTCTTGGTAATAGTAATGAAGATGATTTTATGGTGTTGCCCTTTCCAACTTGTAAAGGCCCACACAGTAATTTATGAAATTTTTCATGAAGGTTCCTTATTTGTCATATTATGAAGCTTCCTGATTTGTTGTTTAGCCAAGCAGGAAATTTCCTAAGATTCCTAAGAAAGTCCCCACGAAGGTTACTTATTTGTTACTTAGCTGAGCAGGAAATTTCCTATGAAGGTTCATTATTCGTCGTCTAGCTATTCATCAAGATTCCTACGAAGGCTCCTTATTTGTCGTTTAGTTCATTTGTCTAATTATGAAGTCTCCTAGTTTGTTGTCTTGCCAAGCATGCAGCTTCCTGAGAAGATTCCTTACTTGTCATCTACCTCAGCATGAAGCTTCCCGTGAAGGTTCCTCATTTGTCACCTAGCTAAGGATGAAGCTTCCCGTGAAGGCTCCTCACTTGTCATCTAGCGCGAGCACGAAGCTTCCATGAACGTTCTCGATGTGTGCATATTCGAAGTCTTTTCTCTATATAAGTTAAGCTCCTTCAGAGAAAGGCATCGAAAAATTTAGTTTGAAAAATTTACAGTAAACACTTTGTATCAAAAACTCTTGTATTCTGTTTCCTCTGTAAACCTTTGGAATTCACTTTTGTTCAAGACTTGTAATTTTGTATCACGTGCACTCTGTAAGTATTTTGAAATTATCAATAAAGTATTTTGATCCTGATTTCTGATATATCTCTTCTTTCTATTTTCAAATGCATATATATATATATATATATATATATATATATATATATATATATATATATATATATATGAGCATTTTAGGGTGTGACGAATTTGAGCATTTAGTGCATATTGAATGTTGTTACTTTGAATCATGGAAACTATTATTCCTTGTTATTATTCCCCTGTTTATGCAAGGTATGATAAGAATTTATTTTTGTTGAAAAAGTTACATCTAGTAAATAAGCTGCTTCATGCGCGCAGTAATGCTTGGGTTCTACTCTGGTGGGCCGGGTCGCTCTAAATCCATGGACCCATAACTCGGTCTAAAACAGGTTATTATTTAGAACCATTTCCATTTCTCATCTTTATTCCTCAATCCACCATTATATACTAAATTAGTATACATTTGTTTGAGAGTGAGTTAATCTCTTATTTTACTCTTCCTCATATAATCTCTTGTTTAGCATTACTTAACTAAAAAATATGTTCAAAATAAGTGTTCAACTAATGAAAATCAGTTAATATAAATTAGTATATAAGTTAAGCATAATAATTATTTAAATGAAGGGTGTGGGGTGGGGCACATTGACTTTAAACTCACACCTTCCCAGCCTTGTAGCGGGGTGGGTTTAAAACTTGTGTCATGTGGGATGGAGTGAATTAGGTACTTGTGGGGTGAGGTAAGATTGCCAAAGTCTCATGTTACACAACAACTAAAAATGTTATTAAAAAAATCTTAATTTGATAGCCTGATCCGTCTAGCCCCACAAGCCACAAATTTTGTAAGATAGGTTAATTAATCAGTATTAAGAAAACAGGTTACAAAATGTAACCTAACTAATCATTTTTTTTTGTTAGGGAATACCTCATTCCCTTTCTATACATGTTTGTATAAATATTAGTAATTGAGAAAAATATCACAAACAAATAATGCAAAATTTAACGTGATTTGACCTAACAAGCTTACATTCATGAATAAGAAGATATCAAATCGAATACGAACATTACAATATACTTTTTGCACTGATAAAACTCCAAACACTCTCCCATACTACAATTTTTATATGAACAAAGTTGCAAACCCTTTCTAATTCAATTTTTGAGAATAAAGTTGCAAATCCTTCACTGCAATATTACTCACAATTTCTTCTTTCTTATTCTCATAACTCAACTAATTCCCCAATACAAGTATTTATAACTCACAATAATTTGTTTGACAAGTAACCTCCTTTACACACTTTTTATGACTTTCTTAATTTCTTATTAAAAATAAATATTTCTCATATTTGACATATTTATCATATTTTTTATATATCTTAATATTAATTACAAGATATGAATTTACTAATAAAATAAGAAATTATTTATTGTTAGATTGTGACTAAAATTTTGACCAAATCGTAATTTCTAAGATTAAGGGATTGATAATTATCTCAAGGTAGTAGTTTTCTAAAAATATTTGGATAATGATGAGATCAAAGTAGTGTGGGATTATCTTTATCTAAAAAGATTCAATTTGTATTTGAAGATTGATCATATATTCATTATAAAAGAGGATTAGAGCTATTTTAAAGGAGTCCAAGAGTGAGAAATATTTAGAGTGAGAGAGTTGTGAAATATTGAGAGCTTGAGTGCTTGTGTGAGATCTTTCTAGCATTACTATCTCTTTGCTGCACTGATTTATAACCATACAAATTTAAAAAGGTGATCCGTTTACATATTGATAGGCTTCTCGTTAATTAGTTGAGTATTATTAATTCCAACCAAAAGATTCCACCTTATTTCAAAATTGATTATGTATTATATATGGAAATTAACCATATTTTATAATTAATTATATATTATATTTGGAAATTATGAAAGTTTTTAAAAGGAAGGTAATACGATTCTGATTATAAACATCATTACAATGGTGAATAGGGTGGAAGACAATTAATATTTCAATCACCATAATTTCAAAATTTAATTAGGTATTATAAAAGGAAATTATGAAAGATTTTTAAAGAAAAGAAATATAATTGTAATTAGGAATGAGCTATACTCTATTGAGGACTTAACATGAGTTTTACGTAACATCTATAATAAATTTTAATTTAAGAATGTGGGTCAATTGAACCTTTTATGATAGGTTAAACAAATTAAGCTATTAAGTGCATGTTTGGTAATATATTAAATTTGTTGTCAACAACTTTTTTAAAAGTTTTTTTTATTTAATTATGTTTAGTAAAATTAATTTTAATTTTTATATGAAATTTAATTATTATAATTTTTTTATAATATTTAAAATTAAAATTTATAATTTTATATTATTAATTATTTTTTATATTTTGAGATATAAATATTATTTTGTTTTCAATTAAATATATTTTTTAATTTTTTATATTTATTTTAATAATTTAATATATAAAAATAATTTTTTTATACAATTTAAATAAAATAAATTAATTTAAAATAATATTTTAATTAATATATTTAAATATAAAATTAATTATATTATAATTAATTATAACAATAATTAATTATATAATAATTAATTATTAAAATAATTAAATTTTCACATGTATTTTCAATTACTTCCCAAAGTTGGACTCGTTTTTAAGTCTTTAAGAAAAATTATTCAAATAACATAACATAGTTAGTTTGGTTACGTGGATCCCAATGCAGGACCTATATACATTCAATGGTAGATATCTCTAGCGTGAAAAAGTTGTTTCTTCCTCATGAAGCATACAAGAATTCATCTATTCACCTATAGGAGTGTAATTTAGTAATTTGCACATTTTGCTGATATCACATAAAATTTTGTTCTCAAGTTTTCTCTCGTTTTTTTCGGAAGATAGAGCGCCATAAATCCCTCTCAGGCTCTGATTCAGTGCCGATCCAACTCTAAAATCCCTCTTCTCTCTGGAACATTCGCGTTTCCCAAACGATTCTTGCAGGTTGGTTAAGGTTACTCAATTTTTCTGCGAAATCATGTCTCTGTAATTTCTGCTGTTAGTGATTTAGGGTTGGGTTGAATTAATACCGAACTTGTGGCAAGTGTGTAGTGATCTTCATTTTGGTTCGAAATTATTATTTTACATTGAAGTGAAAGGTGAAAACCCTCCAAATTTCTCTGCATGCATGCGCGATTTTGATGATTTGGCTGGGATTTTGAACAATTTTCCTGTAAATACCAGTCAAAATGCCCGTTTCATTGTCTCTATTTTTCCACAGCTATGGAATTTCTGGGAATTAAGTAATAAAGCTTGCTTGATTTGCCATGGGATGACGGGGGAAACGATATCCATATATTTTGTATGCCATTATTATTCTTGCATTCACAAATTTCAGTTGTTGCTTTTATTAGCTTGTTTGTTTTCAATTTGCGCCCTCAGTATTCCTGTCTCTATAAAGGTTGGAATAATTTATCCGATGGAGATGGATATATCTCTATAAGTGGGCAATTATTCATTTATGTTAGTTGCTTAAGTTTTTGAGATAAATCTTTTTCCCTTGAGCAACTTGAGCAAACATTGAGGAAAATTTTAGTTTTTTGTGGTGGATAGTAGTTCAATCGATGCATCTCATCCCATTGCGTTTTAACACAGGTTATTATTATTATTATTAATTTTTTTTGGGTTTGCCACAACACCAAATTGAATAGTGATAAATGGCTGGATTCAATTGATTATAACATCTCAATTGCCCTTCTCAATTGTTACCTTGCTGTATACTTAATCTTGATGAAGTTTGCTATATGCCAAATGACATCTATATATTGTATGTTGTTTTCTGTGTCTCTATACTGATTTAAAGTATTATTTTGTTGGTCTCACAAGTCACAATGTTCAGCTAAACAGATGGCAAATGGTACCCATTCTAGTCAGAGGGATAAGGATGAAGAAAATAATAATGGGAAGCTGAGGCGAATTGGTGAGAAAGAAAAAATCAACTCACGTCCCAATGTATCAGATGCAACTGGTCTCAGAAGGTCTCCTAGAGAGACAACATCAAAGAAGGTGATTCCAAGTCCTTCGAGTACTCGGAAGTCTGAGCGACTTGAAAAGAGAACACTACCAAGTCCCGCTGTTAAAATGAAATCTGAAAGGGTTGAGAAACAGAAGATGCCAAGTTCTTTGAGGAGATCTGGAAGAACTAAGAATCACTCTTCTTTGAGTCCTTCAGATTCTAAAGGCTCAGGGTCATCAAGTTCAAAGCAGAAGCCAAAAAAAGAGAGGAGTGTAAAACAGTTGACATTTGAAGCTAAGGAAGTCAATGAAAACGAAGAACACGATTTGGGAACTTCCCAGGTTGAAATAAAGAGAATGGATGCTCGTATGTATCGGTCTATCTTTAAAAAACCAAAGGAAGGTAATATAGCAGGTTGCATGGTGTCATTCTTATTTCTACAACTTTGTTGTCCCTTACTTAACCATAGGTATTGTTACATATCCAAATGTAATAAAAAGCAATGCTAATTTGGTGCTTAATGTTACATGCACTATCGCTTGATAAAAATGTAGTTGAAGGTGCTAGTAATGGCGCTGCCCTTTCTTCAAGTCTTTTGTTGGCTTCTTTTTTGTTTACTTATCAAAATGAAGATAATTGAAAGTTTTGCTGAGTGAGGCACGCTAATTATTATTAGTTATAATTTATATTATCCATTTTTTTTTAATTACTTGATTCTCAGATCTCCTTGAGGAGCCGAATAGGATTGATAAGTCAACTCAGGAAGGTGGCAAAAGTGGTGGAGGCAAGATTGATGAATGCTCTAAAGGGAGTCATTTAGATTGTAAAGAAGTCTCCAAGGATGGTACGCTACTGTCTGAAGATGCCAATGCCAAAGAGATGAGAGCCGACTCTAGGTTGAGTGGGCCTGTGAAAGGTCTATTAGAAAATAATGTGATTCTAGGTTCATTGCTACCATCTAATACCACAACTTATGAGACTAGTGTGGCACCTCAAAGGGTTCAGCCTGATTGTTGCGGAGAGGAGACATTACAGATGTTAGTGTCAAGGAATTCCGTATTGGATGAAAATTTGGTTAGGAATGGTGTTGGGCATGATAGGGGTGAAAATTTGATACCTTCTAAGAGAAAAGGAACCACGGTGGACATGGATTCAGATGTTTCTGCTACATTGGCTAATGATGACAACTGCAACTTGATTGCTGATGCTGGGCCCTCAAGGCTAGGTGGCAATATTGTGGGGACTGGTAGGTCATGTTCCAAACAAAGAAGGTACTTCTTACTTGTTGGCAAATGATAGGAAATAATATAATATATTCCATTATTCCTGAATTAGAATGAAATAAGAGTTTTAATCCGTTCTTTATTCAGGTCTTTTGGCATGTTCTGTTGCTTTTATTGTGTTTAAGAAGTTTGGCTTTTGTTGTTCCCCTGTACCAAAATGTTTTTTCTAGTTTATTTTCAAATTCATGATCATATGACACATTTGTATTAAAAAAATGTTCGTATGACACACGCTGCCTGATATGTTATATTAAGCATCTTTTACCCTTTTATAATTTTATTATAGTCGATCATATTGGGTATTCTTGCCAGTTATTATGAAAGTTCGCCACAAGTCATAAGTTACTTTAAAGTGTCGCTACAGCTTCTATTCTCCAAACTGTTACTAATAATGCATATTATAGAAAGGGAAACGTAAATTCTGTATTAATTGTCAATTAGAATTTACACTTATTTATGGATACAGAAGAGTGGAAGATTACCCCACATAAATCTCTCCTATTTGAGAAAAACAAACTCTATCTTAATCTTAAACCTTATCCAAGTCAGTTACTTGGATATTTTTTTTTAAACAAGGATAAAACAAAGATAAACAAAAATAAAAACAAATCCTATCCTAAACTAACTTACCAACTTTCGTCACTTCCCCTCAAGTTGGTGCATAGATATCTATTATGCCCAACTTGCTTGTTAAATGTTCAAAATGAGGCCTTGGGAGCTGTTTAGTCAGAATGTCTGCAATCTGCTGTGTTGTCGGAACAAAAGGCATACATATTATGCCTCCATCTAACTTCTCCTTTATGAAATGTAGGTGAATCTCTATATGCTTTGTGCTGTCATGTTGTACTAGATTGTATGCAATGCTGATTGCAGCCTTGTTATCACAGTACAATTTCATTGGTCCTACAATTGGTCTTGTTAGTTCTTCTAGGACTCTTTTCAACCACAAAATTTCACAAATTCCATGTGCCATTGCTCTGAATTCAGCTTCTGCACTGCTCCTTGATACAACATTTTGTTTTCTGCTTCTCCAAGGGACCAGATTTCTCCGAACATAGGTGCAATACCCTGAGGTTGACTTTCGGTCATCAACAAAACCTGCCCAATCAGCATCTGTGAAAACTTCAACTCCCCTCTGCATGTTCTTTTTGAAAAATAGTCCTTTTCCGGGAGTACTTTCTAAGTACCTCAAAATTCTAGATACAGCCTCAAGGTGTTCTTCATAGGGAGAGTGCATGTATTGACTTACTACACTAACAACAAAGGCTATGTCTGGCTTAGCGTGAAATAAGTAGATGAGCATTCCCACTAATTTCTGGTAGCTTGTAGAGTCAACTGGAACAATTTTTTTCCATCTCCAAGCTTCTGATTTGGCTCCATTGGAGTCTCAGCTGGTCTGCAGCCACTCATCCCTGTTTCAACTAAGAGATCAAGGATATATTTCCTCTGTGAAACCATAATTCCCTTCTTTGACTGAGCAATCTCTGTGCCTAGAAAATATCTTAGTGAACCTAAGTCTTTTATTTCAAACTCTGATCCTAGGCACTTTTTTAGCCTCTCCATTTCAACATTATCATCTCCAGTCAGTATTATGTCATCAACATAAACGATGAAAACAACCACCTTCTCTATTGGTGAGAATTTCATAAACAATGTATGGTCTGTTTGTGCCTGGGAATACCCTTGCCTTTTTACAAATTGTGTAAACCTCTCAAACCACGCTCTAGGTGACTGTTTTAGGCCATATAGGGATTTCTTTAGTTTGCATACCTTGGAGCCATACTTTCTTCGAAGCCGCTTGGTGACTCCATTTAGACTTTTTCTTCAAGATCCCCAAATAAAGAAGCATTCTTGACATTTAACTGTTGGGGTGGCCAGTCTAGGTTTGTAGCAACTGATAGGAGGATTCTGACTGTATTAAGCTTAGCTACAGGGGCAAAAGTCTCTGAATAGTCTATGCTATAGGTTTGTGTAAACCCTTTGAAAGATTTCATAGTCTTTCAGAAAACATGAGAAAGAGCAAGAAAGTGAAGGAAAATGATGAGAGAGAAGATAAGGAGAGAGAAACTGAGACAAATGTAACTGTCATTAACTAAAAATGAGATCTGAAACTGATCTCAACTGTTTTATACAGGGGTCTAGATCATTCTAGAGTATCTAGAAGCTAAGCCTAACAGAATTACAACTGTAATACTAACAGAATAACAACTGTCATAAGCTACCTAACTAACTAATCGCATCATAAGTAAAGCAGCAACATAACATACTCTAACATTTCCCCCTCAAACTCAGGGTGGGTGCATCAATGCAAATTGATCAAACACCGAGTTTGTCTCTTAACTCAGAAAAATGAAGATTAGATAAGACTTTAGTAAGAATGTCTGCATTATGATCTTGAGCTGGAATATGGGAGACAATAAGTCTCTTGTTGAGTACTTTCTCCCTGACAAAGAACAGCTCCAGCTCCATGTGTCTGGTTCTTGAGTGTAAGATAGGGTTATGAGAGAGAGACACAGTGCTGAGATTATCACAATAGATGATAGGTGTAGAAACTGCAACCTTAAGATCCTTGAGAAGAGTCTGAATCCAGATTAATTCAGCAACAGTATTGGCAAGACTCCTGTATTCAGCTTAAGTGCTAGACTTAGCAACCAAAGATTGCTTTTTGGACCACCATGAAATGAGATTGGGACCCAAGTAAACACAAGAACCAGATGTTGACCAGCGGTCATCTGGATCTGATGCCCAATCAGGATCACAATAGGCCTGAAGTGAGAGTGGCTGATTAAGTGGAGCAGGTTGCAGTAGTAAGTCATAGGTTAGTGTCCCTTTAAGATACCTTAGGATCCTCTTAACCACTTTCCAATGCTCTTCAAGAGGCTGAGAAAGAAACAGACAAGTTTTGTTGACACTATAGCTGATTTCAGGACTAGTAATAGTAGCATATTGTAGGGCACCAACAATAGATTGATAGAGATGAGGGTCTGAGACATAATCACTTCCATACTTAAGAGAGCTTGTAGCCGCCAACCATAGGTGTTGAGATACCCTTGGCGTCAGTCATGTGCGCTTTCTCAAGTAAATCCCTAATGTGCTTCCCTTGAGTAAGCAACAAAGAACCATTAGGTAGGTGCTTGACTTCAATACCAAGAAAGTAATCCAAAGTCCCCAATTGCTTAAGCGCAAACACTGAATTGAGTCTTCAGCTGCTGTATCAGTTGTAAAGAGTGACTTTTATGTCATCTACATAAACCAGGACAGAGGCAGTAATGAGTCCCAAACTGAACAAAAGGGAAGGGTCACATTTGCTAGATTGGAACCCAAAACTGAGCAAAGTACTGGGCAGTCTCTCAAATCAGGCCCTGGGTGCTTGTTTCAACCATAAATAACCTTGTTGAGTTTACAGACTAGACTCTTATCCTTGTCTTCAAACCCAGGAGGCTACTGCATGTAGACCTCTTCCTCAAGAAAACCGCTGAGGAAGGAAATTGTTTACATCCAATTGCTGAATAGGCTAATGATTGGTGAGTGCCAAGGTGAGAATGGTTCTGACAGTTACAAGTTTGACTATAGGAGAAAAGGTCTCTGTGTAGTCAAACCTTGGTTGTTGATGAAACCCTTTAGCAACCAGCCGTGCCTTATACTTATTGATAGAACCGTCTAGGTTCTCCTTAATGCAAAAAACCCACTTGCAGCCAATAGCATTTCTATTGGGTGGAAGAGAGATCAAAGTTCAAGTATTATTAGCTAACAAGGCATCATATTCTGCAATCATAGCGGCCTTCCACTGGGGTTAGTCAAGGCCTGAGTAACATTAGTTGGCTCAACATGAGCGAGTAAAAGTGTAGGACAGATTTGGGGTTTATGAATCCCTGATTTAGACCTAGTTTGCATAGGGTAAATAGACTGAGATCTAGGCATGGGAAGAGCAGAAACAGAATCAGACTCAAAAAGAACAGTAGCTGAGGTAGAGGAGGAAGAAGTGGCTGCAGCAGCAGGTAAAGAAGAAGAGGATACAATGGCTGCAGTACCTGAAGAAGAAGAGGTGGCAGCAGGAGAAGGATGAACAGAAGAAGGAGGAGCAGATGCAGGAGAGGAGAGACCAGAGGAAGAAGCATCAGAAAAACTATTAGAGGTAGAAAGAAAGGGTACAGTAGGAACAGTAGTAGGTACAGACAGAGAGGAATGAGTAGGAGAAGTGGCTGTAGACTGAGACAATTGGGCAAAAGGGAACTTGAACTCATTAAAGAGAACATCTTTAGAGACAAAAATCCTGCCATCATTAGACAAACACTTATAGCCTTTGTGACTAGGTGAGTAACCTAAAAAGGTGGACTTACTAGACCTAAACTCAAGCTTGTGATGATTATAAGGCCTTAAAATGGGATAGCAAGCACAGCCAAACACCTTTAGAAAAGAATAATCAGGAGGCTTGTTGAACAAGAGAGTAAAAGGGACTTGATTATGAAGAGACACAGTAGGTAACCGATTGATGAGATAAACTGAGGTTAGGAAGGCATGATCCCAATACTTGAGGGGTAAAGAGGCTTGAGTAAGTAAATAAAAACCCATTTCTACAATGTGTCTGTGTTTTCTTTCAATGGTCCCAATTTGATGATGAGTGTGGGGACAAATGACACGATGTAGAATACCTAGATCAATTAAGTACTTTGAAAAGGGTCTAAACTCACCCCCCTCCACTCTGTTTGAACTGATTTTATTTTCATGTTAAAGTGCACCTCAACCATGGCTTTAAATTGTTGAAAATAGTAAGAGCCTCAGATTTAAGTTTAATTAGGTAAATCCAAATGTACCTAGTAGAGGCATCTACAAAGGTAATATAATAGGAATAGCCATAAGAAGACAAAACAGGTGCAAGATCCCACAAGTCACTGAAAATGAGTTTTAGAGGTTCAGTGTAAGTAGTAATAGAGGCAGTAGAAGGTAATCTATGAGCCTTACCTAGGCAACAAGCAGAACAAAATCAAGCACTGTTTTATTATTGATGGGTATATTACAAGATTGTAAGATGTGCTTAACAATTCATGAATGAGAATGCCCTAGTCTACAATGTCACAAAGAGTAAGTAGTAGGAGTATCATTTGTAGAAGTACGTACCAAAGTAGTAACTGATGAATTTATAGAGGGAACAACAGAAGTTACAGCTGATGTAGAACTAGAAAAAGAAACTTGCTTGGAATCCACATGAGGCAAGAGGAGGTTGTTGAAGGTGTATAACCCATCAACTCCAAGGGAACCCTCCAATAGAACCTCATGTGGCATGGGATTTGACAAAACAATGTGAGGCATGAAATTCAAAATAGACTGAATTGTCACGAGCAAATTGACTCACACTAACTACATTTTTAGTAATGGAAGGAACTAAGTAAATTTTTAAGAGACAAAGAAATACTATGATTACAAGGTGAAGGAAAAATAGAAGAGCCAACAGATAGAATGGCAAACCTTGGTCATTCCCCATGAGGATCTGATCAGTGCCAGATAGATCAGTCCTCTGCAGAAGGTGTTGAACATCTGCAGTCACATGATGTGTGGCCCTAGAGTCAGGATATCAAGCCTGACTTGGAAACCCCTCTGGTGTGGCCATCATTGCCACAGGTGGCCTAGGTTGAACTGAGTGGCCAAACTGAGGCTAAACCTGAGAGCCAAACTAGGGAGAATATTGAGTATTGCCCATAGGATGAGATGACTGCATGGGATATACTGGTTGAGACTGAGCAATATTTGAAGCTCTTGGCTGCCATGAAGAACCAGTGGGTGGAAAATGAGACTGAAATTGCTGAGAGCAATAGGAACCAGGAAAGGGAGGTTGATTCTTAGGTGGATACTGTAACTAGGCATAAGGACCAGAAGTCACAAACGATTGATCAAACCGATTGAAGAAGACAGAGGCATCGTGACCAGGCTTGTGACAGAGTCGGCACTCAACTGAGTTCCTATAGCCAAAGTTGCCACCTCCACGACCTTTGAAACGACCATATCTACCTCCTCTTCCACCATTGTAGGAAGCCCAAGAGCCATAACCAGGGCCATTCTGTGAAGAAGTCGAAAATTGAGTACCAGGATCTTGTGAATAAGGACTTGGCAACTGATTAGAAGCAGGAAACTGCATAGGTGAAGGATTGGAGGTCGGAGTTGAAGGCATAGGCTTCTCCTTAGGCACTGCATGCACAACATCAACCGAAAGAGCATCAGAAAGTGCAGATTGCCAATTGTGTTCAATGCATACTTTATGAGCCAACAACAATGACTCAATTTCACCAATTGTGCAAGGATCCAAACGACTGTTAATGGAGGTGACAAAAGCATGATATTCATTGGGAAATCCTTCGAGAATCACATCCAAATGTTCCTGTGTTGAAACTGGATGGCCGATGGAGATCAATAAATCGATCTGCGCCTTAATGCGCAAGAGGTATTCTGAAATACTGCGAGCACCTTTCTTTGTATTTTGCAACTCCGATCGTAATTGCCGGACTTTTGCGTGAGTCTGCGAATGGAGGAAACTGTGGATCTCATCCTAGAGTTGCCACGAGTGCATGCAACCAACAACTCGTGTCAACATAGCATCAAAGAGCAATGATAGAAGTCTTGAGAACAAAAGCTGATCCTGTTGTTCCCAGTTGAGATACTCTAAATTCACGATTCCAAGATCGCGATCTGCATCGGAGCTGAATTGGAATGGAATTTCAGGATTGACCACGAATCTCTGCAACCGGTGTCCTTTGATCAACTCTTCTACTTGCTGTTTCCAGATGAGAAAGTCTTTCCCATCAAGTTTTATAGAGATCGAGTGAGAGAAGCTCACAGGACCAGAAGATTGAGCAAAAGAAGAAGAAAAATTGCAATTTTCAGTGATGGAGTTGAAACGATTTGAGGAATTTGCCCTGATTCAAGACCGAAATAAGCTCATGATACCATGAAAGATTTCATAGTGTGAGGAAATGTGAGAGAGAGCAAGAAAGTCAAGGAAAATGATGAGAGAGAAGAGAGTGAGAAAGAGAGAGAAACTGAGACAAATTTAACTGTCATTAACTAAAATCGGAGATCCGAGACTGATGTCAACTGTTTTATACAGGGGTCTAGATCATTCTTGAGTGTCTAGAAGCTAAGCCTAACAGAATTACAACTATAAAACTAACAGAATTACAACTGTCATAAGCTACCATAACTAACTAATCGCATAAGTAAAGCAGCAACATAACATACTTAACACCCTTTAGCTAGTAGCTGCGCCTTATACCTTTCTAGTGTGCCATCTGAATTGTATTTTACTGTGAAAACCCACTTACACCCCACAGTCTTCTTTCCTTCAGTTAACTGTTCAACATCCCAAGTCTTATTTTTATCAAGAGCCTTCATCTCTTCCAAGATAGCTTCCCTCCATTCAGGAACAACTAGAGCATCCTGGACATTTTTTGGAATTTTTATGCTAGACAGGTTTGAAATAAAAGCATGAAATGGAGTTGACAACTTTTCATATGACATATTATTGGAAATAGGATGTTGAGTGCATGCACTAACACCTTTCCTAATGGCAGTTGGAATATCTGATAATATAATAGACTCAGTTTCAGGATTACTTGGATCAGAAAAAAATTTACTTGACATTTTTGTTGGATTCTGTCCTTTTCTCGGATTAGTCTCTTGGCTGTGCTTCAATGAGAGGCCTTCTTTTTTTTGAAAATATCTCTTCCTTGTCAAGACACATAGTTCTGGTTTCCCATTTATTTTTTCTTCCATTTCTGTTCCTACATCATTATTTCCCACTGTCACTTCCTAAGATGTCTGCATTGTCAGTTTTTGCAGTTTCATTCCCTTGGTTGTTTTGTTGTTCTGTGGGTGATATAGGTTCTTGGCTAGGAATTGTTTCAGTTTCATTCTGACCTATCTGCTGAAATCGAGTAGAGGCCAATAAAGGTTGTTCTAGTTGGAAAAGGTCAAAAAAATTTCCAGATTTGGTATTATCATCTTCCTTTTCAGTCTCCCCCTGAAGATGATAATCAAAGTACCTTTGGTATTCAAAAAATGACATCCATTGTCACAAAGGTCTTTCGGGAAATGGGATCAAAACATTTATAACCTTTTTGGGTTGGAGAATAACCAACAAAAACACACTTTTTGGCTCGAGGTTCAACTCTCCCTTGATTTTGATCATGAATATGGACAAATGCAGTGTTACCAAATATTTTTGGTGGTATGTCAGAGATTAACCCGTGAGTGAGGGAAAGAGTTTTTGAAAATGCTGATTGGGTCTAAAAGTTTAAGATCCTAGATGGCATTCTATTTATTAGAAAAACTGCTGTGAGAACAGCTTCACCCCACAAATAATTATGTACCTTAGCTTTAAAGAGCAGAGCACTTGTAACTTCAAGGATATGCCTATTTTTCCTCTCAGCTACACTGTTCTGTTGTGGTGTGTAACTGCAAGAACTTTGGTGAATAATGCCATTTTCAACGAAATATTTACTCAAATACTTGTTAAAGTATTCCTTCCCATTGTAACTTCTCAAACCTCTAATTGATTTCTGAAATTGAGTTTTTATCATATTATGGAAAGTAATGAACACTCTCTCTACATCATATTTTTCCTTTAACAAGTATATCCATGTGAGCCTGGTGTGATCATCAATGAAGTTTATAAACCATCTTTTACCCGTTAGAGTAGTGACCCGTGAAGGTCCCCAAACATCGCTATGAATTAGTGAAAACGGTTTGGATGGTTTATATGGTTGCAAAGGAAAAGTGCTGCAATGATGTTTAGCCAGTTCAGATGTTTCACACTTGAATGAAGATGGATTTTTATTAATAAAAAGATTTGGAAACAAAAACTTTAAGTACTGCAAACTTGGATGACCTAACCTAAAGTGCTATAGCATGACATCATTATCGACAACAGAAACAGAATTGAAACAACTGGTTTGAGCTAGTCTCTCTAATGCAGGTCCATCTTCAAAAAAATATAGGCCACCTCGCTGCTTAGCAATGCCAATCATCTTCCCTGAGATTAGGTCCTGAAATACACAATGAGATGATAGAAACTTAGCTTGACATTTCAAATCAGTAACTAACTTGCTAAGTGACAAAGGATTACATGATAATTTTGGCATGAAGGACATCATTTGGGATGATTGAGGAAGACAGAGTTATAGAACCTTTTCCTGCAATAGCAGAAAGTGATCCATCTGCAATTTTAATATTTTGGTGCCCTGCACAAGGATGGTATGAGGAAAAAAAATCTGCAGATCCGGTCATATGATCGGTTGCACCCGAGTCTATAATTCAAGGACATTTAGAAGGACTGACACTAAGAGCAGCAAGAAGGTAATTACTTGATTGGGCTAAGGAACATGAAGGGGTGGAATTTACTGACACATTTGAGGACTGAATGAGTTTGACAAGGACGTCCATTTGTTCCTTTGTGAATGGAAGTTCTCCTGGAGTGAAATTCTGGCTTTGATCTTCATTTGAGACCTGAAATGCATGAGTTTCTCCCTTTTTCTTCCAATTCAGAGGTTTACCATGGATTCTCCAGCATATCTCCTCGGTATGCCATGGTTTCTTGGTGTTTTTCTTATCTCCATCAGAATCTGGTCCTCTGGATACCAAGGCTGAGCCCTTGAATTCTTGATCTTGTCTTTTGATCATGATATTCCTTAATGCCTCATCCCTTCTTACTTCTGAGAAATCTTCTCTCAATATTGGGAAGGGGTTTTCTGACCAAAAAACATATAGACCCGATCATTTTCTTCTCTCTTTGTTTTGCACTATCACCGGGACAGTCCCACTTATCCTCATAACAGAGGTCTAATTCTTGCCACAATGTCAGCATTTCATTGTAGTAAGTAGCCAGATCACGGTCCCCTTGCTTGTTGTTCACTTGTTCCAAAGCTGTGTCTTAAGTGCAAATATTTGAGAGGAATTCTCCAAGTCAGAGTAGGTCTCCTTGACTCCATTCCATACCTCCTTTGCTGTTGGCAGAAATAATAATGGCTTCCCAATTGAAGGTTCCATTGAGTTCACATGCCATGCAGAAACCATGGAATTTTCTGATCTTCATGTCATATAGGTAGGATTATCCTCTCCTAGTTTAACTTCCCCATTGAGGTACCCAAATTTCCCTTTTCCATCAATCACAAGCTTCACTGTCTCTGCCCACTCCAGGTAATTCTTACCATTTAATTTGTGGGCAGTCAATTGATGACTGTTGGCTGTGGTGGAGTAGGCTAGATCAGCCCCGGTTGCCATGGTGGAAGGTCTACAATTAACTTCAGAAGTATGATCAACTTTTTCTTGAGGCAACCGTGACTCTATTGGTGCCTGACATGGCTGTTTTCACCATAGCTCATTCCATATAGAAAGGGAAACATAAATTCTGTATTAATTGTCATTTAGAATATACACTTATTTATGGAATACAGAAGAGTGGAAGATTACCCCACTTAAATCTCTCCTATTTGAGAAAAATGAACTCTATCCTAATCTTAAACCTTATCCAAGTCAATTACTTGGATATTTATTTTAAACAAGGATAGAACAAAGATAAACAAAAATAAAAACAAATCCTATCCTAAACTGACTTACCAACTTTCGTCACATATGATTGTAGAAATATGTAGAAGTATGCGGATGGAATATTTCTGGTACGAATTATAGCATTTGCACATTATATATGTTGACCAGTCCATGATAATATATTGGCGTTTTGACATATTAAGTCTTTTTCAAGCCTAAATAATTGGTTCTTTACTTTGCAGGTTGGATTCTGATCCTACAGTCACTTGTTATAACAAGTCGTGTGACCCTTCTGCAGCTGAGGTTGGTTGAATTTCTTTTTTCCTCATCATTCTTTTTCCAATTTGCTTAAATTTTGTTAGAAAAGGCCTTATAGTGTATATCAAAAAACAAAAAAAAAAAGAGCAGCCTGGTGCTATAAAGCTCCTATGATGCGGTGGGGTCTAGAGAAAGGTCGGACCCACTATGTGGGTCTATAGTAGGCAGCCTATTCCTTGCACTTGCAAGAGGCTGATTGCACAAATAGAACCTGTGACCTTTGGGTCACATGGCGACAACATCAACTGTTGCACCAAGGCTACCCTTCCTTACAGTGTATATCAAGCTCAAACAAATTAACATCCAGCATGCATGTGGGCCACAAAGTTGTGTCTAGTGAAACCACTCTAATGATAGAGTGCTGATTAATAATTAATTAACCATGCTCTGGCACCCTGACAAATGAACCTGTTTCCCCCTGACAAATGAACCCGTTTCCTTAAAGCACAAGTGGTAAAATATTTTAAAACAATAACCATGTGTATTCATTCATGTACATTTATGATGTTTGTTTATATATATTTTTTGATAGAGAAGAAATATTATTATTAGAAAAGAAGGGAAAATACAAGAAAGGATAAAGTATCCTCGAAAAGAAACAAAGGAAAACAAAAAGAAAACACCCCATAGGAATCCACAAAACAAACACATTTGAAAGAGAAAACAGAAAAATTAACCACCACAACACCTGCAAGAAAAGGTAAAAGCTGATACAACAATAAACTCAAAACAGTGCCCTTTTGCCTTCAACAAAGAAAATAGCTTCAAAGCTTCAAAAGAACCTAATTAAGCCTTTTAAATCCTTTAGGTCCTCCTTAATTTACTGCTGTTGCTAATCTTTGAAGTTCTTTTTCTAGCTTCTTCTTCTTCTTACTATAGGTATTTGGCGAGAAAGCCACCTTTATCTCCTTACCCAACATGTTAACCAACTTTATCCCATTGAGTCATGAAGAGATTGTGGATGGCACATATCACTTGCCTTGCCTATGGGCCTAAAAGAAATAACTTCCTTGTCCAATGCCCCCTCACTTTGGCCAAAAGGTTTTGCCGTTTAAGATTTTCAACAACTGGACAAAGGAGAATATCCATTTCAGAACTAGCATTAATAGAGTGACCTCCTAGAGGACTATTCTTGTCCTCTGTTGGATCTTGATAGCCTAAACATGAAGTTTCATTACCCTCTACACTTTGGTGTTGAAAAAGCTCCTTCACTCCTTGTAAGTTTCCATCCAAATCAAGACTCTCTTCCTGAGCTATTTGTTACCAAGATTTGCCCTTAAACCATCCTTCACCGTCTTCACAATTAATCTTGCCCTTTTTGGAATCTTGGAAGCCTAAACTAACAGTTTCATTAACCTCATAACTTTCTTGTTGAAAAAGCTCCTTCACTTCCTGTAAGTTACCATCAAAGTCAAAACACCCTGTGTGAACATTTTATTCTTTATGTTCAGCTCTTAATACATCCAGACGCAGACCTTTCATTGTCTTCATAAAAAGAATCAAGATCATCTTCATAACATAAAAACCACCCACCTCAGTGCCTGCAAAAGAAGAATCTTCTTCAACCTCTTCTATGGAATTTAAATCTTGAATTACACGGGTATCAACATCATTTATTTGCACTCTGTCTAACCCATCTTTGAGTGTAGAGAAAATTTTAGGAACCCGCACAACTGCAGAAGAATCTCCAGCATCTATCTCTTTACCGTCAGAATTCTGAACCTTGTCATCCTCTTTCTGTGAATTATGATGAATATCAGCATTGTCCACGTGACCAGACATTAATGGAATTGGAACTACTAACGTTGAGCCTTTTTCCAAATGCTGAACCGCATCTCCATCTTTAACTGTATCCTGCGACTGAATCTGCGATGCTCCACCTGACATAGCTGATTCCTTTTAGAATTCAAGAACACTAAGAAAGAGTGAGAAAGTAGAGAAAGAGAAGAGAGAGAAAGTAGATCTGAAAATGGTAACTGTCATTAACTGAATTGATTCCAATCAAGTTCTGGTACATATATCTGAGTCTAGAACATTGTAGAAGCCTGACCAACTAACAGCTAACGGAAAACATAAGCTGGTGCCAGCTGTATTGACTCGTCAGCAAGACTTAAGCTTATACATTACTGTATGTCTGTACATCTCCCCCTCAAACTTGGGGTGGGTGTAGTAAAGCATACTGATAAAAAACCCTGTGTTTGTCTTTTAGTGTATAGGACCTCAAGTTAGACAAAGCCATAGTTAAGATATTGGCAGTTTGATACTGGGCAGGTATGTGTGAGACTGTTAGGCTTTTGTTGATGACCTTTTCCCTTACAAAGAATAGATCCAATTCCATGTGTTTGGTACGAGAGTGCTGCACAGGATTGTGAGAGAGCAGAACAGTACTCAGGATGTCACAATGTATGACAGGAGGAGGAAGTGAAATCCTGAGTTCTCGAAGAAGAGACTGAATCCAAAGCAAGGGACTGAAATCCTGAGTTCCCAAAAAAATGCTCTGGCAACAAGGGGCTGTTTCTTTGACCTCCATGAAACCAGATTAGGCACCAAAAAATGCATGAACCCGAGGTTGATCTGCGGTCATCTGGATCAGATGCCCAGTCAGCATCACAGAAAGCCTGAAGAGTAAGTGTTTTAATGCCTGCAGCTGGTTGCAGTAAGAGGGCATGAGTCAAGGTACCTTTTGAGATACCTTAAAATTCTTTTTTAAACTGCTTTCCAATGCTCCTCAAGGGGCTGAGACAGGAATTGGCAGACCTTATTAACACTGTAGCAAATCTTGGGTCTCGTTATTGTAGCATACTGCAAGGCACCGACAATTGACCTGTAGAGATGTGGATGCTCAGCATAGTTACTGTCAAACTTGCACAGCTTGCAACCAGCCACCATAGGGGTATTGATACCTTTGGGAGGGGTTGCACATTGCAGACACAGGTGATAGTGAGGAGGTAGTTGACTCAGTAAGATTGGGACTATGAGAGAAATGAAACCTGTACTCATTAAAAAGAACATCTTTAGATACATAGATTCTGCCATCAGGGGATAGACATTTGTACCCCTTGTGACCTGATGAGTAGCCTATGAAGTTGCACTCACAGGTCTGATATTGTAGTTTGTGATGATTGTAAGGCCATAGACAAGGATAGCAGCATGCACAACCAAACGCCTTTAGAAATCCATAATCAGGTGAGTTGTTGAAGAGTTTGACAAAGGGAACTTGATTACCAAGAGAGGTAGTGGTAATAGATTTATAAGATAGACTGCAGTAAGAAAAGCATGATCCCAGTACCTAAGGGGCAAAGAGGCCTGAGCTAACAGAGTCGGGCCTATTTCTACAATTTGCCTGTGTTTCCTCTCTGCACTCCCTTTTTGGTGATGAGTGTGGGGACAAATAAGCCTATGATGGACCCCAAGATCAACAAGGAACTTAGTGAAGGGCCTGTATTCACCACCCCTGTCAGTTTGGGTGGATTTGAGTTTCTTATTAAACTGCAGCTCAACCATGTTTTTAAACTGTTTAAAAACATCAAGGGCTTCTGATTTTAATTTGAGTAAGTAAATCCAAGTATACCTAGTATAGGCATCAACAAAGGTTATATAGTAGGTGTATCCGCAAGAGGAAAGAAAAGGGGCAGGTCCCCACTAGTCACTGAAAATTAACTCAAAAGGTTGAACATAAACAGAGGTTGAGGCAGTAGATAGTAAGTGATGAGACTCGGCAAAACAGCAAGCAAAACAGAAATCAAGGACAGTTTTATTATGTAAAGGAAGATTACAAGATTGCAGTACTTGCTTTACAACCCCATCATGAGGGTGACCTAACCTACAGTGCCACAAAGTGTAGGAGGTGGGAACATGTTTAACAGAATTAACAGAACTAACAGGTGAAGAAACAACAGAATTAACAGAAGGTACAACAGTAAAAGTAGTGAATACATCAGTACAATTAGGAACAGTAAAAACAGTAGAATTATCGTGAGTAGAAACAGCAGAATTATTTTGCTTCAAGCCACATGAGGAATAAACAAGTTGCTGAAGGTGTACAATTCTTCAGGTCCAAGAGTACCCTCCAACAGGTGTACAATTCTTCAGGTCCAAGAGTACCCTCCAACAGGATCTCATGCGTGGCCTGAGATTTAACAAGACAATGTGAGGCATGAAATTCAAAGTAGATAGAATTGTCACGAGCAAATTTGCTTACAGTAACTAAATTTTTGGTAATGGAAGTAACAAGTAATAAATCTTTCAGAAACAAAGGAACAGAGGAATTAAAGGGAGAAGGGAATGAAGAGGAGCCAATAGAACTAACTTGGCCGATGCCCATCAAAATGTGATCTGCACCTTCTAGAAAACAGAACAGGAGAGAAAGAGAACGTGTAGTAAAGAGAGAGAGAGAATGAAAAAGAAAGAAGAGAATGATAACTCTGGAAACTGAAAACTGAAATTAACAGTCATAACAGTGTTTTCAACTGTATTTATACAGTTGACAGAGGAGGCTTCTGTTTGAAGCTCAACTACTCTTAACCTAACTAATTTAATAAGATAATATCCTAACTAACACTAGGACTCTAGAACACTCTATACAACAAACATCAGCTGATACAATATACTCTAATACTCTCCCCTCAAACTCAGGGTGGGTGTTGCAAAGCCAATTTATCAAACACCCTAAGTTTGTCTCTCAAAGTACAAAATCTCAGACTTGACAGCGGTTTGGTAAACAAATCAGCTGTCTGATCTTGAGCTGGAATGTGACGCACCACCAGGCTTTTGTTGAGAACCTTTTCTCGAATAAAGAATATGTCCAATTCCATACGCTTAGTTTGTGCATGAAGAATTGGATTATGAGCAAGAAGCACTGTACTAAGATTATCACAATGGACAACTGGAGCTGGAACAACAACGTGAAGTTCTTGCAGCAGTGACTGAATCCGGATCAGTTCTGTAGCAGAGGCTGCAAGGCTGTGATACTCAGCTTCTGTACTGGACTGAGCCACTAAGAACTGCTTCTTTGACCACCAAGAAACAAGATTAGGGCCCAAGAAAATACATGATCCAGAAGTTGACCTTCTATCATCTGGATCTGATGCCCAATCAGCATCACAAAAGGCATGTAGAGCAAGTGATCTTGCAGGTTGCAGTAGCAGACCATGAGTAATGGTACTCTTAAGGTACCTCAAAATACATTTAACAGCCTTCCAATGATCCTCAAGTGGAGAACTAAGAAACTGGCAGACTTTGTTCACACTGAAGCAAATTTCAGGTCTAGTGATTGTTGCATACTCCAAGGCACCAACTACTGACCTATATAGCTTAGTATTATCAATATAGTTGCTTCCAAGTTTAGACAACTTGCTGTTAGTCACCCAGGAGTACTTATACCTTTGGCATCAGTCATCTTAGCTTTTTCAAGCAAATCTCTAATGTACTTACTTTGATTGAGAAGAATAGACCCATTAGACAAGTGTTGAACTTCTATTCCAAGAAAGTAGTCAAGTTTCCCTAGTTGCTTTAAAGCAAACTCTGCTTTTAGCTTGGTGATCAGCTGCTGTACCAAAGTGGCTGAGCTTCCAGTCACAATGATATCATCCACATGTATGAGAACATAAGTAGTGTGCTGTGAACTTCTTTGAATGAAAAGAGAGGGATCACAGCGGTTAGATTTAAAGCCAAAACTGATCAAAGAAGCTGCCAACCTCTCAAACCAGGCCCTAGGGGCCTGTTTCAACCCATAGAGTGCCTTATTCAGCTTGCAAACTAGCCCCTTATTTGAATCTTCAAAACCTGGAGGTTACTGCATGTATACCTCCTCTTGTAAATAACCATTGAGGAATGCATTATTTACATCTAGCTGCTATAACTCCCACTGTTGAGTGAGTGCCAATGTAAGCACAACTCTAATTGTTACTGGTTTAACAATTGGTGAAAAAGTTTCTGTGTAGTCAAACCCAGGCTGCTGATGGAACCCTTTGGCCACTAACTTGGCCTTGTACTTGTTAATAGAACCATCAGGATTTTCTTTTACCTAAAACACCCATTTGCAGTCCTATTCTCTGGAAGTGGTACCAATGTCCAAGTCTGATTCTTAATCAGTGCATCATACTCAGCTATCATGGCTGCATATCATTTGGGACTAGTCAAGGCCTCTTGGACAGAATTTGGTTCAAGATGAGCAAGAAGAAGAGTTGGAGTTATTCTTGGTTTAACAATACCGGATTTGGACCTTGTTTGCATGGGATGATTAGACACAGAAACAGCCTGAGAATTAGAGAGATTTGTAGGTTGAAAATCAGAATCAGAGGTAGTGAAAAGATTAGTGTTTGCAGATTCTAATTCAGAACCAAATTCAGTAGCAGGAATTAAACCAGAATCAGTGGACAATAAGCAGCAGAGACTGGAATTGCAGAGACAGAACCAGAATCAGTGGACAATGGAGCAGCAGAGACTGGAATTGCAGAGACAGAACCAGAACCAGTAACAGGAATTGCAGAGACAGAACCATAATCAGTAGGTAAAACAGCAACAGAGACTGGTAATGAAGAAGATTAGCAGAAGAAGAATGAGAAGAAGAATGAGTTAGACGAACAGAAACTGGTGAGATATTAGAAAAGGAGATAGGAGGACCAGATGAAATGTCAGTAATTCCAGATGAAATTTCAATAATTTTGTTAGCAGCTGTAGAGGAAGGAGACTCTGAATATGGGAAACGAAACTCATTAAAAAGAACATCCTTGGAGATATAAATTCTGCCATCTGAAGAAAGGCATTTGTAACCCTTATGATTAGAGGAATAGCCTAGAAAGATGCACTCACTAGACCTAAATTCTAGTTTGTGTCTGTTATAAGGCCTCAAACAGGGGTAACAGGCACACCCAAACACCGTAAGAAACTTATAATTAGGACTTGCATTAAAATGTTTGATGTAAGGGATTTGATTTTGAAGAGCTGTGGTGGGAAGTCTGTTAATGAGATAAACTGAAGTGAGAAAGGCATGATCCCAAAATTTAAGAGGCAAGGAAGCTTGGGCCAATAAAGTAAGACCCATATCAACTATTTGTCTATGTTTGTGCTCAACACTGCCATTTTGATGGTGAGTATGAGGACAAACGAGACGATGGTTAATGCCCAAATCAACAAGGAACTTTGAAAAAGGTCTAAACTCCCCACCCCAATCTCTTTGGACAGATTTAATCTTTTTATTAAATTGAAGT
Organism: Ormosia semicastrata; assembly: GCA_029884595.1. NCBI lineage: Eukaryota > Viridiplantae > Streptophyta > Magnoliopsida > Fabales > Fabaceae > Ormosia > Ormosia semicastrata. The sequence goes on along the minus strand of JAQQTO010000041.1, from coordinate 15,550,037 downwards.
TCAACCATTGCTATAAACCCTGTACAAGCATCAACAAAGGAGTAGTAAAAACTACCACTAGAGGACTAAATAGGGGCTGGACCCCACAAAAAATTAGCTCAAAGGGTTCTTGATAAACAATAGTAGAAAGTTGAGAAGATAAACGATGAGTTTTACCAAGACAACATGCTGTACAAAGTTCAGAAACCATTTTACTACAAATGGAAGATTACAAGAGTGTAATATAGACTTGACAATATCAAAATGGGGATGTCCCAACCTACAATGCCACAATGTATAGGATGTAGGAACTACATTTACAAAAAAATGAAGAGTCATTATTTACAGCTGTTGAACTATCAACAGGTTTATTAACAACATTTACAATAGGCTGAAATCCTAAAGAACTATTTGAAACAGAAGATGAGGGTGCTGAAGCTGCAAACTGTGAAGGCACACGAGGCAAGGAGAAACTGTGGAAGGTGTATAAACCATTAGGTCCAAGAGAACCCTCTAGCAGTGTCTCGTTTGTGGCCTGAGATTTCACAAAACAACGAAAGGGGTGAAACTCAAAGTAAACAGAATTATCTTGTGCAAATTTACCAACACTCACTAGGTTTTTGGTAATTGAAGGAATAAGAAGTAAATTATTTAGAATGAGAAATATCAGAATTGAAAGGAGATAGAATTTTAGATGAACCAATAGACTGAATTTGAAAGCCTTGACCATTACCCATTAAAAGTTTATTTGAACCAGGAAAATCCTGTCACTGCTGCAGATTGGCAGGATCTGCAGTGACATGATGTGTTGCACCGGAGTCAGGATGCCAAGCTTGACTAGAGTTTTGTGTAGCAGAGGCTAACAAGGCCATAAGATTCATTTGTTGTGTTGTATAATTGGTAAAAGGATCAGCTGAAAACAGAGCAGGCATAGAATGTCCAGCTTGGGTGGAGTATTGGTATGGACCAGCATTGGACTAGTAAGGACTAGCACTGTGGACTGCAGGGATTGAAACTGAGAGAAAAACTGTTGAGGCTGAAACTGAGATGGAAGCTGTTGAGGCTGAAACTGAGATGGATAAAACGAGGAACTAGGCCCTGATTGTAGCAATTGTGAGTGTGCTAACTGGGTTGAATATGGCTGTAGAGACTACAGAGGCAGCTATTGCTGCTGCAAGGACTGTGAAGGCGTTTGTGAGTGCTGGAAATTTTGTCTTTGTTGTTTAAAACTGATTCCTGGTTGGGAGGAACCTTGTCCTTGACCAAAATTTTGATCAAATCTATAGTAACACATGGAAGCAGCATGTCCGAGTTGATCACAAACTTGACAAACTACAGCACTCCTGTAGTTAGAGCCAAACCTACCACGTCCTCTTCCTCTATAACTAAATCTGCCACCTCTTCCTCCTCTATTAAAATTCTGTTGGTAAGAATGAGTACCAAATTGATTTTGGTCAGAATTGAAACTTGATTGAAACATTCCTTGTGGATGCATTGGAGCAATACCAGGTGGGGTTGGCAAAGATTAAACATTCTTATGTGGGGGTGGCAAAGACTGAACATTCTGATATGGTTGATTCTTGAAAGATTGTGCAGGTGCTACAACATTCTTAGTTGAAGAATTGGGTAGAGAATTGCCACCTGTAGTCTGAGCAATATTGACTGAAAAGGCATCAGGAACAGAGAGGCGATTCTTTTCTATTCTGACCTCATGAGACAGCAACAGAGACTCAATGTCTCCAATAATGTACGGATCAAGTTTGCTAGAAACAGACGTAACAAACGCATCGTATTCTTTAGGAAGACCCTCAAGAATAATGTCAATATGGTCTTGAGAAGAAACTGGATGACCAATGGAGATTAAGGAATCTACTAGTGCTTTGATGCATTGAAGATACTCCGAAATTGAACGTGAGCCCTTCTTGGTATTGCGGAGCTCAGAACGGTACTGATTCACCTTTGTACGATTTTGGGACCTAAAGTACGCATGAACTTCGTCCCAGAGTTGCCATGAGTGCATACAACCAACCACACGTGTTCTAAGAGTATCGGAGAGTGATGATAATAACCATGAGAACAGCAGTTGGTCCTGTTGTTCCCAATCCAGATATGCATCATTTAGACGACCAACGTTTCTGTCTGAATCTGACAGAAATCGTGGGGGAATGTCAGGATTTACAAAAAATCTTTGTAAAGGATGGGCTTTGATTGAATCTTCGATCTGCTGTTTCCTGATTAACATTTTTTTCTCATCCAATTTGACTGAAATTGAATGAGCAAAGCTAGTCAGAGTTGAAGACCGAGGAACAACATTTGCAATTGGTGGTGGAGAAGCATCTATAACTGGTGGTGATGATTGGGCTTCCATAATCGCAAGTTAAATCTTGATAAGTGTTAAAAGAGAGAAAATAGAAGCATAGAGATTGTGAAACTGCATGTCTAAACTACACGACGGAGAGCTGAATATATAGAATTATGGCGATAAATACAAATAAATACAAAGATTACTGTTATGATTTGATTAGCCTATACAAGGAAACTACATAAATACAAAATATATTTACACGTTTTCAACACTCCCCCTCAAGCTGGAGCATATAAGTCATATGCACCAAGCTTGTTACAAATATAGTTTACTTGAGGACCTCTCAAAGACTTAGTGAAAACATCTGCCAGTTGATCATTTGAATTGACAAAGCTAGTGATGATGTCTCCAGACAAGATATTCTCTCTAATAAAGTGACAGTCTATCTTAATGTGTTTGGTTCTCTCATGAAGCACTGGATTGGAAGCAATATGCAATGCAGCTTGGTTATCACAAATAAGAGTCATTTGCATAACGTTTCCAAACTAAAGCTCTTTAAGAAGCTGTTTTAACCAAATGAGCTCGCAAGTGGCTGAGGCCATGACTCGATATTCTGCTTAGGCACTTGATCTTGCAACCACATTTTGTTTCTTACTCTTCCAGGATATCAGATTACCCCCAATGGATATACAATAATCAAAAGTGGATCTCCTATCAGTAGGAGAACTTGCCCAATCAGCATCTGAGTATCCAACAATCTGAGTGTGTCCTTTGTCTTCATAGACAAGGCCTTTTCCTGGAGCTCCCTTAATATATCTGAGAATACGAATCACTGCATCCCAATGTCCTTCACAAGGCGAGTTTAGAAATTGGCTTACGACACTCACCGCAAAGGAGATATTTGGACAGGTAACAGTAAGATAGTTAAGTTTTTCAACCAATCGTCTATATCTTCCTGGGTCTGAAAGTGGCTCCCCTTGATCTGTTAAAAGTCTAACATTGGGATCCATAGGAGTGTCAACTGACTTTGCATTCAATAGTTCTGTTTCCTCAAGAATGTTCATAGCATACTTACTTTGTGAGATAACTATGCCATCCTTGGATTGTGCCACTTCAATTCCCAAGAAATAACGAAGTTTGCCAAGATCTTTGGTCTGAAAATAATGACAGAGGTGCTGTTTTATCTGAGTTATACCTTCGTGATCAATGTCGTCCACATACACAATCAAATAGATACAGCCTCAGATTGTATGGCGATAAAAGACAGAGTGGTTAGCTTCACTGCGAGTCGTACCAAACTGCTGAATAACAGTACTGAATCGTCCAAACCAAGCTCGAGGAGATTGTTTGAGACCATATAGGGACTTGTGTAGACGACAAACGAGGCTAAAAGACTCCTCCTGAACATCAAACCCGGGAGGTTGCTCCATGTAGACTTCTTCTTTCAGATCACCATGGAGAAAAGCATTCTTGATGTCCAGTTGATGAAAGGGGCTAGTGGCGAATAGCGGCCATAGATAGAAAGAGTTGAACAGAAGCCATCTTTGCTACTGGTGAGAAAGTGTCCCCATAATCCAAACCAAATATCTAGGTATACCCTTTTGCCACCAGATGAGCCTTTAGGCGATCAAGAGTATCATCAGGGCCAACCTTGACCGTATAAATCCACCGGCAACCTACAACAGACTTCCCAGGAGGAAGGGGAACTAGTTCCCAAGTACCACTGATCTGAAGTGCACACATTTCATCAATTATTGCTTGGTGCCACCCAGGATGGGATAAAGCTTCACCTAGAGATTTAGGAATAGACACAGAAGATAAGGTGGAAAGATAAGCATAATGCAATGAAGAGAGGCGATGGTAACTTAAAGTAACATAGTGAGGAGAAGAGTTATGAGTGGATCGTATACCTTTTCCAAAAGCAATGGGAAGGTCTAGCGCGAGAGGTAGTTTCGGAGCTGGTAAAGGAGGTGGAGCCGAAAGAGAGTCCACAGGAGCCTCAGTAACCTTTACAACCTCTGATGGTGAGGGCGGCGGTTGTGGCTGACGATGATAGACCTGGATGGGGCGAGTAGTAGGGACTAGGGCACCAACAGGAGAAGGTGGTGATGGAGAAGGGTCAACTAGGACGAGGAGGAAAAATAAGGAAGACCTCAGTAATGGGTGTAAGTGGCCGGTCAGGAGACTCAAAGAAAGGAACAGACACGAAGAATGTGACATCGGCAGAGAGTAGATAACGCTTAAGAGTGGGTGAAAAACACCGATAACCCTTTTGAGACCGATGGTAACCGAGAAAAACACATTTGATGGAGCGAGCAGACAGTTTGTCAAGACCTGGAGTGACATTATGGACAAAACATGTCGACTCGAAGACACGAGGCGGAAGAGAATAAAGGTTGGTGAGGGAACAAAACAGAATGGGGTACCCAGTTATCAAGCACAGAAGAGGGCATACGATTAATCAAATAACAGGCAGTGAGAACCGCATTGCCCCAAAAACGGAAGGGAACACGACCATGATGCAAAAGGGTCCGAGTTGTTTCAATAAGATGTCTATTCTTGAGCTCAACAACCCTATTTTGTTGCGGGGTATAGGCACAAGATGTTTGGTGAAGAATGCCGTTAGATGCCATAAAAGTTTGAAAATTCTGAGATAAAAATTCACAGACATTGTGACAACGCAAAATACGAATTGGAACACCAAACTGAGTTTTTATTTCATGATAAAAGGTCTTAAAAATTGAAAACAACTCTAATATGTTTTTCATTAAAAATAACCAAGTACACCGAGAATAGTCATCAATGAAAGTAACAAAGTATTTGGACCCAAAAGTAGACTCAACACGACTAGGATCCCAAATATCAGAATGCACTAAAGCAAAAGGAGACGTAGCTCGATGACACTCTATCGGGAAACGGATTACGGGTGTGTTTCTTAAGTTGACACGACTCACAAGGTAAACTAGATAACTTAGAAAAGTTTGGCACCATTTGCTGTAATTTGGTAAGGCTAGGATGACCCAACTGAGCATGGATGGTGAGAGGGGAATCTGTAATAGAGCACACACGAGAGGTGGCAAAGAGCTAGTAAAGGTCATTAGACTCACATCTGGCACCAATCATCCGTTCCGAACTCCGATCTTGCAAAATGACAAAGTCTTTAGTGAAATTAATACGACAATCTAAAAAATGTGTCAAACGACTAATGGACAGTAAATTAAAAAAACATCCAGGGACATAAAGAACAGAATCAATAGACAGAGAAGGGAGGGGATGGACATTTCCAATCCCTTGGGGTTGTGTTTGGGAACCATTTGCTAAAGTAATCATAAGTAAATAGCCAAAGTTAAAAAGTTTGGAGAAAAGACGCTTATTACCAAAGATATGGTCAAATGCACCAGAGTCAAGGACTCAAGGACCTAAGGGTGGTGATTGAGAGAGACAAGCAAATGCATTACCAGTGTGCTCAACAGATGCAGTAGAGTTGGAGGCCTGCTGTTGTTCAAACCATTTCAAAAAGTCTACATAGGTAGCTAGAGATAGGGTCGGTGGTGCAGAAGGCTCAGGTAAATCAAGTACAGCAACTTGGGCAACATTGGCTGCCCGTGGAGGACGGCCATGTTTGGTCCAACATCTATTCTCTGCATGACCCAACCTGTTACAGAATGTACACTTCGGACGAGGCCTACCCGAGGCGCTAGTGTGAGAACGACCACGATTGGCACTTTGGGAGACGAGGGCAGAAGTATCAATCGGAGCCGAGGCTAGGACAGAATCAGAGGGGTGCTTAGCCGGGACCCAGAGCAAAATAGACCAAGCAGAGGACAAAGCAGGGATAGTAGGCGAATCCAAAATCTGATCACGGTTGGCAGAATATTTTGGAGGCAACCCATACAAGGTCATGAGCATGAAGAAGGTGCTACGTTACTCGAGTTCTTTCGCTGGGGTAGCAACAGGGGGTAGCAACTCATTGAAATCATGGAGAGCACCATGAACCTTTCCCAAGTAAGCAGACATAGGTCCATCAAACTGCCGAGGAGCAATAGCACTCATGAGATTGTGACAAACCCTATATAGCCGCTGAGTGTCGTTAGTGTAAAGAACCTTGGCCTGCTCCCAAACAGAAGCACGAGTGGTCTGAGCATGGAAGATCTACTTGAGGGATGAGTGAATGGTGGACTTGATGACAATGCACAACTGTTTTTCAATCTTCTTCCACCTGGGTTGTTCTTCCACAGGCACAGAGGCAAGGTCCATGGTGAGGTGGTCTTCATATCCTTAACCCTCAAGCCATAACTTGACATCTGAGGCCCAAGTATCATAGTTGTTGCCATGTAATTTATCAGCGAATAGAGGGGCGTTGAGGTAACTCGTGAAAACAGGAGGCTCAGCCTTTGGGTTGTCTTTAGAGTCATCTTGGGAGGTAAAACTAGCTATGAGTCAGATTACAAAGTGTATAAAAGTGAAATCACAAGGTACCTGAAAGTCCTAACGCAAGTGAACAAGGGGACAGAGATGTCTGATGGAGGATCCGAGGGCAGATCGGTGTAGAGGAGACGGAGATGAGTTAGAAGAGATGAGCGGCGGCCGGACGCTCTGGAGAATGGGCCACACGGTGGCTGTTTGGCTGCAACGGTGGGTGGTGTGTGGGGGCGCGTCTCGGCGGCGTTGCGGCTGGGCTTCTGGGGATCGTCCGATGCCGGTGGTGTGGTCGCCAGCCGGAAAGGAGATGGCAGACAACGGCGGAGAAAGGAGAAAAAGGGGCCGAAAAGACGTCACGACAAGGGAGAAAGGCGGCAAATCTGAATGGAAACACGGTTGGCTAGAAAAATTTTCACCGAAGGGTAGTGGACCCACCGGGTGTGCGCGGTTCTAGGATTGCCTCTGTTTAGGCTCTGGATACCATGTTAAAAGAGAGAAAACAGAAGCATAGAGATTGTGAAACCGCGTGTCTAAACTACACGACGGAGAGCTGAATATATAGAATTATGGCAATAAATACAAATAAATACAAAGATTATTGTTATGATTTGATTAGCTTATACAAGGAAACTACATAAATACAAAATATATTTACACATTTTCAACAATAAGCAAAAACTCAACTCCAGAATACACCACTTCACAATGCAAGTATACAATAGACAATGCAGAATGCGCAGCTTACAACTCAACTATTCAGACCAAGAACGAAATTGAAGAACAGAAATGCAAAACCAGATTTGAAGCAGAAGAACGTAGCAAGATCAGATCACACATATCGCACAGATCCAGAAAGAGGAGAGAGAGACGATCATTGCACAGCAAACGGCGGCCAGAAGGGATCTACTACGCGCCAGTGAAAGGACGGCTGGTGGAGCTGCGCGCAGAGGCTTCAATCAATCAGTAAAGAGAAAACAAAGAGAACAAAACAGATTAATAGGAGAATAATGACAAAAAGAAAACAGAGCGAGATAATATACAAAAAGAAAACGGAACGGGAGAGAGAGAACGTGTAGTAAAGAGAGAGAGAGAATGAAAAAGAAAGAAGAGAATGATAACTCTCTCTCACGAAAACGAAAATTGAAATTAACAAATATAATGTTTTCAAGCGTATTTATACGATTGACAGAGGAGGCTTCATTAGAAGCTCAACTACTCTTAACCTAACTAATTATGTTACTAACTAATATAATAAGATAATATCCTAACTAACACTAGGACTCTAGAACACTCTATACAACAAACAACAGTTGATACAATATACTCTAATTGCACCAGATAGATCTTGCTTGGTGAACAGGTTGTGCACATCAGCAGTAACATGATGTGTGGCTTCAGAGTCAAGGCACCGAGCCTGACTAGAAGGAACCTATGGTGTGGCCAGCATAGCCATTGGTGGTCGTGCCTGGAAAGGCTGGGTAAACTGTGATGGAAAAGGAGTGGAACTAGAGGGATAAAGTTGTGGTACAGCAAACTGAGACTGAAACTGAGCCGAAGTAGCTTGAAACTGATTGAATCCAGCAGGATTTACAAATTGAACTGCTTGAGATGTATAAGAATCAGGATAAGGAACTTGACCTTGCTGATAGGAACTCATAGGAGGTGGAGTGGTGTTGTATGGATTGTGAATAAAATTAAGATCAAAATCAATTGTCAAGTTCCGCCAAAAATATAAAAACCTTACAACCAGTTGTAGTTAGCAAGGGTCGATCCATAGAGAACTAATTCAATTAACACTATAAACCGATTCCTAAATTAAACTCCGAAGAACAATAAATAGAAAAAGGGAATTTTGTTTGTTAAAACTAAGAATAGAAATTAAATCTAAAGCAACAACAGTAAACATGATTTGAATTACCAATTTAAAAGTATTTGTTAAGAGATGGAATCCACCACTAGATTTATATGATAATGCTAACCTACATATCTTTTATCCCAACATGATCAATTATGTATTTATGCGATTGTGAGATTAATTCTCTGTTTTCCTTAGGTTTTGGTTAATTTAGCAACCGCTCAAATTAAGCCCTAATCACTAGTTAGCTATAAAGCAACTGCTCTTATATCTACCTAATGATTGCATTAAGATTTAGAAAACCAATCACGCTAAGATCCAATCACACACCGGGATTGAATTGCGTAGATCATATGTCTCACTAGTCCTATTACCACAACCGCACATAGTAATCCTAGTTTTACCACTTTCGAAATTGGCAAAGAGTATAAAAACCTTTATACTAAATTAAGATCAGAAAGATATGAATAAAAACACAACTGTAGTGAAATAAAAAACTATGCAGGATTCACAAGATCAAAACTAAGGTTTCATTTCCCTTAACCAAATAAGAAACTTAGTCACGCATGGCGAATTCAAAAACAAAAGAAAAACATCGTCAAGAGTACAAGGACGAAAGAAAATTGAAGATCAAACTAGTTTCCAATGGTCGAGGTTGATTGATCTCCGATGACTCGAACCCGAATCTCCAATCTTTGATCGAATCTCCCTCTCTCCTCTTCTTCGAATTCTCTTCAGTTGCTTGGCGGCTTCTATCTCAACCTCCTCTGGAACCCTAAACAATCCTATTTATATCTATGGGCCCATAGCTCAGCATTCGTATTCGAAATTGATTTTCTGAGCCGCGGACACGGGTCGTGTCTGATAACATGGCTCCCCCTGTGTCTTAGTCTGTTAACATAATTTCCGTGGTATTAAGCAGTATTAAAATTTGAAGAATATGAACACTGTATATTATTTCTCTTTAGAATGCTTACAATTGAGGTAATATATAGAGGAAACTGTACATTAAACTAGCCTAGAGAATAAGCAACACTAAAAACAATGTCTACACTAAAAACATGAAAACGTGGGAATAACGAGGCCACCGTCCATTGTCCACTGTCCAACACACCGTCCAACACTTCCCCTCAAGCTGGTGGATATACATTCTCCATTCCCAGCTTGGATACAATCGTCTGAAATGCTGGACTACTCAACCCTTTTGTAAGTACATCAGCAAGCTGACCTTGTGTAGACACATAGGGTGTACAAATTAAACCACTCTCTAGTTTTTCTTTGATAAAATGTCTGTCAATCTCAATATGCTTTGTCCGATCATGTTGTACCAGATTATGCGCTATGCTGATTGCAGACTTGTTATCACAATAAAGTCTCATCGGATCATCCCACTTGATCTTCAGATCTTCAAGAATAATCTTCAACTATAGTAGTTCACACACACCTTGAGCCATAGCTCTGAATTCTGCCTCCGCACTAGATCGTGCTACCACATTCTGTTTTTTACTTCTCCAAGTCACCATATTTCCACCAAGAAAGGTGCAATATCCTATAGTTGATCTTCTGTCTACTGGTGATCCAGCATAATCCGCATCAGTGTATGCCTCAAGTACCACACCTGCATATCTCTTAAATAATATGCCTTTTCCTGGTGTTCCCTTAAGGTACTGTAATACTCGATATGCTGCTTGCAAATGAGATTCTTTTGGACTATGCATGAATTGACTAACCACACTTACTGCATATGCTATATCAGGCCGGGTATGGGATAAATAGATAAGTCTTCCCACTAGACGTTGATACATTTCTCTATCAACTGCAGCATCTTCCTCTGCCTGTCCAAGTTTCATATTGGGATCTGTAGGAGTACTTGCTTGGTTTGCATCTTGTATGACACTATCTCTTTTAGGAGATCCATAACATACTTTTGTTGGGAGATGAATATACCTTTCCTAGAATGAGCAACCTCAATTCCAAGAAAGTATTTTAACTTTCCTAATGCTTTAATCTCCAGTTCCTTGGCTAAGCATTGACTCAGAATATGTTTCTCCTTAGCATCATCTCCTGTTACTATTATGTCATCAACATACACCAAGAGAACTGTGACTCCCCCTGAAGGAGAGTGTTTAACAAATAGTGTGTGATTCCCTTGGCTTTGTTTGTACCCATAGCCAACATGATTCTAGCAAACCTTCCAAACCACGCTTGCGGTGATTGCTTGAGGCCATATAAGGCCTTTTTTAACTTACACACAGTAGTAGCATGCAAATTCCTCCCATATCCTGGTGGGACCTCCATATAGACTTCTTCTTCGAGATCTCCATGTAAGAAAGCATTCTTGACATCAAACTGTTGTAAATCCCAACCATAATTAGCTGCCAATGCCAATAATACCCGAACTGTGTTCATTTTTGCAACTGGTTCAAAAGTCTCCTGGTAATCAATTCCATAAGTTTAGGTATACCCTTTGGCAACTAATCGTGCCTTATACCTCTTTATGGATCCATCTGCTCTATATTTCACAGTGTACACCCATTTACAGCCCATAATTTTCTTCCCTGCCGGTAGCTGCACTAGCTCCCAGGTTTTATTCTTTTCCAATGCCTCCATCTCTTCATTCATGGCTTGTTTCCATTTTTCATTGGACAAGGCCTCGGGTAGGGTGGTAGGGATAGCAATGGTATTTAGGCTTATAAGGAAGGTTTTATGGGATGATGAGAAATTCTCAAAGGACAAGAAGTGTGCAAGAGGATATAGTGGCCGTTTTGTGCACTCTCTAGTTCCTTTCCTGATGGCTATAGGAAGATTTTGGTCATTACTATCAACATGAAATTCAGTTTCTTCTTGCAATGAAGGGTTAGAAACTATTACCTCATTCGAAGGCTCCGAGTTGGACTCTTGGGCCCGCAGGAACAGCCATGCCTTCTTGCGATTGCTTTTGCCATACCTTACATTCTCAAGGACGGAGTTCAGAACAACCATCTTCCTTCTTGCGAACACCTTGCTTTTGCCATACCTTACATTCTCAAGAGCAGACTCAACCATTGGGTCAGGAATGGTTTTGGACATAGGTTCAAAAGGAGTGACTTCAGGAGGAGTGTTAGGGGCAATAGGAAGGTCATGAGAAGGACCATTAGACACAGGAAGTAATGACAAGTCAAGCAAGAAATCTTCCTTATTTTCCTTCATTGACTTCTCCCCCTGAAGTAAGGATGGGAAAAATAAGGCTCTTCTTCACTGAATGTAACATCTCTGGAGACATAGAATTTTTTGGATGGAGGGTGATAACACTTGTACCCTTTCTGGATTGAAGAATAGCCCACAAAGATACATTTTAGAGCCCTCGGGTCAAGTTTCCCCCTGTTTGGACGGTGAACATGGACAAAAGAGACACATCCAAAAATTTTAGGAACAAGATTATTGGAAGTTTGTAGATCAGGATAAAAGGTGGAGAGGACATGTGGCTCCCACGAATCCATAATCAAGATCCATAGGACTCTTGAACCCCAGGACTTTAGTGGGCAAGCGATTTATGAGATGAGTAGCTGTCAGAACAGCTTTCCCCCAGAAGGACTTAGGGACATTTCTCTGAAACAATAGGGCTCGGGTTTTTTCAAGAAGATGACCATTTTTTCACTCTGCTAACCCATGTTGTTGAGGGGTATGGACACAAGATGATTCATGGATTATTCCTTCTTTCTGGAAAAAATGCATAAGAGTCTGATTAAAGTAGTCTTTAGCATTATCAAACCTGAATCGTTTAATACCCACCCCAAATTGATTTTTAATCATGGAACAAAAATTTGGGAGAACAGTACTAATATCAGACTTGTGTTTGAGCAGGAAAATCTAAGTAACACGTGTACAGTCATCAATAAAAGACATAAACTATCTTGCCCCAGAGACACTAGGAATGGAAGAGGGACCCCAAACATCACTGTGAATAAGAGAAAAAGGAACAGAACTTCTTGTATTACTAATTGAAAAATTGGCATGCTTATGTTTAGCAAGTTCACATACTTCACAATGAAATTGTTCAACATCAAGACTTTTAAACAAAGAAGGAAAAAGACTCTTAACAACAAAAAAGGATGGATGACCTAATCTACAGGGAACAAGCTAAATTTTGTCTTTTTTGGTTGACAGAAGTTCTGAGGTAAAAGAATATGGGTGTTCAAGTCTGCTCTTGGTCCTATTTACCTGACAAGGTGTTTCAAGGAGGTAGAGGCCATCCTGCTCCCTAGCACGTCCAATCATCTTCCCCGAATCCTTGTCCTGAAAAACATAATGATCATTGTAAAAAATCACTTTGCAAGATACATCTTTAATTAATTTCTGAATAGAAATTAGATTTGTGGACAGTTTAGGGACCTGAAGGACATTTTTTAAGGTTACTAAGGGGCTTAGTTGGACATCTCCTACACCTAAGATTCATGATAGTCAAGGAACCATCAGTACGTGGATATTTTCTTATTGCTTGGACATGGAGAATAGGTGGAAAAAATAGTGGGTTGTTAGTCATATAGTCAAAATCCATAATCCAAGATTTGGTAAAAATTGTACCCGAGACATTGAATCCAACGGAAAAAGGTAACTTACCTGAATAAGTCAAAGAACAAGTACCTGAGAGCTTTTCAAGGCTGTGTAGAGAGACATTTGAAACCTCACCTTTGGTTGACATCATAAGAGACAAGTAATAGAGTCAAGGCAGAGAAACAGACCTTACCAAAGGGACAGAACTGTAACAGACGTAAATTATGGCCAAACAGAGAAGGTGAACGAATTAGCCCACTATCCAAACAGTCTTGGACGGAAAAAGAAATGAGTTTCTGTTTTGGGGTACTATTACGGGTACTGTTTGGGTACTGTTGGGGCACTGTTTCGGTACTGTTTATGGGTACTGTTCACGGGTTCGGTTTAGGTGATACGGAAGGGATACTGTTTGGGACTGTTCACGGGATACTGTTCACGGGTGCTGTTCATGGGTTCGGTTTAGGTGGCAATGAAGGCCAAAAAGGAATGTTCAGCAAAAGGGGCAATGAAGGCCAAAAAACACAGTTTGGTTGGCAATAAAGGCCGACCAAAAAAATAATCAGCGAAAAACAAAATCAGTCTCGGATCGGAACTTAATCTGATACCATATTAAAATTTGAATAATATGAACACTGTATATTATTTCTCTTTAGAATGCTTACAATTGAGGTAATATATAGAGGAAGTTGTACATTAAACTAGCTTAGAGAATAAGAAACACTAAAAACAATGTCTACACTAAAAACATGAAAACGTGGGAATAACGAGGCCACCGTCCATTGTCCACCGTCCAACACACCGTCCATCGTCCAGTGTCCAACAAGCAGGCAGAGAGGTACACGACCCCCCCCCCCCCGTGTCTTCGGTCGTGCTCAGCACTAGGTCCAATTGAGATGCCAGAAAAGGACACGACCCCCCCTATGTCTGAGGACACAGGCCGTTTCACTTGGTTTCTTCATGTTCAGCCCTGATTCTTCACATATGATCTTCTCCCTTGCTTCTAGAGGTGATGTTGATCTCCTTGAGTCTTTAGCTTTCTCCTCAAGCGGATAGCAAGCTTGGTTTGATGCTAATGGATTCCATCACTCAAAGATCTCCTGAAAAGCACAATTCAATTATGAACGCTTATAATCGCACCTAAGCATAGTTTCACAATAAGGATTCGATTAAGCTTCATATCTAGAAACTTAGCTAAATGCTAACAATTAAGCACATATGGAGCCAATTAGATCAAATATAAGACACTTAAGATGTAAAAATAATCGACAGATCATGGAGCCATAGGTGCAGAATTGTTATCATAATGATAGTAACAAACCAATGCTTCATGTCCTGGTTTGCGACACACCTGACAGACAATAGAGTTTCTGTAGTTTGAGCTGAATCTGCCATTACCGCACCCCCTAGATCGATTACCATAATGACCACCATGACCATGGTAATAGGAACCCCTCGAATTGGTGTTATACTGTGACTGATATGAACTGGAGCCAGGGAACTGAGCTGAATCTTGAGGAAATGATGTATGATACTGATTCATACCAGAAATCATTCCAGAAATTGCTGTATCCGAGAGGAAGGAGTGGATTGGACCACACCTTTGTCCTTTAGTGCTGCATGAGCTAAATTCATTGAGAGCGCATCGGATACTGCAGGTTGTTGATGATGTTTTTCTATTCGTGCTTCATGCGACAACAGTGATGACTCAATCTCGTTAATAGTATATAGATCCAACCTGCTGTTGATGGAAGTCACAAACACGTCATAATATTCTGGAAGTCCCTCAAGAATCACATCAATATCAGTGTTATAAAAAATGCAGGCCATGACGGCGCCATGGCGGTATGGCGTGGCGGAATTTCTGAAAACTGCCATAAGAATGTCATGATGTGGTGGGTTTGCAATGGCGGCCACCATACCAATGGTGCTGTGGCGGTATGGCGGCACCATTTATGAAATGGCGATTTGAAGGTGAGAAATCTCTCATCGACCCTCATATCTAGTTTATGGGTATTACCCGTTAGAGGGTAAAACAGAGTTTTCGGCAACTCTGTTAGAAAACCCTCTGTTTGAGCCGAAAACCCTCTGTTTGAGCCTGCAACCCATCTGTTCTTCCATCTGTGTTTCCATCTCTGTAGTCCCTCTCTGACTCCGGTGAGTGGGTCTTTCGCCTCTTAGTCAAGGCCATTTGTCCCTCTCTGTTCTCTTTTTCTTTTTCTTTTTCTTTTATTTTCAACCCTGAACCACTCTTCTTCCTCTCTACAAACCATGACTATAAACCCACCCACCCATTTACAAAACCACAGCCGTAATGCACATGCTCCTCTGTTTTTCGTTTCACTGTAACAGAACCAACATGCTCTGTTTCCATTTCACCATGAGAGAGCCATAACTCTGTTTTCATGCCTTTCTTCCATGGCTGTGTTTTTTTTTTATAATTTGTAACCCACCCACCCACCCATTAACCCAACCACCCAGTATGTCCAGCCTCTGTAAAATGTTATTCTGCTCAGATTTTTAATTTTTTTCTGCTTGCTTTACATGATTTGCGATACTTTTAGTTAGTTTGATATGCTAGAAAATGTTTTAATTATGTTTATTATTCTTGAAATATGTTGTTAGATTTTTATTATTTATATAGTATGTCCTTATGATGGTGTCTACTTAAAGTCTATTATTTGGTTTATGATAGGGCACAATGGCGTCGTTTGATCCATGTAGCCGACCCCACCTAGTGGGAAAAGGCTTAGTTGTTGTTGTTGTTGTTGTTGTTGTATATTATGTATGATGCGGCTAAAACTAGTGTGAGAACACAGAGTGGGGTCACAGAAGATTTTCCTATAATTATAGGACTGCACCAGGGGTCAACTTTGAGTCCATATCTTTTTACCTTGGTCTTGGATGTGCTTACTGCGTATATCCAAGAGCCGGTGCCACAATGCATGCTTTTTGCAGATGATATAGTCTTAGTTGGAGAGTCGAGAGAGGAAACAAATGGGAAGCTAGAGCTATGGAGACGAGCTTTGGAAAAACATGACTTTCGTCTAAGCAGGAGTAAGACGGAATATATGAAATGTAAGTTCAGTAAGAGACGTGTTAATGCTAGTTTAGCAGTGAAAATTGGAGATCATACCATACCACAAGTCACACAGTTTAGGTATCTTGGATTTATTATACAAAATGATGGAGAGATAGAGGGAGATGTAAACTATAAGATTCAAGCTAGATTGATGAAATGGAGAAGTGCTTCAGGAGTTATTTGTGATAGAAAAGTGCCTTTCAAGCTTAAGGGTAAATTTTACCGCACAGCTATAAGGCCTACGATGTTGTATGGTACTGAATGTTGGGCAGTAAAAAGCCAACATGAGCATAAGATCAGTGTTGCGGAGATGAGAATGTTGCGCTGGATGTGTGGCCATACAAAACAAGATAGGATTAAGAATGAATGCATTAGAGAGAAAGTAGGGTAGCACCTATTGTGGAAAAGATGGAAGAATCTCGCCTTAAGGTGGTTTGGACATGTAAGGAGAAGACCCTTAGAAGCCCTTGTAAGAAGAGTAGATCAGGTGAAGAATAACCCAATAACGAGAAGTAGAGGAAGACCAAGAAAGACTATAGTTGAAACAATTAAAAAAGATTTAGATTTGAATAACATTTTTGAAGACTTGGTTTATGATAGGACACAATGGCGTCGTTTGATTCATGTAACCGACCCCACCTAGTGGGAAAAGGCTTGGTTGTTGTTGTTGTATATTATGTAGACATTGAAGTATTCTCCATGGTTGGGGGATCGAATGAGCTCATGATACCATTTTAGAATTCAAGAACATTAAGAAAGTGTGAGAAAGTAGAGAGAGAGAGAAGAGAGTGAAAGTAGATATGAAAATGGTAACTGTTATTAACTGAATTGAACCCAATCAGGTTCTGGTACATAAATGTGAGTCTAGAACATTGTAGAAGCCTAACCAACTAACTAACAGCTAACTGAAAACATGAGCTGGCGCCAGCTCAATTGACACATCAGCAACAATTAAGCTGATACAATACTGTATACTCTAACAAGGAAAATATTAAATGGCCCAGAAAACATTGTCTCGGCTCAGCCCAGATAGTATTAAAAAGGTAAAAAACCTAAACTGCCTTGCACATGTGGGTTCCCGATAATTTAATTTCATTGACTGATGCCTTTTTTTGGCAAAGCCGGGAGCATCACCGGCAAGCTCTGTAGCAATGCTCCTCTAACAATTCCTTTCTCAAAATAGGGGTCTGAGTTCCAGACTCGTACTTAGCTTCACCTAATTTCTTAACAACCCTGTCTCCTTTCTTAAAATTGTGTTTACTAGAGTCTAGAGGGGATGGGTGCAAGTTTTTCAAGCACACTTTGTTTGCCTCTTTTTGGGGCTCAATCTCTCAAAAACTGGAACAGATTGACCATTATCAGTAGATAAATTGGGTAACAAATCTCTATGATATGATAATTATTAGGCAAAAAATTATTCTGATTATTATACACAGGCCTTAAATCCCTGTGATAATGATAATTAGGCAATAAATTCCTAAGATCATGCCAATCATCACATTTCAAATTTGGAACAGATTGCAAACCCCTATGATTACGCCAATCAGGCATTGAATCGCTATAAATACACTGGTCAACACATTTCAAATTGCCAGTTACACTGACATTTGAATTTTGCTGAAAATCTTGCTTGACTAATGAATGTTTCCTAATTCAACTCTGATTCTCTTAAACACTCTCAAAGATTTGCTTCTTCTAGAGGATGTTACTGGTCTGATTGCGGGTCTGATGATTTTTTATATTTATCTCTGGGTAAGTCTTTGATCTCTTGATATTTTGTTACTAGCTTCAGGATGGAGGTGTTATAGATGCAAGCATGCTGCGGAAGGAATGTCCTGCAAACTTACTTACAGATGTTGCTAAAAATATATGTCTAATTTGCAAGAGTGAAGGGCAGCTATTGTGAGTACACTTCTTACATTGGTTGTTCTGTTTATGCAAGTGTTGTGTATCATTCTTGTGTATTCATCATTTAGAACCCATAGTAGGTTGGCATGTGCTGAACTGATATTTTCGTCTATCATGCTAGTTTTCCCCCCTTTCCTGTAAAATTTCCATAGTTGCTAACTCACTACAGTGGCATGGACTTAAGTTAATATCTATTTTGTTGGCGTGTTGCATACTTTTTTTGTAAGGATATATTATTCATGTGTTTGTCTTAAATGGCTGCTTGTTTTAAAAACTGGAATAGTCATCGATTTAGTGACCCTATTGCTACTGGTTCACCGGACCGGTTTAACTTGTTTAACCAGCAGTTGAACTAGATAATGTCATAATAATTATATAAAAATAATTGATTGTTTTTCTAAAATTAAACTATTATTCATGTATTTGTCTTAAATGGCTGCTTGAATGTTGAATCCAATGTTTCCAAAACTGGATTGGTTATCGATTTAATGACAGTGTAGTCAAAGGCGCTAACTCTTCAATAAGGCATGCGTCTTTAGTGCCTTAATGGTGCTTTTAGCATATGGCAGAGGCGCTCGCCAATTAAACTATTATTCATGTATTTGTCTTAAATGGCTGCTTGAATGTTGAATCCAATGTTTCCAAAACTGGATTGGTTATCGATTTAATGACAGTGTAGTCAAAGGCGCTAACTCTTCAATAAGGCATGCGTCTTTAGTGCCTTAATGGTGCTTTTAGCATATGGCAGAGGCGCTCCAGGCGAGCGCCTTACTTATAATTAAGGAATATTTTTTTGTTTACTGGGATTAGGGAATTAGTTTAAGCTCAGCCCATGAAAATCTTGGTTTTAATATAACAAGGAGTGCAGCCAAAGAGTCAATCACAGTTACCAGTTGATAGTTACTGGAAACAGAGGTGAGAGGAGGAAGAAAGTGATCCACCGCTTGACCAAAAGTCATTCTGTGACTAATAATTTAAAAGTTAAAACTTTAGGAATTTTAGGAACTTTGGGGCTGCCATACATCTTTTTTTTATTATGAATTCTAGTCTTTAAAGCTTATTATCAACTTATTATCATGTTTTACCAAGGATTTTAATGTTTTATTGTTACTATGAAGTATTTAATTTATATGACAAATTTATGCAATGTGGTTATATATTTTACTGTTTTTTAACGCCTTTCTTTAGTGAGGCGTGTGCCTTTTGATACCTCTCGACTCAAGGCGTTAGAAGCCCCTAGTGCCTTAAGGCCACTTTTCGCCTTTGACTACCTTGGATCCTACTGGTTCACCCTTCACTGTCTTAAACTTGTTTAATCGAAAGTTGAACTAGATAATGTCATAATTATATACAAATAATTGATATAATTATACAAAATTTATATAATATAATCAATAATGCATTTCTATTAGTAAAAATATATACTCTAAAATAAACCTCATAAGAAATGTTATATTATAATGTATATTAACTTTCTTTAAAGCTTATAAATTCATAAAATTTAATTTAAATCTGTGTTTACTGGTTGGACTCATCATACAAGGTTTCTCCAAACAAAAAATAGTTATAAATTTGTAATGTGCTCCTTCGTTTTTAATCAATAATTGTAATGTATACAATAAAAATGTAATAAAAAACAAATGTACCATCTTTAAGTATTCCTTCATATAGAAAGAAGGAATGTTGGAATGTATGAATATTATTCCTTGAATCAATTGTGTACAGAGAAGGTTACAATATATAGGCTAATGCCATTGATTGCTATCCTAAAAATAAGGGAGAAAAATCAGCCCTAATAAAAACAAGAATAAAATCATATCTGTACATATCTGATATTAATGCTGATATATTACAACACTCCCCCTCAAGCTGGTGAGTGAATATCTATCATTCCCAGCTTGCAAGTAAAACCTTGAAATCGCTCTGTGGGAAGCCCCTTGGTGAAAACATCTGCTAATTGGTGCTCTAAAGGGACGTACTCTGTAGTTATAAGGCCATCATCTAATTTTTCCTTGATAAAATGGCGATCAATCTCTATATGCTTTGTCCGATCATGTTGAACCGGGTTGTGAGCAATGCTGATTGCAGACTTATTATCACACAGTAACCTCATAGGAGCTTCATACTTTATTCTGAGATCATCAAGTATGATTCTCATCCATAGCAGTTCACAAATTCCTTGTGCCATAGCTCAAAATTCAGCCTGTGCACTTGACCTTGCAACAACATTTTGTTTCTTACTTCTCCAAGTCACCAAGTTTCCTCCTAAAAACATGCGAACCTTTGAGGTAGACCGCTTTGCCTACAATGACCCGACATAATCATCTGTATAGGTTTCAATGGTCAATTTTTGTTCTCTCCGAAATAGAAGTCCTCTTCTTGGGCTTGTCTTCAAATACTGGAGAATTCTATTCACAGCTAGCATATGTCTCTCACGAGGATCATGCATGAACTGGCTAACTACACTGACAGCATAGGCTATGTCTGGTCTGGTGTGAGACAAATATATCAGTTTTCCCGCAAGTCTCTGATATTGTGCCTTATCCACCCTTGGGCTCTCCTTATTGTTTCCTATTCTGTGATTTTGTTCAATAGGTGCCCCTGTGGTTTTGCAACCTAGCTTATCTGTTTCCTTAAGAAGATCCAGGACATTTCCTTTGGGAAATAAAGATGCCTTGTTTGGAATAGGCAACCTCTATCCCAAGGAAGTACTTCAGCTTCCCCAAGTCCTTCATTTCAAATTGTGCAGCTAGTTTTTCTTTTAGGACCTGTTTCTCAACCTCATCATCACCGGCAATGATCATGTCATCAACATAAACCAGAAGAAGTGTAAGCTTGCCTTCTTTGGAATATTTTATAAAGAGGGTATGATCTCCCTGGCTCTGCCTATAACCTAAGGACACCATAGCATTGGTGAACCTCCCAAACCAAGCACGAGGAGACTGCTTGAGTCCATATAAGGCCTTCCTTAACTTGCACACCATATTCCCTCCACCGGGGTTCATATCCAAGTGGGATGTCCATATATACTTCCTCTTCCAAATTCCCATGGAGAAAAACATTTTTAACATCAAATTGGTGCAAGTCCCATCCAAAGTGTGCTGCCAAGGAGAGAATGATCTTGACTGTGTTCATCTTTGTTATTGGGGCAAATGTTTCCTCATAATCAATTCCATATGTCTGAGTATACTCTTTTGCAACCAGCCTTGCTTTGTACCAGTCTAGAGTACCATCAGACCGATATTTCACTGTGTAAATTCATCTGCACCCAACTATCCTTTTGTCCTTCGGCTTCTCAACAATTTTCCAAGTCTCATTCTTGTTCAAAGCACTTATTTATTCATGCATGGCTTGAACCCAATTCTTATCCATTAATGCTTCTTGTACTAAAGTGGGGACTCTGGTAGAATCAATTGCTGAAATAAAACTCCGATGCTGTACTGATTGGTTTTTAGTGGACACAAACTGAGATATAGGGTATTTTGCACAAGTTTTTCTGGCTTTTCTTAAGGCTATGGGCAAGTCATCAGGGTTAGGTTCACAAATATCATGTAAAGGACTATTCAAAGGCTCAGAATCAGGAATGCTTACCTATGGTTCGGGCGACTGAAGCTGCTGTTGGACTAGGTTGGGTTTTTTCCGATAATACACCTGCTTGTATCGATCTATAGGAACAAATACTGATTCTTTAGGTGTCTCTGAAGTACTAGAAGATGATGCCACATCCTTCATCAGAGGAGGGACAGATGACTCAATAGATTCAGCCAGAAGAGGAACAAAAGATGACTCAAGAGACTCAGCTTCTTGACCACTCTTCCCCCGAAGCTGAGGACGAAGGTGAAAAGACTCGGATTCATGAAAAGAGACATCCATGGAGACATAGACACGACGACTTTGAGGATGATAACATTTGTACCCCTTTTTGTCTGGTGCATACCCTATGAAGATACATTTGACAGCCCTAGGATCCAACTTACCACAATATTGACTATGGACATGAACAAAGGCAACACAACCAAAGACACGACACAGGAGATTCTTCATGGTAGGAACGGAAGGGAATAAGGAAGTCATGAGTTGCACAGGACTAAGACCATCCAAGACACGGGAGGGCAATCTATTCATCAAGTATGCGGCAGTTAAGACAGCTTCCCCCAAATAAGACTTTGGGACAGACATTTGGAATAGAAGTGCTCTTGCAATTTCTAGGAGATGACGGTTTTTCCTTTCTGCAGCCCCATTTTGTTGGGGGGTATCAACACAAGTTAACTCATGTAACACACCATGTTCTTTATGGAATTTTGTGAAATGTTGATGCACATATTCCTTGCCATTATCAGATCGTAACCTTTTTATAGATTTTTCAAACTGAGTTTGAACCATGCGATAGAAATTCAAGAATAATTGAAACACTTCAGATTTATCTTTCATAAGAAATATCCATGTGACCCTAGTGCAGTCATCAATAAAAGAAACAAATCATTTTGCACCAGATATATTAGAATTAGAGGAAGGTCCCCACACATCAGAATGAATAAGATCAAAAGGTTCAATACTTTTATTATTACTTGGAGAAAAAATTGTGCGATGGTGTTTCGCAAACTAACAAACATAACAAAGAAAAGACTCAACAGACTCATTTTTAAACAATTGTGGAAATAACGACCTAAGAAGACAGAAAGGAGGATGACTAAGGCGTTTGTGGTGAAGCCATATCTGAGATGCAGCGGAATCTGAAGTTGTCTCGTGACTGGATGTAGACACCGTCTGACTGGTACTACCATGAGTCCGATGTAGAACATATAACCCTCCCTCTTCCTTAGCAACCCCAATCATTCTCCTCGTGGTAAGATCCTGAAACACACAATGAGAGGGAAAGAAGGTCACTGTACAGTTTAAATCTCTGGTAAGCTTATGAATAGAAATAAAGTTATTTGACAAATGAGGGACATGAAGCACATTATGTAAAGGAAGGGAAGGTTGAAGTGAAATAGTACCACATCCTGAAACAGGGACATGGGATCCACTAGCAACCGTGATGTAATGCTTACCAGATAATTTAGAGTAAGTGAAAAAATATGAGGGGTGAGGGGTCATATGATCAGTAGCACCAAAGTCAATAATCCAGAGATCCTCAGATACAGTACTAAAAACATTAAAGGATAATGAACTTAAATTCTTACCAGTCATGGTTAGAGAACAAGTGTCAGAAGGCTTACTCATAGAATCCAAGAGAGTGCGCAAACGATCCATCTCAGCTTTACTAAGCGTCGGAATTGCCTCCCCAGATGGTGGTGCAGATACCTCTTCACCCTTAATAACCAAGTCGGACACTGTTTGATTAACTTGCCTTTGTTGACTGCCTTTAAAACCTCCAGAGCGTCCAAGAACCTTGTCTCTGCCATGGAGTTTAAAACAAGTGTCCTTAGTGTGACTAGACTTCTTGTAATAAGTACACTAGCGCTCGTCACGTTTGGCGGACGACTTCCAAGAGGATGATTCAGGCTTTTCAGATGATAACCCACTAATAGGACCTTTGCCGGTGGCCAAAGCAGAACCATCACTTGAATTACCATTATTCAACATGACAGCCTGATGACTCTCTTCCCCCTTAACTGTGTAAAACACCTCGGAAAGAGAAGGAAGCTTGTCCTTACCTAAAATCTGAACTTGAATAGGATCATACTCAGAATTCAACCCAGAGAGAAACTTAAAGACCCGTCCACGCTCAATAAACTTGGTTAAAGTAGCAGAATCCTTAGTGCATTTCATCTTTAAATCCTAGTTTTGATCCAGCTCAATCCATAAACCATTCAGAGTACCATAATAATCAGTGACAGAAAGAGATCCTTGCTTGGTATTAAAAATTGTGTTTTCTAATTCATAACACGCAGCAATATCTTGTTTCATAGAATAGGTTTGACTCAAACTATCCCAAATTTCACGTGCAGAAGTAAAAAACATACAATTCTTACTGATATCTGGTGTCATAGAGTTCCATAGCCAAGTCATAATTAAAGAATCTTCATCATCCCAAATTCCAAATTGTGGGTCATCTGCCTTCGGTGGATCCCCGACAATGTGTGACAACTTCCGACGACCCTTGAGAGTGGTGCGAATAACCTAGGCCCATTGGAGATAGTTCTTACCATTGAGGTGATAAGAAGAGTGTAAAACTGGAAGATCATTTGGATTCAGTGCTGCAACGGCAACCGGAGGCGTTGGAACGACAACTGGAGGCGGCGTAGTGATGGTAGAGGATTGGGTGTCTACTGTAGACATTCTAGTTGGACTCGAAAAACAGTCAGAAATGAACGGGGAGGAGTCGACGATCAGAACGCAGGGGTCGCACGGTGAACGGCGGCATGGAGGGCGGCGCGTGGCTCTCACCCGCGGACAGTGAGGCGGCGCGTGGGCTGCGCATGGTGGCGCGTGGGTGGTTGGTTTGGGGTGTGCTTTTCGGATGTGGCCAGAAAAATGCTGACAAGCAGTCCGGCGAGGGCGGTGAGACAAAAAATCGGCGGCGGCTGGTGGCGGGTGGTGGTTTTAGGTCTCAGGCAGCAATAAGGCTGCAATAGGAGACAGCAATAAGGCTGCTCAGCGAAAGGAAAAACAAAGGCAAGCCCTAGGAACAACCTAGGCTGCTAATACCATATAGAAAGAAGGAATGTTGGAATGTATGAATATTATTCCTTGAATCAATTGTGTACAGAGAAGGTTACAATATATAGGTTGATTGCTATCCTAAAAATAAGGGAGAAAAATCAGTCCTAATAAAACCAATAATAAAATCGTATCTGTACATATCTGATATTAATGCTGATATATTACAACACTTCATTACCAAAAGCAAAAGCATAAGTAACTTCTCTTGTCATATACACACACACACTACACACACAAGTGTGTGTGTGTGTGTGTGTGTGTTGACTCAAGGGTTATGATTATTTTAAGTTTTCTTTTGGTTTATAATTTTCTTTGGGTCATAATTGATAGGGCTTTAAATTATCAGTCCAATAATGAGCCCAAATTGTGTGAAACCCAAAACTTTTTGTCCACTTCCTTTAAATTCAGACCCAGCCAGTTTGTAGTACCTGGATCCGGTATTCCAGTTGTGGCAGGTTCAACCTCGACTCTAGTTTTATGGTTGAGGGTCCAGACTGGAAGCATGGCTGGTTGCCAGTTGGACCAGTTGAACCTGGTCTAGTTTTTAAAACCTGTTGTTTTTCAGAGAGGAAAACTATGAATTTTTCTTATTTAAATTGAATGTAAAAACAGAGGAATATATAGGAGAAAACATGGCAACAGGTCTGCCACCGAATCTCCTTAATTCCAGTAATAAATCTCCTAAATCAAGGAAACAAATCAGGCTAGAGATATTTTAGAATACAGCCTTCCTAATCTCTTTATTAAAAATTTGGCCTAACAAAAGAGGAAACAAAAACTTAAATAAGGAAGCTACAAATAATTGCTAATAAATCAGATCCCTAAACTTTAGGGATTAATATCAGAATTCAACAAAAACTTACTTGTATCAGTAATTTAAATGTTTTCCATTGTGGATTCCTTAGACAAACGAACATACTGCATGATATTTGTCTACATTATGTTTAAAGTGCATGTTTTGGTTTTGCAACCTTAGACTGGATTTCCTTTTGCAGGTTTTGTGGCGGAAAAGGATGCAATGGATGCTACCATCTTTCTTGTCTTGAACCTTCGCTGGTGGATGCTCCCATTGGAGTTTGGCATTGCCATTTCTGTGTGAGGAAGAAGATTGAATTGGGTGTATATTCAGTGTCAGAGGGAGTAGAATCAGTTTGTGATGCCAAAGAAGTTCCGTTTTCAAGTGTTGATGGTACAAATGATAATATATCGCTATTTGAACTATTCTCATGGATGGTTCCGTTATTATTTTGAATCAACTTGAAGCCCATCTGTATTTTCCCTTACATACTGCTTATATATGGTGCATACTCTGGTATGGTATCTGACATTAATAGTCTGTTATATGGTATCTGTTTTAGGATTTACAGCTCAGAAGGAATTTCTTGTGAAATATAAAGGCCTTGCTCATATTCACAATCTTTGGGTGCCAGAAAATCAGTTACTTCTTGAAGCTCCTTCACTGCTTATGAAATTTAATCAGAAAGATCAGGTTTTTTTAATTCTTAATCTTTGCTTTTGCATATTATGTTAGGTAAATCAAGCTTTATGGTTATTATGCTAGAATGAGAGTATATTGCTGAGAGTTTCATTACTTCAGACCCTAATGTTGAAGCCAGAATGGAGTTTACCCCATCGTCTGCTGAAGAAGAGAGCATTAACCTGTGTCGAACAACATGATGATCACAGTATTAACCATGCAGTTGATAATTTTGACTGTTGCTACGAATGGCTTGTGAAATGGCGGGGTCTTGGTTATGAGCATACTACATGGGAGTTGGACAATGCTTCTTTTCTTCGTTCACCTGAAGGCCAGAGCTTAATCAGAGGCTATGAAGAGCGTTTCCAGAGAGCAAAGAGAGTCTCTTCATACTCCAAATTAGATAAGGTGCCTCGGACATATGATTATGAACATGGCTGTCAAATTGTGAAATGAATCATGAATTTGAAGGCGAACTTTCCGAATCGTTAATCGGATAATATTCATGATTAAATGTTAAAAATAGCATGAAATGCATCTTCTACATATAACATGATTCAATTATTTAGATAGTGACAAATACTAACATTCATAGCCAAATAACTCATCAAGTATCCAAAGGATAGAAGTGTAAACTCTAAAATAAATCAAGTCTTAAGTCATATAGTCAATTGAATTCAATTTTAAAAGCACAAATCACTGTTTTGTAATCTATAATCATCTTCTCCAAGATATTAGGGTAGGGGACTGCGGCCATTAAACTAAAAGATGAGGATAATAGATTCAGGGTTTAAAGAGCTGAAAAAAATAAGGTGAATTAAGGGGTGGGTTGGCCTTTTCCCTCTTTTTTTAAATCTAAAAATGATGCCATGGAAAGGGAAAATTGTTCCATTTTTCCAGTTCGGTTGTGCAAGATCTCGTGGTGATCTGGCTTGAAAATGTGGATCCTGGATCAATTGGATTGCAGCGAATTCACAATGCTGTAGCTATATATATATATATATATATATTGAATCAGTAGACAAAGGATAGCTGAGGTCAAATAACATGGCCTAAACCTAAATAATCTTATAGAGTTTGTGCGGGGGGCAATCAGGCTATGTTATAATTGAACATGAGATGCTATCCTCGATTTGTTCTCTATAGTATGTTTCAGCCTGTTTAAATTAAAGCCTAGTTTCCTGATATTCTCACTTTAGTAAATTCTGCTAATTCCTGATTGGTCTTTTTGGTTTCATGTCAACCATCTGCAGAAAGCAGATCGGGGAAGTTCGGTTAATAAATTATCTCAGATGCCTGGTGGAGTTTCTTCTGGATTTGGTAACAATAATTTTTTGGATGCAGTTAACAAACTACGTGAGCATTGGCACAAGGGACAGAATGCTATTGTAATTGATGACCATGTGAGCATGAATAATTATGTTTTTCACTTCTTCCTTTCAATGGATTCATTTTGGTTTTATTAATTCCGATTTGGTGTCTGTTTATCAATGTGTGTATCAATACATAAAACCAAAAAAGAGGATGTCAACAGTTGTTGGATGGAAGTACTGTGCTCAAACATGGGGAATGAGCAGCAAATATGTCTTTCCTTCAGTTTTCCTAACATTACTGTACTAATTATGTCTTGATTTTAACTTACGGTTTCCCTGCTTCCTATGCGTTGGCTTGTCCTAATTTTATTTCATCCATTATGAACTCTGGCTTGACTTCTAAAGTATGTCCTTTTTTTGGGTGGTGTTTAATTAGTTGTGTCTATTAACATTGATTTGGTTATATTATGATTGTGCTATATTTTTATAATTTTATTTCATGATCTGTATTGGAGAACCATTTGAAATTGTTTATGTTAGAAGTTGTGTAATTTGGTATTCTTAGAATTAAGTCTCTGCATATAATGAGTTTTTCAGGAAAGAATTTTGAAAGTGGTTGCATTTATCTTATCATTGCACTCTGATACTTATCGACCTTTCCTCATCATCTCAACTGCTGCTTCTCTCCATTCATGGGAGGATGAGTTTTACCAGTTGGATCCATCTATAGATGTTGTTATTTACAGTGGGAACAAAGAGATGCGTAGCAGAATTAGGAGACTTGAATTTTATGATGAAGGAGGTTGTATACTCTTCCAGGTGCTTATAGTTGTTCCAGAGATCCTCATTGAGGTATGTTCAAGAGCTGGTTCTGATATTGATGGGGGTTTATCAATGTTATCTTTGGTCAGGGGTTAGCCCCCAGGAAGGGGTGGGGGTTGGATGAGTCACTGATTGATTCAAATTTATGTTTTCCTTCCATATTTTGTCTCTTTTATTCTGCAGGATATAGATGTTTTGGGAGGCATAGAATGGGAAGCAATCATTGTGGATGAGTGCCAATCCCCCAAAATCTCTTCTTATTTCAAACAAATTAAGATTTTAAACACACACTTAAGGGTTCTTCTTTTCCGTGGCCAACTAAAGGTTTGTTTCTTTTGATGCTTAGGTCTCAGCTTCTCCCTCAACTCAAACTTGTATTGTTGTCTTATGTAATCCTACTGACTTTTGCAGGATAGCATTGAAGAAAACATTAATATTCTGGCTCTTCTTGATTGTCAAAGTGATAATGAAAAAGAAGATGGTTTAATATCTAATTCCAGTAACAGTATTGTTCAACTGAAGGAGAGGTTGTCAAGTCATATTGCATATGGATGCAAGTCTGACTCCTTTATGTTTGTTGAGTATTGGGTTCCTGTACAGATATCCCATGTGCAGCTTGAGCAGTATTGTGCTACTTTACTTTCAAATGCTTCAATTCTTCGCTCATCATCAAAGACTGATACTGTTGGGGCCCTTCGTGATGTCCTTATTTCAACCTGGAAGGTTGGATTTTACTTTTTGAATTAGTTGCATAGTTGCATGAGATCAAACACAATATAGATTTGGTTTAGATTCTAGCTGTTTTATGCTGCAATATTTGGTTCGCACCATTTTAATTAATTTGCATTTATTATTATTAGATGGTTATGGGTAAACTATTAATAATTCCTTACTAGTCTGGAGTAGAAGATTTATAATTTCAAGTATGGCACATCAATTGTAATCAATTGGGTACATGTTTGATTCATCAATGATCAGAAATAAATTTTATTTAGATTTGTGTTGTTAAATTGAATCCATTTTTAAGCTTAAAATCTTGTGATAAATATGTTATGAAGCTGACTTGGTGTCCCTAACTGAAAATTAAAACGAATTTGATAAAAAGCCATGTATTTGTTTTTTAGTTGATTTGGTGTTCCTTTACTTTTTTCAGTTAACTCCAAAGCTGTCAAGTGGTTGTAAATTTTCTTAATGGTTTCATTTTTCTGGCTGGGGTATCTCTTAACAGTGTTGTAAGCATCCCTATTTTGTTGATCCATCCCTGAAAGCTTTACTTACTGAAGGCCTTCAAGCAGTTGAATATCTGGATGTTGAAATAAAAGCAAGTGGCAAGCTGCAACTTCTTGATTCAATGCTCATGGAGTTGAGAAAAAAAAAATTAAGAGGACTTGTTCTTTTTCAGGTACACATTTTGAAGACTATCTTCCCTTACATCATCTATAAATTTCTTTTGCGCAAGTGCTTCTTGTACTTGAGTTCTAGTAATGATAGTCAGATAGTGAAATTTTGTTTTCAGTATTTTCTACTTTCCTGGGTGTTAACCTAAGCTTTTAAAACATTGCGCATTATGTTGATGTATGAATCAGCTTTTACATTCAAACATATATATATATTTGTTGAAACATTCAAACAGACTTTTGAAACTTGTTTATAGCATTGAGCTGCTGCTACTAAAAATCTAGGCAGGCAGGTACTGGGATTTAGAATAAGACAGCAATAT
Source organism: Ormosia semicastrata (assembly GCA_029884595.1). Taxonomy (NCBI): domain Eukaryota; kingdom Viridiplantae; phylum Streptophyta; class Magnoliopsida; order Fabales; family Fabaceae; genus Ormosia; species Ormosia semicastrata. The sequence continues at coordinate 15,519,958 of JAQQTO010000041.1, read as the reverse complement.
ATGTAATCAATTGATTCATCTGTTAGTTAAAAGCTACTTCCATGTGCTAATCGTGTAAACTACATAGAATTTCGAGAGAATATTACAAATGATGGCTTGTTACTGATTTGTATATGTAATTTAATTCAAATTGTTATTTGCGTCTCCACTAGGTTGAAAATTTAGAATTCTTTATGTATTTTATTAAACTTGATTTGGCCTATTGCATTAATTTTCTATGGCTATTAAATATATTTTGTTTTGTATACAAATTTGATTTGATATGTAGTCTTTTTTGTTTTATTGTATTATATGTTGTGGTTGTACATAAATTTGATATTGTATATAAAATTCAATAAATATATTTGTGCTCTTGACACATGATAACATCAATGTAGAATTAGTTCTCTTATCATCTGATTATTAGAAAAGTAGGGAGTGGTTACAACATTCAAGAAGAACTTTGACATCCTCCTTATATTTTTGTCCAAAAGTATCTTCTTTTAATAATATATAAATAATATTATTGAAAAGTTTTTATCCAGTTTAATATTTATACACGAGAGAGAAACTTGGCATAGAGAGAGAGAGAGAGGAGTATTTACACCTTGTGTGTTATGCATAACTGGTTCTTTCTCTTTGTGAACAATAGATTGGTTTATCCTGTCTTAATTGTCCATCACCTGTTTATGAGTTTTTGAATATAAGATCAACTAAAATTTCATAGTTAAGACTTTGTGATTTATTGCCGTAGTAACTACAATTTATGTGAAGGTTGTGCTTTTTTCTGTTTGTTTGCTTTGTCTTAGCCGCTTTCTCTAATTTTCTCACTGTACTTATGTATGTGGTGAGTTCATGAGGACTGTGATGCCCCTCTTTCTCTTATATGCCATCATTCACTTTAGACAAGGTAGTTCAGTGAGTTATATTAAATTTTAATTGAATTCGCAGTCTATGGGTGGTTCTGGAAGATGTTCCATAGGAGATATTTTGGATGACTTTGTCCGATATAGATTCGGTGAAGATTCTTATGAACGGATTGATAAAGGTCTTTTGTCTTCCAAGAAGCAAGCTGCCATGAAGAAATTTAACAACAAGGACAATGGACGATTTGTCTTTTTGTTAGAAACATGTGCTTGCCTTCCAAGCATCAAATTGTCATCAGTTGATACTGTTATTATATTTGATAGTGATTGGAACCCAATGAATGATATAAGATCCCTTCAGAAGATAACACTCGATTCACAGTTTGAATTGATAAAAATATTCCGTTTATATTCATCTTTCACTGTTGAAGAAAAAGCCTTGATCCTTGCGAAGCAAGATAAGACACCTGACATCAATTTACAAAACATAAGCCGGAGTACCAGTCACATGCTGTTGATGTGGGGTGCATCTTATCTATTTGATGATTTGAGGGTTTTTCATGATGGTGAAACTTGTGTGTCAAATCTGAAATCCTTGTTTGAACAACCACTTCTGAAAGAAGCGGTCCATGAATTCTCATCCATACTATCTCAGGATGGTGAAGATAGTGACACAAACAACTGTTCAATTTTATTGAAAGTCCAGCAAAATGGGGTAACATACCGTTCAAAATCTTCTTTGCTCGGTGAGCTGAAACTTAGGTTACTGGATGAAGAGCCACCCCATATGTTTTGGACAAAACTTTTGGAGGGAAAACAGTTTCAGTGGAAGTACTCACACACTTCATCTCAGCGGAGCCGGAAGAGAGTTCATCGTTTTGATGGTTCAGTAGATAGGCCTGATATTGTGAGTGAAGGCATAGCAAAGAAGCGCAGGAAAGTGAGCAACAATGTTATTGATCAGCCTTCTTCAAAATCTGAAGGTGAAAAGTTACATACTAGAATCAAGTCAGGTTAGTGGTTGCCGTTGTTACTCTCACTTTGTTATGACCTTTCATTGTTCAATGAGGCTGACATATAGGAAGAATTATTGTAGCCTTTCTTCATTTTTATGGTAGACTCTGAAACCATTACATACTTTTGCAGGAACAGCTGGAGATCCAGTGGGTAATGTCTCTCAATTCTTGCCTAGTTCAATTACCTGTGTTGGTAATACATTCCATGTGAATTACAGTCCTTACTCAATTTGTTTGCTTGATCAAATGTCAGATGGACCTCGAGGTAATGATGTTGAATCTGAGAAAAAAAGTAGACTGCGTGATGAGCAGAAGAGCTTACATCTTTTGCTGAAGCCAGAGATCACAAAGCTTTGTGAAGTTCTTCTTTTCCCAGTATGCAGCATGTTTTCTCTTTGTTAAGTTTTACTTGCTGTTTGTTGTCCTGATCTTGTCCTTTACCCTTGACATGATTGCAATGTCATTACTAGATAGTTTTAGTGTTGATAAAATGAGACTTACGAGAGATTGTATAAAACTATAGGCAGTTCAGCAATAATATTAATTGAAAGAAATTGAAAGAACTTAGTTTCTTCTGAATTGCTTGTATTATTCAACCAAACTACACAGCAAACTAATGCTTGCCTTTATACACTTGGAATATTAATTACAACTTGTATTTACAAGACAAATAAATGAGATAGTTATTCCCTAAGTACATGAACTAGAAAATACATGAATCTACAAAATACTTTCTAAACTAATGTGGACGGTGGACAGTGCATGTATGTAAGTGGACGGTGCTCAACACTCCCCCTCAAGCTGGAGAATGGATATCAATCATTCCCAGCTTGCAAGTGAGATTTTGAAACTTATCTTTAGGAAGACCCTTGGTTAGCACATCAGCCAGTTGATGTTCTGATGGGATATATGATGTGGCAATCAATCCACTATCAAGTTTCTCTTTAATAAAGTGCTTAGGTCAATCTCTATATGCTTGGTCCTATCATGCTTTGAATCGGATTATGAGCAATGCTAATGGCTGACTTGTTATTACAAAACAGCTTCATTGGGACTTCATACTTAATCTTGAGATCATCAAGAATGATTTTCATCCATAATAATTCACAAACTCCTTGAGCCATAGCTCGGAACTACTTCTGCACTTGATCTTGCAACTACATTCTGATTTTTTACTTTTCCATGTTACAAGATTCCCTCCAAGAAACATCACGAGCTGCTGGTTGACCTCCTGTCAACAAGCTGACCCGATAGTCGACATCGTATAGACCTCCATAGATAGATTTGTACCCTTTTAAACAACAATCCTCTTCCTGGAGAAGCCTTGAGATACTGTAAAATACGATCAACAGCTTGCATATGTCTTCTTCTTGGGTCATGCATGAATTGGCTTACCATGCTCACAAAGATATGCTAAATGCAGTGCAGTATGTACGGATATATCAACTTTCTGACCAACCTTTGATACTGAGCTTTATCCACTTTTGGACTTTCTTCCTCATTACCCATTCTATGATTTTGCTCAATCGGTACTCCAGAAGTCTTACATCCAAGCTTCCCGGTCTCTTTGAGAAGGTCAAGGACATATTTCCATTGAGAAATGAAGATACCTTGTTTAGAGTAGGCAACTTCTATTCCAAGGAAGTATTTTAATCTCCAGGTCCTTTATTTCAAACTCAAGTGCAGTTTCTCCTTTAAAAGAGATTTCTCAACATCATCATCCCCGATATAATGATATCATCTACATACACAAGTAGTACATCAATTTACCTTCGGTGAGTGTTTAATAAAAAGAGTATGATCACCTTAACTTTGTCTATATCCAAGGGACACCATAGTTTTGTGAATCTTCCAAACCAAGCACGGGTGATTGTTTCAAACCATATAAGGCCTTCTTCAATTTACATACTTTATTTCCTTCACCATATGAGTCATATCCAGGAGGGACCTCCATATAGACTTCTTCCTCTAATTCACCATGAAGAAAGGCATTCTTCACATCAAACGATGAAGTTCCCATTGGAAGTGTCTTGCAAGAGAGAGCGAAAATTCTAATGTGTTCATTTTTGCCACGAGGGCAAATGTTTCCTCATAATCTATCCCATAGGTTTGTGTATACCCTTTTGCAACCAGCCTTGCTTTATACATCTAGTGTACCATCGAATAGGTATTTCATAGTGTAAATCCATCTGCACCCAACTGATCTCTTTTCCTTTGGTCTCTCAACAATTTCCCATGTTCCATTTCTTTCCAGAGCTTGCATCTCCTCATTCATGGCTTGAATCCAATTCTTATCATTCAATGCTTCCTGTACTGTCTTAGGGATTTTGATAGAGTCAATGGCTGCAATAAAACTTTGGTGCTGCGAAGAAAGGTTTTTTGAGGAAACAAATTGGGAAATAGGGTACTTAGCACAAGACCTTTTCCCTTTTCTTAAGGCAATAGGTAAGTCATCATCAATGTTAGGATCACAATTATACAAAGGAATAGGTTCAGAAATAGGATTAGTGCTTTCAGTACTCACCATCGGTACAGACACTTGGGGTTGTGGCTGGACCAGTTCGGGTTGTTTTTTCCTTTGATACACCAATTTTGGCGAACTTGCTTTAGTCCGAGCAATTCTTTCAAGTTCAGGAGGGTGACTGTCGGAAGGAGCTAATTCCTGTATGTCAGAAGGAATATCAGAAGATGGAAACAAGGGAATGTTAATGTCTGGAGAAAAAATCTCAGCTTCCGAATCAGTAGAGTTCTCCCCCTGAAGCTGAGAAGAGATGAAGAATGGTTGATTTTCTTGAAAAGTGACATCCATGGAGACAAACACACGACGAGAGGAAGGATGATAACATTTGTATCCCTTCTTGTCAGGAGCATAACCAATGAAAATACATTTAATAGCACGAGGATCAAGTTTGCCCCGATGCTGACGATGGATATGAACAAAAACAACACAGCCAAAAACACGAGATTCAAGACTTTGCATAATAGGAGCGAGAGGGAAAAAATGATTTCATGACATGAACAGGACTCACACCACCAAGGACTCTAGAGGGTAACCTATTTATTAAATAAGCAGCAAAAACAAATTTTCCCCCAGTATGAATTTGGAACAGACATTTGAAACAATAAAGCTCTAGTAATTTCAAGCAAGTGTCGATTTTTTCTTTCAGCAACCCCGTTTTGTTGGGGAGTATCAACACATGTAAGTTCATGAATAATACCGTGTTGTTTAAGAAAGGTGGAGAAATTTTGATTCACATATTCTCTACCATTATCAGACCTTAGACGTTTAATAGTTTTATCAAATTGAGTTTTAATCATATGATAAAAAGCGGATGAATAATTGGTACACGTCTGATTTATCTTTCATTAGGAAAATCCAAGTGACACGAGTGCAATCATCAATGAATGACAAAAACCATTTTGCACCAGAAATATTAAGAATAGATGCAGGGCCCCAAACATCAGTATGGATAAGAGAAAAAGGTTCACTACTTTTATTACCATTTGGAGGAAAACTCACTCGATGGTGCTTGGAAAACTCACAAATATCACAATTAAAGGACTCAACTGACTCATTTGAAAATAAAGCAGGAAACATGGATTTAAGTAAAGTAAATGGGGGGTGTCCAAGACGTTTATGGTGGAGCCAAATTTGGGAGGCACAAGACTTGACACTAGATTGATGACAGGAATGTTGCAACTTTTGACTAGAGCCTTCTGACGCTTTCATCTCAAGGTAGTACAACCCTCCCTGTTCCTTAGCAACCCCAATCGTCCTCCCCGTGATAAGATCCTGAAATACACAATGAGAAGAAAAAAAGGTTACAGCACAATTAAGGTCTTTGGTAAGTTTTTGTACAGAAAGAAGGTAAAAGGCCTTCAGAATTCTGTTGACTTGATACCGTGTTCCCATTGAGCCTTTGATGTTGGGAAACTGGGATAGATTACTAAACCTGCCTTGATTTTAATGTTGGGAATAGCTTTTGAAACTTGTGATTTTAGGCTTATAATGATGTGGAAATGATGTGTCCCTGATCTGAAATTATGAAGGCTAAGGTTGAAGGGAAAAAGACTAGATACAACAACAACAATAATCAAGTCTTTTCCCACTAGGTAGGGTCGGCTACATGGATCAAACAACGCCATTGTGCCCTATCATAAATCAAGTCTTCAGAAATCTTTTAACTATGAATTGGAAATGAATCATAAATGCCATTGTGCCCTATCATAATGGATTGGAAATGGATGCTATGAAAAGTGATATTAACTGTACTGCTTATATTAAGGACGGGTACGCTTGCTTATAAAATAACTAAGGTAAATTGGACAATAAGTCTTGGATCTAACTATAGGTGGAGACTTATATTACTTGCTTTAGATCTATCAGGTCACTGTTTTGAACAACTACCAACATAATTATAAAGTATGGAAGGAAAAAAAAAGGAGAAAAAAATTAATGAGATCATATCTCTGTTATGGTGCTCTGTCGCTGATTTCTCAAAGGTTTTTTGGTAATTGTTTAGTTTTATTGGTGAGTGCTTTTGTATCATTGATAGATTAATTTTATTGGATTATGAAAGGCATTGAGTACATTGAAATAACGATATGGATAATGGTTTTACCTGTTATCAACGAAACTAGGACTCGTTATCATGAATGCTGAAGCAGAACCCAAGGAAGGTGGAATTTGTGCATACGTCTTAAAATAATTCCAGTTTCCTTATATATTTGAATCCCTGTTTCTGTGACTTTGGTCTTGGAAATTAATGTTGCAGTCAACTCTTCTAATTTAGCCCATCATTCCTCAAGGAACGATGTTTATAACTTTGTACACTATTACTCATGAATATAATACTTGGTTTAGCAAAATTTGAATTCATATATGTCGATCTGAGTTCTATTATGAGTCTGAATTTGATCTTATGTTGACATATCTTCATGCAGGATAACGTTAAGACTATGGTTGATAATTTTCTTGAATACGTTATGAACAATCACCATGTCAATAGGGAACCAGTGGCAATATTACAGGCTTTTCAAATATCTCTGGTCAGAATATTTCTTGCATTTTCTTCTAATCCATTCTATATATTTTTTCCTTCTCTCGCCTTCTCCTTTGCTGTCTGACATAACTTTTGTTTTCTGAAAGTAAATTGGTCTTTTGCTTTTTTGCTGTTTTTATATGACTGTTGGTAATCAAAGGTCAGATGCATGATTACATTTGACGATCTTTGTAGTCATTATTTCTTGATTGTTTTCACAGTCCATGTCATATATGATTTGTGAGTTGACAGTCTTGGCTTCCTTTTCCTTCCTGCAGTAGCATCTTGTGGAATTTGATTTGAATGTTTGTACCCTATCTCCCTAAATTGTAAGAGTGTATTATGTGCTTATTTTGGCTTCTTTTTTTTTTTTTTTTTCTTTTTCTTTTTCTTTTTTCCATTTTTCCTTTGGTAAAAATACTTCATTAATTTCTGTTGATTTTTCATGTGTTGACATTTTTCTGTTGCTGCAACCCAACCATCAAGCCATTTTTCCTTTGCATTTGATCTCGCTAGTCTACTTCAAGTTGTTTCTTGTGTTGCATGACTTGAAATTTGTGTTTCAGTTGAGATTCTTGTCTCTGGGTAGCTAAGCAAGCTAGGTCACAATGTAGCTAGATTCAAGCCTCATTGTGATTAGTTGTAGGGCATAAGTATTATAGTCAAATGAACTTGACTTTAAGTAATTTTGTAAACATATTTATGGAAGATAATATAAAAGAAAGAAAAAGAAAAAGGACAAAAATAGGATAGATGCAAAGTTGAATATGATTTTCCTACCAAAAAACGTTGAATATGATTTTTCCCCTTCTATTTAATGAAATTTCTTTTTTATTTGGGAAGAAAAAATTTCCCCCTTTTCCTTGTGTACACGGTTTCAGCATTCCATTATAGGTATTTAAATAGATGCGGCTGAAACTTTTGTTATTGAGGAATATTTGCTCTATTTTTTTCTTGCTTATTTGCAATCTGGTTACCATCCTAACAACCCATTTGATACAGATAGAATCTTACTGTCGCATCACTTTTTTGAGTGCAATTACGCATATGTTTTTCTGTTACATAGTTAACAATTTGTCAAATAGTCTTGTGAAGTAGTTTACAGGACTTTGTTTCTTACCCCTTATAAATGCATGTTATTCACATGATTGCATTTAGTATGTATAACTGATAAGTTTTTTCTTGTATTGTGCAAATTTCAGAGTTGGACTGCTGCTGCTTTGCTAAAGCACAAACTTGACCACAAAGCTTCTTTTATTCGTGCAAAACAGTTTTTGAATTTTGACTGTAAGAAAGAAGAGGTGGACTATATTTATTCAATGTTGCGGTGTCTAAAGAAAATATTTTTATATCGTACAGGAAATTATAATGATACTGGTTCTCCAAAAGCTTCTGAATCATCAAACAGGGTTTATTCCTATACTGAAGTGGCACGAGAGGTTGAATTTTTTAAAAAAGATATGTCCAAAAGTATTAAAGAAATTAAGAAGAAGTGTGAAAAGCATCTGAGGAAGCTACATCTTATGCAACAGGATGAGAAACAAAGGTTGAAAGCAGCTATTGAGGATGAAAAGGCTGACTTTGAGAGAAGGCACAAGATAGAGTTAGCAGTTATTCGATGCTGCTCTCCCAATGATGTGATGAGAACAGAAAAGCTCAAGGTTTTGAATAGTGAATATGATAAAAGAATTAAAGAACTAAAATGTCAGCATGAAACACGTCTCAAGGTTCTTGAGGACACGCAATTAGCTGAAATGATGAAGTTTCAAGATAGGGAGGCCGCTTGGGTGGAAGACCTGAAGTCTTGGGCAAAAAATGAATTGTTAAACATAGTTGCTTCAAAGGAACTTGGGACTGGGGTTGAAAACATGCAAACTTGTGATCAAGTACAGCCTCACAACATTCCAAAGAATGTGGACCTCGTGTCTGATCATTTTGATGATGGAAAGGGTCATGATAATATGGTTGAAGCCATGACAGGGACTGCAACTGCGGTGACTGAAACCAATTCAATTTCAGTTGTACTACGCAGTAGACCAGTTGAACTGCAAACTCCCCTGGTCAAGCATATTGGTGCTAATGAAATGGGCATTATGGCTTCAGCAGATCGATCGATCTCTAGAAGTGATGGCCAAAATATAGCTGAAAATCAATATGACACTGAAGGAAATATTATCTCTAAGCATTCCCATTCCAGAGAACATAATACTGATGGTACCACAAGCCTGACAAATGAAGGTGATGGGTGTGAAAATTTTAGCCGTGGATCTCGAGATGGTTGTGGGGATGATATTCTGCCTTCATCGAATGGAGAGATATGTCATGGGGAAACATCAGATGTTCCTAATGGAGAGATGGCTCTTGAAGTGTGTAAAACCAGCAGTTCGAATGATGGTCAGGATGAAGTTCAATCTTCTACGCAGAGGAAACTTGATGGGACTATGTCGAGCATTTCTGGTTGTGGATTCTCATTAGAAGTCCAGGCTAATGGTTTCAGTAATGGCACAGAAAATGCTGCTTCCTTGAATTCACAATCACCTGAAAAACATATTCCAAGTGTAATTGCCATGTGCAAGCCAGATTGTGAGAATGCTACACAAATCCATGAGACTGATGACTGCAATGGTTCAGATAATGCTGTCAGTGAGAAATCACCTTTATCTGTTGAAAGAATTGCTGATGGGGCCATATTAAGTGTATTAGATAGAGAGGCACCTACGGGAATGCCTGGGACTGTCAATGTTACTGATTGTCCAGAAAATGTTACTGCTTTGAATTCTCCTTTGTCCATGGAACAAATATCTGATGGAGGTGCTGTAAATGAAGTTTTAGATAGAGAGTTGTCAAGACCATGTGGATCTGCTAGTCCAAGTAATGGACCAGATACTATTACCCTATTAAATCCACCTCTAGGGCACCAAAATCTTGGAGTCTCATCAAACATACCTGATGGACAAATTCCTTCTGAAGTGCCAGAAACTAGACATGAAGGGGACACAGTAAGTGTATTAGAAAGAGAAGTACCTGTGGAAACACATAGGATGGTCAATTTTACTGATTGTCCGGGGAATGCAACTCCTGTGAATCCTCCTTCATCCATGGATCGAATATCTGATGGAGGTTCAATAAATGTCCCAGTTTTAAATAGTGTTTTATCATCAAGGCCTTGTGGAGCTGCTAGTCCAAGTGATGGTCCAGTTACAAATTCCCTTCTGAATCCACCTTTTGAGCAACAAATTCCTGATGGAGTCTCTTTCAGTATACCCGATGTAGATATTCCAGTTATAGTGCCAGAAAATAGTCATGCAGTGGCTGATTGTCATAATGATATAGAGCCTTTAACAAACGCTATGTTGGTGGATAGAAGTACCACATCAGACCAGCAGGAAGGAGTGCCTAGAACCATGACAGAATGCACTTTGTCCCAGGAGACTCCGGTATCTAGATCAGTTGATGTCATGGAGCCTCTAGAACAAGTGCAGCAATTATCATCTGTAGAGTCCCCTCCTGACCAGGATACAGCTGGAGAAATGCAGAATTCTTCCGAACAAGTTGAGCTGATTTCTTGTCCAGTTGATGTTATACCAACCAATCAATCCAATCATGTTTCACTGATCGTGAAGCCTTCACAGCAGGTGCAGCAATTACCATCTGCCGAGCTCCCTCCTTCTAACCAGGATCCTTCTAACATACATTTGGCAACTGGAGTTGAACATCAGCCAATCGACGAAGATGATCTCCCCAACCATGATAGTGAGGCATCAATTGTGGTTCCAAATCAAGATGTTGTGCAACCTGACTCAAATTCGGAACTTGATTCACATTCACATCAAGTTGTTGTGCACCCTGCCTCAAATTCAGACCTTGATTCACTTACACCTGTTGGGGTCAGAACACAGTCTTCAGACACAAGAAATTTGTCAACTACTGCGGATATCAATAATCATCCTATACAAACTGCAACCCATTCAGCTTCCAGAATGCTTCTGCCTTTGTGCTCTGATCCACTTAAAAATGAATTGGAAAGAATACAACAAGTAACAGAGCAAATTAAGAAAAACCATGAAGATATGGTTAGTTTCTGGTTTACGTAATTACTGTGATGATACTTATTATAGGTTTTCTATTTTTTCTGATTACTATAATATTATTCTTGTTGGAGCAGAAATTGCGGTTGAAATCTGATTTTGAAAAGGAATACGAGGAACTCTGCAGGAAGTATGATATTAAATTTCAGGAGATTGAGGTTGAATTTCAGCAAACAAAGAAGAACCTGGATACAAGTCTTAACACAGTTCTCGTGAATAAGATCTTGGCAGATGCTTTTAGGTCTAAATGCATGGATCTTAAAGTATCTGGTGCATTAGGAATGCAGCAAGGTATGTTGGTTTTTTAGAGAGATCTAAATTTTAATATTGCTTTTACGGCCCTGACTGGGATATGTTGAGAAAACCTAATCTCACTTGAGTTCCTTTCCAATTCTGTTTCTAGTAGTGACTGTGGTTGTTTCTTTGCCATCTATTATTCTCGTATTGACTGATCAAGTTTCTACCTAAGTAATAAGCCTGAGTTGGCGGATGCTGTTAAGATTTTGCGGAGAGTTCTTGACAAGGGTAGTTAGAAAACCAAATCAGATCAAGGAAAAATGATGTATTATTCAACTGCAAATACTGATATCAGTGTGTTACTGTTATCAGTAACTGTGAGATGGATTTACAATGGAAAATACACTCAGAACAAGATACCCAGGGCATTCAAGAGGCCCTGTACTTTCCCACTAACTTTTACCCACTTGTTTCCTCTCTTTCTCTCTCCCATTTCCTTCCCTTAAATATCATTACAAGCCATAACAAAATTCCCTACCAATTCCCTTGACTACCACGCTGACAATTTGTTACATCAGTCATGCCCATTCTACTATGCATTAAAGCCCTTGATCATCTACATCTCTTCCTAACATACACCTTAAGTGGTTTCCTAGCTGATAATATTATGCTTCTTTTATTACTTTTATGCAGGCCAATTTTTTAACCCACCGCCCCACCCCCCAAAAAAATAAATAAATAAAAAGGCAAGGAGTAAAGGAAAAAACAAAAAATGTGGATGGACCAGCAGTATAAGAGGGGGCAGAGGGTTTTCCTTCATTTGGTGGGGTGTGGAAGGCATGTCAAATCTAACCCTCAAGCAAACAATTGAACATCAGTAATTTTGGTGCTGGCACCTGCTGTTTTCCTTTTTCATAAACTAAATTATTGATATGTAATTTTTGAAAAAAATTGATGTTAATGAATGCTATATACTGATTGTGTCAGCATTTCTTGGTTCTTCGTTTTGGTTGTTTGGATTATTCTAAACATCTGGGGAAGGTGACAAATTTATGCACTTAAATATGTAATTTTACGCATGTTTCTCTCTCTCTCTCTCTCTGTGTATGCATTCATCTCATGTTTATTGTATTCTACTTATTACCAGGCATGCAGATCACTAAATGTGAATGCTTGCAGCACTGGGTTTTCTGTTTTGAGTCTTTTCCTAACCAATATCTTATTGTCAGATGCAAGTTTTGCACAGCAGTTGTTTCTGGCTTCAAGACAGCAAGGTACTACGTGGCCCTCCCTGGTTGCTGGTCCATCTTCTTGTGTACCTCCTGCAGCCAGTTTGCAGAGTCCCTCCACTACGGCTAGCTCTCAGAGTATGGTACCACCTATACAGGCTGGTTACAACACATCAGGAATTTTCTCCAGTGTTTCTTTAAGACTACCTCCTACCAACTCCATCTCTTCACCCTCTGGAAGTCTTCAAGCTGGTGGGGAGATACGTGCCCTTGCACCACATAACCCGCTTTATAGACCCTCAACATCTGTGCCAGCCTCTAGTCTCTCTGCTCTTCCGCATGGGATGCCAAGTCAGCCGGCACCTAGTAACATTCCTGCAACTTCTCCCGCATTTTCTCACGGTCCTCCCCGACCAAAACCGACAACCTATCAGTCTGATCCTCATATGGGGCACCTGCCTGATAGTGCAGGTGGATTACCCACTCCTAACTTACCTGCCATGGATTCAAGTGTGAATGCCAACAGTCAATCTGCTATAAATCTCCCAAATGTTCTGTCACGAATGTCAGATGTGGCTTCATTGAACTTATCCAGATTTGGCACCAGTAGTAGCATGCTGGCTAACTCATCCCAACAAGCTATATCTCCTGATTTAGTCTGTTTATCAGATGATGACTAACCAGAGGAAGTGTTTTGCATATTTGTCCTAACACCAGGCCATGATATAACTTTTTTTTCCCCTTAGTTGGGGGGGTTACATGAATTTAGGTGGGGAGATATTGTTGGACCGATGGTGGTGCTATTTTTTTTTTCAACGCTTTGTTCTAATTATTGATTATTGATATTAAAATGTATATATATGTTAATTAATTGTCTGATTGTTTTCTCTCTGGCATGTAATGAATGACTGGCGGTTAAAACGAAGAACACTCGCGAATTGGATGTGCTTTAGAAACGATAAGTAGACTGTTATGCGACTAAACAGAAAATACCAGAAAGTTCCTGAGGTGTGGAAGGGTAACCAATTTTTAAGATGGCAGGCCAAATTTTTTCCTTGACACAGCGTTTGAATGACGTGTAATGAGGAGAATAGGAAGGGAAAAGGAAAGGAAAAGAGTTTCTATGTTTGGAAGTTTAAAAATGGATATGAAGGGAAAGGAACTTAAGGTTCTTCCCTTCAAATACTCAATTTCTTCCCCCGTTTTCCCTTCCCCCCTCCCCCAAACGAAAAACAAAAAAAAATTGGGGTAGAATTTGGGGAGTTACCTTTCTAAATAAAAATTATATATTTTATATTGTTTTATTTTTTATAAACTAGTTCCACTTGTTCTGTTCCATTGAAAAAAATTTAAACACAATGTTGTATTTCATAATACTGGTAGTTGTAATGTTGACATTCTCGAATTTGTTGAAGGTTTTATTTTGTTTAAAATAATGCTATATACATATTATTTATACACATTTTATTTAAAATTTACAAAAATTTTATTATTTGATTATAGTTAGTATCATATTTCTCTACATGCATATATTTTAATTCGAGGTCACTTGGGTGAAAGGTGATGTACACCAAAATGTTTCACCGAACATTATTCTTTGTTTATTGGGAGTGAACAAACCATTCACGGAGGTTGGTAATTTGACATTTTGCGCAAATTACTAATTTTCAAATTTTGGTTCCTGTTGTAGCCAATTGGTGCTCTTGTAAATAGTTTTGAATAGCTAGCCATTGTACTGGAGACTGGTAGAATAATTGAGTTTAACGAAAGAATTTGGCATAAAGCCTTTTTAATTTCATATTACGAAAATTAACAATAATGCTTGCATCAATAGTAATATTGTCCAGTACACGTGAATGATAGAGGAAATATATATTCAGTAGAAACTGAGTCGTGTTATAAATTTTTCAGTTCAAGCTGAGCCTAATAGATGCCATTTCTCGATGGACATAATTAAAATTCTAAATTAAAATACAAGATATCATCACAATTACTTCCTCCTTAACAAAAGGAAACAGCTATGCATACCATATTACTGTCCTAGGGAAGTCATTAACAAAACTAATAAACATTGTGCTAATGAAGGTCTATCAGGGGCTCCAAACATATAGGAAGAGGAGTACCATTCCAATCCTTGAGGCATTCGAACATTGGGTCTATTATCTTACCCTCAGTAATTGCATTGAAACTTTATCAAAATCTTCTCCGGGGGATTTAATTTTGTCTCCAGTTAGAAACTCTGTCCCCAATTCCTCCCTGACAAACTTGTATAGTGGATAGGACCTGCACTCCTTAATTTTGTTAGGACATGCTGAACTCCCTTTCTCAAAGGCATTCCTTGTAGATTCAACATTTTTGGGTAAGACTCTCTTCAGTTCCTCCTCAAAGGCACCAATCTTCGGGAAGATGGAAGCATTTATACTTTTCAAACCATTATTATTATCCCGCAATGCATGTTCCACAAGCACTTGCCTTAGTTTTTGCATCAGTGGGTATGCAGCATTACAAGGATCATCAATGTAAGCAAAAACATATTCACATTCAACCACCTTGAGCAAATCTTTCTCACAAGATTTGGAAGGATGAAGCTCCCCATTGACCCCCATGTTCAGGACTTTTATAGCCACTTGTCTCACCGTATTCTTAACTGTGTTCTTTAGGTTCTCCTCCAAATGCCTCAAATCTATAGCTTGACAAAGAGCAATGAGGTAGGTTGAAGACATGAGCTTTAATATTTCAACAGCTTCGCTGTTTTCCTGGCTGAGATCAATCCCAATGAATTCACATCTTGATTGTGTTGTTCAGCACTTTGCACGTGATTAGTGACAGGGTTTGCTAGAAACTGAAGCTCAGAACAATATGCAGCCATTGCTATCTCGCCACCCTTAAATCCATAATCCAAGCTTGGACAGTGACCCCCTGAGAGATTTGAAGGCAACCCATTATTGTAGAAATCATTAACCAACTCAGACATTTGAGCAAAAAGGAGTTTTCCATTGGCAGCCAAAGCTAATCTTGTGTTGTCCATTGAAACGCCTACTGCGGTACCTTGAAAATTGCCACCATGTAAAGCTTTGTTCCTTGATACATCAATCAAAGGGTTATCATTCACAGAGTTGATCTCCCTCTCGATGGATTTTGTTGATAACCGAATAACTTCAATTTGAGGACCTAACCATTGTGGTGAAGTCCTAAGAGCATATCTATCTTGCTTAGGCTTTTGGAAGGGGTCTATCTCATGTAACTTTTGTGCTGCTTTAACATATGCACTTCCATGCAAGATATGTTCCATTAGTGCTGCGGCTTCAATCTGGCCAGGATGATGCTTCAATTTGTGAGTCAAATGATCTGTGAACTCTGGTTTCCCTTGCATGACTTCAGCAAAAATAGCAGACATGACTTCAGATAAGATGGTTAAGATGTTAGCCTCAAATAGAACTATAGACGCCAAACCAGCTCCAACCCCAGTTCCATTAACAAGTGCAAGACCCTCCTTAGGCTGTAACTCAAAGAAGTCCCCACCAATACCAGCTAGATGGAAAGCTTGTGCAGCACTTAGAGACTCACCACTGGGGTCGATAGCCTCTGAATTAGGCCTCCCTGTCAGGAGTCCTGCTATGTATGAAAATGGAACCAAGTCCCCTGAAGCAGAAATTGAACCACGCAATGGCAAGCATGGTGTAATACTGTGATTTAGCAGTTTTGCAATGGCTTCTAGGATCTCATATCTGATGCCAGAGTAGCCTTGGAGGAGGGTATTGATTCTTACCAGCATTGCAGCTCTTGTTGCACTGTGTGGCAAAGTATGGCCATGGCACGCTTCTGTCCCATTCCCAAAAATTCCAGCATTCAAAAACCTGTAACAAACATGCATGATTTCTACCATTAATCACAATTTGCTTGAGAAAGTGCCCACATGCTAGGCCATTGGTTTTGATTTGAAGCATAACTAGTTTCGTTAACATTATAATATTCCTAGTAATGATTTTATTTAAGACCTGATGGCATAGGAATTCATTCATGATTCTCCTGTTCCTCTGATCCCATCAAGGACCAAAGAAACAACAAACGAAAAAAATAACATTATTGGTACCCCAAAAGAAAAATGATATTATTAAGTATAAAATGTTATTTGTGAATCAAGATTATAATGTGATTATTATATTATTATAATAAACTTATACGTATGTAGAGAAAAATTAATTGGTACAAAAAATGAAAAAAAAAATCACATGGACTTTAATGTAGGCTAATCCTTAAATTAATAATGAATATTGAAATAAAATAAGGTTTAAGTTAAATGAAATTAAGAAAATGAAAGAAGTCAAAAAAAAAAAAAAATGAAACAAGTACCTAATGAGCTCAGTTTGAAGAGCAACACCGTGCGTGGTTCTCCTGTCGGAGGTTGCACCGAAGCCAGTGGTGACCCCATAACAATCAATTCCTTTGTGCATGCTCTCCATCACCCACTCACTGCTCGCCTTCACTCCCACCTTCGCCGCCTCGTTCAGCTCCGCCGTCATCCTCCTCTCAGCCACCGCCACCACCTCACCAACCGTCAACGTCTCCCCTCCCACCCTCACCACCGTTTTCTGGTAATCCGCCACCATCCGCTTCACTTCCTCCAAATGGCTACCCTTCAACGACTCCGCCGCCGCCTTCCACTTCAACGGGTCCGCCGCCACCCCAACGTCGCCGTTCCCGTTCTCTCGGTGATGCCGTAACATCATCTTGTTTTGTAACTATGAGAATATATATATATATACATACATATATATATATATATATTTTATGTTGGTGAATGAAAAATGGTGATCAGAAGATAGATAAAGAGGTTTGATGCGCTAGAATGTTATATATATTTTGTAATGTAAATGAATGTAATGTAATGTTTGCTTAAGAAAATAGATAGATATATATATGTGGCGAAAGAAAGAGAGTTGGGTACGGAGATGATGACACGACTGTTGATGTGTGTGGCAATGAGGGATGCATGATGCATGAGATGAGAGACGAGTTGCTGTTGTGTGTTGCTGTGCTTCTTTAATGTAGCAGAAGCACTGCCAGGGGGAAGGGAAAGACAACAAGACTCATTCATACATAACTCACTACCAGCTTGGTTTTCATTTCCAAGGGAATTTGTCCTTGAATCCAGGGAAACGTGAATTTACTGAGCATTTGTTACAAGCAAAATGTTTTTTTTTTTTTAAAAAGAAAAAGAAAAAGAAAAGACTCCTTTTATTGTTCTTGCCAACAAGACAAATATAATTAATATATGATAGGTTGTGTCCTGATCCTTGGTTTTAATTGTGTCCATCAAAATGAGAGGATTGGTATGGAGAAATTAGCTCCCAAGTTAATGGATCAACATATACAAAATTGCATAGATAATGTATAATGGAGGACAGATTAATATTTGTCTCTATTGGGACAAGATTAGATATTGGTAGAAATTGTAAATATTTTTATTTAGTAAAATTATCAAGAATAATAAAATTTAGATTAATGATTTTTTATTAGTGTTTTAAAAAGACTAACATGATCACGTAAAAGTAATCTAAATTTTACAAACTTGATTTATTAAGATATTCCCAAGAAAGTAAATATAGGATTTTATAAAACTTTTGGTTTTTTAAATCAAAAGTTTACAAGAGTTAGAAGCCAAAAAACGCTATGTACTTCAACAATTGCAAGAAGAAGAGTTGGGTTATTTTTCTTCTCCATTTGCTATATATATAGCCTTTCAAGATCAGGCTTATACGAAAGGATTTCAAACTATTACAACCACCTATTACACCCATGTAAAATTAGAAAAGTCATTTTGCAATAAACCTTAAAACGTGGATATTGTAATTGACTTGAAGCAAATACTTAATAATGCTTTCCGTGACAAAGTTGCCAAATCATGATGCAAGTCTTGGATTTTGTCAGGATAGTTTTCTAAGTTTGTTCTTAATGATGTCATAATTTTAACACTCCCCTTGACAGTTTGGGAACAAACATTTTTCTTTAAGGAGATTCAAATTTGACCCAGGGCAAAGATTTGGTTAACAAATTTGCCAACTAATCTTCAGATGAACAATGGACCAAAAACGAATTCTTTGACATTGGACTTGCAGAAAAGTTATCATCATTAATTATTTTAAAACCGAATTGAAAATTGAATCGACGAGACTTTCAAATCATGGTTCAACATGTTAAATTTATGATTGAACTGTAATTGAACTAGATAATACTTGAACTAGAAACATAACCAATTTATGGTCGAAACGGTTCAATTAACTAGTTCAGTCCGATTTTTAAAACATAGGTTATCACATTTGATCTCAATGGTAATCTTATGTTCATATCCAAGATTCAATAAAAGTTTTTTTTAAACCATGTTTCTTGGTTCATTGCGAAGGCAGCATCTATGTATTCATCCTCAGTTGTGGATTGTTTCTTGTTTCTTTGTTCTTGTGTTTGGAAGTTTTTCTTGCTTTTCTTGTTGGTTGGATTCACAAACTTGAGGTTCAACTATGAAATCAAGAATATTTTGAGCCAAATCTTGTTGCTTTTGCTCTTCTACTTTTTCCCAATTTATTGCAAAGCTTTTATTTTTTATTTTCACGCATAAAAGCTTAGCTCCATGTGGATCACAGATTGTGCAAGTGTTGTTTTATTAAAGAATATCCTTTCTCAAGCATTTGCTCAACACTTAGCAAATTTTGACTAAGATCAAGCACAAAAAACACATTAGAAATGAGTTAATGCATGTTTGTGTTTTCACAGCAAGTGTATCTTTCCCTTTCACCTACATCAAATCAGCATTCCCAATTTTGACTTTGGAAATTAAAGATTCATCGAGGTCTTTAATCATTTTTGCATTGAAAGACATGTAGTATGTGTATCGCAAATGTCATGATTTTGAAAGCAAGAGCAAGCAATAAAGAGCTCTTCTTCATGATATTCTACGTTTCTTGCTTGTGTGTGGTGAGTTTGTGCTTGTTGAGTCTCTTGGATATTATTTTCGAATTTTCTTACCTTAGCAATATGTTCTTGTTTACAATTGCCACATATTGCATCACGCCTCCACCAATAATATTTTTTAAGATGTGTGGACTTCTTGCAATGTTTACGAGGAGGATATTTCA
This sequence comes from Ormosia semicastrata, assembly GCA_029884595.1. Lineage (NCBI taxonomy): Eukaryota > Viridiplantae > Streptophyta > Magnoliopsida > Fabales > Fabaceae > Ormosia > Ormosia semicastrata. The sequence goes on along the minus strand of JAQQTO010000041.1, from coordinate 15,500,368 downwards.
CCTGATTTGAACTTATATGATTGTGGATTCCCTCATTTCTTCCTTTGTTAGCTAAATTGTTTTGTGCTTGTAAAGCACCTTCAATGACTCTATTTTGTATCAAGAATCTTCTTTACTCTTGTGTTTGAAGAGCATTCATTAGTTCAGTAAGTGATATTTTGGTGAGATTTTTAAACTCTTCCAGGGAGTATTTTTTATTCAAACTTCTCTAGAAGTGTTGCAAGGACTTTTTGCACAACTCTACTGTCACGAAAATCTACACCTAACAATGTGATTTCATTTACAATTGATAAAATTCTGTTAGAGTGTGTTTGAAATGAATAAAAATGAGAAATGATTTGATTTGATTTGATTTAATTTGATTTAAAAATCAAATTTTGTGTTTAGAACTTTTAAAAAAAAATAAGATTTGAATTGATTTAAAAATCAAATTTTTATTTGAAATTCATTAAAATGAGAATTGATTTGATTTAATTTTATTATTTTACATTTTAAGCCTTATAAGAGGTTGTTAGAGATAATTATTAAGGGTTAGTATATTTATTTCAAATCAAATCAATTTTAATAAATCTTATCAAATTTAATAGAATTTAAAAAATAAAAGAAATGAAATCCATAAGATTTTAAAAATCAAATCATTTCTTATTTTTTAACATTCCAAACATAAAATTTAATTAAGTTTAATTTATAAATAAAATCATTTTCTATTTTTTTGTATTCCAAACACACTCTTAGAGTGCTTGGAGATTGTTTCATCTTATTAGAAAGGATTTCAAACTATTACAACCACCAATTACAGCCATCTAAAATTACAATAGTCATCTTACAATAAATTCCTTAAAACATGAATCTTGTAATTGACTTGGAGCAAAATATTTAATGCTTTTCTTGACAAAGTTGCCAAATCTGGGTCTTAATGGTGTAACTCAGTTGATTAAGAGCAGTGGACATTAAGAAAAGCGGAGAGAATTCAATTTTTCCTCTTTACTTTCCAATCCTTTACCCCTTCCCATCTCCTTTTTCCTTCCCACTAGCCCCTAGTCCTTCCCATCCCCTTTTTCCTTCCCACTATCCCCACTAGGGGGACGAAGGTACTCACCAAAAAAGTTGCCACATCTTAATGCAAGTCATGGATTTTGTCGGGTTAGTTTTCAAAGTTTGTTCTCAAAGATGTCATAATTTTAACAGTCCAATCGAAGTCTAGCTAGGCTTACAAATCCAACCCTTAACAAATTTATGCCAATATAATCATGGGCTAAAAACAAGTCGCTAGGAACATAAAGATGGGTTGCTGCAGCTACCTAGCAAATTAGAGCACATATGCTGGTTCTCAGCATTTGAAGACCCTAACTACCTTCCTCTTGTTCTCAGCTTGCTAACGACCTCCTGCGCACAAACACTTCTAGTATGTCAGCAGATTTTGCCCACTGAAATGCCTTTCTAATTGTTAAGGTTTCTGCCACTTGATCAGAAGAAGAAACTTTGGGGCCTTGAAGCATTTTTATTTGAACCGTAATACTTGTCCAATAGATATTTCATTTTGAACACCCCGGGTTAAGGAAGAGCTGAGTGACAGTGACTCGTGTCATTGCATCCAAGAATCCCTCATCATAATTGAAAAATACAACTATGAATATGGTTTCGGTGCAAGTTCAAAGAGTTTTCGGTTTGACTTATATTAATATACATGAAGACAGTTTTCTTTTATCCCTTAGTAAGTGCGTTAGCACCTAACACTATAAGATATTGAGGTTTATAAATTATAATGCACAAGCAGATGCATACATATAATGATATAAACATATGGCAGACGAACTTCGTGCTAATGCTCCATTCATCAGCATCACTGCTGCAATCAAGCACACCATTGTAATCAATATTTGGTCACCAATTCAATTACGATTCCATGTACCTTCCATTGGGAGAACAACCTCTCGCAAAAGACAAATTTATCTCCATGCTTCATCATGGAAACTGGCGGATTTGATGGGTTTGGTGTTGATCGAGTTGCACCATCAAATTTTTCCTTTTTTTTTTTCCTTCAAAAAATATATAGCGGCACTCATTATGCACTCGAATCTTAAAACAAGTTATTTTCTTGCACTAAAAAAAATGATTAATTAGAATTCAAATTTAATTAAAAGTTGAAGACACACAATTGCAAGTTAGCATATTGTTGTAGATGTGAAGGACAACGATTACACTTGAATTTTGTTGTTTGGTCTTTTGAGGTTTCTTTATTTTATTTTATTTTTTGTGTAAAATTAGTGTTTCTCATAATATCGAAGCTATCCTTCCTCATAAGTAAATTTTCTGTTGACTCAGATTTCTAATATTACATAAGCTCTTCAATCATTAAGTTTAAGCTAACTTATTGCTTGAATCAACCATTTTAATTTATTAATTAGAGTTAAAAGTGAGTTAAGATAGTTCACAAGCATACTCGCAATTTGTTAACAACTCAATGAACTAAAATTTTAACTTGTTTATAAATGAATTAAACTTAAACTTTTACCTATTCTACTCATTAACTCGTGAATTCGACATGATATATAATTATTTTTTAAGAATAATAATAATAATGCTTTAATTTAATGTATGATAGCATTTAATTTAATTTTTTATTTGACTATGTTAATTTTAAGTGAATATATGTATAAAAAAAATATTTTATTAAGTTAAAATTTAAGCTTTCATTGTAAAAAAATTTAAGTAAGTAAAAGTGTATCTATTATTAATTTAATATAAAGTATATTAAAATTTTAACTTATTAAAATTTAATAATAAATATATTCTTACATCTCATTTTAAAAATAAACTTATTTTTAAAAAAAATTATCTTGATTCATTGAGCTTAAAATACTTAATTAACATAAAATTTGATACTCGAATAATTCACAAATTTAAAGTAAATTAAATCTAAAATTTTGAGTCAGCCTAACTCCGTACAAGTCAAGCCATCTAATCCGGCTTAGAAGTACACATAATTGTATATCAACTTCTTTTATCTGAATAGTATGAAGGGAATTAATTACTAAAAACAGAATTAATCATGCTTAAGATAAATAATATAGCATGTTCATACTAACAAGATTAAGATGAAATAGAACTTGGAGTTATGGTTGGATCCATGATTTTTCCCTTTTGTTATTGTTTGCTCTAAGAATTGAAAGAGAGATGGAGAGATGAGAGAATTGAGAGCAAACTTCTCCTATTACTGATTAGGGTATATTAGAAGAGAGGTTGTCACCTCTTATAGAAACTAATGATGGGGATTAGTTTCTTTTCCCATCAGCTAAGAGAAGAGACTTCTCAATGGGCTTTACTATTAAATAGCCTAACCCATCATAGGTCATTCATATTATTTACCCAATTACTATATCCATAAATTATAATGCTATAGATACATAATTGATATAATAATAATACACAGAGTATACTAAATAATTGATTAATGTTAATCCAATATTTAATTGTATTTAATAAATACAACATTCTCCCACTTGGATAACATTAGTCAATATCGGATAAAAGAAGTATTATTAAAATTATAATATCAATTATGACCCAAAGCACATATCATCCAATAATCTATGAAATATTAAGTTTTTAGCATTGCCGAAAAATAATATCCGATAGGGATATATATATTTATGTGCTTATATTTCATAGAAACTAAATATGGATAAAGGAAAAACATAATTAAATAAGACAAATATGTAATTTCAAAGGATAGTCTCAGCATTTTATTAATGCTTTAAGAGATATGATAATAAGAGTAACGTCATTTCATACATATCTCATAATAGAATACATAATTTCAGACTCCTACTAATCCAAAACATCAAAAGACTTAACTAAACCTATATGAGTTACATGATTCTGAAAAACTCCAACAGTTAAGCCTTTGGTTAGTGGATCTGCTAACATGTTTTCTGTAGCAAGATGCTCAATACGAGTCTGAAACTGTAGAATTTTCTCTCTAACAAACAGATATTTTATATCAAAATGCTTTGAACGAGAAGAACTTCTGTTGTTTTGAGAGAAATGCACAGCAGCAGTATTGTCGCAATATATCACAAGTGGTCTAGATATACTTTCAACAATATGAAAGCCAGAGATTAAATTTTTTAGCCATATGGCTTGACAAGTGGCTTCATAGCAAGCGACATACTCTGCTTCCATGGTAGAAGTAGCTGTAAGAGTCTATTTAACACTCTTCCAAGAAATAGCTCCTTCTGCCATCATAAAAATAAAGCTGGAAGTAGATTTTCGATCATCAAGGCAACCTGCATAATCAGAATTAGCATAACCAATGACCTGAAGTTGATCAGACTTCTTATAGGTCAACATATAATCTTTAGTGCCCTGCAAATATCTCATGACCTTCTTTACGGCTTTCCAATGACCCAAACCTGGGTCGCTCAAGTATCTCCCTAAAGCATTAACAGCGAAAGTAATGTCGGGACGAGTACATACTTGAACATACATTAAACTGCCAACAGTGGAAGCATATGAGACTTTCACCATTTCAATCTTTTCTGTATCATTTTGAGGACACTGAGATTTAGAAAGTTTATCACCCTTTTGAACAGGTACAACACATGAGGAGCAAGAATGCATGTTAAACCGTTTGAGGATCCTTTCAATATATCCTTTTTGAGACAATCCAAGAATACCACGTGACCTATCTCGATAAATTTGGATGCCTAGAACAACAGAAGCATCACCTAGGTCTTTCATATCAAAGTGGCTACTCAACATCAATTTTGTCTCAGTCAAAAGTTTAACACTACCGCTAGCAAGGAGAATATCATCAACATATAAAACAAGAATGATGAAATAACTCCCACTAGTTTTTAACTAAATGCACTGATCTGAAGCATTTTCCTTGAAGCCAAGTGAAGTGACCACCTGATCAAATTTCAAATACCAACGTCTAGAGGCCTGTTTTAGTCCATAAATGGACTTCTTTAGCTTGCAAACTAAGTGCTCTTTGCCCTTTTCAGTAAAACCATCAGGCTGAACCATGTAGACGTCCTCAACAAGATTTCCATTCAAAAAAGTTGTTTTAACATCCATCTGGTGAAGTTCTAAATCAAAATGAGCTACCAAAGCCATAACAACTCGAAAAGCATCTTTAGTAGAGACCGGTGAGAATGTCTCCTTATAATCAATGCCCTCTCTTTGACTATAGCCTTTTGCTACTAGTCTAGCTTTGTACTTCTCAACTTTACCATCTGGACTACGCTTGGTCTTGAAGACCCATTTACACCCAATTGGTTTGTAACCAACTGGTAATTCTTCAAGATCCCAAACAGCATTTTGAGACTTGGAAACTAATTCATCATGCATAGCATCCAGCCACTTAGAAGCACATGAGCTAGACATAGCTTCCTTAAAGGAGGTAGGATCATCAACATCATTGAGGTCAAACTCATGTTCTTGAAGATACACGATATAATCATTGGAGATGGTAGGCCTGCGTACTCTCTGAGATCTTCTTAATGGAATTTCTTCAACAACATCATCATGTTCCTGTTGATCTGTCAGTGGCGCTGCTACATCATTATGTTCTAAAAGAATTTGATCATTATCATGAACATCAGGAAACATGACATCTGTGGGAAAAGAAACAACTGGTGCAGGGACAACAACACGATCTTCTCTAAGAATGACTGGTCGCGGTGTACTACTACTCCCACTATCTAAGTCATCCTCAAAGAATACAGCACAATCAGATTCGATAACTCGCATGGAGTGGGAAGGACAATAAAATTTGCTGCCTCGAGAACCCACACAGTAGCCAATAAAGAATCCACTAACAGTCTTAGGATCAAGCTTCTTTAACTGAGGATTGTAAGGCCTAACTTCTGCCTTACAACCCCATACATGGAAATGCCTCAAGGTTGGTTTCTTTCCAGACATCAACTCATATTGGTTTTTGGCACAGATTTGATGGGCACTTGATTTAGAATATACACAGCAGTCCTTAAAGCATCACCCCAAAGAAAATCTGGTAAGGTAGAATGACTCATCATACATCTCACCATATCCATAAGTGTGCGATTTCTTCTTTCTGCAACACCATTCTGCTGAGGAGTACCTGGCATAGTATATTGAGCTTCAATTCCACATTCTTCAAGAAATTTAGCAAAAGGTCCTGGATTTCTTCCAGACTCATCATACCTGCCATAATACTCACCTCCTCTATCAGATCTCACACATTTGATCTTCTTACCTGTCTTCAATTCAATAGCCTTTTGAAAGGATTTAAAAGCATCCAAGGAACTAGATTTTTCATGGAGAAGATCTATCCAGCCAAATCTAAAAAAATCATCTATGAAGGTGATAAAATACCTATATCCACCCATAGCAGTAGTTGTAATAGGTCCACACATATCGGTGTGAATCAGCTCTAGCACTTCAACACATCTATTAGCTCCTTGATTTCTAACTTTGGCGTAAGTTTTCCCTAATACAATCAACACAAGTATCAAAATCAGAGAAATCTAGATCATGCAGAATGCCCTGTTTAACTAACCTCTCAATTCGAGGTCTAGAGATATGCCCCAAACGCCTATGCTATAACATAGAAGAATTCTCATCAGTCCTACTACGTTTATTTCCAACAGTAGAATTAACAGACATATCATTCAGATTTAACTTATATAGCCCATCACACAAAACTCCTGAACCAACTGCAATAGAATTAGAATAAACAACAAGTTTTCCATTGTCGAATTCAAAAGTGTAGCCATAATTATCCAAAGCTGAAACTGAAATCAAATTCCTTCTCATAGAAGGTACATAGACTACATCTTTCAACAACAAAACATGTCCAGAAGGCAAATATAAAGATACCACTCCTATTTCTTCTACAGATGCTCTAGCTCCATCTCCCATCTTAATCTTGGATTCAATATCACTTGGTTTCCTCAGGCTTGTGAATCCCTGTAAAGAATTCACAACATGAATAGTTGCCCCTGAATCTAACCACCAAGTATTGGGAGGGACATCAACCACATTAGATTCAAAACAAGCTAGAGCTAGGAGCGTACCTTGTTTCTCATTCTTCTTCTTAAGGAAAAAACAAGTCTCCACTTTATGACTGTACTTCTTGCAATACTTGCAGGTTCCCTTAAAGAATTTCTTTTTAGGCTCCAATTGCAATGGTGCTTTCCCTGTCTTTTCCTTTTCATAATGAAGCTTACCTTTGTTACTAAACTTCTTCTTATTTTTGAAACCAGAAGAAGAAGTAGCAAATTGAACACTGTGCAGTTTCCCCTTTTTAATTGACTCCTCTTCTTGAGAAACGATTGCAATCATTTCATCAACTGTCCATTCCTCTTTCTGAGTATTATATGAGGTCTTCAACACATCAAACTGAGGAAGAAGAGATTCTAAGACTTGCCAGATCAAGAAACTTTCACCAAGCTCGACCTTCAGAGACTTCAACTTGTTATAATAGTGTACCAGTTTCATTATATGCTCACGAACTCCACCAACACCATCATATTTGGTTTTCTCAAGTAAGGATAGATATTGACCCTTCTGTGCTTTATCAAAAGTTTTGAATTTTTGACCAACGGATGTTAGAAAATCTTTAGCATTGTTATTCTCTGGAATGCTCTGTCTAATGGACTTCTCCATGGTGTATTTTATCACCATTAGGCACACTCGGTTAGAATGTTTCCACTTTTCATAAGAAGTCTTTTGAGCAACAGTGGACTCAGGCGTAAGAGCTGGAGGCTCTTTCTCTCTCAAAGCTAGATCCATGTTAGTTATTGCCAGATATAGATCCAAAGATTCTTTCCAGTCCTCATAATTCGTCTCATTAAGTGTTTTAACTGTGGTAGACAGAGAAGCTGACACCATAATAACAAGGAACATTTAATACGCATGAAAATATAATTATCATGGTATTATAGAATTAAATGATTCCGTATGCTCAGCCAAACATGTCTTTTAAATAAATTTCTTAATTATTATGATCTCGCCTAAGGGTCCCAAATCATAACAAATAAGAAATATCATAATAATACAATACACAAATCTCATGTCACTAAAAAATTTCTCATACCAATAGGATACTCGAAACATGATTGACATAATCCAAGAATTAATATTGCATTATATCAGTAACCAATCACATTAGTAACAACATATATACCGATAGGGTATAATTATCATTAATGCTACATATATATATAATAAAAATAAACAAAATTTTGTATAGTTGCACTCACGATAGGTAAGATTACAATTATACAAAAAAAAAAACTTCACGAGAATATGATAAAATCATATCATTCATAAAAGCATATGAAATTAAAAAAGAATATATTTTATTTAATTCATATAAAGACCTAAAAAAATTTATTCGATAACCACGACACTTTGTAATAGAGAGTATGATACATACAAGTGTTACAGGTAAGGTAATTAATGTGCATAAAAATTTTCAGGTCCATAATCCGAGAGTACAGTATTGAAAAATACTGATTATTCTGGAGATAATTAATATAAAAATATAACAGTGTCAAAAAAAATTCCAGAAAAAATACCAAAATAAATAATATTAAAATAATTTTTTTTATTTTTGGGGGAAAAAGGCCTCGGGAAGTGGGCCCACGCACCCTCACACTCGTGCTGCGCGACTGGGCTTCGCCATGGGTCAGGAAGTTATCTTCCTTACCCGTTTGCCTATAAATGGGTCGCGCAACCCTCGATTTGACCCAGTTTTTTCTCCCACAGGACGTGGCTTTAAGCCACGATTTTCTGGCTAAGGGGTCGGCGCATCACGACGGATAGAAGCCCCAAAGAAATTTCGAGCTTCATCAAGTGAAAATGGAGATCAATCAAGAATTTGAAAAATGGGTTTTTTTTTTAGTTCGGTTTCTTCAAAAAACTAGGTTCTGAACGGTTTCTTTCTTTCAATTAAGCTTACAAATAAGCTTTATAATAACATGTGATCAATAACCCTCAATCAATTTGAAAGATAAAGGTCGAATTCGAAGATTTCAAAAGTTAGGGTTCTTGAGTTAGTTTGTGCAAAAATAATTTCCAAAAAACAGCTATATTAATACCTCAATTGGCTCTGATACCAATTGAAGGGAATTAATTACTAAAAACATAATTAATCATGCTTAAGATAAATAATATAGCATGTTCATACTAACAAGATTAAGATAAAATAGAACCTGGAGTTATGGTTGGATCCATGATCTTTCCCTTTTGTTATTGTTTGCTCTAAGAATTGAAAGAGAGATAGAGAGATGAGAGAATTGAGAGCAAACTTCTCCTATTACTGATTAGGGTATATTAGAAGAGAGGTTGTCACCTCTTATAGAAACTAATGATGGGGATTAGTTTCTTTTCCCATCAGCTAAGAGAAGAGACTTCTCAATGGGTTTTACTATTGAACAGCCTAACCCATCATAAGTCATTCATATTGTTTATCCAATTACTATATCCATAAATTATAATGCTATAGATACATAATTGATATAATAATAATACACAGAGTATACTAAATAATTGATTAATGTTAATCTAATATTTAATTGTATTTAATAAATACAACATAGTAGTCACTTCTAAGATATCACTTTATCTGGTTCTTAATTAGCAGCGATGATAGTGTTTTGGATTATGATTAGCGATGATATCACTTTATCTAAAATTATTTGGATTGGATTATGATTAGTTTTTTTTGGAAAAAAGCTGTTGCAATAGTATTTAATCATATTTGATAAAATTAATTTTAATTTTTATATGAAATTTAATGTAAAATAAAAAAAATTTAAAGTTAATTTTCATAATATTGAAGATTCAGGGTGTGTTTGTTTTAAATTATGATTAGCGTTTTTTGGAGAAAAAAAAGTTATTGTAATAATATTTAATCTTGTTTGACAAAATCAACTTCAGTTTTTACACAAAATTCAATGCAAAATAAAAATTCTTTAAAGTTAATTTTTATAATGCTAAAGATTAAGGGTGTGTTTGGTATAGATTAAGATTAGCTTTTTTTGGGAAAAAAAATTGTTATAATAGTGTTTAATCATGTTTGGTAAAATCAGCTTCAACTTTTGTACGAAATTTAATGTAAAATAAAAGTTTTTAAAGCTAATTTTCATAACACTGAAGATTGAAACTTATGATTTTAGCTTATAGATTATTTATTACATTTTGATATGTAAATACCATTTTGTCCTCAATTAAATAATTTTTTTAATTATTCTATACCTATTTTAGTAATTTAATGCATAAAAGCGATTCTTTTTTATATCATCCAAACGAATCAGATTAGTTTAAAATCGCTTTACAACTAATGCATCCAAACATAAAAATAAATCGATTATAATCTATTATAACAAAAAGCTTTTATACAATAATCGATTATTAAGCATAATCAAATTTTTACAGTTTTCTCAAACACACACTAAAGCTTATGATTTTAGCTTATAGAATATTCATTACACTTTGATATATAAATACTATTTTGTCCTTAATCAAATAATTTTTTAATCATTCTATACCTATTTTAATAATTTAATGTATAAAAGTGATTTTTTTTTATATCATCTAAACGAATCAGATTAGTTTAAAATCACTTTACAACTAATGCATCTAAACATAAAAATAAATCAATTATAACAAAAAAATTTATACAATAATCAATTATTAAGCATAATCAAATTTTTATAATTTTTCCAAACACACACTTAGCTTATGATTTTAGATTATAAATTATTCATTACATTTTGATATGTAAATATCATTTTGTCTTCAATCAAATAATTTTTTTAATCATTTTATACTTATTTTAGTAATTTAATGCATAAAAGTAATTCTTTTTTATATCATCCAAATGAATCAGATTAGTTTAAAATCACTTTACAGTTAATGCATTCAAACATAAAAATGAATCAATTATAATCGATTATAATAAAAAAATTATATAATAATCGATTACTAAGCATAATCAAATTTTTACAGAAAAACACACTAAATGTTGAAGTGAAAGATAAAGCTGCAATCAACTGCTACATAATCCACAATTCCACATACAGCCGTGGACCGATTCAAGAGTCAGGCTGCCCGTTTCGGTTTACCAAATCAAATGGCAAACTTGCGCCGATAGATTATAGATGCATATATCGAATAGTGTTGTATCCTTCTACTAAATTTTCTTACATTGTCTTATTTACTTAAAACATTAAATAAAAAATATTTATATTTCAAGAACTTATAAAATATTTAATATTTTCTTTTTTAAATATTAAAAGGATTCATTTGGGAGGATATAAACTTATTTATAATAATAACCTAAACTGAAGTGTGAATCTGAACTATTAGAGTTTTATTTTATGCAAAAATATGTTTAAAATTAAATAGAAGTTTATGTTTATCTCTATATTTTGCCATGTAGAAAACTCAGGTTAGATGATTGATGGGACGAGACTGGGAAGAAGAATCAATGTTGTAAGTGCAGTCTATTAATATTAACTAACGTAACTGCAAATATACACTAAGGTTATGTTTAGAAGTTTTATATATATATATATATATAATATATATATAAAATAGTACTATTTATCGCGAATTGATTTCGTAAAATCATTCACGAAAGTTCAAAGATAATGTGTAGTTAATATGTAATAAAGTATTAAAAAAAAGTAAAATTACCTAATAAAACGATATGTATTTATTTCTTATCTATTTCGTTCGTATGCATTTCACGAATTTATTTTCATGACATTCAGAAATATTCAAAAAAAAAAAAAATAAGTGACTCAATGAAAAAATAATAATAAAGAATAGAATAGAATAAAATGTACCACTTTATTATTTGAATATTTAATAAATTTAATAAAAGATGTGACATGAATTCCTTAACCCCCAATTTTTGAAGAGAAAAAAATTTGAGGTTGAGTGGCAAAGAAGGGACTAGATATCCTTCCCTTACTATTCTATTCCCTCTTATTAAATAATTTCTAAACACATTTTTTTAAGTTTAATCATTTTATTTCCTACCACTCCCTCTATTGCCACTCATCTTAAATAATAGACTAATTACAACATCACAGTCTAACTCAAGTGATCCATATGTTACGATATCCTCCTTCTGCTTCAGTGGATCCAATTTTCTTTACTTGGATTTGCGTCCAAATGCCTTCCATGTTTATGGCCTCTGGGCTTGAGATCGTTAATAGCAAAAGAATATTCAACGCTCTACAAACCCAAAACGACAACTGAACAAGTCCTAACAACTGTGTCCTGTGCCATATAAAGCAATTTAAAAATACATATAAGAACCCAATAAAAAAAAAAATCGACCAGAAAAAATATATATAAGAACCCAATCAACCCATACAAGTATTTTTTTTCTGGTAAAGAAAAATTTAGAATAAGGGAATAGTTGTTCATACCAGGCTCTCAAACTCAGCAAGCTAGAGGACTTGTAGATAACTTATCAACAAAATACCCCTAGATTCTTATACAAACTTTCTAATAGAGATGGGATTTGTGAAAAGTTAGAAACATTTAAAAACTGAAATATGTTTAATTTAATTTTCAAGTTTTAAGTTCAACGTCCTTAAAACACTGAACTACCAAATAAAGCATACATGTAATAACGAGAAAGCAAAATATTGAGACAACAGTTACAGAAACATCAATAATTTCTAGTCGGAAAGAGTTCTCCATTTTAAAAGGAACACGATTGTTGTACATTTTTTTTCCATACCATTTCATACTAGTGAACGATGTACAAATAATTAGTAAATGTATAGCATATTATTAGTATAAAAATAATAATTTTTTATTCAAACAATTTTGAGGTATAATCGAAGTCTTGGTACAAATAATATTTGCTAAGTTTTGAACTTAATTACACATACTCTAACTCTATTAAAGTCGAAATTGTTAGGAGAAATAAAGTTACTAAAATAGTAACTTCTAGTTGGTCTCGAGAATTGAGATCTAAAAAGAAGAATAACTACACTTAGGATTTTTTTAAACTAGAAGTGAGGATCTCGATCAGAAGACAGTAGTTATTTGAAGATTTAAATTTCAAATCAAATAAATAGAGTTTGAATTTGAAACAGAAATTAGCAGCAATTACGAATGTGAGATCTAGACAATACAAGAATTGCTGACAAAGATTAAGTAGTTACTTATAGTACGAGAATTGCTGACAAAGAATGAGCAATTACTTCACAAGGATTGCTGATAATGATAAGCAGTTTCTTTTATTTTAGACACTTGTTAGAATCTTGTAAAGCATGTAATTACTTAGGATTTCTATAAATACTGAAAGGATGGAAACATTTAAGGATTAGAAATTCTATATTTACACATACTTATAAACACACTCTCCAGTCACTATGATAATCACGAGTAAAAAACACAAGTTTAGTCAAGTATGTTTCCATCTTGTTCATTTTTTGTACAATTTACAATTTCAATGCAGGTTTAATTCAAAGTTCATTTACACTTCTAGTCATTTACTTCTCTGCAAAATCTCTTCTACTCCTGATTAAGTGGTCTACTGATTATTTGATTTCTTTTAATTGTCTTTCTTTACTTACTTGCTTTACTTTCCTGCAAGTTTATATTTTTGTTCACTTTATTTCTTTGCACCTTTACTCTTTCTGCATTTATATTGTTATTCTTTTAGGCGACATTTGGTGGATAGGATAAGGAGGACCTGATAGTATTAGCTAATACTATCAGGCCTTGTTAGGTGTTTGGTGCTTTAACATAATAGTATAGTCAAATCAGGTTAAATTTTTTTATCATATTCTAACCTGATTACTCTATTCTCCCCTCACCACCCTGATTAGACCTGATAGGATACTCTCCCCACCCTATCCCTCAACATCATCCCTTTCAATCCAAGAGAAACCCAGAGAAATCCCTCATCCTCTTTCACAACCACCGTCCCTCTCCTTCCCCGGCCAATAAACCTAGAGAAACCCCTCCTTCTCTCTCTTTTTCATCTCTCTTTCCATCTTCTCCTCCTTCTTCATCCTCAACTCCCTAGTATCACTGCTCGACGCCCACAACTCAAACGACGTCATTGGTGCAGCCCTTCAACTGCAAGTCCTAGCAATTGCTTTGATTTTCATCTTGTACTCTGTTCTCACCCTCTTGAAGAACTTTCTCCTCCCTCTGCCCTTAACGTTGCTGGGTCTAGTTGGTGCTTTCACTTTTGTGGAAGACTTTCTCTTTCTTCGTTCAGAGGAAGGACCCTAGTGGGGTAGAGAATCATTACTATGATCTCTTGCTCGTGCCCATCACCGTTTGCGTTTTCTCCACGATCCTGGAGTTGAAATCTTCGAAATCGAATATCCCGAAATTGGGTTGTGGGGTTGGGCTGATTCTTCAAGGAATATGGTTTGTCCAAATGGGTTTATCTCTTTTCTCGAGTTGGGTAGCTTAGGGGTGTTCTAGTAGGTTCTATTGATTGGGTGGACCGTAGAGGCATGATTGAGAATGTGTTCTAGAGGAATTCTAAGATTGAGGTATCTGTGATGCACAGTTGACGAGGATGACCAATGTAGAAGAGGTGGTGAAGAAGGTGAAGGATAGTATAGTCATACAAATAGTTACATATACTATCAAGTTGCATATACTATTTGTACCAAATGTTTGATAGTACAAGAGCTTATCAGCTTATTTATACTATCAGACATTATCCTCTTATCTTATACTCTCATATTTTATACTATTATGTATACTAAATGCAGCCTTAATTGTTGTCATTTATCACTTTGCAGTTTATATTTCCTGTCAACTGTCAAGTTTACTTTGTTGTGTTTTATTTCCTTATTCTTTTCATTTCATGTCATTTAGTTGTTTTCTTTGAACTTCTTTCTCTTATTGCAATTCTAACATTTCAACAAGTTATTTTCATTGTATTTTTATTGCTCTAATTGTTTTCTTTATTTTCACTAAGTTTACTATTACAACACTGCTATACTTCAATTTCGATCTACATATCTTTGTATCCTACTCAAAATTTTTTTTGATATTCTTGATTGAAAATAAACATGTTAAGTACTATAAAATCCCGTAAGAAAGATATTTCATTTTCCGAATCGAGATCTAGAATCAAAATTGTCTATTGATAAAAGTTACACTAAACACATGCTATGTGGTGAATGGGACTAATAATCGATTATTATATAGTAGACATTGTTCATCATGTATGATAATCGATTATTACTTATGTTCATCACATAATATACATTGTTCACCAATTATTTACACGTCGTAAAAAAATGATGTAGAAAATGTGATGTGTACATATCATTGTTAATTTTAAAAATACAAACAAAATCTAAATATGAGTTGATCAAGCTGACTCAGATATCCAATTTCTGAAGCAAGCGGATGTTGAATTCAAACCAACATCCCTTTATTTCTTCTTTTTTTTTTCTCCCTCCTTTTATGGATTAAGATATAATCAATGGAAGCAGAAAGAATTGAATATACTTGTAACATGTCAATAATCTAAAAGAAAATTTGAATTGAAATATCAAATGTGGTCGATAGTCGTATGCATTCTAGTTTTTGGATGACTGCATTTTTTTTTGGCTAATCTTGATAACTAAATTTTAAATGTTATAGAAGCAATCAAATTGTCAAAATTATTTCAAAATGTATGTTTTGTTCTCCTTCATTGAATTGATCATTGAATTTGTCTAATATTGTGCATCACTCTTTGCAGATTATTTGTTCTAGTTTCTTGGCACGCTACTTATACGAGTATTTGGACACTTTCAAAAGCTTTGCTTGTTGATCTTTCGCAAAATCGTGGATAATTCTGTTCAGTAGGTCGTTTTAATTGAAATTAATTAGGTCGTTTTTCTCATATATTAGTTCCTTAATTGTTTATTTCTGGTCCCACATCCTCCTTTTCAGGCCAAGATGACATGGTTTCCTAGAAACCTTGTATTTATAGATCCACATTACAAATGATCTATTTAGAATTTTAGAGTATTGATATATAGCCTGAAGTGCTTTATTGTCATTTACCCGACATCACATTTACACTATCGGAATAGGATTGGAGAAAAATCAAACAATTGCGGGTTCCAATAGTGACAATACAGCCATTGCGCAATTTCATTCGGGCCGGTACCCCTTCATTAGGTGAGGTATAGCATTTTCGAATCAATTTAGTTATGATGCATGAAATTTGTGTTTGGGTCAATTAAGTTAAGTAAAAAAACTGATCTAACGAGTCAACAACTCAACACAAAATATTAATTCGATAATAACAAGTTTATATATAGTAAATAATATTTTATGAATGTTTAAAGTTTGGCCTCAAGATTGCCTTTAAGAATTAATTAATATTATATCTACGGAACTATGAGATGTCATGCAATTTGCCTGGTGCATATACTGCTCCGTACTGCTCACTGCCTATTCTGCCGTCATTGAACACATTACTGCCCTTTGAATTGACTTTGGATTTTCCATTTAGGGCACACACCACCAGCTTAATTATCACGTATGTTTGCCTACTTTTTTTAAGCAGTCCATTACATTGGGAGACATTATTGGATGACAACTTTTCATTTTAGGTATATAAATTAATTTTTGATATGAGTAAAGTTACGTTAATAAAAATATATTTTTTTAACACGATTAACATATTTTGTATATATTGAAAAAATAATTTGTATACCTAAAATAAAAAATTTCTTTTAAGAATATCTCATAAATTTGACAACAAGCACACTCACACCTACCATTCAATTTTGGCTACTTTATCTAGCAATCCATTTAATTTTGACCACCAGCTCATACCCATCTTAGTATCTTACCATTCATTTCAGCCTACTTTTCTCTCAGTGATCAGCATGCATGTTATCCCATAGGCCATACCTAATACCTTATCGATGTTTTAAACTCGGTGATCTCTTTTGCTTATCCACTCAACCAAAAGACTTCGAAGGGAGTTGAAAATGGACTTCATAATTTAAGGAACACAGCTAATTTAGGCACCTCAACAACCCAATTTGAAGACGAATAAAAGAGAGCCAGAAAAAAAGAAAAGAAGATGAACAACCGACAAATAATATTATTATATACACATATTTATATACATAATTTTATATTTGTATAATTTTTATTATTTAATTATAATTAATCTTACATTATTTTTTATATATTTATATTCTAATTTTACTGTTTATTCTTAATGTAAAAAAAAGAAGTGCTGCCAATTGATGTTCAATAAGCATTATTGAACAACCCACTATTCCACCCTCTGACACAATCACATTAAATACAGACAAGCCATAATAGTGTCCAAACTACCACTTACGCCTTCAGAGGGCCCATCCTAAAAGAGAGGGCTCCATCTTTAGAAGTAAATAAAAGTTGTTCATTAAAAAAAAATGGTAAATAAAGGTTATATTCTTCTTCACAAGAGAACATGAACAGGAAGACCCAAAGATAATGGTAGCTCCTTTGGCATTTTTAACTCCTTTTGTAACCATTAATATATACCTGCCTATCCAATGGGTAATGCCATGGGAGGAAGAAGTCCTTTCGGGAGTTAAATCTCTTTATCTCAGCCCTAAATTTGCCACACTTCTGGAGCGAGTCAACAAAATAGGCTTGATGCAGGACTTTTTTTTTTTTTTTAGGTTTATCTCCAAATGGAACAATGTCCAGTCAAATGATCAATGACACTTATTGAGTGAACATCTTTAGAACATATCACTATTGTTCTCGCCACTGATTGAAATTTAGGTTGGAAAATATTGGTAAGAAGATAAAGTATTAAGGCAGGTCAAAAAAATGATTGTAAAGTATATAAAGGTTAGTTTGAGTATTTAGTAAAAGATTAAATATGTCTGTTTTAGGTTATTAGACTGACTTATATAGAAGTCCAATGACTGACTACTTAGATACTCTTCGTTCAGGTCATTTAGGACCTTGATTGTCAAGAAATATTATGTCTAACTTTTATGATGCGAGATCATTTTTTAGCATTATTCATGATGGCGCCGATTGACCAATAACCATTATTGACTCATATAGAGCGCGTGAGAGGCGAGTCGCCTTTCATCCAAATGTTGTCTGGTCAAATCATGGAAAAAGGCATTGGTCGAGTTTGATTCGAATTTTCTTTGGTCTGGGCTTCATAAATAAGCTTACCTTGCATAGACATCGGACTTGTTCGGTCGGCCCATTAAGGCTTACTTGGATCCTTGTAGGCCAAAATTCATGACTGTGAATAATTTGGTTGAATCCTTTAATTAGTGCATAACCTTACTTATTGGTTATTGAATTCACAATTGTCATTCTCAACCTCAATCTTATGTGAAATTAACGTAACCCATAAACAATTTAGTTGAGTTTGTTAGGAATATCACCTTCCCTTTTACTTGTTCAGAATATCACATCTTTTCTTTTACATGTTTAACATAAATATTAATAATTAAAAAATATTATATGTACCAAAAAAAATATAATTAATAAATCATATAACATTTAACATAATTTAACTAAAAATATTTACATTTATAGCTAAAAAGAGCTAAATCTATTATTAAAACAATACTACATGATTAGAATCTCTTTTTTTAGTAGGTAACAAGAGAAGGTTTTGTTAAAAGGAAATGTTTTATGTAAATTAGAATACACAATCATATATTATTGTAAAAGATATATCAAATTATCTTATATACGATTGTAATATTCATATAGTATATAAAATAATTTTAAGAATAAATTAAATAAAATTATGAGTATTTTGTTGAAAGAATAACTTTTGTTAAATAAATAAGATCAACTAAACACCATCACTCTAAGTCTCTCTAATTTCTTTTCTGCCTCTGAAGATGTGAACACCACCAAGTCTAAGCCCACCGTTACTAATATAATAAAATCCTAAAAACCTCCAAGTCTCAAGCTGCAACTTACAGACCCATAAAGAATCCCCAAATTAAACGTATTTTACTCATCCTCTGGACCAACAATGGCTATGGAGGTGCAATGGAGGTTTCGGTTAGGTGGTTTTCGGTGGCTCTGTGTGGCGGCAAGGAAGTTCAATGGTGGTGCGCATGGGTGGAGGACGACTAGGTCCTGGGTGGATTGATTTCGGTGAGTTTGAGGGTGGATTTCTGTTTCTGTTGGGAAGCTCGGAATGGTTCAGTGTCACAGGTTGCGGTTTCTGCTTGTATGAAGGTGGGTCCTGTGATGCTTTGATGTATAAGGTTTTAATTCTCATTTGTTCAGCTTAAAAGAGTATCAGTTTGAGGATGATGATGAAAGGAGGGAAGGAGATTATGGAGGCTAATGGTGCTCTCACTACAATAAAACGCGTAACTAGTGTCAGTGAAACGGTGTGCTTGCGGTTATCGTGACGTGTTAAAATCTAAATTATTGATAAAAGCTTAATAAAATTGTACGGCCCAGAGATTACAAAAGTGTAAAATTGTATCAGCGTTAATTTTTTATTATTATTTATAATACTCAAATTTGATATTTTACTTAAAGAATATAAGTAACAAATCACTTGAACCTACCAAGTGTGTTGATATTACATATCTTAATAACTATTATATTCATCATATAATATATATATATATATATATATATGAAGAGATCAATTTACATTAATATAAATTAAAATTATTTTTACATTATTAAATTATTTTTTATTAAATTATTTTTTTACAAAATTTATCGTTAAATTAAAAGTTTTTATTATATAAATTATATATATATATATAATTTTATATTAATTTAAAATTATTTAATACTTACGTTAATATACGTTAATATTAACGTAATATATATTTTTAAAATATATGAAAATAAGAATGACTTGATATATTTTTATTGATGTTTATTTTTTTTAAATTTGACTCAAATAATCAATGTGTTAAATAATTATAATTTAATAGTTGGATTGATAAAAATATTATTTTTTAAAATGTTATTAAATAACGTAAAATATGTCAAGTCTTACACCTAGATATAAATTGATCTCTTTCTATATATATATATATATACTACTTTCATAATTTGAATCAAACAATAAAATATGGAATTATTAATGATAATTATTAAATTAAAAATTGAGGTGAAACTAAAAATTACAATAGCCTGAGCTAATTTAATGTGAAGCAAAAAACTAAAAGCAAAAATTTCATTTTACTTATCTGTTTTTTTTTTGTCTAATTAAGATTTAGGACAGCAGTTTATATACGATTAAAATGAGGTGATGTAACAACATTAATATTGAGGTTAATGTGCTCCGGAAGAGGAAGATTTGTCTTCTTTCCTTGACATGACTCGCTTCTCTCTGTGGTTGGTTTTAAATCTTGTCGGGTTGTAACTTCATTTTAAAGTAGAGCATATATATCTTTAATATGTATTTTATTTTATTTTTGGAGGGGTAGGGGATCTGTTGTTTGGGTTCCTACCCTCTTCCTCTTTTGGTGATATGAAAAGGAATGTACCCAAAGACAGAGCTCTATAGAGCATTACAATGGTTGAAATCGCAAGCTGCTTGGTTTGGGTCCATATCATTATCAAATTACAACCCACTTGGTGTATGATCTCCAACCTTAGCCAAAGGCATACATATAGTTGGAATTGGACAACCAAATGGACTACTTATTGTGATTAATTGGTGATCACTTACTGTTGGATATTTGGGAGAGGCTATGGTTCCAGTGACTATGAGTGGCCATTATGCTAAAAAAAAAAAAGCGCCACTCATCTATGTTCCCCATTATAATTTATAGCTTTATTTGTTTGACTGAAATCCGTATATTCCTTCACAGGTCTATCAGTTTAAAGGCCATGGCAATGGAGTCAAGACGAATACGTATAAATAACTCTGCCTTCTCGCCGACAAGTTAGTTGAGGAAATATTTCTGGAACAAATGACCCTATATGAATTAAGAAGTAAATGATTTTATGCTTATATTTATATGAATCCGGATTGTCTCCAGCGGGTGCTGTCAGTGAAGAAGATCCTGCTGTAAAGATCTGATCCTTTATTTTTATCCAACGGTCAATATTAAAAAATATTAATTTAATATTAAAAAATAAAAAATAAATATTAACTGTTAAATGAGAAATAAATAGTTCAAATCTTTGCAAAAATCTTTATTTGACTGACAAAGACTATTGAACAAAGACCTTTTGGAGAATCTGGATTCATATTTATAGACATAATAATGTGCTTGGTAGGAGAGTTAAAAAAAGAATAAAAAAAAGAAAAGTAGAAAATGAAAAAATTTACTTTTCTTTCATATTTGATAAATAAAATAAAATGCAAAAATAGATGCATTTAAAAAAAATCAATAATTCATCATTTTTCTGATTCACTTTCCTTAATTTTACTGCATCATAGTGAATAATATATTGCAGATACTGTTTGAAAACTTTGACCGGTAGGCTAGTTCACTAAGGGTTTGTTTGGGAGTGAAAATTAAAAGGGAAAGGGAAGGGAATGAAAGGTTTATAGGTGAAAGACCCTTGTTTGGGAGTTTAGGGAAAGGAAGGGAGGGATTTTCAGATGCCCTCCAAACTCCTCCCTTTCAGTTCCCCAAATTTGAGGGGTTTTTGTGCAAAATTACCCTTTTACCCATTTACACCCACCTCCCAAGTTCCAAACTTTTCCTCCACCGCACCTCCGCGCCAATTTCCTCCTGTGACCCACTCACCACCGTCTGCATCTCGGCTCTTCCTCTCGTGTGTTGGTCCCAGGACAACAACGGAGCAGGACTGGCCTTCTTGTGTCTCCCGATTTGAGCTCCATTGAGGTGGATGCGGTGACGAGACGAGGCCGAAGGAGAACGGGTTCCGCAAAGACGAAAGGACGAAGCCGGTGTGCACCATTCCCGCCACGTGCGGTTCGAGCAGGCGCTGCCTGCTGTTGGTAGAGTTGCTGTTGTTGGATATTGGTAGACGGAGCTACTATTGGTAGAGTTTAGATAGATTTTTTTATTAGTTTTTTATTTTAATATTTTTTTGTAAAATATTAATTATGTTAATTTTTTTGAATAAAGGGTAAAATGGTAAAAAATATATCTTAAACCTTCATTTCCTTTCTTTCATATATTCTACACTCTCAAACAAGGAGGAGGATAAACCTCTCATTTTACTTTCCTTCCTTTCCCTTTAAACCCTTCTCCTTCCTTTTCCTCCAAACTTCCAAACACACCCTAAGCCTCGGGCTCTCACTTCATGGGCATAGATGGTGAGGGAGTAATTTCATCAAATCTTATAAGCACTTAATGTAGGTGTTTATTGTAAAATTTATCTTAGATAAATCTCAATTTCAGTTATTACTCTAAGAAGAGAATCTTCTCTTCTCAAAAACTCTCAAATACGTAATGATTTGTGAATCAAAAAATATCATAAGTTTGTTTCGAGTTTAATAAGAATGTAATAAAGTATGGAAACAGAGTAAGAATTAACAATAAGATAGTAATCGAGAATGAACTAGAAATTAAAAGAATGCAAATAATCTGAAAACAGTAATGCAAATGATGTAGAGAGCAACTGAAAATAAATTAAAGTAAGCAAAGAAAGCATATAAAGAAGCCGGTAATGAAAAGCATGTAAAGATTGAATGCAATAAAGTTATGAAATTGAAACAAAAGGAAGCACACTTGATTGAGTTTGACAGAATGGAAACTAGTAAAGCAAAACAAGAATAAGAGGCTATAAAAAAACAAGAAACCTAAACTTACATGAAAATAAATTTGCCTAGAATTTAAATGAAAACAAGTAAAGAAAAACAATGCAAATACAAGCAGTAAATTGAAAGCAAAAACATAAAAGCAATAAAGCTGCAAAGAAATGAACTTGCATAAAAGTAAATAAAACAAATAAAAGAAATCAAATGATCCAAAGAATCATTGAATTAAGAAATGATAAGAAGTGTAGAAATCATAAATGAACGACTTTAATATTGCATTGATTGAAAGAGTTTATGGAAATAAAGTAGGATAGAAGGCATACTTGATTAGTCTCGTTTATCCGTGAGTGCCAGAATAACTCTGGATGTGTTTAAGATGCATACAAGTATTTTTTAACTATCCTAAATGTAACATCCTCCCTAATATATTAGTCTTAGTTTATTGTTATAGATTTATATTAACATTAGTATGAGTTAGTTAAGAATTTTTGTATAACACAGAGGATTAAAATGTCTTTAAGAGGTACAAACTTTCTAAGGAATTACCCAAAGTCAATTGATATTATCCATTTTATCTTTCTTTCCACTGTCTTTGACCTTGTGACATAAGTATCCCTACTTTCTCTCATTTCACACGGCTATTAGCAACAGAAAAGAGAGGAAAATATAGAGATAGGAACGAAACGAGAAAACAGAGAAAAAAGAAAAGAAAAGAGAATGCAGAACGTCAAAGGAAAGAAGAAGGAGTAAGAACCAAAAGAAGAACAAGAAAAAGAATCGAACACCATCCCTAGGAAGTTGAGGTAGGGGGTTGTTGTGTTTTTTTATATGTTGTAACATTTTCTGCTTATTGAGAACTGATAAGGAATGGGCAACATGGAGTTTTCCATGAAACTCGAGAAAATCATGGTTCCGTGTATTGTGTTGTTTGTTAGAAGAGATTTGAGCATACATATGTATGGACATGTACATGCATGAATATAACTACAAGAATTAGTTGTGGATGATTTTCTAATGTCTTACTATATGACTTATGGTATAAATGGGTATAAAAGTGTTGTTCTGATACACTAGAATGCCTTTTTGCAAGGTTCTGTTCGAATAGGCTACGAAGCTATTCCAATATAACATTACAGAATATTCTAGTTTTGATGTATCAATTAATCGAATTATATGATTTCGATGTTAAATTGAGTATACTAAGTGAACAATTTGAATGGTATGACTTTCGAGGCCAATCGAATAGACTAGGAGAGCAATTCGATTGACATAATTCAGAAAGACATTATTAGTGTTAATCGAGTAGACTAAGTATGTTATTCGATTGGTAAGATTTCAATGTTAAAAGAGATATTATGATAGTTATTTGAATGACAGTATAGAATAAAATATTTTTTATGATAATCAAATAAGCTAAGAGAGCTATTCGAGAAGGGTATTCCAGAAGTTTTCAAGGCTAATCGAATAAACTAATAGAGTTATTCGAATGGCATGTTTTCGATTCTAATCGAAAAGGGAATGAATTTTAAAGGTACGAGAAACTGTTTTTCAATGTTATTTGGAAAAGGACCTAGAGAGCTGATCAAATAATAGAATTCAGAATGTCGTGACATTTGCATTTCATAAATATTAACGCATGGTTAAGGAGTGAGAAAGCACTCACCCCAGGTCAAAGTAGCGTATGAGACACTTTGACAAAGGACATGACATTTCATAAGCATACAGGGCAAAGTAGTGCATGGGACACTTTGTCAAAAGACATGACATTCCATAAGTATTAACATATCATATTTCATAAGCATTAACATACTACATTTCATAAGCATTATCATGTTATATTTCATAAGCATTAGCATTGGTCATTTCAAGAGCATCAATACATAACTACATATAAGATGTTATTATATGTATTTATTATGAAATTGTATTGTGATTGTTGTTGTGTTATACTATTGAGAATTTTTGAAAGCTCACCCATTTGTTTCCATGGTAACTTACAGATCGAAATCGAAATTCTTCTGAGAAGGGAGATTGAAGTTGGTAGCTCGGAGTAGAATATTTGCTTTCAACTTGTATATATTGTACATATAGTTTGTATTTATACTTAATATTTCAGTAAAGAATCAAAATTTCTAAATGTGTGTTTATGTTGTATAATTCGATTACTTTTCTTTGATTACTTTCTTTTAGAAGCTCCATTTTTAACTCTATATACTTTGACATATTTAGTTAAAAGTTTTTATAATGTTTTAAAAGTAAGAAGTAACACGTCTAATCCTGTTTATATAAGTATATTTCGAATATATTATTGTAAATCGAACTAGGACGTTACACTAAATGCCTTAATCCCTTTAGTATTTATAGACAAAAAGTCTTAATCGTTATTCTGACAAGATCTTGACAAATGTCTTTGTCAGAAATAATTTCTTAAACTAACAGTAAAGATTACACTGACTTAATATTATAGACTCAATTGCTAATGATTTCCTAAATTCAAACTCGAACATTTGAATTTGAATTAAAACTAAGTATAATTGCCTTGAATTTGCATTTAGACGCTTCAAACTCGAAAACGTCCATCGCAATCTTGAAATTTTTACTCAAGTGTTCACCCTGTTCTAGTCTTCGAACCTAACTTGATAATGTTTTTGAATATATGTGAACCTGCAAATCTCAATTTGAACAAAAATAAAAAAATAACTGGTTTTCGATTAATAACCAAATTCTAAGTTCATTACTTAGATTGATTAAAATGTTAAAATGTCAATTTTATTTCTTGTAGGAATGAAATGACTTTTATACTCATTAAATAGAACAGGTAACTGTGTCTTTCTAATGATTTCAGCATCACCTGCTTAAACCAATAGTATGTGGAGTATTAGGAAGCTTTCCTTTAGTTACATCAAAAGTGTTCTCCTTTTTCATCTTACCCAAAAGCCATGAAGCTGATAACCCACTTGATCGTTGGTTTTATATTATAACTAGTGTTTTGTAACTGTATAATGTACGAGATAAATTAAAAAATATTATAATAAATAAATAAAAATATACTTAATTTAGAGATATGATATATAAGATAATTTAGATAAATTTAATTAATTACAATTAATGAAATTAACGGTGGAATCCACTCAAAACTATTTTTTCGTTTTCGTTAATTAGCTCTTCACATGCTATGATAATCGAATTATGTAGCTTATTTTAATTAATTTTTCTTTTATATAACTTCTCAATCAATAATTAGTTTATATAGTTTTAGATAATTTTAATTTTTTATTCTATTATTTTTTAAAATATTAAATTTTATGTGTTTATTTATTTGGATATTTTATCAACTTATTATTAAGATTATACAAAAAAAAATTATTATATTTTCTTAGTTTGAAAAAACACTTAATGAATTCTTAGTTTCTTCGTAATAAATTATATTTAATTAATTTTATTATATTTTCATGTAAAATTTTCACTCTTATGTGATGCATATATTAAAGTTTTATAAATAATATAAAATAATTATATATGAATAAATATAGTAATTTGAAAATACAATTAATTAATTCAGGGTGATAGTATATATGTAGCAATGATGATATTAGACACTTACGAAAATTTTGAGATTTTAAAATCAATCACCAATATTTTCAATTAATAACATGGTCAACTAAAAATAGGTGAGAATTTTTTAAATTTTTTTAATATGAATTAATATGTAAATGTATATATATCAAAGTAATTAATATGTAATTATAAATTTTTATATTTGTATGTGTGAGTAATAAATTTAATTTAAACCTAGTGACACATGTACATCTTCCTTTTAAATTGTAACATGAGATGCATGTCAGTTATTGAGATCATATATTTGTCACATGACAGATTTTTAAACATGTTGTTCCATGTCGATGACATATGTCGAATATGAAAGCATGTATCTTCTCTATATATATTATATGATGATGATGATGATGATGATGATGATGATTATTATTATTATTATTATTATTATTATTATTATTATTATTATTATTATTATTATTATTATTATGTGTTTATTTATTTAGATGTTTTATCAATTTATTATTAAGAGTGTTTAAAAAACACTTAATAAATTCTTAATTTTCTCATAATAAATTACATTTAATTAATTTTACTATATCTTCATACAACATTTTAACTCGTGTGATGTTGTTAGTATAAAAATATATATATTTCGACAAGTGGACAATTATTTAATAGTTATTAGTAATTTGACCAATGAAGATTTAAAAACAAATAAAGTTATCATGAGTAATTATTAGTGGTTGGTGGTTATAAGTAGTTATGATCTTTGCCTATAAATATCAGTTTACACAATGTAATAAAGGTTGGAACTTGTAAATCCCTATACATCTCACACACATAAGTGGATTCGACGGGTGCACTACAAGTTTTCAACTAACATCTTTAATTCAGCTAAGTTTGTTTTCCTTTATTTCTATTCTCTTCAATTCAGTCAAGTTTATTCTTTTTTATTTCATTTCAAGATTTTTATTGCTTTCTTTACATGTTTTCTTTTACTTGATTTCATTACTTTTCAATCAAGTTTATCTTTTTACAAGTTTAATTATTAGTTTTTTTTATGCTTTCATTCATTTACTTATCAATTTCGTTTACATTGTTTTCATTTTTATTTTACTTTAATTTCTTGATTTGCATTTGCTTTAATTACTCTTCATTATTTATATTTATGATATGAGTTACTTAATTATTGAAGAACCCATCGAGGAAGTGATTCGCTTTCCCAAATTGAGATATGGAATCAAATTATCAAACAATTGACAAAATTTTCAATAAACAAATTGACACCGGTGGGACTCAGTAAGGGTAATATGCATCACAATTACTTTATGAGTTCATGCTTTGATAAGTTGATCATACAACAAAGAATAAAACTGTAAACAGTTTTCAAATCGGTACTAAAACTAATTACAAAGGCATATATGTATTGCCTTTATCTTTAATTCTTCAATTGTTGGCCAACTTTATACTTGATTGGCCAAAAAATAAAAAAATGTACAGTGGTTGAAACTTGATGCCAAATTTCATGGCTTTGAATATATAGCCAACCTTTTGGTGGCCACTATGGTACCAAGTGTGGATGACACGAAGTAATCTATTGAAGTACCAAACAATTCGAAGCTTGGTACATGAAATTTTCTTTCATTTGGAATTAGTTATAAAGATTACTTAAGGCCTTCTAATTGTTGGTCAGCACCACTTATTTGTGGCAGTACACAAATTGACTGATATTAGGTTGCAGCACTTCTTCAACATAGACAAGAAAGAACATGCACATGTGCACATGAGGAAGGCACACAAATAGTCAGCAAATTACATTAGATGATAAGTGGAGATATAAGGAATGTTATGCCTAATGATTACACATGCTGAAGCGGTACACATAGGAGGATAACCAAAAAAAAAATTGAGGCTGATCAAAACTATTTGACTCTTAACACCAAGATCGAATTGGTGAACTCATTTATGACAGACAAATAAAAGTACCACTACACTCCAATCACTTCAGCCATCTTCATGAAATTATTGGTTTTTTTTAAAACGAAAAAGAAATTATCAAATTCCCATGAATTGAAAATCCAATATTGATGTTGGATTGATTTTTATCGAAATAAGGACACCATGTTAGTATTTATCTATTTCCTATTCAGTCAAAAGATAAATACTGGGGGAGCCTGTGTTAGTATAAAAAATATATATTTCGACAAGTGGATAGTTATTTAGTAGTTATTAGTAATTTAACCGATGAATTTTTAAAGATAAAAGAAATTATCATGAGTAGTTATTGGTGGTTACAAGTAGTTATTGGTGATTATAAGTAGTTTGGATCTTTGCCTATAAATATAAGTTTGCACAATGTAATAAAGGTTAGAATTTGTAAAATCCTTATACATCCCACACACATCAAAGGATTCGACGAGTGAACTGCAAGTTTTCAATCAATATTTTCAATTTAGTCAAATTTGTTTTCCTTTACTTTCGCTCTCTTCAATTCAGTCAAGTTTATTATTTTTTATTTCATTTCAAGATATTTATTGTTTTCTTTACGTGCTTTCTTTTACTTGTTTTCATTAATTTTCAATCAAATTTATTTTTTTGTAAGTTTAATTATCAGTTCTTTACATGTGTTCATTCATTTACTTGTCAATTTAGATTACATTATTTTTATTTTTATTTTACTTTAATTTCTTTATTTGCACTTGCTTAATCAATTACTCTTCATTATTTATATTTGTGATATGAGTTACCTAATTATTAAAGAATCCATCAAGAAAGTGATTCCTTCCTCGAATTGAGATTTGAAATCAAATTGTTAAATAATTTACAAAATTTTAATAAACAGATGTATATATTGAAATTTTGTAAATAATATAGAATAATTATATATGAGTAAATATAGTAATTTAAAAATATAATTAATTAATTTAGAATAATAGTATATATATACAGAAATAATGTCGATACATGAAAATTTTAAAATTTTAAGACCAATCACTAATAAAAATAATTAATAATATGGTTAACTAAAAATATGTAAGAATTTTTTAAATTTTTTTGAATATAAATTAATATATAAATATATATATGTTAATGTAATTAATATGTGATTATAAATTTTTATATTTATATGTGTGAATAATAAATTTAATTTAGATTTAATAATATATGCATATCTTTTTTTTAAAATTATAATATGAAATATTACATATCAATTATTAAAATTATATATTTATCACAATGATAAAATTTTAAATATATTATTCTATATTAAAATAATATATCAAAATATAAAAGTGTATACATTCTCTATATATATTATATATGATTATAAGATATTGTAATTGATGTCAACTAGTATTTGGCAATATTCAGTTTTGGAGGTTGTTTTGTTTTGTACATCTCATGGCGGCGAGTTAAGGGATTTGTTGAACCTACAGACTATCTGTTCATAATATTGGCGTTTCTTTTCTTAAAAAAACATACACTGGAGTCCTACACGTTTCCTTCTAATTAGAGAAAGGCCAACATTTTTTCCCCCTTTCCTGGTAATATAGAAAGCTCAACTTGATAGATGGAATATTTGGATAACTAATTAATATCCTACAAGGCCTCCTTTAAATTTCGACCGATAAAATCATAAGCACTGTTCATAAGATAGAAAGTTCCAACCAATGGTGTGAATCCCAATGGAAGTGGAAGAAAATTTTATCTAATTATTATTCTTGACTTAAAATTACATAAATAAATAATTAAAATAATTAAAGACAAAAATAAGATTGAAAATTACACGTAAAATGAGATGAATATTATAAATTTTAAAGGTTATATTATAAATTACCTGCTTTAACTTTAGACTATCACTTTAATTTTTATAATTTAGCTACTTGAACTTTAAACATTTGGCAATTTATAATTTTTAAAAAAATTATAATTAAGTTTAATAAACATTACTCAATGCTAGGAAGTATTTTTAATGGAAAAATAAAAAATAAACACAGTGATATATTTGGCATATTAACAAAAAAATATATTAAGAAAATTATGAATTGTTTAATATTTAAAGTTTTAGTAGGTAAATTGTAAAAATTAAAAATTTAAAAAATAATATATCAAAAGTTTAAAATTGAAAATTGAAGTGGATAATTTTAAATTTATTGAGCCGTCAAGATGTCAATGTCATTGCATCAAAATTTTAAAAAATCAACCTACTATCCTCTAATTAATAATCAGGTGTCACGTGTATGTCTTAAATTGTTGTAAGAAAACAACTAATTGAGTATGTACTATTAATTGCTGAATATTCGGATATGTATCTCATGCATTCAATATAATTTCAAGAATAATAATTTGTTTTAAAGAAAGTATCTATATATAACAAACAACAATTGGCTCAATCGAAAGAGATTATTAGCATAAAAAAAATTGATTCTATTTTTGTCGGTGATCTTCTTTGATAGAAATTTATTAATTGCAATAGCTCATAACTTAGTAGCGGAACAATTAATCTATCTCATAATTTGTTTTATAATAACTTATAGAATTAAAGTCAACCAAATTTAGAACTTTCTTCTGGAGCACCGCGCAGCAGGAGGTGATCAAGTTTGCTTATGAAAAAATAACAGGTCAAAAGCTAAACCAAGATGTGGAGTATTTTATTGAGTGGAAATTTAGTTTTACAAACCTTGCTGGCCGAGGGATACAGACAATGCAGCCTTCAAAACGAAATAACAAAATTGAATTTGGATAACGATCAATATCATATGTAGGCATGAAGTAGTAGTCCACATAAACACGTTTTGAACAAGTTTGGAATTGGATACAGAAAATGACTGGCTCTTGTTGGGTTAGCTGTTCTTCCAATTCTCCCTTTCTGTCTCTTCTCAAACCAAAATTAAATAATAATGAGTACATACACAAATTAGTTTTTAAGTTATACTATACATTTTATCCTTAAAAATATGTGTGTACAATTAAACTCTCAAATTTGTAAAATAATTTACATATTAATTCTTCCATCAATTTATGTTGTGAAACTTTAATGGACTTACTGATGTGTCACGTTAAGTGCACTTGTCACACGTTAGTCTCCATTAATGACATTGAGTTAACATCTTAATTGTGTGAGAGTGATGAGAGAGCAAAATGACGTCATTTTACCCCTCTGAAATCCCAAAATACATGGACTAAATTATGTGCATTCAACCTAAAATTTTCCACCCCCACAACACAATCGTTTTCACTCTTCCTCTCTAACAGTCATCTTTGAAATAGGAAGTAACAGGATAGTGGAATCCTAAATCCTCAATTTGCCAAATTTACCTTATATCCCCAAGCTTCCTAATTTTCCAAAGCTCCAAAGAGTGATGAAGAAATTGGTGATGTCTGCAATAAGTGGGTGCAGTTTTAGTGAGGAAATCGCAACAATATACCTTTGTGACTATGAGAGGAGGTTAAGAAAAATTCAATGTAAAAATGGAAATAATAGAGGCAGGTGGTATTGGAGGTGTCCATTCTTTGGGATAAGTTCTTTGCTGGAATGATGCATCGTTGATTGATGAAGCATAATGCTTGAATCATAATGCTTGAACATAATGTGTGTTTTTGTATGTAGAGAGAGGACTTTGATTATGGTTATTTTGAATAGGTTAATGAAGCTTCCTTATCTACTCCAACAATAGATGAAGAAAAACTTGCACCGGAAGCTGAAGTCCAGAACTAGAAAGCAAAAGTGGACAAGCTAAAGGCCGAAGTAAATAGGCTAAAATTAGAAGTGGTGAAGCAAAAAGTTGGAAAAGACAATCTAAAATTAGAATTGGAGAAGCAGAAAAGAAGTGATAAGAAAGTTGAAGAAACAGTTAGGGGATTATGAGAATCTGATGTTACATTTGAAAGTTGTTTTGTGTTTCTGATGGTAGTGGTTGCTATTTTACTTGTGTTGGTTGTGAAGAAATAGTTGGGTAGTGTGTTATCCATGGGGAGCTGCTGTGTGTTGTGTTTTGTAAGAAGAGTGAAATGTGTTGGCCCTTATAATTATGTTTTGTAATATTATGTTTGAGTAATAAAAGGACATATTTATGCACCAAATTTCAGTATTACTTAGTTCAAAATGTAAAACAGAGCAATTATAAATATGCAAAGTTGCAAATATAAAGCTGGCTATAATACTAGAACATAATTCATTTGATGATATAAACATAACTGAATACAAAACTGCAAATTGGTTTAATTATGACTGCTTGAATAAGTACTAGTGGTTCCAAAATAACTGATAAACCATATAACTACCATATCAAGTGATGCGGATTAAAAGTTACAAACTCAAGTGTAAGTTGTTTCAAGTAATAAATTCTCAGGAGTCCGAGGTCGATCCACAGGGAATTGATGAAGAAAAAATTCTTTGACGTAAGGTAAATATTTTGTCACAACAATAAAAGTGATAAAACTTGGTCACAAATAAAAAAAGATTTACTTGGGTTAGGAGATCCACTCTTGGTAAGTAAATTAAGGATAAGGTTAATTTTTTTATAACTTAATTAGAATCCACGCATAATGGAGGTTCCAATAGAAAAATACAACATTCAAAGTTCATTTAAGATTATATACGTAATTATATTATGGTTCCTTTAATTATTTATTAACACCACCACTTATAAATGAGCTCAAGCATTCATTATGTCAACCTCTTGTCTATAATGAATCAAGATCTCCACTTTACAAGGAGGATTTCTAAATTAATTAAAAATAGAATACAACACGTATAATGACCACTTGATAATATATCATTTAAGAATAAGAAAGAAATTAATCTAACCTTAATTTATTACCAAAAGCTTCATCCTTTCACCCAAATAAAATGAAAATTGGTTACTCATAGACAAGAAGAAAGAAAGAGAGAAGAAGAAGAAGAAGAACATAACTTCAATTTAGAACAAAAGAAAACTACAACAAGATAAACAAACAACACAATAGCATGATCTTAATAACTAACACCAAGATTCATAAATGATCAGCCAATGCTCCCTTTTATAGAGAATTAGGGATACAAAATGACAAGGAGGCTGATTCATGAATGAGTGGATGAGTGAAAAATGAGTGAAAAATGTCAAATGACTTTTGATGAGTGAAAAATTATTGAGATTCTTTGTCTTTGAAATCATTTAGTGCTGAACTCATTACATTCGTCAGATTCTCACCAAGTGGTCTTCATAAAAGTTGTAGGCCTGAATCTTAGCTTTCAAATGCCATTAGTTTGAGCCCAAAAGCATTCCTACAGCTCGAGATATGATCCAATCACTGCACACTACTTAGGCCCAGCTACAGCTCATCTGTTCTGACTTGCAAGTCTAATATCACCTCTAAGAAATCCGATTTGGGTCTTATATTCTTCATGAAAGTTGTAGATATGGGTCTTAAATTGTAGAAACCAAAATTTCAGCCCCATTAAGGTCTTACAGCCTAAGTTATGCCCCGATTACTGTACACTGTTCAGGTTCCAATCACAAACCCCGTATTCTGACTTCCAAGCCCAATTAGTTCCACTAGATGTCCTATTTTGACCTAGAGCTCTCATGAAAGTTGTATAACTCTCTCTTATCTTTCCTACAAGGTAAGATACATAATTATTAGACATCTAGAACTCAAGATATGACCAAAATAAAGAAACAGTGTAAGACGTAAATCATGCTGAAAAAATCAATTAAGTCCAATTTGAGTTCAAACTTACAAAACATAACCAAGTTCAATCAATTAAGTACATGGAGAGTGTAAATGACTAAAAATAAGGGTTTATTAATGTATCAAACATGTGATTATCATCAAGCAGTCCCTATGTTGAACTTATACACAAAAGAAACTATTGGTCCTTGTGGTCAACTATCAAATCATAACTATATACAATTTCTATTCCCAAAATGATTAAACTCCCTAACAATTCTATATATAGCAAAAAAGGACATCAACAAGCAGCAATCAACCAGCAGCAATTCACTTGGAGGAATAAGTGTTATCCCTTGTACCTTGGCTTCCACTTGATGATTCTTAGGACATAACAAGGTCTGAAAACCTTTAGGATGTTGCTTAGCTTGCTAGTAATAGTGTCTCCCTCATCACAACTAGTCTGCCTTGCCAAACATAATTAAAAGGTTGAAGCAAGTACGCTTGTGGATGTGGTCTCCTAGCACATGCTGGTACTCATCCTAGTAGTCTAAAAAGTGTTGTTGGTAAGATAAGAGGCATGTGTGGGCTTGTATCTTGGTTTGGGCCAATTCTTGGTGTTGTAGGCTTATTTAAGTTAGTTGGTGGTGAAAGTCCAAATAGATTAGCAGGTAGTGATGTTGCAGGCTTCACTGTGGGTAGCTTCATCCTATTTATTGGTGGTGGGCTTGATGTAGGCTTAGGTGAGCTTGCTACAGGTCCAACTCTAGATAGGGGTGAAGTTGCTGTATATGAGTTTCTCCTTACACTTGTTCTTGTTGTAGAACCAAGTGAGCCTATCGTAGGTCTAAATATAATTAGTGGTGAGTTTGCTACAAGTCCAATTCTCCTTGTTGTTGCTCTTGTTGTAGGCCTTGGTGAGCCTGTTGTAGGTCTAGATATAATTGGTGGTGGGCTTGCTGCAAGTTTAATTCTCGTTGCTGCTGCTCTTGTTGTAGGCCCTAGTGAGATTTTTGCAGTACCTATTATTTTTGAATACTTGATCTTATTTGGTAGTTTGTGTCCCTATATAACAGACCAGAAACACATAAATATAACTAAAAATAAAAAAAGTGTGAAATGTTAATTGGTTAAAAATGAATTGTATGCAATACAATTACCAAAGATTTCCTTATGCCTTTTTGGATTAATTGTGGGGTAGATGGTTAGGATGCTTGTGGGGTAGATAATTGTGCAGATTGTTGGGAAACTTGTTGAGAAGATGGCAAGGAAGTAGGCAAGGAAGCTTCCTGAGAAACTTGCTAGGAAGCTTGATGTATAGAAGATTGGGAAGCAGACACTTGAGTTTCAGGCATGTCACTCTGTGTTGTACACCAAGCATCAAATGCAACATTATATGTTGCATCAATATCAGCATCCCCATCATGAGCCTCTTCATTTGTAGCTACACTTGTTCTTTTATACTTCTTGTACCCTGTAACATTATGACCACCCTTACAATACTTTGAGTATAGAGTCTGCCTATATGATCTCTTCAATTTATGTGGAGCTTGCACATATTGTGTGCTCTCAGCATTACTCTTAGTCCTCTTTTTCTTGGGTCTGTCAGCTTGTCTTTTAACCAATGATGGTGTAATTTCTGGCAAACCTATTTTTATCTAGTTTTCTGACCCTGTTAAGCCTTCAATGTGAGGCTTATAGGTCTTCCTCCAAGTCTTGGTGGAATAGAAAAGGGTGGACAAAATCTCCAACTCTTAAATTATTGTGGCCTATACATGTCACTATATGTTCACAAAGAATCCCACTGACATCCCATAAGTTGCAAGAACGTGTTCTCTTACCCAAATCAACAACCTTTCTTTGTTGCTGCCTTGTGACCTCAAACTTAAACCCTTTAGCATCACCAATTCATCCAGGCAGTCATTCTCCACAAGTTCTCTTTGCTTTCTCCAACCTGTTTTGTGCTTTTGGACATAGCTCACCCACCCACCTAGTAGCCTTCAACCTACACTTGTTCATCTTCCTAATAATATACATTCTAATCTCCTCTGCCATAGTCACAATTGGCTTGTTCTTGTTGTTGGAAATTTTCCTATTGAACTGCTCATATGCATTATTAACTTGTGAGTCATTCTTGGGGAAAAAAAACCATATCTAGCCCTACACCAATAGAAATAATCATCCATCTTCAAGTACTTCCATCCAGTCTCATTAACAGCCTTGATCCTCTCCATGTAAGTTTTATGTTCATTTTGAGTTGTCGCACTTGCACTGGCCCAGAATAAACCCCTCAGTTCTAGGTTTTTCCATCAATTATGCATGTTAGTCTATACATATTTTGCACAAAACCTATTTTAACTCTTGGCATCAACTCCTCTAAGACAGGTAGTGTAACATCCTAATACAGGTATCTAGATATATCCTAAATATACAGAAATATATAAAGATAACCAGTACTAGAGACGTCACTTCTACATGCTAACTAATACACATATCCATAATTACAACTGAGTAATTATAGAAAATCTTAACAGAAGCGAAAAAACTTAAACTTATATATATATATATATATATATATATATATATATATATATATATATATATATATATATATATATACAACACTTGCCACAGAATGACATATTGTAATACATACAACTTAAAACATATAAAGCAAATATAAACTTATACATAAGCTTTGTCTACTAAAGCATATGAAAACTATACTAGTCTTCATGCTTCATCTTCTTTCCCTTAGTAGGGTATTTATCTAGATTTACATGGAAGAACAACTGGGGTGAGAATTACAATTTTCGGTAAAAGCAATTCTAAAATCAGCTAGTCATAACAGTGTATAACAAATATAACAATTGTTATAACTACTAACATAGGAGTTTCCTCTACTAATTCTCATAAATGCACACTACCTGTATAGTGTGATCTAAACCGATAGCCTATATACCGTTAGATATAAACAACTGCCCATATAATTATAAATACCAACAGTAATAGACAATGCCCATACAACTGTCTATAAATGCAATGAGTATGATATGCAGCATGATTATGCCTAAGAAGATCCTAAAGATATGTTTGTGCAATGTTTTGTTTTGAAATACATGTAGGGGATTATTTTGAAAACCAAAAAAATCATTAGGAACTGGTTTAGTATATTATTCCATGATGAATAGAGGTATCTGCTCACATCACACATATCTTGACACGCTGAGAAGTTCGGTCTAAATCATAATTCTAAAAAACCTTATGGACCCCTACTTATCTCATTTGGCCTTGGCACTAACGAAATATCAAGGTTATGTCCTTCTTCAATTAAGTCTATCAGACATCCTTCAATCCCTCTTGGCCTTCTTGAATGCTGTCAAAGGATACTCACTAAAATCAATACTACTAGACCATTTCCATTTGCATACATATATATTTATATCTATATATCACCTCATCACTCATAACTCTTAAGTGAATCCTATGCAACACTATGTTACTGAGATGTTAGATACTCATTTATGGAAAACCATTACTCTTGGTTACACTAAGGTTCTCATAACTTTCACATATAAGCTAGATTAACTAACTAGTGTGTAAAAAGTGTAGTGTTATGTTTACCTCTTATATAAACACCACCTTAACATTTCTATAGACTCAACTCATCCTAATGAAAGAGCCTATCATAGTTAATGCCTCATTCAACCTTGCTTAAGGAAATAAATGAGCATTTCTCTAGAACTTTGCACACTTAATGAATGTGACAAGCTTACAAGTCAACATTGATCCTATTATATATTCTACAATGCACAAGGTCCTGTTTAACTAGAGACTTAGTACATAGCATTCCCTCTACGGAACTAAATACACAACCTTATCTCCACGTAAGTGAATCTAACTCAAAGTGGTTCTTACTTACAACTCTATGTTGCTTAAGGTTCTAGGTACCTTCCAAAGATAATCCACTACTCTTGAATATTCTAAGACTCATACATTTCTTATCCTTACTAGAGTGAATCTTACAATTCGTCCTAGTATACTCATCTTCATTCTACCATCTCATCACATCTTGAATGATATCTAATACAACACTAGGTTACCTAAAGTATTATGTCCTTATCTAGGGCAATCTTTCACTTTTGGATGCTTAAAGCCTAAGCTTTCTCATTCCTTCTTAGTGATAATTTCCCTCTTAAAAATATCATCATTTGCGCCTTAACACACTTTAGGAAACATCTACTAAGATCTCATCTAGTCCATAGCTTCTAAACATCAAAAATGATATTTTTGAAGATTTTAACCTAAAACACGGGCCATGTTTGAAAAGACGCTCCCCCCTGTGTTTTGCTCTGTGAGCACTGTTTCACGAATTAGGTCAGGCATAAGGGACACGACCTCCCCCCCAGTGTTTTCGGACACGGGTCGTGTCTCTAAACTAGACAATCTACAGCTCACTCTACAGAATCGTGGCACTATTCCATGATTCAAATCTTACTTCTAATAATCTAAAAATTAGTTTCTTAGTGATTTCTAGCACTTATCCATGCCCCTAAATTTGTTGTAACTCAATTACAACCTATGAATTCTCTTAGGTAAAGATTTAGGTCCAAATCACATAACTTAAACTATTGTCCAATCTTTAAATCTATGGATTCTAATGGTTGATCTTAAGTCATAAATGACCATCTTAGGTTTACTAAGCTTAAACTATCCTAATCTAGTCCTTGGAATCAAGAACCAAGCCAAGAACATGGATTTGGCTCTCCAAACCCCTATTTCTATTCAAAACCTCTAATCTCATTCAATGAAAATCAAAGAGGAGAAAGATGAACAGAAACCCCTTACCTCTTGAAGAAGATGAAGATTTTGTAGCTTAATCATCTTGCTCTTGCTCTTCCTCTCCTCTTTCCCCTTCTTTCTCTTCCTTTCTTCCCTTTTCTCTCTTCTCTTCCTTCGTTTCTTCTTCTATGTTTTTCTTTTCTTTCTTTTGCAGCTTCTGCTGCTTATACGTGTGTGAGAGAAATGAGAGAATGATCATCATGTCCCTTAGGATATTTTGCTGGAACTTCTTTATATGTTAAGACCACTCGAATTATTCTTATTCAAGTTTTCTAGCTTCCAACAACTTTCAAATAAATCATAAGATTCATCTAAATTATTGTTTCATCATTTTCATGATTTTCCATATCTGCTAGTAGTCAATCCGGTATTTTAAATGCACAATCAGTATGCCTAAAAATACCAAACTAACTTAGATTCTCTTGAAACTTTAACTGCATCTTTCTTAGCTCGTTTGTGACCTAAAAATAAACTCTCTATGTTTATTTCCCTCAACTTGACCTTATAAGCCATTATCTGAATCATTTTAAGCTACTTTTTAACTTTTGTGTTGCAACTAAGTGCCTAAACGAACTCA
Source organism: Ormosia semicastrata (assembly GCA_029884595.1). Classification (NCBI taxonomy): domain Eukaryota; kingdom Viridiplantae; phylum Streptophyta; class Magnoliopsida; order Fabales; family Fabaceae; genus Ormosia; species Ormosia semicastrata. The sequence goes on along the minus strand of JAQQTO010000041.1, from coordinate 15,461,045 downwards.
GTTTGTCACAAAACTTCACTGGAATGTTAAGCAAGTCATATGCTACCTTTTGTAACCATATACAAGTCTAACATATTACTAAGGGTATTACATTTCTCCCTTCTTTTTTTAAAATTCTGTCCCAAAAATTGTTCATCTCCTGCAAATAACTATGGGTAAACTCTCTTAACATGAAATTTTTACTACCACGTAATCCTTTTTCAACCCCAGCTTCTCCCAACAGCATCTCTGTTAGAGGAAATTTGCTTATCTCTAAGCTTTTGACTCCTCTATTTATGGATGGTAAGCTGTACTAAAACATAACTTAACTTTGAACTCCTCCTTGTAAGGCTTTCCAAAACCATATGTGAATCTAGGATCTTTTTCAGACACTACATTCACAGGAACTTCATGCACTCTAACTATCTCCCTCAAAAGTAGTTGAACTACCTTATCTAAAAAATAGCTAGCTCTACTTGGCAAAAGGTGGGCAAATTACTTAATCTCTCTACTCTTACCTGCAGCTTAACATATCTTGCTGTGTTCTTTAACATTCTAGGCCATCAAACATCTTTCTTAACTCTTGAAAAACCTTAGTAGCCTATAGATAGATGATACTCTTTCCTTTGTGAGTTTCCTCTGGATCTCTTTCTTGATTTTTGACCCTCTTGGAAAACAAAGTCTATCTCTAAACTTCGTTATTCCCTCTTAGTCATAACAAAATCCTCTAGGGTTCCTTAGAAGATCTGCTCACACTTGTCCCTTAGAGTTTCATTCTCCCTCTGAGCTTCTAAAAATCTAAGTCTTTAGGCCTCTTACTATATCCACCTTGCTTACTGAGAGACTCTCTGGAATCATAGTCACCGCGAGACTCAAATTCTTGAAACTCTCAAGAAATTCACTATCTCTTGGACTATCATATGGGACACCTGTAGGAATTTCCTACCTAGTGCATCAACCACTACTTTGGTCTTACCTGAATGATATCTTAACTCAAGGTTATAAGCCTTGAAAAACTCTATCCATCTATTCTGCTTCATGTTCAGCTTCCTCTGATCAACAAGCATTCTCAAGCTATCATGATCACTGAGCACCTCGAACTAGACTCCTCATGAGTTATGTCTTCATAGTTGTAAGGAAAACACCACTGTGGCAATTTTCAAATCATACCTAGGGTAGTCTTTCTCGTGCAGGTTTAACTGCCTCGATGCGCAGGCATCCACTTACCTCTTGTGCATCTGAACACACCCTAGTTCCATCTTTGAAGTATAACTGATTACCTCAAAGTTCTCACAGGAATATGGAATTACCAACACTAACGCAGTAATCTACCTCCTCTTCAACTCTTGGAAACCATACTCATTCTCCAGAGTCCACTGCTGAGCACTACCTTTCTTAGCTGACCTAATCTAGGTAACACTAACTGAGAAAGTCCACTGAAAAACTCTTTACCTTCAGTTACAATGATTGTTCTTCCCATTGTACCTCTTCTTAAACTCTACTAGGGTTCTCTGTAGTTTCCTTTATTGAGAAATTACATGACCCTTAAATTGTACCACTCAAAACCCAAAACTGACTTTCGACTTACTTGGCACTTAACCAGATCTTTTCCAAAAGTTTCCAAAACTACCTTTGACATACTCTACATGTCCTTTCGTAATCCTAGAAAACTATTTGAGATCTACTCTTCTTAATTATACTTCTCTGACAACTAGGTCTTAGATCATCTCGTGAGAAAATCCAAAGCTTCTTTCAACTAATCTACCTGATCGTCCCTTCTAGATGAAGACATTTAGTCTCGGTAGTTCCTTTGTTCAACTGCCTAATATTAAGAATAGTCTCACATTTAAACTAAACAAGAACATAACACCATTTGTCTCCCTTAGCAACTAAACCACACCAACTAGGTAATCAAACTGGATTCACAAAGTAAACTAAGATGATTTACAAAGTAGATTCATACTCTCCTTATACACACTTTAAAATATTTCTCTTTACATGTGCTCTTACCTCAAACCAAGTTGGAAGATTTCGTTGCCTCTGCTGCGCACTCTGATCTATATCTTGCTTGTGCATCTTGGTATCTTGGAGTCTGATTTACCTCTTTCCTTTAAGGTTGCTCGTCTTAAAAGCACCTTTTTCATACTTATCATTCCCCAAACTACACTTGAACCTGTGTTCCTTTGCCTAATAAAAAATTGAGACCAAGAGGCACTCTCACTGATCTCAACATCTGATCTTTTCCTCTTTGGGAAACCTTCTAACTCTTGTTCCATCGAGGCTCTAAGATTATCTGGTGCTTTACCTCTGTACTCACTGACTAGAGCGAAGAAGTCCTTAACCTTCTTTTGCTTCACAACTCTTCTAATGCCCTCTTCAAGTTCTACTTCAAATTTTACTCACTTCCAGTATTCATCTGGATTGGACATAAAATAAGAAAAGAACTCCTGACATTCCTTGAATTGCTCTGCATACTGATCCTCGGTAATATCCCCTTACTTATACCTTAGAAATTTCTAAATTTCTCTTGCCTTCTATAGCTTTACTAGGTGATTCGAGTACCAACCACTTTTAGTAACCTTTCTGCTTCGTCTTAATAGCTTTCGACTCTTCTTACTAACCTTTATGAAGCAAGGCCACCTTCTATCCATTAATGCCTGCTACGACCTCAAAGATCTCTTCCATCAAAAAAGCTATCTTTCAGATCTGACTGAACCAAACTCTCCCTTGAAAAACAAAGGAGCAACTCTTCTGAACTCCGAGAAATACTGATCTATCATAAGTTCCTTCTCATCTCATAACTTACTAAGCGAGTCCTATTCTATTACTTCTGATAGATTTCTACAAATGGCAATAGTAACAGACAATGCCCATACAACTGTCTGTAGATGCAATGAGTATGAAATGCAGTATGATTATGCCTAAGAAGATCCTAAAGATATGCTTGTGCAATACTTTTTTTTAAATACATGCAGGGGATTATTTTGAAAACCAAGAAAATCATTAGGAACTAGTTCAATATGTTATCCCATGGTGAATAGAGGTATCTCCCTACATCATACATATCTTGGCACGCTGAGAAGTTCGGTCTAAGTCCTGATTCTAAAAAACCTTATGGATCCCTATTTATCTTCTTTGGCCTTGGCACTAACAAAATATCAGGGTTATGTCCTTCCTCAATTGAGTCTATCAGACACCCTTCAATCCCTCTTAGCCTTCTTGAATGTTGTCAATACTACTAGACCATTTTTATTTGCATACATACATACTTATATCTATACATCACCTCATCACTCATAACTCTTAAGTGAATCTTGTGCAACACTATATTGCTGAGATGTTAGATACTCACCTATGGCAAACCATTACTCTTGGTTGCACTAAGGTTCTCATAACTTTCACATACAAGTTAGATTAACTAACTAGTGTATGAAAATTGTAGTATTATGTTTACCTCTTACATAAAAACCATCTTAACATTTCTATAGACTCAACTCATCCTACTGAAAGAGCTTATCATAGCTAATGTCTCATTCAACCTTGTTTAAGGAAATAAATGAGCATTTCTCTAGAACTTTGCATACTTAATGAATGTGACAAGCTTATAAGTCAACATTCATCCTATTGTGTATTCTACAATGCACAAGGTCCCGTTTAACTAGAAACTTAGTACATAACATTCCCTCAACGGAACTAAATACACAACCTTATCTCCACTTAAGTGAATCTAACTCAAAGTGGTTCTTACTTACAACTCTATGTTGCTTAAGGTTCTAGGTACCTTCCAAAGGTAATCCACTACTCTTTGATATTCTAAAGCTCATACCTTCCTTATCCTTACTAGAGTGAATCCTACAATTTATCCTAGTATGCTCATCTTCATTGCACAATCTCATCACATCTTGAATGATATCTAATGCAACACTAGGTTACCTAAGGTACTATGTTCTTATTTAGGGCAATCATTCACTTTTGGATGCTTAAAGTCTAAGCTTTCTTATTCCTTCTTGGTGATAATTTTCTTCTTCAAAATATTTCCATTTGTACCTTAACACATTTTAGGAAACAACTACTAATGATCACTTCTAGTCCATAGCTTCAAAACATCAAAATGACATTTTTGAAGATTCTGGCCTAAAACACGGGTTATGTCTAAAAAAAAGCCCCCCTCTGTGTTTTAGGACATGGGTCGTATCTCTAAACCAAATACTCTGCAGCTTACTTTGCAAAATTGTGGCACTGTTTCATGATTAAATCCTACTTTCAATCATCTAAAAATTAGTTTCTTGGTGATTTTTAACACTCATCCATGCCCCTAAACTTGTTGTAACTCAATTACAACCTGTAGATTCTCTTAGGCAAAGATTTATGTTCAAATCACATAACTCCAATCATTGTCCAATTCTTAAATCTATGGATCATAATAGTTGATCTTGAGTCATAAATGGTCATCTTAGGTTTACTAAGCTTAAACTATCCTAACCTAGTCCTTGGAATCAAGAACTAAGCCAAGAACATGGATTTGGCTCTCCAAACCCTTATTTTTATTCAAAACCTCTAACCTCATTTAATGAAAATCAAAGAGGAGAAATATGAATAGAAACTCTTACCTCTTGAAGAAGATGAAGATCTTGTAGCTTAATCCTCTAGCTTTTGCTCTTCCTCTCCTCCTTCTCGTTCTTCCTCTTCCATTATTTTTTTTCTCTCTTCTCTTCCTTCATTTCTTCTTCTCTGTTTTTCTTTTCTTTCGTTTGCAGCTTTTGCTGCTTATACGTGAGAGAGAGAAATGAAAGAATGATCATCATGTCCCTTAGGATATTTTGCTAAAACTTCCTTATCTGCTAAGAACACTCAAATTATGCTAATTCAAGTTTTCTAAGTTCCAACAACTTTAGAATAAATCATAAGATTCATCTAAATTATTGTTTCATCATTTTTCATAATTTTTCATATCTGCTGGTAGTCAATCCGATATTAAATATACAACCAGTATGCCTAAAAATACCAAACTAACTCATATTCTCTTGAAACTTTAACTACATCTTACTTAGCTCGTTTGTGACCTAGAAACAAACTTTCTATGTTTATTTCCCTTAACTTTACCTTATAAGTCATTATCTGAGTCATTTTAAGTTACTTTTTAATTTCTGTATTGCAACTAAGTGTCTAAATGAACTCAGCTTGTCATAAAACTTCACTGGAATGTTGAGCAAGTCATATGCTACCTTTTGTAATCATATACAAGTCTAACATATTACTAAGGATATTACAGGTAGTAATCCCTGTAAATCTATATCACATTATATCAATTCTAAATATTTATTAGACAATGCTGTAAAGAAAACACACTAATAGTAGTAATGAAATTCCAATTACCTTATGTTGGTCTGTAATGAAATTCCAACCATGATGTGCATGATCTCCAATATCTTCCAACAGCAACTCTAAAAACCACTTCCATATTTCTTTATTCTCTGCACTCACTATTATATAAGCAATCACAAAATAATATAAGCAATCACAAAATAATGTTGGTTATCAACTTGAGCCACTACTGCTAAAAATTGGCCTCCATAATAACCTTTAAAAAAATAATCATCCAGTCCAATCAGAGGGCTGCAGTCAGCAAAGAACCCTCTCTTACAAGCATCTAGCAAATGTATAGCCTATCAAATAGAGGTGGAGCTTTAGGATCAGTATTAGGCTCTGGCCTATTCACCTTGATCAACATTGTGTAGCCTGAATTTCTAGTCCTCAGTTCTTCACAATAGTCCCATATTTGTTTGTACTGATGCTTTTCAGTAACTTCCACAATTCTCCTGGATAGACTCAAAGCTTTGTAAATATGGAAATCATCCACATGCACACATCTTTTACTCATGAAGTAATCAAAAGCCTCATCACAATTAAGATTAGGATGACCTCTTAGCACATCAACTAGTTAGGCTACCAACCATTTCTTGTTTGCATTTTTGTTCTTGAAACTCCTTGCACATGTATGGTTAGAAAGAAAAGTCTTGATCTAAAAGCAGGTAGCATCACTGCCTCATGCACAATAAATCACCCAAAGACAATTAGCACTCTTGCACTTTGCTTTACACCTTTTCCCATCATTCTTTATGAATTTGATCTCTCTTCCCAAGTGCATATTGTAATCCCTCATAGCCAACTTGAAGGCATACAATGTAGGAAACAACACGTATTTTAATGTGTGAATCATTTTACAAATTCGGGGGCATAATTGTGCACACACGTATTTTAAGGGACCAAATACACATAACTTGTATAATTTAGGGACCAATTTGTGTATTTACTCAATAATAATTGAGAGTATCAATTAAAGAGGATTTGTGACTAAGGCAAAGCTTTTTTTTTCTCATGCAATTGCGATGTAAATGTATTGCCATAAATTAAGGAATTAGTTTAATACTAAAATGAAATGTAGTACTGTTTGAGGGGTCATGCTATGGGCTTATTGGTTTATAACAGATCAATCACTTTTTGACAAAGGTGTTTATAGCTAGACTTAGCTTGATTATCTAGACATGATATTGGTTGCGCCTATAGTGCTCCCTTGTCATGAGGGAGCACCGATATTCCTTCAATTGGAGCTGTAGATCTTGGTCATAATTACATCAATAACTAGATTTATTAACTAGCAACTTGTTCAGCAGGTGGAGTTGCTCAAGCCAGAGTGGATTTCCAGTGACCGGGGCTCAAACCAGAGTTGCTTAAGCTGAAGTCGCACCACCACGACCCACCGCCTGTAATGGTTGAACCCAATAGCCATCTTCCTCTAGTCACAACCAATCAACCTCAGCCACCACATGCCCTTGTTTCCACAACCCATCAACTACCATTCCTACAAATCACGATCCTTTTTGCCATTAATGGCAACTTGAAGTTCTGGGTCATTGTGGGGCTTGGCCAACTGACATTAATGGCAAATCGAGTTTTTGGGCCGCTCCGAACTCGCTAGAATAGTGATTTTTTCCTCGAACCACCATGGGTTTTGTGGGTTCTTGTTGGTGAAGTGATTTAGCATGGAAATCAATGTATGAAGATGGCTAGTTCTGCTATCTTGATTGAGACCTACATGGTCTCTCATGGTTAGGTGATGCAACTTTGTTGGGGGAAGAAGATGAATGTTGACGAGGTTGCCCAGACGTGCACCATGTGTGTGGAAATCTTAATAGGATTGAAGGTGTTTGGGTCATTGTTCTGTGGAGGGTGAGCATCCGTCGTTGATGGTGGATTTGTCTGCATCTTCTGAGTCGCTGTGATTTCATGGAGGATTTGCGTCGCTGGGAATTGCCATGGAATAGTGGTTTTCACCTTGAACACCACTAGGCTTCATCGTTTCCATTGCCACTCGATCTTGTGTGGAATCTGGTGAAATGGTTCATGGCTACTGTGCGAGTTGCAACTCCAACTCGAGGAAGAAGATGACCTTTACTGGTTAGTGATCATGCACTTGCAGGTCGCAGCTCATCGAAGATGGGAACTTTTAGTGGTGGGAACCGGACGAGAAAATCCACTACCTCTAATAAGAGGTAAAGTCCAAGGTGCACCCATTCTCCATAACTGAACAGAGTGTACGACATAGCCCATGATATTTTGATCTAATCTGGTCTAGTTATAGCCTGACTAACCATCAAGTCACCATCATGTTTATTTAAAATTTATATAAAATGTATAAATTTGGATAATATTATCACATCATACATAAGATATTAATTTTTTTGAAAGACTTATAATTAAGTATTAATTTAAGAGCATGTTTGGAAAAGATTAAATCTTTCCCAAACAACTATTTTTGAAGGATTAAACTGTTTTATGAAATAATTATTATGTTTTGGTAAAAGATTATTTTTTAAAAAAGCTTTTTACACGAAATTCAATATAATATAAAAGTTTTTTTCAGCTAATAATCATAAGCTAAAGATTGGAGCTTATGATTTTAACTTATAGATTATTTCTTACACTTTGATATGTAAATACTATTTTGCCCTCAATTAAATAATTTTTTTAATCATTCTATATCTATTTTAGTAATTTAATGCATAAAAGTTATTTTTTTATATTATCCAAACGAATCATATTAAATTAAAATCGTTTTACAGCTAATGCATCCAAACATAAAAATGAATCGATTATAATCAATTATAATAATAATCGATTATCAAAATAATCTATAATTTTCAGTTTTCTCAAACAAGTCTTAAGTCAATAAATTTTATAATTTATATTTAATTTTTATAAAAATTATAAATCTTAAAATATTATGCACCATTAGGCCGATCAGACACAGTAAACTCAAATTCCTGACCCCAAAATACACATGGCCTGACTTTTAGATCAGAAATCTAACACAATTAGTTCTCGGCTTGACTAGGTTTTTAGGTTGGATTGGGTACTAAGTGTCTCTATTTTTTTTATTCTGTTTGGTAATTTGATTCAATCCCCGTGACAACTCACAAAGACAATGTCACAAAGGATAGCTTAAAGTGGCAAGGTTTTTAGTAATTGAAAGGGCTACACAATGTCAAAAATTCAAGTATGCAGAAAAGTACTTATAGAGAATAATAACCTCAATGCTTTGGGCAATAAATAATCTTACACCCAAGTAATACAAAGAAATTCCAAAATAAGAAAAAATCCGCCAATATCTGGTCACCATTCACCACAACAAAGAAAAATGGAATGCTATGATTCTGAGCGGCATATTTATTTATTATATATGATCTCGATTGTGTCTTTAATCTTAAAAAAGAATTCATTTCGTTAACTGAATGGGGGAAAACCTGTTACATGTTAACTTAAATTCTTGACTAAGAAAAAGAAAAAGAAAATATTTGTGAACATACAATTACCATATAATGTAGTAAAAGTAAATAAATTTTCTTTACCTCGTAAATTTTTTTTTTTTGCTTTTAAAAGTTGTTGAATAAATAACAGCACCAAAAGCAAATGTATTTGTCATTAAAATTGAATTTGTCATTAAATTTTCATATTTAAAATTAGAATTAAAATGAGAAATCAATGTAAATTTTTTTTCATGTAAACTTAAAACTTTTTCATGAAAATTAAAGTATTTATTATATTAAAAATTATAAAAGTTTTATTTTTTATATAAAAGTTTTTATTAATATTTATTAAAAAATCTATTGAAAAGGTAGTCAACCACATTTTTTTAATCTGAAAGTCAACGACATTTACCATGCTCTTAATTGCATATTACTACACCTCCTTTATCTGAAAGGTCATGATTACTAATTTTAAAGAATTTACGATCATGGTGAATGATGATTCACAAGATATTGCATCATTGACAAAGAATACAATCGAATCAGAATAATAATAATAATAAATACATAACATTGGTATATTAAACTTCAAATTTTTTTGGTTGCTTTTATTTTAAAAGAAAATATTAGAGTAAAAAGTTCATTTTCCATTCTAACATTCAACACGCCACAAGCCTCAACAAGAAGTTATATTAATACTTAAATACGTAAAAAATTTAAAATAATTAAACCACCATTATTTGAATTTAGGTTAGAAAAAAAAAACCCTTATTTGAATTTTGGTAAAAAAATTAAGTTTTTCTCAAAAAAAGATTTCTAGCAATATATACAAAAATTGTTGAACCGAAAAACAAGTTCTCTAATGATATTAGTGTTAAGTATGTAATACTCATAAAATTTTAATTAGGACTAAAAAATAAAAAGAAAATCACGACCAACGGACCAAATAATGCCAATGTCACGCTAGTAGAGCCACAAACAATTACAGTAAGCTATTACAATTATATCTTAAGAGTTAAGAGTATAATGCCTTTTACAGTAAGCCACAAACAATCACGACCAACGGACCGAGTTCTCTCATGATTTTTTTTTTAATCTTAAGATATTTTCTAACACCTTTTGATTATGAAATTAAAAATGATTTCATATAAAAAAAATTAAAAATGATTTGCTTGATTTTAAAAAAAAATTGTTTAGAACTCATTAAAAAAATTAGATTTAAATTGATTTGGAGAACAATTCTTTTGTTTTGTAATTATTAAAAATGGAATGGATTTAAGTTAATTTAATTTTATTATGTTACATTTTTTCCTTATAATATAATCTCTCTCATTGTAAAGTTAGATTATTATGTATAAGAGGTAAAATCAAAATATTAATAAGAGAAAAATAATTTACTTATTTAAAATCAAATCAAATCTTAACAAATTTCATCATATTTAATAGAATTTCTAAATATAAATAATTGAAATTTTTGTGATTTTAAAAATTAAATTATTTCTTATTTAATAACATTTAAAACTTAAAATTTAATTTATAAATTAAATTAAATCTCACGTTTACTATTCTAAGCATACTTTTTGATATATTGAGATTGTTCTTTTTTAATATCAAATCTCAAATCAAATTCTGACTTTTTAGTATTTTTCTTTTTATAAATATTTTCCTCAACGCAAAATTTGCCATTGCAAAATCTCTAAACTGATTGAATCAAACTTATTACTTACTTACTATTAAGCCAAAGAATGGTTGTGATTTTTTTCGCCTTGTACAGTTTGTACGGAATGTGATTCTATCATTATCTTTTTAAACAGGCACAACCTCTCCCCATTGATGCACTGTTGTTGGGTGAGACCAATGTTTCTCCTAATTAAATTCCATGACACTCAATTCAAATGGAACACGTCCATGCTTTTTTCATGCTCACATCAATGAGCATGGACAATTCATGTTAATATGGGGCCGGGAAATGGTAATGGAGGAGTGGGTCATTCACAAATCACAATTGGTGTATGCCATGTGCAACAAATATAATATGAAAAATATAAAATATATCAATATTTCAGCAGTTACTCTGTTATATTATGGTATTAAATTATTGATTATTAACTAGTGTTAATTTGAGTATAAAAAATTCAAGAATTTTAAAGATGTAATTTTATGTTTAATTATGTAATTCATATATATAGAGATAATATCATTAAAAAAAATTCTCACTTAAATATATAATTATATAATAAAAAATTAATCTATCACTTAGAGATATTTAAAAAAAAACTATTAATTAACTAATGATGGTAATAAAGCAAAACGCCAAAGGGCAGTTTTGACTTGCAAAGGTGGTGGAATATTAAAAATAAAAAAAAAACTCATTTAGTTATAAAGGCCTTCAATTTTGGTTATTGATTTGCTATAATTTTGTGATTGAGTTATTCCATCTCAACAAACCAACCAAAGCTGTTGCCTCTAACCAGTGACCACTCATCTGTTCTTCATCCATTATCATAACAGAACCGTTCTTAACAAACCCAAACCCAAACCTCTCTCTCCTTCATTTTCTTTTTCTTTCTTTGCCACTGCTTGTGGGCTTCAATGCTCAAAGCCATTCAAATCTTTCACGCATTCCGCTCTCAGTTTTCTGTGACTCGGGTTCATTGCTTCAAGATCTGATCGTTGTTTTGGATCAAAATGGGAAGCAAATGGAGAAAAGTGAAGCTTGCTATAGGGATGAACATGTGTGTTCACGTTCCTAAAACTTTAGATCATTCTTCCTCCTCGTCCCTCAAATCCGCCACCACATTTTCCGATGATAACTTGCCGTCCGGAGATGTCTCCGGTCACCACCCAACCACTCCGACACCCTCCTCCTCTGGTCTCCGACTCTCTAAATCCGGATCCAAATCCAAATCCTCCAAGGTCAGTTAGCATTACCTATTAATCATTTGCATATTCACAATAGAAAGTTACTTTTTTTTTGCATTACCCATTAATAGTTTGCATATTGACAATAGAAAGTTACATTTTTTTTTCCTGGTACTTTTTTTTTTCATTACCCATTAATAGTTTGCATATTGACAATAGAAAGTTACATTTTTTTTCTTTTTTTTTTTTGAATTGCCTTTTTGCTTCTGCTTCACTGCTGAATATTCATGGTAGATTTTAATTGAAGATTTTCACTACTTGGGCTGAGGCTCATTCATTTCATCTTATTTCCCTTTATTTAAAAAAATCTGGGATTATTAAGAAGAGAATTACCACTTGATTAACATGACTAAATGCTACATATTACATCAATATCAGGTTCTAATCAGTGGTTAATTTTTGCTTTTGTTTTGGCCTTTCAATTGGGGTATCTTAGTGGGTATATCAGATTGTGACGTATATGACTATTGTGGAAACGGTTTATTATTGGTGGTGGTGGTGGTGGTGGTGTTGCTTTCATCTCCATTACTGTGTGTACTGCATACCCCTTTACGGACCAGTTACTTGGTTTATTAGAAAAAGGGTTGCATTGCATTTGGGACACTCCTTCTCTTTTCGTCCATTACTTTGTACTGTTCAACTCAATGGACACCCTGTTTCTCTCTCCTTTCCATTCCATGATGTTTTGCTAACCCCACAAAAGAGTCAAAGACCCCTTAACCGTTGATTGTGAAAATCCCAGCTGCAAACAAAGAAAAAGTTGGAATTTTGCAGGATAAGAGATATTAAAAGAAAAGAAATACTAGTCCTAGAGCAATGAATGAATCATCTTTGATCTCTCCGTCTTTTGATGACATATTTTTTTTATTTTATTAATAATTAATAATTTATTAATTGCTCGAAAGGTTCAATATTAGAGTTGCAATTTGCTTTTTCTTTTCTGAAAGTCGTTTGCCGATCGTCCTCACTGTGTTTGACCACCTAACGTTGACCTTTTTTTAAAAAACTTTATATCAGCTGTAGATTTGCCTGGGAATCCTCGAGTTTTGGTAATTAGGCATCTGTGGTAAAGATGGGTAGCATTCTATTTCATCTTTTTATGCATTTGGTCTTAGTAGTGGACCTGCATCGGGACAGAAGGGGGGGCAGTGTTAGACAAAATAATGTACTAATAGTGACCTTTGCAAATTTTAGATTTATCTGTGAATACTTTATTGAGGCACTGCTCAGATTCCCGGATTTAAAGAAATGGGTTTTCTTCTTCTTCTTCTTTTAATTTTTCCATCTTTTGAGCTTGACTAATGGAGAAATTAGTATTGATGGTGGGATCCATGTCCCTATTCATGAAGGCATGTGTTGCCACTTTATCCATTACTGAATTTTTGTATAATAATAATTATTATTAAAAACCTCCAATCCATAAATATTATTACCACATGAGGTGTGATTTGAACTAGTGACCAGATGCTGCTATCAGTTGGGCTACCTCTCAAACCACATTTCAAGTAGTGTTCTAGATGACATCAACATGTTTTTCTCTTACTCCATCTTGGTTTGATGGCATGAAGTTTGTAGAGTCTTGTCAAGTCTACAAGGAACCTTGTTGATAAAATTGCATCATTGTGTTCAATATCCTGCATACTTCTGCTTTTGTATCTAAATCTGCTATTGATATCAATAGTCCTGAATGCCATATTAGCATCTAGGGCCTTCTTTTCCTCACATTTTTATCCACATTATCTGCAGGGGACATGTGCAATATGCCTGAACACAATGAAACCAGGGCAGGGGCATGCCATTTTTACTGCAGAATGTTCTCATTCTTTCCATTTCCACTGCATCACATCGAATGTAAAACACGGGAACCAGATTTGCCCTGTCTGCAGAGCAAAATGGAAAGAGGTTCCTTTTCAGAGTCCTGCTTCTAATGTCTCCCGTGACATGTCTCGAAACAACCGAGTAACTTTCCCACGAGAGGATGCCTGGACTACCGTCCTACGGAGGCTTCCTTCTCCACAAGTTGGTACAGGTCGCCAGATTTCATCGCTTCCTAATGTTCCTGAACCAGCTGTCTTTGATGATGATGAATCCTTGGATCAACAAACTGCACTGACTCGAGATAAAAATGAGGCTGATCACAATATAATAAATACGATGGAGATCAGAACATATGCTGAACTTTCAGCTGTTTCAAAGTCAGCCTCTCATGATAACTTTGCTGTATTAATTCATCTCAAAGCTCCTCCTAAACAAAATAGTGACAGAAACAATATTGAATCATCACGTTCAGTTCAAAATTCTCGTGCTCCAATTGACCTTGTCACAGTTCTTGATGTAAGTGGTAGCATGGCAGGTACAAAGCTTGCATTACTAAAACGAGCTATGAGTTTTGTCATACAGAATCTGAGTTCTTCGGACCGGCTTTCTGTCGTTGCCTTCTCCTCCACAGCACACCGCATCTTCCCTCTTCAGCGGATGACTGATACTGGAAGACAACAGGCATTGCAGGCAGTCAATTCTTTGGTTCCTAATGGTGGGACAAACATTGCTGAAGGCTTGAGGAAAGGTGCCAAGGTGTTTGTTGACCGCAGGTGGAAGAACCCAGTTGGTAGTATCATATTACTATCCGATGGGCAGGATACATATGCAATCAATAGCAGGCCCCATGTTGGAACTAATTACAGGTCTCTTGTCCCAAATTCCATTCATCGTAATAATAGTGTTGGTTTGCAGATACCTGTGCATGCATTTGGCTTTGGTGCTGATCATGATGCTACTGCAATGCACTCAATCTCTGAGACGTCTGGTGGTACATTTTCTTTTATTGAAGCTGAGGATGTGATTCAGGATGCATTTGCACAGTGTATTGGAGGACTCTTGAGTGTGGTGGTGCAGGAATTACAGGTAGAAGTTGTGTGTGCTCACCCTCGTCTACAACTTAGTTCTGTGAAAGCAGGAAGTTACCAAACTAGCTTGATGGCCAATGCAAGACTAGCTTCTATCAAGGTAGGAGATCTGTATGCTGAAGAGGAAAGAGACTTTTTGGTGACAGTCAATGTTCCAGTTGATAAGTCTAGTGATGAGATGTCATTGTTGGTCGTTAGAGGTCTTTATAGAGACCCCATCACAAAAGAAATGGTAGGTTTGGAAGAAACTAGTGAAGTGAAGATTCAGAGGCCTGATGTAGCTAGAGACCTAGTTGTCTCAATAGAAGTAGACAAGCAGCGAAACAGGCTTCAAGCTGCTGAGGCAATGGCTGAGGCTAGAGTTAAAGCTGAACGTGGTGATTTGGCTGCTGCAGTTTCTGTCCTGGAGAGGTGTCATAAGGCATTGTCTGAAACTGTGTCTGCCCAAGCTGGTGATCGGTTATGTGTTGCTCTTTCTGCTGAGTTAAAGGAGATGCAGGAGAGGATGGCAAACCAACGTGTGTATGAGCAATCTGGAAGGGCTTATGTTCTGTCAGGATTGAGCTCACATTCATGGCAAAGGGCAACTGCACGTGGTGATTCCACAGTCAGCACCAGCCTTGTGCAAGCATACCAAACCCCTTCCATGGTAGACATGGTTACACGTTCCCAAACCATGATTTTGGGGACTCCACAACCTGGACGTCTCCTCCGGCCGGCTAAATCCTTTCCTGACCGGCAGAGAGGAAAATAATAATGGAAACTGTGTTTGGAAAATTCTACTCAGTCTACTACATACGCTTCTGTGGAGACCTTTAGGTTTCTTGTTTTATCTTTTTTCCCTCGTGGTTTTGGTAAGGTGGGGTATAATGAAAAGGAATGAGTTTTAGGTGGATAAAGTTCCTAGTTGCATAGGTGGGATAATGGTGCCCTGCAGAGAATGGCAGAAAGGAACAGGTGGGATATCACAGTTTGATTCTGAGTACTGATGTTCATAACTGTTTGATTTCAGTTGAATCGTGCATCTTTTGGAGAAGAGGGTATAGCAATGTAACTGTGGAGATACTTGATGGAATTTCTTCACTGAATTAATATAGATACTCCTGATTCTTTTCATAAGTGATGCTCCTCCTTTTGCTTTTCCTTTTTAATTTTATATACTTCAGTTTCTTCTAGGTGTATCTTTGGCTTGGCAGTTTCCACAAATAAAATTGTCTTCAGTTTCAGGTGATTCTTTTTGCTCCATGCAGCACGGGATTTCATATACCAGCCACGTATATAAATATAATTCGATGCATGCTTTCATTATAGTTGATTCAATATATATAAGAAGCATAGTTTTGAATTCTAATTCGATAAAATTATGGCATAATAATCACAGGTATGTCATGCAGTCGTTCACCATAAACTGTAATTGCATTTAAGCTTAAAGGTGCATCACGAAGACATGGGACAAGAGGGTATGTAAGTAGTTGAGACTTATAGCTCCATTCATCTTTCGGTTATTAATAATCCCCTTTAAAGTGAGTTGCCTCTAAAGTAAACAAGCATGTACACATTTTTGGTTTGATATAGTGTATAAAAATCTCAATTCATTAAATAATTTTCGATAAATATTTCTTTATTTATTCACTTTAAAGATAAATTTAAAAAACTTTTTCCTAAATAAAATACGTCATTGGCAATCAACATGACATCCATGTCATTCATTTTACAACTCCTGTATCCTCTTTTTTTTATTCACTTTCTTCCTCAAATAATTCTACTCATACATTTATACATATATGTACATAATTTTCACCATTTAATAACTGACTTTACTTCAAATTTTTGTATATGTATATTTTGATTTGACCATCTAAACGTATGAGGAGCATGAATTAATGGATTAATAGATGTGTTGGAAGCATTTTCTTTCTTCCTCCCACCTTTCATCGTTGAGACTAATGGATGGCTGGATTCGCACTCATTCTCGACTTTTTAAAGTCTGTTCATTATTGTCGGTGCCAGTTTTAGAATTATTTCAATCTGACATGATTACTGTTATTTCAAAATAATGCACTATGTATTTTTAAAAAAAATTCACTCCCTATTTCAGGAATCAGGGATTTTTTTTGGAGGGGGGGGGGGGGGAGGGAGGGCTAAAGAAGTTAGATTCCAGATTTCTTATTTCTACTATTTTATATGATGAATTTTATAAAAAAATAAAAATAAAATTGTGTCTAACCGCAGGCACAGACAATAAAATGGCACCATACTAGAGGGTACTCCAAAGAGCTGTCAGAAAGGATTATTATGTCTCGTTGTGAGCGCGGTCAGTCACGTGATGCTCATCCTCTTTAGACTTTAATATTAACTTACCCAAACTCAGGGGCACGTGTTCAATAGAGTAAGCAAGGGATGCCACCTTCGCAGTTCAAACTTCAAACTAGCATCATAGCATTAATGCAACATTGCGCTTCATAATCATAATCTCTTGTGACTCTATTAAACTCTTTCAAGTTCAACACTGTAATGTATGCAGTGAGTCTGAGACGATAAGTGCATGTTCCCTTTTCATTTTACTCATGTCTCATACTCCATTGAAATTTTCACATTTCTAACTTCTAATAATTTTATGAGTTTTGTTATATTTTTTTAAAAGATCTTTTTAATAATTTTTTTAATAATAAATAAAGAAATTATTTAATAAAAAAATAAATATATTTAATATCTTAAAATTATAAAAAATATTTAATACTTTTTTTATTTGATAATTAGAAGAATTAGTAAAAAAAATTATGTGAAAAGATTTAAAATTATTCTAATCTTACTTTGCCTGCACATATAATTTGATATTTCTCATGGTGTGGATTCAGCGTCTGTTCGATTAGCTTATTTGAAAAAAAGCTTCATCGAAAATAACTCAATTCCATGGGTTCTAGATCAGAGATATCCATAATTATTGGTTAGAAGAGGTACGCACTTCATTCTACAGTCTACTTAGTAGATCTAGAAAATAAGTATCACTTTTATTCTTATTGTACCCAAAATAGGAAAGAAAGAAAGAAAAAAAAAACCTCTGACCTAGTAAGTACCTGAAAGAAGGTTAATTGGGTGATTAGTAAATAATTGAATTATTGAGAAGAAATGATTGTGTTGGATTGATAAGTTCTCAATCGGACTGAAAGGCACCTCTCATTGTTGTGCTCACGCTCTTAATCACGAGTGGGCCCACAGCATACAAATGAGTAGGTCATGGGCCCCTCAGTTTAATCACACTGCGTTCAAACTTGATCCTTTTTCTTTACGGACTCTCAACTCAAGTTGTCAACTGAAGGCCATAGTTGGTACTGGTCGGTAGGTATTGTTTTGAAGCAAAGTAAGGTGATATGTACATGTACCCGTTATAAAAATAAGGAAAAAGTGATGGAATTTCCCCTTCAACTTCTGGGCACACGTGCTTTGTTTGTTGAAAATAGATTTGAGTTTGAAAAAGTTTTGCTATTTTCATGAAAAATTCATTTTTAATATGGTTCATTTTTTGCTAAGTTTAATCTATTATCTCAGCAACGGTTATATGTGAATAATATGTCCCACGCCCCACGTCTTGTTGCACGTCCGTTAAGCTCTGTGATAGCTAGAATTCTATAAAAAGAATGTGTTGTTCTTCTTTGGGTCACTGAACCTACTCTTCTCTTCAATATACAAACATCATCGAGTATATGAGTGAGTAAGGATTTAGAAAGCCAAAATAAAATACGGGTTACGACGTGTACAGCAATGTGCTGACAAAAGCGGCAAGTCGACAAGCTTGGAAAACAAAACAGCAACTGGGTTAGAGGTGTTCGGGAAAGATCTGGACCCAAGGAGAAACCTGATTGAAGAGGAAGAGTGAATCAAATAACAATGGCGAGAGGTTAGTTTTCTTGATCTGTTTTAGCTTCCGCTATGATCAAAACATGTTACTTGAATCGTTTGACATGTTTAGATCATTTTTAGTTTTACATTTGGTATCAGAGCTGTGTATATGCCTCTGCCTTGCTTGCTTTTCTTATCTGTTATGGAGTTTGAATTTTTCAAAATATGGGTATTGTGTTTTTGACCCTTTAATCCAAAATAAAATCTGAAATATGAATGGAATCAAGTTTCTAAGCTTTCTATGTTTTTAAATGGTGTTTTTGGTGTTAAAAATGACTGGAAACCATCAAGTTTTTTATTTGAGTCCGTGGATCGCAACTGGGTCAGAGTGACCTAGCTCAAGGTTGAAGACGACTCTTGTAATTCTCTGGTCTACGTGCTTGTCCCCTTTCTTTTATCATTGAAAACTGTTCAGCACTATTACACGTTCAGCGTCGTGGAGTTTATCTTATTCCAATTAAAAAGATTAAAAGAAGAACTTTTATAAAACTTTTGAATATTATATTATATTATTTCTTTTAATTAGAATAGGACAAAGCACGGTTGACCATTCTAAGCATATACCTGAAAACTATTGGAGCCTTTATTAAAAGGCTTATATGGTGAATACTTGTATGCATAATATTATTTATTCCTTCAAATTTGTGTGTAAGAGTTCATGATCACTGTACATGCAAAATTGTGTTAAATATTTTATTATGCATTCTATTCAATTTATTTGCATTATTTAGGGTATTATGCAAATATTTAGCTCTAATTAATGTTAAGTAATTAATATAATTTTGATTAATTAGGGAATAGCCATAACATCTTTGATTAATTAGAATTATATATTAAGTTTTAAAAACACATTAAAACATTAATTATAATTAATCACATGTGATGTAATGAAATCTATCCACAGGAATTTTGTTATATTTGTATGATTAATTAAGATAAAATAATAGATTATATTTCTTAATCTACCCACAGGAATTAAGAAAATGAACATAATTTGATAGTTTTATCATAATGTTATAATATGAATTTAATTGAGTAGGACTTTAGCCCACAGGTAAGTTTTATGTCACTGGATTCACGAATTAAGACATGATTTACATTGGTAAAACATGATATTTATTTTGTCTCAGATTATGAATAATGAACATGTATGTTTTGAACTTTGCAGTTATTCAACCTGCGAATATTTTTGATATTAAGTGTGATATTCCCGAATTAAGAGGTGACAATTATAAAGTTTAGAAGGAGAGAATTCTTCTCCATTTGGGCTGGATGGACATCGATTATGCTATTAGGAAGGATGAACCACAGGGTATTATTGAAACTAGCCTTCCAAATGTCGTTGATCTTTATGAAAAATGGGAGAGATCTAACCGTCTCTCTGTGATGTTCATAAAGACCAAAATATCTGCTGGTATTCGTGGTTCTGTCGACCAGCATACTAAGGTTAAGGATCTTTTGAAAGCTATTGATGAACAATTCGCTACATCTGAAAAGGCGCTTGCCAGCACCTTAATAATGCATTTCTCATCCATGAAGCTCACTGGGATAAGAGGTGTGCGTGATCACATCATGCGCATAAGGGATTTAGTGGCTCAGTTGAAAGCCTTGGAGGTTACCATGTTAGATTCTTTCCTAATACACTACATTTTGTGCACTTTGCCTCATCAATATGGCCCTTTCAAAATCTCTTATAACACACGTAAGGATAAGTGGTCAATTAATGAGCTATTGACTATGTATGTTCAAGAAGAGGAAATGTTGATGATGGAAGAGGGCGAAAGAGTGAACTTGACTATTGATGGAAAGAAAAAGAAAGATTATGCCAAAAACAAGGGCAACATTCTTGCTCAGTTAGTCATAAAGAAAGAGTCAAGGTGTTTCTTCTGTAAGAAGAAAGGGCACATGAAGAAAGACTGCTTAAAGTTTAAGAACTGGCTCGACAAGAAAAGTACCCCATATGCATTTGTTTGTTATGAATCTAATATGGTTAATGTTAATCATAACACATGGTGGATTGATTTTGGATCTACATTCCATGTTTCTAATACCTTGCAGGGTATGGAGAACCTAAGGAAGCCAGTGGGAAGTGAACAATACATCTATTCGAGCGGGAAGATAAGTTCACATGTGTAGGCCATTGGGACGTGCAGTTTAGTTTTAAACAGCAGCTTTATTTTACGTTTAGAAAAGACCTTTTATGTTTCAAGTTTTTCTAAGAATTTGATTTCTGTTTCAAAACTTGCACCTTTGGGTTTATCTTTTAATTTTTCAGATTCTAGTTTTACTTTGTCAAATAAATATGAAATTGTTGGTTTTGGTGAATTACTTGATGGTCTTTATTGTATTAAATTACAAAATGATGCTGCTTATAATTCTATGCATGTTGCTTCTGGGTTAAAACGTTGTGTTGTGAATGGGGAATCCTCTATGTTGTGGCACCGGAGATTAGGACACATCTCCATTGAGAGAATTAAGCGATTAGTAAATAAAGGAGTACTTAGTACTTTAGATTTTACTGATTTTGAGACTTGTGTGATTGCATTAAGGGTAAGCAAACTAACAAGTCTAAAAAAGGTGCAAAGAGGAGCTCAAACCTATTAGAAATCATACGTACATATATTTATTATCCAGACATGGATGCAAGTAGTCCAAAATATTTTATCACTTTTATAGATGATTATTCACGATATATGCATCTCTACTTACTTCGTTCTAAGGATGAAGTCTTGGATGCCTTTAAAGTTTTTAAGGTTGAAGTGGAAAAGCAATGTGGAAAGCAAATTAAAATCGTGAGATCAGATAGAAGTGGAAGTACTATGGTAGATATACAGAGAATAGACAAGCACCTGGTTCATTTGCAAAGTTTCTTCAAGAACATAGGATTATTGCCCAGTACACTATGTCTGGTTCTCTGGATCAGACTGGTGTGGCAGAAAGAAGAAACTGAACCTTAATGGACATGGTGAGAAGTATGAGGAGTAACAAAAACTTCCTCAATTCTTGTGGATTGAAGCACTAAAGACGGTTATGTATATATTAAATCGAGTTCCAACCAAGGCTGTCTCGAAGACACCTTTTGAGTTATTCAAAGGTTGGAAACCAAGTTTGCGACATATATGCATTTTGGGATGCCCGTCTGAAGTGAGAATTTATAACCCACAAGAGAAGAAACTAGACCCAAGGACTATTAGTGGATATTTCATTGGATATGCTGAAAAGTCCAAATGGTATAGATTCTATTATCCATCACACAGCACTAGGATTGTGAAAACAAGAAATGCCAAATTTCTTGAGAATGACTTGATCAGTGGGAGTGATCAGTTTCAGAACATTGCTTCTAAAAAGGATCACTATGAAGCTCAACCATCTGGATCAAGTGAAAGAATGATTGTCATTCACGCCCTTCAAGTACAAACGGGTGTTAGACGACCAATAATTGAAGTTCCACAAGCTGTTGAAAATGATCTTGTAGATCAAATTGTTGATGAAGAACAACCTGTTGAACAACCGGTCGGACAACAAGTTTCTCAAGAAGATAACGAGGCAAATATGAAGAAGATCTACTAAAGTCAAAAGGTCAGCAATTCCTAGTGATTATGTAGTGTATCTGCAAGAATCGGACTATAACATTAGAGCCGAAAATGATTCTGAAACGTTTTCACATGCCATGAATTCTAAGGAATCAAATTTGTGGTATAGTGTCAGAAAAGATGAGATGGACTCTATGGCATCTAATCGAGTCTGGGATCTCGTTGAGTTGCCTAGTGGTGTAAAAGTCATTGGATGTAAATGGGTTTTTAAAATAAAGAAAGACTCGCAGGGCAACATTAAGAGACATAAGGCAAGACTTGTTGCCAAAATGTCCACTCAAAGAGAAGGAATCGTTTACACAAAGACATTTTCTCCTGTATCTAAAAAAGATTCCCTCCGAGTAATTATAGCATTAGTAGCTCATTTTGACTTTGAGTTACATCAACTGGATGTGAAAACGGCATTCCTCAATGGTAATCTAGAGGAAGAGGTTTACATGAAACAACCTGAAGGATTCTCCTCTAGTAATGGTGCACTTAGTCTGCAAGCTTAATAAATCCATTTATGGATTGAAACAAGCCTTCTGCTAGTGGTATTTAAAATTTCATGAGGTCATCACTTCATTCGATTTTGAAGAGAACATCATGGATCAATGTATATACCAGAAGGTCAGTGGGAGTAAGATTTATTTTCTTGTGTTATACGTGGATGATATTTTGCTTGCGACTAATGATAATAGTATGCTATATGAGGTGAAACAATTTCTCTTAAAGAAAATTGATATGAAGGATATAGGAGAGACATCTTATGTCATTGGCATTAAGATCCATAGGAAAAGATCTCGAGGCATTTGGGGTTTGTCTCAAGAGACATATATCAACAAAATTTTAGAGAGATTTAATATAAAGGATTGTTTACCGAGTGTAGCTCTTGTTGTGAAGGATGACAAACTGGATTTAAGTCAGTGCTGCAAAAATGATTTGGAACGGGAACACATGAAAAACATTTCATATGCTTAGCTGTTGGAAGCCTTATGTATGCTCAGGTTTGCACCAGACCTGACGTTGCATATATTGTTAGAGTTTTGGGAAGATATCAGAGTAATCTGGGTGTTAACCATTGGAAAATTGCAAAGAAAGTGATGAGATATCTCCAAGGGACAAAGAACTACATGCTCATGTACAGACGAACTGATGATCTAGAAGTGATTGGCTACTCCGATTCAGACTATGTTGGTTGTATTGATACCTAGAAATCAACATCTGGTTATGTTTTCATACTAGCTGGTGGAGCTGTATCTTGGAGAAGTGCAAAGCAGACCTTGACTGCTACTTCCACTATGGAGGTTGAGTTCGTTTCTTGTTTTGAGGCTACCTTGCATTGTGTATGGTTGAAGAGTTTCATATCTGGGCTTAGAGTTGTAGACTCTATTTGTAGGCCATTGAAGTTGTATTGTGACAACTCTGCTGCAATATTTATGGCTAAGAATAATAAGAGTGGAAGTCGAAGTAAGCACATCGACATCAAGTATTTAGCCATAAGAGAACGTGTTAAGGAAAAGAATGTGGTCATTGAACATGTTAGCACTGAGTTGATGATTGCCGATCCTTTGACTAAAGGCATGCCACCAAAGAATTTTAAGGATCATGTAGTACAAATGGGACTTGGTTCCATGATGTGATTTTCATTGTACGTACATTTATTATTTTCGATGAAACTCTTATTTAGTTTAATGTTTTCTTATATGTTTTTGTGCACATATTTGTTTATTTCAAAAAATATCATTTGGTTTTGACCTAGAATAAGCATATGGTTTATTCTTTAATTAAGTTAAGAACTGGTATTGAGAGTCTTGATATATTGTGATACATGGAAGATAATACTTGTTATTAGAGGACCTATCGCCGTGATTGATATATTTTGTTTCTTATTATGATTGAAGATGAGTTAAATGGACCAAGTGGGAGAATGATGGAATTTCCCCCTTCAACTTCGGAGCAGACGTGCTCTATTTGTTGAAGATAGATTTGAGTTTGAAAAAGCTTTGCTATTTTCATGGGAAATTCGTTTCCAATATGGTCCATTTTTGGCTAAGTTCAACCCATTATCTCAGCAATGGTTGTATGTGAATAACGTGTGCTCCCACGTCCAACGTCCTGTTGCACGTCCGTTGAGCTCTGTGATGGCCAGAACTCTATAAAAGGAATGTGTTGCTCTTCTTTGGGTCACTGAACCTGCTCATCTATTTAGTATACAAACACCATCGAGTATATGAGTGAGTAAGGGTTTGGAAAGCCAAGGCAGAATATGGGTTACGATGTGTACGGTGACGTGCTAACAACGGCGACAATTCGACAAGCTTGGAAAATCGAACAGTAACCGAGTTAGAGGTGTTCGGGGAAAATTTGAACGCAAGTAGGAACCTGATTGAAGAGGAAGATTGAATCAAATAGTAATGGCGGGAGGTTAGTTTTCTTGATCCGTTTTAGCTTCCGCTGTGATCAGAACATGTTGCTTGAATTGTTTGACATGTTTAGATCATTTTTAGTTTTACAAAAAGATCATCATATATTTTTTTAGGGGTGTATATATTATTAATTATTTTTTTAAGAGTATTAAATTTAGTGAGAGAAAATGATAAGAAAAAATAAGTATGATGAACGATATTAAGAGGAGTGTGAAAAGAGATGTACGCACTGTTAATGATAAGAATATCAGAACTGTAAAAAAATCCTTATATTCCTACATCACTTTTTAACACCACTTTTTACACTTAGTTAATGATATATAAATTTGTAATTAATCATGTGTATTAATTGGTTAATAAATAACTTCAAGCTTCAATCCTAAACTATCTATGAATTTACTCATTAACTAACTAAAATACGTGATTAATCACAAATTTATACATCATTAACTAAATGTAAAAAGTGATGTTGAAAAGTGATGTAAGATGATTATTTCTCTTATAAAAATCCACCTTGCAAGAGGAAGATGAACATGTTATTTAAGAGTTATGTGATTTGAATACTTAAAATATGGTATTTAGATGACATTTTATTCACATATATATGTGGTATAATTATTTTAATTTGACATATGGTATATTAGAATAATGAGTTATACTCACATGTGACATGATATTCAGATAGGTGTTATATTCAAGGACTTTTTTTAATCAAAATAATACATTTTAAAAATGAATTTCTCATATAAGTGTAAGTCAAAAATTAATTCTCAAAATGATGCAAGAAGAATAATATTATATAATAAGTCATAATTAGAAAGTATAATTTACCTTATGTCTCTTTTATTATTATTATATTTTAGATAATTCATGGTTCTCATACACGATTTATTCTATTTTTTAATGTTAATTTAGGTAAGTCGTGCTTATATTCTACCACTTATTTTTTTTAAAAAGAAAATCATTTGAAATCGTGGATGTCATCTACGACTTATATTAGTTTTTTTAAGTCAATTCATTAACTTAAGAAGAAAATATTTTACAAGCAAAATAAAATTAAAAAATTATACAAAAACTAAATATTTTTATAAGGAAAATAAACAAATTTATGATTCATCACTTGATTCATGCATAGAAATGAACCAAATGATGAATCAAGTGATGAATTATAAATTTGTTTATTTTCCTTATAAAAATATTTAGTTTCTTGTATAATTTTTTAACTTTATTTTTCTAAAAAATATTTTCTTCTTGAGTTAATGAATTAACTTTAAAAAATATTGTAAATGGCTTAAATGAATTTTAAAAAAATAAAAAAATAGTAAGTCGTAGTTTATAAATATGACTTACCTAAATTAACATTAAAAAAATTGAATAAATCGTACATGATCAAATGTTAATTTTCAAAATGATACAAAAGAAAAATATATAATGAATCGTAGTTTGGAAACATAACTTATTCAAAATATAATAAAAAAATAAATACAAAATAAGTCGTATTTTTTAATTATGATTTATTATAAAATATTATTTCTTTTGTGCAATTTTAAGAATTAACTTCTGATATACTAAAAAATTTATTTTTAAAATACACCATTATTATAAAAAATCTATATTCTAAGTATTTAGAAAACATTTTTGTTTCTTTAATCAGTAATCCTAGTTGACACCAAGAGAATCACAGAGAGTTGATGACTAAAGATGGGATGTATAATAATATATGGGTGGTCAAAGTAAAATGTGAATTTGAAAATAAACTACCCACATTCTTCGTCCATTACCAATTGTACCGCGTCAATTTCATGAAATTTTAACGAAACAACAATATTTATATACTATTTTTATTATATTATTTTTATATTATCTGTTTTTAAATAATAAAATAAAATAAACACAATTTTTAATGCACTCACTTTTTTTAACAAAATAAATAAAGTGTAATCACAAGTGTAAAAAGAGTGTGCAACATTCATTTTTCTTGAAGAAAAAGATTATTATATGTTTTTTAAAATATATTTATTATTAATATTTTTTTAAATATGTCAAATTTAATGAAAATAATAATAAAAATAAATAAATATGATAATATATAAATGATATTAAAAAAATATAAAAAATATGTATATACTAATAATAATAATAATAATATCACAACTGATTCCTTAATGAAATTTTTTTTGTAAGAACTAGGAACTAGGAAGTAGGGGTATTTTTGGATCGATTTGGATTGAGGCAAAAAATATCCAATTCAAATAAGGTAAGTATCATCAGTTTTGTTTGGATTGGATGAATTCCAATAACCAAACTGATCCAATCCAAATCGATTTTAATCGGTTTGGATTGGATCAGATGATTTGATTTTTATCCAATAACAAAATGCAACAAGAGAAATGTGCTTTGGAACAGAACAAAAGGGGAAAAAAAGGCAGAAGAGCACCAACACTGACGCAGAGGAGTTTGGTTCGGTCAGATCCGGTCGGCTCCAGCTCAAGCGATGGGTGGGTGAGCTTCCCGCTTGTCTGAGTTTGAGCGACGCGAGGTGGATCTGCAGTACGGCGCGACGCGGTTCGCGGGTTGAGCTCGGATCTGGGCGATTTGGTGACGCAAGGTTGGAGGTGCCGATCTTGGAGGGGACTCCTGGCTCGAGTGGTACTTGCAACGGCGGTTCGAGATCGAGTTGCGCAGCTCACAGTGTGGCTGGTTTCGCTGGTTAGGCGGTGGATCTACGTTGTAGTTGGTGCGCGGTGGGGGAAGGCACAATATAGGCCGGGAGGACGATGGGGGTAGTGGGGGAAGGGGCGGGGGAGGGGGAAGTGCAATACAAGTGGGGGGGATAGGGGACAAAAAAGGGTGGAAAGTGGGAGAGAGGGGGGGGGGAAAGGGGTGGGTTTCTGAAAATGTTGAAAGGGGAAGGGGTATTATTAGGAATATTTTAATAATTTTATATACATGTAGTATAGTGATAAGTTCGGTTCGGTTTAGATCGATTTTATAAAATGAAATTAAAAATTGAACCAAATCGATCGATTTTATAAAAATTTCATCTAAAACAATCCAGTCTATTTCAACTTTTGTCGATTTTTAATTTTTTTGGATCAATTTTTAATTTTTTTTATTTGTTTAAATCTCAACACCTCTACTAAGAAGTAGCATTTTCCTTCTTTGATTTATTTCTTTTTTCTTTTCTCACATTTTCTCATTGAATAAATGATAAAGCTGTTAGCATTTTCTCACTTTTTTTTTATTAATTTATTTTTCTTTTTCCTTTTTAATTTATTTTGAGAAAAATGTTTACGTTATGGCTTTGTGTTGAGGATGAGCGCACCTTGGAAATGAATTTATTGAGAAGCAGGTGGTTGATTTTAGGTTTGAAATTGAATGAATGGAATTGGAAGGAAGGGGTTGAGGGGTCTCTTTCAGTAAGCGAAGGGGTTACTTTCAGAGAGGTGGTAGACAAGATGGATTCGTTTTTAAGCCTCATTGCCATTGGAGTGGGTTTCCATCTGTCGCCATTTGCCATTGTCTGTTTAGCCATGCTCTTTCTTATTTCTCCATAATATCATTTCTAATCTCTTATCCAACATTGATGCTAAGGGATAAATATTTCCCTTTCCTTTTTGTGAAAGTGAAAGGGTATGTCTACATGATTTAAATATACAGGTTGGTCCTATTTTACTGCTTTCTGCTTTATTTTCTGTTCAGTGAAGTTCTTGGTAGTTCTTTCCAAAACAAGGAAACCAGACAAAGAAACAAAACACACATACAGACCCTGCTAGATATATTAGCCATTGCTTTCTCACTCTCAGAGACGCTCATCATTCTGCTTTGACTTTCCTTTTTCACGCTCTCTTATAATTTGCACTGCTTCTGCTAAAACAAACTTCAAAGTTTTGCTGGCACTTTCAGATAAAACTCCTTATTCTCTAGGTTTTCAGGTGGAAACTAGGATAAGTTCTTTTGGTAGTTATCGAATTCATTCCATTCATAGACTTTACAAACCATTTTGGAAGCTAATTCTCAAGCCGTCTGCAGACGAAGTTCTACCAGTTCACTGCCTATAGTGATTGTTTGATGTAACAAACCATCGGTGCATTTGCATGTATTTGTCCTACTTCAATTGAATGTTTCACGTTTAGGCATATCAGTTGTGGTCCTCACCCTACATTATCTGTCATATGCTACTAAGTCGATATAGTCCCTACTCCCGTCACCTCGTCTTTGTTTCTTCAGTACTTGGAACTTAGGGTGGATAACCTTAACTCAGGTGTTTGTTGGCTAAACATTCATTTCTTCTTTCCTACCCATTTTACCTTATTTACATACACGGACCACAAAATTGAGGTCAGAAAAAGAGAGTTCTTATCTCCTTATTAAGTATGAAATAATTGGCATTCATTTCCTTTGCTGCAGCATAGGGATAAATGAAACTGAAACCTCTGGGTGCTGTTGCCTGTTTCTGGATTGCTTGCCTGCAGCTTGTCTTTCTTGGATTATTAGTTAATCTTGTAGCTACTTTAACTATTTGTTTCCACAGATGATGATCGGGCCCAGGAGATTTGAAGACTAAGTCTGTTCTCCTTAAAAGGTTTCACCAATTGGTACCACTTCCATTTTTTCTGCAATGGTGATCTCTACATTGGCAAAGTAGATTTCAGTGCATATATGTTTGGAACTTTGGATTAGCTTATTTTGTGTTCAAAACAGCTTATAATTAAAAGCTTCCAGAGAGAGTTTTTGAAAAATAAGCAATTATTTCCAAAGCCTGATAATATCATGATAAGTTTTATTAGTTGTTTCAGCGTTATGTTGAAGGCCTCATACATACTTCTGAAAGTTATTCATATATACTTTTTTATATAGTTTGATTGCTTGTCCATCTGAGCACCGCATCAAATGTTTTGGATTAGTAGTATTTAATTCTTCAGATTGACTCTGATGTTACTCTTGTATATTCATACTTTAAATACATTGAATCCATTAATAGGTTAAATCTAGCTCTTTCTCTCTCTCTCTCTCTCTCTCTCTCTCATTATCCATGGACAAGATGTAGCTGCATGGTGCTTATCATCTGCTCATGAATTTAATAACTTGGAAAATCATCTGAGAGATGTACCTTGTTTCTTAACATGAGGAACATTCTAGCCCTTGGATTTGTATAGCACTAAATGTTCTTTCCTTTCCTTGTAGTGAATGGATAGGAATAAATGAAGCCTCAACTTAAAGTTGCTGTTGCTCTTGTTATTAGCTTGCTTTGGATTCAGCATTCATTTTGTGGTTAGTATCACCATTTATAATACATTTGGTATTTGGCTTTCTAATTTTCATCAGTAGCATACCTTGTGTACTGATATTTAGGCATTGCTTAAATAAAAAAATGACATAGCAGGTTTTAATATGTTGGGCATCCCATGAACACTTTACTCCTGCAACATTGAACAAGTAATATTTAGTTTCAGTTTTTCTATTGATTCAGCACTCATTTTGTGGTTAGTATCACAATTATAAAACATTTGGTAATTTACTCTCTAATTGTTGTCAAATGTCAATAGTAGCATACCTTGTACATTGATATTTAGGAGCTTGCCTGTTTAAACTAAAATAAAAATGAGGACATAGCTGCATTGATATATTGGGCATTGCATTATGTTCTTTTAGTAATTTTAAGTTTATAGAGGTTCTGTGTTTTACATGTTGCTTCTCAGTCATAGGTAAAAGCCCATAATACTTTTCAATTTTTATTTATTTATTTGCTTGTTATTGTTATGGGCAGATGAACCTTCTGATACTGGCCTAAACAAGTGGAAATGTAGATGTTCTTCTGTCCAAGGGAACCAGAGATACTCTCTTTCTAATTGTTCTGAGTCATGTGGTTGCCATTCAGGTATACTGGTAATTTTTGTTGGCATGAAGACCAGGAGCCTCTTGCTGATAAATTTTTCCCCTTTTCTATTTTTATCTTCTACATTCTTCAGTTGATTATTTAGCTTGAGCTTTGCCTTTGTGTATGTTTAATGAATGTATTTTTGCAGAAGTTGCCTGTTAACTAAAATTCATTTAAATTCATAAAAGTTACCTCTACTAATAAATTTCAAATTACATTTATTGAAGTCAGAATTCACTATAGACTGCCAAAAACTAATTCGATAAAAACATGTAAGTAGGTATGGGTCAAGCTCAATTCTCTAATTGTAATGTTGCTGAATTTCTAGTTTAAACATTGGCACTTTAACATGAAGAACTATTTTCAACCAAATTTTTACTTTTTTGAGATGGTAATGTCTATGTTGCGCTTACTAATCGATATGCTTAAGGTAGGAATGCCATACGTGTTCACCATTTTAGGTGAAATAGGGAGACTGTGATCACATCCTGAATATTGTATGGTAACTGCTTTACCTTCCATGTAGATGCTGAAGAGAGTGCATCCTTATGGACATGCATATGTGATCCCAATGGGTTTCCTAAAGTGGCAGCTGATAGTCATAGTCCTAATTGCTTTAGTGCCTGCAACTGCACCTGGGGTATCTTTCCTTCTTTCTCTTTTGTTTCCATCTTGGAAGTTCACTAATTGATGCTTCCCAAAACTGATTTAGATGGCCTAATGCTAAACCATTAATTATTATGTGTAGAACAAAAATGCATATTACATATGTAAAATATTTGCATATTACATATCACTCTTATCGTGAAGACTGTTTTTCTTTTCGACATATTTGTGTCTCATTGATGATCACATAACATCATACCATATAAAAAGTCATTATTGGCTTTTCTTAAATCAATGTAGTCAGAAACTAATTTTATGATTTTGAGAGTTCTGCAGGAACTGTCAGCGTGCCACTAAGTTCAAAGAAACACATTTCGGGCAAGATTTTATTAGTTATTCTATTAATATGTGTTATATGCACAACTATTGCATTTATTGCCTCAGTTGTGTGCTATGTCTGCCGAAGGAACAGATGTCCTATTCAATCACCAATGATCTCATCAGATAAGGAAACAAGTTATAGTAGTTCCACCAACTTAATTAGTCATAGGACTTCTTCAGTGCCAGAAACAAAAGTCACTATAAATTCTCCCATTAGTTATATTACAGGTATGTTGGTTTTGCATTCACTGTTCTTTGATTCTAATTTCTTAGTTAAAGTGTTTTTTTTTCAACTTGTCTGATTTTATACGCAAACTCCAAAGTTCTTCTGTTATTTTGCCATTATTTTTTGGTTCTTAACAACCCTTCTCTGTTTTTTAATTTAGGATGCTTTCAGAAGGCCTCTTTCTTGTTTGGGAGCCGAAGAAAAACTTTCCATGGAAATCTTATTCAATTTTCATTTGCTGAACTGGAAAATGCCACTGAAAACTTTTCAACATCCAACCTAATTGGACTAGGTGGAAGTAGTTATGTATACCGTGGTCGGTTGAAAGATGGTAGTAATGTGGCAGTTAAGCGACTAAAAATTCGAGGAGGACCTGAAGCAGACTCTGAATTTTTTACAGAGGTTGTACCTAATCTTGTTATATTCACTTTTCTTTGGTTGATCATGCTATGTTATAATGTTCCGTACTGTCTAGATAAAGAATATGAACTTAAAACATTTTTCTTTCTCCAAAGCATTCATCTTAGTTAACTTTTTTTTTTTTTTTGTGCAGATTGAACTATTGTCTAGACTTCATCATTGTCATCTGGTGCCATTGGTTGGATACTGCTCACAATTAAAAGGAAAACATGTTCAGAGGTTACTAGTGTTTGAGTACATGACTAATGGCAATTTGAGGGACCGTTTAGATGGAGTTTTTGGAAAAAATATGGATTGGGCTACTCGTGTAACAATTGCATTAGGAGCTGCAAGGGGCTTGGAATATCTTCATGAAGCAGCTGCTCCTAGAATTCTGCACAGAGATGTCAAATCAACAAACATTCTTCTGGATGAAAATTGGCAAGCAAAAGTATGAGTCTTGGTTGTTCTAGATGGTTGTTCTAATATAACTGGATATACATAGGAATCTGACCAAGTGAACTTGGCTTAAGAGGGCAATAAGATAATGAAAGCAATTATAGTTTTTAGTGGTTTTTAATTCCTTTTGTACTACTATTAAGTTTCTTTTGAAAATCTGCTGATGAATGTTTCTTGGAGAAATATTTGAGTTAATTATTAAACCATGGGTGGTAGTTGTCACTTAAATTATAAGGCATACTTTCATAATCTTTTCAAATAATCAACTTGCAGATAACTGATCTTGGTATGGCTAAAAACTTGAGAGCTGATGACCTTCCTAGTTGTTCAGATTCTCCAGCAAGAATGCAAGGGACATTTGGCTATTTTGCACCTGAGTATGCAATTGTTGGGAGAGCCTCTCTTGAGTCAGATGTCTTCAGTTTTGGGGTGGTTCTTCTTGAGCTTATCAGTGGTCGGCAACCCATCCATAAATCTTCAGGCAAAGAAGAAAGCCTTGTTATATGGGTATCGTAAATTATCCTTTTAACATCAACCTGAATTTGGACTTGTTCACATGAGGAAAATTTTGTATGTGCTCAACTTAGTGCTCATACTATGACCAAATTTTTCATGAGAAGGGATCTTTGCTTATAGTAGTTCAGACTCCTGACTTGTATTTTTGTTAATCATCATGTCTTTTACATCCTTATAATGTATCTCATCATCCATTTACGATCCTGAATTTGGATGATTGGGTTTATTGATAATTACCTGCTTCATTATGTACTTGTTGCATAGCTTACTTAATGAATTTTACTGAGAAAGAGATTGTGGACACTCAATTATTTATATAGCTTGCCTAAACTTCTTCTGTTTTAGGCTACTCCTCGCTTACAGGACAGTAGGCGGGTAATAACGGAGTTGGCTGATCCACGATTGAAAGGAAACTTCCCAGAAGAAGAGGTGCAGATAATGGCATACTTAGCAAAGGAGTGTTTGCTGTTGGATCCTGACACTCGACCAACCATGAGTGAGGTTGTTCAAATTCTTTCAAGTATTTCCCCAGGCAAATCTAGGAGGAGAATAAACATTCCAGTGAGCCTTTTTCAGGTGCACACATTCACTATGTCCTCAGTTCTTAACAGCAGTGTTTCCAGTTTAATCATGTTTCTTATTTTTCAAAGTTTTAAGTGTAATATCTATTTCATTTGTCTGATTGTTACACAGATTAGATGCCATAATAGATCACTCTCCCATAGCATGAAAACTAAACCATATCCTCACCTTTTTGCTTTCTGGACATGTAAAGGAACCAGAGGATGCAGAGAAGCAAAGAAATGCTCCATCGAGTAGATTTCCAGCTTGTAATTTATTGCCCCTAGATATTGACCACAATCTTTGTATTGGGAACGAAAATAAAGATGTAGATACAGTTTCAACTGAGTATATGGAGAGTTTGATCCTCTTTACTTCAAAAGCTGAGAGCTGGCATGCATCAGAAGAGGAAATGGTAGATCTAAATGAGCCTCGGTTTGAATCATTTTGCATAACAAACGTCAATTTCCCTTGATAACATGGGCAGAGATGCAGAGGGCAGAAATCTGTGGAGTTTATATCGTATGTTGTACAGTTCTGTAGCTTATCACTTTCCTTTGATAGGAAGAACACATAGATGTTGTTTTAGATAAGCACAGAAATACATCCTTGTATTCTTGTACAGAAAAGCCGGTTCTACTTTATTTGGAGAAGAATCGGATGTGATACTTGTACAATCACAGTAAAGGTTTTGGTCATAGAAATAAGTATTTTGCAATGATATTTAACACTGATCTATGTACTAGTTGACTTGAACTTTCTTAGTACAGACGCCGTTGCCCACAATCATCTCCTGACTATATGTCAGGGTCATAAATTAAATAAAAAATAAATGTTTGTTCACTTTGAAAGATATTCGTATTTCAGCAAGTCTTAGCCATTTAGAATATAATTATACAAATTGACAGTTTTATGGCCCTTTCATAAAATTTTGGTTTGCTCATTGGTATGCCTATCTTCTATTGATACACAAGCTGACATGCAGTGCTTGCGTTATTTTATGGATTGGTGTGAGTACTAGCCAATCACTGGGAATTGATTTCATGTGTTTATATTGCAAGAAATTTTTATATAAATCTAGAACATTTAAGTTGAATGCATTAAATTAATTACACAATTAATTATAAGATATTATGACAATTAATTATTAATTAATTATAATAATTATTTATTAATTAATAATATAATTGTACTTAACTTGAGTGTTTCATATTTATACAAAAAAATTTCTTATTTACATAGACTACACATCATGAGATTATGTACATATGACTACATCCTCTCTCCTAAGTCTTAGAAATTGGAATGGTTGCCCGTGACCTTGAGTACCTTCTAAGGAATTAGGACCGGCTTAACAAAGTTTGTATGTTAGTTGGGGGTGGCATTTTGTGATTTTGAATCCGCCTTTGAATGGTAGATTAGAGGTGGGTGTGACTTGAGGAAAGGATGGTATTGAACGTATGCATAAGAAACCTATGTGACATCTTCGTTGAGTGGTAGAATCGTAGAAGCAACACTAGTAAGTAGGTGATGGATCCACCTCCTCCTCCAAGCACACCGTTGCTAGGTCCAGCTCCACCTGGCGGAGGATTCTTGGATTCATGGTAAGGCACTTCTCTTTGCTTAAGTGCAACTATACATTAAACTAAGCGAGGAAAAAAAAAAGTGAAATTGACCCTGTCTTGGTTTGGTTCTTTTGGTTTTTATATCTTTCAGCTTATGGTTTCTGTGCTGCTGTGGTCTATTTAGTTGCTGCTTTCCTCCGCTCTTTGAACCAGTGCCTCCTCCTCTCTAGTGCTTGCTGCATTTTCCTGTCAAATCTTATTTTTTTTTAAGGATTTTCTTTTTGTACGTGCCACTGCCTGGAAACTGATTAAAAGAAGTGAAGAACAATTTACTTTTTAATTAGCAATAATATTATTACTTATTTGTAGCTGTAACCACAATTTTTGTGGCTTTGATTTTCTACATTACTACTTATCGACCTTATGGTTGTGTTTGAGATGTAAATTTGTATGTCCAGGGGAAAATTGAAAATAAATTTAACTTATCCATCTCGTACGTTTCTTGTCAATTTTGCTAGAAAACTGCTTGACTTTGAAGTTCAAACTTACAATGATTGAATAATACTTCTTAAAAGAAAAATATTTTTCAAATATTACTCACATTTGCTTACGTGACAGAATAAGAATATAAATATATAAAAAATAAGATAGGATCAATTATAATCAAATGGTGAAAGTTATGTAAATGTAAAATTATATGTGTATAAATATGCGTAAGTAATATTACTCTTCTTAAAAAAGCTTTTGATTGTACATTCCAACGTGCATATGAAAACTGCACGTCTTTTTCAATAAACTC
Organism: Ormosia semicastrata; assembly: GCA_029884595.1. Classification (NCBI taxonomy): domain Eukaryota; kingdom Viridiplantae; phylum Streptophyta; class Magnoliopsida; order Fabales; family Fabaceae; genus Ormosia; species Ormosia semicastrata. The sequence goes on along the minus strand of JAQQTO010000041.1, from coordinate 15,425,137 downwards.
AAAAACATGATTCGGTGAAACTATCATGAAACAAGTGTAAGTTATGTAAATGTGAAGTTATACGTGTATAAATATGTATAAGTAATATTACTCTTCTTAAAAAGGCTTTTGATTGTGCATTCGGATGTCCATATGAAAACTGCACGTCTTTTTCAATAAACTCAGAAACATGATACGGTGAAACTATCATGAAACAGTTGTACTTGGTCATACTCTTAACCCATAATTGTGATCTGTTAAGAAATGAACTCATGTAATGTTTCCAGAACAACGGGCTGGGGGAGGTCTACCGGACCAGTGGTTACTTTTATATATATATATATATATATATATATTGGTACTAGACACTATTAGGAAAATTTCTTATATGCTCTTGGACGAATCAGCCTCTAAGTTGATCTCCACCTTTTATTTTAAAAAAGTAAGGAGAGAGAAAGATAATTAAAAAAAAATGAATGATTGAGAAAGAATGTGGAGGAAAAATTTTCCTCCTCTTATAGTGTATGGAAGAAGTTCTCCCATACTAGAGTCTAATGAATGACTCCCGATATACAGAAGAAGTTCTCTCCTACTACGATTTAGGAGAGAGCCACCACTTGATTGGTACGTAAAGGATCTCCACTAAAGGGTTCAAGGAGGGGAGAGAGGAAAAGAAAATGAGAAAGAAATGTTTCATTAAAAGGTATTGGACTTCCTAACAGAACTTACAAACAAATATTTCAACCATGTGAGTTAGGCTTACGGGACGGTCACTCATAAACTATAATTGCTAAAATGTAAAGAAATGGAAGATATTCTTATTCTCACACATAATAATAATAATAATAATAATAATAATAATAATAATAATAAACTTCCCGCCACCGAATAGTAATAATAATAATAGTAATGAATAATAATAGTAATAATACTAATAGTAATAATAGTAATAGTAATAACAATAATAAGAAGAATAAGAAGAAGAAGAAGAATAATAATAATAATAATAATAATAATAACAAGAATAATAATAATAATAACAAGAATAAGAAGAACAATAAGAAGAAGAAGAATAATAATAACAAGAACAATTTTCAAGAAGAAGAAGAATTTTTCAATAATTTCCTTTCCTTTCATAATAATAATAATAACAAGAAGAAGAAGAAAATGAAGAAATGTTTCATAAGAATTCCTAACAGAACTTACAAAATAATAATAAGAATAAGAATAATAAGAATAAGAATTCTTATTCTCACACATAATAATAATAATAATAATAATAATAATAATAATAATAATAATAATAATAATAATAATAATAATAATAATATGGTGTAATATATGAACATCTTTTAGCTTAACTGGTTGCAGTCCATTACAATTGTCATAAGGACTGTTGATTAAATCTCAACATGATAAGATATAAGTGAGAATTTTAGGAAAGGGCAACATGATGTTTTTCTCTCTCCTAACAAAATAATATATCATTTACTTAAGAAAAGGAGAGGAAGTGAGGAACCATATTCGTCAACTCTTCAACGAGTGCGATAATTGATTTGCATGATACATGCGCAATCTATCTGCTGTTTCTTCAACCATTATATATGTGATTGAAAGAAAAAACTTATTTCTAAAGTGAACAAGTAAATGTATAAGTATATTTACTTTACATTAAAATATTAATTTATTAAATTTTAATAATAAATTATTTTTATTTATTTATTTTATAAATAAATTCAACTTTCATTTATGTTGAGTCTTATTGTAAATCTTTACATAGTTAGTCTTAAGTTTGAATAAAAAAAGAATTGTATTAGACAGTCAATAATTAATATGAAATGTTATTGAATCTCTATGACATAGATTTTAAAGATAAATTCATTTTAAATAAATTTTATCTGTTATTAAACATCCAGAGAGAAGCAAGGACAAAATCAGATCAAAGAGTTTGGGGTGTGGATGGTTGAAATATTTAATATTATTATAATTATTATATTGTAAAATTAACCAAAAGTATAAGAAATTTTTTTTGCTTGTAGTGTGGCTGCCCCCCTCAAGCTTCACTCCGCCCGAGAAGTTACCAAGTTCTCTACAAAACTATATAAGTTAGCACATAGGTCAGAAGATTTGCTGTTGAGTGTCGTTTTTACCTCTATCCCATCATTTATAGAGAATTTTGTGTTTTTTTTCAGGGTGAGGAGAGGTGAGTTGCATTGTCCTGCAAATTTTGTGCTTAGGAACTTGTCAAAGGATACTTCACTCGAATTGTTCTTATTAATTATAGTTACTACGATATTGGAGAAAATATCTATCAACGATTAATTGCACATATATTCCTGCTGGACATAAGTTTACGTTTGTATCTCCTTGATGTATATAAATTGTATTCCCTAGATTCTTGTAGGCGTCTTTTAAGTCTTTCAAATTTTGATTTAATCTCTTGTACCATAAGTTCAATTGTGTATTTGTTATTCTAATGCAGTTGTTCTTGTCCGATGGTCGCTATAATTGTGAGATGGTGGGGTGAACCAATATAAGGTCACTCTAATGCTTAAATCAGACTTAGAAATAGGGGTTTAGTAGAAAAAAAAATAATAGAGAAAACATAACTTATACACAACTAACATTACTGTATTTATAAGTAGGAAGATGGTATTAAATGTGGTGAGATATTTAAAAATAATAATAGAGAAAACATAACTTATACACAACCAACATTACTGTATTTATAGGTAGGAAGATGATATTAAATGTGGTGAGATATTTTATTATTGGACTTGTCACTCGTGTGATGACACATTCATTCTATTAAAAGAGACTTTTTAAAATCTGAGTCACCTAAATGGATGTCTGCGTTTAAGGAGAGTTAGTCAGTTGAGTTGGATATAAGATACCTAAATGTATAAATCAGATGTTAAAAATAAATATTGTGTGTAAAATAAACTTTACTTTATATTACTTGATACTTATACAAGATAACTCTTAAGATTACACTTACTTAAACACATCACTTTTATTGTTATATTATTCCTAACTTCTCACTCTTTCTTATTATTCTTCTTCCATCTATTCTTGTTTCTTCACTCCATATTGAAAATGCTGATAGCCAAGACCTATTTATAACCTAGGTAACCAAGCTTGGATTTACCTATAGTAGTTAATGATACTAGATTTCTTAGATTCCACAATCCACCGATTGCTATCTATGTCCACCTTTAATTACTTAGAAAATGTAACATTCTTTTTGACGTGGTATAGTCCACACTAGTGTTGAATCTTCATGGGGTGATCGGGTGAGATGTGTAAAGTTGAAAAAATTCTTATTAATTTTGAGAATATTATTCTCAATAATTTTATAACTATTCAAATTCAAATTAATAATATTATATCAATTTAATCTACCGATTGTATAATTATTTAGTCTTCACATGTCAGATGTTTACTAAAAAAAAATAGTATTCTTAAATTACACAATAATTTTTCGATTTCCCATAAAGTTGAGATACAACCGAGAAGTAGGAGTGTTCCGGTCCGTGAGCAAGAGATTAGAGTGTATTCCAAGCGTTCAAAGTAACTAAGGTTGGGTTTTGGGTAAATGTTGAGGTTTGACGAATTGGGCTATTGGGTCAAGTTTACCTGGCCGAGTACGGTCCAGTAATGAAGTGAAACCTTTTCATTCCATCTATTTCTCTTCTATAAGATTGCAACAGGAATGCCATTTGATGCACAAACCGTGTAGTTTTTTTTATTTATATCTGAACATGCAATTGCAAACGTTTGGGTCAGAACACTCGTGCATCAAAACTCATGCTCAAATCCTTGGGATGGGTCCTCATGTATGGATACAGTCTGTACTTCAGTTTAACAATGGAATATGATCATCTTAAGTTTCTTACTAACATATTCAGAAATTATAGTATATTTCTTAATCAATAATAAATGCGTGTTTTAAAATAATTTTTATTATTGATTTAAGTTATTTTATTTAAAATTTATGTTAATTTACTAAAAATTAATAATAGAGATCTATTTAGAATATATATATTTATTGACACTCTAAAAATATATAATAATTTTTTCAAATATAAAAAAGTCACGAGAGAAAAAATTACAAAATCGAATCCTACATTGATAAGTCTTATTTTGATTTTATATTTTTCTTTTTCTTAATATAATGCTCTAATATTAATTGATGCTTTAACAATTTTATATATCTTCCGGATGGTACAACTGATCACACTTGTTCATTTAATGCTATCACAAGGGCCGCTTGTCAAGCCTTTGTACTCTCTCTCTCTCTCTCTCTATATATATATATAATATCTCTTCTTGCATATAATGGATTTAAATAGAATTATAAAATCAGTGCCTCTATACAAAAATAGAATTAAAAATCACATTTATTACCCTCCATTTCGATCAAATTAAGGATGTCAAAACAGGTCAATTCAGCTCATTTGAACTGATCCATTTAAGATTGAGTCATTTTTTAGTTAGTCCATTCGAATCATGTAAGTTTTAAGCTAATATTTTATTAATCTAACTCAATCTATTTAACTTTATATAGTATTAAAAAAATAGCTTGATCCGGTCCATTCAAACTTAATCCATTTGAACTCAGCTTATTCAAATCATGTAAGTTTTGAATTGATATTTTATTAACTTAATTCATCTATTTTATCGAATTATTCAAACTGACCCATCAAACTTGACCCATTTTAACACCAAACTCATATCACGTTCATATGCTATCCAATATAATAGCTAAGTAGCTAATTATCGTGGCTACTTGTTGGATAATCATCAAATTTTGTATCATACGTTCATATCATGTTTGTGGTACCCGAAACGTACTGCATCACATATTATATAATTATATGAAATTTCAAAATAAGTATAAGGGCTTATAATTAAAGTTAAATTATTTTTCAAATAAAAATAGGGTTATAGAAACTTCCCGTTGCATGTCATCAAAAAAATAATAATTAAACAGAATTTTTTTTTCCATTGCCACTCACAAAGTTCAACAGAACAGCAGGATTTTAATAATGTAAAAATTTTAAATCAAAATAAAAAATAAGTTTATAATGCTATTCGGAGTTAGGAGAAAAAACGTTTGTCGGTTTTAAGTGATAATATTTGTTACAATTAAACATCATTTTTTTTTACAAATTATTTAAGCCCTTCATCAGTGATTATCTTCTAGCTGTCAAAGTGTTGCAACCGATAGATGAGAATAATTATAGTCACACGTATACTCTTATATCTACATAACTTTTAGCATCTAATTATATTTAATTTAATTTAATTTTTTGCATATTTTTCTTTTAATTTTGTCACATGAATATATATGAGATACATATTACTTAATTGATATGTATCTTACTTTTTTTTCCCAAGAAAACAACGAAACAATTGACGCTGAGGGAGACCAACTATGACTGAGTTTGTTATTATAGACTTATTATTTTGAAGTTTATGGATGCACTATTTTTTTTATTTTACAAAATTTATATGTAGATTTAAGTAAAAATCACTAGTTGAAATTTGTAAAATTTTTGTATGTACAATTATTTATAAAAAATAATTTAACTAAATTTGTGTATAAATCTAAATATTTTTAATTAAAATTTATAGAGTTTTAAATAATTAATCTTAAATATTAATTTTTTAATTAATAAATTAATTATTTATTATTGTTAATTCATCAATAAACTATATATTTTGAGGTGCATATTAACATTGTGTTTAAGAGTTGTGAGTTGTGACTTCAATGGCCTCGAAAATTCTTTCTTACTCAAAACTTGAGCTGAAGGTTTTTTTTTTTAAATTGATTTGATTAGAGAAATAATGGATATGATATGAAACAACTTGAATTTAATATTATTTTAAACTAAATAATTTCTCATAAACAATATTAATATATCAATTATCAAACGAATTCTTTATTCGAAGTTTCCCTCATATTAAAATATATGTATGCCAATTAATGCAATGTCCCTTCCAATAATTTTATTATTTTTTATATTCACTTTTGACACTCATAAAATATAGTGACTAATAAAGTAATAAATGGTAATTATAATTATTTATGTGATGATCTTTTTCTATTACACATAGTGAATTAAAATTAGAATTCATCTAATCTTATATAAAGATTATTATTTATTTTTAATGTGTTTAACACTTACTGAGATATATTTTTTAACACAAATTAAAAATATAATGATCAATAAAATTATAAATGATGATTCTTATTATTTATGTAGAGACTTTTTTGTTACTTTTTTCACTTGTCCTAATTAGAATTTACCACATCCTATAATTGTTAAGAATAAATGTCAAAAGTGGATTTATAAAAAATATTTTTCCCCTTCCAATGGGGCAAGGGGTTTATGGTTGCTGGTATTTACTTGTTATATTATTACTAATATAATATGATTAAATGTTTAACCAAAACAATAATATGATAAAATATGAATTTATTATTTTTGAAATAATATTTTTTAAAAGAGTTATTATAATTGAAAGTTAAGTAAATTCCTATTTGTACATAATTAAAATTTAAAAAATTATACTTAAATTAACTTCTTTTTTATAATTTTTCTTGAGCTTATTCTGTTTTATAATTTTTATAAATCAAATAAATTCTTAAAATGGTATAAGTAAAATATAATAAGAATGTTTAAATTTTTTATACTACAGGTAAAACAAATGCAATAGGCAGGAGGAGAGGTATCCAAAAAAAAATTGTGAGTTTTTAGAAATTTGAAGATTCTTCTTGGTCCTTGAAATTTCACGACTTTTTTTTCTTAAAGTATCTTCTTATCTGATAAATAAGAGATTAATATCTCTAAGTACTATCAGATGCTTAATTGGAGATCCATCATAATAATATAATTTATATATATATGAATCTCGAAATTAAACGCAAGATTACATATTTAAAGAATCTGATCTCAATGGTGTAATTTCAAGAATTTTAACTATTTGGTTCTTAGTTTTACCTCATTTATATTTTTTTTAAAAAAATTTCATTGAAGAGAAAATCTCAATTTCAAATTATCTTACTCGTTACCCAATGGTGATTGATTGTAGTGAAAGTAAACATTAATTTTAAGTAAACTTTATCTGCAATATCAAAAATTTGAATCTTAGAATCATTAGAATCATTATTTTGAGAAAAATTTTCCTTAATCACCACCTTAACCTCAAATTACATGATTGTGAACACCTAATTTTGACTTAGTCATGAAAAAATTTAAATAATTAGTAAAACTTCGTAAAAATTTCATTAAAAAAACACTTTTTTTTCTTCTAGTTTTATGTGAGGCCCAACCAATTTTTGTTGACCCAATTCTCTAATCATGCATTAGCCGCAATTTCTCATCCCACTAAATTTTTATGTTTTTATTTGTTATTATTCACAGTTATGATATTCTTATCATTAATAGTGCATACACTTCTTTTCACACTTCTTCTAATACCATTCGTCATATTTTTTTTTATTTTATCTCACTTAATCACAATCACCCAAAAAAAATATGTAAAGTAGTGTTAGAACAAAAATGATGTAAGAACATCATTTTTCTATTATTTATGTCTTTCTTTTGAAAAAAAAATATTTTCTGATCACTTTTGTAAACATATCTCTTTTTCTTCCTTAGTGAAAATTTTGTCCCATACCTTTATCTTCACTTCGCTTATCATTAATAGTGTATACACTTATTTTTATATTCTTCTTAATATCATTTATTATATTTTTTTCTATCATTTTCTCTCATTTAATCACAACCACTCAAAAAAGATGTAGAAAATAGTGTTGGAACAAAAATGATGTAACAACATCATTTTTGTTTTCTCTCACTCACGCAAGGACAGGGAGGGCTTCATTCTGCAACACGCAAGGCAGCTAGACCTCCATAAGTAGGGGTGTCCGTGGGTTGGGTTGGGTGGGTTTAGCTCGTTTTTGGACCTGACCCATTCAAAAAAAAATTTCGCTCGACCCAACCCGACCCGACCTGTTCATGAAATTTTTTTCGCTCGACCCAACCTAACCCGACCCACTCAAGAGTGATTTGGGTTGAGTCTAACCCGTGGGTCTGACATTTTAAAAAAAAAATTCTTGAAAAAAAAAGTCAAAATACAAAATTTAACAAATTAACACCATAAATCTCAATATTAAATAAACTAAACATCATAAGTCAATAAGTACATAACAAATTAACAACTAATAAGTCTTACTAAATCTTGAATAAATTAAACAAAACTAGTCATAACTCAAACAACAAATAAGTCTAATTAATCAAAGTCAGTATCATCACGCATGTCACATGAATTATGGACAACATAATCATTGATTTTACTCTTTATTTTTTTCATATACTATTTATCATCTAAGTTATCAATTGGTTTTTCAACACAACTGTTACTCAGATGAGCCGAAAGTCTTATGAACTTATTTTCGTTATTCACTTTGAAAGTAACACTACAATGCCTACACTTAAACTTGATTGAAACAACACAAAAATGAGGAGAAAACATCCTAAAATGCCACCATGGACATTTAGACTTCACTATGTCAGAATATCAAAGACATCAACATCATCCTCTATATCATCCTCCTGATATTTACATTACAAAGTTAAGATATTTTTAAAACTTTTTCTGTTAGTCTCTTGGCTACTTAAAAAAAAAAAACGGTGGGTTGGGTTGGGTTGTGTGGGTTGGGAGTGTTTCAACCCGTTACCCGACCCAAACACTGTGGGTCGAAGATTTTTCAACCCAACCCAACCCGCGAGAATTTTTTCAACTCGACTCAATCCACCCAACCCGCATGGGTTGGGTCGAAACCCGCGAGTTCATGGGTTCAACCCGACCCGTGGACACCCCTATCCATAGGGACGACTTGACAACAACACACTTGAGATAGTTTGGGGTTAGCAATTGAGGGAGGAACAAATGAGGGGTTGTAAATCACCATGGCCCTTGACCTCGTCACCTGTGTACACCTCCATCTTCCATTGTAGCGAGGTGGCCGCTGTCAACCCTCCGCCAGAAAACACCCAAACCCTAGATCGATCCACACCTTAATTCATCCACGAACCAATAGCCACCGTGAACCACCACCTAGACAACCGGATTAGCCCCAGCACTGCCGCACCTCGCCTGAAGCCGCCTCGCGCTAGAGCCACGCCTCCGCCGGCCCATGGTCACTGTCTGTCATCTGCCCAGCCACACACCATTGCGAGCCACCCTTGACGCTGGCACGGTAGGCCGTTGGTCTCGTCCTGCTGCTGTGGGTTGTAAACCCCTTTCATTCTCTTCATTGTTATTTTTCCCCTCTTCTTTTATACGTTTATGCTTCAAATCTTTTTATTTTCTCTCCTTTTTTTTAATATGATTGTTGCACTTTTGGACTATTCTTCTTTCATTTAGGCTCGACTAAAAGAATTTAGGTCTAATTTTTTTATGATTTGCTACTTTATTTGATTGGGCTTGAGTCATTTTAGCTTGAAAAATGATCATTTTACACCCCCTAAAAAGGGGGTGTAAGCATTATTCACACCATTTTTAAGGGATGTGAATGAGTGAGAGAAAGTGATAGAAAAAAGTATGTATAATGAATGATGTCAGATGGGTGTGAAAAGGGGTGTATGTACTGTTTGATTTAAGAATATAAGAGTTGTTTTAGCTTTATGTTTAGTGTTTTTTTAATTGGTTAAGCTTTGTTAGCTGATTAGATGTGTTTAAGGTGCTTTGTTAAGCATGATAAAATAGGAAAAATGTTTAAAAAATAATTAAATGATAAAATATAAAAAAATAGAAATGAGAAAATATAAAAAAAGAATAGAAAAAATGAAAAATATTAAAAAATAATTAAAAAAGAGATAAAAAATAAATAATGATAAGATTTTAGGATAGTTTGAATTGAGTTTGATTTATCTTTGCTCACTTTGTTGTGTGGACAGGTTTGTTGCCTTGACTAATATGCCAATTGGCATATTTTTTTAATTAATCTATTATTAATAAATTTGCTTTGAACACCTTAAGTTTTTTATATTAATTAAAATTAATCAACATATATTTATTTTATAAAAAATCATGTGATTTTGAGTTTTCTATTATACTAGGGAATACATAGGAACAAAAATTATATTTTGCACAAATCAAAATTAATTTTTCATAATTTAATCTTTTGTTTTAATTATCATGTAAATATTTTGATATATGTTTTGTTTTATTTTATTTGAAAACATTGTGGTTTGTATTTTCTTGGTATTATAATTTTGTGATTATTAATGCTTGTATTTGTTTATTTTATGGGATAAATTTAACATATTTAAGTTATTTAATTCATATAATTAAGTTATTTATGGGACTTTTGGTTTTCTAAAATTTTAAAAAGGAATTTTTTTATTTTTTCCTGCGACTCTCTGTAAGTTTACTTTGTTTTTTTTTTTAAATAAATAAAATTTGGGTTGCTTTCCCGTCACTGGCGGTGGCAACAGTGACTAATTGGACGAAGACCAAAAATTATCTCACTCATTAGTTTTACTATTTTCTAAAAATTAAGTTCCCACTTCTTTACCAGTAATTTTTTTTATTTTTAAAATAAAAATAAGAAATTATTGCTTGCTCTCGAAGCTCAATTTATACATCTTTAAGAAAAGATTTCTATCATTAATTTTAAATTAGTAATCAAAGATTTATGTAAGTTTGTTTAAATTAATGATAAAAATTCTTCTTAACATATACATTAATTATACTGTAGAGCATATTATAATTTTTTAATAAAAACTCTTTTCATTAAGATTTATAATTAAAGTTTAATTACCAACTTGTATTAATTCAAATGGAAGGTGCTTAGAGCTTTTAATTATATGCTTTTGAGTTCGATTTTTGAATTTATATATATAAAAATAATATTGTTAGAAAGAGTTTTATTTAGATGTTTAATTATACTTTAAAATATTAGTCTTTTATTTATTAGATAAGAGAATATTTTAAAAATAAAAAATAATTAAAGTTTAATACTTTAAAAATTAATTTCTCGAGTGAAAATATATTTTAAAAAATAAAAAAATAATTAAAGTTTAGTTTTGAAGCACGTATAATTTTTTTTCTTTACACCATCAACAAAAATAAATAAATGGTTAATTAAGTTTATTTATGACATGAATAACCGGTACACTAAAGTTGAAAATATTTGTACGGATAATTATTTGGTAATAGTTATGATATTTTTATTATTAATAGTATATATATATATTTTTTATATTTTTTTAAATATTATTTATTATATTTATTTTTTATCCCTTTTTTATATTAATCACAACTATTTAAAAACAATGTAAAAAATGATATTATAACAAAAATGATACAAAACATCATTTTTGTTCGGGTAACTCTCCCCAGCGAAAATACTGTGGGAAAATACTGTTTCACAGTAAAAGCAATTAAAAAATTTGCAGAGACTAAGTTTTGTTTCAGTTTCTTACATTAACTAAGAGAGAAAATAAACGGAAACTTAGAAAGAGATTAAAAAGAGAAATACATCAAAAAATATTAAATAAATTAATCGGTGAAGTTTTTGGTGTAGTTTTGTTATTTTTTTTAAAAATTATTTTAATAATTCTTTTAACATTTAAAAAAATATTAAATAAAATTAATATATTTTATATTTGAAAATATAAAAAATAATTTTTTAATAATTAAAAATATTATTAAAATAATTTATTAACAGTATTTTAAAAATTTAAAATAATTATCTCATCACTTTTTTTATATCACTTTTAATAATAATTAATGAAATATAAATTTATAATTAATTATATATATTAATTAGTTAAAAAAATTATGTGTATTGATAAATTAATATAAAATAATTAGTAAAATTTTTGTCACTCCTATATAGGTGTGACTACTAATCACATCACATCGGATTCAGAACTCGTAGCAACATGAGAAAGTGTAAGACAATTGAAGCGGGCGGCAGTTATGGCAACCTGAGGTGGGCCAGCAGGGGTAAGTGTAAGTCACAAGGTAGAAACACGTGTCAAGATTCCATGGCAGCGCATCTAACGCAGTCAACTCTTCCTCGAATCATTCGCACATTAAAATATGTGAAAAGTGAAACAAAGCCTATCTCTCTCCCCAACCAAACCTGTTTGGTTGGATTGACACTGACGCCCATATGGGCATTGCCTCTCACTCATCAATGGCCAATGGGGATGCTTTGCCGTTTGCCACCATGTCAAACATCCAAATCCGACTCACAAACAAAGAACTTGCCATTCTTTTTTGGTGTTTGCACTTGTCTATTTTATATGTTTCCTTCCTTGCATAGGCTTTTCCGTCTTTAATATTTCTTTTTATATTTTGATATTTTCCACTTAGATTATGAATCCGGTTTTGTTTTTGTTTTTAACATGTTCTACGTGATCCCCCATTTTTAAGGGGAGAGTGACTACTACAAAGGAAGGAATATACTCTTCATCTCTAACTCTGAAACTTGTTCTGCATTGACCAAATGACCCAACTTCTTCTGTTTTTCAATCCTTTCTAGTTCCCAAATTCCCATTGATTTCTTTCACCTGTGTGGCTGAACTATATGCTAAACATGGTGGAAGATCTAGACTGGAGCTGCAGATGTGAGAAGTTGGTTTAATGTGAAATGGCCTTGCTTGCAGCAGAAGGAAATGCTTGGGAATCTGTCTTACTTCACTTGGTGGTGCTCCTTCCCTTTTTGTTGGAATAGATGTAAGAAACTAAATTTGCCCCATAAAGTGCATCTAGTGGCTGATTTCTTGTTTGTTGGCATCTTCTTTATATGCTTTTTGGTGATTTATACTTTCTTACTGCAAATGGTGTTTGAAGCTGCTTTTGGACTTTCAACTATTGGTATTTGATATGAATATGTGTCGATGTTATAGAAGTTCGGTCAGATTTTTCATTTTGATTTACATTCGACGTAGTAAGTATAATATTTACGATTCAAAATTGGACTTTTTCTCCGCCTTTACGCAAAGAATTTATTTAAATTAAGGTGGTAAATTGGAGAATCTCTCTACAGCTTCATCTCCAAGTTGTTTATCTTACTGTCTTCTAATTCATTGCTCACAAGAATCCTGGTCTTAACAACAATGGATGGGTCCTGCCTATTGTTGTGAAATTCATCCTTGGTCAAACTCACTTGTAAAAAGCTCAACATTCTTCAATGATTGGTTTAACAACTGACAGCTATGAATATGATTAACCCATGTTCCTTGCTCTCCAGATTCATAATTTTGATTCAAGAGAAGTAGATTCGGTATGGGTTTTGGCAATCCAAGATCTGTAAGGTGTGTTTCCTTCCTAATATCTTTCAAGTTCCAAGTTATTTCGTACTAATACTTTAGAGTTTAGACTTAAGACTACTGAACTTCTATGCTAGTCTTCAACAATCAAATGCATGCTTTCACTGATTGAATAAATCTATTTCCATCATTTATAAGCCTTTAATTCTAAGTTTCATATTTTAGATTTGAAGATGATCGTGAACTAGCAAAAACTCCTTCAACTAAGGGTGAAAATGGGACTAAGCTGAAATACCACATTGATGGAACACAAATACCTGAGCCTAGTTCTAAAATGGCTCAGAAGAAGGTGACAGGGAAGACAGGAAAGTTCTTGAAAGCTAGAGTATTGTCAAGAGTATTCTCAGAGGACTATGAAAGAGTAAACAGAACAATATTAGATCCTAGGGGACAAACCATCCACCGCTGGAACAAGATTTTCTTGGTAGCATCTTTAGTATCTATGTTTTTGGACCCTCTGTTCTTTTATTTGCCAGTAGTTCAAGATGAAGTATGCATTGATATTGGAGTAACTCTTCAAGTTACCCTCACAATTATAAGATCAGTGGTGGATGTCTTTTACATCATTCAGATTTTGGTGAAGTTTCGTACAGCTTATGTTGCTCCTTCTTCCCGGGTATTTGGGAGAGGAGAACTTGTTATAGACTCTTCTAAGATTGCAGTTAGGTACCTAAGCAAGGGTTTCTGGTTAGACTTTATTGCTGCCCTGCCGCTTCCTCAGGTACCTTAGTACTGCAACTTTTCTTTTATCTTAAACAAAATGATGGTGCTTTAACATGCTAAATATGGTATTCTGTTATGTTTATTCCAGGTGTTAATTTGGATGCTAATCCCAACTCTTAGGGGTTCAACCATGAAAAACACAAAAAATGTCCTTCGCTTTTTCATCATTTTCCAATATCTGCCGAGGCTACTTTTGATTTTTCCACTTTCATCACAAATTGTTAAAGCTACAGGGGTTGTGACAGAAACAGCATGGGCAGGGGCTGCTTACAACCTGATGCTTTACATGTTGGCTAGCCATGTAAGTAAATAAATACTTCCTTTTCTTGATTGCTCAAGCAGCTGGAGCTTCCTTTTTTGCATGTTTATTAAGGAAAGTCTTATATTAAGAGGAAAGGATTTGAAGGAGAGCAAATTTTATTTTCTTACAAAGCTAAACTAGAATGTGGTTTATTAAGTTTTTGCATACATTAACATTATATAACTTAAAATACTCCTGTTTTAGTCACATATGGAGCATATTACATATTACATTGGGGCCATCATCTGACAACTAAATTCTTCAGCTACTCTTCTTAGGATGTAACTTTAGCAAAGGCATATATATTAGTCTTGCAAAAAGGTTTTGGAATCGTTGTTATGGAAGGTTTTTTGGGCAAACTGTGTTGTACTACATTAATATTTAATAGTACAGAACAATGAAAATACTAAACTTACTCATACTTTTTTCTTTGTTGGGATTTATCTCAAAAAGATTTTAGGGGCTTGCTGGTACCTTCTATCAATTGAACGTCAAGAAGCATGCTGGAGACGTGTCTGCCGTCTGGAGAAGTCATCTTGTCAATATGGATTTTTTGACTGCCGCAGGGTTAAAGATCCCCTCAGGGTCTCCTGGTTTATATCCAGTAATATCACAAATCTATGCTCACCAGCTGTTGACTTTTATCAGTTTGGTATATACGCTGATGCCATAACTTCCCAAGTTACATCCTCGGCATTCTTTAATAAGTTCTTCTATTGTCTGTGGTGGGGCCTAAGGAATCTGAGGTAAGTCTTATCGGGGTTCTACCATGTGCTACCATATTTACACCTGAGTTAAGCATTAAGAATTAGATTAGAAATTTTTTTTCGGTAGATTATAACTGTTTATGCAATTCCAGGCCAAGAATGGTAGTTCGATAAAACATTTTTCAAAGTGACAATTTTAAGATTCAAACATATAACATTGCAGATAATGTTCATTTAGAGTCATAGTCCACTTCCACTACAACCAACTAACTTTAGAGTCATAGTCCACTTCCACTACAACCTTCAAAGTGACAATTTTAAGATTCAAACATATAACATTGCAGATAATGTTCATTTAGAGTCATAGTCCACTTCTAATACAACCAACTAACTGTCGGGTGAATTAGATTAGATTATCACCTTACTTTGTTCAAAAGTTCAAAACATTTTAATTTTCTTTTATTCTGTGTCTAGGTAGGAATAAAGATTTAAAACTCTCAATTTTAATAGAAATTGTTCATGGATTTGTTTCTATTTAATGAGTCATCTTGTTTATAGTTAAGTTTTTCATCATGAAGGACAGAAGGGTGGCTCCAAATGCTTAGGCCTATGATCGTTCGATTGTTTAACTGTTGGGAGTAGAATAACGCTAGAAAGTTGGAATCTTCCAGTCAGCATCAATTAATCCTAATGTTCCAAAATGCTACTACTCACTTCTCTAGTTCTTTTTTGTCATCTTGCTGAGCAAAAGATAATGATGTCTTCATGCTTGGCGGCTACAAAGCAAACCTTTATAAAATGAGGGAAAATATTTTTCTCTCTCCTCTTCCCTAGCAAATAGAGAAAATTTTCTCATCTAGGTGTCCATGACTCACTAAAAGCTCTTTTATCCCTTGAGCATTAATGTTTTTTTGATTGGTGGGTGCAGTTCTTTGGGACAAGGCCTTCTTACTAGCATTTATGTTGGAGAAATAATGTTCGCCATTGTTGTTGCAACCCTTGGATTGGTTCTTTTTGCATTGCTCATTGGTAATATGCAGGTAAGCGCAGTTAAATTTTATCTCTAATTACTTCACCCCCAAAAAAAAAAAAAAATCTGTCTCTTAGCCTAGAACTGCTTTGCATATACGATAGATATTTCTCTCTGAATGTCTTGAAAATGTGAACATAATGCCGGATAAGGACCAAAATCAGCATTATATTACCCATACTCACATTTCTAATTTCTTGGAGAGTGTGGCTACTTTGTTCTCCATGCCGAAAATACATGATCTTTTTGCTGTCATTTCTTTCATTCTGAGATTTTTTTTTTTTTATATAGAAAACTTCAATTACTTACATGAATTATTTCCAAGATAGCCTTAAAGTACTAAAGGAAACATATAGCATGATGTATTCTCCCTATCTTCTTCAAAAATCACATCTGAGAGATGGAGCACAAAATCAGCCTCAAATATTCACTTTGTAGTAATTTTTAGTTTGCCACATTGAATTGTAAAAAGAAATTAAAAAAAAAATCAGTCTAAATTGACATTCTTTAATGGGGTGTACTAATAGAACTCGAATTTTGTAGACGTACCTCCAATCAACAACTGTCCGCTTAGAAGAGTGGAGGGTCAAAAGAACTGATACAGAACAATGGATGCATCACAGGCAGTTACCTCCAGAACTAAGACAGTCTGTACGAAAATATGATCAATATAAATGGCTAGCAACACGAGGAGTCGATGAAGAAGCTCTTCTCAAAGGACTTCCAGTGGATCTTCGGAGAGACATCAAGCGCCACCTTTGTTTTGAACTAGTTCGAGGAGTAAGTCATGAGACATCAAATTTTGTTTGTTTATAAGATAGTTCTCAAACTCAATCCACATCATGATTACAATTAAGAACACCCACTTCAAAAAACAGTCATGTTGTTTGCACACTAAAAATTGGACATAATTGTTATAGCAGTTAATGATGTGTTAATATATATCGATTGGTTAATGAATTTTAAGCATGTCATCAACTTTTTAAAAACATGTTATTAGTTCATTGACTAATCGATAAACATTGTTCACTAATTTTTGACGAATTATTAACAATGGTGTGAAATTTTGTGTTAATTGTTAAATAATATTTTCCCTTTTTAGAATCTTGCTTGCATATTATATTAGTAATAGACTAGTACTACAATTGAAGTTATCCATTAACTCATTGACAGGTCCCATTATTTGACCAAATGGATGAGAGGATGCTAGACGCAATATGTGAAAGGCTAAAGCCTGCATTGTGCACTGAGGGTACCTATCTTGTTCGAGAGGGTGATCCTGTGAATGAGATGCTCTTCATAATTCGAGGCCATCTTGATTCTTATACCACCAATGGAGGCCGCGCTGGATTCTTCAACTCATGCCGCATTGGGCCAGGTGATTTCTGTGGTGAGGAATTATTAACGTGGGCCTTGGACCCAAGACCAATTGTGATACTCCCTTCTTCCACTCGAACAGTTAAAGCCATCTCAGAGGTAGAGGCATTTGCACTCATAGCCGAAGACCTTAAGTTTGTTGCATCTCAATATAGAAGACTACACAGTAAACAACTTAGACATAAATTCAGGTTTTACTCACACCAATGGAGAACATGGGCTGCTTGTTTCATTCAAGCTGCATGGAGAAGGCATAAGAAAAGGAAGGAAGCTGCTGAACTGAAAGCCAAGGAGAATCTCACAGTTGCTCAGCCTGAAACACTAACATCTGGGTCAGGCTTAGTTGTGTATGCAACAAGGGTGGCGGCGAGGAGCACTAGGAAAGGTGTCAATGTGCACTCTGGGACAGATTCCGGAGTAGTCAGCTCTTTGCAGAAGCCAACAGAACCAGACTTTTCTGTTGATGAATAATGAACGTAAGAGAAATTCTTAGGTTCTCGTAGAGCAAGAATTTTTTTTTTGCTGTGTACCATACAATATAAATGTTTTTTAAGTGAGAGGTAATGATAATTTAAGTAACTGAAGTGATACACATTAAATGATATAAAGTAATAATTTTTTCTTGCTTCGAAAGCAGATAAAAATCTCTCTGAATGAACATTGTCACCTTAGTCTCTTGGCCACGTGCAATTTTTATTATTATTTGTTCATATGAATTAGATATAGGAATTCTTGTAACAAATTGAGTAGCTGTGTTTAATAAATCAATTATCAATATAATATAAAAAGAAAATATATGACTTAAAATTTTGTCTTGTGTTATTTAAGTTAATTAATAAATGTATTAAATTTTTAACATGTGATAAATATATTATCTAATTTTTTGATATATGTCATATGATGTAAAAACTTAAAAGGAATATTTGCACATATAAAAAATATTACCACATATACATCAATATAATCAATCAATAAATATAATCAATTAATTATTATAATTAATAATATTATAATTAATATAAAAAAATACATGGTCTAAAATTTGGTTATATCTCATCTAAGTCAAATTAGTAAATACATTAAACTTTTGACATATGACAAATACATTACCTAAATTTTTTTACCATGTGTTATCCGATATAATAACTTAAAAGAAATATTAATACACTGTAAAAAATTTGCCACATATACATAAAAAATAAAAAATAAAACAAAATTACAAAGAAAAAGAAAGAATATAATTTACAAAGAAAATAAATTAAAAAAGTTAAAGAACCTAAAAGTCAAATATCAAATAATTGATTTGATTAATGTATTATTTTTATTTAGTCTACTTAAATTATATGAACTAAATGTATAGCTTAGAGAGTGTTAAAGAATTAAATGCATTGAATACTATTCGATAATATTGTTATAGACTATTCTAATTTTTGACAAATTTATATTTTTTAATTATAACTAGAATATCTATTAACCTAAGATTTTTTTATATAAAATTTGACATTAGTGGTTAGTTTGATGCAACTTTGATAATGTAAGTAAAAAATTAAGGATTTAATTTGTAATATAATTTTATACGAAGATGTCATTAATAAACTTTTCTTTAGATATTTAATATTTAATAGTATTCGATAATAATTATAAAAGAAGAAATTTTTTTACATTAAGACTTAGTCGATATACTTTTTAAAAATATGGGTGAAAATTTATTGGAAGATATTCAATATAATTTCATTTGTATATTATCTATGGATCTTTTTATTTGATGATACACTAAAATGACTATAAATGATAATATAATTTTTATATTATAAATCATTTTAGTATAACCTTAAGAAAGAAGTTTTGATATTATATTACATAGAAAAATTAATTAAATAGTATGATTATAAAATGAGATAAATTAATTGTAAATAAATGGGAAACAATGTGATATGAGCAATAATAGTAACATGAAAAAATGTTAACAAGATTTATATTTCTAAATTAGATTTAATACTATCAAATCTTGAAAACTATAGTAATCAATCTTTTATGAAAAATATGAATCGATACCTTAATTAAGAGAATCTATAGCGATGAAAATTCAAATGAGTGAAAAATATAATGAATGATACGTTAATAGTATGAATTAAAATCTAAATGAATGATCTAAAAAAATATATAAATAAATAAAAATATAATAAATGATATAAAAAATATAAAAAAAACTATAGAATCTAAAATTAAAATTAGCTGAAATTATATAAATAAATTATTTATTTTAAATTTTTCTCTAATTAACCCATACTAGTTATTAGAATGCCAAATGCTTGCACATGGTATTCCGGGAAGCTGTGAACGATGACTTAGCTAAGAGTAAGATTGAAATTAAGTTCATTTTGGTTTGAACAAAGAAGAGGATTAACAGTGCCTCTTTTAAGATGTTTTATTGAAAATAGGTAAATTAATATGATTTTTAGCTTTGTTGTTCATCTTTTGCTCAGTACTGTGATCGAAAAATATAATTGGGTGATTCCGGTTAAGTTGTTAATTGCTATTATTACAGGAATGTTTGTAGAGATATCCTAATCAAAGAAAAAAATAAAACTAAAAATAAAGATAACAATCCTTTAATTTTTGCACATCATTTTAATTTTTACAATTTTACATCCCTTTGTTTATTAATAAAAGGGATTTGTCTTTATACATGTACATGATCATTTTACCATAAAAAGTAATGTCATTCTAAAATGATATGTAAGAATAATTTTCGTTATTTTTTCATCTATGCTAATTTTTTATAAGTATTCTAGTGTCAATATAGATAGTTTGTTTTTAACTAAATCAGAGAAGTAAATTAGTCGAAGTAGGCGTAAACTAACCTAAACATCACTTGACCGTAATAAAAAAAATATTTTGTAATTATTGCTGAAATGGTTTTTTTACAAATTAAGTAGTCGCTATAGTTCTTTTTCGGTAATAAATACTTTTTTAGTTGTATAATTCCAATTTTCTTTTAAGAACTGTTTTTTGGACGAGGTTTATATGGCTTCACACTAGAATAATACGCACTCATGTAATTGGACTCTATTTGTTGGCTTTGGGTCCCGAGATGTGCGAGTTTGCAGAAACCCAATTTGATGCGGCCTTAACCAACGTTGACACTAAAGTTTCGATGGAAACCCAAACTCCAAGGAATGGACTAGTATGACCCAAGCGCAAGACCAAGAGACTCCATAGCTGATCGGAGGTGGCAAAATTTATTTTGATCATTTATTCATTAAATTTAAAAGCTGCCTAATATTTCATATTATTATTTTTTAATCAATCAGAATCAATATTTATAATTGGGATCAGTTCAAAAAAAAACTTATAATTGAGATATTAATTCATTAATATTATTTCATTATATTTTTTAATAAAATTATTTGGATAAATGGTGTTTTTTTTTAATTTAAATTATTAAACAACTTACTATTTGAGGAAAGATTTTTGAGCTGGAGAAAAAGAGATTGCTTGTAAAAGTGACATGTGTCAAAAGTTTCCTCAAATGTGCCTTGAATTATATATATATATATATATATATATAGAGGAGGATCAACTTCTGTAAAGTGTAAGTTTTTTTTTTCTCTTACACTCATTTTCAACTATTAGATCTACTTTCATCTAATGGTTATCTTTAATGAAATAATCTCAACCATTAGATGAAAGTAGAACTAACTTTGAAAATGAGTATAAGAAAAAAAAATTTACATTAGTATCCTCCTCATATATATATATAAATTGTGGTGAATTGGTGGTGGAGTTAGTTTTTTAGAATAATTTTTACACACATCGAATAATTTACCTTTTCTAATTTAGTAAAATATGATATTCATAAAAAGAAAAACATTCTCTCCACCTAATTAATCATATAATAATGATATCCTTTAATTTTTGTTTTACAAAGTTATGAGAAAACTTAGATTTGTGAGTGTCTATATATATACTATTCATTTACCTTCATCACTAAATCAACAACTTGAAATTGGATACAAAATGTATAAGTATTCCACTTGCAATTCTTTTTTTTTTTTTTTTTGACGTGTTCCACTTGCAATTCTTTCACAAACCATTACAAGTGTAAAAGAGCAAGGACGGGTGGCATGGCAACTTTACCCCTATACTTGGCTAGGTTCGTTAAGAATCAATGAGCTTAGTTTATATTTTTAATAAATAGTTTATTAAAAAAATATTTATCTTTTAAATGATTAAATATTTTAGATTATGACACTAGCTTTTTTTAAAGTGATGCAAAGAAAGTAAATATTATTACTATAATATGATGAATAATTATCTATTATCGACGCATTGAATGTCACTCCAAATACACTATTAGCAGCCATAGCTGTAACTTGACAACTGCACTTCAGACTTAAAAACTGTAAAGAAGATTGAGGCAAAAAGCAATGAAAGCGAACTTAATTGTTTATTGGCTAACTTTCGGAGCCACAATTTTGACTTGTTGTCTCTTAAGCTATATCGAGCTAAACTAAAGGGAATTTTGTGGTATATTGTAGCTTTTAGTTAGCTTATGATCTTCCTTAGCTTATGATTGCTTTTTATGATATTCCTGCTTCTTATTGTTATATATGTTTCCTTAAAAATAGGGATGCAATATGGAAGTGGCAATCATTTATCTTTCATTCCGCTATTTTGTTGTCTGTGAACTTTGTGTAGTTCTTTTCGTACCAACAAATGGATTCATGGTGTATGCCACCAAGAATACCTGACTCTGCATGTTGCATGCATAGTTTGGTTGGTAGAATAATAATTATGAATGTGTCCACCAAAACACTCATATGCATCCCACAATGGTATAGTCCCACGTGATCGTGTGAATTTTTATTATTAGATAAGAAGGAAGCACATATTGAAGAATGGCATTGGCAAGCACGATAGAAAAGGATAAGGATTAAAGTTCACTGCCACTATACTACTATCTACTATCTAGGCTTCTCTCGGTGCTCTTATACAAACAAACCTAATTCTGTTTGTGTTTTTAATAAATTTGAAAAAATAAATGCGTCTATTCTAATTCATTTTTAATCATGCATATTTCTTAGTTTCTTTAATTACTTACATATATTATTCTTATGATGCTTTTTTTTTTGTGCAATAAATAACCTTGATGCTTATGT